>CM070635.1:31518221-34195428 GCA_036346255.1 Ampelocalamus luodianensis | reverse complement strand
TTGAGAGATTAGAATATAGCTAAAGAATTAGCTTTGAATAGGAGCGCATGGAAATTAGCAATTCACGTACCGAAACCATAAGAAAGTTTAGGGACTGTGTTTTAAGCTCTTAGCTCGGATGGCAGAATATACAGCTTAGGGTTTTAGCCTTGTAGGTTTTATTATTATTATTATTATTATTATTATTATTTTTTTTTTTTATTTGCAAAGCTCTCGTCTCTTTAACTTTGAGGAGATTTCATTCCTAGTCTACTCCAACTTGTTTAGGATCAAAGGCTTTGTTGTTGTTGACTGAAAATGCTTCTGTTACAATATTGTTGCTATTTGTAACTTGCCTGATTTTTGTAAACTAAGTTGATTTTCTTGGCCATTGAAATACTTTTGAGATATGTGTTTGTTTGATTCTGATTGTAATAGTAAAAAAAATGTGGCACCTTTGTTTGATTCTGATTGTTATAGTTAAAAAAGTGTGGCACCTTATAAACAGACACCCCCTAAAGCTTATCTTGTTTGTCTCCATGTACTGTATATAACATTGCAAATTACCAGGCATCTAATACTGGCACAAACAAACCTACATCTAAGTGAACTGATGCGCAAAGCAACCTGATACTACCTAACTACCATCAGTCCATCACATGTCATGGAAGAACTTGTAGGTTTTCACGTCGAGCGCGATTGCTCTGATGGCGCCGATGCATGCAAGAGCTCCGACAATGGAGAACAAGGCGGCGACGGTGGAGCAGAGCGCCTTCACAACATACCGCAATCCCGGGTTTTCAGGCAGCTTGCCAGCCTTCAGAAATGCCAGTGCAGGCAGCACAAAGTCCAGAGGAGTGAAGCCAACTGCTCCACAAACTGACACAAAGTCCCCAAAGAACGGCATTGCCGCGGAGATGAGGGTGATCACTGCCATGTATGCAGAAGTATACATCAGCCGCCACAGCCGTGCTTTGTACCTCGTGTCCTTGGCCTGAATGCGCTCTTCAAAGTGCGCGTATGTCGGCCTGCAGTATATCTTGGTGAAGAAGCACAGTTATTGGATGAGTTACTGTGAAATTTCTGATGGAAGTAAGAATTGTTACCTGAAAGCAACCTGTGATCTGAATGACTGCAAACAGGTTTGCCATTACAGTTGCCCATCTTGGAACAGTCAGGGAGGACAGGATGTAGGGTTGCACATCAGAGCCAAATGCCCAGTAGCCACTGAATGCCAGGGTCCAGTAGGACATGACGATGACTGTGTACGCCGTCGATACGCCCTTGTACATGTTCGTCCTCACCGGTTCTCGCACAGTGCTCTGAATTTCAGTCAAGTTTGTTGAGAATGACTGGATACTAGCTACAAGAATCTCAACTGAATGTCAGGTGTGCACCTGAATTTCTGGCAGCATTGCATCCCCAAATGAGAACGCTATTGTACCCAATGCATTGAAAGCTCTGAAGATATTAGTTGCAGTGCTTCCTTGCAGACTGTAGTCAACTTCCTTTCGATCAATCCGATATCCTGCAGTGGAAAATGCTGCTCATTCTTCCAGATTTCCAGTGATTTCAGTACCTTGTGCAGACCGAAAATATGATCAAATTACCGTCATAAATGGTGACACCAATGGCTGTCCCGGCAAATCCAATGGTGCTAGCAGTGCAGGTTGCATTGACCCACCTGAGTGAATGGATATCAGGAAGCTGGGAGAGGAACAGCTCGAATGCGCCAAAGAGAAGGATGAAGTGCTGCAGCGTCATCGCGCCATCGTCAGCGGTGTGGTAGTGCTTGTACACAGACTTGAGGCTGCTGCCAGCTGCAATCTGGATTGCAATGTTGTTGCCAACTGATGCCACCTGCTGGAAGAATGACACATACCAGTAGCCCCAGGGACCTTCAATAAATTACAGACTTTTTGTCATTACTTAAGGTAAATTTTCAGAAGCTACTTTTAGACTGAACATTGATGACAAATCACAACAAATCATCAAATGAACATTTCTGTGAGAAATTAGTAGCCTCATTGCACTTCCAGTAACATTATCAGTAATTAAGAAAGTTTCTGCTGTTACAATATATAGTCAGGTAGAAGAAGAACAGTTTCATGGGGAAAATAGTACTGACCAAATATGCTCTTTGCGAGTAGCCGGTAGCTGGTGTGCTTCTCCCCATTCCACTGCCACAGTGAGGCGACAACCAAGCTGGAACACCATGTAACTAGTGTCCCTATAACCAAGCTGCAAACGCCTGTGGTAAAAGAAATTGTTAATCACTGAACCAAAGAGAAGCAAATAGTGTATTGAAAGAAGTAGAATGATACTACTAACCAAGAGGCCAGCCAAGGGAGGCAAGAGCGAAGGGCAAGGGAGCATAGGCCGCCGGCGTGGCGATCGTCGTCACCACATGGAACGCCGCGTGCCTCCACGTGCCTTTCCCTCCCTCAACGCCGATGGTCGCCGCCTTTTTCGGCGTCGGCGGCGGCTGATCCTCCGATGCGACATCTCTTGCCGGTGACATATGCAACACTACCAGCACTCTCCACCGGTCTTTAGAGAAAATTGAGAGCAAGTGCTGCACCAAGGGCAGAGATGTGTAACATGTGAAGACGCAAGTGAAGATATTCCGACTTTCCAAGCACACCCTCACAATACTAGGCTGAAAATGTACAGAGACCAGAAGAAAAAGGAACACACTCCCATTAGCTTACGTCACATGTCTTATCTTTTGTTGACCAAGACGCGCTCTGCAGTCTGCAGAGCCAGAGAAAGATCGGCTCATATCGGAGCATCGTGGAAATGGAATACAGGCTTTGATTATAAACAAATAAAAGCCAACCGATTCAATTCCCACACGGTATTTGTTTTGTGAGATTAGAGTAGTATTATGATTAGGAATTAAACAAAATTAAATATGTGTACTATAAACTGGTATTTATATCAAGATTTCAAGGGAAGGGACTACATATATATATCTCAACTCAAAGCAGAAATTTTCCGATAAAAAAACCAAGCTTTTCGTACGAAATGCAAAGTCAGCTCTTCCTTATTAGTTTGTTTATGCTGTTGGGAACATTTTACTACCAGCTATACTAGTATTTTATTATCAGCCTGTGATTTTTTTTGAGATACAATATGACTAGTGGATGATCGTTTTTCATGCGTAATGTATATGTTTTTCCAAAATCTTCAAGAGAGTTAAATATGACAGTAGAAAATAGAGATACTGCAACAGAATTTCAAGTTCAAGCACTCTTTGGAAAAACAGAAATAAGACAGAGAAGGGACCCCTATTGAAATACGCGAAGACGAAACAAAACAAAGTCTAAAACTAGCTATTCTTATTAGGATATTCTAAGTGTAGTACTCGTAAGATAAAAATGAACGGACCAATCTGTAACATAATCAGAATGAGTTTGATAGACACGATTTACACAAAATGGTACTCCTTCCATCACTAAATGTAGGCCACCCTACAATTAGTCTAGTCAACCATTTTTAGCTTTGACGATATGTAAATAATTATCTAGATTGGTCATATGAATTTGGTGTTGCTAATTTCGTTACGAAATATACTTTTATGACAATTTTTATTTATAAAATCGTATTATAATAGGAAATAGTGGGCAAAGTAGTATACTTTAGACACTGTGGGCAAAGTAGACTTAGTGACAGAGGGAGTACTAATTTAGGTGCACGTGTTGTAATTTGCTAGGTTTGTAGGAGAAGTTTTCCATGCATTATGCAAAGTCCAAAAGCGTGAAGAACTAATGGCCTGCAAGATCGGGACAGAATCACTTATATAATAAAATTCATCAGATATGGATCTTGACTCTTGAGCTGCCTGGTCAGTACAAAAATACAAGCACACTGTAACAGCCCGTCTTTCGGTTTTGTAAAGGATTTCAAATTTCAAATTGAATTCAAAAAGCTCAATTTCAAAATCTCTAAAGGATTCAAAATTTCAATTATCTTATCCCTTGGGCTTGGCCCATGTGCACCCAGCCCACCCTGGCCCTTTCCTCCCCCTCCCCGGCCCATGCCACCTCTTGCCGTGCTGGCGCGTCCAGAGCGCGCACAGAGCACGCCCGCCCCGCGCCCGGCGCCCCCGTTCCCGCCGGCCTCGCCGCCTGCCACCGCCGCCCTCGCTCCGTGCGCCTTCTGCGCCCTGTATCTGTACCTCCGCGTCTGCGCCCTCGCCGGACCCCCTGGCTCTCTCTCTCTCTCTCTCTGCGCCGCGTCCTGCCGCGTCTTGCCCGCGCCCGGCTTTGCCGCACCCGCGTGACCGCGTTTCTCGCCGACAGCGCTGCGCCACGCCATCCCCCTCCTACCTCTCCCTCGCGCGCACCCGCCGCTTCCGCCAGCACCCCCATGCCCCTCCCCTAGCGCCGCCTCGGGACCCCGCTTGGGCATCACCTCGCCCAATGGTCATCTCATCTCCTCCTTGAGGCTATAAAGACCCCCACCGGCTAGGCCACACCCCCAATCGACCTCCCACTGCCTTGTTCGTCCCCGAGAGGCTCCTTCCCCATTCTTCTTCGCCTCCGGACGATTCGCCCCCTTCCGTCGTCGATCGAGCTCCTCTACGCCTCAGTCCAATTGCCGCCTTGCCGGCACCAGGAGCATCGCACTGACGTCCCGAAGCTTCCCCAACCTCACCGGCCTTCTTCTTCCTCTCCGGCAAGCCTCCGCACGCAAGCCTCCTTGTCGCCGGCCCCACTCCGTCCTTCTCCGGCAACCCTCTGTGATCCGGTGAGTTCCTTGAACCTCTGAGAAGCTTGTGCGCGCCTTGGTGTCACGGTCTCATTAATGGGCTGCACGGGCTGTAGCAGTGGGTATGGGCTGGGCCAAGTAACAAGCAAAGAGAAGGGGAGACATTACTATTTACTAATACACCAGAACGGAAAAAAAAGGCATCGAAGAATATGTTCAGTTTAGCCTCGGTTTCTTCCTCCTCCTCCTCCTGCTGTCTCCTCCCCAAAATCCATTCCTCTCATTCCCAGTCTCTTACTTCTTCTTCTTCTTCTTAGACTTGATTGCTCTTCTCCATCTTGATTCTATTCCCCATTTTGTATCTCCAAATACTGGTATATTGAGTTAGTATCGGATCATTGTATTCTGTCCTGGGTGAGTTTCGGTGTTCATCCAAAGGGAATGTAACACTTGGTTAGCTTAGGGTGTCGCCGGATTTTATTTGGCGTTTTTGCCGTAGCGCCGCCGTTCCGGTCCACCGCCAGCCACATCACCACCACCCTTAGGACCGGCTAGCCTCCCCGGTCTCATTTTTGGCTTTACCTGGCACTGTCGTGCCCCCTTTCGCCGGCGACGAGCATGGGAAGGAAATCCCCGGGAGCTCTCTGTTTTGTCGAAAACCGACAAGCACTGTAGCGGCACAATTAATACCCAAATCTTGGCCTTTAGGGTTAGCCAGTGATTAGTTGTCGGTTTAAATGCCACTGTGTTTCAATGACGCGTGGGCCCGACAACAATTAATGAAGTTCATTAGAAACCTGGTTTTCCTTTAAGTCACTGACAAGCGGGCCCGTGCATTTATGTGCACAGTGATCCCCTCCGTGAACCCGTGCGCTGTGCATATGGACTCAGGTCCATGCACTGTTCGTATGCACTAAGCCACTGTGCAGTGGACCCCATCTGTTAGTGAGAGAGTTCTTGTCTCCTCGTTCTTTTTTTGGATTTAATTCAAAAGTTAAATTTTAGAAAGCTCGTTTTCACTCGTTTTAACTCCAAATTTAATAAAATTTGTTTCTAAAATTTTATAAATTCAAGACCTTTCTAATGGTAGCAGTTGTGTTCAATTTAGAGTTCATTTGATATTCCTTTTGTATTTATTTGTTTTGCTTGTCTGTTGCTCTTTTTACGATGCGATCGTCCGAATAGAGTTCGAAGGCGCGGAAGAGCCCCAGTTTGATCAAGCTCAAGACTTTCAAGACCCTTTTGTCTTTGATCCAGGCGAGTCAATACTTTGATCATACTGAACCTACATTTTATACAAATTATATCCTTTTACATTATCAAATTGTATGCTTAATTCATTATGCAAATGTATGTCAAATCTTAAGGTAATTAAATACCAACTTGATACTTCAATATTATACCATCCTTTGACAATTGAATCTCTTAAATCCTTGTCACCCTAGATATTAAGTGGTAACTTTACTAGCTATAGGTCATACTTAAGCACTATGCTAGTCTTGCTTAAGTACCAGGGCATTACTTGCCCTAATCATCATCTTTAAAATCATGAACTTTGTTTTGGGCAGTCATTGGAGGTAAATGACTGGTATATTTGAGATAACCTAGTTTTATGCTTTTTAAAACCCTAATAACTTGCTGTTACCATATCTGGACGGATGGTATGATAGTTGGTGTTGATGTAGCATGAGAATTGGTGGTACGTGGTATGTACTGTCCAGATGACTTTAAGGACTTAATCCTGTGATAACCTCCCAATGTAAAAACAGTGTAACCACAAGTCTATAATGGTGTCGACCTGACTAAATAATTTGTATCCATCAGTGCGAGTTGCACCATTAGAGTGACCCACGAGTTGTGTTGTTGGCGTAAGCTGCCGTGGACACGGGTCATGTTGTTACCGTAAGCCGTCGTGTGGCATAAGAGGGGGTTTGGGTGTGGTTGACGTGGGTGTGGTAAGCGTAACCACTCTCAGGTGAAACCTTAGCAGGTGTAACTTACACTGGGGGATGCATTATAAAGGCCTTGTGATGATTTTCTTGATTCACATGTCTAAGGAAACGTGTGTACATATTAAATAATTATCTCTTGTAGGTAAAGTATACAGTCTCTGCAGAGTATAAACTATTCGAACAGTCGTGCCCACGGTCAAGGGTCAGCATGGGAACTTACTCGAGTTAGTTCTATTTATAAATCTTTGTGGGTGGGATGAAAACTCGTCGGGCGGATGTAATCCTGAATTTGGATTTTTCCTAGGTGGATGTACCCCAGTGTTGCTAATAAGGTGGATGTAACCTAATCAAAATTAAGCATCAGACGGAGGTTACCTGCACCATTATAAAATATTGCACAACTTCTCTTTAATAAAATGTGGTTTGGTTAAAATGCTAAGTTATATGAATTTCTATCTATGGTAATTAAAAATATTATTTTAGCAAATAAAAGAACCCGGATCATCATTGTTAAACATTGCATGTATATCTATTGCATTGTGTGTTGGCTCGTGAGCACGATTGTTTATGCTCACTTTCGCTCTCCCCCAAAACCCCCTCAGAGCCTGTGGACCAAGGACATTATGCTTACTACGAGTATCCAGAAGTTGATGGCCAAGAAGATGGTGGAAAGTAATTTAGTCTTAGTTGTTCTAGTCTCGCCCCAATCTGACTAACTCAGTTGGTGCTTATGTACACCAATATTGTCCAAGTCTTAAGTAATATCGGTCGTATATAAGCTACCCCAGTCGCTTGCCTGTGGCAAGATGTGCCTTTTGTAGGGAAACGGGTAGGCTACACTAGCGCAAATAAAAAAAATTCTACCCGTAAACCAAGATCACTGCAGTTATAGATCACGGTCTTACCACTAGACGCGCAGGTGCGGAAGTTGATGCAGCACGTCGGGGCAGTGTAGTCGTACTCGATTGATGCGATGCGTCGGGCGAGTAGTCGTACTACTTCCTCGTCGCGTCGCGGCGTCCCACGCATCTGCCTCCTTTCTTGCGGTTCGTCCCAACGCCACGGATGCGGCGCCTCCAAAGGTATCCACACGCACGGAGGAAGCGACGCACGCCGGACTACTAGATCCGCGCGAGCGACTAGGGCGTGGGAGGGTGGCGGCGTGGTTTGAGGATGTCACGAAAAACTCATCCTCAACCAAAGCCTGCCTCCTTTTATAGACGTCCTTATAATGGGCTTCTACGAATAGAGGCCCATTAGGACTCAATGCCCGATCTAATTCGGATCCAATCCGAATTAGCCTTCACCCATAAGTGTGTGACCCTATGGTTCACATATGTTTAGACATGACGCGAGTACACATACTTGGTCAATAGTTGGTAGCGCCTCTAGCAAGACGTGCCAACTCCTAAACATACGTAAAGATCATATCGGACGAACCATCACAACGTTATGTACATGCCAATCCCTTTGCCTCACGATTTTCGGTCGAGCTCCAAGTCGACCACTCTTTCTCGATCCGTGATCCGAATCCCTTACTAGGTTAACTCTTAACCTTAAGTAGCATGACCATGCATTTCGGATCCGATCACTCGAGGGCCCAGAGATATCTCTCTCGGTAGAGAGGGCAAATCCCATCTCGATTGACCATGCCTCGCGGATGCTTCATGACAAACCCGAAGCTACCTTTATAACTACCCGATTTTGAGTAGCGTTTGATAGCCCCTAAGTAGGTCGATTCACATCTCAAGTACATGCGACAATCTCGTGTCTAAGGACAAGGCGTACACATTGTGTAGAGAGAACCATAAGAATAATTACTATGTCTCATGTTGGGTCGGTCCAACCCCATGTTCTAAACATGTGTCCACATTATTGGTTTGACATCTCCATGTCTATGACCTGTGAAACATGGTCATCAACCGATACATGTGCTAATCCATCATTCACGTGTGTCCTCACATGAACTCCGACTAGGGACAACTTTAGAATAACCATACAAGTAAAGAGTTTCACAAACAAGTCACATACTTGTTAATCAACACAAAGGCAATATTCAAGGAACATTTATTAAATCATGGATACAATGAAATATCATCATCAATATGATTGCCTCTAGGGCATATCTCCAACACCTTTCCCATTTTGCTTCCGCTACTGCTTCCGCAATTTATGTGATGTACTCATTTGGCCTGAATGACCCTAATGTAAACTCGACCCGATGCGGTCTATTTGACTCTGATGTGTTGTAATAAATGTTTGGTTTGGATTTCGTCCTGTATGAAATGATTCAGTGATGTATCTGTGAGCACTATCTACTGATCCGGGGAATAGTGCAGTGGTTTCACAGAGGATTTGGATTAGAAAAATCCGGGTTTGACACACACGTAGACTATTTCCGATCAGATCCCGAATCTGAAATAGTTCTAGTATCAATTCTAAATATTCAAAGGAAGAGGCAGATCACATCTATAGTTTCAGAACAGAATCTTAAGTTCTTAACAGTGGTAGATGATGCATTCATATGTTTTGACAAATGACGAGGCAGAGATAGATGAGGTGTAGATGTGAAAGCAACTTGCCATGCATGAATGTTTTCTCTTGAGGGAAAATTAGCACCACTGCAAAATCATTGCAATTCAATCATCGGTCATCTGAAAATCAGCAGGATTCAAGCAACTGAAGTATTTGGAGACAATGAGTTTGAGACATCCCAGAAAAAAAAAGGGAACATTCACTGATTTGAAATGAACATATATTTTATTAGTTAACTCCTCTTGACAAGAACCACAAGCATTAGTTACATCTACAGTTACAAACTTGCTCCTAATTTCAACAACCATCAGATCGATATACAAGAGATGTTTTGTCAGTATCAGTAATTTGCTGAAGTAGTGACAGAAGAACAGCAACAAGGGGCCAGCCAGGTTGATGAAAAATTGAAGGTTAGTACAAGAGATGGAAGTTTGGTCAGTGGATGCTCCCTTCCTCATATAGCCAGATCAGGATTGAAGAACAACGGATGATCTTGCACTGACATCGATTTTCAGACCTCTACAATGCAGCATTGACACCACTTCGGGCACTAACTGGAAGCACCATCATTAGGAGGCTGTAGATCTACATGAGAAGAACTGCAGGGAAAGGTTGGATCAAAGTTTGTCAATGTTTTTACTGAATTGATCAGAAGATTCATGTATAATATTTGTGGTTCTAGCATATGCCAAGGAACAGTAACATTTCCTTCAGCTATTTTGTAGATCCAGCAACTGTAAATACTAATATCGAAAGCTAGAATTTGGATGCAAAACAAATTAAAATGACAAATAAAATAACAGGTGTTGAAATAATTGATAGGACTGGTTAATATGTTCCTATAGTGTTTTAATAGAAAATAAAGCTACAACTTTGAAGTATCCGGCAATAGAGTAGATAGTTGCTAATCCAGACCCATCTTATGACAACTTGATGGGCTGAAATTATTATCAGCATAAACCAGTTTGAGTAAATATTTGCAGTATTTTTGGACGATTATTGCAATTTACAAAGCATTAACTTTCTTACAAACATGCATTTCCTTAGCAGTTTCATAATGGTTCAACAATCTTCAGTAATATTCATTGCTGTTAAATAATGACCAGAAGAGTTCCTACCTCATGAGCAAATAGTGTGAACCCAAGGCAAAACTGTTTCTCTTCATTGAGTCACAACTCTTCGCAACTCTAGCAAATGGCTGGTTATCTCCTGTACACACTGGAGCCCATCAGGGCTACATTTTAGAGAACTTAGTACCTGCTTGAGAAACTTCTGATCAGCTTCAAGTGCCTCCAGCCTTGTATTTAATAGTGAAATTTCATCCTTAAAACTTGTTACATCACTCAGTTTGCCATTGTCTAAAGGAGAACATGAACATTCGTCCTTGTGGTTCTCCTCAACTAATTCATTTCCATCATTTTGCTGAACAGAATTCTCTATACGTTGGCCCTCAGCTCTTGTGTCATCTCCTAACAATCCATCTTGACTACTTTTGGCATCATCAGAAGCAAGTCTGTTTGTGAAAATGTGGAGCTTCTCCTCCAATCTGCTCAAGGATTCCAAAATATACGCCTTTTCGTCTTCGAAACCCGACATGGTGCTCCCCACAAAATCCAAACCATTCAAGACGTCAAATGCCACATTTATGCCATATGTTGCACCAGTGGCATCAAGTTTTCCGCCATTGAAAGGCGCATCCTGGAGTAGTCTCCGGCAGTTCTCAAGTTCAGAATCCATGTCGAGCAATTCCTTCTCCCTCTCTGTAAGCAGGTCATGCAGATTCTGTATTGCTTCATGGTCATGGTCAGCCTGCTCCTCCATCATCCTCAGATATTGCAGTGCCTCCATCTGCATTGCAGCCTTTTCCTCATGCAGTCTATTGATCATGGCCATCGCTTGGCTTGCCGCGACCGCTGAAGCGCTCCGTTCTTCCTCGAGCTCCTTGTAAAGTGCACCCATCGACTTCTTGTTGAGATCAAGCTGTTTCTTCAGATTATCAAGAGAGCTCTCCCCTTCAGCTTCATCAACAATATTCCCATCTGATGGTTCAAGCACAGAATAGTTCCTCTCGAGTTTCCTGACAGTAGCATTGCTTTCTTCAGTCTGAATATTGATACCAGGGCTAGGAGCCCCTTCAGTCCAAGAACTGTCAAGGCCCCTTGCAGAGGACATCTGAGAAAGGAATGCCTTCACTTCTTGCTGAGTGGTTGAATTGTTGTCCCTGGCAGAGATTATCTCCGATGGGCGAGGAGATGGCAGATTGACCCTGCCAATGAAAGCATTCTTTATGCTGCTGTTGCGGTCGATAAAAATGCGCATCGGCGCAGCGCATCCACTGAGTACTGGCTTTGCTGCCCCAGCATTTGCAGAAGCACCATTGTCCTTTGTGGATTGTTCATCTGTGCCTGGTGAACCATCTGATTCATTGACTTCCTCAATACCCACCACAAATGCTACATCAAAAGCATATGGATACACTCAGTAGATTTCTAAAAATGGTTCATTCAGAATAGAAAATTTTCAAGAACACATTTAGAATAAAAGAAGTACAGAGATTCAGATAGCTATACTTACTCTTCTCTTTTGGATGATCTGCAGGGACTTGCTCAGGTACAACCTTGGATGGCAATGGCGTGGCAAGATTGCTGTCTCTTGCAGCAACATGGCTCCTCCGGTTTATTTCCTCCGAACCACGCACAGTATCCGAAGAATCCACAACATTTACAGTTTCAGAAAGCCTCTGCGCATTGCGCGCCTTCTCGAACGGCTCTGAGCAGCAAGGACACAACCGTCTGGACCTCGATCCAGATCGGGGGCTAACCTCATCGCTAACGCCTACGGTGCATGCATGGAGGCATCTTTTGCAGAGACCATCCGAGCGTGCAAGATTGCTATGCTTCTTGCAGTATGCCAAGGATGAAATCTCCAATCTATGCGCGGCGCAAACCAAATCCTCGGAGAACCATGGCTTGCCATGGAGGAGGGCATGGTCCAGCTTTGAGCACAGCGTGCATGGCGCCCTGAGCCTGCAGATGCGCGCCAACCGCGTCGCCGCATAGGACGCCGCAGCGGCCACGCAGAGCAGTATGATCACGCAGAGCTCGCTGCAGGCGTAGGACAGCATGGACCAGAACTGCTGCGAGAAGTCCTGGGATCTCGCGCGGGTTTTCGCAGCCATGGGTGATCAACGCACATCAAAATTCACATGTAGCAGGCTGCTTGAAAACCTGAACTTCAGCAGAGATCCTTCGTCAGGGCAGCACCAAAATTATACTGCGTTGTTAATGAGGCATGCAGCCTTTCTTTCGGAACAAAGACAACAGTGTCTAATTGTTCAGAGGAAAAAAAGATGGAAATGTGAGGAGGAAATCCGAAATTCCCGCCGGCTACAGCAGAAAAAAAAATCACGCGACAACCCAGCATTCACATTCAAAATCCAAGAGCTCTCTTTGTACAAAAAAAATCTTGGCATTCTTCCGGTGCGCAGTTGGTCATATTTAAAATTGTTTTTATCAGTTAAATCTTCTTTTTTTTTTTTGTTTTGAAGAAGCATTCAGATTGTCACAAGATTGTTCAGGTTCTTAACTTTTTTTTTTCTAAAAAATAGTAGAAAGTAAAAAAAGAGCATATTAATTTTGAGACGTACCGAGTACCGACGCTGCAATGCGGTGGGGAAGCTCCAAATTTGCCAAAACCACCAAACTGAGGAGCGAAAGAACAAGGAAAAACCGTACAGTGGTAGATTCGACCAAAAGGCGAAGAAATCTGTAGGAAAAATCCGCAAAAAGATTGGGAAAATGTGGTTCTTGGCAGGAAAGAAGAGGCAAAGGGGCTCCCTCCCTCCCTCTCTCTCTACGTGGGAACGAAGAGAGGAGAGAGAAAGGAGGAGCAGAATGCCGGGTCTGCAGAATGTCTGTCTGCCTTGCAATCCTCTGAACCCGGCATTTTCCCCTGCGTGTGAGGAGAGAGATTTAAGCGTAGCCCCACGTTATGGCAAAAAATAGATGCCTTTTTTCGCTGATATATAGCTATGAAAATTGTCCTCATGTGCTATACTGCTATGACACAATTTCGCCGTATTTATATCCATTTCTATTTTCTCGTTTTGTTTCGAAAAACTCGAAACTGAGGTGATATACTTGTGGCTGCACCTGTGGGGAAGCAGCCAATTCCCACCGGTTTTATGAACCGTGGATTTATGCAAGTCATGCATAAATCTGGAGCTTCCTCACCAAAAGCAGCCTACCATGTGCCATTTAGGCAAGGTATGCAACATCCAGTAATCCCAAGCATCCATTGTCAGCAATTTTAGCAGTCATACTTGAGCAACTAAAAAATAAATTAACAGGGATGACAAGGAACCAAAAGAAAACTTAGTTTGCAATTAGTACAAACATTTCGGGATGAAACAATAGCTCAGACGTCTCGGCACCTCTCTTGGACATCATTTACTCCAAATTAACCAAAATTTTGTTTTTCCTATAGCATAAACCGAGACTTCAACTCACGGATCAATGCTATATCATATAATTTAGATACCACTCTCGGGGTCTTGAAGGAATCTTGAAATGAACGACAAAATTATCTCAGGATGAGTATCAAAACTTTTGGTGAATGTACTCTTGCAGAATTTCCTGTATTGCCGGTATTGGGAATATGTGCAGAAACAAAACTTTTGGGAACTTAGTAAATCATTTGCAGGCGCTGTTCTGTCAAACCACATTCTCTGCCAGTGTGCGAAGTAGTTAGAATATCAGCTCCAGGAGATCTTGGTGCTGGCAAATATGTTGGAATGAAGTCGTAATTGTGACCAGGGGAAGCGGCGGCGGCTTCAGCCATGAAGTTCTGGAAAAGAACAGTGTCACCAGGAGGGTGTAAGGGTAACAACGATGCTTGTAAGGCAAATGTATAGCCATGAAATGCACTTTGGTGTCTCAACACAACAGTAGCAGAACTGCAAAAGGCAAGACGTGATACAAAACAAGCAAATAGGAGCCGCAACCATTTTACAATAGTCGAAATTTCGAAGGTAATGAATGAGCCGTTTCTTCTGCCAAAGTTCAAACATCAATTCACAAATGACATACTTTAAGTAGGATATAGTTTTTATGGGAACAGTGTGGGAGAGCCCTGCTGAAATTAAGTACAGTATATTTCAGCGATAACAAATGAAGCAGATAAGCATGTTGATGACTTGTCTCAACTGTCCAAATCAATTTTCCAGAAAGAAGCATGTTGAAGGCAAAGAAAGCGGTGAGTGAGGCACAAAGTAAGGTCTATGAGGAAATTTACCAAAAGTTAAGTACAAAGGAGGGTGAGAAGAATGTCTACAAGATGGTTAAACTTCGGGAAAAGAAGACGAGATTTCAACCAAATTAAATGCATCAAAGATGACACTAATAGACTTTTGGTGAAAGATGATGAGATCAAGGATAGGTGGAGAGATCACTTTGGTGAGTTGTTTAATTATGACAATGACGATAGTATGATCGAACCGGATGATGTTTTTGATAACATCGATAGACGGTTTGTTTGAAGAATCCAGAAGTCGGAAGTAAGAGAGGCCTTAAAAAGAATGAAAGTGGGTACAACGTTGAGACCTGATAACATTCCAATCGAGGTGTGGAAATGCTTGAGAGAAGTGACGATCGTTTGGCTAACTAATTTGTTCAATAGCATTTTTAGGTCGAACAAGATGCCTAACGAGTGGCGGAGGAGCACATTAGTATCAATTTTTAAAAATAAAGGAGACATTCAAAGTTGTACTAATTATAGAGGGATTAAGCTCATGAGCCACACAATGAAACTTTAGGAGCGAGTGATCGAGCACCGTTTAAGAAGAGTGACTAGTGTGACGACAAACCAATTTGGTTTTATGCCTAGGAGGTCGACCACAGAGGCGATTTTCTTGACACGGCAGTTGATGCAGAGGTATAAGGAGCAAAAGAAGGATCTTCACATGGTGTTTATCGACTTAGAGAAAGTCTATGACAAAGTGCCAAAAAGGGTCATATAGTTGGTGCTTCAAAGAAAAAAAGTCCCAACAAAGTATGTTACCCTAATTAAGGATATGTACCAAGATGTTGTGACTAATGTCAAAACATGTAGTGGTGACACTAGTGATTTCCCTATTAAGATAGCACTACACCAAGCGTTAGAGTTGAGCCCATACATTTTTGCTCTAGTGATGGACGAGGTCACGTGGGACATACAAGGAGATATCTCTTGGTGTATGCTTTTCGCGATGATGTAGTGTTAGTTGATGAGAGTAGAATAGGTGTCGATAGGAATCTGGAGATGTGGAGGAAGACCCTAGAATCGAAGGGGTTTAGACTTAGTAGGACTAAAATTGAGTATATGAGGTGTGATTTCAGTGGTGCCAGGGTAGATAATGGAGATGTTAGGCTAGACGGACAAGTAGTGCCTTGGAAGGACACGTTTCGATATATGGGATCGATGCTACAGCGAGACTAAGAGATTGATGAAGACGTGAGCCACAGGATTAGAGCGGAGTGGGTGAAATAGCGCCAAGCATCGGGTGTCCTGTGTGACAAAAAAGTTCCTCAAAAGTTAAAGGGTAAGTTCTATAGGACGGCGATGCTATATGGAGCAGAATATTGGGCAACTAAAAGACAACATATACAGAAAATGAGTGGCGGAGATGAGGATGCTGCGGTGGATATGTGGTCACACAAGGCGAGATCGAATCGCAATGAGGATATACGTGATAGGGTGGGGGTAGCACCAATTGAAGAGAAGCTTGTCCAACATCGCTTGAGATGGTTTGGACATCTCCAACGGAGGCCTTCTAAGACACTGCTACGTAGTGGAATTTTAAGACGTACTGAAAACGTAAGAAGAGGCAGAGGTTGACCAAGACTAACGTGGGAGGAAGCAGTTAAAAGAGATTTGAGGGATTGGAATGTAACTAAAGAATTAGCTTTGGATCGGAGTGCATAGAAGTTAGTGATCCACGTACCAGAACCATAAGAAGGTTTAGGGGCTGTGTTTTATGCTCTCAGCTCGAATGGCAAAATGTACAGCTTAGGATTTTAGCATTGTAGGTTTTATTATTATTATTATATTTTTTAGTTTTATTTTTATTTGCAAGGCTCTCGTCTCTTTGACTTTAAGGAGATTTCATTCATAGCCTACCCCAACTAGTTTGGGATCAAAGGCTTTGTTGTTGTTGTTGTTGTTGTTGTTGAAGCACGTTGATTAACTAATAATCTAATTGTTATGAATAGCGCTTGTATTCATCATGAGACCAATAGGCCAATATATATACAAGTACAGGTATAGCATATATGCAGATAACCCCGTATACAACAGGGAAATACACAAGTAATAATACACATCTAACACCCCCCCTCAAACTTATGGTTGATCAACAATATAAAGTTTGGAGAGATAAAAGCTGTGTTGGGCACTAGTCTGTGTCTTTGTGAAGAAATTTGTCAATTGAAGCTCTGAAAGCACATACTAAAGAGCAACAACCTGGTCCTGTACGGCTGTACCTATGTCCGCATGTAAGAAGCATTAACACCAATATACTTTGTAATCTCATGCTTCACCGGATCTTTAGCAATGCTAATAGCACCTGTACTGTCAGACAAAAGAGGAGTCGGTGCAGAAACAGAAACACTACAACCCTCAAGTAACTACCATAGCCAAGTAACTTCCGTAGTTAACAAAGCTATATCTCGCAACTTAGCCTCAGCACTCGAACGAGAAACTGCTATCTGCTTCGTAGTCTTCCAAGCAACGAGAGAAACACCAAGAAAAACACAATAAGAAGACAGAGACCGGCGATCAGAGTGATCACTAGCCTAGGTAGCATCAGAATATGCCTAAAGCTGTAAAGAGCTAGAGCGAGGAAAAAGGAGACGACGAGTGATGGTTCCACAAAGATATTGTAGAACACGAAGAAGGTGACTATTGTGCAGCCGAGTGGGAGAAGAGACAAACTGACTCAAGATATGCATAGGGTACGAAATATCAGGACGAGTGACACCAAGGTAAACAAGACTCCCAACAAGGTGACGATAGCTAGTAGGATCAGTAAGAGGCTCACCAAACCAGCTGCAGTAACAACAGAAGAGAAACGATTAAAACAGGCACGAGGAACTTGCTTGAGGCCGTAAAGAGATCGGTGAAGGCAACAAACTATACCCTCAGGAACAGACTACCTCGGTGGTGGCTATATATAAACCTCCTCACACAGCTCACCATTGAAAAAGACATTCTTGACATCAAGTTGAAAGATGGACCATGCCTGAACAGACGCCACAGCAAGAAGAGTGCAAACAGTGGTCATGTGAGCCACAGGAGCAAAGGTCTCATCATAATCACAACTATGCTCCTGCTGAAAACCACGTGCCACGAGACAAGCCTTGTAGCACTCAAAAGAACCATCAGAGCAGGTCTTAACCTTATAGACCCACTTGCACGTGATAGGAGTAACACGCGCAGGAAAAGAGACAAGATCCCACGTGCTACTACGCTCAAGGGCAACGATCTCCTCTGCCACTCCTGATGAATAGCAGCATCACGATAAGAAGTCGGTTCGGCAAGAGCAGTGGCAGCAAAACCAAAGCGCTCAGGAGGCCGAATAGACTGGCGATCACGAAGAACATACCGAGGAGGAGAGGCCCAAGAAGATGACCCATCAGGAGAAGATGACGCATCACAAGAATTCTCAACTCGCGGGCGATGAGTGTAGTAGAGAGGATAAGGAACAAGGCCAAGAGGAGCCTCTGGAGGGTGTCGGTGGCGAAGGTGGCACCAACGGTGAAGGAGACGCCGATGGTGAAAGAGGCACCGGAGAGGCCAAAGGCTGTAGGGGAGGTGTGATGACTATGGGGGTGGCAGGAAAAGTCAGGAAAGAAAGTGGCTCGACAAGAGATGCTGGAGTGGTGGAAGGAGAAGGACGAGGGTAGAAAGAACAAGACTCATCAAAAGTGATGTCTGTTACACGCTGGACTCTTGCTCTTAGTGATAGCAAGATCCTTACTCTCATGGAGAGAATGACACTTGGAGATGGGGCAAATTTTTCTTGGTTTATTTCTCACACAATGCCATACCAACCTGAGGGGTTGGGGATACATATTTATAGGCTGCTAATCAGCCAAGCATATGCCAAGATGCTAGTCTAAGATGCTAACAACCTGTCCTAGATGTTGTCCTCTAAGATGCTAACAACTTGTCCTAGATCTTTGTCCTCTAAGATGCTAACAACTTTGTCCTAGATCTTTGTCCTCTAAGATGCTAAGATGCTAGTCAAAAGCTAGATGTCCTAGATGCTAGTCAAAAGCTAGATGTCCTAGATCTTTGTACAAGAACCATGTGCCCACCCCACAAAGACCACGATCTGAGACTTATTCATCATTCTCCCCTAAGTCTTGTGCGTCGTCTTGTGGGAGAGTTGAACCATCCCGATCCTGGAGCGAGCTCGAGGAACTTGATCCTCCCAAGAGGCTTGGTGAGCGTGTCCGCAAGGCGATCCGTGGTGTTGATGTAGCTCGCCTTGATCTTGCCTTCATCCAAATGACCTCGGATGAAGTGGTACTTCACCGGATGTGCTTGCTCGTTCATGGAAAACGGGGTTCTTTGCCAAAGCCGAGCGGACTTGTCATCCACCACGAGCGCCACCGCTTGATGTCTGCCGAGAGATCACCAAGCGATCGAGCGAGCAGGCGCTGAGTTGAAGCGGTGGAAGCCACTATGTACTCGGCCTCACACCGTGGGCGGGGCCACCACTGCCGCTGCTCGATCGCCACCTAACGAGGCACTTGCCGAGGAAGAAGAGAATCTCGCTTGTGCTCTTGCGGTGTCGATGTCGCTGCGTGGTCGCCGTCGTATTGCGATGAAGTGCGCGCGCCGACACCTCGGGTAGTGCAAGCCGTGGTCGGAGGTGCCCGCAACGTGGCGGAGAATCCTCTTCACGGCTTTCGATGCTCGTCGTTGGTCATTGCATGAACCGGCCGACGTAACCGACGGCGAACGCCAAATCGGACGCGTGTGGGCGAGGTAGCGAAGGCGCCCACGATGCGCGTCTTGCGTCGCGTCCACCTCCTCCGCCGTCTTTGTCGCGGCTTAACTTCACCTTTCCTCCATAGGAGTGTGGGTGGGTTGCGATCGGTGAGCCCGCCACTCGACGATGCGCTTGGCGTGGCGATGCAGCGAAGGGAGATCCGGGCGTCTGGTGGACCTCGATCCCGGGTAGAAGGAGAAGCCCTAAGTCGCTCATCCGGAAGGCGGTCTTCATCTCGCTTTGAATGCCTCGACCTCGGCCTCCTTGGGCGGTGATCACCAAGTCGTCGGCGTGGCGCCCGCGCCAGGCGTTGCGCCCTTGCCCGCCCGGTGAGCTGCGGCCTCGTGTGCGCTCTGCTGGAACCCCATTTGCGTGAGTGGAGTCCAACTTAGCGTTCGGGCTCGTGGTGCTGCCGCAAGCCGTAGAGGCCTTGCGCGAGACGGAGAACCTTGCCCTCCTTGCCGGGATGGCGAATCCCGCGGTGGCGGGCGTAGACCTCCTCCTTCGTCGCCGTTGAGGAAGGCGGACTTGACGTCCATGTGATGGGCGCGCCAACCTTCTGGGCCGCAAGTGCGAGGAGAAGCGAACGGACTCCATGCGCGCGACGGTGCGGCGTCGTCGGTCGACCCTCTCTGCCGCATGAAGCCTCGTGCCACCAAGCGAGCCTTGTGCTTGCGATGGCGCCGGCCATCCCGCCGGCGAACACCCACATAAGGGTGATCGCGCGGTGACCCGCAGAAGATCCGCCAGCTCCACGTCGGTTCCGCTCGGCGGCGTCCATCTCTCGCTTCATCGCGACACGCCACGCCGCGTCTCCCTCCGCCTCGGCGAAGGCGGGGCTCGCCGTCGTCGCCACGCCAAGTGCGCTCGCCCGCCGAAATCGTCTTTGCGCCGATCGAGGACGAGCGATTCGCGAGATGTTGTCCATGGTACGGTAGCGAAGAGGCTCGCCGTCGTGGTAGGCGTCGACGCGATCCTCGTCGTGGGACAGCGGAGTAGCGAACTCCACCGTGCGCTGCTCGTCGTGGACCGGCTGCTGGGGCGATCCGGTGGTGTGGCGGCGGTGCGGAAGAGTGGTGGCCGTGCGGAAGAGCGTGGAGTGGCGGTGGTGAAGAGTGGGCGTGGCGTGCGAAGGTGGTGGAGCACTCGCCGGAGCTGGTGGCGAGCAAGGTGTCGAGGTGGACGAGCTCGGTGAAGACGAGCTGCTAGCTCCCCCGGCTCTCTCGAAGAGGACGTAGTCGACAACGAAGTCCCTGAGAGTCGGAGTCGAACCGTCGTCCACCGCCTTGTCCCACGTCCAGCCTCGCCCTTCGTCGAACACAACGTCACGCGAGATGCGGACGCGTTGTGTGACAGGGTCGAGGATGCGGTAGGCCTTCGAGCCCTCCGCGTAGCCGATGAACACTCCCGGAGTGCTCCTGTCGTCGAGCTTGCCGATGTGGCCAAGCTCCTTGGCGAACGTGAGGCCGAAAACCCGCAAGTGGGAGACCGCCGGCTTGCGCCCATGCCAAGCCTCGTACGGCGTCCTGCCGTCGAGCGCCTTGGTAGGCGAGCGGTTGAGGATGTAGACGGCCGTCACCACCGCCTCTCCCCAGAAGACAGCCGGCATCCCCCTCTGCTTGAGGAGGGCCCGAGCCATCCCCACAACCGTCTGGTTGCGCCGCTCGACGACGCCGTTCTGCTGCGGGCTGTACGGCGCGGAGTAGTGGCGCTGAATGCCCTCATCGGCAGCGATGCGACGCGAATTCGCCGTGGGTGCGCGCGTTATGCATGCGCGACCGCAGCTGCGCGCGCTCGCCTCGCGGCGGCTTTGTATGCGCTGATGGCGTCGCAACCTCTCCCTTGCTGCCGAGGACCATCACCCACATGTAGCGGGAGAGGTCGTCGACGAGCAGCAGGAAGTAGCGTCGTCCTCCCGGTGTGGCCGGTGTCACCGGGCCACACAAGTCCCCGTGCACGAGCTCGAGCCTCTCCTTGGCTCGGAAACTCGCCCGCTGGGGAAAGGGGAGTCGTCTCTGCTTCGTCAACACGCAGACGTCGCAGAACTGCTCTACATGGTCAAGGCACGGCAGGCCTCGCACCATCTCCGTGGCACTGAGCCGCTTCAGGGCCTCGAAGTGAAGGTGCCCAAAGCGCTCGTGCCACTGCCACGCCTCGTCGTCCGACGACGAGCGAGAGAGAGGGTTGTGCCACCGCGTGAAGGATGTAGAGTCGTTTTCGCCTCTGGTTACCTTGCAAGAAGGCGGTGGCGAAGATCCCAAATCCGCAGCACCCCGTGCTCGATCTCGACACGCGAGCCGTTCTCATCTAGCTGTCCCAAGTTGATGATGGAGTTCCGCAGATTTGGGATGTAGTAGACGCCGGTGGCGACTGTGCTCACGAACACGGTGGAGAAGATGACGGAGCCGACGCCCTTGATTTCCACGCGGGCGCCCCAAACAGCGGAGCCTCGAGCGCTGAGTCAAGCTCGGAGAAGAACTCCGCCGCCGGTCATGTGGTGGGTGGCGCCGGTGTCGAGCACCACCCGTCGGTCTTCTTTGTTGCGGAACCGCCGCCGAGAGGCGTGTGCTTTGGCTCGTCAAGGTGGAGGAGAGCCGTTGCGGCGGTGCGCGCCGAGGTAGTTCGATGCTCGCATGAGCAATGAACGAGCCATTGCTCCTCCTCCTGCGTGGCGTGGGCTGGCCGCGTCGTGGTATCGACAATCCTTGGCCCAATGACCAAGCTTGCCGCGATTGTGGCAAGAGTCGTCTCGTCGTCGGCTTTGGCTTGCCGGCGCGCGCCACTGGCGCCTCACGGTCATGACCTCGGCGCGTCCTCGCGCCCATACACGGCGTCTTTGCGCTGACTTGCGCGCTTACCACGCATCGCCGCGCTGTCGTGGAAGAAGGCTCCCCTTCTTCCTGTCACCTTGGCCGCGCCCACCGCTCAGTGAGGAGGAGCTTCCGCCAATGGTGACGGGTCCCGAGAGACGCCGTGGCTCATCGCCATCAACGACCTTGAGGCGACCGCGCCTCCTCGATCATCATCGTGGAGAGGTCCAGCGAGACCGGATCGGCGAGCCATCCGCTTGTACTTCTCGGGGCGCGGCGAAAGAGCTTCTCGGCGCTCTCTCTAGGCTGTAGGTGTTGTCGCCGAATCGCACCATCTTACGCAGCGGGTGTTGAGGCGGAGAGCAAAGTCATCAACGTCCTCACCGGCTTGAAGGTCGGGTTCTCCCACTCCGTGCGAAGTGCTGCGGTGTGGACTTGCGGCGCGGTCGCTGCCGTCGTGCGCGGCGATGGCGTCCCAAGCCTCCTGGCGATCGCTTGTTGGAGAGCGAAGCGCATCTCGGCGGGGCTGCGGCGATGAGGGCATCCGGCGCCGTCGATCTGGTCGTGGTCGGCGTCCACCGTCACGGACCGCCTCCACATGTGCGCACTGAGCCTCACCTTCATCACCGCGCCCACTCGGCGTGGTTGGTTTTGGTGAGGGTAGGCCACCCGCCGCCGGGCGGCGTCCCGACAACGACACGGAACCCGTGGTAACCACGTGCCGGTCGGGAGAAAGCCACGCCGCTGTGAAGGCGCGCTCTCTATCGACCGTCTGCCGCCGTTGTCGTCGCGCCTCTTCCAGAGCGCCACCGCCGGCGCGCCTCCTCGGGCGCCGTCGGCGCGACCGCGCTTCTGCAGACTCCGCGCGCTGCGTGGGCGTCGCGGCGCCCATCGCGCGCCGCTCGCTCGCTGGTTCTCCTCGCCGGTCGTCGAGTGCATCGGCGCTATCGTCGTGAAATGGAGCTACTAACGCCGCCGCGCAGAGCCTCGACCTCATTGTTGCGCGCGCTGCATCATCCGCCGCTGCTTCCACCTCGCTGGCTGCCGCCGCTCGCCCCCCCTCGCGCGCCCTTCGCGCTGCGGCGTCTCTGCCGCGCTTCCGCTTCGTCTCGCTTTGCTGCTGCGGCGAAGCTCGGCCGTCTGGACGGCCAGCTGCGTGCGAGGCGGCCGGCGTTGAGATCGCCTGCGGACATGGCGCGCTGCGGGGCATTGCGTGGAGAGAGGGTGCTTCGACGAGCCGCTTGCCGTCTCGGAGAGGAGTGGCGAGTGCGGCCGAGGCTGCTTCGCCGCTACGGGCTAGGGCTGCTGCGAGCCGGAGAAGGAGATGGCGAGGAGATGCTCGGGCTACAGGATAGTATAGCTCTGATACCACTTGTTACACGCTGGACTCTTGCTCTTGGTGATAGCAAGATCCTTACTCTCATGGAGAGGATGACACTTGGAGATGGGGTAAATTTTTCTTGGTTTATTTCTCACACAATGTCATACCAACTTTGAGGGTTGGGGATACATATTTATAGGTCGCTAATCAGCCAAGCATATGCCAAGATGCTAGTCTAAGATGCTAACAACTTTGTCCTAAATCTTTGTCCTCTAAGATGCTAACAACTTTGTCCTAGATCTTGTCCTCTAAGATGCTAACAACTTGTCCTAGATGTTGTCCTCTAAGATGCTAAGATGCTAGTCAAAAGCTAGATGTCCTAGATGCTGTACAAGAACCATGTGCCCACCCCACAAAGACCACAGTACAGAGACTTATTCATCAATGTCCCGAGAAACCCGCATTCGTCGACCAACAGGATCCCAACAACGATATCCCTTATGCTCAGCGCTATAGCCCAGAAAAACGCTCCACGGATTGAGCGGTCAGCTTGGTATGCTCACGAGATGAAAGAAGAACATAGCACACACCCAAAGAGGTGAAAATTATAATAATCAGGAGTTTTGCCAAGAGGTGCTCAACTGGGATCCCACCCTAAAGAGCAGAAGAAGGCTGAGTATTAATCAGGAAAGTGGCAGAAGAAGCAGCCTCAACCCAGAAGTGTGGTGGAACATCAGAAGCAAGCATAAGAGCACGGGCTGTCTCAAGAATATGACGATGCTTTCGTTCAGCCACACCATTCTGGGCATGAGCACCAGGACAAGAAAACTGAGAGAGAGTGCCCTGCTCGGCAAGAAAACCACGAAAGACTCCTGACAAGTACTCCCCAGCAGAATCAGACCGAAAAACACGAATTGGAGAGCCAAGAAAAATCATCAATAAAAATTATATAATATCGATGACCTCCTTTTGAAACGAAAGGAGCCGGACTCCATACATCAAAATGAACAAGATCAAAAGGACGCATTGACACTAACTCACTGGAAGGATAGGGGAGTTGAAGCTGTTTGCCAAACTTGCAACAATGACAATTTAAAGAAACATCACCAGACACAGACCCTAAAAGACCACGACGAACTAAAGAAGACAGAAGATGTCCCAAACTATGATGCTGCTGAGCAAAAGACGCAGTGGAGGATGCAGCAGAAACGGAGGCGGTGGTGGAGGTGACAAGACTGACAGGGATAGCGGAAGGAAGATGAAGCCAGTCAAGCTCCCAGAGACACCGTGAGTCATGGCAGCGAGGGCTAGTACCAACTAGAGTCCCCGTGCGTCGATCCTGAACACAACAAGAATCAGAATCAAGAATAACACGACAACCATGATCAGTAAGCTGAACGGCAGATATGAGCTGCATGGTTAGTTTAAGAACATGAGAAACAGCAGGAACATGAAAAGAGAAATTCGAAAGAGTACCTCGTCCTGCGACAGAAAGAGAGGTACCATCTGCTGTCTAAATAGTGATAGGAGCAGCTAAAGGACTAATGGAAGTGAGATTGGTGGAATCAGCTATCAAATCAAAGGAAGCACTCGAGTCAAGAATCCAAGGTGATATACCTGAGAAAGAAAAATAGGTGGTCTCTCACAAGAAGACTCTACAGCAGAACCAGACGATGCAGAAGCAGCCATGTGACGCATCAGTGTGAGAAGCTCCTGAGTATCAGAAGCACCAGAGCTCCTCTGAGAGGAGGAACCGCCAGTGCCCTTTGGAGGACGACCACCACGACGTAAATCCTTCTTCCTATAGTAGAACTGCTCCACATGTCCATCCTTGTTACAATAGGTGCAGTGGAGTCCCCTACCAACAGCAGCTGTCACTGGTGAAGGAGTAGCTGGAGACGTAGCAGGTGTAGAAGCTAGAGGAGCTATCGGAATGGAAGGAAACGACGGTGACAGCAGTAGACCTGCAACATGAATCTCCTCAGCATGAACAGCTGCAAGGGCCTCAGCCCGGAGACATGTCAAGAAATCATAGATGCGACGAAACTCCAGGTGAGACTGCTGACGCTGACAACATTGGCAAGTGTGGCAAACATCCGACCCCAAAGAGTCAATCTGATGCTATACCGCGGACAACTGAGCATAGAACTCGCCCATAGTGGCATCTCCCTGCTGCAACGACTGCTCCTAACGCACAATAGCAAAATACAAAGAATCACTAGACGACTCGTAGCGGTTGCGCAGGTGCGCCCACATCAACTGTGCTGAAGCCAAGCTAACCACATCCCCAGTGAGATACACTTCCATGATAGCAACCAGAATAGCAGAGGCACGGGCATCCTCATCAATCCATGTCTTATAGACAGCATATTGAGTCTGAAAAGTCTCCATGGCATCCTCAAAAACATCAGATGCCTCTTTACGAGTGTCTTCGGAAGCATCCTTCAGGAGCACGAGCTCAACAGGTGAAACAGGTCGAGGCGGACAGGGCAGCTCGCCGGTGAGAAAATCTCAAAGACGCTGACCACACATGTGCTGAAACCAGTCCTGATAATTGAGACCATCGAAGATCACCGGGAACGAGGAACAGAAACAGTGCCCGAAGAGAACATGTTTTTTTCCGATTGGTCGAGAAAACGAAACCGACGGCGCCAAAACCCATCGTTCAGGAGGCAGCCACAAGCGAGAGGCGGCTTCCCGGGCGGAAGATCCGGAGGGATCAAGCAGTTGATCCGGCAGATCGAGGCGAAGAAGCCGACGGATCAAGGGGATCCAGCAGCAGCGTCGGCGGATCGAAGTGACACCTCGGTCGATGAAGTCGAGCGCCGGGAGTAGGCGGTGAAGAGTGCGAGTGGCGAGGCTGCACGATGACGGGCGAAGCAGCGGCGGTGACAAGCGGAGGACGAATCTGGGCGGCCACGGTTGTGAGGTGGCGACGAAAAAGCCAGCGGCGGCTGCGAGAATACAGCGACTACAACAAGCGCGGTGGAGATGGCAAAACCAAGCGCGGCTGGAAGATGAACCAGTGGCGGCTTGACAAAGAAAAACCCTAGGTATGCTCTAATACCATGTTATGAATAGCGTTTGTATTCATAATGAGGTCAATAGGCTAATATATATACAAATACAGGTATGACATATATGTAGATTACCCTTATACAACAGGAAAAATACATGGGCAACACATCTAACACTAATAACCTGATGCAACAGGACAGTAGTCACTGGCTTGTTTGCCCATGCATTTAGACTGGGTCAGCGAGCATTTGAAGAAAACAGTATGGGGTCTGTTCTCAGAGAGGTGGATTCTTACACGATCAGTTAACCATCTAATATGTCAAGAGGATTGAGCACTAGACACCGAACATAGGCATCGAATTAATGGAGCAACTTTCACAAAACAGAGGATTGAGAGTACCTTATGCTTTACATACACAACCACGGAGTCAACAGAAATATTTTGTCAAAGTATTTTCTAAGTATAACCAGGTATAGTCCTATCTAAAAGATAAAATGTTATTTCAACAAAAGTACAGTGAATTTTCTTAGAAAGTTACTGTTACCTTTATCAGCTGCTCTGCAGTCTGAACATCTGTTGCAGTGCTTCCAGTGATCTCAATAGACATTGCACCCTCCTCCAAATCGTTTATCAATATGCTCGACCTGCTGGCACGACGAATGTAATCAATTCTTGCACCAGTTGGGCCAATTACGGCCTCAGTATAGAAAATTGGAACCTGCATCTTTTTCGTAACCTGTCAAATAACCCACCATCCCAAATATAATTATTGTTAAGACAATCAAAACATGTGGGCAAGCATAGAAACTCTACAACAGAAACCATACAAACCTGAGAAGTAACTGCTGGAGATTGACTAGTTAATGAAGGCACAACCACATGCGGTGGTGTTTCTGGCGCACATGCAGACACGCGACAGTGCAGAAGGTTTTCCACAGTGGCTGGCGGATACATCCTCAAGGATGGAGATGCTTGTAGTTCACATGCAGAAATACCACGAGTTGGAGGTAATTCGGTAGCAGCTGTGGGAGATACCCTGTTTGGATGAGCTTCACTTCCATATAAAGATATCCCCAACTGTGGATGTTTTCCCATTTTAGCTGATTGGTATGTCTGCCTCAGTGGATGTGCTTGCTGACCATACACAGATATAAGGGAGCGTATTCTTTCAACGGTAGCTGATGGACCAATTGATGGAGTTGCTCGCCATCCATATGCAGTCAGGTTGTGGTGTGACCATAAATCCATAGGAGATGATAGATATGCTCTCATGGGTGAAGATGTTTCTTGTCTATATGCACTTATACCATGGTGTGGAGGTGTAACTGATCGATATCTCCCAAAAGATGCAGGTGCTTCCCGTCTATATTCAAATACATCAGCATTTAGAAGTTTTTCCATAGGATGCCTACACCTCGAATAGCAAGTATCGGTCCATGGAGGTTCACACTGAAGATCTTCAGCATATACCGAATGATAGCCTGGACTAACAGCTCGCAGAGGGCCCTCAGGATGGTCCCTGTAGTGACATGGGGGCATGTCCATGTGTAACATTGTCATAGGCACCTGAAGAACAAACATTCTTCAGAATTAGATATTGGTAAAGGTAAAAAAGTACTATAACTTCAGTATGCCCATTAAATGACTAATGTTCAACACAGTGGCAACTTACATGAGGGTCAAATAATGGGATGACACTTCGATGAACCAGGTACTTTCTCAAATGAGAAGCAACAAGTTCCAAAGCCTTACGCACTCCTCCAGGTTGTCCCCATATTTCAAAAATCAAATCTTCCTCAAGTGCGACAGGCGGCAAGTCACCATCTGCATAGTCAAATCATGCAAGTAATGCAATAACGGCTAAAGAACACTGAAGGCTGGAGCAATGAACCCAAGGATAGCAACTCAAAAGAATGACATACTGAAACTGCTCATCACCAAATGGAAAAGATAGAATGTCATTTAGGCCAATAACAAATAGAAACTTTCTAATTTAAAATAAAAGTGAACTTAATGGCATAAAAGTGAAACCCACTTTTATCTAAATGATGGATGCAGCTCATTTAACAGATGATGTAGTTTGTGAATTGTGATTTTGATGAAGTCATTGTTGAAACTGTGCCCTGCCGTTGCATTCATGGGCAATCATTTTAGTGTTAAAATGGATATCACTAGATACAAGTCAAAGAAATAAGTTAACAGTAACAAAAAAAAAACATGACCAGTTGGAGGAATTAGATCAGTTGAAGTACAGTTTATACTATACCAGAACCATTTAAATGTAGTTGAGTCCTAGTTCAAACTTTCAAATTATACAAGTAGACACTACTAAATTGATTGATTTCTTCATAACCAAATTAATAGAGAAGCAAGCCCAATATTTTCTGAACACATAAGAGATACTGATACTTGAGAACATGTGGCACACATATGAATCACTAACTATTGCTACAGCAACACTACATTTCAGAAGTGCATTTTCAGCCTACGATTGACCAGTGCAAGTGTGCAACCATGTTTGAGAGAAGATGCTAATGCAATAGCATGTGTACTTCCATGATGGGAGCAATATAATATTGTATGCTTCAGAATTTCAGTTTTACCGCAATAGAGTTACCAAGCAAATTGAGGAACTATGTGCTTAAGTAAGCTGAAATTCCTGTTGCTTATTGACAGATTGCTAGTAGTTTAACTCTATATAAGTGTATCAAAGAGCCACATGTATATTTATGACAATCACTGATATCAATAGAAGGAACCAGATGTTGTGGAAAACAGATCTTAGAGGTACATCAGAGTAAGGAACTTACCAAGGACACGGATGTTGGTTTTAGAAGCTTCCTTGATAGAATTTATCATTGAACCCTGCTCACCAATAAGGCTTGCTGCCTGTTCACTTGGTGTAAGAATCCGTGTCACAACCATACAATCAGATCCCATGTCTAAACCATCATCATTAATTGTGAACTGATATACTCTTAGTAGTGCATCAATGGCTGGAGGTATCAGCTCATCAGGTTGTTCCTTGGCAAATATGATTACCTTTCAATGAAAAAATATACGAAAAGAGTGTTTTTAGGAAAATTGTATTGTCTGTTGAACTAAAACATAAATCATGCCCTTCTTTTCATGAACGACAGCACATCACAGCTAAAACAATTTGATAGACACTAAGAGAAACAAAGTTCATAATACATGGTGTAAAGACACAACAAGCAAGATGCTTATATTGCAGTCACCATGAATGCTAGACATTGGGATGCACAGTTTATAATAACATAATGGAACAACAAGCATAAAAAAGTTGAAGAACCACTGAGTTTTTGGTAGCCAATTCCCTGGTAGAGTGCCACCTTATTAGAGGGTTGACAAACCATGCTGAAAAAAATACATTATCTGCAACCAGGATATTGTAAATGCTTATACACGTCATGCGGAGTACTACTTGACAGTGTTAGCCAAGTTTGATGGGGCCACAAATTTAGTGAAAACATGACACACTTCGGTATAGCTGATCTTTCTACCAAAGAAGCCCAATAGTTTTAGTTGCAATGGAAGACAAAGAAATGTAACTAACCACATGAAAGACAGAAACCGATGCTGTTTCAACAATATGGCAACAGATTCTAGCAAAAGAAATACTAACAGATTCCAGACAAAAAAAGGAATATAGAAATGTGTTCTCCAATGAACAAGGATAAATCCTTGTGGTGATCACGAAAATACTAAAGCAGTAATAAGATAACCACTCAACGAACAACTTACAGCTCGCTCTGCCGCAGCATGATGACCACCTATTACTCGGACGCAGGATTTTGTTTCCTCACACAATCTTCTGACCCTCTCTCCTTTGTGACCAATTATTGCGCCAACTTTTGTTGCGGGAATCAGCATCCTGAAGACAGTGGTTCCAGGCCAACCAGGGTACATGTTTTCACCAGCAGAGCAAACGGTATCACCATAGTCCTCATCATCAGTAATTCCTTGTTCTAGAACACTCCCAATCATATCATGCCCCTCTTGCCCATGAGATTTCCTGACCACTTCAGTAATCTCTCGCTTTCTGGAATTTGTCTGCGTCTCAGCCATTCCCTCCAGCACTGAAGCATCAAAATAGATAGACAATGAGTCAAAACAAACTGAACAATACAGGATAGCAGCTAGTAGAATGTTCCCGTTAAGTCTTTCATCGCATTTGCACGGACCGATCAAGATATTCAAAGCAACAACTCGATCAGGCACAAGATCGAAGAACACAGCCATGTATTTACACAAATGCACAATACAACCATGCTAGGGATGCGCCTAGGAGACTCGAACAAGCACAAAATATGCAGCCCGGATCCCCTCTGAGAGTCCACCGGAGGCACAGATACAAGATTAAGCCTAAATCAGCGCAAGGCAAGCTGATCAACCCCTGATACCGCTCTCAAGAAGCAGCGCACACCATCCAAAACCACAATCCTAGGGGTATGCAAGCACCATCGAGAGATGCATCAAAAGCTAAGCTTACTACACGGCCAAGGCGACGCCTTTTAGCACCAAGAAAGCTCAAGAAATGATCCGAGACCTCACAAATCCCCCACCCCCAAAAATGGAGCAGGTAATCCGGACCGGGATCCGAGACCGCGCCGCGCACGCTCGACGGAGAGGAGAGTGGTCGGCGGAGGAGGTTACCTTCGCATAGCCTGGTGGTCGGCGGTCGGCGGAGGCGTGGAGGTGGTGGCGAGGGAGAACGAGGCAGGAGAGGGTTTTAGTCAAAAGAGTTGGTTCGGCCGTTTGGGGTTTTGGACGGGGACGAGGCGCCTCACACACCACCCGTGCTGTGAAGAGTTGGAGCGGCTCGTGGTTGGGCATAACGGGCCTACAATATCCAATGGGCTCGTAGAGCCCACATGGGTACGTTAGGCGAGATCAGCTTAGTCTTCGTAGCTAACCGGGCTTGGACTCGTGTGGGCTTTGTCCTCGCCCTTTTTCTTTCCTCCAGTGACAATACCGTAAATCACAGAGAGGCAGAGAGCGGAGCTGGTCTCGAGCCGTTTGGGCAATCATTTGAGACCTATGGTCAAAAGTCCATATAAACTTCTTTGAAAAATCAATAAAACACGACTTGTACCTAAAAACAGCTAGGCTGGCCCGAGAATTGGCCTGTGACTAGCTTTGCCCATGGAGAGAGGGGATACCTAGAAGATGATGTCAGTGTTGGTGTGTGATACCGCGGCGGCCATAGTAAAAGTTCAAGGGCGTGGATTTTTCTCTGCCCAAGCCTTTGCATATATAATCATAGCTAAGCATATATTACTCATGGTTACTACCAGATATATCCATATCAAAAAGTACATGGCCATGACTAAATTCCTTGAGTTTAATTAGCAGCTTGACCTGAATAAACCTGCTACGAATTGGCATTGCAATAGATATAGCCAAAGATCGATTTTGTTCGTGTGCATGCACAGCTGTAGGCAGACACTAGTACACAGGAGGTCTTCTTCTTCTTCTCATCTTGTTGAGAGAAATGTTGTGTAGCCGTCGCGCGCAGGTGGACAGTCTCGGACCAGGCTTCATCCACCCAACGACTCGGTCTGTTCGTCGTCGGCAGGACTCGGGGGTTGATCGGGGTCGGGGAAGACGGCCGGTGAGCTGATGATCTTAACAGTCCTCTGGTGCTTGCACGGAGACAGTCTTCTTCTTGTTTGCAGTAAGTGTTTTTCTTGCTTCTTTCATGGACGTAGCTTTGCAAATGTAACTCGCAGAAATATCGAGATGCTAACTGATCCACAACGGCGCCTGCTTCTCTGATCAATTTCCTTCTTGTGTAGCATTATTGGTGGTTTAGATCATTGTTCTTGTTTTAATTCTGCCAATTAACCTAAGGAATGCCTTAAACACAAGCTCTCCTACTATTACACATCTAGTACATTGGAATCAATGGAAGCTGGCTGCGGCCAGTTGGTTTTGGTGGTTAAGGGGTGAAGCCAGCCCACCCCTGGTTTGACGCTGGTGTCCATCATTTGGCTTTAATAATGACAAAATTGGATATATGTCACTCTAATTATGCTAACTTTGAAAAATGCCACCGCAAACACATGACTTGAAAAATGTCACTCCAATCATGTAATACGCTTAGAAATGCCATTATGATCAATTCCTCCTCATTTTACATGAATACGCACCACGTATTTGCTTCTGTATTTTCATATGGGCATTTTTACCCCTAAACACATATGGTTGAAACCGACCATGTCAAGATACTCCATGGTCTGCCCCTAGCCTAGCTTCTCCATGGCCAAGGCCAAGCTGATTCCCCCGCTGCAGTCGGTGCCATTGGAGCAATAATGGAGCTTCAGTTGTTGGCTCCATGCGCTTCCCTCATTTCGGGGACCACGACGGCTACATGCGACGCATCGCGGAGCGCTCGGAGCCTGTCGCTGCCGTCGTCCACGACAGCCGTCCATGATTGGAGTGGCATATTTCAAAGGCATGCAATTACAGTGGCATTTCTCAAAGTTGGAACGATTGGAGTGGTGTATATCCAATTATCCCTTCAATTGGGATTAAAAACCATGATAATTTCTCTCCTAACTAAAAAAAGAACATTGGATTCAATGCATATCAATTTTATTCAACTTTATGTATTCCTCTATCCGTACAGTACATTGAATGTACATAAATGGCTACAGCAGAGTTTCTGTTATTCGTATTAACAGCTACTGATGAGGACATCACCGAGGACTATGTTGACATCACTAAGGGCATTGCCTCTACGGTTTGTGCCTATGGAAGGACCAATGACACGAGCACGTTGTTCTTCGGGCAAATTAACTATTTAATTACAGAACAAATGATATTGTAACATCCAAAAAATCTAATTTTGGGAAAGTATAATAAAAATATATGGGAGAATAATGTTGGGCATGTTTATATGTGGGAAAAGTTATTTGGGCATGTTTTGAAAATTTTCATCAAAAGCAACCATGCATTTATACGAAAACAGCAACTTGAAAGAATTTTTCGAGAAAATCATATAACAGATAAAATCCTAGCACATTTACTCAAGAAGGCATACTATGTCAGGAGCCTCCATAAAAATTTTCATAATTTTTGAAGCCCGTTTGGTATGTTTAAAAATTCACCAAGTCCTTAGCCTTTTCTAGAAAAATTCGAATCTTAGTTGAATTTCCCGCCAAACCATTGGGCCAAAACCCACTTCGCTCCAGCCCACGCCAGCGCCCCTCTCCCCTCTTGCTAACATGCTGGCCCGCCTATCAGGACCCTTTGTCCACCTTGCCTTCGTCTCCACGTGCCAGCACGCCACGCCCGCCGTTTTGCGTCTTCATCTGCTCCCGTTGCCTTCGCCTGCCCTCACCCATGCTAGTAACCCGCCTATCGCCTCCTTTTCCCACGTAGGGCGGAGACGCCATAGCACGCCCGCGAGTGTCTCACACGCCGTCATTCTTCTCGAGCTAAACATTGCTATACTTAAGCCCTAGCCATGTCACCTTCTTCCCCAGCTCGCCCCCGTTCTATTTTCACGCAAAACTGAGCTTCTCGCTCAGTGTTTTTGTGGGAACATTTGCGTCGTTCTCGATGTTGGTGAGCACACCTCCACAGCTCTGCCACCCTAGCGAGCTTCCTCGCCAACGACAAGCGTGTCACTTTAATCCTCGAACTTCACTCATCCTCCCTCTTTGCTTAATGCAGCTTCTGGAGCCTCGTAGCACGAATGCGATCGCCTTCGTCCTTGACTTTGATGTGCACTAGATTATTGTCAACGTGTTCCCGTCACTTTGGTGAGTTCGAGTTCAACCCGAATGCATCATAACGTGTTCCATACCTCATTGATGCAATCTCCTCATTCAATGCAGGCAAACTCGCTGTGAATCCGAGCTTTACCATCATCTCCTTCATTCTCGGTCACCATCACCATTTTTGACCTTCTCGATGAGTCCCCATTCAATTCATCGCATCTACACCATCCCTAGAACACCAGTGAGCTAATGTGATGCTTCTTGTAGCATCTCCATCGATGTAGAGCCCCTTCACTGAGGGACCTCTCTGCGCCGTCGCTGATCATCACCGTCAAGCCCCCCTTGGACCTTCCCCGGCTTCATTGACACCTTCCTCTTGATTCTGGTGAGCCTTCGAACCTCATGCATGCTTCGATTTGCCAAAGGCGAGTCACTAGCACCCTTTTCCCCTGTAGCTGTCCATGGCTCCACCGTGGAAACTACTACTGGTTTGCCTCCGGTGACCATAGGTCCTCGTACCTAGCCTGTTAGGACAGCCTGGACTTACCAAGTTCAGTGCGCCACTCCTTTAGCCCGGAGGATGCCTCCTATGTGAAGTACATCCTGGACCCGAGGTGTTTCACCGCTCCTCACCGCTCCCTCTTTCCATCCCGCCGCTTAGCATCGCTGCTCATCGCGCGCGGCTCTGCTTCTCTCACTGATTGGTGGCCCAAGTATTAAGGATTAATTAGCACTAAATGACGGTGCTTAAACACACTAAGTCTATGACATGTGGGACCAGCAGAAAAGATAATCAGAAATCTAATTTAAAATGTATTTAGTAAATGAGTCACTAACGTGTGGGACCACTCACTATTTTCGGTTTTAAAAGCATGTTTTAAAACTCGAGGGATTGACATGTGGACCCTAGCTGTCAGTAGATTAAAATTAAAATAGGTTTAATCGTTTAGTTAATAATTAATGAGTTTATGACATGTGGGACCGCCTCTGTCTTATCAATAAAATTAAGAAGATAAAACTATGAGTCGCTGATAAGTAGGTCCCACATGTAAGTTAATATAATTCTAAAAAATAGGAAAAGCCGCTTTCAGCTCAGAGGAAAATATGTTTTCTCTGTTAGAAAGCGTAAACCTCGAAAATACGCTTTCGACATCACCCTTTCCTTAATTTCTAGAATTTTCAAACTGAAGAAAATTAAAATATTAATAACTTTTGCATACGGACTCCAAATTGAATAAATCTTTTTTTTCTAAATTCATATAAATTTTACTATATATGAATATGAAAAATATTTGGATTTTGTTCCTGATGAAATTATTTTTCTATATTTAATTTGCTATCGGCTCTTTTTTGAAATAGACGTTGATACTTCGAATGAATCCTACGACGATCATTCAACCTCATACTCTGATATACCATAGCAAATCAAGCACCTACTTTGACCATATTAATCCTATTATTTCAATTATTATACTTCTTTTTTGCAAAAATCTATTATGCATGCGTGTATGTTTGCTTAAAATTGCTATATTTGGGGATAACGTTAGTTATATTCCTATTCAATGCATGATCCTCCTTGAAATATTGTTATCCTTACCATTGTAGCCAATAGGTTATGGTTTAAACAATAGATGATGTTGATTTGGGCCTTTCGAGTGTGAATATCGCACAAATGCTTAACCGAGCTCTAGATTTATCAAAATTTGAAAATGGATGAAATGTTGAACATGAATTTGGAAGATTTTGAAATGATAGTCCAGATGGGTTTACCTCTGTTATTTTGCATAAAAATAAAAAAGAAAAACTTAGTTTGTGACGCGGATGAGTTATATTATATTTTGAGAAATGTGGGAGTTGTATCTCACAAGTAGATTGGGAGAGATCCTCACCTGGGTCAATTAAGGACTAAACGCCTGTGCTCCTAATTTAAGCCTAAGCGTACAACCACATGTGTCGATATGGGACAGTAGGCATGTTCAAAGGGGCTCCCTTCACTGAGGTGTTGGGAACAAAGTTTGCCGACACAACGGTTAATGCCTCACTTTGATGGGAATTACCCGGGGTCGAAGTGAGGGTTTGCATTGTCGAGCTAGTGCAAGGTTAGGACTAGATGATGTAAAAGCTTTATTGAGTGCTCTAGACTGCATACTATAATGTAGTGTGCGGTGGCATCGATAGATGCCAAACAAACTAGAGAATTTGTATACTGTGGGTAAAGTTGTACACCTCTGTATAGTATAAATCTATTTAAATAGTCGTGCTCACGGTCATGAGCGTGCTTAGTGTAGTCCATCCGGTATAATATCTACTTTTGCAAAAACAGTCTTATCGGGAAATGTTGGGAAGGATATTTTGGTGTTGTTATATGGGTGCCATGTCTACAACTGAGAATAAGACATTGATCGCAACCAAGGAGGGTTGTGATTTGTTACTTATCAAATTACTTACTTGTTCTTTATCTATTTAACTGCTCTTCAAACTTCTGTTACAAAATACTATATATTGATATTGCAAATAAAATTTGCTTAATGTTGAAAACAAGTTGTAGCATAGAACCTCCTCCCTTGTTAGCCATGCATATATATACATTTCGTGATACACTACAAGTCTTACTAAGTACACAATGTACTCAATCTTGCTTAAATTGTTGTTCAGAGTTTGAGGATGGGCCTAGGCCAGATGATGCGTTCTTTGCACCCGGTACCGGACGGTTCGGTGATGGGTCTTGCTAGGACTTATTCTTGTTGGTTGCCTAAGGGTTTGGATGGGCATGCCACTGGACTTTTGGACTTTATATATTATGCTTCCGTTGTTTAAATTGCTACTTCTGATACTTGTCATTCTATTTGGACAGGCGGCTGTGTATTATACTCTCGTGATGTAATCGTTTAAGTTAAGTATCATATTTGTTTCATGTTGTATGTATATTGTGTATAGATGTGTATGTCAAAATTGTTGATGTGTGTGCTAGCCACTGATCATAGGACTAGTACGGTACACACACGAGGGTGTCGGGTATTCCACGTCTGAGGTCTAACAGATATTGCCTAATGATAGTTGTTTGCTTATTTCTACTTGCGAGAGCATCTTTGGAGAAATCCCTGATAAAGTATGAGATCTAAAGTTCATCTGACTAGGAGTTGAGCCGACCAGTTCCTTCGACCAGTCTGCGTCAACTGGATCTTCTGACCACCGACCAGATATTCGTTCTGACCAGGGCACAACAAGACTACTTATGGAAGTCATACTCCGATCTGACTGATGATACTATACAAGAAGTCCTATTTTGACACGCTGGGAGAGTTCTTGGTCGTTTCGACTGCAGAGTCTACTTCCAATCTAACTCAAATATTCTATTTGGTAGTTCTTCGTATGAAAAGATAGTTTTAGTTAGTTACAATTTCGCTTACTAGCACAGACCTAAGTCACTCTAAATATTTGGGTGTTGCGCCACCAATAGATTAGACTTTGATTATTGATTTAGCTATTCATATTGTAAGGCCTATTGCTAGCCATAATTAAAGTCTCAACTCAATCATTCAATTTCGAGTGATTCATCTTCCACCGTTGCTCTTGTGTTTCTCTGGATTTGCTTGGATGGTTCTTCGTGAGTAGGCCAATTGTGTTTGACATGGTTGGTAACCAATCGAGGAGTAGTGTAGAGATTGTGATGTTTGCTAGTCTTGACTGGATCTTGGTTCGCCGCCCCTACGTCAACGTCGCAACTCAAGTTATCAAATTTCTCCTATGACAGAAGATCAGGACAAACTTGCATGCACGCATCTTAAGTCGAGGTGTGTGCACATCAGGTGGTATCAGAGCTTTCATTATCGGTAGGAATTCATCTATCCTTAGTAGTAGAATTATTTGTTTTTCCTTTGCCTAAATACCAGAAAATTGCCCTACAAAAAATTATCAAATTTCCTAGCCCTTTGTGCCTTCAATCTGTTATTTTTGTTTGCTTTGTTGAATTTTGTCTGTTCTAGTCATGCCTAGTTGCTGATTGACCAATTCTTGCTTATCGACCAGTTTCGCTGATATACCGGTTCTTGCTGATTGTTGAGTTTTTCGTTGTGCCACATGTCTCAGTTCGTGTGTGTTTTCAAAAAAGAGAGAGCAAAGTTGCGCAACCAATTTAAAAAAAGAAGAAAATCTGGGAAGGTTTACTTTTCGGTCAACACTTTGTGAAACCATACGACAATTTGGGATGGTTGAAGTTTCCGACCAGTACTTCGAACCGATTTCATCTTTTCTGGTCGTTTCGGTCAAAGCAACTAAGACTAGTACTGTGCAAACTATTCTCCAATTTTTGCAATTTCATGAAGTCCAGTTTATTTTTCCTTGCTACATATTTTTTGCACCTAGAACTCTAGATGATTGCCTTGATCACGAGTACTAGTATCTCTGCAATCACTTTATTGACTTCCCGTTTGAAAGTTGCCATGAACCAACAACACACGAGCAATCTACGAGAAGGGTAAGAGCTTTGGCTGGTAAGATTGTGAGATTCGAGTGCCACTTTAAATTTGTAGTCGCTAGGTTTTTTGTTGTTGTTTCAGTGCTAACAATGGTAGGGTCTCAAGCATCCCAACATGGTACCCAACATGGTAATTCAAATGAAAGCGATGGAAACACTGAAGGTCTCTAACACCACGTGCTTGCCAACTGGTGAATGTTTTCCGCCGCGACATTGAGTATTTGGTGCAGGATCAAGTCATTCCATGTTTGGAGAATGTAGAAAAAGTTTTGGAAGATTTTGCCAAGCAAATTGTGCAAGGTAATCTTGCTGACCAGTATCCAGATCATCAACCCTAGACCACAACATCCACCATTGCCGCTGACGAAGCCGCCGCTATTCCTTGCTACGACCACCTCAAGCGGCACGACCAGGGGGCACAGAGAGGAGTTGTTGCGATGGGTCGACTACGATCACCCTAAGATGGCGATGCTTGAGAGGATGAGTTCGCCGATGATGAAGATTACGTGACACCCATTCGCAATGCAAGATATGCACGACTATGTGAGCGATTGGATTTCAACCATCATGGCATAGGAGGCCACACACCTATCACTCCCCGAGGTGATGATACCTTTGGAAGACTTAAATTTTCTAGTTCAACCTTCGATGGAAAATACAATCCAGATGGTTACTTGGATTGGGAGATGCTTGTGGAGCAAAAGTTATGTTGTCACGAGTATCATAAAGATAGCAGAGTATGAGCTGCTACAAGTGAGTTCACCAACTATGCTTCTATTTGGTGGAGTTTGATTAAACAACGACAAGATGTACCTCGCACTTGGGAAGATCTCAAATTGGTATGTGTTCCATATTTGTTCCAACTTAGTTTGAACGTGATTTACTTAATAGATTACAGAGATTGAGGCAAGGAAGTAATACGATGGAGGATTACTACTAAGAGCTGCAAATTGGCATGATACGAACCAATGTGGAAGAGGAATATAATGCAAAGATGTTTCATTTCTTGGGTGGTTTAAACAAGGAAATTCAAAACATCCTTGATTTCCACTTGTATGATACATTGGATGATCTATTTCATTATGCATGCAAGGCAGAGAAGCAAGTGCAAGGGGAGAGAAGTCACACAAGTCGTGGCAAATCCAGTATGGACACACCATGGAGATCTTCAAGTTCACAATCCAAGAAGCAAAGTCTCAACTTTGGTCGTAGCCCGGTAACATCTAGTTGAGAGCAATCAGTAAGCCATTCCACGACCAAGCAAGCTGATTCGAGGACGACCACTGTCACTCTGACCATGAGCTCATCGTCGATTACTTCTACAGGAAGAACCCGGGAGATAGGGTGTTTCAAATGCAAGGAAAAAGAGCATTACATGTGAGATTGCCCAAACCAGCGAGCCCTTATCATCCAAGGAGATGGTGAGTACACATCAGCTAGTGATATTGAAGAAGAAGAACCTGGTCATGAGCTCACTTCTGATTTAGATTCAGAGGAGATCACATTTGATGCAAATCACGTTGGCTTGATTGTTCGTCGAGTACTTAGTTAACAAATGGAGAAAGCGGAGCAAGGGCAACATCACAATTTGTTTCAATCTAAGTTTGTGATCGAGGAGCATTCGTGCAAGGTTATAATTGATGGCAGGAGTTGCAACAACATTGCTAGTGTTGAGATGATCGAAAAGCTTGGTTTGGCCACATGTGCACATCAACAACCCTACTACATTCAATGGTTCAATTCATGTGGTAAATTGAATGTCACAACCACGACTCAAGTACATTTTAATGTTGGAAGTTATTATGACTTTGTGGACTGTGATGTGATGCCAATGCAAGCTTGTGCATTACTTCTTGGAAGGTCATGACAGGATGATAAAGATGTAGTTCACTTTGGGCGATCCAACAAATATTCTTTCTTACACAAGGAGAAGAAGGTTTCATTGGTTCCAATGTCACCAGAACAGGTCATTAAAGATGACCTAGCTAGGGTTGAACATGAGAAGAAAGAAAGACATATGAGCGACATCCACAAAAACAGAGAGTGAGAGCCACCAACAAAAGTTGAAAGAGAAGAAAGAATAGAGTGAAAGGAAAAGAGAAATACAACTTAAGGGACATGCCTTATTAGCCACAAAAAGTGAGATGTGAGAGTTAGAAAACCATTCCAATAGGTGCTTTGCACTTGTGTGAAAAGTTGTTTTCTTTTCTACGGACCTTTTGCCCTCTATTTTGCCTGTTTCAGTTGTTTCTTTAATGCAGGAATTTGCGAACATATTTTCGGATGATATACCAATGGGCCTACCACCATTGAGGGAAATAGAGCATCAAATCAACTTGATTCCAGGAACATCATTACCTAACCGACCTTCGTACCGTACCAATCTTGAGGAGACATAGGAAATTCAAGGCCAAGTTCAAGAGCTTCTAGATAAAGGGTATACGTGAAGCTTAAGTCCATGTGTTGTTCCTGTGTTACTTGTGCCGAAGAAGGATGGATTATAGAGGATGTCTATAGATTATAGAGCTATCATCAATATTACTGTTCGATATCGTCATCCTATTCATAGGTTAGATGATATGCTTGATGAATTGAGTGGTTCTATTATCTTTTTCAAGATTGATTTGCGTAGTGCTTACTATCAAATTAGGATGAAACTAGGCGATGAATGAGAAACTTCTTTTAAGACTAAATTTGGATTGTATGAATGGTTGGTCATGCCATTTGGTCTTACTAATGCACATAGTACATTTATGCGCTTAATGAACGAAGTGTTAAGAGCTTTTATTGGGAAATTTGTGGTGGTATACTTTGATGATCATATTAATTTAAAGTCAATCCTTGAAAGAATATTTGGGTCATTCGCGTCAAGTTTTTATTGTCTCGAGAGAGGTGCATTTGTTTGCTAACCTCGAAAAGTGTACTTTTTGCATGGATTTAGTTGTATTCCTTGGTTTTGTTGTGACTGTACAGGGAATTGGGATGGATACACAAAAGATGGAAGCAATTCGAGCATGGCCTACATCGACCACAGTCACACAAGTTCGAAGTTTTCATAGACTTGCTGGTTTCTACCATAAGTTTGTGAAAGATTTTAGCACACTTGTTGTTCCTTTAAATGCGTTAACAAAGAAGAACATGCTGTTCAAATGGGGATGATACAAAAAGACGCCTTCAACATGTTGAAAGATAAGTTGACTAATGCTCCACTTTTACAACTTCCTGATTTTGACAAAACTTTTGAGATAGAATGTGATGCTAGTGGTATTGGCATTGGAGGTGTTCTTGTATGCTTTGGTTAGAGTATTAGAAATATGGCAACATTATCTGTGGCCAAAGGAATTTGTCATACATTTGTATCATGAATATTTGTAGCATATTCGTAGCCAGCGTAAGCTAAACCGATGACATGCCAAGTGGGTAGAGTTTATTGAAACTTTTCCATATATTGTGAAACATAAGAAGGGTAAAGATAATCTAGTTGCTGATGCTTTGTCTAGACGACATATATTGCTATCCCAACTTGATTATAAAGTTCTTGGTTTGGAAAGTTTAAAAGAAGTATATGCTATTGATTTATATTTCAAAGGTGCTTACGCCAATTGCAAGGAAGGAAGGTGTTGGGATAAATATGTGTTGAATAATGACTATTTGTTTAGAGCTAACAAGTTATGTGTGCCCACGAGTTCCGTTCGTCTTTTGTTGTTACAAGAGGCGCATGGAGGAGGATTGATGGGATATTTCGGTACATGCAAGACAGAAGATGTGCTGACCACACATTTTTATTGGCCAAAATTGAGACGTGACATCGAACGCTATGTGGCAAGATGTACTACTTGTCGAACAACCGAGTCTCGCTTAAACCCACATAGATTATATAAACATCTACATATTCCTACTTTACCTTGGGAGGATATACCGATGGATTTTATACTAGGGTTACCGAGGACTAAGAAGGGGAGGGATAGTATATATTTTTCTCGTAGTTGATAGATTTTATAAAATGACTCATTTTATATCTTGCCATAAGAGCGATAATGCTACACATATTGTTGATTTATTTTTGAGAGAAATCGTCCGTTTACATGGAGTACCACAGACCATTGTGTCAGATCGTGACACAAAGTTTTTGAGCCACTTTTGGAGGACACTTTGGAGTAAACTCAAGACAAAGTTGTTGTTTTCAACCACATGTCATCCTCAGATAGATGGACAAACCGAGGTCACAATCGAACACTTGGAACAATGCTAAGAGCGGTATTGAAGAACTTGAAGCTGTAGGAGGAGTGTCTACCATATGTCAAGATTGCATATAACCAGGTTGTGCACTCTACAACAAAATTTTGTCCATTCGAAGTTGTTTATGGATTCAAGCCAAGGACGCATATTGATCATTACCTTTGCCGCCTTTGGAAATGGGCAGTTTGATTGAGTTGATTCACAAGTTACATGCACTACTACAAAATAGGCTATACAAGACACTTCATCACGATGGTTCCAAATGAACCATTTATGTTATACTTATCACAGATGGTTCCTTTAGAACCATCTGTGATACGTCACTATCACAGATGGTTTATAACTAGAACGTCTATGATAATTCACAGATGGTTCTTATTAAGAATCGTCTATGAATTATCACAGACGGTTCGTATTAAGAACCGTCTGTGTTGAGGCATTTATCACAGACGATTCTTATCCGTCTGTGATATACTGGTATTATAATTATCCCTTCCTGACAGACCCCCTGCCCCTAGCACCTCCACCCCCTTAATTAAGAACAGTTTGAGCCGCCACCCCCATTGCGCCACCTTAGAGAGGAGAAGGAAAGGAGGAAGGGAGAAGGAGAGGAGGAAGGGAGAAGGTGAGGAATCTCGTGGGATATTTGGACCAGTCACAGTGAAGAGCAGATTATACAGGAAGTTAATAATGACGACATCACCGAGAAAGTCAACGATATGCCAGATATGGACTGTGCTTTTGATGAGGATAGGTCGCACGATGACAATCTAGATCAGATGCTACACGATGTAGAAGGGAATTACAGTAAGAGAGAGTTTTGTAAATTCGAGGGCTTAATGGAGGACTCAGGGAAACCTTTGTTCCCTGGCTGCAAGCCGGAATACATAAGGTTGTCAATCGTGCTTGAACTGCTGAAATTGAAGGCAAGCAATGGTTGGTCCGACAAGAGTTTCACGGTGTTGTTTGGTCTCCTAGCGGACATCCTTCCAGAAGGAAACGTGTTGCCCAGCATCACCTACCAAGCCAAGAAGGTTCTTTGTCCATTAGGAATGGAAGTAGAAATAATACATGCATGTCCGAACGATTGTATTCTGTACCGTAAAGAGTATGCGGACATACATGTATATCCCATGTGCAAAGTATCCTGATACAAGCGTAAGAATACTGCTAAAGTGAAGCAAAAACCTCCTGCTAAGATGTTGTGATATTTGCCTGTGGTCCCACGTTTAAAGCATTTATTTGCGAACCGAAAGGAGGCAAGATTGCTGTGTTGGCACTCGGAGGAGCGTAAGAAAGATGAAAAGCTAAGACACCCTACTGATTCTGCCCAGTGGAGAAACTTCGATCGGAGCTTCGAAGAGTTCGGTGCAGAACCGAGGAACATAAGGTTAGGATTGAGTACAGATGGAATGAATCCTTTTGGTAACATGAGCAGCCGACATAGCACCTGGCCCGTGAATCTATATATGTACAACCTTCCTCTTTGGCTGTGTATGAAGCGGAAGTACATTTTGATGTCACTACTTATCTAAGGGCCGAAGCAACCTAAGAACGATATTGATGTGTACCACTTTGGAATGAAGGGGTATAAGTATGGGATGCGTACAAACGAGAGAACTTCACTTTACGTGCCATGTTGTTTTGCACCATCAATGATTTTCCTGCCCTTGGTATCCTGTCGGGGTTCAATGCAAAAGGAACCAAAGCCTGTCTGTACTCCTTAGATGGTACGGAGAGTGTATGGCTGAATAACTCATGCAAAACTGTGTATATGTGTCTATAGAAGATTTAAAATTAATTGGTATGAAGTCTCATTATTGTTATGTGCTGATGACATAAATGCTTCCTGTTGCAATTAGGAGTATCTTGCTGAACAAGATCTGAGTGGCAATCTTGTGGCTGCGTTATTTCTTCAACTCAATTGCTCAGAAGGTCATCGATCCCGAAGGACTAGATGCTCTACAGGCCGAGGTGGTGATGACTCTATGTTATCTTGAGATGTATTTCCCTCTGTCATTTTCGATATCATGGTCCATCTCATTGTTCACCTTGTGAAAGAGATAAAGATGTGCAACCCTGTTGTAGGATCAAGGATAACCGACTAGAGGGGGTGAATAGGAGGTTTCTAAATTTAATCGTCTAAATTAAACTTTCAGTAGTACAGACTTAACAGCGTGAACAGGAATCAAACAGGTAGAAAAAAACAACTACTCAGGACATAAAGACAAAGGCACTACTAGACACAAACTAGCTAAACAAATAAATCACAGGGATAAGCTGTAATGTAAATGCACAAGGTAAAGACAAGAGATAACCACAATGGAGACAAGGATGTTTTTCCCGTGGTATCGAAGACCTAAGTCTTCACTAGTCCACGTTGAGGAAGCTTAAACTAATCAAGCCGGCTTCACAAATTAAGCCTTCCCTCGATTTCATTGGTGGTTGTTCTTCCTCCACTCCGGAGATGGTGAACACCAGACCACTCACAATTGGCATCGAGTCTCTTCACAATCTTCTTTGAAGAGATCACATGCAAACTCCCGCCAAGCCGTCTAGGTGCTAACAGCACCAAGAGTAATAGATCACAATATTTGCTTGACAGTACTCAAGTGCAATGGATCAAACTAGAATGAATGCACTTGAAGTTATGCTCAACAACCTCACAATGAATGCACAGGTGTAAATGAGGTGTGGAGTAAATACTCTTAGCTCAAGAATGTAAATGGGTAAGCACTATATCTGTCCAAGAGCAGGTGGAAGGGTATTTATAACCTCTCACAACAAAAACGACCGTTGGGACCAAGTTACAAGAAAAAACAGCACAAACGGTAGTACTGCATGTTGAGCGGCGATACTACCGCACCATCCCAAAGCGATGCAGAACGGCTAGAAACGGACAAGTCATTAAATGCTCGACAAAGCCGTTAGAAATTCGGCGCGTACTACCGCCAACTAAAATGCAGTAGTTCCGTTTTAGTGGAAGTTCCGATTGAGAGCAGGTACGACCGTTTTTCTTGAGTTCCAAAAATATCAATACTGGAAAATACATACCGCCTTTCAACAAACGGAAGAACCGGGAATGCGGTAGTTCCGCGAGTTGAGCTCCGGTACTACCGCTTCAAAACAATCGAAATAACTCCCAAAAACATATGTTATGTAAAAAACGTACCGCCATGTAGCTATCGGATGTACTGAAGATACGGTAGTTTCGCTGGAAGCACTACGGTACTACCGTTCCTTGAGAGAGCAACAAACTTTCAAAGACATGTGTTCTGGAAAAGAAAAATCGTACCTCACAAAGGATCGGTACTACCGCCGAGCGGTAGTTCCGCAAAATGAACGTCGGTACAACCGCACATTTAAAATACACAGAACAACTCTCAAGAAAAAAGTCCAAGTAAAACCCAAAAACATTTTAACATTTCCGGAACAAGGGTTATGATCATGACTTGGAACACTTCTCAAATATTCAAAAGAAATTTTACGGTAGATTCTTAAAGGGATTTGCGGTACTACCATTGAGCGGTAGTTCCGCCAAGTTCACTGCGGTACTACCGTTTGAACGGTAGTTCCACCAGACAAGATTTGGTTCTATCATTTTACTTTGAAAAACACAAGAAATTCTTTTTCAACATAATCTCAAAGGTATGCATGATACTAGATTGATCCATTGTGCTTAGGAACAAGATGTCAAGCTACTTAATTATGATCCCTCTTGATAGTACGACATTTATCCTATAATCTAGTCTCCCAACCAATTCACCTGAGACTGGTAAACTGAAAAAGATCCTAAACTACTTTGTACCTTGTCTTCGAGCCATATTGATCTTCAAATTGTCCTCAACCATGTATTTCCATGTAAACGTGTTCATCGCTGGGACTAAACCTTTTTAAACACTCAATAAATACATTAGTCCCATAGAACATATTGTCATTAAATGCCAAAACACTTTTTAGGGGCCTAGATGCTTTCACCTGTGTTCTTACGTCATATGTACCCGTTCGAGAGGTACATGGGAATTCTCAAGTCCTACGTACGGAATCAATCTCAACCGGAGGGTAGTATCATCGAAAGTTATGCAACTGAAGAGGTCATTGAGTTCTGTGTTGACTACATGGCTCAGGTGGGACCGATAGGTGTGCCTCTATCTCGCATGAGGGGAGACTGGAGGGTATCGGTACCATCGGAAGGAAATCAATCACTCCCGATCTGGATACGTTTGATCAAGCCCATTTCACGGTCTTGCAACACATGACCCAAGTGTCCCCATACATCAAGAGCACAAAGACATGGTAAGCCAACAAAATCCAGATCGATCGGAGGTTTGGATCACGAGAAAGCATAACCGTCGGTTCAACGAATGGTTAAAGATGCGATTCACTGGGAGGTCATCAAGTGATGATACGCTGTTATGGTTGGCAAAACGGCCAAAATTTACAATTGTGACATAGCAAGGATACGACATAAATGGGTACACATTTTATATCACAACTCATTGCTTATGTATAGATACATGATGAAAAAAGCCTAGGGATCGCGAGAACCAGTGGGTTTCCTCGACCCACACGTGGTCTCTGAGCAAACCATCAACCAAGACACATCCTACATTGTGAAATACATAACGACGGGATTGCTTGCTTAGGACGACAACGACTACATACTAGTGCCCTACAACCAGAAGTAAGTGCTTCACTACTTATTATATAAATTTCATTTGTACTTTATACGGAGCATGAACTTAGATTTAATGACTATAGCGACATACATGAGTAGGTACCACTGAATCCTTTTAGTCATTATACCAAAGAGGAATAAGGTAATATACCTTGATTGTCTACTCAACAAAACCCACAACTTCACCCTTGTGGAAGGAATACTCAACAGGTATACTCATTTCCTCCATACATAACTCTATTGTAGTCTTCCTTCGTTTGAAATGGTCGGGGATAACTTTTTGGAATCATGTAGGTCGTTCATCGCCTATATTGCTAAGGAAGGGCCATACAAGGGATCGAGCGCCACACTGTAACACAGGATACAATTTTCAGTACGCGCTACAACACAATAATTCTATATCACACTTCGTAATAATCCATCTCGAATTGACTATACCTATATATGTAATTCTATTTTTGTAGTGCCGCCAGCAAAAACAAGATCATTTATGTGCATTCTACGTTTACCATCATATATAGCAAATCATGAGTACTAAGATGAAGGATCCTGAGGTTTGTCAATCTCACAATAATTTTTCCATAATTATAAATTTAAATATATATATGCTTACTACTTTACTCCTGCTAGCGACAGGGCTTGAACATAGATTTAGATGCACTCGTTATGACTGGGATCTCGAATGTTTGAGGACAGCTCTGCAGCTTCATCAAGGCGAAGATTGTTAACGCTAGTGGAGAGTTTCACTCCGTCGATACCATTGAACCACCTTCAAACAATTGATTCAATTGTAATTCACTTTGAGTTGTTGTAATTCAATTGTAACCCTAGCGACAATACTTGATGAATATATTCTTTTGTAATTGATTTTCAGTTGTAAATGATCACTTTGAGTTGTCAACAATTGATTCCACTATGATATATCTGTTATCTGCTTACTTGTTTTCAGAGGGCATGGCTAGTAATTCCTGAGGCTAGGCAAAAATAATAATAAAATAGTTAGGTATAATGAACTATCACAGATGGTTTTATCGTAAAAACCATCTGTGAAAGGATACAATCACATATGGTTTGTAAATAGAACCGTTTGTGATATCCTACATATCACAAACGGTTCTTGGTGGAAACCGTCTGTGATAGTTGCCTTTCATAGACAGATTCAACAAAGAAACCATGTGTGTTGTACCTTATCACAGATGGCTCAAAAACCATATGTGATAACTGCCTATTATCACACACACAAATTCAGACGGTTCCGAACCGTCTGTGATGTCCTTTTCTGTAGTAGTGATGAGACAACCAAGGTAAACATTGAGAGGATACAAGGCCAATACATGAAATATGCAAATAAAGGAAGAAAGGAGATGGTCTTCAGGGAAGGAGATTTGGTTTGGTTGCATTTGTGTAAAGATCGTTTTCCATAAAAAGCGTAAGTCTAAATTAATGCCACGAGGTGATGGACCATTCCAAGTGTTTACAAAGATCAACAATAATGGATACAAATTAGAGTTGCCGAAGGGATACAGAGTGAGTGATACATTCAATGTTGTCGATTTATCACCGTATCTGGATGAAGACCGTACGATAGAGTCGAGGTCGACTCCTTTTCAAGAAGGGGAGTATGATGAGGACATCACCAAGGACCATACTAACATCGCTGAGGACAGTGCCTCTATGACTGTGCCTATCGAAGGACCAATGACACGAGCACGAGCACATCGTTTGGGACAACAGGTGAACTCGTTCCTCGAGCAAATTAACTATTTAATTATAGAACAAATTATATTGCCTAATGATAGTTGTTTGCTTATTTCTACTCGCGAGAGCATCTTTGGAGAAGTCCCTGATGAAGTACGACTAGGTCCCTGGTGCACCTGGCTAGCTGCTGACCATATCTAAAGTTCATCCGACTAGCTACTGACCATACACAACTAGATCTAAAGTTCATCCAACCAGGACTTGAGCCGACCAGTTCCTTCGACCAGCCTGCGTCGATCAGTTCCTTCGACCACCGACCAGATCTTTGTTCTGACCAGGGAACAACAAGACTGCTTATGTGAGTCCTACATGGACCCGACTGATGATACTATACAAGAAGTCCTACTTCGACACATTGGGAGAGTTCTTGGTCATTTCGACTGCAGAGTCTACTTCCAATCTAACTCAAATATTTTATTTGGTAGTTCTCCGTATGAAAAGATAGTTTTAGTTAGTTACGATTTTGGTTACTAGCACCGACCTAAGTCACGATAAATATTTGGGTGTTGCGCCACCAATAGATTAAACTTTGATTGTTGATTTAGCTATTGCTATTGTAAGGCATCTCACCGTAATTGAAGTCTCAACTCAATCATTCAATTTCAAGTGATTCATCTTCCACTGTTGCTCTTGTGTTTCTCTGGATTCACTCGGGCGGTTCTTCGTGAACAAGCTAATTGTGTTTGACACAGTTGGTAACCAATCGAGGAGTGGTGTAGGGATTGTGAGGTTTGCTAGTCCTGACTGGATCTTGGTTAGCCGCCTCTTCGTCAATGTCGCAACTCAAGTTATCGGATTTCTCCTACGACGGAAGATCGGGAGAAACTTGCATGCACACATCGAGGTGTGTGCACCTCGCTACTCTTGGGGAGTGTTTTCATGTGGTGCTAACAATTTAATAACTATCTTTGTAGCTCTAGAATGTTTTAGTTTATGTTTCTACCTATTGTCTGGATATACCAAGAGAGATCTACAGTCTAATGAGGCTAACATGAAATATTTACTCATGGGTGGACTATGAAATATGTACTCATGGGTGGGGCAAGCTCTTCTATTTTGGTTCATGCACTACTATAAAAGAGGCAATACTGGATGCCTCATCACAGACAGTTCCCAAAAACCATCAGTGTTGTAATTATCACACACGGTTTTACAATCGTGACCGTCTATGTTACTAGCGATGGGTAGAACCATTTGTGATACGTAATTATCACAGACGGTTTTAACAAGAACAATATGTGATTATTACAGACTTCACAGATGGGTTTTAAATATAACCGTCTGTGATAATTCATAAATGGTTCTTAACAAGAATCGTCTATGATAATTTTGTATCACAGACAGTTTGTTGTTGGAAGTGTTTGTGATATATTCATTGCCGCTTTGGCTCCCACGTGATGCGTCTCTTCATCTCACGCCGACATTATGATGCTTTCATATCTAGCAATAATTAAGCGAGTTCTTGCTGTAGAAGAGCAACAATTAATACATGCACGCATGGTATTGAATACATACGCAGCTATATAGCTATAGTACCATCGCGCGCCATGGTGAGCACGCGGAGCATGACGGCGAGGACCAAGGCGAGGAGGTCGGTGATCGCCGTCGCTCTTCCTCATGATGTCGTCGTCGACATCGTCGGCCTCGTGGCCATGAGCTCTCCTTAGCCCATAGCTGACCTCTGTAGCCTACGAGCCACGTATGTATTTATATACCTACAAAAATATGTACTATTATTTGTGGTGGCAACTAATCCGTGCATGCATACATGTTACTGTTTTTTATATTATTAACATGTCACTAATCTGACTACCAACAATGTCCTTAATTTGGCATTTTAATTTTCTCTTATGGAGTAATTCATGTATTAAGATTCTGATGTCTTGAATTGTGTACGTATATTGGAGTTGCAAGGCCATGTACAAGGCGTCCAAGGAGCGCGCCGTGGGGTGGTGCGTGGTGCTGGAGCGGGAGAAGGCGATGAAGTAGCTGGACAACAGCACTATCTCGCCGTCATCAACCACCTGGCCGTTGCCGGCAACCCAGAGACCTACTTCATCGTCGATCTTATGCTCGTCTTTGTGCACCAGGACATGCAGCGCAGCCTTGTGTGCCTCAACCGGGTGGTCATCGCCGGCCACAAGGTCGAGGCCTACATGCTCAGCCTCCTCCTCTACATGGCCGGCGAGGCGTGCGACATTGGAAAGCACTACATCAACCAGGTCGAGGGCGAGCCAGCCGGCAGCAGGTGCGAGATGGCCAAGAGGACCAACTGGGAGTGCAAGCGGTGCCAGAGGCTCGCTGCGGACGCGGTCCAGGAGGCGACGTGGAAGAAGATGGCCAGGCCGTAGGGCCAGGTGTTGGCATTGCCATAGGAAGGCCACCGATGCGTGAGCACCAGCTGCGGCATGACGGAAGGGTGGGCTGACTACGTCGTCTTCTGCAGCGACGGCTATAGGATTAGACATGAGTACACCAAGTTCTCTGTACAGGTGTTGAACTACTTGTTGTAAAATTAGTGGTTTTAACAAATATTCAGATATAATTTTAGCAGTAATAATCATAGTTAAAGCATATTATCGTAAAATTAGCGGTTTTAGCATAGGTTTAGCAAATATTCAGATATAATTCATTGCTATTTTATCACAGACGATTATTTATTGGAACCATCTGTGATGTATATTTATCACAGATGGTTCTATTTTAGAACTATCTGTGATTGCCAACCCTATTTATATTCAGACTCTAGGGTTTGCTCACGCCCCCCAATTAAACGATTAAGTTTCCTCCCCGAGCCCGCCTCCTCCCCTCCCGTTTGTGTCCTCACCTGTGCGCATCTGGCTCCAAGCATCCCCCTACCCTTTCGCATTTGGCGGCAATAGCTAGCGCGGCGGCTCCTCCCCGGTAGTAGCTCTTCCTCCTCGGCGACGGCTTGTCCTCCTCGGGCGACCTCTTCTTCCTCGGCGACCTCCTCTTCCCCGGTGCACACGGCTTCTCCCCCGGCGCACACGACTTCTTCCCCGGCAAGGTCAGTCGGCATCTTCTACCCCATTCTCGACATACCCTCATCTGGGGAGTTTCATACTTGTTCTTGCAATGTAGATTTTTGTACTATGGAGAGTTAGATTTTATGCTTGCATGGTCAGTGAGATTTTGTTGCCTGTGGGGAGTTTCATACTTGTTATGTGACAACAATGTTAGACTAGGTCAGTTAGATTTTTTGGATAACTGCTGAATGCATACTGACAGATGCAAGAACAGATGAATGTTCTAGTCAATTTTTTTGTTGATCTTTTGGAGTAGGTCAATTTTTTTGTTGATTTTTTAGAAGCTTCAGAGATATAGATGTAAGAACAATTTTTTTAGAACAGATGAATGCATACTGACAGATGCAAGAATAGTGTAGGGCTTGATCTTTTGGAAATTTTTAATAGTCCAGTATCTCCTGTATTGATGTCATAAATCTTTGCAGAGCCAACTAGATCCACTGTTTCGTTGATACATTGCTATTTACTTTTCCATTATTTATTATCTATAATATTTTGAGTAGGTACCCTCTAGATTATCAGAGTTAGTGTTAGCTGATTCTGGGTATAGAGATGGTTAATTGGTCGCATTTAGAATTTTTTCTATGTTGAATGCTCATTTAGACATGGACACGGACATGGCTGTGCACATGATTTGTAGAGGCAAATGGTTAATTGGTTGCATTTATAAATTTTTTCCATATGTTTGAGTTTATGGACTGAGAACCCTATGTACTCATTTATATTTATGCAATTAGATGTTAATCTTGGTGTTAACTCAGTTTCCAAAAGTAATGGTTTCATTACATTTGTATGGGTCTCTTTAGAACAGACAATTTTCCAAGGACAATTTTAGTTTATTTGAGATAATTGATTTGTGAAATGGATATGTTTGTTTCTGAAATGAATGTAAATTGGATGTATACATGTACTTATTGTGTTTGTATATGTGTATATTTGTTCATGAATGGTTAATTTTAATTCATTTCAGTTAATTTATTTGTGAAATGGATATAATGGTACATGTGTGTATTTGTTCATGAATAGTTAATTTTAGCTTATTTCAAAGGGCATGGCTAGCATTTCCTGGGGCTAGTCAATAAACAGAAATAGATTTAGTAATACAAAAGAATATCACAGATGACTCTTTAGTAAAAACCGTCTGTGATACATCAGCTATCACATACGGTTTTATCTACAAACTCATGCGTGATAGTCAACTATCACGAGCAGTTACGAGTTAATAACCGCTCGAATAATCGCATCACGAGCATTCAAAACCGTCTGTGATGACCTCATGTCATTACTGACCCATAAACTCAGACGGCTCATGAAATCGTCTGTGATGACGTTTTTGAACCGTCTATGATGACATTTTCTATTGTAGTGATGGTTTCTCTTGGCTATATGATTCATGTGGAGGAGATCGAGCTTCAAGAAAATTGCGAACGGTCTTATCAAGTATAACTCCCCAGGAATTTCAATTGGAATTTCAATTGCACTTATATTAATCACTGTAGGACTTAGGTTCAAGCTTTCCTAGCCCCTTTTCATCAATGGACTCTCTGAACCTATGCTCGAGAGATAGCTCTCCATACACTAATATCGCCATATCTATCCCAAGAAGAAGTTTGTTTGGTTTCAAAGCCCGATTAAAATAGGAGTACGACATGCTAATGTGCTTGGATGATCCACATCTTGGGGTCAGGTGCTGATGAGCACATTGAACTAGTTTTAGAGAACCATGGACGTTCTTGGGTTGGATCGGATATGTAATTAAAAAAAGAACATTGGATTCAATGCATATCAAATTTATTTAACTGGCAGCCTGGCACTGCAAAAAGAATGCTTGAACAAGAAGTTCAGAGACTTGTGTCTTCTTAATTTACTCTTGGTTAGTTTGGGAATTTACAGTAACGATGCGTAATTTAACGAGTAGCATTGTATCTACTTAGGTTGGTTAATTTCCGACGCATGGGCCATCATCTATAATGATGATCACAAGGGCTACCGGCTAGCTTTGCATCGGTTCTCGTGTCGTCGTCCTCACGAATCTTTCCGATCATGGAAAGGTGGCATCCAAGATTGCTTCTCCGGTCGTCGTCTACAGGTGTCGGTGTCAAAGGCTTCAAACTACAGCGTGTCTCTGCACAACAGTTGAGCTGTTGATGCCGACACATGCATGCATGCAGTTTGGCGGCACTCATCAATTGCAAACGCAAAGCATCTCATAGTATTACTGCACCTCCTTCTATGCTAGTTACTGTTCTAGACTTAGAGAAGATAGAAATACTAAACAAATTAATCTTGATCGCTTCTGACACTCTGTTAAGTGAGAAGAAAAATATTATTATTAGTAGTAGTAGTACCAAACTACAGGCTTAGTCTTTGGCTCATCATTTACCTTGCTCTGAAAGTTCTTGCAGAATTCACTCGAGTGACCTGAGTACCTGACCCTATCGGATGCCCATGCCTTGGTACCTGATGGCAATATGGCATGCATATTGGTACATCTTTCCGTTTCCTGATCCCATGATTATACCTGAATATTGAGTCAAAACTCAAAAAGGGATAAGTACCATTACATTACACTACAGGGATGCAAAGTGAAGAGATTACATAAAGATTATGTTATGGGTGGTACTAGTCATGGTTGATCAAGAAAGTGACCTGAAAGACCAGCAGTATGCATGATGATGTGATGCCATGACACTGGGAAACTGGGATTAATGAATCTAAGGCCCATTTTCCTGCTAAGCCTTTTGATTTGCACCTTGTGCGGATGGATGATAGATACTATCATAGTTTCTTATCCTTAGTTTAATTAGGCATGGTTTGGATAAAGAAGCACTTTTGATGATGTAGTATTGTTACGTGCGTGTCCATGTCGTCACCATTCATGTGGCATCTTTCGGGGAAGCATCATTTGGTCCAGATGGCCCAGGACTAAGGGTCTGTTTAGTTTATGATCCTAGATAGTTATATTAAAATTTTAGTAATGCTAAACCGAGATAATGCTAAAATTTAGGTAAAAATAATGTTTGAATTGTAGCCATACTAATTCACGAGTAATACCCAAATTGATGTGTTTGGATTACAACTATGCCAAAATTTGCTAAAATTATGAGTATAACACGTGGGCCTCATATGATATCTATTTTTTTGCCCTAAAATATGTCAATATGGGTCTTGTTTTGTTGATAAAATGACAAGGAACACAACAGTCCGAACGGATCACAAATCGGATACTCGGTTTAAAAAATATCATCGTTTGAAGCTTGTTAATCAAACCATTTAAGTAATTAATGCACATTATCACCTCCAATCATTTGCTGCCACATGTTCGAAGGAGCCCTATATGCCAAACCAAAATGGGGGCACAGGATTTATCCGCCCAAGCTTAGCCAGCAAACATTGAAGAAAAAGTATGGCACTATCAAAATTTCCAGGGCAAACTAAAATATTGGTATCAAATCAAACACTAGCCAAAATACAAAGGTATTATCAATGTTTGGTAAGATTTGCTTTGGCATTGAACCAAATAGCCCTTAAATCTTAGCCATAGCGGCATGGACTAAGCCCCAAGCCGCCTTCGCACTGTAAGACTCGTCACCGCCACCGCCTCGTTGGATGTCGTGCCCCCAATTCCGCATCTCCACACCCGCAGTTGTTCCGTATCTCTGCTCCGCCGCCCACCACTTGATATTCGCTAGGTGGTTAGCATCTTATAAGTCATATACAAATAGTTAATTTCTACTTGTAGTGACTACTGATTATTTTATGTGACTAATTATCACACGTGCACACTTGGCGCAATGGCAATTTGGTATATCATCGATCAGATAGTCCGCATTACTCATATTTTAAGACTATAGCACATAAATCAAGAACGAGTTAATGAAACAGGCAAATTAGACACGAACCACACCAAGAGAGATTCTATTGAACGTAAGCCACACCTGCTCGACTCCTTCGCTGGTCGCTGCTATGGCCTACGCTCTCTACTCTTGGCTGCCTCCTGTCGTCCTGCGCCCCCTGCTAGCCTTGGCTACTGCAGCGTCGGTGCCTTACCTCGCCGACTTGCTGCTATAGTCATCTCCCGCCGGCTGCCGCGTGCACCCTAGGTCCGTCGCAGCTCGCTCTAGGGTTAGGAGGTGGAGGAGGCGTGAGGCCGTGATAGGAATCGATCGGTGGTGCGATAGCTACTTACTCTAGTCAATGCTTCTACTAGTCGGCCAGGCCAGGCCCAAATCAACAAAGGGATGGTGTCGACCTATTCTTCGTCTACCTTGGCTCAGCATGCTAGCCGGTGGATGCCGGTAATCTAGCTTGAGCTCACATAATAACAAGAACAAAATTAAAGGCATTGGTTGAGTGAACAAAGAATGTAAGATGTCAAGGCAAAACGAACAAGAGAATGCTTAATCATCTGAAGAATGGTGTCAGGGCTAATCTTAGGCCCATATATAAGGCCTTTCTTAGCCCATGAAACTCAGCATAATCCAGCATTCTCTGCTGCTACATAAGCATTGCAGTTCTCCCTGAGGGTTTTAGAAATTGTACATGGACAGATAAAATGTTCTCTAATGCTCTCCTCTTCTACCTTTTGTTACTGTTCTTGTTTTCTTCGACGGTTTTGATGGGCGTCGGGAATTTTACTGAATTTTGTAGCATGGCAAGGGGAGTTTGATTCTGAACATGATGTCCTTTTGCGAAATACATGCTGGCATTTGGTTCCTGTTGGACCGAGGAGGTGACTAGAGGGTTGAATAGGTGTTGTGAGGGCTCCCGGGTTATTTCCGTAAGACCGAAGCTTTTTCGTTCTTATAGAAATAACTCTAAGCCTCAGAGAAATAAATTCCAAATTAACTCCATTCAAGTGAGGGTACCTGACTGAACTAGAGCGACGGTGATCATGCAAAATTGCTCCTCTGCGAGTTCCACATGGTGACCGATTCTCCAAACGATCCAAGTACACACTTAAAGGAACTACGAGGGAATTCAAAACAGCGAGTATGTGATCGTGTTGGCTCCAAAGATTAGCGACCAATACACACATGCCCTCATCCAACATCAATCACATCCATACAACAAACATATATTGATAATTCAAAAGACATACAACATAGTAGTTAAGTCTATAACTATTACAAAGCGGTCGGCCGACCAAATTCAAATAAGAACATTAAGTACCAGCAAAAACAATATAAATAAATCAAAAAGGTCCAGCATGGTGTGCCCTATAACCCATAGCAACCGACTGGGGGTTAAAGAGCAACACTACTCGTCAGCGTTAACTAAATCGGCGCTAACGAGCTCATCGGGCGAGAAGTCTTCCTCACCTGAATTTGCAGAGCCGGGTTGAGTACAATTGTACTCGCAAATCTTACATAAAATAAAAGTATTTATGCATAGAGGATATTAAAAGAATGACATTAGTGGTTTAGTTTTGTTGGAAATGCAATAAATTTTCATCCTACACATACTAGTTTTCAATTGCTATTTTGTGAACAAGTTTTTAAGCAAAAGATAAACATGTGACATAGATATACATTAGTAAACAATTGAAACAAACTACTACTAAAGTCACAACCCACTTTGATAAACTAAAATACATGAATACCCGTTCATGCCGAATACCAACTTGTAACCATGTCAATTTTAATTCAAAGTCTAACAATAATGACTCCCGAATTCAAGCGGTCGTCCGTAATCGTGGACATGGATATTCAAATAGATTTATACTCTACAGAGGTGTACTACTTTACCCACATGACTTGACTAGTCCGTAAGGCTCCGAACAATGATACACTTCCTAAGGTATGTCAGCTGGGGAAATTGAGATTCGGTGTTGTTTAGCAAGAAAGCCACATTGAGATGAGTCCCCTCTTGTGAGATGAACCCCATACTTAGTACAAGCTACAAATAGCGCTTGCTAAGTGGGCTTGCAAGTTGTGTTGGAGATATCGATGCAATGTAAATAAAGAAAAACAGTGCTCTCATGCACATTATAGAAAATTACATCAGGTCCTATGAACAAATGATCTAACACAAATGTCTTCACACCACCTAGGGCTTAACTCAATAAAACCTCCCATTACTTAACCGAACGGTACCCATATCCCGCGTGTGGTAGAATGAATGTTACTTGTATTAACGAAGTCACCAAAGTTCGGTCCTTGTTGGTCCGGACAAGACAACCACAAAACCCGAGTCTCGTGCATAACAGCACCCACACTAACAACCACTTGTCCAGACTCAAATCACTTTTGAAATTAACAATGTTTAACTTGAGAAATAGATACGAATATCTGGAATAAAATGAAGATAAAAAAGTTTTATATCTCCCATAATTGGCGGGTTACTCCCGTCAATCGACCTAACACAAAACTAGACTCGTATGGCTAAGCAACTCCATATATATAATATATATTTCACACAACCTAACTTAAGCATATAAGTACTGGATTAATTCAAGGACATCATCATGAATAGGACATAACTAGCTACACATCACAAAAATATCGACATAACAAAATAACATGCAAGCAATATCATTGCATTTCAAACACTAACCTACTAAAAGCTGGGATCAACATGATGCAAAAGAAAGTTAAAATGATTCTTACCTTGCTGAAATTCAAGTTGTTCACTCGGTGGCGTAATCGTCGACTTGCGACAATTCGAACTCAAAAGAGATAATGACATCGAATAAACACAAAAAAATAGCCAAAAACTCAAAATGCTCAAAATATATGAAAGTTATATAGTATTTAGATGATGATTTTATATGAATTTAGGTAAAAATTATTTCATTTGGACTTTACACGAGAGAGTTATAGTAGTTGAAAAAAATATATCAGATTTTAGGAAAATACTGAAAAATTCACTTCTGTTACTGTTCATCCGATTTTAATTATTTAGTGAAAATTTGTAGGATAGCTGTGGACATAAGTATTACATGGTTAGAAATATAATAAAAAGTTATATTCAATAAAACTTGAATCATCTTATTTGGAGTTCAGATGAATTTTCAAAGTTAAATCAATTTCTAGTGTAAAAATAATGCCTTACCGAATTAGATTCCAAACCTGAAATTTTCTGAGATAGTAACATGTTAAAAAATTATACCATGTTTAATTAAACTAAAAATTCAAACTAAAAAACTTGGTTTCACTCCATTTGGAGTTAAAATGATTTAGTTATGAATTTTCCAAGTTAAAAGCATTTTCTAGTGTAATAATAATTCGGTTTTTGGGTCAATTTCCACAACTATGTTTTCTGGGCAGAAACATATTTCAAACCTACTCTAAATTAAAATACATTGAGAATGAAAGTTTTGAAAATTTTATTTCACTAGATTTGGAGTTAATTTGAATTAGTTATGCATTTTTGAAGTTAAACAAATTGTTAGTGTATAAATAATTGATTTCTGAATTTTTCTAAAGCATTTTATACTTTTTCTACTGAAGTCGACCCTAGCCCCAGTCGCTGAAAGTGGGGTCTCGTGCATAGTGCGTTTTCATTTAAATTCCCGAATTAAACGAACTGACACGTGGGCCCCACCCGTCATACTCTCCTAGCCCTTCATTAACTCAACCACCCTACGGGCCCACCTGTCATCCACCGAAAGACATCACTTAACGTGGCTAACCATGCTTTACGACACAAATCTTTCTATTAATTACTAATGATTGAGCTTTAGCCCTAATGACGCTACTACAGTTCTTGTCAGATGTTCTGACAAGAACCAAGCTTGGCTTCCCGGAGCCCCGCCGACGTTCCCAATCACGGCGGCGCGGACCAAGGGCATGGATGGGTTCCTAACAGTATTGCGCACCTAATGGGGGTGGTTACGGTGGCTCGTACTGGCGGCTAGCCGGAGATGGGTGGCGGTGAGTCCACGGTGATCGTGCATGTCACGAGATAGCTCCACATTGTGCATACAAGCAGGTGCCAAAGCTTCTACATGGTCTAGTGATGCTACCTAAGTACCAGAGAGGAGTGGAGATGACCAAAGCTGCCTTGTCGATGGTGAGGTCCACGGCGGCGAGAAGGTTCAACGTGGAGAGTTCGCTCTGTGCAAAGAGAAGACCCACGAAGCATCAAGATAGCTCAAGTAGGTTCAGTGCGTGGAATTGGGAAATGCCTTACCACATCGAAGCTGGATTTAGTAGATGGTGGAAGAGCGTGGAATTGGGAAATGCCTTACCACGTCGGAGCTGGAGATGAAGCTAGGGTTTTTGGCCGACAAAAGAGAAACTTCGAATTCCACGGACTCCTGTGATACATTGGCAAAATGAAATGAGGGGAAAACATCCTTAGGCTAAAAGGCGCATGGTGATGCACTAGAGAGAGGATAACACCCGCCAGGGACACCAATGGCACGGTGGAGTGGTCGAGGACACGCTTTAGGACTGTCGAGAGCACATTCGTGTTCCAAGAGCTACAAAGCAATGTAGGAGCTAGCATTAGCCAAAATAGAGACGGCGTCGAAGAAGAACAGAAAGGGACACCTAGGGTTGAAGCTTACCCGAGACGAGAGCTAGAAGAAGCCTTTTCCTTCTCTGCCACCAAGAGAAGGATGGGGAGAAAAGAGGGTGCCGAGGGGGTTTTAGCTCGGAAGAGTGACAGGAATGAAGGCGGCATCTGCCGGTGATGCCCTAGGATAGGTGGGTTTGGGCGGTGCGGTCACGGTGTTGACGGGGCGGCGTAGCATGCCTCAGACGCGTGGAGCTTGGCGTTTGAGCGTCCAACGGGAGGTAGGAGACGCAACTGACAAGCGGGTCCAGCTTGTCAGCGACTTCGCATAGCATGAGTTTGAGCCTGGTTCAGCTGGGTGCGGTTTAGTTGGCTCAGTCAAGTCATCTGGCTTGGGTCAGACTCAAGTTCAACAGTTGGGGCTAGGTCGGGTTTGAGTCTAAAGTGTTTGACTAATTTAAATTCCATCCTTCCACTGATCGGGCTACTTAAATAGCAAATAAAATTCTAAAATCCTGAAATAATTCAGGGAGGTTCCTCACTGTCCATGAAATATTTGCTTAGTTTAAATTCAAACCTAGAATAGGTTGTTGAATTGAGTTTGAATTTTCTGTGAGTTAGGTTGTTCTAAAAATTTCAAAAAATTATATTTATCCATGATAAATATTATAGTATTTAAATAAATTATTTCCCAGAGGTCTTTATAAGTATTTATTTCTATTTTCTTTTAGAGCTTAAATTTGAGTTGTAGGTTTAATCTTTGATTAAGATTTTCCAAGTGCAATAATTAATGCAAATATTTCAAAAACAATATGCATGCTCATGAGATGCATAATAATTCTATTTATTAAAACTGAGGATGTGACAGGTGTCACACAAGCAATGGACTTTCCAAAAAAATTATCTTGAGGAGTTTAAGATTCTTTCACTCCAATAATTATGCGGAGCTATAAAGATCAGAGCCTAAACTCTCACAATAAAATATCCAAGACGGGCTGAACAAAATGAGCCAAAACTTGTCCGGGCAGTTTGACCTCCAACTATTGAGCAGTCTGACCCCTCTTAGGTGGTCTGACTGCTCCTCTAGGGCGGTCTGACCTCTCTCTCATGACGGAGCTAAAAATCAGTATGATTTTAAATCCATGAATTGACGAAACTTTCAATCCACAATACCAAATTACTTGAAACTTTGCATACACCTTTCCTAAGATATTGTGAACCTAATCGATGCAGATATCGTAGCAAGTCTTTCCAAAACTTTGACCTTTTTCGATCCGAAGGTAAGTTGCACCAAAACCAGGCCAAATAGAAAAACGATGATTGAGACAAGCTCATGGGCAGAGTCAATCCAAGGTAGCCAAGAATGATTTCCCACATGTCTTAGCACCCTCAATCATAGCAAGAATCAAGCCAAAAATCTTTAAGAGCAAAACCCCCTAAAATCACCCTTTGTTGGACTAAAACCATGCAAACTCAAGAACTTACAATAAAAAGTGCATATATGGATGAGATTTGGTCTCCAAGAGAAATCTCCATGACTTACACGTCCTAGGTACCAAGCAAGATCAAGAGGGGAGGAAGAAACACTAAAAACCAAGCCAAACCAAGAAATCAACACTTGAGCTTATGAGTGGAAGACTTGGATGAATTTGAAGATTTGATTTCTACTTGGAGATGAATGTTTATAGTACCTCCCTTTGAAGGACAAAACTACTAGGGTAGAGCACACATAAGTGCTCTCATCTCTCTTAATACATATGTCAAACCCTAGCCTCCTCTTCTTTTCATTTTCCCCAAATTTTCCAAATTAGGGTTTCAAGCCTTGGTTGTTGCAATCCTGCACCAACCCTTATATAATGGAGGCTAAGAGCTAAGGGAGAAACCCTAACAAGCATCCGTTAATCCCACACACAAACGGGCCACTCACTCATGCATGCTTCTCAAAGCGTTGTCTTCATCTTGAACTCTATTAGTCAAAATCCTTCATTCTTTGCCCTCCATAGAGTATCCTTGACCCAATCCACATAGGCCATCGCCGTGGTTTCACACACTACCAATTTTTCGGTATTAGGCAATTTGCCAAAATGCCCCTCTACCAACCTTTCTCGAATCCTTCATATCGAAGCATCACTCATGCTTCACCATCATCCATATGGCCCCAATGACTTTCCACCAAGTCTCTTACGCATCCAGATCCCACCAAGCCATCATCACTTGCAAACAGACCCAGGTCACTTAGTGCACCACATGCCTTACCATGCACCATGACTGCGCCTGGCTTCCCTAACTGTTCCTACATGAGCTTAGTCTCAATCCACCTTGTTGTTGCCCGTCATATCCACCACTCGACCAGCCTCAGTCATCTTCTGGCGGCATCTTGATGTTCTGGAAGCTCCCCTAGCTTAGTCCTGATCCTTTCCATCTCACTACGACGAAGCTCCGGAGTCCTACAACCATCATCGATTGTCAAACCGTCACGTAGCACCGTACGACACACAAAACCATCAATTGACATAATTGATGAGTGAATAATACATACCTTCAAAGCTTCACATATGAAAGCATCACTTTACCTCAAAAGGTATTTGTCAAACTTTGCCTTCCATGGTTCTTGTCCATCTTACACTTTGCTTAGTCCAACCATCTCACCCGGCATCTATGACCGTTCTGACCTTAGTTCTCCTAACCAAGTCCCGATCCTACTCGCCGTTGACCACAATTGACTCCAAGCCACTTGCCCAACAATAGACCAAACAACCATTTCTAGGCATTAGTTCTTCACAACTTTACCTACATTAGTACATAAGAGTATATTGTAAATATATGCACCAATCCCAAGCTCTTAGGACCAACCCTCAAATTTCAGCTCAAAAACACAGCTCAACATGCACTGAAAACGCCATGGCCAGTCTGACCGCCACCACCATGTCGGTCTGACCGCCAACCATTGGTTGGTCTGACTGCGCCCACCAGTAACAAGGCACTGGTCTGACCGCCAGCGATCTAACCGTCATGGTGTGACCGGTCACACCTCTTCCCATCACCAGAAAACACCTCTCTCAGAACTTTTCAGTTAAATTCTATCTAGTTTCGCGTCCAGTTTCCATTTTTAATAGCTCCTAGTGCAAACACATCCCCTAACACATCTACATAAGTGTTTGGTGTCCATTTGCCTTAAGTCTGCACCGCCAGTCCGGTCAAACCACGCGGCTATGGCCGGTCAGACCACCCTATCTCGTGGCAGCAGGCTAGCTTTTGCAAAACAAAAAAGCTAACTTTCCGAACTCTTCAACAACGATGACAATTGTTTATCACCAAATGTAAGACCCAACCACATGGTCTACACGGTTCCATTTTTGTAGGAAGTAAGAACAATCCAGTAGAAAAGAAGAATCATCTCAATCAGTACACAAATCTGCTGGTATATGCAGAACACTGCAAATCCTCTTCACCACTTTTTCAGCTAAAATGGCGTACCAACTAATTAACACCTTTACACCCCCATCATGTATACAAGTTACAATTCTTGTGTAGTAACTATTGCCACGGCGGCGCCGGCCGGCTGGTTCGGGCTTCCGGCGCCAGCAAGCGGCGTCGGTCTATGTATCATCCGCCCCGCGCCGCCGGTTCCAGTTGGTCACGTGACGAAGTTGTGCAGCAGCTGCGACGACGAGCCGAACTGCTGCCGGTCGTTGGAGCCGTCCACGTACTCGAACGCGCCGGGGTAGACACCGTCGCGGCGCACCACCGGCGTCAGTCCTTGCTGCTCGGCCGTGACGACAGTGACGCCTCTGGCGCCTTCGTGGCGATGCAGGCCCAGCGTCAGGGACACGCTGCCTCCGTCGTAGCCGCCGAGCCCGGCCACGCCACTACCGAAGTCCAAGAACCTCGCGCCGCCGCCGACGCCTTGGTGCGCGAGTGCCTCCTGCAGGCTGAGGCCTGCCGTCGAGTACGCGTTGTTCACGGCGTCCGCGCCCGCCATTGCCTCCGACTTGAACGGACTGAGCTGGCTCACGCCGTGCATCGCGGCAGCGCTCGATGGGCTCTGCAGGTTCTCCGGAGACCTGGCCGGTTCGTCCTTCCCCTTCCCGGCGCCGTTCTCCGACGACGAGTTCGACTCCATCTCCGCGCCGAACTCCTCTTTGTACATTTCCTCGATCATCGGCTTCCACAGCCGGACACGGGCGTTGATGAACCAGTTCGAAACCTTCGCAAATTCCTCATTTGTTTCAACAAAAAAATTCAAGATTCATCTATCTCACTGACACACATATATCGATCATACGATGCAATCTCACCTGACCCCTCGTCAAGCCCGTCTGCCTAGCGAGCATCAGCTTCTCGGAATCTTTCGGATACCTGAATGAATCATTCCAAGAATGAAGATTGCAACAGCAATTGCGATCAGTGATCAGTACTGGTAACGAGGCTGGAGCAGCAGCCTGTGTTATCTTACGGGTGGAGGAAATGCTCGAAGAGCCAGGCGCGGAGGACGGAGACCGCGGACTCCGGGAGGCCGCGCTGCGGCCGCCACGCGGGCTGCTGCTGCTGTAGCTGGTGCGGCAGCATGCCGAACTGCTGCGCCGCGCGCTGCTGCCGGAGCTGCTGGTCGATGTACCGGAGGCGGTGGATGCCGCCGCCGTGGGCGGGCGCGTCCGGCTCGCCGAGGCTCCGGCGCGTGGACTGCACCTGCGCGCCGATGGCGTCCCTGAGCGACCGGAAGTGGCGGGAGATGGTCTGCAGGGCGAGCGCCGTGTACGGCCTCGCCGCACCGCGCCCCGCGGCGGCGTCCAGCGACGACGCGAGCGCCTGCATCTGCTGGTGGTAGTGCCTGTACCTTTGGTCGACCTGTCACAAAAGGTGAGCACTTTGTCAGGTCAATGTTGCTTCTTTGGTTGATCATGTTAGTTTTTTTTTTCATAGTGATGATCAGGTCAGTTTAGAATGCATGCACTTTGCAAGAGCAAAATAACAGAAGATTTGCTAAATAATATTCGACTGTTTTCTTATATAAAAATAGTTGAATTTTCATCCGTTCGATATGTTTTGAGATTTGCAATTCGACTGTTTTCTTATGTCAAAATAGTCAAATTTCATCCGTCCGATATACTTTGAGATTTGCACTTCTTCTCATGTGATGAATTGGATCCGAATTTATTATATTTGTTTTCAAAACATAATGGGTTTACCATATTACCCTATTTTGTTGGTATAGAATTTTATTATTTGTCTTTGTTTTTTTTATTAATATCTCAAAGTATATGCTAGAGTTTGAATCATGTGATGGAAATAGAGATTTAGTAAACAACATTCAACTATTTTTTTTTTGTTAAAATATTCGATTTTTCATCCGTCCGATATGCATTGAGATTTGCACTTCTTCTTATATGATGAAATGGGTCCGGATTTATTATGATTTTTTTCGGAACATAACGGGTTCACCACATTACTGTATTTTGTTGGTATATTTTTTCTTTATTTTTTGCTCAATATCTCAAAGTATATGTTAGATTTTGAATCGTGTGATGGAAATATGAGTTATTAAGACTTTCGATAATAATTACAGTGACCAAGAATAAAAATTATATAAATAAATTATTGTAATTTATGTAAAATAAAGTTGTAAATGAACTAAAATTTGACTATTTTAGTATGAGAAAACAATCGAATCCTCTATAGACGGACCCATGGAAATATGAGTATTAAGGCTTTAGATAATAAGTACATTGACTAAGAACAAAAATTACATAAATAAATTACTGTAATTTATGTATAATGAAGTTGTAAATAAACTAAAATTTAACTGTTTTAGGCTGAGAAAACAGTCAAATCTTGTATAGACGGATCGGAAAAAACAGTACAAACGTTTGGGATCTTGTTGTTCTTGTAACAGTGTAATAGTGTGTTATCCAGACAACTAATACTATTCAGCATGTACCTGATTCAGCATGGCAAGCAGTGCTGTCACTTTGTTCTGAAGATCTTGCCTCTCTGACGGTGAAAGCTCGGCCGGAGAAGAATCGACGGCGGATTCCTGCCGGTTCGAGGCCTTGTCATCGCCCTGATCAGCATCCTTGCACTCACCTGAACTATGGCTTTGGTTCTTGTCAGCCTTTCGCTTGACTATAGCATCCCGAACATTCACCAACTCATCCAGCAGCTCCCTGGCTGCCTTCAGATACTGTGAATTCTGAACCCCGACGCCGATTTGCACGCCTCTGCTCGCCGCCATCGGTTGGTGTGGGCCGAGCAAAGAGGCGTCTGTGCTTCCCGGACGGTACTGGTAAAGAGACACCGGCACCTGCGTGCCAAGGCTAAGTGACAGCAGCCCATGGTGCTGCATTGCTGAAGCGTTTGCCTGACCATTCATCATCATCAGTTGTCTCTGCAGACTTATTGCAGTGCTGCTCGTCGTCGGCTCCTCTGTCGCGTTCATGAATGCGAGCTCGTTCCTGCCATCACCTTGCGCAGTATGGTTTTCCGATGCAATGGTGGTTGCAGGGAGAGGAACAAGACCCACCGTTGAGGAGTCTGAGTACATATTAGATGGAGGGAAATGGTGGAACGGCATGTCCCGGCCGACGTCTATTTGATTGGCGGAGGCAGAGAAGAATGTGGCCATGATCTTCAGAAGGTGATGAACAGGATCCTGGCTGATGAATCATCATAAGGGTGAGGGGGAGCAATGCTTGACTTTGCCATCAAATGAGTGTTATCTGAGCTGGAAAGATTCAGTCTTGAATTGGCAGGGAGATGTGAACTGGCTGCAAAAGATTTGAGAATTCAGAACTGTGACCACAGCAACGTTAGTATCTAGCATCAGGAGGAGATGATTTCAGGCTACATGATTGTTTGTGAAGAACACCTAGAAAATCCCATAAGTGAAGAACACCTAGAAAATAAAGTGTGGAACACAGAAGAGCTCAAGGCTTTCACTAACCTGGAGATAGTAAGCTTTCAGATTGCTGCCCTTCCTCAAAGGCAAACATCCAATGGCTGCGCTGTATCTGCAAAAGTGAACAGATCAGAACAGTTCAGTAATTGATGAACTCGGCATTTTATTTGAACAAAACAGCCATACAAAATAGTAGCTAAGAAGGAATAAAAACTAATGAAGACACAAGCATCTGCACCAGATCAACACATCCGCGTATCTCAACTCTAGTGTTCATCCCAGATAAACTAAGCCACAATTGGAGCAGCTGGGAGAACCAAAACAAAAAAGAACTAGCTCAAGAACAAGTAATCTTTTCAGTTGGTGCACTCACCAACCATGGGAAGCTAACTAGAAGCAAAACAACTCAACAAGCAGGAAATAAATACAAAGCAGCAATGCAAAAAAAGAAAAAAAGCTAAACAAGAACAGTTGAACATGCAGAGAAAATTTGATAGCAAAGAGCAGAGACAGGGTAGAGAAGATATGGTTATACCTCTCTGCAAATAACTGTGGACACAAGCAAGGGCAAGAACAAGCTATATTGATGTAGTATTATGAGAGAGACTACCAAGAACGCGGACAGAGGTGACCTCAATGATTCTAGAAAGAGTTTCAAGGAGAGATATTAGAACAAAAGAGCAGTACATTATAGCTCTTCTTTTTGTTCTTTCTCTGCTTCTTTTTGGTTCCTCTCTCAATTGTAGTTGCTTTAATATCTAGCTCCTTCCTTGAGCAATAACATGCTGCCACCACCCAATAGGAGCTGCCTAACACTATCTCTCTACAAATACTAAAAAAAAAACATCACAATTTTCTTTTGTTTTTTCATCGCTTTAATATATACATATCCTTTAGTATGGTGATGTCGCAGTTCTAGCTAAGCCCAATTTTTCGGATGCTCATATTATACATTTACAGATTTACTACAATGAGATTGTATGATTTAACTTTAAAATCGAACATCTATTACAATAAAGTTGTATATATTAGCAAATAAAATTAATTAAATGTGCACATCTGTTACGTTTTTACCCCTAAATGTATTTAAGCTCGCCTTAAAAAAAGGGTACTGTCTATGGGTAAGTTATCTGAAAATTTATAATTTTTCAATCACTTGTTCCCACCTTTAAATTTCCATCTAATGGCACGAAAAACGTTACAAGAAAAATACAAAAAAAATTCTAAACTAGACAAAAGTAAATTTAGGTGAACCCAACAAATACAAAAATAAATAGAACTAAAAGTTACAGCAGAACTGCGCTAAAATTGCACATTACTTGGTACTGCAATTTTAGACTCAGTACTGTGCAACTGTAGGTGACTAATGGATAAGAAAATTTCAGGCAACTGAAAATTAGCAAATCCGAAAAAAAAAATCTAGGCTGAACTTTTAGAGGGATATTTAAACTGAATTTTATCTCATAGACATCACCTCTCCACAGATTTTTCCACGCTTCGCATGCACGTTTTCAGCTCCTAGGTCCCTATCAGCTGTACAGCACGGAGGTATGCTTTTCGTCAATTAGCGCACTTTCACCGCATCGTCATAAACAAAATTAATATCTTGTTTTTTCCTTGTTAACAAATAATACCAACAAACATATTTTTTATTTGAAAATTTTGTTTGTGCCATTTTTGTCAATAGAGCATTCAAGTAGATTCTTGCCGCTCGGTTTGTTCAGTTGCTGCACAGAGAAGCAAGTCTGTTTCTTGGTGTATTTGACCTGAAAGATACCAACTTGGCATTTTAAGAACTTTTCTACAAGCATTTGCTGATCGCTAGAAGTTGGTGATGGAATTTGTTAAGGTGTATTAATCTCCTAACCACCAGTTGGTAGACCTAAAGTTTCTCTTTCCCTTCTAACCCCTCAATCTCTCTACGGATCACCAGTTGCTCATAAGCGATATGAGGGTTGCTGCTATTTCATTTCAGAAACAAAACTCAAATCCACGCTGCTACACAGAGAGCAAAAGTAGATTCGTGCATGCCCAAATCAACATTTTTCTAGTTAAAAGCACACCATAATGCCCCTAACACTTTAACCAAAGCAGCCTGGTTGTCTGATTTGGTGGAACCATTGCTTTTGCAATTGGGCATGTGGTAGTGATGTCCAAGGATAAGTGTTTTTATGGTCCCCTCCAAGTCATCAATTTGCCTCCTCACTCTTGTTTCCAATGTTATGTACATTGAGTCACTGACTGCCTAAAGCCTGACAGCAATCTGACAATTAGCAAAACTGAAAGTTTACTTCCCAAACTCCTCGACAACAATGCCAATTGTTTATCACCTAGACTAGGACCAAACCACATGGTTTCTACAACATGTGTTTTATTTTTTTACCCCCATGAAGTAATCTGGCGTAGTTTATGTTTCAGGATTGGGACCATTCATAGTTTTGAGTGAATACTTCCTTTTCAGATACCTGAATGTTCCTGGTAGTTACTATAGTTTAACTGTAGTATATGTTACTGCAGTTTCATTGTTCCAAGCTATTAGAAAATGCTGATAACTGTTATGATCATGCTTTTATTTTCAAGAAGCATAGGTCTTTCCACATCGAGTTTCAGCTACTTTGTGATTGGAGTACCTGGATTTCATGTTCATGTCGCTTATCAGTTTTAGGATATTTCACTATTATGATGGTGATCGTCCATAGTTTTCAGTGTACTTCAACATGGCAAGTCATATAGGTTGTGGTAATCCAAAATCTCGATAATTTTGGCCGCTTCTCTTTTGTGGCTCTCAGAATTCAGAAATTATGATGGGTGTGTTGACGAATGTTCATATTATTTACTCATAAACCATTACTCATGTTAAACTTAGTCCCCACTCCCCAGTTTCCTATCAGATTTGGTTCATATTCATCTCAGTTATCAAACCGATGGGAAGTCTGACAGGTAGCAATACATTTTGTTCAGATCATCTTGTGCCAATCCAAGCAATTGTTGATTTAAGTATCAGTGTAAGGTTTGTTTTAAGAAATTTCATGGCAGTATGTGATTGCTTTCAGCTTGTCCTTATCACTTTATCTTAATAACAGATGAGTTCAATTCGGTCATATCTTCATTGGGATCAGGTGATTAGGACTAGCCATCGTGTCGTCAGATAACTGGCCGATCTTTTTCTAGGATGATGTGGGCCAAACTAATAATTTTTTTGCAATGATTTAAGAAAGACAGTATAGGAACAGAAATGGAAACGACCAGCACTCAGCACTTTCAGAGTCTATTTAACGTCATTTGACAAGTGTGGCCAACGGTAGGTGCAAACATAAAACAGTCTTGCCATAGTGAAGGAAAAGGCGAACATAATAAAAAAAGATATTCCATAGAACAAATGGCGATTTCGTGCAAAGACGGCATCAACTAAGAAGTCAATTCTAGTATGTTTATGCAATTAACTTAAGTGTAACATTGCTACAACCTAGGTCTGGACAAGAACATTATTTATATCGAAGTTTCTGGTAGCAATTTGCATCAGCTAGATTAACAATAAGAGAAATCAATGTACTTCGTTCTGCAACCCTTCTGAAAATTAGTAGTACCAGGAGATGAAAGGATCGAGTTATTTATTGTGAGGTTGCCTCTTAGTGACAAGAGAAAGATTGTCTTGTGATTCTTGTTTGGTTGCTGCAGTGAGTTCCCAGTGTGCCATTCTACTTGCTTGAACTTCTTTTGAGGCAATTTTGCAGCTGGAAAGATATCCATGGGCCCAATCAATCTCGAATTATTATCTCATTCAAGTGCCACAGAATCTAGATTGGACACTATCTCCTTCAGATGTTAGATCATGGCATTTCAGGAAGTACAGAATATGTAGATTACATTGACCACATCAGAAAGTTCTACATTTGCCATTTGCCCCCCAAAGTGACATTCCTTTTGTTCATCTAAAATTTTTCCTGGACCACTTCCATCCAATTATCTCTTCTTTTTGGGATTGTAGCATGGGACTGTGATTCTTGAAGGCTATTCTATCCCATTTTTTTAGATAATAGAAAAGGAAACCTATCCCGGCCTCCGTATCCGAGGATACACACAGGCTATTCTATTCCATACCCTCCATTTTCTTTTGTACTGAAAAACTGCACAGCCTGCATAGGAACACTGAAAAATACAAAGCTACAGAGTGACCAACAAGTGAGAGAACTGTGCACAACAGTGTAAGCACTCTTTCTTCTATGAAGCAGTATGCTTCAAATTATTGATCCCTTGACAAAACTAAATCCTAGACTTGCAACAACACTTAAAGAAGAGCACTCATGCATTACAAAGTACAAAAGGTGCTTCTTTCCAACGGAAGAAGATTTGTCGCTGTTATTAGGTTCTCTCTACAGAATACATCTACTTTGTTTTTGATATCTTGCACATTCGTGTCGTATCTCGCAACTCTAATCTGATCTAGGGGCTACTGCGCACAAGAAGGGTATTAGAGTATAACAAGTGGTATCAGAGCGAAAGCTGGATTAATCTGATTTGTGAGAAGTTCGGTAAAGCGTCAGGTGGCACAAAAGCAAATTTGATGTCAACGACATGGAATCAAGCGGAGAAATTTGACTGCAGAGGAAATTTCACGTGTGGTAATATGTGGTGAAGGATGTCCTTGTCCAGCAAAGGTTAATCGATACTCTTGAAGCAGATAAATCGGAAAAGATGTTCGTTGAAGAATGGAAGGTGGTGCAGCGGAAGGCTATAAGTACAATTCGTCTGTCTCTCCGACGAGGTAGAGTACAGGGTGATTAAGGAAAAATCACCTAAGAAATTATGGAGTAACTTAGAAGAATTGTATATCGCAAAGTCGCTGACAAACCGATGGGTACTAAAGCGGCAACTGTTAAAGGGCAAGAGCAAGGGCACATGTGTATGCTATCTATGTGACAAGGAATGTCATATGATAAAGAAGTGTCCAAGTTTGAAGCAAATAAGGGGAGCATGCTCAGTGACGGTAGCGAAAGATGATTCAGACATACTAGTCGTCAATCAATCAGGTACTTCTCATGGCTGAATATTAAATTTAGGTTGTTGCTTCTATATATGTTCAATGAGGGAGATGTTTGACGAAGGATCTCTACGCCCGACACACGGAACTATTCACTTAATAGATTGTAAAGAGTATGCAATTACTTAGGTGAGAACGGTTACATTGGAGATATATAATGGAGCACATCGCACATTAACTAGAGTTTGGTATGTTCCTGGCTTAAAGAAGAATCTAATATCCATGAAGTCACTTGAACTCGAAGGTTGTGAGGTATCACTTCATTGTGAAGTCATGCGAGTCACTTACAAAGGGCAGATAATCATGAAAAGTATCAGATAATCATGAAAAGTATCTGGAGCAATAGAGGATACCGATTAATGGGTAATCGTCAAGAAAGAGCAATCAATGGAGGGTTTGATAAAAATCCTGATCAGGAGAAGGAAACTGTGTCGTCAGCGGTAGGTACTCAGATATTATCTGTAGTTATGTGCGGAACTGCAAAGATGGTTGCAAAATCTAGCAGACGCAAAGGCGAATGTGCGAGCTGTTGGAAGAAGGAAGACGTTGTGGGACCAACCACGCGGTACCAACGAGCAGGTGGAGCTCGAAGGCAGTACAAACCTATGCATGGAGGGTTGTAGGAAGAAGAGATGTGGTTAACTAAACTACACAACGAAGGAGCTCTCAGGTGGAGGATCCGAGCAGGCTAGCCCGGATACCGACATACACATTGCGATGATGTGAATGAGTTCCTGTGGTAGGTGTTGAAAGAGATAGGAAAGTCCATATTGTTTGGTATATATGTTCGGTACTGTAGATAGGCCAGCAATAGTCCGGCACGGCAAGAATCGACTGTTACCAATTGTGCTTGCTGTCACCGATTGTATTTGATCTGAACTTATCTCCTTCCTTTCTTATCTGTAACTTAGAATCCTTAGTAATATCTTATTGTATATATAAAGAGAACCGGACCCATTGGGTTTGGGTGCGGTGCAAAACAATCTTTTCAAAGCCAAAACAGATCTACAATTTCGAGTCCATCCTTCTCCTCTGCCTCCTTCGGTTCCATGACATCAGCGTCGATCAGAACCGCCACCGCAGCACCATTGATGCCATCGTCCTTCAGCCACTTCATCAACATCAAGCTGAACTGGGAGATCTTCCTGCTCTGTAAGGCACAATTGATTCCATATCTTCGTAGCCACCGTCTGGTTGGCTATGTGGACGGCACCCAATTGGCACTTGCCCCGTTCATCGCTGACACAGCCGAAGGAGAGACACGTTAGGTGCCGAACCCCGCCTACATGACGTGGTTCCAACACGATCAGTTTGTGTTAAGCGTGCTGCTGTCATCACTAACAGAGGAAATCCTTGCTCATGTTCTCTTCATGACCTCATCATCAGAGGTATGGAAAGCGTTGGAGAAGATGTTCTCCTCACAATCTCGTGCAACTGTCATGCAAATTCGCATGCAACTCACAAATCTTTAGAAGAAGGGTATGTCCGCTACGGACTATTTTCGCAAGGTAAAAAGCCTTGCGGATACCATGGCCTCCATCAGCCGTCCTCTCGAGGATGAGGAGGCTGTGTTCTACATGCTTGCTGGTCTTGGATTGGACTACGATGCTCTCGCCATGTCGATGACCACTCGCGCAGATCCCATCACCTTAACTGATCTCTATGCGCACCTCATAAGTATGACCTTCTGGTAGAACATAACAATTCGATGTAGGTTCACTCCTCGGCCAACAATGCAACAAGAAATCAACAGCAGACCGTGCAGAAGCAGAAAGCTTAGATGCAACAAAAAAGCTATGGCCGCAAACATGGTCGTGGCGGAGGTGGAGGACGAGGCTCAAACTCCAATGGCAGACGCTTTTGCCAAGTGTATGGGAAGCTCGGACACGAGGCCTTGTGATGTTATCATCGTTTTGGTCACAGCTATCAAGTTGATGAACCCTGAAGTGCAGCTGCCGCCACTACCAACTACACCATCGACACCAATTGGTATGCCGACAGTGGTGCCACCAACCACATCACCTCAGATCTGAGTCGACTATCAATGAAGGAACACTACAAGGGGACCGATCAGGTCCAAGTGGCGAACGGATCAGGTTTGTCGATAACCCATGTTGGTCATTCTATTGTTGCTGGTTCATCTCACCCTTTACATCTTTGCTAGACCATGTAGTTAGGTCTAGTATAGTTTAGTTGATGAATAATTGACAATATTGGGTACTGATGTTATTTGAGGCGTGTGGTGTATGTGGATTTATGTCGGTCATCTCACCCTTTACATCTTTGCTAGACCATGTAGTTAGGTCTAGTATAGTTTAGTTGATGAATAATTGACAATGTTGGGTACTGATGTTATTTGAGGCGTGTGGTGTGTGTGGATTTATGTCGGTCAAGTTGGGAAGAACTTGTGTCGGGAAAAGATAGTGTTTTGGTCTTTGCATGTGCAGGGTAACTCGGAGGTGAATGTGGTCTACGGCGGTGACCGGGAGGTGGCTTGGTGCGAAGTCATGGTCCAGAGGATCGAGGATGCTGGAGAAGACGGTCGGGCTCGAGTTGGAGCGCATGGAGATCAAAGATGGATGATACGTGTTGGATCTATGGAAGTGCGGTTCGGAGGCTACAACACGTGACAATTTTGGGGTGTCCAAAATTGGATTGAATTGGTTTTGTAATCTGGTGTAAAAGCACATGTGTTAGGCCTTAGGATTTTAGTGGGTCGTACATTGGTGATTATGTGCCGACGCTAGAAGGCCCGTTAGGGGTTCTAGGTTTATTGCTCATGTGCATGAGCTGTGGGGGTATATATAGGCTGGTAGCGGCTGTGCAAAAATGCCTGCCACGGTTTTAGAGTTTTGTACGTCTTGGCTTGTTGCCTTATGGCTGCTGAGGCTTTTGGTTGGTGCGCGATCTCCAGAAAATAAGCAAGGTGTGCTTTGGCGGCTGTGGTTTTTCTCGTGAGTGAGATCATAGTTCCTTTTCTTTCAGTCTCGGGATTAGCAGGGCGGCGACGTCATCTCGTTTTCTTGTTTTGGGGCGCCGACAAGCCACCTGCGTGTTTGCCTCTCTCCTCGCCTCGGTCGGCGTGACACCACGCCACTGAGCATTGTGTGGTCTCGCGCGCAAGGCACTCCCCTATCCACATCATGTGGACATGAGAGATCACGTGAGGAGGCGCGATTAGGTGAGTTGGACGGGTGGCTGTTTATGTGATATCGTGAGGGTATTATAGTTTCAGCATAAAATATCGACCAATGAAAGCGACGTCCTAGATTTTGAATATGTTACAGTAACATGTACTGTAGGTACAGTGCCACATACTGTTTGCAACAGTACATCATGCTATTTGCTACAGTGTACAGTACCAAGAAAAATACCTTTTCCTTTTTGCTGTCTTTTTGTTTTTGTATTCTTACTATGTTGACAGGTTGAACAATCAAGAGATTGTAGATTAGAGAAAAAAAACTACCGTTGCGGATTACAATCATTCACCCCTATCTGATTGTCATTAACGATCCTACAAGTGGTATCAGGGCAAGGTTACTATGGCGTCAAAGAGATATGTGAATCGTCCTCCCATGTTAGATGATACTGATTTTGCTTTTTAGAATTGTCATATGCAAGCTTATATTGAGGTTCAAGGTAATGATGTTTGGAATAAGGTTTCTAGACCTTAATTATGAGGTTCCTGTTACTATTATCAATATGAATAAAGCAGATGTTGATCTAAATGCTCAAGCTCGTAATTTGATGTTTCAAGGAATCTCTCACAAAGAATTTGATCGTGTAGCTCATATTAATTCTGCCTATTTAATATGGAAAACTCTTTGCGATTATCATGAGGGAACCACAAAAATCAAGAAAGTGCATAAAAATCTTTATAAAAAAGTATCCTGATTTTGCTATGAAGCCTAGTGAATCTCTTGATGAACTTTTTGCTCGTTTCGAGAAAATTTTGAGTAATCTGCATGGTTTTAATGTTATCCCTATTGATGAAGATAATGCAACTAAAATTTTGAGATCTTTAGGTTCTGAGTGGTTGATGGTTGTCACAACTATCGATCTAGATACTTTAACCATGGATGATCTCTTTTCTAGATTGGAAATGTATGAGATGGAAGCCATGTCATCTAAAATTGATAAATCTTCATCTTTAGCACTTGTAACTAACCCCTTGCAGACTGCTTCATCGAGTTCTGTTTCTTTGTATGCTTTGTTCTCTTTTTTCAGAAGAATAGTTCGAACAACTCCCTGAAGAGGACTTGGTGTTGATCTCCTCACGGGCATACAAGGCACTTAACAACATAAGGATGAGGAAGCGAGGTGGCGTGTCAAGTTCGATCAGATACTATGAGTGTGATGAGCCAGGTCACAATAAGGTGGATTGTTCCAAGCTCAAGGGGAAGGTGATCAAGGAAGACAATAATTACCGTCATCGTCCATCCAAGAACAACAACAGCAAGGGTGATAATTTTTATCGAAAATTGGCTAAAAAGTTACTTTCGGCTATTGAGCATCTTGATCTGAGTGATGTGGAAAATGAGAGTTACGATGACGACGATCACGACAATAATGATATTAAAGGTAAGAAGAAGAATAACGATGACTTCACAGGCATGTGCTTCATGGCAAGAAACAACAACGACGACGGCGATGAAAGTGATCCCGACGAGGTAAGACCATCATATGATGAGCTTGAAGATGGTTTGATTAAACTTGCTATTGAATTGAAAAAGACTAAAAAAAACTGAAAAAAATAATTGTCTTGTTGGAAGCTTAATTTCTGAAATTAATAGACTTAGAGCTTCTATTCCTGATGATGAATCTTGTGAGTCTTGTCAAGTTTTAAACTCTGAGTTGAAGACTGCTAGAACAATTAATGCATCAACCTTGGTTCAATTTAAGGATGTAACTGCTAAACTTGATGAACTAAGATTGACACATGATCCTTGTGATGAAAAGTTAAAACTTGCAAATAATAAAATTGAAAAGTTCAAGTTTAGTTCTCCTACATGTTTAGAGTCAAGCACTTCAAATACTCAAATTAAAACTTACTCTAATTGTGGATTGCTAGAAGGTAGACTTAGTTCATCTCATAAAACAATTCAACGGATGTTTTTTCATGAGATATCTTCTTGCTCTAACTATCCTAAACTTACCATAAAAATAGAAACTTTGACTAAACAACTTAATAATTTTGTTGAAAAAGAAAGATTGGTTCAATCTAGTGCTTTAAAGAATCTTGTGAATGAATCTGTTAAATGCACAACTTGTCTCACTCTAGCTAAAAAAAAATTAGTATCTTAAGGATACTTTAGAGAGATTTTATTTTGGTAAGAAAAATTTGAATATGATCCTAGACAAGTCAAAAGTGAGTGTTAAAAATCATGGTCTAGGATTTAATTTTATTGAGCATGCCAAGAATAATCCTCCTATGGTTGTTAAGTTTTTGAACCTAGAAAATTTGAAGTAAAATCTGAATCAAAACAAACTATGTTTAAATCGTTGGTTTTGTGCAAAGCTCTTCTATTAATGTTGTAGGTTCTAGCTCATCATCTCAAAATAATTCTAATTATATTAAATTTCATTGCACCTATTGTGGTAGAGATGGACATCTGCATGAATTTTACTTTAGGCGTGTTAAGAAAGAGAAAAAGGAAAGATTGAATGTCTTAAGACAAAAACGTGCAACCTTTTTTGTTGTTTCTAGAACTAATACGAAAGCTAGATTTTTAGAGGACTTTCATGATGGCTTTAAATATGTTTCACGTACTGGTTTGGGTTATAATTCAAATAATTTTTATTCAGCATTGCCTGCATTTCAAGGGGCAGTTAGACAAGCTTCTTTTTGGCGTTTTGATCGCTCACGCACATATGTTTCTTGTTCTAATTTTGTTGCTCCTGTTCATTGTGTATCTCAGTACTAGATTTCTAAATCTTATTTCACTAACCCCGGTACTATGAGACTGATGTTTCCTGTGATGTAAGAACAACTGACGAGGTTGGAGAACATGAGCTTGATTTGGTTCCAGTTTTTTACGTCATTGCTTGATTGGAACACCTGATGGTTCTTCACTTTCTTTGATGGCTTCCAAGAGATTTCACTTTCTAAGAGACCATGTGGAAAGGGTGATATTTCTTTACACCTTGTTGAGTTTGAATTATGGATTGCTCATATTTTCATAAAACCACTTGATTCTGCATGGTTTGCTCTTTTGTAAAGTGAGTTGGGTGTGTTGCATCCTATGGGCTTATTCTGAGGAGGAGCTTGTTGTTTAAAATTTTAGAAGCTTTGTTTATTATACTCGTCAAACAATTCTTCAAGTCCAAGCCATTGAAATTAAATGAGTTGTAGAGCTCTCGTTATCATATTTACTCATGTGTTGTGTAGCTTTGATCATGATTGGTTTTAATTAATTTACCACATTTGAACTAAAACATGACATGTCGGAATACTTTGACTAGATTGATTATAGTTATTACTTTGCGATGTTCAACAAAAAGGATTAGTTTGATTGTGAGTCTTATTTAAAATTTTGGCTGAGGCTCGTTTGTTTCTTTTTGTAATATTTTTGTGCTCACTCAATTTGGCATGTTATAAAAAATAATGAGAAAGAGTCAATTGCAAACATGTATACTTCAAGCATGCCATACATGTCCATGTATATTAAAAATGTATGCTTCAAGCATGCCATACATGTCTATGTATATTCAAAAAAAAAGCACACAAAAGTGCTCAAATGAAAAGAAGTATGCTTCAAGCATGCCACCATTGAAAAGAAGTATGCTACAAGCATGCCACATGTTTAAGAATTGAGAGTGGAGCAATAGGTTGTTACATGAGACTGCTAGCTCATTTAGATTTAAAGTTTGCTTCACTTTTAGGCTTTAACTTTTCATTGTGATATCTCATCGTGCCCTCTATAATCGCTTTGGCCATTGTTGAGATGTATGTCATTAATTTAATTTGCTTAATCATTCTAAAGATTTGTTTTGATATTGCTATATGGTATATGACTTTATATGATCCCGATAGCTCTATTCAAAAAGATGGCTTGGTCACTTTATTAAATCAATACGAATTGACTTGGATAATCAACAAAACTTCTAATTTTTACTCTCCTTGCTCCTTTTTGGTTATTCTTTCTCTGAAGTTCTTGATGATTACATTGCCAAAGGCGGAGAAAAATGAAAGAAATTGAAAAATGGAGAAATTTGCTTCCCTTGTGTTGTGGGGAGTTTTTTTGTGGTTTGTCAACATTCTTTGCTTTGTAGTTTTAAGACTTTCTTTTCGCAAAATTCTCTTTTCTTTCACAATTCAACTCACACAATTTTGAAGTATTGTCAATGTATTCATCAAGGGGGAGATTGTTAGACCATGTAGCTAGCTCTAGTATAGTTTAGTTGATGAATAATTGACAATATTGGGTACTGATGTTATTTGAGGCGTGTGTGGACTTATATCGGTCAAGTTAGGAAGAACTTGTGCCAAAAAAAGATGATGTTTTGATCTTTGCATGTGTAGTGTAACTCGGAGGTGATCGTGGTCTACGACGGTGACCGGGAGGTGGCTTGGTGCGAAGTTATGGTCCAGAGGGTCGAGGATGCTGGAGGAGACTGACGGGCTCGAGTTGGAGAACATGTAGATCAAAGATGGATGATACATGTTGAAGCTGCGGTTTGGATGCTATAACACGTGATAATTTTGGGGTGTCCAAAATTGGATTGAATTGGTTTTATAATCTGGTGTAAAAGCCCACGTATTAGGCCTTAGGACTTTAGTGGGGCGTACATGGGTGATTATGTACCGACGCTAGAAGGCCCGTTAGGGGTTCTAGGTTTATTGCTCACGTGTATGAGCTGTGGGGGTATATATAGGCTGGTAGTGGCTGTGCAAAAGTGCCTGCCATGGTTTTAGGGTTTTGTATGTCTTGGCTTGTTGCCTTTTGGCGGCCGGGGCTTTTGGTTGGTGCGCGATCTCTAGAAAATAAGCAAGGTGTGCTTTGTCGACTGTGGTTTTTCTCATGCGTGAGATCATAGTTCTTTTTCTTTCGATCTCGGGATTAGCAGGGCGACGACATCGTCTTGTTTTCTTGTTCGAGGTGCCGACAAGCCACCTGCGCATTTGCCTCTCTCCTCACCTCGGTCGGCATGACACCACGCCACTGAGCATTGTGTGGTCTCACGCGCAAGGCACTCCCCTATCCACATCATGCGGACATGAGAGATCACGTGAGGAGGCGCGATTAGGTGAGTTGGACGGGTGGCTGTATATGTGATATCGTGAGGGTATTATAGTTTCAGCATAAAATATCGACCAATGAAAGCGACGTCCTAGATTTTGAATATGTTACAGTAACATGTACTGTAGGTATAGTGCCACATACTGTTTGCAATAGTACATCGTGCTATTTGCTACAGTGTACAGTACCGAGAAAAATACCTTTTCCTTTTTGTTGTCTTTTTGTTTTTGTATTCTTACTATGTTGACAGGTTGAACAATCAAGAGGTTGTAGATTAGAGAAAAAAAAACTACCGCTGTGGATTACAATCATTCACCCCCTCTGATTATTATTAACGATCCTACAATCTTGATAATGTCTTGCATGTCCATATATAAACAAACATCTTGTTTCCGTTCACAAACTTGCTTGTGGTAACAATGTGTTTCTAGAGTTTCATCCTAAATTTTTCTGTATAAAGGATCAAACCACGAAGATGGTTCTTCATCAAGGACCATGTAAAGGGGGACTTTACCCCCTTCCAGCTGGCCGGCACACAAAGTCATCTCAGCCGAGCCATACCTTCTCTGTTGTGAGGCTTACTCTAGAACAATGGCATCGTAGACTTGGGCATCCTTTGTCCTCCGTCGTTTCATCAATTCTTCGGTTAAATAAAGTTCCTTTTGTGCCAAATAAAGATCTTCCCATTTGTGATGCTATTCAACAAGCGAAGATCCGTCAACTTCCTTATAGCTCGTCCAACAGAGAGTTCACATCTCATTTGGAGCTTGTTTATTCGGATGTATGGGGGCCAACAATCACATATGTTGAAGGTTTTAAGTATTATGTTAGTTTTGTCGATAATTTCAGTCGATTCACTTGGATCTATTTGTTAAAACATAAATATGATGTTTATCATGTGTTCCTCCAATTTAAAAAGAATGTTGAGCTTACTCTTGGCACAAAGATTCACTGTGTTCAAACCGACTTGGGCGGCGAATACCAAAAACTTCATAAGTTTTTTTGTAACTCAGTTGGAATTTCCCATAGAGTCTATTGCCCTCACACTCATCAACAAAACGGTGTCATTGAGAGAACACTGCCATATCGTTGAAACTGGTTTTGCTCTTCTTGCTCAAGCATCAATGCCTGTTCGGTTTTGGGATGAGGCTTTTCTTATATCCTGCTACCTTATAAATCGATTACCAACACGTGTTCTCAATCACACTAAACCTCTAAATAAACTCTTAAACATCTCTCCCGATTATTCCATGCTGTGCACTTTTGGCTGTACCTGTTGGCTCAACCTTCGTCTATACAACTCTCGCAAACTTGATTTTTACTTCACTCTTTGCATCTTTCTCGGATACAGTAACCTACTCAAAGGTTACAAGTGTCTCAATCGCTCTACGGGCAGAGCGTATATTTTTAGAGATGTGGTGTTTGATGAAACTCGGTTTCCTTTCTCTCAAAATCCTACTCGTACTCGTTCTGCTCACACTAATGATCCAACCGTTGTCGCTTTACCACCATTACTTCTCACGTCTCCTGTTCCTGAACCAACAACTTTAGGAACCAACACTAGGTTTGACATATCCGGTACTGCTGATGCTGCGGCTTCCTTTGATGATGTTTCTACAGGTTCTCAAGGCTCTGCTCTGCCGCGCGAGCATGGGGGCGAAATAGGGTCTGCTTCTGCTACTGCGGAAGAGCTAGCTGTTGAGGAGTCCACTTCTTTTGAGTTGCCTCCAGATGATGCTCCGTCTGCTGTTCTTCCCGGTCGCACAAGACTACAGAACAAAACTGTCAAGCCCAAGCTATACACTGATGGGACAGTGAGATATTCCTTGAACAAAAGAGCATTTGCTACAGCCATCACTGAGCCGATATCTCATCTTCAGGCATTGGAGCATCCCGACTGGAGAGAAGCAATGGAAGTAGAATACAACGCACTTCTCAAGAATCGCACTTGGAACTTAGTACCAAGGCACCACATTGGGATGATTTTTTTTTCTTTTTCTTTTTCTTTTTTGTATCAGCAATTTCTCCTGGATAATCTGAGTTATTTTACACCGAAGTGTTCCGAGCACGTGTTTTCCGTTTAAACCTGTTATGGTCAAATATCCCGGTGAGGTTCAGCACGAGCATTGTAGCGTTGTGTGAACAGTATACTCGCAAATATCATATATGATTTAATATTAAGGAATCTATCTATTAGGTGTTTTGTATTATTTATTAGTTAAGTAAGTTATTATTTGATTAAATTGTTATAAGTTTTTTTTATAGATGTTTCTGTAAAAAAGATAGTATGCACCAATTATCAATCAAGATAGAAATAAACAAAGTTACTCCCAACAATTGGCTAAAGATCAGAAGCTTCTTATTCGTCGGGAAGAGTCTTAGCCGAGCTTAGAGGGCGATCCCTCATCTTCCTGACTAATCAAACATCATAGCCTCGCTATCTCGATAAGGAAGAGTGTAAGACCGAAATGGCAACAGAGGGGGTGAATGTTGCAATTCTACTTTTACTAATTTATTTTTCTCCAAAAAGAATCACAAGATAGCTACTGCAAACCAACAACCAAGCTTGATTCAGTTTTCAGTTCTGAAAATCAGTTTTCAGTTCTCAAAACTGAAACATACAGGGCCTGCACCAAAAACGAAAAACTCCCAAATCCTTGATCCGTTGGCAATGGAACTTTGAGGATAGTTAATAGATAGTCTCAGGACTCTGGATATAAAATTTCATGCTATTTCATAAAGGGAATCAAAAGTTACGCAAATTCCAAACAGCACAAAAAGAAAGGAATTCAGTTTTCAGTTCTGAAATCTGAAACCTACAGGGCCTTCACCAAAAATCGGAAAACTCCCAAATCCTTGATCCGTTGGCAATGAAACTTTGAGGATAGTTAATAGATAGTCTCAGGACTCTAGATATAAAATTTCATGCTATTTCATAAAGGGAATCAAAAGTTACGCAAATCCCAAACAACACAAAAACAGAAAATATTCAGAGCCAACACTAAAAATCAAATTTCTCCTCCATCTTTGATCCCTTGGCAATGAGACTTTGCAGATATGTTAGCAATAGCCCTTGGACTCTACAAGTCAAATTTCAAGCCATCTCAAAGAGGGAAACGAGATTTCCACCTAAACCCTAGAATTAAACAAATGAACAGAGCAAGCCAAAAATCCAAATATGAGATTAAATGGGGTTGGCTCTTGGGATCCTTGATCAAATGATCTTGAAGTACTCACCCATCATGGAGCAACCCATTTTGGTCAATCCCAGCAAGCAAGAACTCGAAAATCAAAAAGTCAAAAATCCAACATTGAGACAATCGAAGAACAGAGACAGGAATGAACGGGAAATGACTTCAGATCTTCATTTCAAAACAAAAGAGTAGTCCCGATACCACGATTACATATAGAGGAATAATTACAAGACTCTCCACTCAATCCTCACCCTCTCCCTCTCTCAATCCCTCAACCATACATGCTTGAGAAGGGATCAAAACCAACACAGAGAGCTCACATGGAAACCATCGAAGGAGACACAGAGGGAACACAACTCTGCCTCCACCAACAACCCTCAACCACTAAATCCTAAAGTCAAAACAAACTCTAAAGCCTATTTTGACTAAAAGAAACCCTAAAATCCCTTCAAGTGTTCTTGTGGGCATGCAGCTCCTCAATCCTTTATATAGCCTTGGCTAACGGGTCTCCACCCCGTTACGCCCGCTAAGTCCAACAGAGCCCGCTCCCGCAGTGCGACCTTGCGAAATTCCCGCCGCCTCTTGCACCTTCTGGGAGGCTTCCGCGCTCCTTGCCTCGCACGCCTCAACCACCTCGAGTCCACGTCGTCTTCGACACATCCCGACCGTTCTGACCTCAGCGCCACCTGCGCCTAGTCCGGTCCACCGTGTCTCGCCACGACTCCGCCTCGCCGTCCTGCAGCCACACAGACAAGAAACACATCAAATAGCACCGCTCGATACATGAAAGCGTAAATAACATCACTTACCATGCCGAAGTCCAAACCTGTTGAAATTATCAGAATATGCATCCTAATCCCATACGACCAAGTTTGACCAAGTCCGATCGAGCCCGACTGCGCCACACAACGACTCGACTCCGAACCACTCAAACCAAACTCGACTTACCTAAACCAATATCAATTACTCATCAAACACATGTGGTCACCTCCACATGGTTCATCAATCTCCCCTTGATGAGTATATTGACAAACCCAGAAAAAGCAAGAAGTTGAGTTTGATTTTGAAGAATCCAACATGGTCCAAAGAAAAGAAAAAGAAGCTAATGACCATGTCGACAGAAGGAACACTAGAGCAACAATTGAAAGAGCAAATTGATCTCCAAAGCTCTAAACTGTTTCCATCAGACTTTTTCTTCTCTATTCTCCCCCTTTTGGCAATAATCGCATCAAGATGCAATAGAGAGAATATGACATGTCAATGGATGAAATGACTGAAGTTTGTTTATTTAAGCATTTAGAGCCATGAGGATTATCCATAGTGACCATAATGTAATACACCAAGCCATAACTCAATAAAACACTACCTAGATCATGACAACATATATATAAGCCAGCTAGAGCACATAGATGACAATCTGAAATGTAATGCATTTTATGAGTAAGTCAAGTCATCAATGAGCAAAGTCTAGCTAGAGATATCCAAGGATGATGCAAGCCATGTCAATAAGCTAAGCGGAACAAGGAACTACTATTGAGACCAAATAGAGAGCTATGCTCAAGAATGAAACATTGGTTAAGTACTTGATTCTTTTTGTAGCTCTAAGCAAATTGAACACATAAAACATATTTTCTTTTGAAATTCATGGTTGTTGCCAACCAGATTTTTGTTTTATCATGTGCTAGGTTTCAAGCCTTATGCGACTACTCCAAGCGAGAAGCTTAAGAAGATAGTCTAGGTCACCCAAAACTCCCCCTAAGTTTATGCTTAGTGCAATGGCAAGCCATCTCATAGGAGAGAATTGGTGAGATCAGTTTTTTCGCACAAAAGAGATCTTTTTGCCTTTTAACAAGTTGTACTAACTCATGCATCATCAAGAGACTAAAACAGCTCAATCTAAGGCTCAATATAGATTCAACGCTCTACCCAGCCTATTTGACATGGCATGAATCATAAAAGGATAGCTCAAGAAAGACTAGTCTCGAGTGCTAACATGACAAGTTTTAGTTTAAGTTGAGCAATTTTAATTAACTTATCATGGCAAAAGCTAGGCTACACATATGAAGTCATGATAAATCTAGCAAATAAGCACAAGTCATGGCAAGGTGTAAAGCATTGTAAACATGTTATAGCAGGATAATAATCAAGGCTCAATGTAGTTATATTACAATGCAGAATGCTAGAAATGCAGAAGATCCAGCTCCCCCTCAACATTAGATGCAACTTTTAGTTCAAGTTGAGTTATGTCAATATTAAGCTCCAGAAGCTCCCAAATGAACTCCCCTTGAACCAAAACAATAAATCGAGAAGCTGGCAAAGAAAACATAAAACAGGTAGTCCTTAAAGCATAGATAAGATATAGAGAATACTATGGCTCAGACTGACTCTCATCTACCCCATATGACTCTAGGACTATCAACTGCCCACCTAACACACCTAGGAGCAAACACGTACCCTGTCTACCCGAGGGTGGCCCGACCCTCGCTAGAACCTATAAGCAGTGAGTGAGCTCAACCTAGTGAGAAGAGAGACAGCTAATAAGCAGCATCCTAGAATCACAAGATAAGAGAAGGAAGTCTAAGCAACTCGAATAGAGAAACACTCTAATCTATGCTAGGAGGACTAATCCCAAATGCACCCTAAATGTAATGCAACATCAAGGAGTAAGAGCATAATTAGTATAGTAAAGCAGTAAAGAATAGAAACTCCCCCTCACTACAGTCCATAAGGACAGACCACCCCAAGCTCTCCCCGTAGAGCTGAAAACCTCGAACTATCCAATGGCTTGGTGAAGATGTCAGCCAACTGGTGGTCACTCTCCACAAACTGGAGCACTATATCGCCCTTCTCTACATGGTCTCTAAGGAAGTGATAACGGATATCAATGTGCTTGGTCCAGGAGTGTTGCACTGGGTTCTTGACAATGTTAATCGCAAAAGTATTATCACACAAGAGTGGAACACTATCGATAACTAACCCAAAGTCCCGCAGGGTCGAAGCCATCCAGAGCACTTGGCTACAAAGAACTAGCCGCAGCGACACGTGCTCGACCTCTGCGGTGGATCATGCAACACCGATCGCTTCCTTGAAGACCAGGAAACAAGAGAAGTGCCAATAAATTGGCAGGTGCCAGAAGTGCTCTTCCTATCTATCCTACAGCCGGCAAAGTCTGCATCCGAGAAGGCTCTCAAGGAAAGACAGGATGAGGAAGAGTACCAGATACCATAGTCAATGGTAGCTCGCAGATACCGAAAGATGCGCTTCACCGCCTGGCGATGAGAAACGCGAGGAGAAGCCTGAAAACGAGCGCATAGACACACAGAAAAATGTATGTCTGGTCTCGAGGCAGTGAGGTACAAGAGGGAGCCAATCATGCTGCGAAACTCCTTTTGATCAACTGGCTCGCCATCCTCATCTGGGTCAAGATAGGCTGTAGAAGCCATGGGAGTCGACACAGGCTTACCATCCTTCATGTCGAAGCATCTCAGGAGGTCACGAGTGTACTTTCCCTGATGAAGAAAGGTACCCACCCGAGTCTGCTTGATCTGAAAGCCAAGGAAGAAAGTCAACTCACCCATCATACTCATCTCAAACTCGGTGCTCATGACATCAGAGAACTGTGAAATCAGAGTATGGGAAGAGCCGCCAAAAATGATGTCATCCACATAAATCTGAACGAGCAGAAGGTCGATGCCATGCCGACGGATGAACAAGGTCTTGTCTACTTTACCCATCTCAAAACCATGACTTAACAAGTAGGACTTAAGCCTCTCATACTAAGCTCTCGGGGCTTGCTTAAGTCCATACAAAGCTTTGGAAAGCTTGAAGACATGGTTTGGGTATTTGGGGTTTTTGAAACCTGGAGGCTGTCGGACGTAGACCTCTTCCTCAATAAAGCCATTGAGAAAGACACTCTTGACATCCATCTGGTAGAGCTTGAAACCCTTAGAAGCTGCAAAGGCAAGCAGGATTCTAATGGCTTCTAGTCTAGCTACAGGGGCAAAGGTCTCCTCGAAATCTAGACCCTCAACCTGAGAGAACCCCTGAGCTACCAGTCTAGCCTTGTTTCGAATAGCCACTCCATCCTCGCTCTGTTTGTTCTTGAACACCCACTTAGTCCCAATAATGTTGTGACCTCGCGGGGGCTCGACAAGTGACCAAACCTTGTTCCTCTCGAAATTTTCTAGCTCCTCATGCATGGTATTGACCCAAGACTCATCAGAAAGGGCGTGACAAACGTCCTTGGGCTCAAAGGAGGCAACAAAGGCAGAATAGAGACAGAATTGAGAAAAGCCAGACTTAGAGCGTGTGACACGCTCGAAGAGGTCTCCAATAATCTGCTCTGAAGGATGCCTTTTCTGGATATGAAGGGGAGGTCCTGGATGAGAAGAAGAAGTGGCCTCTACCTCTTGTGCAGACGAGGCAGGGACAGAGCCACTAGCTCCGGAGGAAACGGTAGGCAAGGGCTGATCACCTTGAGGTGCCGTGGAAGAAGGCATCTCAAGGGGAGGATGAGGAGCTGGATTAGGTAAACAACCATCGTCTCCATCGTCCTCATCATCCACAAAGATGGTCTCGGACTGCTCTAAAGAACCTGAGATATCTGGCCTAGTCCCCGGACTAGCCTCATCAAAGGTCACCTCGCAGGTCTCTACCAACTTGCTAGACTCGCAGTTCCAAACCCTATAAGCCCGTGAAGAAGTCGAGTAGCCTAGAAAGATACCGTCACAGGAACGTGACTCGAACTTGTCTAGGTTCCCAGACTTCAGAATAAAGCACTTGCAACCAAACACACTAAAATGAGAGACACTGGGCTTTCACCCATATCTCAGCTCATAAGAAGTGTGGTGCAAGTGTGCCTGAAGAAAAACTCGATTCGAAACATGGCACGCGGTCGCAATGGCTTCAGCCCAAAACTTCCTTGGTGTAGAGTACTCATCAAGCATCGTCCTAGCCATCTCGACCAAGGTACGGTTCTTCCTCTCCACAACGCCATTCTGTTGAGGGACGTATGGAGAAGAGAACTGGTGCTCTACACCTGTCTCACCACAGAAACTCTCAAAGTAGGAATTCTTCAACTCCGTGCCATTGTCACTGCGGATCGCTCGTAAGGTACCTGGAAGCTCAACAGAAAGTCTACTAAAAAGACCTCGGAAATGTGAAAACGTCTCATCCTTCGAGGCTAAGAAAAACACCCAAGAATACCTCGAGAAGTCATCGACCACAACAAGAACATACCACTTCCCTCCTGTTGACTGTACACGAGCTGGTCCAACTGTGTCTATGTGGAGCAGCTGTCCCGGTGCATCGGTCATAGTAACTGTGACAGGAGGATGAGAAGCGGCAATCATCTTGCCGTGCCGGCATGGAGCGCAAACAAGATCTTTGATCATCTTGAGTTTCGGCAAACCACGAATGAGATCGTGGCCGCTAACTCGGGTTAAATGGTCAAATCCAATATGACCAAGTCTCCTATGCCAAAAAGAGAGATCGCGGGACTCAGAAGCAACTAAACACCTGAGAGGATCGCCAGACGACTCAGAAAACTCAGCACTAAAGATCCTCCCATAACGAGAAATCCCACAAACCAGACTACCCGAAGAATCAAGAATTTTGCAATTGTTTTTCTTAAAGCTCACCTCGAAACCGTCATCGGTAAGCTGAGAAACTGAAAGCAAATTGTACTGCAGCTTGCTAACCAATGCAACATCTTTCAAAATGAAAGAATCATTCACGTGCACAGTACCTTTGGCGATGATGCGCCCAGATGAAGCATCTCCGAAGGTGATCTTCTCATCACCTGGAGCACGGACTAGGGAAGAAAACCAACAAGAATCTCCGGTCATGTGTCGTGAACACCCGGAGTCGACGAGCCAAACCTTTCCCTTCCCTGCCCGGCGAACCTGAGTCAACAAGAGAGTAAAGTCTCAGCACTGGGGTAAATCAATAGTGATTTTGGCACCCAATACTGAGTAACACGTCGAGCAGATGAAGTAATCAAGCATGACTGACCTCTATCTACCCTATGCTCTCTGTCATTCAAAGCAGAAGGTCTATGAGCAGACCTGAAGCTGTTGCTAGGTCCAACTGCTGCGAGGGAGCGAGTCGGAGCATCTGCAATGGGCTGAGCACGCCGCGGGTAGCTATCTTGATGAGGAAAACGAGATCTACCCTCGGGGCGGCGGAAGTCACGACCGGAGCATATCGAGGCGAAAACCAAAAACTCGAGAAACCGAGTCCTCGACTTCGCCCAAACACGAGACTCAACGATCCTAGACCTCGTGTTGGTCCTAGGTGCACTCAAGGTGCAGGGCCAACCACGAATACGCCCAAGAGACTCAACACGGTCTCTACGCGCGATCTTGGCGCGCTGAAGCATCGATCGATCAGTATGTCCATCCTTCGGCGAAAGGTGCGGTGATACTTCACCTTCCGAGAGGTAGAAGCGACGGGAGGCTTTGCCTTACGAGATCTTTGAAGCGATGAGGTGGAATCACCTTCTTGTCAATCCCACGGACATAGCCCGCTGACTTAAATTGGACTTTATCAGTCCTGGGCTTAGTCTCGATCACACCTTAGGCTTCCTTATGTCCTCATAAAAATCATATCCTAGACCTTGATTAAATCTGCAGATCTTAGATTGGTCTAGAATAAGATTGAGCTTCTTCTTGTCTCCTACAAATCTCTCGAGAGTGTTCATAAGGTACTGACACTCCCGAAAGAGAGAGGTGCAAGAAGAGCAGGGGGAAGAAGAGACAGCAAAAGGTAAGGAGCAAAAGAAGAACCAGCAGCAGATGGAAGAATGTCTTGTGCACGCACAACCGACTCTGAAGGGATAGTCCTACTGCTAGCCAGTTGGTTCACGTCGCTAAGCGTCTCAACCTTACCCTGGGGCTTCTCCCCCTTCTCCACAATCACATTACAAGCACAATGTGGCTTCTCTAGAAGGTCCTTAGTTAGCTTCACACATTTCTCATCCAAAACAATCAAGTCAGATTTTAGTTTGTTACAATTAATGCATGGTGAGCTAACAGGGTCCTTAGAAGCAAACTGAGCCAACTTCCTTTCATGATCAATCATATCTTGAAACTGTTTGGAGACAGCTTCAAGTTCAGCAGTTAACTTAGGATAGTTCAAGCATGAATCAATCGGCTCAAGTAAAGAAGCTTGTAGTTCAGCAATTTTATGATCTACCCGTTTTAAGTTCATCTTCAAGTTATTGCAATTCTCACAAGACTCGGGCAAATCAAGGAGCATGGCATAAGGTCCTCTAGCAGCAATGTCCTTACCCTCACATGAGGTGGGAGAAGTAGTCTCATCAGTAGTAAGTAGGGTAACAACCATCCTACTCAACTCTAACTCAGCAAGCAGACTAACATTCTCCACCTTAACAATATCAAGCTCGGAGGACACACTATCATGCGAGGTCCTTAGTTTCTCCATGTCACCCAATAGAGCACAACATGTATCACAATTATCACGAGAGGGAGCAGATGTAAGTGAAGTAAGCCCCCGTGATAGTCTATCTACTTCCTTCTTTAACTCAGTACACCTAGCCCTAGCTCTAGCATGAAAACCACCTAGCTTAAGAAAAGCATGATTGAGCTGGTCGTAGGTGGGGCATACCTCGTCCGAGTCGAGATACGACTCATTGTCGCTCGATTCGCCCTCGAGGCCATGAAGCACATGCCGGAGAATTCGTCGCCGCCATCCTTGGGCTCTTGGTCACCCGTCGTCGTCACTCCATCCTTCCACCTCGCTGAGGTCGAGGTCGTCGAAGGCGGTGAGGACGCGGTGGAAGAGCTTCTTGGCTTTGCCAAAGTTGCGGAACTTCTTCTTTCCTGGTGTCTAAGCTGGAGGCTTCTTGTTGCGGTTCTTGTCGATGTAGTCGTTCTTGCCCAAACCGCCGTAGTCGTTCTTGCCCTTCTCCAGCTTGGGGCAGTTTGCCCGAATGTGGTTGGGGCCACCACACTCAAAGCAAATCACGGGTCCTCCTCTCTTTCTGTCTCTCCTACCCTTGTAGGCATGGGAAAACCTTCGGGCTAGGAGGGCCAGCTGATCATCCGCAAGCTGCTCTAACTGATCATCAGTTATGTCACAGAGAGCAGCAAGGGAGAAACCGCAAGAAGAATCAGAAGAAAGCCCGGAAGAAGAAACGGGATCGGTGACCAAGGCCATCGACTGTGACTTCGACCGACGAGAGACAACGTCAATCTCGTGAGTCTTGAGGCGCGAGTACAGCGCATCAAGAGTCAGGGTCGAGAGGTCTGTCGTGTCTTTGATGGTGGTCACTTTCATCTCCCAAACACGCAGATCGAGTACCACGAGCATCTGACGAGCGTTGTCCGAGTCGGGGTATGTGAGACCGACCGCTCGGAGGTTGCTCAAGATTTTGTGAAATCGCGAAAAGCACTCGTCCAGGGACTCACCAGCAAGCATCTCGAATTTGTTGTATTCGCGCTTGAACTGATCCTGTCGAACCGTCTTGATCTGGGTGGTGCCCTCATGGTATACGTCGAGGGTCACCCAGATGTCGTAGGCGGACGACAGGTGAGATATGCGGTCAAACTCGCTATGACTCAAACCCTGGATGATGATGTTCCTTGCCTTTGCATTCGCCTCAACATCAGCCATGTTCCCGGCATTGATGTTCTCATCGGCAGGAACAACGAATCGTACCTTGACCTTCTGCCAGATGGCATACCCCTGGGCCTAGATGTATGTCTCCATTCGGCTATTCCAGAAGGGGTAATCGATGCCATCGAAAACGGGCGGCTTGGTCGAGTACTTGTCCATCGCCATGGCTCTTGAGACCGGTTAAGATCTATTGAAAAGAGCTAACCGACTCTGATACCAATTGTAGGACCGAAATGGCAACAGAGGGGGGGGTGAATGTTGCAATTCTACTTTTACTAATTTCTTTTTCTCCAAAAAGAATCACAAGATAGCTACTGCAAACCAACAACCAAGCTTGATTCAGTTTTCAGTTCTGAAAATCAGTTTTGATTCAAAATCAAACATATAGAACTGCACCAAAAAGGAAAAACTCCCAAATCCTTGATCCGTTGGCAATGAAACTTTGAGGATAGTTAATAGATAGTCTCAGGACTCTAGATATAAAATTTCATGCTATTTCATAAAGGGAATCAAAAGTTAAGCAAATTCCAAACAGCACAAAAAGAAAGGAATTCAGTTTTCAGTTCTGAAATCTGAAACCTACAAGGCCTTCACCAAAAATCGAAAAACTCCCAAATCCTTGATCCGTTGGCAATGAAACTTTGAGGATAGTTAATAGATAGTCTCAGGACTCTAGATATAAAATTTCATGCTATTTCATAAAGGGAATCAAAAGTTACGCAAATCCCAAATAGCACAAAAACAGAAAATATTCAGAGCCAACACTAAAAATCAAATTTCTCCTCCATCTTTGATCCCTTGGCAATGAGACTTTGCAGATATGTTAGCAATAGCCCTTGGACTCTACAAGCCAAATTGCAAGCCATCTCAAATAGGGAAACGAGATTTCCACCTAAACCCTAGAATTAAACAAATGAACAGAGCAAGCCAAAAATCCAAATCTGAGATTAAACGGGGTTGGCTCTTGGGATCCTTGATCAAATGATCTTGAAGTACTCACCCATCATGGAGCAACCCATTTTGGCCAATCCCAGCAAGCAAGAACTCGAAAATCAAAAAGTCAAAAATCCAACATTGAGACAATCGAAGAACAGAGACAGGAATGAACGGGAAATGACTTCAGATCTTTATTTCAAAACAAAAGAGTAGTCCCGATACCACGATTACATATAGAGGAATGATTACAAGACTCTCCACTCAATCCTCACCCTCTCCCTCTCTTAATCCCTCAACCATACATGCTTGAGAAGGGATCAAAACCAACACAGAGAGCTCACATGGAAACCATCGAAGGAGACACAGAGGGAACACAACTCTGCCTCCACCAACAACCCTCAACCACTGAAGCCTAAAGCCAAAACAAACTCTAAAGCCTATTTTGACTAAAAGAAACCCTAAAATCCCTTCAAGTGTTCTTGTGGGTATGCAGCCCCTCAATCCTTTATATAGCCTTGGCTAACGGGTCTCCACCCTGTTACGCCCGCTAAGTCCAACAGAACCCGCTCCCGCTTGTGCAGCCTTGCGAAATTCCCGTTTCGCCCCTCTTGCACCTTCTGGGAGGCTTCCGCGCTCCTTGCCTCGCACGCCTCGCAACCACCTCGAGTCCACGTCGTCTTCGACACATCCCGACCGTTCTGACCTCAGCGCCACCTACGCCTAGTCCGGTCCACCGTGTCTCGCCACGACTCCGCCTCGCCGTCCTGCAGCCACACAGACAAGAAACACATCAAATAGCACCGCTCGATACATGAAGGCGTAAATAACATCACTTACCATGCCGAAGTCCAAACCTGTCGAAATTATCAGAATATGCATCCTAATCCCATACGACCAAGTTTGACCAAGTCCGACCGAGCCCGATCGCGCCACGCAACGACTCGACTCCGAACCACTCAAACCAAACTCGACTTACCTAAACCAATGTCAATTACTCATCAAACACATGTGGTCACCTCCACATGGTTCATCAAAGAGCCCTACAAGCGATTAGACGAGAGCGAGTGTTGTATCCTCGGTCCTCGGGTTTGTATCTAATCAATGACCGCAACAAAACCTGGACTAGTATTCAACACGGCCCATTTATTAGGAAGGCAAAGGATACAAATCCAATGTCATAGGTTTTTTATATATTGCAAGGCAGCTTCGTTTTTAACTTTGTAGGTTCCAAGGCCGTAAGAATTTTACTTTATAGTCGTACTCCTACGGAGGACAACACCACCATACTGGATCAGTGGCTGCCAGAGCGGCCAACCGTAGTCGATCCAGATCACCACCGGGATAGATCTACGATGATATTTCTAATAGTATATTTATTATCGTTTCTTAGTTATATCACATCAATAAAATTCTACGTTGAGGAGAAAGAGCACATGTCGTCTCTTCCTTAATACTCTCTATGTCATCTTGAGATAATATTAGAAACAACTATTTTAATAGTTGGTCTCTTAGGTTGTCTCTGACACCTTCACAAGCATTTAAGCTTTGTATGAATCAAATAACCATACTGATCAATACTAACTTCAATCTTTATGATCTACATGTATTATTTGGTTACATCTACATATATAAATAAGCAGCAATTCTAACACCAAGCCTCACAAGCATTAAAGCTTTGCATAATTCTAACCCTAGAATTGAACAACAAATTGACGTATCATGTCATACATCATCCAAGAGACAAAAAATCATGTAAAGTACAGATCGATGACTCATCACATAGCATATCAATGTATGCAATAAACCAAAACAAGTACTGCAAAGTACAACAAAATAAAGTCTCCAACAGTTTAGCCATAAGCAAAAGTAGAACTTAATAAAATGTCCAACAATGTAGCCATAACTAGCACTTTCTTGAGACGGTGTACACATAACTAGCTGCAACAAAAGAGCGATTACTAGCAATTCTTCAGGTGCTTGCAAATAAACCTGTGTGAACACCAAAATAGTATGGTTAGCAGCAACCATGAAAAAAAATCCAAAGAGAACTTTAAAGAAAAAAAGAAGCATGCATATATAACTGATGTTGTGAAAAATGAAAGCATGCGTATATAACATATCATATATTAGTACATAAAATATTACTAAAACTATGACTAATTATTTACCTAATTGCCAAATCTCTGCCAAATGTGCTCGACTAGGTCCCTCTTGAGTTGGGTATGTGTTGGTCGAGCACGAATAGCAATGTTTCTTTGTAGCACGTTGGTAAAGCATGGATCAGGGCCGTTGTTGATTTCTGGAGGTAGAACAATCGATGTCCCTGGAGTCTCGTTCAAGTCAAGAGAAGTGGTAACCATTTCCTTCTCATCTTCAACAATCATGTTGTGAAGAATGATGCATGCTTTCATGATATTCCCAATAGGGGCACGTGACCATGATCGTGTTGGACGACGCACAATGGTGAAACGAGATTGCAAGACACCAAACGCCCGTTCAACATCCTTCCCCGCCCCTTCTTGATGTTGTGCAAACAATTTGTTCTTCACTGTTTGGGGGAGCGGAATTGTCTTGATGAAGGCAGCCTATTCTGGGTATATTCCATCTACAAGATAGTAGCCGTTCTCATACCGCCTCCCATTGATAAAATACCGCACCCGCGGAGCTTCCCCCTTCGACTCCTCAATGAACAATGGAGATTGATTAAGCACATTTATGTCATTGTTGGAATCAGCGACACCGAAAAAGGCATGTCATATCCAGAGGTCATATGAAGCTACTGCTTCGAGGATGAGTGTAGGGACGCCATGGTCACCACGGGTGAATTGACATTTCCATGCAACCGGACAATTCTCCCACTGTCAATGCATGCAGTCTAGGCTTCCTAGCATGCCAGGAAAACCTCGAGACTCGCCAACTTGCAATAAGCGCTCCACATCCTCACATGTGGGGCGTCGCAGATAATGTCAGCCGAACTTATCAATTACCACTTATGCGAACATCTCCAAGCACTCCATTGAAGTGCTCTCGCCGATCTTCAGATAATCGTCAAGTTGGTCAGCAGGGGTGCCATATGCCATCATACGAATAGCTATCGTGCACTTCTGTAGCGGCGAGAGCCCGAGCCATTTCATGCAATCTGGCCTATGAGTAAAATAGGGAGACCACTCGGCAAGGGTGCTCATGATGTGTACAAATAGGGGTCTTCCCATCCGGAACCTTCTACGAAACATTGAGTTAGTGTAGAGTGGGTCTTCGGAGAAGTAATCGACAAAGAGTTGTTTGTGGCCCTCTTCACGATTCCTCCTTATGTACCTTCTAGTACCTCTTTGGCGCCAAGAAATCCTAGCTTGAAGCGCCACAATTTTGGCCTTGAACTTTGCTGCGAGACGCCTAGCAAAAGAATCGATGACATCCTACTCGGCGATGAGATGCTCCACGATTTTGGTTGGGTCTTCGGTGTCGGTGTCATCAGAAGCATCAGAGTTGGAAGATGAGGCCAACTGGTGTGACATAGTGGAGAATAGAAAAATTTTTGGTCAGATAGTCTAATATATAGAATTGGAAATTGCTTTGGTTAGATAGTCTAATATATAGAGTTGGATGTACTACTCCAATATTTACATGATAGCATTGGGACTACATGTGTTAGGACTGCATGCGATGTATTTAGTGACTGGTAACATTGAAATTACAGAAATTGCAGAATTATACTCATGATAGCATTGGGACTACATGCATTGGGAATACATGCATTAGGAGTGGATGTAGAAATGTATTTAGTGATTGATGTTGTGAAAGATTACTAAAACTATGCATATATAATATATCATACATGTAACAGTTATGCACTCTATACATATATAATAACTGCTGGATGATGAGGCAAATGGGTGTATTTTCAGGACAAGACTGATGACGATACTCCTATGCCGACATACTTCAGGTTCCTCGCGTTGCTGGCATTTAAGATATTTTCAACTGAGTAGGTAAAATAAATAGCAAGCACTTCCTTCTCTTTTTGCATGCTTTGTTGTTTTCAGTCATTACATATATCTAGTCATGAGGATTGAAGCAATAATAGTCTCTTTTCTTCCGTCATTTTACTTTCATAACATTGTGACAAGAACTATGATTTTAAGGTAGACAGTACACACACTTATGACATATCATATATATATTTCCTTCGGAGACTTCAAATTCGGACTCTTGAACAAATTCAGAACTGCTAACATTGTGACTAGCATCATGGTAAGTGGTAATCGGTAACATGAAAAAATAAACTAGTACTCTTGAATAAATTCAGAACTGCTAGCTGTAACAGTTATGCTCTCTGTACAAAAACCAAATTGAAAACAATAACAAACAAATTGTAAATATCATTAACAAAGAACCCATGTAGTCATCCATTATCTTATTTTGTTAACTTTATGTCAATTTGCTAAGTATAAAAGGGCTATCTCATGGATGTATTATTACTATTTTGCTTATACAAATGGACCAGTGGAGAAGTTCAAAAATAGCACAACATTGCACTAGAGCTAACCAGTTTTAACACTGATTACCAAACCCAAAAAATTACTGATAGACATGACCGATGGCTGCTCATCAAGGCAAACTAGCTATATGGTTGCTCATCAAATATGTCGAATCCCCTATACCAATTCTTGGTTAAATAGATAGAGATAAGTGAATCAAGTTAGAACTTAAAACCAAAATCATAAAAAGGGAAAGCAAATTAGTAATAGTAGAACAGGGGGAGCTCAAGCTAGGCCCTGGCCTCCACCCAAGACCAACGGCCTCATGGCCGGGATCAGCCAGGAGGTACGGGAGCGAGCGCGAGCCAGGAGAGCCGAGTCGGGGTAGAGCTAGCACAGGCTGAGGCCAACCGTAGGGAGGCGGTAGCCAGGCAAGCCAGGGGAGAGGAGCCTGCGGGGAAGTGAGCAAGGCTGAGAGGAGGCAGCGGGCGCTGGGTCGGCAGCGCCGGCAGCTGGGCGCAGCTCCAAGGACCGGGCCGGGCAAGGGGGAGGTGGCGCCAGGAACATGACCTTCTGGCTGGGAGCGACTAAGGCCGAGAGGAGGCAGTGGGCGCTAGGTTAGCAGCACCAGTGGCTGGGCGCGGCTCCAAGGACTAGGCCGGGCAAGGGGGAGGCGACGCCAGGAACATGACCTTCCAGCCAAAGCAAAAAAGGCTCCAGAAAAAAGTAAGTGGGGAGGAGAAATGGAGTGAGGAAGAAGAGAGATGAAATCTTGATGCAGAAAAAGCGAAGGAAATTAGTGGCGAGAAACAAACCTGCAGGAAACGAAAGGAATCGCTGGGAGTCGCCGAGCTTCACGTGGAAAAGCTTCGCGCGTGGGGAAAAGAAAAGCTTCACGCAGAAAAGCTTCTCGCGCGGGGAGAAGGTCTTCCCGTTGGATCTGCCGAGAAGAAAGATAACGTGTGAGCAAACGACGGTCGCTCTCCAACAGAGAAATGCTTCATCACGCCGGCCTCATTTCACGTTATGCGATGATCGCTTTGTGAAATGACGATCTAATTCTCTCTCCTTTTTCTCTCCCCTCCACCTCAGAAAAAATCCAACGTGGCATTTGTTAGAGACAAGTGAATTAGACTATTGGAGATGCCCTGAAGAGACTATCGTGCACGCGAAACAAGACATGATACATTAATCTACTCTAGTTGACATGGAGGCCCATTTGAAAGGAAAATTATAAAATATAAATGTTGGAGAGTGTACTACAGACTATCTATTGGAGATGTTGTTTGTAAAGATGATATAGCATATGTTAAAGACAAGGTTATCTCTAACTATTGGAGATGCCCTGATCCATCTTCATTCTCACCACTACGACCGCTCATCGTCCAGCTACTGCAACGGTGTGGAGAACTGGAGGTGCAAGCAGGGCTCATTGCTTAAGAAGGGCGCACACTCCAACATTTCGGCAATCGATGCATCAGGGAGGGTCCATCGGTTGACCTCATCCTGCTCGCCCCTCGAGGTGCCCCGCTAGTGGTCCGTGAGCTATCCGGACCCACTGGTCAATTTCTTCAACGGAATATCTCCGAGGTGTAGCTCCACTGCAAGTCTAAAGTTCGGTATAATAATCCTACCAGGGTCTAAGTACACAAATAATTTGATCATAATATCTATATACTCTCTGTGAGTTTTAGAATTTTCTAGGTGTACCGATGCATACCAGGCAACCACCACCGGCTCTTCCTCTGCCTCGAAGGTTGATCTGGACCCTATGGTACAGGAATTTAGCTAGCTAGTCATGGATTTAAGGACTACCCCTTGTCCTTTCGGCCGGAAGGAGATGAACTGGTGGTCAGTTCATTGGTGTGGGAGCGAAGCCACAACTCAGAGGGCCCATGGTGGTGCTACTGCTACTCCCCAAAAAAAGGCGCATACACGGTGAAGTGTTGGAAATATAGATATTATATTAATTTCAGATTTTATTACGAGGCAAAGATCATATAAAACTAGAGATGTATAGAGCAATACTAACAACAGACAACTCGTACTTCTAAACATACATAATAATATGATTATAACAGAATAGATTGGTCACACAACCAACTTACAGTCGGGCTTGGTGAACAATAAGAAGCAATACAAAACGTAGCTGAAACAATGAAGCGAGCGGCCGCACAGATGCACCGCCCAGGAACCTTATTGCCGCCCCGTGCAAGTGAACTTTGCGATAATGGTTTGAAAATACCCACTCACCCTCTTTCCCAGTGCACACCGAGGAGAATGGATGTCTTAGTTCGACATCACAACTATCTAGCACAATAGAACAGTGAGGAAGAAGAAGAACATAGAAGTGAATCAATTCATTCTTGGTCTGGATGTCTCTAGATCTTTTTTAGGTCGATGCAATTACTCTCTAGTAACTGCATAATAAAGCACATATTAAACCACGGGTAGTTGCTAATTCAAAATCAATTAATGGTAATTAAGTAGTCTTTATCGGTTCCTAATTACACACTGGTCTACAGTTTTGACCACTGGTCTACAGCTTCGATCTCTGTGTTTTGATCACTTTATTTCGACCACACTGGTCTATGAATCCGACCACTGTGTTTCAATTACTTTATTTCGACCACAGTATTTTGACCACTCTATTTCGACTACACTGGTCTATGAATCCGACTAGTGTTTTTCGACCACTGTGTTTCAAATATATTATTTCAACCATAGCGTTTCGACCAATTTATTTCAACCACACTGGTTTGACTAGTCTAGAAGGAGAGAGAAATACACGGTTAGCAAAAGAAAGGTTGACTAGGTTCACGACACGTTCACGATCACAAGCCACAAGTCACGCGATTGCCATGCGAATATACGCATGCGGCGTGCGTGTGTGTGTGTGTGTGTGACTTTAACTATAGTTCTTCTCATGTCACCCCATGTCATATGTCACATGTTTTAAAGGGTGGTAAGAACTCTACCTTATAAATTGCTATTCCACCACTTAGCTAGGCAATATGGGACTAAACTATACATGCTTTGAAATTTCAGGAATGAATGGGACTTTACACTTATGGGCCCAATTCTCACATAAGGACTTTAGGCCAATCAACCTCATACACTCCATGGCCAAACTTTTCTCTAAGGTACTAGCCATTCGGTTAGTTGAACACCTCGATCACCTTGTCTCCAACTTCGTGAGTGCTTTCCAGGGTTTATTTTATCTGCCGATTTTTAGCAATACTGGTTCTACCGCCCCCCTAAGTCTTCAAACCGGTAAAAATCGGCCAAAAAAAAATCAAATTTGCTTGAATTTGATCTTTTTTTTAATAAAAATCTGGAAAATTCATTTTTGTTGAAAAACCACCTTGTGCTCAGGGTTTCAGCTAGTTAGGAAAAATATGGGGAATTTCACTAGGTTTTCAGAAAGGTCTAGAACACTAAATTTGGAGTTGTTAGAGAAAAGTTATGGCCTCGTGAAGGTCTCCGTCCAGAAAATGGTCGTCAATGGCAATTGTCGCGTAGATTGGCTAATTACACATAGTAGATGAAGTAATTTAATTATTGTCATAAGTTGAATAAGCTAGATAATTTTTAGTAGATTCCAGAACTACTATTGTTTACTACTTTTCAAGTTATAGAAAAAAAATATTAAAATATGAAGTAGATTGTTTTGGCAGATTCTGGTTTGATCTTTGGGGTTATAAACGGGGAATTAAACGGCGAATTTAGGGGTTTTACGTAACTAGAAAATTATACATAATTTTGTGGGGTTTCCAGAAAGCATATATTTCGTCATGTTTGTAGTTTAAAGGAGAAAGTTAGAGTAATTTTACTGTTGGGATAACAGGTAGTGTGCTCGGTAAAGTCAAGCTAAAGGCATCAATTTTGCGTATGGGTTCGACGGTGATTAGTTTGATGTTTTGGTACTATTGTGGTATTTTTTTAGTGAATTTTAATTGTTTTTCCCATAGAGTGTTGCCTCAAGCACTTTTTCACCGTCCTGCTACCTGACTTCTAGATGATAAGAGGCAAGTGCATGATAGAACGATGATCAATAGTTTGGTTGTTGTTTTATTCATTATTCATTGCCATGATGTTATTTATGTTGTTACATTGCTTAATTACATATTTTGAGAATGAACTATGGTTGCTATTGATGATGAAGACATAGAATGTTGATAATGGAATTTAATGAGGTTATGACATGAGATAATGATGGCACAAAATGTTGAGGACATGATATGGTAATGACATGGAAATAATGGTGATGAATATTTAAAGGTGTTGCATCATTTACATTCATTATGACAGGAGTTACATGAGGTAGGTCAGTGAGAAAGTTATATAACTATTCCGATGATGGGTGGTGAGAAAGGTACATAACTAGTCCAGAGTGTTATAGATAAAATCCTACTTCAGTTGGGACTTTACGGGAGTGAAGGATAGAGTGGTTCATCAACGGGTGAACACTCCGCTATACCGGTATCAGCTGATGGAGATGCATTTGAGCATGTAGCATAGAGTTGCATTGCATTAAATAAAAAGTGGATGATATGTTATTTGATTGTGAGCATGAAGATAAATAAGAGAATGTGTTGACGATGATATGGATAATGGTTATTAAATTATTGTTCGTTGTTTTATTATGTTCTTGCTAAATCGTGGACTCAGCCTTGCTCTATTGTTGCTATAGGTGGGCGTTGACGATATCTTGCATAGGAGGGGATGGCTCACATGCAACCACTACAATTACTTGATTCACTTTGTTATGGGAACTTTCAATATAGTGTGATGATATCCCCTTTAGGATTCAATAGACTTGAATAATTCTAGATGATTGGTTTGAGACATGATTTATTCATTCAATAAACCTATTATGGATTGTTTATTAAATATTAGTTCATTATTCAATATTGCTATCTATTAATTTGATCCTTATGATTACTGTGTTGCGCATAATGCTTTTATTATGACCTGTGGACAGATTTTATTATTTAGTTGTTTGCTGAAAATTGATGTAATATGTTGTTCAAATTAGTAGTTAGTGTGGTTTAGTAGCATTCCAGGTTCAGTGTTGGGCTGAGCTGTTACACCATGTTTTACCAATGCTAACCCAACATATTATTAGTTAAGTCAAATTGCATGCCCAGTTGAGGCCATTAGGTTAAGCTAAGCCAACCCATAGCAAGTAGAGCTTTTAGCAGCTGGATTTGAGCCTGGCTTCGGAAAATTTGTGGGTGATGTCTTGTTTGTGATGCACTTTGGAATTTAGTTAGTTAGGGAATGTTTATCGATTATAGTTAGTCTTTTGTGGTTATGGCTCTTAAAAATACTTTCAAGTAGTTATCATATTAGAAGAAAAGAAAAGAAATACTCTTGAGAAGTCACCGCAAAGCGAGTTAATTTGCCGGCACCACGAGAAACCACCCCTCATAGAGACGTTTTTCTAGAGATATTTTTCAATTTGTCTATAAAATAAGGAGTTATATAGTCTAGATGCACTTTTTAAAAGCACTTTAAAATCGCTTCAAAATTTTGTATGCTAGAGACGGTTTTGAGACGTTTTCAAGACACATATAAAATTTTATCTTGTAGAAATGTTTTCGAGATGCTCTCTAATTTCCCTAAAGGTTATGTTGTGTAAAGATATTATTTTGAGATGATTTTCAACTATCTAGAAATGTTTTTCGGTGGTTGATATGTGTTAAAAGAACTACATATAAATATTGCAACACATAATAAACACATGAGGTTGTGAGGTTGAGGTGGCTAGTGTGACAAGTCTAAGAGAAGTATTTTCCATGATGTCTAGAGTTCGAGTACCAATCTTTGTAAGAGTTCATAAATTTTTTATATTTTATTTGTTGAGACGTAGTGCAATGTCTCAATATACCGTCGCATATCCTATAGAGACGCTTTTAAAAAAACGCCAGTACTATCATAGCGACGATACATGAGAATGTTTTTATGAGGCATTTTCGAAAACACCTCTATAACCGCCAGTACTATCATAGCGATGATACACGAGAATACTTTTATGAGCCATTTTTTAAAACACCTCTATAACCACTAGTACTATCATAGCGACGATACACGAAAATACTTTTATGAGATATTTTTGAAAACGCCTCTATAACCGCCTAGAGATGTAAAAAAATGTCCCTACCATAGAGGCGTAAAAAAATGCCCCTACTATAAAAAAATATCTATAAGCCAGTTTTGTTGTAGTACGGAAGAATGCTCAAGTCTTGCTCATGGCCTTGTGCAATTAGTGTATCGGTTACAAGATGCTTATGTGGCCGTCAACCACCTCCAACAAAGCATCGGTAGATGGCCCTGACCCTGTGCCTGTCAATCAGAGACTTCCTTTCCTGTCAATCTGCAACTGTCCGAGCGTGTCCATTTACTTTCAAAATAATCAAACTGCGAAATTACAATGCTTGATTTGTAAATGGATTGAGTTGTGCATTTTCTTGGTCACGGACTGCCCAGATGATAGTATTTTATTGGTCACTCTCGAATATACGGCGTCTTGGATATCAATATCTAATATGCAATTTTGACTATTATTTTTTATAAAAATATATTTGTAAAATAATATAAAATCATTATATTATAAAAATATTTTTCATAATTAATCTAATGATACCATTTTCACATAACCAATACAAATAGTATGTGTATGTGTGTGTATATATATATATTGCACACAGCACTGATGCTAAAGAAAAAACTTTGATATATTGATGAGCAAATCAGAGAGGGAAACGAAGAGTGGAGCCACGATTTGCATCTGGCTACCATCAATCGATGATCATCGCTGCAAGTACAGTGTCATCTGTGTCACGGGCTAAAATTACTCTATTTGGTCCTCCTTGTTGTTAATTAAAGTGGGATGGTCCTCATCATTATTGATGCTCCAAGTAAATGAGTGCCCAGTTTAAGCTCTATTGCATTTTCAACAGTACCTTCCAAAGCCAGGTTTGCTGCTTGGAGCCCAGATAGCTATGCATTTCTTCCCCATGATCCTGCTGCAGTATCATCTGAAAATCTTAGCAAGTCCATGGGATTTCTCAGCGTTGCGAAGTTCTGGGCTTGGTTTCCTCCAATACATCAACTTTATTTGAGCGCTAATCTGCGCTGATGCACTTTTTTTTTCTTTTATGGAAAACAAATTGGTGTAGGACATCGAACAAGCAAAAAAAGGAAAACTATTTCGATGAATTTCACAATACATGTATGGCTTCTCTTGTAGAGCCTTGATTTTGATCTGATTTTAGTTGTCATATGCTCAGCGTATATATAATATAGGCGTCTTGGTTTGTTCCACAGGTGATTAAGCATGCTAGATGCATGATGAAAAATTTCTGGACACAATTACTTCTAGCTCATGATCATCTATAATGTATTTTCCCTTCTTCGTGAATGCAGCTTTACATATAGAGATGGTGAGGTTTTCTGTCATGTTAATCAACTGCTTACTTGTTAAATAAAATAAAATAAAGATAAAAAAATTCTTTTTTCTTGGTTAATTAGTTCCACGGATCAGCATGCTAGATGTATGAATGCTGAAAATTTCTGGACACAGATCTTGCTGGTTGCTCATCGTCAATGCATTTTTCTGCCTTATGCATATGCTAAACTAAGATCGTGTTTCCTCTTTTGCTCTCGGATAACTGCTTGATCAGATCAGGCGATTTTTATTTTTTATTTTATTTTTCGAGGAAGATCAGGTGAAAATTTTAATGTGAGGATTTGACATGCCCATCGACCACGGACCACCACAGCATTTGCTAAGATTTTGCATACCGAGGTGTGGCCATTAGGTTAAGCTTAGACAACCCAGAAGCAATTAGAGTTCTTAACAGCCAGATTTGCCCGCCTGGCTTATGGAAATTTGCGGTGGATGTGGCGCGCTTTGGAATTTAGTTAGTTACGAGATTCTTTATTAATTCTAGTTAGACTTTGGTGTTATGGCCCTAATAAGACGCTTTTAAGTAGTCATGATACCAAAAAGAGAAAAACAACAAATGATCTTGAGAAGTCACCGCAATACAAAACGGAATCTTAATTTGCTGGAAGAATGCTCATATTTTACTCAAGAGCTCTTTTACGGTGTACTCAATTTAATACATGCCTTTTTTTTTATCCAATAGTTCAGATTAGTTAGGATTTAGTTATACTATACATGGTAGTATGAGTATTAGAATCCCGAAAAGGTATAATTGTAATTGTCCATGTGTAGATCACATGACACAGGGGTAATATTTTCAACTATAGTTGAAAAAGTCCATAATACTCTCACGAAAATACTATAAATACAAAAAAAATCTATTATGCGCTTAACAAATCAATTGTCATATTTGATTAAAAAAAACTATTATACGTTTAACAAATCAATTGTCATATTTGATTTACTATCACTGTATATTACTAATATAATGTATCGTAAAATTTCTCTTTACTCAAGCCCTTGTGCAATTAGTGTATAGGTGGTCACATGAATGTTGTGTGGTCGGTAATCATGGCCTGTCAACGCGCTGTGTGTGTCAATCGGAGATTTTTCCTTCTCGCCAATTTGCTACTGTCCGAACGTCTCCATTACTAAACCAAACTTAGAAATTACCAAGCTTGAACTAGAGATGAATAGAATATTGCATTTTCTTAGCCAAAATCACTACACTATGGCACACTTTTGCCGTCACTACTCTCTGTCGGCAAAACACTCTTTCACCGACACCATCCGTAGGCAAAGGGTTTTGCCGACAGAAGACCGTCAGTCGGGCCAGACTCAGTCAACAAAAGTTTTGCCGACAGACGGTGGATTCGCCGATAGATACATTGAAGGCAGTGGCGGAACCAGGAATTTTGAAGATCTAGGGCGAGGGTTGACCTGATGTGCTGGTTCGGTGGCTCGCCACGCCGCGTTGAGTCTCAGCCCCTGCCTGGGCCGCGCCTCAACCTCCACCCGCGCCATACCTCAGCGCTCTCCCGCGCCTCGGTGCTCGCCGCACCAGCAGCTGCGCAGCTGCGGCTCGCGCCGCCGCAACACCCGCCGCGCGCGCGCGCGACTGCCGCGCGTCGTAGCCCTTGCGCCGCGCCCGCAGCCCTCGTCGGCTGAACGGAGCATGGAGCTGGAGGAATAGGGAATGGTTAGGGAATTAGGGATTTAGGGTTACTTGTGCATCTACATTTCATTGAAGATTTAGCTCGAGCTGCAATCGGGCCAGCTATAGCTTGCACTCGGTGCGTCTCGGCCCACGGCCAACGCCCAACGTAGCGCGGCCGCGCGGGGACTACGGCGTAGTGGCTGTGAATTTACTTCTCCCTTGCATTGGTTGAGATTAGGCGGGGCAGGGAAAGGACCGATCCAAGGATAGGAGTGCGTTGTATACTACTCCATCCGTTCTCGAATCCCCATATCATTCTAGACCTTTACAGTAGTACAAAACAACAAAGACACACTTACAATTGACTATGCCTACCCCGTTGAAAGTCTTCAGTGTATTACTCATTGCTTTAGTATGCTGTCTCTAAAAAACAAGAGACTTCTTAGAAAAGTGTAAATTGCCCCTTCTCTCTTGCACCAGGTAGCACTAAAGCTACCTGGCCTGGCTGTCCATGGGCAGCAGGATCCAGCCCAGCAGCCCTTCAATCTTTCCTTCAAAGCTAATAATCCAAGCTACTTTGAGTAATCTAGATGACTTGTATGTAGGACATGTTACTGCTTGCCCCGGGGTGGTTCCGCCAATAAATGAAGGCATTCCTACTATCTTTGCTGACAAATCTATTTTTTCTGACTGTCCAGACTTTTGTCGACAGAGAGTTAGTGGCAAAATGTAGTTGCCAAGTTCTGAAATTGGTTGCACATGAGAAACATGGAACACGGGGAAACATTCCAAATCTTGTAATTCACATCAAACTAAATTATGGTGCAATTTTAAGATCTGGTGACATTAGTAAGCTGAAACTTAATCTTCTACTAGATGGCAAAAAGTAGAGAACACAGCTATGGAATATAATTCCACAGCAAGGTAGAAATCAGTATTAAGTACTCCCCGTTCTGATACACTTGATGCCTTCTTTGTCTTCCTTCATGTAAAACATAACTCATGGTCAGGCAATGCATACAGATTAAAATAAGGTAGGCTAGGTTGTTACTCTCTCATGTGCCCATGCAATGGATTTCCAACGAGCATTGCCCATGGTCTGCACTGCACATCTCCGTATGGGCGTGGCAGGACGGCGTCTCTTTTTGGATTTTTTAAAAATAATATTATTTTAAAAAATAAATACAAAAACAAATGGCGACATGTTACTGTATTTATTTTTTAAAAATTTTATGTGTAAAGAATTCAACCTAAAGATTTAGTGTATTTTACGAAGTTTTTGGTAATACTTTGAAATGTCACCGTAGTTCGGAATTCAAAATTGGAAAAGATAACGAAATGATAAGTAGAGAATGCGAGATCGGCGGCGCAATTTGAAACACGAGTTCAGTGGCGCAATAACACAAACAGCCCTCTGCAGAGCGAAATAAAAAAAAAATATTTAGGTTTAGGGTTACCATGCGCGCTGTTGTCCCGATTGTATTGTTCGTGAAACCGATTCTTTTGAAAAAATATTACGTAATATTTAACAGTCAAAATATTTGAAAAAAGAGATTTAAGTTTGAAAGATTTCATAATTTAATTACGAATTACATGGCGCACTGGGTTTGGTTACATACGTTAGAAACGCCAACATGCACGAATCAATAAACCGAAATACACCTACGATACATGTTCATATCGCCATTCCAATTGGCGATAGGGTCCTGTCGCCATTTCAACTAGCGATAGAAATCTCTATCTGTTTTTTTACTGTCTATTTTCGACCACATATTTCGTAGACAAATCACAATGATATTATAAAAACATTCAGCACAACGTTATCACATATTTTGTTGACAAATTACAATGATATTACAGAACATTCAGCACAATGTCCTCACATATTTTGTCGTCAAATCACAATGATATTACAGAACATTCAGCATCACGCCATCACATATTTTATCAACAAATCACAATGATATTACAGAACATTCAACACAACGTCTTCACATATTTTGTTGTCAACTCACATTGATATTACAAAACATTCAGCACCACGTCATCACATATTTTGTTGACAAATCACAATGATATTACAGAACATTCATCACAACGTCCTCACATATTTTATCATCAAATCACAATGATATTACAGAACATTCAGTACCATGTCATCACATATTTTGTCGACAAATCACAATGATATTACAAAACATTTAGCACAAAGTCATCACCTAGTTTTTTTAACAAATCAAAATGATATTACAAAGCATTGAGTACCACATATTTCAATAAAACAAACATTTCTCGTGGCCGCGACCACAGCGTCCGCCATGTCGACTGCCTCGAGTGGGGCGATCGAATGAGGTACCCGCGGCGCTGTCCGGACTGCCGATGTCTCTTTCATCCTATGCATTTCTGGAAGCTGTGCCGAGACTCCCTGCAAATAGAGCACTTATTCGTACGATGCTTGGTTTCTGTTTCGTCCATGTTATTCTTAATACGACGTGCCTGCCTCCGGCCAACATTTTCATTCAGCCTATCAATGTACGCGGCCTAGAAAAATTGCTCCCAGGTCAGATGGCCAATGAAATGGCCAACCATGCTGTAACCATACAGCTCTGCACTCCAGGTTTGCATTGTTGTGAATATTGTGCATATATTCCAGAGGTCCAATGGCCAATATATATAGGGAGTACAGGAGGGGTTGCCATATACAGATAAGGAAATACAAAAGAAGTCATATTCTAATACCCCCCCTCAAACTCACGGTGGATCACACACACTGAGTTTGGAGAGAAAATACAAATGTTGTGCTCTAGTCTGTGGCTTCGTGAAGAAGTCAGTAACCTGTAACTCTGATGGCACAAACTGTAAAGCAAGTACTCCCTCCTGCACCTGTGAGCGAGTGTATGAAGCATCCACACCAATGTGCTTAGTGAGCTCATGCTTCACTGGGTCCCGGGCAATACTGATAGCACTTGCACTGTCAGACAAAAGAGTCGTAGGTCCCATCACAGGCACTCAAAAATCTGTAAGTAGCCACCTCAACCAAGTAACCTCTGCTGTCACTGCTGCCATAGCTCTCAACTCAGCCTCTGCACTCGAACGAAAAACTGTAGTCTGCTTCTTAGTCTTCCAGGCAATCAAGGAGGAGCCAAGAAAAACACAGTAAGCAAAAAGAGAACGACGATCAGAAGGATCACTAGTCCATATCGCATCGGAGTACGTCTGAAGCTGTAGTGTGGTAGAGCTAGGGAAAAACAAACGACGAGAGACAGTCCCACACAAGTAGCGAAGAACACGAAGAAGGTGACTGTAGTGAAGATGGGTAGGACGAGCTATGAACTGACTCAAGATATGAACAGCATAAGCAATATCAAGACGAGTGCTCACAAGATACACCAAACTCCCAACAAGATGACGATATCGAGTAGGATCCTCAAGAAGATTACCATCAGTGGCACGAAGCTGTAGGGATAGCTCCATGGGAGTCTCGGCGAAGGCGAGTGTCGATCGAACAGGACCGATCAAGAAGATCCTGGACATACTTCTGCTGGGAGAGGTAGTAGCCCTCAGGCATAGAAGATACCTCAATCCCAAGGAAGTACGTAAGAGAACCAAGATCAGTCATCAAAAACTGCTCACTGAGATGCTTCTTCACATATGTGATGAATGAGAAATCATCACCAGTGATAAGCATATCATCAACATACAGAAGAAGCAGTGTCCTGCCTCGAGATGAGACATGGACAAAAAAAAGCAGGATCATGGGAACTGACAGTGAAACTGATAGCAGTAATCACTGAGGTAAAACGCGCAAACCAGACACGAGGAGCCTGTTTGAGGCCATAAAGAGCACGACGAAGACGACAGACGTGCCCATCAGGAATAGAATACCCAGATGGTGGCTGCATGTAAACCTCCTCATGCAAAACACCATTAAGAAATGCATTCTTAACATCCAGCTGAGAGATAGACCACCGGCGAACAGAAGCAATCGCAACAAGAGTGCGAACAGTGATTAGTTCTTTGCGATCTATCGTAGCTTTGCAACGATGGTTCGTACTCAGTTTGATTCTCCCATCGGTACTTTTCAATGTGATTCTGGCGAGTACTGTTTTGGCGCTTTTAGACAATTTCTTTACGAGCAGGACACTCTTTACTAGTCTTCTTGTCCTGGTGCCCATGCTCAGAATGGGGTTGCTGAGTGCAAACATTATCATCTGCTTGAGACTGCCCGCACTCTTCTCCTTGAAGCCAGCTCGTCCAGCTGACGCCAGAGACTGGCCAGGGCTCGAAAGAAGTCATCAACAGAGGAGTCCTCCTGGCGAAGCGTCTCCAACTCACGCTGAAGCGAAAAGAACTAAGCATCGCTGCTCTGCTGGTATCGCTCGCGTAAATACTCTCAGACCTGGCGAGTGGAATGCAGACCAACAATGTCTTTGTTGACAGAAATAACAACGCGTCGCTCGTCATGGCAAATGACAAAGTGCTGTACTCTGCCATAATCACCAAGTACATGGAGGAAAAGAGCAAGAAGGGTGAGATGCATTGGGTATTCAAGATAGGTACAAGGGAACTGCACTTCGAGATACTATGTAGGGGTAAAGGACACCGCGGGACAATCCGCGAGAGGATCACCCACGAGTGTATGCTACACCGCGCTAGTTGCATATGCACTTGCAAAAAGCCTCTTCTTCTGCATAAGCCCTTATCACATGTTATGCCCGCATGTTCGACGGTGGCGTAGCATCCCGGCCAGTACCTCTCTGATTATTTCAATAAGGCGGAGGTGCTGCAAACTTGGAGTGCATTTTATTGCCCATCCAATCTGAGAGCAACTTATCTGAGCCGCAGATACTGATAGGCTGAAGGAAAATGTTGGCCGGTGACAGGTATGGCGTATTAAAAATGACATAGACAAAGCAGAAGCTGGGCATCGTATGAAGAAGTGCTCGATTTGCATGGAGTCTAAACACACCTTTAAGAAATGCCCTACGAGAAATTCATAGGACGAATGAGACATCGGCAGTCCGGACGTTGCCGTGGGGACATCATCCGACCGCCCCACTCTTATATTTGTCCAATACTCTGTAATATCACTTTGATTTGTCGAAAAACTAGGTGATGACGTTGTGCTGAATAGTTTGTAATATCAGTGTGATTTGTCGACAAAATATGTGAGCACGTTGCGTTCAATATTCTGTAATATCATTGTAATTTATCAACAAAAAATATGATGACGTTGTGCTGAATGTTATTATGATTTGCCCACAAAATAGATGGTTGGAAATAGACATTAAAAAACAAAAAAAAAAGTCCTTGTCGCTACTTCAAATGACGACAGGGATCTTTCTGCACACTTCAGGTCCTTGTTGCCATTCTCTAGGCTACTGTCAATGTTTGAAATGGCGACGAAGCCTTTCGCCATTTCAAATGGCGACAGTAGCCTAGTTTTGTAATTATTTTTTGACTATTTATTTTTGTAATTTTTTTAAAATTATATCATTTCAAAAAAAACAATCCCAGATTTGTCAGATAATACTGTTTGAACAGTATTTTTAGTAACATGCAGATCAGATCCAACGGTAGTACTGTTCATATAATACAATCTCTCCTCTCCACCCTCTCGCCAAAGAACGGCGACTGAAACGACGGCCACTCTCTCCTCCCTCTCCCCGCGCCGCCATGGCGTCGCTGCTCCGCCTCCAAGCCCTCGCCCTAACCCTGGCCACCCCCCGCCAACTCCCCTCTCATATTCGCCTCGCCGCCGCGGCTCCGTTCGGTCGCCGCCTATCAGCCGCCGCCTCCAACGGCTCGCCGGAGCCGCCCGCCTCGGAACCGGTGACCCGCTGTCTCCCAATACCACCTATTCTGCTTATATTTCTGTGGAAAAGATGTCTTGTTAGTGATTTGTGAAATTTCATTTGTATGGACGTGGTGGTTTCCGAGTGCAGCTTAAAAGGGGATGAATAAATTTCTCTCTCTGTATTGGTTCGTGGTAGTTTCAGAACACTGCATTTGGTTTGGGTTGTACAAGTCAGATGTTCTGTTCTTATTAATATAAGGCAGGGTTCTGTTATGCAATTCTTAATACGTCTTGCAATTCTGTCCAAGAGAAGCGTGTTTTGCAGCGCGCTATTATGTGGAAAATTGGGGGTAGTTGTTCTTGCAGTGTATGTGTGGGGATAATCTGGTAACAATGGGTTCAAATGTGGATTTTTGAAGCGAAATTTGAAAAAGAGGAAAGTAATATCTTTTGTCAAATGTTGCTTTATACTGCGTTTAGTATCCTTTGTAAAATTGTAAGAGCTACAGCATAAGTGTATAGCTTAAGCAGTCTTACTGTGTTTTATGGGAATATATACTACTGGATCAATGTGGTTGTCCATGATATGTTTCGTGATGTCCTTCTGTTGTTGCTTCATTTTAACCCAAAGGATTTGGAGTCAGGGCTGTATCTCGTGGCAACACCAATTGGGAACCTTGAAGATATCACCGTAAGGTATATTTACTTCAGTTGTCATGACAGAGTCAACCCCTAACCTTTTTATTCATGACGAAGCACTTAGTACATATGCTTATGCCTTGAGATCACTTTAGGTAATGCCATATTTTGATATTAATAGGTATGTCATGATATCAGGTTATTACAGATCATCTAGTCAAAAAAAGGGGGAGCATATTTAGGGTTTGTTTGATACTTTGATTATACATGCCTAATGAACTCTTACTAAAACTTGTGATGAGGCATTCAGAGAGTCTGTGCCTTGTTTTTCAACAAAAGAGGAAGTGGACCAATGGAGCAATGTTCTACTTAAATTCCTATGGATGAAAAATCTTTTATAGTTTGGTACCTCAGTCAGCTTCAGCCAGTTTTTAAGCCTCTTTAACTTTTACTGTGAAGGAGACAAGAAATGGCTTGATTTTAGGTAAACATCTTTTAGGTTGCTATTGTGTATGGACCTTGAGTTTCCCCCATTCTTTGAAGTGTACCAATGGCTTGTAACTGGGATTTACATGCTATATATTAGAACAATCACACTATTGCTCATTTCCTGAAACTTACTCTTAGCATTAAGCTCGGATGGTTCTTTCTGCAGGGCATTGCGTGTCCTTAAATGTGCTAATGTAATACTATCTGAAGACACAAGACATTCTGGAAAGCTGCTTCAACATTACAACATCAATACACCTCTTGTGAGTTAATTGCATGCTTAGTTTTTCATTTGTGAACTACTAGTAAAGTTGTAATTGCACAATCGCACCATGCAGTGAGATGTGTCCTATTGAACTTAGAACTTAAAACTGCATGCTTTCAGCTTAGCTTCCACAAGTTCAACGAACGTGAGAGAGAGCCTAGTGTCTTAAAGAGGCTTCATGAAGGGGAAGCAGTTGCTTTGATTAGTGATGCCGGTACTCCAGGCATTAGTGACCCCGGCATGGAACTGGTAAATTTGTTTACTCCATCTAACTTTGCAAACTTGCATCTTACATAAGGCTATTAATTAGATGAATATCTCTGCCTGCTATTCTTTTGTCATTTGAAGAAGCATAGAATAACTATCTGATAGTCACTTTACCCTGCTAGATAACAATATCATTGAAGTGTATGCTACCCATTCTATCAGTTAGTTGATACTTTGACATTAGAAATAAATTTTTTAGTAATGAACAGCACCTGTCCCTTTTTTTTAGCCTAATGCTGCTCCTTGATGTGAGATGTTAAGAATGGTGTACCATTTTTCACAGGCTAGACTATGTGCAACTGAGAAAATCCCTGTTATTCCCATTCCTGGGCCTTCTGCCGCAATCGCTGCTCTTTCTGCATCGGGTTTGCCAACTAATGAATTCACATTTGGTAAAATATAATGATACCGGTCTCACTTTATTTATAATTGGTAATCAATTTTTGGAGTCAATCCTGATTTTTAATTTCTAGTGGGGTTTTTACCAAAGCATGCTCGGTCAAGAAGAGACAGACTTGAGATATCTTCTCGTGAAGCTGCTACACAAATATTCTATGTTCCTCCCCATGGTATTCATCAATTTCTTGTTGATGCTGCTTCATCTTTTGGTGGTTTTAGGTAACAGATATTCTGTCACTCTTGCATGTTATTACATGATCTAGAATTTTTTTTGTTAGAAAATGTAGAATGGAAACTACAGTAATACTGCATCTCTATCAGTTGTGATGTCCCACACATATTTATATTAAGATATATTTGTATTGCAATCAGTGATCGCTATATGAGCAACCTTATTAATCTTTTAATACAAAGCATTTACAATTGTGGCGCTTCTGTCAGATATGCTGATCTTTCTTGTTTTTTTAATGTGTTTATATACAGGTCATGTGTTGTTGCAAGGGAGATAACCAAATTACATGAAGAGGTAATTATCCAATTTTTTACTTTGTAATTTATCTGTCCTTTTTTCCCCATATTGTCTGTTGATCCTACTATCTTCTTCAATAAAATACTTCAGCTGGTAGCTATAGTAGATGTTATATCCCATTCACTGTAGACTGGTACTCTGAATGGTCTTGGTACTTACTAATTAAAGCAAGAAGTCTTGGCACGGACTAATTAAAGCAATAAGTCTTGGTTCTGACTAAGTAAAACAACAAGAACATATCCAGTCTCATTCACATGTTTACTGACAGCCAGTTGGACTGAATAATTCATTCCATTCCTTGTATCTGTTTTTCCCTTTGCAATCCTGAATTTTTCTTATATCGTGCAGTTTTGGCGAGGAACTTTAGGTGAAGCAAATGAAGCCTTTGCATCTCGACAGCCAAAGGGAGAAATCACAGTGCTCATAGAGGGCAAGTTAATATCAGTTGATGAGACTCCATCTGAGGATTTTCTTGAGCACGAACTCAGAGAATTGATGGCAAAGGGACATACTCTTTCAGCGGTGCACATTCAACTCAATCATTGCTACTTTTCAAGTTTTCACAAAAAAATAGGAATCCTAAGTTTTAATGCACATATAATATCTTACAAGAAAATGATTGTACTATCATTTCTTATGTTCTTTGTTTCTGAACTAGTGTGTTTCAATTATAGGCGGTGAAATTGGTCACTGAAGCTACATCGGCAAAGAAGAAAGATGTTTATGCACTCGCATTGAGGTTGTTTGGAAAATGAGTAAAATGCAACTTTTGCTCTCTTCCGGTAAGTGGTAATTAAACTAGGGAAAATTGGCTACAGAGCATTGCAATTTGTCACCTATCGCCAATGGACATCCAAAAAACGTGGTGCGGCCAAAAGACACTGTAAAAACTTGTAATTTTGCCGTACAACATCGAGACGACTATTTTATCATTTCCGGTCATAGGGGAGAGAGAATTTCGGAAATGGCAATTTTGCCCTTCAGTCGGACTTGGCTCAAAAATTCCGACCGCGCCTCTTGGTCCAGCCGCACCAACTCGCACCGTCTTCAACCTCGGGGCGGCGCGCGGACTCGGCTCCACGCGTCGTGGCATGTCGCGGCTGCCGCCGACGCCGTCATCCACCGCCCTCGTCAACCAGTCCCCAAGCTCCTCCTTCTCACGCCGCTATCGTCCTTGCCATTAGCAAGCTCTTAAACCCCGTGCTGCTCCCTCTCTGCCTCATTTTCCTCTTCACCGAGAAAGAGAGAGAAGGAGAGAGCTCACCTCACTGCCTCCCGCAAGCTCGCAAGGCCACCGCCAGACTCCACTCACCGTGCCGCTTCCATTTTTTCTGGTCCAAGCCATCCTTGTCCACTAAATCGCCGTGCGCATCATCTTCGTCTTCGCGGCCGCTGGTGGCCTTGGCCACGAAGCTCACGGGCGTTCCGGTAGGTTATCCTCAACGCCGCTATGTCCTTTGTAATGGCAACATCTCACTGAGTTGACTGGTGGGTTTAATTTGTTTTTGGTGCAACATCGAGGGCGTACGAGTCCATCTTCTTCAACCTCGGTGACTCGCCGCCGTCAACATTCCGGGCACCACCGACTTCCTCCGGTGTCATCAGCGTGTGCTTCATGATCCTGGTGACGAGGCGAGCTCAGCGCACTCTTCCCCGAGCTCAATCGACGCCCCAGGCGTCTTCTCCGCGAACACCGCCTCTTCGGCTCCGCCTCCGCCGTCGCTTCTTGCCACGCGACGCCATTGGGCTCCCCGCCACTTCCATCGAGTTCACAAGGCTGCCCCGCACCCGGTGGAATCAACCACGAGCTCGGAGACCCTCTGGTTCGTCGGATCGCCTGCACGGCCGCGCCGCTCACACGGGGAGCTCCGTTTACCTTCAGCGAGTTAGGCAATGACGCCGTCATTAACTCTTAATTGTGTTTTCGTGTATATATGACTTGTAGGCCCACCTTTTGTAAACACGTTTATAAATCTAATTAAGCCCATTTGAAACGTTAAGTCTTTGACATGTGGGCCTTATGGCTGGGTCAGTGGAGGTGTAAATTGACTAGTGGAGGAAGAAGATGGAGGGTCAAACAGACTTTTCACTGCCTTTCTCTCTCCTTTTCAGTCCGAAAATAATATTTTAATGGGGTCAGTGTCCTACAACAAAATTACATGTTTTTACAGTGTTTTTTGGCCGCACCACGTTTTTTGGATGTCCATTGACGATAGGTGACAATTTGCAGTGGCATGTAGCCAATTTCCCCATTAAACTATTTGTTTGTACTGGCATCGTCACCATATCTACTTTCCAGAAATAATGAAGTACATTGGAAGGTGCCAATCCTTTTTTATAATCTCTTTGAACATGCTGGATATCATATTGCTCTTGCTTATGTACGTGCAGTGCATATCCATTTGACATGGGAATAGCAGGGATAACGACTTTCTCTGAACGATGTAGCCGATTCAAACTTTTGAAGATGTGATGTTTGGAGAGTTCACTTTAAGTGCTACAAGATTGCTCGAGAACGGTGTCATTCTTCTCTCTGGTACTTCCTGGTAAGGTGTTTGGTCTCAGAAAGCAGCCATATTCATCATTCAAAGATTTTCCTCAATCATACAGCATGGCCAGGAGGCTCCTCAATACTGCCAGATATTCCTGTGTAGAATCAGCTAAAGGTGGAGCTAGAATTCTCCAAGTTCTGTTTGTTTTTTAGCTGAATGCTGCAGTTTTGTGACAAATGGATAATCGACCAAAATGACATGATGGCAAATGTGGTGAACCAGAATTGCAGAATGATATCAATGTTTATTCTCGGACGAAAACGTAAATGCCAAGCATGTTCAATGAAATTGTCAGTGCCACTATTGTTACAGTGGCATTGTTGTCGTTCTTGTTTGTGTTTCCTGTGAATGACTGACATTTGGATATGTTAATTAAGCACCAGATTCAGAAGTTTGAGGAGCAATAAGGCTTGAATCTGCTTAAAGCTGTGAATTTTGTTTCCTTATCTGAAACATGCCACGACTCACGAGTGCCTTAGATGAAAAATGTTCCCTTTCACAAATTTTGTGAATGGTGAAACATGCAGTGGGTAGCTAAGATCTTCTATGTACAATTTTCTGAAAAAGGATGTGCCGATCTGGCGAGTACATATGTATTTAAAAATTAGAAAAGTATAAAGAGGCTACGAGAGATTAAGATAATGAGATTATTTTGATGAAAACTATGAATTTCTTGCATCCTAGCCAATAGCCATTTTTGGGCGGTTGAGCTCCTCAATTCCTTCTCAGTCCGTGCAAATAAATCATGTAGAGTGGGGTATTAGGGTATCGTTGTATCGCCGTTTCGGTGCTATATCGTGTACGGGAACGGCTGCAAAGTGAAGTATCGGGATATTTAGATCTTGATATGCTTTCTTTAGTGAGTTCCTACATACATCAAACTAATACTCTTTTTGATCATATTTTTCATGGTTAAATCAGAGTTAAAATTCCACAGCCTGCTGATTATGATAACAGGGGACTTAAACCCCAAGTTATTACTGCTTTCAACTTCGTAAAGACAGAATGAGGTAAAAAGGCAATGCATAATACTTACTATACTAACAACAATAACAACATATCATAATATCTCACGAAAATAAACTAAATCATGGATTACTACAACAGATAGAGGTAAAGATAATACTAAGTACAGACAGGATAACTACTGCCCTAGATAGATTAATGACGCATATACATCTAAGGTAGCTATTAGAGTACGTCATTGTTCCTTCTAAGTTCTAAATGGCCAATTACAAATAACCTTTCCTAGGAACAACAGAAAGGATGCCATACTAAAAAAACATCGAGAGAAATATAAAAGAACAATCGACGGCGCCGATGCCCTCATCGCCGCAAGCCCCGCCCGAGATGCGCTTCGCTCTCCAACAAGAAGATCGCCAGGAGGCTTGGGACGCCATCGCCGCGACGCGCCGGCGGCCGATCGCGCGCGCAAGTCCACATCGCAGCGAGCGCCGCGCGGAGCGGGAGACCACGGCCTTCAAGCCGGTGAGGACGCGATGACTTTGCTCTCCGTCTCAACACTCTGCTGCAGAGTTGGTACGATTCGGCGACGACACCTACGGCGGAGAGGCGCCGAGAAGCTCTCGCCGCGCGCCCGAAAGTACAAGCGGATGGCTCGATCGATCCAGTCTCTTTGGACCTCTCACGATGTCGATCGAGGAGGCGATAGGTCGCCTCAAGGTCGCCAACAATGATGAGCCGATCCTCTGGGACCCGTCACCATTGGCGGAAGCTCCTCCTCGCTCGGGAGAGTGGTCTGCCGGCCAAGGTGACAGTGAAGAAGCGAGCCTTCTTCCACGGCGGCGGCCGATACGTGGCAAGCGCGGCAAGCCGCGCAAAGACGCCAGGCATGGGCACGCGAGGACGCGTCTGAGGTGATGACCGTGGCGGCGCCGGCGCTACCGGCAAGCAAGAGCCGCACGGGCGACTCTTGCTACAACTGCGGCAAGCTTGGTCATTGGGCCAGGGATTGTCGACAGCCACGACGCGGCCAGCCCACGTCGCACAGGCGGAGGAGGAGGAGCACCCGGCTCTGTTCATTGCTCAGGCGAGCATTGAACTACCTCCAGCGGCACCGGCCGCAGCGGCTCTCCTCCACCTTGACGAGCCAAAAGCACACGTCCTCCTCGGCGACAGTTCCGGCAACGACATGACCGGTTGACGGGAGTTCTTCGCCGAGCTTGACTCTAGCGTCCGAGGCTCCGTCAAGTTTGGGGACGCCTCCGGCGTGGAAATCAAGGCGTCGGCTCCGTCATCTTCGCGCCAGATCGGGATGGCTCGATTCTCACAAGGAGACACACAAGACTTAGGGAGATTGATGGATAAGTCTCGTGTCGGTTTTTGTGTGTCGGCTTCTTTTTGCTTTTGCTTTTGCTTTAGCATCTTAGACTAGCTTTGCTTTGCTTTAGCATCTTAGACTAGCTTTTGACTAGCATCTAGGACAGCACCTTTGCTTTAGCATCTTAGAGGACATAGAGGACAGAGCATCTAGGACAGAGCATCCTAGACTAGCATATGCTTGGCATATGCTCGGCATATGCTTGGCATATGCTTGGCTGTTTAGCCCTATAAATATGTATCCCCAACCCCTCAGGTTTGTATGGCATTGTGAAGAGAAATATACAAGGGAAAATTGCCCCATCTCCAAGTGTCATCCTCTCCATGAGAGTAAGGATCTTGCTATCACCAATAGTAAGAGTCCAGCGACTAACAGTGGAGGAAGATGGAGGGTCAAACAGACTTTTCACTGTCTTTCTCTCTCCTTTTCAGTCCGAAAATAATATTTTAATGGGGTTAGTGTCCTACAACAAAATTACATGTTTTTACAGTGTTTTTTGGCCGCACCACGTTTTTTGGATGTCCATTGACGATAGGTGACAATTTGCAGTGGCATGTAGCCAATTTCCCCATTAAACTATTTGTTTGTACTGGCATCGTCACCATATCTACTTTCCAGAAATAATGAAGTACATTGGAAGGTGCCAATCCTTTTTTATAATCACTTTGAACATGCTGGATATCATATTGCTCTTGCTTATGTACGTGCAGTGGATATCCATTTGACATGGGAATAGCAGGGATAACGACTTTCTCTGAACGATGTAGCCGATTCAAACTTTTGAAGATGTGATGTTTGGAGAGTTCACTTTAAGTGCTACAAGATTGCTCGAGAACGGTGTCATTCTTCTCTCTTGGTACTTCCTGGTAAGGTGTTTGGTCTCAGGAAAGCAGCCATATTCATCATTCAAAGATTTTCCTCAATCATACAGCATGGCCAGGAGGCTCCTCAATACTGCCAGATATTCCTGTGTAGAATCAGCTAAAGGTGGAGCTAGAATTCTCCAAGTTCTGTTTGTTTTTTAGCTGAATGCTGCAGTTTTGTGACAAATGGATAATCGACCAAAATGACATGATGGCAAATGTGGTGAACCAGAATTGCAGAATGATATCAATGTTTATTCTCGGACGAAAACGTAAATGCCAAGCATGTTCAATGAAATTGTCAGTGCCACTATTGTTACAGTGGCATTGTTGTCGTTCTTGTTTGTGTTTCCTGTGAATGACTGACATTTGGATATGTTAATTAAGCACCAGATTCAGAAGTTTGAGGAGCAATAAGGCTTGAATCTGCTTAAAGCTGTGAATTTTGTTTCCTTATCTGAAACATGCCACGACTCACGAGTGCCTTAGATGAAAAATGTTCCCTTTCACAAATTTTGTGAATGGTGAAACATGCAGTGGGTAGCTAAGATCTTCTATGTACAATTTTCTGAAAAAAGGATGTGCCGATACGGCGAGTACATATGTATTTAAAAATTAGAAAAGTATAAAGAGGCTACGAGAGATTAAGATAATGAGATTATTTTGATGAAAACTATGAATTTCTTGCATCCTAGCCAATAGCCATTTTTCGGGCCGGTTGAGCTCCTCAATTCCTTCTCAGTCCGTGCAAATAAATCATGTAGAGTGGGTTATTAGGGTATCGTTGTATCGCCGTTTCGGTGCTATATCGTGTACGGGAACGGCTGCAAAGTGAAGTATCGGGATATTTAGATCTTGATATGCTTTCTTTAGTGAGTTCCTACATACATCAAACTAATACTCTTTTTGATCATATTTTTCATGGTTAAATCAGAGTTAAAATTCCACAGCCTGCTGATTATGATAACAGGGGACTTAAACCCCAAGTTATTACTGCTTTCAACTTCGTAAAGACAGAATGAGGTAAAAAGGCAATGCATAATACTTACTATACTAACAACAATAACAACATATCATAATATCTCACGAAAATAAACTAAATCATGGATTACTACAACAGATAGAGGTAAAGATAATACTAAGTACAGACAGGATAACTACTGCCCTAGATAGATTAATGACGCATATACATCTAAGGTAGCTATTAGAGGTACGTCATTGTTCCTTCTAAGTTCTAAATGGCCAATTACAAATAACCTTTCCTAGGAACAACAGGAAAGGATGCCATACTAAAAAAAAACATCGAGAGAAATATAAAAGAACACTCCCTAAACATAGTACTGCTGCACTCATGAAAGAAGAATGAAAATAAAAAAAACAGAAAAAGAAAAATACCAACACAACGTGACACACCTTTGATGTGGAACAATGAAGTCTCCCTCATTCTCAAACTTTTGCTCACCCCTGAGCAAAACAAAATCACTGCGGTGGTGGTGGACAATATTGATACCCCGGGAGGTGCGAGGCATGGAAAGGATGAGCTAGTGAGAGGTTCTGCAACTGATATCCGAGATTCTGATGTTGTGGAAGAGGTTCATGATGCCTGTGGTGGATGGAAAAACAAAAACAGGAGCGCATGCAAAGAGTGAGAAATTGGCAAGGGAGAAAGGAAGGGGTGGGGTGGATTAAATAGAGGGAGAGGAGAGGGGACACTTGTCGAACCCGGGAGTGAAGGATCATAGATTCTCTGTATCTCATACACTAGTCCAGGAATAACTAATGTACACAGTCAAACAAAAGTTGATAACATAACCATAATACACGATTCATTCATAATAATTCAAGTTTGTTACAAAAGGGGCATCCATCCAATAAATAAAATACATCGAAAGCAAAATAATAAGGTAAATCACACGATTCATCACAGGCCATCATCTGGGGGGCGTAGCCTAGTCGTCCAGGGTCTCATTCTCCTTGTAGTACTCCTCCTCTGAACAATAATGTATTAAGCAAGGGTGAGTACAATTGAATATACTCCGCAATTTATAACCATTAACAGATTATAATGCGTGCAAGGATTTATCAAAAGAATGTTTATATGGTTCAATTTGCATAAGGCGAAATTTTCTATTTAAATATTCATACTAAGTTCCAAAACAATTTACTCTATAACTAAAATCAATTTATAGTAGATAACCTTCATACAAGAATTGGTGAAGGATACCTTCCTATCACATGTGAAACCGCCCAATTTCCTAATTAGATAAACTATCCAAAATCATTTGTCAACATCTTTTGAAATCAAAATAAATTTTAACTTTGAGTGGCTTTGCTCAGTATATCTATGACTGTGGATACGACTATTCGAATAGTTTTACACTCTGCAGAGGTTGTACAGCTTGACCCACATGAGATAATTTTGCTTAACATGTTGGCCAAGACATACTTCCGAAGGTGTGTGACTAAGAAAATATCACAAAGCCTTTACAATGCGTCATTCCAACGTAGCATGACCACTAAGGTTTCGTTTCCTTTGGATTGAATCATCCGTCGGAATTAAGCCCCCTCTTGCGCCATATGGGAACATTAAAAAGTAGGTCATGGATGACACCCACGCAATCAGATGGCATGACCACGATGAAATATTGCAAATTAGTTAGCGAGGTTTTGCCCACACAGGACATATGGTTGTATGATGGGGCTCAAGATGCGGCTCGATGACCTGTCCTTAACTGACTTGGGCGACTTTCCAAAATAACCATTGGGCCTCAACCATTCCCAAATTGAGTCCATGCAATAACGTGCACCATCCAAACATTCATTTCACCCAAGTCCAAACCAATTTTCATTTATTTTCCAAGTTAAATCATTAGCTAAAAGTTCTATGGTAAAGACAATACATAGGCTCATTTAAATCAGAGTGGACATTTTGGCTAAATACCCCAAATTCAATATTTTTGGTCTAAGCATAAAGTCTTTCAACATGTTCTAGTTTATACTAATGTACTAACTAGCTTTTAACTATGGTATCAAGGAGTGGTTAATTCAATAACAAATTAGGATGTACAATGGAATTAGGAATAACTATAAAGTTAAAACATGGATTTAAATTATATGAATTTAAATACACATGCAATAATAATTTAAAATATAATTTAAATAATTTAAAATACTAGGATTCAAATATGATCAAAGATGTAACTTGCTTTGCTCAAAAGCTTAGGATCTAACTCTTCAAATAGTTTGGGTTCCCCGAAGTCGTCGAATTCTACATGTGAAAACGAAGCAAATTCAAATAAAATTCAAATGAACTCCAAATTAAATTATTTTAGTATAGATAGCTATATCTTGATTTTAGATGAATTTAAATTTTTGAATCACTAAAATCAGAGCTCGAACGAGGGATAATGGGCTCTCAGAAGTTTGAAAACACATGAAATGATGAAAAAGGGATTTTTCCAGAATTTCGGTATTTATCTTCTAAAGGAAAATCAATTATTGCGTCATGATGACATCAGCACCAGAATTTGATTTTCAGTCGAATTAATTTCTTTAAGGAAATGAAGGGAAAGCCACGTGGGCGGTGATTGGACTGCCACGGGGTTGCCACATGTGCAGGAGGTGATGAGGTGGCGGCCACATGGCGGTGTCACGTCGGCCGAAGGACGGCGGCGTTCGGGCATGTAGCTCGCTGGCGCTATGCATCATGGTGAGGCTTGGCTGGGTACCAAAAGGAGGAGAGGGATGAGGGGAACCTAGGGCTTGCGGTTTCGTCAACGAGGCGCAAGGAGGTGGCCGGCGACGACGGCGGTCGGAGTTGGCGACGGGGCTCCGGCGGGTTCCCAAAGAAAAGCGAGCGAGCACCGTGTAGAACACGCCTATGCGAATCCATTGGTGGAGACGTTGGCAGCGGAGGACCTTTGCCGGCGGCGCAATCGCCGGTGGAAGGTGCTCCGGCTAAGTGGCTTCAACGGCGAAACACGGCGAGCATCAAGGGAGAGGGAAGAGGAGAATGGGGGAGAAGAAAGAGGAGGAGGGGCATATGGGGCTCAATTTATAGGGAAAGGGACCATCTATGATATTCTTTTTGTATTGCTAAATCTATTTCTGTTTAGTGGCTAGCCTCAGGAAATGCTAGCCGTGTCCTCTGAAACAAGCAGAAACACAACAAGTACATGTACATATCCAATTCACATTCATTTCAGAAACAAACACATCCAATTCACATTCATTTCAGAAACAAACACATCCATTTCATAAATTAATTAACTCAAATGAACTAAAATTAACTATTCATGAATAAATATACACACATGTTCCGTAAAGTTCAATCTTATCCCAATCAAGTTCAATCTACATTATGGAACTTCCCTTTTGGGCTTATGACCTCACACATCAAGAAGGCCGCAAACTATGTTCGAATGCGTTTGAGCTGGGCCTATTCCAATGGAGTTTCAGCGATGGTCGCAACCTGTCGCTAGGAAGATTAAAGTTGTGCATATATAAATTAATAAGTATAAAATAATTATTGCAAGATTGTCAAACCTGAGGATCTTTGGTCATCGGAGAACCGAGGAGTAGTTGCATGTTGTGGCAAACATAGTATCCATAGGTGTTTCCCGGCGATTGTTGGTGGTACTACAAAAATAGAATTGGTTAGTTCGAGAGGCATTACTACGAAGTGTTATATAAGATTAATGTGTACTAGCGAATACCAGAAATTTAAAATCGTGCTGCAGGTTCACTCCCTTGCATTTCCCTCCCTTTGCATAGAACGTGATGAACGACCTACGTGATTCCAAAAACTTAGCCTTAGCCAATGAAAAGGAAGGAAAGACTAAAATAGAGTTATCTATAGAGGAAATGTGTTTACCTGTCGATTAAGTTTTTGACAGCTGTGAAGTTGTTATTAGACCTCTTTAGGGAATCAAGGTATTTTATCTGGTTTTATTTTGGTATAATTATAATTAGAATCCAGTGGTACCTACACAGGTATATGTCGCCATGATCATTAAACCTAAGTTTGTGTTGCTTATAAAGTACAAATCAACAAGTATAGCCACTAGTGCAACAGTTACCCCTGGTTGTAGGGCAAAAGTATGAAATCCTTCTCGCGGTGATCCAACAAAAACGTCGCCATGTACTCCTCAACGAAGGTTGCATTGTTGTTGATGCATTGCTCAGAGACCAACTGTGGGTCGAGGAAACCTATCGATGGTTTACTTAATTGGGTTTCTACGATCATGTATCTATATATATATATATGTACAAAAGCTAGAAGTTATATATATGGCATTTATCGGTATTACATGAACGTAGACTGTGATTGTACACACTTATAGTGTCCAGCATTGCATGAGTGAGGCGTCGAGGGAGTCGAGGTTGAAGAGTAAGAACAAGTCGTCGAAGGTCACCGTGAAAACACAGTCTTGAATCTCGTGGTTAAAATGATTTTTTTAATTTGACGATGACACCCGAGCACCGTTGTCCACCCGTCTTTTTGGCATGTTCCATGTACCATTCATGCATGAATTTTTGGGCCAACGGTAAGAAGGGGATATCATCGGGCTGCTTCGATTTGCCCTTGCCGCCTCCCTTTTTAGAGGTTGACCGGGCACAAGGTGTAGATGCATCTGATGCACTGGGTCCTTGCCACATCGGTACATGTAACTCTGGTGCAGGTAGCTCCGATGCAGATACTTCTCGTGAAGTTGACACCGGTGCAGGTAGCTCTAGGCAGATGTCTCTCTTGGGCCACTAGATGAATGCTCCAATAGCTTGCTCTAAAGTCATGACCTCGTCGTTTGGGGGCATCTCCAGCTGGACGATCTCGAAATTGGCATAAACACTGTCCATATTCACTTTTGTAAAACCTGGTGCTATATTTACACCGTACAGCAAGGCCTTGACACCGGATGGATACGCCTAGTCCTAAGCAGCATTTAGGGCAACAGAGGCACATCTCACTTGGAGCTTGCACTTCGTAGCCACCTATATAACAATACAAAATTAGCTACTCCAACAGACCTATCAATGGATCGAGCATTCCAGGGATAATAACTATTATCAGGATGTCATCAACATGAAATCTGTTATCAATTTCTAAGTTATGGTTGGATGCGCAGCTATTCGGACGTTTGGGGGGCTGGCTAGCACAGTAGTGGCGGGGCTTCCAACTGATTTGTGAGGGATGCATGAATCTCCTCTCGTGTGATATCCCGCATCTCTTTTCTGATGGATGTACAAATCTCCTCTCGTAGCTATGCTTTGTGCTCGGCTTTGGCTCTCTTCCTACTCCGGTACGCCCTAGAGTCCGCTGGAAATCCATCTTTCTATGGAACATAAAGACCAATGCTTCTCATGCAACCTGGATGCTCCTTGTTTTCCAGGGCCACGGAGAGTAAATCTATCTCCCTGACTACTTGGAATGAGCCTTGAAAAGATTGTGCAGTACTCAGCTCTTCCTGCAAGAGCCCGATATGTTATTTCACTTCCTATGAAGTTATCGAGTAATTACAAACTAGGTAGTTCGATATCTTACGACGTTGGGACACTTCCTTGTTTATAGGGTTTGGAAAGGAGATGGCCCCTGAAGACACGATAGATAACCTCGCTCTTAGCCAGTGTTGGGCGCGCTCATCAGGGATCCCGTCAAATGGTAGGGAGATGTCCAACCGGCTTGCGTGCTCGTCCTAATCCCTCCATTGTGGGATTTTACCCGCATACCCAGCGGTGCCAAGTCTGTGGGGTGCATGATTTTTGCTTGGATGGCCCTGTGCGCCTCACTCACTCCTAAAATCATCTATCATCTTCTTCACCACATAGTTTTCCTAGTACTCCTTCGCGAACGGATACTTCTGGAAGGGCGTCAGATCTTTCTCCACGTAATTCTTGATAAGCGTGCTCTTGAAGTTCCTCCACACTTTGCACGCCGCTAGCAACGTGTATCATTGCACGGAGGCCTGGTGTTGTTCCGGGATCTGGAACGATCGTAAAATTTTCGTCACCAGCGCATCCTTCTGATCTTTGATCAATTCCTTCCATGAATCGTGGGTGATCTTGACCCGTTGGCGTGCAACTATTCCGACCATTGTTCGAAATGCGGACGCTGCTCGACAAAGACTCAGAGGGGTCCCAGACGCATCGACTCTCGTGATGGTAAATCGGCCCTTGGGCATTTTCGATATTCCTCTTTCCTTGCGTTTGGATTTTCCAGAAGACGACACATCAGACGCATGAGGCGACGATGATGAAGAATGAGCAAATGACATCTTCACGAGAAATAGAAGTTCTGACATGCATCAACATATTTTCATAAGATTCTCTATGTGTATGGGTATACACACCAATTAAATAACATAATTGACATATAAACATGTAAATCCTCCAAGTCAGCCAACAACACTTGATCTACTGACAGAATAGCATGTATTATGAATTGGATCACAGAACCTGGAGGTTCAACCAAATAACCAACCGAAAGTAACAGACTAAATGCTAAAGATCAATCAACAGTAGTAAGCATTCCATTCCAATTAGAGCTCAAGTTTAAATCTGATTATCAAAACAATTTCAGTACAAAACTATTATCATCACAGAGCATTCATCTCAAGCTCACTACACTACATTGCAATATGAACATATCAAATGCAAAGGGGTAATTAAATTGAAATGCTGTGATACTCACGAAGTAGATGGTAATCAAAGCTAGTGAGCAATATGAGCAATGTGTGAGGGGAAGGGGCGTCGGGGTCGGCAACTCTGCATTTGTTACTTTTGGGCGTCGAGGGGAAGGATGAGTAGGGAGCACCAGAGCAATAGGGCGGCGTTGAAGGGGAGGCGCATCGGGCTCGGGGGAGGAGGAGGCGATGCATGACCGGGAGGGGAGGAGGTGGGCTCAGGGAGGAGGGGCGCCGGGTTTGGGGAAGCGGTGGCTCGTGCTCGGGGAGGAGGCGGCGGGCTCAGGAGAGGAGGCGCACTGGGCTCGAGGAGGAGGCAGCATCGAGGACGGCAGCGACGGGCTCGGGGAGGAGGGGTGCCCGGTTCGGGGATGCGCGGCTCATGCTCGGGGAGGAGGTGGCAAGTTCGGGGGAGGAGGCGGCGTCGAGGACGATGGCGACGGGCTCGGGGGAGGAGGGATGTTAGAGAAAATCATTTGAGTGGCACAACAAACCCTAGAGTCTGAATATAAATACGGTTGGACATCATAGACAATTCTAAATAAATAACCGTCTGTGATATATGATGTATCGCATATGGTTCTAATAAATAACCATCTGTGATATATATAGATGGTTCCAATAAATACCTGTCTGTGATATTTTATGTAACACAGACGGTTCCAATCAATAACTATCTGTGATATCTTTTGTACCATAGACAGTTCTTTATATGAAACCGTCTGTGATATCTGATGTATCACAGACGATTCTTTAGATGAAATCGCATGTGATATCTGATGTATCACAGACAGATTTTCTTTAGATGAAACTGTTCATGATAGATATTCACAGATGGTTTGTCCTAAGGAACCGTCTGTGATATTCTTTTGTATTGCTAAATCTATTCCTGTTTATGAGCTAGTCTTAGGAAATGCTAGCCATGCCTTCTGAAACAAGCAGAAACACAACAAGTATATGTATACATCCAATTCACATTTATTTCAGAAACAAGCACATCCATTTCACAAATTCAGATATGACATATTCTCATATACATCAATGCAAATTCACATATGACATATTCTCATATACATAAATGCAAATTCAGGATATTTGACACATAAACATTTCATTTATCATTCCACTTGCATATCTCATTTAAAAATTAGCCCTTCATGATGATCGATGCATATATAGTTAGTTTCATCATGTTGTTCTTCCTCGACCCTTATGCCATATTAAAAAGGAGACAACTCATCAAATGGATTGTATTCTTACTCGTCCACTACATTCTCAACTCCGACAATCCTCCTTTTTCCATGAAGAACTACGTGGCACTTCTTATTTGCCTGGTCGATTACATAGAAAACTTGAACAACTTAGTTAGCGAGTATGAATGGTTCATCTTTGTATCCGACACATTCGAGGTCCACGGTAGTGACGCCATACCTGTCAACCTTCACATGTGGGAGATGGACCCAATAGCACCGAAACAGGGGGATCTTGAAAAGCACGTAGTCGAGCTCCCAAATCTCCTCTATGAACTCATAGTCTGAGTTCCTCAACCCATTGGTACTAAACGCATCTATGTGGACACCACTGTTCTGGTTAGTGCTCTTTATATCCTAAGCCTGCGTATAGAATGTGTACCCATTTATGTTGTATCCTTGCCATGTTACAACTGTAAATATTGGCCCTTTTGCCAACCATGTCAACGTATCACTTGACAATTTTGTAGCGTGTCGCTCCTTCAACCATTGGTTGAACCGATTGTTGTGTTGTTTCGTGATCCAAACATCCAGCCGCTCCGAATTCTGTTGCCGAAGCACGTCCTTGTGCTGGTCGATATATGGAGACACTTCAGTCATGTGTTGTAAGGCCATAAAATGGGCTTCAGCACACGCTCTCATCTATGGAGTGATTGCTTTTCTTCCGATGGTTCCGATACCCTCGAGCCTCCCCTCATGGAGAGATCAAGGCACACCTATCGGTTCGACCTGAGCCATGTAATCGACGCTGAACTCAATGACCTCTTCGGTTGCATAACCTTCGACGATGCTACCCTCTGACTGAGATCGATTCCGTACATAGGACTTGATAATTCCCATGAACCTCTCGAACGGGTACATGCTACGTAGGAACATAGGCATGTACATCTTTATCTCCCTCACAATGTGAACAATGAGATGGATCATGATATCGAAAAACGATGGAGGGAAATACATCTCAAAATGACATAGAGTCGTCACCACCTCATCCTGCAGAGTATCTAGTGCTTCGGGATCGATGACCTTCTGAGCAATTGTGTTAAAGAAATAACATAGCCTCATTATTATCTCTCGGACCTTGATCAGCAAAATACTTCTAATTACAACAGGGAGCATTTGTGTCGTCAGCACATGACAATCATGAGACTTCATGCCAATTACCTTCAAATCTTCCATCGAAACAAGTTCTCTTCATGTTGGCAGAGTAACCGGATGGAACTTTCACACCATGCAAGCACTGACATAGTTCAGTTCTCTCGGCCTTGGACAGAGTGTAACAAACAGGGGAATGTACATTCATCCTTTATCAGTCTTTATCGGTGCTAACCAGGTCTGATGTCCATATCAACCAAGTCAAGCTGTGCATTGACACCATCCTTTGTTTTGTCACGAATGTTCAGTAAGAGACCAATCAAGCTATCACATACATTCTTCTCTACGTGCATAACGTCGATGCAGTGGAGAACTTCTAGGTGCTCCCAATAAGGTAAGTCCCAAAATATTGATCTCTTCTTCCAGATGTTCTTCTCATGGGTCCTCGATTTACGTCCCTTTCGGAGCACAACATCTAAATCCTTAACCATATCATAGACATCTTTTCCACTTAAATGCCTTGGATCTGAATTGTTCTCATTCTCTCCATCGAATTGTTTCTTTATTCTGCGGTATGGGTGAGTCCTTCGGAGGAACCTATGGGGACGCATGTACATGGTTTTGCGCGAGTACTTCAGCTACACACTCTCGATATCATCTAAGAAGTGAGTACATGCTTTGGCCCCCTTTTGTACTCTGACCCAACATGTTAGCAAGGGCAGGATAATCATTTATGGTGCAGAACAACAAGGAGAGTATACTAAAGTTCTCTCATTTGTACACACCCCATACCTATACCCCTTCTATCTACAGTATTTTTAGATCTTTCATCAATGGTGCTAGATACACATCAATATCATTCCCAGGTTGCTTTGGCCCTTGGATAAGTATCAACAGCAAAATATACTTCCGCTTCATACACAACTAAGAAGGAAGGTTGTAGATACAGAGAGTCACGGGCCAAGTGCTATGTCAGCTACTCATGTTACCGAAAGGATTCATTCCATTTGTACTCAATCCAAACATTATATTCCTCGGTTCCGCACTGAAGTCTGCAAACCTCCTATCGATGTTTCTCCACTAGATGTAATCAGCAGGGTGTCTTAGCTTTCCATCCTGATTACACTCCTATGAATGCTAACACAACAGTTTTGCCTCCTTTGGGTTCGCAAAAAACCACTTCAAACGGGGAATTACAGGAAGAAACCATGCCACCTTAGCAAGAGGTCCTTTCTTCACCTCGATTCCCTCGCCATCATCTGATTGATTCTTACGCTTGTATCGGGATACATTGCACACCGGACATACACGGTTTGTATTGAAAACCCTGGAAATAAATAAAAGGATGACTTCGAAAGCATATTTTTGAGGCTTACGCTGTCCAACAGAGAATGTTTATGCTCTAGTAGCTCACCTCGATCACGAGGAAGGTGTTAATGAAGTCGGGAAGGTCCAAGGCGGCTGGTCGTCGGTGAACAGAGGCGACGGCGGCAAGCTCCTCGGTGACAGGTCTTCTCGGTGGAAATAAACTAAAACGAAGCACATGCACAGATTTAGGGGGACATATAGGTGGGGAAATTGACCTTGGAGGGGTCAAGGACTCACCAGAGAAGAGTTGGCATTGATGGCGACGATGATAATAGAGAGGTCCACGGTGACCGCTTGGCGTGGGCGATAATAGCTGAAATGGACCACACAAGTGGGCTCAGTGAGGTAAGGCGATACTCAAACTGGGCACGGAGTGGCAATGGACTCACTGTAGCACCAGAGATGGAGAAGAAGACTCTGTTGAGGAGCTACACTACTGCGCCGGATGATTAGTAAGCGAGCAAAATGGCGCACCGTTTGTGATGAGTTAATTATCACAAACGGTTTTCAACAAAAAAGTCTGTGATATGTATTGAAAACCGTATGTGATATGTAGCAATATCACAGACAGTTATTGTTAAGAACCGTCTGTGAGGTATCATAGACGGTTTTTTGTTTAAAATCGTCTATGATATGTAGAAATATTACATACGGTTATTGTTAAGAATCATCTGTGATAATTCGCAGACAGTTTTTATTATGAACCATCTGTGATATTACCTCTTCACATACGGTTTTTAGCGCAGCCAGTAACATAGACGGTCTCTAAACCAAAACCGTTTGTGGCTGCATGTAATACAGACAGTTTTGGTCAACCGTCTGTGATGAGGCATCCAGTATTAGCCTTTTTTGTAGTAGTGTGGCATGGCATGGGTGGCTGGAGAGGCATGCCGAGTGCAGGGTATGAGCGGCCGAAGCGGCGTGGGCACGGGGATGGGCGCGGTAGGACAGGGGCAGGTGAGGCGCTGATGCGGGCGGCTCTGCTCACAGGCGTGCGGCATGGGCTCCCAACAGGAGAAAGGAGAACAGGGGGAGGAGAGGCTTGACAGGCGGGGCCCTTAGGCAGAGAGAGGAGGGGTGCGAGGGGAGGTGGCTGTCGGGTGGGGGGCCACCGGGCGGTGAGAGAGAGGGAAAGGTGGGATGGGCTGGTGATCGTGTGCGAGCTAGGGATTTGGGTCGGACACGAGAAACAAAGAAAAAGGAGAAGTGGGCCGAAAAGATTCAGCCCGACTGAGATTTCTGAATTTCTTTTGATTTAGAGATTTCAGAAATTGGGTTAAATCAAATTAGCTTTTAGAAAATAGCAAATAAGGTCCAAAAATTTTGGAAAATTCATAGAAATCCCCAGAGACATTTAGGACTTAAATAAAATATTTCCAACTTAAAGCTAGTAATTAAATTTGTAAATAATTTATTTTGGCTTTAAACTAAATAGGGAAAAACTTTTAAAATTCTAGAAAAATAAATTAATTTTCTTTTTTTACTGGAAATGAAAATTTGGGCTATTACAAACCTACCTCCCTTAAGGGAATATCATCCCTGGGATCCAGACTTGGTCAGCAAAAAGGTGGAGATACTGGGCTTTTAGATTTTCTTCTTATTCCCAGGTAGCTTCTTCTTCTGAGTGATTACTCCATTAGACTTTGCATGAATGGATAATCTTGCTTCTGGTAATGTGCTCTGCGACATTAAGAATCTTGATTGTCTGCTCCACATAGGTAGGTCCTCCTGAAGATCAATGCTCTCAAGCGGTGTTTTCTCTATTGGAACTCGAAGACACTTCTTTAGTTGCGACACGTGGAAGACGTCATGAACTGTAGATAAAGATGCCGGTAGCTCTAACTGATATGCGACTTCGCCTCTTCTTTCCAAAATCTTGTATGGTCCAATAAATCTTGGTGGGAGTTTTCCTTTAGTCTGAAATCTTCTTACTCCCCTGAGCGAAGTTACTCTGAGGTAGATAAAATCTTCTATTTCAAAGGATAATTCTCTACGACGATTGTTAGCATAACTTTTCTGTCGATATTGAGCCACCCTCAATTGTTCCCTTATCAATTTTACTTTACTTTCAGCCTCCTTAATTATTTCAGGTCCAAAGAACTGATGTTCTCCCACTTGATCCCAAAGGAGAGGGGTTCTACATTTTCTACTGTACAATGCTTCAAATGGAGACATTTGCAAACTGGCTTGATAGCTGTTGTTTGTACGAGAATTCTGCATAAGGAAGATTCTGATCCCAACTCTTCCTATAATCTATAGCACAGGCTCGAAGCATGTCTTCCAAAATCTAGTTTACACGTTCCATTTGTTCATCTGTTTGGGGATGATATGCCGTACTGAAGTTGAGTCTGGTCCCCTAAGCTTCATGTAGGCTCTTCCAAAATCTAGATGTGAATTCTGACCCTCTGTCAGACACTATCTTCTTAGGTACTCCATGTAAACAAACGATCCTGACCATATACAACTCTGCTAGTTTACTGCTTCTGTAAGTGGTCTTGACTGGTATGAAGTGTGCCACTTTAGTCAAATGGTCAATCACAACCCAAATGGAACTACATCCTGATTAGGTCCTAGGCAATCCGGTGATAAAATCCATGCCGATTTGTTCCCACTTCCACTCGGGAATTGGTAAAGGCTACAATAATCCAGCTGACCTTTGATGTTCTACCTTGACTATTTGGTATACAACACATCGTGCAACAAATTCAGCAATCTCTCGCTTCATACTGACCCACCAGTATTTTTTTCTTCAGATCCTGGTACATCTTAGTACTCCCCGGATGAACGGAGTAAGGTGATTCATGGGCTTTCTTCAAAATCAACTTTTTTGTTTCTTGATGATTAGGTACACAGATCCAGTTCCCAAACTAGATGGTACCATGCTCATCCTTTGAGAAACCTAGGGCTTTGCCTCTTCGCATGTTCTTCTTAATTTTCTTAATATCTTCATCATCTTTCTGATTTTTTCTGATTTGACTCTGGACGGTTGGTTGCACTTCTCAGATGTTTACATAGCCCTAGTTGACCAACTCTAAGTTTAGATGCTTCAAATCATCATACAAACTTGGCTAACTTTCTTGAATCGTCAAGTGTTGCAATACCCTTTTCGACTCAGGGCATCTGTCACTACGTTTGCTTTGCCCGGATGATAATGGATTCCATGGTCATAATCCTTTATCAGTTCCAAACATCTCCTTTGCCCGGGATTGAATTCTGACTGAGTGAAGATGCATTTCAAGCTTTTGTGATCTATGAAAATCTCACAGTGATTACCAATGAGATAATACTACTAAATTTTCAAGGCATGCACAATTGCGGCTAACTCTAAATCATGCGGGTAATTCCCTTCATGAGGCCTTAACTAGTAAGATGCATAGGCTACAACTTCACCTTCCTGCATCAGCACTCACCCAAGGCCCTAACAAGAGGCATCATAGAAAACCTCAAACTCCTTATGGATGTCAGGAAAAGCCAACACAGGTGCAGATACTAGCCTTTTCTTCAATTCCTGGAGACTTTGCTCACAAGCATCTGTCCATTCGAACTTCTTCTTTTTCTTCAAAAGTTGAGTCATCGGTCTAGCGGTTTTGGAGAAACCTTCGATGAATCTCCGGTAATAACCAGCTTAACCAAGAAAACTCTTTACTTCGGTGACGGATTTGGGTTGCTTCCAATCCATTACGGCTTCAACTTTGGCAGGATCTACCGCAACTCCTCCTGCTGACACGATATGCCCGAGAAAAGCTACTTGGTTTAGCCAAAATTTACTATTGCTGAATTTGGCATAGAATTGCTGCTCCCTGAATCTTTCCAAAACTGTCCTGAGGTGCTTCTCATGCTCTTTGTCATCTTTTGAGTAGATGAGAATGTTGTCAATGAATACAACCACAAACTTATCCAAGAATTCCATGAATACTTTATTCATCATATTCATGAAATAAGCCGGTGTATTCGTCAATCCAAATGACATCACTGTAAATTAGTACAGTCCATATCTTGTGGTGAAAGCAGTGTTTGGTATGTCTTCTGGTCTGATCTTCAGCTGATGATATCCAGATCTTAAATCAATCTTGGGGAAAACACTTGCTCCTTTCAACTGATCAAAGAGATCGTCGATCCTGGGCAAAGGATACTTGTTCTTGATTGTGATCTCATTGAGTGATTTGTAATCCACACACATTCTCATACTGTTGTCCTTCTTCTTTACAAATAGTACCAGTGCTCCCCAAGGTGATGAACTTGGCTGAATATAACCCTTGCCTTGCAATTCTTCGATCTGTTTCTTCAATTTTGCTAACTCATCTACGGGCATTCTGTAGTGTCTCTTTGAAATTGGAGCCGTCCCTGAGACTAAGTAAATTAGGAACATAATGTCCCTATCTGGTGGCATACTGGGTAATTCTTCAGGAAATACACCCGGGTATTCTAGCACCACTGGTATTTCTTCTAACTTCACTTCTTTCAAACTGGTTAGTATAGAATTTTCTCTAACAGAGGTCTCGGGTTTGAATTCTACTTTAATTCCTTATTCATTTGTGAGGGTGATAGACCTATTGGCACAATCTATTTGATCTTAATTCTTGACTAGCTAATCCATTCCAAGAATCACATCCAATCCTTGAGAGTGCAAGACTATTAAGTCTATCACGAAGGATACTCCTGATATTTCCAAAGTAAGGTTTTGACATAGGGAACTAGTCTTCATTTTTGAGCTCAGAGAATGGATTAATATAGGGTTAACTAAGGGAGAGACAGATAACCCATATTTCCCCACAAACTTATTTAAAATAAAAGAATGTGAAGCTCCTTAATCAAATAAAACTGATGCTAGTACTGAAATGACAAGGAACGTACCAATGACCACATCTGGTGCAGTCTAAGCTTCTTCGGTTATAACGTGATTCACACGTCCCTTCATGAACTAACCTAGTGGCCTTGCCACTGGAGTACTGCCAGCGGCTGAAACTCCCTGACTTGGTCTGGCCGGGGTTGCTACTTTTTTTGGGCACTTATTGGCATAGTGCCCCAACTCATTGCAATGGTAGCATGTAATTCCTGCAGCTGAGGGAATCACGTTCTTCTAAAACTGGCCTTCGGAAGAGGTGTTGTAGAAACCAGAGTTATTTGGGCACTGAGCTAGCACAGGTGCTCTGGACGAGGAAGACTAGAATTTCCCGTGCTGAGGTGGCTGAGGCTGAGTGGTGCGGAACTTGGGAAAACCCAGAGTTGAACTTCTGGGATGCCATCCTTCTCTTGTGATTCTCTATCTCTAGGTGCTTGCCCTCCTAGCGGATAGCCTTGTTCATCAACTGTTGAAAGTCAGTGTAGTCTTGAGCAATGAGGTGGACAGAGAGATCATCATTGAGTCCTTTCAAGAAATATTCTTTCTTGGCCTCATCAGTGGCCACATCTTTAGGTGCATAGCGAGCTAGCTAGTTGAACTTGTATAAGTACTAGTTGACTGAGCGACTGCTTTGACGCAAGGTGCAGAACTCTTTCTTCTTTAGGGTCACCATGCCTGATGAGACGTGAGCATGTGGGAAGGCCTGCACAAACTCGTCCCAAGTGATAGTCTGAGCATTAGCGTGAGATTGAGTGAAGTTGTCCCACCACTCCGATGCTGGTCCATTTAGCTGGTGAGAGGCGAACATATTCCTCACAATCAGTGCATTGGGCTATCTCCAGCTTCTTGTCGATTGCCCTAAGACAATCATCAGCATTCATTGGCTCAGTGTAGCTGGAAAAAGTTGGAGAATGCATCCTCATGAACTCAGACATATTGGCCCTAGGAGGAGGTAGAGCATGAGCTTGAGGTTGAGCTGCTGCTGCTTGCAAGTTCTGCATGTTGCTGAGTGATTGCGCGAGTAGATTATTCAGTTGGGCTCGGTTGGCCATCACTTGGCGCCAATCGGGTCCTTCAGCTGGTGAGGGTGGCAGTTGTAGGATCGGGTTCTCTTGATCACCTGCATTCTCTCTGTCCTGACTGCTGGTGCTGCCACTACTATTGTGAGTAGTCACCATCTACTAGATCTCCAAGGACTTAGGAAAGAGAGGAGGAACTAAGGGGTAGAGTGAAAGAAACAACCCAAACGAACAACCAACTCAAAAGCTTTTCCAAATAACTTTAATAGCTTTGTACAACGTTCTACTCGATGTTCGCGGTCTTCGATGATTTTTGCATGACAATGCTCTCTTAACAGCTTCATGTCTTGAGGTCTTGAACACAATGGTTAATAATCGTGAGACCATCTATAGAAATTTTTCAAGGGAAAGAGGATCCTTTTTACATCGTAAAATGGTGATGAGAGAATTAGGTAAGAAAGAATTGCTAAGTGAAGCTAGGATAGATAGATGACCGAGATGAGGAGGGAACAAATTATTTTTCTTGTCATATAAAATAACTTTTGATGTTTTTCAACTAACATTCATTCTAACTAAGTCACGACCTACGACCAATATAGCTCTAATACCACTTCTGTCGAACCTGGGAGCGAAGGATCCTAGATTCTCTGTGTCTCTGTTGGACCGAAAAGGCGACTAGAGGGGGGTGAATAGGAGCTTGGCCTAATTTTTCACCTTGATAGGATTAAACTCTTATTTCACTCCAGTAGCTATAAAAGCTATGAAGATCAATATTCAAACACAGCGGAAGTCTTGTTTTGAATTCAATCAATACCCCGAAGCAAAACAACCAAAAATACCAAGAACTCAATTTGCAAAGAGTTGGGTGGTCTAACCTCTAGCTAGTTGGTGGTCTGACCTCTAGTATAATGAACAATGAAATCAGCCCGAACTTAAAATCACAAATTGGTCTAACTTTTGATTCACAACTCGAAACCTTACCAAACTTGAGACATACCGCCCTTAGGATGTCAGGAACCTATTCCAATCAAGGATCGTGAAGATCCATGCCAAAGTTCCGACCTTTTTCCGTTTGAGTGAGGGTTGCTTTAAAACCGAGTCAAAACCAAAATATGATTTAGAAACTTGCTCGTGGGTGATTGATGATCAAGATGATCTTAGATGTATTCTCACATGTCACAGCAAGCTAAATCTAGGCCATAAACCAAAAGAAAACTCGCGGATCAAAGAAAGCTCCAAAATCACGAAATAGAGAGCAAGAACACAAAGAGACTCATCTTGATAAATCTTTCCTTGGATTGATTTGATAGGATGTTGGTTTACAACCACTCTATCCAGGAGGACAAAGACTCAACACATGAGCACGAAATCAAATCCAACTCTCTAGAACCCTAACCTCTCCACTTTTCTCTCTAAACCCTAAAACACAAACTAGGGTTTCTTGAATACAGGGGTTGGGGAGGTGCTGGCCAACACCCTCCCCTATTTATAGTGGAGGCTAGCTTCTAGAAGAGAAAACCCTAATGGGCACCCGTTAAGCCCACACACAAACGAGTTCACTTACGCACGTATTTTAAAGCGTCGTCTCCTTCTCCTCTTGACCTAATCCGCTTATCCTTGAGCCGTCTTGCGCCGTGGGTTAGCAAAAGGTCACCAAGGCGGTATTTAGGTGAAATTACCAAAATATCCCTTCTCGATCTTTTTCCAAAAACCGAGTCCAATATTTGTGAAGCACGTCCATGCTTCGCCACGTGTAGGTTGATCAACGGCTCTCTTCATGTCGGCAAGTCTCTCTCATCCGTCTCCCACCGAAACCACCATGGCACTTGCACCAACCCCCATGCCGCTTGATGCAACCCGTCGCATCGAACTGCCCATTCGGTCATCCTTGTTCATTTTGCACCATGCTTGAGTCCACTGACCTCACCCGGCATCCTCGATCGTCCTGGACCTCAGCTCTCTAAACCTAGTCCCGATCATCCTCGCCGTTGACCATCATTTACCTCCAAGCTTCCTGCACAACAATAAACAAAGAAATCGATATCGGGAACAAGTTCTTCGCAACTTGACCCACGTTAGTCAAAACATGCATCATGCAACACATATGCCATGAAACCCATGAATTTGACCTAACAAGCAAACATCGCCACCAAGCTAGCCGGCAAACAAGTCAAAACCGGTCAGACCGCCACCTCATGGCCGGTCTGACCAACCCCTGGCCGGTTTGACCGCCAGCCTAGGGACTTAGCCAAAATTCCTCCTAGGAAATCTACAACCTCTTTGGAAATTTCAAACGATTAGAACTTTTGCCTTGAAGCTCCAAAAATTATGAGACCAAGAGTAAAGGAACCTCCTCTCTTGCATACACCCTCTATTTTTGGCCCAGCTCCAAAATCCAAAAAGACTTTAATGGCCACCGACTGTTTCACAGAGTTTGGCCGATCGCCACACCGCCGGCCGACCGCCGCCCTAGTCGATTGGACCGCCAGCACCCCAATAGCTAATCCACCCGAGGCAAGGCTGGTCTGACCGCCAACAAGGCCGGTCTGACCGCCTGAGACCTAACAGAATCTGAACTTTGCCTGAAAACGCGTGTTTTCGCAAATCGTTAACGCCATTGCTAATTGTAACATCATCCTAAGATCATGAGCATATCCCCATGATATCCATAATCTCCGCCTTGATGAACACATTGGCAATTTCAAGAAAATGTAAGTTTGAGATTTGAAAATAAAAATACTTAACGTTTTCGCGCAAAGGCACAACTTGGACCATAAGCAAGAGAACGCAATGGAAATGACCAAACTGGCTTCAGAATAGCAAAGGCAAGTGAGATAAGGCAAAAGAAAGCAAGTAAGCTTCAATTTCCAGAGAAGAGTAAAAATCTCACTTAAGGTCCATATGAAAGAACAATTGTTCAAATTGACCTTCGATCATTGTGAGGTTCCAAGAATTGCAATTCAAGTTCAGAAATGATAATAAGATCATAAGAACGCAAGTGAGATGCTCCCCCTCACTATGATCATCATTTTTCTAGAAAGTTTCATTTTTTCCATTTTTCTCCAAATAGCTCCTCTTTTAATTGCTATATCTTCTCCCCCTTTAACAATGGAGTCATTAAGGAATCACGCATTCCTCTCATCCAGAGATGACAAGTGCAGAAATGAGGAAGAAGCAAAAGAAAGAGTATGCATGAAATGCAATGGAGTGGCTTCATTTTTTTATTTTTTCAGTTTTTAGAACAGGAAGCTTTGGAGATTACCCAAAAGAACAAGCTAACATTTCTATTATTACTCAATACATATCAAGCCTGAAGACGCTAGCAAGATCATGTTAACACATATATATCAAAGCTAAGCTAGAAGGCTCAAGATGAAGCGATGAATTGTAACAATTTAAGCAAAGCTTCAAACTCAGCAAGTTCATCAACAGGGATCCTAAAATGATAATGGCAATGTCAAAATATCAATGTGAGATCATGAATCTAACAAAGACCATCCTAAGAGACAAAAAGTCCAAAATTGAATCGTTTTGCTCAAAATACCTCAAACACCCAGTTTTTTAACAACAGATTTCAATTTGCAATGAATATTGATGTTGATTAAAGGTCTATCTTAGTGAAGAAGATCCTGGACTAGGAGTCATCCATAAACTCTTCCTAAGCTTCAACTAGGGCGACAAATCTTGAGGTTCATATCAATTTTGACAAGTAGTCCCCATGAGATCGTCTGGATCATCAAACTATCTCCAAGTTCATGTCTTTAATATGCAGTCTTGTGAGAATAGTTTGGCACAATTTAACCACATGAGAATCTTGAAATTTTATTTTTCACAAGAGCAATTTTAGATTCTTAAAGGAACAAGAAGCTCTAGAAATGTTTAATCCTAGATTCAAGAGCTAACAAAGCAATTTTGATAGGGCCAATGTCACAAAAAGATCACTAATTGTGCAACTAGCTAAAAGATCAATAAATTATATTTTTTAGTTCAAGTTGTCTTAAAATTCTAGCTCATTTAGCAAAGACTTAGCTACACATGTGAAAGCATAATAATTCCAACAAGCCAAAGGACTAGACATGGAGTAGAGCACAAATTGAAATACAAAAAGCTCTAAAGAGTAATAAGCAAAGCTTCATCAATTTAAAAGACAAGCAGTAAAATTTATATTACAATGCATCTTTTTGTGATTTTCATATGAATGAAATATGATACAATGAGATGCAAGAAAGACTGAAAAGACTAAAAAGATAAAAAGAACAGCAAGTTCAGAAAAAGATCAAGAAAAGATAAGATGAACAAGGAAAGATCAGAAAAGAACTAACTCCCCCTTAAACCAACACATAAGGGCAAATTACCCCTAACTCACTCCTCAAGGTGGCAAACCTAGTTGGATCTAAAGGCTTGGTGAGGATATCAGCTAATTGAGCCTCAGACTCCACAAAGTGTAGCACAATATCACCCTTCTCTACATGGTCTCTAAGGAAGTGATAGCGAATGTCTATGTGTTTGGTCCTAGAGTGTTGCACAGGGTTCTTAGCAATATTAATGGCAGAAGTGTTATCACAGAAGAGAGGAACACTCACAAAATTTAACCCATAGTCCTTAAGGATGGACACCATCCATAAAATCTGACTACAACAACTTCCTTAGGGCCCTCGAGCGAGAGAGAGAGAGAGAGGAGGTGGCTGACGGGTGGGGGGCCATTGGGCGGTGAGAGAGAGGGAAAGGTGGGATGGGCCGACTAGCGCGTGCGGGCCGGGGATTTGGGCCGGGTGCATGGAGAAAAGAAGAAAAGGAGAAGTGGGCCGGAAAGATTCGTCCCGATTGAGATTTCTGAATTTCTTTTGATTTAGAGATTTTAAAAATTGGGTTAAATCAAATTAGCTTTTAGAAAATAGCAAATAAGGTCAAAACATTATGGAAAAATTCAGAAATTCCCATATACATTTAGGACTTAAATAAAATATCTCCATCTTAAAGTTGGTAATTAAATTTGCAAATAATTTATTTTGTATTTAAACTAAATAGGGAAAAACTTTTAAAATTCTAGAAAAATAATTGAATTTTATTTTTAACTAGAAAAATTTTGGATTGTTACAACACTCAGCTAAGTGCCGCCCAGCTCACTGTAGTGTAGGTCTAGGGTAGAGGGTAGGGTGTGTGTGGGTGGTGGGTGAATGAGAAAAAAGGGGTGGAGGAGGTGGCCGGCGGGGTTGGTGTGGGTGGGCCTTTGCGTCGCTCAGCCGAAAAATTTTTAGAAAATTTGTATATATTAAGTACTTACTAAAATTTGAGAAAAAAATCAAATGGCAAATAAAAACACTGGAATTTAGCTTTTAGAACCAACTTAAATAAAAGGAAAGGCTCACTGGTGAGGACATCCCTACTACTAGGACATCTTTCTCGTCACGCGGTACTGCTCAAGATGATTCTAGTGCTCCAAAAGAGCTGGCTAGCTCTACTCGAGTTGAAAGGAGCAAGGAAGTGCCACTTGGGCCGATTACATGAGCAATGTCTAAATTAATTAACAGTAGGTGAACTCGCTCTTAAATAATTTTAAATTTGATTCTAATAAGAATATGTTACTGCCTAATAGTTATGTGTTGTGTGTGTGTGTGCAATTTTGCATATATGGAAGCATGGGAGGCCGAGAGCACAATGGAGATAGAAGTATTGAACATTGCAGGAAGGAAAGCATGGAGAGATGCTACCGCATGAAGGAAAGGAAGAAAAGAAGAAATTGCATGAGGCGGAAGAATATGCCATGCTCATGAACATGGAAGTCAATATGGTGTGCATGCACCAAGCTACGGGAAACAGATCGGGAGTAAGGACGAACTCAATATGGAAAGGATCTAGTTCTATGGAGTTCCTCACGAAAACCTATATGGTTTTCGAGAGATTCTCTATTAAACCAATCTACTGCCACTTGACATTCTGATAGGAACCAGATCAAGCTTATGTACCTTATTGTGTGACCGAACCCAAATATGAATCGGTCTGTACATTTCTTTGTGGAGTCCGAACAAATTTAGTTGAGGTGTGCGTGGTGCTGGGTGGAACCGAGTAGGGTTTGGCACCTAGTCATGTTCGGTCCTTAGGGCATATTTATTTGCTGTGTACTAGAGACTATCTCCTTAGACCATGAATATCAATCTATTATTTTTAGAAAGCTATACGCTTGTTCTTCTCATAAGTATGATACACAGTTGCAACTAGAGAGGTGAATTGAGCGTTTTCTACCTGTTGTTCTTATGATTCCTTATGTTTTGCAGGAGCATTAACATGTCTACTTTATGTGGTCTAGTAGACGAGGATGGAAGAGTATGGTTGGGCAAATTTGAGTGTCGTGGTTGCTGTTACCGAGACAATGGTTAGCGCCGTCGTTGATCATCAGGTTGCACGGATCCAAGTTACCATAATCCTACGCTATGAATATTAGGCATTTCTCGTATCATCTTGGTATCAGAGCGTGGTTGACACGGTTGGATTATTTACCTGTAGACTAGTTTTATTTTTTCCATCCTATACACAACAATCCAAAAAAAATATTTAGCCCGTAGTTCAATATGAATTTTTAGTGCATTTGGTTAGGTCTTGATCAATTAAAAATTCCAAGTAAGTACTGTCTATGTGTTCAAATCAAAAGTTGGTAGTTGGTGCTTCACTTCTACCTTGATTACACGTTGAGAATTTTGAGTCTCACTTATATCCTTTGAGAACCACGTCTACCCTTTATGAAAACCTTGCTCCTATTAAGACTAGCTTGTTGATATTGCTCTAGGGCTACTCGTTTTCATCTCATTGCACAATCTAGCTTGTGAATTTCTGCTATACCTAACGGGCTAGAATTTTTGTACCGCTCTTTGTGATATTTTTTTGGCCGAGCACCAAAAAAAAGAAAGAGAGAACAAAAGGAAAAAAGGAGAACAAAAAAAGAATTAAAAAATAGTGCTTGGCCAACATTGTTTTGTGAGCACACCTAGTTGATATTTATTTTCAGAATTGCGCAATTGTTTCTAGTGAATAATCTTGTGCCCTATTTCTCTGTTTGAGCAATTAGCTAGTGTCTCTCGATAACTTGTGCAATACGAGCTTTCTTTATTGTTCACTGATATTTATTAAAGCTTATTTTTTTATTACACTAAGTTCCATCATCTTTGCCTATGAGTTGTTTTATTCTTCGCTTATATCATAAGATCAGCAACTAGGCACTAGAATTTTAGTTTGGACTGTTAACTAGCTTTACAATATCTAAAATTTCAGATTCCATATGATAAACACATTTCCTCCAAGCTCTGCATAAAAGCCATTGTTTCATACAGTACTTGGACATTGAATTCGCTCAATCTATCACCTTTTGATTGTCTACCATCACCATAGTGAGTGCATCTCCTTAATTTGTTGAAGGGCATAACACTACACCATGACATAGAATTAAGGGCAATATACTATCGGAGAAAAATAGGATGAGTGACAAAACATGTACCGACAATGTCCAAGATATTACGCCAGATAATGGCAAAACACATTCCCGATAGATAATTTGCTTTTCAATGCAGTTTTCCCTTGCAGTTTGATTGCCCTTGATACTATGCCATAGTGTAGTGTAAGAACTTTAGCCGGAAGAGAGGGTGAGATTGAGTGATTTTCACATACATATATATATATAGTTTTCTTTGTTGTTTGCACTAACCATGGCAGGACAAGAAGAACAACCAGCGTATGTTACACAAGATGACCTTAAGAAGCTCACAAATGATTTCAACACTGAGTTGAATGAAAACATGGGCATCTTGAGGAGGGAGAAACTAGAGGAGCTTTGCAAACAGTGGATTCAAGCTAGTCTCCATGGAGAAGGCGATGAGCTCGATGAGATTGATGAGGAGAACATTGCACGTCTTTCTAGAGAGGATCAAGCGAGGCAAGATTAAGCCGCTACCAATGTAGTTCGACCACACTTTCCTGGGTGTGGGGGAGGTGTTCTTGGTGTTGACCATGGCCTATGGAGAGGCGGTGACCGAGGGCGTGGATGTGACGGTGGTGCTACCCACATTGGCATCTTCGACGACGACTTCATGTTGCACTGCAATGATGGCTATCAATGCCATGGATGTTGTCATGATGGCCAGCCTGTGGAGGAGAAATTAGGGAAACTCAAGTTCACTATTCCCAAATTTGAAGGCACTTCAGATCCGGATGCATATCTCATATGGGAATTCGAGGTGGAGAAGGTCTTCTGGATTTACAATTATTCGGAGAAGAAGAAGCTACACATGGTATCACTTGAGTTTGATAGGTATGTGTTGATTTGGTGGGAGAAAGTATTGAACCAAAGAGAAGTTAATGGGTAACATCCAATTGCATCATGGGCTGAGATGAAGCAAGAGCTGAGAGCACATTTTGTTCCTAACAATTACAAATGTGATCTTTTTGATAAATTGCAGAACTTGAGAAAGGGAGACCACTTGGTGTAGGAATACTATAAGGAGATGGAGTAAGCTATGATTAGGGCACGTGTGCAAGAAGATGAAGAGAAAATTCTTGTGCTTTTTCTGTTTGACCTAAACAAGAGTGTTAAACTCATAGTACAATATCATCCCTACAACAACGTCGTTGAGTTGGTGCATCAAGTGACAAAGGCGGAGAAGCAATTGCTAGAAGATACAAAACCAGCACCAAGGACGACATCTTTTGACTTGAGAGCTCCATCATCATCATCTAATGCAACCAAAGCACACTTCAATTTGGGACGAGGTGCATCTCCTACATCCACAATTGGCTCTACGGCGAAGAGTAGAGAGATTCAATGCTTCAACTATTTGGGACGTGGACATCTATCTAGGGAGTGTCAAAACAACCGGGTTATGCTTGTTTTAGGGGATGGAGAGTATAAATCTACAAGTAAGGATGAGGTTACACCTTTTATTGAACCAGAAAATATGTTGATGCTTCTGAAGAAGAGGGACAAGATTTGAATTGCACATATGAGATTGGTGTAGCTCTTGTTGTTACAAAAACATTGAGCATTCAGATCAAGGAAGATGCACACCTGCAACGATTCAACTTGTTTCATACCCAAGCTAAGGTAAATGACAAGGTAATCAAGCTTGGCATTGATGGTGATAGTTGTCATAACTTGGCTAGTGTGGATATGTGTGATAAACTAGGCTTGAAGTTGCTGAAACACCTCGTCCATATCATGTGCAATGGTTTAGCGATTGTGGAAATGTGAAAGTTCAACACATGGTGAAAGTTACCTTTAAGATTCGTGACTATATAGATACAGTTGTTTGTGTTGTGGTGCTAATGATGTTGTGTCACTTGTTGTTGGGAAGACCTTGGCAATATGAACATAGTGTGTAACACGATGGTCGTTCCAACATGCACTCTTTCAAGTGGGAAGGCATGAATGTGAAGCTATTTCCTATGACTCCACAACAAATACTTGTTGAAAACATGCAAAATACAACTCAAGTGAAGGTAGAGAGTGAGAAAAGAAAATGGAGTGACATCCACCCTTTGGTAAGTGAGAGCCACAAGCTAAATGTGAGAGGTAAAAAAGAAAAGTGACAAAGAGAAGCTAGTAATGTGAGAAGTGAGGAACAATATAGATTTGATGACTTTGTGCTCTTGTACAAAGACACATTACTTTTGACCAACGACTTAACCTCTCTCCCTAGTATCGTTTCTAGTGTTTGCAGGCATTTGGGGATATATTTCTGGAGGAGGTACCCGCTGGTCTTCCTCTTATGTGTGGAATTGAGCATCAAATTGACCTTGTGCCCAGCGCCTCACTTCCCAATCGGCCACCCTACTACACCAATCCTAAGGAGATAAAAGAAATTCAGCAACAAGCACAAGAACTACTTGATAAGGGATACGTATGCAAAAGCCTCAGTCCTTGTGTTGTTCCTATGATTTTAGTTACTAAGAAAAATGTACTTAGAGAATGTGTATTAATTGTCATGCCATTAACAATATCATTGTTAGATATCATCATCCTATTCTTAGGTCACATGATATGCTAGATGAACTTAGTGGAGCTATTATATTCTCCAAAATTGATTTGAGAAGTGGATACCATCAGATTAGGATGAAAAATGCCGATGAATGGAAAACTACTTTTAAAACTAAATTTGGATTGTATGAGTGGTTAGTCATGCCCTTTATTTTAACTAATGCACCTAGTATGTTCATGTGTTTGATGAATCATGTTTTAAGAGCCTTGATTTGTAGATTTGTTGTGGTATACTTTGATGATATTCTGATTTATAGCAAAATGATTGATAAACACATTGATCATATTAGACAAGTGCTTAGAAATGAGAAACTTTATGCCAATATTGAGAAGTGGACTTTTTGTACCGATAAGGTTTTGTTCTTAGGCTATGCTATTTCTAGACAAGGCATTGAGGTAGATAAAACTAAAATTAAAGCAATCAAGAATTGGCCTACTTATGTGAATGTTATTCAAATAAGAAACTTTCATGGTCTTGTTGGTTTATACTGTTATTTTGTTAAAGATTCCAGTACCATTGCTACCCCATTAAATAAGTTAACTAAAAAAATGTATTGTATTTGAATGGGGTGAATCACAAGAAAATGCTTTTCAAGAAATGAAGAAACAATTGACTGAAGCGCCATTGCTTGCATTGCCTGATTTCACTAAAACTTTTGAGATTGAATGTGATGCTAATGGGGTAGGTATAGGTGCTTTCTGATGAAAGAGGGAAAACTAGTAGCATACTTTAGTGAGAAACTAGGAGGTGCTCAGTTAAACTATCTTGTGTATGATAAAGAATTTTATGCTTTGGTGCGTGTACTTAAAACTAGGCAACATTATCCTTGGCATAAAGAATTTATTATTCATTCTGATCATGAAGCTTTCAAATATTTAAAAGGCCAAGCAAAACTGAACCGTAGACATGCTAAGTGGGTAGAATTCATTGAAACCTTCCCATTTATTATAATTATAAGAAAGGAAAAGAGAATGTGGTTGTTGATACTTTATCTCATAAAATTATGATTTTAACTCAATTAGAAGTGAAAGTTCATGGTTTAGAGAATTTGAGAGATTTTTATACTTTAGATCATGATTTTGTAAAACCATATTCTAAATGTAGAGATGGGAAAGGATCGGACAAGTTTCATGTACATAATGGGTTCTTATTTCGTGCTAAAAAGCTATGTCTACCAGATTCATCCGTGTGTTTGCTTTTATTGCATGAATCTCATGCAAATGTATTGATGAGACACTTTGGGAGAGAAAAGACCATAATGATATTGAGCAATAACTTTTATTGGCCTAAGATGAGGCGTGACATCGAGAGGTTTGTACAACGATGTGTGATTTGCCATGAAGCTAAATCCAAACTTAATCCACATAGTTTATATACTCCACTTCCTATTCCTAGTATACCTTGGGAGGATATTACTATGAATTTTGTTTTATGATTGCCTGGGACTAAGAGGGGGAGTGATTCCATTTTTGTAGTTGTGGATAGGTTCTCTAAAATGATACACTTTATTGCCTACAACAAAAGCAACGATACGTCGCATGTAGCTGACTTGTTTTTTTAGGAAAATTATTAGATTGCATGGCATGCCAAGGATTGTTTTTCGGATTGCGACGTCAAGTTTATGAGCTATTTTATGAAGACTTTATGGGCCAAGCTCCGAACAAAGTTGTTATTCTCAACAATTTGTCACCCACAAAAGGATGGACAAACGAAGGTGCTGAATTGTAAACTTTCAATGCTGTTGTGAACGATGATCAATAAAAATTTAAAAGAGTAGGAAGATTATTTGTCGTATGTGGAGTTTGCATACAATAAGGTGGTGCACTCTACTACTCGAATGTGCCCGTTCGAGGAGGTGTATGGTTTCAAGCCAATCACGCCACTTGATTTGCTGCCACTTCTGCTACAAGAACGTGCTAATATGGAGGTGTCAAAATGTGCTGAATATATGAAGACGATTCATGTCAAAACAAAATAAATTTTAAAAAAGGTGCATAACTATGCTGAGAAGACGAACAAGACAAGGAGGAATATTATGCACTTTGAACTAGGTGACTTGGTTTGGGTGCATCTACGGAAAGATGGCTTTCTAGAGAAAAGAAAATCCAAATTGATACCTCGTGGTGATGGTCCACAAAGGGAAGACACGCTGGTCGCAGGCCACCGCGGAGGAGCGCGTGTGTGTTCCCTTTCATCCACCGCCCACCTTGACCTCCCCGGCGTGCTACGATGGCGTCTTCACCATCAGCTAGGTGCTGGCCGTGGAGCTAGCGCGGATGTAGGATGGGAGCAAGGTGCAGGTGGCAGATGTGAGGAGAGGCGGCTGTGAGGACCCCAGCTTATTTGGCTTGTAATGCTTAACCAACCACCGGTCCTAGCATCACAAATTAAATAATCGATCTCTAGATATGTATACTTCCTAAAGCAAGATACACACCCTGCACAAAATTAGACATCAACTCCATTCCAAACATAGAGTCCAAACACTACACTACAACGGAAGATAAACAAATAGTAGAGTTATTACGCATGCAGGCCGACAGCCACAAGATACACAAATAATGTATGAAGACAAATGGAAGCAAAAGTGCCATAAGATGGCTATAAACAAAGCCAATCAAGTGTGCCTCCAACCCACAAGGCATCCGACCGACCGCCAAGTCTAGTCGCCCACGAAAGCGGCAACACAAACACGTATGAGGCCCTTGGGGCTCACCTTCCTCTACAACAAAAACATTAAGCAAAGCACCGAGTACAAAGATTGTCTTTGTACCCGCAAGACGATGTGTGAACTAGCGCACTGTCCATAAGCTACATGCGGAGCTTATTTGGTGGAGGCCATATGTTTCATTTGCATAAAGCCAATTTTCATTTGCAATAAGGTAATACTGCTTTAAAGGCAAGTTTGCAATTTATTTTTAAGATTGAAATAACAATAAGGATATTAATAACAAAAGCGAAAGATAAACAACCTAGAAGTGACTATCCCAATAGTCACCACAACAATACTAATCCCGCATTCGCACCACCCATCAAGTTTTAATTTAAATGTTGTAGTCTAACTCTTGAAAAGCTTACCCAAGCGTGTCCATCACCTAGACGAGGCTATTCGAATAGTTTTTAACCCCGCAGGTGTACCACCGCACCTACACTTCGCATCGCTTTAAGCCAAAGCACACTCAAGGTATGTCTTACACAACTAAGTCCTACGAGACTTTTTCCAATATTGTGTATTAACTACGAGCCGTCGTATGGATAGAAATCCATACGCTTACATGGTAAAGCCGAAAGACAACTACCCACTCGTGATAAAGCTTTTGGACAACTACCATGCTCCCACCTCCATCCCTCCCGCGACCTCCTGCGACCGGAGCCAATACACGCCAAAGTACTAGGTCAAGAGAGGTCCCATATACTCTAGTGTGGTTAGCACGCCAAATGCCCGGATAAAAATTCACTCACAAGATGTTCGGTCCCACTGACCCGGCACCTTTCCGCCACACCCAACAGATCACACCAATCTTACCATTGTGCCCGCCTAAATCATTTTTGTTTTCAGTTTTAGTTTTGCAATTAACATAGCACGAGTGGAATATAAGAACAGAATAATTTTTATAGATCAAGATCATCGACTAAGTCGATGATCGCCCAAGTCTACCGGAAACTAAGCATGGCTAAGCAACCGAACTCGCAATCTACTAAGTGATAAGAGTTCATCCAACTAACTCTAACCACAGCTAGTAACCTAGGCTCGGGTAGTAGAGATCAACATTTCACCTACGTGATATGCAACTACGGTTTTAACTAATCGCTTTAACACAAATTAAGCGATGCATACATACAGTTGAAACAAAATATTAGACTTTAAAATACCGGGATAAACATGATCAAACCGCTTTCCCTGCCGTTGCTGCTCGTAATGCTCAACTCATTGCAGAGGATCGCTCTCGTGGTTACCGCAAATGTCGAAGCCTAACGATTGAACAAATAACAAATAATAAGAACGAATAACACCACCAAACTCAACCATACAACAACATCAAAACAAACCAAACACACACAGCAACCTAAGCATGATATAGCAAAATTTTAGAAACAGAGAACAAATCATTTTAGGTTATTAAGAATTTTCCATGAATTTTCTAAGCTAAAAACACATCAAAACACTAGTTAATTGCTTAACAAATTTTCATGAACAAAAACAGTATCTAAAATCTATTCTGATAAATAGTATACTGAAAATGAAATTTACTGAATTGGGTTCATTGAGTTTGGACAATTATTGAAAGAGATATACATTTTCTAATTTGGAGATTACATTCTACAACATTAAATTAATTAACAGATTTTTGATACAGGACAAGGTTGGAAATAATTTTAGCAAATAGAACATTTAAAATGAAAATTAACAGCACTGGTTTCATGCAATTTGGATAAGAATTGAATTAGTTATGCATTTTCTAAGTTTAAATGAATTATCGAGCAACAAAAACACATTACGTAATTACTAAAGCATTTAACTTTTTCTACCAAGAACCAACCAGCCCAGACATCGACAATGGGCCAATAAAGGCGCCACCGCAACAGATCGCCACGCCGAAGGTGACGTCGAAGCGCGATTCGAGAATACGTCTTCGCTACCAAAGTGCAAACCTAACATACTCTCACAGAGAAATACGCTACCGACACGTAAAACGCATTACCGAGCTACACAACCCTAATCGACAAAGACGACCCACATGGCAAATGACTTCGAGGGAAATATAACGGTTGGATTAGAGTTTACTAAACACGATTAACCCGAGAGGGACCCACATGGCGTTGGATCGAACTAAACATGGATTAGTGCTAATCGAATGCCACCGGCTCGCCGCACAAGCACGGGACGGCGGTGCGGCGCGCAGTGGATCTCGCGAACTGGTTTCAAAGTGAGCGAGTGATACCTTCGTTCACAGAGACTTTGCGAACCCGATGACGGCGGTGGTCGACCACCGAGATGCCGCGATGAGTCAAGCGCGAACTGAGGCGAGAAGAAAGTGCGCGCTCATGAGAAGACGCCACAGCGATGAGAAGCCGAGAAGGTGCGCACGGCCGCTTGACTCGTGAAGGATAATCCCACCACCACGACGACGATGGAGCTCGCGGCGCCGAAATTGCCGCGGCGAATCACCGTGGCGCGGAAGAAACGCCCGCACGCCCACCATGATGTACCAAGGCCGAAAGGAGCTCACTGTTAGACTCGTAAAGGGATTGCGATCACGAGGACCAAGCGCCGAGGCGAGGACTCACCAGAGCGCAAATGAGCTCGCGGAGCCGAGATCACCGGAGGCGAGACGACGAACCAGCTCCCGCGATACACCGATGCCGAGGCTCGGATGGGCAAAATGGACGCGTGAGAGAGGATCACGACGGTGCGGCCGCAGCTCGAGCGCGGCTTCAACGCGGCGCGCCGCTGTTCTCTTCTCCCGCCAAACGAGAAGTGGGCGAGAAAGCGAGAGAGCGGCGAAACGGCGAATGGATCGTGGCGTGAGGTTATGAAGGCTCGGCGATGCGCTATGGACGGACACGCGCCCACGACGTGGCGCCGACGAGTCGCGTGCACGCATGCGGCGCACCGCCGAGCTCCGGTGGTGCGGAGAAGACAAGGGCGACTCGATGGTAGGGTCCACTTGTCGCTGATAGCGCGGCGGTGCGAGCCGAGTCAGCGCGGTGCGAACCGGTGGTTTGACTCGACCAGAATGTATCGCACCGCTGGATCTAAAATGAACGGCCGAGATTGATGTATGCATTCGACAAGTCGTTGATTCGACGCATACGCTGGCCGCACGATCTGCATCGGACGGTCGACAATGATCGGGCTCGCGCTGTGCAAGAGGCGGTGCGACCGAGCCATTTAGGTGCGGTCGGACTCGAGTCTGAGGTTGGGTCCGAGCCCGAGGAACATGTGATTCCGTGTTTGATTTCAAAAGGTCGATAAGGTTTGAGGAATTTTTAAACGTAGCTCCTGAGCTCCAAAAATTCTGAAATTTTTATGGGAGCTTGCTAGGACAGAGAACAACCTTGTGAAATTTTTCCAGGAGTTTTCATGTACTATATTTCTCCCAATAAAATTTACAATCTGCTGTCCAGAGGTTTGACCAGATTTCTAAACTGGTTTGACTTGGGCATTTGAAATAGCAAACAAAATCTAAAAATTGTGAAATAATCCAGGAGGTAGATAGGATGATCAAGATGATAGGAAAAATAATTTCAGAAGATGATCACAAGTTTGAAAGCTAAGAATTTGTTGATAACAATTTCTATTCACAAGAATTTAATTCTAGAAAATGGAAATTGCTAGGAAAATTTGGAAACTTCCAAATGATTTGATGAGACAACAAAAGTTTTTATTTCTCCTCAAAATTTTACATTGGAAATACAAACCCTAAGTTAGGGTCATACAAATCTCCCCTTACAGAATCTCGCCCGAGATTCTCGATCACCGGGAAGAAGGACTGCAATCGCTCGAGACGATCTTCCCGCTCCCAAGTGGCTTCGCCTCTGAGTGATTCGACCATTGAACTCTAAGAAACTTGATCACACGGTTCCTTGTTCTTCGCTCACCTTCTTCGAGGATACGAACGGGCGCCACGATAGGACGATCTTCTTGCACATCGATATTTTTCAATGGTGTTTCCTCAACCGAACACGGAGGCATTTCTTCAATTGCGATACATGGAAAACATCATGCACCCTCAAGTGTAGCTGCAACTCTAACTTGTATGCAACAGCTCCCACTTTCTTGATGATGCGATACGCCCGACATATCGAGGAGCCGCTTGCTCTGACAATCAAACGACGATGTCCTTCGAGGTGAGACTTTGAGATACACAAAGTCATTGGGCCGAAACTCACCACGACGACGACGATCCGCATAGCTCTTCGCTCGATCGAAGCACGCGCAAGTGCTCACGAATCAATCGCACTTGACTTTCAAATTTCATTGATGGAATCGGGCCAAAGAACTCGTTTCCCGCCTCTCGACCAGTTCAATGGAGTTCTCAGACGCTCCCATACAAGGCCTCAAACGGTGCCATACCGAGACTAGCTTGAAGTCGTTGTTGTAGGAGAACTCATGCAAGCGGTAGGCACTTCTCCCAATTCTTCCGTAGGAAAAGAACACAAGCACGGAGCATATCTTCAAGAACTTGGTTGACTCGCCCGCTCCGACCATCACCGAGGATGATAGGTCGAGCTGAAGAAAGACGGTCCCCATGGCCTCCTGTAAACCGTGCCATAGCCGAGAAGTGAAAAGAGAGCCACGATCCGACACAATCGCTCGAGGCACACCATGCAAGCTCACAATGCGGGAGATATAGAGATCCGCCAATCGATCGACACCGAGAGTGGGCATCGGGCAGAAGTGTCCTACCTTCGCCAATCGATCGATAACAACCCGTGATAGCATCCTTCCCTGAAGAAGTACGGTAGACCAGTGACAAGTCCATGCCTACGTAATCCCACTTCCACTCGTATAGGCAAGGGCCGAGGAGACTCGCTGACGCCGATGCTCGCCTGACGCTGACAACATATGTCACATCCGCCACGAACCCGCAATCTCGCGCTTCATGCGAGTCCACCGCATCTTCGACGCAGATCTTGGTACATTTTAGTGGCCCCGGATGGATGGACAAAGGCGAATCATGGGCCTCTCAAGAATCAAATCCGCAACTCGGGACCTTTGGGACCACAAGACGCCGCCAAAACCACACAACACCGCGCTCATCCGCCAGAAACACTTGGTCGATCCATTCGATGTTTTGCTTGACTTTACCTACACCAACATCCGATTGTCGTGTCGACTTGATTTGATCCACCAAGGTCGGTTGCACAACCAAGGCAGCAAGGGAGCCATGCTCAACCAAACCCAAGTTGAGACGTCAAACTCGCAAGAAGTGCAGCCGTTGCTCTTGGATCATTAAAGTATTGCAAGATACCTTTCGCTAAGTGCATCAAGAACCACATTGGCCTTGCTGTGTGATATCAATACCCATGTCATAATCTTTGATCAATTCTAGCCATCTCCTCCGCTCGAGGTTCAGATCCGCCGAGTGAACAAGTATTTCAAACTCTGTGATCGAATACACCTCACAATGCTACGATCGATAATGCCGCCAAATCTTGAGTGCATGAACCACAAGCAGAAGCTCTAAATCATGGGTGGATAGTTGAGCTCATGAGGTCTCAACTACTCGATGCATAGGCAATCGCTTTGCCTTCCCGCATAAGAACACAAACCAGTCCCTCGACGAGAGGCATCGCAATAAATATCGAAGCTCTTGTGGATATCGTGAAGAGTAAGGACTGAGTCAAGTCAACCATTGCTTGAGCTCCTAAAGCTCTCATCACAAGCGAGGTCCACACAAACTTCTTGTCCTTTTTGAGCAATTCACCATTGGCTTTGCGATTTTGGAGAAGTTCTCGATAAAGCGGCGGTAGTAGCCCGCTAAACCAAGAAAACTCCGCACATCGCTGATCGACTTAGGCTGCCTCAAGATAGAACATCACCGACCTTGCCGGGATCCACAAATATGCCTCACTGAAAGAACATGGCCCAAAAATGCCACTTCCTTCAACCGTAACTCGATTTGTCGAACTTCGATATAGCCGTGCTCCCGCAATTTGCCCAAAACAATCTTCGATGCTCAAAGATGCTCTTCTTCGCCTTTGGAATAGATAAGAATATCATCAATAAAGACCACCACAAATTTATCCAAATACTCCATGAATACCGAATTCATAAGGTTCATGAACAAAGCCGAGCATTGGTTAGACCGAAGACATGACGGTGTACTGCATGCACCCATAACGAGTAGTGAAAGCCGCTTTCTGAATATCCTCCGATCCGATCCTCGACCGATGATACCCCATTCTCAAATCAATCTTGAGAACACTGGCTCCACCAACCGATCGAACAGATCATCGATGCGGGCAAAGGATATTTGTTCTTCACCGCCACCTCATTGAGAGGACGGTAATCAACACACATGCGCAAAGTCTTGTCCTTCTTCTTCACAAAGATCACCTGACAACCCCAAGGAGATGAACTGGACGGATGAAACCTTTCGCTTGGAGCTCACTAAGCCGCTTCTTCAACTCTTCTAGCTCATTGGGAGGCATCCGATACGCGCTTCCAAATCGGGCAGACGGCAGCAACTTGATGACAAACTCAAGGTCTCGAATCGAGGCATCCTGTAAATCATCGTGGAAAACATCCTCAAACTCACAAACAAGTGGGAACCTCCTGACTTTTCAAAGTCGGCTTTGCTACAAGTACACAAAGGTGCGACCTTGCAACATGCGGAAATACCGACTGCTCGCCATAACGGTTGGTGAGGAAACCATCTTCTTGGCACAATCGACTGTCCCAAATGTTGGGACAACCAATCCATGCCAAGAATCACATCCGCACTCACCGAATCGAAAGGCATAAGGTTTGCCAAAAATCCCACTCCTTGAGTATGATAGGAATATCCCGACATCAGAATCGCTCTCATTTCCGAATTCCTGAGAGCGGATGAGCAAAGGAACTTCCAAAGGAACACAGTGAAGACCACTAGCAGTAGCAAATGATCTTGAAATAAAGAATGCGATGCTCCGTAATCAAATAATACCGCAGCAGGCGAATTAACAAGAAGTGTACCCATCACGACATCCGCGCCCGAGCCTCCTCACCGAAAGGTGGTTGACTCGACCGCCGCACTCGGGCTTCGATCATCTTCTCGTCGTGGATGACCACTCCCGCCTGCCCTCCATTAGGACGAGGGGCTACCGCAACACTCGAGGACAAGCGCTTGGCGAGTGGCCCTTGTTGTGGCAAATAAACAGTAACCTCGCCGCCGGATTGCGAGGCCGCTCACGGCCGATCGCAGCGCACGTGGCGGAAACACGCCCGCGGTGGACGAGCCGGTGCGCATGGCCTCGGCGCCGGTGGAGCAAAAGAACGGCCATCGTGCCGCCCACCGAGGACGCAGTGAGGCCGGTGTGAGCAGCATCGATGCGCTCCCATTTGCGCTATGACTCACCCAGCGCTTTGCCTTGTGCTCAAGAACAATGGCCTTATCAACCAAGGCCCAAAGTCGAGAAGTTCACAATAGATAGCTTGTCCCGCAGCTCCTTAGACAAGCCATCCATAAACTTCTCCCGCTAGCCTCATCCGAGGCCACCTCCCCGGAGCATAACGAGCCGATGATTGAACTCGCATGTGCACTCGTCACGCATTTGCGCCTCTGCTTGAGCGCGAGGAATTCTTTCTTCTTCACTTCATCGTGCCATCGGATGTGGGCCCGACTTAAAAGTCGATCGAACTCCTCCCACGCGACCACACTACCCGCGGCCGCATGGCGAGATAGTTCTCCCACCATGAGAGTGCCGCGCCTCAAGCCGTGGGGCGCGAAGAGTGCCTTATCCTCGCGTTCGCATCGAGCTATGTTGAGCTTTCGCCAATCATGCGCGCCCAATCATCCGCATCGAGAGGTCCTCGAGCGGAGAAAGTCGGCGGTCGCGCACGGAGGAACTCGCAAGTCCCCGCGAGTCCGTGGCCGCCACCACCGGCAGGAGGAGGTATTCCTAGCAACAACCTCCAAGATGCGCTGTCCCATGCGGTTCGCCGACCGAGCGAGAACCTCACCATGGTCTGAGGAGGGAAGCTCTCATCATGACCACCGCCGATCGCCACGCTGCTTCTCCGCCATCCTGCTTCACTAAGACAAGTTAACAATAGCCAAAAACATGAAGTCGATAACCCACCGCAAATAACTTACTAAAGCACAAAACAAACACAAGACTTTTAAGTTACAAAACCATTTGACAAAAATCGACACTTAGCAACTCATACATATCTTACCCTTATGCTCCCACAAATTTTAATTAGACTAATTCTCTATGGTTCTCCCAAAGACCGATTCTACCTAGAGTAACTATCTTTTGAAAGGAAAGAGAGAAACCAAGTTTTAAACTCAAATTAGAGTAAGATGAGAGTAGAAGGCTAAGATAGGTAAGGAGTAAAACTGAGAATCGCTTAGGTTTTCATAAACCCTTTTATACTTTGAAATTAAGCTTTTTCAAAATATCCTAAGGACGACTATGCTTAAGTTACTACAGTCGTAATGGCTCGATACCAACTTTGTGAGGACCCCAGCTTTATTTGGCTTGTAATGCTTAACCAACCACCGGTCCTAGCATCACAAATCAAATAATCGATCTCTAGATATGTATACTTCCCAGAGCGATACACACCTCTGCACAAAATTAGACATCAACTCCATTCCAAACATAGAGTCCAAACACTACACTACAACGGAAGATAAACAAATAGTAGAGTTATTACGCATGTAGCCGACAGTGCCACAAGATACACAAATAATGTAAGGAAGACAATGAAGCAAAAGTGCCATAAGATGGCTATAAACAAAGTCAATCGCTGTGCCTCCAACCCACAAGGCATCCGACCGACCGCCAAGTCTAGTCGCCCACTAAACGGCAACACACTCACGTAAGTGAGGCCCTTGGGGCTCACCTTCCTCCTCTACAACAAAAACATTAAGCAAAGCACCCGAGTACAAAGATTGTCTTTGTACCCGCAAGACCGACGTGTGAACTAGCGCACTGCCCATAAGCTACATGCGAGCTTATTTGGTGGAGGCCATATGTTTCATTTGCATAAAGCCAATTTTCATTTGCAATAAGGTAATACAGCTTTAAAGGCAAGTTTGCAATTTATTTTTAAGATTGAAATAACAAAGAAGGATATTAATAACAAAAGCGAAAGATAAACAACCTAGAAGTGACTATCCCAATAGTCACCACAACAATAGCACTAATCCCGCATTCGTACCACCCATCAAGTTTTAATTTAAATGTTGTAGTCTAACTCTTGAAAAGCTTACCCAAGCGTGTCCATCACCTAGACGCAGGCTATTCGAATAGTTTTTAACCTCGCAGGTGTACCATCTGCACCACACTTGCATCGCTTTAAGCCAAAGCACACTTCCGAAGGTATGCAAAGCACACACTAAGTCCTACGAGACTTTTTCCAATATTGTGTATTAACTACGAGCCGCTCAGTATGGATAGAAATCCATACGCTTACATGGTAAAGCCAAAAGACAACTACCCACTCAGATAAAGCTTTTCTGACAACTACCATGCTCCCACCTCCATCCTCCTGCGACCTCCCGCGACCGAGCCAATACACGCCAAAGTACTAGGTCAAGAGAGGTCCCATATACTCTAGTGGGTTAGCACGCGAAATGCTCGGATAAAATTCACTCACAAGATGTTCGGTCCTTAATTGACCGGCACCTTTCCACCACACCCAACAGATCACACCAATCTTACCATTGTGCCCGTCTAAATCATTTTTGTTTTCAGTTTTAGTTTTGCAATTAACATAGCACGAGCTGGAATATAAGAACAAGAATAATTTTTATGTGATCAAGATCATCGACTAAGTCGATGATCGCCAAGTCTACCGAAACTAAGCATGGCTAAGCAATCAACTCGCATCTACTAAGTGATAAGAGTTCATCCAACGAACTCTAATCACAGCTAGTAACCTAGGCTCGGTAGTAGAGATCAACATTTCACCTACTGGGATATGCAACACGGTTTTAACTAATCGCTTAACACAAATTAAGCGATGCATACATACAGTTGAAACAAAATATTAGACTTTAAAATACCGGGATAAACATGATCAAACCGCTTGCCGCTTCTGTTGCTCGTAATGCTCAACTTTGTTGTAGAGGATCGTTCTCGTGGTTACCGCAAATGTCGGCCTCAACGATTGAACAAATAACAATAATAAGAACGAATAACACCACCAAACTCAACCATACAACAACATCAAAACAAACCAAACACACACAAAGAACCTAAGCATGATATAACAAAATTTTAGAAACAGAGAACAAATCATTTTAGGTTATTAAGAATTTTCCATGAATTTTCTAAGCTAAAAACACATCAAAACACTAGTTAATTGCTTAACAAATTTTCATGAACAGAAACAGTATCTAAAATCTATTCTGATAAATAGTATACTGAAAATGAAATTTTACAGAATTGGGTTCATTGAGTTTGGACAATTATTGAAAGAGATATACATTTTCTAATTTGGAGATTACATTCTACAACATTAAATTAATTAACAGATTTTTGATACAGGGACAAGGTTGGAAATAATTTTAGCAAATAGAACATTTAAAATGAAAATTAACAGCACTGGTTTCATGCAATTTGGATAAGAATTGAATTAGTTATGCATTTTCTAAGTTTAAATGAATTATCAGAGCAACAGAAAACACATTACAGAATTACTAAAGCATTTAATCCTTTTTCTACCGGCAACCAACCAGCCCCGGACAATCGACAATGGCCCAATAAAGGCGCGACTGCAATTGCATCGTCAAGGTGGACGCCGAAGGCGTGATCGAGAATACGTCTTCGGCTTACCAAAGTGCAAACCTAACATACTCTCACAGAGAAATACGCTTACCGACAGAGAAAACGCATTACCAGAGCTACACAACCCTAACTGACAGCACGGACCCACATGGCAGCGACTCAGAGGGAAATATAACGGTTGGATTAGAGTTTACTAAACACGATTAACCCGAGAGGGACCCACATGGCGTGACTGAACTAAACATGGATTAGTGCTAACTGAATGCCACCGGCGCTCGCCGCCACAAGACGGGACGGCGGCGCGGCGCGCAGTGGATCTCGCGAACAGCGGTTTCAAAGTGAGCGAGTGATACCTTCGGGTTCACAGAGACTTTGCGAACCCGATGACGGCGGTGCTGACCCACGGAGATGCCGGCGATGAGCTGGCGGCGAACGGAGGCGGAGAAGAAAGTGCGGCCTTCGCGGAGAAGACGCCACAGGCGATGAGAAGCTTCGAGAAGGTGCGCACTGGCCCGCTTGACTCGTGAAGGATAATTCCACGACCACGACGACGATGGAGCTCGCGGCGCGTCAAATCGCCAACGCGGCGAATCACCGCGGCGCGGAAGAAACGCCGCACGCCCACCATGATGTACCAAGGCCGTAAAGGAGCTCACGGTTAGACTCATAAAGGGATTGCGATCACGAGGACCAAGCGCCGCGAGGACTCACCAGAGCGCAAATGAGCTCGCGAGCCGAGATCACCGGAGGCGGAGACGACGAACTAGCTCCCGCGATACACCGGATGCCGAGGCTCGGGATGGGCAAAATGGACGCGGTGAGGAGAGTGGATCACGACGTGCGGCCGCGAGCTCGAGTGCGCTTCAACGCGGCGGCGGCGCGCCGTTCTTCTCCTCAAACGAGAAGTGGGCGAGAAAGCGAGAGCGAAGGAAACGATGAATGGATCGGGCGGTGAGGTTATGAAGGCTCGGCGATGCGCTATGGACGGACACGCGCCGTCCACGATGTGGCGGACGAGCAGCGCGGCACGCATGCGCTTGCACGCACCGCGAGCTCCGGTGAGGTGCGGAGAAGACGAGGCGGACTCCGAGGTAGGGTCCACTTGTCGCTGATAGCGCGGCGCGTGCGAGCCGAGTCGGCGCGGTGCGAACCGGTGGTTTGACTCGACCCAGAATGTATCGACCGTTGGATCTAAAATGAACGGTCGAGATTGATGTATGCATTCGGACAGGTCGGTTGATTCGACGCACGCGGGCCGCACGATCTGCATCGGACGGTCGACAATGATCGGGCTCGCGCTGTGCAGTTAGGCGGTGCGACCGAGCCATTTAGGTGCGGTCGGACTCGAGTCGGAGGTTGGGTCCGAGCCCGAGGAACAGTGATTCCAGGTTTGATTTCAAAAGGCTGATAAGGTTTGAGGAATTTTTAAACGTAGCTCCTGAGCTCCAAAAATTCTGAAATTTTTATGGGAGCTTGCTAGGACAGAGAGCAACCTTGTGAAATTTTTCCAGGAGTTTTCATGCACTAGATTTCTCCCAATAAAATTTACAAGCTGCTGTCCAGAGGTTTGACCAGATTTCTAAACTGGTTTGACTTGGGCATTTGAAATAGCAAACAAAATCTAAAAATTGTGAAATAACCAGGGAGGTATATAGGATGATCAAGATGATAGGAAAAATAATTTCAGAAGATGATCACAAGTTTGAAAGCTAAGAATTTGCTGATAACAATTTCTATTCACAAGAATTTAATTCTAGAAAATGGAAATTGCTAGGGAAAATTTGGAAAACTTCCAAATGATTTGATGAGACAACAAAAGTTTTTATTTCTCCTCAAAATTTTACATTGGAAATACAAACCCTAAGTTAGGGTTGTTACAGCGACAGAAGGGAATAGGGTAGAATAGTGCCGACGCGATTTCGTGGGAGTCGAGGGCAAGGGAATGTTGTTTGGTAGGTGAATTGTTGAGAAAACAGGATAAAGCCAGGAAGGACAAGAATTGTAGAGGAGATTGTGGGGAGAGTGGGGCAGCGGCGGTTTTGTGTACATAGGAGATGTCGAGATAGTGAAGAAATTGCGGGGTTCATGATGTGGGCAAGAGGAAGTAGCTGATAGAGCGGGTCCACCTTTCGCCCATCCAGAACAAGCATGGAGCGTCGAGGGGATGATCGAGCTTGGGATTTAGCGGCGGACTTGAAGTCCCGCTGGCACGCGGTAAACTACATCTTTTATTATTAAAAAGTACAATAAATAAATAATTAAAATAATTTTTATTATTCCAAACCTCTAAATCTTAATATCTAACCTACTAATTACTTAGTACTTATCATACAACTTGAATTGAGGGATAATACACAACCAAACACCTAAATCTTTTATAATTTGAGGTGATGCGTGATTCTACACGATTCTATTGCGATTCTACCCGATTATATGACTAGGAGCATGATTCTGCTACGATTCTACTAGGTGCGACTCAAGGTGTGATTTGAATCGTAGAATCGTTCGATTCTATGACTAGAGTCGTTATTTTAACAACCTTGGTGGTGATGCCGAATAAGAAGTCGAGGACTCCAGCCACAGCGTGGTGCACACAATGACCAAAGGTCCAGAGTTGTTGATGCTATCGATGGGTCCAGAGTTGTTGTTGCTATCGATGAAGACCCTGTGGAAGGAGCTCCTTCAATCAGGCAAGCTAGTGGGCTTGCTAACGAGGGTGAGGAGATGGAAGCCCTAATCTAAAGGATGGATCTCGAAGATCAGGACTACATGACATTATCAGAAGATGAAGGATCCGATGATGATGATGTTGTGGAACAGCAGGCGGTTTCACCCGAGTGAAACACATACCAGTTCGATAACCTTGTCGTTAACAAAGACTCCTGTATGCCGTGTGTGGGCTCCCCGGGTTATTGGAAATGTACTTAATTAAATTCATACAGTAACATGATTATTAATGAAGGAACAGTACTGTCCCTCAATTAAAGATCATGCTAAAGGTATAAATTCAACAAGTAACAATTCCAATAAACAGGATCCCCGGATATATATATATATATATATATATATATATCTCACAATGGTTCCCAGGATCAATGACCATTGCATATATATATCCTTTAACAACATTGCATCATACACATACAAGTCGTACATTTGCATAATTAAACATAAGTTTACAACATTCGGGTTTAGTACTACAATATAGAGTGACTTGGTCACTACAACATATTCAACAATGAAGCAAAATAAACTAAAAAAAATCCACCAATGGCCTCATCCACCCGCAGGCAATTGCGTGGAGGAAAGAAGTAGCGTTACTCGTTAGCGTCACCCTGATCGGCGCTAACGGGTACTTCATAAAGGAAACCGTCCTCACCGCAACAATAGGTGATAGCACCTGAGTACGGAAGGTACTCAACAAGTCTTACACAAACTAATTAAAGAAAGTGGTTATTAGAGCCTATTCAAAGGAGTAGAGTTTTACATGCATAAGGTTACAACAGAAGGTATAAAGGTTCAAATTTGCATAAAGTGATACATCTTAACCTACAAAGACTAACTTTTGATAAAGCAATTTAATAAATCAAAGTTTGCTTAGAACAAGAAATAAATGACATAAAAGTAAATCAGACAGATTGCATGATTCCTCATGCAAACCGAAAATAAACCCAAACCAGATTTTTGAAAATCAAAACTTCTATACAGTGACATCAATTCAAGTTATCGTCCATGACCGTGGACACGCTATTCGAACGCTTTATACCTGCAGGGGTGTACATCTTTACCCACATGACTTAGCTAGCCGTTGCCTTCGGATGCCTCCGAATGATGACATACTTCCTTTGGTATGCCGGCCGGGAAACTAAGATTTGGTATTTTTCAACAAGCCAACACTATTGAGTTGGACCCCATGTGTGAACCGATCCCGCTAAACAACGATCGATAGCATCCGCTAACCGGGCACACATGTTGCGCCGAATGCCGATCCAAACAATTTAATGCGAATTGGGTTCCCTACCCATAGTAGAATGCTATCGGCACTATTAAGGTATCGTTATATGCGACGAGGCACATATACGCCTCACCCTCCTAAGAACATCGACATCGACATACAAGCTCACATGGCATAAAACGCAGTCCTCGGACTGCAGCATCTATGCCATACAAGGTCAATACACATATCCTTACTCTCCTGTTTCCAACTCAATAGTCTCAACATTTTACTTAACCAAACAAATGCCCATACACTGCATGTGGAAGTACGTGGGGACTTGAGCTGAATAGTCGAGTTCGGTCCTTAATTAACCCGGACAAGTCCACCACAAAACCCAATCTCGTGCACAAAAGCACCATCACTAGCTTCCTCTTGTCGGATCAATTTGAATTTCAAATACAAGACTGATTTAAAGAAACTGGACAAAGAGTTTAAAATAACAATAGTTCATTGTAGATTCCCATGTTTGACAAGATATGCTTGTCAAACTCTAAAATCTCTAGACTGCATGTCTAGGCTAAAACTAAAAATATAGCTTATAATATACAGTACTATGCTAGGGTTAAGTGTATGGTGACAATTGAGGTAATCCATCATGTTTGGTCATAGCTAACTACTAACAGATCACATTTTGTATTTTCAGAAAAATAGCATGCACAGATATCACTCGATTTGTAAAAGCTATTGTACAAAATTTGGGATCAATATGGTGCAAAGAGGATGCTTTCCTTGGTAGTAATACACTTGCAGGTTCAAAGTTGCTCGAGGCGATTCAAAACTTCAAATGAACCAGATTCTATAGAAAGCAAATAAATCCAATAAATACCAAATCTGACAGTAAGCTCAAAATGAAGGAAAAAGGCATGATCAATTTGGAAATGCATGATTACAGTATGCTTAAGCCATAACTACCCTTAATAATGATAATAACCCATAATATAGCTTACTGTTTTCAAAAGACGAAACTAGAGTTTAGTGTAAAGTCCGTTTTGATTTGAAAAGAGTCAAAACAGAGACATTGCAAATTTCTGAAAAGGAATATAGAACATGCAAAAGTTCATAAATGAAACTTAGCATGATCTTTTAGGGTAATTAATATCCCAAACCAACCTTAGTCTAACCCTAACTAGTTAGATTACAACAACTAAGAAGAAAGTCATTTTTGTCGGTTAAACCGACAAAAATGAAACAGAGACAGATCTCAACTAGAAGTTAAAATAGATGATGACAAGAATGGAAAGATTAACTTGTCATGCTGCTAGGGTTTAGTCAAAACCTAAATAAGATGGTAGGTTGACAGAAGAACCCTAGGTTTTGAAAATGATATGGAAAACCGAAAGGTATAATATCAACTTTTCGTTTGAAGCAAGTTGAAGCTACGATGCTTAAAAGAATGATTCACAGAGCATCTAAAGTCCTTAAGATGCTCAAGATATCATAACTAGGGTTTTTGGCTTACCAAGATAGGAAAGATACCCGATTCGAAAAACTCGAAGTTGATCGACAGAGAGATAAATTACGATTTAACTCGCAAAAGATATCAAATCTTTAATGCAAGGTAAAATCATCATGTATGATGGATAAGCAAAGGATAGGAGCAAGAACTCCACCGGACAAAGAAGGAAGAAAATGAGCTTCATGGTCAACAATGGTCGCAGCTCCAAAAAGCTAGGGTTTATATATGGATGTTGAGCTACGAGCAAGAGGGAAAGATCTAGAGTTGATGAGGTGTCCATTTAGGCTAATTATCCCAAAAATTAGTTGCAAAACTTTGGGATAAATCCTCTCCTATGTTTACAGAGAGATTTGCTTGCCGAGAGAGAGGAAGAAGATAAGCATACTCTTACATGTGGGTCCCATTGTCATTCTCACGCGCGCTTCACAAAAGCTCAACGAATGTCACCGTCCGATTGAAATGGCGGTGTGATAAATAGATAGATTAAATGATTTGAATCGGTATCGCTTAATATGGACCGCACGATCTAGATCGACCGATCGGGATTAAACGGAGTGAAAGGAATCTCGAGATCCACTTTCAAATCTAGACGTTGGATTGGAATCCAACGATCACCGAAAGAATACACGCCACCCTTTTAGATGCGATGGCACAACACCGTTGGATTTGATTTCTACTATCGGATGTAAAATGGAACCGATGGTCCGATTGCATACATTCATATGGACCTTGCGATTGAAATCCAACGATCCACCGATTTTGGGCTTTAAAGGCCCACGGTCAAAAAGGAGCGCCATCGGATTGAAATCCAAAGGCCCGCATAAACGCGCGCCTCTGATTTCAAATTGGAATAAGCGACGCCGTTAGATCAAGAATGAATGGCTGCGATCGTGAGGGGATCCGGAGTCGTCCGAATGCATACACTAATATGGACCACACGATGAAGATCCAACGGTCCAGAGGAGTGCGGGCTTTATAACACGCGGTAAAAAGGAAAAGCCGTAGGATTTGAATCTAACGGCCAGAGATAAAGCGCGCTTTACGCTTAAAGCGAAAAGAGGTGCGCTGTTGGATCGAGAATGAACGGTGGAGATTGAAAAGGGATCCGGAGTTGTCCGACAGACACATCGATCTCGCCGTTAGATCAAGATCCAACGGCGGAGATTAAAATGCACACGTGGACAGCTCGCGGGGTGTTATAGCTTCGCCCGTTCGATTGAAGATCAACGGTTCATATCATGCGGGGAGTTCTGGGCTCGCGCCCGAACGTGACTGAGCCGAACCAAGTCGATTAGGTTGGACCAAGACACGTGGTCCGAGTCGCTACAAGATTAGGTTTGGATTTGGACCAGGTTTAGTTGACCAAACCTTATTCAAATGCTTAAAAGGTTTGATCGATTTTAAAAATAGCAAATAAATTTATAAAATCATGAAATTTTTATCGAAGCTACTGGGATAACATATTTCCCGGATAAATTTTATAAACCACATTTTCACTTTGTAAAATACATAATTATTTATTTCAAAAAAATATTTATTTAAAAACAATAAATTTTTCTTTGAGCCCAAATAATTTCTAAAATGCAACAAAATATTTTTAGCCAAGATAATTTATCTAGGCTTTAATAAAAATGCTTCCTATCATAATACAAGTTCTATCTTGTATTCCTTTAAGACTTCAAATGGTTCTTTAGGGTTTTGGCTAAAAGGAAGGTTTTAATTTGTAACATGTCGCCCAAAGTGTAGAAATGAACAAGAATGCTATGAACAGACCTCATTCTGCTCATAAAGCATTTTATTATCGTTATAAACTTGGGGTCATATAATCGTGGGAGTACAACCAAAGCAAGATCAGGCAAGGAGCTATGTACAAATGCAAGGAGGCCGTGTAAGAGACGGTCAAATTTGGGCCTTATCGATGCAACGTACATTCACATTCATCAAGTCTAACCTAAGATGCTACCACATGAAGTGCGACATAGAGAGATGCTCTTGGCGAGTGTACGTATTTCAGCCTAAGTGGGACAACTATTGGAAACATTCTATAGTGGTCCCTCACATATATGTCATCATTGAGTCAATGTAGTCCCACAAGAACCTGTCATTAGGCTTCATCACGAACATCATATACAGTGAGATCGTGGATAATCTAGATTTTGAGTCAGGTCCATCATTCGGGCGATTGAGGCAAGGTTCCAGTATATAGTCAGCTATGCCAAGGCGTGGAGGGTAAAACAAAAGGTATTGGAATCAAGATTCGGTACGTTCGAGGACTCCTACCACCACCTCCCTGGCCAACTCTGAGTCATGCAAGACAGGAATCCCAGAACTCATGTCGACATTCAAGATTCTACACATATGAAGTGGGGCAATAAGAGGGATCGAGCATTCTTTGCTTTTGGTCCATGCATCAATACATTCTAGTACTGTCGTCCAATCTTGTGCGTGGATGACACATTCCTTACTGGAAAGTACGAGGGCTAGATACTGACTGCAATAGCGACGGACGGGAACAATCAAGTTCCTCCTGTGGCATTCGCATTCGTTGAAAGCGAGAACACGGATAGTTGGTTTTGGTTCCTGAGGAATTTGAGGATTTTTGTTGTACAAAGTCATCCTAACGTATGCGTCATACATAATCAGTATGCGGGTCTACTGAGTGCAATAACTCAACTACAACAAGGAGAGAACGAACCACTTTCCATGGGTGAATCTGCAGAGCTGGTGGTGCATAAGGAACTTGGGCGCAAACTTCTACAAACAGTTCCGCAACAAGGACTTGATGAACCTATTCAAGCGGATGTACAATCAGAACCAGCAGTGATAGTTTGATGAACTCTGGAAGATTCATGATGAGTGGACCTAGATGCACAGAAGGGTGCCAATGAAAAACGTCGCTACAAGCGCTAACCAGGCCCCCAAAGCATTGCCACACTTACCTACAGATGGTCCTAGTGTGACGAGAAAGAAGTGGGCGTAAGTGAAATGCTTCTCGGACTAGATTGAGCACGAGCGTAAGGAGAAGTGCTCGCTGCTACATGACAGGGGTGGTGCTCGATATGGTACCATGACAACCATTTTAGCTGAGGTGTACAATTAGGTCATCCACGGCGCTAGGTGCCTCCCTTTGGTTAGTATTGTGAATGCAATTCTCCGCGGTATCATAAATTACTTTGTTGACAGGGTACTATACTCTGTCATGGCAAATAACAGAGTACTATACTCCGTCATGATCACAAAGTACATGGAAGAGAAGAGCAAGAGAGGTGAGATGCACCGAGCATTCAAGATGGGCACAACGGAGCTTCGCTTCGAAATATTATGCAGGGATAAAGGATGTCACTAGACAAACCGCGAGAGGATCACCTATGAGTGCACACTATGTCGCGCTAGTTGCGTATACATTTGCAACAAGCCTCTTCTTTTGCATAGGCACTGCTCACATGTCATGGTCGTATGTTCGACGGTGGTGTAGCATCCTGGCCAGTGCCTCTCTGATTATTTTAACAAGGAGAAGGTGATGCAAACTTGGAGTGCAGTGCTGTATGGTTATGGCCTGGTTGGCCATTTCACTGCCATCCGATATAGGAGCAACTTATCTAGGCCGCGGACATTGATAGGCTAAAGAGAAAGGTTGGCTAGTGATAGGTACGACGTATCAGAAATGACATGAATAAAGCAGAAGTCGGACGTCGTACGAAGAAGTGCTCCATCTGCCGAGAGTCTGGGCACACATTCAAGAAATGCTTTACGAGAAATCCACAAGATGAAGGAGACATCGATAGTCTGGACAGCGCAACGGGGACCTTATCCGACTGCTCCACTCGAGGTGGTCAACAGGGCGGACATTGAGGTCGCAGTTACGAGAAAGGTTCGTCTTGTTGAAATATGTGGTGCTCAATGTTTTGTAATCTCATTTTGATTTGTTGAAAAAACAGGTGATGATATTGTGCTGAATGTTTTGTAATATTAGTGTGATTTATCGATAAAATATGTGAGGATGTTGAGCTGAATGTTTTATAATATCATTGTAATTTATCGACAGAAAATGTGATGACGTTGCGTTGAATATTTTATAATATCATTGTGATTTTGTACACAAAATATGTGGTCGAAAATAGATAGTATAAAAGACAGACCGAGATCCCTATCGCCAGTTGAAATAGCGACAGGGCCTAGCGCTACTCCAAGTGGGGCTAGGGCCCTGTCGCCATTTCAACTGGCGACAGAGACATCTCTGTACTATTCTCTAGGCTACTGTCGCCATTTGAAATGCCGACAGAACAATTTCGTCATTTCAGACGATGACAGTAGTCTAGTTTTGTAAAAAAAAAAAAACAATTATTTATTTTTATAAATTTCTTTTAAAGTAATATTATTTCAAAAAAATTCTCCTAAATTGCATCTTCCCACTAATGATAACGCACGTCACCTGCACGAATCTTGGCGTGGGTTCATCTTTGTAGACGGCCCACATCACACCACGTCCGGTAGTGAGGTCCGTTGACTATTCGACGAGCCTCGGCTCATCCTCTTCCTTCCCACTCCGCTGCCGCGCCGGCGCCGCCAGCGGGCTCTCCGGCGGCGACGGACCTGATCGCCCTCCGCCGCCCGGACGTGCCGCTACTGGTACGCCTTCTTCGTTCCCATCTCCTCCTCTCAGAAGCTAACCTCTCTCCCCATCTATTTGGGAACCGCGGCCTTTTCCTTTCTTGCATCGGCACCATCTCGCCGAAGAACCGTGCGAATTCTGTGTATGGGAAGGGTTTCTGATTCCTAGTATGGTAGCGTTTCTTGGGGTTGTGAGAAGAAAAACTGATGCTCTGAGAGTCTCTCATGTGCACTTGTGCTGATTTCATAGATGGAGATGCGGGTGGATCCTGCGGCTGCGCAGCCAGGCGCTCGCTTCCCCGTGCCGCTTAGGTCCCTCTCCTTGGATATCAAGGTTTTCGTCTCACTCTAGTAGCCTATCAAGTTAATTCTTTGCTCGTTTCCTTGCAGTGAATTCTAGTCAGATTAAGCATTTATGAGTACTACATGTATTACAATATGATAGTTTGTTCTTCGAATGAATACCTAACGATACATTGTTTCTACAAGTTATTACATTGTATGATGTATTAGTCATTGGAGGAGCGGAACACGATCTGCTCTGGTTGTTATTTCAAGTATTTTTTTCCTGCTTGCGTATCACTTTGATTAATGTTAATGGTCTAGCCCTTGCATAAAAACTATATAGTTGGGAGTCTGCTGAATGCGAAAATAACTTGGTTTGTCTTTTGGGCTTCCTAGAGCAATAAGACAGACATTGTTATCAGCAAATACGAAGATAGCCTTCTGGTGAGTTGCAACTCTCAGCTCATATTCAATCAAATGGTAATTATAACATGTGAAATATGCTAATCTGTCATCGAATCTGCAGGTGACTGTGACACAAATAGGATGCATGGGGAGCATATTAGCTGCTAAGTATGTTTTCTATTCTCATGCAGATGCCTTCGCAATTCTCATTAACATGTAAAGTGTGGTTTATTCTTTGCATTTTCAGTTCAGCATAACTTCCTTCCTCCGTGCTATGCTGGTCTTAACTTCTTGAAATTTGAAACCTTCAAATCTAAGATATTTAGATGATTTTTGTTTTGAAAGACCATGGGGAATCCCTACACAAATATTTGCTCATGTGCTTAATCATCTAGTGGCAAGAAGCTACAAAACTATTGAGCATTGCTGTAGAAGAGCATATCAGGTTATAACTTCCAGATTTTCACATGCCCATGTTTCCATTCAAGATAATGCTTTCGTTATTCCCTCAACATGATAAACAATAGGTTCCTGCATCTAACACCTTATCGAATGATGTGTCCACTAAGAGGTGACAAACATGGTTATTAAGGCGTCCATAAGGCGACGCTTAGGCGCCGCTTAGGCGGTAAGGCGCCGCCGGTCCATGCCGCCGCCTGCCGCGCACGCGCAGACAGAGGAGGAGGCCGAGGAGCACGATGTCTGGGGCTGCCGCCTTAGCGCGAGGAGTCGAGGAGCGCTGGCGAACCAAGCCTTAGCACGAGAGAGGGGGAAGAGGACTCACCGAACCCTAGGCGTCGGCGCCGCCCATCTCGCCGCGCCACGGCGGATCTGCTAGCTGTCGCCTCTCCGGCCCAACTACGCGGATCTCGTCCCTTGCGCCTCCTGTCTCGGCGAGTCGGCGTCGCCTCTCCAAGATCCTCCTGCCTGGCGAGTCGGCGTCGCTTCTCCGGCCATCCTCGCCGCCAAAGGTACACCTCTCTTCCGTCCTCTCCCCTCCTCTCTGCGCTGAATCTTGGCTTATCGCCACCGGATTTGGCTGTGGATCTGGCTACAGAGGTGAGAGTGACTGGGAGATGAGAGGCAGGGAGAGAGAGACCGTGGGAGATGAGTGATGACGAGAGGAGAGGCGGCTAGGGCTAGGCGCCGGATGGGGTGGTGTTGGGCATGATGCTGGGATGATGGGCTCGGTTGGGCTGGGCCTACTTTCTTCTCCTCCTTTTGTTTTTTCTTTTTCGTTTCTTCTTCCACTCGCGAACGCCGCTTTTCTTACCGGTATGGCGTCGCCTCGACCATCCAAGGCGACGCCTAGGCGTCGAGCGGTTCCTTGGCGCCTTGGGACGCCTTAGCGCCTTAATAACCATGGTGACAAAGCAGTGTTGTGGAGATTTTATAGCTAAAAAGAGTTAGCCTGATAACATTATAGAGAATTTAGACAGTTCCATTGTATTATTTTACCTTGAAACTTATGTACCGTATTTCTGATTGAGCCTTCTTCCCCCTCAATAGGAAAGATGAAAGTGTTTTCTCTGACCCCAACCTACAACGTATCTGTTCTTTTTGGAAAGAGAGATGAGGTAAGCTTATTAGACCGTCAATGTAAGGTCTGACTAGGGACACATCTAACAACTGTGTGCAAAATGTTGTGATTGCAGCCGCTCCTACTCGTTTGTGCACGTCAACTGATTGAACATATAAGGTTTGCTTTCTTCACCATCTGCTCATGCCATCTGGTGTTTCCCCACATGTATTAATAACTTTTCGTGACATCTGGTGTGTAGTGGTGGCCAGATGGGCCGCCTGGCATGGGCCCGTGCTGGCCTGACACGATTAGGCTCGGGCACTATTCGGGCCAGGCCGTGCTAGCTTGTGGGAAGGGGTGCCGACCCAAGCATAGCATGCCGGCCTCTCGAGCTGCGTCGGGCTGGTCCGGGTATGTTTAGCCCATCTCGGCCCAATTTTTTAAAAAAATATCAGAAAATTCAAAAACTGTATAGAATTCAAAAACCCATCTCTTTTTCCTTATTTTTTTTTTTTCTTTCCTCCTTTTCTTTTCCTCCCTTTTCTCTTTTTTCTTTTCTCCTCCCGGTGTGCCTTCTTTTTTCCTCTTTCTCTTCTTTTAAACCAGAGACTCCTCCCCCCTCCTTCCCTTCTCTCCGACTAAGCTGGCTCGGATCTGGCCGCCAATGCACCGCCTCAAGCCGCCGGCCGCCATTGCTCCTCAAGTTGCCGACGCCCTCGGCTGCGTCGCCTTGCCTCAGCCGCACCGCCCTGCCTCAGCCTTGGGGGGTTGGGCTCCCCCACAGCGCGGCCTCCATCGAACCGCCGTTGCTCCTCCTACCGACGCTTGGTCGCTGCCAAGCCGCCACTAGCGCTACAGCCCGGGCTGCCGCGACGCCTTGGCGCCGTCGCGCCATAGCACTGCCTCGGTGTCATGCCACGCCGCCGCTGGCGCTCAGCTGAGCCACCACTCCTTCTCGACGTCGGCCGGCTCCTCCGCACCGGCCGAGCCACATCGCCTCTGTGTCAGCCACATCCGGCCTCCTTGGTCGCCGCCTCGCCGGCCGTGCTGCCAGGCTGTGCCATGCCTAGCCCACCACGACACTGTGTGTGCTGTGCTGGCCTGTTCAGCCTGGTGCGGACCCAAGCACAGTGCGGACACTCGGGCCGTATCGTGCCCGACTGAGCCAACAGTGCCATGCTTCGGGCCGGCCCAGGAGGCACTGCCCATCTAGCCATCTCTATTGGTGCGTCCCCACATCTTTGAATAACTTTTCATATGATTTTATGCTTGTCATGGCATTAGTATTTGAACTGCATGCGATTTTGGATAAGGTGCAGGTAGGAGCATGGCTGCACCTATCCATTATTCCATTTAGTCATTTTGTTTAGAAGTATTGGTAACCATTTGAAAATAATTAGCAACAATAAGATCCTCTTCTTTTATACTTTTCTTGGAGTACAATGCAAATGTTCTCCAGCAATGGCCCTTTGATTATGATCATCATTTTAGTTCTTCTCCCTGCAGCTTTTCTGCTGCTTTTATCACTGAACAGAGAGGGGCGAGGGAAGTAGTGGCTCTCAAGGCCCGCCGGGGGTGGGCGCAAAGAGGGGCGAGTGGGGTGAGGGAAGTAGTGGCTCTCGGGGCCTCGGGGGGCGAGGGAACAGAGGGGCGAGAGAGGAGAGAGCTGGGGCGAGGGAACAGAGAGGGAGCTGGAGATTACATAGGGAGATGAAGGGCTGGCGAGCTAGGAGTTGCCTCGGCGGGATCTAGAGGTTGCCTCGACGGGATCTGGAGGGAGATGAGGCGGGAAGACGAAGGGCGGTGGCGAGCTGGGAGCTCCAGCTCCCGCCGAGGGAGACGAAGGGCGGCGGCCAGCTGGGAGCTGCGGCCGAGGGCGACGAAGGGTGGCGGCGACGAGCTGAGAGCCAAGGGCGATGAAGTTTTTGCATGAGCTCTTCACTCCCTCTCTCTGTGAGCTCTGCTCAGTGCATTCCCTCCCTCCCTCCCTCTCTCTGTGAGCTCTTTCTGACAAGCGGACCCCACCTGTCAAGTCGAGTCGCCAGCCCAAGTCGCCATTGCTCCACCGACTTGTCGACTAGTCGACGACTTAATAAGCATGTTGTAAACTGTTCCTCCAGCTGATGATACCGCACGCCATTTTCTTCTGGGGCATTTCCTTATATGCCACTGAATAACTTTATATATTCCTTATATGTCACTGATGTCTCACTGGAATGTGGGTTTGGGGCTCACATGTCAGCCTCAGTGGCATGTAGGGGATTAATCCTTTTCTTATATATGCAGACACAAAGGAATATTATGTATGGAGGTGTTGCATTACCATTTTGTGCTCACATTATTCTCATAAATATTTTTTGCAGTGGTTGTGGATCAAGTCAATCATTGGTGATCTCTCTTGGTCTGAAGGATCATTCTCAGGTAAGAGTTGAAATAATTTCCTGTGGTATGACTCTCTTCACTAATATATTTTGTGGTATTGCTAACTCAATGTCAATTTTCTCTGCCATAATGTTCCTCCTGAATTGCTGAATCGGCATGATTACTATGTTGATTACAATTGATCGTTGCTTTGGCCAAACCCCTGGAAATTCTCGGATGAATGCATAGTCAGCTGGCAATATGCATAATAGTGCGGATAGCTCCCGCCATTTTTGTGTTGAAATCAATAATGCTGTCAACGCATGTCTGATGCAATTTTGGGGAATTTTCAGGGAACACTGAAACAGATAACTTCCGCTGTCATTGAGAACCGTCTATGGTGAAAATTTAGCAAACCAAGCTGGGTTTGAGATGGGCACATATATATTCAGTTCATGGACACAGATGTTGACATACATATTTAGTGTCGAGCAAAATCAGCCCTCCTTTATCATCCCCGAAATTCTAAAAATTTTGTAGTTAGAATTTGTTCCTGGTTGAACTACACGAGGTGATCTCCCCGCTAAGTTCTTTGATCAATATTCTCCTATCATGAGTTAGGTGGATAGTTTTGACGTGCCTTTAGATTTGTGTGCTTGTGAATGCTTGTAGGCTCATGTTGCTAATTTGTCGACTAATATTGATGTAAGCAAAGCACTTTCCAGGAACATCCTATTTCTTTGGTATTGCAAGGTCACTTCTTTTTTTGCTGGAAGCATTTTAACATCTGACTCATTGGAGCAACACATAGTTCATATAGATCATACTGCAAACTAGTAGGAAAAACTTTGGGCATGTTTGGATTTTTTGCCCACTTTTCCCTAATCAAAGAATAACCCATCTAGGCTTTCGCCCAAAGAGGTGAAGTAATTTGTCATGCTAGCATTTTTTTCTGGCGATTACAAGAAGACGCATATGCACACACCACCACACACACCTAGATAGACGGAGGTTATAGATAAATTCGTAACCTTATAAATTTCTATTGAAATGTACTCACGTGTGGGTAATAAGTAGGGCATTAGGATTTGAACCCTGATGAGGTGAAGTCGTACACTCGTAACTTTGTCACCACCTCTCCACATCAAGAGGTGGTTCTTTGTAAAGCTAGCTGTTTGGTTCCTTTACCTTGAGTGAAACAACGAGTCTATTGTGTTCCTAAAAAACGATTCTATATTTTGTGAAAGAAAAACATGACACAATCACTTGATTTTTTTTTATATGACTAAAATTACACTATGAGGCTCTAAACTTCTAACAAAGTACCACTGAGGTCCCTAAAAAAGTTGAAAATTTATCCGTTAGGTCCACAAACTTATAAAATTGTATCAATTATGTCATTTCGACTTTAACTTGATCTAAAGTGCAGATGTTACCCTAGAATAAAGGTACGATGATTATGTTGATCATCAGGTGACCATGAATTGCCAAATTAATAATCCGTCTAAACGATTGATATAGTTCAGGAGGATTATTTATCTTGTCACCGGTTTTCAGATTGCTGGATGTATCATAAAGTTTGATCAAAATTTGTTTTACACCTTCATTTAATAGTACCTTGACAACTTTAGCTAATTAAGAAAGTCGCAATAACCTAAGTGACACAGTTTGCAAGAATGAAGTTTTGAAGTGGCACTTAATTACTCCATGTATTCAAGAATACAAGATATTTTGGACATCGACACAGTCTTCGATATGCAACTTTTGTTCATTACTTTTTATATGAATATATTCATAAAATGATATAAAATTATTATATTATGAAAATATTTTTCATGACTAATATAGTGATATCATTTTCACATGATCGATACAAATAGTTTTTTATATATTAGTGGTCAAAGTTACAAAAATTTGACTAACGTTTTCAAAAACATCGTATATTTTTGAACGGATGAGTAGGACCTAACAAGTTAAATTTTCAGTTCAAGGACCTAATTGATACTCCGTTACGAGTTTGGTGACCGTCTATGCAATTTACTATCTTATAATAACATCTATCTTAATGTAAGCATGAAAAACAAATCTTATGCGAAACATGACGGACGCACTCACACGCGCACACACCACACGTGAATGTGACCTTAACACATACCTAATTTAGAGCGGAGTCTTTAAGTCCCACGTAGCGTGGGTACACACTTTGATCATTGAACAAACCATGCGTGAATTCCACCCAGTGAGACAACCCGGGCTCACACCCGGATGGGCGGTGCGCTCACTTGGCGGCGCCACCAACCGAGCTACGCTCGGTCCTCATCTTATGCAAACTTTGCCCATGTGGGAGAGTCGACTTCATCTTCAAGCCCTTTTGAGTGCGCTGGAGAACCAATTTATCTCACACAGAAAGTTGTTCACTCGAGCAATTTAGAACCAATTCATCATAACCAAGAATAAATCACGATTACTTAAGAAAACTGTATCTTACAAAGAACAAATAATAATTAATCAATGGAACAAATATAACAAATAGTAACTGCATCTCAACACGGTCAGTTAATTAGCTGTGCCTTGCTGCTGGTTGCTACCCTGACCCTGCAGACAGCAATTGTCACCTCCATCTGCAGGATTGCTGACACCCTCTCCCTCTATCATCGCCGCCGCCGCTGCTCCGTCAATTGAGTCGCCGCAGAGCTCGTCGAACGTGAAACTATCGTTGAAGCCGTCGTCCACGAACATCTGGATGTCGTCGCTCAGAAGTAGCTGGTAGTCGTCATCCTCGGGCACGGCGAGCCCCGACGACGGCGAGGCCTGCTGCTGCATGTCGCACCACTCGTTGCGCCCGTCGGCCACGGCGATTCCGGCCGCAGGCGCCGGCGGCGAGGCCTGCTGCTGCATGTCGCACCACTCGTTGCGCCCGTCGGCCACGGTGATTCCGGCCGCAGGCGCCGGCGGCGAGGCCTGCTTCTGCAGCTCGCACCACTCGTTGAACGCGTCGGCCATGTAGCCCTCGGCAGCCGGCGCCGGCGCGGGCGGGGGCGGGTCCATCTGCAGCGGCTGTTGCCAGCAGTCCGCGTGCCAGGCGTAGCCGAAGTGCCCGCTGCCGTGCGGCGGCAGCGCAACGGCGGCCTGCTGCTGCGGCGGCGGGTAGTTCGCAGCAGGTGGCGCCACTGACGCCATCGACGGCGCCGACGGGTAGTTGGCAGCAGATGGCGCCACTGACGCCATCGACGGCGCCGGCCAGTCCGTGAACCCGACGTAGCCGCCGTGCCTGGCACCGTACAGCGGAGCATGCTGCGCCGGCAGGTATGCAGCGCTCGGCGGCGCCCAGCTACTTGGTCCCGGCGCCGCCGCCGCGGCACCGAACGCGTACTGCTGCTGCTGGTAGAATTGGGCTCGCTCAACACTGCCTTGCACCATGTGCGTCTGTGAGGTCGAGGCTACGTTTGCTTGGTTCACCATGAAAGCTGCTGGATGGACCGGCGCCGGCAGCGCCATCGCCGTTGACGTCGAGGGCTTGTCCGAGCCGGAGAAGGTAGCGACGAACTTGTCAGAGCCGCTCAGCTGGTGTGCTTGTCCGCGCTGGTCTGCTTTCTTCTTCTCCTTGCCGTTTTTCATCCTGTAGAGGCGGTACACGGCCATGTCCGCGAGCTGCACACACAATGGGGAAATACAATAGTATAATAATGTTAAATTTCAACTGGAAAATACATCGGCAATTGAACTGAAACTGTAATTTTGACCATCAATTTCTATCGTAATAAAGTGTAGAACCTAGCGTTGCAATATTATGAAAACATTTTTCAATGTACCCAATCTAAATAGTACTGAACTAGTGGGAGGTACCTGCATGATTCCCACGATATCGCTTTTTTAAAACCAGAGCGATTACTAATTTTAATAAGTCTAAAGTACATGCACAATTCGATCAAGGTTGTCGGAGGATTAGGATCGTAGGACCGTGCTAGTATGGTTGCTCCAGAATCATGATTTCAAATACTACGAAATTGGAAATTAAACTATCAGCTATGTACTAGTTTTTTTTGTCTAAATAATATATGCCTTTAATTTCTTTTGCGAGGAATATATGTCTTAATTGAACCCCAAAGCATCTACTATTTCGTTCTGTTTAATTTTGAATGTTGATTACCTTGTTGTTGGGGCCTATGATCCTGGTGAACTCGTGCATGCCCCAGGCGGTCTTGTCGGGGTCCCGGTCGCCGTCGAACCTGCGCTGGTAGAACACCATGGTGAGCTTCTGACCGACGTCCACGCCGCCGTTCCTCATCGTCTTCACCGCCTTGCCGCCGCCCGAGGCCTTCCACGCGCCGCCCGCCGCCACGCGCACCGGCCGCTTCTTCCTGCTCGCCGGCGGCGCGAACTCCCTCCTGCTGAAGAAGTAGATGTACCCGGCCTCCGCGCTCTTCTTGTAGGTGTCTGCGGGCCAATCATCAATTCGATTCGATTCATGCATGCGTCAATCACCCCAAAGTGTACGTACGTCATTCTTTGAGAAGAAGAACAACACAACGAAGAGGACGACGACGATGATGATGAAGAAGAAGAGAGGGAGATCGAGGTGGTGGTGGTACCGTAGAGCTGGGTGGGGTGGAAGTCGAGGATCCGGATTTCGTGGAAGATTTTGTGGAGCGGGTAGGGGAGAGGGCGTCCGGCGAGCCTGTCGGAGAGGAGGCCGATGAGCTCCAGCTGCTTGGGCACGAAGTTGTAGCCCTGCGGGAACCCGTGCTTGTTCCGCCCGTCGTCGTGCTCCTCCGCCGCCATGAGAGCGTTCGTCCGCGGCGATCAAATCCCCGCGCGCGCGGCAGCTGATTCCAAGAAGCGGCAGTCAGCGAGGAAGGGTTCGAGGTCGCGGCGAGTCGAGTCGGATTCGGGGGTTCGACCACGAGACGAGAGGAGGAATCGAAGTCCAGGCACAGCTGCGCGCGCGTATTTATGGGGTGGTGTAATTTGGCGGGGAGCTCTGCGAATTCGATTCTGGCTCGGTTGAAATCGGCAAAATTCCGATCCGACGGTGGTGGTGAATCCGAGTTGGGAAAGGAGTAGTAGGATTCAAGGAACCGGCCAGTGCTTCTATTTGTGAAGCACGTGCGGCACAGGCACAATGGCACTTGAGATACTGTTAATCTTTTCGAGAACACTGAGATACTGTTGATTAGGCGACACAGAAGGTTAAGCTTCTTAAGCAGCGGGGATGGACTAGTGTGAGACGAGCGATTTGGGCATTTCTGGAGGGTAGAAACGCCTTTTTAATTCCTACTGTTGTCTCCTCGCCTGTTAGGTCATTCACGTCACGAATACAGAGGATTTTTTTTAAAAAAAATAATTGTAACATTCCCAAAAATATAAACTTGGAATAATTGTACTAAGAATAAATGTGGAAAGTATTTTGAGCATGTTTTTGAAATTTTCCTCAAATTGATTATTGTATTTGCATATAAACAGTAACTTGAAAGAATTTTCGAGAAAAATGCAGAACATATGAAATTCTGGAACAATTACACAAGAAACTAAACTGTGTCAGGAGCCTCCACCAAAATTTTCATAAGTTTTAGAGCCCGTTCGCTATGTTTAAAAATTCGTCAAACCCTCAACCTTTTGTGGAAAATTTTCAAACCAATTACACTTTCCCACCGCCTTATTGGGCCGAAAGCCTAGTGGCCCAGCCCCACACCCGCACCAGCCCACCTCGCATCCACGCTCCTCTCTCTTGCTGGCGCCATGGTATAGGATCAAGGATGACCAACTAGAGGAGGTGAATAGGAGGTTTCTAAAAAACTTGCCCTCCAATTAACAATCTTGACAAATATGGTCTAATTAGAGAATTCTAGCACAAGTCAAGAGATAAATTCTAAGATCACTAAGACACCCCAAGGCTATGTCAAAACTAAATACAATTCTAACTAAGCAATTTTACACAAATAAGTAGCTAGAAGTGTAAATACAGAAATATAAAGACAAGAGAGAAAAACGCAATGAAGACAATCAATATTTTTCCTGTGGTATCGAAGACTTTTTAGTCTTCACTAGTCCACATTGAAGTAATCCCAAACAAATTGGACCGGCACATGTTTTTATTTGTGAAGCACGTGTGGCACAAGCACAATGGCACTTGAGATATTGTTAATCTTTTCAAGAACACTGAGATACTGTTAATTAGGCGACACAAAAGGTTGGGCAGCCACCCAAGTAGTGGGGATGGACTAGTGTGAGACTTGAGCGATTTGGGCCTTTATGGAGGGTAGAAATGCCTTTTTAATTCCTATTGTTGTCTCCTCGCCTGTTAGGTCATTCATGTCAGAAATACAGTGGATTATTTTAAATAATTGTAACATCCCAAAAATGTAACATTGGGATAATTGCACTAAGAATAAATGTGGAAAGTATTTTCAGCATGTTTTTGAAAATTTCCTCAAATTGATTATTGCATTTGCATACAAATAGTAGCTTGAAAGAATTTTTGAGAAAAATACAGGGCACATGAAATTCTGGAACAATTACATAAGAAACTACACTGTGTCAGGAGCCTCCACCAAAATTTTCATAATTTTTAGGGCCCGTTCGCTATGTTTAAAAATTCGTCAAACCCTCAGCCTTTTCTTGAAAATTTTCAAACCAATTACACTTTCCCACCGCCTTATTGGGCCAAAAGCCCAGCGGCCCAGCCCCACACGCCCGCACCAGCCCACCTCACACTCCCTCTCCTCTCTCTTGCTGGCGTTGTGTTGTAGGATCAAGGATGACCAACTAGAGGGGGTGAATATGAGGTTTCTAAAAAACTTGCCCTCTAATTAACAATCTTAACAAGTATGGTGTAATTAGAGAATTCTAGCATAAGTCAAGAGATAAATTCTAAGATCACTAAGACACCCCAAGGCTATGTCAAAACTAAATATAATTATAGCTAAGCAATTTTACACAAATAATTAGCCAGAAATGTAAATACGGAAATAGTAAAAGACAAGAGAGAAAAACCACAATAAAGACAATCGATGCTTTTCTCGTGGTATCGAAGGCTTGCTAGTCTTCACTAGTCCACGTTGAGGTAAGCCCAAATGAATTGGACCGGCTCCACAAATTGAGCCTAATGAACCTCAATTCCACTTGGATTGCTCTTCCTCCACTCCGGAGATGACGAGCATCAAACCACTCACAACCGGTGCTAGACCTCTTCACAACCTTCTTGAAGAGATCACCACACAAACTTCCTCCAAGCCGTCTAGGTGCCAGCAAGCTCCATGAGTAATAAATCACAGCCCTTGCTTGAAGGTATCAAGTGCCAAAAGATCAACAAATGATGTAAATGCACTTTAATGCTCTCAACTACCTCAAAATGAGAAATATGAGCAATAGATTAGTAGAAAGTGCACCAATGGCTCAAATATATGCAATGATGTCAGTAGTGTTTTGCTTGATGTTGGTGAGGGGGTATTTATAGCCTCCAACCACAAATTCGACCGTTTGGGGCAAGATTCCTAAAAATTCAATTAGTGTGATACTACCACCATGTATTGGTTGGTACCACCATACCTAGAGTTCAATGGTAATATGTTGTTCATTTAATGCTTCTAAACTAGCTGTTACGGTCTGGTACGATACTACTACACTCATATGGGCCGGTACTATCGCATGATGGTAGTACCACCGGTCAAACGGAACTACTATTTTCCAGGGGAGAAATGCCCAAAAACATGCTCTCTTAAAATAACATACCGCCAACTAGAAATCGGTCCTACCGCACGGCGGTACTACCACTTCTCAGGTGCGGTCATACCGTGTTTACTAATCTTTTTCCATATGTTGTTCTAAAATGCAATGCATGACTCTTAGTTGATCAATATGGCATCATCATAAGATTTTAAGCTACTAGCCATGATCTCTCTTTATAGTACAGCGTCTAATCTATCAATTCGGTCTTTCCACCAAACACCGAAACCGGTAAAAACTATAAAAGAGCCCTTAGGCTACAAAATACCTTTGCCTTATCACACATGTTAGTCCTTTAACACATTATTGTCATTAATTACTAAAATTATTTTTAGGGTCTAGAAGCTTTCATGTGGCCCCACCTGTCAGAACCCTTCGTCCACCTTGCGTCGTGCTAGTGCGCTCGCGCCCGCTCCACCGCTCACCCACGGAACGCGACCACCGCCCACCATTTTGCGCCTTCACCTGCTCCCGTCGTCTCCGCCTGAGTCGTACGTCACCGTGCCCATCCTAGCAACCCGCCTGTCGTCGCTTTTTCCCACACGGGCGGAGACACTAGAGCGTGCTCACGATATTATCGCCGCGCCCGCCACGATCTCGTCGTTCTTCTCGCACCATTCTCATCGGTACATAAGCTCCCCATTGTGTCATCTTCTTCCTCAGCTCGCCCATGTTCCATTTTCGCACAAAACCAAGTTTATCACTCCCTAACATGTGTGTCGTTCTCGATGTCGGTGAGCGCGCCTCCGCACCATTGCCGCTCTGGTGAGCTTCTCCTTCCACGACGTGCGCGTCATTATGATCCTTGAGCTTCGCACATCCTTCTCCTTTGCTCAATGTAGCCCTAGGAGCTCCGTAGCACAACCACAATGCTTTCATCTTTGTCTCCGGGGCACACCTGATCCAAGTCATTATACTCCTGCTGTTCCGGTGAGTTTGATCTCAACCCAATTGCGTCACAATCTGTTCTATGCCCTAGTGATGCAATCCTTCACTTAATACATGCTATCTCGCAAGGAATCAAGCCTTCCCGCCCTTTTACCCATTTTCGGCCGCCGCTATTTCCGTCGATCTCCACCAACCCATTGAGTCCCTGGTCGATTCCTTCCATTACCATCTCTGGCATGCCTGTGAGCTAATGCATGCCTTCTTGTAGCATCTCCATCGATGTAGAGCACCTTCACCGAGAGACCTCTCTGCGTTTCGCTGCTCATCACTGACAAGCCGCCCCAAGTTGTCTCTAACCTCATTATCATCACCTTTGTGATCGTGGTGAGCCCCTGAACCTCATGTGCACTTCATTTCGTCTCGGGCAAGTAGTTTACGCCATAGACACTAGCTCTATCCATGGCGCCGCCGCAGAAAATACTACCGGCTTGCCTTCTATGACCCTAGGTCCCATGCCTGGCCCGTTAGCATCGCTTGGACAGTGCCCCAAGCCTTTAGCCCAGGGGATGTCTCCCTCGTGAAATTCCCTATGAGCCCGAGTGCCTCCGCCGCTCCTTGCCAACGTAGCGCCGCCTTTGGGCCACCTCTTTTGTCGCCACCACCACCCAAAGCATCGCCATGCAGCCCTCTTTCCTTTCTGCCACTCAACATCATCATTCATTGCGCCGTTCGCCACCGGTGAGCTCGCCTTTGCGCTCGGCCATGCGCAACCCTATTCTCTCTTTTCTCTCTCTAATAGTGGGTCCTACTCGCGATTAAGATTTTCTTAATGCTAATGATAGTGATTAAGTAGAATAAGTCGATGACATATGGGACCGGCTGAAAAACTAATCAAAAATATAATTTAAATGTGTTTTAGTAATTAAGTTACTGACATGCGGGACCCACATACGGCTTTCAGAATTAAAATGTGTTTTCGAAACCGAGAGGCTGACAAGTGGACCCCACCTATCAGCAAGTTAAAAATCAAATTAGGTTTTGTCGGTGAAATAGAACCGATCTTACGTATGATTATTTGTATCGGGGGGTCTCCTACGATTGGAACTATGCAGAGAGAAGATACAGGATTTTCTATAGATTCAGGCCTTCTCCAGATAGAATAATAACCTCACTCCTGTTGTGTTGTATTGAGAGTGCTAATTATAATCAAGAGGAAAACTAAAGTCTAATGTCTTGTGCTCCAGATTGCTCAGTTCTCCCTTCTACCTTCTGACTTCAACCTTTATATAGCGTATGAGGAGGTGGCAGTTCCTCCAATCCAAGAGACGCCCCAATGTTCCAAATAATGAACCATTGATGGAGGTTATTGTCAGAGAGACAAGTCCCCCACGTTGCCAGATGGTTATTGTCGAAGACAGAGAAGAGAACGTGCAGGTATTCTTGAAGATAACTGTGTATGCTAACTACCGTGTGTATCAGACACGACGCATACAACTTCCTAATTAATTAGGTCTACATGACAGCAAGCTTTATTAACTACAAGGTTATCGAGGCCAGGCTGGTCAAAGCTAGGCAAGTCGTAGAAGATCTTATGACTACAAGGTAGTCGTAGAAAGACTTACGACTATGCTATGATATTAGATAGACTTAAGACCATGGGGTGATCATAAAAAAGCTTACGACCACACAACTTGGTTTTTCCCTTATGAGTAATAAGGGGTGTATTTAAGACCAGTATGGAGATATTAATAAGATTTACAGATAAATAATAATTAAATGAGAATTGTTATATCCTCGTCAGATTTAATCATTTAGTTAATAACTAATGAGGCACTGATATGTGGAATCATCACTGTTTTCGTAAATAAAAAAAAAAACCGAAAGACTAACATGTAGGGCCCACATGTATTGAGCTAAGTTGGATATACCAAACCGGTGGTTAGGCAAGTTCTGTGTCTGCTACTTGGTACAAGGTTCTAGTCCTTGTCTCCAGTGAGGAAATGGACCAACACCAACCCGTGGCTATCCACCTGCTTAGTCTCACCTTCGACTCACTTTTGTCGAGTCTATTGGGTTTTTCAGTCCCCTGGCCTCGGTCCTCAACTCTCCACCAAAACCATTGGTGGTTAGCCAATACTCTTTTTCAATATTTGTAAACATATTGTATGACAATGCCGAATATTTATTAATATTTTATGTATCTTAAACTTGCCAAGGTGAATATAGCCTACAAAAGAATAGGTGGGTGTGGGTGTATGGTTTGATAGGATTTATCTAAGCATCATGTCATTCAAAAATATTATTTCAATAAATAATTGCCATAAATATGATAATAAAACTAATAATATAAGTACATGAAATATAGACTCAAAATGATCAAAGAATGCAACTTGTCTCCACATCTGCAGTCCTTGTAACATCCCAAAGTGTTGTTACCAAAATAAAAAGAAAATAAAGTTATTATCTTATTGGATTTTCTGAATTTGGTATAGTTTCATTGCTGTATTTGAATTTTCAAAATCCTAAATGTTAAAATTTAAAATTTATCTGAAGTTCTTGAAGTTTTATTTGGTTGGATTTGAAAAATAAAAATTTAATTAATTTCTGGAATTTTCTGAGTTTTCCTAAGCTTTTTAGAGCCAAAATAAATTTATTTGCAAAATTAAAAACCAACTTTGAGTTGGAAATAATTTTATTAAGTCCAAAATAAGTATGGGAATTTCTGTGAATTTTCTCATAATTTTTTGGATTTATTTTGCTATTCTCTAAAGCCTTTTTGAATTAACTACATTAAATAAATTGCAAAAGCATTTAAAAATCCCAAAATGCCTTTTAGCCCGAAACCTTGTTCGGCCCATATTAGTCGACAAGGCGATTCGTCAAGAGGGCAAGCACAACGAGATGGAGAATCGCAAGAGAAGAATGGCTGCACAAAAGTTCAACTCTAGAAGTTTTTCTAAAGCTAGAGGGACTTCATCGCATCAAGTCAAATTCCAGTCAACAGCAAACAACCCAGTCAACTTGGAGTCCTCCACCACATCTGATGGTGATCAGGCACAGAAGGACTCATCCTATGTTGCAGGCATCACGTGCTTCAATTGCCATGAGGTTGGGCATTTCGCCAGTAAATGTCCAAAGAAGCGCAGACCGAGAAAAGAGCGTCTGCATACAATGTCACTACCAAGTTCTCATTAGATGATGAGCCAGATGTGGACGACGACAACTCAGGTTGAAGACCTAGCATTGCCCAGCTTTGTATTCCCAGCTTTCTTCTAGCCACTCCGAATCTCGGGGACGAGATTCCTTTTAAGGGGGATAGTTTGTAATATCCCAAAGTGCTGTTACCAAAATAAAAAGAAAATAAATTTATTATCTTATTGGATTTTCTGAATTTGGTAGAGTTTCATTGCTGTATTTGAATTTTCAAAATCCTACATGTTAAAATTTAAAATTTATCTGAAGTTCTTGAAGTTTTATTTGGTTGGATTTGAAAAATAAAAATTTAATTAATTTCTGAATTTTGAGTTTTTAAAGCTTTTCCTAAGCTTTTTAGAGCCAAAACAAATTTATTTGCAAAATTAAAAACCAACTTTGAGTTGGAAATAATTTTATTAAGTCCAAAATAAGTATGGGAATTTCTGTGAATTTTCTCATAATTTTTTGGATTTTTTTGCTATTCTCTAAAGCCTTTTTGAATTAACTAGATTAAATAAATTGCAAAAGCATTTAAAAATCCCAAAATGCCTTTTGGGCCGAAACCTTGTTCGGCCCATATTCTTTTTCCGCGCCCCGGCCCATTTCGACCTGCTCCACCCCAGCCCGCTCCTCTCTCTCACCTACCCGGCCCCACTCGCCAGCCACTCACCTCCCTCTCTTCTCTCACCGACGCGTGGGCCCACGCCTAAGCCCTTCGTCCTCGCTCCTTTCTTCCCCAACGCGCAGGCGCCGCCATTTTTGGCTGCGCCAAAGCTCAGTCAAATCGGCGCGCTCAACCGCCCCGCCTCCCGCGCAACGTGCGCATGATTCCCGGCACCCCTAACCGCCTCCACCCCCACGATCTTCCCCCTCGTTTCGCGCACGATTTCGCCGGAACGCCCGCGCGCCTAACCGCCGCCACCGCCAACCTCGCGCACACGATCTCCCTCTACCGGCCTCCTCTGCCCCTATAAAAGGGAGCACGGGGAAGCTCTTCTCCCACTCAACCTCTCCCCCTCACTCACCCCTTAACATCCCAGATCTTCTGTGCATAACTGAACTAGTCCCATGATCAGTGGCTAGCTCACACAGTAAACAAATGTGATAACACAACCATAAATGTTAAAAGTTATTAAATAACAACATAGTTGATTACAAGATAGCCTTACAGGGCAACATTAAATAAACACAGCGGAAGACGATAAAGTAGTAGTAGGGTCCAGCAATCTGCCATAGGCAATCGACTGGGGTAGCGGCCTAGTCGTCATGATCCACACCTGAAGCGAAGTCCTTCTCCTCTGAAATTTTGTTTGCATAAAGCAAGAATGAGCACAACTTCCGTGCTCGCAAGTTACACCCATCAAATAACAGAATGATATGCATAAATGGATGTAACATAGGATGGCTTATAGGGTTATTTGTGCGAAAATATATTTGACATTAAATACCATACTAATTTCAAAAGCTCAAGTTTTATAAAATCTAAAATTGAATTTGAATTGATAAAGATAGTGTAGGCACCAACCTAACACCAACATAAACACAGGCACCAACCCGGGGCTTCAACCCATAGCTTTTCTCATGGACACCCATCCATGTCAAATTGTTTTACAAAAACATTTTGAAATCGAAGTCTAACTTTGAGTGGCTTTGCCAGCATGTCCATGACCGTGAACACGGCTATTCGAATAGTTTTACACTCTGCAGAGGTTGTACAACTTTACCCACAAGACATAAATTCTCTAGTTGTTTGGCATCCGTCGATACCACCGCTCACTACCTTAGGTAAGCAGTCTAGAGTACGTGTCAAGGCCTTTACAATGCGCCATTCCACCATAGTCCTCCCTCGCTAAGGTTTCACCCCCTTTGGACTATCCGTCCGCAGGGTTCAGGCCCCCTCTTGCGCTAGGTGGGACTAACATAAGTCGTAACACGACTACCCACCGCACCAACAGGAATGACCATAATGGAACTTTGCAAATTAATCAGCCAGGTCCTGCCCATACAAGACATGTGGTAGTACGATGTGGCTTAGCAAGATGCGGCTCGAAGACCGGTCCTTAACTGACCTGGGCGACAACCAACAGAACCCTGGGCCTCAACCTACCCAGTTGAGCCCGTGCATAAACCTGCACCCACCAGACCACCAATTCGCCCAAGTCCAAACCATCATTTTATTTTATTTTTCAAGCATTTGTAAAACTCCCATAACACACCAATGCCAAGGGTACAATTTAAACAACATTTGACTTTTGGCTGAAATTCCCCAAATGAAACATATGTGATCTATAAGCATGGCTAAGCACAATATTTTCCAAATGATCCTAGTCCATACTATTGTATCAACTAGGTTTTTATCTAGGGTGACAATATGTTTGATTTGATATCAAAATTGGCCATACAAAGGATTTTAGCCATAGCTATAAATTTAAAACAGGAATTTAAATTACTGAATATAAATAAGCATGCAATAACAATTTGAAACAGAATTTAAATAATTCTAAATAATGGGTGCAAATATGATCAAGAATGTAACTTGCCTCGCTTGAGGTGAACAGATCAACTGATATTGAGGTGATGTTGTTTTTCTTAACAGGTCACCTAGTACTCACAAGTACTTTCTCCAGGTAGTCTATGAGTACAATCACGATGATCATACAGTCAAAATCAATCCTCTTATGTGCTCTTCAACGGCGTCGAAATCTGACTTTCCGAAGTCGTCGAAATCTATACGCGAAAATAAGCCAAATTCAAACTAAATTCAAATAAGATTCAAATAAACCCCAAATTGAATAATTTTGGTTTAGTTGGCTAGATCTTGAATTTATATAAATTTAGAAATTTGAATGGGCTCAATCGGAGTTCATATGCAAAAGATATGGGCTTTTGAAGTTTGAATTTACATGAAATGTTAGATTTATGGTTTAAAGGAATTTGTGGTCAAATGAACTCAAAATTAAATAATTTTGGTTTAGTTACCTAGATAATGATTTTATACAAATTTTGCAATTTGAATCACCCAATTTGGAGCTGGGATTCAAAAGATATGAATTTTCTAAGTTTTAAATCTATTTAAACTTAAATCCTGAATTTATTGGATTTTCCTGATTTATTTTTCTGAAGGAAAAACTATTTATTGCGCAAGGCTTACGTCAGCACCCAGGATTTTGATTTTCCAACCGATTTATTTTTAATCGAAAAATCCTGGAGTCTATGACAGGTGGGCCATACTGGGTCAACGGACCTAGTCTACGGCGGTCAATGGACCACGGTGAACCCAGTGCACCGCAACAGTGCATGGGAGGGAGGTGGCGCGTGTGTGCGTGTGTGGCTGCCACGTAGGCAACCACGTGGGCAGGGGGTGACCTGGCGAGGAGGTGGCGTACACGTGGCGCCACAGTGGCGGCCACGTCGGTGCGAGGCGGCGGCGGCTCGGTCGCAAGCTCGCCGGCGATAGGGGCTCCGGCGAGGGGTGCGGTTGATACCAAAAGGAAGAGGGGACGATGCCGAACATGGTGCTCACCGAGGTTGCGAGAAATCAAGGCGGAAAGGTCGTCGGCGACGAGCTTGAGCGGCGGTGAAATTGGGTCGAAGGCGGCGCGGTGGTCCGGTGGCGTTCCGGCGAGGCGCGCGCGCACGGGTGCGCCACGACGAGGCGGTGCCATTGGTGGCGTCGGCGAGGCGAGTTCCTCAACGGTGGTGGTGCTAGAGGCGGCTTTAGGCCGGCGGCGACTAAAACTCCGATTCCGACGAAACGGGCGTGAGAGAGGAGGGGTGAGTGAGGGGGAGAGGTTGAGTGGGAGAAGAGCTTCCCCGTGCTCCCTTTTATAGGGGCGGAGGAGGCCGGTAGAGGGAGATCGTGTGCGCGAGGTCGGCGGTGGCGGCGGTTAGGCACGCAGGCGTTCCGGCGAAATCGTGCGCGAAACGAGGGGGAAGATCGTGGGGGTGGAGGCGGTTAGGGGCGCCGGGAATCATGCGCACGTTGCGCGAGGCGGAGCGGTTAGCGCGCGATTGGATCGAGCTTTGGCGCACCAAAATGGCGGCGACTCGGCGCGTTGGGGAAGAAAGGAGCGAGGACGAAGGGGTTAGGCGCGGGCCCACGCGTCGGTGAGAGAAGAGAGGGAGGTGAGTGGCTGGCGAGTGGGGCCGGGTAGGTGAGAGAAAGGAGCGGGCTGTCGTGGAGCAGGCCGAAATGGACCGGGGCGCAGAAAAAGAATATGGGTCGAACAAGGTTTCGGCCCAAAAGGCATTTTGGGATTTTTAAATGCTTTTGCAATTTATTTAATCTAGTTAATTCAAAAAGGCTTTAGAGAATAGCAAAATAAATCCAAAAAATTATGAGAAAATTCACAGAAATTCTCATACTTATTTTGGACTTAATAAAATTATTTGCAACTCAAAGTTGGTTTTTAATTTTCCAAATAAATTTGTTTTGGCTCTAAAAGGCTTAGGAAAAAGCTTTTAAAAACTCAGAAAATTCCAGAAATTAATTAAATTTTTATTTTTCAAATCCAACCAAATAAAACTTCAAGAACTTCAGATAAATTTTAAATTTTAACATTTAGGATTTTGAAAATTCAAATACAGCAATGAAACTCTACCAAATTCAGAAAATCCAATAAGATAATAACTTTATTTTCTTTTTATTTTGATAACAGCACTTTGGGATGTTACAGTCCTTGACTAGATTTATCTCTCCTGTGTCTTGATCAACTACTTCTGTAGCTTGATCAACAAATTCGGATTCTAACGTGGAAGAAAATTAAATAAATAAATCTGGACTTAACAAGAAGTAAGCTGGAAACAAAACAAAATAAATAAATTCAGAAAGTTGAAAAGAAAGGTGGTATGTGCGATTAGGATTTATTGGGTGTTTGATTTGGCTAAACGGAGTTGACAATAGGATTCATGGACATGAAACAATAAAAATGGATATATATATATATATATATATATACGTATGTATGTTACGTATATGTATATGTATATGTATGTATGTATGTATGTAACAGTATTGAATTGGTACTGTTCATTTGTGGATCTGGTTGTGTGAATAGTATTGGGTTTGGGCTTAATAGTAATGGTTGAATAGTGTTAGGCATTTTGGGTGGCTTTGAATAGTAATATGCTCCACCGTGTTACATAGTGTTGAGTTGATTTGGCTGCTGGGCCTACTTCGCGGCCCATTTGGGCACGTGGCCCAATTCAGCCTTCAGCCGAAGGGAGTCTAACTCCCTTTTTTCTTTCTTCTCACTGGTTTCCTTTGCTTTTCCTTCCCTCTCTCCGGCCCACGACGATTGTGGTTGTGGTGGTGGCCGGCGGTGGTGAGGGAGAGTGCATGAAGCATCTAAGAACTACGGGGATTCCATTTTTGAGCTCGACGCAGCTAGAAGTGGCTCGGGGTGGGCTCACGGTGGGGATGGTGCGCAGCCGAGGCAGAGCAATGGCACGACAACGCTACGGGCTCGCTTGGCCAAATTGGCTAGAGCTTGAGCACCAGCATGGTGAGGGGGTCATGGAGGTGGGTCAGTGAAGCTCGAGGTGGTCGGAGGCGGCTTGGCGACAGTGGCCTTGGGTAGCGGAGCTATGGTGCACGGTAGCGACGAGCTGAGGGTGGTGGCGCTAGGTTTGGAGCTAGGGCCGACTTCGTGGTGCTGAGGCAAAGCTCACGGTGGGGTTGGAGGGGTGAGGGTGTGGACATTGGTGGCGAATTGAAGAATGGGGCTTATCGGGTGTTTCTCTGGTGCGGCGGGGATGGCCGGCTTTGGGGAAGAAGGAATGTGGTGATGGTGTTGGTTTGAAGCCGTGGATGAAGATGATGCAGCGGCTCGGGCTTTTATAGCCGGTGGAGGGCAGTGGTGGTAGTGTCCGAGCGGAGCGAGGCGTGGCAGCGACGTGGGTGGTGGAGCGGGCTCAACACTAAGGGGGGGGCAAGGTGGCGGAGGTTTGGCGATGAGGGAATGGTGGCGTCTCACTGGCTTAGGTTCCTGCGCTAGCGAGGGCGGCAATGGCGTCCATGGCACATCAAACACGTGGGTGGCGCGGGAGAAGGGTCAAGGCCAGGGTGGTGCTGGCGCTGCCAATTAATGCCAGGTGGCGAGGAAGGTGCCTTAGGCTTGGTACGAGCGAAGTTGATGGAAGGCCCAGGCGGTGTGGGCGCGCGTGCGAACGGCGGCGTGACACGAGGCAGCTGGGAACAGAGAAGGAAGCGGCGGCGAGGAATACGCTTCTTGGCTGGGAAAGCGGAATTCCGAAAGTGGAAAGCGGAAAAGAGGAAAATCTTTTCAAATTTAGCAAGAAACTCAAATTGAACCAAACATCAAACAAGTTTTAAAATTTTGAATTTTTTGGATCTTTTTCACGCACGATTCCGTCGCTAACGTTAATTGCGCTAATCCAGTTATGATTCACTAGAGAACCAAATTCCAAGAACCGAAACGCGACCCCCAAAACCAACATGGCCGATCAAGAAAATTCTCCAAAATCGGGTGAGAACACACGAACCGTGCGGAATGGAAGCGCAGTACATAAATTCAATCACCCAATGCATACGGGGATCGAGAGGCTGCGTACGTACACGTGGTCGAAGAGGTAGGCGCGGCCGAAGCGGCCCTGGATGTCCCTGGAGAGGACGGCGTCGGAGGAGGCGGCGCCCACGCGGCACCGCCGACACTTGAGCATCGCCGCGCCGCCGCCGAGCGGGCCTCCCGTCGTCGTCCCACGGCAGGACCACCACGAACAGCAACACCATCTCTATCGATCGAGAGAGCAGCGATGGAATCGATGGAGGAAGGAAGCAGAAGGCAGCAGACCCTTTGTCCTTTATTGACTAGCGCAGCAATATTCGTAGTATCAAATGACGTATAAGTAGATGCTTAAAAATATATTTACGTATTTTATAGGGTATTTAGATTTTGAAGGCATTATAAACATTGAAAATGATAATAGAAGTTTGAAGAAAAAATATATTTTGAGGAACATAATAGAAGTATAAGTTTTAATGGAAGAAATCACTGATCATAATAAGTTAGTGTTCTTTAAAACTTAATCACTCTCCATCATGTATAGATCATGTAGTTGCATGCCATATTCTTCCTCTCTAGTTACTCTTTTCTATACCTCTATTTAATCTCAAACAATACATTGATTATGTGTACAACAAATTATCTTATTAGTTTACATGGTACTAGAGTATCTTGCTCATGCATACACCAATGCACGATGGGTGACCTACCTTAACTTCCCTCACACGTCGACTGTCTCACCGAACCGTGTGTTTTCTATCTCCTCTCGTCGCTAGAGCTTTTCTGCTTCAACCTTCAATAGCAAATCCAATGCTTGACCAATCCCTCTTAGTTGATACCCCTTCTAATGCAATACTCTACAACATAGTTATCATCTACTTCTCCCCAATTATTGTTTAATATTGACCGTTGCCACATTAAACACGTATACACGTACAGCCATCGCCAATCTCCGCCTGGGACACCCGTCATGCTCTCCGCTGGCCCTGAGCTTATTCTCTACGACTGCGTCATCTCTACTCCGAGCTCTTTGCTTATCTGTTTCTGTACGCTCGTGCTTCTATTTGTACGAATGCATACATGTATATACATATACATGATGTTATATGTGCCCGATGTCCTCTTCTTCTATCTCGGTCGCAATTCTTCTTCGACATTGGCTAACTCAACGCTACGGCTTCCTCACTAACCGCCGTCGCGGTGACTTACCAACTTAGGAATTTGTATAGAAATTAAATTGTTAATTTTATTTTAGTTTCTATTTCGGATTTCAACTATTTTATGGATTGTACTTGATATGTTATCTTTCTTTTAATCTAGACCGTTATGATATGAACCTATCACAACCGACGATGTAGATCTTTCTCGTTTTATACCAATTAACGTGGGAATTTCTAACCTTGAAGGCGAACATGGTAGCTCCGTTTTCCACCGCTTTATTAATATAATAGATAGATAGATATAAATGGTGTGTATCTATATTTACACATGTGACGATCAAACCAACAAATTGGTGATGATTAACTAAGGGGAATGGATTATCTATTTTTACACGCCTATTTTGGTTTGTGCCCCTGAGAAAAACTCCCGAAAATTCGTAGATATAGCCATGTAGGATATGTTCTCGTATGTACATTTGCAAAGTTTCTTTAAAAAATATGACAAAATGTGCACTGAGAAAAAAAGACAAGCAGAACCAACTTATTATGTTGCTAAAACTTGTGCAAAAAATGATTTTTATGTACAGTGTATGCATATAGTTTTGTTTTTTTGTTTTTTGCCAAGCGCACATGTTCTAACATATCCTATACCCGTCATTTTTGTTCCATTTTTTTTGCAAGAGTATCATGCTCCTTGCAATCGTCATCGGAATCTGTCAATCTGGCGTGTTTCAAGCATGCATGGTTCGTGCTGCCGTCTATCAAAGACAGCGTCACCTCGAAGAATACAAATCCACCGTGCGAACCACGTGCACATGCACCATCTGAATCCTAAAAGTGACTCAAAATTTGTTCAAGACATATTCAACGGTTAGATGGGATGATGGTTTGAATGTGAAAGTTTGCATCAATCTCGAAGTACGTTTTGATGGTACTGATAATACATGTACATATGGAAAAACTATATCTCGTGGCTTCGCCGCAATTTTGTATAGTCAGGATCAGAACAAAATGACAACACACACAATACTATGAAATGAGAAAGATCTGTACTACTGACTGCAGGATACAACAAGATTATGATACATGATACATGAGCCAGAAATAGCATAACAAACCATAATAGCATTCCAGAAATCTACAAAGTAGGGGTCAACACAACAGACAGGGACTAACAGGCGCCTCTTGTGCCTGCCTGCCTAGCTTAATTCTGAACATTACAACATGTTACACCTAAAAGGAAGAGCAGCCCAGCTTTGGATCGACACCAAATTCCTACTAACATATTCTGCGTGAAGAAAAGACAGTTACAACTTCTACGTTACGAATGTCGCAGCAACTTGTGGCGAGGATTTCAGATGATGAGATGACCATTGAATTAGATGGATGGTGAGCATGGGTGAGTCGACAACTGAATACAGACAAGCAGCAAGCTACAAAGCAGGCAGTTATAGGTTTGCATACAGTATCACTACAAAGCTCATGTTCCATCTTGCATCTGCGAGCTGGAGACCAAGACGCGATGGGACCTGCAAAGCGACAAATACAAAGAAATTAAGCCCATGACTTCAGATGTATGACCATGTGCGATTTGTAGCTCTTAAATTTTGTTTTACTTCTAGTTTGTCGTATAACCTTTAGGCTTCAGAGATAATGGCCATAGTGAAAACTCAAATATTAATATAGCAAAGTAATAGTAAACAGATTTGCTAGTGTCAGCTACAGCGCTGTAAGGAAAGACACTAGCGTTAAAAATATAATACAATCCAGCATTCCAGCTGTTAAAATGGTTACCATTTGAAAAAAGAACTAGCAACTGAAACACTAAACTCAAGTTTATCTATCTCCGCATAAACCCAAAAATTGTATGGCAAAAACAACAAGGACAGAATAAATAGTCTTCTCTTCTAAATTTTTCATTATTTCAAAACAAAAATATTAGGCACTACTAAAGAGAGAGATCTAATTAGGGGGTGGATTTGGTTCTCCAAAAAAAAAAGGGGGTGGATTTAACCAACCAAGACAAGTTTTTTCACTATTAATACCTGAATTGGCATCATGGTGTATAAACCACTCTATTAATGATTTACCATGAACAATAAGCTGAAATCAATCAAATGAGCTACTGTTCAAGCTTCGCTGTAGCACTAGTGTTGGGACCGGATTTCTGAATCCGAACCCTCTGTGTATTTCTGCACCAGTACCTGATCAGTAGCTAGTGCACACAGTGGATACAACATTGATAACAAGTTCGAATCACGATTCAACATAAAAGTAATAACAAAGTACCGGCCTTAAGGCCACATTTTTTTCAATAAAAGTCACATGACCTCAAGTCTTACTGCGGCGGAAACAACAAATGTTAAACTCCGAGTGATGGCCCATCAAATTATCCACCAGCATTCGACTGAGGAGCGTAGCCTAGTACTTCAGGTGCCCTTCATCAAAGCCACAGGTGAAGTAGTCGTAGTCCCTCAGCATCGTTGAAGGCTTCTGAGATTTAATTTGAGTGTAGCACGTGAATACATAAAGTACTCCGCAAGTCTTGAAAAAAATGCATATGCATAACTTAACAAATAGGGCTGTTATGAATCTTAGTTTATAATGGGACCGACTTTCTGCGAATTGTAAACATCCGCTCGTCGATCACGCAATTTCGGCGCTTAACACCGCCGAGATGGCGGAACGACGGAGAAGGGTTTGTGCTATAATTGTGATGAGAAGTTCACTAGGGAACACAGATGCCAACTACTCTTCTACCTTCAAGGAGGACGAGCCGGTTCTTTAGCTGGGAGTAATGTTGTGGACTTAGGTCTTGAGGGTAGAGATAAGAAGTAGAGTCGGACTCTGAGAGGCTACTGAGGCGACAACTTGAGATAGGCGGTGCTAGGTGAAGGAGGAATACATAAAATACTCCGCACTTGATTGAGGGGTCAGAATAGATCTAGAATAGCGGTCAGGAGCGACCACGGTGGACTTTAGGGACTAAGAAGTTGTTTATTCATCTTTGCTTCCTTCCTTGATAATGGATACATGCTATCCCTTTTATAGGGACGACCCGACTTGACCCCTAAGAAACAATCTCTATGTCTAAGGAAACTTATCTCTATTAGATGGAAAATATCTTTAAAGAAGTAAACCCAACTAATAAGGAAACTAACTATTCTATCTTTATTTCCTAACTAATGCACCGTGGGGCCGGACGTGAATAGCGTGTGGCGCTACAGTAGAGTCCGTGCTGTTCACACCATAAACAGTACCCAGCCCGTGACATTACACCCCTCGCGACGAGGCAGCTCGTCCTCGAGCTGTGGTGGTGGCTACGGTTGAAATCCTTGGTGGCCCATGTTGATGAGAGGGTATGATGACGACATCGCATCACGTGGACGAGGATCAACGAAGCTCCAATGAACAACAATCATATTGTCGAGTAAGACCCTTTGCTCTTCGCTGTTAGCCTTCAACTTCTCTAAGAGAAATAGTGCGGCACCGGAAGCCATGGTGAGTGGCTCTGATACCAAATGTTATGAACCTTAGTTCATAATGGGGTAAACATCCGTCGGAGGGAGGTCGAACGGCGACGACTTGAGATAGTGTCACGGGCCGGGTACTGTTTATGGCGTGAACAGTACGGATGCTACTGTAGTGCCACATGCTATTCACGTCAGGCCCCACGGGTGCATTAGTTAGGAAATAAAGATAGAATAGTTAGTTTCCTTATTAGTTGGGTTTACTTCTTTAAAAATATATTCCATCTAATAGAGATAAGTTTCCTTAGACATAGCGATTGTTTCTTACGGGTCAAGTCGGATCGTCCCTATAAAAGGGATAGCATGTATCCATTATCAAGGAAGGAAGCAAAGATGAATAAACAACCTCTTAGTCCCTAAAGTCCAGCTGTGGTCGTTCCCTTGACCGGCTATTCTAGATCTATTCCTCCCCCCAATCGGTGCCCTCCTTCACCTAGCGCCGCTCTATCTCAAGTCGTCGTCGTCCGACCTCCCTCCGACGGATGTTTACCCCATTATGAACTAAGGTTGCACAAAGCAATATTTTATGTTTCAATAATTTTCATAAAGCACGTTTGACAATTGTAGTTTCGATAAATAAATTAATTGTTTCACTAGTGAAGGTTCTAGCTACCAGTCACTAGTATCAAGGCTCTAGCCGCCAAGGTTTAAAGAGTATGGCTCTAGCTATCGGAACAACAATCCAAGAGTTCCAACTACTCCCGTATTCCCAAAATAATTCTTTGGAAACAAAACTAAAATCTACCATGTGAAAACGCACATTGCTCGCTCTTGACTCTGGGCACGGCTATTTAAATAGTTTTATACTCTGCAGAGGTTGTACAATTTGACCCACATGAGATACTCAGCTTATTATGTTGACTATGACACGCTTCCTTAGGCGTGCGACTAAACGATTATCACAAGACTTTTACAATACTTTATCCTTACATTAGCTCGCCCGATGAGCTTAACTCCAAGTCATAGACGTCATTTACCATCGACCTGGAGCTCACCGTTGTAGGGGATAACCTGCCCGGACATGGACGTCAATTACCATCACCTGACGCGAGGCCCGACAGACATGGACGTCAATTACCATCGTTTGCACTACCAGGTAACTCCTACCATCTACATCCTGCGGGCTAAATGTCTGGACTAAGTAAATTAATCAACTAAGTCTTCCTATTTAGGACATATGATTGTACGGTATTGCTCGGTATGAATAGACACAAGCGTCAGTCCTTAATATGGCCTGGGCATAATTTAACACAATACAAGTTCTCGTGCTCTAGCTGTATCCGCCTGAACTTACCATCCACCCAAATCTGAACAAATTTTCACCATTTTATTTTATTTTATAATCAACGGCAATACATATTGCCATACATTTCTCAAAATGATTTGCATCAAAGGTAATAATAATTTCCTCCCAAAGGGTGATCATGACCGACAACACATATCTAAGCAATTCTACCATATTAATTAATCCAACAATAATGTAATCAATATCATGGATTTTGTATACTAGGGTATCAAAGTTTCGAGGATATCAACATCAAATGAAGACATTAACAAGTTAGGATAACATCCTACGATTTGAACTTATCATTTTATGTAAATAGCAATGCATATTAATTTTGAAATTTAAAACATGATTTGAAAAACATAGGTACAATATGATCAAAGGAGACTTGCCGTCATCGAAGTTAGAGGTTAACACGTCTGATTGGTCCAAAATGGCTTTTGCGGTATCGGACTACACATGAATCGAGACAAAATAAACAACATAAAAACAAATAAAATCTAAAAATTATAAAATTAGTACCACTAGAGAGATTATGAATTTAGGAGAAAGAATCAACTGATTTGGAGTGCGTACCGAAGAGAACGAACTCCAGGAAGATTTGTCGGAAAGAAAATCCTGAAAATTAGAAAGCAAGGAATATTATGTTCTGATTTTATAATGCAAACTCATTGAGAGTATGACACATGGGCCCAATTGTCAGTGAGTTGGAAAGAGACGACGAAGGAATGAGTATGACATGTGGGACCACATGTCATAGAGATGAAGGAAACAACAAAGAGCAGAGGAAAATTAGAGCAGGCGTAGGGTGGCTCGGGCACAAGGCGTCGACGGCAAGAGGCGGCGCAGCGGCGGTCGGCGTCATAAAAATGGAACCCCGCTGGGGTTCGGTGGTGTGGCCAGAGGAGCACGGGAATGGCGGCGTGGGCGTGCGGCATCGCCAGTGGTGCAACGGTGCCCAGGGAAGGCGGCGCGCGCACGAGAAAGGAGGCGGCCCGAGGAAGCTGCCAGGTTGGTCGAGGTGGCCGGCGGGCCACGGCGGCCGATGGCGGGGAATAGGGTGACGGTGACGGCGGCGGCGGCTCGCTCTGATGATGGTGCAGCCGAAAGGTGAGGGATGGATGGGAAATCTCCAGGAACACGTGATGACGCAGTCCACTCAGCTCAGAACTCACCGGAGGAGTTTCAGCCTGCAACGAATTGCGAAGAAACCCGAAATTGATTGAGGGGAAACGCTCGTGAGTCTCGGGAACACGACGCGACACGATTGGAGGGGCAAAGAACTCACCGGAGCGACGGGAACGGCGACACAAGGTACGAACGGCGACAGGGAAGATGACGCGTTCCAGCGACGATGTGGTATGGGAGAACGTGGGAGTTGGGGCCAAACAAAGAGGAGGCCGAGGCGGACTCGGTGCTCTACTTATAGTTGCGGGGAGGCAAAGGAAATGGACGTGGGCACGACGACATTGATGGCGGTGACGGTTTCGACTCAGTTTTAATGGCGACGCTTGGCGAGGGAAAACGACAAGGATTGAATGCCAGCGGTACTCAGAGAATGCGCTTAACAGATACGATGAAGATCGTTGTATTCTCAGTCCAACACCAACAGTAGCTTTCACATACCTCAATATCCTCTTTACAGCAACCCAATGCACATAAGTGGGAGTTTGTAGAAATTGACAGACCTTATTCACAGAATAAGCTATGTCTAGCCTTGTAAGAGTTAAGTACTGGAATGCCCCTACTGTACTCCTATATCAAAAACCATTCTCTGCTGAGAGTTGATTTCCTCCCTCCTAAGATAATTTCTCAGTTGAAACCATAGGAGTTGAAGTAGGCTTGTAGTGCTGCATATTCACCTTTATCAGTGAATCCTCGGCATATTTTCTTTGTGACAACAGTAGACCAGATTTCTCTTTTGTCACTTCAATGCCAAGAAAATAGTCCAGATTACCCAGATCCTTTATTGCAAAATCTTCAGTCAACTCATTGATGAGTTTTTCAGTAGCTGCAGAAGAACTTGCAATGATAATGTCATCGACATAGATGAGCATGTAAGTTGTAATTTTTGCATTATTGAATATAAACAAGGATGTGTCTGCTTTAGAAGGAACAAAACCAAGTGTTTGTAACTTCATGCTCAATCTTGAATACCAAACCCTGGGATTGATGGCTTTATTCAATTTACACTAAAAATTAGGAAATTTGGATTGATGGCTTTATTCAATTTACACTAAAAATTAGGAAATTTTGAGTCTGGATAACCAGGGGGTTATTTCATGTATACTTCTTCCTAAAGAACTCCATGTAAGAAAGCATTACTGACATTAATCTAACGTAGATGCTAGCCTCTAGATATTGCAATAGTAAGAATCAATCTTACAGTTGTTGGTTTTATCACTGGACTAAAAGTCTCCTGATAATCCAAACCGTATCTCTGCTTGAACCCCTTCGCTACAAGTTGTGCCTTATATGTCAAATGAACCATCAGAGATGAACTTGAGTTTAAAAACCCATTTTGAATAAATGACATTCCTTCCGTATGAGGAGGAACCAAACTCCAGGTTTTGTTTCTCAATAGAGCCTGATACTCGCTGTCCATAGCTTCCTTCCATTGTGGATGGTCCGGAGCTTGTTCATGAGACAAAGGCTCAACAACTACAACCTGAAATGCATGACGGTTTAAAGGATAGCGCATTGTGCCATCAGTATACACTTTCGGCTGGGTGATGTTATTCTAAAGCCGAGTACGCATACGTTGGTTGTTGCTGTTGTTCTTCTTCCGAGCAGAGTCTGATGATCTGGCTGGCTGAGAACTATTAGTTTCTACAAGTGATGGGTTAGCTGCAGGAACATTGTCAGTGTCTTCCTCATAATGATCATCATCTACTGATGGTGCAATGGTCATAGCAGGAGCAGAGGGAAAAACAATAGGAGGTAATGTGGACAGAGAGTTCAAAGAAGTGATTGTCGGACTAGGAATAGTGTTGTTAGGCCGAACAACAAAAGGAAACACGCTCTCATAAAAAATTACATCTCGAGAAATGTAAACACGACTCGAGGAGTGATCTAGACACTTATAGCCTTTATGTATTGTGTTGTAACCCAAGAACACACACTGTTTTGAATGAAACGACAATTTTTGGAGTTGTATCGTTTGAGATTCAGCCAACAGGCGCAACCGAAAGTTTTCAAAATGGAGTAATCAGGATTTGTGTTTAGAAGGCGAGAGATAGGTGTAGAATTACCAATCACTCGACTCGGTAGGCGATTTATGAGATAAGTGGTAGTAAGAAAAGCTTCATCCTAGAATCGAACTGGCATTGATGATTGAGCTAACAAGGCAAGCCCCATATCAACGATATGTCTATGTTTCCTCTCAGCAGTACCATTTTGCTGATGTGTATGTGGGCAGGAGACTCGATGAGAAATCCCTAGTGATCTAAAGTATTTATTTATCTTTTGATACTCACCTCCCCAATCAGATTGAAGAGCTTGTATCCAAGAAGAAGTTTAGAATGTTTCTGAAACTGAAAAAAGACACACTCGACATCTGACTTATGCTTTAGGAGATAGATCCAAGAGAATTTGCTATAATCATCAATAAAGCTAACACAATATCGAAAACCACCTACTGATTTTGGTGCAGGACCCCAAACATTAGTGTACAAGCTACGACCTTGAGGCGACCCAACGCCTCCTCGATCGTCATCGTGGAGAGGTCCAGCAGAGACCGGATCAGCGAGTCATCCGCTTGTACTTCGGGGGCGCAATGAAAGAGCTTCTCGACGCCTCTCTCGCTGTGAGGTGTCGCCGCCGAATCGCACCATCTTCTCGCAACAGGTGTTGAGACGGAGCAAAGTCATCAACGCCTCACCGCTTGAAGGCCGTGTTCTCCCACCCGCGCGGCGCTCGCAGCAGGGACTTGCGCGCGCCGCCGATGCGCGCCGTGTGGCGATGGCGCCCCAAGCCTCCTGGCGCCCGCTTGTTGGAGAACAAGAACCGCATCTCGGGCGGGATCGCAGCCGATGAGGGCATCCGGCGCGTGCCGATCCCGGTTGTAGTCGACGTCACCGCACCTGATCGCCTCCCACATGTGCCGCACTGAGCTCACCTTCATCACCGCGCCCACTCGACGAAGTTGGTCTTGGCGGAGTAGGCCACCCGCCGCGGGCCGGCGCCTGACAATACCGAACCCGTGGTAACCACTGCACGGCCCGCAGAGCCGCGGCCGCTGTGAAGGCCGCGCTCTTATCGACCCGTCGCCGCCGCCGCCGAAGCCGCCTCCGTGGGCGCCGTCAGCGCATCACGCGTCTGTTCGATCGCCGCCGCGTGGCGTGCGTGGTCGCCATCGCGCGCGCCGCCTCGCTGTGGCTCTCGCCGTGGTCGAGGTTCGTGACGACGCTTACCGCCGCCGAAATGGAGCTATCGACGCCGCCGCGAGCTCGACCTCCGCCCCATTGCACGCTACGTGATTCGCCGCCGCCGCTTCCGCCTCCGCTCGCCGCCGCCGCCCGCTCGCCGCCGCCGGCCTCGCGCCGCCACGCGGGCCTTACGCCGTCTCACGCCCTTGGCTCGCCTTCGCTGCGGCGAAGCTCGGCCGTCACGACGCCACGTGGCTCGAGGCGATCGAAGGCCGAGATCGCTTCGCGGACATGGCGCTGCTCGTGGTGTTGCGTGCAAGAGCAAAGGTAGACACACGAGTGGACGAACTATATGGCAACGGGTGGATTTTCGCCTATTGACAAGCATCACACACAGTGCTATCTTTATTTGGCTCACATTCTAAGCTATTTGAACTAATGATAGATTGAACTACTGACGATGCAAGATGCCCAAGTCATCGATGCCATTGCTCCGGTGTAAGTATTACACTTGCAAAAAGCTGATGACGTTGGTTGGACTTTCGAATGGATGTCGAGGAGTAGAGACCATGCTCACATCTGCCACGAAGCAGAATTTTCTTTGTGACCTGGTCCTTGACACAAAAGTAATTTGGATGAAATTCAAAAAATGCATCGTTATCAAGAGCAAACTTATGGATAGAGAGAAGATTTTTCTTTATCTTAGGAACATGTAGAATGTTTCTGAGAGAGGGGGGAGTATGACCATGACCATAAACAGTATATTGACCAATTAGAGATAGACAAACCTGCTCCATTTGCAACTTGGATTTGATCTCCAGCCTTGTATGAATCCTGGAACTGAGAGCCTATCAAGATCACTAGTGATATGGTCAGTAGCTCCACTGTCCACATACCAATTTGTATCAACCTGGTAAGTTCTTGTGAAGGTTGTTGCTGCAACACGTGGTTGATCCTCAGATTGGTAAGAGTGGTCGAAGCGATGGTAACACCGAAGTGCATCATGCCCATGCTTGCCACAGACTTCACAAGTTGGCCTGCCGGAGTAGTAGTTATTGCCTGATCGATTTGAAGATCGATGCCCACTGTTGTAGCTATTGCTATAGTTGTAGCCGTTGCCATTGCCACGACCTCGACTCCAACCACGTCCACCATTGCGACCTCCTCGGGTGGCATTGTTGGCAGACGAAACCACCTGAACTTCAGTGTTATGGTGTTCCTTTCGCACTTCATAACTAATGAGATGTGCGTATTGGTCTGTCAGGGTGACTTCATCTGAGAGTTGTCATGGAGGTGACAAAGAAATCTTAGTCATCTCCAAGACTAGCCAAGATGTAAGAAACCGCTTCTTCTTCATGGAGTGGATGACCAATTGATGCCATCATATCCACAAGATTCTTCATCTCGTGCAAGTATTCAGACGTAGTGAAATCCCTCTTGCGCACATTGGCGAGCCGGAACCTGATCTGCATGAGTCATGCACCCGAGTGTGAGGCAAACATGCGCTCTAATGTCGTCCACACTTCTGCCGACGTTGTCATGAAGAGAACGTGACCAAGAATTTGCTTTGTAAGCGAAGAAAGGAGTGCACTGAGCACCAATTGGTCTTGCTAAAACCACAAGGTGTACTCAGGAGTTGGGATCATCGCGCTCCAGTTTCGGTACTCTCGGCAATGAGGGAGATGGAGTCATCACAGATCCTTCTATGTAGCCTAGCAGACATTAGCTTCGTAGATACGACACGATCTGTCCAAAGAAGAAAATTGTCAAGGTTGAGATGCACGTTGATGAACTGATGAAATGACGAGGAGGATGCATGTTGATGCCGTGGCCATGGATGAAGAAACAAATAAATAGTTGATGAAGGAAGTCATCATAGTTTGATCAGAACGAGCTCTGAAACCATGAAAAACTTTGTACTTGCCGTAATTAACTCAGAAGAGTTCCTCATGTATTTATACTCAGAATCAGTAACAAGAGATATTACAAAGTAGTTACAATTGGTTACAATCAAACGCAGAGAACACATGTATCAAAACAGAGTTTTATCTCTCACGTGCTACAGTAACAACAATGGACATATACAGTCCTTTACAAATAAAACAACATTCAGTTTATATCTCTGAACTTCAGCCTTTCTCTTCAAACTTCGGGGCGATATCTGTAAATGATCTAGACTCGGTAACAGATATGTTTCTTAACATAACATCCCCCTCAAACTCATGGTGGATCAACAACACTGAATTTGGAGAGGTGGGAACTATGCTGAGCTCTAGCTGTGCATTGGTGAAGAAATTTGCTAACTGAAGCTCCAAAGGCACGTACTGAAGAGCAATAACTTGGTCTTGCACCTGCGATCTCATGTACGAAGCATCTACTCTAATGTGATTGGTGAGCTCATACTTCACTAGATCTCGAGCAATGCTGATCGTGTTAGAATAGGAATTCTTTTGTATTTCCTTATATGCCTTTTGTATTTCCTTATATATGTATGACATATTCCTTTGTAATATCCCATTGTACTCCCTATATATATTACTTATTAGGCCTCATGAATATACACACAATATTCATAATATGGTATCAGAGCTAGGGCACTAACCAAGCTCCTTTCCCTGCCATCCCATCACCATTGCCGCCGTCGTCGAAGGCCGCCGCCGCACCAAGGCCGCAATTGCCCGACGCCACTGCCACACCGTCACCTGACGCCACCTCGTCGACCGCGACCGACGCCGCACCCTTCCGTCCCGTCGCCCGCGCACGAGCTTCGTGACGCCAATCCAAAGACTCGACACCTCCCACCGGCCGCCTGCACTCCTCCGCGGCGCCGCCCGGTACGCCAAATCGCACCAATAGTGTCTGACAAGAGAGTCGATGTAGAGATTGAAACAACAAATTCTCAAGTAATCACTAAAGCCAGGTGATCTCAGCTGTCAACGACGCCATGGCTCTCAACTCAGCCTCAGCACTCGAACGGGAAACAACAGTTTGCTACTTAGTCTTCCAGACAATCAGAGATGAATCAAGAAAAACACAATAGGCAGAAAGAAACCGACGATTAGAATGATCACTAGCCCAGGTCGCATCAAAGTACGCCTAAAGCTGCAGAGAACTGGAGCTAGGAAAGAAAAGACAATGAGTGATGGTCGCGCAAAGATATCGCAGAACACGAAGAAGGTGGCTGTAGTGGAGCTGAGTAGGAGTAGAAACGAACTAACTCAGGATGTGAACAGGGTAAGAAATGTCAGGTCGAGTGATCCCAAGGTAGACGAGGCTCCCAATAAGATGGTGGTAGCAAGTGGGGTCCTCAAGAGGCTTACCATCAGTAGGCCGAAGGTGAACACCAAGTTCCATAGGAGTATCCATCATGCGCTGATCAGTGAGATAAGCGCGAGCAAGGATATCCTGAATGTACTTCTCCTAGGAGAAGTAGTAGCCCTCAGGTGTAGAAGTGACCTCAATCCCAAGTAATGAAGATGACCCAAATCAGACATCAAAAACTGCTCACTGAGACGCTCCTTTCACAAAGGCAGTGTACTGAGAATCATCTCTAGTAATGATCATATCATCCACATAGAGGAGTGTTCGACCGCGAGGTGTACAAAGAGGGTAGGGTAGTGATCACTGGCGAAAAGCCGGCAACAGTGACAACAGAGAAGCGGTCAAACCAAGCACAAAGGGCTTATTTGAGCCCCATAAAGAGCGACGAAGGCGACAAACCATACCATCAGGGGCAGAATACCCAGGGGGCAGCTGCATGTAGAGCTTGGGGCGGCGAGCGAAGAAGCAGCACATGGGAGGGCGGCGAGCACGCGGGACCGGCGATGCGAGAGCACATGGGGTGTGCCGAGCACATGGCAGGGCGGCATCCTCGCTCGGGGAGAGAGGAAGATCAGCGATGGGGCGGGCTGGATCCGGCGGTGAGGACTCGACCGCGACGGGCCGGATCCCGTGCCACGGAGCTGGGTGCAAGGAAGCGAGCCCAAGGCATGAAGAGTCAAGCGCGCGAGCGCCGAGTAGAGGAGCTCTGCACGGGGACAATGGCGGTGGTCAAGTGGGAAACCTTAACCCTAGCTCTGATATCATGTTGGAATGAACCTTAATCTATTCCAATGGGCTAAAAGGCCAATATATCATATACAAGGTCGGTCAATATACAAAGAACACCTTAAAGCTATATACATATCTAACATGTGTATTGTATTTAGATGTACCAGTACTGTCTAAAGATATTTCAAGTTTGTAGCACTAGAGTACTATGGAAGAATCTAGCACAAATCACTAAGGATAAAAAATCGGAGATGCAAACAATGTACATACATGAGCTTCTTCTGAAGACAGGTCACCACCAAGCAGAAGACACAACCAGTACTCTATTCTTCCATCCAAGGTAAAGGATACCGTCTCGCTCCACAAGCCTGTAGTAGCTGTTGTAACTATGCAACAGTATTCTGATGGTGTTGTTCACCACTGAACTCAGCGGGTATGGACTAAATCCAGCCATTTGAAATCTTGCCTTCCATTTTCCATACACCTCGTGCCTCTCAACCCTTTCAGCACCCTCACATGCGATTAAATTAACAATATCCCTTGCAACACAGTGTTGCTCCGCGCTAATCCGTCTCTTATTGTCCCTTGGGAGAGCAACATCTATCGACTCAAACATGGCCGTATAGTAGTCGAGAGTCTCCAAGTATCTTGGGAAGAATGGAGCTGTGTTTGTATTTGACTCCTGCTCAACGAGAGTCACCACCCTTGGAGAGAGGCTCTTGATCATTCTTAAAATCCTATCCCGATGATTTTCCGTGCTTACACTTTCATCAGGAGTATGATGCAGCTGATAGGCAAAATTCACAGCAATAACCTCCCCAGGTCGTATATCAAGATGCTCAAGGTGAACCTCATGGCTAGCAGCTGGAACAGCATTGAACTCAAAAGGCAGACCACACGACTGAGAAACATTATACAATCTCATCCCAACTATATCCAGTCCACCACCTCGGGCGTGAGCAGAATTTGAGTCATCGATACCAGTGATTCTTAGGCATGGTGGTCCCCCAGGCCTCGCTGCAAGGGCCTGCATCAGAGTTGCCCACTGGCTCCCTTGCGCGATTTGGAAATCAATGATGTGAACAAAGTTCTCGCCCTTAATGGCCTCAGCTATGGCACCATTTGCTGACACGTAACCAAACTTGAAGAATGGGCAGATCTCATAAAGGAGATGCATGTACGACATTAGCTCAGAACTTGTAGGTTCTTTACACTTCAAGGATTCATATAGTTTACTTCCAGAGGAAGAAAGTCTGGCGACAAGGCCTTCCAACATATAGGCTCCCAGTCGTTGCATTGGATCTCCAGAGATAGACACCAGCTGACCTAACTCGGATATCAGTAGTTCTGTTGTAAACACATCATTCTCAGCAACAGCCTTACCACATGCTATGATTACCTGCTTCAAGTCTCCTGTATTAATTCCCAGAAGCTGTCTCCAGTTATCTGGTTTCGAAGGAATGTTGGCTTGCAAGGAGCTCTCTGAGCTGTCAGAAGCTATGTCCAATTCAGGTCCAAGAACTGCATTTTCTAGCTCCTTTAGTTTAACCTGCAGATCTGCAACCTGAGTGACACAGGAAGCACTTGGGGGCGAACTATATTTGTGGTCTGAGTGGCTATCATGCTGCGACAGGGGGCTCCCACTTATATGGGATATGCTATGAGAAGATGTGGAGCTTTGTGTAGGATAAACACCATTTGCCGAGGATGATTCCAGCGTGCAGTACTCTGCTTCAAATACTTGAGGGTTGGAAGTAATCTTCTGTGACCCATCATCAGAAGAAGTGTAGTGAAGATCCGGATGACTTTGCGTTATATAGCACCTTCCATTTTCCCCTGAAGGCACTGAGGTGTTGTAGTATGCCATTTGAGAATCATCTGAACATCTGTATGTATGGTTTGAAGCCTTAGCTGACATGCTGGTGATTGCAACCTTGTGGGACAATACTCAACACTCAACAGGGAGTTGATCCTGCCAGGTTTATCACAAATGTATTTAGTATGTTGCTATCATCAGTTGAGTATAAACAATATTACAAAAGCCAAGTAACAAAGGAATACATAAACACATCCTAAATTAGTTTTCAATATAGCATCTGAACCCACATCAACTTTACATGAGCATACGGTCTAGAACTAATTATATTTTGAAAAGTACAAAGCAAATATAATCAAGACCATATGTCCAAGTAGATTAGCTTCATTTTAACAAACTCATATCTTTTTAGGGAACACATTTTAACAAACTCATATCAACTTCCTTCTTGACCGAAAGTGTCAAACTCATACCACATCAATTTGAAGATCATATTCCAATCCTTTCATGGTAAGAACTAATAAGCAGCAGTTTGATCTTGAACTTGCTTAGCGCTCCTTCTTTAGCTGCCTAAATTTGTCCAAATTAATAAAACAGTCACCTGCAAAGATGTTTGTTGACAATTCCAGTTTTGCTGAGGCACATCTGCTGCTGGTGTCTTTGGTCGATAAAATTTTAATTCTGCACACTACTCTCATGTGATGTTTATCCCAAAGAAAGCACTACTAATGAACGGTTTAAAGTCACTGTGGTAGTCACGTACAAGGGTATTTTTGTAATTTTATTTCTTATCTGATAAAAGGGCCATATGAGATTTAGATGACAGTTGACACAACCGCATTTATGCGTGTTTGCTAGTATTGAAATGTGTGGGATAAGAATTGCACGGGATGCAGTTAAGCAATAATATCTCATTTTATTTAACAGCTTTACTCATATGTGTCAGTGTCTAAAGATGATTATGAAACTTGGCCTTTATTGTTTGTTCTTGTAGTGCAGTGCAACGACATCCTCTCGTGCTAATTATACTGTTATTGCTTCTAGAAGCAACGGCTACACTATTCTAATCCAAATGATCAATCAATTTCTGACAGTGAATTATGCCGTTATGGGAAACCTTCCTCGGTATAAACTTCCTCAAGGAAGACATCAATGTTCTATCGTTGTAATAATGTGTCCTGTGCCGGAATGCACGTAGTCATGGAAGACGGGCAGCTTTGGCCTAGGGTGTAGGCCAGGAGCCATGGTAGCTTCAGTAGCAGAAGGAAGGCGTGGGGAGGAGGCTGCGCCGAGGTCAGAAGAGAAGCACGGCATTGGAAGAGAGAAAACAGAGGGGAGGTAAATTGATTAACTCTTGCTTGCTTTATTCATTGACAATTGATGTCTTTAAATAGGGCACTAATCCCAGCCGGCTAGTACTCCCAGTCGAGCCGGAAAGGCCACCCAATAGAATTGACTAGGACTCTTAACTCTATCCAAAAGGGACTCCTAATTCAAACTCCTAATCTGATTGTTAATCAACTAAGAGCATGTACAATGGTTTGACGCCAGCTGTCTATAAACCTTAACACGTAGAACACGAGATGATGTAGAGGAAAGAGGGGGGCATAGAGAATTGAGCCGTCTCTTATGTAGTAGTCGACTGTAACACGAGAAACAACATATATTCTACATGGATGAACTGTCTATAGAGACATGTAAAAAGACAATCCATTATAAAAACTACCTTTAGTACTGTCTATAGATGACATAGAGAGACACTATACACAACATCTGTCTATACCATTGTACATGCCCTAAGAGATAAACACCTTCTAGGCTTCTAGTAATTAATTTGGACACAAACTCATCCTATGCCATGCGTGATCTGTGGCTGTAATGTTGACCCCACATGACATAATGGCTATTTTGTTGCATAATCACGGGTCATTAAATGTGATAAAATAATAGTAAATCAAACATACTTAATGCAGGTAAATTTTACAACAACAATTTGAAAACTGCATTGCCAACTTTAATTTTAGAATAATATAATCCACACAGTTGCTTATCCAAAATGAGCTAAGTTGAACCATGGATTGACCCACAGAATACCTATAGTCCAATAGTAGCTGACACCTACAGCCATAGTCCTGCCATATATCGTGATCCAAGTAGCCAAGCAGCCTAAAATAGGAACTAGGAACAAAGACTGGGACCATCCAATGACACATAATCAACCTTCAGTGCAAACACTATACATAAGAAAAGATATTTTGTGACACTCAAAAACATTTAAAACAACAATAAAGAGAAGTTAGATCCAACAGAAAGGATGGACTCTGAAATCTAGACTTCTTGCTAGTCAGGTGAAACAATCTCATAATATCTCTCGAGTAACAAAGACAATGTAATACATCATTGGGCTCCTCCATCGTAATAGATAATTCAGACAAGATCATCAAGGTATTAGCTACAAAAAGTGACCAAACATCATAAATGCAGAGGCTGGAACCCCCAAAGTCCATTGGTTTCCATTTTGTTGATCAGCAGGTTTATAAAAGGGATTGGTCTAACCTTATCACCCAACTTGCTACTGTTACATAGAAAAAGAACATGACATGCAGCCATCAGTTGTGCCATAAAAAATACTGAAATAGATAAGAAACTTAATCGATATTATTTCACAAACACACTGGTTCAAGCAACTAATTAAGCTAACAAATTCCAAGAAACTTGCATTATCTCCTAGGATTAGTAATGTATAATGATATCATGCAACTACAACCGAACAAGAGCACGCTATTAATGAAACTTAAAAATGGATTATGTGACTAAGGCATGCAAATCAAGCACCTATTGCCAAAAGAAATGGACCGATCTCGTTCTGAATTGATGGCATGCCAGCTATTCACAATTCCTAAGAAGTTAAAAGAAAATATGAAACCTGAAACAGACTTAGTAAATAATACACTGCATCATCATATCATGAAAAGCCCCATGATACCATCCTTACCCATCAGGAAACCACAAAATGAAAACAACCCTATCCTTTCACGAGAAAAGATGGACCAATTATGTCCCGAAAGCTCTACTGGGCCATCTAATCAAGTTTGTTCCAATGGATCCAACAGAATTGCAGGAAGCAAGTAGGACGTCAGTTACTGAGGCCGGCAATACCACAACTTTCGCTAGCAATTGAAAAACAAATTCTACACTAATGTGTACATCAAGAACAGGACATAAGTCAACATTATAGACGTTTATCTGAAAAAAAAGAAATTTATGAACGAAGGAATAAAGAAACAGATGACTATCATAGAAGTGAAACTTCGGTGTATTCAACAGCAGACGAAATATATATTTTTAATATAAAGAACAGTTGAAAAAGTGAGATACACTTGAGACCAGAGTCAACAGAGGCAAACAACTAACCAACCTACTTTATTCCTAGGTCAGGGAGCATTTTCTTTCGTTTTTTTTAGGGTCTGGGGGAAGGTACGGAGCCATGAAGCAAGGACAAAATGTTTTCCGACAAATTGACACAAAACGAAGACAAATCCATGAGACTAACAGCAGCAGCACATACACCAGAGCCATGAACCAAAATCAAGACTAACCAACAACTATCGGGGCAAAGCTACAGGAACGGTAGGAACCACAGCACAAGCAAATCAAGAAAAGGAACTGTAAGAAAGAAGAGAGCTATACCATCAAGAAACAAGCGACTTCGGTGGGTTTCTTGGATTCTCGACCCGGAGAGCGCAAGAAGCAACAGGTACTGCGCTGCTCCAAGGAAAACAGACAGGAAAGAATTCGCGAAGAGAGAGAGGAACCAGGAAGAGGAGGAGATAAAGCGAGAGGAGGTGGGGAGGGGGGCGCGGCGAAGACGACTGCTCGGTGATGGAGACCGATGGATGGATTGGTGCGGTGGGGAAGAGAAGAAACCTTTAATTTAATTGATTGATTAAAATAAAACGAAATATCGGAAGCGGAAGGAAGGACGAGGAAAAACCGAGAAGAGACATGACGGCGGGCGCAGTCGCACTACCGGACCACAACGACTTTGCTGTTCGCTGAGGCCGTTTCGTTCTTTCTTCTTTTTCTTGTCTGATATATCTTTTTTTGCCATCTGTTAGTGTGATGGATAAAATTGTTGGGAAATATGGGTCTTATCTTGCAGTCGCCCATTAGCCAAGACTCCATCCCAAACCCTACAGAGTCGTGAGCTTATAAATAAAGTGCTATTCATTGTAAATGATTGATCGATGAATGAAGGAATAAAGAGAAGCAAGAAGTCCCTATATCTCTGTTCAATCTCTTATTCGCTCTTGTGTTCATGCATTGTTCTTACGATTCTGAGTTTGTCTACGAGGTAATCGCTCGGACTGGACTCGCCAGCGATGGTTCCTCAACACGTTATCAGCACGATCGACTCTCCTCATATCGAGAAGGTAACCGTCGTTGAACGACACTCGTAGATTGAATCGTTTTTTCTAGATTGCTTTAAATTCTGCAAATTTGCTTTCTAGATTGATTTTCTACGGTGTAAATCTTCTCTAATCTACCGCGAGCCGACTTTAAGTCGCCGAGCCAAGCCGATCGGTTGGATTGTACGAAAGAGATGATGTTGATTGCACCGTAGATCATCGCATGAACAATATGTATTGTATGAACAGTACACACACAAAAGAAAATTATAACGCGGCCTGAAGCCGTCGGCCAACCACGCCGGCTTGGAGCCGCGCACTAGCCCGAAGCCGCCTCCGCTGTACACGTGAGTGCATGCATCTTCTAGTCGATTGCATCTTCTAGTCATCACTGAGTACATGCATCTTCTAGTATTATCACGTGAATATAGATCGAGTGCATGCATCCTCGCAATGCATGAGCGCACAATACCGCCGGCTTGAAGCCACAATCACAATGGCGCAGTCCCGCACGACACCTCCCTCACTGCTGTACAACCGCCCCATCGGCCCTGCATGGCTGGCGCACAAGAGAAGAGGGAAGAAAGAAGGGGGGAGAACAAGGGGAGGAGGATGGACGGCGCCAACTCCGGCCGCCCCGCAGCGCAGCTGGCCATCCCGTCTCCGCTTGCGATCGGCCCCGCACGGCCATCGCGCCACCACAGGAGGCTCGCCCGTTGCCGCCTGTAATGGTGCCGACCCGCAGCCGCGGCATGGGCGCCACGTGCCCCCTCTACCGTCGTCGCCTCGAAGGCGACACCGGTCGCCGCACGCCCCTCCTCCGCCGGCCACCGCCTCCCGTAGAGACGCCGCCGTAGCGCCACCCGGCTCGTGAGAAAAAGAAAAAGGGAAGGGGCGCCGCCGGCCAGGCCGCCGCGCCGCCCCGCCACGACGCGCGCCGAGCCGGCACCACGACGCCGGCTCGCAGCCGGCGCCGCCATCGCGCTTCGCCGCGCCGCTTGAAGGCGCCGCCACGCGACGATCCGCCCGCACCGCCACGCCGATCGCATCGCGCTCGCTGGCCTCGCGGCGCCACCGGCCGCCCGCAGACCGCAGCCTTGGCCGCTGCCTCGACTCTCGACCAGCCAGCAGCGGTGCGCCAGCGCCTCTTGTGGCCACCGCGCCGGAGCCGCGCCTACCGCTACCGCCGCGCCGCCGCCGCCGCGCCGCTTCCGCCCGCCGCGCCACCCGGCGAGAGCCGCCGAGCCGCTGGAGCGCAGCCCTCAGTCGCCGCAGCGCCTCCCATGGAAGCCGCCGCCAACCCTATCCCGTCGGTCCTCTATTGAAGCGGCCTTGTGGGCCGCCTTTGTGGGCCGGGAAAATGAACGGCTAGGAGGTGTGGCCCAAACGGGGCCTGGCCGGAAAATTTTGAAAAAACTTTGGGATTCTGAAAATTCCAAGGACCCTTACGCAAATAATGAAGTTTTGCAAAAAGGGCCTCGGAAGTTCTGAAATTACGCGCAAATTGTCTCAGAACTGATATTTTGCGTGTTAACCCTTGAAACTTGCAGTTTTCGCCGAAAATTCATATTCCAGCAGAAAAGGGCCTCGGGAATTCAATTTTTGAATCAATTTTGCATTTGAAGCATGTTTAACTTTATCATTGTTATTTCTATGCAACCTATTTACTGTATTTACTGTTTTGATTATCTGTTATTGTTTATATTGCTTTAATCACTGAAAATTGTAGTAAATCATGAAAAATGCATAGAAAAATACGGGAACACGAACCTGGAGTTCGAAGAGCATTGTGAGAATTTTGCAACCATTTTATGCAGATTACCAGCAGTAATCCTTTGAACTTTTTGCATGAATATGAAGATGGCTGGCATCACGAATCAGGAATTCGAAGATCTGACCCAGTATGGCCAGAATTTGTATAGAATTTATATCGGTCTCCAATTCTGTGGTAATGTGATCACGGATGAGCAGACGATTGGGAAGACCCCCCATTACCTTTCACCCGAATGCGGTACAATCCGTACGCAACTATCGTCAAGACGGCTACATGAAGTATGCCAAATTAATTGACATCATGCAAGTTGCGGAAGCTCAAGGTGATGTTCTAGGAAAGAACTTTATTTTGCAGCCACCTAGTAGCAATGTTGGCCATGAAGCCACTGCTAGCAGCTACAAGGTGATGAAGCCTCTCACTAATGAGAGGAGCAAGAAGGGTAAGGTCGTGCGTCGCACATTATTGATGCTTTACAATCTAAGAAGAAGGGCAAATGATAGCATGAGGCATACCTCGCCATTGCAGGCACAGAGGATCCACATCTATTAGCTGCACTTATGAATGTGAACAGCCCTGTAGCAGCCCCATCATCCCTCCTTTGGACATCGCAGCGGCCACAACCATAGCTGCCCAAGAGGAGAAGATCGCGCATAGAGCCGATTTAGGAAGAAGTTCCTGAATACTTCGCCTATTAGATCCAGTGCACGCATTGCACTCGGACCTTTTATAAAAACTTGCAGTTTGTAATTGAAGCAGAATTTTGAATTATTGAATAATGGTTGCAAGCTCTAGGAGAGCAAAGTATTAAAATTCTTATTATGAGTCCTGTAAGACTTATTTTCCCGTCTTTATAATAGCAAGTTACGTTCTGATATCTGAAGTATTTTATTTATGTGTTGCTTACTTTCTGCTACATATTAATAAAGTACATTATATTAGAACGCGTGTGGTGCCCTATGGAGGAAGTGTGCTTAGCACGTAGCGGCACAATGAAAACCATCCTAAGAGAAACGGAAATTTTTCCAGTCGATCAGCAAGAATGCTGGTAGTCTTACGACAATCGCATGTAGAGATACTTGTATAATAGGCTCAGGAAGGGCCATAATTATACTCGCAATGGGGACAACTTTGGTCATTGAAGAAGACTTGTTGTACCCAGAATCGACTTGAACTCTCAAAGATATTTGAGCTAACAGTTTCCACGTAGAGACTGAAGAAGAGTATGGTACAGAATACCTGCTCATTACAAAGCGTGAAGAAAGTAGCATTAGAATATCTTTCTTCATATGAAATTGGGCTATACTACACTAATATTAAGGCACCTGCAGCCTATACTGCCTTGAAAACCATATTTACAAGCTCTGAACTTTTCTATCTCTGGCATGATAGATTGTGCCGTCTAGGTCTTAAGATAATGAGAGATATAATTAACAATTCACAGGGACATAATATGAATATAAAGAATTTCCCGAATCTAGAAGATTTTGTGTGCCCCGCATGTGCCACCGGGAAATTAATTATTATATCTTTGCTATGAAAGCGAAGGATGAAGTCCCTGCATTCCTGGACTGTATCTAGGGAGACTTTTTGCGGTCCTATATAGCCCCTGTAAGGGTCATTTTAGGTATTTTATGGTGCTCATCGATGCTTCCTCGGAATGGTCGCACATATGTTTATTGTCTACGAGAAATCACGCTTTTGCATAGCTAAATCTCGCAGATAATTAAAATAGAAATATTTTCCCTGATCATCATGAGAAGTCCACCTGAATGGACAACGCCGGAGAACTTACTCTGAAAGCATTTGATGATTATTGCATGAAAATAGGAATTAAAATTGAGCATTTTGTACCTCATGTCCGCACCCAGAATGGACTAGCAGAACTTTGAAAAATTGTAATTTACCAACTACATGTTGGGGACACGCAGTCCTACTTGCAGCATCTCTCATCAATTTTAGAATGTCGGCTTATAACATCCATCCACCTATACAACTAGCACAAGGGTCAGCACAGAAAACTACTCATCTTCGCAGGTTTGGTTGCAAGGGTTATATACCTATACCACCACCGCAGCGAACTGCAATGGGTCTTCTCCGAAAGTCTGGGATATACGTTGGTTATGAGACATCATCCATAATCAAGTATTTGGACCATATGACTGGAGATTTGAATAATGCCCGATTCGCTGATAGTACATCAGATGAGGTTAGTTTCCCATCATTAGGGAGGAAATCAACCCTTGATGATAATGTCGGGAAATAATTGAAGTCTAGAAGACAACTGAAGTCCAGCAGATAATTGGAATTCGTGCATATGACCCGCGCACTAGTGAAGCAAATAGAGAAGTCCAGAAGATATTTGAATTGAAGTCTAGAAGACAATTGAAGTCCAAAAGATAATTGATTTGCAAGCTTTAGCAAATCAACTGCCTAACCACTTTAGTGATTTGAAGAGCGTGATCAAGTAGCATGTGCCTGCACGCAATGCACCGGAGAGGGTTGAAATACCGATGAAGGTATCCCTAATCCCGCCCTAAGGCCTCCGAAGGACGAGAACTCCGCCTCGAATCCAAAGTAACCGGGACGCCCGTGAAAAAGGATAAGAAGGACTTGACACACCCGATCACCGAAGTGCCCTAGAACTAGAAGGGGAGCCAGTTGAGACTTGGCATCGGTATGGAACCTTCAGAAAAGGCATACCAGAATTGAACATCCCCATGAAGGGAGACATCAGCATGGATGTGTGCGCACACATCGGAGCCGAAAAACTAAAGGGACTTGCCCCACAATTGAAAGCAGCGGTGAGCGAGTAGAAGAATCGCCCCTTGAAGAAATAGCTATAAAATTTATGACCTCGGGAGAATATTTGAATACGACAACAGCCAATGTCGACATATACTTTGCAAAGAAACTTGTCACAATCATCAATCTTGATTCAGAGCCTGCATCGCTCGCTAAATGAAAGAAAAGATCAGATTGAGAAGATTGGGAGAAGGCAAAAGAAACTGAATTATTCTCTCCGAATAAAAGAAAGACATTTGGGCCTGTAAGCCGCACGTCTCCCCTTGTGCACCCCGTAGGGTATAAGTGGGTATTTGTTCGAAAGAGAAATGAAAAGAAGCAAGGCTCGTTGTACAAATTTTCACTGGACATCCAGAAGATGATTATGAAGAAACATATTCCCCGGTCTTGGGCGGAACTCCCTTTTTAAATATTTATCTCAATGACAGTGAACTTGAAGTTAGAAGTGAAATTGATGGATGGGGTACCAGCATACCTTTATGAAATATTGGATTCAGACATTTATATGAAGATACCTGAATGTATCACTGTCCCGAATCAAAACAGAGCAAATAAAAATATATACAAAGAAACTCGAAAGCAAATAAAAAAAGCTATGAATAATCTCTGTATTTATACGATGAAACTCGAAAGTCATTATGGAAATACATTGTCACAAGTCTTGTTGATCCAAATCTTGTTATTCCAAAAACAATCTTGTCAAATCTTATGATCATTCTCTGAAATATTTTTCCTAAGTCTCTGTGATGGTATGTGACCCTCTCAAAAATCTCACAATTTTTAGAAATTGTTTGAAAATTTTTAGAGGTAGCCAAACTGCTTGACTCTCACGAACTTAAGCAATCGGCAAACCGCCATAGAATGTGGTATAATCGCATCTTCTTCCTCAAAGTGAGTGCTCCATTTTCCAATCCTCGTTGAACTTCGCGATTTTTAGATCTTTCTATACAAGAAAAGCTACACGAACAATAAGAATAATCTCTGTGTATTTATTTCCAAAGATGCGTGGGCGTTGATTTAAATCTACGCTTACCACGACGATCCTTTAGAAACTCATAACTAATTCATTTTAATCGAATGGACTTTGTATAATCTTAGAGTATGAAGATGATCATATCTTGCTCGTATGTCCAAAATGAATGATTCCAATATCATCCAAGATTGTAATGTAAACCTTGATTAATGAGTTAGTACTATTTTTAGCATTTAGAACCTTATAAAATGCACAAGTAATTCTCTCAGAATGCAAAATATATTTGATAAATTCTAGAAAACCCTCTCATGGTATATCAGAAGGATATTAGGAAAGCAAGCTCTCTTACATAACTAAATCACTTTAACTCCAAATGACCTGAAATTTTATATGATTCGTTTCAAAATCTCTAGAAAATATTTTTGCTACTAGTTCATTATCTTTTGCAAGTGAAAGATTTGGATAAAACCAAATATTGCCTAGGCTTGGAGCTTGAGCATGTCATTTCCGTGATTATCCTCTACTACCATGAGCCTAGGTTACTTGCTCGTGATTAAGAGTTCGTGGAGGGCTCTTGTCACTTAGTAGAGCCATGCCTAGCTTCGAGAAATGGGCGTTATCGACTTGTCGATAACCTTGATCACACAAAACTTATTATGATTTATGATTTCCACCTTGTGCCATGTCTACTTGTGAAAACTAAAATTAAAAGCAAAATGATTTAGACTTGGGCACAATGGTATGTTGGTGTGATTCTCGTGATCGAATGGTGCCTAAGTCAACAAGGACCGAACATCTTGTTACACTAAACCAAGCATTTTATGTACAAACCACACTAGAGGGAAATGGGACCTCTCTTGACTAAGTACTTTGGGGGTGTTAATTAATGAGTCACAGGGTGGGTTGCATATGGGATATATGCAACATGGACGTGTTTGTGGGAGGGGAGCACCACGAGGCCGGTGTCTCCCGCCCACGTGTGGGTCCTTGTGATCCATATTTCGCTGGCAGATCACTAAGGGTTAACCCCATACGTATGCTCTTGATTAGCTCAATCCATTGGAAATGTCTCAGAGGACTTAGCCGTGCTTGCAGATACCAAAGGTAGTGTGCTTCATCCGTGGCTAAAAGGCGGTCAAGTGTGGGTACATTGGTACACCGCAGGTATTAAAACTATTCGAATAGCCTCGCCCCAGGTTATGGACACGCTTGGGGAGGTCTTTCAAGAGTTAGACTACAACCTTTTAAATTAAAACTTGGTGATTCGTGTTATGTTGTGGTGACTATTGGGATAGTCACTTCTGTGTGGTTACTTGTATGTATCTGCATTTCATCATTTACTTTGATAACTAAACAGATTTGCAAACTTGCTTTTGAAATGTATTACATTATTGCAAATAAAGTTGGCTTCATGCAAAATAAGTCGAATTCCACACGGTTTGACTTTGTACTCAGATGCTAAGGTTGCAGAGGAAGAAGGTGAGTCTCAAGGCCTCATACCTTTGAAAGTGTCAATGGTCGTATATTGTTCTAGATCTTTACTTTATGCAAAACATATGCCCATCGAAGACCCGCAGGTTAAGTGAAATATTCCGGTCCTCACACCCTTAAAGAAGAGAGGAGGAAGTCCAATGGTCGGGACCGAATTCCCACAATTCTACATCAAGTGCAATAGAAGCACTAATGTATTTTGCAAACTGTACTAGAAAAGACATTGTATTTGTCGTGATCCTACTAGCAAGGTATAGTGCAGAACCTACCAAAGGCATTGGCAGGGAATAAAGGACATCTTCTGATACCTCCAAAGAAGCAAATAATTTAGTCTGTTCTACAGAAAGAACCAAGACCTAACTATGAATGGCAATACAGATGACGGGTACCTGTAGGACCCGCATAGAGCCAAATCGCAAACAGAATATGAACTCCTATGTGGTGGAACTGCAATTCCATGAAAATCGTTTAAGAAATATCTTGTATCGACTTCGACGAACCACTTGGAGATCATAGCATTTTACAAGGCCTTGCAAGAATGTGTTTGGCTTCAGCGGATGATTCACCACATCCAGCAGTCATGTGGATTGAATACCGCGTAAACCCCCACTATTATCTATGAAGATAATGCAGCTTGTGTTGCACAAGTACAGATGGGTTATGTGAAGATTCCTCTCATAAAGCATATCAACCCCAAGTTCTTCTATGCTCATGAATTGCAAAAGATGAACGTATTTAAAGTACTGCATGCTAAGTCATGTGAGAATCTTGCATATTTATTCACTAAGTCACTTCCAGCGTCTAACTTTGAAAGATGCATATGTGAATTGGAATGATGAGACTTAGAGAAGTGCAGAATTCAGGGGGAGAACCTTCACAAACTCATTATTAAAGCTTGATCATGAAGATCGAGTACCCAAAGAATAAATCCAGGAGATTAAATGAAATTGGGTGGATTGTACTCTTTTTCCCTTCACGAGTTTTCCTAAAGTTTCTCGGCTAAGGTTTTTAGTGAGGCAATTCGTGCATCACAGCAGAACGTGTATCATGTACTCTTTCTCCAAATTTTTCCCACTGGGTTTTTATGGAGTTTTGACGAGACATGGACATGAAGGATGTGTGCCCAAGGGGGAGTGTTGGGAAACCATGGGCCTGACCTTGCAGTCGGCCCATTAGTGGGCGCCCCATCCCAAACCCTAGCAGGGTCGTAGCCTATAAATAGGGGGTGATATTCATTGTAAAGGATTGATCGATGAATGAAGGAATAAAGAGAAGCAAGAAGTCCCCCTACATCTCTGTGTTCAATCTCTTATTCTGTTCTTGTGTTCATGCATTGTTCTTACGATTCTAAGTTTGTCTACGAGGTAATCGCTCGGACTGGACTCGCCAGCGACGGTTCCTCAACAGAAATGTGATCTTTGTGCCGTCTTGCTCGTGTCTCATGCACTACAGGCGAATGGGCCCAGGACCGTTTTTGGCTCGAATATTCCCTCTCCGAGGGAACGAATCCGCAGCCTCTCAAAACCCCCACACCTAGGCCTGGTAATGGCTTCAAGCCCACCCCAAATCCATCCTAATCCATACAAAAAAAGCCTACTTCCCAAACCAACTAAATCCACAAATTAAATTCTAGAACCCAAACCAATCCAGCCCACATGCACTTTACACCCAAATCAAACCAACCCATTTCACATTTTCGGGTTCAACCTATTTCCAACCAAACAGCCACAGCCCACCACGTGACAACAGCATAGGGATCCGCCGCGTGTGTAGTAAGGCCGCACCAGACCAAATCACTGATTCTAAAACTTAAAACTGCTTGCTTTTGTAGTTAGATTATTTCCAGTTGTGCATTGTAAATTATACACAAATCTGCACTATGAAAATGACCTTATTAGAATTTAAACCTGAGAATCTCCAGATAGTCAAATCTTATCATGAAGTCTTGCAAAGCTTAATTATTTGCATGAAATATCTCTCTTTCAGTGTACAGTAAACGAATCAGACATCCCTTGTGGCTATCACCATCTTTTTGCTGCACATTACTTTCATAGTTTTCAACTGGAGAATCAGAACTCACAAAGAGCAAGTGCAAAGTTGGCTCAGCATGTACAAGCTAATCAGTACGCATATAAAAAGAAAGAAAATAAGATAATAAAATTAATATTCCAGGACATAATTCTGCTCCTCTCGTTTCCATTCCTTTTTGCTCAAAGCACATCATAGGCTAGCACATAGCTAGCATTTCACATGGATATTTCACAGCTTACATGGGCTTTTCAGTTATCAGCAATGGATCTTTTTCGTTTCAAAAAGAGTGATTTTTTGGTTGATCCCAATGTACCAGTTACAAACAATGAACCAGTGTCTAAGGATTCTCCACCAGAACTGTCTTGAGGCCGGGCATCCTGCAAGTAGGAACAGGAAAGTTCAGTGAATAAAGCCGGTGGCATCATCGTCGAACATCTGATATCATATAAGATTCAGACTGTTTGGTTGATCCCAATGTACTAGTAATCATCTTGATAATGACAAGACATGATCCAGAGAATTTGAAGCTAGCAAAAAAATCTTAGGCGCAAGCATCGAATGCTAGCTATGTATACCCAAAGCAAATGAAAGATATCTTTTACCAGTATACCTCTTTGATGGTGTCAAAGGGTTCCTTGTACGATCTCTGCACCTTGTGATCGCGCTCCATTCTCACCTGCATAAGAAAATACAAGTTAGTTCATAGAAATTTGTGATACATATAACATCTATAGAAAAATAACAATTATACATTCGCTAATTGGAACTTTGGTTAGCCAATCTTTTCCGCATACCAAAGCTTCAAGCATTTCAGGCGTTAATGAGCTTCGAGTGTCCCCGAGAATCCTACCACTACAGCTAAAGGCAGACTCGGAAGACACGGTGGACAGTGGTATTGCAAGAAAATCCCGGGCCATAGCTGATAACACTGGGTACTTTTCAGCATGTTGCTTTGTGAGACCCCGGTTTATTATACTTGTAATACTTAACCTTCCACTGGTCCTGGTATCACAAATAAAATAATCCGCGTCTCGATGGACATGTGCCTCCCAAAACAAGCAGCACACATACATCAATTCCAAGCATGCATCATTTCCATACAATAGAATATAACAAGTCTACCAAAAGACATACATAAAATAAGTTATTACAACACAAAACTGGCCAAATGACATAAGTACCAAATAAGTAACAATGAAGCAAAGTTGCCATAAGATGGCTCAAACCAAAAGACGACCAGTTAGCCACATAACACCACAGGGCAACCGACCGGGCCGCCAAGCTAATCGCCCAGAACCGCCACAACACAACTCACAAAAGTGAGGTCCATCTGACTCACTATCATCCTCTGCACAACACAAGCAATGCGGTGAGTACAAAAATGTACTCGCAAGACTTACGAGTAGCAAGCCTATACATAGCTACATGAAAGTCTGTATTCAAAGGAATGTGGTTATATGGTTCTTTGGACGATAAAGCAAGTTTCATTTGCAATATTGTAATAGATTGAACAATGGCTTGTAAAATCGCTTTTAAGCATTTAAATAACAATGAGTAATCATAAGTAACAAATATCCACCTAGAAGTGACTTTCCCAAAGCCACCACAACATAGCATGAATCACGATTCATACCACCATCAAGTTTTAATTTTAAAAGGTTGTAGTCTAACTCTTGAAAAGCTTATCCAAGCGTGTCCATAACCTAGGACGAGGCTATTCGAATAGTTTTAATCCTGCAGGTGTACCAATGTACCCACACTTCGATCGCCTTTTGCCAAGCTATTAAGCACACTTCCTTTGGTATGCCTACCCGGCTAAGTCCTACGAACCCTTTCCAATGGAATATGCTAATCAAGAGACGCACGATGGGGTTAATCCTTAGTGACCGCCGGCTGAATCTGGATCACAAGGACCCATACGTGGAGCAAGATACACCGCCCTCGCGGGTGTTCTCCTCCCTACAACGTGTCCATGTTGCATATAATCAAATATGCAACCCACCACGCGACTCATTAATTAACACACCCCAAAGTACTTAGCTAAGAGAGGTCCCATATCCTCTAGTGTGGTTAGCACGCACGAATGCTCGATAATGATACTCACAAGTAGTTCGGTCCTTAATTGACCGGGCACCATTCCAATCACACCCAAAAGATCACACCATCTTACCATTGTGCCCAAGTCTAAATTGTTTTCATTTTCAGTTTTAGTTTTGCAATTTAGACAAAGCACAAGGCTGAAATATACATATTATAACAGTTTGTGTGATCAAGGTTATCGACGAGTCGATAACCGCCCATTTCTACCGATAGCTAAGCATGACTAAGCATAATGACACGTAAACTACTAAGTGACAAGGGTCCATCTAGCGAACCCAAAATCACAGCAAGTAACCTAGGCTTCAGTAGTAGAGTAATAAACATTTCCTACTGATAATGCATCTAGTAGGCCAACTATCGACAATAGTTTAAAACAACATAGCAATGCATACATAGAATTTGCAAACAATATATTAGAATTTGAAAATAGTAGGAACAATATGATCAAATGAATGCTACATATGCTTGCCTGGCTGAAGTGCAGAGTCCGATGGCTGCTGTGGCTCAATATCAGTAATAAAATTATCTTCGGAACCTAACGCGAAAAGGCGATAAGCAAATAAGAACGAAGAACACCAAATAAATCTCAACAGCAAAACACATCCAAATCTAATAAAATCTACACAACAGCTAGGGAATGACTTTATAAAGTGACAGGAACAAGAATTTTGCAATTTGGACTTAACATGCAAAAGATATGGACAGAATACTCTTTCTCAGCCCATTATCAACCTAATTAATAATTAATACTGTTCATGGCGAAATTTTCCAGAATGATCTAAGGTCTGAAATTTTTATAGAAGGTAGATTATGACATCCTAATAACAGCAAAGTTGGATTTACTAAATTTGGAGTTATACACATTTACTTATGATTTTTCTAAGTTGTAAATCTAATGCAAATCATTTTACAGAATTATGAACATGCTCAAATCCTATTTTATATGAAAGTATACTAACAGACGAATTTAACAAAATTGATTTTGCACAATTTGGATTTATACAGAAAAAGATATGCATTTTTCAAGATTAAAACTATTTCTGGAATATTCAAAAATGACATAAATCAAGTTATTCTTAACTAAACAATTTCCTCACATCGAACATGCTTAAATCCATTTTTATAATAAACTAAAGTGACAACATAATTTATTACCGTTGGAATTATCTAAAAAGCATTTAAAATAATTTGGTATGAGTTTCTAAAGTTTTTATTATATTTTTCAGTTGTTAAACAAATACTTACCAAAATACAGAACAACCCACATAAAAGAAAACGACGTGGACAACTCCCAACCCTTGATCTAAAATCCTACGCCACGCGCGCGAAAAACAACAGACGCACGAAACCTGATCGGAGCCCACCGTTGGATCAAGATCCAACGCCGCTGAGTGTAAGCATTCGGACGGTGCGGTTGCAAACACAATCTCACCGTTGATCGCAAGATCGACGGCCGAAATGATCAAGGCAACCGAGGGTCCAATGCACTCACGATCAAGGCCGCAGATCTAAAAATGAACGGTGGATAATGATCGCAATTCAAAGAGAGGCTTGACACGTGGGACCGCATGTCGCTTACTTAGAGTCATGACCGCAATGTTTTAACTCGCGTGCAGCAGCACCGGGCCCACTTGTCGATCGAGAGTGGCGGTTAGGACAGATTAATGCTTCTAATGATTACCATTAATTAGGCACTAATGACTCACGGAATTTGATTTTAACCCCTGCCCACAAGTCGACCGCAGGAGATTCCGACAACGATTTAAATGCCGACACATTAATTAACCAATGATTAACATTAATGATGTCGAACAAGGCGAGATTGAACCGAGAGCGAGTTAAGATATGGGCCCATCGGTCGCTGGCTCAACGACAATGATTAAGACATAATTAATAACTAATGATTGGTAATTAATGTGTCCTAATCAAATGACAAACGGGAGCTCGCGGCCAGCAAAAACCCGAGTGGTTTCAACGGCAAATCGCCGCGACATCATCATGCGCGGCGCCACCAAGGACCAAAATGGATTCGCAATACACATTTAACCTAATGGTAGCATTCTCGCCGCGCGAGGACTAGAACGCCGCCAGCCGGAAAACGAAAATGGGAGCTTACTGCTAAACACAAAAATCGCGAGGAGCTCCACTGCAAACCTAGGATGCGGGTGCCAAAGCTTCTAAGGACTAATAAGAAGCTACCTTAGGGACGAGAAGCTTCAAAGATGGCCGGAGATGCTTGATCACGGTGAAAGCTCGCCGGACTTGGAGAAGAAAAGTTGAAAACGACACCCTGAGCCAAATGAGTGATACCAAAGCATCAAAATAGCTTCATAGTGATTCACAGAAGCTATATGAGCAAGTAATTAGAAAATGGAGCACTCACCTGAGCTGAGGAAGAAGATGACCAATTTCGGCCGAATTTGAACAAACCCCAAATTGGACAATTCCTGAGAATCAAATCCAAAATTAAGTGAGGGGAAATGTTCAAGGAAGTAAATAGATAAGGTTAGGGCAAAGAAACGTGAAGGAGGACCACTGGAACACCAAGAACACCAATGAAGCTTCACGGGTCAACAATGGCGGTTTGCCATTTTTGAGGTGTTAAGCTTCAATATTGTGAATGGGGCTTGATGGTGGTCTAAAGACATACCAGGAGGCATTGAGAGTGCTTATAAGGCCAAGAAAGCATTAGGGTTTGCACCACCAACCTTTCGGGTGGCAAAACACAAAGCACAAGGTGCGGCCGACAAGGAAAAAGAGGTGAAGACGTGCATTAGGGCATGGCCTAGCTCGGTGTACCTCCCATGCCCCTAAACGTCGGCTAGGGTGGCTTTAGGAGCAAGAAATGACACCGCCATTACTCCCTACAGTGCTCGTGACGGCCGAGGTAGAAGACGACCAAATAAAAGACTCGGTGATTCACACCGTTGGATGAGACACGAACGGTGAGATAGCGCCACGCCTACTGGCTTTAAAACACAACGAGATATTGCGAACCCTACGATTAGAAATGAACGGCTCGAGATAGCTCCACGTTGCAAACTCAAAATACAACGAGCAGTGCGCGAGCGTTGGATCTTAATCCAACGGCTCGATTCAAAAATGCAACCGAGGGTCCGGGTTTCGGAAATCTCAACGGTTGGATGGAGATCTAACGGCCGACAATCGACTTGCAACCGGAAGGTCCGGTGATACACGCGCCGCGATGCGATTTAGATCTAACGGTTGAGATCCACCGCGCGTTTTAAAGAGTGGCTCGGTGCATTTAGTTGATCGACTAAGTCGATTGGCTCGAGCCCGAGTCCGACTCGAACCCGAGTAATAAGAAACCAGTTTGACTTTGAAATAAAACAGAGACTTTGAAAGATTTATTTGAGGTAGCAAATTAACTCAAAAATTATGAAATTTTTACAGAGCTTGCTAACTCAGATATCAACCTTGCGTAAAATTTTCAGAGGTTTTATACTGTGAATAAATCTCCAAAAATTCTGCAAGGCTCTGTTTTAATGTTTGATGAGAGTCAAACAGTTTGATCGCCTCTAAAAATATTCAAACAATTTCTAAAATTGTGAAATTTTTCAGAGGGTCACAAACCATCACAGAGATTTAGGAAAAATATTTCCAGAGGATGATCACAAGATTTGACAAGATTGTTTTTGGAATAACAAGATTTGGATCAACTAGACTTGTGACAATGTATTTCCATAATCCCTTGTACAAGAATTGTTTGGCACAACAGGAAATACATGATGTAAGAAAAAGTTTTAATTTCTACTGATTTTCTTACATTTGAAACACAAGCATAAAGTTGGGATGTTACACACCAAGACAAAACATTAAACTTATCGGTGCTCTTCTCAAACTCATCTTCCAAGTACATGTCAAGCTCTGACCTTGGCTCACGCCATCTTCTCCTCTGTGACCTATACTAAGCAAACTCTTCTTCAATTTTTCTTTTCCCAAGAACCGGTGAACCAAAACTACGACCAGTATCGTTGGCACAAGACACTGCGTGTTCACTGTTCCGTGTAACAAGTTGTTCATATTTTTGGAAGTACTTCTTCGTCCAATCCTTAGCTGATTCTACATTTCTATCGATGCCATCCATGTTTTCACATACCTTCTCATAAAAGAAATCTAAGTAGTCCAGTTTTTTTGATGGGTCTAATACGGTGGCAATAACAAGAGCAATGTTAAAGTTGTTGTCCCAATACTTGACAAGCTTTGTATGCATAGCACCAGCCAATGCCTTTAATGCATCATTGATCTGCCACTCCCTGTCTTCTAAAGCATGACTAATACATAAGACAATGTGTAAGAAGAGATGTGAAGTTGGTGTCCTATCAGCTGATACTACCTTTGTAGCCTCTTCAAAAGCTTTGAGGAAGTCCCATATTGCCGCAGCGTTTGTCCACTCTTGATCATCTGGTGAAGGTTTAGATTTCTCGATGGCGTATCTATTCAGTACAACTTTATACTCTAAAGCTTCTCCAATCATATGGAATGTGGAATTCCAACGATTTGGGACATCAAGAATTAGTCCAGATTTTGCAGGAAGACCCATCCTAGCAGCAATCCCATTAAATGCTTGAAGTCGTGAGGGTGAAGACTCAATATGCCTAAGCAAGTGGCGTATCTTTCCAATTGCCACATGTATTGGTTTCATTCCATCCTGAACCAAGATATTTAGTATGTGTGCACAACATTTGATATGAAAATGCTGACCATCAAACAACAAGTCATGTGCTTGGTTCTCTTCTAATAATCTACATGTTGCATTGTTGTTGCTTGCATTGTCTAGGGTTAGAGTAAACAATTTACCCTTTATACCCCACTCCGTGAGGCACTTGGTAATAGCCTCCTCAATAGCTAAACCTGTATGTGGATACTTGGCATCCTTGAATGCTATTATTTTCTTCTTGAGGTTGAAGTTAGCATCAATAAAATGAGCAGTGATGCACATGTAGCCTAAGTTTTGGACTGAGGTCCACAAGTCAGAGTTGAGGCAGATCCGAGAATCAAGGCTTTCAAGCTCAACACGTAACTCTTGCTTCATTCGCTCATACAAACTAAAGCAATCACTACGAACTGTTTGACGCCCAAATACTTTAAAGGTTGGTTGCATGGATGCCATCCATTCCTTAAAGTATGGATTCTCAAATTTTTGAAACGGAACCTCCGCATGGATACAAAACTTAGTAATTAACTCACGGGTTTTTTGGGTATCAAAGACAAACGAACCATGTGGTGGTTGTTTCTTGATAGTTGCTAGAAACCTATTTCTATTAGAATTCTCAATTGTTGGGCACGATTCAGCAATATGATTTCTAAGACTACTTGTTCCAGATTTAGGGTTACATGTCAACCTCAATTGGCAGTATTTGCACACAGCTTTTGGAACACCATCAACAACTAACAAATTCTGTTCAAAATGTTCCCAGACTTTTGCTCTTCGATGTGGATTTACTGGTGACATATCATCTATGGAATCACCGGTACTCGAGCAGTCCGACACGTTTGCGGACATGTTTAGAATCTGTTAGTTACCCAACATTAGCAAATTTTAGCAAAGACAACTAGAACATACAAACTAGATAAGATGAATGCAGAAGACATGTTTAAAAATGCATTATGATCAGGCAGGTCAAAATGCATAATCTTGATTGAACCCAAGATTTCAACATCACTGTCATGTTGCCTGGGAAAGCCCAATCTTTGATGTTTTCAGATATCTCACCACCTATTATTTTGGTGGGCGGCCTACATGCTGCCCAACTTTCTGGTGGTCAAAGCGAGTCATGCATGGAGGAAATTGTCAAATTCTCTACTACCAAACGTTCCAATTAGATATAGGATTTGAACTGTAGTCTAAATCAACTAAGAAAAAACCTGGTATCTTAATGGCAACTTGCAATATCACGATAATGTGCAGTTAAACAGATCAATTGGTGGGAAGAAGAAAAGCAGAATCTCATTCTTGCAAATAAATTAACTCCTAACAGGCTCCCAAGAATCAGGACTTACAAGATCAAGAAGGGAAATTGAGGAAGGGAGAGGGGGAGGGAGGAGGTACCTTCGAGACTGGAGAGGCAACGGGGGTGGGAGGGAGGTGAAGAGGCGCTAGCCGGCAACCGCCGGCATCCTCGGCGGCGAAGGGGATGGCGGGAGAGGCATCGCGCGACGGAGGAGGAGACAGTGGTTGGGGCGCGAGAGGAGTCGACGGAGAGGAAGATGGCCTACTGGATCTGGATCTCCTCGGTGTTGTAGGAGGCGGCGAGGAAGGAAGGGAGAGGGGAGGAGGATGGAGTAGACGGTGCGGCGGCGTAGAGCAGGGAGGAGGATGGAGTCGATGACGCGGCGGCGACGTTGAACCCTAGCCCCTCACGCGTGGAGGAGGACCACGAGGATGGAGTCGACTGTCGACTGTCGAAGTGTCAAGACGACTCACGCTAGTACGCTAGTCATGCGACGGCACGCCAGCCCATTTCAACCCACAGGCCCAAACCATGGTTCCAAACCATAGAACCCGAAAATTATTAGCCCAAACCAAACCAAACCAAATCAATTTTGATGTAAACCCAATTCAAACCAAACCATTAGGTGCCTCAAACCATTTCTATCCACCCAAAGCCAATCCAAATTGAAACCCAATCCGTTTCACCCGTTTCAATCCAACCCATTACCAGGCCTACCCACACCCCAACGTCTTCCGCTGCTGCGCCCATCGTGTCCCGCCGGCGTTGCTCATCGGCTGTAGCCCGGGTCGTCCTCATCGGCTCTCTTCGGCTCCAAGCCCGTCGTGTCCCGCCGACGTTGCTCAAATGCCGCCGCAGCTCCATCTGCTCCCCACCCAATCCATTCCCCTCAATCCCCCCCCCCTCCCTGTAAACATATTTTTTTCTTTTAGTTAATTAGATTCATGTAATATAGGTATCCATGTACATTATCTATATCGTTGATTCAATAATCCCTTAAGCTCAAAACTCTGCGTGTTTCCCTGCAGGAAAATGATGTTCTTATTGATGCTACAACTAAGGCAGCGCCACAGGTATCACAAATTGATACTTCATATTAGTGTTTTCTCTATTTTTCTCCTTTTTCCCACTGGTTACACCATGTTTTGTCATAGTTATACTCATTTCTGTTACAGATTGGTTTCACCTCATCATCTTCACCGAAATGGGTACCTGAGCCTGGTGATCCAGCTTTGTCTGCAACCAAACAAAACCAAAAGGTATATCATTTTTATTTGTTCCTGTCATATTCTTGGTCATAGCTTCATTTAATATAGACTGATCACATTCTTCCACACGATCGCAACAATACTAGAGGCATTTCAGACAAGCCAAGGGCTTAAAGGGAGCTTTCTTTTTATCAGTAGCCATCCAAGAACTAGAGCAATCTTGACACATGTACTGTTTTGGGTTAACCATGGTTATATCGCGGATTCTTCCTGATTCAACGTAGGATTCTTTCTTCTTTATCATACAGTGCTCATCTAGTATTATCACATTGTGGACAATATATATATATATATATATATATATATATATATATATATATATATATATATATATATATATATATATATATATATATATATAATGGTACTCCTAGAGTACATACTCTCACTTCTCATATACCACTTAAATCGTTTAATGATATATCTTTATCTATTTGAGCATACTCCAATAATGATTATAAGATACCCCAAAGCGAATTCCATAAAAAATTTCATTAAAGTTCACTTTTTATAGTAAAATTTGTGTACATACTCCTTTTATATATGAAAAAAGGTATATAACAAAAATAATAGGCTCGAATGAAAAACTAATTAATTATATATATATTAGCTACCAAAGTACTCGACCTGAACTACCCATCAAAAGTCTTCCCGAATGCTTTATGTTGTAGCACTTAAGGCTCTCTACCAGATGTTTTATTACACATGGTATCAACCCTATGTAAATTAGTAATTCTATCTTGTCTTTCGTAATACATATGCAATCGAAGGAAATACCCTATATTTTGTATCAGTAGGCCGTTTGACCAAGGATTCCTCCATACTTTACTGGACTCATAACTATATATTCTGTATACTAATTTTACGGTTTATCTATCTCATCACCGTATTCATATCACCTACCATATTTCTACGAGCGCAGCGTAGCGCGCTGCTCTGTCTAGTTTGTTTTGGGATGGATGGACCAGCGCTCGGAAGGAGAAAAAAATGGATGTCTTGAAGACCGTCAGTTCTCATTTAAAGAAACCAATCCCATCCCTTCGAACTGGCACAACAAAACCCCATAGAGTGCAACAAATCCTGTCTACAAGGGCAAAAAAAGGCAAAATACAATAAATGTGGAACAAATGAGAACAATTAGTTCATCAATACCGCCTCAAAAAAAGTTCATCTAATACAAGAACACCCTCAACATTTGTGTGTGGTGCTGCAACATCTGCAACAACATGACTTACCAATTTGCAACGATTTTTACTGTAAGCTTGAGAAGGACGAGGCGATTGGCCCACACCAGCATATCGTCGTCGACTCGGCACCAAGGTCTCGTAGCCGGACCGCGCCATCCTTTGCTCGTCGTGCATGTCCCTGCCTCCTTTCATCGCAATTTTAGAGTTGTAGAGTATAAGAAAGCAATGTGTCCTAAATTTGGTTTGATCTATCTTCCTTTACCTATTTTTCGGAATGAAAAAGAGAAAGGAAATGTCACTTTGCTTAGAGTTGTACATGAGTCATCCAATTTCTAGAAAAATATTTGGCTAGAAGACATCTGACTATCTAGTCAAGTGAACTATTTTGTCAGGAACACACCAAACAACAATATAGTTTTCTCAAGTGAACTATTTTGTCAGAAACAGACCAAACAACGACACATGGTTCAGGTAGGAAAGACCACCAACCAACATAGCCTCACAGAATATCATGTACTTGTTGATAGGTGTAAATACCCTTTTCTGAAAAGAATATGACAAGTGAAAATAATAAGAGAAATTAATAAGAATGTCAAGTTTACAAGCCTGATTTGATAAACCAATTGCTTCCTTCATTAATTTTTTTCCATCGCCTATTGTACAAGAAACAATACTCTCTGTGCCTCTACTTTCCGCACGAATGACAATTGACAAGCCACTAACGCTGGCCATATGAATACTTTTTTTATGGGAAAGCCATGTGAATACATACTACTGTAATAAAACTAGAATAGTTAGCAAGTATCTATATAAACTGCTATAGATGTTCAAAAATAAGGCAGAATGTTGAAGTCATTTAACTTTCCACTACTGTCTTCCCTTCACAGACATCACATACAATCGAACCAAGGCCTTCACAGCACGGGCACATCATATCTTCACCGACCCACTCCAAAAACTGCATTTTAAGAAGTCAATAACTAAATTATCGGAACCCGGATTTACACATCTGAAATCCTCTGTGTATTATGAACTAGTCTCAGATCAGTAGCTAGTTCACACAAAAACATCGATGAAATACTATCCTCTTATCGATTTAACTAAAAAGATCTCCAAATAACAAATAGTAATAATAACTAGATCTTATGGTCAACGTTTACTTAACTTGCTACACAGGGCTAAAGAAACGATTAAACTTTTGCAGCAGAACGGGAAAACTTGGAAATATCAATCAACATACCCATAGGAAATCGAGTAGAGAACATATCCTAATTCGGAAAGCATTCAAAGGACCCTCTTCGTAGAAATCTTAAGCAACTTGATACTCTTCAACTGAGAAGTAAAATTTAAAGCCATGAGTACATAAAGTACTCAACAAGTTATAGGAAAATAATATGCACTTAATATTCATGCAAGGCTTGAACAAACGATTAGTTGTATGGTTTTTTGCAGAAAAGTATTGATAGTAAATACAACAAATAGATTGAAATGTGTAAATGAAAAGAATAATAACTAAATAGACAATTGCTTTAAAATAACCAGTGAACCTCTTGCTCACTTTCCAACCAAACCACCAAGTGAATATCTCATCTACCACGTGAACATCACATTCACCAAGTGAATCCCTCATTCACCAACCAACACATTTTTATAAGAAACTCCACATCTCGTGTGAAATCCCCAAGCATGTCTATGACCGCGGACATGGGTATTTAAACAATTTTAACTATGCATGGGGTTATACAGCTTTACCCATAAAAGATAAATTAACTTATAATGTCCGATCACACACTTCTGTAGGTGCGCGACTAAGTGATTATCACAAGGCATTTACAAAGCTTCATCCCAACCCAGTTTTGCCCACTAAGGTTTCAACACTGAATGTCATCACGACCAGACAGGGCCCCTCTCTTGCGCCATTGTGAATATCCATCTCGGAATTCATGCTTCCAAAAATAGAACTAGAATTGAAATATTGCTAATTAATTAGCTAGGTCCATCCCATACTAGACAGGTGGTTGTATGGTATAGCTCAGTTCAATGGTGCATAAGATTAATTTCTTGACAAGTTACTCAGGCGATACTACCTCATCCAAAATAATGTGCCTCACGCACTCCTTTATTGCACGATAACTCGTCTGAGAATAAATCATTTTGTTCAACCAAACCAACGACAATTCCTATCATGGCACATAATTTTATAACAGCGGCATCACACCACAATCGACACAATAGTGATATCACACCACAGTTGCACAACAATGGCATCGCACCACAATTCCATATATTATTAAGTCAAAATTTCAATATTTGAACATATGATCATGATCCCATCGTAACTAAGAATGGCTAAGCATCTCTACGATACCCATGTTGGTGATACAAATATAGAATTTTTGGCCATATTGGCAACTTTTCATCTCGTATTTATACTAATGACCATCTTCGATTTTTTTGTTGCAAATATGGTGTTGTTGCCGCACAGTCACCATGCGGAACGCTCCCCGCCTACCACATCACCCATTCATGCACGGTGGTCGTTCATGTTCATGCACGATCACCATGCATGAATGCCCTCGGCCCGCCACGTGTCCCTGATTAGGGGTGGATTAGGGTTTAGGCTAAAATTAGGTTAGGGTTTCGGCGCTGTTTGTAGAAATTTTAAAATATAGCAAATGAGTTTCAAAAATTATAAAATTTTATGTGGAGCCTCCTGACATAGTATACTTGCTTGTGTAAATTTTTCATAATTTTATTCCTTCAGAATTTTTCTTGCAATTTTATATAAGTGTACTATTTGTATGAATTTGTGAGCCTATGACCATCCGACAAATTACCTACCACAAGCCGCCGTGCCCATTGCCGCACAGCCACCATGCGGTGGCCCTCCCCCACAGCCACCGCGTGCCCTCCCCTCTGCCCCCTGCCTCACGGCCCCCCTCCCCTTCCCACCATGTGGAAAGCGGTCCGGTCCGATTCTCTAGAGAAACAAAAAACCAGAAAAAAAAACCCCACAGCTGTCGTTGGGAGATGCTCCGAAGCCGAGGACCCTCCCCCTAATTCCACAGCCCGTCCTCATCCGCCGCACATATGTTGCCTCATCCAGAATTTCTGACGCTAACGCTTCCAGAATTCCCGCGCCAACACTGTGGCTCCTCCTTCGCTCGGCTTGAAATATCAAACTCTCACAGTCGCTCTTCGCTCATCTTAATTGCATTTTAATTCTTGTTCTAGCGCTCGTCGCTGAGAACTCAGAGAATGTAACATAATTAATTTTATTAGGAGATTAGGTATTTGCTTGCTTCGCGTCGCTCGTCCTGTTTTGATAGCTTTCCCCACGAAGGGCAGGTAATTTGTCGGATGTTTTTATCGTTATTACCGTGGTCATGGTTAATCAGTCTTAGTCAGCTAGTCGTAATTAGTTAGTTTAGTGGTAATTAATTAGTCGTAATTAGTTAGTTTGTTGGTAATTAATTAGTTTAGTTGTAATTCGTTAGTCATAATTAGTTTAGTAGTCATCATTACGGCATATTAAATTAGTGGAAATGAAGTACTGGTAATTTATTTAGTGGTAATTAATCAGTCATAATTAGTTAGTTTAGAGGTAAATAACCAGTCATAATTAGTAAGTTTAATGGTAATTATGTACTTTGCTGGTAATAAATTAGTTTAGCAGTAATAAATTAGTCATAATTAGTTCAGTGGTTATTAGTCCAACATCTTAAATTAGTGAAATGGACTACTCATAATTTATTTAGTGGTAATTAATCAATCCTAATTAGTTCAATAGCAATTAGTCGCATAACTTATTTAGTGCAAATTAGTTAGTTGTAAGTAATTAGGTGGTAATGAACATGTGCTTTAATAGTGGTAAGCATTGTAGTAATGAATTACCAACAATTTTCTTGAATTTTTGGTAATTAATTAATTATTCATATTTAATTACGCATATGTAATCCATCAGTTACATGCAATTTATCGTATTTAATTACACATATGTACCACGGATGGAGTTGTTGTGGCTTTAGGTAATATCGAACATGCAAGACTTGTATGTGTTTTATGGCGATGGTCTAGTACAAGTCGGACCCGGCGGGTTGGACCTATCGAAATACCAGTACAAGGTGGTCCGGGCAGAGGGGCTCGATGCGATGAATATTCATGAGTTTCAAAGCTACATCCGGAGGGAGTTTGTCATGGACACAACGGCGAAGAAAGTTGTGATCGAGGGGATCACCTACACGAATGATGTGTGGGAGCTCGTTAAGGTGGCTGGAAGTGTAGCATAGGGCCAGTATATACAGATTGCCTCCCAGCCCAAGGTGGACATTTACGGGAAGCCGATGGTGTACATGAATTTCGTACGCAGGGCAACGGGAAACCTTGATGATGACGGAGCCTCTACAAGCGGGCAAGTGCAGCCTGATCCTGAGGACGGCAACACAGAATGTGCTGCCTCGGAGGTGAGACTCGTGCATAATTTTGTGTGAAATGAGGGGGCAGAATCATGGTGGTCGGCTCGCATTGACTACCACGAGTATCTACCGGACCAACCTCTCGGGTTGGAGTCTGACGAGGACGCCAAACTAGGCTCGAACGGTAGCGACGAGGACACACACCAGGCCGATGGTCCAATCGGGGGGATTGTGTCATCGGAGATGCCTTACGTGGCATCGAGACTTAATGATATCGCGGTGCGTTCGCTTGTACTGCCGTAAGAAGAAGGCTCCCACTAGGGGTTTGATGCCGACACCCTCCTAGTTGGGCAGCGCTTCCCTAGCAAGGAGGCTGTGCAACAAGCTATAGCATGATACACCTTGTCCATCAGTCGTGTGTACCGAGTGCACCGGTCCAACCCAGAAAAGTACGCAGTGAAGTGCGTAGTGGAAGGCTGCCCTAGCAAGGTTAGCGCTCACCGAGCAAAGATCTTCGGCTCGGTCTTCACGGTCAAGGCACTGATCAACCACACTTGCAAGCTTAGCGAGTCGTTGCGGCAGCATCGGAACGTGACTTCCGCATATGTTGCAAGCCTCATCAGGCACCTAGTTGAGGCAGACGTGTCCGTCTCCCCAAGATGCTGATGTCAAAAGTCACCAACTAGGTTGGCTATCTAGTCAGCTACAACAAGGTCCGACGAACCAAGCAGAAGGTCACCTAGTCCATGTATGGGACATATGAAGAGGCGTACAACCTTGTGTTGAGATTGCTTCACCAAATTTCCGAATCAAACCCTGGCACATACATAAACAAGATTGACCGTGAAGATGCTCACGGAGGGTCCAACTTCTTCATACTGGACCAGGTATTTTGGGCCTTCGCCCAAGCTGTTCGGGGCTTCTAGTTCTATCGTCTCGTGCTAACAATGGATAGCACTTTCCTCACGGGGAGGTACAAGGACACGATCATCACTGCGGTGGCGGTTGACGCGAATGACTAGCTTCTTCTAGTGGCATTTGCCATTGTGGAGAGCGAGAACACATCCAGCTGGCTGTGGTTCCTGGCGAACGTGAAGCGGGCGGTCATGGTAGATCGGCGTAACGTATGCCTTATCACAGACCGCAATGCTGGGTTGTTGGCGTCCATCAACACCATGCTGCACAGGACGAAACCCCTGAACCAGTGGAACAACGTGCAATCCAGATGGTGCATGAGGTATCTTGCATCTAACTTGTTCACATGGTTTGACGGTCAAGAAGTTATGAAGACGTTCAAAGCATTGTGTCTACAGAACCAGAGGCAAAAGTTTGAGTCCATCTGGAGAGACATCGAGCACCGGACTACGAGGTGTACAAGGGAGTCCACTCCGAAGGTACTAGAGGGGAGCAACCCAGCGTTGCCATAAGTTTCTCAGAGTGGATTAATGGCCACACTCCTGAATTGGAGAAATGATCCCTTCTCTATGACACAGACGGTTCGAGGTACGGGATTATGACGACCAACATGTCTGAGGTCTACAACAGTGTCCTCAAATGTGTGTGGTGCCTCCCTATCACCGCGATCGTCTAGGAGATATGGACTCGCACTGTTGGTTATTTCGACAATAGAGCCACTGCAGCCAAGCGACAGATAAAGGAAGACAAGCAGTGGTCGGAGAAGATGTAGAGGCACATGAACTAGAAGATGGGAGGACCGGATGCACGACATCCGGGTGATGTGGCGGCATACACCTGCAACAAGCCGAAACTTCCACACAAGCCATGCTCGCACGTGTACAAGGCGTGTGTACAAATAAGGCAGATGTGTACGCTGTACATCTTCGAGTACTACGACATGCAGCACCTTTTTGGTACATGGAGTGTGGAGTTTCACTCGTATGGATTGGAAATGAACTATAAGGATCTTTGGCCGAACATGAGCAATGGGCCCCGACCAAGGACTTGAAGACAATAGGGAAGGGGCGATGGTAGACGCGACACTTCTGGAATGGCATGGATGCCAGCCAACATACCAGTATTAGCCACACAAACAAGTGAAAGATATGCAAGACTCCTGGGCACTCAACAAAAGATTGCCCCAATAGACCCAGCTCGTCTGGTCATTATTCAGTGTCGTAATGTAATGTTTGCTTCGCCTTGTTTTCTTATGTACAGTGAAACTTCTATGATAGAAAAATTTACTCTTCCTTGTTACATTTTACACTATACGTCCTTGTTACCTTTTTCACTGTACGGTACACTTCCATTATGGAATCACAGGACATGGACGACTTCTACTTATGATACCAACAAGGGGAACGGGAAGGCTCTTCCGACCGAGACCAGCTCATTGTGTAGATGATAGATAGAATATTCTTTGTTAATTTATCGATTCAATGTGGATGATATTATTTAATATTGTATTATACCACGGACTAGATAGGCTTGTACATGAACCAACTGAGGGAAATACGTGGCATGCAGATCATATAACGATGTATCGTTGCCTCCGACATATGATCTGCATACCACGTATTTGCATGCCAAGTATTTCCCTCAGTTGGTTCATGTACAATCTTATCTAGTATGTGGGACAATAGAGTATTAAAGAATATCATCCACATTAAACTGATAAATTAAAAATAGTGTCTATTTGATCGGGTTACATGTGATAATACCCCCTACTCCTTCATCCCGATTGCAATAAACTCGCGCATGTATCATGTAATGCTTGTAACGCTTCAAATGTCATCAATTTTATGTATGGAAATGTCTTAAATTGGTTTGTGTAATGATTGCAATAAACGATTGGTAGAGCTTAATGAAAATAATGTTTGCTTAATTAACTCCCCCACACCACCTTTTCATACCGATATGATAACACATTGCAACGCTGCGATGCTTACTTTTCAAATTGAGAAGACCACATTCCGCCGCTCAAACTTTCAGAGGGAAATTACAACTCTACCTCCTCAGTTTTTCAGGACGACGTGACCCGACGAGGCATCTTTGGCTCCATTTTCTGCTGCCACGGGCTATATATGGATGCTTTCGTGCCATTCACCTCACTCTTCACCTCCTCTTCTCCTTTCTTCCAGTTTAAGAGGTTCAATTAAGCGGCATGTCTTCGACCTCGTCTAACTTTCGAGTAAGCAGACAATTAGAATCACTACGGCAGCACCTGATTTGCCCGTGTTGCAGGGATCCGGCGAATGTGTTCTTGCCAAGTAGAAGTTCAGTTATAATGAGATTGTAATGCCCACTCTTTATCTATGCATCACAGTCCTTCATGAATGAGAAGAAACCAGTAACATTATCTATGCATGTATTACATAACAGCAAATTGCTACCTCCATCGCCCTGCGTGCCATGTAACCCCCTTGTCGGATCAACTATCATGTTGCTATCGTTGTGCCATTTCTCCAAAGTTCTCCACCGTGTATGAATTCACTAGCGCATCACAAGAATCACTAACCTTCCTACTTACGACTCATTGCTACCTCAATCGTTCTCACAAAATTCTTCATAAATACATCGCACTACAACAACATACAATGATCACAAAATGTTATTGCGAGGCCATCTCATTAGCCAAAGATCGTTTTCCAGAAGTAGGGAAAAGTATAACATATTTGGAATATCCCACAACCTCCTCTAGACCGCTAATATACCTTGTTGTCAAGACATGTATATCACCAAAATGTAACCTCAAATGAAACATCAGCAAATCTCAAATAACTAATGATTGCATATTGCATATTGGTGCATGTTTTATAGGAGGCTAAGACATGCTAAAGAACGAAGGTTCTTAATATTTTCTACGAAATCAAACCCTTATCATAATTCAAGAAATCTCTTACATATTTTCTAATTAAAAGCAACTTTAAAAAATCAAATTTCCTCTTCTCTTATAGGTTATATACTGTCGAGTTAGTCCAAATTTGACCAACTAAATCAAAGAATGCCATGACATACCCCTCCAAAAAAATAATGCCATTCTGGCTCTTTACCTCCGGTCGAAAGATTTCATCAGCACGAGTAAATTTGTAATAAAAAAGCCTCGTACAAAAAAATGGACCTCGTGACGATGTGAAAATTAATGATACAAATGTAACATGAAATTCCTGCGCCATATTGTATATCGACATCTCCAATGGAGTTGCAATGCAAGTTTTTTCCATACATTCCAAGTCACATGAAATCATGAAACCTTAATTTTCGAAACCTAAAATTTAAATTTTCGCGACCTATATCCAAAATTTTTAGACAATTGTAGAACACATATAAAATTGTTAAAACATTACACAATCAAGTCTGCTGTGTGAGCAGCCCTCAAGATAAACTTCATAATTTTTGAAGCTCATTTTCTACATTTACAAATTCTTACAAACAGTACACTTATATGAAATTACAAGAAAAATTCTGAAGGAATAAAATTATAGCAAATTTACACAAGGAGGTACACTGTGTTAGGAGGTTCAACATAAAATTTTATAATTTTTGAAACACATTTGCTATATTTTAAAATTCGTACAAACAGTGCCAAAACAATAACCTAATTTCGGCCTAAACCCTAATCCACCTGTAATCCGGGACACATGGCGGGCCGAGGGTGTTCATGACGGCTGACATGGCGGGGGGCATTCATGCACGGTGGTCGTGCACGAACGGGCGACGTGGCAGGCAGGGAGCGTTCGCGCATGGTGACCGTGCAGGCAACGACGCCATATTTGCAAAAAAAAATCAGAGATGGTCATTAGTCTAAATACAAGATGAAAAGTTGCCAATCCATCCAAAAATTCTACAAATAAGTCCAACTAATATTGACCATCCTATGGTGACAAATGATTCACGATATTCAAATAATCAATGAAGGCGTGTGACAAATGAGTGATTAACTATTCCCAAAACAATTGATATAAAGATAGCATGCAGTTTAATATAAAACAATATAATTTTAAAATCATAGGTTCAATATGATCAAAGGACTATGACTTGCCTTGGCCCTTCTCAGTTACCACACTTGGATCTACGAAACTTGCTTCTGCTCTTTGAAACAGATCGTCCAACGAGAGAGAAAACAAACAGGTGAAACACAAATAAATCTAAACTAAAATCAAATAAAATATAAAAATAGCAAAACCAACTCTAAAAGAAAGAGCTCGATTTTACATGAATTTAGGAATTTGAATAGACTGAATCGGAGTTCAGATGGAGGAGAACAGACTCCTGGAAGATTTGCAAAAAAAAGAAAAAGAGAGGGATAGAGTATTCCTTTGGCTAAAAAGAAAAAGGAACTGACATGTGGGGCTGGGTTGCAAGAGAAAGAGAGAGGCTTACACGTGGGACCCATATGTAAGAGAGAGACTAGCACAGAGAGAGGAAGAAACAGAGAAGGCTTGCGACAACACTGGTGCACGGCGACGGTGATAAACGGTGGCGAGGGAGGTGGCGGCGATGCGCAAAATGGGTTGCCAGTGGCTCAGTGGTGCCAAGGGAGGTGGCGATGTAGCAAGGGCGACGGCGAGACGATGGCGACAGCGGCAGAATGGCCGGCTCGATCATGCGGTGGTTTCGACAGAGCAAGGGTGTCCGAGGGAAAAGGAGAGGCACACAGGGTTGGCAGAGGCACAAGGAACTCGAGGGACATCTTGGGCAGGATGATGAAGGCGGCGAGATAGAGGCCAACGACCAGGAAGAAAGGAGATGGTGGCAGCTCAGCATGGCGACAGATCTTCACCGGAGAGAGGGGAAATATAGGAGAACACCCTGGAACGCAAGATGACGCGCTCGGATAGGCGAGGGCACTCACCGGAGGGAAGTTCAACAGTGGAGGCAGCGACCGGCTTTGGGGAGGACAAGGGCGATGGCGAAGCAGCAGTTCTCCGGGGATGACGATGGGAGCATGATGTAGAACACGAAGGCACGAACCCAATGGTGAAAACGTCATGGTTAGAGGAGCTTCAACGGTGAGGAAAACCATCGACGAGGAGCTTGCAGCGGCGGAAGCACCTTGACAGACTGCAGCGAGATCAAGGCGAAACCTAGGCGGGTGGCTTTGGGCTTTTGGATAGTTTGATGCGCAAAAACTGATGCAGGTGGCTCGACTTATAAAGGCCCGGAGAGGGAGAGTTGGAGATGAGGCCAGCGGTGCTACGTGACTGGCTCAGTCACCGGATGGAGTCTAGGCGGGAGGAAGAAGGAAAGGGGAGGGAGGCGGCTGACAGGGCGGACCCGCACGACAATGAGAGGAAGAAGGAGGAGTGGAGTGGGCTGGCTTTGCGCCGGAGAAAGGAGGAAGGAAGCGAGCCGGGCTGGGAAAAAGAAAGAGAAAAGAAGAAAAAGAAAAATAGGCCAACAGGGAAGAAAAGAAAAAGGCCATTTAGCCAAAAGGATTTTCTGAAATTCCAAGGCTTTTGAATTTCAAAAATGAGATCAAATAAAACCGAGCTCAAAGAAATAGCAAATAAACTCCAAAAATTCCTAGAAAATTTCAGAAAATTCACTAGAACTCAAGGAACCCAAATAAAAACAACTTTTAAATTAATTGAAGTTTAAATTCATCACATTACATTGTTTTTATTTCTGAAAATTTAAATTAAGCTTTTACTGAACCAAGAAAATTCAAATGGTTATTTTTATTTTAAAAACTTTAAATAAACTCCAAAATTTGGGATGTTACATAAATGCAAATCAGAGAAGAAAGAACAAGGATTAATTTAATGGTGTAATGAATTTCACATACTTGTGGTGCAATGTTTGGCTCACCTGTTCCATCACATTGTGCAGAAGAAAGAAGGATCTTATCAATAGTCACAACATGAGGGATCAAGCGCTACAGCTCATTTATCAGTACATTGCATAAGGTTCACAGCAATCAGGGACAATACAAAAGTCGAACAAAGGTAGCCAATAGCAATGACTTATGGTACATCAAAAGATCAAATTGGGTTCACATCAATCTGGAACCAAAGACACACCAGCTTCAACAAACTTCTGAATAACCAGCACATACATTATCTCCTCTAAAGTCCTTTGCTCCTTCTCCATAACCTCATCAATCTGCCTATTAATTCAAAAAAATAAGAACTAGCAAGATTTCTCTAACTTGCACTAAATCATTACAATTAACAAAGAGACTTTCAGTGGAGCACAAAAGGAACATGGATTTCCTTCCCAACTCAAACCGTGAAAACTCTATTCCTCTTTGTCGGAAATTATGACTCAGAAAACATTATAAACTACAATTCTCATATATGGACTATGGTAGCTCCATTATAATCAAACAGTCCAGAATAATTCATATTTTCTTCTATATATGAATTATGAAGGTTGATACGTGGTTCCAATTAGATCACATCTGACACTTTCTTACAAATTACTATAAAATGGCCATAATCACAAATGCAACTATAACTAATAGTATCACAAATGCAACTATAACTAATAGTAACAATAATAAGACTGTAGCTCACTACCTGATGTTTTGGCACCATGGCAATTCATTGAGATATCGAAACTATGAATTTATCTCATGTGATCCCAGAGGAATGCTAGTTCAAGAAAAAAAGAAAGGCTATACTTACATAGAAAACAGAAACAAAATAGAGCTTATTTTGGATGATACTTGCTTACCATGCCAAACTACCTCCATTTCATGTGACTACTATTACAAAGTTATATTCAGGAAACCAAGTAGTAGTGTCGTGTATATAATACAAATTGAATCCGATTCTTTTCCTTTTGGACAAAAAGAATTTAATTATGGAAAGGTACAGAAGCATCAATTGAAAAATAATTTAACAAATGAGTAATTATGAACATGAGAAGTTGTTCCACCTGCATTAGAGTAAAACATAAACTTCATAAGCTCCATAGCAATGGAAGGTTCCTCGAAAGTTGTCCCACTTGTAGCGGAGTAAAACATAAACTTACTGATTAGCTTGAGAGCAACGAGAGTTACACCTAAGCTGTTGAGAACCAATTCAGTGACCTCGTATGCTTGAAAATGCGCACGACTGAATCCGAAAGTAATCCAAAAATTTTAGACATTACATATATAACTTGCAGGACAAATTTATTACAGTGGTTTTACCTCCTAATGGTTACATGCCCATGCGTTGCAACAGAAACTCATACTTGTACCGAGATTTTAGTATTCAATGCATACTAATCGTGTTTGAAGCATACTATTCACTCAAATGTGCAATCGTCGAACCTTCAAGTCATTTCATCGAAGCATACAAATTGTGCACAGATTTTCGCTAACTCAAAATTAAAATATTTAGTTCCATGCCATGGTCCTTAGCAGCCTGAAAAAAGGGTGGAAAGTTATTCTCTACAGTTCCATGAAATGAACACAGAAGGATAAAAAAAGTAGCACATATAGCAAGCACTATGCATAGAAATATGTCATGGAACCAGCAAAAAAGGTAGCACAAATAGTACAACATGTTTTGTAATGTCTCTAGCAAGGAAAAATTGCAACCATCATAGGTGGCATGCGAATCATAGGTGATAAGGCCAACACAAACACAAACCAGGCGACATTCATAAGGAAGCATGACTTATAAGATGATCAAGCATTGTAGTGATCATACCAGTAGCCTGAGCACATAGACGCCACCACACAGGACATCTAGGTTTGAAACTAAAGTCCTTAGGGAATCATTGCGGTGGTCCTGTAATGGCCAATGCAGTATCTCATTACCCTCAGCAATAGAAGCTTCTATAAATAAATATATGAAATAGAATATAATCATTTAAATAAGCAATGGGGATTGCCTAAATCAGAATAAAAAAACCAACTACAAGGCCACATAAATGACATCTAGCACAATAGAGCACTAACCTACATCTGAGCAATCGATGTAGGCTACCTACATTTACAATGTGTATTAGGTAGTAATGTCCCAAGAGGCACAGATATCATTCGAGCGTTGCACAAACCACATCCAAAATTGGAAAGAAAAAAGGAATTAGTGTCATTAAAGTAACATGTCTTCCAACTCCAAGAGTTAAGACTTGCATCATCCTATAAGCTAGCAACTTGCATCAATGATGACTACTATATGAAATGGCATACTACATGCGGAGCATGAAACCTAATGCTGCATAGATGACCCAATCTAGGCAATATTGCCCTCTGAGACCACCACATTCGTGGGCAATCCCGAGCCGTGGCCATTCCACCTAAGGGCTTGTTTGGATAGGGAGCGATTAGAACTAATCCCTTCGGATTGGAAGGGATTTGAGTTCAAATTCTGAGTCAATCCGAAGGGATTAAGTCGGATCACAATATATCCAAACAAGCCCTAAGACGAGAGCACAAACTCGGATTGACCCACTCCTCTGAGCCCCGATGGTACCAAATTGGGCCATCGGGAGCTAGTCAAGATTCGGCGGTCGACTGAGACTACTAACCTGGTAGGAGACCGACTTAGACTACTGACCTGGTAGGAGATCAAGGGCGAGGGGGTGGCTGTAACACCCCAATTTTCAGAGCTTAAAAATCTTTTAAATAGTTAGTAGGAGAAAATTCACCTTTTGGTTTTAAGTTTAAAAGCTTAATATTGGACTTTAGAATCAAAAACATTTAATGTGCATAATCCCAACTTGAACAATAGCCAAAACTATTTTATTTGGGTTCTATGTGCTCAGATATATTTTCTAGATTTTTCTAGAATTTTTCTGAGTTCATTTGCTATTTTCTATTGCTTATTGGAATTTCTGGTAATTTATAAAATAAAAAAGCTATTATAAATCTCAGATAATTCCTTGGGCCTAAACCCATTCCTATTCCTAAACCTCGCCCATTCTCCTCCGCACGCCCACCACAAACTTGACTCGCCGCTGCTGTACTCGGCCACTGGCCGACACGCGTGCTCGCTTCCTTGCCCCGCCGACGGTGGGCCGCTTCCTCTTCCTCGACCGTGGATCGCCGAGGTCGCCGCCTCCACGCCGCTTCTTCCCGAGTCCGAGCCTGCACTGGCCCGCCATTGGAGCTTCTAGAAGCCTCGTCCGACAACGGACTTTCCTAACTAAAACCTCCTGATTTCTTTGCCAAACTCTATCTCTAACCTTCCCGCGCCGTATCTACTCTCAATCGGGATCGAAACTAACTCTATCCCCGCTGCTTTCAACCGAGAAATCCCCAATTTAGGATTCCTTATCCTCGGCACCCCACTTCTATAAATAGCACCCGAAGCCAGGCGGTCCTCCGCAACCTGCAGCCGCCACCCACCTCGCCCGAGAGCCCTAGCGCCGCCGCACTGGAGTTTAGGGTTTTCGCCGACCGTTTTCATCGCTTCCGCCGCCGTGCGTGGTCGCCGGCCGACTTTGAGCACACCATCGGGTTCGCGTCGCGAGGCCTACCTCGTGGACCCTTCGCCGCCAAAGCCTCACCGGAGCAATCGTCCGACAACACCGAGAGCTCGCCGCCCGAGCTCGCCACGCCACCTCCGCTGCTCCCGACCACCCACCCTACCTCATCAGTTCGCAATAACAAGGGCTACACGTTGGTACCACTCACCGCCGCGAAGTTGCCGATCGCCGACGACCATCGGGTCCAGAGCCGCCGTTGTCGGCATGGGCAACGTGGCCGCCCACGTCCGCGCGCGCCGGCATCGTGCGGCGCGTGGCGCCAGTGTCGCCGTGTCGACATCCGTCGCCACGCGTGGTCGGGTCCATCGGTCTCGGCCCGAGGCTCAGATCTTGTCTACCGTGAGCCATCTCACTGACATGTGGGTCCCACATGTCAGGCCGTTTGTCACCCCGTCCGAACGTTCTTCGCTGACGTCAGCGTTGCGCAATATTCCGATTTTTCTTCAGAGAAATAATTCGGGAAAATCCAGAAAATCAAAATTAGGGTTTCTTTTTAGATTTAAACTTCCAGAGCTCATAACTTTTGCATCCTAACTCCGATTAAGCCCATTCAAATTTCTAAATTTGTCTAAATTCAAGCTCTATTTATCTGAGTTTTTTATTTAATTTTTGGAGCTTGTTTGACCTTATTATTTATTTGTTTTGTTTGTTTGTGTCTCGCTTATGAGTAGACGCGATCGTCGGGAATTTTGTGGAAGAAGGAGCACCCCAAGATCAAGACCAGTACATAGACCTTTTCCAAGGCAAGTCATACATTTGATCATATTGAACCCAGTTTTCAAATTACTTTGTGTTAAATTATTGCATTCTACTTTAATTATTTATTTAAATGCTTTGGGCATAGTTATTATCCAAATTGTTATCACACTTTGGCCTTGTATGTCATAATTCCTTGTCACCCTAGATTGGTTATTAGTTGGTAATATTATAGCACCAACGTGGGTTGGTTAGATGCGAGTACAATTGCTTAGCCATGCTACGAGTGTCACATCTCATGAAAGTTGCAAATATGAACTATGACTAAGTGACTATGGAACTTTGTGTAAAACTGTGCTATGTGTTATTACTTCGTGATGGCATGTGTTGCACTAAAACCAACCGGGTGGTAAAGGATTTAGAATGAGGCAAGTGGTGGAGACGTGTGACATGGTGGTCTATGTGATGGGAATGATAATCTTTGTGACTTAGTTAGAAAATGGAAGTCTTGCCTTGGTCAATTAAGGACTTAACTTTGTGCGCCATTGAACTGAGCCTTCTGCACGACCACATGCCCGGTATGGGACGGCCTAACTTAGTAAGTTATGGATTCTCGACATTGATGTTCGTGTGGATAGGTTAGGTCGGTGACAGGCGGAGGTGTGACTACTTGGTAGTTGCATCGCGGGACGATTCGCCTTCCCGTCCAAATGGTGTGTGTTATACCAATTCTATGTGAGTCGGTATAGCGGTTTGTAAGCACACCGGGAATGTCAATGTTTGAGATGAAGTTTCCAACTGTTTTGTTACGATTGGTGCTTGCTACACTAGTTGTATCTTGTGGGTAAAGTGTACAATCTCTGCAGAGTGTTTAATCAATCTATTCGAATAGCGCGTCCATGGCCATGGACATGCTCGGAATTTCACATGAGGGGTAGTTTTCATAAAATGTGGAATGGAAGTCAGGTGACCTTAATCATATGGCTATGTGAAATAATATGTTTAGTTGTGTGTCTTTGTGGAAACAACTGTTAAATTAATATTGTCTATTTGTTTTGAATTATGCTTTCAATCTATTATTCGTATTCAATTGAAAACGTTGCTTTTATGCAAAAGAACCATAGAAGCCTTTTCTTTGGAATAAGCCTGCATCTATACATTGCATTCTGTGGTATGATTTGCGAGTACGGTTGTGTGAGGACCCGGAATATTTAACTAGTAACACTTAACCTCCAATTGGCTCTAGCGTTACTAATTAAACATTCTAAGCCTCGATGGTCATATGCTTCCCAGAATTGCAGCATATGCACATCAGCACAAAATTACACATCATTTCCATACACACACATCACTAGGTTTAACAACGACATACATAAAGTAAAGTTATTACAAAAGAGAGTCGACCGGCCAAATAGAACAATATACAAGAATGACAATGAAGCAAAGGTGCCATAAGATGGCTAGAACAAAAGTCGATCGTTAGCCATATACCCACAAGGCAACCGACCGGGCCGCCAAGCTAGTCGCCCAAGCTACCACAACACACTCACAAAAGTGAGGCCCTCGTGCTCACCTTCTTCCTCCGCAATGAACAATTAAGCATAGCATCCGAGTACAAAGATTGTCTTTGTACCCGCAAGACCGACGTGTGGAATAATGGACCTATTCATAAACTACATGCAAGCTTATTTAGGTGGAGGTTGTATGTCTCATTTTGCATGAAGCCAACTTTATTTGCAATACTGTAATACATTTAAAAGCAAGTTTGCAAATCTGTTTTATTATCAAAGTAACAGTAAGTATAGGTACATACAAGTAACCACCTGGAAGCGACTATCCCAATAGTCACCACAACATAGCACGAATCCCCGATTCGTACTACCCATCAAGTTTTAATTCAAAAGGTTGTAGTCTAACTCTTGAAAGACCTTGCCAAGCGTGTCCATAACCTAGACGAGGCTATTCGAATAGTTTTAACCTCGCAGGGTGTACCAATGTACCCACACTTGCATCGCCTTCAAGCCACAAGCACACTATCAAGGTATGCCGGCCCGGCTAAGTCCTACGAGACATTTTCAATCTTGTGTATTAACTACGAGCCGCTCATATGGATAGAAACCCATATGCTTACATTGCAAGCGAAAGACAACAAATCCCATCACGGTGAAGTCTTTCTGACACTACAATGCTCCCAACACCATCCCTCCCGCGACTCCTCGCGACTCGGAGCCAATACACGCCAAAGTACTAAGTCAAGAGAGGTCCCATACCTCTAATGTGGTTAGCACGCTAAAATGCTTGGTTTAGTGTAACAAGATGTTCGGTCCTTGTTGACTCGGCACCATTCCATCACACCCAAAATCACACCATCATACCATTGTGCCCAAGTATAAATCATTTTGTTTTCAGCTTTAGTTTTCATAAGTAGACATAGCACAAGGTGGAAATCATAATCATAATAAGTTTGATGTGATCAAGGTTATCGACAAGTCGATAACCGCCCATTTCTACCGGTTAAGCATGGCTAAGCAATTAATTCGCGCAACTACTAAGTGACAAGAGCCCATCCAAGAACTCTAAATCACAGCAAGTAACCTAGGCTCATGGTAGTAGAGGATAATCATTTGCTAAGGAAATGCATCTACTAGGCCAACTATTAACACAAAGTAGCAATGCATACATAGAATTTGTAATCAACATAAATACTTAAAATATCGGGATTAACATGATCAAACTGCTTGCCTTCTTGCTGTTGCTCAAACTGTTGTGGAGGGTCGCTCTGGGATTACCGCAAATGTCGAACCCTAAGCGAAAGGCAAAAGAACCAAGAACAACCAATAAGACTAGCAACACTTAAACAAAAGAGCAAGCAAAAATTATCCAAATGCGATGAAACTTATACACAAGGTGAAATACGAATATACCTAGACATAGAAACTGAAAACCTAATTTGGATTTGTGGTGCAAAAGATATTACCTAAAACCCATTTTCGGCCATAATTAGCACTGTAGCAAAACATTTTCTAGAAAGATTTTGAAGCTGAAATTTTTATGGTAGCTACCTACTGGTATAGAGGTAACCCATATAAAATTTCAGGTCATTTGGAGTTAAAATGATTTAGTTATGATTTTTCTAAGATGCAAAACTAGCATAATGCACTTTCCGAAATATAAACATATGCAAAACCTATTTCACATTATAGTATGATAACAGAGGATTTCTAACATCAAATTTCTATTTTTAGGATTTACAGGAATTACTGGTGTCTATTACATCATTAAATGAATTTTTAAGTGCTACTAATAAGGTTAAATCTACTAACATATTTTTCTCAAGCTGATTTAGGCCTACCACCATTTTTAGATTAAAGTTTAATTAATAACAAATTTATCAAAGTTAAAATCATACAATTAGCGGATATACGTAAAAGATATGCATTTTCCAAGTTTTAATACAATTCGAATATATAAAAATAGCGAAAAACAAGCTATAAAAGATTACAGAATTTTCTACTACTGTAAGCGTAGCTAAAAGCATTTTATATTAAACTTTAGTGAATTACATATTTATTACAGTTGGTTTCATGTAAAAGGATCTATCTTGAATTAGTTATGAATTTCTAAAGTTTTGATACAATTTTCGCTGATAAATAAATACTTACGTAAATAAAACCAACCCAACCGAAAATAACGACGTGGACGCTCGTGGCCGTTGATGCAATATCCAACGAGCCACACGACGAGAACAGCCAAGACGCTGCGCGATCCAACAGAGTCCACCGCTGGATCAAGATCCAACGGCCACGAGGACGAATGCAACCGACGGTGCGGTTGCCTTGGCCGCCACAGCCGTAGATCTCAAGATGAACGGCACGGAGAGCACTTCCCGTCGGAAGGTCCGATTGCACGCACGATCAGGGCCGCAGATCAAACGATGGACGACCAAGAATGATGAGGGGAACCGGATGGTCCGACTGCATACAAGATCCGGGCCGCATATCGCAAAATGGACGGCGTCCAAGGTCGAAATGCAACCAGAGGCCGACACGTGGGGCGCATGTCGCTGACCGAGAGTCACACATGCGAGGTTTAACACACGCACAAAGGCGCGCGTCCCACCTGCGCTGACTCAAAAAGGTAATTTCGGACACATTTATTGCTAACAATGATTAGCAATAAATAACCCAAAATCAGCCCTAATGACTTCGGTTTTCGGTTTTGAGCTTATGGGCCCACCGCGCGCGGGCACGAGGGTTATTTCCGATGACCAATAGTGCCGACACTTTAATTAACCCATGATTAGCATTAATGATGCCTAAACGCACGATAAAAGCCACGGTGATTTAAGAAATTTGGACCCACATGTCGTTGAGACATTAGGCGATTAAGACACCATTAATGCTCTACCGATTGGCAATCATTAAACATTAAATGTGTCCTAATTATCCGACAAAACGGAGTCGCCACCGACAAAACCCGAGTGGCTTTGCCGCTTGTCGCCGCGACTCGGTCATGCGCGCGCCACAAACTATCAAAATGGGTTCGCAATAGTGTTGCGGACCCAACGGTGATGACCTCGCCGCGTGGAGGTTCGAACGCCGGCGAGCCGGAAAACAAGAAAGAAGCCGACACGCAAAACACGAAAATAGCAAGATGTCGTGCTGCGGTCCAAGGAAGCGAAAAGCCATGACTTCTAGGGGCTATATAGGAGCTACCTTAACCGAGAGGAGCTCCAAAGATGGCGGGAAGACTTGAACACGATGAAGTCCATCGAGCCGAAGAAGATGAAGTGGAAGATGAGGTTCTGAGCAAAATGAGTGGAACCAAATCACCACCACAGCTTCATTATAGCTTAAAGAGGCTCCAAAAGCAAATAATTGCAAAAGGAATCACTTACCGGAGCTGGAGAAGAAAGGGGGTGAAACCAACCGAAAATCTCCAAACTTAAAATTGAGTGATTCCTGTGAATGCAACCCAAAATCAAGTTAGGGGAAATACAAAGGAGGTTGAGGAGTTCAAAAGGGTGCAAGAAATGTTGAAGATAAACCACTGGACACCAAGGCCGCCATTGGAGCTCTACGGTCAACAATGGTGGATTGAAGGTGTGAGATGGTTTTGAGCTCAAACACAGAGAAGAGCAAAGTGTGGTGTAAAGGGACACCAGGAGGAGCTAAGGGGCAATATAAAGGGAAAGGGTTAGGGTTACAAGCGCGAACATGAGCCCATGGTGAGCTCGGTTCATGGCGCGGTCATGGACCAAGAAATGATGGGAGCAAGTGAGCACGGTGACAATGGAGGAGAAAGCCTGGTGCGCATTAAATGCCCCGCAGAGAGACGTTGACGAAAGCAACTTGAGGTGACACATCAAAGCCGCCCCGCGCTCTCTCTCTTTCTGCCATTGCCGCACGCGCGCTCGGCGAGACAGAGGAGGAAGAAGAACAGAAAAGAGAACGGTGACCGTTGGATTGAAAATGGACGGTCACGATTAAACGAGTTCGCCGGACAGTCCGATTGCCCTCAGGGATCTGGACGGTTGGATTGAAATCCAACGGTCCCAATTGGTTAATACAACCGGAGGGTCCGATTGCTCACACGATCGTGGGCCGAGCGATTTAAAACCCAACGGCTGAGATTGCACGCGCGTTATAAAACGCGGCTCGGTGCAGTTAAGTGGTTCGACCGAGTCAAGTGGCTCGGACTCGAGCCCGACTCGAACCCAAGGAACAGTGAATCAGCTTTAGGTTTTAAATTAAAGCTGAGACCTTTGGGGATTTATTTGGGGTAGCAAAATAACTCCAAAAATTCTGAAATTTTACAGAGCTTGCTGACTAAGACATTGACCTTGTGTAAAATTTTCAGAGGTTTTTATGCATTGTATTTTTCTCCGAAAATTCTACAAGGTACTGGTTTTAGGTTTGATGAGAGTCAAACAGTTTGATCGCCTCTAAAATATTCAAACAATTTCTAAAAATTGTGAAATTTTTCAGAGGGGTCACATATCATCCCAAGAACTTAGGAAAAATATTTCCAGAGGATGATCAAAAAGGTTTGACAAGATTGTTTTGAAGGAACAAGATTTGGATCAAAAGACTTGTGACTTTGCATTTCCATAAGTCTTGTACAATACTTGTCCAGACAAACAGAAACACATGATGTAAGAAAAGTTTTAATTTCTACTCATTTTCTTACATTTGAAACACAAGCCCAAAATTTGGGATGTTACAGTTGTGTACTCACGCTTGTTGTAAAACTTGCGCCAAACCTCTGTAAGAGGAGGAGTCACGCCGCTTTGAGGAGGAGTTCAAGGTTGATCGCTCGTTAAGGTCCGGATCCCACCGGTTGCCGTGGTGAATTGGTGGGATCTACGCGGAGTTATTTCCGTCCACTGCTTATTTCTCTGTTAGCCTGCGTGGCTTAATAAGTGTATACTCGACCATAAGGTCAAAACCCTTATTTGTTATTCCAATTAATCGCTTACTTTATTTATCGCTGTGTGGATCGATATTTACCTATGTTAACCCGTGTGCACTAGCGTGATCCTGGACTAGTGCAAGATATACGAGGGTTCCGTAATCGTAATGGGTCGGCGGCTGGCGCTGCGCGCTAAGGACGACGAACAGGAGGCTGTTGGCGAGGATGACAACCCACATCACCAGCACGTTCTCCGCAACCAAAACGACGACGCCGTCTCGATAAGGCACGCCAAAAAAGGCACAAAAGTGAATGCAAAGGCACGAAAATTCAGCTATTTCGGGGGGTGAAATCCTAGTCTAGGGTGCGCAGGATGGTTATGAAATTTGGAAACGCCGCTCTACATCGCCCTTCCTCCAACGGGAACCAACCATCGGATTGGGACGGACGCGCCGCTTGTTCGACGAGGAAAGGAGAGCTTGCGCGGTAGGCCGCCCACTACGATGGATAGGTGGGCGAGCGTGTTTATGAGATGGAGTGGAACACGTTGACGGTGGAGGTGCTTTGGACTCTTTGGCCTGGAGTTTTCTAGAAGGTGTTTTCATATCAGTCCCACGCCAACTCGGGGAGTGGAGGCACAACACGTGGGGAGCGGCGGCGGCAGGTGGGAGGAGGCTGATGGCGATGATGCTCGGTTGGGAGGGGGAGAGAGAGAAAGAGAAGAATAGGAGACGTATAGTAGAAAGGAGGAAGGAGAAGAATCGTGAATGAGATTGTGGGAGCAGTTGATGTGAGTTGTGCCGAGGGAATTTTTTTCACGAGAGAGCTGGCCCTACCTATCAATGCAAAAGGTAGAAATGATTTATGTAAGGCAAAGTAGTGTGAGTGGGAGGATGGACGACTACTAACTATAATTTTTAAGTAGTAGAGATGTACGTCCAGTCTTAATATTTGTAAATATTTTTAAAAATAAGTTAAAATGTTGTGACTACACAAGGTATGGAAAGGTTCTCACTCATAAAACAAAGTATTGGAAAATGAAAAGGCAGACACCAATGGACTCGAGACAAGCTTAATAAGCCAAGTGTCTTAAGGGCATGTACAATAGTTTGTCTCTTATGGTTGTCTCTAAATGCTCTAACTCATCTACTACAACCTTAGAGACAATGGGCATATACAATAGTTTGTCTCTTAGGGTTGTCTCTAAATGCTCTAACTCATCTATAGACAACCTTAGAGACAATATCTCCAATAAGTTATCTATAAAAATCATTCATTTTTAACACAACTTATTCCCTTTAACACTCACCATTTGCGTGTTCCGCTTGTCTCTTATATATATAAGAGATGATACGTTCTCTCTTTTCACATCCTCTCTCATCCAACTAGAATTTTGAATGACGTGACAAGAGACGATTGAGATGGCCATTATTGAAGATGCCCTAAAAGAAGGGACCAAAATGTCATCCTTCTATATAAGAATCTCATCTTTTTTTGCGATGAAGAATCTCGTCCTTTTTCAAGAAGATACATGGATGGAAGCATCTCAACCTGCCGAATTTGCAAGATTATGATCAATATATATTCAATTCCCTTTGGAAAGTAGCACATGGAATCGTCAAAAACCCATCAACTTAGCTGTGTAAGCAACAATTTTCCCAGCCACGTGTGTGTGAGTTGTCCATGCTATTTTTTAAAAGGATGTCGATGTTAATTTGGGAGTATCATTTCTCTGCTACTTAAAAGAAGAAGTTTGGTCGTCTGTTCTCTCGTCTGTCTTCTCAGTTCCCATCGAATAAAACCAACTAATATAAAAAAACTAGAGAAACCAACTTCCTTAACAAATTCCTAACGAACTCTATCCCATCTCTTCAAACAAATTCGCACACTTATCTATTCTCTCTTCTACATAAAAGAAAGAATTGGTGGACGTCCATTCTCTCGTCTGCCTTCTCACTTCCCATCCCACCTCTCGTTAAACATTATGAAAAAACCGCCTAATAGAAAAACCTAGAGAAACCAACTTCCTTAACCAATACCAAACAAACTATATCCCATCTCTTAAAACAAATTCGCACACTTATCTATTCAAACAAATCCATCCAACAAAAGTACACATCATCTCACCAGATTAGCTATTGGACTCTTAACTAACGTATGAAGGAAAAACATGAGCCAGAAGATTCATTGTTAAGACCCTACTCTGTCGCCAGGCTCATCTCATGAGATCATCCGATTTGTCGAGGATATCCAGTCAGCCCATGCATCCATGTCTTAAACCATTCTCAAAGCATGTATGTTAAATATTGTTTTGATTTCAAATTTGAACACGAGTAATACTTGTGTGCTAAAATAGGGTCAAGTTGACGTATTATATTATGTAATATATTTTTATCCATTCCAAATTACCTCCACCGTGGTGGAAGCATGACGCGGTTGCACCGAAGCTCGGCTGGGCATGGCGGCGCAGCTAAGGATGCAATGCAAGGTAAACACAACGGAGGAGACAAGATGCGAGCTACAATGGAGCTAGGACATATGTGGTGGAAGAGCCGAGGATGTGGCGTAGGCTGAGCCTGGTGACGGTGGCTTGACGTGCTTGGTGCTAGAATTGGGCCTATAAGTGTAAAGACTCATGCATTCCTGAAATTCCAAAGTATGTATGGTTTAGTCTCATATTGCCTAGCCAAGTGATGGGAGAGCAATTTATAAGGTGGAGTTCTAACCACCCCACTACTACAAAAAGGCTAATACTGGACGCCTCATCACAGACGGTTGACCAAAACTGTCTGTATTATATACAATCACATACGGTTTTGGTTTAGAGACCATCTGTGTTACTAGCTGCGCTAAAAACCGTATGTAAAGAGGTAATATCACAGACGGTTCTTAACAATAACCGTCTGTGATATTTCTATATATCACATACAGTTTTTAACAAAAAAAATGTTTGTGATACTTCACAGACGATTCTTAACAATAACCGTCTGTGATATTACTACATATTACAAACGATTTTTTGTTGAAAACCGTCTATGATAATTAACTCGTCACAGACGGTGCGCCATTTTGCTCACTTACTGATCATCCAGTGCAGTGTAGCTCCTCAACAGAGACTTCTTCTCCATCTCTGGCGCTACGGTAGCTATGGGAGATCTCCAAGCCCGGTGAGTCCATCGCCACTCCGTGCCCGGTTTGAGTATCGCCTCACCTCACTGAGCTCGCTCGTGTGGTCCATTTTAGCTATTGTCACCCACACCGAGCTATCACCGCCGCCGCCATCGACACCAACTCTTCTCCGGTGAGTCCTCGGCCCCACCAAGGTCGATTTCCCCACCTATATGTCCCCCTAAAGCTGTGCATGTGCTTCGTTACAGTTTATTTCCACCGAGATGACCTATCACCGAGGAGCTTGCCGCCATCACCTCTGTTCACCGATGACTAGCCGCCTTGGACCTTCCCGACTTCATTGACACTTTCCTCGTGATCGAGATGAGCTACTGGAGCATAAACATTCTTTAATTTGAGTAGTTTCAGGCGTTTACGCTGAAATCGCTAGTGAAGCCCATGGCGCTACCACGGGACATCACTGTCGGCTCGCCTCAGGCGACCTTAGGGACCCGAGCCACAACTATTAGCAATGCGATTGCACCATGAGCCCAATTTGAGCTTCAAATCCTACTGTTTTTAATTATTTAGTTAATAAACTAATGAGTCTATGACATGTGGGACCTCCATAGATTTTATAAATAAAATCATGAAATAAAACGATGAGTCACTGACAAGTAGGGCCCACATGTAAGTTAATAAAATCCATAAAAATATAAAAATGAGAAAAGCCACATTTAGTTTAGAGAAAAATATGTTTTCTCTGTTGGAAAGCGTAAGCCTCAGAAAATACGCTTTCGAAGTTACCCTTTAATTTATTTCTAGGGTTTTCAATACGAACCGTGTGATGGACCGAAGCTGGATGTACACTAAGAACCGTGTGAGTGAAGAGTACATTAATAACGTGTCTGCTTTTACAAGAGCTGCCGAGGAGAATATGTTGAATAAAGGAATGAAATATATGTACTATCCATGCATTAATTGCGAGAATCTGAACATGTTTAAGAGCCAAGCGCAGATCAAAGCACACTTAATTTGAAGGGGTTTCAAAAAGGTGTATATACGTTGGACCAGTCACGGTGAAGAGCAGATTATACAGGAAGGTAGTAATAATGTCATCACTGACGAAGTCAATGATATGCCGTCGGATGATGTTGTAACAACCCCAAATTAGGGTTTGTATTTTAAATGTATAAAAGTATGAAAATTTAAAAACTTTTGGTTGTGTCTCTTGATCATGCTCATGGTTTCCAAAATCTTGTGCACAATTTTAAAATTTTGAAGATTGTATTAAAGTTTGTGTTGAAGTTTTAAACTTTTAAACTTAAATTCCTTTCCAAATTGAATTCCAGAAAAATGTATGAATGAGGGTTTCTAAAAATAATTTATTCAAATACTAGATTATTTATCTTGATTTATAGTTATTTTTACCAAATTTTTAGAAGTCATTTTACCTTCACTAAAATTCAAATGAAATCCCAAATGCAGATTTGAAAACAATTTAATTCTAACAAATTTTAATATAGAAAGTGTTTGAAATTATTTTTCCTAAGTACCTTGTGATCCTCAGAGTGTCCACAAAAATTTTCAAAATTTTTATAAATTTATTTCTATTTCAAACTGCTAGGTCAAACTCAATTTCTTTCGGTCAAACTTAAAACCTAATCCTAACTCTTGTACTGTTCCTCCGACCGAGCCCATTCGCCAATCGGTTCCGACCGCACCAGTTCGGCGCAGCACCCTCCCCCTCTCACTTACCTGCGGGCCCCGCTCGCCAGATCTTCCCCTCCACCTCAACGCCCACGCCTACCGCGCAAGGCCATTTCGCCCGCCTCGTCGCCGCATGCGCGCCACGCCAACCGCAAGCCACCTCGCCGCCTCCGCTTCTCCTACAAAGGCCAGCCCGAGCCGCTTTAACCCCTTCTTCCTCTTCCCCCTACTCCCCCTCCATTTCCTTGTCTCTCCCGAGCTCCAATCAACCGAGCTCCGAATGCCATTGTCATCCCCGCCGTGCCGCCTCCAAGCTCCCCGGCTACTCCGGCGATCTCCGGCTGCCACCCACCGCGTCACGGCGCGCCATACACCTCCAGCAGTCAAACCCCTCCATCAATTTTAGCTGGCGTCACCGTGGAGCCGTGCACCCGGGTTCTTCTCCAGCTCCGGCCGCCACCACCGCCCGTCTTGCTACTCCTTCTCCGATGCCTCCTTCGATTCCTTCCTCCTGAGCATGTATTAGACCCCTCTATCTTCCCGATCACTCACTTGTGCCTTACTCCATCCCAGTCGCCGCGTTGAGAGCTACCCCGCGCCGTCGCCAGTTCGCGTCGCCAGCTCACCTCGGTGCCTCCCCGTCTTCGCCGACCACCGCAACGTGTTCCAGGTATACCACCGGTCCTCATGCTTCCCCTTTTTGGCCCCCAAAATCACCCAAGCGCCGGCGCCTTGTTTCTCCTCCATGGCCGGCCGCCGCATGACCTCGCCGCACCGCCACAGTGCCTCTCCGGCCGCGCCAATGCCACCCCTAGCTTCAGTAGCACCCTAGCAACCCATTTTGGCCATCGCCATGGTCTCCCACGCCCAATCAAGCCAGGCGATTTGCCGCCCGGCCAGCCCTCCCTCCCCTCATTTCTTCGTTTGTGCCCTCTGTTTCTCTGAAAAGTGGGACCACTCATTGCTAATCAACTTTGTCAATGTCTTTCAGGTCACTCTAAATTATTAACAAAAGTTTAAGATTGAATTTGAGAGTAGCACTTTAAGTACATAGATGGTTTGTATTGTCTGATTTGATGAACTGTAAAGAAGTCTGTTTAAGATCTGAACTGACAATAGGAACCACCTGTATGGTGCTAATAGCAAACCTGTAGCAGTCTTTTGAATCTCAATCAAATTGACGAAGATGGAAAATTGAAATAGTAAGAATTTAGTTAGTAGCATTTCAGTCCGAAAATGGTTTCTGTTAATTGTTGCTTGAGCAGAGGGTGTCTTAACCATTTCTTGAAACCTTGAGCAGAAAAGGAAGTTCAGTGCTAAGTTCTGTGTTTAACTTCTAGACTACTCAAACCTAATCGACAATTGAATAAGTGATTCCAGAGAGAAATTGGGTTGATAGCACCTAAAATGTAGAAAGTGTTCTGTTGTAGTTATTTGCACAGTAGACTAAGAAGTGTCAGTATTGGCAATAGGTTAATGTAAGGGGTAAATATAGTAGTTAGAAATGTTAATAATTCAATTAGTCTTTTGAACACTTAAGCTGTCAGGATGCCAAACTATTTGAAAACAAATATAGATGTTTGAGTTAAGTGAGAAGAGTAGGATAACAACATCACCAAACAGCAAAATCCTGTTTATACCATGTGAGCAAAGAAGGTGAAATTTTGAACTGTCAGGAGCATCCACTTGTAAGGTAAACCACTCACTGCTAACCAATTTTGTGAGTGCTATTTGGGCCACTCTAGTGGATTAGCAAAACTGAAGATTGGAATTTAAAGAGAGTAGCGAGCACTTAAGCTCAAAAAGAATTATGCATTGTAACATTTATGGGTAGGAAGGGACTTAGATGAAAACACGAAATAACGATGGGTTCATAAACCTATTAAATGACTAACTGATTACTCTAAAGCATTGTTTAATTGGGTATTTGAATTAGTTAGCAAATACTCATTCTCTTAATAAATTCTCCAATTGAACTTCATGAGCGGGGAAGGCAATCTAAGAATAGTTAGAAATAATAGTAGTCAAATGACGTTGCTAATAGAACACTCTGTAGAAATCCTAACAAATTTAAATAACTCCGAATCAACTAATTTGTTGATCCTAAATTTTTAATTTATATTATGTGTTTTTAATTTTGTTTTGGTTACTGTTGGCGTTCTGGTGTTTATTCGCTGTTTTTCGCTTTGGCAGTTTTTATCGCTAGATAACGTTGATATCGAGAGTGATCCTCTGCAGCAAAATGTATGTCTCTAGCAAGGCAAAGGCAAGCAGTTTGATCATGTTAATCCCAGTATTTTAAAGTCTAATATTTTGTTTCAACTGTATGTATGCATCGCTTAATTTGTGTTAAATTGAGTAGTTAATCCTTTAAATGCATAATCTGTAGGTAAATAATTGTCCTCTACTACGAGCCTAGGTTATTTCTTTGTGATTGGAGTTCGTTGGATGGACTCTTGTCGCTTAGTAGATTACGAGTTTCATTGCTTAGCCATGCTTAGCTTCCAGAATTGGGCGATCATCGACTTAGTCGATGATCTTGATCACATAAAATTATTATTGTTCTTATGTTCCACTTGTGCTATGTCTAATTGCAAAACTAAAAATGAAAACAAAATGATTTAGACTTGGGCACAATGGTAAGTTTTGGTGTGATCTGTTGGGTGTGATTGGAAAGGTGCCTGAGTCAACAAGGACCTAACATCTTGTTACACTAAACCAAGCATTTTAGCGTGCTAACCACACTAGAGGGTATGGGACCTCTCTTGACCTAGTACTTTGGCGTGTATTGGCTCAGGTCGCGAGGAGGTCGCAGAGGGATGGTCTTTGGGAGCATGGTAGTTGTCCAAAAGCTTTATCCCGAGTGGGTAGTTGTCTTTCGGCTTTACCATGTAGCGTATGGATTTCTATCCATACGAGCGGCTCAGAGTTAATACACAATATTGGAAAATGTCTTGTTAGACTTAGCCGTGCTGCATACCAAAGGAAGTATGCTAACCGTGGTGGTGGAAAGGCGGTCTAAAGTGTGGGTACATTGGTACACCTGCGGGGTTAAAACTATTCGAATAGTCTCGTCCTAGGTTATGGACACGCTTGGGGAGGTCTTTCAAGAGTTAGACTACAACCTTTTAATTAAAACTTGATGGGTTGGTATGAACGGGTGTTCATACTATTGTTGTGATGGCCATTGGGTTGGTCATCTCGAGGATGTCTTTTTGTTACTACTTCTTCAGATTTATTATTTCGCAAATAAAATTTGAATTGATAAAACTGCCTTCAAACTATTACATTATTGCAAAAGAAAACTTGCTTTCTGCTAAAAGTAAGTCCAGAGCCCCCTCCACTTAAATAAAGCTTGCATGTAGTTAATTACAGTTCTGTTACCCTTACACGTCAGTCTTGCGAGTACAAAAATAATTTTTGTACTCAGATGCTTTGCCTAATGTTTTTGTTGCAGAGGAAGAAGGTGAGCCCCAAGGGCTTTCCCTTTTGTGAGATGTGCAGCGGGTTTGACGACTAGCTTGGCGGCCCGGTTGGTTGCCTTGTGGGTAAAGGCACACTAATTGGCTCTTTTATTTATCGCCATCTTATGGCTTTTACTTCCGCTGTGTAGTTTGTTATTTATCTTGTGATTTCAATCTGTTGTATATTTGTAGTTTTGATATTGTAACCTCTCGGGTATGGATTTGATGCATGATTTTGTAACGGGGTGTGTATACTGCATTTCTGGGAAGTATACATATCCTGAGGCTTGGTTTATTTGAATTGTGATGCTAGGGTCAATGGAAGGTCAAGCATTACAAGTCGAATAAACTGGGGTCCTCACAGATGTCAATTGTGGTTCCGATTCAGATAGGCTGCACGATGACAATCTGGATCAGATGCTTCGCGATGCAGAAGTGAACTACAGTAAGAGAGAGTTTGGTAAATTCGAGGGCTTGATGGAGGACTCAGAGAAGCCTTTGTTTCCGGGCTGCAAGCCGGAATACACAAGGTTGTCATCCGTGCTTGAACTGCTAAAATTAAAGGCAAGCAATAGTTGGTCCGACAAGAGTTTCACGATGTTGTTAGGTCTCTTAGCAGACATGCTTCCAAATGAAAATGAGTTGCCCAAAACCACCTACAGAGCCAAGACTGTTCTTTGTCCAATGGGAATGAAAGTAGAAAAATACATGTATGTCCGAACGACTGTATCCTCTACCGTAAAGAGTACGTAAACATGCATGTTTGTCCGGTGTGCAACTCATCCCGATACAAGTGTAAGAATCAATCAGATGACGGTGAGGGAATTGAGTTGAAGAAAAGACCTCCTGCTAAGGTGGTGTGGTATCTTCCTGTAATTCCCCGTTTGAAGCAGTTTCTTGTGAACCCAAAAGAGGCAAAACTGCTGCGTTGACACTCAAAGGAGCATAAGTATGATGGAAAGCTAAGACACCCTACTAATTCCACCCAGAGAGAAACATCGATAGGAGGTTTGCAAACTTTGGTGCAGAACTGAGGAATATAAGGTTTGGATTGAGTACAGATGGAATGAATCCTGTGGTAACATGAGCAACCGACATAGCACTTGGCCCGCCACTCTCTGTATCTGCAACCTTCCTCCTTGGTTGTGTATGAAGCGGAAGTATATTTTGTTGTCGATACTTATCCAAGGGCCGAAGTAACCTGGGAATGATATTGATGTGTACCTACCACCATTGATGGAAGATCTAAAAATATTATGGATCGAAGGGGTACAGGTATGGGATGCGTACAAACGAGAGAACTTCATTTTACGCTCCTTGTTGTTCTGCACTATAAATGATTATCCCACCCTTGCTAACCTGTTGGGATAAAGTACAAAAGAGGTCAAAGCATGTACTCACTGCTTAGATGATACCGAGAGTGTGTGGTTGAAGCACTCACGCAAAATAGTGTACATGTGTCACCGTAGGTTCCTTCGGAGGGCTCACCCATACCGCGAGATGAAGAAACAATTCGATGGAGAGAAGGAGGACAGTTCAGCTCCAAGGCATTTAAGCAAAAAAGGTCTTGATATGGTTAAGGATTTAGATATTGTACTCGAAAAAGGACGTAAATCGAGGACCCATGAGAAGAACATTTGGAAGAAGAGATCAATATTTTGGGACTTACCTTATTAGGAGCACCTAGAAGTTTGCCACTGCATCGACGTCATGCACATAGAGAAGAATGTATGTGATAGCTTGATTGATCTCTTACTGAACATTCGTGACAAAATAAAGGATGATGTCAATGCACGGCTTAACTTGGTTGATATGGATATCAGACCTAAGTTAGCACCGACAAAGACCGATAAAGGACGAACATACCTTCCACCTACTTGTTACACTCTGTCCAAGGCTGAGAGAACTGAACTGTGCAATGCTTGCATGGTGTGAAAGTTCCGTCTAATTACTCTGCCAACATGAAGAAACTTGTTTCGATGGAAGATTTAAAGTTAATTGGCATGAAGTCTCATGATTGTCATGTGATGATGACACAGATGCTCCATGTTGTAATTAGAAGTATTTTGTTGATCAAGGTCCGAGAGACAATCATGAGGATGTGTTATTTCTTTAACACAATTGCCAGAAGATCATCGATCCTGAATGACTAGATGCTCAGCAGGACGAGGTGGTGACGATTTTATGCCATCTTGAGATGAATTTTCCTCAATCGTTTTTTGATATCATGGTACATCGATCTAATTGTTCACAATGTGAAGGAGATAAAGATGTACGAGCCCGTGTTCCTACATAGCATGCACCCATTTCAGAGGTTCATGGGAATTCTCAAGTCCTATGTACGGAATCGATCTCAACTGAAGGGTAGCATCGTCGGAGGTTATGCAACCGAAGAGGACATTGAGATCAGCGTCGATTACATAGCTCAGGTCGAACCGATAGGTATGCCTCGATCTCACCATGAGGGGAAGCTCAAGGGTATCGGGACCATCGGAAGGAATTTATCACTCCAAAGATGAGAGCGTATGCTCAAACCCATTTCACGGTCTTGCAACACATGACTGAAGTATCCCCGTATATCGACCAGCACAAGGATGTGCTTCGGTAACAGAATTCGGAGCAGTTAGATGTTTGGATCACGAGACAACACAATAGTCGGTTCAACCAATGGTTGATGGAGCGACTCGCTAGAAAATCGTCAAGTGATACGTTGACATGGTTGGCAAAAGGGGCAACATTTACAGTTGTGACATGGTGTCGGGACCCCGAGTATGTAACCCGGGACCCTATGTACATCCTAAACTAGTCCCAGATCAGTGAGTTAGCTTGCATAGTTGCAACATTGGTGTACTCATAACCATACAACAAAACAGCTAAAGAAGCAGACAAAACAATATTACTTACTAGCAAAAGGACCTTATAGTCAAGTCTTACAAGGTTTACCACGCATGGCTCACGATAACAAACAACTTGCAGCGGAAACCAAAACAACTCGTGGAGGCCATTCGATATGTCCACAGGCAATTGAGTGGAGGATGCAACATAGTTCACGTAGTCTTTGAAGGACTCCTCTTCAAAGAACTCGGTGCTCCCCAGGCCTTCCTCGGCGATTGAGCAACAAATGGCGCAAAACCGTGAGTACATAAAGTACTCAGCAAGTCATAGGAAACAGTATACAAGTAGTATTCATGCAAGGCTTAACAAGGACATCTTTATATTTAATTTGTAGACATCATTATTGACATTAGATACAATAAGTAGATTGTAAAGCATATTTTGAAAGATTAATACATTAGTCATCTAGTTTCTTTGAAACAACTCGTGAACACCCTGTTCACTTCCCAAACCACTCGTGAACAAACCATGACAATAATTTTTTTAGAAAACCTACCCCTCGTATGAAATCACCAGGCATTGTCCATAACCGGAGACATGATTATTAGAATAGTTTTACACTCTACAGAGGTTGTACAGCTTGACCCACAAGAGATAATCATCTTATACTGTCCGCTCACATACTTCCGAGGTGTGCGACTAAGAGATTATCACAAGGCTTTTGCAAAGCTCTGTTTTGACTCGGTTCTGTTCGCTAAGGTTTCGCCTCCGACTGGCTCCACAACTCCCAATATCCACCTTACAAAATAACATCTCAGTCGATCGCCCCCCTCTTGCACCAAGTGTGAATGTCTATCCTAGGGTTCACACTTCCACCAAAACAAAACCAAATCAAAGCATTGCTAATTAGTTGGCCAGGTACACACCATAAATGGATTTGTGGTTGCACGGTATGGCCCAGATCAATGGCACACAAAGTTAAGTACTTTACGGTTGCTTAGGCGAGATTACCTCATCCCAAAATGCAACCTGCCCCCACCTTCGCCACCGACCACTTGCCCGAGCATAAATCATTTTCATTCAACCTGGCCAAATGACAACCCTTACCATGGCACAGCAACTTTTAACAACAGTAACCGCGCCACAATTCCATATATCATTAAGTAAAATTTATCATCTTGGAATTGTGATCGAGAGACATCGCATAACTAAAGCATAACTAAGCATAATACGCAGCCATGTTAGTAGTACAATAATGTCCAACTAAGATTACCCAACCAATGGTGTATAAGGGTACATGTCAACATGTCATTCACAAATATTCGAGGAGTCATACTGTCAAGTAGGTATTTAACTATTCCTGAAACCATTTTTATACAACTAGCCATACATATTGATATAAAATAATATAATTTTATAAATTGGGTATGACATGATCAAAGGTCTACAAATTGTCTCCGTTGAAGAGTTGAGATGCTTCGGTCAAGGTCGTCGAGTCCAAGAACTTTTCAGAAACGCTAGAATCTATACGTGCGAAAAGAGCCGAATAGCCAAAACAACTCCAAATAAAATCAAAAAAGAATCAAACGGAACCAAAAGAAAGGTACTGAATTTAGATGGATTTATAAATTGAATCACTCGAATCAGGGCTCGAACGAAGGAGAACGAGCCCTCGAAAGAGTTTGAAAGAAGGCTTCAACTACCAGGTCCAAAGAAGGATACAACTACATAACGTGGTTGTAAGAAGAATACGACTACTGGCGTGGTCATAAGAAGGTTACAAGAAGGGTACGATTGCTCGACGCGGTCAAAAGAAGAAGGATTCGACTGCTCGACGCGGTCGAAAGAAGGAGAACAAGGCACGAGGAGCTTACAAAGACTGACAGAGAGACTGGAGGAGGACGGCGAACGACGATTGAAGACGGCGCGGGCGCTCCAGTTAGGCTGCGATCTTGCGAAGCCAACGACGAAGACCACGACGGCGGAGAAGCCCCAACAGCAGTAGCAAGAGGCGATGGCGTGAACTCCAGCCGGTGGTGGCGAAACTCGAAGCACGGCGAAAACGAGCGAGAGAAAGAGGGAGAGTTGAGCGAAAAACAAGAGGCCAAAGGCTCCCTGGTGCTCTATTTATAGAGGAAGGAGGAGGACCGGGCGACAAGATGGAGCGGCAGGAGCAGGTGAGGGAGGGGTTGGGGAAAGTAGGGAAGGAGACAAGAGGGGGAAATAGGCGCGACGGAGGACGGGCAATTAGATGCACAGATGGCATCCAATGCTCAGACGACATTTAATGCACGAGGGCTTTTGTGACAACCGTGACGGTGACCCAGCGAGGAGGAGACAGATAGGCGGGGCTGGTCAAACCGAGAGGGTGGTCAAAAAGCAAAGATCGGTCAAAATCGAGGGGTGGTCAAGCGAAAAGGCACTACTGACTGAATTAAACAAACAGAGAAAGGGGAATTTAACTACCAGAGAACTCCAATAAATTCAGAATAAACCAAATTTTGAATTAGTTGAAGTTTGATTTAGTCAATTAAATTGCTTTTAATTTTCAAAACTTCAAGTTAAGCTCTAGAAATCCAACAAAACCAAATGGTTATTTTTATTTTGAATTTTTTCAAAAAGCCTTGAAAATCTAGGTTGAGGAGCTCCTACTATGGGTTCATAGAGGAGTTTTGGGAGCTCGACTACGTACTTTTCAATATCCCCCTGTTTTAATGTTGTTGGATCCATCTCCCATAGGTAAAGGTCAATAGGTATGGCGTCACTACCGTGGACCTCAAACGTGTCGGATACAAAGATGAACCATTCGTACTCGCAAACCAAATTGTTCAAGTCTTCTATGTAACCAACCAGGCAAATAAGAAGCGCCACGTAGTTCTTCATGGAAAAAGGAGGATTGTGAGAGTTGAGAATGTAGTGGATGAGGAAGAATACAATCAATTTGACGAGTTGCCTCCTTTCAAAAATGGCATAAGGGTCGAGGTAGAACAACCTGACAAAACTAGCTACATACGTGTCGATCATCATGAAGGGCTAATTTTTAAAGGAGATACGCAAGTGGAATGATGAATGAAATGTTTATGTGTTATATGTTCTGAATTTGCATTTATGTACATGAGAATGTGTCATAAGTGAATTTGCATTTATGTATATGAGAATGTGTCATATCTGAATTTATGAAATGGATGTGCTTGTTTCATAAATGAATGTGAATTGGATGTATACATGTACTTGTTGTGTTTCTGCTAGTTTCAGAGGGCATGGATAGCATTTCCTGAGGCTAGCCAATAAATAGAAATAGATTTAGCAATACAAAGAATATCACAGACGGTTCTTTAGGACAAACCGTCTGTGATTATCTATCACAGACGGTTTTATCTAAAGAACCGTCTGTGATACATCAGATATCACAGACAGTTTCATCTATAAACCATTTGTGATACATAAGCTATCACAAAATGGTTATTTATTGGAATCGTCTGTATTGTGTATTTTTACGGACGGTTCTAATTTAGAACCGTTTGCGATGTCCAACCTTATTTATATTCAGACTCTAGGGTTTACCCGCACCCCCACTCAAATGATTAAGTTTCTCTAACATCCCTCCTCCCTCGATCCCGTCGTCGCCACCCCTGAGCCCACCGCCTCCTCCCCCGAGACGTCGTCTCCTCCCCGAGCACGAGCCATCGCCTCCTCCCTGAGCACAAGCCGCCGCCTCCCCAAACCCGTCGCCCCTCCTCCCCGAGCTCATCGCTGCTGTCCTCGATGCCTCCTCCTCGAGCCCAGCGCGCCTCCTTCCCCGAGCCTTGCTGCTTCGGTGCTCCCTGCTCATCCTTCTCCTCGACGCCCAAAGGTAACAGATGCCGAGTTGCCGACCCCGATGCCCCTTCCCCTCACACATTGCTCAGATTGCTCAGTTGCATTGATTGCCATCTGCTTCGTAAGTATCACAACATTTCAATTTAATTACCTCTTTGCATTTGATATGTTCATATTGCAATGTGGTGTAATGGGCTTTAGATGAATGCTCTGTGATGATAATAGTCTTGTGTTGAAATTATTTTGATAATCGGATTTGAACTTGAGCTCTAATTGAAATGGAATGCTTACTACTGTTGATTGACCTTTACCATTTAGTATGTTACTTTCGGTTGGTTAATTGGTTGAACCTCCAGGTTCCGTGATCCAATTCATAATACATGTTATTCTATCAGTAGATCAAGTGTTGTTGACTGACTTGGAGGATTTACATATTTATATGTCAATTATGTTATTTCATTGGTGTGTATACCCATACACATATAGAATCTTATGATAATATGTTCATATGTGTTAGAACTTCTACTTCTCGTGAAGATGTCGTCCGCTCATTCTTCGTCATCATTACCTCATGTGTCTAAGGTGTCGTCCTCTGGAAAATCCAAGTGCAAGGAAAGTGGAATATCGAAAAGGCCCAAGGGCCAATTTACCATCACAAGAGTCGATGCGTATGGGATCCCTCTAAGTCCTCACCGAGCAGCCTCCATATTTCAGACAACGGTGAATAGTTGCACGCCAACGGGTCAGGATCACCTACGATTCGTGGAAGGAGTTGACCAGTGTTAACAAAACTAGGATGGTAGTGAAAATTTTACCATTGTTCCAGATCTCATAACAACACCAGGCCTTCGTACAATGACACACGTTGCTAGCGGCGTGCAAAGCGTGGAGGAACTTCAAGAGTATGCTTATCAAGAATTACGTGGAGAAGGATCTGACGCCCTTCCAAAAGTATCCGTTCATGGAGAGTATTGGGAAGACTTATTGGCGAAGAAGACGACATATGAGTTTAGGAGTGAAAGTACAGTGCACAGAGCCCTCCAGGAAAAAAACACGCACCCCCACAGACTCGGCACCACTAGGTATGCGGGTAAAATCCCGCAATGGAGGGATCAGGATGAGCATGCAAGCCAGTTGAATGCCTCCTCGCCATTTGTCAGGATCCCTGATGAGCGTGCCCGACACTAGCTAAGAGCAAGGTTATCTACCGTGTCTTCGAGGACCATCTTCTTTCCAAACCCCGTAGATGAGGAAGTGTCCTGGTGCCTAGTAAGATATTAAGCTATCTAGTTTGTAATTATTCAATAACTTCATAGGAAGTGAAATAACATGTCGGGCTCTTGCAGGACGAGCTGAGTACTGCACAATCTTCCTGAGGCTCCTTCCTGGCAGTTAGGGAGAGAGATATACTCTCCGCAGCCCTAGGAAACAAGAAGCATCCGAGTCACACAAGAGGCATTGGTCTTTATGTTCCATGGAAAGATGGATTCCCAGAGAACTCCGGGGTGTACAGGAGTAGGAAGAGAGCCAAAGCTTAGTGCGAAGCACTGCTACCAGAGGAGATTCATGCATCCCTCAGAGAAGAGATGCAAGATGTCGCACGAGAGGAGATTCGTGCATCCCTCACAGAGGAAAGGTTTAGGGGAAATCAGTTGGAAGCCCCCGTCGCTACTATGCTAGCCAGCCCCCCAAACTTCCGAGTAGCCGCGCATCCAACCATAACTTAGAAATCGATGATAGATTTCCTGTTGATGATATCCTGGTAATAATTATTATCCCTGGAATGCTTGATCCATTGATATGCTTGTTGGAGTAGCTAATTTTGTATCGTTATGTAGGTGGCTACGAAGTGAAAGCTCCAAGTGAGATATGCCTCTGTTGCCCTGGATGCTGCTTGGGGCCAGGCGTATCCATCTGGTGTTAGAGCCTTGCTGCACGGTGTAAATATAGCGCTGGGTTTCGCAAAAGTGAATATGAACGGTGTTTATGCCAATTTCAAGGTTGTCCAGCTGGAGATGCCCCCAAACGATGAGGTCATGACTTTAGGGCAAGCCATTGGAGCATTCATCTAGTGGCCCAAGAAAGACATCTGCCTGGAGCTACCTGCACGGTGTCAACTTCACCAGAGCTACTTGCACCGGTGTCAACTTCACAAGAAGTATCTGCACCTGGGCTACTTGCACCAGAGTTACCTGTATCGATGCGGCAAGGACCCAGTGCATTAGATGCATCTACACCTCCTGCCCAGTCGATCTCTAAAAAGCGAGGCGGCAAGGGCAAATCGAAGAAGCTCGATGATATCCCCTTCTTGCCGTTGGCCTAGAAATTTGTCATGGTGAGCCGTCGGTCCGGAAGAGGACCTCGAAACCCTAGGATTGGCTTCCCAGATATTGCATGAATGGTACATAAAACGGGCCAAAAAGACAGGTGGACAACGATGCTTGGGTGTCACCGTCAAGTTCAAGAAAATTCATTTTAACTACGAGTTTCAAGACTATGTCTTCACAGTGACCTTCGATGACTTGTTCTTACTCTTCAACCTCAACTCCCTCGACGCCTCACTCATACTATGCTGGACATTGTAAGTGTATACAATCATGGTCTACGTTCGTGTAATACCGATAAATATCATATATAACTCCTGCTTTTGTACATATATATAGATACATGATCGTAGAAACCACATCAAGTAAATAATCGGTAGGTTTCCTCGACCCACTCTTGGTCTCTGAGCAATGCATCAACGACAATGCAACCTTCTTCGAGGAGTACATAGCGACATTTTTGCTGCATCACCGCGAAGGATTTCATACTTTTGCCCTACAATCAGGGGTAAGTGCTGCACTAGTGGCTATACTTGTTGATTTGTACTTTATAAGCAATACGAACTTAGGTTTAATGACCATGGCGACATACTTGTGTAGGTACCACTGGATTCTAATTGTAATTATACCAAAATGGAACCATGTAAGATACCTTAATTCCTTAAAGAGGTCTAATAGCGACTTCACAGTTGTCAAAACTTAATCGATAGGTAAACACATTTCCTCCATAGATAATTCTATTGTAGCCTTTCCTTCATTTGGAATGGCTAAGGCTAAGTTTTAGAATCACGTAAGTCGTTCATCACATACTATGCAAAGGGAGGGAGATGCAAGGGAGTGAACCTGCGACACAATTTCAAATTCTCGGTATTCGCTAGTACACATTAATCTTATATAACACTTCGTAGTAATACCTCTCGAACTAACCAATTCTATTTTTGCAATGCCACCAGCAGCTACCGGGCAACACCTGTGGATACTATGTTTGCCACAACATGGAACTACTCCTTGGTTCCCCGATGACCAAAGATCCTCAGGTTTGCCAATCTTGCAATAATTATTTCATACTTATTAATTTATATATGCACGACTTTAATCTTCCTAGTGACAGGTTGCGATCATCGCTAAAACTCCGTTGGAACAGGCCCAGCTCAAACGCATTTGAAGACAGTTTGCGGCCTTCTTCATGTGTGAGGTCATAAACCCAAAAGGAAAGTTTCACAATGTAGATTGAACTTGATTGAGATAAGATTGAACTTAATGGAACATGTGTGAATATTTGTTCATGAATTATTAATTTTAGTTCATTTGAGTTAATTGATTTATGAAATAGATGTGCTTGTTTATGAAATGAATGTGAATTGGATGTGCTTGTTTTTTAAATAAATGTGAATTAGATATGTACATGTAGTTGTTGTGTTTCTGCTTGTTTTAGAGGATATGGCTAGCATTTCCTGAGGCTAGCCAATAAACAGAAATAGATTTAGCAATACAAAAAGAATATCACAGACAGTTCCTTAGGACAAACTGTCCATGATACATCAGCTATCATGGACAGTTTCATCTACAAATCGTCTGTGATACATCCAGATATCACAGACAGTTTCATCTACAAATCGTCTGTGATACATAAAATATCACAGACGATTTCATCTAAAAACCGTCTGTAATAAGCAACTATCACAGACGGTTCTGAGTTAATAACTGTCTGTGATAGTATGCATCACAGCCGGTTTAAAAACCGTCTATGATGAGCTCATATCATTACTGACCCATAAACTCAGACGGCTCACGAAATCGTCTGTGGTGACGTTTTTGAACCGTCTGTGAAGATCTTTTCTGTAGCTTGAAACATGTGACACATGACATGGAATGACATGAGGATGACTATAGCTAAAGTCGCACACACGCATGCGCTCGTATATTCGAATAGCAATTGTGTGACTTGTGACTTGAGACGCGACCATGAACGTGTCGTGAACCTAGTCCACCTTTTTTTGTTAACCATGCATTTCTCTCTCTTGAAATAAAATGATCGAAATACTGTGGTCGAAATAAAGTGGTCAAAAAATAGTGGTCGATCCATAGACCAGTGTAGTCGAAATAATGTGATCGAAATACACTGGTCGAAGCTGTAGACCAGTGGTCGAACTGTAGACCAGTGTGTAATCAGGAACTGATAAACGCTGCTTAATTATCATTAATTGGTTTTAAATTAGCAGTTATCAGTGGTTTAATATGTGCTTTATTATGTAATTACTAGAGAGTAATTGTGTCGATCTTTAAAAATACTTGGAGACGTCCAAACCTTAGATTGATCGATTTACTTCCATGTTCTTCTTCTTCCTCTCTTTTCAATTGTGCTGGAAAGTTGTGCTGTCGAACTAAGCCATCTCTTCTCCTCGACGTGCACCGGGAAGGAGAGTGAGCGGGTATCTTTGAACCATTGTCGCATAGTTCACCTGCACAGGGCGGCAATAAGATTTTTGGGCAACGCATCTGCACGACCGCTCGCTGCGCTGCTTCATCTACGTTCTGCATTGCTTCGAGTCTACGCTGCTTCCTATTCTTCATCACGTCCAACTGTAAGTTGGTTGTGCAACCAAACTATTCTGTTATAATCATATTATTGTGTATGTTTAGAAGTGCAATAAGTTGAGTATTGCTTTACGCATCTCTAGTTTTATATGATCTTTGTCTTATAATAAAATCTAAAATTAAAATATTATCCATATTTTCAACACTTGGGTAACATGATATCTTTCCATAACAAAGCATGAGCATTCAACTAGTATTCAAATAGTATGTTTTATATAGCTCTTAAAACTGGTTATGCAGACTGCGGCTAACTGCACTATATCACTTCCACGTGTACCTTGAATGCTGGCACTTTAGACTTGTTTAAATTTGGTTGTATGCCACAAAAAATTGACAGTTTTGTATCTTGTCATGTTTTATGTTGCTATAATATGTTATATAATAAAAACCTTTGAGTAACAATTACCGATTTGATAAAATGTGAATATGGTTTAGTTTTTTTTATCTAAGTACTAATTTCTGTTGCCTCCTAATTTGTGTTCAAATGCGATAAAAAAATATGAGTGCAAATACAGTTTATGATTTTTTTCCCATCCAAAATATTGTATTATCAGCATATGAAATCGATAAAAAGCAGCATAATATATGTTCCAACGTATCTAACTAACTGAACAAACACTTTGCTCAGTACAATGTCAGTTCAATGTGGTACACACAAAAATATTATATCATTACTATCTATAGCCGATGTACAAAATTATGTGGATGTCTGGATGGCGATCAATCAAATCGGGTAGAATGAATCCGTACTCGATGTTCATTTGATTCGTATTCGAACCCAAGAATACTCCAGCTAGACTTAGAAATGTAGACACGATAGCAGTTGCAATGGTAGAGAAGCGCGTCTTTTAGATAATAGATTATTTTAATAGAATTATAAAAATAAATATTTATTTAATAAAATTACAAAAATAGATTTATATCGCCGTTTAAAATGACAATATACTTTGTCACCAGTTCAAGAGGTATGTTGCCAACCAAACAATAATAAACCTCTTTGTTGCCATTTGGAATGAAAATATAGAAGCAAATCATCATTTCAAATGACGACAAAGACCCCGCACCTCATGTCGCCATGATCCCCACTGTAAAAGTGCAGAAAATTCAACCAAAACTCACTTTAAATTGAAAAAAAAAAAAAGAGAAAGATGAGAGGAAAGAGAGAGGAGGAGAGGAGAGGAAGAAATAGCGAAGCGTTGTCTTGTTCGTAGCGTAGAAGGGGAGAGAGGGAGGAGCAGATCCGGTCATCCACTTTGTGGGTAATTTTTTTTATATTTTAAAATTTAATTTCAAAACTCTGGTAGATTAGCAAATAAAACTAGTAGATCTGTAATTGAATAGATTAGATAGTTTTAGATGTATGGTTATGTAGTATCGTTTATTGTAGTACATCTATTTTGTGTTTATAGTTAGTTTTAGATATATGGTTAATCATATAGATCTATTTATCTTGCAGTACCTAGATATGTCGGACGCAATCAATTTCAAAATTTACCACAGACAAGGGATTGTTCTAGAGGGTACGGAGGGGGTTGATTTGCATTATTTTGAATGAATGATGTGATGAATATTTTGTTTACTATCATTGTAATTTGTTGAACGACGCTTGTACGGACTATATGTTAGTAACAGACTTGCAAGTGTGTTGTATGCGTGCGTGCGAAATATTACAACTATGTGATAATGTATGCAATATTTAGTTGTGTTCTCCCATGCATTTATGTTATGCCGGGCGTCAAATAATTATGTGTAATGTATTTAGTACCGCTAATTCCAAAGTTTAAAGCTACATTCTGTCATAAAAATAAAAACAAATTTATTTCATTTTTTTCTGCCAAAAACAAATTGAGCATCTGGTGCCATTTGGTTTGGCAACAAGTGGTTGTCGCAAATAGTCCTGTACTCTTGTTGCTATTTGATTTGGCGAGAGAGACGAGGACTACTGTTTAGTTGGCGACAGGCCTCCTGTTGCCAATTCAAGACAGGAGCATATCGCTATTTAAAATGGTGACAGGAGCTCATTTTCGTAATTTATTAAATAAATATTTATTTCTGTAATTTTATTAAAATAAATATTATTTTAAAAAGAAATTCAGAGAAGCACTGTGCTATGCCCCTTGAAGCAATCAAAGCCATCCGATCCGGGAAGGGGAGCACATATCGGCCGAGTGCGATATCGTGAATTCGGTGTTTTGGCAGTGTGTACGCCGGTCTAGGAACACCTTGGGTTGGGCGTAGTAACGGCCTCACGGCGAACCTGACGGCGTGGGCCCCAGTGGTAGGCCCCGCGAGTGGAGGCTCGTAGGCGATTTCTGGACGGCGCTAGAATTGGTCTACGGAGCGGTGATCTTGAAAATAAATTTTTATGGGGCGTCCCACGGGAGGCCCCTCCCCATCCCCTTCCATTTTCACCCCCTGATCCAACGGCTCGGGGCGAGGCCTCACGGTGAGGCACCGTCTCAGAGAATTCTCTTCCGTCAAAGAATCCCCAAAACATACAACCGGAGAGGTGTCCGTACAGTATGGTCAGGGAGGTCATCAATACCGTCGATAAGGAAACAGAGGGAGCCATTAATTTCTGCTTTAGTTAGAAGTATATATTATAGAGTTTATATGCAGGGATGATCATCTTACGTGGCAGATGATTCTTTTTATAAAATAAGGAATAAATTCAGCGTAAAAGACGAAGAGACGCATCGGGGAGCCGAAGCGGCATTAAAGCGGTATTGATGCAACGAAGAGACGTATCGGCAACGACGGCGACGAAGAAATTCGCCGGGAACTATAGCGATATTATCACAGACGGTTATAATTAAAAACCGTCTGTGAAGTCTACAATTATCACAGAATGTTCGTGTTAAGAACCGTCTGTGATATTGTCTGTGATATTTCTAAATATCACAGACGATTATTGTTAAGAACAGTCTGTGATACTTCACAGACAGTTTTAATAATGAATCGTCTGTGATATTATCTCTTCACAGACGATTTTTAGCGCAGCTAGTAACACAGACGGTCTCTAAACCAAAACCGTCTGTGATTTCATATAATACAAACGGTTTTGACCAACCGTCTGTGATGAGACGTCCAGTATTAGCCTTTTTATAGTAGTGTCTGGCCATGGCCAAGCTACGCCACTAGCTGCGCCCATCCTCCTCCACGTCGACCTCCTCCGCTACCACCCTTGGCCCCACCCTTGCCGAGCTGTCTTGTCGGGCCAGTTATAGTGTGGACCGTGCCGTGTTTAGATCGGGCTAACAGTATCGTGCTTCGAACCGGCCCAGCTGGTCATCCCAGTATTGTCGTTGCAATAAAACATCTTCGCTATAGCATATCAATAATAACCAGACGCCCAGACGACGTCTATACATAGATACTATAGTAACCGGGCACCTATACATGGATACAACAATAAACGTATAACATTTATTAGTAAATAATTAGACATTAAACTAGTACAACATTTATAGGTACGCGTATGTTATTAACAGCCTCTCATGTTTGGCACCCGTCCATCTGGCCGGGTTAACGGACCAGGGACGATCATGAAAAGGAAACTCATGCAAAAACCGAAAACTGGCAGGACTAGCTGTGGAAAGCGGCGAGAGAGGACATCTGGCGCCTCCCCCCGCTCGCCGATCGTCGCGGCCGGCGCGGCGCGCATGCCGCTGAGGTCCGCCCACTCGCGCCGAGCCACGTGAGCGTCGCGCGTCGCTATATAAGCGGCGCCCCCTCCTTCCCTTGGCTTCGGCTCCTCTGCGGAACCGCGACTGATCCAGCCGTCGATCGTCACGAGTGGCCGCCGGGCAGGTCGATCCGTTGATCAAGGAAGATGTTCGTGGAGAGCTTCAGGGTGGAGAGCCCGCGGGTGCGGTACGGCGCCGGCGAGATCGAGTCGGAGTACCGGTACGACACGACGGAGGTGGCGCCCGCGACGGAGGGGAAAGGGAGTGGCAGCTGGGTGGTGCGGCCCAAGTCCGTCACCTACAACTTCAAGACCAGCACCAACGTCCCAAAGCTCGGGTACCTACTGCTACCTACATGCATGCATTGCATGCCGATGCTACCTGGCCTCTTTCATTGGCATAGATCATAAAATTGACATTCTAATGTTCTTGATTGGTTTCTCCTTTTTTTTCCCCGGATTTGCTACCCTTCAATCGACGAAAAATTTTAGATGGAGAAATGCTCATTTTTTTTTTCCTTTTAGATGGATAGAAAGAGAGAGATCTAGGAGTTCTTGATTAGTTTCTTCTATAAATCCTTTTTTTGAATAGGCAAAGACTGCCTATTATATTAATAAAGAATGACACTATTATATTAATAAGGAATACAGCGCAAACAAACAAAGGACAAGTTTAGGAAAAATATTTAATTATATGGTGTGGAATTGTCCAAACACCTGGCTTCCACGAGGGTCAAAGCTTTATCTTCTTCTTTTATTTTTGTAACCAGATTCCCAAGGGTGGTTGATTGTGTCGTTGTGTTTCTTCTATGAATCTTTACTTACGTACATTGGTTTTTTTTTTTTGTGTTCCATTGCATTCAGTGTGATGCTTGTTGGTTGGGGCGGCAACAACGGCACCACGCTCACAGCTGGCGTCATCGCCAACAGAGAGTAAGTTTTACTATTACTTTAGTTTCCGTATCGATGGTCGTACATGCATATGAAAGATTAATGCCTCATTCGGAAAGAGTAGTGCACATCACTGTTCCAACTCAGATCTGTGCTGTTGGATCTATGGGGATCCAAGCCAACAGCTCATATCATCATGATATGTATGCATCCTTGCATGGAACAAGATTACCTACTTGCCAAATGATCTCATGTACAACATTTTTCTGAATCCTGTATGAATTGAACGGAGTCTAATTCCTGCTCCTTGTGCTGTTCTTGTTGAATTTTTTTTACCAGGGGCATTTCATGGGCTACCAAGGAGAAGGTCCATCAGGCGAACTATTTTGGCTCCCTGACGCAGGCTTCCACCATCAGAGTTGGAAGCTATAACGGGGAGGAGATCTACGCACCTTTCAAGAGCCTTGTACCCATGGTGATCTTCTCAAATTTCCTCGCTCACATTTTTGTACTAAGAAAATATAAAAGGCCAATTTTGGCAACAGTACATTCTAAGTGTACAATACATGCATGGGCATGGTGTTGTGTATGAGATGTAACTTGTTCTCGCCAAAGCATTCTTGTGCAGGTCTGGATCCTCCATTCTAAACCGAAACTTAACACACTGAAAACTTCAGAATTCATGGATCCTGATATTTCTCTGCTTTAACAAAATCTGATAGTAGTAGCTGACCATGGATCTTGTTTAATATTTCCTTGTTTAAAATTATTCTGCAGGTGAATCCAAATGATATTGTCTTTGGTGGATGGGACATCAGCAACATGAACCTGGCTGACGCCATGGCCAGGGCCAAGGTTCTGGACATTGACCTGCAGAAGCAGCTCAGGAGCCACATGGAATCCATGGTACCCCTCCCCGGCATCTACAACCCGGACTTCATCGCCGCGAACCAGGGCTCGCGCGCGAACAATGTCATCAAGGGCACCAAGAAAGAGCAGGTGGACCAGATCATCAAGGACATGAGGTAAATACAGGCAGAAATTCAGACATACCTGCATGTATTCTAGTACAAAGCAAGAACAAAATAATCGAAAATAAATTCATTAATGCAAATAGGGAAAAAAAGTCAGTTTGTGATGAGCATTGTTTGAGTCGATACTGACATCTATAGTGATTTAGTGATAATAAAATTGAAGGCTCATGTAGTTAATGAAACAGGGAGTTCAAGCAGAAGAACAAGGTGGGCAAGGTGGTCGTGCTGTGGACAGCAAACACCGAGAGGTACAGCAGCGTCGTCGTCGGGCTCAACGACACCATGGACAACCTCCTGGCCTCTCTGGACAAGAACGAGGCAGAGATCTCGCCATCGACGCTGTACGCCATAGCCTGCGTCATGGAGGGCATCCCGTTCATCAACGGGAGCCCTCAGAACACCTTCGTGCCCGGTGCATAACTCATTCTGCAGAAATGTATGTAATGTTCCATTCCTGGACCCATGCTTAGATTGGTCTGTTCATGCACAGGGCTGATCGACCTCGCCGTCAAGAACAACTCAGTGATCGGTGGCGACGACTTCAAGAGCGGGCAAACCAAGATGAAGTCTGTCTTGGTCGATTTCCTTGTTGGCGCTGGAATCAAGGTACCAACCGATGATCAAAATCCTTCATGTCACAGCACAATTTTCAGTGATGGTACGGATCATGAGAAGCTTTGGTTTGTGTTGTTGCAGCCCACCTCAATCGTTAGCTACAACCACCTGGGCAACAACGACGGCATGAACCTCTCCGCGCCGCAGACATTCCGGTCCAAGGAGATCTCCAAGAGCGGCGTGGTGGATGACATGGTCTCCAGCAACGCCATCCTCTTCAACCCCGGGGAGCATCCCGACCACGTCATCGTGATCAAGGTCGGTCAAGTTGTTGCTGGTCACTTTGTTCAGAGTTCAGAAAATACTACTTTTGAAGGTTTTGCAGCACTCATGGTTGATCATTCTCTTGCTGCAGTATGTGCCGTACGTCGGAGACAGCAAGAGGGCCATGGACGAGTACACCTCGGAGATCTTCATGGGCGGCAAGAACACAATCGTGCTGCACAACACCTGCGAGGACTCGCTTCTCGCCGCGCCCATCATCCTTGACCTGGTGCTCCTGGCCGAGCTCAGCACCAGGATTCAGCTCAAAGCTGAAGGGCAGGTAACAGCCGAGGCACTGGAATGGATCTGTGCCATTGTAACATTTTTGGCACAGCTTGATGTTCCAAAAATTATTTTTGATGATGTTGTTCATTTCGGTCTCTGTGCAGGACAAGTTCCATTCTTTCCATCCGGTGGCTACCATCTTGAGCTACCTCAGCAAGGCCCCTCTTGTAAGTGCATTCATTGTCACAGTAAAAAATTCTCTGATACTGCCAGGATTCTCCCTGCAACAACCCTTTCAGTTGCCAAAAAAAGAAGAAGAGGTTTTTCCTTTTTTGTTGCACTGCAATGTGAAATGTTTGAGTTTATAAAATGTTGGGATGTTGGGACAGGTACCCCCAGGCACACCAGTGGTGAATGCACTCGCCAAGCAGAGGGCCATGCTGGAGAACATCCTGAGGGCCTGTGTTGGGCTGGCCCCTGAGAACAACATGATGCTTGAGCACAAGTGAAGGCCCTACAAATCCTCTGATCACCTCAGCACCTGAAAAAAATAACAAGAGGCTATCAGTGGAAGGGAAAGACGAAGGAGAGATCAGATCAAACATGGTGTCAGTCACTTGGATCCTCTGCTCCCTGTGTTTTGTGTTTTTTTTGGGACTCTTTTTGGTACTCATGAGATGATGGAGACTGTGTACTGGCTCTGCTCTTTGGTGCATGAAGCCTTTAATTATGTGGTTGGATCTGCTCTTTGGTGCATGAAGCCTTTAATTATGTGGTTGGATCTGCTCTTTGGTGCATGAAGCCTTTAATTATGTGGTGTATGATAGAGTGGAACCAAGGACGACCCAAGACTAAATTTTAGATAGAGCGGAGTCGTAAATGTAGACTAAAGACTCCTAGTTGTCTTGCCTTTTCGACTCGCCACGCGCCGGATGCCTGACAGCCTGAGCCCTTGCCGGTTGCCGCCGCATGCCCTCGCGGCCTCGCCTCGCCCCCTGGCCGCCGCAAGCCCGAGCCCTTGCCCCTTGACTGCCGCAAGCCCGCGCCTCGCCTCGCCTGCTGCCGCTCATTGCTTGGTTAGGGTTAGGCGAGGAGAGGACTGAGGAGGCGTAAGTGAAGAGCAGAGAAGGCCGTGATCCTATGAGGAAAATGCAGCGTGGTTGTGAGTAGTGCCTCCTAATGGGCCAGCCGGCCTGGTAGACTAGACCCAATTAAACAAAGCCTATGAGGCCACGACCACGACAACGAAGTAGCCTTCTCTTCAATCTCTGCTGGGCACTCGGTGCTTTGGGAATCTCCTCGCCGGCCGCCGGTGCCGTGGACACTGGGCCTGGGGTCTAGGGGGGGTGTCTGGCCAGAGGGGAGCTCGGGTGGCCATCTAACCATGCCTGAAGGGAGGGTTTGCCACTCGTCCGCCCCTGGGTGGAACTGTGGAAGGAATTATTCCTCTTCTATAGTTCTGTGCTTATGGAGCTAAGTAGAAGCGCTCATCCTAATATTTGGAACTTTTAATCAAAGAACAGCTCTACTTCCTGCTGGTTTCTTTTTTCACTTCCTGTTTTTAGTTGCTGGACGATGATCGATGAACACGTTTTGTTAGATTGGATGCAGTATTTTTCTGTAAACATTTTAATAGGCAGTAGGTGTCTTAAGCTTCCTCAAGGGATCTATCTGTGCAGTAATCAGTCCTCTTCTACGCTCGTCCATCTTATGATGAGTTGCCGCCACATTCTGCTGCAGTCACATTCTTGCCACTCCGGTCTCTGCTTGCCTACCATTGCTTGCAAGCTTGCAGCATCCATCCATCGGTAAACATCTGACATAAATGCGAAATGAAATGAGAGTTACAGTTGCCAGTGCGGAGACGCATCTTGCGGCAATTTCCACTTGACAAGTTTTCAATCAATGTTGCTGATGAATGTATCGTTCCTATGCACGGTTGTCTTGCAACTTGCAGACTGTTATGAATAGCATTTGTATTTATCATGAGACTAATATGTCAATATATATACAAGTACACGTATGGTATATATGCAGATAATCTCTTATACAACAAATAAAGAATACAGGTAATAATACACATCTAACACCCTCTCAAACTTATGGTGGATCAACAACATGAAGTTTGAAGAGATAGAAGTTGTGATAAGCTCTAGTCTATACCTTTGTGAAGAAGTCTGTCAACTGAAACCCTGAAGGCACATATTGAAAAGCAATAATCTGATTCTGCACCTGTGTATGCATGTAGGAAGCATCAACACCAATATGCTTGACAAAAGAGGAGTTGGTGCTGAAACAGAAACACCAAAATCATCAAGTAACCACCGTAGCCAAGTAACATCCGTAGTCAACAAAGCCATGGCTCGCAACTCAGCCTCGGCACTCGAACAAGAAACTGTTGTCTGCTTCTTAGTCTTCCAAGCAATAAGAGAACCACCAAGAAAACACAATAGACATAAAGAGATTGGCGATCAGAGTGATCACTAGCCCAGGTGGCATCAGAATATGCTTGGAGCTGTAAAGAACTGAAGCAAGGAAAAAAGATACGACGAGTGATGGTTCCACGAAGATATCGTAGAACATGAAGAAAATGACTATAGTGGAGCTGAATGGAAGCAGAAACAAACTGACGCAAAATATGCACAAGATACGAAATGTCAGGACGAGTGACACCCAGATAAATAAGACTCCCAACAAGATAACGATAGCGAGTAGGATCAGTAAGAGGTTCATCATCAATGGGCCGAAGATGAACATGAAGCTCCATGGGAGTCTCAGCTATGCGCTGATCAGTAAGAGAAGTCCGATCAAGAAGATCCTAGATATGCTTTTCTTAGGACAGATAGAAACCCTCATGCATAGAAATAACTTCAACCCTAAGAAAATAGCAAAGAGGACCAAGATCAGACATGAGAAACTGTTCACTAAGACGCTCTTTGACAAAAGTGATGTACTGAGAATCATCTCTAGTAATGATCATATCATCAAAATATAAAAGAAGAAGTGTCCAACCACGAGGTGAAGTATGAATAAAAAGAGCAGGATCATGAGCACTACAAGAAACACTAGCCGCAGTGACAATAGAAGAGAAATGATCAAACTAGGTACGAGGAGCTTGCTTGAGGCCATAAAGAGATCGACGAATGCAACAAACCATACCATCAGGAACATAATACCCCAGCGGTAGCTGCATATAAAACTCCTCATGCAACTCACCATTGAGAAAAGTATTATTGACATCAAGCTGAGAGATAGACCATACCCGAACAGACGCTACAATAAGAAGAGTGCGAACAGTGGTCATGTGAGCCACAGGAGCAAAAGTCACATCATAATCACGACTATACTCCTGCTAAAACCCACGTGCCACGAGATGAGCCTTGTAGCGCTCAAGAAAACCATCAAGCGGGTCTTAACCTCTTAGACCCACTTGCACGTGATAGGAGTAACACGCGTGGGAAGAGGGACAAGATCCCACATGCCAGTACGCTCAAGGGCAGCAATATCCTCTGCCATCGCATGCTGCCACTCCTAATGAACAACAACATCACGATAAGAGGTCGGTTCGGCAAGAGCAACAGCAACAAAACCAAAGCGCGCAGGAGGCTGAATAGACTGGCGATCACAAAGAGCATATCGAGGAGGTGAGGTCGAAGAAGATGATCTATCAGAAGAAGATAGCACATCAGAAGAATCCTCAACTCCCGGACGACGAGTGTAGTAGAGAGGATAAGAAGGAACAAGGCCAGGAGGAATCTCTGGAGAGGGTATCGGTGGTGAAAGAGGTGCCAGCGATGAAGGAGCCATCAACGGGGAAGGAGGCATAGGAGAGACCAAAGGCTATAGTGGAGGTGTGGTGGCTATGGGATGGCAGGAAAAGTCAGAAAAGAAAGTAGCTCAACAAGAGATGCTAGAGTGGTGGAAAGAGAAGGACGAGGGTAGAAAGGACGAGACTCATCAAAAGTGACGTCTTGAGAAATCCGCGTTCGTCGGCCAACAAGATCCCAACAACAATATTCCTTATGCTCATAGCTATAGCCCAGAACAACACACTCGATGGACTGAGCGGTCAGCTTGGTGCGCTCACAAGGTGCAAGAAGAATATAGCACACACACCCAAAGAGGCAAAGACCAGAATAATCAAGAGTCTTGCCACAGAGACACTCAACTGGGATGCCCCCCTGAAGAGCAGAAGAAGGTTGAATATTGATCAGGAAAGTGGCAGTAGAAATAGCCTAAGCTCAGAAGTGTGGTGGAACAGCAGAAGCAAGCATAAGAGCATAAGCTGTCTCAAGAAGATAACAATGCTTTTGTTCAGCCACACCATTCTGGGTATGAGCATCAGGGCAAGAAAATTGAGAGAGAGTGCACTGCTCAGCAAGAAAACTACGAAGAACTCCCGACAAATATTCCCTAGCAAAATCAACACGAAAAACACGAATAAGAGAGTCAAACTGAGTACGGATCATGGTGGCAAAATTCTTGTAGATGGATAGAACCTCACTACGAGATGACATAAAGTATATCCATGTGTGTCAAGCAAATTCATCAATAAAAATTATATAATATCGATGACCTCCTTTCGAAATGAAAGGAGCCGGACCTATACATCAGAATAAACAAGATCAAAAGGACGTTGTGACACTAACCCACTGATAATTTAGAGAAGCATCACCAGGCACAGACCCTAAAAGACCACGATGAACTAAAGAAGATAGACGTGATCCACAAAGATGTCCCAAACGATAATGTCACTGAGCAAAAGATGCAGTGGAGGATGCAACAGAAGCGGAGGCGATAGTGGAGGCGACAAGACTAAGAGGGGCAGCGGAGGGAAGATGAAGTCAGTCAAGCTCCTAGAGTAGAGACACGTTAGTCACGACGGCGAGGGCCAGTACCAACCAGAATCCCCGTGCATCGATCCTGAATAGAACAAGAATCAGAATCGAGAATACACACGACAACCATAATCGATGAGCTAACCGGCAGATATGAGTTGTCTGATTAGTTTGGGAATATAAGAAACAATAGGAACATAAAAAGAGGAATTTGAAAGAGTTCCTCATCCTGCGATAAAAAAAAAGAGGTACTATCTGTTATCTGAATAACCGGACGGTGCAAAAGCAGTCATGCGACACAGCAATGTGAGAAGCTCCTGAGTATCAGAAGCACCAGAGCTCCTCTCAGAGGAGGAACTGTCAATTCCCTTTGGAGGACGGCCACCACGACATAAATCCTTCTTCTTTCTGTAGCAGAACTGCTTCGCATGTCTATCCTTGTTGCAATAGGTGAAGTAGAGTCCCCTACCAACAGCAACTGTCACTAGTGAAGGCACCACTGGTGAAGGAGTAGCTAGAGACGTAGCAGGTGTAGAAGCTGGAGGAGCTGCCAGAATCGAAAGAAACGATGGTGATGTCAGCAGGCCTGCAGCACGAAGGCGAATTTTCTCAGCACAAACAGATGCAAGAGCCTCTAACAGAGTCACACAAGGGTGGTGCGCTAGCAACTAAACACGAGTCTGCTCATACTCAGCCCAGAGACTTGTCAAGAAGTCGCAGATGCGACAAACCTCTAGGTGAGACTGCTGACGCTAACAACACTAACAAGTGTGGCAAACATCCAGTCCCAAAGAGTCAATCTGACGCCATACCGCTGGCAACTGGGCATAGAACTCGTCCATAGTGGCATCTCTCTGCTGCAACGACTGCTCCTGACACACAACAACAAGATACAAAGAATCACCAACGGCTCGTAGTGGTTGCGCAGATGCATCCACATCAACTGTGCTGAAGCTAAGTCAACCACATCCCCAATGATATGCATCTCTATGCAAGCAACCATAATAGCAGAGGCACGGCATCCTCATCAATCTATATCTTGTAGGCAGCATACTGAGTCTAAAAAGTCTCCATGGCATCCTCAAAAGCAGCAGATGCCTCTTGATGTGTGTCTTTGGAACCATCCTTTGGGGTCACGGGTTCAACAGGTGAAACAAGTCGAGGCAGATAAGACAACTCGCCGGTAAGAAAATCTCAAAGACGTTGATCACGCATGTGGGGGGCATGTGCTGAAATCAGTCCCAATAATTGAGACCATCAAGATCACCGGGCAACGAGGAACAGAAACAGTGCTTGAAGAGGACGTTATTTTTTTCTTTCTTTCTTTCTTTTTTGGTTTTCTTTTGTTTCTTGAACCGAGATTCGAAGGCTCTGCTTATCAGAACCAGCAAAACCGAAACCTTCGAAACTGTATCCGAGAGAATCGGAGACGATGGAGGTGATGGCTAAGCTCGGGCGTAGGCGTGGGAGGCTTCGGCGGTGTCACGGCGGATCCCGCGGCGGCGTGATGGAGCGTGGCGGATCCGGCGGCGGCGACGCAGTGCAGTTGCGGCTTAGCTCGGGCGAATGACGACGCGGCCCAAGCTCGAGGCGGCGCCGATCAGAGCAACGTCGAGCAGATCGGGAGGTGACCGCATGAGCGACCACGGGCTAAGGACAACCACATAGGTGACCATGGGCTCGACTTCGTGACGCGATGAAGACGAAGCAGAGGCGGCAATGGCAACGAGGCGAAGAGGAACCAACAGCATTGGCGGAAGACGACAAGCAACGGTTGGAGATGGCAAAGCCAGGCGACGGCTGGAAGAAGAACTAATGGCGGCTTGACGAAAAACAAAACCATAAATTTGCTCTGATACCATGTTATGAATAACGCTGGTATTTATCATGAGGCCAATAGATCAATATATATACAAGTACAAGTATAGTATATATACAAGTAACTCCTTATACAACAGAAAAATACACAGATAATAATACACATCTAACACATACATGGCTGTTTTTTTTTTGCCACTGCATGGTTTACAAGTCGAGCTGAGGATCGGACCACAACCTTACATTTAAATTCATCACATTCCAATAGCCCAAAAATCGCGAACAGTAACGCATAAGCTTACACGGACAACAGGGGGCAGCCTCGTTCGCAGATTTGATTACTGACACAGGCCATTGGCCTCTTGCCCATCAGGCATGGTGTATCATGTCATACCTGAATTTTTGGGAAAGCACCATGCACACAGCTGCACTGCACTCCTTGCTGTACAATATATACTGACGGCCGGCTCGCTGGGAGAGCAGCTTCAACCAAACAAGAGAGCTTCTCTTCATGGATGGGTCTTGTATAATTTAAATCTCAGATTTCCGGACGATGGATACGACGACGGCTATGTCGTCCAGTTTGCCCCCGCTGAAACCCAGGTACCCGACTGAGAGGGCAGCATCTGAGAATGGGCTTCTCCCTGCTCCAGACCTCCCCACTTCCTGCGCTCTGGCAGACAGGTGCTCGGCGATCTCCTGCAAGTGGAATAGTCATGTGATGATTTAATCTTCAGAGTCGCACCGGGCATTTTTACGAGGTAAGTTGATTCTGACCGTTGGTTTTAGATCTGCCTGTAAAGACTTGGAGATGATGGTGGCTACTTCTTGCTCGTAGACATTGTCGAAAAGGCCATCCGTTGCTGTTACAATGACGTCTCCTTCCTCTAGATCAATAGTATAATTCTGAAAACAGAGTAAAAATGAACCAAAGTGTTAATTTTTAATTATTCATATGGTGGTGCATGACATGACTAACAGTACAAAGTTAGTAATAGTATGAACCTGTACAATTTTCAAGGGATCATCTCCCTTCTCAATTTGTAGGGGGAAATTGAAACCATAAACCATTGGTTTTGACTTCTTGTGCACTTCTCCATTTCTTATGACCAGAAACCCAGAATCCCCAATGTTTGATGCATGAAGGAACTGTAACATTGACAGGTGCAATGAGTACCAGGGTACACCACCATTGCTTAATGAAAAATAAGAAAAGGGTCTTGATCAAAAGAACAGACCTGGCCATCAAAGTGAGCAACCAAGACAGTGGACGAACCAGGAGAGCGTGCTTCATCTGCAGCCTTGGAAAGAACTTGCTCAGGTCTAAGGTCCGTGGCTTCCTGATTCTCCGTAATGAATTTTTTACAACCATCCATCAGTTCTCTTGCATAAAGCCCTGCATTTATTCCTGAGTACAAAAATACAACACTTAGCACTGTGGTAATCCCCTGAACAATTATGATACACCAAAGTTTCAATTTGCAGTTTAGCAAAGATGTCAGGCACATGTAGGTCAAATTTAATATAGTTGCTGAGACCTGAGAGTACAACCAACACAAACACTATTGCTCCCCTAACTTGAAGACTGTGTCTTAAGTAGAGAAAAATCTCTCGGTTAGGAAGAAACATGAGGGGTTGTCTGTAAGGCTGGTATACTGGTTACCGCCCAAAATTTTTTGAAATTAAATTTGAATTTTGCATAAAATTTCGAATTTATGTGAAAAAGTTAAAAAATGGTAGAGATGAACTAGATATTGAAATATACATAAAATAGTGATGAAAATGTAGATCATACTTGCAAAAAAATTCAAATTTTAACTCAAAAGTGGGTCCCATCGAATTTATTTGGGAGGTTTTTTTTACCGCCCCTCACTGGTTACCAGCCGATACATTTTTCACTGATCTCAACTCTCAAGCAGAGAAATTGTCTGCCTTGTATCTCATATGGAGGCTGTGGTGACCTGGTGGGCCTGTGCCCATGAGGGTTGACATTTCAGAAGAACGTTCTTCTCCTAAAGAATGAGGCTCCTACTTCTTGTACCCAAAGTCACAATAAACTGATTCTAGAACTTCCATTTCCTTATATATTCAATAGTAGTATATTTCGTATTCTTTACTGTTGTCGAATAGTTTTTGGCTGGGAGTAGGTACAATGTGTGTAGTAGTACAGATCTTCAACCCATATTCATCTCGCAGCTCCTGTTATTTTCTACTTTTTGTATGTCAACTTGTTAGTCTACATACTTATCCACACTTGAGGTATAGGCATACTGCATTTAGATCACTCAAATATTATAAATTAATTATGAATAAGATTGTCATGGGCGTGGGCCCAGGAGAGCCACAGCTAGTAGGAGGCTGTGCGTGAAGCGGTGCAGCATGAACAGGACCATGCGACTGTAGCATACCGCGCACTAACAACACCTGAGTACTGTAGCATGGGATTAAGAATATCTATTTTCTTAAATAGTTGATTAGTTTCCTTGTATAGAGATTAGGTAATTAGAAAGCTTATCTATTAATTAGGAAGATTATCTATTAGTTAGAAAGGTCATCATTTAGATTGATTTTATTCATAATTGTTCAAAGAACTTTCTATATAAGGAGGTATATTATAATCATTGGCATTAAGTAATGAGAATGCAATAGTCTTAAGTCTCAATCCCCTTCGTCTCCCCAATCTATAGTCTTCCCTCTCCCCTAACAGCCAACGCCACCCAGCTATCCTTCTAGTGATATTTACCCCTATGATCTAAAAATCATAAAAACTTAGTATCAGAGCCAACACCATAGCTTCTGCTGCCGAGCTATCCTTACTAGATAACCTGATGTAGTCAATGAAGATGACGTTGAAGATGATACTCCAACAGATTTTGCCCACTCCATTGGAGGAGTTTGTCGCCCTATGTTGCAGCTCATGACGAGCTGTTTCACAGAGAAGGGTGTAATGTCATGGGCATGGTGCTATTCACGCATGCACTGTTCACATGTTTATTGTTTGTCCGCAAATAGTTTCTTTTGTTAGGGATTAGATTGATTTGGTTAGTTTGGAAGCTTATCTTCAGTTAGTTTGTTTCATAATTTTGAGATTTTTTCTTAGGGGTCAAGTCAAGTTATTTCAATAGTGAAAAAGTATTTTCCAAGTACCTAAGTCTAGCCCTGGTATCTCCCTAGGCTAGCTATTCTAGATCTATCTCTCCCCAATCGGTGCCCTCTTCATCTAGCGTTGTTCTACCTCAAGTCGTCGCCGTCGACCTCCCTCCGACGGATGTTTACCCTATTATGAACTAAAGCTCATGACAACTTAGTATCCGAACTACCCTGTAGTTGGGGACATGAGGGAACCTCGGGTTGCAGCCATAGCCGCCACCTTGTAGCTCGAGAATGAGCTACTCATTTGGTAGGGGTGAAGTGTGATGGGCGTGGGCCTAAAGGAGCCACGGCCTAGTAGGAGGCTGCGCGCGAAGCGGTGCAGCATGAACAGTACCATGTGACTGTAGCAGTACTGTACACAAACAGCACCCACTGTAGCATTAAGGTTATGGAGGGATCACCTTCTTCAATAAGAATGTCTATTTCATTGAATAGTTGATTAGTTTCTTTGTATAGAGATTAGGTAATTGGAAATGTTATCTATTAGTTAGGAAAGTCATCATTTAGATTAATTTTTTATCCATAATTGTTAGAAAAGCCCTCTATATAAAAAGACATATTATAATCATTGGCATTAAGTAATGAGAATACAATAGTCTAAATCTCAATCCCCTTCGTCTCCCCAATCTATAGTCTTCCCTCTCCCCTAGCAGTCGACGCCACCCGGCTATCCTTCCGGTGATGTTTATCCCTATGATCTAAGGATCATAACAAAGATATTAAGGGGTAAGGGCATATACAGCTTGATATCTTTGAAGTCTATAGTAGGTGCAACATGTCTAGCATTTCCAGGACAAGAAATTCTAAAAGGAAAGGGAATTAAACCATTGTTGTTCGGTTCATCGATCATTGTCTAACTCTTACAACTTTGTTCTTGTCATCACCCCGCCTATGGTGGCACTTGATCTATTTACTTTCGTTTCAACCGGTTGAGCCTTATTAGAGAACTGCATGCAAAGAAGCTTAAATTGGTTCTCATTCTCAACTTCTCATGAAGCTGTTCGTCCCTTGCAGCAAAATTTTAAGAATTTTAACTCTTCTAAATCTTCCAAATGCCAGAAAGAATAAGAGTTCCAAAGTATGCCTAAAGTGTGCAAAAGTTGTTTTTCGACTACAAAACAGAATGGTAGCCTTTTGTTGGTGTATGTAGAAAGCATATTAGTAAGTTGATTTTCTCTGCAGTCAATAATGCTTTGTTCTTCCACCCAACATCCACAGAAGATACAATACCAAGCAGTGAAAGGAAATTTGTCCCACATTCTTCTAGTTGTTTTCTCTAAAGAACAAGCATTCCTCTGAGCTCTGAGTCTCTGATGGATAATGCTAGCCGTCTGGAAATGAAATGCCTTCTAAAAGTGGGCAAACATTAAGATTTAAGACTAGCACTGGAATGAGGAAACTTGATGCCTAGAAGGACAGGCATGATTCATAACGTTGAGCTGCAGAATCAAAGGCAAGGAAAAAAAACATGTTGTTTACCTTCAAATGACCACTGGCCAACTCCATCTGCCACACCAAACCAGCCATTGCAAGCGATAAAATATGCATCTTCTCCGCCTGTCGCTACCTGGAAATATTATACAAATATCATAACTAAAGCGTCAGGGGAAGCATGGACTGGCCTTCTGATGGCTTATGACAAGAGATATACAAAAGAGTAAAAATATATTGCCTGAAAGAGAACATGGATGACAGTTATTACCTTTGACGGATGAGGCAAGATCGCAGAACCTGAGGCCAACACAAGCGTTGTTGTGTCTATTGGAACCATCCTACATATGAATTGGAACATGACAAAATGATTAAAGGATATTTTGTAATTCTGCTTTAAAAGCATAAAGACAGGAAAGGCCATAAGATAGGTTTTGCATGAGTCATGACAGACATGCCTTAACTAAATGAAGACAAAATATGGGCTATATCCAGCTTGAACAGCAACAGAAGCACTCAGTTATTACTACATAAGCTTACATGCAAATAGATGAAGCTATTACTGACCGCTTTATGGCTAGAAATACTTGAAATAAAAGTAAGACAACAAAGTAATACCTATCAGAACTCTTCACCTCTGAAGTGTCCTTTTCCCAATCCACCTTGTTGCTAACTTCTTCCTACAGGAAAAGAAAAAGGAGGAGCACATTAGCCCCTAACCTGCAAATATCCAACCCAAACCACCAAGAGGTATCGACATAATATCCCACAAGTACACGTCTTGTTCACGAGGACAATTCCATTTTGCGCTTAAATTTCCACAGACCATAGTTTCAAGGGGTATGTGTGCGTCACTTCACATGTTATACCTATCTCATGTGTTATTTCAAGCACAGACGGTGTCTTTTAGTCTATGTGGCCCCCTACAAGATATGGTCATATAAGGCGAGGAGAGAACCAAACAAACATATCATGACAACAACACATGATATCAAACATGATCCAGAATATGAACAGATGGGGAAAGCGATGGTATAACAACTGATTCTCACAAAAACAGAAAAATTATGGCCATCAATGACCTCCAGAAATAGAAAAGAGGAAATCGAGAGTATGCACAGAATTCTGCAAGTTTGTGTTCATAAGCTTTAGCAACTGTACTGGTGATTGTATACAGCTGCTACTGCCTCAAGGATAGTTATCCATCGTACCTTAACAGCTAGTAACTTTTCAATTTCCTCCATAGCTAGAGGCCAGAAACCCGCGATATCTTAATCACTAGCAAGTTTTGAATTTTCTCTATAAATAGAGATCAGAAAACCAATCGTGAACAGGTTGAAATCCAAACTTAGTTAGTTAATTAACCACAGCAGAAAGTTACCATCTTTCGCAGCATCCTTTCAGAAAGTTACTATCATTTTTAGTTTTTACTGCAGATGAAATTTGCAGAGACTTCTCACATCACACAAGACTCAGTTGCAAGGATGGGTGCATCAACATCGAACATAGCAAAATTGACGATGGTACGAACACTATACTGCACTGCAAGATCATAGAGTAATTAAGCACGCGGGGGAACACATACCACCACTGCTGGGATGGGGACCCCGAACTCCGCGGCCCCCTGCTCGTCGCTGCTAGACTCCGTGTCGACGTCGGTGTCGAAATCCTGAGAGGTGGAGCCTTCCGACGCAGCCTCCTCCGCCTCCGCCTCCTCGGAGGAGCCCTCCAAACCGGTCGTCCCCGTGGCCTCCGCCTCTCCATTGGCCACCTCCACGGTCTCGCTCTCCTCCAAACCCGTCCCCGTCGTATCCTCCAGAACACTACGCGTCTGCACGGCGACCTCAACTCCATTACCGTCACCATCGAGCTCAGATTCGCCCCCGAGAAGCGCCCTCCCACCGGCCAACCCGGCTTCGGCCTCAACACCGACACTGGAAACGGCGCCGATTTTCCCGCCGGCGTCCGCCGACGCCGGCGAAACCTCACCGGCCACTTCTGCCGAGTACGGGTCCGGCTCCTCGACCCGCGGCGGGGCGCCCAACATCGCGCCGGCGACGTATAGCTCCGGTCCCCGCGAGCCCGGGGCAGCGGCGCGTCTAGCGTCGGGGCCGGACCCTTCGGCCGCCTCCGGCTCCGGGTCCTCCTCCTCGTGCCGGTGGGCGAAGCGGAACAAGATGCTCCCGTCCGCCAGCTCTGCGGCCACAGCAAAACAGAGCAAGCCGAACCAAATAAGGACAAGAAGACGAAGACGAAGGAGCTAGGGGGGAAAGCAAGCGAGCACGTAGGAGCGCGAGCTAATATATACTTACCGGTGGTGGAGTGGAGCTCAGGGACGGCGCGGCGAGGTGATGCGGCGGCGGCCTGGGAGCGGGAGGGGGCGCGGCGGGTGGGCATGGGCAGCGGCGGCGGGGGCGAGGGCTTCGGGGAGAGCTTGCAGGGGCGCAAATCCAGCAGCCCCGCCTCCAGCGGCAGCTCCGCCATGGCTTGCTCGCCTCGTGCTAGCTAGCTAGAGATAGAGAGATTTGAATCGGAGTGCTTGGCTTGGCTTTGCTTTGGTTGCCTGAGGAGGTGGGGGCGTAGCTTTCTTTTCTAGGCGCTGGCTCGCGACTCGCGAGTAGATGAGCGCCGAGACGGCAGGGCAATGGCGTCCGTGCGGGTCACTGTGGCGTGGGCCCGGCAAGCCGTCCGGAGTTCATTTTAGAAGAAAAAAAAACCATCAAAACACTACATCGTAGAGGGAACATCGAACGCCCCGGCCGTCCGGGCTCGAATCAGGACGATTGCCTTTTTCATAAGTAAATGGCAGTGCTCCCGGCCAAATTTCAAAAAAGAAAAAAAAAACTTGTGTAATAACTCCCTCCTCCAGTGCACAAGCTATAAGTTGGCTGGTGCGTCATCAGAACCAAATCATCTTCTCTCCTCGTCTTTCTCATGCCTCTCCTCATATGCATCCGCCTATCCCTGGCTTTTGCCTCAATTGCTGCCTCCCCATCCTTCCACGCTCCTCCTTAGACTTCAGGGTTCCATCGATGAAAAAGGGGCTGGGGAAAGTTTGAACCCAAGTTCTACAATGATGGATATGAGAGTAATTGGAATTTCTGTGGAGTTATACATTTATGTCGACACCCGCAAGGGTTGTGGGAAGCTTGAACTCAAGTCCTGCAATGATGGATATAAACGCAATTGAAATTCTTGTGGAGTTTTACATTTGTGTCGACTCCACGCGGGTAGACTACCGTCGCTATCTACATTTTAGCCATATCTCTCCCCTCTCCTGGTAAAGGGTGTGTGCACGACAAGCACTCGAAGTGGGTGCGACATGAACAACACACCAGATCTAGCTAGCAAAGGGCACAACCTGCCAAATCTGGCCATTAGGGACACATTGCGATTTTAGAAGAAAAAATTAACGAAGGCAGGAGCTCTACCGATTAATTAAAGATGGAAAAGAGGTTCATAAGCAAAATATGAATAAAAAAAGGGGAGCGAGATCCCGCAAGAAAAAGACCACACTAGGCCTCTAGGACTACACGAGAAGAGTGACTCGAAATCAAGGCTCGTGGAATGCCTTTTTCCTTTGCTCAATCGCCTCCTTGTTTTGCACAGCCACCGCTTTTAGGAAGTTGTAAGTGGCAGGATGATCTCTATCACATACTATTCTAGGTTGGATTGATCTATACGATTATCCTATGGTTTTTTTACATAATCTAATTCCTTATATTTTTTTATTGGTGTTGTGATGAAGAAGGATGGTGATCAATAAACTCTTACAATGATATTTTAACTACTGTTTTTTTCACTATTACACATATGATCTCCTGTCGAGAACATATGTAGGGTGCTACCATGCTATCACAGTATCACCTCTTGAAAAATGAATGATGTAAATAGTTATGAAAAATTCAAAAATAACACATATTTGATTATACATCTCATTTTTCATTTGAATTTATACGGGATGTTTCATTATATCATGATCTATCTAGCCAAAAAAATCGAAAATTTTCACAATTATTTACATCTTTTTTTGAGGGGTGGTAACACCAGATATGTTCTCATGATCTGTCAAGCGAAAAAAAGCAAGATACATAAACGAAGAACAAAATGAAACACGCATGCTGTCGTGCATTTCAAACTTGGAAAATACGTGGAAAATTCACTGGGAATATTCGCGTATCTTCCATGGGATGTGCCAATCATCCACATCAGAATTCAATAGTATTTTAGCGAGGGCAGACTTGGAAGATGAAGCCCTTATTTCTAAATCCTCTGGACCGGGCACTGTTTCGGATTATTATTATGGATCCAAAACGACACGTCAGACAGGGTTGGCCCAACGACACAGTGGCCGCCATCTGGGCCCAAGGAAATACTGAACCCACCGGTCAGTGAGACGGAGCCGTAGCTCGTATCACGCAACTCGCTCGGAGACGCATCGCGCCCGGCGCCACCCACCTCCAGTGGGCCCGACCCGCGTGATCCAAGAACTCAAGATATACTGTGGATAAGAAGAGAGTTAATACAAATCCTTATCTGTTTGGATACGCCCTAATTATTGGGGGGCAAGAACAAAAAGATATTCCACTTAGCGATTAATGGTTTTTTATTCCCAGGAGAGCAACCATGATTTGTTGATTTGAGAATTCTTATCACCACTCAAATAAAATGTTGGAAAAAACTATGATATTAATGATTCTGTGGTTTGTTGATTTGAGAATTCTTATCACCACTTAAATATATGTTGGAAAAAAATGATATGATGTGGTTTTTCTGTTCGTCTCTGCGGTTGGTTGCGAGGAGATTTGGTTTGAATTTTGAAACGAGCAGAAAACGAGTGTAATATTGGAGCGAGAATAGACAAATTCCATTCAATATATAATGGAATTTTGGTTGTCAGGACTAATGGTGATATATATGTTGATTTAAGAATTGAGACCATACCTTCTCAAGAAAAAATAAAAGAGAGATCACACTCAAATATTCAAGTGGGAAAAAAAAACCCCATATGCATTGTTCTTAATTAATATGATTTGTCTCAGGCTCTTACCAGTTGATTGCAGGGAGGTTTCGCCTGATGGAACAATAAAACTCGATCGATCTGGGGGTTGTCATTTCAAGACTAATGATAAGTTGGTTTGGGTATCGTTTGCAGAATCGCATGAAAACGACATTTTCTTGTCAAGAATCGAATGAGCAAAGAGAAGCCAATGCTCAGAGGCTGAAAATTGCATTAACCGTTGCCGTCGGCAGAGTTATCAACGGCTGATACTTTCCTTCTTACAATGGATTTGAGCGTAAATATTTTGTAGTAAAAATGTAAAAATGTTATGGCCGGACTCAATACCAGCATTGTACTCTCTGAAGTGGCTAGCGATTGTGCTGCCTTGAGTTAATGAAACCACACTGATTTCTCTAAAAAAACAGTAAAATATTTGGAAGCAATGATAAATCTATTATCAAGATAATTTGGCTGACATGTTCATGTCAAACTCAAGAAATAAACAAAAGATGGGACTTGGAATCTTCTTACAACAGTTGATAAAAAAAAAGAATTTGCTCACTTGCAAATTGCAACACAAGATTTTGTTCTGATCCATGTGAGGAGATAGCTGTACCCTCAGAAAGTCACCACTCACCTCAGTGAAGTTACAGCTCACCTTCACAAGTCTCCCGGAGCAACGTTTATTATTGCAATTTTCCATGGCCCATGGGCACGAGTACGTACCAGACCATAAATCTGTCAAAATTTATGTATAGTAATTCGCAAAAAAAAAATGTATAGTACACTAGCTCCTGGACCTAGATATAATTAGGAATAAACAGCGAGATAAAAACCGATTTTACACATCAATTCGGGTGAGATGGACTTTTACGCCGACGCCTCTGGATCTTGATGCCTTCTCCGTCGCCTCAATCTCGACCATCCAAAGCCTGATCGAGCGGTTTATAAAGGGCGCAAAAAGCGCGCATATCTAGTATATATTGGTTTCCCGCTGCTGCAGCGGATCCGCATCCTTAAATACAAACTGCATTCTTCAAAAAGAAAAGAGAGAGAGAGAGAGAGTACAAACTGCAATTAACATTTTGTGTAACTACGGGAGGTGATGAGCTAGCGGTGCCCATGTGCTAGTCTCCGCGGATTAAGTACCGTTTCGCGCTAATTAAATACATACAGAGCATAATCATGATCAGTCAGTCAATCAGCCTGCGTGGCAAAGGGTAAAAAAGGAGTGTCAAGGAAGGAATACACTATACATACATCTGATCCGAGTCAGAATAAACTAGGGACAATTTGCTCAGAAATATTACGCAGACTAGTTCAATACTCGTGCTTTGTTACAGACTAAAAAAAATCATAGTCATAGCATGTCAGGTCGCCAATCGTCATTGTGCTTAGTGACACGATTTGGGATATCGGTACCCCGTTCGTCGATCCAACGGACACCAAAGAGAGTAGGGAGGACGGATAACCACCAACTCCAATTTTTAAATAATAGAGATATCACGAGTTGAAAAATAGCATTCATGTGTCACTAACATATGACCCTGTAGTCCACCTATCATTTTCACGTTAGATATTATTTTCTAATTTATGCCTCATTGCAACTTTGTCGAGCAAATTTTCCCAATAAACTATGTGAGTGGTGATTTACACGCGGACTCTGGAGGCAGTATTATAAGGGTACTGGCACTGTTGCTCAGTTGTTTGGATTTGTAGCCAGTTCAAGCAACACCAATCCGCTTCCATCTTGCCCCCCAACCAACAGGCCACCGCCATTCTTTTCTCCACATTGTGTTTCAGCAGAGGAATCCATGGGAAATTAACTGCATTCTACACCCTGTCTCGATGGTTGGTGGGTCCATCTGATGCTAATGGATCAACAGGCACTCCAACACCTACTAATATATTTTTTACAAAATCGATATGGAATTTAAACAGAAGTGACAAATTAAGGCGATACATCGCTGTTCATAAATAGTGCTAAAATGTACAAGATTTTTCTTACGAAGCCGATTTGATACCTAAGTAGGAGATTTGAAACCGACAGTTTGTAAAATGTTTGCGAAAAGTTGGAGTAGTAGCTAGGCATAGGAGTGTACTTGGATTTGAGATTTGTCAAGTTGGATCTTGAGAGAGGTGTGTGCCATGCTACATTGTATAGATAGCCTTCTCTAACAAGAAAAGTGAAAAAAACAATATTTGTCGTACTAACAAATAAAGGAAAATTGGCTATAGGACACTCAACTTTTGTATCATGGGCCAGTAGATACCTAAATTTCACTTTTTTTTGCCAAAAGACATTGGGACTAATATAATAATAATATTGGGCTGAAGAGGGGAGAGAATGTCAGTAAAAAGTCTTTTGCTCATCCGGTCTCCTTCTTCCTTCTCCCACCCCCTCCATCTTGCGCCGTCCTCGAACCCTTCGCCATGCTCAACCCCTCCGCCCTCGTTGGCCTCCCCGCCCCCTCCCCCCTCATCGTCCGTTCTGCCACCCTCTCAGCCTAATCCCTCCAGGCCGGCAAGCTCCTCCTCTTCTCCCTCGACACCCCCTCCCCCGAGTTCCTTCGCCTCCTCCCCATCGGCCCTACCTGCCCCGTCTTCGCCATCCTCCCCCTCCCCTTTGTCTCTCGCGTCCTCCTTCTCACTGAGGACACCCCTCCTCCTCGCTGACCCGCTCCTCTCTTGTCCCATCCGCTACCTTGTCACCCTCTATAACATCACCACCGTCGCCGCTCGCACCTCTTCCCCAGACACAGCACCCTCCACCTCACTGACCCACTCCTCTCTCGCCCTGTCTGCAGCCACAACTCCCTCCGCAACATCGCCGCCCGCGCCTCTTCCTCGACCACGAGCCCGCACCACACCTCCTCCCTTGGCTACGAGCCCACGCCACCGCCGTCTTGGGTCCTCTTCCCCGGCATGACACCCTCCTCCTCGTTGACCCACCCCGTCTGCTGCCTTGGCTCCCTCCGCAACTTCGCCGCCCACATCTCTTCCTCAGTCACAAGCCCGCAGCACGCCTCCTCCTCCCCTGGCCACGAGCCCACGTTGCCGTCGCCGCCTTCGGTCCTTTTCCTCGGCCACGACACCAGCTTTCCCAGCGCCTCCCCCACCAACCTCGACCACCAAAATGGAAACCCCCAATTCCACGAACATGCCATGTTTGCATTGCTTCTATCGATTTCCGTTGGGTTTCGCCGCCGACCATGAAGGGATTGTCGGAGAACGAACAAGGAGGAGAAAGAAGAATATAAGGGCATGAAGATCATTTTGATCTGTTTCTCTCTGTAGAATAATGAATAATATTATTATATTGATCTCAGTGTTTTTTGGCAAAGAACTACAAATTTTTAATATCTTTTGGTAAATACACGAAATTTGGATGTGTATCCAATGGCACAAAAGTTAGGTGTTAGCCAATTTTGCTAATAAATAAATCCATGCATAGTGCAGAGCATGCACACATGTGAGCATTTACGTGTGCACTTTTTGTTCGTTGCGGAGGACTGAAGGAGGACGGAGGGCCTGATCTGGCTAGCTTGGAAAGGCGGATAAAGACGTTGGATCTTAGATCTTGGATAAATGCTGTCATGTGAGCGCATGAGTCATGCATGCTCCAATATATACATAGCACTTCTCAACAGGAAAATAAATCTTTCTTCTCGAGCCAGCCAACACAGATCTGGATCCTCGGTAATACCGGAGAGGTACACTATATAAATAGTGTTTTGAGAGAGAGTGAACAGTGCTCTATGTAATACTCTAGCAAAACAGTGCAGTAACAGTGAAAAAGTGTAGCAATTTTACTGTGGCGAAAACACAGTAGCAAAAACATTGCATCAATTGATCTCGATCTTTGATTTTTGATCGGACGATGGAGATCGTTCTTAATGCCCTCGCACTATAGATTTTCTGTATTAACACTTCAATGTAGGCCTTACTTACATGGATTTGATTCTAGACATGTATAAAATTGTTGGGCAACCCTTCGTAACAAGGTAGAATTCAAGGGAAAATCATTGATCACACACCGTTTGGCTCCCGGGAATTGGTCTTGGAATCTAGATCCAAAAGAACAAATGATTCCTGAATTCCAGCCCTTATTAGCCACTGTTCGTGACACATCGAACTCACCTGTATGCACAGTAGCACTTTTTCTTATGTGCCTATGCTTTTTAGGAGTTTTTGGCTAATATGGTATGGTTGCCAGTGTAATGCTAAATTTAGTCCTCTCCTAGTTATAATACCAAAAATGACACCACAGAGCTGTCAGCGACTGACACATAGCCATGTTTGGTCCCCAGGGGGGCGGACTCCACCTCCATCGTGCCCTAGGGGACCAGACTTCCCCACGCGCGCCACGTGCTAAAGTCGGTCCCCGGGGGCAAAAGTAGCCCTTACGTGCCCTAGGGGCACGGTGGTGATGAGTAAAGTGCCCCTGGGGCACGATTTCACCATGCAAAGTGCCCTGGGGCACGGTCTTGTCCTTCGGCGTGGGATTCCCTCCCTCCCGTCGCTTTTGGCGTGGGATTCCCTCCCTCCGTCCCATTCATCACCTCCATCACGTTGCTGCCTCCGCATGCATGCAAAGAACACAGCCCGTGGGAGGGAAGCTGATTCCCTCCCATCGCTTCGCGATCAGCGGAAAATGCGTTCCCACGGCTATAAAAACAGCATCGCTCTCGCTCTCATTCTCAAATTCATTCTCGTTCTCGCGCTTGGCATAGAGAGACGAAGAGAATTAAGCAAGCAAGCGAGTTTTGATTTCGTTGTCGATTAAAGTGTGTTTAGAGCAGTGCTTAGAATCGTATTAGTATATAAAGGTTGACATCAAGAGGAGGTATTTTTTCCTATGCATTAGTCGTAATTAATTCATAGTTAATTAGTCATAATTAATTTAGTCATTACCATTTAGCCGTAACTAATTTAGTCTTAGGTAATTAGTCGTAATTAATTAAGTCCTAATTAATTAGTCGTAATTTATTTAGTCATAATTAGTTAGGCATAAGTAATTTAGTTGTAGTTAATTAGTCGTAATTAATTTAGTGGTAATTAATTTAGTCATAATTAATTAGCTATAATTAATTATTTGTGGTTAATTAGTTATAATTAATTTAGTGACAATTAATTAGTCATAATTAATTTAGTGATAATTAATTTTTCGTAATTAATTAAACATAATTAATTTAGTCATAGTTAATTAGTCATAATTAATTTAGTTAGTATTAATTTGTGCATTTTGTTTGTTCCGAACTGACTCGACATTTCATCTCTTGCAAGCCGTGCTTCTACCGGAACTACTCGAACTATTCTACGACGAACATCACCGGAGCAAGTTGTGGACCATCGGGGACGAGGATAGTCCTCCACCTCTCGTGCTTCGGTCGGAGAAGCATTATTGGGACCTTGACCCTCGCTAAGTCCCAATCCTTCGGGACACGGACTTGTTGCCCTTTGCGAGGATGCTCCAGATCGGCCACTACTTCACCCTAGACGAGAGTCTGATGTCAGTACTTGTTGACAGATGGAGACCCGATATGCACACGTTCCACTTTCTGTGGGGAGAGATGATGGTCACTCTCCAGGATGTTTACTTCTTGATCGGTCTCCTGATCACGGGAGACACACTTGTTCCACCCCGTACACCAGCGGATTGGAAGGCCTGCTTGGCGCAACGGTTCAGTTTAACTGTGCTAGACAGGGCCTGTGGTGTCCCTTGGATATGGCTAAGGCATTTCAGTAAATGCCTTGCAGATGCACCAGATGAGGTTGTTAGGACGCACCTTGTTACGTACCTTTTGCATGTTTTTAGTTGGGCCTTGTTTCCCACCACACAGGATGATTGGGTGTACCTCAACTTCATTCGTATTGTTGAGTCTTTGGCTGACACCGAACCTGGGGGGATGCCCCATTACAGCTTCGAATCAGCCGTCCTTTGCGTCATATATAGGGAGTTGTGTGATGCTTCGCTGTGCGACATCAATTTAAAATTGGTCCTTGCTGTCTGCTATATGCTCTTATAGCTGTGGAGTTGAGAGCACTTCCCTGTTGGGCAGCCCACCATCTGGAATGCAGCGCACCCATACGCCGAGATCCACGACCCTAACAGGCCCACTATGGGCACCCAATGAACTACTACCAAGTTACGCTGGGCTAGAGACAGGGCGACAAGGTGCTACCACGTGTTCCACAATGAGTTCGAGTCGTTGCACAATGACAGCATCATATGGTCTGCATAGAGCCCACATTTCGTGAACACGGTAGCGTCACATGGACTGTCTGTGCAATGCACGCAGGATACCAGATTATGGGCGATGACCTGCCACCTTGTGTTTTTCCATATGGTGGAGCCTTACGTGCTGCAACGCATAATGTGATAGTTTGAACTCTACCTGGTTGTGCCCCCTCCCGATGGGAGAATACTCAAGTGAGCTATCCACTTGTGAGTGCAACTTCATCCGAGTAATGTTTACAATTCATACTAATATCCGCTCTTCTCACATAAATCCTTCTCGAATACAAGCAATCGAGGATGTACCAACATTCTGAGGACTGGCAGGCAGTCCAGCATCAATGAACTACGGCTTGGATGGAGACGATGCATAATGAGGTTCTACAGGAGCAGCGGTCATACGACGTTCAAACTTATTATGATTACATCGAGTGGTACGTACCATGGTCACGCACCAGACTCACCCGTCCTCCATCAAAGCGTCCGGAGCAGGTCACACATGAGAAGAGGCTTCATCACTCATTCGATCGACACGCTTCGCGGTGTGACAACACTGTAAAACAATCAAAACCTATGCTCGCTTCATTTATGATATTTTTTTCCTGTTTGGTACTGAACAACTGTTGTTTGTCACTTCAGTTCGACCAAATCTAACGGATCTCACACGCATCGAATTCTGCTACCTGTAGCCTAGATCACATCGTTTCGGGGCTTCTTAATACTCTTAAGTCCATCTTGGCAAAGTCCAAGCAAATAATCAAGAACATGAGCTGCGGTTGGTCGAGAGACAACATCCATCAGGTTGCGCACTCAGTGGGCCGACCATGCTCACCTGCTAGGTCGGCACGGCCTAGTGAGACTGCGCGCGTCTTAGCACTCCCTACCAGTCATCCGCACTGCAGATCAGAGAGGCAAGTTATGTTCAATTTACGTGTTGATTATTTATTATGCCTTAGGTTGTGCTAACATCCGTCTTCCAGCCGCACGTCCGTCGGGATGCATCACTTGTGCGATCAACGTCTGGACGGCCTACTCAGACTAGCGCCCATCCAAGCGCTCCCTGTTGGTTATCCACACTGTACATCGGGGTGGTACGTGATGTTTAGCTTAGGTCTTGATTTCTGATTTCGCCTAACATCATTCCAACTTGCAGCCTTCAATTGAACGTAAGGGGGACAACGAATCAACCGTTGAGGAGGCGGTCATCCTAGCTACTACCAAAGAGGAGTACATAGTGCTAGGATTTGGAGCGTACCACCCAGGGCGCAGGGATGGAGGGATAGGGGGGCTGGCAGGGGCCAGATCCTCCTCATGCTTTGACAGGGGCCAGATCCCCCTCATGCTTTGACAAATTTGCACTATAATGTTGTATATTTTGAGGAATATTGCTGTCATTAGTGCTATTTGGCAGCCCTCATCAAATAAAATTACACTGTATAGCTTATTTGGCCCCCTCTCATCCCTAAGTCCTTGCTTCGCCCTTGCCAGGGTGCCCACCCCTGGTCTACACTCAGCAGAACCTTGACCAGTACAGAGTACCGTACCAAAGTCAGAGCTCCTCCGGGGTCATTGGTACATCGTACAGTCAAGACAAGAGCTCCTCCGCAACCGAGGGCCGTTCATACATCGTACCTGAGGGGTCGTGCCTCTGGGAGCATATTTCTTGATTCGTTCATTACTGGTATGATAGCAAGTGGTAGCTAGTTTGACATGACTCAACTAGATGACATTAACATTTGATAGGCTCAGTTGGGCCAGAATCAGCTTGCTAAAGCACCTCCGCCCACTGAGCGGTTTTCGTACACCATCTAAACCAATACGTGCTCTTTGGACCGGTTCACGTATCCCACGGGATATGCTCAACACAAGACCAGAACACACATGCAGACGCAATGAGCAGAGAGTGACTCAGACGAGTGAGCCATATTGTAGTCCGTCTGTAATTACATTGTATAGATGTTGTGCTCTTATGTTATACTATATTTGTATACATTATGTGCGTATTACTGGAGTACATCAGTTCCGAAGATGACTGCAATGCCCGAGATTCACATGAAATCATAAAATCATAAAACACATGAGGTTCACATGAAATCATAAACCATAAAACACCCGAGGTTCACGTGAAATCATAAAACACCTCTCGAGTGGGTCGGTGGTGAAACCGTGCCTCAGAGGCACTTCACTCGTCATCACCGTGCCCCTAGGGCACAGACGCGCTAGGTTCACCCCCATGGGACCTGATTTAGCACGTGGCGCGCTGGGGGAAGTCTGCCCCTGGGTGAAGAATCTAGACCTACATTATGAGTTAATAGAGTATTTTGATGATTAATGACAAATCTATTTGTGAGACTAACTCTCTTGTTTGATATATCTATTGTTTAGTCTCAGTTGGAAAAACTCGACATCATTTTCTCATATCTTATTGCATTCATCGGATCCAAAATATAGGTTGAACTCTACCAAAAGGTTAACTTGAATATGTGTATATGTTCTTATTACACATTAGTGCATACACATATTTAGGGGGAGTTCACTCTATGTTTTGTGGTTTCATTGATATTGATCCATATTCCTTTTTCCACATATATTAAGGATCTTTACTTTGAAACATATCCTTGAATATATAAAACTTGTGTAATTCATATATACTCATATGTCTTTATATTCAATTATTTGCAATTGAGATGGTGGTCATCAATTACCAAAGAGAGAAAGATTGGAGTATCTTGTCCCACCATTATGAGTTAATGGTATATCGTGGTAATTAATGATAATCATATTGTGGAACTAATGTTTTCCATGAGTAGGATGAATAGGTTATGTTCTATGAGGTTGGAGACTTTGGATGATATCATGAGTTGATAGTCATCAAGTCAACACTCAAGATGAAGGAAATCATCATGTGTTGATAATATCGAAGTCAAGAGCTTGGAGTAAAGGATACATCATGTGTTGATGCATATTAAGACTCGAGATGAAGGATGTCATCATGTGTTAATAAGTATCAAGTCAAAGATCCCGAAGTAAAGGAAATCATCATGTGTTGATGATTATTAAAGTCAAGACAATGACCCAGACTTGAAGTGAAGATATGTGTCATCAAGCTTCAAGAAGGTGTGCAAGGCAAATGTATAATTAGCTAGGGCTAAGGATGTGTTCATAGTCTTTTACCGGACTTGGTGTTTGGTTGGAGACCGGATTGCTAGTATAGGTTGCCATACTATTAAGAGAGGTCTTGACTAGTAACTTTAGTTAGTCGTGTGTTGATAGCTCGTTTATGCTTGCACTAGCTCTAGTTAGCATGTTGCTAATATTTGCGAATGTATTTTGCAAATAGTTGAGGCTCATGTTTAATCCTTGTAGCATGTGACTTTTAGTTTGTGAATGTGTTTTACAAATAGTTTAAGTCCATGTACCTTATTTCTTGTAGTGTGATTCTAAAAGTTGGCAAATATGTTTTGCAACTTGTTGAGAATCTCGCATTTAACTCTTGTTTGTATCGCACATCAATTAGCAAATGTGTTTTGAAAATTGAATTGAAGCGAAATGCAAAATCCTTGTTTTCCAGTCTCTGGTGGTATGACTACAGGTTGTTGGCGGTATTACCGCAACTAGTCGCAGACCTGTTCGCGGACAGTGGTCGTAGACACTGGTCATAGAACAGTGGTCGTAGACCTATTCATGGACAATGGTCATAGACCTGCATGGTTGTAGGCCTGCGTGGTAAAAAACAGTGGTCGAAGACACTGGTCGTTGACAGTGGTCGTAGACACTGGTCGAAGATACTGGTCGAGAACAGTGGTGTGGACATTGGTCGTAGAACAGTGATCGAAGACCAGCGTGGTCGTGGTCATAGACTTGAGTGGTCGTAGACCTGTGTGGTCGAGGACCAGTCAGTATGACCGCATTTGTTCAGCGGTATTACCGTATGGCAGTAGTACCGATTCTTTTGGCGTTATGTTTTTTCAGAGAATGTGTTTTTTCTGGATTGGCTTGCTCCTTTGTTTTGCGGTATGACCGCATTTGTTTTGCGGTATTACCATGTGGTGGTAGTACCGATTCTATCAAGCGGTACGTTTTTTCCAGAGAAGGTGTTTTCTGGTTTGGCTTGCTCCTGTGTGTCCAACGGCTAGTTTTATAGCTGTTGGAGCAGATCGGTAATACCGGGCTTGAACAGCGGTATTACCGCAAATGCTGATTCATTTCAGATTTTAGTTCCAACGGCTAGTTTTTATGTGGGCTATAAATACCTACCTTGGCTGGTGGGAGCAAGTGCTGCTGAGGTTGCTGGTGCTATATTAATTCATTTGAGCTAAGAGCAAGCCCTCTCCTCTCTTTTGTGCATATGTTGCACTTAGTGAGCTTTTAGAAGAAAATCATAAGTGCATGTGTTGCATTAGGTAGTGGATTGTGTATCCATTGAGATTAGACACTTGATTAGTTCAAGTGAGAGTCTTCGACTTGTTACACTTGGTGTTTGCTGACACCTAGACGACATGGAAGCGTCGTGGTCTGGTGATCTTCTCAAGAAACTTGTGAGAAGGCCCGGCGGTTATGAGTGATTTGGTGCTCGTCATTTCCGGAGTGGAGGAAGAGCAACCCTGAGTGGATCAAGGTGTTAGTTCATTTTGGAACCGGTCCAAGTGGTTAGACTTACCTCGGAGGTGTTGGCTAAATTTGTGGAGCTGGTCCAATTGGTTTGGGCTTACCTCAACGTGGATTAGGGAAGACCGGCAGGTCTCTGAACACCACGATAAAACATCATCGTGTCTTTGTGGTTTGCATTCTTGTGCCTTACTCTATTGCAATTTACATTCTTAGAATTAAATTGCTTACTTGTATTTGTATGATTGCTATCTTTTCAATAGTCTTAATTGTGTTGGTGCACTTAGTCGAAACTAGTTGATTTAGGTTTTAATTGTGCAAAACTGTTTTTATATTAGCTTCTGCATTAGAAAAGGTTTTAGCTAAAAGAATTTTTAAAAACCGTCTATTCACCCCCTCTAGTCTGTCTCCTCGATCTTACACTGGGACACAATGGAGTTCGGCCACCTGGGGACCAAACTTGGATACATGTTGGCCGCCGGTAATTCCGTGGCGCCATTTTTGTCATTACAACTAGAAAGCGACTAAATTTGGTATTACGTCCGACAATAGTACCATGTCAGACAATAAATCTGCTTTTTAGAAATAGGAATACGAGTAGTCAATTCTGTAACGGGTCGAACTAAAACAAAAGGGGGGCACAAGGTAAAAACCAATGGAACTTATCCTCATGCTGTGCGTAATCACTGTTGTTATTCGCCTCTATGTGAGTCGACACATGATGTAGGCTTTGTTTTATATGCTTGAATAGAATAAGCCCTTTTAGCAAAAACCGGCTGGAGACGGCAGAAAAGGCTAGAATAGGATTCAAAGTACAAACAACATTTTATCACAATATTTTGTAAAAATAAGGTTAACATCAATCAATTCAACTCCATAAAGTAGCAAGCACTAGATAGATAATAATAAAAAGTTTGGTTGGGAGAAATTAAGGTATAGAATATGGATGGCACATCGACTGGTGAGTTGATGCTTGATGTGGACAAAAAGAAAAGTTACAAGCTAACCTTTTGTAGGAGTGGGCATCTTAAAATTGGGGCCTTTCCTCCAATGTGAGGCACTAGTGGCACAAAGCATGGTTGGCACTGGCTTCCATTGTTCCATTGGAGGGTGACAAAAACGTCCATTCTCTACAAGGAAAAAGGTTCCCTCCCTACTCACATTCACAACCAATAGGATCTTGGTTATCTCTAAAAAAGGATCTTGGTTTATTGCAAGAGTATTTTTTTGTTTAATTTTTTTTATGATGTAAAATATGGTAATATGTCCATGTCGTTTTGTGCACTTAGAAAAGTACTATCCCAAAGCAGCCTATGAGACCATCTTACTTTTTTTTTTGAGATGATGAAGTCATCTTACCTCATCTACCTTCTTGTGAAAAGAAAAAAAAATCCTTACTTGTTTTGTAAAAATTAATTGTTATGTACACATAATATGCCATGATATTTACTTTTCTAGGTGGAAAACATAATGAATGCTCAACTCATTTTCTGAAGTAGGCGGATTAGTTTGCATACCAATTGAAAGCTGAAAGGCAAATTACAGTGTGTATAAGGATTCAAGAACTGGCAAAGATTACTTATCAAATCTCTGCATGGGAGAAAAGCATGAAAGAGAAATACGCTGAACTGATATTATACTGTAACATAAAAACAGACAATTTGACTGACGCAAGTAGAATATTGTTTTTGCAGAAACCTTCATTCTGAAGTCCCTCTCTATGATCTGTCGGTACTGGGTAAACATGAGAAACAAATCAAAGTCTTTCCTTCCTAATGTGTCGGTACTCAGTGAATGGCATTGTAGCTAGGGCTATTGTTGTCTTGAGCTTAAAGGTTAGAGATTCCAATCCTAAATTTTCTTAACTAATCAGGACCTTGTTTTATCTGATTCCTTGTTCTAACTGAGAGTGTTGGACAGACTAGTACTCCTTTCTTCGCCCCCTCCTCAACAGCAAGAAAGGAGCAATAGGCGAACAAGTTTCCAATCGATGCCTGATACGTCACTCCTAACTCCTTCCTCGTGATGTCAATGGCGTGAGCTGCAGCAAGTCATGTGTGCTGCATGTTGTAGGTAGGCTTCACTCAACTCACTCACCCTTGAAGGGGAAGCAGTTGGATTGGATCTCATCTAGGGCTAGAAAGCATAAACTCATTATTCTATCATTAGATTTATACTTTAATAGTTAATACAATACTTGTGAGTTGTGACTAAGCAACCTTGATTAAAACATATATGCAAGGTCGGACTCTGACAAGAAGCCTTCTCTTTTATTTCTTTTCCGGTTTTGATTGATAAACATCCATGACCTACAGGATTGGTTACTATATATATAGAGAGAGAGAACTTGTACATGGCATGTTAATCAAAGCACCAAAAACATTTTGTTGCTTTGACTTTGATCAAGCTAGTGAATCTGCCATGTTCTTGCCACTTGGTGGTTACAGGAAAGCAAGCTAACATGAGCAAAAAGGAACAGTAATAATTGGAGCAGCAACAATAGAAGAAGAAAAGCTCGGATCGATCACAACTAGACTTCAGGGGAACGCAATCCCTGCATGGATCATGATTGCTCGCAACTCGGCAAAAAAGATCACCTGCATCTTCTCATTGATCCTTTTGATACATGATGTGGACGTTACTTGCAAGGAAGAAGAACAACTCTTTCTTGGCTGCAGTTCAGATCTTGGCACATTTGTCAGCCACTGGTTACACCTGAGGCGCATGAGTGACCACTAGGCATCAGTGACGAACTTAAGCCAAATCTCAAGGGGATCGAAGACCAATGTTAAATCATATTACTAAAATATGGTAGAATTTATAGCCATCGAAATTTTTTAGATAGATCTTGTCTGCATTTGGTTATGAACTATCTTATCTCAGCAAGATATATGTATATATTTACTCTAAAAAACGGAGAAAGGGACGCAAAGCACCAGAAAGCAGCAACCACTTCTTACTTTGATGGCCATATTACTCGATCACTCCAAGCTTTAGTTGTATGAGGTTGTTTCGTGCTCCGTCGGCCGCCACAATACCTCATCTAGTTGTCTCGTGGCTTTACCGCAACATGAGCGGAAGGCGACGAGCAAAAAGTAGAAAGTAAAGCAGTGGTGATGGACGTTACCTACCGACTAAACTAAGCTACCAAAATGAGTGAACGACTAAAACTATTTGACTAACTTGTTGAAGAGTAGAAAAATAAAACCGGATTAGCGATTCATGGCCTAGTGAGGATGAAGTTGAAGCAAATTGGTTCAAACTTAATAGGATTTTGGAGATGCTGACAGCAGGTTGGCCATTTGAAGGGTTAAGTAATGGATGAATCTAAATACTACTGTATACTCAGTGTTACTTCATTATTATTTTTTGAATTGTTTGGGGGCTATAGCCCACCTTGGCCTTAATATCCTCCATCCCTGCTTGGCACCACTGGGATATGAGCATGCATAACGCATCATGCTCTTCGTTGATAATGACTTCAATCAAGTTTTACAAAGAAGATAACTTCAATCAAATGTCTGGTCAGTATCGGGGACTCTTCTTAGACTAGATAGAAGGTTTCAGTGTTGGGACTTGGGACTAAATTAGCATGATACCCCTTACGGGAACTACCGAGCACTGCCACGTAAGTAAACAGTGACTAAATTAGCAAAAATCGCTACGCTGTTTAGCTCTCCTGGCACCTCTTACATGGTCCCACAGCAGTATTAAACAAAATAGAAAAATCAACAACACTCACATCCCCTTCTCTCTCTACCTCTACTGCATCACTACCATTCCCATCTCACTGTGGACCCAGCGAATCTTCTCTTCCATGGCACCGATGCTTCACCTGGCTCCGGTTCACTCCCTGGCACAACTTCCAAATTTCACTCGAGGTCTCGTTTAATTTGATCAAAATCTCTGCTCTTTTATATGGGTGATTAGGATTTTAATTCAAATTTCTGGCTCATTCATATGAATCTAAACTTTTCAAACAAACCCTTAAAGTATGGTACCGGTTCCTCCCATCTTATCTCACCTTCGTACCCCTCTTGTGGCAATGTTGTGCATGCTTTCATGCTTCGTCATGATCTCACATCTGTGCCCGGAGTGAGGGTGTGTGTGCTTTGCGACTTGGGGCCGACCTGCCTGGTCAAGACGTAGCCGGGAGCTCGTCAGGATGCTGTTTGGTTGACGACTTAGCTAGCTCCCTAGCTTAGGCGTCGCTCCTAGGCCTAGGCGACCAAAACGAGCGTTTGGTCCCTAGGCGACTCGATCTACCATCCTTACTTGCATCAATCAGTCTCAGACACAGGTTTCTAACTAAACAATCAATCTTCAGATTTGTTTGGTTATGCAAAAATCATCTACTTTTCAAGCTACTCTAGACACCACTTTTTCTCAGGCATGGAACCTAGGGCACCAATCAAACAAGCCTTGATCATGTGGCTACTTCCATCTTGACAATGATTCATCAGTGCAAACTTATCAGTTTGTGTTACAGTTATCTTCAGTTGCAACCTTGTCACCTTGATATGCCAATTTTTCCTGACACCTCCGTAATAGTTTGGAGTCGGACGGTCGTACACTTTCAGATTACAGGCAGGCCTGTAAAAATGCCGTTGAGTTCAAGTCTCCATACGGAAAATCTGATTAGTACCAGAAAGCATATAAAACTCACGTTGAGTGTAAATAGTACCCCAACATAGGGTCTCAAATCGTGGTGCATTCTGCATTCAGCACGCCACAATAGCACACACAAAAATAAAACTTTTGTATCTTTGGCGCTGGTTAGAGCAGAAGGGTTTGAATGTTGCACTCTGTAAAGTTTTACGCAAAGGTACTAAAAAAGAGAAAATCTTGAAAACACTATAGTATCGTTGGTGTTTTTAACAGGACAACAATCCCACGTTTGATCAACTAGTCACAAACAGTTGTAACCATCGGATCAACCCTATCCATCGCCCTCTTCCAATTCTCCCACCAGTCCATTATCTACCCCTCTCTCTCTCTCCCCCCATTCACGGTGCTTCTATTCTCAATCCTGGTCCTGCTAGCACTGGTGTGAGGCCTATGTGGCGTGAGGCCTATGGGGCAGTAGGCTGGCTGTGGCTTGCAACGGCGCTAGCTGTGTGAGGACGGTGGTGTCTTGCAGCGGCGCTTGCAGCACGTGGCCGGTGGCATAACAAGCTGGCATGAACGGGGGAGGGATCTTTCATGCTGCCAGATCGATGTGAACCATTGTGAACCCCGATTCAGTTTTGGGTGACACACTGCCGTTCCCTTGTCCAAATTCACGGCATCTCTCTAAACATTTGATTTTTGTTGATTTTTGTAGACATTTTGCTCAATTTCTTCAAATCTTACTCCGATTTTTTTCTTCTTATTTTGCATTGAAACGACAATTTCTTGAAACTTCATTAAACTTGCTGAAACTTTTTGAAACTCTTTTGTCTGAAACTTTTTAAAATTTGAGTTCCAAAATTTGAAACTTGAGCTTGAAACTTTCTTGCAATCTCCTAGAAACTTCTAGAAATACGCGAAACTCACTGGAACTTGAAACTTTTAAAATATTTTCACGAGACTTCTTGAAACTTCATGAAACTCTTTTTGTCTGAAACTTGAGTTCCAAAATTGAAAACTTGTTGAAACTTGGACTTGAAATTTTCTTGAAATCTTTTGAAAAGTTCTAGAATTCTGAAACGCGTTGAAACCTAGTCGAAACTTCAAACTCAAAATCTGGAACTTTTAAGCAACTGAAACTTTACAAAACTGTTATGCCGTTGGAAATGCATTCCAACGGTATAGCGTGAGCTAGCAGCTCCCACCAAAAAATGCAACTAGTGCGTGGAATTTTGGCCGGTGCCGAAAGTGGGATGCAGTCTAAATTGGGTTTTGGACCGTCCAAAGTTAAGTCTAGGTCCTGTCCATGTATGTAATGTTTTTTGTTGCGCCTGTTCCATCGAATGAGTCTTAACACATCCAAGAAGCCAATTGCACATGCACATTTACTAAGGAGTCAGTCCAGCGACCTTAACGGGAAAGCTCTGGCCGCCTCATTGCTTCTTCTCCAACCGTTGCCGCCTTTCCCTCCCCCTGTCCTCCTTGCCGCCGCCCTCCCCTGTTCCCAGCCGCCGATGGATTTGACGAGGGATGCTGCTTTCAGGTGGGGAGCACGCCGATGCGTGCGTGCGAACTTCGCCGTGGCGCATTACATCGGTTCCTTGGCTGTTGCAACCGGCGCTTTCCAGAGTCGGCTAGGCAGTTAGGAATGAAGCGTTGGTGAGGAAAGCCTTCGGTGATCCCCTGTCAACATCACCAAGGTTACGGATGAGCGAACTAGTGGAGTGATTAAGAAGTATTTATGTATCATTCGCTCACAGTACATATAAACAAATAAAATACTTAGATCGACAACAAGATTGGATGTCTGGAGATGAATGCAAAGCATTCTACATGTCTATTGAATATGCGAGATAAAATGTAAAATATTGGAAATTGGTATCAGTCTTTTGTAATACCAATTGTTGGGATTGATACCAATCTACCAATTCATGGGAAGCGGTACCATGGTATCAATCTACTAATGGCATGTACAATGGTATAGACAACTGCTGTCTATAGCAACTATCCATGTCAACTACAGACAACACTAAAGGCAGCTCATACAATGGGTTGTGATAATACAGCCGGCTATAGGATTACAGACAACACACAATCTTTATTGCTTTCTTGGTTTTGGTGCTACTGTCATGCAGGATTATAGACAGAATATTCTCTCTCTCCGTTCTCTTTCATCCACGTCAGCAAAAATCCTATGTGGCAAATGCTATAGATGGCTGACATAAGTCCATTGTACATGCTCTAATTCATGGGAAGCGGTACCAAACTGGTGTGATACCACTTCGACTGTGGACCTTTTAGACCCAAACTGAGAACCTATGCACCGCTAAACCAACTATTCTAAAGTTAATCAGCCTTTTTTCGTACTAATTAGTTCTTTGTTTGGACGAAGGCGGCAAACCCGAATATTGGGTTTTCAAGTGACCGAGCCTCTCACACAAGAAACCCAAGATCTGTTATTATTTTAGCAGAGGAACCACCATCTTCTAAATCACAACTCAATCAAAACTAAGTACTAGAAGTATGCGATTTATCGGAGAAGACCAACTCTTACAGGAAAGGGATAGCTCAACTCTTATATATTCAATACTACATAGGCCAAGCATGTCACGCGATACATCGGTACCCGATTGAGAGTTCATGACAAAGCTGTCGGGGTCCGGATTTACACATATGAAAACCCTCTGTGTATTAAAATTAGTCTCATATCAGTAGCTAGCTCACACAATGAAATAACGATAAAATATCATTCATTTATCGATTTAACTAAAAAATCTCAAATTAACAAATAGTAATAATAACAGGACCTTAAGGTCAACGTTTACTTAACTTGCTACGTGGGGTTAAAGAAACAAATAAACTCTTGCAGCGGAACGAAAACTTGGAAAGGCTAATCAACATACCCACAGACGATCGAGCGGATAACACATCTTAATTCACAAAGTCTTCTTAGTACTCCTTCTTGAAGAGCTCTTGAACAGTTTGATATTCTTTAACTGAGCAACAATGTTTAAAGTCATGAATACATAAAGTATTCAGCAAGTCGTAAGGAATAGTATACAATTAATATTCATGCAAGGCTTGATCAAAGGAATAATCGTATGTTTCTTTTGCAGAAAGCGGGTATTGATAGTAAATACAGTAAATAAATTACAAAGCGTAATTTAAAAGACAATAAGTAAATAAGTAAACAATTTCTTTGAAAACAACCATTGAATTTCCCATTCGCTTCCCAACCAAACCACCAAGTGAATATCTCATCTACCAAGCGAACATTATATTCACCAAATGAACTCCTCATTCACCTTTGACACAAACCACCAAGTGAATTCCCCATCCACCAAGCAAACATCATATTCGCCAAGTGAACCTCCCATTCACACCTAACATATTTTTATAAAAACTCTACCTCTCATATGAAATCTCCGATCATTGTCTATAACCAGAGACACGACTATTTAAACAGTTTTAACTATACAGAGGTTGTACAGCTTTACCCATAAGAGATAAATCGGCTTATAATGTCGGCCAAGACACACTTCTGAATGTCTTACCGACCAGACAGACCCTTCTCTTATGCCATTGTGAGTATACGTCCATCCCATTACTCACACTTCCAGAAATAGAACTAACCTAAGACATTGCTAATTAGTTAGCCAGGTCCATCTCATACTGGACATGTGGTTGTACAATATGGCCTAGTTCAATGGCGCACAATATCAAATCCTTGACAAGTTACCCAGGCGAGACTACCTCATCCAAAAAAAATGTGCTACCCGCATCCCCTTTACCGCACGATCACTCGCTTGAGCATAAGTCATTTCGTTCAACCAAACCTATGAGAATCCCTGTCATGGCATACAATTTTATAATAGTGGCGTCACACCACAATTGGTACAACAGTGACATCACACCACAGTTGCACAATAGTGACATCGCACCACAATTCCATATACCATTAAGCCAAATTATCAATATTGAACATGTGATCATGAGCCCATCGCAACTAAGCATGACTAAGTATCTCTACGATAACCTATGTTGGAGATACAAATATGTCCAACAAATATTGACCATCCTATGGTGACAAAGGATTCATGGTATTCAAATAATCAATAGAAGCATAATGACAAATAGATGATTAACTACCCCCAAAAGTAGTTGATATAAGACAGCGCACAATTTTATATAAAACAATATACTTTTGAAAACATAAGTTAAACATGGTAAATGGATTATGACTTGCATTGGCTTTGCTTAGTTACCATGCTTGGATCTTCAAAACTTGCTTTTGCTCCTACTACTTGAAACAGATCGTCTAAACGAGAGAGAAAACAACAAGTGAAGCACAAGTAAATCCAAAAGAAAATAAAATAAAATCCAAAAACATCGAAACTAACTCTAAAAGAAAGGTCTCGATTTTATAGGAATTGAGGAACTTGAACGAACTGAATCGGAGTTCGGATGGAGGAGAACGGGCTCTCAAAAGATTATCGAAAAAGGGAAAAAGAGAGAGAAAAGAATATTTTATAGAATATTCCTTCAGATTAAACTAAAGAAAATCCTTAGAGGCTGACAGGTAGGTCCACAGGAATATTCCAAATTTCTAAAATTAAAAAATCTAGAAAAACTCCAGAGGCACACAAGTGGGCCCTGGTCTATGGACCAAGTCCATGAGACATGCTAGGTTCATGGTGGACCGGATTCACAACTTGCTTGGATGGCATGTGGGGTCCGCATGTAAGAGAGAGAAAGAGATAGCGGCACAGAGAGGGAAAACAGGGGAGGTGCTGGCGGCGCTCGGGCAAGCGGCGGTGACGGCGGACGACGACGTGGGAGGTCTGGTCGAGGGGCAAAATGGATCGCTGGGGTCGCAGGGATGCTACGGGAGGTGGCCGCACGGTGAGGGAGGTAGTGAGGCAGTGGAAGGGAGGCATGGGCTCGTGGCGGCAACGATGATTCAACATCGCCCAGAGGAAACCAAGGGGAACACGGGCTTAGCGGCAGCACAAGAATCATAGCAGGACAAGTGGGGGTGGCCAGAGGATGACAGGAGCGGCAACGCAACGGCAGCCGGCAGCGAAGAAGGAAGGTTGGTGGCGGCAGCTTGGCACGGTAGTGAATCTACAATGAGGAGGGTGGGGATCGGGGGAGGAAAGTGAGGGACAAGGGGTGATGGACTCACGGCGGCAAGGGGACTCACCAGCGACAAGATCGGGGACGGGCGGTGTGGTCGGTTTTGGGGAACAAAGAGGTTGTGGCATGTCGACAAACTCCTGGGGATAACAAGGTGGGCACCGAATAGAACGCGGCGAGATGAATCTAGGGGTGAGGTCAACGGTGGCAGAGAGGCATAGATGTCGACGAAACGACCAATGAAGACAAGCGGCGGCCGATGGATTCTTAGCGAAGCGACGGGGCAATTGACGAGGCCGACTTGGGGCTACGGGAGAGGTGGACGGGGTAGAGAATATGACGCGAGCGGCGCTCTTATATAGGGTCGAGGAGGAGAGTTTGTGTGGAGGTCGGCGGCGGCATCGTGTTGGACATAGACACAGATGGAGCCATGCGCGATGAGGAAGACAGGGCGAGACGCTGACGAGGTGGGCCCGCTCGGCAGTGAGAGGAAAGGAGGGAGAAGGGAGTTGGGTTGGCGTGCTTGGAAAAGAGGAAGCTGGCTGGGCTAAGGTGGCTAGGCCGGGAAAGAAAGGAAAAAGGAGAAGCAGGCCGGGAAGAAAAGGAAAAGCATCCCAAAGGAAAAAATCTGGAAAAAAGGAATGTTAGAATTTCAGAAAATAGATTAAATAAAACCGAGCTCAAAGAAATAGATAAACTCCAAAAATTCATAGAAAATTCCAGAAAATACTCTGGAACTCAAGAAACCCAAATAAAAAGTTTTGAATTTAATTAAAGTTTATATTATTCATATTAAATTATTTTAATTTCTAAAAATTTAAATTAAGCTTGAACTTAAATAAGAACATTCGAAGGGTTGTTTTTATTTTTAAATGCTTCAAATGAACTCGAAATTTGGGATGTTACAAAAGCTTTTACATCACTTACTCTAGAAATAAACCCACCCATTGGTTAGCCTCCTCGGGATGGGGAGTGGCCCTCCGTCATCCCAAGGCTCAACGTTGTATTGGTAAATCTTGTCTCTTTAGGCCAAGATCCCTACGGCATGGCAATTTCCCCACCCGCACATACCTTAGGTTATTTCCTTTGGCCCTATAGTGGTTTGATTGCAAGAATACAATGACTTATTATGCTAGAGCCTGCCCATACAGGCGCATGTGGTTTGCATGGATATACTTGGATCAATGTCACGAAAGATCGGTCCTTGGTGACCCGTGTGAGACAATAACAAAACCCATTCTCGTGCCTTCGCACCAGTCCCTTCTCACATCCGCCCAAATCTATGACAACTTTTAGATTCATTTTAATATTGAAAAATAATAGAGGTAATACCCCCTGGACAATAATAATCAGTGTCTCCCAGTTTGGAGTAATGACCACTTCTCATCTTATCTCATCTAGTATCGATCTTAGCAGGGCTAAGCTTCATCTACTCTGATGTTCTATTTTTCCCACAGATATTAGTACCTATTGGGGATATTATTACTAGGGTGATAACAGTAGGGGATATCAATTTGTCAAGGCATGATAATGCATCAAATGGGATTTAACTATATACCTTACTTGACATAGTAGTTTTTTTAGAAATGCACGCATGCATAAATACTTGCAAACCAAATACATAATATTTAAATATGGGATCAACATTATAAAATGAGAGTTATTGCCTTGCTTGTTGAACGATGGTTCTTGCTCTGGAGCATCGATGAAATTTTCCAGAGTGTCTGTATCTACACGTATATCGGCAAATTAAACCAATAAGAGACAAAAATAAATAAACAGAGGAAAAATCCAAATGTTTTTTTGCATAATATGAAATAGGATGATTTTATAAAATTTTAGAAACAAATTTCACTTAATTTGGAGTTCATATGCAAAAGTTATAAGCATTTGAATTTGGTTCGGTTTGAAAAATCCTAGAAAATCAGAAAAGGTGATGACACCGAAGGCGTACTTTATGATTTTATGCTTTCTAATAGAGAAGATGTATTCCTTTTGAACTAAAAGTAGTTTTTCCCCCTTTTTCTACATTTTTTCTGAAAATCATTTTCTTACATGTGAGTCTCTCGGGTTTTTAATTCACGTTTTAATTAGGAAAACAGTGAATGGTTCCACATGTCAGTGACTTATTAGTTACTAACTAAGTAATTAATCTTAACCAAATCTTATCCCGGGTTAAGTTCTGACAAGTGGGGTCCACTTGTCATTCTCTGGGACTTTAAATATGTTTAACTTATGGAAATAGTGAGTGGGGCCCGCATGTCAGTGACCCAGTTTATAAAAAACGGTTAAATTTGATTTTGGGTTAATTATTTGGTCAGTCCCACATGTCATTTACTTCACATTTTTAATCATTGTCATTAGTGCTAGTCTAATCCTAATCGCATGGGCCCACAAGTTATAGAGAGGAAGAGAGAAAGGAACACATCACACGTGGCCGAACAGGGAGGCGAGCTCGCCGGTGGTGAACAACGCAATAGCTTGGCTCGAGGAGAGGCAAAATGGATTCCTGGGTTGATGACGAACCTACCGGGTGGTGGCGGTGGGGCAATGGGTGGCCGGAGTGTCGTCGGCAGCGACTTCCAGAGGCGACGTAGGATGGGCTGCGATGACTTTTGCGAACAGGGCAAGAACAAGGCGAAAGGAGGTGCACGAATGCTTAAGGGGGTGACCACAATGCTATCGGTGGTGGCACGGGGAGCAATGGTCACCGGAGTGGTGGTGGCAATGCTTTCCGCAACGATGCCATGGACGGCTACGGGGAACTCTATGCTATGCATGCTAAACTCCAACTCTACCGATCACATTAGCTCCAGGGAACTACTAGGAGCTTACCGAGGTGGTTAATGGAGATGGAAGATGACCGAAGAGGGTAGAGCAGTTATTGGCAGAGGCGACGGCGATGGCTTCACAGTGATAGCACGTTATGGTGACGAGGAAGCTACAAGAAGGTTCACATTAGCTTGTATGCACTTTGAGGATGTTAAGGATAGAAGGAATCAGCCAGTCACTCACCGAGGTGGTAGTAAACAGCAAAAATGGATGCAGCGGCTGAAAATTGGAATGAGGACCAAGCTTGGTGATATACTACATGAGACATGCAATAGAGTTAGGGGTTTTGCATGTTAAGAGGTATAGCGCAAGATGACACGGTCGAATAGGGTTCAATCTCACCAGAGCGGTGAGGACATGTCGGCTTGGATCGATGTGTGTGCTGGAGACGAAGACGACGATGGCACTACAGTATTACAGTGCTCCATAGGCTGCATTGAGCAAAGAAATAGCATGAGGGAGGTGTGAGATAGATGGTGACACAGTTTTCGAGGCGAATGGAACTCATTGGTGGCAATGGCGGCTTGGAGGCACACTCACCGTTGTCAGAGAAGAAGCTTGTGTTCCTGTAGATCCAAGGAGCAAGGAGCTCTGGTTCTTGGAGGAAGGTGAGAATAGTGAACTACGGTGAAGATGATGTGCATGGAAGCTTATATAGTGATGAGAATCACATGAGATGAGTGGCGAGAATTTGGCGGGTGTGGCGAGAAAACGACACTTCTCTATTCTTCACCCGTGCGGTCAAAAGGCATCGTCAGGGGGGCACTGTGGCGTTAGGAGGTGACGACGAGGAGTAGGCGACGACCATGCTGGTTAGGGAAAACTGGGTGCGGCAGTTGAAACCTGGGCGAGGTGGAGGCTGCGTGGCTCACTAGCAAGCAGAGGCGGACACGGGCACAGTGAGGTAGAAGAAGAGGGCTAATTGGTGGGGCTAGCGCGTCAGCGAGAGAGGGAGGCGAGGAAGTGAGGCGAGCTGTGTGGGCTGTGGTGGCTTCGGGTGGGGCGAAAGGGAGTGGGCCAAGGCAGGCTTTCAGCCCAAAGAGCGATCGAGAAAAAGAAAAGAGTTTTGGAATTTTGAAAATGGCTGAAAGGTTTAGGGAATTTTTAAATATAGTAAGTGAGCTCCAAAAATTACAATTTTTTTTGGGAAGACTCTTGACTTTATCTAGTTTTTTAATAAAATTAATCGCACCATTTTTCCTGCTTTCCATTTCTCTTGAATTTTTTCTTGTTGCTGTAGATTTTTATGAAATAATTTTAAGCAATAAGTAAAAGCAAGAAAAGTTTAAAATCCATGCCAAAATGTTTTTAAATAGTCACAAACAAGAAACTCAAATTTAGGGCCGTTACATGCACTCGAAATTTTCCAGTATGGAGTATTCAGGATTTGTGTTTAGGGGGCGAGAAAGGGGTGTAGAATTGTCAATGACTCAACTCGATAGGCGATTTATGAGGTAAGAGGCTGTGGGAAAAGCTTCATCCTAGAAGCGTATTGGCATTGATGATTGAGCTAATAGGACAAGTCCTGTATCAACTATATGTTTGTGTTTCCTCTTGGTACCACCATTTTGCTGGTGTGTATGTAGACAGGAGACACGACGAGTAATTCCTATTGACCAGAAGAATTTACTCAATTTCTGATACTCTCCTTCCCAATCAGACTAGAGAGCTTGTATCTTTCTGTCAAGTAGGAGTTTAGTGTGTTTCTGAAACTGAAAAAAGACACTTTCGACATTTGATTTGTGTTTTAGGAGATAGATCCAATAGAATTTGCTATAATCATCGATGAAGCTGACATAATACTGAAACCCACCTATTAATTTTGGTGTAGGGCCCCAAATATCAGAGTGTACAAGTTCAAGGGGAAAGGTAGACACATGAGTGGAGGAACTATATGGCAACTGGTGGATTTTAGCCTGCACACACAGTGTTGTTTTTATTTGACTCATAATCTAAACTATATGAACTAATGATGGTTTGAACTACGGATGATGCAGGATGCCGAAGCTTTCAATGCCACTGCTCTGGTGTAAGCTTTACACTTGCAAAAAGCTGATGACGCTGGCTGGGCTGTCGAACAGATGCCAAGGAGTAGAGTCCATGCTCACATTTGTTGTGAAGCAGAACTTTCTTTGTGACCTGACCCTTGACATAAAAGTGATTTGGATGAAACTTAAAGAATGCATCATTATCAAGAGCAAACTTATGAACTGAGAGAAGGTTTTTCCTTATTTTGGGGACATGGAGAATGTTTTTGAGATAAAGAGGAGTATGACCATGACCATAAACAGTAGATTGACCAATATGAGATATAGACAAACCTGCTCCATTTGCAATTTGAATTTGATTTCCACCCTTATAGGAATCTTGAACTGAGAGCATGTTCAGATCACTCGTGATGTGATCGGTAGCACCACTGTCCATGTACCAATTTGTGTCAACCTAGTATGTTCCCATGGAGGCTACTGCTGCCACACATGGTTGATCTTCTGACTGGTATGAATGATCGAAGTGATGGTAATAGCGAAGAACATCATGTCCGTGCTTGCCACAAACTTGACAAGTTGGCCTGCCAGAGTTGCTATTATTGTCGGACCGATTTGAAGATCGGTTCCCACCATTGTAGTTGTTGCCACCGTTGCCACTGTTGTAGCTGTTGCCATTACTGCGACCATGGCCACGTCCACCATTGTGACATCCTCGGGTGGCATTGTTGGCAGACGAAACAACATGAACTTCGGTGTTCTGATGTTCCTTCCGCACCTCATAGCTAACGAGATGCGTGTACAGATCAGTCAGAGTGACCTCATCTGAGCTGGTTGTCATGGAGGTGACGAAGGAACCATAATCATCTCCAAGACTGGTCAGGATTTAAGACACGGTTTCTTCTTCACGGAGTGAATGACCAATAGATGCCATCATGTCCTCTAGATTCTTCATCTTGTGGAAGTATTTAGAAGCTGTGAGATCCCTATTGCGTAGATTGGCAAGCTGGAATTTGATATGTATGAGTCGTGCCTGCGAGCATGAGGAAAACATGCGCTCTAACACCGCCTACACTTCTGTCGACGTCATCATGAAGAGAACATGACCAAGAATCTCCTCAGTAAGCGAAGAAAGGAGCACACTGAGCACCAATTGATCATACTAAAACCACAAGGTATACTCAGGATTTGGAATTTGGTGCGCTCAATTTCAATGCAATCAACAACAAAGGGTGATAGAGTTGTCACAGATCCTTCTACATAGCCCAACAATCATTGGCTACGTAGATATGACATAATATGTGCTTTCTAGAGGAGAAAATTGTCTCTATTGAGACGCACCATGATGAACTGATTGAACGACGATGCAGGGAGGATGCATGTCGACGCCAAAGTCATGGACGAGGATGCAGAGAAAGAGTTGCTAGAAGTAATCATCGTGGTTTGATCGGGATGATCTCTAATACCATGAAAAAACTTTATGTTTTGCCGCAATGAACTCAGATGACTTCTTCATGTATTTATACTCAAATTTGGTACAAGATATATGACAAAACAATTACAATCACAGGTAGATGCAACACCAGGGTGCGCGGGGTGTGCGCATTGGCTCTAGCCTCCACGCCCCCAGAACCCCCTGCTATCGTCTCCTCCATCTGGTCCCATTTATGGATGAAGCACCGGCACGGTGGTGCAAGCAAGAAGGAAGGAGTGAGCACTAGTAGCAGCCAGCAGCCATGGGAAGAGCCGAAGCTTTGAAGAAGAAGGAAGCCTGAAGGATATTTGGGCCGTTTGGGCCATATTATTCCCATAATCCAATGCCATAGGGCCCATTTTCGCACTTGGTTGCACTAGACCATGTTCCAAGTCTGACTTGAACACAACTCATCAACTCAATCCCCATTCCCCACTCCTCAAATCTAAAATCCCTAATTCTATCCTCACAGCACCGAGTTATCTCCCTCGGTCCCTCTGGCGGCTCGGGCGCGCGTGATCGATGGTGATGGCAGGGGCAAAGCGGCGAGTGGCCTACGGTTGGCGGAGGCGTGAGTAGGCAAGCCACGAGTGGCCTTCGGTAGTTCGTCTTACGGCTAGTGGAAGCAGTAGGGGATGGGCGCATACACGGGGGGCGCTGGGGCGTGCGCGATCGACGGCGACAGCCAGGGCTAGGGGCGAGGCGGCGAGCAATGACGATGATGGTGAGGACTAGACTGCCTACTTGCCTATGCAGTTGGGGCCGAGGGCGGGCCAGTGAGGGGCAAGGGGCCGACGGCCGAGCTACGACCGGTGGAGGTGCAACATGGTCGGGCGCTGGGGCACACGCTGCCAGCGCAGTGGGGGCTGGGGGTGAGCGGCAGTGATGGCATGGCAACACGACAGTCGACAGTGACGGCAGGTCAGTGGACACTTACTGATTTAAATAGTTAGAAACTTGGAAATTTGAATGATGAGATGATGTTGTGATGTTGTCCACTTGTCTAGTCTAGTTACATGTATTTAGTACTCATGGATTATATACAATTTGTTGTAGATTTATAAAAGATGGAAAAATGAATTTTGCATAATTATTTCTCCAACAATCCAAATACAAGTACTCCTCAAACCAACAGGAGCACAACTCAACCAAAAAAAAAAATCTTCGGATTGATTTTAATCTGAATGACACTATTGCCGATCCAGCTCATCGCATACCAATCGAAGATTATCCCAATTAAATTAGAGATCAAGTGAGGAGGGCATATTTGTTGAAGGGTCCAACTCAACTAATTGGCCATGCTTTCCAAAGAAAATGATGGATTGTTGAAGATCCTTTCAAGAATCATGGTTCAATAAATTTGATTGGTTGGAATATAACATGTCAAAGGAACAACCTTTTGTTTCTATTGCTTTCTTTTCAAGAGTCCGTCACATCCTCATTATTTTGGCAATGATGCATTCACAAAAGTTGGATTTGTTAATTGGAGGAAGGCTTTGAAAAGTTTGAATGGCCATGTTGGTGGACCTAGTAGTAGTACCCATAGCTTTTGAAGGTAAGCATGTGAGGATTTCAATAATCAAATATTAACTGTGTCACGTAAATTAGATGCTCGTGGTAAGGCGAATGAAATTGCATATAAAATTCGTCTAACTGCTTCTCTAGATTGTGTAAAATTTCTCCTAATGCGAGGTGAAGCTTTATGTGGACATGATGAATCTACTAATTCCATCAGCAAGGGAAATTTTAAGGAGTTGGTGGTGGTATAAAGATAAGAAGGAAGAAGTGAAGAAGATATTTGATGTAGCTCCTAGGCATTGTACCATGACTTCTCCATGGATTCAAAATAGTTGGTTTTATATTTTTAATCATACAATTTATGCATTGTGTGTCCTAACTTGCATATCTTGTGACATGTAGATTTGTTAACAACCAAGGGTAGGTCATGGAAATGTTTCTTAAACTTGTACATGTCAAAGAGTGTACTTCTACTGCATTGAAGGGTGCATTGCTTGGTGTGCTTGCAGGACATGATTTATCTCTTTCGAGGCTTTGCGGGCAAGGATATGATGGAGCTTCAAATATGAGAGGAGAATTTGACAGCTTGCAAAGACAGATTCGAGATGAAAATATGTATGCTTTCTACATCCATTGCTTTGTCTTGTCATCGTCTCAAGTAGTGCCTAAGCTGTTGCTGATTTCTTCAATTATGTTCCCCTAATAGTGAACATTGTTAGTTCATCTTGCAAGATGATGGATGCTTCGATTGAAAAGCATCATGAAGTTTTATTGCAGAAGGTGGAGAATGGTTTGATTCTCACTGTAACAGGGTTGCATCAGGAAACTAGCCTAGCTAGACCAGGAGATACTAGATGAGGCTTACATCACAAAACCTTGCTCCGTTTGTATGAAATGTGGAAGGCAACAAAGGAGGTGCTAGAAATTGCAAGTGATGATAGTCGTCAACCATCTAATTCTGGTGGAGCATATGGTTTGATAAGAAAAATATAAAGCTTTGAATTTGTGTTTATCTTGCATTTGATGTTGGACTTGTTGGGTATTACACATAAATTATCACATGAATTCCAAATGAAGGATCTAGACATCGTTCATGCCATGGGTTTGATTATAGATGTGAAAGAGAACTTGCAATACATGAGGGATAATGGGCGGGAGCCATTGCTCGAGCGAGCAAAAAGGTTTTGTGAAGCAAATGGCATCACTGTTAAAGATATAGATGAAAGCACCCCAATTATGGGTCGAATGGCACGTCGAGGCCGTACAGTGACTCAAGATCATTTTTATAGTTGACATCTTCTATGTGGCTATCGATGCCACTAAGTCAAAGATAAATCATCGCTTCAATGAAGTTTCTACAGAGTTATTGATATGTATGTCTTATCTTTATCCAAAGAACTCATTCTCCAAGTTTAATGTGGATAAGCTTATGCAACTTGCTGAGATTTATGCTGATGATTTCACCATAAGTGACCGTATATTGCTAAGAACTCAGCTTCGAAACTACATTCTCAATGTTATGAGAAGTGTGGAATTCCGTGGATGTCGTGATCTTGCAAGGCTCGCTGAAAAAATGGTTGAAACTAAAAAAGACAAAATATTCCCATTAGTCTATCGTCTCCTTGAGCTAACATTTATTCTTCCTATGGCAATGACATCAATTGAAAGAATCTTTTTGGCAATAAAAATTATCAAGACAGACTTGCGCAACAAAATCTCTGATGAATGGCTCAATGACTTATGGTATGCCACACTGAGCGAGAGATATTCAAAAGCATTGATGATAAAATAATTATGGATCGGTTTTCAACAAATGAAATCTTGTAGAGTGGACTTGCCTCCTGCTCCTAGTCATAGCTAGTGGTTTTGCGGTATGTTCCATTTCATTTCAATGTTTGTAATTAGTTATAATTTTCTGATCGTCTCACTAATTTAGCTATTTTTGTTCTACAAATTGCTACTTACACGTATTTATGGGCATTCGGACTGTTATGTTTATTAGTCAAGTACTACCTTAAGTGTATTTTACATTCTCTGCGAAAGATGTTTTTCTTAACAGTTTTTGCCACTCGATGGTTACAGGAAAGGAAGCAAGCATGAGAAAAAGGGAACAGTAATAATTGGAGCAGCAACATTAGCAGAATAAAAAGCTTGGATTGATCACTACTAATCTTCAGGGGAACGCAATGTCTGCACGCTCGGTTCCATAGATCGATCATGATTGCTCGCGACTCCGCACAAAAGATCATCTGCATCTTCTCACTGATCCTTTTGATACATGATGTAGACGTTGCTTGCAAGAAAGAAGAATTAAGTCTTTGTTGGCTGCTGTTCGGATCTTGGCACATTTGTCAATCACTAGTTACGCGCACCTGACTACCTGAGGCATATGAGTATGAGCATACATATCATCATGTTGCTCTTTGATAATGACTTCAATTAAGTTTCTGAAAAAAGCTCAACCAAACATATGATCAGATTTGTGGACACAATCTCTTTAGACTAGATAGAAGGTTTCAGAATTGGACTCTGTACAGTCTTACACTTGGAACCTGAGAAAATGCAGTTGAGTCTAAGTTGGACTTCTGAAGTAGTCAAAAACTTGACGCTACAATTCATCAATAAACTATAGCTGCAATCATGCTTCATCTCATGATCCTACACCTGGCACACGGAGTGATTACACGTCTATTTCATATTGACAATGATTCATCAGTACAAACTAAGTATACGTCATAATTAGTTCAGTGTTTTTCATCAGTACAGTGATACATAACAATGATGCTTTTCTTTCTCTCTTTGATAATATCTTGTCAGTTTTGGGTACTCAGCTATGTTTAAGAGCAGAGGGAGTCAGTAGCTCAGTGTTGGACTCTGTAAAGTCTTAGATACATACTAACTTTGAATCACGATTCATGGTGCACGTACTGACATTTGGCGTGCAGAGATCGACCATGCTTACTTCCATCTTTACTGTGGTTCATCAATATTCAGCTGTGGGGTGTTTCTTCAGGTAACTTCCTAGCTAGACTAGCCTGACTGTGGGAGAAGCTGAGGGAAGAGACGCGACCCTGGGAGCGGTTTTTGGTGTAGCTTCCAACCATGATTGATGATGCACTCACTCACATTTGGCAAGTGAACTAGTGGAGTGATCCATGTCTACTTTCATCTCAGCTATGGTTCATCAGTACAAACTTGGTTTAAGTTATTGCCAACTCCAACTACAGGTTTCAAGATTGATGCCACAAGTAGCCGTAATGCATGCATCTCCGGATAAAGTTGAGAAAGTAACAGCGCGCATTATCAGCGAGGGGCATCTATGTGTTGTACTGGTTGTTTCTTAAAAAAGATAGTAACGATGTTAGAAGGAAACACACGACCATTTCTGTAGGATACATAACGCGTGGAGGCTTTGGGCTGTGGTTTTCCAGCAGGAGGTATAATAAGCAGTACCACATGAACTGGAGGCGTGCTACGTGGGCCCACATTCCTTTTCTTTTGCTTTTTTCTGTGTTTCAAAAATTCAAAAGCATGTATATTTCGAACCGAGTATCCGTTTCACGGTCCGTTTGAATCATCATGTTTCTTACGATAAATTCTACAATGTAGAACCAGTATTGCATATATTTCGGATTAGTGATGATAACATTATGTCACGGAACAAACCACAAAAATTAGTGGAACAAAGCAAACGTGACGATGGAACATCTATTCGGCTCTCAACTTCGGATGTTCCCGCAGTTAAAATGAAATGTTCCGCACATTATTTTTGAATGTTCCGGTAGTTCACGAACGATGTTCTAGTGCGTATTTTTTGGAATTGATTAGGGGAATGAACCGGTTTAGAGTCAGACGTTCCGCTAGTTAAAACGAAATGTTCCCGCGTTAATTTCTAATGTCCTAGTAGTTCATATGAAAATCAACACGTGCTCGTGGACCAAATCAAACATGCTAGTGGGACAATTCAAAACCATTAGTGGAACAAATCAAAACTATTAGTGGAGTATTCGTCACAATCTTCTCTGACGAAATGGCACCAAAATATATACAAGTGGGATCTTGCTTCGAAGATCTCGTAAACAGATGGTTTAAATTGGTCGCGAATCGCATACTTTTTCTATGGACTTCTGAATTTTTCAGTTCACTCTGAAGTCTGAAGGAGCGCTGATGCCATCTATTTTGCCATGTACTAGGAGTGGGCCATGGGCTGCAGGTGGGCGGTGCCTGGCTCCTTGCCGCGCACGGCATATATGATTTCTGCCATGAACTCTCCAAGAGTTGCAGGAGTGCGGCCACTGCATCCACCAGAGGTGCATCCGGCGGTGACTGCGAGTGAACCTCGCCTGCGCGCCAGACATGCATCGTGACACAAATCATGCTGTGCGGAGAGACTCATGGTACAAGATTTCTTCTTACATCGCCAATCAAGAGCACATTATTCAATTCTTCTATATATCGAGAAATAATATCACTTTTAGTTCTGATTTTATTTTTGTGCAGGATATATAAGTAGGCACAACACGACAGGATTGATCATATTTCCGGTAGCAGGGATGGCATCTTCATCGGCTGCTCGAGCTTCCATGTCTTATGAAGTACCGAGTCTCTAGCCAAGCACCGCTTCCGTCTTCTTCACGTTAAAAATAGTTTTCGGCTTCGGAAAAGACGGATATAGCCATTTGTTTAGGATGGCTTTTGGTTTTTTCAAACGAAAAATCAAACTGAAGCCGTTCCAAAAGCCCATAGTATCCCTCCCGCGAGTGGTTGCTTCTGCAACTTCGTAGTACGCGATAGAAGTTGAGCTACTATAACTTTTTATTAGTTAATTCCTTTTTATTTTTAGAGGAAATTGCACTTAGCCCCAGGTACATCGTCATTAGTTTCGTAAAACCACATGTTTAGCTAAAACTTTCACTTAACCACAGGTTCTTTGACTCATTGGTGCGCTTTGCCCCAGCCTGTTGGCATGGCTCGAGTCCGAGGTTCTTGTTTAGCTAAATCTTTCACTTAACCACAGGTTCTTTGACTAATTGGGGTGTTTTGCCCAAACCTGTTGGCATGGCTTGAGTCTGAGGTTCTTACTGATCGAGTTTATCCGAATAGGGACGGCAAGTATCAATTTCTAGTACATAAGCAGTATTTTGTAATGCAGGATGTGCGAGTTCAGCTGCTCCCTAACACCTGACGTTGAATACAATGGCTTCAACAGGAACAGGAAATAACACGAGAGTGGCTCTGATGAAAATGACAAGGAAAAGTGTGCATGTTTAAGCTCTGAAAGCAAACATGTTTTGTTTGTTAAAAACAAACCATATCGTACAGTAAATAATTAAAGACCAAAAGTTAACAATATCAATGAGTGTTTGCATGATATAATAAAGACCTAAGAACAGTAGCTTGACATTGCACATGATTTAGTAGCGTATGCTCCAACATCCATTAAATCACATGAGTTCAGATTGTTTAAAGAAAGAAAATAGGACCCAAGCAAAACCTTCGCAAAGATCATGTTACTAAGTATGTGCTGCAGACCGAAATACGTAGGGACAAGCATCAACACTAGCTCGAGAACCAAAAATCGCTCCTACCGCGTCCCTCGCTGTTCCTTGGCCAATTCCGCCCCTCACACCGCCGTCCAATTGAAGTGCCTCTTTCTTGGCCTCTTCCCCTACCCTCACACCACCTCTTCCAAGTGCTAGTCCTGCATCTCTTCCCTAATTGGCAATTTTCTTGGCGTGTGCACTCCATCGATTCGTGGATCACAAATCCAATGCCTCTATCAATGTTGGGCTCCATGTATGGTTCTTGAGAGCTCTCCCCATGTGCATATGCATCTTGGCCCTGTTCTTACTGCATAATGCAACAAATGCTTCAAAATGTTGCCAATAATGAATATAAATGAAGCCAATAATGAATATATATGAACATAACGTAAAAATATACCATCAATGCATCCGGTCTAAGTTGAAGATCAGGTCTAAGTTTCTTCCCACAAGTTCGTAAGTGTGGGTTTGTCGCCATGATTAGAGCATGTGACCGTAGTCATCCTTGCTCTACCTGTGGCTTTAGGTGCCTCTTCACTCCTCTTTTCTATTTTTCTTTGGTCCTTTGCATGCTTCTCGAACTTTGGAGGGTCAATATCCTCTGAGTCGTCCTTGTCCATCCATGTTCTCCAGAACTGGATAAATCATAGGTGTGTATGCTCGATGTACGCGTCTTTCTTGAAGTACTCGTCCACATAATCTTCGTGTCTTGCCCTTATTTTGTATATGGCTGCACATGCATGCTTGCAAGGAATTCCAGTCAATTGCCATTTGAAGCACCCACATGTCCTCTGACTTAAATCAACTTCATATGATCTATCTCGAGCATGATACTTCCTGATTGAGAAACCGATTGGAATGTCCTGCAGCACCTAGAGTCCTCTTCTCTAACTCTAGCTTCCCAAAGAATAATAGGTGTAATCTCCCACCGAGCACGCGCCTCCTTCCTCTTGTTTGCAGTCCTTGTCATAACCTTCTTCCTAACAAGGTTAAGCATTGTGACAATTGGTTTGTCCCTGAATTCAATGATATATGAGTTGAACACCTCACTAAGGTTATTAACAACTAAGTCAGTCTTGGCCTTGGTGGAGAATGCATGCCTGCTGAAATGCTCTTTGCCTAAATCCCTGAGCCACTCCCATGCCTTCTCATTTAATAGCTTCAAGCCTTCCATTGCTTGGTCATAATCCCACTTAGTTGTTGCATAGACAGCAGCATCCACCCATTCCTTGTACTTCTGACCTCTCCAACCCTTAAGGGCCATGTTTTGCAACAAGTGTCTCTTGCAATATCTGTGTTCACAACTTGGAAATACAGTGTGCACAACATTCATAAGGCCCTGCAAGTTGTCGAGGTTACAAATTTGGATAGGTTAGGTAATGACCAGAAAAGAATGATTGTTAGACACACACCTTTGCCGGTCGGACATAATCGTCCATCCTCCATGTTGTTCACCATCCCCAATTGCAACATGCAAGATCTCCAGAACCAAGTCCAACTATTGGTATCTTCCTTGCCAACTACTCCAAAGGCTATGGGAAACATATTGTTCTTGCCATCTCTACCTGGCGCCTAACACTTGTGCCCCATTTGTCAACTTCACAAAGCAACCATCAATACCTATATTTTAACAAGACAAGGTGAGAATTTCGATAATTAAAGAGACCTCATAATTAAACTATGAATACAATGTAAAAGTGTAGAAACAACTTAATGATACTCATCGATGAAGGGTCTCAGATCCTTCTAGAAACCCTTGCTTCGACCATTTAGGCATATGAATAGGCCACTAAACCTAGGATTCAAGCCTTGGTCTATTCTATTCTCTGTGGTCACAACCGCAATACTACCGGTTTTTATCAATGAGTGTTTGCAAATAATCCCTTATCCTCTTGTATTGCTTCTTGTGATTTCCCAAAACACTTTCACCACTTTTCTCTTGGCTCAGAAGCCATGGTCTTCGTGATGTCTGTGCCCAAGTCTCTCATGCATTGATCCATAAAAGCTTCGACCTTCCAATCAGTGGTCACTTCAAATTTTCCTCATACATCCGACTCAACCAAGTGCTATTAACTCTACTAGTATGCATTGACTCAGGACAAGTGTGAGGACCAACCATCTCTCTCAATTGGAAAGTCTTCTCCATACCTTTATTTCCAATTCTGACCCCTTTAACCACGCCACCACCCGTAGCGTGATAAAACAACATTATCACGCCATAATATAAGTCCGCAAAATAGCACTTTTGGTCACACTACCAACACTGTCACGCCACTAATGGTGACGTGACAAGAGCTTGGCAAGATAAGGTGCTGACGTGACAGTATTGTTTTATCACGCCATGTGTGGTGGCGTGACCAAATAGGTCAAAATTGAAAATAAAGATCGCGATGGTTAACTTTAAAATAAAAATAAAAAAATTAAATAAAAAAATCCAGCTACTACGAAAGAAAAGGGGAGGGGGAGTAGTGGTGCAAGTGGGGTGGGCTACGGACAGCCCGCGCCCACCCGCGCTGCCTACTAAGCCACTTACGGCTTCGCTTGCCCGCAAGTGCAACCTGCACAATCGTACGCGGTCTTGGCAGCTGTCCGCAACTCGCCACTCCCCCACATGCCGCCGCGCGAGCAGTGACGCGCATACATAGGTGCCCGGCTGAATGCCAACCGCGCCAGGAAGTGACCGCCACCATGGCCATGGCCGTGTCCATGTCAACGGCGCGGCGGAGGCACGCGGTGGCGGGGGCGGGGGAGTGGGCGGCGGTGCTGGGCGCGGGGGCATGGCAGGTGGAGGAGGCCAGATGCAAAGTGATGCGCGAACGGGCTCCCACCGCGCGACCGCCCGCTGACCTGGACCCAATATTGCATACCGTCGGGCATCTTGGGCCGCAAGCGTGTCGTGGTGGTGCGCTTGGATCACGTGTGCGCCATCGTCATGGCCTCCAAGGTGCTTGTCCCCTGCCCCTACGACCCGGCGTCGAGCCGCTCGTTCGCGAGCTCCACGCCAGACTCGCCTACACACGCATCCCCACCGCCTCGCCCGTGCCGTCGCAGGTGCCTCTCCGACGGACTCATTTTAGTTGAGAGACTTCTGGACCATAATATTTATTTATTGGCTAAGAGACTTCTGGACCATTTCCATGGTGCTTTCCTTGTGCGTTTCATTGCTGCATCCTTTGCTGTTTGGTCGTTTGCTCACGCGATTTTTGTACTCGATCTTTTCGGTGAAACAACCAAGGAGAGCCTGGGGCGACGAGCGCGGGCCCCAGGCGATGTGGCCAATGCGGGTTAAACCGCATGCCTCTACTTTTGAATGGCGGGTTAGCGAGCCGATTTTAGTGAACTCATTTTGTGGGGCGGACTCGTGGCTTAGCGAAGTGGCCCGCCCCACTTGCACCCCAAGGGGGAGGAGGAGAAATGGCTTGGGTCACCCGACCGAGTCCGGCGACAGGTAGAGGTAGGTCGCCACGACGAAAAACCGCGTCTCGGAGGGTGGGTGCGTGCGTACTGCAGCCGGCCCCGCACGCGCATGTGATCCCTTCGCACCGCACCGACACACCCGTGATGGCGAGCACCAGCAGCAGAATGTGTGCGAAAGCACGATTGCTACTAGGTTCCTAACCACATTCAATGCTCTCTTAATTATGTCTTAAACACTACTGGTCAATAGCACATCAGTAGCACGAAACAAACCACTCATCTTTGCAAGCCTAATCCAAACCGGCAAGAGCACGTACAATGGTTTGACGTCTGCTGTCTGTAAGTCTTAACACGTAGGACACGAGATGATATAGAGGAGAGGGAGGAGTATAGAGAATTGGATTGTCTCTCATGCAGTAGTCGACTGTAACACGAGAAACAAGACATATTGTATATGAAAGAGCTGTCTATAGAGACATGTAAAAAGACATTCAATTGTAGAAACTGTCTTTAGTGCTGTCTATAAATGACATAGAGAGATACTATAAATAACATCTGTCTATACCATTGTATATACCCTAACACAGTACGTAGGTTAGACAGATCGATACACGGACTCTACGTGAGCATTATAGCCCGATAATAAGAGGTGGTTCGAGCTAAATGGAGTACCTGTTTGTGACCTGGAGGCTTATTAATTTTAGTAGTTTCTGAATCAAAGAAACACTTGAATAGGACATAGGTTAGTTAAGACTAGAGAGCCTGAGTAGCTCATCCTAAAAGTTTTAAATCCTAAATGGGATCAGGGCCCAAACCACTAACCACATATCGTTTTCTTGCGTGCATGTTCATGATTCTTTTGCGAGCAATTGAGCTTGACTCAATTTCCTGTTTGTGAGGAAGTAAGCTGAAGTTCATGTGGTTCTAGGAGCAAAAAATCGAGAGATCAGGATCCTCTACTGTAATACAGAGAATCACTGTGTGAACAGGGATCAGTGAGTGTGTGGGGCAGTACTTGGCAGTGGCACTATAGCAAATACTGAGAAAGTAATGGAATATTTACTGTAGCGATTAATCTGAACCTTTGCCTTTCATTTGAACTGTGGAGATCGGTTTATAATACGTGGCACTGTAGATTCTCTACATTGAACCCTATCCATTTCCAAAATTGAGTGCTTGCGCTCGAAACGCCATTCTTGTATAAAAGTATCTCTATAATTATAGTCCATGGCGAACATAAAAATAAAATTGTCTAACGAGGCATCGAGCTTGTTTTCCCTAGGTACATTTTAGGCCGTATATATGATCGCAATGGGATTTGTGTAGCTCTTTTAACCCTAATATGCTAGCCTCCCTCTAACATATCATTTCTGTCATCACCAGCCCTCACCCTGACTACAATGGTAGCTCCTGTCCCTACTCCATCGCCTCGCACTAACACTTAACTCGCCACTTATGCCGTCATGTAGAAAGGAAAGAATATGGTGCAAGCACCGCATATGCCAATAGGCCGAGGTGGCTTTTCATATATGGTCAGGTAAGAGTCCAGATGAGAAAGTTTACAGGATCCTCAATTAGAGGAGCTAATCTAGGCATCAATTAGAGGAGCTAATCTAGACAAGTTACAATTATACAATATTATCTAATACCCGCCCGCAGTCGCATTGGGAGGATTCCGAATGCAAAAACTGGACCGAAAATCATTGAACAACTGTACAGGTAGGCCTTTAGTCATGATGTCCGCAAATTGGTGGGAGGAGGGTACATGAAGAACTCGAACATGCCTAAGAGAGACCTTTTCGCGGACAAAATGGATATCGATCTCAATATGCTTCGTGCGCCGATGCTGAACTGGGTTGGAGGACATGTAGACGACACTAACATTGTCGCAGTAAACAATGGTCATGGAAGCAATTGGGATACAACTCCTGAAGAAGCTGTCGCAGCTAGCAACACTCAGTGACTGTGTGGGCAACAACACGATACTCTGCTTCTGCGCTAGAGCGAGATACCGTGGTCTGGCGTTTTGAGGACCAATACACAAGGTTATCGCCAAGATATACGCAGTAGCCAAAGGTGGAACGCTTGGAATCCGGACAGCCCACCCAGTCTGCATTAGAGTAGGCCGTGATGAAGTTGACTAGGGTGGTCCCAATGTGGAGGCTGATGTCGAGGCTGCCCTTCACATATCTCAGATGTGTTTGATCAAGGCGAGATGAGGTTCCCGCAGATCGTGCATAAAGAGACAGACCTCTTGAACAGCGTAGGCTAGGTCTGGTTGAGTAAGAGTCAGGTACCGGAGAGCACCAGCCATACTCCTGTACTCGGCTGGGTTGTCGACAGGTGCACTGTTTTGTACGGACAACTTGGCACAAGTGTTAACTGGAGTCGCGGTAGGGTGATACTCGACCATGCTAGAGCGTTGGAGAAGGTCCACAACGTACTAGCGCTGGGAGAGGAAGATGCCAGCCGAGGAACGCGTGATGAGATGCCGAGGAAGAAGTGGAGGTCGTTGAGGTCGGTCATTGCAAACTCGAGTGGAGTTGTTGAACGAGGCCTCGAAGCAGAGGGCTGGAGGAGGCGGTGACGATGATGTCATTGACGTAGAGCAGCAGGTGAGCCACATTTGTCTCCAGCTTTGAGAACAAAGAGAGACGTGTTCGAGGTGGAAGGGACGAAGCCGAGGTGACGAAGATAGGTAGCAAACTGCTGATACCACACGTGGGGAGCCTGCTTGAGACCATAGAGTGACTTTCGAAGGAGACACACATAGTCTGGTGAGGAAGGGTTGACGAAACTTAACAGTTGCTGACAGTAGACAGTCTCCTCAAGATTGCCATGTAGAAAGGCATTCTTGACATCGAACTGATGGATGGACCAAGAGCGAGAGGCCGTGAAGCTGAGGACAACTCGAATGGTCAATGGTTTGACCACTGTGCTGAATATCTCGTCATAGTCAATGCAGTGCTATTGCGAGTATCCACGCACGACCCACCGCACTTTGTGGCGGGCGAGAGTGCCATCGGAGTGGAACTTGTGCTTGAAGATCTAATTGCCCGTCACAACGTTTGTGACGGCAAGGCGAGGAACGAGCTTCCAATTGTTGTTGGTGACGAGAGCGTGGAACCCTCTGCCATGGCGGCACGCCAGTTGGGGTCTGCCAGTGCGCTGCGGTAATTCGCCAGGATGGCGGAAACCGAGGAGTGCACGGTGGACAAGTTGAGGCGGTCAACTGGCTTGACGATGCCGAAGGCCACGCGTGTCCGCATCGAGTGTCCTAGCATTGGTAATGGTGGGACTGGACCATGTGGCGCCGGTGCAACCTGGATGGGTGCGAGCGTAGCTGGGGTCGATGCGGGCGCTACCAAGAGTGGCTCGGGCGGTGAGGTGACGACAGCCGGAGGCGACGCGGGCGTGACCGGCGCGAGCACGATTAGGTGTGGTACAAACTCATCCTGAGGCCACGCAGGCACGGTGGGGGCGCGGATGGCCGGGCATGGTTGCTCGACGTCGTAGAACGATGGAGCAATTGTGTGTGCTAGGCGCGATCGCTCAACATCACTATGTGATGGAGCTGTCGCACGGAGGGTAGGAGCCGACGCTGCTGCAGTGCGAAGCACCGGCGCGACGAGATCATCAAGGAGAGTCCAGCAAGGTGCTGGATGACGATATCGGGGGTAGTCACGGTGAGCAAAGGGAAATAAAGTTTCATTGAAGACAACGTGATAAGAGATGATGAGTCGTTTGGTGGTGAGGTCCAGGCATCGGTACCCTTTGTGAGAGCTAGGGTAACCTAGAAAAACACAGGCAGTCGAACGAGGAGCGAGTTTGTGCGTTGTGGTTGATGAGAGATTCAGGTAGCAAAGGTAGCCGAAAACCCGAAGATGATTATATGTGGGACGGGTGCGGTAAAGCAACTCAAAGGGGATGGAGTTTTGAATAGCGAGGAGGGGCGGCAATTGATAAGGTGTGTGGCTGTTGCGAGCACCTCGGCCCAGTATGGTGGCGGCATGCGGGCCTGCAGCAGGAGCGTGCAGACCACATTGTTGAGAGTGCGAAGAGTACGTTCTGCCTTCCCGTTTTGCGACGAGGTATAGGGGCACGAAAGACGTAAGACAATACCACGAGAGGAGAAAAATTGGGTGGATGTGTGGTTCACAAATTCGGTGCCGTTGTCTGCCTGAATGGATTTGAGAGGCAAACCGAATTGTGTGCTAACGTAGTTAGAAAAATGAACAATGTGGTGATAGACTTCGGATTTCTTTTTAAGAGGAAAAGTCCAACAAAAGTGAGAAAAATCATCAAGAATCAACAAATAGTATTGAAAACCCGAAGTGCTAGCAATAGGAGATGTCCACACATCACAATGAACTAATTCAAAGGGCACCGAGGTGCGAGAACTAGAATGTGTAAAAGGTAGACGCACATGTTTGCCGAGTTGACAGCGCTCCGGGGGCGGCCGCCCAAGGATTGTAGCAAATCCATGGGCTGGCGGGTTGCGAGGTCGTCGTGGGTGGAGCACGCGACGATGTGGACGAAGTCGTCGTTCGACTTGTTTCGGCGGTTCTTGCCACAATGTTTGAAGTCACGGGCGTCGTCGGTTTGTGCCGAAACTGATGGCGCGCTGGGTGCTGACGCACGACACCCGCCTGGCCCACAAGGAGAAGAGGACGCGGACATGACAAGGGCGGTGTCAGAGGCGACCTTGATTTCATTGGCCAGTCGTAGTTCTTTGAGGGCAAGCATGGAGTGTGCCTTGGCGAAGGAGGGGAACAGGGTGGCATTGGTGATGTCGTCGGCGGTGTTGGAGAAGCGGGGATTGAGGCCGCGAAGCATGTTGAGGACAATCTACGGTTTAGAGACGGCGTGGCCGACGTCGCATAGGGAATCAGCCAGTGTTTTGAGGTGCTAGGAGTATTCCGAGATGGAGAGATCCCCTTGAACCAATGAGTGGAATTGGTTACTGAGGAAGATGACACGAGGTTCCTTGTTGTCACAAAATAAGGCCTCGATGGCGACCTAGAGGTTACAGGGCGTCTGGTCGGGATCTGTAACATCCCAAATTTTGTACTTGTGTTTCAAGTGTAAGAAAATGAGTAGAAATTAAAACTTTTTCTTACGTCATGTATTTCCTGTGTGTACTCAACAATTGTGGTACCAGAGTATGGAAATACAAAGTCACAAGTCTTTCTATCCAAATCTTGAATCCTTCAAAAACAATTATGTCGAATATGTTGATCCTCTTCTGGAAATATTTTTCCTTAGTTCTTGGGTTGGTTTGTGACCCCTCTGAAAAATTTCACAATTTTTAGAAATTGTTCGAATATTTTTAAGGGTCAGTCAAACCCTAACCTAGCACATTGTGTGATTTTTGGAGGGAAATGTACAGTGCAAAAACCTCTGGAAAGTTTACGCAATGTCCATCTCAATGTCGACAAGCTATCACAAAATTTCATAAATTTGTAGCTAGTTTGCTATCTTTAAAGATCCTTCAAAATCTCAATTCAAATTAAAACTCTAAACTGGTCCGAGTCAAACTTAGACTCAAACCTGTGTCCGACCTCCAGTCTTGGTCGCGAGCCGCTTGAGCCATGTCGGGCTCGGGCATTTGGGCACAGTGGTGCGGGCGTTGGATCTCAAATCCAACGCTCAAAGACCTCCTGGTCTTTGTAAAGGACCTCCCACCCCACGACCTCCTCCTGTTCTTTTACAAAGACAACCCTCGAGGACCTCCCCCAGGACCTCCTTTGCACCTTTTGCAAAGACCACCCTGGGCGACCTTCTCAGACCTCCACGACCACCCCTAGCACTTGGGTGATCATGGGCCGTCCATCTTGAGATCGGTGGCTCAGACCTCCCCTAAGTGTTAGGACCTCTTATACTTAGCCCAAAATCTGAGCCCTTGGATTTCAATCCAACAGCTCACAACCTCCCTGGTGGAGCTCAGCGCAGATTTAGCCGTTGAGTCCATTTGACCGGTTTTTCCTCCATTTCTCTCACTGTCGGGTGGGCCTGAGCATTATCAATTTTTGTGCATGGCAGTGGAGAGCAGTGCCTTGTCACCTCTAGGGCCTGACAAACGGCTATGTGCTGCCAACATTAAATGTCTGGAGCCCCTTTTGCTAAAAAGTCTCCCTGTCACCACCTCCCATCATGTCATGTGTACTTTGGCTCAGCACCACTGACTTTGCCATCTTTCCCACTACTATATTTGAAGCTCAAGCTTCCTCTCTTAGTTCTTTTAGTCACTCTCTTGCACCTTAGCTCCTCTCAGTTCACTTGTGCTCAAAACACCCGAAAATCTTTGCCACCATTGCCGGACCTTGGAGCTCTCCGTCGACCTTCGAGCTTCAGTGGTTCAACATTGTAATAGTGGCCGTCATTTTGTTCCCTTGGTCACCTCAAGCCTCCCTAACCTGCTTTGTTTGACCTTCACAGAGGTTGATAAATCTTAGCCGTATAAGACCACCTTGTGTTCCCGCAAAAGACCTTCCTCGAGGTCCTCTTTGCAAAAGACCACCCCTGGTCTTTTGTAAAGAAAACCTTCAAAACTACCCCCCCTGAGGTCCTCTTTGTAAAAGACCACTACTGGTCCTTGTAAGGAAGCCTTAGGACCTCCCCGCCTAGATCTAGACCGTTAGGACCTCCTCGGTGAGATCCTAACCGTCCAGACCTCCCTCGCTCCATCTTAGCCGATCAGGACCTCCCCCTGGAGATCTTGACCGTCTGGGACCTCCTCCTTTAGATCCGTGGCTTTAGGACCTCCCCCGCCTCAGATCTGGACCGTTTATGACCTCCCTTGGGAGATCTAAGCCGTCCAGACCTCTCTCTGTTAAAAACCCGCTTAGGACCTCCCCTTTGAGATCGTGACCGTTTAGGACCTCCTCGGTGAGATCCTAGCCATCAAGACCTCTCGCTGTTAGCTCACCGTCTAGGACCTCCTCGTTCGATCTAGACCGTTAAGACCTCCCTGGAGATCTTAACCGCCCGCACTCCCCCCAGTGAGATAGCCGTAGGACCTCCTCGTGGAGCTCGGGACCGCCGAGATCCGATCGGACGGCCACGACCTCCCTAGTGCGCGAGGAGCTCCTTCGCGGCGTCGTGCCTCCATCGGCCGGGGCCGTTGGATTCGATATCAACGGCTAAGACCTCCCTAGGCGCGATGAGGTCTTGGCGCCCGGTGCTCGTGGTGGAGTTAGCGTCGAGCTCGTGAGCCGTGCGATCCTGATCAACGGCCCACGACCTCCCGCTGTTGGTTTTGATTTAGTTCCCGAGAGCTTTTATTTGCACATATTAATTATTTTAAACTTCAAAAATGCATATCTTTTTATCTATAGCTCATTTTTGTATGAATCCGATTGGATTAGCTTCCACTGCTAGTGTATTTGCTAGGAAAATTGGTTTCACAAATTTTACTGTTTTTAAAAATCATAAGGATCATATTTTAGTTTAATACCCTAAACAATTTAGACAAATCATAACTCTTTCAATATAACTCCAAATGACCCAAAAATTTACATGTAACCTTATAATACCAGTAGCTAACTACCATAAAAGTTTCAGCTTCAAAATCACTCTAGAAAATATTTTATGAACAGTACTAATTAAGTGTAGCATTTTGGCCGAAAATGAGTATTTAGATCATATCTTTTTCTTCACTAATCCTTTTTAGTTAGTTATTGTTCCTAAGGTTAGATAGGACCTTAGACTACCTTATGTATAAATTTCGTTGCATTTGGATAATTTTTGCTTGCTCTTTCGTTTAAGTGTTGCTCGTCTTATTGGTTGTTCTCGCTTCTTTTTGCTTTTCGCTTAGGCTTCGACATTTGCGGTAACCCCGAGAACGATCCTCTGCAACAGTTTGAGCAACAGCAAGTAGGCAAGCAGTTTGATCATTCCCATTTGATCCCATTACTTTTAAAGTATAATATTTTGTTTAACTTGTATGTATGCATTGCTATTTTGTTGTTAAATTGATTAGTTAATCCTATAGTTGCATAATCTGTAGGCCAATAATTATCCTTTACTACCTGAGCCTAGGTTATTTGCTGTGATTAGAGTTCGTTGGATGAGCTCTTGTCACTTAGTAGATTTTGAATAAATATTGCTTAGCCATGCCTAGTTATCGGTAGTATTGGGCGATCATCGACTTAGTCGATGATCTTGATCACACAAATACTTATATTATTCCATTATGTCCAATTCTTGTGTTTTATTGATTTACAAATCAAAAACTGAAAACAAAAACTATATCTTGACTTGGGCACAATGGTATGTTGGTGTGATCTGTTGGGTGTGAATGGAATGGTGCCTAAGTCCCTAAGGACCGAGTTACTTGTGCCATTGATCCAAGCAATTGTTGCGTGCTAACCACACGAGGGGGGGTATGGGACCTCTCTTGACTAAGTACTTTGGGAGGTGTTAATTATGAGCTGGTCGGTGGGTGTGTGCGTGTGTGTTTGTGGTGTGCGAGGGAGCATTAGCGATCCGGTTAGGCATCTAATGTATCCTTCTCCGTGGGTTGCGGCTCTTAATTAGCATCGTCCATTGGAAAGCGTCTTGTAGACTTAGCCATGCCCGCATACCAAAGGAAGTATGCTAACCGTGGTGGTGGAAAGGCGGTCTATCGTGTGGGTACATTGGTACACCCTGCAGGTTAAAACTATTCGAATAGCCTCGTCCTAGGTTATGGACACGCTTGGTTATTTCCCGCAAGAACTAGACTACAACCTTTAAAAGCTTAAACTTGACATGGGTGGTATGAAGGGGTGCTTCATGCTATTGTTGTGGTGACTATGGGTTAGTCACTTCTAGGTTGGTGTTGTCATCTATCTATTGTTATAATTGTCTCTCTTTATTTGAACAATAAAAGTTAATTGCAAACTTGCTTTGAATCTATTACCCTATTGCAAATGAAAACTTGCTTTATGCTGAAAATAAGTCCAGAGCCTCATCCACTTAAATAAAGCTTGCATGTAGTTAATTATAGTTCTGTTATCTCACACGTCAGTCTTGCGAGTACAAAAATAATTTTTGTACTCATTTGCTTTGCTTAATATTAATTGTTGCAGAGGAAGAAGGTGAGCCCCAAGGGCCTCACTTTTGTGAGCTGTGTTGCGGCGCTGTCTGGGACGATTAGCTTGGCGGTCCGGTTGGTTGCCTTGTGGGTTAAAGGAACACTAATTGGCTTTTGGTTATCGCCATCTTATGGCACCTTTGCTTCCGCTGTTTACTTGGTTATCTGTGTGTTATTTGGCCGGTCGGCCTCTCTTTTGTAATAACTCTCTTTATATTATGCATGTCTTTCAGTTGTTGCTTTTGCTTCGGCTCTATGTGTATGAATGGAATTGATGCATGATTTTGTAACGAGGTGTGTATACTGTATTTCTGGGAAGTATACATATCTCGAGGCTTGGTTTATTTGATTTGTACTGCTAGGACCAAGTTGATGGTTAAGTAGTACAAGCCGAATAAACCGGGGTCCTCACAAAGTTGGTATCAGAGCCATTCCGACCGTAGTAACCCAAGCTTAATCGTCTTTAGGATATTTTGGAAAACTTAATTTCAAAGTATCAAATGATTTATAAAAGCTTAAGTAAGTTCTCAGATTTTATTCCCCGGGGAGGATTAGGATGAAGAGAACACAGTGCGATGAACTCGAGATGGCGACACGACAAGGGAAGGATGTCTTCATCTCCGCCTCTTCCTCGTGCGTCGTCACTGCTTCCCCTCCCTTCCCCGGTGTCGCCGCCTCCCCTCCCCGCCACCTCCTCCTGTTGTCAGCTCTACCTCCCCGACGTCGCCGCCTCCTACGCTGTCAAATCCCTTCATCTTTGTGCACGCCACCATTGTAACCCGTGGACTTAGTGTCGGAGGGGGTCGAGATCTCTGAGGCATGAAGCGAATGCTGGACAGGCGCAGGTAGCAAGTCATGGCGCAAGACAAGAAAGTGTGGGACAGCGACGAATTTCGGTGTATGTGCATATCAAGAAGTGGGGCAGTGACGATTTAGTTGGTTATGGAAGAAGTGGAGGCATGGATACGTTTCATGAGTTACGGAGACCAACTACACGTACGGAAGAAAGGATATCGTCCAGCTATATGGGGTAAATAATTCTTTTATTAGTTTAGATAAGATAAGATAATGAATGGAAAAAAGAAACAGAAAAAGGCGAAAAGGAAAATTTGCAACGGGCTCCCTGGATTCCTCGAGGTTCCCTAGGTGAAAACGGATCGAATACGGACGGATAATGGCTTTGCTATATTTGTTTATTTTTTTTCTCAAATGCGGATACGAATACGAATATCTCGAATACGAATACAAATTATGTCGAATACAAATATGAAACAAATACAAATCAAAACGTGTATAGTCACATATATTTTTCAGAACATGCAACCCCTTAAATTGTACGTTAGAAATTAATGGAAATATATAACTAATTTATTTGATTCAAACCTTCGTCAATTGTTCACATTTTAGTAACCACATGATTATGCATGTATACGTAAAGGTGGGTACACGTCGCTTATTCTGCTTACCATGTTGGGGAGTTAGAATTAGTGTAGTGGTATTAGTGTCGTATACTGTGACAACATCAAGGACCTGGGCAATGGGGCATGTGACGAGACAGACTCTCGTTCTCCGCCTATCTTCTTCTTTCTCCCAGAGCTGACTCCTCCGCCGTTCCCCAGCTACCCTTTTTTGGAAATAAATTCTATAGGGCACCGCCTCAGTGAGGCCCCTCCCTCCGCACCGTTGGATCTAACCCCCTCGTGTTTGCTACAGTGTTGCTACAGTGCACATGAACGGTGAGATCGAAGGGGCCTCACGGGGGCGGGGCCCCAAAGAATTTGCTTCCCCCCTTTTTTCCCCCCTGCTCGGTGTCCCCTGTTCTCCCTGCAATACATGGCCGTCAGTATGGTCCTGGGCCTCATGGCGTGTCCGCCGCCATTTCGTTAGCGTTGGTCCTGTTCATGGTCGGCACAACTCATGCCGGTGAGTCCCGGTGAATAACTTTCCCGCTGTGGCCTTGGTGCTTGTCACCGATGTGGCCGGAGCGCCACTTCTCTCCGACCGCCGAGGTCTCCTCCCCCATCTTCACCATTGATTTTGAGGTTGAACACTTCAGTTAGTTGGGCTCTCTCACTCTTAGATCTGGTGCAAGGCCTTCAGACTTCAATTCATGGTGTCAACTGTAGCTTTCCTCCCCCATCTTCTTTGCTTCCAACCTCATATTTGCTTACCTCCATGGCTAGCTCGTCTAGTATAGGAGGGACTCGCCACCTTTGGTCTTAGGAGGGACTCGCCACCTTTGGTCTTAGGAGGGACTCGCCACCTTTGGTCTTACTAGGGGTGGCCGCTGGCGGTGGATCGACGATATCATTGCGGGTGACGCATTGCGTGGGTGGGTGGATTCGGGCGAGGGGACGAAGGGGATTGGGCCGAGTGGCACACAGGTGCTGAATCGCCGGATATCCGGTCTTGAATAATTTGTTTTCAATAAAAAAATCATACTCGTTTTCTATCTAAGAAAAAATCCCATCCAAGAGAATTCGTTTTCATTTACATATGATTTGATCGAGAAGTATCCGATCCGTTTTCACCGCTCCGTGACCGTCCGGTGCTCGCACCTCCCAACGCTCACGTTATAGCGGCCCCACAAGACCATTAATCCCTTCCCTCCCTTCGCGCTCCCCTCATCCCCTCCATTTCTCACTCCGCCGCTTCACTCCCTCGCTCCCACTCCCCATCTCGTCCCGTCGCCGGCGGCAATGGCGTCCCTCCGCATCTCCCTCCTCCTGGCGGCCGCGCTGTGCGCGTTCGCGGTGTCGTCCGCCTCCGCGTCCCGCGACCTCCGCCCGCGCCGCGCCGGCTTCGTCGTTCGCGGCAGCGCGTCTGGTGCGACACCTGCCACGCCGGATTCGAGACCCCCGCCTCCACCTACATCGCCGGTACGCGTATTTCCTTCACTTCTTGATCCAGTGGGTGGATGAACTTTGGTGGAAAACAGCCTCCCCGTACACAGTACACTGGCCATTTCACTTTCCCTCTTCTTTCTGCCTCCATTCCTTTCCTGGTAGCCTCCAAACCGGGTTCTTGGTGACTTGTATGCGTCACGCAAGTGTGCGTTTCTTGGAATTCCTTTCTATCTTAATGCAACAAGTTAGTTACATATTTTGCATTGCTTAGTGCAGAGATTAGCACTCTGTTAGTGTGCGTTCTTGTCTGCAGGATGCTGCCGTTGGTCTTCCGTGCAAAGGATTAGTTCTACTTAGATCCCGTTCTGAAGTGTTTATATGTAGTTGTTCTAGTGGTGGCTCTAGCGGATGTACGCAATTGCGCATCCAGTATATGGCAAATTATATTATGTAAACGGTCATGGCGCCATCTTTTGCAAAATATGATGGAAAAAGTCCAATTTACAACCTGAACTCTTGCCTCGGTTCGATTTTCAACCTCAACTCTGAAACCGTTCAAATCGGGACATCGAACTAACAAAACCGTCCACTTTACCCCTTGACCCAACCAGGTGGTTTTGTTTGCCGTGCATCTACGTGCACATGTTTCAGTGACATGGCATGCATGCGTGCATCCACATCTGCCTCCTGTCATCCTAGCATCTTGGCGTTCACCTTGAAGATCTTGCAGCTCTGACGCCATCTGCCTCGCCGTGGTGAGCATCCGCTCTTCATCAGCAGCAGCAGCTTCGACAGCCCGCCCTTGGACTTCGCTGCTGCCTCGCCTCATTACGGAGCAATGACTCCACAAGCCTCGCCGCGTTGATCCACCCATCACACAGAGGAGCGCTCCTCTCCTCTGTTTTGAAACAGAGCAGAGAGGAGGAAGCCACAGGCGGCTCGGCTTCCTCTCTTCATCATCAACACCAGTTTCGACAGCCCGCCTTTGGACGTCGCTGCCACCTCGCCGCATTACAGAGCAATGACTCCACAAGCCTCGCCACGTTGATCCACCCATCACAGAGAGGAGCGCTCCTCTGCTTCGAAACAGAGCAGAGAGGAGGAAACCACAGGCGGCTGGCTCACCTTGGCAGAGCCGACGGTGGAGGGAAGGTGACTTGGCGCCCGGGTCGGCAAAAACGGAACGAGCAAAGAGAGGCGAGTCCAGAGGCCGTGGTATCATGGCCGGAGGTGCATCGAGGCGGGCTCACAGCGGTGCATGGCAACCGGAGATGGGGGGTCATGGCGATAGCGGGACCGGGGAGGGAGAGAGGGGCTACTAGCGTGAGCATGAGCATTAGGGAGGAGGGAGGAATTCATCGGTGCAGTCGGTGGAGGCGGGGAAGCTCCGAGACGAGCTAACGACAGGAGCTGAGGGCGGTGAGGCGAACTCCATGCAGCGGCAGCGAACTAGAAAGGGAGGGCCCAAATTTGGAGTTGGGGAAGGAAGAGGGAGGCATGAAGATGCTCTGGTAGAGAGTGATTGGTTGGAATCTCACCGATGGTAGGACAGTGGCGGTGGTAGCGGTTCTTGGCCGGAAACGGGGAAGATGATGGCGGCACGACGCTCCTGCTGACCAAACCCAAATTGGTTGAAGTGGGTATGAAGAGGATGCTTGGAACACAATATGACGCAGGCGGGTTTGGGACAATCTCAGAAAGTTGGCTAGCACGGCGTGGCGGATGCGGCAGCCGCGAACAATGGCGTTGTTAGAGAGGAAGAAGGCGGCGCGGATTCCGGTGCTCCTGTAGGAGAGAGGAAGAACGGAGGTGAGGTCACGACAGAGGAGACCGAGGTGGGCTAAAAGGATGCATGTGCCAAGGACGAAGCGCACTGCGGTGGATGCACGAGCTCGGCGGCCGAAGCCGAGGTGCTCCAGCTCGTTCTCCTCCTTTGGCGCTCGAGCGAGGTGAAGGGTTGGGGAAAAGCGGACGCGGAGGCGGTTCCAATGTGTGTCTCACCTGGGGACGGCAATGCTGTGAGCGGTGATACAGTGACAATGAATGGCATGGGCGCCGACGGGCGAAGCGACGCGGTGAGAGCGGCTGCGACGCGGCGAGGTGAGATGGGTGGTGGCGCTAGTGAGGTTTGGCCCGCCCCTTGCCAGTACCGGACTTTGAGAAGAGAGGAAGGAGAGGGAGAGATGAGAGAGGGAAGAGAGAGATGAGCTAGAAGGGGAGGAAGAAGAAATGAGATGAGAGGATGACATATGGGTACCATAAATAGAATTTTTTTGTTTTATTTGCTGAGTTTGCTGCCATGTCATCAAAGACGAGCTTGCGTGTCAAAACCCCTGACATGTAAGTGCCACGTCAGACAAAATCACCATGGTTTGGGTCCGAGAGGGTAAAGTGATGGTTTGGTTAGTTCGAGGTTCTGATTCAGAGTTGAGGGTTGAAAATGGAACTGAGGCTAGAGTTCAGGGTTGTAAATTGGACTTTTTCAAATATGATAGGGTCCATATAGACTTGAAATCTGAGATGCTGAATAGACAAGTGAGTTCCTATGTAGTGCTGGATCTAGTAGCTCTGACCGTGGTCAATGATTAATGGATCGTATAGTTGGAAATTGGAATAGTGTAATCGGATAGATTTTTTAGGACTCTGATTCCATTAATAGAAACCAAGGTACTACAAAGGTTCAGCGTAATCGGATAGTACAATGTTGGATAGTGGGGTCTGGAACTCTGGATCACATCCTACTGCTTTATTTTGGTGATGCTGTTAGAACACAAATCCCTCTTTAAAATTGGATATAGTCGATTTACAAGTGCGTTGAGTCATCTTTTGATGTCTGGAATAAATCGGTCTCATTGATATCCAGAAGAACCACACATGCATCTGAACTGAACACAGATAATTTTCGCTCGTCTATGAAGGCTGTCGTTAATGAACACAAATATGACCCTCGAGCCTTTCAGAAAAAAAAAAGAGATTGATCTTGTTGTCAAATTGCAGAATGAAATATAAGGAAATGAAGATTAGTGTCCCAGACTTGAATCTTTACAAAGACTGGATTGACCCTGCTAGAATTGTCATGAACTCATGACGACGAAGATGTTTATGTATTAGAAAGATCATAGATATATTTTCATCACCATGAGATGTGGTACAGTTAGTCTTGAAAAATGCTGCTCGTGGATAAAAGGTACAAACACTCTGAACTGGATTGATGACACATAAAGGTCACCTGTGATTACCAACCTTAATTGGTTTCAACTTTTTTAAAAAATAAACATTACTTGTTCCTTTTATTAAATATGTACAAATACCCTCACCAGTAAAACAAAACAACAATGATCGTAAAATAAATTTTGTATGCATTTTTCTCTTTGTGCAAAGTTTGTTGTTTTTGGTTTTGGGCGAAAGGGTTCTTTGGTTGAGTAAAATATAAGTAGCTCAAAATCGGAAGATATATTATGTTTTTGAGAACTCACGGGATCTATTAGTTTGATGCTTTCACACTATGTGGCTTAACCAGTAAGGTTGGTTGTGGTAGTTCTAGCAGGAGATAGATGCCACTTTAGATTCTTTTGACAAGGATAGTATGAACTTCGCAATTAAACATAGCATCAAACCCACCCACTATTTTACTCATCTTATCTGCATATTTTCCCTCCTATTTAAGTTCTGTTAGTTACCTTTTGCTATAATTTATTATGCAGATCCTATGTTTATACCATAGTTACCGGATTCGCTATAAAACCCCATGAATCGCGAACAAGATTCGTCGAATCTGAACCAGTTTAGGGTACGAGGTTCATGTTCGCAATGGAAATTGAGAGAAAAAGTGGCAAACTACAAACCCGAATCCCGTACCGCGACTCGGACGAACCACATTTCTAGTAACTATAGTTCATACCTGAACTGAGCATTATCTATTCAAATACGAGTTTAAAAGGCAGGCCTTCATGCAAAAAAGTGTTGAACGAAGTTGCGTCTACACAACAGTAAAGCTAGAAGTAAAACTAAAGAAATTTGTTCACAGTTTATGGTAAACTTTGATTGTTATCATTTATAATCAAGATTTGAAATGCACGCCCTTTATGATTTCATTCTCTCTGATAAGCTTCACCCCTACTTATGGACTAATGGAACAAAGTGCTTCCCTCTTAAGTCTTTCTTCACTTAGGTAAGTCTTCTGACTTGCAAACAACCATAGTACTGCAAAAAAATAAATAAATGCAGAATGCTAGTTTTTTCCTGTTTGTTCCATTCTGTCCTTTTGCTTTTGTTAGCTCTGTTTGCTTTTTTTGGGACTAGCCCTAGTGGTTGTGATGTGAACTTTGGCTGTCTACTTCTGGTGAAGTAGAAGCCGGAGGGTGTACTTTTCCTCCTAAATCAAAACTTAATGACCAAAATCATACCAGCCATTCACTAGCCATCTATCTTCCCGATCAAACTATAGTAATCACTCTGGCTTTCAGAAAGCTGGGCAAGGCCAGCATTCCTGGTTATTGGACCAATGCTTATAAAACCTGCCAGGATGTAGCATGTTGTGTGTGCGTGCCTGCATGGTGCATATAAATAGAATCTTCCAACTTCCAAACCAATGTCTGTTCTATGTACAGGATGGTTATTTACCACATCAAGGGGTAGGAAGTGTGCATATTTGGAAGCCAAAGTGCAATATCTATAATACCTGTGTCCGCACTTACAATCTATATGACCCGGGTCACATTGCACATCTTTCATATTCATGGTGTTTGCCTGTTGGAGTGTGCCATGTTACTGCAGATTTAACATGGTTATTTGTATGTCCTTGTCCTGTTGTATTGAGGACTAAAGCAACACTACTGCTAGAATACACCAGGTGACTTAAGGTCTAGTGCTTTTTCAAGCAAAAAGGACAACTTGTTGTATGGCTTCTAATTATATTGTTGGTTCCTCCTTATAGAGCTGAAAGCATGACCAACTGCAGCTGTGACTATACATAGTACTATCAAGATAGGGCTAAGTTTAAGAAAGCTAACAATTGTCGAATACCTCATCCTGATCAAAATAATTGACCAAAATGATATTTATCGTTACCAGCCATGTATTGTTATTATTTGCCAACTGTTAGTAATATGACATCCTTGCTTTCCACAGGAGCAAAGGTGAGAGTTGAGTGCAAATCAAAAACCACCGGAGCAAAGATATGCAGCTTCGAGGGTCACACCGACCGCACTGGCACCTACAATATCCTTGTCAACGACGAGCATGAGCATGAGCTCTGCGAGTCTGTCCTTGTCAGCAGCCCTGACCTGGGGTGTGCCAAGCTTGTGGCTGGGCGGGAGAGGGCCCCTGTCTTCCTTACAAACAACAACGGTGTCGTGTCCAATGTTCGGCTGGCGAATGCTCTGGGGTTCCAGAAGGACGTCGCCCTTGCTGGTTGTGCTCTGATGCTCAAGATGTATGAGGACCGCGAGTAAGGATGCAGAGTTTGCTGTTACCCGGCGAGCTATACGTCTAGATGGTGTCTGAAATGTTCTGAAACCTCTATATCTATTACTACGACTAAAAGTATCTCTGCTTATGTGCTTGATATAGCTTAGCACTCTAGCATGTATGTTGATCTGCAGTTGAAATGCGAAGTTTGTCAGCTGTTTAATCGACCTGTTGATGCTTCTTATCAGGCTAATGTAATGTGATTGTTGTCTAGTATGGCTATGGTTCTGGAATGTTTTTGGCCTGAGCAACCATGTTTTGTTTGAGAGAAGTCAAGCGCCAAAGCTTGGTGACCTGACTGCCATACGTTTTTCTCCTTAACTTGTCCCATTGACCGGTAAAGTTTTTTTTTTTTGAAATGGGAATTTTTTTTTTTATTCTTGCTTGGTGCTTGGTGGGAACGGCAGATTGACTTCAACATGGAAAAGATTGGTTTCAACTAGCAAATAAGCGTCAGAAAAAAAACTAACTGAATATATGAAGATTTCAATTTTCATGTATATATTTCCTCGTTCATGGGAAACGGCTGCTCTGCATTGCTTCACAAAAAATGTAGCAAAGCTACAGTTTTCTGCATTTTATTCCTGGTATTTTTTTAAACAGTGAAATATACAATTGCTACATTTCTATGCATTTTGAAGTGCTCTGCACTATTCACGCTCTGAATTTTGTGCTTGATTGTAGAGCAGTAGAGGAGCTGTGTTCTGGTTCATGATATTGGAGACTCCAGGAAGATGCTCTTGGCTCCTAAATGAAAATTCACAATTTAATCAGCAGTTTTGTCTACCTCTCTGAGCAGTTGCACACTTGGCAATTCTAATCAAGAGATTGATAAGTTAGCCAAGGATGATTGGTAGCTGATAAGTGGTAAGGAGTTTGCAACACTTGGTAGTAGGAAATTTGCAATTGCACCCCCTGAATTTTGGAACATTCATGAAACTTTTTTTTTTTTTGAGAAACAAACATTCATGAAATTTGCTTAATTTCATAAACCTGTATAAAAAAAAAATCATTCATACAAACATGACGATGTAAATCGGAATATCTTGAAGCATGTAAACCCCATGCCTATGCCACAAAGGAAATCATACCTTGATCTGCACCATAAATAATTTTAAACTTGATATTATCTGCGCCCTTTATTTTTTTGAAGTATATACGAGTTAAATACAACTTTTACGTAAGTGATGAACCCGAAGTTCCTATTTTTGTTCCGATCTTTTGATGAGACGATACGTTCGGTGGTAGTCGCTCAACTCTCACGATCCTGGCTACGAACACGCAAGGCCCGAAATTACGCAATCGCTGAACTGCTCGACAAGTCGTTATCAACCGTACACAAGCACCCAGTTGACCTGATCACGAAGATCGATTCCTACATACACCGAAGAAGCACACAAGAACAAGATAATTAAGCAATCTGAAATTGTGAATATGAAATTGAATGTATTGATAGGTGGGGTTCCGAAGAACAATGTCGCTGTTGATCTTGCCGACCAAGAGAACAAAGTATAAAGTAGCAAACTAAACTTTAATCAACAAAACCCGAGGAACTAAAGGACCGGCAGCCACTATCTATAGGAGGAAGAGGGAGGGGGTGGTGGTACTGTTCATATATGAATAGTGCCACATAAACAGTACCTCAAAACCCTAGGGGGCAGCTATATGGGCCACATGGACCAATGTGGCCAAATCAGCCCATTCGTTGCATAACCTATGGGCCAACAATTGGTGACGCAATACCATGTCATATAGACGTAGCCTGACACGTATGAGTAGAAGCAGTAGATGTAGCCCGACATAAATGTGTAGAGGCAGCTCGGTCCAACTGAAAAATATGGCAATATAGTCGCCGAAAGTCCGATCGGGAAAGATGTAGATGTAGTTCAGCGAGTCGAAGTAGTGGATACATCCTTAGGGTTGATGTCCTCATCAATAAGGACAATATCACTCTAACTAAATCGTCCAACCTTGATTTAGAAATATTACTGGCAAAAAAATATTCACCATTAGCTTCCATTCCTGTAATATGATAATCTTATATTGCATTTGGTTCAAGGTCAAAATAACTATGTTAGTTAATCCTAACCCAACTAGGTTACCTTAACCCAATTTTTCTGTTCGACTTTGGTGACAAAGCTTATTTGTCAAGTTATTCAATTTATGGGTTTGAAATTTGGATGATTAAATTTTAGTGGATTAGTGTCGTCCGCAATTTTTATTGGGTTGGCCTAATCTTAGGTTAGCATAGTTAGAGTACTTTGATCAAGTTAAATCAACATTTAAACATGTGAACCCGTCCCCTAACCCTCAACCAAATACAACCTAACAACCACTAAGAGTATGTATAATGGTATAGCCAACTGTTGTATATAGTAACCATTCATGTCATTTATAGATAGCACTAAAGATAACTTCTATAATGAGTTGTTTTTTTACATGCCTCTACAGACAGCTACTTTATGTACAATATGTCTTGTTTATCGTGTTACAGCCGACTACTGTATGAGAGATAGCACAATTCTCTATGCTCCCTCTCTCTCTTCAGTATCATTTCGTATCCTACGTGACAAGATTCACAGATAGCGGACATCTACACGCTCTAAGGGCATTTACAATGGTATAGATAACTGTTGTCTATAGTATCCCTCCATGTCTTCTATAGATAGCACTAAAGACAACTCCTACAATATGTTATCTTTTTTACATGTCTCTATAGACATCTCCTTCATGTACAATGTGTCTTATTTCTCGTGTTACAGTCGACTACTGTATTAGAGATGGCCTAATTATCTATGCCCCCTCTCTCATCCACATCATCTCATGTCCTACATAGATCCTCCTCGTGCATTTGTTAACCCGACTCTGCCCTCTGTTGAACGGAAGCCACCAGTTTAATTTGTTTAAAAGGCTGTCGTCTTCGTGTTTGTTTATCTTGGCCCGAGATTAAGAAGGTTATCGCCACTCGCATAAGAGCATGTACAATACAGGTGCTTAAAGAGGTGTTTAGCAAAGAAAAACTGATTTTTCTTGCCACGTAGGATAGATAAGGTGCTTCTTTTTGTAGCATCGATGCTTGATTAGACACCGGTGCTTAAGTGATGCTTATGTATATGATTATATATAATTAATAGATAATGCAATCATCTAAGCACCTACAAAACAGATGCTTGCATTAGAGGAAACGACTTTTATATAGATACTTGATGACATGGCTATATTATCTTTCTTTAAACACTCGTATATAAGCATCTCGTATTGTACATACCCTAATGTTTGCAATGCTTGGGCAGATGCATGACAGGTTGTGGTGATGGAGCAACGGTTTTCAAAGCGACAAGTGTAACACATTCTCACTGATTTCTTTTTTGTTTCTGTCATTTTCCTTCTGGAGGGGATTAAGTTTGTCATTTTCTCATGGATGATTAGTTACAAGGATCTGAAACGAATTAGTGATGTTTGTGGGAATGATTTCTGCCTGTAATTGCATGGATAGATACTACGATACATGTATCATATTTGAAGATAAAGTTGTGTTTATTAAATAACTCTATTGCCTACAATTGAAAGTATAAACATATTTCGTATACGACTATAACATCTTTCTATATTTGCGATGTTATAATCTGAACACACCAATATAGGCGTGTTTATTTTTTCCCCTTTGACTAATGCGGGAGTTTCTCGAATCTTAGAGCAACTCTTGATTTCAAATTTCTAGCCATCAAGAACCTTGGTTGCATGTCTGTTTCTGCAGGAATCATGCAATGTTTAGTAGGTACAAACATTTGTTGTTATATAGGAGATTACAAAATTTTACTCACTAAATAGGTACTCAAAGAAGGCCAAGAAAAGCATGTTTATTGGAGTGATATATATAGGTCAAAGTATTAGAGGTTCATTTCTATTTCATGAAAAGGTCATTGCATCTTATTCTTCTTTGTCTACCAATATAAATCACATGTCCTTTTGAATATAATACTTATTTATTAATCCACTTTGTACAGAAGAAGAACCTATGACCGAAGAAAAACAAGTGTTTTGCCTTTCTACTTACTAAAAATGTCAAAAAAAAAAAGCAAGAAAAGATTAGCAAAGAATATAAGGAACGAACAAAAGAAAAAAAGGTTGTACTCACACACCCCTTGTACACGGTCAGGCCATGTCCAATCAACTGGAAACCGTCTAAAGAAACGGCGTTGTGCATCAAATCAAAATGTATGGGCGCATTTTACATCACTACGGTCGCACTTCCGAGGATATACCGTTGTTGAGTGATGCATTTTGGTTCATCAACGTACCATGGAAACAATCACTTTCAGTATTTAGTTGATAATCCTCAAACGGCACGTTAATTGTGCACATGAAACCTTCTATTGTATGAAATAAATATATGTCCCACAAAAAGGTGTGCCAGGAAAATTGTTCTTTGGTCTTTGCATGTCCCACAAAAAGTATTGTATGAAATACGGGCCTGTTCTATGGTGACCAGTGACTGAAACAGACGTTTTCGAGTAGATGGCATTACAACGTGTGCTTCCTTAATCCTGTAAGGCAAAAGAATATGAATGATATGCGGAATATGGCAACGCAGATGGTATATATGAAATGAACAAATAAAGAGTGAGGCTGACATAATGTACTTGTTAGACCATGTGGATGGGTCGTGATTTTTGATGATGAATAATTGACATTTGGGTTGTATCAGAATTTACGGTTGTGAAAGTTTCGGTCGTTCCGCCTGGCTCAGAGTACTGTAGCTACGAGCACTATAGCGCCAAGTACTGTAGCTACGAGTAACGTTCATTTTGAGTACGGTAGCTATGGGTACTGTTCATCCTAAGCACTATTCATTACGAGTACTGTAGCTCAGAGTTCCAAGTGTTGTTTCTACGAGTACTGCAGCTTCGAGTACTGTTCATTTTGAGTACTGTAGCATCGAGTACCGAGTGATGTGTTTTTGGGTACTATTCATTATGAGTACTGTTCGCTACGAGTACTGTTCATCACGAGTACCGCATGGTCGTGGGAGACTTCAGCTGCACATGGTCGTAGCTGAATGTGATCATAGAAGGTTTTAACTGAATGTGGTTGTAGCTGAATGTGGTCATAGTTAAACGTGGTCGTAGAATGTTTCGACTGCATGGTCGTGGGGTTTCGACTGCTTGTGTTCTTAGAAAGTGGTTGGTGGTTGAAACTACAGTGCATGGTCGTAGGCTTCGAGTGCTACAGTGTCTGGTCGAAGGTTGAAACTACAATGTGTGATCGATGGTCGAAAGCTACAGTGCGTTGTCGGTGGTCGAAGGCTACAGGAACTAGTCGTAGACATCTTGGAATTGGTCGTGGACCTAGTGGGACTGGTCGTAGACATCATGGATGATCTGGTTCATATTTATGGATAGATGTGGGTGTGATATGAGTGTGTGAACTGATATTGGTCATATTGGAGAACTTGTGCCAGGAAAATTGTTCTTTGGTCTTTGCATGTGCAGGATGGGCGTGAAGATGATCATGGTCAATGACGAGGAGGACCGGGACTAGGATTGGGAAACCCAAGGTTCAGACGGTCGAGGATGTCACGAGGTGATTGGGCTTACGCTGAGGCACGTAGAGATCAAAGGTGGATGCATGATGCGCGGAGAAGCTTCGGGAGGCGTTGTCCTGAAGGCTTACGACACACGTTTGGAGATATGGAAGGTGTTTTATATCTGGAAGGTTTAGAGATATAGGAAAATCCATGTTTGAAAGGGTTTCAGGTCCCTTGATTTTCAAAAGAGATAAGATTTTGTGCTATGTTTGTTACAGACACGGTTTAGGACTCTAGCCTATAAAAGGAGGGAGAGGTTAAGAGTCTGCGGCGTGGTTTTTCTGTGGCATGGTTTTTACGTGGCTTTTGCAGAGGGCTTTCAAGAGAAAGCTTTTGGAGTTTTTTTGCTAGAGTTTGAGGGGTGACGTCAGAGCACTTTATAGCCAAATACATGATTCAGAAATAAAGCGTAGATCTATTCCAAACTTAGCCATTACCGGCACATCGGCAGATCGAGCATATTAGCCCGCGACTACGAGGAGGCATCACGAACGAGTAATTTGGAAAGAAATCGGCACAATCATTCACTCCCCTCTGATTGCTATGAAGCCTGGTGAATCTCTTGATGAACTTTTTACTCGTTTTGAGAAAATTTTGAGTAATCTGCGTGGTGTTAATGTTATCCCTACTGATGAAGATAATGCAACTAAAATTTTGAGATCTTTAGGTTCTGAGTAGTTGATGGTTGTCACAACTATCAATGAAACTATCGATCTAGATACTTTAACCATGGATGATCTGTTTTCTAGATTGAAGATCTATGAGATGGAAGCCATGTCATCTAAGATTAAAAAATCTTCATCCTTAGCACTTGTAACTAACCCCATGTAGGCTACTTCGTCGAGTTCTTTTCTTGTGTCTGTGTTGTCCTCTTTTTCAGAAGAACAATTTGAACAACTCCCCGAAGAGGACTTGGTATTGACCTCCTCACGGGCATACAAGGCACTCAATAACATGAGGATGAAGAAACGAGGTGGCGTATCTAGTTCGATCAAGTGTTATGAGTGTGGCGTGCCGGGTCACATTAAGGTTGACTGTCCTAAACTTAAATGTAAGGTGATCAAGGAATACAAGAATTACCGTAGTCGGCCATCCAAGAACCGCAACACCAAGGGTGGCAATTTTCGTTGAAAATTTGCTGAAAATGTTCTTTCAGCTATCGAGCATCTTGGATAAGTGATGTAGAATCTGAGAGTAATGACGACAACGACCACGACGACAATGATAATCCTAAAGATAAGAAGAAGAACAACAATGATTTCACGAGCATGTGCTTCATGGCAAGAAACGACAACGACGATGACAGTGATCCCGATGAGGTAAGACCATCATATGATGAACTTAAAGATGGTTTGATTAAGCTTGCTATTGAAATAAAAAGATAAAAAAGAAACTGAGAGAAGATAATAGTCTTGTTGAAAGTTTAACTTCTGAAATTAATAGACTTAGAACTTCTATTCCTTATAATGAAAACTGTGAATCTTATCAAGTTTTATATTCTGAGTTGAAAACTGCTAGACTAATAATGCTAAATTTAATGATTTAAGGTTAGCACATGACTCTTGTGATGAAAAGTTAAAACTTGCAAATGATGAAATTGAAAAGCTTAAGTTTAGTGCTTTTACATGTTTAGAGTAAAGTATTTCAAATACTCAAACTAAAACTTGCTCTAATTGTAAATTGCTAGAATCTAGACTTAATTCATCTTAGGAATCAATTCAACAGATGCTTTATCATGAAATATCTTCGTACTCTAATTGTCCTAAACTTAACATTGAAATAGAAGCTTTGACTAGATAACGTACTGATTTTGCTGAAAAAGAAAGGTTGGCTCAATCTAGTGCTTCTAAGAAAATTGTGAATGAATCTGTCAAATGCACAACTTGTCCCACTCTTGCTAAAGAAAATGAATATCTTAAGGACACTTTAGAGATATTTTCCTTTGGTAAGAAAAATTTGAATATAATCCTAGACAAGTCAAAAGTGAGTGTTAAACATCATGGTATAGGATTTAATTTTATTGAGCATGCCAAGAATAATCCTCCTGAGATTGTTAAGCTTCTTAAACTTGGCAAATTTGAAGTAAAATTTTAACTAAAACAAATTAATTTTAAATCAGCTGGTATTGCAAAGGACTCATCTACCAAAGCGAGTGTTGTAAAGGCTATATATGCGACTTCTCATCAGTTCAAGTATCATTGCACTCATTGTGGTAGAAAGGGTCATTTGTTTCAATTTGCCTTTCGAAAAGCTAAGAAAGAAAAGAAAGACAGGTTAAAAAAGATTTCTCATTCTGGAGTGGAGTTTGGTCGAGATCCTTATCATCGTTTTGCTCTTTCTAAACAACTGTCTGCGGGTTTGGGAGTTTTTTGCAACAGGACCGGTTAGCCCGACATATTTCACGTGGTCAGACTGGCTGGCGGTCAGACCGGCACAATAACAACGGTATGACCGGCAGTGCCCAGAAGCTAAAAATGCATTGTATTTGTCTGCTGTTGCTCCTGTTCGTCGCGTATCTTAGTACTGGTTGCCAAAATCTTTATTCACTAACCCCAATACTAAGATACCGATGATTGTTCGTGCTTTGTAGACTCGTTGTAAGCGGAAGGAGAACATATGGTTCATTGACTCCGGTTGCTCTCGACACATGACCGGAGACTCACGATGGTTATCCTCCCTCACTCATGCCACCGGTGATGAGATGATCACTTTTGGGGACAATGCTCAAGGACGAGTTCTTGCCAAAGGTACTTTGCGCGTCAACGACAAGTTCATTTTAAAAGATGTTGCTCTTGTTAGTAAGTTGAGCTATAATCTGCTTTCTGTCTCCCAATTGATAGACGACAATCTTGAGGTGAGCTTTAAAAGACATTCTTGCTGCATTTTAGATTCATCTGGTGATCTAGTGTGCAAAATTACTTGAGTTGGTCGTTTGTTTAAGGGTGATTTTTCATATTCCTCAGCATCTGATCTTAAGTGTCTTGTCTCATCTGTTTCTAAGAATCTCTTTCACTGGCACCGGAGATTAGGTCATATTGGTTTTGATCATCTTGCTTGTATCAGTAATATGAATCTTGTTAGAGGAATACCTGATCTTAAAATTGAAAAATCAATGGATTTTGTTTGCTCTCCTTGTCGTCATGGTAAGATGGTTTATGCATCACATCCTCCACTCTCACTTGTGATGACTAATGCACCTGGACAATTGTTGCACATGGATACTGTAGAACCTGCTAGAGTTCAGTTAGTTGTAAGTAAATGGTATGTTCTTGTTATTGTTGATGATTACTCTAGATACTCTTGAGTCTTTCCCATGGCATCTAAGGACGAAGCTTTTGATCACTTTAAAGAGCTTGTCCTTAGACTTGCCACTGAACTCCCAAGAGCACTTATAGCAATTAGAAGTGATAATAGAACTGAAGTCAATAACACATCATTTGCTTCTTTTTGTACTGAAAAAGGTTTAGATCATCAATTCTCTTAAGCTCGTGTGCCTCAACAAAATAGTGTTGTAGAACGTAAAAATAGAACTTTGGTTGAGATGGCTAGAATAATGTTAAATGAACATTCTACTCCTAGGAGGTTTTGGGCTGAAGCTATTTCTACTGCTTGCTATATTTCTAATAGAGTATTTCATGCGAGCTAAATTGTTTAAGACTTCCTATGAACTTTGTTTTGGTCATTCTCCTAATATTTCTCATTTGAGGGTGTTTGGTTGTCGGTGTTTTATTCTTAAACATGGAAATCTTGATAAGTTTGAATCTAGATCCTCGGATGGTATTCTTCTGGGATATGCAGCTCATACTCGAGGTTATCGTGTATTCAACTTAGAAACTAACAAAATTGTAGAGACCTACAAAGTCACTTTTGATAAAGCTAGTCCTGGTACTAGATCTGACAATACAGATATACAGGTAAATGACACACTGGAAGACATCTTCTATGACTCCGACGACAATGAAAGAGTAACCTCGATTCACACTTCGACACAAGTCTCTACACCGATGGAGTCTACAACTAGTGGTTCTACTCCTACCTCCAATGAGGTAGAGGCCACTACTGCTACACCTATATTACCTACGACTACATAGGCTCCTTTGCATATTCAACAACGTCATCCTCCTAAACAAATAATTGGTGAGTTAGATAATAGAGTTCTTCGCATTAGATATAACTCTAATGCCTCATATGCTCATGCTGCATTTGTTTCCTCTTTTGAACCCCAAGATGTAAGTCACGTTTTATCTAATGAGTCTTGGATTAATGCCATGCGTGAAGAATTGGGAAATTTTGAACGAAATAAAGTCTAGACCTTAGTTTCACCTCCTTTTGGTCTTAATGTTATTGGAACTAAATGGGTTTTTAAGAATAAACAAAGTGAGGATGGTGTTGTTGTTCGAAATAAGGCTAGACTTGTGGCTAAGGGATTTACCCAGGTGGAAGGTCTTGATTTTGGTGAAACTTTTGCTCCTATTGCTCGATTAGAAGCTATTAGAATTCTTTTAGCGTTTGATGCATCTAAATGTTTTAGGTTGTATCAAATGGATGTTAAGAGCGCTTTTCGTAATGGCTATATTGAGGAAGAATTTTATGTAAGACAACCGCTTGGTTTTGAAAATCCAAAATTTCCTGATCATGTCTACAAACCGTCCAAAGCTTTATATGGTTTAAAACAAGCATCGAGAGCATGGTATGATATGCTTAAATCATATTTGCTTAAAAATGACTTTCAAATGGGCAAGGTAGATAAAACTTTATTTACTCTCAAGCATGGCAATGGTCTTTTACTCATTCAGATTTACGTGGATGATATCATCTTTGGTGGTTCCTCTCATGCTCTTGTTTACAAGTTTTCAGATACTATGAGCAGGGAATTTGAAATGAGTGTGATGGAAGAACTCACGTTCTTCCTAGGCTTTCATATCAAGCAATCGAAGCAGGGTATTTTTGTTCATCAAACCAAGTACACTAAGGATCTCCTTCATCGCTTCGACATGGGGACAAGCAAACTAGTCTCCACACCAATGGGATCCATTGTAGTGTTAGACCCTGACGAGGATGGAGAGCCTGTTGATAAAAAAGAATACATAAGCATGATTAGTTCACTTTTGTATCTCACTGCTTCAAGGCCAGACATTCACTTTGCTGTATGTCTATGTGCTTGTTTTCAAGGTTCCCCACGTGCTTCACATCATCAAACAGTTAAGCGAATTTTCAGGTACCTTCAGTCAACTTTAGATTTTGGTTTATGGTATTATTCTTCATCATGCCTTACCCTTAGAGCTTATTCAGATACGGATTTTGGGGGTTGTAGAATTGATAGGAAGAGTACTTCTGACATATATCACTTTTTAGGCACATCTCTTGTTTCATAGGCTTCTAGAAAATAGTTGTCTGTTGTACTTTCCACTATTGAGACTGAATATGTAGCTGCTGCTTCTTGTTGCTCACAATTGCTTTGGATAACAGCTACTCTTAAGTATTTTGGCTTAAAATTGGATAGTGTACCACTTTTATGTGATAACACTAGTGCTATTTGTATTGCTAAAAATCCCGTGCAACATTCAAGAACCAAACACATTGATATTCGGTATTATTTTCTTCGAGACCATGTGGAAAAGGGAGATGTTATTTTATATTTTATTGATACTCATTCTCAAGTTGCTGATATTCTCACAAAACCACTTGATTCTGCACGTTTTGCTCTTTTGCGAAGTGAGTTGGGTGTTTTGTATCCTATAGGCTTATTCTGAGGGGAAGCTTGTTGGTTTAAAAGTTTAGAAGCTTTGTTTATTATACTTTTCAAACAATTCAACAAGTCCAATCCAATGAAATCAAATGAGTTGTAGAGCTCTCGTTATCATATTTACTCATATGCTGTGTAGCTCTGATCATGACTAGTAATAATTAATGTGCTACATTTGAACTAAAGTATGACATGGCGGAATTCATTGACTAGATTGATTATAGTGATTACTTTGCGATGTTCATCGAAAAGGATTAGCTTGATTGTGAGTCTTATTTTAAATCTTGGATTTGAAGCTCGTATGTCTCTCATTACAATCCTTTTATGTTTACTCAATTTGGCATATTATATAAAAAAATAATGAGAAAGAGAAAATCGAAAAGATGTATACTTCAAGCATACCATACATATTTATGTATATTAAAAAAATGCACACAAAAGTGCTGAAATGAAAAGAAGTATGCTTCAAGCATGCCATCAGTGAAAAGAAGTATGCTACAAGCATGCCACCATTGGAAGGAAGTATGCTACAAGCATGCCACGTGCTCAAGAATTGGATGTGGAGCAATATGTTGTTACATGAGACTGCCAGCTCATCTAGATTTAAAGTTTGCTTCACTTTTAGGCTTTAACTTTTTATTGTGATATCTCATTGTGCGCTTTATAATCGGTTTAGTCATTGTTTAGATGCCTGTCATTAATTTAATTTGCTTAATCATTCTAAAGACTAGTTTTGATATTTCTATATGGTATATGACTTTATATAATTCTGATATCTCTACTAAAAAAGATGGCTTGGTTACTTAATTAAATCAATGCAAAATGACTTGGATAATCTACAAAGCTTCTTGACTTTTACTTGTGAGGACCCGGAATATTTAACTAGGAACACTTAACCTCCAAATGGTTCTAGTGTTACTAATTAAACATTCTAAGCCTCGATGGACATATGCTTCCCAGAATTGCAGCATACGTACATCATCACAAAATTACACATCAATTCCATACACATACATCACTAAGTTCAACAACGACATACATAAAGTAAAGTTATTACAAAAGGAGCCGACCGGCCAAATAGAACAATATACAAGAATGACAATGAAGCAAAAGCGCCATAAGATGGCTAGAACAAAAGTCGACCAGGTTAGCCACACACCCACAAGGCAACCGGCCAAGGGCATCCAAGCTAGTCGCCCATAGCTACCACAACACACTCACAAAAGTGAGGCCCTTGAGCTCACCTTCCACCTCTGCAACAAAACAATTAAGCATAGCATCCGAGTACAAAGATTGTCTTTGTACCCGCAAGATCGACGTGTGGAATAGCGGACCTATTCATAACTACATGCAAGCTTATTTAGGTGGAGGTTGTATGTCTCATTTGCATGAAGCCAACTTTATTTGCAATAATGTAATACATTTCAAAAGCAAGTTTGCAAATCTGTTTTGTTATCAAAGTAACAATGAAATCTGAGATACATACAAGTAACCACACAAGCGACTATCCCAATAGCCACCACAACATAGCACGAATCCCGATTCGTACCACCCATCAAGTTTTAATTTTAAAGGTTGTAGTCTAACTCTTGAAAGACCTTGCCAAGCGTGTCCATAACCTAGGGCGAGGCTATTCGAATAGTTTTAACCCTGCAGGTGTACCAATGTACCCACACTTGAGACCGCCTTTAAGCCAAAAGCACACTTCGTAGGTATGCCGGCACGGCTAAGTCCTCTGAGGCGCTCCAATATTGTGTATTAACTACGAGCAGCTCGTGTGGGTAGAAACACCATACGCTTACATTGCAAGCGAAAGACAACAAATCCCATCCCGGTGAAGTCTTTGGACACTACAATCTCCCAACACCATCCCTCCTGCGACCTCCTGCGACCGGAGCCAATACACGCCAAAGTACTAAGTCAAGAGAGGTCCCATACCCTCTAGTGTGGTTAGCACGCTAAAATGCTTGGTTTAGTGTAACAAGATGTTCGGTCCTTGTTGACTTAGGCACCATTCCAGTCACACCCGAAAATCACACCATCATACCATTGTGCCCAAGTCTAAATCATTTTGCTTTCAGTTTTAGTTTTCATAAGTAGACATGGCACAAGATGGAAATCATAAATCATAATAAGTTTTGTGTGATCAAGGTTATCGACAAGTCGATAACCGCCCATTTCTACCGAAGCTAAGCATGGCTAAGCGATTAATTCGCAACTACTAAGTGACAAGAGCCCATCCACGAACTCTAAATCACAGCAAGTAACCTAGGCTCATGGTAGTAGAGGATAATCATTTGCTAAGGAAATGCATCTACTAGGCCAACTATTAAAACAAAATAGCAATGCATACATAGAATTTGTAATCAACATAAATACTTAAAATACTGGGATTAACATGATCAAACTGCTTGCCTTCTTCTGTTGCTCAATATGTTATGGAGGATCGCTCTCGGGATTACCGCAAATGTCGAATCCTAAGCGAAAGGCCAAAAGAACCAAGAACAACCAATAAGACGAGCAACACTTAAACAAAAGAGCAAGCAAAATTTATCCAAATCGACTAAATTTATACACAAGGTAGAATACAAATATACCTAGACATAGAAACTGGAAAAACTAATTTGGATTTGTGGTGCAAAGATATTGCCTAAAAACACATTTTCGCCATAATTAGCACTGTAGCAAAATATTTTCTAGAAAGATTTTGAAGCTGAAATTTTATGGTAGCTACCTACTGGTATAGAGGTAACCCATATAAAATTTCAGGCCATTTGGAGTTAAAGTGATTTAGTTATGATTTTCTAAGATGCAAAATTAGCATAATGCACTTTCCAGGAACAAAGATATGTTCAAAACTAATTTTACTGATGAAGTATACCAACAGAGGGTTTTCTAGAATTTATCATCTACATTTTGCATTCTGAGAATTACTTGTGTATTTTATAAGTCTTCGGGATTTTCTAAATCTTTGAAAATAGGTACTAAATCATTAATCAAGGTTTCGCTACAATCTTGGACTTACCATCATTTTTATATTAACATTGGGTTGATAACAAATTTATCAAAGTTGGAATCATTCATTTTGGACATACACAGAGCAAGATATGCATTTTCTAACGTTTTATCCATTTTACGGAATATTCAAAATGACGAAACCAAGTTATTCCTAGTTATACAATTTTACATTCTTTGAACATGCTTAAATCCATTTTATAATAAGCTAAAGTGATAACATGATTTATTACAGTTGGGATTAACTAAAAAGCGATTAAAATGAATTAGTTATGAGTTTCTAAAGTTTTACATCATTTTCGTTGATAAACAATTGCTTACGAAATACGAACAATCAATAAAAGGAAATGGCGTGGACAACCCCACAACCCTTGATCTAACATCCTACGGCTTCACGCGCGAAAATAGCGCACGCGAACCCAAATGAAACCCACCGTTGGATCAAGATCCAACGGCTCACACGAGTGTATGCAACCGATGCGGTTGCTTGGGCCAATCCCACCCGCGGTCGGCGGATGGGCGGCCCGAACGCACCAACAACCGGATTGTCCGATTGCACACACGATCTCGACCATTGATCGCAAGATCGACGGCCCGAGCGGCGAGGAACCGGATGGTCGAATGCATGCAAGATGCGGGCGCGGATCACAAAATGGACGGCGGCTATAGATCGAAGTTCAAAAAGAGGTACCGGCGAGTGGGACGCATGTCGGTGACTACGAGTCACGACCGCAACGATTTAACCCACGCGCGCAGCGCGCTGGGCCCACAAGTCGCGACCGAGAGAAGGTTTCGACGAGTTAAGTGCCGACATCTTTATTAATCAATGATTAAGCATTAATGATGTCGGAGCGGTGTGAGTGAAACAGAGATTGATTTAAGGAGATTGGGCCTTGGTCGGTGGCTCAATAATAATGATTAAGACACAATTAACGCTAATGATTGGTAATTAATGTGTCCTAATGATCCGCAGCACGGAGCTTCGTGCCGGCAAAACCGAGTGGCTTTGGCGGCTTGTCGCCGGCGACTCGGTCGGGCGGCGCCACAAACTATCAAAATGGGTTCGCAATAGTGTTGCGGACCCAGCGATGTGACCTCGCCGGCGGTGGAGGGTCGGAACGCCGCGAGCCGAAAACAAAGATGAAGGCCGACACGGCAAAACACGAAAGTAGCAAAGTGCTCCGCCGCGGTCCAAGGAAGCGAGTGCCATGACTTCTAGGGACTATATAGGAGCTACCTTAGCAGAGGAGCTTCAAAGATGGCGGGAAGACTTGAACACGATGAAGTCCACCGGGCGAAGAAGATGAAGTGGAAATGAGGTTACGAGCAAAATGAGTGGAACCAAATCATTACCACAGCTTCATTATAGCTCAAAGAGGTTCCAAAAGCAAGTAATTGCAAAAGAATCACTTACCTGAAATGGAGAAGAAAGGGGTGAAACCAACGAAAATCTCCAAACTTAAAATTGAGTGATTCTGTGAATGCAACCCAAAATCAAGTTAGGGAAATATAAAGGAGATTGAGGAGTTCAAAGGGTGCAAGAAATGTTGAGGATGAACCACTTTGGACACCAAGGCCGCCATTGGAGCTCTACGCCAACAATGGTGGTTTGAGGGTGAGAGGTGTTCTTGAGCTCAACACGAGAATAGCTAGGTGTGGTGCAAAAGAACACCGGGAGGACCTAGGGAGCCAATTTATAGGAAGGGGATTAGGGTTTTGAGCAAGAACATGAGCCCATGGTGAGCTCGGTTCATGCTCGGTTGTAGACCACGAAATGATGGGAGCAAGTGAGCATGGTGACAATGGAGGAGAAAAGCTGGCGCATTTAATGCTCCACAGAGAGCGTTGGCGAAAGCAACGAGGTGACACCACAACGCCACCCACTCAACCTCTCTCTTTCGCCATTGCGCGCGTGCGCTCGAAGAAGCAGAGAGGAAGAAGAACGAGAAAGACGAACGGTGACCGTCGGATCGAAAATGGGCGGTCACGATTAAACAAGTTCGCCGGACGATCGATTGCTCTCAAGGATGCGGGCGGTTGGATCGAGATCCAACGGTCCCAATTTGCTAATGTAGCCGGAGGTCCGAATGCTTACGAACATGGGCGCGCGATTTGAATCCAACGGTGATATCGCGCGCGTTTTAAAACGCTGCTCGGTGCGATTAGGTGGTTCAACCAAGTCAAGTGGCTCGGACTCGAGCCCACTCGAACCCAATGAATAGTGATTTTGGTTTTAGGTTTTAATTAAGTGAGACTTTTGAGGATTTATTTGGGTAGCAAAATAACTCCAAAAATTCTGAAATTTTTACAGAGCTTGTTGATGAGACATTGACCTTGTGTAAGATTTTCAGAGAGTTTTATGCTGCGAATAAATCTCCAAAATTCTGCAAGGCTCTGTTTTAATGTTTGACTGAGAGTCAAACAGTTTGATCCTCTAAAAATATTCAAACAATTTCTAAAAATTGTGAAATTTTTCAGAGGGTCACATACCACCACGAGACTTAGGAAAAATATATCAGAGGATGATCATAAGATTTGACAAGATTGTTTTGGAAGAACAAGATTTGGATCAAAAGACTTGTGACTTTGTACTTCCATAACCTTTGGTACAATACTTGTTCAAGACACAAAGGAAATACATGATGTAAGAAAAAGTTTTAATTTCTACTCATTTTCTTACATTTGAAACACAAGCCCAAAATTGGGATGTTACAACTCTCCCCCTTACAAGAATCTCGACCGAGATTCCGTTTACTCGGAGAAGAAAGAAGGAAAATCTGCACGAGCGATCTTCTCGCTCCCATGTTGCCTCATCTACGAATGGTTTGACCATGAACCTTAAGGAACTTGATGGCACGGTTCCTTGTTCTCCGCTCAGATTCCTCAAGAATGCGAACAGGATGCTCGCGGTAGGTCAAATTCTCCTGCACATCGAGAGTTTCCAACGGAGCTTCCTCAGTCGGGACACGGAGGCACTTCTTCAGGTGCGAAACATGGAACACATCATGCACACCCTCAAGTGCACCGGCGGCTCCAACTCAGATGCAATCGCTCCAACTCTCTCGACGATACGGTGGGCCCAACATATCGAGGAGCCAACTTGCCCTTGATGCCAAAACGCCGATGGCCCTTCAAGGGTGAGACTTTGAGATACACAAAGTCATTGGGCTCAAAGCTCAACTTACGGCGACGGCGATCCGCATAGCTCTTTTATGCGGGTGGGCGTGCGCGCAGATGCTCGCGGATCAACTGAACTTGACTTTCGGCCTCATTGATCGAATCGGGGCCGAAAAACTGCCGCTCACCAATCTCTGACCAGTTCAATGGGGTTCTGCATCTCCTCCCATACAAGGCCTCAAATGGTGCCATGCCAGGCGGCTGAAAGTCATTGTTGTAGGAGAACTTCGGCAAGCGGTAGGCACTTCTCCACTTCTTCCCATAGGAAAGAACACAAGCACGAGCATATCTTCTAACACTTGGTTGACTCGCTCCGTCGACCATCATCGAGGATGAAAGGTCAGATTGAAGTGAAGCGGGTCCCCATAGCCTCTTGCGGACTATGCCAAAACCGCGAGGTGAAAAGTGCACCACGATCGAAATAATCGTCTTGATTTGCAGTGAAGACTCACAATCCTCGAGACATAAAGTTCGGCCAAATGCCCCACACGGTGAGTCTTGGCGGGAAGGAAATGTGCCACTTTAGTCAACACGTCGATCACGACCCAAATAGCATCATTCCCTTTGACGCGGGGCAAACCGGTGATGAAGTCCATGCCAACGGAATCCACTTCCATTCTCGCACCGCAAAGGTTGAAGAAGACTGCCGGACGCGATGCTCGGCCTTCACACGACAAAGACACGTCGCGCTCGACAACGAACACGCAATCTCGCGCTTCATTCGGGTCCACGAATCTCGGCGAAGATCCCGATACATCTTGGTAGCCCCGGGTGAATAGACAAAGGAGAATCATGGGCTTCACGGAGAATCAAATCCCGCAATTCCATGACCTTAGGAACCACAAGGCTGCCCAAACCACACAACGCCATGCTCGTCCTCTGAAAAGCACTTGGCTATCCCATCCTTGATGTTCTGTTTGATCGGCTCACACCGCATCATGTGCACATGCCGCCTTAATTTGGCCCACCAAGGTTGGTTGCACAACCAACGAAGCAAGAGAACCGTGCTCGATCAAACCCAAATTGAGTATTGGAATTACGAAATGAGGGTAGGCTGCTGCTCTTGGAGCATCAACATGTTGCAATACACCTTCCGATCGAGTGCATCCGCAGCGACATTGGCCTTGCCGGATGGTGCGAATACCCATGTCATAGTCCTTGATCAATTCCAACCATCTTCTTTGTGCGAGGTTCGGATCGGTGGGTGAACAAGTACTTCAAGCTCTTGTGGTCGGAATACACCTCACAACGGTTACCAATCAGATAATGCCGCCAAATCTTGAGTGCATGGACCACAGCAGCTAACTCCAAGTCATGAGTAGGATAGTTGAGTTCATGAGGCCTCAACTGCCGCGATGCATAGGCCACAACCTTGCCCTCCTGCATAAGAACACAACCAAGACCCTGACGAGAAGCATCACAGTAGATATCGAAGCTCTTGTGAACATCAGGGAGAACAAGCACTGGGGCTGAGGTCAACCGATTCTTGAGTTCCTGAAAACTCACATCACAAGCAGCGGACCACTCAAACTTCTTGTCTTTCTTGAGTAGTTCAGTCATAGGCTTTGCAATCTTGGAGAAATTCTCGATGAAGCGGCGATAGTAGCCCGCCAAACCAAGAAAACTCCGCACATCGGTGACCGACTTGGGCTGACCCCAAGATAGCACATCACTGACCTTGCTAGGATCCACAGCCACACCTCCGGCTGAAAGAACATGGCCCAAGAACGCCACTTCCTTCAACGAACTTCGCACTTGCTGAATTTGGCATACGGTGGTGTTCACGCACTTGCCCAACACAAGTGAAGATGCTCGACATGCTCTTCTTCACTCTTGGGTAGATAAGGATATCGTCGATGAATACCACCACAAACCTATCCAAATACTCCATGAATACTGAGTTCATTAGGTTCATGAATAAGCGGGAGCATTAGTCAAACCAAAAGACATGACGGTGTACTACGTCTGCACCATAACGAGTAGCAAAGGCCGTCTTAGGAATATCCTCGGCCACGATCGACTTGATGATAGCCCAATCTCAAGTCAATCTTGGAAAAACTCGTGCTCGGTCAAGCGATCGAAGAGATCATCAATCCGGGCAAAGGATACTTGTTCTTTACCGTCACCTCATTAAGCGGACGGTAATCAACACATGCGCAAGGTCTTGTCCTTCTTCTTCACAAAGATAATGGACAACCCCAAGGAGATGAGCTAGGGCGGATAAAACCCTTCTCTTGCAGCTCACCCGATTGCTTCTTGACTCCTCCAACTCATTAGGAGGCATGCGATCGGCCTCTTAGAAATAGGGGCGGTACGGCGAAACTTCGATTACAAACTCGGATCTCGAGCAGGAGGCATGCAGGCAAGTCTTCCGGAAAGACATCCGCGAAGTCACACACTGGTGGGGGCGTCGTGAATCTCCAATCTTGGCTTTGCTTCAAGGACATAAAGGTGGGGCTCTGCAATCGTGGGCGAAAACCCAACTGTTCACTGAAGGCTGGTGAGGTAGACAATCTTCTGCACAATCGATTTGCCCCAAGTGTTGGGACAACCAATCCATGCCAAGAATCACATCCAAGCGCCGAGTCGAGTAGGATAAGATTAGCCAAGAATCCCACTCCTTCGATGTGGATAGGAACATCCCGGCATACTTGGTCGCTCTCATTTCCGAACCGGAGAGCGAATCGTGATGGAACCCCGGAGGAACGCAGTGAAGCCCACAATCAACAGCAAAGACCTCGAAATAAAGAATGCGAGGCCCGAGTCAAATAAAACGTAGCGGTAGCGATTAACAAGGAGCGTACCCAACACCACGTCGGTGCCTCCTGCGCCTCCTCAGCCGAGATATGATTGACTCGGCCGCTCCCCAAGCCCGGGGTCTTCTGGTCAGGTGGGTGACCACTCCCTTGCCCGCGTCCTCCATTAGGACGAGGGGCCGCTCCAGTCTTCTTAGGACAACTACTCGCGTAGTGGCCCTTGTCGTGGCGAGAAGGCGGTGGCGTCGGCCGCGGGGTTACGGGAACACCTGCTTTGTTGGGTCGCGGCGCGCGTGGTCGAGTCACGGCCTGCGGAGGACGTGGAGCTGGTGCCGAAGGCCTCGGCGGTGGTGAAGCCAAAGAACGGGCCACGGTGCGGGTCCAACACGGGACGAACGAGGCCACTGCGCGCATTGGGGCCTCCCACTTGCGCTTGCGGGACTCGCCACGCTCTCGCCTTGTGCTCGGCGATGATGGCCTTGTCCACCAAGGTGCGGAAGTCGGGAAGTCCACAATAGAGAGCTTGTCCCAAGCTCCTCGCACAAACCCTCCATGAACTTCTCACCTTGGCCTCATCGGTGGCCACCTCGGCGGGCGTACCTCGCCAAATGGTTGAACTTCGTGGAGGTACTCGATCACGATCTGCGCCCTGTTTGGCGCAAGGAACTCCTTCTTCTTGACTTCATCGGGCCGGCGGGGACATGGGCCCGACGGAAAGGCGAACGGAACTCCTCCCACGAGACCACGTGTCCGCGGTGCATGGCGAGAAGTTCTCCCACCATGAGTGCCGCACCCTCCAAGCGATGGGATGCGAAAGTGCCGCTCTGCTCGGCGAGCAGCGTTGAGCTTCCGCTCAATCGAGCGCAGCCGATCGTCTGCGTCCAAGGATCCTCGGACCGGGAGAAGGTAGGAGGCTGCGTGCGGAGGAACCGCAAGCCCCCACGCGCCCGTGCCCACCTCCGATCGAGAGGCACGGAGGGAGTGGAGGTGTTCTGGCGATAACCTCCAACACCTGCGGTCCTCCGAACGATTGCGTTCGATTTGCATGAGGACTTCGCCATGGTCGGAGGAGGAAGCTCCTCATCGGGACTACCCGTGATTCGGCCGCTCTGAGTCCCACCACCATCCCGATTTACTAAGACAAGTTAGATCTGGTCCAAGACCCAAGAGCACAGAAATCCAAACTTAGTTAAAACGACCAAAGAATAGTCACAAGAGATCATGAGACCATAAGTCACCGAATCAACTTCCCGAAACGACTAACCCGTATGGAAGAACGAGTAATCGTTTGAGAAGACCCAAAATTTCAGAACTAATTTCCAGCTCAAAACAGTCCAAAAATCAAGGTATAACCACCTGATAAAGTATAGGCATTAGCTAACCTCATATCACTTCTTACCCTTTTGTTCCCACAAGTTTTAGTTGTATTTATCTCTCATTTTCTACCCTATTTAGAACCTTTGAGCTTGCTGTCCGGAAACTGAATGATCGCTGTCCAGATTTCGCATCCAAGCCTCCTAATTGAAATCTTCAACCGGAGCTTCAAAACCTTGTAGAGGGCGGCTAACATTTCAATTTGCCAAGCTCATTGGTCCCAAAACCCAATTAATCGATAATGACTATCTTTTGAGAGAAGGAAAGGGGAAAATACTTTTTAAAACTCAAATTAGAGCAAGACGAGAGAAGAAAGCTAAGATAGGTAAGGAATAAAATCTGAGAATTTACTTAAGTTTTCAGAAACTATTTGAAAGTAAGTTTTCAAAATATCCTAAAGGCGACCAAGCTAGGGGTTTCTCACAGTCAAGATGGCTCGATACCAACTTTGTGAGGACCGGAATATTTAACTAGGAACACTTAACCTCCAAATGGTTCTAGTGTTACTAATTAAACATTCTAAGCCTCGATGGACATATGCTTCCCAGAATTGCAGCATACGTACATCATCACAAAATTACACATCAATTCCATACACATACATCACTAAGTTCAACAACGACATACATAAAGTAAAGTTATTACAAAAGGGAGCCGACCGGCCAAATAGAACAATATACAAGAATGACAATGAAGCAAAAGCGCCATAAGATGGCTAGAACAAAAGTCGACCAGTTAGCCACACACCCACAAGCAACCGACCGGGCATCAAGCTAGTCGCCCATAAGCTACCACAACACAGCTCACAAAAGTGAGGCCCTTCAGGCTCACCTTCCACCTCTGCAACAAAACAATTAAGCATAGCATCTGAGTACAAAGATTGTCTTTGTACCCGCAAGACTGACGTGTGGAATAGCAGACCTATTCATAACTACATGCAAGCTTATTTAGGTGGAGGTTGTATGTCTCATTTTGCATGAAGCCAACTTTATTTGCAATAATGTAATACATTTCAAAAGCAAGTTTGCAAATCTGTTTTGTTATCAAAGTAACAGTGAAGTCTGAGATACATACAAGTAACCACACGAAGCGACTATCCCAATAGCCACCACAACATAGCACGAATCCCCGATTCGTACCACCCATCAAGTTTTAATTTTAAAGGTTGTAGTCTAACTCTTGAAAGACCTTGCCAAGCGTGTCCATAACCTAGGACGAGGCTATTCGAATAGTTTTAACCTGCGCAGGTGTACCAATGTACCCACACTTGGACCGCCTTTAAGCCAAAGCACACTTAGTAGGTATGCAACACAGCTAAGTCCTCTGAGGCGCTTTCCAATATTGTGTATTAACTACGAGCAGCTCGTATGGGTAGAAACACCATACGCTTACATTGCAAGCCGAAAGACAACAAATCCCATCCCGTGAAGTCTTTCGGACTACTGTGCTCCCAACACCATCCCTCCTGCGACCTCCTGCGACCGGAGCCAATACACGCCAAAGTACTAAGTCAAGAGAGGTCCCATACCCTCTAGTGTGGTTAGCACGCTAAAATGCTTGGTTTAGTGTAACAAGATGTTCGGTCCTTGTTGACTTAGGCACCATTCGATCCACACCGAAAATCACACCATCATACCATTGTGCCCAAGTCTAAATCATTTTGCTTTCGCTTTAGTTTTCATAAGTAGACATGGCACAAGATGGAAATCATAAATCATAATAAGTTTTGTGTGATCAAGGTTATCGACAAGTCGATAACCGCCCATTTCTACCAAAGCTAAGCATGGCTAAGCGATTAATTCGCAACTACTAAGTGACAAGAGCCCATCCACGAACTCTAAATCACGCAAGTAACCTAGGCTCATGGTAGTAGAGGATAATCATTTGCTAAGGAAATGCATCTACTAGGCCAACTATTAAAACAAAATAGCAATGCATACATAGAATTTGTAATCAACATAAATACTTAAAATCTTGGGATTAACATGATCAAACTGCTTGCCTTCTTGCTGTTGCTCAATATGTTGCGGAGGATCGCTCTCGGGATTACATAAATGTCGAATCCTAAGCGAAAGGCCAAAAGAACCAAGAACAACCAATAAGGCGAGCAACACTTAAACAAAAGAGCAAGCAAAATTTATCCAAATCGACTAAATTTATACACAAGGTAGAATACAAATATACCTAGACATAGAAACTGGAAAAACCTAATTTGGATTTGTGGTGCAAAAGATATTGCCTAAAAACACATTTTCTACCATAATTAGCACTGTAGCAAAAATATTTTCTAGAAAGATTTTGAAGCTGAAATTTTTATGGTAGCTACCTACTGGTATAGAGGTAACCCATATAAAATTTCAGGCCATTTGGAGTTAAAGTGATTTAGTTATGATTTTCTAAGATGCAAAATTAGCATAATGCACTTTCGGGAACAAAGATATGTTCAAAACTAATTTTACAAATGAAGTATACCAACAGAGGGTTTTCTAGAATTTATCATCTACATTTTGCGATTCTGAGAGAATTACTTGTGTATTTTATAAGTCTTCGAGATTTTCTAAATCTTGAAAATAGGTACTAAATCATTAATCAAGGTTTACTTACAATCTTGGACTTACCATCATTTTATATTAACATTGGGTTGATAACAAATTTATCAAAGTTGGAATCATTCATTTTGGACATACACAGAGCAAGATATGCATTTTCTAACGTTTTATCCATTTTCCGGAATATTCAAAATGCGAAACCAAGTTATTCCTAGTTATACAATTTTCTGTTACTGGAACATGCTTAAATCCATTTTTATAATAAGCTAAAGTGATAACATGATTTATTACAGTTGGGATTAACTAAAAAGCAATTAAAATGAATTAGTTATGAGTTTCTAAAGTTTTTACATCATTTTCAGTTGATAAACAATTGCTTACCGAAATACAGAACAATCCAATAAAAAGGAAATGACGTGGACAACCCCACAACCCTTGATCTAACATCCTACGGCTTACGCGCGCGAAAATAGCGCACGCGCCAACCCAATGAAACCCACCGTTGGATCAAGATCCAACGGCTCACGAGTGTATGCAACCTGACGGTGCGGTTGCTTGGGCCAATCCCACCGCGGTCGGCGGATGGGCGGCCCGAACGCACCAACAACGGATTGTCCGATTGCACACGATCTCGACCATTGATCGCAAGATCGACGGCCCGAGCGACGAGGGAACCGGATGGTCCGAATGCATGCAAGATCCGGGCGCGGATCACAAAATGGACGGCGGCTATAGATCGAAGTTCAAAAGAGGTATTGACGAGTGGGACGCATGTCGCTGACTACTACAGTCACGACCGCAACGATTTAACCCACGTGCACGCTGCACCGGGCCTAAGTCGGCGACCGGAGAAGGTTTCAGACGGATTAAGTGCCGACATCTTTATTAATCAATGATTAAGCATTAATGATGTCGGAGCGATTATGAGTGAAACAGATTGATTTAAGGAGATTGGGCCCACCGGTGGTGGCTCAATAATAATGATTAAGACACAATTAACAGCTAATGATTGGTAATTAATGTGTCCTAATGATCCGACAGCGGGAGCTTCGTGCGGCAAAACCCGAGTGGCTTTGGCGGCTTGTCGCCGGCGACTCGGGCGCGGCGGCGCCTAAACTATCAAAATGGGTTCGCAATAGTGTTGCGGACCCAACGATGTGACCTCGCGCGCGGTGGAGGTGGAACGCCGCGAGCCGAAAACAAAGATGAAGGCCGACACGGCAAAACACGAAGTAGCAAAGTGCTCATTGCGGTCCAAGGAAGCGAGTGCCATGACTTCTAGGGACTATATAGGAGCTACCTTAACCGAGAGGAGCTTCAAAGATGGTCGGGAAGACTTGAACACGATGAAGTCCACCGGGCGAAGAAGATGAAGTGGAAATGAGGTTACGAGCAAAATGAGTGGAACCAAATCATTACCACGACTTCATTATAGCTCAAAGAGGTTCCAAAAGCAAGTAATTGCAAAAGAATCACTTACCTGAGCTGGAGAAGAAAGGGGTGAAACCAACGAAAATCTCCAAACTTAAAATTGAGTGATTCTGTGAATGCAACCCAAAATCAAGTTAGGGGAAATATAAAGGAGATTGAGGAGTTCAAAGGGTGCAAGAAATGTTGAGGATGAACCACTCGGACACCAAGGCCGCCATTGGAGCTCTACGACCAACAATGGTGGTTTGAGGTGAGAGGTGTTCTTGAGCTCAACACGAGAATAGCTAGGTGTGGTGCAAAAGAACACCGGGAGGACCTAGGGAGCCAATTTATAGGAAGGGGATTAGGGTTTTGAGCAAGAACATGAGCCCATGGTGAGCTCGGTTCATGCTCGGTTGTAGACCACGAAATGATGGGAGCAAGTGAGCATGGTGACAATGGAGGAGAAAAGCTGGCGCATTTAATGCTCCACAGAGAGACGTTGACGAAAGCAACTTGAGGTGACACCACAACGCCACCCACTCAACCTCTCTCTTTACGCCATTGCGCCCGTGCGCTCAAGAAGCGAAGGAGGAAGAAGAACGAGAAAAACGAACGGTGACCGTCGGATCGAAAATGGGCCAGTCACGATTAAACAAGTTCGCGGACGATCCGATTGCTCTCAAGGATGCGGGCGGTTGGATCGAATCCAACGGTCCCAATTTGCTAATGTAACCGGAGGGTCGAATGCTTACGAACATGGGCGCGCGATTTGAATCCAACGGTGATATCGCGCGCGTTTTAAAACGCTGACTCGGTGCGATTAGGTGGTTCAACCAAGTCAAGTGGCTCGGACTCGAGCCCGACTCGAACCAATGAATAGTGATTTTGGTTTTAGGTTTTAATTAAGTGAGACTTTTGAGGATTTATTTGGGGTAGCAAAATAACTCCAAAATTCTGAAATTTTTACAGGAGCTTGCTGACTGAGACATTGACCTTGTGTAAGATTTTCAGAGAGTTTTATGCTGCGAATAAATCTCCAAAAATTCTGCAAGGCTCTGTTTTAATGTTTGACCGAGAGTCAAACAGTTTGATCCCTCTAAAAATATTCAAACAATTTCTAAAAATTGTGAAATTTTTCAGAGGGTCACATACCACCACAGAGACTTAGGAAAAATATATCCAGAGGATGATCATAAGATTTGACAAGATTGTTTTTGGAAGAACAAGATTTGGATCAAAAGACTTGTGACTTTGTACTTCCATAACCTTTGGTACAATACTTGTTCAGTACACAAAGGAAATACATGATGTAAGAAAAAGTTTTAATTTCTACTCATTTTCTTACATTTGAAACACAAGCCCAAAATTGGGATGTTACATTACTCTCCTTGCTTCTTTTCTCTGGATTGTTCTTTCCCTGAAGTTCTTGATGATTACATTGTCAAAGGGGGAGAAAGACAGTGAGAAATTTTGGCTTTCCTTGTGTTGAGGGGGAGTTTTTCTACTGTGTTTTTGTGCTGAGGATGAGTATTTCGATTGTTGCTTCTATGATTTGTCAATTCTCTACTTTGCAGTCTTTGCAGCTTTCTTTTCGCAAATTTTTCTTTACCAGTCTTTGCAGCTTTGAAACTTTCTTTTCGTAAATTTTTCTTTACTTTAAAAATTCATCTCACGATTTTGAAGTATTGTCAATGTATTCATTAAGGGGGAGATTGTTAAACCATGTGGATGGGTCGTGATTTTTGATGATGAATAATTGACATTTGGGTTGTATTAGAATTTGCGGTTGTGAAAGTTTCGGTTGTTCTGCCTGGCTCTGAGCACTGTAGCTACGAGCACTGTAGCGACGAGTACCGTTTATTTCGAGTACTATAGCTATGGGCACTGTTCATCCTAAGCACTATTCATTATGAGCACTGTAGCTCAGAGTTCCGAGTGTTGTTCCTACAAGTGCTGTTCATTCCGAGTACTGTAGCTCCGAGCACTGTTCATTTTGAGTACTGTAGCATCGAGTACCAAGTGATGTGTTTTTGGATACTGTTCATCATGAGTACTATTCACTACGAGTACTGTTCATCACGAGTACTACATGGTCTTGGGAGACTTCAGCTGCACGTGGTCGTAGCTGAACGTGATCGTAGAAGGTTTCAGCTGAATGTGGTCTTAGTTGAATGTGGTCGTAGAATGTTTCGACTGCATGGTCGTGGGAGGTTTCGACTGCTTGTGTTTGTAGAAAGTGGTTGGTGGTCGAAGCTACTGTGCATGGTCGTAGGCTTCGAGTGCTACAGTGCCTGGTCGAGGGTTGAAACTACAGTGTGTGATCAATGGTTGAAAGCTACAGTGTGTGGTCGGTGGTCGAAGGCTACAGGAACTGGTCGTAGACATCATGGATGATCTGGTTCATGTTTATGGATAGATGTGGGTGTGATATGAGTTTGTGAATTGATATTGGTCAAGTTGGAGAACTTGTGCCAGGAAAAATATTCTTTGGTCTTTGCATGTGCAGGTTGGGCGTGAAGACAATCATGGCCGATGACGAGAGGACTAGGACTAGGATGGGGAAATCCAAGGTTCAGGCGGTCGAGGATGTCACGAGGTGGTTGGGCTTACGTTGGGGCACGTGGAGATCAAAGGTGGATGTATGATGCGCGGAGAAGCTTCGGGAGGTGTTGTCCTGAAGCTTATGACACGTTTGGAGATATGGAAGGTGTTTTATATCTGGAAGGTTTAGAGATATTGAAAAACCCATGTTTGGAAGGGTTTCGGGTCCCGTGATTTTCGAAAAAGATAAGATTTTGTGTCGTATTTGTTACGAATACGGTTTATGACTCTAGCCTATAAAAGGAGGGAGAGGTTAAGAGTCCGGGGCGTGGGTTTTCTGTGGCTTTTACAGAGGGCTTTCAGGAGAAAGCTTTTGGAGTTTTTGTGCTAGGGTTTTAGCGGTTCCATCAGAGCACTTTGTAGCCAAATACATGATTAAAAAATAAAGCATAGATCTATTCCAAACTTAGCCATTGCCGGCTCATCGACAAATCGAGAAGATTAGCGCGTGACTACGAAGAGGCATCACGAAGGAGTAATTTGGAAAGAAATTGGCACAATCATTCACCCCCCTCTGATTGCTATATACGATCCTACAGTACTTTACATGTCCTTCTTCCTCAGTACCAATTAGGCTGTGTGGGGAAGACAGCGGATGTGTTGCTGGCTGAATCTGCAGCGATATGCATACTATTAGAAGGGCTAATTATTATTTTTAATTACTAGACAAGATGATGCAGCAACAAAGAATTAACTGAGGTAAATGAGAGGCAGTCTAAAAAACAATAAGGCTTCACTATGGATACAATTTATGAACATAGTATATTACACACCACAATCATAACCACTGGTTGACCATAAATATATAGGACTATAGTAGATGTTGAAGGCAAGTAATCTATGGTAAAGGGCAAGGAAATCTAACGATCTATATTGCTAACGACATGAAGAAGCGTAAGTAACAAAATCTATAAATACCTCAGTAAGCGAAGATGTGCGACGAGGTTTAATAGGAACTATCCTCTCAGGAGTATGAAGCATATAGCGGTCTCTTGATCAGTAGTTTTGCTCACTGGTCCCTTCATTTCGTCAACTAAATAAAGAAGTTCAAACGAAGATGATGCAACATGATCTGAGGAGTGAATTCTTGGAATAGTAGGCTATTTTCCAAATACGGTTATAATACAGTTTACTTGATAGGACTTCTTAGGATAAACTCTGCATCCGCTGTTCCGTTAGTGCCGATAACACAAAGCTTGTACCTTTTAAAAAAAGAGGGCCAGAGGTTAACTCAAGTACCTAAAAGTGTATAGGGACGTTGATGCTAACAACAATAGTATACCTTAGTTTGGTGCCTCTATAGGGACAAGACGAACACTTGTACGAACTACTGTCTGGAATAAATTTCCTATTGCACTTATTGCAAGAGAAAAACCACCATGTCTGACCGAGGCTTAGCATAGCAACTGTGACAGTGCATCTAAGTCCAGTAGGCTGCATGTACATAGACGGGAGGTACTTACGTCGTGTTCATAAAGAATAACTACAAACTGAAGGTGAAGAACTAAAGGGGTAAAACTATCTGGGAAATCAAATGGATTTATGTCAACTATCTCCTTTAGTGTTTTTTTTTCTTCCATCTAGTTTGAAGGAGTGTCGGCTCGTGGGATTTGATCACGTAAAGTGATGCGAGATACAGATTCAAAATAGTACTCCATACTGCTTAGTAGAAAGTAAGTTAGATAGGTGTATGATAACAAAACAAACAAGACATTAGTAGAAGTTATGTAATCTGAAGAGCGAGCTATGCAGTGTTGGGCTTGCAAGTCCGTAGTTCTATACCTTGTTGCGAGAGTTGTAGCTTCTAGAATGCTTGGACAGATATACCATCGACACGCTGCGTTTCTAGTAAGTCCTTTCCCCTCTATAAAGACCAAATATAGGCAAACATATTAATAGCTATAGATACATGGCATGAATGATAAGATAACGAAGAAGATAGAAACTATTCTAAGGGAGTAACAACATAGATAGTGAAACTGAGTGAAGTGAGCTATATGAATAGGTGTATAGATATAGCATGAATGAAAGAACACTCAAGAAAAACCAACTTTTTGTACAAGGCAGCAACATGGAGAATAAAAACATCATGTGCAATGTAATTGGTAACATCGTACATAAATGTTACTATATCTACGGCTATAAGTCAGCTAACTCGTCGAACAAACATGGATCTATGGTTAGGGAAAAAAATATAGCCTATACTATCTGCATGGTAGCTAGTATGTTCATGACAAAAAAACATACTAACCAGAAGAATGGGAGTGAAACGACTATACACTATCGTACAAGACAGCATGATCTATAAAAGCACTACAACAGTGTGCCATTCAAACTGCTGCACAATAACTGTAAGAACTTAATGATAGATGGAACTCTAAAAGCAATATGAGCATATTCGCAATATCTATATTTAAAGCTGTAAAGCAAGTGCATCTAGAAGTGTATGCAGATAGACGAACAACAAAGCTTTTCATTTTTGGTATGTCATTATGTAGAGCACGAACTAAAGCGCACAAATGAAGGTAACATATAGTTGTCTATTAAGCAGAACAATATACACATATATGTAAACACAAATCAAATTAGGTAGATAAAGAAAAGGAGTAAAGTACACTGTAGGTCCCTGAACTTGGCAGGGGGGTTCACTTAGGTCCAATAATGTGAGATCCCGGTTTATTTAGCTTGTAACATTTTAGCCTTCTCTTGGCCCAAGCATCACAAACAAAATACACCGTGCCTCGATGGACATGTGCTTCCCAGAATTGCAGCACACATACATCTTTACAAAAGCATGCATCAATTCCATACAACACCCAGATTCAAAACTTAACTCTACAAACAAAAGACATACATAATAGATACTACAAAGGAAAGGCCAACCGGCCAAGAACAAGCTAAAAGAGTTAGGAATAACAGCGGAAGAAAAATGCCATAAGATGGCTAAGACAAAAGCCAACCGGTTTGCCATACACTCACAAGGCAATCCGACCGGGCCGCTGAGCTAGTCGTCCACACCGCAACGAAACTCACCAAAGTTGATCCCTTGGGGATCAACCTTCTCTGCAACAAATAAGCAAAGCAAATGAATACAAAGAATGCACTCGCAAGACTTACGGGTAACAAACCTAGTTACTACTACATGCAGGCTTTAATCAAAGGAGAATGCTCAAAGGTTATTTTCAGCATAAAGCAAATTTTATTTGCAATAAGTAATAGTTTGAAGGCAGTTTTAATAATCTGAAATTTATTTGCATAAATAATAGCGATACAATAAGTAATAACATAAAACGTCTTGGAGATGACCAACCCAATGGCCATCACAACAATAGCATGAGCTACCCACTCGTACCACCCACATCAAGTTTTAATTTAAAAGATTATAGTATAACTCCTGAAAAGCTTACCCAAGTGTGTCCATAACCTAGGACGAGGCTATTCGAATAGTTTGAACCCTGCAGGGGTGTACCAATGTACCCACACTTCAGACCGCTTTTGCCACTAGATGAAGCACACTTCCGAAGGTATGCCAGCACGGCTAAGTCCCACGAGACATTTCCAATGGATTGAGCTAATCAAGAGCCGCACATATGAGGTTAACCCTTAGTGATCTGCCGGCGAAATATGGATCACAAGGACCCATACATGGAGTAGGATACACCGGCCTCGGCGGGTGCTCCCCTCCCCACAAACATGTCCATGTTGCATATACCCCATATGCAACCCACCACGTGACTCATTAATTAACACCCCCCAAAGTACTTAGTCAAGAGAGGTCTAATATATCTCTAGTGTGGTTAGCACGCAAAATTACCTGGGTAACAGAGACTCACAAGATGTTCGGTCCTTAACTGACCCGGGTACCATTCTAGTCACACCCAAAAGCACACCATGTTACCATTGTGCCAAAGTCGAAATCATTTTATTTTCATTTTTAGTTTTCACAAATAAACATAGCACAAAGGTTGAAACATAGAGGTCATAATAAGTTTGTATGATCAAGGTTATCGACTAAGTCGATAACCGCCCAATTCTACCGGTAATTAAGTGTTGCTAAGCATCATATCGCAAAGACAAATAAAAGGCTATAAATCATTCACCGGGCTCTAATTCACTAGTGAGAATAATAACCTAGGTTTGTGGCATGGGGGGAAACAATTTCAAGGCAACAATGCAATAGGCTTATCTACCTCTAATCGACAAAATTAATCTTGACACAAAGAAGCATGCATACTTAGGTTTTGCAAACAATATATTAGACTTTAAAAGTAATAGGAGCAATATGATCAAATGATGTTACACTGCTTGCCTTGCTGTAGGTCACTTGTTTGCTGCAGAGGATCACTCACGCAATCAACACGATCGTCGGAACCTAGCGAAAGAATAAGAAAATCCAATAAAAACGAAGAACACCGAAAGAAACTCAAAAGCCAAAGTCATCAAAATCCATGAAATTTGTACATCAAGAAGAACATAATTTTAAATGAATTTAGCAAAAAGAATCATTTGATTCGGATTAAAGATGCAAAAGTTATAGCCTAAACAAATTCTGTCGGCTGGGAAATTCAAATTTAATTGTTATCTGTTACTGTTCATGGCATAAATTTCTAGAAAGATCTGGAACTTGAAAATTTTATGGTAGGTAGATATTGGCATCCTAAGGTTAGCAAAATTGAGTTTACTTTATTTGGAGTTAAAATAAATTACTTATGATTTTTCTAAGTTGTGAAACTAGAACATATCATCTTTCATAGGCAAATAAATGAACAAAACCTATCCTATGCTAAAATACAATATCAGAGGAATTTAACCAATTTTAGTTTGCTTAATTTGGAGTTACAGGGAATTACTTGTGTCTTTTACAAATTTTAAATAATTTTCTAGACAATATTTATACCTAATCAAGTCAATTCAACCGATATAATGTTTTTGGTACAAATCAGTGCCTACAAGTATTTTTAGGTTAAACTTTAGCTAAACAGGAATTTAACACAGTTGGTTCCACCCAAAAAGGATCTACAGAGAATTAGTTATGCATTTTCCAAATTAAATGAATTTCTACTACACAAACTAACCCTAAACAGGAATTAAATCTATTTTCATATTTTTCTGGGGTAGAATTAAGCTTAGAACTATTTTTATATTAAAGTTTAGTTTAAAACAGAATTATCAAAATTTGAATCAACCGAAAATGACTTAAAATGAATTAGATATCAATTTCTAAAGTTTAATGCATTTTTCCGTTGTGAAATAAAGCTTACCATGAATTATTTAAACAAACTCAACGTGGCAAAACATGGGCCGTTGAGATCATATCCAACGGCCCACGCGCACTGGAGAACAGCGGCGCGCGCGCACAGCCCACCGAAGACCGTCGTTGGATTTAAAATCAACGGTCCAGATCAAGGCGACGTTCGGACATCGCGAACGTCAATCCAATCTAGGTCGTTGATCGCAAGATGATCGGTCCACAAGGACTGGGACAATCGGGTGACCCGAACGGCCCAACAGATCTAGGCCGTTGGTCTGGAGGTGGACGGTGCACAGTGATTGAAGTTCAAACGCGGCCCGGGAGAGAGAGAGAGAAAGGACAGAGCCCCACATGCCAGTGACTCTAAGGTTCAAATGAGACCGTCGTTAATTACTAATTAACGATTAACATTGATTAGCCAATGATTGGCATTAATGATGTCCTAACGATCTCGAACAGTGCGAGGGGGGTGTTTAAGTGGCTGGGCCCGCATGGCAGTGATGCAATGAGTCATTTAAATACAGCCATTTATGGCTAATCCAATGATTACCAATGATTAATTGCTGATTAGCACTTAATGAACATGATTTGTCCTAAACGGCCACAACACAACGCTCGGGAGAGGTTTAAAAGGGTTGGGCCCACCTGTCAGCGACTATTTAGTTACTCACAGTGGGTTTAAACACACGGGGCCCACCGTCAGTGTCACTAAATGTTGGTTTAGGACAGCATTAAGTGCTAAGCAAATGATTAACAATGATTAGCAGTTAAAGCCCAAATCTTTGTCCTAAATGACAACGCGACAGCGTTCTCGCGTCCGACAAAAACCCGAGGGCCTTCCACGGCTTGCCGCCGGCGACGTGGACCACACCGGCGCTGACTAAGGGCCAAAATGAGACTGCAATAGCCTCGCGCACACGTAGGGACCACTCATTGCGGCTTAGTCGGTCCAGAGCGGCGGCTAGCCGACGATGAGCGGCGACGACAAGCATGGTTAAAAATGAAAATCGCAAAAGAGCTCCGCAAAGTTCTAAGAAGTGGGTGCCACAAATCCTAGGGGCTACCGAGAAGGTTACCAGAGAGCTGGAGGGGTTAGGGGGAGGTCGGAGCTGCTCCGGCGACGATGAACTTGCCGGACCCGAGGTAGATGAAGAGAAGAAATAGCAACACCGGGTCATCGATATAGCTTCATGATAGCTCAAATATGAACCCGGAGCAAGCAATTAGGACATGGAGCACTCACCTGACTTGAGGAAGAAAAGGGGTGATTTCGGTCGAATTTGAACAAACCCCAAATTTGACAATTCCTATGAAGGTCAAAGTACAATTAAGTCAGGGCTAATGCTCAAGATGATGAGAAGCTCAAGAGGGAGCAAAAAGAGGGGTTGAAAATCCACTGGACCACTGTGGTGATGGAGCTTGCTCTCAACCAAAAATGGTGGATTTGGGGGATTTTGTGAGTTGAGCTCAATCAAGCACAGAGAGAGTTAGGCAAGCTATGGGGGGGTGTTTAAGAAAGTCAAGGATGAGCTCAAAGGCTTTTTATAGCTGGACGAGCAAGAAGTTGGGCAAAATTAGGGTTCACCATGCTCTCGGTTCATAACTCTGCCATGGACGCTGTGAATGATGGGAGCAGGTAGGATGAGACTTTTGGGGGTGACCACTGAGGTGCAATAAATGCTAAGAGTCGTTGAGAGGTGACAAGGCGCTGCAAAGCTCCTCCCACGCGCAGGGCTCTCCCATGGCGTACGCGCGGGAGCGACCGGAGGTATGGGACGATGACTAGGTTTAGGGGCCCCACTTGTAAGTGGCACAAAGTGGCTCAAGCCCAAAGAGGGTTAAATGGGTCGAGTCCAACCCTAAAGCACGGACCCAAACCCTGACGGTCGGATAGAAAATGGAGGGTCCCGATTGACTTCAATCACTCGGAGGGCTCCAACGCTCCCAAGCAATCGTAGCGGTTCGATCATGAATGAACGGATGTGATCAAACGAGACCATCAGAGGTCAAACATTTCAAAATGATCTGGAGCGTTCAAATGAAATCCAATGGTCCAGGCCTGTTGGTACGCTTAGTTGGTTGGGCTCAACCAAAATGTGCGAGCCGGTTTGAACCAAAAATGACCGAGCGCCACGCGGGACAACACCGTGGCGGTTGGATCGTGATCCAACGGTCAAAAAGCGAAGGCGGAATCGAAAGTTCGAAAGGCACGCGCGAGGAGGACCGCCCGATGAAGATCCAATAGCTGGTATTGATCGCGCGTTGAACGAGGCTGAGCCAGGCGCTGATAGGGTTGGGTGCAACCAAGAAAAGGGGTTTGGGTTCAAGCCCGACTCAGACCCAACCAGGGTTTGACCTAGGGTTTAATTTACAAGCTAAAACTTTGAAGAATTTTTAGAGGTAGCAAAATATCTCCAAAAATTCTGAAATGTTAACTGGGGGTTGCTGACTCTATGATAAACCTTGTATAAATTTTTCAGAGGTTTTTATGAAATGCATTTTTCTCCAAAAATTCTACAAGAATTTGTTTTAGGGTTTGACCAAGTATCAACATGTTTGACTGCCTCTTAAAATCATCAAACAATTTCTAAAAATTGTGAAACTTTTGAGAGGGGTCACACACCATCTTTAGAACCCAGGAAAATTAATTCCAGAGGATTAACACCAGATTTGACAAGGTTTGAGAAAGGATGGTCATGACTTTGATAAATTGTGAGATTAGGTTTTTGATTTCCCACAATTCCTTTACAAGAATTGCAGAAAAGTTCAAAAACTTCAAGATGCAAGAATTTTTTAAAAAAATTTACACATTTTCTTACATTTGAAACACAAACCCAGATTTGGGCTGTTACAAATAACTTCAAAAGTGTCCAATAAGATCCCTAATCTATTTAAGTGGGTCATCGGAGGTCTAAAATAGCCTGGCTGGCGGGTTGACCGTGACACTCCAGCATGGCCTTCTTCTCCCACCCCATGGTCTCCAGTGTGGCATTCTTCTTCGGTTCCTTCTTCACCCACCGCATCCTCCCTCCACCTCCCGAGCCGCCGCCGCCTCCTCCCTCCACCTCCCGATCCGCCACCGCTCTCCCCTCCTCCTCCCGAGCCGCCGTCGCCCTCCCCCTCCTCCTCCTCCCGAGCCGCCGCTCTCCTCCTCCCCCTGACCCGGTGCCACCCTCATCCTCCCCCGTCCCGCGCCCTTGTCCTCCCCTGCCGCCACCTCCTCCCCCGGATCCGCGCGCGCCCACCGCGTCTCGCTCGTCCAGTTCCGCGGCGGTTCGAGGGCATCAACCCCAACGGCCGCTCGCCAACCACAACCTCGTGATGCTGCCCCTGATGGAGGACGACGACGGCGGCCAGCTCGGCGACATCGAGTGGCCGGGGCACCCTGCCGATGAGGCGGAGCGCGACGACAGTGGCGTTGGCCGCATTGCAGGAGGAGAAGAAGGGGGCTCGGGGAGGACCTTTCGCCTCCACCCCAGCTCCATGGCGCCGCCGCCTTTCGCCTCCACCCCAGCTCCATGGCACCGCCGCCTTTCGCCTCCTGGAGCCCCGAGCCCCCCCTCTACCTCCCTTCCCCACCTGTGCCTTGCTCTTGCTCCCTGTCGCCAAGAAGCATCGAAGAACACCTGCAGCTCCCCTTCGGCCGCCGCACCACCTTCACCTTTTCTCCGCTCCGGTGAGCCCTCCGCCGCGCCGACCGTGTCATCCGGCATTCCAGGAACAGAGGAGCCTTTCCCCCAAGGTAATTTCATTGTTGGTCCTCAGGATCCCGCCGACGCCCGTTCTTCCTCATCTCCGGCCGATTTGTCGCCCCTCGTCGCCGCTCGAGCTACGCTGCACATTCATCCAATTGTCGGCACTAGAAGCTCCCCAAGGACGTCCCGAAGACACCCCAAGCAGCACCGACCTTCCCCATCCTCTCCGGCGAACTCCCCACGCAAGCCTTTCCGCGTCGCCCCGGTCTCACGTCACCGGCCCGCTCCGAAGCTCCTCTGCCTCCACGAACCACTCGGTGGGCTTCCCTACACCTCCCTCGTGCCCATGCTCACCTCCCCTTCCTCTCCCCCTCCCTCTGGCAGCTATCGCCTCGGTTTGGCCACTGTCGTGCGTTGCCACCGCCTTCAAGCGCGCCGCTGCCGCGCCGGGCCTCCTCCGCGCCTCTGCCACCTCCAATAGGACCCCCACCCCCGAGGGAACCCATTTTTGGGGTTCACCGTCCGCCCCTCGCCTCCGCTCGTCGGCGCCGGCAATGCTCCCATGCGCCCAGGGCCTCCCTCTGTTCGCCTGAGCCTTGGACAGGCCCTGTAGTGAGGTGAGGTGGAAGTCCACGTGTCTGAGCACGGAGTCGCCATCTACGCTGAGTCGCCACGCCACGGCCACCGCCACCAGCTATTTTGGACATCCGATGACCCACTTAAATATATTAGGGACCTAATTGGACACTTTTGAAGTTATTGGACCTAAGTGAACCCCCCCTGCCAAGTTTAGGGACCCACAGTGTACTTTACTCTAAAGAAAAGCATAGAGCACATGTAAGACGAAGAACATATAGAAACGGCTAGAGAGCTAGAAAAGCCATAATGATGGTCAGCGGATGCGCAAGGAGGAAAAGCAACGGGGATTCCATATCATTTCATGAGGATACCCATAAAAAAAGCTACAATAGGGTGTGTTTGGCCAGCCTCATAGACGTGATCAGCATCAAATTTAGCTGCTCGTAAATTTTATTTCACGGTTGCTGCACATGATAGAACCGAGTGGTTAACCAAAAAAACAAAACCATATAATATACAAAGCATAGCAAGAATAAAAATTGTAGCTGAAGATAAAGGAGATCTAGGTGTTATACCTAGCATCCCTCAGCACGATAATCCTCTTCACTACAGGGAAATTTTGGCTTGCAGTTTGAACAGTTGTAGTGTAAGAGACGCTCATGATAACGCCCAGAACATCTGCGATATAATCGTACAATCAAATAGTTGGTAAAAAAACTGGCTCGATAGAAAGCATGAAGTTAGGCAACAACAAAAGGACAAAAACACCACGATGTGTAGGGACGTACCAAGAAAGGATCTAGTCTCGCCCACATAGTTAGGGAGGTTAGCAAACGATACAAGATTGTATGCATATGTAGGGAAGCTATCCGGTACATCAAGCAGCTCCTTTATTTGAGTGTAGTAAATAAGCTCGATCATGTAGGCACTATCTACGGATCTATATTTTTCTTTGTTAGCGCACATGAGAAACCGGCTAAGAGCATACACATGTCCCTCTTGCAGCTATGCTCTTTTTGCCTCAACATGCTCGCCAGGTATCTCAATGTGCATAGGAACACCCTGCAATACAAAGGAAGCAGATCATGCTTAGCAAGACTTTAGTGTAGGGAACAAAAAGGGCGCGAAAATACTAACATAGAAGAAGGTTGCGAAAATACTGACATAGAAGAACTATTGGGTACTTGCTCATCGATTAGGACAAGATCTAGATGCTGGATACTACCACTATCCACATCACCAAGGTATTCCCATAACCGCAACACTCTAACACAGACATTCCATTGCTTGCTTGTTGGATTTATTTCAGACAAAAAGATTATATATCATCTGCACATTGAAAAAAGGCGTTACACACGGACATACATAGCATGTATGTACAACCAATGGAGAACATACAACACCTGTTTGCGAATAAAACAAGAAAAATGTAAACAAAAGATTGGAATATCTATTTTTGCCTAGTACTCCAATGTATAGTGTCGAACTCTTGTATAGTAGATCAGTAAGATATAACATCTCTATCGAAAAAGGATGGAGAACACAACATATGCGACACAAAATAATAGATATTGTTACATGAACAGGTCAGCAGTTTTATTAAAGCTGCACAAAACCGAAGCCAAACTGTGAGTTCATTAAAACCATACACTGCATAGAAGACGCAAGAGTAATATCTTTGCTAGGCTGATTGTTTTAGATCCACATGATCCGTCCTCATTTTCAATAAGGATCTTTAGTCCCTCTCTATATGTAATGCGTGAAACAACAACGTAAAGTTGGCCATGTGTAAAAACTGGTTTTTTTAAATATACGCCAACACTCCTAAGGGTCTCGCCTTGGCTTTTATTAATAGTCATAGCATAGGAAAGTCTAATTGGAAATTGGCGACGCTATAACCTAAAAGGCCATTTTGCGTTTCTAGTTGTCAAAGTGATGCGGGGAAGATAGACAATCTGACCAATACCAGAACCAATCATAATAGCAGCCTCAATCATAACATGGCCAAGTTTCGTAACTATAAGATGTGCTCCATTACACAAGCTAGCAGATTGGTTTAAGTTTCTTATAAGCATAATCAGAACTCCTACTTTCAGGACCAGTCTACGCTGGGGAAAGTTATTTGCATCTATAGAATTGAGAAGTTCAATAGGATAAAGAAGATTAGCATCAGCTGGAGTGTCGGTGGATTTCGATATAGCATCAAAACTGAGATAATCTACCTCATCACTCGGTATTCTAGCTAAAATGAAATAGTTTATTTCGTTAACAACCTCGTTAGTGGGCGATAGTATAGCATGGATGCACAGGTAGTCTGTTTCACGAAAACATTTCTATAAATCAATGTAAATAGAATCTGTTATGGTAGCTATCTTATCACCTTCTGTTGTAATAAGGAACTCATCTGGGATTTCTATCCAAAATGGTTCGGGCTCACTTGGACAGCCGGTAACAGGCACACAACCATCACCAAGAGCTAAAATCCATTGACTGAATTTAGAGACATCACTATGGGCAGATTGGCTTGTAACTATAGCAGACAACCTAATATTAATACATAATGATAGGGCTTCAACGGATTTCCATAGAGTCGAATTTGTAATCATGGCATCGACTATCTGAGACCTAGTTCCCCCTTCAATGACAGGTAAGATTTGCCTTAGGTCACCGCCAAGGACAAAAACCTTACCTCCAAAAGGTAAGTTGGAAAGGTTGCCATCCTCGTTGGACAATATATCATGAAAAATCCGTTCCAACGTCTCAAAAAATCTTCTATGGGCCATAAGGGCTTCATCCCAGATAACAAGACATGCAGATTTGATAAGATCTGTGAGCATGGTTCCTCTCTTTATATCACAGACAGTCGATTCGTCTATATCTATCGGTATCTTGAAGCAGGAATGCGCTATCCTACCTTTAGGTAAAAGAAGGGAAGCAACACCAAAATAAGCTATAGTCATAACAGTAGCTCTGGTAGATCTCAGATATGTTACAATCGCATTCCAAAGAAATGTCTTTCCAGTGCCTCCATAGTTGGATACAAAAAAGAAACCTGGTTGCGTTACAATCGCATTCCAAAGAAATGTCTTCCCAGTGCCTCCATAGTCGGATACAAAAAAGAAACCTGGTTGTTTGTTATTTACGTGTGAAACTATATAGATTTAAAGGCTTTTTCGTGATCAGGATTAAGGCTTGCACTTAAGCTGGCCGACTCGGTAATAAGATCATCAAGATTGCATGTGAGTTCATCGTCTATCATAGTATTAGCGAGGGTAAACGTAACACTCATACTTTTTGCAGGCAAGTTGAAGGAACTCAATCTAGATCCACTTCTTGCTAATAGAATAGACAACTTATCTAGAAAATGATCTTTAAGTTTAGAGATAGGCACCACGTAAGTCGGACTACGAATGGAGCGACACAATCCATGTTGTAAATCATCTGCTAGATCTAACTATTGGACCCAAGAGTAACACCCCCTAAATCCTCTGTGTATTATACACTAGTCCCTGGAACAGTAGCTAGTGTATACAGTAAACAAATATGATAACATCCATAATTTGCACAACTTTATTAATAAATATCAAAGTTTATTACAAGAAAGGCTTACGAGCCAACAATAAAGAACACAGCGAAAGACAAAGAAGAAGTAGTAGAGTCTAGCTAATCTGCTACATGCAATCGATTTGGTAGCATCCTAGTCGTCGAGATCCTCAACAGCTGCGAAGTCCCTCTCCTTTGAAACACATTTTATTAAGTAAGGGTGAGTACAAAAATTTACTCCGCAAGTTACACCCATAACAGAGTTAATGCATGCATGGACATTATCAAAGGAAGGCTTATAGGGTTATTTGTGCAAAATCAATATTTGATATTTTAAATACAATAGCTAAGTTCAAAAGCTCAAGTTTTTACAATATCTAAAAATTGAGTTTTGAATGATTTAATAAAGCTAGTGTAGGAACCAACCTAACACTAACTTAAACACACGCACCAACTCGGGGTTTTAACTCACAATTTTCTCATGGACACCCATCCATATCATAAACTATTTTATAAAATATTTTAAAAACAAAACTAAAGTCTAATCCATGAAAGGCTTTGCTCAGCAAGTCCATGACCGTGGGTACGACTATTCGAATAGTTTGACACTCTGCAGAGGTTATACAACTTTACCCAAAAGAGATAATAACTTTTAATGTCCGTCTGACACACTTCCATAGGTGTGCGACTAAGTGATTATCATAAAGCCTTTACAATATGCCATCCCAAAGTAATCATGCTCGCTAAGGTTTCACTTCCTTTAGATTAAACCATCTGCCGGAAGCTCCTCTTGTGCCATGTGGGAATACATAAAAAGTAGGTCATTCTAACACCCACACATCAACATGGTATAACTAACAATGGAACATTGCATATTAATTAGCCCGGTCTATCCCACTCCAGACTTGTGGTAGTACAGAATGGCTTAACAATCCGTAGCTCATAGATCGGTCCTTAATTAACTAGGCGACTTTCAAAACAATCCTGTCGCCAGTTGAACCCCTTGTCGCCGGTTGAGCTATCTATCGCTAGTTCAACTGGCGACAGAAAGCTATCGCCGTTTAAACTGGCGATAAGCCCCTGACCCCTATAAAACCCTCTTGAAACCCTCAAAATTCGACACATGACTCAGTTTTATTCAGAAAAAAGAGGAGAGAAGAGAGAGGAGGAGAAAAGCTAGCGAAACGCTGTTGTCTAGTTGCTCACCTCTCGGGTAATTTTTTTAACAAAATGGATTACATAGTTTTTGATGTACGGTTATGTAGTGAAGTCCGTTTTACATTTTTTTTTGTGGGCTATTTAGTTTTAGATATGTAGTTCATCGTGTAAATGTTCTTTACACTACAATGCGTCAAATATGTCTGACGTCATCAATTTCAAAATTTACTATAGCCGAGGGACTATTATGGAGGGTCCCGAGGGAATTGATTTGAGTTATTTCCAGTCAGCGGATGTGCCCCTACCAAGACCTGAGCAGCGTACATTCGGCGCTGTGATGCGGTGGTTGTTCCACACATTCCAAGTGGACCGTGATGTGTACGATCTCACATTGAGTTGCCTTGCCCCCCGGGCAGGACAGCCCGCGTATTGGGAGTTAGTGCAACTAAAGGGAACAAATTCATGATGGTCGTATGTACTCATGGCGAGGGAGAGAGGGTGGAAATTGGTCCTTCTGGTCCAGGCTTATGCCAAACCCACTCCAGCATCCGCGTCTGAACAAGAAGGGGTTGCTGACACCGAGGAAGAAATCGGGGACTCCAGCGCGGCGCACACAATGGCTGAAGGACAAAGGGTTGCTGATGCTGTCGATGAAGACTATGCCGAAGTAGCTCCTTCAGTGAGACAAGCTAGTGAGCTTGCTGACGAGGGTGAGGAGCTGGAAGACCAAGTGTAAAGGATGGATCTCGAAGACTGGGACTACATGGCATTGTTTGAAGATGAAGGTTCCGATGACGAGGATAATGCGGACCAGCAGGCGGTTCCATCCGAGTGGAACACATACCAGTTCGAGAACCTCGTCGTCAACGAAGGCTCCCGTGTACCGTGAGAGTACGACCAGACCGAGGTCATACTAGGAGCTATGTACAAATGCAAGGAGGTCGTGCTGGATGCGATCAAATTCTGGGCATTGTTGGTGCAGCGCACATTCACCGTCGTCAAGTCTACCCCAAGATGCTACGAAGTCAAGTGCAGCATAGAGGGATGCCCTTGGCGCGTGCACGCATTTCAGCCCAAGTGGGACACCTACTGGAAGTGCTCTATAGTGGTCCCTCACACATGCGTCGTCGCTGAGTCAGTGTATTCCCACCGGAACCAGTCATCAGGCTTCATCGCCAATCTCATGTACGGTGAGATCGTGGATAATCTAGATTTTGAGCCACGATTCATCATTCAGGCCATTGAGGCAAGGTTACAGTACACTATTAGCTATGCCAAAGCTTGGAGGACAAAACATAAGGCATTGGAATCAAGGTTCAGCACGTTCGAGGATTCCTACCACAACCTCCCTAGGCAACTCCGAGTCATACAAGATAGGAATCCCGGCACTCATGTCGACATTCAAGATGCCATGCATCCGAAGTGGCCTAATAAGAGGGTACTACAGCGAGCATTCTTCGCCTTTGGTCCATGCATCAATGCATTCCGGCACTGTCGTCCAATCTTGTGCATCGATGACACATTCCTGATTGGGAGGTAAAAGGGTCAGATACTGACTGCAATAGCGACGGACGAAAACAATTAAGTTCTTCCCGTGGCATTCGCTTTCGTTGAAAGCGAGAACACGGATAGCTGGCTGTGGTTCCTGAAGAATGTGAGGATTTCTGTTGTGCAAGACCTTCCCAATGTATGCCTCATACATGATCGGCACGCGGGCCTGCTGCGTGCAATAACTTAGCTACAACGAGGAGAGAACGTACCACTTCCATGGCCGGATCTACAGAGCAAGTGGTGCATGAGGCACTTGGGTGCAAACTTCTATAAGCAGTTCCGTAACAAGGACTTGATGAACCTATTCAAGCGGCTGTGCAACCAGAATCAGCAGCGGAATTTCGAAACACTCTTGAAGATTATGGATGACCGGACCCAAACCCACAGAAGGGAGGCAGCGAGAAAGGCCACCCCAAGCGCTGACCAGGCCCCCGAAGCATTGCCACAACTACCCACAGACGGTCTTAGTGTCACGAGGAAGACATGGGCACAGGTGAAATACTTCTCGGACTGGATTGAGCACGAGCCTAAGGAGAAGTGGTCGCTGTTACATGACAGAGGTGGTGCTCGATATGGTATCATGACAACCAACCTAGCTGAGGTCTACAACTGGGTCATGCGCGGCGCCAGGTGCCTCCCTTTGGTTGGTATTGTGGAGGTAATTCTCCGTGGTACCACAAACTACTTTGTTAACAGATGCAGTAATGCGTCGCTCGCCATGGCAAATGATAGAGTACTCTACTCCGCCATGATCACCAAATACATGGAGGAGGAGAGCAAGAAGGGTGAGATGCACCGGGCATTCAAGATGGGCACGAGGGAGCTTCGCTTCGAGATAATGTGCAGGGATAAAGGACGTCGCGGGACAAACCGCGAGAGGATCACCCATGAGTGCACGCTACGCCGCGATAGTTGCGTATGCACTTGTAACAAGCCCCTTCTTCTGCATAGGCCCTGCTCCCATGTCATGGTCGCCTATTCGACGGTGGCGCAGCATCCCGGCCAGTACCTCTCTCACTATTTCATCAAGGAAGTGGTGATGCAAACATGGAGTGGAGAGATGTATGGTTACGCCGTTGTTGGCCATTTCACTGGCCATCCCACCTGGGAGCAACTAATCTGGGCCGCAGACATTGGTAGGCTCAAGGGAAAGGTTGGCCGGCGACAGGTACGACGCATCAGGAACAATATGGACGAGGCAGAAGCCGGACGTCGTACGAAGAAGTGCTCCATTTGCAGGGAGTCTAGGCACACCTTAAAGACACGCCCCACGCGAAATACTCAGGACCAAGGAGACATCGGCATTCCGGATGTTGCCGCGGGGACCTCATCCGGTGCCCTGACCAGAGGCAGTCCACATGGGAGACGTTGAGGTCGTGACTACGAGAAAAAACGGACAGTAGTAATATATTATTACCAATGTTCTGAATTATCATTTCAATTAAGTCTTATAATGTTATGCTGCAAGTTCTGTAATATCAGTGTGTATGAATTCCCAGGCGAATCGCAATATCACTTACCTTCCCCTTTACGAATCGTTGATACTTCAATCGTCCTCGCTAAATTCTTCAAAAATTAACCCTAGTAGAATAACATACGACGATGACAAAATGTTATTGCGAGTCTAACAGATTTGGTACCGTTTAAAATTTATGAAAATAAAAAACTGGCTAAGTGGAATAGGGCTGAGGTACCTATCGCCAGTTCAACTAGCGATAGATACCTCAACTGGCGATAGGGACATATTTTTGTAATTTTTTAGGGGGCTATTTATTTTTGTAAATATCTTTTAAAATTATATTATTTTTTAAAAAAATTCCTCAATCAGAAAGGGAGAGAAGATGTCGTAATCCAATAATATTATCATGTATGCAATGAGTGGTTGCCCTATGTATGGGTCTGAACTTTAGTCTGCTGCTGCTGCTGCATCTGCTGCTTTGGTTGTGCGCCCATCAAATATGTAATCGTTCAATATCAGCCTGTTGTACTACAATATTAATCCTGTGTGGATTTAGTGCTTGTGTTTAGTCAACGGGTTCCTTGCAAAAATTAGTCTTCTAGATTTTTTTTTCTTCATCTGACCTAGTTCTTGTTCATGCAAATATTAATGATATAGCATTCAAATATGATATAGCTTGTTCTTGTTCATTAATTCCATGTTATTTGTGGTTCGGACTTTATTGAACTCCTAATTAATTGGCTTTATTATTGGTATGAAATGCGTTCATCGCACTATATTTGTATGATATAACATTCAAATAGAATATTGACCAGTCCTGAGAAATTTGTAGCTTATAAATTTCAGAAATAAAAGGTACAAATAGAAATGAGTAAGTAACAAATACACTTAAAGTGTTAAAACCAGGGGTATGATGGTCTTGTCGTCTCAAATCTTCATTTTCAGAGTTTTGGGAGTGAACCTTCTACCAAACGCTTCTCCTAGTCAGCTTCAGATTCTCATAGGAGTGAATGCTTTGAGAATCAGAAGCTGAGAGCAGAAAAATGAGGAGCGGAGCTCTACCAAATATGCCCTAATTGTTTCACTTTTAGTTTTTTTTTTGTTGCTCCGAATCGAACAACTGAGATTGATATCTTAAATGAGATCTGATGAGTGGGGTGGATATACACTAGTCGCCCCTAGAGAAAATTGTGTGCGTTGTAAACCAACATGAAAAAATCAATATAATTTCTTTTAGACGATTACGCCACTAGTTAGCATTCAGGTTAGGCTGCTCCCAGTGGGTGGTTTCTTACTGCAGTTTCTTATTGTATGAAAGACATTTAAATACCACCTTCCAAATGCATAGTATCTTAAAGTATTGTATCTTAGACCTTTGATATAGAGCATTTACTAGTATTTCTACCTAGGAAACTGTGTATGAGTGGTATCTAAATAAGATACCAATCTGCTCTCTCTCTTTCTTAATTGCAGTGCCACATCATATTTTTGTCTACGTGATAGCTTTAAAAAACTTGTCAAAGTGGAGCATTGCCAAACATCTAAACCGCTGCGTGGGGCATCGTTAAGAGAGCAGCCGTTGGACAACCAGATCAAAGACCTCAAGGTTAATGCTCCTTCGCTCCTTGGAGCCAATCACCAGCTCCCAAGTGCCCTATCTGTCACGCACATTCTTCATTCCCATGGACACGTGTCAGAAACAGCACACTTGGCCAACACCACTACAGCCACTCTGCCTTTAAAACCCCCTTCAAACCATGGCTTATTCGTTCCACTTCCAAAGCAAGAAGAACTAGAAACCAGCCAAGAACTCTTGTTCCTTAGTTTCTTGCTGCCTTTCTTGATTGATCCAAGAGGCCATGGCCACAGCCATGGATCGCCAATGGCGTTGCCTTGCTTCCTCTACTACTAGTAGTAGTCCCGATCTTTCGTCGCCACCACTGGGCGCGATGGAGTACACAGAGCTGATCCATGCACTCGCCGCCCCAGTGCAAGCTGAGGCTCCGGCCGTGGCGTTCATGGACGCCGAGCAGAGCCCCGCCGTGGTTCTTGGCGCCAACTACTACCAGTTGATCACACCGGCGCAGGTGGCTCACTTCCGCTGCCTGCGTCGGCCGGGCGTGGCGGGCGGCGGGGGCCTCGGCCCGGCGCCGTGCGCGATGAAGCGGTACTGCCCGGCGCCGGCGGCGAAGCTGTACCGCGGCGTGCGGCAGCGGCACTGGGGCAAGTGGGTGGCGGAGATCCGCCTGCCGCGGAGCCGGACGCGGCTGTGGCTCGGCACGTACGACACCGCCGAGGAGGCCGCGCTGGCGTACGACGGCGCCGCGTTCCGGCTGCGCGGCGACGCGGCGCGCCTCAACTTTCCCGAGCTCCGGCGTGGGGGGCAGCACCTGGCGCCACCGCTGCACCCGTCCGTGGACGCCAAGATCCAGGCCACCATGACGTCCGCCGATGCGTCGTCGGCGACGGAGACGCCGCCGACGCCCGCTTTGCCTCTATCCGAGACCGTGGGCATCAAGAACGAGACGGGATGCTTCGGCTCTGAGGCCCCGATAACGACAACGGCCGACGGTGCAGACGTCTCATCCACCGGGTCGTCGTCGTCGTGGCAGGCGGCGCTGCTACCGGAGATGCAGCTGCTGGACTTCTCGGAGGCGCCGTGGGACGAGGCCGATGGATTCGCGCTGCGCAAGTACCCGTCCTGGGAGATCGACTGGGACGCCATCCTCTCCTGATGCGGTGCAATCACCATTTTTGTCGATGGCATTGTCCCGGAGGAATTTGCGTGCAGTTGCATTGTGCTGTGGACGGACCTGGGCCAACGGTCGTGCTGGGCCGGCACGGCACGGGATACACCGTGGCCGGCACCGGTGCAGTCAGTCCGTCACCGAGGACGGCCTCCGGATCCATGGCCACCCGGGCAGGTGAGCCTTCTGTTAGATAATCTTTGTTTTAGTATGAGTTTCTGTTTTTACTTCCGTGTCTAAGTTGGCTTCATGTTAAGTCGAGTCCGTTTTGTAGTTGAGTCCGTATGTTATTCAGTTAACCCAGCCTTTATAAGGAGCTGTAATGTGAGAAGCAATGTAAGACAGAGAAGAAGCAATAGACAAATCAGAAAACGATGCATGCAGTACATGCAGCACCAAAAGCTTCTTGCGTTCTTGCTTCGTGCGTGTGTGAGTTTCCAGAGCATGCGTACGTGAGTTGCTTGCCTCCAACAGTGCGTGTGTTGTGCTCCCGGGAGATCGGCTTCAAGCGTGATTTTTAATCTTCGTTCGAGCTGTTCCAACAATTAGTATCAGAGCTTCAGGTTTAATACCCTAGCTGCTGCCCCGGGAGGGATGATCTCGACTTCCGGGGTGGCATATACGGCGGAAGTGCGCGCGCGGCGGCAAGACCGATGCACTGTATGGTGCATACGGCTTCGTGACGAGGAGGAGACTGAGTTTTTGATTTGTGCTTAAGATTATGTCGCGTTCTCCGGGAAGTTGTGTCACCGGTGACGAGGCAACGTCTATGTGCGCAAGGATCAGATGACATTGGTGGCTATCTATGGAGGCATCTCGGAGGAAACGCTCTTCCTACTGGTCGAAAAGGAGACGGTCATAGCTGTGTAGAAGACGTTGAAGACGATGATGCATCTTAGTGCCGATCATCGAAAGGCAAAGGTGAAGAACGTTGATAAGATGTGTTCGCCGTCCTGAGTCGAATCCGTGTGTTACTCAAGTTGAAGTTGTGACCAACTTGAAATCTGAGTACGAGTTAGGGTGCAAGTCGTAGTTGAGACCGACTCCCTCAATGAGTAAGAGTCCAAGACGTGTTTGAGTTGTGCCACCGTCTTCGGACAAATAAGTGTGAGCTAAGTTGAAGTTGTGTCCAACTTGGAGCCCAAGACGTGTTTGAGTTGTGCCACCGTCTTCGGCTAAGTGTGTGGGAGCTATGTTGAAGTTGTGTCCAACTGGCAGCACACGTAATTTAAGTAAGTATACAAAGATTATGAAGTGATTGTTAGATAATCTTTGTTTTAGTATGAGTTTCTGTTTTTACTTCCGTGTCTAAGTTGGCTTCATGTTAAGTCGAGTCCGTTTTGTAGTTGAGTCCGTATGCTATTCAGTTAACCCAGCCTTTATAAGGAGCTGTAATGTGAGAAGCAATGTAAGCCAGAGAAGAAGCAATAGACAAATCAGAAAACGATGCATGTAGTACATGCAGCACCAAAAGCTTCTTGCGTTCTCGCTTCGTGCGTGTGTGAGTTTCCAGAGTATGCGTACGTGAGTTGTTTGCCTCCAACAGTGCGTGTGTTGTGCTCCCGGGAGATCGGCTTCAAACGTGATTTTTAATCTTCGTTCGAGCTGTTCCAACACCTTCGTGGCCGCCGTCCGCTCGTGACTCTGTAAAAGAAAGCCTTCTTGACATTGCCAGCAAATGCTTGCATGGGGAAATTTAAATTTTGTTTGTATCATTATTGCTAGCGTGACATAGTATTCATCTTTAAAGACCATATTCACAAAGCATGATTGGAGCTTGATCTATTTCATTTATACTCTGCTTGTATTACTTACTAAACATTGTGTAGCCCTTACAAACACGGAGCCTTTGCATGTGGAGTAACCAAAGCGAAGATTGTTTATTACTACTAACGTGACATGAATTTATACACGTAGCATAGCCGGCAATAAGATGCTAGCACACTTAAATATTAAACTATTTCTAATATCGTGCTAGAGTGTTATTCGATGAGATTTTTTCACACGAGAAGACGCACTCGTCAATTGCAAATTTTTATTTTTGGGGCAATCTACAACGTACCAACGGCTTGATGGAGCTATCGTATTACCAGTTAGCTTGTCAAGTTGTCGATCAAACTTTGGAACCTTTTCTTTACATTTTTTTTTGTTTTCGCAAAGGGGGTGCATTTGATTATCGTACATAGTTATCCTCAAGTCTCGGCGCGTCAGAGGGGTTAGGGTTTGGGGAACAGAGCGGATAAAATTACAACACTGGCGGCGACAGATGGGAGGCTATTCTAGGGTTCCGGCGACCACCGGCGAGTGGGTTCATTCGTGGGAATCGATGTAGGGATTGGAAGGAAGGAGAAGGATTGGGAGGAAGGATGAAGAAAAGAACGGGGAGCGGGTAGTAGGCAGGTGAGGCCCATGCGATGGACTCTCCGGCCACGAACACCATCGTTTCGTGAAAAAGCGACAACCCAATGATCAACAAGTTCAAGGGCGTGGATCAAACGAAAAAAAAACAATGATCCAATGATCAACAAATGCAAGGGCGTGGATCAGACGATCGATTAGATTAGTGATATCATTTGTATTTCTTTACTACTTAAAAAGAACGTACTGGTGGTGGTACTTCTCCCCTCCCCTCTCCCCTCTCGTCACAGGCTAAATCGCGCTGCCAGGTGGGGCTGACCTACTTCCCATTGCCATCTTCGGCAATCACCAATTCCCTCATGTGCAATCTATGTTCCATGCCAAACAGAACCGCCGCTTCTCCCTCTCTCTCAAGCACGGAGGATCTGACGAACAACAACTGCCTCTGATTTTTATACTCCTTCAACTGAATCCTCGATTTGTACACCACTCAGCCGCTCCACATTCGTCTTGTCACATTCCCTTTTCTGCCGACTCACACAAGCCCGACCGACCTCTTGGACGTTGTTGCTGCAATTGGCCCACTCCACCTCCGTTGTCATCTGTTAGAATAGGACTCTTGTATTTCCTTATCTGTATATGGCAACCCTCTTTGTACTCCCTATATATATTGCCCATTGGACCTCTTGAATAGATGCACATATTATTCATAACATGGTATCAGAGCAAGGTTTCTAACCTAGCTCTCCTTCCGCTGCCATCCTGCCGCCCGACGCCGTCGGCCGCCCGGTCACCGTCCGGCTCGAACGCCGCCGCGAGTCGCTGCTCCCGGAGCCGCGCCGCCGCCGTGCCTGAAGCCATCGTGTGCACGGGCCGCCTAACGCTGCCATCGCGTGCACGGGCTCCGCCAATCGGGAGCCAAGGCAACGCCGCTCGAGCCCATCTCTGCCGACGGGGAGCCCGTCGCCGCAAGGATGCTGCCACCACCGCCGCTGCCTTGTCTCCCAGGAGCTCGACGCGCCGCCGACCGGGAGCCCGACGCAACGCCGCTCGAGCCCATCTCTGCCGACCGGGAGCCCGCCGCTCGTTGGCCGCCGCCGCAAGGATGCTGCCACCATCGCCGCTGCCCCGTCGCCCAGGAGCTCGACGCGCCGCCGACCGGGAGCCCGACGCATCCACCCGCTTGTTCGCCGCAAGGCCGCCGCCTGCCCACCGGGAGACCCACCGCCGCAGGGCCGCCGCCGCCGCTACAAGCAGGGGGAACCCTAGTTCCCCCGTGCCTCTTCTTGTTGCTTCGCAAGGGCCGGCCGTAGCAAGCTGTCTTTTTAGCCCGACCCAGAAAGAAAAAAAACAGTACGTTGATCTAACCGCCGCGCCATCCAGCGCCGCCTGTTAGCCTTTGTTGCCTTGGTTGCCGCGCTGTCCAGCGCCGCCTACCGATGGCTTTCGTTCCATCAGCTGCGATCCCATTCTCGGGAACCAAGCTTCATGGAACGAATTACAGGTTGTGGTCTTAACTCATGGAGATCACGCTCGATGGTCTCCGCCTCTGGGGACATGTTACTGGTACCCGACCTTGTCCGTCGTCGCGGTTCGACCTCCTCCCGAACAGACCTATACGCACCTTCTACGAAGATGAGGCATGCGGCGAGGCGAGGTAGCCGCCGCCGCCGCGTCTTTGCGATGAGGCCTTCGGTATGCCATAGACACTTTTGAGCGCCGGTGTCTTGGCGAGACCGTGTTCGAGCCATCACGGTGGTCGATGTCGGCGACTCCATCGGCCGGACATCGTTGGTGCGCGTATCACTCGTCGAATCCGGGAGTACTTGTGCGGCGATACAGCAGAGCGGCGATGCTCGGTTCTTTCGCGCCGCCGCGTGAGTTGAGAACCGCCGCCAGATGACTCCTCGTCGGCGACTTCTTCCGAGCCCTAGCGGTCTGGCGCCCGGTGAACGAGCTCGCTTCTCCGCTCTGTCAGGAATGTCATAAAGTGCAGAAGGCGGATCGTGATCGCCTTCGCCTTTATGACTTTGTCTGCCGTATGCACCCCGAGTTTGAGCTCGCGGGGCTCGATTCTTTGAGCCGCTCACCACGCCAAGCGATTCTGAGGCTCTTCGGCGCCGTCTTTGAGGAGCTTACGCGCGAGTTAGCGGCGACGCTTGTTCCGACTGTGCTTGCTACCCCTTCTTCTTCGACTACACCGCCGGTTTGTGCTTCGACTATAGGATCTTCTCGATTATGCATTTACGCTCCGCTTTTGCACCAACCGGGGTTGATGCAATTATTGCAAGAACTTCGAACACGACTACGGCGTTGTGCGGTGCGCAAAGAGAACAAGGCGTGTGGGCGATCAAGAAGCGAGGAGGCCCTTCCTCGGCGAAGGACGACCCCGCCACGTCAGACCTTCTCGGCGAGTGACTGCATTGGCAGATTACGTCGAGCTCTACTTGCCAGCCTCTCTCACGGCTCGATGAGTTACGCCGGTCTAGCTCGACGTCTCCTCCGGTACTTCTTGGGTTCTAGATTCGGTGCCTCTTTCCACATGACACCGGACTCCACATCTCTCACGTCGATTGGATCTCTGTTTTCCTATCTCTGTCGATACCGCGGTACTCCTTTGTCCATCACCGTCGGGCAATCTTTTGTCCACCGACTTTTCTTTCGATTGTTTCTCATATTCCCGACTTACCATGCAACTTCTCTCGGTGGGTCACTCACCGATCTCATATGAGTTGGTTTTGACTCTCACTCTGTTTTGTTCGGACCGGCGCAGACGGGGGCGGTACTTGGGGTGGCCGCGCCGTAGGGATCGTCGTGGTCTCTACATCCTTGATCGCCTCCACCTTCCGTCCACTTGATTGCTCTGTCACTTCTCGACTACTTCCACCGCCACCTTGCTAACACCTCACGGAGTTTTTGCGCGATGGCATCACCGTTAGGTCACTTGTGTGGGTCCGTCTTTCTTCATTAGTTCGTAGGGTGTTCTTGGGCGTATTCTCGTTGACACGACCATGTTTTGTCAGGGTTGTAAGCTGGGCAAGCAGCTACAACTTCCTTATCATTCTAGTGAGTCCTTGTCTTCTCATCCTTTTGACTTAGTTCATTCCGATGTATGGGGACCTGCGCCTATTATCTCTAAAGGCGGGCATAAACTTTATGTGATCTTCATTGATGATTATTCCCGTTTTACATGGATTTTTCCTATGTCTAATCGTGGTCAGTTTCTTGCGATCTATCGTAGCTTTGCAACGATGGTTCGTACTCAGTTTGATTCTCCCATCCGTACTTTTCGCTGTGATTCTGCCGGCGAGTATTGTTCTAGCGCTTTTAGACAGTTTCTTTCTGAGCAGGGCACTCTTTACCAGTCTTCTTGTTCTGGTGCCCATGCTCAGAATGGGGTTACTGAGCTCAAACATCGTCATCTGATTGAGACTGCCCGCACTCTTCTCCTTGCCTCTCACGTTCCACCACGTTACGGTGAAGGTTGCTTTCTCTGTGCATATCTCATCAATATGCAGCCTTCCACTACTCTTAAGGGTGTCAGTCCTATAGAGCGCCTCTACTCTCGAGCCCCCCAGTACACTCATCTTCGTGTTTTTGGTTGTACTTGTTTTGTTCTGTTGCAGCCTCGTGAGCTCACTAAATTGTCGGCCCAGTCAGTTGAGTGTGTGTTTCTTAGTTATAGTTCTGAGCATAAGGGTTATCGCTGCTGGGATCCTTCTGCTCGACGGATCAGGGTTTCACGAGACGTTGTCTTTGACGAATCTCGACCTTTCTTCTATCGAGATTCGGCTCCTCCTGTTTCCACCGTTGAGTCGATTTCGTGGTTGTCTCTTTCTGACTCTTCACCCATTTCTCCACTATCACGCCTTTCCCGGTGCGTCCCGGTGGTTCCTTCGCATTACCTCGCCTCGTGCTGCCTCTGCGGCACACCGCCTCTTGTTCTGCACCACCACCGTCTCGTTTCTCTGGTATTCACTACCGCAGACGTCCTTGTCCTTTGAGTCTCCTCTCCTAGTATATTGCCGACACCCACATCTGATCCTCCTGATGATGCTCCTCGTTACGTCCTTCGTGACCGGACATCCCGACCTCCTAATCGTCTTGGATTTGCTCCGATAGCTCATGCTCTCTCACATCGAGCCTAGTTCTTATCGTGAGGTGCTCCTCATTCGAGTGGCAGCTCGCTATGGCGAAGGAGCTTGATGCTCTTCGACGTCACGGAGACTTGGGATATTGTACCGACACTGTGCATGCTCGTCCGATCACGTGCAAGTGGGTGTACAAGATTAAGACCGGCCGATGGTACTATCGGCGCTACAAGGCTCGTCTTGTGGCTCGCGGCTTTCAGCGAGTGCAGGTCGTGACTACGATGAGACTTTGCCCCGTTGCCCATATGACCACTGTTCGCACTCTTGTTACGGTTGCTTCTGTTCGCCGGTGGTCTATCTCTCAGCTTGATGTTAAGAATGCCTTTCTTAATGGTGTTTTGCATGAGGAGGTCTACATGCAGCCACCACTTGGGTATTATGTTCCTGATGGACATGTCTGTCGTCTTCGTCGTGCTCTTTATGGCCTCAAACAGGCTCCTCGTGCCTGGTTTGCGCGTTTTACCTCAGTGATTACTGCTGTCGGTTTCACTGTCAGTTCCCACGATCCTGCTCTTTTTGTCCATACCTCATCTCGGGGTAGGACACTGCTTCTTCTGTATGTTGATGACATGCTCATCACTGGTGACGATTCCTCCTTCATCACATATGTGAAGAAGCACCTCAGTGAGCAATTTTTGATGACTGATCTTGGTTCTCTTACATACTTCCTTAGGATTGAGGTCTCTTCCATGCCCGAGGGCTATTATCTCTCCCTGCAGTATGTCGGGATCTTCTTGACCGGCCTGGTCGGCCGACACTCGCACCATCGAGACTCCCATGGAGCTATCCCTCGGCCGTTCGTGTCACGATGGCGATCCTCTTGAGGATCCTACCGATATCGTCATCTTGTTGGGAGTTTGGTGTACCTTATGAGCACTCGTCCCGATATTGCTTATCTTGTTCATATCTTGAGTCGGTTCATGGCTCGTCCTACCCATCTTCACTCTGATCACCTTCTTCGTGTTCTTCGCTACTTGCGCGGGACCATCTCTCGTCGTTTGTTTTTCCCTAGCTTCACCTCACTACAGCTTCAGGCGTACTCCGATGCGACCTGGGCTAGTGATCCTTCTGATCGTCGTTCTCTTTACGCTTCTGTGTTTTCTTAGCTCCTCCCTTATTGCAGAAGACTAAGAAGCGCATGCAGCTTCTGTTCGAGTGCGAGGTGAGTTGAGAGCTATGGCAGCGTGATGCAGAGATTACTTGGCCGAGGTGGCTACTTGCAGATTTTGGAGTGCACGTGATGGGACCTCGACTCTTTTGTCCGACAAGATGCAGTGCTATCAAGATGCCCAGACCCATCAAGCATGAGCTCACCAAGTACATTGGTGTAGATGCTTCATTCACTCGCTCACAGGTGCAGGAAGGAGTACTTGCTTTACAGTTTGTGCCATCAGAGTTACAGATTGCTGACTTCTTCACAAAGCCACAGACTAGAACACAACATTTGTATTTTCTCTTCAAACTCAGTGTGTGTGATCCACCATGAGTTTGAGGGGGAGTGTTAGAATAGAACTATTGTATTTCCTTATCTGTATATGGCAACCCCTTTGTACTCCCTATATATATTGCCCATTGAACCTCTTGAATAGGTACACACATTATTCGTAACATCGTCATCACCGGACTGCTCGCTAGAGCCAATGTCAGACGCCAGGGACGTGAGCCTCCTCCTTATTGTCGCCGCCGTCTGTGTCAAGGGCCACCACCTGTACAAGAACCACCGACTAATTTCTTCACCGCGACAATATGAAGTACGACACTGCGGCGCTGGGCGGCATCAACAATGAGGAAAATGAGGTGGGGGTAGTTGTGCAGTGATGACAACACAGGCGTCGGCGCTCGTCATCAGCCCGTACGGTAATGGTAAGGCAGGCACATCGAGGTTAGCCGGGACGGCAATGGCGCGTTCCTATGGTGCAGGTAGCCGAAGTTCGCTGGCACGCACGGCTGTCAGCGTCTCGTGGTTCCCGGTTTTTTCGACACGAAGGTGACAGGGTTCTCATTTTCAAGGCGCTCGACACCGGCTACTGCCACAAACAGTTCGGCCCTCCACCCACAGGTGATCAATTATTTGCATGGGAAACGTGCTGTCAAAGAACAAAGCAATCTGTAACTTGGTATTTGGTAATCAACAGATACTCCCCGGATTACAAGTCTGTAGTGCAGAACATACAAATTTGGTTTCTCATTTGTAAATGTAGATACGAATGATCTTTTAATGAGTTAGAATTGGGAAGCATGTACAAAGATATTTCTATTAAACAAAGCATATATATAATCTCTGTTTAATTTTTGCTCTCTTTTTGTTGCAAGAATACCGCATTAATTTGTAAATGCCTGCTACTATGTTAGTAACTTTCAGTTTTCATTTAAGCAGACAGTTTGCAGCTTATATTTTGTTCAGTTGTGACAAGCATGAGCAACATAGACGCTTTGCGTCTGACGTAGCTGCTTCAGCCGGATTTCATGGGAAAAAAGATGGTTTGTAAACTCTTGTTGATATTTGTTTTCTTCAAACTGTTTGTCTTGTTGGAATGTTCAAACTTTTAACTTTTTGGTAGAAGTTGGAATATTCAGACTTGACATGCATCATGTGCACAATTTACCGCCATACCTGTTCTTGCCGCTAATCCCTTCTAAGTTTGCGCAACATTACGCCAGGCGCTATATAGAGCTCAAGGCGTGAGGCAGGCGGAGTACGGTGGCGGAGTCACAACCTAGGCTAGGTGGAGTTGTGATAGGCAACGGCGGAGCAGGGGACCTAGTATCGTTCCTATCAAAGAAGAAAGGAAAGCAAAGAAAAAAAAAAACATGCAGCATATATGGATGTCTAAAATAAAAACAACACCACTGGGGATTGAACCAAGAATCACCGGTTTCGTAGACCGACGCCTTATCCATCGGGGCATGTAGTTTCTATACTTGTTGCTGTTTGAAAATCATATAACTAAATTTTATTTGGTGTTTTTTTTCAATCTTTCCGAAACCGAGCTAGTTTAGTGGTGCTGACGATCTCTTAACGCTAAGGTGAAATCGGCCAGAACGAACCCTTCTCCACCTAAATCCCCAGTCAATCTCCCACACTCCGACTCGCAATCGGGCTTAGAGCTAGGCATTGGGCCATGCCGTGCCTGTCGTGCTTCGGGCCGCGTCGTGCCGTGCTGGCATGGCCCGGTCACCCCGCCGTGTCGTGCCGTGCCAGCCCACCTCGCCTCTGGCTAGGCCCAGGCACGGCCCAAAACCCGTTGTGCGGGCCGTGTCGTGCCGGCCCAAGCCTTGCTCTAAGTAACTATAGACGGCGAAGGCAACGACGACGATGGTGGCGGCGATCGCTATCTTCATTTCTCTCGTGCCCGCCTTGTTAAAAATCTAGTTAAAATTAATTAATTGCGTAAAAACATAGGCACGTAAATATTTCGGGGAAAAAGTGAAATTTTATTGATTTTTTACACATACAATGTTACTGTCTCATTAAAAATCTTACGCCCCAGAGTGGGGTTTTCTGAGTAAGGAAAAGAGTACAATAACATATGACGGTCATCTATGCCGTAGTCTCCGATGCTTAGCGAGAACCGCGAGCATCAATGGGAGTCGGAGCCGGAGGAGGACTAGGGGAGCGGCGGCGAGAGCTTATACTAAGTCGTCATGCTGCTCTTTTCGTGCTACAACTCCTCGGTAGCATATCGCTCGGGAGCTCCTTCGTGCTTTGACTCCTTGGTAGCATAATGGATGTATGGATGGTGAATAAATGAAGAGAGTAAATGGATGTTGAAGAAATAAAGAGATTTGATAGATGTTGAATAAATGAGGTGAGCTGGGAGTGGATGAATAAATGAGGTGAGCTGAGAGTGGATGAATAAATGAGGTGAGCTGAGAGCTCATTTTATAGGCACGGTTGCACGGAGCGTCGGAGAGAGCTGTTGTCACTCTGTCTCTCGTGGCTTGCCCATTGTCTCTCGCGATTGAAAAAAGACTTAGCCGTTGTCACTCGTACATCGGTCACTCGCTGTCTCTCTCTATCTTTTTTCCCCTGATTCCCTCTCCCTGTCTCTCTCGATTCGAATGAAAGCCAAACACTGAGTCTCCTCGGTCTTCACCCCCACCCAGCACCAGTGGCCATTGTCCTCTCTTCCTTCCTAATCACCATTTTACTTTTGTCATATCACCTTTCATCTCTCAATCAATGTCCTTTTTCCACCCTTCCCCATGGCTCGGTTCCCCCAAATCTCCACTGCCGCCTAGCCCCCAATCCCCCATCCCGCCACTAGGCCATAAGGCCATGAGCCATTGAGCCCCAGTCCCCCAATCCCCAATCCCCATCCCCACCAGGCCACCACATGGCCGAGCGGCGCAGCGGGAGGCGAGGAGGCACAGCGGAGGAAGCCGAGCGGCGCGGGAGCCGAGGCGGGAGCGCGAGGAGGCACGGCGTAGCAGCGAGGTAGAAAATTTGGAGCCGCCTCCCTCTGGTGCTCCATGGTGGCCCGACGCTGCTGCTGCCGCCGGCTTCCTCGTGGCTACCTGTGCGCCTCCCTGGACTGCTCTGACACGCGTGCGCCTGTGCGCCGCCCCCTCCCCGGCTGGTGTGGCCTTCGGTCGCGCGGCCCCTTGCCTGCGTCCGTGACTCTTCTCTCCCCCCCCATGGCTCAGCCCCACGGTGTTGCGCCTGGCTTCATGGTGATACCGGCCTCCGGTTTGGGCCGCCCCCACAACTCCTCCTCTGAGCCCCCTACCACTTCCCCATGGCGCCGCCGCCTAAGCTGTTGGGCTCGGCTCCGCGCCCCTGGTGCTCGCACCTCTCCGGCTCTCCTGTGCCCCGACGCTGCCGGCCTCTACTGCTGCCTCGTGGCTCGAGCTGGCTGTCTTGGTCCAGCGCGGAGGCACGGCGGGAGGCGGAGCGGCGAAAGGCGAGGAGGCATGCCGGCCGTGGGAGGCTCCCCGAGGCCCTGCGCCCTGGTGTTTTCGCCTCTCCAGCTCGCCCTGGGGAAGCTCCCCGAGGTGGCCATGGGAGGCGTGCCGACCGTGCCCGCTATGCTCACTGTGTCGTGTCGGCCTGAGCACGGCATTCATGCTGTGCCAGCTCAGCCTACCACGGGTTGGACCGTGCTAGGCCAGCCCGAGAAAGCACGGCCCGACTCCAGCTCTAACCGGGCTCCGAGTTCGCCTCCACGCCGCGCCCGGATTGCTCGCCGACTCCTGGGGCGCGCGTCCATATAAACACAAGGCCACGCGAGGCGCGATCTTGGAAACCATCACCGAAGCATCAAACCAACGCGCGCACAGCTGAGCTCTGTGCAACCCGCGCCTCTCGCTCGGTCGATCGGCGCCGTCCCAATGGACTCCCTGTCCTCCGCCACGCCATCGACGTCTTCGTCGGAGACGGCCGAGTGGAAGCCACAGTAAGTTCATGATTTCACGCCTTTCTTTCACCCCTTCATTCCCTCATCATATATAGGCCCATAAATCAAGCACTAGCATCGAACAAAAGAAACTCGCATGCTTATCCTGATATCACCTAAAAGAAGAGGAAAGCTGCGAATTCAGTAAAAAAAATCGAGAACATGCAAAAGCTTTACATGTCATTTCATTAAGAAGAATGAACTTACTGTGGCTTACACCATAAAACAACTAAGAAAACCTCCATGGATACAAGAATATCTATTCACGACCAGATAGCGACAACAAATTCTTGTACCACAAACAACTATGAAAACCAACAATGGATACAAGAATCTCCTGCCATGCTCGGTGCTCCATAGCAATCTTTCATGATGAATTCGTTCTAAAATCTCTGATGATGTGCTGTACTTGCCACTGAAAACCCGAGCGTTCCTTCCCTTCCACAAAAGCCAGCAAACAAAAGGTCAAGTCCTCGTTTTTGTTCCTTAGGCAGGTTTTTTCTTGCTGCCAGCCAACAATCCACAAGCTGTGTATCTCCATTTGGCATGAGGTTCCTATGGCCTGCAGCAGAAAAGGTCTAGAACCAAACTTGCTTGGCCACAACGTATTCTATAAGAAGATGGTGCAAAGTTTCCTCCTCTTGTGAGCACATACTGCAACATGCCCGGGTGAGACAATCCCCTTCGGCGCAGTCTGTCCGTCATCCAACACTTGTTTTGAATCGCTAACCAAGCAAAAAAATTGCACTTCAGTGGAGCTTTGGAATTCCAAACTTGCTTGCTGCATGACATCCTTGCCAAACCCTGAAAAAAGCTTGATAAGCTAAACTAACCGTGTAAATAGCAAACGATGACCATCTCCAAATAAATCTGTCCATGCTTCCTTCCTGCAGTATTACTTGTGATAACTTGTTCCACAAGTGGAGATACTCTCTAAGTGCCACAATTGATATACTTCTCTTAATATCGTTGGTCCAAGCATTATTAGCTAAAGCTTCCTGTACTGTTCAGCTTTGTTTAGCACGACTGTGTGATGGGCTTAGTTACTTCAGCGGGTTTTGCTTGGACTTTTGGACCAGTAGGCTGGACCAGTACGTGGGCCAAGAGGCTTGTTGAAACACAAGACATTGAAGAGAAGTATAAAAACAACCAGCGGCTGGAAAGAAGGGGCATCGATCAAAAGACAGAACAGAAGGCTCATGCCTCATCCCCTCTTCCTCCCTGCTGCTTCCCAGTCCCCCTTCTTCTTCATCCCCAATCTATTTGCTTCTTCTCAATCCCTACTTCTATTCTCCCCTAATTAGTATCCCCAAGCACTTTTATCTGGAGTGGATTTGAGACCTTTGTATCCTGTGTTTGGCAAGTATTCGGAGTTGACTTGAGTTCATCAGTCAATGTTTGTAACAAATGGTATCAGAGCATTCGATCCTGGTGGTTTCGTGCTTCGAGGTGGCCATGAGCGACGCTGAGAAGGAGAGCGAAGCACGGTGCAAGGCGATGTTGAACAAGTTAATCTCTGATGTGAAGAAGCAAACGTTGGAGATGGAAGACATGGCAATACGCATGAACAAGCTCACAGTCAGCTTGAAGGCCATCGTCTGGCCGCTAGGAGCACCCGTTCATGCCTTGCCACCGTCCATATATGCGCCAATGGCCACCCTTGTCGCTGCTGTGGACCACGTCGTGGCGGTAGCTACTCCATGTGCAGATGCTGCCCTCGCCCCCAAGTCGCCCACCAAGTGCTCGACGTCGCGGTTGTGTACAACCTCTGCAGAGTGTTAAACAATCTATTCGAAAAGTCGCGTCTGTGGTCATGGATATGCTCGGGGATTTCATACGAGGGGTAGATTTTCATAAAATTATTGGGAAGGGACAAGCTGTGAATTAAACTCATATGGCTGTGTGAAAGAATTTGATTAGGCTTTGTGTCTTTGCGAAAATAACTGTTAAATTATTATTGTCTAATTGTTTTGAATTACGTTTTTAATATATTATTTCTATTCGATTGCAAATACTACTTTATTGCAAAATAACTACAAAAGCCATTTCTTTTGGAATAAGCTATCATCTATATTTTTGCATTTTGTGGTACAACTTGTTGAGTACTCATTCTTGCTGCAATCATTCAGCTGAAGTGGGAATCGTCGCTCACTTTTGAGGAGGAGTTCTACGAAGGTGCTGATCGTTTGGTCTTGATCCCAGTCGGTTGCTTGTGGCTAGTCGATGGGTTTCTGCTGGAGTTTATTTTGTTCCGCTGTTGCTTATTTATATTTCTGTCAGCCTTGCATGGCTTAATAAGTGTAGACTCAACCATAAGGTCAAAACCACTATTTGTTATTCAAGTTAATCATTTATTCTGTTATTCGTCTTGTGTGGATCGATATTTATCTATATTGACACTGTGTGCACTAGCGTGTTCCTGAACTAGTGCATTATACACAAAGGGTTCAGAATTATATTTTTGGTCCCGACAAGCAGTGTCTCTGAAGCCGACGTCCCTCGTGATCCTACATGGGTTGAGGCGAATCAGGTTTTTGGGAAGCGTTCGCGCGACTGCTCACGGCTTCCTCCTTCTCCATCATCCGCTTCGCGTCGTCTTCTTCGCATCAGACTCTACCGCGACCTTCACCAGAGCGATTCTCTATAAGTCACGATGATATCTTTTGATATGGCTAGGCCTTGCTTCCTAGAAATAAATCATGTGATGATGTTGATGCCTACTTCTGTTAGTGGTGTTCTTGTTCTAGGCTTTGCCTTGTTAGCGTATATACATGAGATATACATATTTGAATTGATCATCATGCTATTGTTTATAGTTCCAAATATGCCCAGTATATATATGTTGCTTTTAATTCAATTATTATTTTAGGAATTATAATAATCACAAAAGTGCGCATATACCTAACAATCCAAAAACCTGATAGGCACTTTGTTATGGCTGGTGTGAAATTCACTGGTGTGAATTTCAAGAGATGGCAAACAAGGGTCTGATTGTGGCTCTCGGCTATTAATTTATTTTGGGTCGTACTGCTACACAACAAATAGAGTATGACATGGCTACAATAATAATTGTCAGGTGCATTCTAAGTGTGTTATCGACCAGTTTTGTGATGTGTATATGCATATGAAGAACGCTACAGATCTGTGGCATGTACCCGAACACAAATTCGCTGCCTTAGATGCTAGACATGAATTGTATGTCATGGAGCAATATCATGATTACAAAATGGTTTATAATCATTTTGTAGTTGAGCAGGCTCATCAACTACAATTCGTTGTGAGGGAACTCACCCACCTTGGTTGTCAATTGCCCGACAAATTTGTGGTTGGGGATATTTTTGCCAAATTGCCTCTAACTTAGAGGAATTTCATCACATCTCTGAAACACAAGAGGCAAAATATTTCTGTCAAGGAATTGGTTGCTAGTCTTGATGTTGAAGAGAAGGTTCGGGCAAAGGACGTGGCACCAATGGTGCAAGAGGGACAGTCTAGAGCGAACATCATGTAGCATATTGACAAAGGGAAAGACGAGATTGTTTCGACTACTAACTTTAAAAGGACCAACAACAGTATGAAGAAAGTGAACATGGAGGATATTACTTACTTTGTTTGTGGTGAGATTAGTCATTGGGCCAAGAAATGTCGTAAATGGATGGGCAAGAAAAATCATTCAGTGCAGAAGAAGTATGCTAATGTGATTATTGGCGAAGCCAAAGCATCCGGTATGGTAATTTACCTAGTGTCTTTTTGGCATGTCAATCTACTGATTGGTGGATCGACACCAATACTAATATTTGTGTATGCACCTATGCATCTATGTTTTCTTCTTAGCACGGGGTTCTTCCGTCCTAATGGAGAAAGGATAACATGCTTTTGTTCTTAGTGTTAGCACGATAGATCTGAAGTTTACTTCGGAAAAGATCATGTGCTTGAAGAATATGCAACATGCCCTTACAATAAATAAGAATCTTGTCAGTAGTTATCTTTTATGTCGAGATGGGTTCAAGTTGGTATTCGAGTTGAATAAAGTAGTTGTGTCAAAATTTGGACTCTTTATTGGAAAAGGCTATGAGTGCGAAGGCTTATTCTGTTTTTCCCTTTCAGATTTTTGTAATAAGGTTTTGAACTATATTTATGACTCTACTTATGGTGGTGAGGCCAATGTGTGGCACTCACGTTTATGTTATATAAATTTTAGTTGTATGTCTCGACTTTCTAGTTTAAATTTAATTTCAAAACTCGAAGGTTCCAAATGCCAAATTTGTGTACAAGCGAAGCAACCTCGAAAGCCTCACAAGGCTATGGAGGAAAGAAATTCGGCAAAATTGGAACTTATACATTCAGACTTGTGTGATATGAATGGTATATTGACAAAAGGAGGGAAAAGAAATTTCATGACTTTAATTGATGATGCCACTAGATATTGTTATGTGTATTTGTTGAAAACAAAGGATGATGCATTAGACTTCTTTAAAACTTATAAAGCTGAGGTTGAGGATCAATTAGACAGAAAGATTAAAAGAATTAGGACCGATCATGATGGAGAGTATTTTTATAATGAGTTCAATCAGTTTTGTGCAGAACATGGAATTATTCATGAAAGGACACCTCCCTATTCACCCCAATCGAATGGTGTTGCTGAAATAAAGAACCGCACCTTAATTGACTTGGTGAATGCTATGTTAGATATTGCGGGTATGTCTAAGGCATGGTGGGAGAAAGCTGTGTTGACTGCGTGTCATGTTCTGAATAGAGTCCCCAATAAAAATAGTGATGTAACTCCGTACGAAGGTTGGAAAGAGAGAAAACCATCACTCTCGTATTTACGTACTTGGGGGTGCTTGGCGAAAGTCAATGTTCCAATAACTAAAAAGCGCAAGCTTGGACCTAAAACAGTGGACTATATCTGTCTAGGATATACTCATCATAGTATAGGTTATAGGTTTCTAGTAGTTCAATCCGGGATATCTGAAATGCCAATCAATATGATAATGGAATCCCGAGATGCTATTTTCTTTAAAAATATATTTCAGATGAAGAATTCACATAGCTCTTCTATTCAAGCAAATGATTTAACTCCTGAACCTACCGCTCCAATTGAGTATATCGAATACACACATGAACACGTACATGAGGAGGATGACAGTGTTGTAGCTCCTTGAAGGAGCAAGAGACAAAGGATTGCAAAATATTTTGGTGATGACTTCACTGTGTACCTTGTGGATGATGTTCCCAAATCTATTTTAGAGGCATATGCATCTCCTGATACAGAGTACTAGAAGGATGCTATTCATAGTGAAATGGATTCCATTATCGCTAACGGAACTTGGGAAGTCACCGATCGTCCATTTGGTTGCAAGCTAGTTGATGCAAGTGGGTGTTCAAGAAGAAGCTTAGGCCTGATGGTACAATCTAAAAGTTCAAGGCTTGGCTTGTGGCTAAAGGTTATACTAAAAAAGAAGGTGAAGATTTTTTTGATACTCACCTATTGCGGATTAACTACTATTCAACAACACTTTAGAATTATGGGCAAATTCATGCTTTTGGGATCTGGTGGAGGATTGTTGGAGTTTTTGGCTTGGCCTATTCATATTCTAATTAAATCCTAGAAAAATCCCAAAGGCCTACTTATGCATGGTGGAAAGTTTAGTACCATATTGCTAGTCTAGGTGGGAGGAGACCAATATATAGGTGGAGTTGGTTTTACCTAGTTGTAGCAAACAAAAGAAGAACACACGCTCACTCTCGCTCACCTTGCCACACCATCACCATCACCCGCCCACGCGCGATGTGTGCGTGAATGGTCTGGCTATTTCGTGTTCGGTTGGCTGTGGAGCTGCAACTTCTTTTTACACCTTAAAACTATGCATACGAATCAGAAACTGAAACCGAATATACTATTTCAATGGGGCTTTTATGGCGCACTTTAACTGCGTTTAATACAAAGTTATTGCTTCAGTTTCTTTCTTATGGATGATTCTATATGAAGGAGAGACCTCTCCTCTCAGAAGGTTAGAATAGAGAAAAAACCTCTCAGAAACAGAATAGGCTCAGAATCAGTATCGTCTTGTTGCCTGTTTGCTCTATGTTGCGCAACATTAGCTTCTCCATTCCTTCTTCGGCCTACACCAACATGGGGAGAGCAGTATCTCCGAAGCCGGCATCCCTCTTGATCCTGCATGGGTTGGGGCGAATCAGGTTTTTGAGAAGCGTTCGTGCGACTGCTCACGCTTCCTCCTCCATCATATATCCTCTGCGCATCGTCTTCTTCGCATCAGACTCTACCGCGACCTTCGTCGGAGTGATTATCTGTAAGTCGCGATGATATCATTTGATATGGCTAGGCCTTGCTTCCTATATATTTGTCATGTGATGATGTTGATACCTACTTCTGTTGGTAGCATTCTTGTTCTAGGTTTTGCCTTGTTAGTGTATATATATAAGATAGGTATATTTGAGTTGATGATCATGTTACTGTTTATAGTCACAAATATGCATAGTATATATGTTACTGTTGATTCAATTATTATTTTATAAATTAAACTAATCATAAAAGTGCACGTATACCTAACAGCCAGCAGTGATCCTAGGCGGCCAGGGCTAGGAAACTAGGGCAAGCAGCAACTGGGATTGGTAGGGCTTGACTTGGCCTCCCTTGCGCCTCTTATACCCCTCACGCAAGCGCACACGCACACGCACACCGTAGCTGAGACGGTTTTGGTCTGGACTTTTTTTCAATCTCTTTCTTTCTCTCTTTTTTACTCTCTATTTCTTGCTCACTAAGGCACAAGGGTAAATGGGGTATCACATATACTCCATACAGTACGCCGGTGCTCGGAGGCCATATGTTGTGTTTTTTTAGGAGCAACTAGCACTCGAACGTTCCCATCGTACGCTCCGATGCAACAAAAAGAAAGAACATGTGCAATATTTTTTTCAACGATCGCAACAAAAAGGACTGGATACAACATATTAAAAAAAGAAGGATGCAACGTCTCAGAATGAGAATCCATATGCAACATTTAAAAGAAGATGATGGAACATCTCAAAAATGTTATAATCAAAACAAAAGGAGGAAACATCTTGTTGCAACTTGGAAACAATGGTGCAACGTGAGCAAAAAAAAGTTTACTATTGTGCAACAAATCAAACACACCGTTACAACAAAACCAGACGTCACCCGCCACAGTGACAAAACTGTCGTTGAAACCGTCTTAATGGGTTATTTAGATGATTTTACATATTTCAAAGGTATGTTCAGACAGTTTTATAGTTCATTGGTAGAGCGTATGCACCCAATAGTTAGTTCAGGGTTTACATACCCAAACTTCCAATAACGGTTCAACCGTAACTTTATGGAATGGCTCTTGATGTGGTGACTGTGTAGCTGCATTATGTAATTTCCCGCATGTCATAGATGCGTACATAAAATCTGCATTCTCCGATTGATACATCAAACTAATTTTTTGACGATATACTCCTACTATCCGTTTAATATTTCCATCTTTGCATGATTCCATCAGTATATAAATGTGGTCATCGTGCCCTATCTACAACCAGCTCTATCACCTTTAAATCAAGGCCTTTAACCTAATAAATACCCCCTCAGTTGTAGCATCAGAAATAACACCACAAACAGGGAATGCCGGATAGGAATTGAGGGTATTGAAGAGGCTTGATGTGGAGTAAAATGATGGCTAACTAACTGTGAAAACCCAAGCATGTGAGGACGGAGAGTGATGTCTGTGGTGACCAGGTGTTGACGGCGATGGATTTGGATCCTCCGCATTAAGCTATGATCTACGGTAAATTAAATGACATTAGATAGCGATCTTCACCGTCCGATCAAAAATCAAAGATCGATATCAATAGCTAGTGTTTTGATATGGTAAAATCACTACAGTACATATTACGCTTTTGCTACAATGCCACTACAGATCACTGATCATGCACTCTCTCTCTATATATATATATTCTAGTAATGATTATAAGCTATCCAAAAGTGAGTTTTATGAAAAATTTTATTAAAGTTTACTTTTTATAGCAAAATCCATGCATATACTTCTTTTATATATGAAAAAAGGTATATAGCAAAAATAAAGAAGTCCAATGATTTTTTTTTCAATCAAGTCACATTAGAGTATTTTATAATTGGTATTTAAGTATACTGAAAGTGGTAAAGAAGTATAATATATTCGTTTAAGTGGTATATTGGAAATGGGAGTACATACTCTGGGAGTATGAAACGATATATATATATATATATATATATATATATATATATATATATATATATATATATATATATATAGGATGCCTGTTTTATATTCTCTGAGTACATACTCCCACTTCGAATATACCATTTAAACGAATATGTTATACTTCTTTATCACTTTTAGTATACTTAAATACCAATTATAAGATACTCCAATGTGACTTGATTGAAAAAATTCATTAGAGCCCTTTATTTTTGCTATATACATTTTTCATATATATAAAAGAAGTATATACACAAATTTAGCTATAAAAGGTGGACTTCCATGAATTTTTCATGGAACTCACTTTGGGGTATCTTATAATCATTATTGGAGTATGAACAAGTTGATAAAATGTATCATTATACGATTTAAGTGGTATATGAGAAGTGGGAGTACGTACTCCCAAGAGTATCATACTATTTTCCTACACACACACACACTTCTCTAGCCAAGCGTAGAATAAGTATTCTACATGCAGCCAGCCCACCGCGCCGGCTAGTCTAGGTGGAATGCACGTGTGCAATCCTCATATAGTTGACCCAATAACTACAGTCGATGGGCTCAGAACGTCCGCTCGCCGTGTGCGACGCGATTTGACTGCAAAAGATAGCGTATGTGATAGTAATTTGTGTAACAGTTTTACTGCCAGTATATGACGTAGGGTACTGTGTTTTTTTTGGGCTACGATTACACGACCGCATATGTCTAACAGTAAAACACAACGACTAGCAAAGTAATCATGTAATTTTTTTACTAAAAGATAGTTTTAGAGGAGTAAAATGGGTGTTACAAGCACAGGGCGGCGGGGGGTTACGATGGTAATAGAACTACATGTTGGCGGTAACAGAGCGCATAAAGAACTGTAAAACACACATATGCGGTCGTGTAAAAGATAGTTATAGAGAAGAGTAAAACGGGTGTTACAAGCACAGTGGGATTACGACGGTAATGGAACTAAGTAAACGAGCGCATAAAGAACTATAAAACACACATACATGAGTGTACGACCGATCTATGTTCGGTGTCCTCATCTCGCTTGGAGAAACAACAGGGGGTAGCGTTAGGATCGAGGTGTGGAGCAGAGGATCCCGGTTGTCAGGGTGGGGTGGGGGCTTACAGTCAGAGGTACAGTGTTTATGTGAGGACCAGCGTTTTTAGACCTAATCGCGTAGCAGTAATCGATATTTAACGGTAATTAATCTCGGCTTAGCAATAAGCTAACGGTAGTGGTAAGATCGTTATGAAGCAACTAATTTGTCGTTAGCTCGTTGAATTAGTTGGGTTTTGTTTCGTGAGATTTCATAAATAGTCAGTAGAATCATCATTGCATCATTCATTCAATCTCATCATTTAGTGCAATAGTCATTTGCATTCACAAGTGCAACAGTAGAATCAGGGTCATAACTAAGTTGCATTTTCCCTTCTCAGTAGATAAATAAGTCTATAATACCATTGTTTACAAGAGCTTTTTACATCAATTAGTTTGCAAGCATATTGCATCATGGGTTTAGACAGCATCATATGTATCTTGGCATTTCCTTCTATGCATAGCGAGCAACACAATCCCAACTCAGTCAAAGCCTGACCCTTGCATGCATTCATGTCACCGAAGCCCTCCTTAGAGCTTTGTCTCTCCATCGCCAGCCACCGAACCCTTCCACAACCCTCAGTCCCTCGTTGTCAAATAGAACATAGGAAGTGATTAGTAAAACCGATTGCAGTATTTATGAGTTAGATTAAAGGAGGTTGCCGTCAGATTTCCCGAAGTACAGTCGGTTCCCAAAATAACCTAAGTCCGCCGGCACCATGATCGTCAAGGTTCCCAAACCCACCTTAGTCAGTTGGCGCCTTGATCGTCAAAATACCAGGCCAACTCAAGTTAATTAGCACCGTATCACTTCTGTGGGTTTCCTCATTCGCGCCTATCAAAATACTGATGACTCGATTCGCAATAAACAAACAAGAATCAAGCACCCTTTTTGACCAAAAGGTCCTTAGCCCAAATAGTATCACAGGAGAGCCTAAGGGATAAGGCAAGGGGCATAGTGGTCATTAACAACACAAAGCAATCCACAGCCGAATGCATATCCCCTGGTAAGCCATTCACATCCACAAAGCCATCCCCCCTCCCACTTATTCTCAGCCAAAGCACCAGGACCAGCAGCAAAGAGGGGAGCAAGAGGAGGAGGGAGGCCAAAGAACAAGGGCGGCGACGGCGGTGGCCGGAACCGCAAGCAGCCACTGAAGGCCACACCGAGACCGGCGGCAAGAGGACATCCACCCCATTACCGGTAGCTCAGCTCGACCCCCACCGGCCACCACCTCGGCTGCAACCCCACAACCGACCCAACCCCCAACACCTCAGGTAAACCATCTCCATGCCTTTCCCCACAACCATATTGCCATTCACCCATACACAAGCACATCCATCATTCCACAATAACAAATATATCCCTTAGTTCATCGCATCACAGAGCAATAGGGAGAGGAGTAGAGAAGAGGATTAGGATGAGTTTCACCTTAATAGCCAACCGGGTCTAGCATCCACAGCCGCATACTTCAGGCATCAACCTTTTTGTCATCAAGAGTTAAGCCAACCAACATCAGTAAAACCTAAGTGTAACAAGAAATACTTAGAAAGTAAGGGACATGGGGGGGAACGAGCTAGGCACGGGCGGTGCTAGGAGCCCAGGAGGAGCCGGCGGCGAGCCCGCGGTAGGAGCCAACAGAGAGACGGCCCAAGCCGACGAGCCGGCGGCGGCCGGAGGCCAAGCCGCTGGGCCAGGCCGAGCCACGAGGAGGAGGCGAGATCGAGTCTGCCGCCGGCCTTCGTGCCGCGCCGGAGGAGCCGGTGCGCAGGGAGGCGCGGCAGCAGCAGCAGGCACAGAGGGGCCGCAGAGCAGCGAGCCGGCGGCGCGGGGAGCCGAGGGCGCCGTGGAGAGGCGAGTGACGCCGGGAACCGGAGCCGGCGGCCGGAGGAGAGGCAAGAAGCCGGGCGGCGGCGCCAAGAAGGGAGAGAAAGAGAGAAGTGAAGAGGGGATAAGGTGAGAGTGGCTGTGTAGTGTGAGTTGGGTGCGTGGGTGTGTTTTGGGGCCGGCCGAGAGGGGAGAGAGAGAGAGAGAGAGAGAGAGAGAGAGAGAGAGAGAGGTTAGGGTAGGATTAGAAATTAGATTTAGGACTTTAGGACTAGGGAGAGTATTAGTATTTTGGATAGATTTTAACTGATTGTTGCGATTCTTGTCCCGTCGGTAGTAGTTAATTGATAACTGTTAGCTGTTTATCCTCACGGCTAAATAATTTAACTTGGATCCTGTCGCGTCAACCAACTTAAAATCAATCTGTGGTTTAATTGCTAAGATCAGTTGAGTAGACCGTAGAGCAGCTATAATGGGGAGTGCTAACTTAGCTGAGGTCTCAAAAACTTTAATTAAATTAAATTGTGCTAACTGGTAGAAGCCACCAACTTATGTATGCATATTATCACTCAAATCAACTATGTATTTATGTGTATATATATTATTATTTCGTACTGCCGTATTGCTATAGAGGAGGAACCAAGACTACAGGAGAGTAGCTGACAGAGGTTCATCGACGCCGACCTTTCCCTACAATTATGAAGGCAAGCGATTCTATTGATCATAAACATAGTTATATTAAATGTAAACTGTATACTGCTTTACTATATATATATTGCATCAAAATTGCTTTCTCAAAACTTAAATCAATGATGGAGATGAACATGATTAAGATGATTATGAAAGAAATGAGAATTACTAGGTGGGTAAAAGGGGGCCCTGGCAGGGGAAAGTGACGATAACGATGATGATGATGATGAGGTAAGAGGTGAGCCCCTTTTTACATATGGTTAAAATATAAGGACCAACAAAACTATTACTCGGTCAGAGGCCGTAAATTCAGTGTCAACCATTTTCCCGTTTAGTGAGCGTAAAATGCTACCCTGTTACGTGATTACTTTCTCCACAATGGGTAAGTACTATGTGAGTGTGTGTGATGGAGGAACCCGAACCGTGAGGAGAGACCGGAAGTGGGGATCCAGGCGCTATAGCGCTAAGGTGGAGTGTTGGGTGCGAGGATGAAGTCGCCCCAACCAACCTTCATCAAACTTCGGTGGATGACTAAATCAGCAGCGTGGACGAGGTCAAGACCGGCGTAAGTAATGGGTGGAGACTTAATCACGTAACACGGAAAACGTTCGTATTACGATCTCGAACTCGCATCCAAGGAAATGCGGTGGACCCAGTTCACAGAGAGTTCAGAGTAGCTATGGGTAAAGTGGTACAAAGCCTACGCAGTGCTAAACAAATCATGAATTCATGCTAGTCTCCTGGATTGGAGTCTACGGGAACCGCTGAGGGTCTATCTTCTCTCCGAGTGACAAGTAGTGTTTTCAGTATTAAAATCTGCCACCTAACGTTTAATGAGTTATTTTCATAAAAGAGATGATTTAGAAAATGTGATAGTGAACAGAGATGAATCATACAGTGCATCTTTGCTATTAATACTTGCTGAGTACATTAATTTGTACTCAACCTTGTTAGTATTCTCCTTTGTAGATCCTAGTCCGGCCGGGAATTACCCCGGGTGGGACGAAGGACATGCAGGTACCGATCCACTACGGGAGGAGGCACTGACTATGAAGACCAAGGCAAGATGGGCGCCATCGCTGATGCGTGGGACGAATAGGAGACCGATTGAGCCAGAAAGGCCAGCTAGGGGACTTGGTCCCATAGTAGCAGTTGTAAATTACTCTGTAAGAACCATAGCCGTGCGTGGCTAACTGGAACAAAAGTACAATTTCTATCTTATTGTTCTGCTGCGTAACTCTGGTAAAGGCTTACTATTCGTTGGAGTAGTGTTCTACTGAGCAAACGAATAGTAATCCGTGTGCTTAAGTGTTATTACCCCTAGGGTAATGACACGGGGCGTCACAGTTTACCACCGGCATAGCCATCTACGTAGAGGAACTCGGGGTGTCCCTTGTCCTGCCAGGCATGATAGTAAACGACTGGGGGAATCTGTATGCGCTTGAGGTAGATCTGACCGACACGAGCGACAAAGACCGAGTACCATCGATCGGGGTGCCTCCGTGCCCGCAAGGGGGACAGCCTGTAGTCATTCTCCTAGTCAGTTTGTTGAAAGGGAGGTGTCAGAAGGGGACGTCGGGTGGGGAAGCGATGTTGATCGGGGTATGTGGATGGGCAGAGTTTATGTTCGTTTACGTGGGGAGCGCGTTTGGTGGGAGACATGGGATTGCGCGCTTTTTATTAGGCAGCGCGGGGGAACATGGTCTATTTTCTTTTCTGCAGTTGTGATCGCACAAACAAAGCAGGAAGTTTTGTTATACAATTTTAGTAAAGTAAAATGTAGTAACATGAGCAGTAATTACAAACATATACCTGGCAGTAATACTTCATGATATTTATAGTAATATAGCTCGAACCAAACAATAAAACCACATCGCAGTAATGGTGTAATCTGTCTTGCACAACAGTAAATGGGTGGGACAACAAAATGCAGGGGAGTCGGTAATAAAATTTAGGTCGGATACACGAGGGAGGGAAAATGCATCCACCTGTGCTTCCAGATCCTTTTTACTATCGGTAGAAGTAAATTATATATATATTTCCTTTAATACGAAACTTTCAATGTACAATGCTAGCTTCTCTCTCCCCTTCTGTGGGACCCAAAAAAATAAATTATGAATCCTATGTGTTTATTGTGCTAGTCCTATGATCAGTAGCTAGTACAGACATATTACATCGTTGCATCATATCCATACATGAGTAAATAAAACAACATAGCACATAGTATTAAGCAGTCATACATAGGTCTGTAAGACCAAGTTTTACACAAATGGACCGACCAGCCAAACAGTTCACATGAAAGTACTTGCAGTGGAAATAAACAATAAGTAAAAGATAACATACACATATGATGTGCCTCAGCTCATAGGCAACTGACTGGGGGTTAAAGCCCCAGAATTCGGCGTCGTCGTCATCAAAACCTGCCATCTAAAAGTAACCAACTGACGGGTCTTGTTCCACTTGCTCTGATGGTGTTCAACAAGCAATTGTGGGTACAAAATTGTACTCCGCGACACTTTAAACAACATTAATAGCATATGCAAGCTGAGATAAAGGTGGTTGTCCTAACTAGTTTAGTTTGCACAATGCGAGCTATTATTTGCAATAGACATAGTAATTTGTAAAGAGCAATTTGTCAAAACAACTAATATTGATAAAAAGTAATAAGTAATTACATGGTAAAGTAACCATATGTTTGTCCTTTGCCATAACCAAAATTCTCATTGACTGTCCTTTGTCAAAACAAGTTCTAGTATGGATTCCCACCATCCATACGATTCCCAAAACCATTTTTAAAACTAGAAAATATAACCAAGTGTGGTATTGCCAAGCGATCTTCATGACCGGGGACACGGCTATTCGAATAGATTTGAGATCTCACTCTTCAGAGGATGTACAACTTTACCCACACTATATAGCCATCTCATTGTGTCAGCATAAATTTCACTCAACAAGATAGAGTGCGTCTGAGAGGTTATAACAAGGTCTTTACAATATCTTGCTCTAATAATAAACCTCCCTATGAGATAACTCTTCAAGATATGGAGGTCCTTTACCATGATCAAGAGAGCACATAGTTGTGTAGATAAGCCTTACGCAACAACGCGAGAGCTCCTTCGAACATGGAGGTAAGTTACCATGCCCGCACTATCAACAAGTAAACCTATTGTCTACCACCTGCGGTTCAAAGCTAGATCATAGCAAATTATTTACCCAAGTCCTTCCCATTTAGGAATATGTGATTGCACTGATTACTTAGATCAGCGACACTTAAGTTCGGTCCTTAATGACCCGGGCCACCACAAACCACAATCTCGTGCAAACTATACGGGTGTCAACAACCACTCACCCAAGTCTAACACTATTTTTATTTTCACATTTTTAACCAAAATATCAGAGGTATCCCCTCTATCCATAATTTGCCAAAACATTTTCTCGAGGTGTCCAAAATTTAGTTACACCAATTTTCTACCAAATGACCAATATTGACCTAAGCATGGCTAAGCATATGACACCTTTACCACCCTAGAATTCCACTAATATTTCCATCATCCATGGATAATATTCCTAGGGTGACAACAGTAGGTATATCAATTTTCCAAGTAAGGATCAATGCAACAAGTAGGTGATAACTATACACTAACATAAACATATTCATGTAACGAAAATGAGCATGCATAATAATTTGAGCAAACAATATAAATAACATTGAAATATGGGATCAACATAGTCAAAGGGGGGGTGCTTGCCTTGCTTGTTGAGCACTGGTATAATAGTTTTGAAATTTTGGGATATTACAGACCTCCCCCTAAGGAGAATATCATCCTCGAGATTCGGATGGCTCAAGAAAGAGATATGGAAAATCGGCTCTTAGGCGGTCTTCGCGATCCCAAATTGCTTCTTCCTTAGTGTGATTGCTCCACTGAACCTTGCAAAATTTGATGGATGACTCCTTGTTTAACGCTCAATTTCATCTAAAATACGAATTGGGTGCTCTCGGTATGTGAGGTCTTGTTGCAACTAGATGCTCTCTGATTAGGTCTGCTCGATCGAAACTTGGAGACATTTCTTCAGTTGCAAAACATGGAATACATCATGAACATCTGAAAGCTCAGGTGGCCATTCCAATTGATATATATGCTACCTCTCCTCTTTTAGCTCATGGTTTTAGAAAAATTTATAAACAAGTTTCACTTACTTTGGAGTTCAAATGCTGAAGTTTTTAGCATTTGAATTTGGTTCGGCTGGAAAAATCTAGAAAAAGAAATGAGAAAAGAGAAAACATTGTCCATGCGTTTTCTTTTAAATTTATATTTTCTTCCTAAATGAAAATATGGATTTATTGTGTCCTTAGGCTGATAGGTGGGGTCAGTTCTGTGCTAAAACAAGTTCACGGACACGTCTACGAGGCAGTGAGACCCACATGTCAGTGACTCATATTTTAAATGTTTGTTATATTAATATTTTGATTAATTAATCTACTGGTCTCACATGTAAGTGCCTCATTAACTTAACTAATTGTTATTAAAGCTAATCTAATCCTCATGACGTGGCTAATATCGTGACAACTGAGGCCCACCGGTGAGTGCAATCGGAACAGAGGAGGCAACATTGCCATAGCCGAGCTGGTTTGGTGAGCTCACTGGCGACAAGACAGCGACGGTGTGGGTCCAAAAACTGGCAAATGGAATGTTGGAGTCACGATGACTCTAATGGTGGTACCGCGGTCAAAATGGTGCACTAGAGTGGCAGCGCAATGGTGGGAATCAGCGAGGTGACCTCGGCGTGCGATGAACTTGGCACAAAAGAGAAGCAAAGCACCAATTGGGCATAGAGCAAGCTAGAGGGTATAATTGCAACGCGTGTGGTACCAGCATGGGGACCTAGGGTCACCGAAATAGTGATTGCGGTGACGAATAGAGGTGATGCTAGACACTGCTACCGTGACAACTACTAAAATGACCCACTCGAGCCAAAACAAGAAGTGCGTGAGAATCAGTAGCTCTCCATGATCACGACGGTAGGGCTGGATGGGATAGAGAAGGTTCGGGGTGGCCGGACAGTGGTGAACAGGGACGATGACGGGATTTATAGCGGTGGCGCTCACGGGGAAGAAGATCTTCAACAGGGCACGCTATGAGAAAGATGGGAGTGGAGCAAAGCTAGAAATTACCATGATGAGGCTCAAAACTCATGGGAGATGGGGTGCTCAAGGTCGACGATGGCGGCTAGAGGCGAAGAGGACAAACCGGATCATACGCTATATATGTTGCACCAAATAGGAAATAGATTGTCGGAACTTGCTCATAAGAGGAAAAGGTGCAAGGTGGCGTGAAAGAAGATAGACAAGGCTCACTAGAGCTAGGAAACACGACGACTAAGAACAGGCGTGCACGTTGGAGGGGAAGAAGACGATGGATCCCAACTTCCAACGGCTTCAACAGCAAAAACAAGCACGAGAAGGCATCAGTGAAGTTAGATACAAGTGACACGCACGTCTAGGGTGGAAGATAACTAGAGGGGACAATGGCAAAGTGGAGTGATCACCGGCACCAAAGAAGATGGTCCATTCCCAGCGAACCACAAGACTAGGAGCTCTGGTTCTTGGCTGAGGAGCTATAATTGGCGAGCTAGAGCAGAGGACGTGGTTAGTTCGGCTTAAATGGCAAGGAGAAGAGTGGGAGAAAAGCATGATTTCTCATGTGCACAGCGAGACGAGCATGCGATGGAGCTCGAGGCCATGTTTGTTCGTCTGAGTGAGACAACCGCAGGGACACAAAATGGAGTAATGGCAGTCTACGGTAATGGGACAAGATGGGCGCAGAGCCAGCAGGTGTGTGAGGACAATGATCCACGGTCGAACGAGTCGATTTGGTTAGGACGATGTTGGAGACGCGAGCATGACGCGTACTCATGCAGCGATAGGTGCACGTGGACGGTGGAGAGTTGATTTGATATCCCGTCCTTGTTTTGGAAGAAATCTGTTCGAATTCGAGTTGTAGAGAGAAATTTTCAGCGTTGCGTCGGTTCTTTCAGTATTGGGCCTAGGTCTTTGGGCCAGAAGACCCAAGAGGGGGGCAATGTGGGCCAAGGGGGGCTACCGTGAGGCCCATTGGGGGGCTGGCCAAGTGGCCTTTGGGGATGGTTAACCCTAGTTTCTCCCCACCTTCCCACCTTTTCCCACCTCCTCCCTTGTGGCCGCCACCCCTACCTCCTCCTCCCCCTTGCGCCCTTTCTCCTCCTCCCTAGGGACGCCCACCACAGGTGCTGCGCCTCCCCTCCTCGAGCCGCTGTCCTTTTGGTGCCGACCGTTCTCGCCGCCGATTTGCGAAGAAAGGAGAGGGAACTTTGCGGGGGTTGCTGTTCAAGAAGGAAAGGAGACCTCTCCAAGGAACCCTCATCATCTTCCTGGTGTTCCAAGGGTAACGGTTGTTGTTTTTGTTGTTTGGGTGGATCATAGAATGTGATTTTGGGTAGGAGTGATTGAATTAAGTTCTGTCAGTTCTAGAATCAATTATGTGCAGAGTTTTGCGTGGCCCATTTCGGTTTCTTAGAGGCTGATTCAGAGGTTTTGATCTCCTAGAGATACTTAGAGGATGTTCTTAGCTTTCGGTGGCCGCCAAGAACACTAGATTCCGATGTTCGAGTTAAAAGATATGATAGTTTTAGTATCCTTTGTCTAGTTTTCTCACGCGATTAAGCTGTTGTGATAATTCGTAAATTATGTTTTCGTAAATGGCAGAATCTGGGTTTTCACCCAACTAGGTTATTGTGGGCAATTAGATAAACTTTTCAGATTGATAAAGAACGATTAATTTGGAGTTACCAATTAAAAGTTATGATCGTTTTATTACTACTGTTTCTGCGTTTAGACAGTTTCTGTCATGGAAGTTCGACCGTCTGGGAGAGTGTCAATTTGGCCGAATTAGATCATCTTGCCAACTAGAGCTTTGTAGGTTTGTCAGTTAAGAAATCACATAAACTGGATTCAACGCATTCGGAGTTCCAGATAAAGAGTTATGCTGTTTACCATGCTGCTGTCCAGTGGCGTTATTTGACTGCATGCGTTGGTTTCAGTTTAGGGTTTCTAGTTAATTCGTGAGTCTCCGGGGGCGCGTGGTAGAACGTTGTTAAGTAGTGTTGAGTTCTTCGCGGTCTTATTTCAGTTGTTTATTTGTTTAGGAGGAGAAGTATCGGGTTTAGGAGCGCCACCTTTTCCTCGCCGTGTAGCGCCGCGGAAGGCAAGTACTCATTGTTCATATGGTTGGTGTATGATGTATACTTGATGATTTTATTGTGTTTTCTATTATCCAAAAGAATATTCAAGATTTGTGTCCCTTTCTTATGTGTTATTTCCATGAGTACATATATGATGTCTTTCGTAATTCATACTTGATTCATGCATCTGTTTCATGTGCCTTCCACGGAGTGATTTTAAGACCCATCAATTCGGTATGGGCACGTAAGACCCACCATCCAATGTGGCGATTACGGACACCCGTATGAACGTTCTTCATACGGGATTGGGATCCCGTATTTTGGTTAAATGCGGGCTTAAGTGCACACCGACGGGTGTGTCACTAGCTATCTGCATATATGCATGTGCGATCCATTGAGTATTTCCGTTCATTCCATACATTCATATTTATTCATTTCTTTGAATGTTCAAAACCCTTGAGAGGTTGACTTGTTGATTGCCTGTTCGTTTATTCATTGTACTTGCTGAGTCTTGGACTCATTCTTGCGTTGTTTGTTTATTTTAGGTATTCCATGATGTTGGCTCACTCGGACGGAGTAGACATGCACTATTCAAACACATCAACCTATTCAAGTTCAAGATTTAAAATTTAGTTCTATCTCTCATTCATTATTGATGAACTGTATTAAATAATTCAAAATGGTGAAGGAAGGATATCTTCTCCATGTTACAGTTGATTTATTATTGCTTGTGAACCTTCAATATTGATGAACAGAAATAAACAATTTAGATGGTGAAGGAAGGATACCCTCACCATGTCATGTTTGATTTGGTATTGCCATTAGATGAGATGCATTATTCATGTTCTTCCACTTTGTGTTGTATGTTAGAGTATTTAGGTGGCATCTTGGCTGTCCAAATAGCCAGGGTGTTACAGTTGGTATCAGAGCGGGCTTTAGGTCCGTGGTTACTAGAAAATTATTAAATTGACACACTGTGCACAGTAGGTGGGGTTGGGAAATCCATTGTTTCCGCATTTCTATTGTTATGTTCCATTTGTTGAGCAATTGTGGAATTGTTTTTGTACTATCTTTCTTGTTGTTAATCTATGATATTGTGTGATACCTTATACCTATGAATTTATTTTGTGACCGTTGAGATGATATTCTCTATTCATAGTTGATTATTGGCTATGGGTGACATTGAGAGGTTGAGGTCATGGTGGTGGCCAGGTTTTGTCGAGTTACACCACCGTTAGTGGTAACAGAATAGAGTAGTATCTACCCCTAATACCATAGTTGAGTGTTGAGGGTGAGTTTCTTTAGAAAATATTATTCTCTTCCTTGATTCTGAATGTGGTCAGTTCTGGTAATAGTTGCGTTTGATGAAGTTTTATTGAGTTGGTGTTCTACATTTCTTCTGATGAGTTTTCATTGGACTTTCTTGGATACATAAATCGACTACTTGTTCTCCAGACTGTTGGTCTCAAGTTGTTTCTTGGGATTGTTGGATATCGGCAAAAAAATATATCTTTTCTTGGGAGTTCTGCCCTTCTTATTGGAGAATGTGAATTATTTATTCGCTGAGTATTCTGGATATTGAAAGTTTTCTGTTGCAAGTTCTTTATCATGTGAAGGCTTTGGCTTTACGTATTCCTTTGGATTATTTCAGTGTTGAAATTTAATACCTCTTTTACGAAAGATTGGGTTAAAATCTTTAAGTGATGTCTTGACATGCTTAAGTAAGAGGTGTTAATTAAAAGAATTAATTATTATGGAATGAGTTATCGGTTTTGGGTTATTAGCTTTGCATAGCAGATCTATTCTTAACTAGTATCCATGGAAGTGAATTGCTTATTGTGAGATGTCGTTGTATTTAGTACATGATGAGTTTTAGATAAGAGTTTGTCCATATTTGTTCAAGAACCTATTGTTGTTAAGAAGTGTGGAAAATGTGGATGTATTGGGTTGATCTTTACGATCGAGTAATCGATAGGTATGTTAGATGAGTTGGAATCTAGGTCCTCTTTCGGTTATTCTAACCACTAGTGATGGTTAAGTTAAGGATATGTTCGAATGTTGCCTTGATAGATATTAATCTTGAATCTGTTTTCTATTTGGATCTTGATGATCTTATTTGAATGATAGCTTTACTTGATTCTTGCCATGCTAGAAATTATTGAAACATGTTTAAATGACTAGATGAACGATGATGTATCGCCTTGTGAAACCTTGTCTTATGTCTCCTATATTATGGTAGTTAAGGACCTTTCATTCTAATTGCTGAACATACGTTAGAATGTTGATTATATCCTCTTAACTGTTGTTGAGTTTGCAAACAAAGGTAGGATCATGATTGTGCCATGTGTGGCTAGAGAGCCTTTAGTGTGTACTATCTTGGCGTCGAGTGTCAGTAAAAGTTAAATGGATGAAAGCTAATAAGAGATTTATGTTGGTGTACATTGGTGAGATTGTCATGTTCTTTTATCATTTTGTGAAAGAGTTTGTTTCAATTATGAGGTTTTTGTACTAGGCTTTCCCTAGATCAAGTATATGCAATCTTATTTAGATTTTAGAAACATAATGAAGTAGTTCATTGTGTTTCTTTTCAAAAGTTCATGAAGTGATAAGAGATTATGATGATTCTTACTAATAGCTTATTATTTCGTTGAATAGTGTGATTGTCAGACTGTGGTTGTGATGATAATGTTGAACGAATTATAAGAAAAAAATTATCATTTGCATGATATTGTTTTAGTGAAAGTGTTTCGAGTTTTGCGTTTGTTATCTTTGGATCTCATGAGTTATGTGGTAATTGAGTGCATTTGAGCAAAAAGCGGGTTGAAAGGTTTTATTGGTTCTTAAGTGGTTCCTATAATTTGATCTTAAGAGTTTATCTTGTTTAAGTTTGGCAAAGTGATGTGGTAATCACAGAAAATAACTTTTCAGTTAAAGGAAGGAGTGAAGTAAAAGTATTTGAGATTTAAGTCGCGTTTCGCAACTTGCGGTTGTTTGAGTGTGCATAAACCTTATGCATTTGTTCCACAAGAGTTTACCAATTTTCAAGGACAATATCTTCTTCTCATTTGTGGTTTGGTATTCGCATAGCGGGACTTGAGCCCTCAACTGTTGACTTCCTCTATGTTTTTAATTCTTGCCTAAGTGACTATTTCCCTTGGTCATGTGTTTACTTCGAGCAGTAAATGTCTTCATTTGTTTTCTTCTTTTGAGGAGGGATCCACCGATTCATTTCACAGTGGTTTTTCGAAGTGTTTATTCAATGTGGTTGTGGAACCTTGGATTGTAAGTTAATCGAGGAGCATTGAAGGATGAACTAATTTAGTGTATAATTCTTAGAGATAACTTTTTATACGAAATGTTTGCCTTTGAGGCTAAACTAATTGCATTGTTGCAACTATTAGAATCTATGGGGATTTGTGATCCAAGATCCTTTGTTCAATTCGGGTGGAACATTAGAACTTTCGAAATGATAGGGAATCTTACTCGATGTATTAGAGTGTCGCGATTGGGTACTCTGCATTGTGCGAGATGAATTATGATGGTGTTGTAACGAGTAGTATTAGCGAAATAATCGATCGTTAAAGTGATTAATGAGATAGTCAAGATTATTGGATTATTGCGAAGAATGACTTGGACTTAGTAAGTAACTCTTTAAGAGTTACAAATCTTGATAAAGATAATTGGGTCGAAGAAATGTTTTCATGTTGATGTCAATGCGCGAGTATGTTTGGATTGTGAGAATTCTAGGGATTTAATTTGAGGATTTCCCTATCTTCTATATGAGAAGTTTGTGGTAGGAGTCTTGGAGTTTAATTTTTGGACTTCGCATTTTGTTTTGCTAGGGCCGAATTAGATCATCTTGCCAACTAGAGCTTTGTAGGTTTGTCGATTAAGAAATCACGAAACTGGATTCAACGCATTCGGAGTTCGGATAAAGAGTTATGTTGTTTACCATCTTTGCTGTCCAGTGGCGTTATTTGACCGCATGCGTTGGTTTTGTTTAGGGTTTCTAGTTAATTCGTGAGTCTCGGGCGCGTGGTAGAACGTTGTTAAGTAGTGTCGAGTTCTTAGCGGTCTTATTTCAGTTGTTTATTTGTTTAGGGAGAAGTCTCGGGTTTAGGAGCGCCACCTTTTCCCGCTGATGTGCGCTTGCGAAGGCAAGTACTCTGTTGTTCATATGGTTGGTGTATGATGTATACTTGATGATTTTATTATGTTTTTCTATTATCCACAAGAATATTCAAGATTTGTGTCCCTTTCTTATGTGTTATTTCCATGAGTACATATATAATGTCTTTCGTAATTCATACTTGATTCATGCATCTGTTTCATGTGCCTTCCACGGAGTGAATTTTAAGACCCATCAATTCCGGTATGGGCACGTAAAGCCACCGGTCCAATGTGGTAGTTACGGACACCCGTATGAAGCGTTCTTCATACGGGATTGGGATCCCGTATTTTGGTTAAATGCGGGCTTAAGTGCACACCGACGGGTGTGTCACTAGCTATCTGCTGTATATGCATGTGTGCGATCCATTGAGTATTTCCGTTCATTCCATACATTCATATTTATTCATTTCTTTGAATGTTCAAAACCCTTGAGGAGGTTGACTTGTTGATTGCCTGTTCGTTTATTCATTGTACTTGCTGAGTCTTGGACTCATTCTTGCGTTGTTTGTTTATTTTAGGTATTCCATGATGTTGGCTCACTCGGGACGGAGTGGACATGCACTATTCAAACACATCAACCTATTCAAGTTCAAGATTTAAAATTTAGTTCTATCTCTCATTCATTATTGATGAACTGTATTAAATAATTCAAAATGGTGAAGGAAGGATATCTTCTCCATGTTACAGTTGATTTATTATTGCTTGTGAACCTTCAATATTGATGAACAGAAATAAACAATTTAGATGGTGAAGGAAGGATACCCTCACCATGTCATGTTTGATTTGGTATTGCCATTAGATGAGATGCATTATTCATGTTCTTCCGCTTTGTGTTGTATGTTAGAGTATTTAGGTGGCATCTTGGCTGTCCAAATAGCGAGTGTTCTGATTGAGGTGGGCGGCGACAACTACGATCGAGCCACAGGACCGCAAGTGGCGGCGGTGAGTCGAGCGGCGAGCGGGTGGCTCGCGACCGGCGCGTGCACAAGCGAGGCGGTGAATGAGCGGGCACGAGGTGGAGTACAATGGCTGACATGTGGGCCACGTGTGTTAGTGGCTCTGGAGGAGATGCCAGGGAGAAAATGCAAACGGTGAAATACGCCTTCGTGCGGAGAGACGAAAAGGAGGAGGTGACTGCGGAGGGGACGATGCGCGGGTCGCTACTAGGCTAAAACAATAGCGAACCAGGCCAAGCCTGGGGAACCTCCTGAGATCAGTTTTAAAATTGTAATTTGTTTTCACATTAATTTAATTCCAGTAATCACATTTGACCTCAGAAAATTACCAAACCTGGCAAAACAAAATTGCAATTTTTTTGGAGAAGCTATTTAGATTATTTGGAACCATAATAAATTATTTACAAGTTTTTTTATTGAGTGTGTTGATAGTTTAATATCGATCTTATGAATGAATGTTGAGGGCTCTCCTGGAGCGAAACCACACAAAAAAAGGACACATGAAATTTTTGTAGGTCCAAACCTTCACTTGAGAGAATAATAACCCTACCCCTATGGTGTTGTATTGATTGTGTTTACAAGAGAGAAGTCACCGAAGGCTAAAACTAATGACTCATGTCTATTTTGTTACTTGATCGCTTGATCTTCTGTCCTCCCTCTGTCTACTGATTTTACTCCTTATGTAGCGCATGAAGGGTGGCGATTGTTCACGTTGAGAGGCGCCTTGTCGTTTGATGCAATGCGCACATTTAAGGGTAGTTATTATCAGAGACATATCCCCTGTTATTTCCTTGCAACTACGTCAGAGACAGAGGTTTAATACGTGCAGATATCTTTAGGAATAACGACACATATTAATTACAGCGTGTATAAAACACAGCATACAAATGTCCCTAGTCGATTGGGCCCATGTCTGTAAGCTTTATCGACCATAGGGTGTTCATAGATGACCTGGTTGTAGTAAGACTTACGACCATGTGGTGATCGTAGTAAGACTTACGATCAATAAGTTGGTCATAGTAAGACTTACAATCAATAGGGTTGTTGTAGAAGAACTTATGACCATACATGGTGGTCGTAGAAAAACTTATGACCACTAGGTGTATATGATCTCCCTCGTTGTTAATATTGAGGGATATCTTTGAAGGTTATATAAGAGACATTATTATCTGTAAATGTTACAAATAAATTACTTAATTAATTGAGGATTTACTTAAGTTGTAAAAATAAAACTCCTTCTATTTAGAATCTTCAGAAATCGTCTCTTAAGATTCTATTTATGAAGAACAGTTTCTGAAGAGATGGTGATGCTTTGGTTTCCAACAATTCATCAGGAACTGTTTCTAAGAGAATTTTCACTGTTGGACTTCCATCCTTATCCATTGAATTCCATCGCAAGTTAATGGCTAGAAGTAATCATCACAAAGGCATAACGAGAAAAACTTTGTAACATCCCAAAATTTCAATTCTAGTTAAAATAAAATTTAATTATTTTCCTTGAATTTTTGGATTAAAAAAAGATTTTTCCCTATTATTTTGAAGCAAAAATAAATTTATTTGTAAAGATAAATACCAATTTTAAGTTGTAAATATTTTATTTAAGTCCAAAATAACTCATGAAATTTCTGTGAATTTTTCCATAATTTTTGGACGTTATTTGCTATTATCTAAAAGCCTAAATAATTTATCTCAATTTTCGTAATTGCTAATTCATTAAAAATCCAGAAAACAACTTTGCGTCGAATCTCTCCCAGCCCATTACTTTTTTCCCCACGCACAACCCACTTCCACGGCGCAATTCCCCCACCCAACCTGCCTCTCCCACTCTCCCTCCCACTTCCATGTAGGACCTACCCGTTAGTTGTCTGCTTCCTCCTTCCTCGCGATAGCCAACCCCTCCGCCATTTTCGCCGTGCAAAGCTCCTCGGGTCGCTCGGTTCGGCCCAATTTTCTTGCGACACCACCGCTGTTCTTACCCCTTCTCCACTCTGCGTTCATCCCAACACTTATCCCATTTTCTTCGCCACCAAACTCCTTTATCCCACCACAAAACCGCGCCGCCATCTCGCGCTCCGTCACCTCGGTGTCCCCCTCGGCCTATAAAAGGTAGCCCCATACCGTCGTCTCTCCCTCATTCCATCCCCGCTCATTACACCTCCTCCTCGCTTTATCACCACCATAATTCATGTTTGGAGCTCACCAACCGCAAGCCCTAGCATCGTCGATTCCCTCACCGTCGACGATGCTCTGCCGGCCCCATCTGCACCGTTGGCATCTCCGTCCCGTGTTCTACCCCGTGCGCCCACATCTTTCACCAGAGGATCACCTTTTTGCCTATGTCAGCACCCACGTGGTGCTTGCACTAGCGCTTAAGCAAGCCCACGCCACTGTTTCATAAACCTAGTTCATCGTAGTCCTTAGCCGTTTTATGGACCTTGTCCATGGACTATGGGCCCACCTGTTAGTGTCACACTAGGATTTCCAGTAGAATTGCAATTCGATCGAAAAAGGAAATTCAGTGCTGACGTCATGCTTGTATCATAAATAGATTCTCCTTCAGTAAAATAATTCATGATTCCAGAAAATTGAACTTAGTTTAATTCTCTAAGGTTTAATATTTTGTGGACTCGTTCTCCATCATACGAGCTCCGATTTCAATGATTCAAATTTATCAATTAATCTAAAATAAAGATCTAGCCATCTATACTAAAATTATTTTATTTGGAGTTCATTTGAATTTATTTTGAATTTATTTGAATTTGGCACATTTTTGCGTATAGATTTCGACAACTTTGAGGAACCTGAGTTATTTGACAAGTTAGATCCACAAGCTTTTGAGCAAGGCAAGTTACATCTTTGATCATGTTTGATCCCATTATTTAAATTATTTAAATTCTATTTTAAATTATTACTGCATGCTTATTTATATTCCAGTTATTTTAAATTCCTAGCTAATCCTTTTCCTTTGTACAGACAATTTTGATGTTTAATTAGCCATTCCCTTGTCTCCTTAGTTGAAAAATAAATTAGAACACTTTATGCTTAGTCAATGCTTAGACCAAAAATATTAAATTTGGAAAATTTAGCCAAAATGACAAATTTGATTTAAAATTGAGATTATGTATTGTTTTTACCATAGAAATTTTAGAAAATATTTTGACATGCAAAATAAAATAAAATTGGTTTGGACTTGGCGAACTGGATAGTTGGTGGCTGCAGGTTGATTCACAGGCTCAATTCAGTGAATGATTGAGGCCTAGGGGTTGTTTTGGAAGTCGCCCAGTCAATTAAGGATCGATCTGTGAGCTGCAAATTGTTAAGCCATAATCGTACCACCATAAGTCTGGTATGGGATAGACATAGCTAATTAAATTGTACTATTTCACTATAGTTGTGTCATTCAGAGATGTGGGTGTCGTGAAGACCTATTTAATACCCATATGGCGCAAGAGGGGGTTATCATTTGGCGTGAAGCTTACGGTAACGAAGTCTTTGCGGGCATAACTATGTTGAAATTGTAACACCCTGGCTACTCGGAAGCCAAGATGTTACCTAAATAATCTAACATACAACCATAATCAAAAGAATTGAGACAGTATTCCAAATTATGACAAAAGGAAGGAGGTCCACTCTAATAGCATAATGGCATAAATATAGTCTGAAATTATGTAAGCATACCAAAAAGAGTGATCACGTACCACAAGGAGAAATAAACATCCATAACCAATAGGGAGTCATCAACTACATGCAATCTCATTTATTACAGTTTATCACTAAATGAATGAAAGAAAATAACATAGTTCTATTATTGAAACTGGAATATGGTGATGTGTGTGTTTAGTGCATATCTACTCTCTCCCAAAAGAGTCATCATCAACGGTCACCTAAAACAAAACAACAAAACAAGAGTGAGTCCGGGACTCAGCAAGTACAGCGAATAATAGGACATACAACAAATAAGAGTAAGCCAACGGCATTGAAGAATAAGAACATGACACTGAAGGATTATCTTAAAGAATGTAATGAAATGCATGGATGTAATGAACTAATTGGACTGCACTCCTGCTTATACCGGTATAGCTAGTGACACACCTGTCGGTGTTCACTTAAGCCTGTATTTATCGAAATACGGGGATCCAAAATCCCGTATGAAGAACGTTTCATAGGGATGTCCAAAACTGCCCACATTGGAATGGTGGGTCTCACATGCCCATACTGGAATTGATGGGACTTTAATCTCTACTCCCGTGGATATTCCACTCCCGTGGATGGAACATGAACATGGATGCATGAATGAACTTATGAATATTAACTAGCATTATCTCCAAACACGTGAATTTCACATAAGAATGGAACATAGACATTGAAGCCTCTCACATATCAAATAAAAACACAATACTAATCATCGAGCATCCAGCACTTACAGATCACACAAAAGTCAATGTACTTGCCTTTAGCATTGCGATGCGTTAGGAGGCAACGACAATGCCGCTAACCTCGGCGCCTCACCCCCTACAACATTAAGTTACTCAATAAGAACCAATACATCATAACACTACTCGCAACGCTCCTAACTCATACCCCAACCCCAACGTTTAATTGTACACATTACTCAAATTAACTACATTCTAGCAGGAAACCATAACAGACAGCAGCAATAAAAGTAACATAACTTTTGCTCTGAAGCTCGGAAAAAAGTGAACTCGGGCTTGTTTGAAAGGTAACAAATTTATCTACAACAACTTAGTTGGTGGAAAACCCGAATTTTGTACGTACCTAACCCCAAAGGACCGACGAACACTTTCTGTCAGAACTACCGACAATTTTCTGAACAACAGCACGATTAATACCATAACTTCTAATTGGCTAAACCAAACTTAACGTTCTTTATCAATAACTAAAGCTAAGACCAAGGCCTACAATAACTTAGTTGGGTGAAAACCCTGAATTTGCCATTAACTTAATCATATTTTAAAAGACAACTTGACAGTTCGTTCTCATCAGGATTCTGAACAGCAGAGACGAAAACTAACATAACTTTTGAACTGTACGTCGGAATTATGCGATATTTACGTCCACTGAAAGCTAAGAACGAACCCCAGATAAATCTTGGAGATGGGATCCTCAAATTCGGCATCTAGGAACCCGAAAACGGCCACGCAAACTACTGTACAGAATTGAATTTCTAACAGCAGCAAATCGATCCAACCAATCTAATCGAATTCGCATCTAATAAGTATCAAACAGTGAAGCTAGCTCTTCGTTACCCATGAAGATCTACCGGAAGACGATGAACAAACCCCATGAAGATCTTCCCCTCTTCTTCTCCTTTCTCCTTCTCCCTTCTTCTCCTTCCACCATGGCCGGCAACACCTCGGAGCTTCTTCCTCCTCTTGGTAGAGCAGCAGGGAGGGGGTGCTCTGATGCAGTGCTACTGGTGCGGCGCAGACCGTGTGCAGAGGCTAGGGTTTTGGGGAAGGGCACCCCTTGTTGACTCCACTATAAGGCCGGCCTACTTGGCTAGGACACCTTGGGCCGAAAGCCCAAGGTCCAATCCTCCCTTAAAACTTGAATTTTTCTTTTAATTTTCCCTCTCTAAATATTATTGTTCTCTCTAATCTTTATTGCATTTACTACCGAATATTCGGGATATTACAGAAATAGTGTAGGGTAAAAGCCTAGTGATAGTTGCTTAGTCGCACGCTTTCGGAAGCGTGTCTTAGCCGACATGTTAAGCAAACTATCTTTTGTAGGTAAAGTTGTACAAACTCTACAGAGTATTAATCTATTCGAATAGTCGTGTCCGCGGTCATGGACATACTGAGCAAAGCCTTTCGTGGATTAGACTTGGTTTTGTTTTAAAAATAATTTTAAACTTGGATGTTTTTGGATAGTTTATCCAATTAGGAAATTTGAGCAGAAAGCCTGATGTAAAGGGGTTAATCCTTCACCATTTGTGTATGGAGGTTTATCCTACACTCAATACCGATGATTAAAATTTAAATTTGATTTCAGTTATAGATGAAACTGCTTTGAAACTTAGTAAATGTATTTAAAATTGAAAACGTAGCCTTGTGCAAAACTCGGCCATATAAGCCATCCTTTTACATTACCTGCATGCATTATATCATTACTGGGTGTATCTTGCGGAGTACAATTATTTGTACTCACACTTGCTTAATAAATTGTTATTTAGAGGAGTTCTACATCGACGGTGAGGACTTTGGAGGACTAGGCCGCGCCCCAAGCGATTGTCTGTGGTGTATCGTGTGACCTACTTATTTATTTACACTTTCCGTTGTACTTTTCTTTTGGCCTTATGCCCTTTTGTAATAAACTCTTATTATTATTCAATAAATTGTGTGGTGTGGATTTGCTATCATCTTTTGTTTGATTATGTACATGTTCATAGACTAGTGTATGAGACACGAGAATCCAAATCCTTCGCCTGGGTTTGACAAACTTACTCGCAATCTTTCTATTTTCCTTACCTCTACTTCTTAAAATTCTATCCCTAAACTCCTTAAGTCCGAGTAGTTTTCTTTATAAGAAATAGTCAGACCTAAGTTTGAATGGGAAGAATCAAGGATAAATATGAAGAAGTCAATCATCTTTGATGTTGTCAGAAGAATTTCTCCAAAACTTTTGTTGAAGTGGAAAAGGGTAGACGATGAATGGTGGTCTTTAAAACAAAAAGGTGAGATTTCTATCTTCAAATCTTTTTATGTGTGTGAACTATAATCGTCTTGGTATTTTTCCACTATGAGTAAGGTCATGGGAAAAGAAAATCCATGGAACATAACTTTAAGGTGGTCAAAAAGTCAATTTATTCCATGGATTGAAGTCCTTAGGAAATGGTAAAAAAAATCCCGATGACCAGGTGAGCACTTCATTGTCTATGATGTGTAACTTCCGATCAAGACTGAAGTTCATATCGGAGAGATAAAACATATTGGACAAGCGCTTAGCAATTTACATATCTTCGCTTTCTTTTAATAAAGATCAACTTCGACCACTTTGAAGAAGAAATCTAAAGAACTGGTCGAAGGACTAACTAGTTAGAAGAAAGGTCGTAGAAGAATTGTAAGTAGGATTTTTAAAAACTTTTCTGACATGTAATATGTATCTTTTGGACTTTATAAAATAAAGCTTTGTTTCCTTGGTTTCAATCATATCTTTTGATATCAATCACTTATCTTGGTAGTAAGAATAAGGGTCTGGTCAACACTAGGAAGTTCGTTCTAGTGGGTAAAAAACCACATGCAGAGAGGAGACTTCGACTAGGTGACATCCTCATTTTCCAACCAATGTAAGGAGGATCAAAAGGTATGAAATGAAAGATAAGGAAAAAAAGATAGCTTTCGAGTAATTGCTTAGAACTCGTATGATAGAAAGACCATAACCGATTTGCTTGACCATGAAAGCTTTCAAGACTTGCTTAGCACTCGTATGATACAAAGACCATATCCGATTTGCTCGACCATGAAAATTCATGTTGCAAAGGTTAATGATCGAAAAAAGAAGTATTAGAAATATGTTATCTCTCATGATTATGAGATTAAGAAGCTTGATTCTCACTTGGCAGGTAAGAATTATTTACCTATGACCAGTTTTATTTACTGATCTTTGAGAAGTGTTTTTCTAACTAGTCATGCTCTATGTCCAGAGCAAGCAGTCGAAATAAAACAACTTCATGAAACTTCGGCCCGTATTTAGGAGCAAATGAAGGCTACAAAGATCAATTTTCAAGACAACATTTCTCTCCTAAACAATGTGCTCGGTGGACATGGTGTTGAGAAGATTACTCCTCTTGAAGTCACCATGGTCGGACACACGAGCGCCATTGGGCAACAGGCTGGGAAATTTCAGGAGTTGATAACTACCCTGAAGACCAATCAAGCCGACTTAATAAAGACAAGCGATCAATAGTGCAGTAAGTTTTGCTCTTGCAAAACTTAAGGCTCATGACCAGAGTCCTAGCCTTCAACCAATCGAAGCTGACTTCGATTGCCCTGAAGCATAGGCAGTACAACTGATTAAAGAAGTGCATCTAGTCAGCAAGAAGGTCGTAGAGGAGATGCAGATTGGATCTCCTTCATCAGAGTAGTTTGTAATAGGATTTCCTTTGTAAAAACAATTTCTTGTTTATATATATATAACTCCATTTCCTGCAATATGTCTTTTCGAGTAGTTAGTAACTCATAAGACAAGATAAAAAATAAGAATTAAAATTTTAAGACTAAGAATTAAAGTCATAATTATAACTTTATTCTAGCCCCGGACTATTTGCTTAGTTTAATTAGATAAACTAAGTAAATAGTGGAAAAAAGATCTCGCTTAAAAATTCGTTCAACCATTGCTTTTGATCTCGATTTTCTTGTACTAGTAGCAAGAGTTAAGAATAGATCGACGTTAGGAAGTTCCTTCTAGTGGGCAAGACCACGTGTAGAGAGGAAATACTTTGACTAGGTGATGTTTCTTCCTCCAACCAGGTTAATCAAATCGAGTGTATCACAAGTAGTCGAACAAACTATAAAAGCCCAACTCACTTAGAAATCTTTACGTAAAATGAAGTAAAGAAATTAAGTAAATAGTTAAAAAGAGCTAGCTCAAAATTATTTTGACCACATTTTGTTGAACTTAGTTTCCTTGTATTGGCAGCTAAAGTTAGGAACAGATCAACACTACGAAGTTACTTCTAGTGGGCAAGACCACGTGCAGAGAGGAAAGGTTTTGACTAGGTGATGTTACCTTAACTCTGACTAGTGTAAGGAAAAAAGTGTTGTAAAAAAGTGATCAAAAAATTATCAAAGCGTTGCTCAATGGAAATTTTAAGATAATAAAGATTGAAGAAAATATAAACTTTATTGAGAAAGTATAAGGTTACACATAGAATTTTTGCAACTGGTCGATATTCCATGAATTAGAAAGAACTCTACCATATTCCATTACTAGTCGTACCAAGCCTGGTCGCTTGACTTCGACCATTGTGTAAAGATCTTCCTATTTAGGGGAAAGTTTATTTCGATTGGACTAGGATTGAATCTTTTCAATACCAAGTCACCTACAGCAAGATTGCGAGGTTGGACCTTATGATCATAGTATTTGCGTAGGGCTTGTTGGTAGATTACCGAATGGATTAAGGCTTGGTTCCTCTTTTCTTCGAGTAGATTGATGTCATCAGCTCAAAGTTGTTCTTGGCCACAATCGTTATAGGTTTCGATCCTTGTCGACCAAATTTTAAGTTCAGGTGGAACCATAAGTTCAGCACCAAAAACTAAGAAAAATGGTGTTTCACCTGTAGCTCAACTAGCGATCGTGCGAATTCACCATAATACTGAGGATAATTCTTTTACCCAAGCCTCCGAGCGCTTTACAAGCTGGTCGAAAACTCAAGTTTTGATTCCTGCATAATTTGGTCATTTGCCCTTTTGGCTGCCACATTACTATGTGGATGGGCGATAGAGGCATAACATAGTTTAGTACCTAATTCTTTGCAAAATTCTTGAAATTTTGCGCTAAAAAATTATGTACCATTATCTGTTATGATCCGACCAGGTACACCAAATCGAGTGATCACATTTTTCATCATAAATTTATTGCCTGCTTCCGTTGTTATCCTAGTCACAGATTCAACTTCAATCCATTTTGTGAATATATTAATTACCACAAAAAAGGAACTCGAAACCTCCTAGAGCTTTTGGGAACGGTCCTAGTATATCGAGACCCTAGGTCGCAAAAGACCAAGAAAGAGGCACGGTTTGTAATGCGTGAGTGGTTGGTGTATTTTCTGTTATGAAACTGGCATTGTACACCCTTCTTAATGAGCTCTTTAGCATCATGGAGGGTTGTTGGCCAGTAAAAACCTTGTCAAAAAGCTTTTCCGACCAACGTTTCTGTAGGAAGCATAAGTCCCATAGATACCTCCATGTATTTCTTGAAGGAGATCTGATACCTCTTTTTGCGATATGCACCGCAAGAGAACCCCTTGAGTACCTCATTTGTAGAGGACTTCTTCGACCAAAGTATACATTTTGGCCTGACGGGATAAACGATCAACCTCAAGATCGTCACTAGGTACAGTACCCTTCTGAAGATACTCGTAAATAGGATTCATCCAAGTTTCCTCGTATTCTTGGGAGCCTGTCTCAATAGGAGAAGTCTCGGTGTTTCAACCAAGGACGACTTCTAGAACTGTTCCAACAAGACTCCTTGTCGTACTTGTGATCGGGAAGAAGCTATTCGAGCTAACTGGTCGGCGAGGAAATTATCCTTTCGAGGGATATATTGTACCTCAAAACCAAAAAAAAATGCTTTTCAAGCTTCCTGACTTCCAACAAGTACTGAGACATGATCGAATTAGAGCATTGGTACTCTTTTCCAACCTGATTCACGACCAGTTGAGAGTATCCTATCATGAGTAGTCGTCGAAGCCCGAGTGCTTTCGCTTCTCGTATATCAACCAATAAACCTTCATATTCTGCTACATTGTTAGTTGTAGAAAAGTTTAATTGAATAGCATATTTTAATATTTCTTTTGTAGGGGATGCTAAGACCACCCCAACCCTCAAGCCACTTGGCATAAGTGACCCATTAAAGTACATTGTCCACCGGTCATAGGATTCGTACTAGGGTCCCTGAACACGTTCAGGATTTGTCCATTCGGTGACAAAGTCTGTCAAGATCTGAGATTTAATGGCTGTTCAGGAATTAATACGGGCTAGGTCCAATTTTAATTCTAATTAATTCATAAAAATCCAAAAGGCCTATGTGCACGTGCTAAAACTGTTTAGTCCCATATGGAGAGTTGAATGGGAGTTACACCACTTTAAAAGGTGGAACGTGGTAGCCCCCTTGTGGAATTGGAGAGAGCCAATACACGCGTGCGCTCGCTCGCTCGCTCGTCTCGCCGAGTCGTGCCGTGCGTGTGTGTGCGCAGGCGTGTCGGGTGCGGGCACGTTTTTCTTTATCTATTCGAAAATCGAAACGCACTGACTCGCAGTAAATGGTATTAACGAACGGCTAGCAGTAACGGTTGTAGTTACTATTGAGTAATGGCTGCAGTTAACACTGTTCTTGTTGGAAATATGCCCTAGAGGCAATCATGGAGATGATGATATCACATCTATGTTTATGTGTTATTGAATAAGTGTTATTCTGTTCCTTGTTTGAATCATCAGTTATAAAGATTAACAAGTATGTGACTTGTTGGTGAAACTCTTTTGACTTATGATGATCATTCTAAATGTATCCCTAGTCGAATATCACTGGTTGGGACACTAGTGACTCTACGACCAGCACATGTATTGATTGATGACCATGTTTCGCCGGTCATGGATATAGGGATATCAAATCAATAATGTGGACACATGTTAGAGAACATGATGTTGGATTGACCCACCTTGAGACACTGTTGAGATTGTTATGATTCTATGTGTCGTCAGTTGGTCTCAAGTAATGATGATGTATAATCCTTAGACCTGAGATCAGCATGGATTCCTACATGTCTAATAGTACACTTTGGGGCTGCAAAACACTACTCCGTAACTGGGTAGTTATAAAGGTAGCTTTCGGGTATGCTATGAAACATGCAGAGGAATGTGACTGATCGGATATGGGATTTGCCCCTCCTAACATAACAGGAGAGATATCTCTGGGCCCCTCGAAGTGGTCGGATAAAGAAAGTGCATGGCCATACCACTGGTGGTCGAAGAGTTCGACCACATAAGGTTATCCGATACTCGATCGAGAAAGTATTGAACAGTCCATGGATGACACAACATCTCACCTGGAGTTCAACCAGATATCGTGAGGCAAAGGGAGAATACACGAGTAGGTCACTTAGTTCGACCAGCTACGGACTGGTCGTATGGAGATACGAGCTGGTCGTAGAACTGGTCGAACGTAATCACAGAGTGGTCGTAACCTAGTCGTAAGGAGTTACGAGTTGGTAGTGACCACATACGAACTGGTCGTATGGAGATAGGACCTGGTCGTAGATGATGAGGACCTGGTCGTAGATCATATTGCATTAAGGTTCGTCTGATATAATTTGTGTGTATTCGGGAATCGTTATGTCCTGCTAGGTACCACTACGACTCGTGGTGGGAAAGGTTTCCGTGTCACAACCAAACTACACATAAACCTAACGGGTCACACACTTAACAGGTTGGAATAAACCAGTACGAATACGATTTGTCAAGCGTGTTCGGATAGGATCCATCACGGGCACTATATAAGGGGATGCTTGAGGCCAAGGGAAGGGATGATGGCAACAGACGAGACACACGAAAGTCGTGAGTTGAGTTGCTCCAAACCCTAGCCGCCATCTTCTTGAGAGAACCTTCCCGTGCGACTTGGTGCTAGCACACCGGCGTATGGTGTTCCTTCCCTAGACGTGTGGATACCGTAGAGGCGCTACTGTGTTGTTGCACTTGAGGACGATCCGCGATCTTCTTAAGGAACTACAGAGGTTGCTAGAGGAGACGATCGACTCGCGAGGACGCTGAACGATCGACTACGACCAGTACATCGACGCGCTCTTCGTTGGATCTAGCTACTCCAACGTATCTTCCGCTGCTCTGCACATCTGGTGGTAACGATCTGTGATCATCTACTTACTTGGCATCCTGATTTACGTGGTAGAAAATTTTGAATTATTGCTAGCGTAGCCTACCCGTACCCTAACAGTTCTAGCCTCTTCGTTTTTGCTATTAAGAAGAACAGAGCACTGGTTCTACAACTGATCTCCATACGAAAGACTTAGACAGTACTCTATGTTTTGTTGTTGTCTCTGGTGATCTCCATCCCAGCGAGGCGCGCGTACGGTCACACTAGGAGAGCAGGCCTCCGGAACCCTCGTCCTTGAAGGCTTGCACGAGCAAGGACGAATAAGGTTTTTGGGGGGCGTTCGCGCGACTGCTCGTTGCTTCTTCTTCATCCGACTTTCTGCTACATGTACATCAACTGCACGATTACTACGACGACATCCACTACGCCATGATGAACGATGATGCTACTGGATCTGGAGTTCTTACTGCTGTTGCTCCTTCTACTGGATCTAGGTATGACTATCTCGCACTTATTTGTTGGTTAGCTTTATTATCTGTTGTTACCATGAACACTGAGATAGGTATGCTAGTTTCTATCCTTCTGGATCTTAGTATGGCTATAGTGTTCTTGTTTACTTGCTTTGTGAAAATGACTAGAGTAATTTCCATTATTTATCTACCATATTTCTGGATTAAAGTAATTCAAAAAATGCTCATATATTCAACAGGAGGTCGAACTCTCCAAGTTCAACTGACCACTTTGCCTTGCGCTCCGCTGCTTCCCTGTTCTAGAGGACCTATCCTAAGAGAAACTCAGTTGGCATGATTAACTTGTGCGCTTGGAAAATAATGTCTAAGTTTCCTCAAAGACATGAGGAGGACATATAGAAGTTTTTGGACCAGATGGTAGCGCTCCTTAGACCCATGTAAAACTTCACTAACGTAGTAAATTGGTCGTTGAATATTTTCACATTCAGCGACCAATACTGCGCTTACTACTTGTGGCGTAGCATCTAGATACATTAAGTTATTTTAGTTTAGGAGATATCAGAACAGTTGCACTCATAAGATATCTCTTGACATCATCGAAGGCTTTGTTTGCGTCCTCTGACCACTCAAAACCCTCATGTTACCTCAGAAGTTTAAAGAAAGGGAGTTCTTTTCTCCCAGTTGTGAGATAAAACGAGTTAAAGCCACCATGTATCCTGTGAGTTTCTGGACTTCTTTCTTTGTGGTAGGACGGCATATTTGTTCAATGGCTTTTATCATTTTAGGTTTTGCTTCGCTTCCTCGCAGAGACAAGGAATACAAGCAACTTTCTTGAAGAGACTCCGAACACACTTCTCAAGATTGAGTTTCAACTGGTGTTTCCTGAGATTGTCGAATGTTTCTTACAGGTCAGAAATATAATTAAGATGTTGTGTGTTTTTATGACCAGGTCATCAACATAGACTTCCAAATTTCGGCCAAGTTGAGGAAGGAATGTCATTTCCATTAAGTGTTGGAAGGAAGCACCAGTATTTTTTAAAACCAAATGACATTTTGACATAGCAAAATATTATAAATGGTGTAATAAATGAGGTTTTTTCTTTAACATCTAAACACATACTTATCAGATGATAACCAGAGTATGCATCTAGAAAACTTAATATTTCGTAACCAGCAAGGGAAAATCATCCTTTGACAAGTTTTATTAAGATCAATAATGTTTATACACATATGTCATTTACCATTAGACTTCCTAACCATTACAGGGTTAGCCAACCACTTTGGGTGGTCGACCACTTTTGTGAAACCTTCCTTAAGTAGCTTGCCCAATTATGATCTAATAGCATCTCGTCGATTAGGTGCAAATCTCTGTAATTTTTGTTTTACAAGCTTCTTGTCAGGCCATAGAGCTAGTATGTGCTCGATCACCTCCCTAGGGACTCTGGGCATGTCGGATGCTTGCCACGCAAAAACATTTGTGTTTGCTTAGAGGAAGGTGACGAGGGCGTCTTCCTTTGCGGGGTTGAGAGCGACTATGGTGTGAACGGTCTTCGAAGGCTCCTTTGTATTAAGTTGAACTTCTTTGACTTGGTCATTCGGCTTTGAGGAATTTTAGACTTCGACTACTTTGTCGAAGGTTGCACTTTGCTTGCTTCTTGAGTTGGTATTTGGCCAACCATCTCGAGGGATTTACGGTCGCGTGTAAGCACCATATTTTTTTTATCACAGTGGACTGTGATTACTCCTTTAGGAGCTGGCATCTTAAGACATTGATAACCATTAGGAATCGTGCCAGAGGTGGTCAACAAAGAATAGCATTATATGCCGTCTCAAAATCGACCACATCAAAAGAGATCTTCTCTATCCTGAAATGGTTTGGTGACCTAAACATAACAAGAAGGGAAACTTCACCAATATGCTTGGCCAAAGACCCCGGTACGATCCCATGAAATGAGTATCGTACCGGTTTGATCTTTGTCCTAGAAACTTACATATCGCCCAGGGCACTCGTAAAGAGTATATTTAATGAGCTTCCACCATCAACTAACACATAATTGATTCAATAGTTATTGATGGTGGGCACGACGACCACGATTGGAAAATGACCAAGTCGAGTTGAAGGGATCAGACAGTCACCATTCTCAAAAGAGATAGTGATTTTCAACCACTTTGGTACTTTACTAACAAGAGGATGGTTGATGGAATTTACCTCACATTCGACAACTTTGAGTTGTCATTTTGACTCATATGTTGAAGATCCCCCACAGATGTGATCGATGGTGTGTTTTGGATATTGAAACGGCATTTCCTCATCATCATCCAACTATTTTTGACCACTTGTTTGTGCCACCTCTTCAAGTGTAGGTAGTAGTCCTTTGCTGGTGTAGTAGTCCTCGAGCTAGTGTCTTTCTTTTTGTGAAAAGGACACCACCTAGGCTTGTCTTTCTTCTATTGAGGGTGTTTACCTTTGCTCCGATCGGAGTATGGTTTGGAGCTCCAAGGCTTCTTGTCACTCACGGCTAAAACCTCCTTAGAGCTTTTGACTTGAGATTTTTGTCTTTAGTCCCGCTCTTGGATTTCCCGTCCTTTTTTTTCTTTCTTGTTGGTACCTTCGCCCAATCCTCATGTGCCCTTATCGTCATAATCAATCGTGTGATTCCACTCGACCGCTTCTATTGTGGTTCCATAACGGTCGGCCATTTCAAGAGCTCAGCGATGGTAGCCGAGGATTTAGAACGATATCCTCCGTAAACCTTCGATTGCGAACTCCTGCTAGAATGCTCTAATGACAAAAGAGTCAGAAACTTCAGGAATTGAATTGCGAACCCGATTGAAACGTTTGATAAATTGGCGTAGGGTCTCACAAGAATGTTGTTGCATTCTATGCAGGTCATCCTCCTTTCCAGGGCAGTTGTAAGTGCCCTGGAAGTTGGCTAGTAGTAAGTCGCAGAGGTGCTGCTATGAATACATCGACTCTTGTGGCTGATTTAACGACCATGATTGAGCAAATCCTTCGAGTACAGTTGGAAGATAATTGGCCATGACATGCTCTCCTCCTCCTGCTGCTCGAACTATAGTGGTGTAGATCTAAAGAAACTTGATGGGATTCTGTGACTCATCAAACTTCTCCATGTTCACTGGTTAAAAGCGAGGCAGCCAGCGAACTGCTCAAAGGTTAGGCGAAATGCCCGATATCCGGTAATGATATCATAACGCCTTCTTTGCGGGAAAGACGAGTTGACATCACCGATGATCGTACTCAATGATACCTAGTGGTAAATGGACCTAACCTATCATAGATCTCAGTCCTACGAGGGTAATACTCCTCGTCCTTCATCTGCTGGTGCAGATTTCTGTTGGTGATATGCCCTAGAGGCAATAATAGAGATGATTGTATCACGTCTATATTTATGAGTTATTGAATAAATATTATTCTGTTCCTTGAATGAATCATTGGTTATAAAGATTAGCAAGTATGTGACTTGTTGGTGAAGCTCTTTAACTTGTATGATGTCGTTCTAAATTGTATCCCTAGTCGGATGTCACTGGTTGAAATACCAGTGATCCTACGACCAGCGCATGTATTGATTGATGACCATGTTTCACTGGTCATGGATATAGAGATATCGAATCAATGATGTGAACACGTGTTAGAGAACATGGGGTTGGATAGACCCACCTTGAGACACTATTGAGATTGTTATGATTATATGTGTCATTAGTTGGTCTCAAGCAATGATAATGTATAATCCTTAGACCAGAGATCAGCATGGTTCCCTACATGTGTAATAGCACTCTTAGAGATTGCCAAACGCTACTCGTAACTGGGTAGTTATAAAGGTAGCTTTCGGGTATGCTATGAAACATGCAGAGGGATGTGACTGGTTGGATATGGAATTTGTCCCTCCTAACATAACAGGAGAGATATCTCTGGGTTCCTTGAAGTGGTCGAATAAAGAAAGTGCATGGCCATACCACTGGTGGTCAAAGAGTTCGACCACATAAGGTTATCCAACACTCGATCGAGAAAGTATTGAACAGTCCATGGATGACATATATCTCACCTGGAGTTCAAACCAGATATAGTGAGGCAAAGGAAAAATACACGAGTAGGTCGCTTAGTTCGATCAATTATAGACTGGTCGTATGGAGATACGAGCTGGTCGTAGACTGGTCGAAACCTGGTCGTAAGGAGTTACGAACTGGTCGAGACTAAATATGAACTGGTCGTTCACAGTTACAAACTGGTCATATGGGGATACGAGCTGGTCGTAGACTGGTCATACTTAAGTACTAATTGGTCGTAAGGAGTTATGAACTAGTCGTACCTAAATACGGACTAGTCGTGACGAGATACGAGCTGGTCGCAAGTGATGGGGACCTGGTCATAGATCATGTTGCATTAAGGTTCGTCCGATATAATTTGTATGTATTCAGGAATTGTTATGTCCTACTAGGAGCCCCTAATGACTCGTGGTCGAAAAAGGTTTTCGAGTCACAACCGACTACGCATAAACCTAACGAGTCATACACTTAATAGGTTGGAACAAAACATGTTCGGATAGGATCCGTCATGGTCACTATATAAGGAGATGCTTGGGGCTATTGGGGGACATGCGAGAGACGTGAGTTGCTCCACTAAAATCCTAGCCGCTATCTTCCCGAGAGAGCCTCGCCGTGTGAATTGGTGCTAGCACACCGATGTCTGGTTGTTCCTTCCCTGAATGTGTGGATACTGTAGAGGCGCTACCGCGGTTGCTATTACGCTTGAGGATGATCCATGATCTTCACAAGGAACTTCAGATGTTGCTGGAGGAGACGATCGACTCGCGGGGGCGCTAGACGATCGACTACGACTACTACATTGACGTGCTCTTCATTGGACCAAACTGCTCCGACTCTTCTTCCACTGCACTGTGCGTCTGGTGGTAACGATCTGTGATCATTTATATGTTTGGTATCCTAGTTTACGTGGTAGAAATTTTGATTTGTTGCTATCGTAGCATACCCGTATCCCTTCAATTTTTGGTAGAAGTGGTGAACGACCACCTCCCCTGGGAGTTCATTGATCACCAGTTGTTCGTGGAGCTCTTCCCCGACTAAGGTCATGGTTGGGAGATCGAACAGACTTGTGGTCCTATCCTTCCCTATGAGGAAAGTCGTTCGAATGACTAGCATTCAATGGAGTTGTCATAGTACAACTTCCAGGACGATGTTGTCGATTCCACTCAAGTCTGACTATTGTGTCCCAAAGTCTCCGTGCGACCTCTTGAGCAAAGAGGTCGTAGCCTGGCGCTTGTCTAGGATCTTGAGCTGGGTTTTTGATCTGGTCATTGATTCGTTGAAGTTCTTGAGCTTCCTCTTACTGATGTTGGGTGCAACCTGGTAAGGATCTCTAGGTAGCAATTCTGCTTCTCCGAATGGTTTCAAGATCATTGACATCTGAGTCAGCCGAAGCGTGCCTCAGTGGAGAGCTATCACTTCTAGGATTTCGGCCACGCTCATGAATGTGGAGATCTTGGTCGTAACTAGAGGCATTCTCTCCATCACCACGAGATCCCGAAGAGAGTGTGCGATGGGAAGCCACCCTAGTCCTGTCTCTTGGAGAGTGATAAGGATCTGAGGGGAGGACAAAGGCCTCCTGGGTGCTACTATCCCCACTCGCCTAAATCCCCCTGACTCGAGGAGTAGTCGAAGGACAACACCTCGGGACTTGGAGCAATTCTCTCAAGGGGAATTCTAGGTTATAACCGTCTCCGGATGAAGGTGAACCCTGCGGGGTATGGTCGAACTAAGGTGAAAGATCCCTGGAACCGGCATTGCCATCGGACGAAATGATGCTCTGCTCGTACTCGTAGCAGGTATCCATGTCGAGTCATATGTAGTTTGCCAAATCGAACCAATTCTCCTCATTCCACTCTCCTGCCATGAAAGCATCAGAGTTTAAAATGAAGACAATTTTTTAATAGGAAAGGAGAAACTAAAGATTCCCCACAGACGGTGCCAACTATCGATGGTTTAGTATAGATCTTATGAATGAATGTTTGGGGCTCTCCTAGAGAGAAACCATAAAGAAAAGGGCACAGGAAATTTATACACGTTCAGCATGCATTCTCCTGAGATAATAATGCAACAACACAGAAGTATGGTTTCCTGTGCCCTTTTCTTTATCTCAGGAAATCAATACTTCTGTGTTGTTGTATTGATTGTGTTTACAAGAGAGAAGTCAACTAAAACTAACACTAATGACTCCTGTCTGTTTTTTTATTTGATCGCTTGATCTTCTGTCCACCGACTTTACTTCTTATATAGGGCATGAAGGGGTGGCAGTTGTTCACGTCGAGAGACGCCTTGTCGTTTTATGCAATTCGCACATTTAAGGGTAGTTATTGTTAGAGACATATCCCCACATCGCCTTGCAGTTATGTTAGAGACATAAGATTAATATGTGTAGTTATCTTTAGGAATAACGGCACATATTAATTACTACGTGTATAAAACACAGCATACAAATATCCCTAGTTGATTGGGCCCACATGTCTATAAGCTTTATTGACCATAGGGTAGTCGTAGATGACCTAGTTGTAGTACGACTTACGACCATAAAGTGATTGTAGCAAGACTTACGATTAATAGGTGGTCATAGAAGAACTTACGACCATACATGGTGGTCATCGAAAAGCTTACGACCACTATGTGTATATGATCTCTCTTGTTGTTAATATTGAGGGATACCTTTGAAGGTTGTATAAGAGACATTATTATCTATAAATATTACAGATAAATAACTTAATTAATTAAGGATTATTAGATCCTTTGTCAAAGTGTTAATTAATGAAGAGAATATATTTTCAGGATTGAAATATAGGGAAAAAATTTTAATAAACAAAAAAAATTGGAAAAGACTCAAAAATTCAGAAATGAGATTTGGAACATAAATATATAATAGTTTTGAAATTTTGGTATGTTACATCTAATGAAGAAAAAATTCTTCAAATTTCCCATATTTGGCTATAGAGCACACAAACACCTCTTTTGAGTAATTCCTAGTTTTTTTTTTGCCTTTCCTGTGGGAATTGAAATATTTGAATGAAATTCTTGCAAAAGTCCTGTAAAAATTCCTGCATTTCAAACAGGTTAATAAATCATGTGTTTTCCAAATCCTTGTACTTTTTTGTTAATTTCATGCCTTCCAAACGGATGGGCCCCTAATATTTATTGACTAAACCTTACACTATGAATCTACGACAGAAATTATTCAAAAAACGTTGTGCACACTTCACGCATACAAACTAGAAACTAGCTATGAAATCAGAGGGAAAGTAATGTACATGTTTTATTCTCATTAAATGAAATCTCTCGTTAATTACTCAGTAATTTCTCACACAATTAAATTAGTCCAACTACGTAAGCGGTACTGTCCCTGTGTGCAACTGCATCAGTAGTACAGCAACTACCTAGGTTGCAGTTTAGCGGCAGCAATAATTATTACACTTTCGATTTCATTCTCTACGGAGTACTGTTCCTAAGAAATGCCCATGTACAGTGAAAAGGAGTATTAGTATTGCAAGAGCAAATTTCTAGTGGTATTTTTTAAATAAAAGAACTTTTATTGTACTGATATGAACATGCCTGAAACGTGCTCATTAATCTCTGTCCGTTTTTCCTCGTCTGCTCAAACGTTTGGTTGAATTGATCGGTAAATGCAACTCAATATGTGGCCATCCGGACTCATCCACTCGTCCTCTATATATATAGGATACGAGACACCAGAAAGGAGACATGTACCAGAGCCAAGCGTGCAACAAAAGCTAGTAGCTAGTGCATGCGTGCAGTAGCCAGTGGAAGCTACGTCTCTGCGCCATCGATCACACTCATCGTATCATGGTGTCCTTCAAATCGGCTCTATCTCCGGCGAGTAGTGCGGCCGCCGCTGCCTTCCCGATGAAGCGGAAGCGCGGCGTCGACGACGATGAGGACAGCCGAGGCGGGATCGAGCTCAGCCTCGACGCCGCGCCGCTGCCCTTGGAGTGGCAACGCTGCCTCGACATCAAGGTAATACATGTGACACATTGACACAAGCAAAGAACCTTATTGAAGCATGTGACTAGCTGCATGCTTGTTCTTTTCTCGCCGCAGTCCGGGCAGATACACTACTACAACACGAGGACGCACAAGAGGACGTGGACGCGCCCGCGAGGTGATCATCATCAGCATCAGCATCGCGGCCTGGACCTGGAGCTCAACCTCGCTTTCGACCCGCGGGCTGGCGCCGGAGAAGACCGGAGGCTGGCGGCGGAGGAGGAGGCAGCGACGCCGCCGGTACCGGATGCGGCGTGGGACATGGTGGCGACCGTGTGCATGTGGTGCCACATGTTGGTCATGATGTGCCGCGCGTGCCCCGCGTGCCCCAACTGCAAGTTCCTGCACCCGATGGGCCAGCCAGCCGGGCGCGGCGTGGCCACCGGCAGAGGCCGCGGCGCCGGCGAAGCTAGGACTCCGGCTTTTTTAAAATACTAGCTAGCCTCTGCATACAACAGTGCCCCTTTTAGAACAAAATGATTTTGATTGGAATTCGGAAAAAAAAATTGCACTGTTTCTTACAAAATTCCGACGAAATTCTTGTAAACAACTTGTGTTCCAAGCACATCCCAAGCAAGAAAGATGCTTCCATGTCTGTTCTGTTCAATACGCTGTCAATTTAATTTAAAAACATGAAAAATACCTAGAAGGAACTAGCTATCTTTTCAATTAAAACAAGAAAAAATAAATATTCAAATTCAAGCCGAAGATGATCCAAATCTACACACCTCCCACCAACCGAGCTCGGCCTCAGCTAGCTCATCTATCTTTGTCAAGTTAATTTTCCATTCACCGTACCTAGTTCGATTCCACCAATTATATGACGATTATGTTATTTGTGTGTGTATATATTCTCTGGAATTTGATCCAATGACCTCTTGCCTTGCCTGTCGGTAACAGGCAACAGCTCACCTCTTTCTCCGTGTTAAATGAGAAGTCAAGACTCAAGAAGCTGACGTACTCTCAGGCTCTTAGCCACATTACCGTCTATGTATACCCATCTCAAAGCTAGCTAATCTATACGCGTACGATTTGTAATGTATACGTACGTATGTACGCGCGTACGTAGATGCACGCGTGAGTGTAGCACAGCTAGCTGCTGGCTACAGCTTATTGAGGTGGGCAAGTAAGTACATGCACGCGTGAGTGTAGTACAGCTAGCTGTTGGCTCCAGCTTATTGCGGTGAGCATGTAAGCACATGCGGTTCACAATTTCGCCGAAATTTTAGTAATTTTGTTACCCTTTGAAATAAATACATCCGTTCAAAAAAATCGGAAACATTTGAATTTGGACAAATTATTTCCTAAATTTGGCAACATTTGAATTTGGAGAAAATTTGGTCAAATTTCACCCGAATTTCAAGTGCCTGTTTGAAAACTCATCGAAATTATAACCGAAATTCGGAAATTTCAGTAATTTTGTTCGTTTTGTTACCCTCCGAAATAAATTTCAAAACAAAAATGGTTTCCAGAAGTACATGTGATGTAGGGAGTAATAACTAGGTATAATAAATGAGGTTTGGAATGTGTCGCTGGTTCGTGCATGTGTGAGTTCATCGATCCATCTCGTGGAAAGTTGGCTGGTTGGTTGCGAGTGAGCGGCAATCAATCGATGATCGAATGCGTGCTTGTGTTTTGCTGCTATTGCGATTTGCGAGGGTGTTCTTCGCAATAATGGTGATCCACTCTCGACAAGAGATGCCGATGATAGGCAAAGAGACGTGTGTGTATTCTCGAGATGAGATGTATATGTAGCGAGACCACAGTTACTAGCAACCGCATAAAAATCACAGATTTGCTAATTTTCGGTTGCTCGAAATTTTTTTATCCATCAATCACCTACAGTTACATAGTACTAAGCTTAAAATTACAGTATTAAGTTATGTGTAATTTTAGTATGGCTCTACTGTAACTTTTAGTTCTATTTGTTTTTTTTGTATATTTCTTTTTGTATTTGTAGAGTTCACCTAGATTTACCTTTGTCTAGTTTAGAACTTTTTTTTGTATTTTTTGTAACGTTTTTTTCGTGCCGTTAGATGAAAATCTAAAGGTGGGAACAAGTGATTGAAAAATAACAAATTTTCAGACAACTTATACGTAGACAGTCCCTAAAAATCACTTGTATGGGACGAGTGTATCGACCCCATAATAGTTTCCTCCCAAGTGCATTACCAAAAGAGCACATGGCAAACCAGGTGTATATATATAAACACATTTTTTTTGGAACTTCAGCATTATACGCCCATATATCGAAGATGTTGTATGAACATTTATCTACAAACTGCTAGTCGAGTATCCGTGTGTTGCATAAACAAAATTATCCTTGCATACAAAATTCACATCCGATCAACAAGCCACAAAAAGTCTTATCATAAATAAAATATGCATATGACCTAATTGTCCATAGAAGATCTTTATAGTGACATATGTATGTATATATATATCTATCTATAAAAGATCTTACCAACTCATGAGGTGAAGAGATAGATGGTAGATTCATCATCACCACCGAGTCCTTCTTTTATAATAGTAAGATGTAAAATTCTACATGCAAGGAATGTCGAGCGAATAGATGTATGTATTGTGTACTGCATGGAGCCAGCCTCCGAGCCATATAGGGGTCTAATGTACCTATTATACCTATTATATTATTAAAAAAAAACCACCATACTTACTCTCAAGGTGCAAGAGGTGCACGATGGCGGCTGATGCATGGCGGTCTCGGCGGAGGCCGAGAACGGCGTGCGGTGGTAACCGATTGAAATCGCCGAAGGCGAGATCAGCTCGGTACCTCATGACGTCAGCGATGGTGGCTCACTGTTGGCGAACCCTACATCACAGCGACTTTGTACCGCTGAGGTCGCGCCTTGAAGGCAATGCACGGCGTGAGCTCTATGTTGGTGAGTTCGACGTCGAGCGGTGGCCCACAACATGCCGAAGGCACGCGGATGTTGGCCAGTTGGTGCACCAGTGAGAATTGCTGCTGGTGGTCACTACTACAAAAAGGCTAATACTGCACGCCTCATCACAGACGGTTGGCCAAAACCGTCTGTATTACATGAAATCACAGACGGTTTTGGTTTAAAGACTATCTGTGTAAATGGATACGCTAAAAACCGTCTATGAAGAGGAAATATCACGAAAACCGTCGATTCGTGTTTAAAACCGTCATTATCACGAAGTATCAAGAGCACGGTTCGTAAAAATAACCGTCTGTGATAATTAAATGTTTCGACTCCCGCGCGTTATGCATGCGTCTCTTCCGCGCCAACGGGCGCCGATGCGTCTCTTCGTCTCGCGCGCCAACATAAATGTGTCTCTTCGATGTTAATTTATAAGAGTGATATATTATCGCGCGCCATGGCAGCACGCATGGTATTGCATGAATAGTACACCATGGTGAGCACGCGGAGCATGACGGAGCGGGCGAGGAGGTCGGCGATCGCCATCCTTGATCTTCCTGACGAGGTCGTCGGCCTCGTGGCCGCGAGCTCTCCTCAGCCCATGGCTGACCTCTGCAGCCTACGAGCCACGTACTGTATTCTTTTGTTTTTGGTATAGAGGCCTCTGGTTATAGTCAGTTTGTGAAGATGATTGTAGCATACAAAACCGAATAGTCGTATCATGATACGGCGCAAAAAATAAAACCTCGTGATGATTTCGTTTTGTGTCCAATATCCAGTAATTAATTCTTGTATTAAGATTCTATATATCGTCTTGAATTTTAGTTGCAAAGCCATATACAAGGCGTCCAAGGCACGCGTCGTGGGGATGCACGTGGCGCTGGAGCGGGAGGAGGCGATGAAGTGGCGGGACTACGAGCGCTACCTCACCGTCGTCAACCACCTGGCCGCCGCCGGCAACCCAGAGGCCTGCTTCATTGTTGGCCTCGTGCTTGTCTTCGCGCCCTAAGACATGCAGCGCGACCTCGTGTTCCTTGAACGGGCGGCCAACGCCGTCGTCGCCGGCCACAAGACCGCGGCCTACGTGCTCGGCCTCCTCCTCTACACGGCAAGCAGGACACGCGATGTTGGGAAGCGGTACATTAGGCAGGTCGAGGGCGAGCCGGCCAAGAGGACCAACCGAGAGTGCAGGCGGTGCCAGAGGCTCGTCGTGGACATGATCCAGGCGGCGGCGTGGGGGAGGATGGTCGGGCCGCCACTGGGCCGGGTGTGGGCGCTATCGGAGGACGGCCACCGGTGTACGAGCACCGGCTGCAGCATGTCAGGGTGGGACGACTACGCCGTCTTCTGCAGCGATGACTGCAGGATTAGGTATGAGTATGCCAAATTCTTTGCAGAGGTGTTGGACTACTTGCCGTAAAATTAGCTATTTTATGTATATATATATATATGTTATAATTTGCATTTATCTATATCAGAATGTGTCCAATGTTCTGAATTTTCAATTTGCATTTATGTATTTATCACAGACTTCCAAACGAGAGAGAACTTTTCTTTATACGCCATGTTGTTCTGCACCATCAATGATTTATCACAAGATTAAACCTTAACCTAAAGCAACTCCCCAAAAGAAAATAGAAATAAAAACTTATGATCATCATCTGGAACCAATTTATTCAAATACTAGAATAATTATCATGAATTAATATAATTTTTACCAAATTTTTGGAACTATATTTCACCTACAGAAAATTTAAACTTAATATAATGACATATTCTAGGTTTGAATATAAACTATACAAATTAAATCATGAAAAATAAGATTGTCTCTTTCTAAAATAGACAAAAGGATGATGGTTCTATTATGGGACCGTCTATGATACATATCACAGACGGTTCTATTATGGACCCGTCTGTGATATGAGACCATATCACAGACGGTTATATTATGGACCCGTCTGTGACACGTATCACTGACGGTTCCATAATAGAACCATATGTGATATACCTTTATTAATAGGAGCCCATGCGCTAGGGTTTGTGCCCTAACTCGTCACTCCCCAGCGCGCGCTAGGGTTCGGGTCTTTGGCCGAGCTCTCGCATCGCGACTCCCCCGCCGCCGATTCGACCTCGCCGCCATCTCCCTTGCCGAATCGAGCTCGCCCCGCCATCTACGCCGCCGAATCGAGCTCGCCCCACCATCTCCCTCGCCGAATCGAGCTCGCCCCGCCATCTACGCCGCCGAATCGAGGTATCCCGCTCCCCTCTGCTCCCTCAGCTACCTCACCTCGGCCGATCTGCCTCTCTCCCCTGGATGTGGGTTGTGCTGGTGGTGGCAGGTGTTTGCCGCTGTTGCCGCGTCATGTCTGCACTGGATCATGATTTCTTTAATTACCATGGACGTCTAAGAAATCTACCAAGTAGCATGAGGAGGATGAGACAGCATGCAGCCAAGGACATCCTGCCTGTGCGGACTACTTCATCAGCATGAATTGATGCCTTGAGTTGTTAGATTACCTGCTGTTATGTATTGTGTATAGATTAATTGTGCCTTGAGCCGTTAGATTACCTGCTATTATGTATTGTATATAGATTGTGCCCTTTGATGATACTTCTACGATAGATCCTGATCTCTTCTCTATAAAGTCTCTAAGATTATGCTTATGCCTTTAAAATCGCATCATATATATATATATATATATATATATATATATATATATATATATATATATATATATATATATATATATATATATATATATATATTGTTCGTAGTCCTCATCACTTTGGGGTCATCCACGCAGCATGAGGCGGATGAGACAGCAGCCACGGATAACTTCATCGAGCCCCTGCAAGTTCAAGAAGCATAGCTGTCGAGAGAGCGTCAGGACATCCAATTACCTAGATGCATGTCATCGACAGGTAATTGGACGTCGCTGTGTTTAGAAAGTGACGTGGACATACAACTACTCCGACTGGTATCAACCACGTTACTTTCTGAACACAGTGACATCCAATTATCTGTCGACGACATCGAGGTAATTGGATGTCCTTACGCTCTCTTGGCAGCCATGCTTCTTGAACTTGCAGGAGCTCGATGAAGTTGTATGTGGCTGCTGTCTCATCCTCCTCATGCTGCGTGGATGACCCCTCGAAAGTGGCTGAGGGACTACGAACAATATATATATATAATATATATATATGATGCCAGTTTTAATGGCACAAGCAGCCACTGTTTGGAGACTTTATAGAGAAAATCATCACGCATTTGGTTTCAGCTACAAACCGCCTATAGAGAAAAATCATCACGCATTTATTTCAACTACAAACCGCCTATAGAGAAAAATCATCACGAGCGGTTTTTTCACTACAAACCGTTATAGAGAAAAGTCATCACGATTTCAACAAACCGTCTATAGAAAAAGTCATCATAGACGGTTTCAATAACAAACCGTCTGTGATAGTTAGCTATCACGATTTATTTTATCTACAAACCGCTCGTGAAAGTTACCTATCACGCATTTATTACGAGTTAATAACCGCTTTGTGATAGATGCATCACGCATAGCTTTGAATAACCGTCTGTGATGAATTATGTCATCACTGACCCATAGACTCAGACGGCTCACGAAACCGTCTGTGATGACGTTTTTGAACTGTCTGTGAAGACCTTTTCTGTAGTAGTGGGTGTTGACAGCGCAGATCACAGCTTGTCGTTGGTTAGTCTGATCTAAAGCTGGTCGCCGTTGGCAGCGAGGAATAGATAACCGCCGTTGGCAGTTTACGGGTAGAGTTTCCATTGGTAGCGTGCGGTGATAGGTATCGCCGTTGGCGGTGATGATGCGAGGCCGTTGGCGAAAGCCGAGAGAAAAACTCGACATTGGCGAGTAGACCAATCCACTGTTGGCGATGATTTAGGGCATAGAAAAGGAGAGCCAATTAACCCCGGCAAATAATTGAAATAGATTGAATAGAGCAACGTACCAGGAGGCCTACATGAGAGCATTGTCAGGTTGATAATGTGTTGTATATTGTGGTCGTATTGTCACCGATCAAGTACTCAACTCGTGAATAAAAGTAGAATAAGAAGATGAACACATGATGTAGTCCCAACAGTCCTCTCTCTCTCTCTCTCTCTCGATATCTAGTGGATGTGTGTAGAAGAGAGCCCCCAGCTACCCCCTTATACAGGGAGAGGGAGAGGAGGTCTTCCCTCTCACTAGAATAAGCAATATGAACTAAACTATGCTAGTGGATTATCGGGATCCAAACCTGCAAATCCCGATGTTCTATGTATTCTGAATTAATCCCAAGATTAGTAGCTAGTTCATAAAGTGGCAACATTGATGAAATTATATCTATACAACAAAATATCTAAGAAGTAAGCAAATCATTATTAAATAGTAGCAACAGACCTTATGGTCAAGGTTTACAAAGTTTGCCGCGCAAGGCTTAAAGACAAATAAATAAACTTGCAGCAAAAGAAAACAATTCGTGGTAGCCATCCGACATGCCCATAAGCAATCGAGTGGGGAGCGCACCCTAGTTCGCATAGTCTTCGAAGTACTCCTCGTAGAACTCTGTGTTTGCTGGTTCTTCCTCAACAACTGATCAACAATGGCATAAAGCTCTGAGTACATAAAGTACTCAGCAAGTCATAGGAAATGATATGCAAATAGTATGCATGCAATGATTGAACAAGGAATAGCTATATGGTTTTTTTGTAGTAAGCAGTATTGACATTAAATACAGTAAATAGATTAAAAAGTATAATTGAAAGATTTAATACATAAGTAAACATGTGCTTTGAAACAACTAGTGAACTATACCTGTTTACTTCCCATCCAAACCACCATCCAAAGTTTATGAAAAAAACTCTATATCCCATGTGAAATCACTAGGCATTTTTCATAACTAGGGACACGGTTGTTCGAACAATTTTTAACACTCTGTAGAGATTGTATAGCTTGACCCATAAGAGATAATCAACTTATAATATCGGCCAAGACACGCTTCCGAAGGGGTGCGACTAAGTGACTATACAAGGCTTTTACAAAGCTATATCTTAACCTAGTTCTGTCCGCAAAGGTTTCACCACCGACTGGTCCCATCCATCACAATCGTGGCCCCTTCTTGCGCCAATGTGAATGTCCATCCCAAAGTTCACATTTCCATCCAAGATAGAACTAAAATCAAGACATTGCTAATTAATTAGCCAAGTCCATCCCATACTGGATATGTGGTTGTACGATTTGGCCCAGATCAATGGCGCACAAGATTAAGTCCTTATTGATTACTCAGGCGAAACTACCTCATCCAAAATGTGCTATCCGCAACCCTTTACTGCACGATCATTCGCCCGAGCAAAAATCATTGGTGAATGATGTTGAGGGAAGCAAGGAGTGCAAGATAAGAGGCAAAGAAGTAGTCCGAGTATTTAGTGTTCGTTATAATAAAAATGGGAAAAAGTATACTTTTGGTCCCTCAACTCTACCTCTCGTTTAATTTTCATTCCTCATCTGCAATACCGTCTAAAACGTGTCCTCTAAATATCAAAACTATGCAAATCATGTCCCTGGACAGGTACCATAGTTGGTTTTGTCCTACGTGGCATCCAACTTGGATCTTTGCTGGCAATGCTCCACCACTTGGCCATGGCCCCACTTTATCCACTGCTGCCCCAAGCTTATGCTTCCCCGTGGCTAGCTAGTGAGACAGAGGAAGAACAGGGCAGCGCCATAGGAGGCAGCAAGAGCACGGTCGAAGGTGGTCTACGTGGGCATGCGACTGCACCATGGTGGTGGAGCGGCACTGCTATATATGGCGGCTACTACGGATCAAGGGCTAAAGCTCAAATATGAGCACGTCATGAGCAGCTACGGGATGAGGGGAACTCACCGGTGTGGAGGGTGAAGGAAGGGATGGACCGAGGCGGCCCGACGACAAAGACCCGAGGCGATGGGGATGAATCATCGGTGGAGGAAACATGTGGTGAAGATTAGCTCGAATGAGTGATTGGGAAAGAAATAGGAAGGAGGAGGGTGCTCTAGACGTAAGGAATCGGGTTGGGCCTCTCGAAGAGGGAATGGCAGCTGCGGTGGTTTTCAGTCGAAGTTGGGGAAGACAATGGTGTGATAAGATGATGATGATAAAATAAAAAATTAGTTGAGGGGAAGCGTAGAGGGTGCTCAGGAACATGTTCTGACATGAGAAGATGGGGAAGAAGCTCACCGGTTTGATGGGAACGTGGAAGCACTTGCGCGACCAGCATGGGCGCAGCGGCATCGCGAGCTCAGTTCGGGTTGGGGAGGGAAGGATGGTGTAGGAATTCTGACTCTTGCCTCAAGCATCTTCTCCACCCCTTCTTTCTACCCCCTCCTCCTCCGCCGGTTCGTCATAACCACCTTCGCTCGCATCTCTAGTCGCTGTCGCTCATCGGCGGTGTGCTACCAAACCACTTCGCACACGACGCCACCTTCCAGCGTGTCCCCGTAGTCTCACATGTATGTTCCCGTCATTGATGCCACTTCTTAGGCCACCACTTGCCGTCGCCACCTCATTCAGAGCCACACCACCATGCTACTCTACTTCCCTCCTCTCTCTGGCAATATGATAGGTGGGCCTAGCTTACTACGTGGCATCCAACGTGGCAACCACCACCCATGATACCTGTCAAAGGACATGATTTGCATGGTTTTGACAGTTGGAGGATATGTTCTAGACGATATTGGAGATAAGGGATGAAAATTAAAGGAGAGGAAGAGTTGAGGGACCAAAGATATACTTTTTCCTAAAAATAATGGTCAACTTTCCTTTTTTACTCTAATGTACTCCCTCCCGACGCAAAAGAATGTCATTTTGGGTTACATACAGTCAAACTTTCTAAACTTTAGCTATCAATATCTTTTTCAATATTTAGATGAACACATGAAAATAGTATGTATAAATTTGTCTCGAAAAGAACTTTTGTAAAAGTATAATTTTGTTAGGTTTATAAGTCTATTACAATATAAATTAGTGGTCAAAGTTGCGTTGTGGGGACTGTGATGATGTCCAAAACAATATTCTTTTGTGACTTCAAGATGTAATTGACAAAGATAGAAAGCGACATATCATAGATGATTAGAGGAGAAGAATTATGTAGTTTTTTCTGGGAGTACTATAGTAACAGTTTAGGTTTAGTACCATATTGGTTTTGATCTGGACTAGGAGTCCTCATGTACTCTGTTGTAACAACCCAAAAATGCCTAAATGCAAAAATACAGGATTTTTAAAAACTTTTTATCTGATTGTCTGTTATCAGCATCTTTGCCTGCATTTTCGGGAGTCATTCGATCTGTTTCTTCCTTGTCTACATGGGTGTAAAACATAAACACCCTAATATCTGAAATTATAAGAGCAAGTAGCAGAATTTTAGCATACCTAAAATTCTACTCTCTTTTGGTTTCCCCAAATGCTCATGATCTTTTCTTTCCCTCTTTCCACTGGCTCGACTCGGTCAAACTATGGCCCACCGGCAACTTCTACTCCCCTGCTTCTCTCCTGTTCCTCCAACCCCCCCCCCCCAGCTCAGTGCAGCCGGGGCCACTCCAGCGGCCGTGGCTGATGACAGCTGTGTCTCCCCTGTCTCGCTCGGGTGCCGTGGACGACCAGGATGGTGCGCTGGCACATGCGGTCACTCAGCCATAATAGCTGTCACTCAACTCGTCACTCCACAACACTGTGCCGCTAACCCTGTCAACATCACCACCACTCTGCCTTGTCGGGGCGTGCTGAATGCGTCGCCGCCCCACTATTGATATTTATAGCAGCTTCGAGCCCCTCATCGCTTTCTCCACCACTCTAGCACTAGCTCCACTCTCCTCCTCCCTCTAGCAAGCTTGAGCTCCAAGTAAGGCTCGGGCGCTCACTTCGGCTGTGCGCCACCGTAGCGCCGCCATCGCTGTCGACCCCACTAGTGAAGAATATGCCAAGCCGCTCCTTTAGGACCATCTACTTGCTTCCCTGAAGCCATCCTGAAGATTGAAGACTATTCTCTCTCTCCCCCCGGGCCCTCACTGTCGTTCAGAGCTTCGCCTCGCTGTTGCAGTCCACCATCGCCAGCCCAACTTCGGCTAGCTTATCCCCGCAGCTCCGTACCGGTATGTCCCTAGTGGCCCAAATGCACTTCGTTTGAGCTACCATGTTCTTCTTCGGTTCTTTCTCTAATTCTTTCTCTGGTTCTTCTCTAATTCTTTCACTAGTTCTTTCGACCACTGTGGAGTATTCGAACCCTTTCTTCTTTCGACCACTATGGAGTATTCTAATCCTTCTTTCTTCCAACCACTATGGAGTAGTTGAATTCAGCCAAATCTTCTACGACCACGTAGTCAAAACTCTTTCGACTATGCCCAGCTGAGTTTCCTATGAACACATAGTCGGAAATCCTTCGACTACATCCAGTTAGACCCTCTACAACCACATAGCCTTACCTCTTACGACTGCACCCAGTCGTGTTCCCTCGACTACATGAAGTCGTACCTCCCTCGTCTACATGTAGTCGTACCTCTTACTACTACACCCAGTCGTATCCCTTACCACACCTAGTCACATCACCTCCAACTACAAGTAGTTGTATCACCTCCGACTACAGGTAGTCGTGTCTTCTTCGACTAACACCCACGTTCTTACACCGAGTATGCCCTAACACCCACGTATCCCTTACCACACCTAGTCACATCACCTCACTACAAGTAGTTGTATCACCTCCGACTACAGTACTAACACCCTACGACTACACCCGTAGTATGCCCTACGACTACACCCAGTCGTATCTTGTATCCCCTACGACTATACCCAATCATATCTTCAACTACAACCAGTCATATTTCCCTGACTAATCCAGTCGTAGTCTTCTTGCAACCACATCGAGTAGGCGCATCCTTCTCTAGACATAGTAGTTCCCTCTCCGACTAGTTGATCGTACCCCTTTTTTTACTACACGTAGTTGTACCTGTTCAACTACACATAGTCGAACCTCTTTCCGATCAGGTAGTCAAATTTTCCTCGACTACGTAAGGTAAACCTTCTTCAACTACACATAGTCCTACCTACCACAACTACACTAGCCGTATCTCTTACAACCACACCCAGACGTAACTCCGACTACACCTAGTCAAACTTCCTCTAACCGCGCAGTTGCTATGAGCATTGTAGCGTCCACGACCACTGTCTACGGCCAGGTTTGGCTACGACCAATTGCAGCTGAGGCCTTCTACAACCACGCCCAGCTATGATCACTCGGGCGCTATGACCACGCAACCCGCTATGGCACTGTAGCATCTACGAGTGTTGTAGCACCCACGAGTACGATAGCACCTACGAGTATTGTAACAACTACAAGTACTGTAGCCCTATGAGTACTGCAGCATCTATGAGCACTATAGCACACACGAGTACTGTAGCACCTTCGAGTACTTACGAGTATTGTAGCATCTACTAGTACTGTAATGCTACGACTACGCAGCCCGCTACGACCGCGATCACGACCACACAGTTTGACCACTCATTCTCGACCACTGTGTTCGACCACCCAGTTTCGACCACTTTGTTCGATCACTGTGTTTCGACCACCTAGATTCGACCGCTGTGTTTCGACCACTCAGTTCGACCGCTGAGTTTCGACCACTCAGTTCGACCACTAAGTTTCGACCACTCAGCTTCGACCATTGAGTCCCAACCACACAGTTACGCCCACTATAGTGCTACGACCACTGTAGATCCTACGACTACTACAGCTCCTCCCATTGTAGCTCCTACGACCACTGTAGTCCTACGACCACTGTATCTACTACGACCACTGCAGCTCCACGACCAATATAGCTCCTACGACCATTGTAGCATCTACGATCACTACAGCATCTACGACCACTGTATCTTCTGCGATCAATTCTTAGTCGTGAGCCTTTCTATAACCACCACCTGGTCGTAAGTTCTTCTGCGATCAGTACCTAGACGTAAGTGTTTGTACGACTATCCCCTGATCGTAAGTCCTCCTATGATCAGTGTGTCATCGTAAGTCCCCTTATGACTAAGCCTCACTACGACCACCACCTGGTCGCAGGTTCCCCTATGACCAGTCCCTAATCACAAGCTTCTATGACTATTCCCTGATCATGAGTTCTACTATCATCCTGTAGTCGTAAATCTTTCTATGACCATCCCCTGGTCGTAAGTCCTGCTACGACCAGTCCCTAGTCGATGAGTCTTACAGACATGTAGGCTTGGTCGATTAGGGAGTCTTCCATGCCATATTGAAGGATATGGCCTGGTCGTTCTGTCAAGTTGCCGTTAGATATGTTTGCATTCATTTGGAGTGTTTCGTGTGTTTGCATGTATTTGGACTTATTGAATTGCATTTGGTTGTTTTCAGTCGCTCTTGAGTTTGATCGTAGTCTACATAGTTAGACTCTGATACTGTGATGGAACCACAATCCCAAGAAGACCAAGATGGTCAAGCTATTGAACAGGATGATTATCAGCACGTTGAGCTAGATTATTACCAGGATATCGAGAAGGGCGAATATCAGAGTATAGAGCTTTATCAGAACGACGAGCAAGGCGAGTCAACACTTTGATCATATTGCACCTACTCTTTGCAAATTATGTTGCTTTAAATTATGAAAATTGCATTGCTATGATTTGTGCAATTATATTTGGTCTAGTCGTAACTAATGTCTTAATAATAATTGTGTATAAACTTCCAATCCTTGAATTTGGACACTATCCTTTGTCACCCTAGGCTTAATGGATTACATACTAGTTAATAAGTCTGTATCTAAGTGTCATGCTTAGTCTTGCTTAGATACATTGTCATCCGGGCATTACATTGCCCGACAACACTCTTTCAAACATGAAAACTGGATTTGGGCAGTCGAGGCTGGGAGCATAGCTGGTATGTTGGACTAAATGATTATTTTCAAAACAAAAACCTGAAAAACAGATTTTGACTTGGGCGGATAGAAAGAGGGGCTGGTGCCGGGGGCACGAAAGAATGTTGGTATGTGGATGTGCCACCCAAGTCAATTAAGGACCGAATCTAGTGATGACCTCTTATGTAAAAATAGTGCGACCATAAGTCTATAATGGGTATGACCTGGCTAACTAATTTACTTTCCTCAGCGTGGCTTCGCCATTGGAGGAATGTGGCGTGGGTAAAGGAAAAAGAAGCCACAACAAAACCACACGACGCGAGAGAGGGCCTCCTGGAAGAGCTTGGCTCTGGGCGGTGGAAACCTTAGTGGATGGAGTTGCGTCGAGGTTGAGCATTGTAAAGGCCTTGTGATAATCTCCCATTGATTCACATGTCCAAGAAAACGTGTGTACATATCAAGATGATTATCTCTTGTGGGTAAAACGTGCGAACTCTACAGAGTAAAAAAACTATCTGGATAGTTGTGCTCACGGTCAAGAGCGGTGCTGAGAATTTGCTGGATATAGTTTTCCTTTTTTATAAAAACCGATTTGTGGATGGAATAGAAAGATGGGGTGGGACCCTAGTGATTTAGAAAAGCCTGGTATGGGACCAGTGGTAATTATGGGATAGCTTGAGCATTGAGTGGTTGGTGCGCTCAATGGTATAGGAGGTTGGACCTCCACTAGTACATTTCAACAAGAACCCAGTTTATAAAACCTGTTGTTTAAAATGCTAAGTCTCAGGATGTTTACTACTTAATCTAATTCAAACATGGTTTTTGGCAAATAAAAGAACTTTGAAACTTCCTTGACCAGCCTTGCATCTATGATAAATGCCTTATGTGTTGGCTCGCGAGTACGATTATGTACTCATGCTCGCTATTTACATTCTTTTAGTCAGCAAGCGCAAACAAAGACTACTGGGATGGCTACGAGTATTGTTCACACCGAGACTATTCACTACGAGTACTGTTCATGCCGAGGACTGTTCACCACGAGTACTGTTCATGTCGAGGACTGTTCACCATGAGTACTGTTCACACCTTGGCTGCATGGACCGTTCCCTTCAGTGCAGCATGGTGGCATCTAGTCGTAGACTCCAACCGGCGCTCCTTGCACTGCACAACTACGCCCTTCGGCCAAGACCTGGTCGTAGGCCTGCCTAGGGATGGTTTTGGGTGTTGATCAAGACTGAAGATAAAGAAGGCCAAGAACTAGTTCGCGAGCCCACAGTCGATTGCAGGTGGGCATATCGTGAGGGTTCTACACTTTGTATTTTGATTCTTCTTCCGCTGCTGTACTTTGAAATGTTTGGCATGTTCGGCCATTCTGCAAACCAAAAGTCATAAGGTATATTTATGTTTTGTTTAGTATTATGCAATAGTTTTACATTTTTCACGATATGTGTTTGAACCAATAATGTAACTGTGTCTGCTATCTACTGATCCTGGGTGTAGTACAAATATACACAGAGAATTCCAAGTTTCAAATTTGGGGTCTGACAACTATACATTAGGCCCTTGGCCTACAACATCAATACAACCGTTGACTAATTATTTTCCTTTAGTAACAACATCATTTGATGGTAGTAAATTTATAGTTGCAAAAATATAAATGCATGAAGATGTTAAAAGGAAAAGAATGCATAGTGTTTACCTTGATTTTCCTGAGCAAAAGGCTTGAATTCATTCATTCTTGCCCTTGCCGTTTCCATTTTTACTGATACCTTTCAATACTAGAAGGTAAACAGGTCATTACCGTCAAGTTGATACCTAAGTACGGGTACAACAATAGAGCTCTCATCAAGATTGAGTCACCTGCTTGTTGTAACAAGATGACAACAAGCTGCATCTGATGATCCAATGCAAGTTGCAACAAGACTTTCCACACCCGCTGCAACCACAGATTTCGAAGGAAAACAGTGTATCTTATTGGCCTAAGCACTGGGTGTTTCATGGAAATACATAAGAATCTTTAATGGGTCCTTCGTACACAGTCTTTCCACCTGGCAATGACCTCCCAATAAGTTATGTTCCATATTAACCGTTTCACCAAATCAACAGTCCGAAAATTCAATATGATAAAAATTGAGTTCTATCTCAAGTTACATTTATAACAAAAACCGAGGATTTCTTAATCAAATTGAGATGGACAACAGAAAAATAACTTAAAAAAAAAAAAAGCAACAAAGGCCGATGGGGATGGCTCTGATGTAACCACAAATTACTCATGAATAACAGCACCTAGTCACTAAGGATGTGTTTGGTTACCCGCATCAAGCCGGATGAGGCCTGGCTCGTATCTAGGGATGCGACCCTGGGCTGTTTGGTTACTTGCACCACCGTCCGGGCCACGTCCCACGCATGCAAAATTCCCCGCAGCTTGGCCTAGAGCTGTTCGAATGGGACGTGCCGGCATGGCCGGCCTGAAACATAGGATTGTTGGCTTGGTCCGGGCACAACACGACCGGACGTGTCGTGCTTGGGTCGGCACCTCGGCGCAGCGGGCCATCCTAGCACGACACATATAGTGCCAAGCCAGGCACGACAAGACACAACACATCCCAGAGGAGGCCAGGCAAGGAGGAAACGAGCGCGGAGGAGACCGAGCGAAGGCGATCGACGCAGAGGAGGACGGGCGTGGAAGCGATAGGGCTTATCGTGTCTAGGCTGATCCGACACAACTCGCGAGGTCAACATGTCGTGTTTGGGTTAACACCCCAATCCACAAGCCGATACAGTACAAACAACTCGCTTAGTTAGCCCAGACCGACCATACCATACTTAATCTGGTCGTGCCGGTACGGCTGTGCAGCCATTTGGCCACCTCTGACATGCCCCAAGAAAAACGCCCGAATCCGGGCCAGGCCCAGCGCGTGCAGGCGCGACGACTCCGCTCGCCCTCCTCTTCCATTTGCGAAGTCCCCTTGTCCCAGTTCCCCTGTCCGCTCCTTGCTTCGCTCCCGCCGCCGCCCGAGGGATTGGGGTTTGGCGAGCCCCCAAGCTCCTCCGCTCAAATCGGCTACCTCCATCCAGATCTGGAGGAGTGGGAGGCCGCAATGGAGACGAGGCGGCGGCAGTTGATACGAGGACGTGCAAGTGGTGGCACAGCTGCAACCTAGGATAAGGTACTTCTACAAGGTTGATTGCCTCTCTTTGTCACTCTGTCCTGCTTGTATGGATTCTTGGTTCATCCACCTTGGAACATTTAACTAGAATTTGATTGAATAATTGTTGTGTGGTTCAAGTTCAGTAATGCTGTCCATAGTCACAATCTGAGGTCACTTTTCAATCTCTTAAATCCAGTATGATGGCACTCTTGCCCTGACCTTCTACTAGTGCAAGTGGTGATAACTACTGGCTCGATGATTTTGGATGCCTCTGTGTTCAGTCTAGTTTTATTATTTACTAGCAAAATGGAAATGATGTTAAAGACTCGTAGACTGAGGCCCCTTGTGCAATTTATTGAAGATATAGCATGAGTTGGAAAACCAATTTCAGAGAATGTCATGGTTTTTTTGTGGGATATGGCCAATGATGAGTTGTCAACAATACTGATGCACCATTTTTAATGTATCAGTTTTAGCATTATTCCTATTTCCTACCCCTTTGATTTTACAATAGTGATACACCACTTGAGCTATTTTGCTTCAAAACTGATCCTAACCTATTGTTGACCAGTGATGATTAGCTGGCAAAATCTTCATAATTCTCATGCACCAATATGATGAACTTGTTGTTTTTTTTTTAATGAAACCGGCAGGAGGGCTGCCCGTTATATTAATAGAGAAGGGGCGGAACGAGAGCCGTGAAGTACAAGAGATTAAAAAAAGGCCTTAATTACTAGGGCTTTGTTAAAGCCAATGTAACCAAATATGGTTGGACTGGGTAATATACACCCCTATAATGTGAACTTGAAAGGTTACTTAATTGAAAAGTGGAAATAAAACTTTGGATCAAGAAAGTTCACACGAAGATCCAGATGGATTAGTTTGTTGACTGACTCGAACCTATCTCACTGCCACTTATACTGCATTGCTAACCCCATTTGACTAAACAATAGCTTTGTTAATTGCATTCCAATAAGCAAGCTTGATTCCATTCCACGTAATTGGTCAGAACAGATCCTGCAGCAGCAAATCAATCTAGTCTGGAGGAGGTTGATTCCCAAGATTTTGTGGGTAATGTGATTTTTTAAACAAAAGATTACCCTATGCAGATGTAGTAACTAGTAACTCTTAATCGTTGTATTTTATCTAATGTGATTTGTTTAAAAAAATCGATAACTCTATGCAGATGTTGCAACTCTTAATCGTTATATTTTATCTAATGTGAGCATTTTTAAAAAACGATTACTATGTGCATTTCATTCAGAAAATCACCCACTCATGAATATATCTGTATGGCATCTAATTTTTTTTGTCCATCTTATTGTTTACTTTCTTCCATGGGTGTTCTTTTAATGTTTTTCCTGCAATTTTTTGTCCTGTGTACCTTTTGTGGACTTACTATTCTGTAAGCGATGCACACATGGCATGATGGTCTGCAACAATGTTGATCATTGTGTAGGAACAAGGATGATGGTCTGTAATTCAATCCATGTAGTTGTCAACTAACATGCAGGAACACATCGGGCTGCTGGCAAATCACCTGCTCGCAAATGAACTGACAAAACTGATCTGCAAGCAAATAGGGGCTTTGTATATGTAAAAATTCGTAAAGCTGGGAGCTGCGGACCTGACTCGATGAATATGCAAATGATGCAGGTGATGAACTTGTTTTCAACTACTTACAGTTTTGTGATGTCTGCCCACGGTGAATCCAATGCTTTAATTTGTCACAGAAATGAAATATCGGTTGATATTTCAGTTTAGAACTAGATCAACGCAAACCTTGTCTGCCTTTACCGTGTCTCAGAGAGTATAGAATTGAATTTAGGCTTTAGCTTGTAGCAGAGAGTACAGTACTTGTTGGATCGATGCTTTGGTGATTGATTCTTGCTAATCAAATCGAGGTATATTACCTGATTTAGTTTTACTTTTAGGACAAACCAAGAAGGTGGCTTTACTCACAATACATAGTTTCATTGGTTATTAAACTTATATTTCTGCTGCTACCTTTTTTCTGCTGTTGTTGTGAACCTGGTGCTGTTCAAATTAGGCAAAGTTCAATATCAGTCATGCTTCAAGTCTTTGCAAACCTAATACTAAGTTCTTTTATTTGTGCAAGTGATGAGATTTGTCGAATATTGTGGCCTAATTTGGTAGTTTTGCAAACCTGCAATTGCTGCTTGCTATGCTTACATGCTATCCTCTAATGCACATGTGGAGTGCTCAAGAGATATTACTCTTCAGAATTGTGGATCGAGTAGTAACTGTCATAGAGGACGAAGCACAGTGGATTGTTTTGGCCTCATAATTTTCCAATTTGAGTTTGTTTACAATTTTGGAGATGAAAACTAGCACCTGAATTTCTTTGCTTTGCAGGTGCTCGGAGATGAAGTATACTAGGTAGAACGTGAGCATCAATAGCAAGAGCAGGATTTGGTGGATTGCAATCTGTTTTTTTTTTCTAGTTCTTATTTGCAAAGTACTGTAAATCTGGTTGCAAGGAACGATTTTATTGACATCTGTACACGAGTATTTGAACAACTTGGTTTGATGTATCGGTTCAGCTGATTGCACATGTACTCTTGTATAGACCTCTTATTCCTCAATGTCATGCATCGGTCCCAAATATAAGCCTAAGGTGTTCATATCACTCACCGTGCAAAATTCACTTTAAAACGCCAGTTTGAGCAGGAAAAAGAACGGTGCGATAACTTATTTAAAGGCTATGAAATGTGTTGTACAATGGCGTCTGAGTTAATTCTTGCATATCTTTGGTAAATCGTCTAATAACCATAGTTACTCATACAAATAATTTACTTTGAATAAAAAAGTTTGTATCGATTCACAAGTGAAGCGATCTTCGGATCCTCTACGTTACTTCACTAAATGCACATTGCTACAGTATTCTGCATTAATTTTCTAGCCATTGGATTCAGGACAAATGGTCCAAATTACATGGAGTATTGTAGCATGATTGTTGTAGCTGTTCTTTTTTATAGCTTGACACTGTAGCATAATCCAAGGCTCAATCCTAACCATCCAAGCTTTGATCAAATAGTCCCAAGTTCTCCTATTGCAGGGCAGTGTAGCCCTATACATTAGAAGGTACTAATGCAGAGGGTCCTCTTCCTCTCAAGGTACTTACATTTCCTAAACCCACCCTTACCTCATTTGAGTGAGGGCATACTCATCACCCAATAGAAGAGATGAACCAAACCAAGGCTACACACAACCAACCAAATTCAGTCTCTTGTATCCATTCACCTCATACGCCGTCTAATGCAACCAACCAAACACTTTCTCATCACATGCAGACTCAACTCCTGCACCCGACCTTACATTCGGTCTCAACTATACCTAAGGACTTGCAGCAAGCTTACAACAAAATCGGCAATGAAAACTCTAGTGTATCTTTTCTTTTTCTTATTTTTTTGCGAGGGAGAACTCTAGTGTATTTTTTTTTCTGAGTGAAATCAGCTGGGGAGCACCCGACCTTACATTCATATTAGAGTACTAAAGATACATAGGTTCTTCGGAAATGCTTTGAGTCAAGCCTTCCCAGGTCACCAAATAATATCTTACATCACCTAAACTTACACAAAATGAATTCTGCCGCCTTTACAGGTGCCCAAATAATTCCAGGAGTGCTTCCAGAACTTTTCTGTTATTTGTTCTGTACCGCAGCACGTCAACTTCCTGAATGCAGTTTCAAGGTATTTCTGTATCAGGGACAACATTAAAAACACTTCCGTTTCTGTTCACAAACAGCTTCCAAGGTCCAAGCTTCCACCCTGGTCACTGTCGGTTATGTTGAGTTTAGGTTGACACTTGGAACCATTCAATTCCCTTTGTACCATCTCCGCCAGTGAACTGCCTGTCATATGCAAAAGCACACAATCTTTAGCAAAGTCGCATACTATGTGAACTCAAAACAGAGGCGTGGAGTAGTTTCTTCAGTCAAGATACCCACAAGGGCAGTTGGCTGTGTTGATTTCACCCATCTTTATCAGAGACTACGTGATGTAGCCGGTTTCGATTACGCAGGTTGTACGGGTGTAGCACTGGGAATCGAGGCCTTCGGAATCTACGTGAAGGCGCCGTCGTTGCAGAAGATAGCGGAGGAAGACAGAGAATTTCAGAGGACAGGGAAATAGCAACTAGAAGATGAAGTTTATTTCTTTCTTAGTTCTGAATTACAAACTCTATGCCCTTTTAAAGGGTACACCTTGTAATCTTACTCTCATACGAATTCTACTTAGATACGGACTCGGAAATCATATTTGGAAACTACTGAATTACAATATATTATCGGACTGTTACAGGACTTCTTCAGAAACTTGGGTCGGAACTTCTATTGCACGTGGACTCCTGTCTTCACGAGTCCTGGATCTTCTTTGGTAATGTTTGCCCAATACGAGTCCACAACATTTCTTTCCCCTGGACAAACAGCTCGTCCCCGAGCTGAAATTCCGGATACATTTGCTGAAATTTCTCCATCGATTCCCAAGTTGTGTCGGCTTCGGTCATACCTTGCCAATGGACTAAGAGCTCCCACTGATCACGTCGCAGACGAGTCTGGACAATCTTCAATGGTGTTGGAACTGCACGACCATGCAAAATAGGGGGTAAAACTGGAATGGTTGTGGGAGGATCACCGTGAAAACGCTTGAGCAGCCCAATATGAAACACATCATGAATGCAAGATCCTGGCGGTAGTTTCAGGCTGTAAGTTACATCACCAATACGTTCCACAATCTGGAACGCCCGTAATAGCGTGGAGCAAGCTTTGAAAATTTGCAGACAGCAAGAGAGAGTGCTTGGCGATGCTGTAAATGCAACCACACCCAATCATTAACCTGAAACGTGATGTCACGATGATGATTGTCATGCTGTTCTTTCATAGTCTGTTGGGCAAGTTTTAAACGATCATGTATCTCGAGCAAGAATTCATCACGATTCATCAAAGATTGATCCAAGAACTCCCAGATGGCTTCAGCAACGGCCAACCCTTGCCACTGCACAAGTAGTTCCCACCGATCTTGTCGGCGTCGAGTTTGAATAATTTTTTTCTGGAATATGAACCACTCGACCATGCATAAGAGCACAAACTTACGGAGATAGAACCGTAGAACCTCATTCATCAATGCTTGATGATAGCCGAAGATCCAATTTAGAGAAAAATTGAGCTCCTCGGAGTTCATCAAGGAGTTCATCAATAACCGGAATTGGAAACTTGTCTTCCACAGTCTTAGAATTGAGCGCTCGAAAGTCCACACGAAACTGCCATGAAGCATCCTGTTTCTTTACCAATAAAACCGGTGATGAATATGCCAATGTGCTACGTCAGATTATCCCTGGTGCCTGGCATTGTCTTTCCAATTCCTCCTTTTGCAACATAGGGTAACGGGTATGGTCTGACTACCACCGGTTGCGTACCAGGTAACAAATGAATCCGATGATCGTATGGACGAGAGGGTGGCAGTGTTGTCGGCTCAACAAAAAGATTACTGAATTCAGTAAGCAAAGTCGCCATCAAATCCTGCCCTGCGCTGCTCTGGACTTGCATACCTGGCTTTTTCCCGGGCAAACCATGCCACAAAACTTGGTGATCACCGTGCCAAAACGACATGGTGAGTACATTAAAATCCCAGAGGATTGGCCCGAGACCATGAAGCCATTGAATGCCCAGAACCATATCAAACCCATCCAATGGAAGATCATAAAAATCGACGTAGAACTTCTCCTTACTGATCTCAATTGGTACGCGACGTATCATCCCTTTGCTAGAGATCCTTTCTCCGTTGGCAACTAGTACCTTCAAATCGCGTCGAGACTGCACTGCAAGTCCCAATCGATCAACCACCTTATCCAGCAAGATGTTGTGCGTGGATCCTGGGTCAATAAGGGCTAGTAATTCCATATTGCCGACTCGGACTCGCAATTGCATAGTCTGGTCGGCGCAAATTCCAGTAAGGGCATGCAGTGACACATGTGGATCCTCCTCGTCACCGGTGTCCTCCGAAACTACTTCATCCTCGCCCTGTACGATCTCCAAGCAATACAGACAACGATGTCCCCTGCTGAATTTTTCATCACAATTAAAGCATAAACCCTTTTCACGACGATCAGCCATCTCCGCGGCGGTTAAACGTTTGAATTGCCTCCCGCCAAGACTGGACGATCCCAGTCCTCCTCCAGGTGAAGATGCCAACGATGGTGCTCCTCGACCAGTCGAAGGTGCTCCTTTGGCCAACTGAGTATTGCTCATCCCGCCTCGCTGGTGTGGTGCAGCGGCGAGCGCCGCCCTCTGTTCATATGCCCGTGCAAAGCTCATTGCAACCTGTAGATCCGGCAAATTCTGTAATTCAACATCAATGTGCAAGATATCCGTTAGTCCCGACGTAAATAGTTGAACTTGTTGCTCGCTGGATAACGGACCGGCTCAGCAAAGCAAAGCCAAAAACTTATCCTGGTAATCTGCCACCGTACTAGTCATCCGCAATTTTGCGATTTCCCCTAGAGGGTTGGAGCGAATGGGTGGACCGAATCGAAGGTGGCAGCGCTCCTTGAAGCTAGGCCAGGTCGGTGTGCCTTCATCTCGTTCCAATTGTATGTACCAGTACTGTGCTACCCCCACCATGTGATAAGCAGCAAGCCATACTTTGTATCCTTCATCTGTGCGTTGACCCCAGAAGAACTGCTCACAACGGTTGATCCATCCGAGGGGATCTTCCTTGCCGTCGTAAGTCAGAAAATCAAGTTTGTGACACCTTGGAACCCCTACTGTGTCCGCTAGAGGAGGCATGGCGGCTGACATCTGTGGAACCACCCTCGGCGGAAATTTTTGGGGTGTGAACGGTAGGGATGTAGGATATGTTGGCATTGTCCTGGCAAACGGTATCGTCCCAAAGCTGGAAACAGTCGGAGCTTTTTGAAACGATCCAATCGGCAAGGGTGCCGAAGGAATTGCCTCCGTAATAGATGTGTTCCATTGTTCAAGTTTGGCCTCAGATGATGACGTCGCCAAAGCAATCGCCCGTGCTTCCAGGGATGAAAAATTGTCTCGTATTTGTTTGCTCAATTCTAGCATCAATTCGGCGATCGCTGCCATCACCTCGGACGGTTCGCCGTTCTTGTCCGCACCGGAAGGCATGATGGTTGGCTTTGATACCAAATGATGTAACCAGTTTCGACCACGCAGGTTGTACGGGTGTAGCACTGGGAATCGAGGCCTTCAGAATCTACGTAAGGCGCCGTCGTTGTAGAAGATAGCGGAGGAAGACAAAGAATTTCAGAGGACAGGGAAATAGCAACTAGAAGATGAAGTTTATTTCTTTCTTAGTTCTGAATTACAGACTCTATGCCCTTTTAAAGGGTACACCTTGTAATCTTACTCTCATACGAATTCTACTTAGATACGGACTCGGAAATCATATTTGGAAACTACTGAATTACAATATATTGTCGGACTGTTACAGGACTTCTTCATAAACTTGGGTCGGAACTTCTATTGGGCGTGGACTCCTGTCTTCACGAGTCCTGGATCTTCTTTGGTAATGCTTGCCCCAATGCGAGTCCACAACACTATGTCACTCAGATTCTGTCCTTCAGAACCAACCTCATTCAGTAATAGACCATCGGAAAATTTTAAAGCTAGGGGACTCAGACTCATCCATCAAGCTCACAAAGTACTTAGATTCCTGCAATCCCCTCTTTGAATCTTTGATGCATTCCAAACAACACAATGATCTCTAAATCCATCATCGAACCCAAAACTATTACCCTAGCTCTGCAAGTCCCTGCTGCCCATGAGGTATCAATTCCTGAATGCACTGTGTACAAATTTCATCAAGAGACTATTGTTCAGCAGTTCCAAATCCTCACTCACGAATATCACCATAAGTTCAGGAGAAATGGAGCAATTAACTCAAAAGGACTCAGGAGAAATGGAGCAATTAACTCAAAAGGACTCAGGAGAACTGGAGCAATGGCAAGCCAGGCCAAGGCCGCGCATCAAAGAACGGATGTTGGACAAGGCTCTCCCTGAAGACATGCCGCGACATGACAGCATCCTTGCACTCGAGGTCGACAGTCCTCACCATCTTCTTCTCCCTCACATTGTACACCACAAAACCGAAGGAGCTACCCAGGATGACATCCCCTCCGTCAACACCCGCCACGGGCGCTGACAGCAGATACTTCCGGAGCTTCCTCTGGTCCGGCTGTAGATTCGCCTTACTGAACCGCCACGGCACCGTGACCCTGTGCCGGCGTTCCCACTCCCCCCGACCGTAGTCCACGAGGGCCCAGAGGTCGAAGCACCCCATCCGGGCATCAGACACCATGAGCACACCGTCCACCTCAAACAGCTTCACGTACTCTCTGGTGCCCGGTGGCGCTGCCATCCTGCGGAACTCCTCAGCCACCGTGTCGAACACCACCACGCTGCCAGTGCCCATGGCCTCCGGGTGCTGCAGCCAGTGCAGGCTGCCTTGGTGAACAACCGGCGTCGAGTAGGAAAAGGCACCACTGCCCTCGGGCACGGGCGCGGCCGGCACGCCAAGTCGGTGAGGCTCGGCGCCCCCCGCCGACAGGACGTAGTACGCCGAGCCGTCCGGCGTCCTGCCGTGGCACATCAGCCGGTACTCCCCGGACGGCCGGTGGAAGTAGAACCCGGAGGCGACGGCCCAGCTGCACGGCGACGGAGTCAGCCGCGGGAGGTCGGTCCAACGCCGAGTGGCGGGGTTGCAGACAAGGTAGAGCCCCGGATCCTGCCTGAGCAGGAGAAGGCCGTCGCAGGAGGCGAGAAGGAGGCAGTACTGCGGGCCGGGTGGCGCCGGCCCCGCCGTTCCCTCGGCGTCGGGCAGGAACTTCGGGTACCGCGCGAGGCGCCGGCCCATGCCGCCGGCGGGGACGGGGACCGTGTCCAGCGCGACGTGCAGGGCGCCGCCCGGTTCAGGGAAGGTGGTGTAGGCAAGAACCTCGAGCGGGCGGCGGCGGGCACGGGCGGCGAGGAAGGAGGGGTCGTCGGCGAGGCGGCGCCAGCGCCGGCAGACGGCGCGGCAGCGGAGGACGGAGGAGGCCGCGATGCGGAAGAGGATCTCGGCGACGACGTCGTCGGGGAGTTCGACGGGCTGTTCCATCCTGCTCAACCGCTTCCTGGAAATGACGAATCGGAGGACATCACATCATCGGAGTGAGAGGAATTGAAAGGATTAATGTGTAAAGATCTCCTTGATTTGCCGTGATGGGCTCTCACCTCGTATCGAACTCTCGGAGAAAAAGACCGTCTCGTCGGAGAAGTATCTCACCTCGTGCCGGACTCCGGAGAGCTGCCTAGTGCCTACCGACTTTTGAGAGGATAGTGCCTACCTTCGGACCCTCCCGTGTAGTGTACTCTCTTCCTTTTTGTTCTCGAATTTGTTTTGTTAGTAGTGGAATTGATTATTTACTCTTCGTTTACATTACTTTTGAGAATATATTATCATTTTTTATGTAATTGTTTATTGGTTTTGCTATTCCTCATGCGCCTGATTTTTTCTAAAGTTTCAGTCATTTTTTTATCGTCGGTTTTAGCTTTGAGATTTGTATGAGATCAATCTCAGTTTTAATGGGCCCGCCATTTTTATCCGTTGTTCTTTGAACCCGACCCGTTACAGTTTCGACAGCAAGAGGAAATCGGGCACGAAGAACACCCCAACTCCATCGCACACGCTTCTTTGCTTCAGAGCCACTGTCGGCCTCCATTTGTGCTGTCGTTGCCCAACAAGCACCGCCACCGTCTATTTCTCCCCCTTAGATCCATCCTCATCCTCATCTATTTCTCCCCACCCCTCCATCCATCTTCATCCTCATATCCACAACCACCCACCTCGCCGCCGCCACCATTAGCACCGCCGCGGTCCTTGCTGCTGACTTTGATGATTGCGACCGCGAGGATTCGCCGTGAGACCTCCTCCATTGTCGATCTGCTACGCCTCGGAGCCTCCATCGAGCCGCACCGCCCGGATCAACGACGACGAGTTCTCTCTCAACATCTTCCCCACCCACAACTTCTTCCTCTCCACCTTTGAGCCGACGACCTCGACACCATCTTCTTCACCAACTCTATGGTCCCCTGTTGATCCCCAATCCCTTACTTATGTTTGTACTTTCTATTCACCTTAATTGTTGTTTGTTGCTGTTAATTATTCTTACCTTTGCATTGTAGACTACGGTTGTGGATTTTTGCATTCTGATGTATGTGTGAATGTTAACCTTCGTTCTGTGATTGTACTCTATGGTTAACTAAGTAGTTTTAATATGTGAATTAGTTTATGTGATATATGTTAGTCTGTGTTTATGATCAGATGTTGGTAGTAGCTAGCAGTAGCAGAGAGCAGTGATCTATGTTAATTGCTTGTTTAGTTTTGTTAACAGTTGTTGCATATGTGTTTGTGAGTTGAGTAGTGCAGATTTTACAATTTTTTTGTCCTATAACACTTCTATAATTTTCAGCCAAACACAGCAGGTATTTACCTTATTTCCTTGTAGTTTTTGATGTACTATTCCTTCTCCAAGCTTAAGAGTACCCACCTACTAGGTAAGAAGTTGCAGCAAGCTTATATGAATTTTGCAGACTTATTTGAGGTGCAATTTCAATATTTTATATCTATAAATTTCTCAATATATAGTTATTCAGACTAATTTTATTACCCCCATGTTTCTTGAACATAAACCTTTTTTTACACAAGCTTATGGGTACATATCAGCCATAGGTCAACCTAAACAATAGTGAAAAATAATTATATCCATTTGTTATATGCAATGCAATGTACATATATTTGGGTAGTTTAATTTTCTGACACATGGAGTTCTCAATGTACATATATGGGGTTCACAATTTCTGTCATGTTTATTTTTGCTAGCTTTTCTAAGATAGATTTGTTTATGTTTATGTAGGGGGTTCACCAACCCTTATTTTTATCTTTGTCCTGCTTTTTTTGCTTCAATTTATGTTTTGTAGAGGTTCACTAAGGTTCAATTTGTTTTTGTAGTGGTTGTCTCTGTATTTTGTACTTGTTCTGCAACCTAAACTTTATTTTATGTCTAATTTTTAAGGTTTGGTTGCTGCCAATTCCCCTTTTCTTCACTTTTCTAGTGCTCTTCTTTTTGATGCCCTAGTGGTTTCATTTTTCGGTGTAAGCTATCAATTATTTTTAAGGTTTGGTTGTCGCCAATCATATTAATGCTAAATGGGTCTCAATCGCTGAACTGCATGCCACATTCCAACCTACTAATAGCAAAACATTGGTGCTAGATGAATTTGCTGAAACTTTGATATGCAAGGGGGTCGTCAGTTCTCCGTTGCATCAGAGCTTGAGTTGACACTTAACGAAGTCCGAGGAGATGTCAACATGATTAACATGAGATTGGATGCACTGGAGACAGCTAAGTATGTGAGGTAAGATGCCTCAATTAAGCTTCTATACGTAGTTGTCTTCAATAATACTTATAATGAGCAAGGATTCCGTCTTGTTGAGTATGGTTGCACTAGTGACAATTGCAGAAAATGGTACTTCAACACCCATATGCATTTTATAGTTCATCAACAATATGTTTTGCATTGTTCCATATGATCGAGCTTACATTTTACATTTGCTCTTGCATTAGATATTATCATTGCTGTTGTTCTATTTTGCAACCATATCTTTACACCTAAAAACTTGCAAACAATTTAATTTGAATTTGCAGTAGCTTGATACATGAAATTTCAATAATAGTAGAGTGCAATTTCAGCTTTTTGTATGGGTTCATCAAGTGTATTGTTATTTTTTCCTGTAGGTTAGAACAATTTTTTGTTTCAGTTATCTGTAAGGGTTCATCAAGTTTGCTATTATTTTGTCTATGTTAGAATAAATCTTGTGGCTCAGTGTCTTTTATCTATGTTAGAATAAATCTTGTGTTTCAGTTATCTGTATTTTATTGTCTTGACCAACGAGGCGATAATCTACTAGTTTTCTATGTTGAGTATGGTTGCACTAGTGACAATTGTCTATATTAGAAGAATTTTTGTCATTGCTAAATCATACTTCATATCACAAAGGTTTCATGCAGATTAATTACTATCAAGTTTGAGAGCTCTATCATAAGGATATTGTACCACTTGTTTGTGTGCAATTTGTATGCATGTTTGATTTTTTTTTTGGTTGAAGTTGAATTACCTGCTATTATGTCTACAATTGGTTCAAAAAATATTATGAAGCCTACGATGGATTTAAGCATATGTATGATATTCCACTTATTGTAAAGCCGCCTCGTCACCTTTCATGCTAGTTATTTGACGTGTTGTCAAATTGCAAGTTATTTACATAAATATTGCCGTGTCAAACCACGAGCAATTTTATATATCCATGACTACAAGTTTTTCTACTTGAAAAATGTTTGATTCTAGGAAATCGTACATGTTTTTGTAGCTGTAGAAGTCTATGCGATTCCTGAGTTCCTGCTTATCTGCATATGTGTATTGTGTGTCTGTGTAGTCATATTAGGATTACTACACTTGTTTTAATTTTGCTTAGTATCAAATACTAACAATACTACTTTCAGTTTCAGGAGGTGTAGTTGTACATCTCTTGATGTCATGCTAGACATTACAATTTTTCAAAAATTGCACCATTGGTTAAATTTTTGCATGGTCGAATCATATATAGTTGAAATGATCTTAGGTTTGGGAGCCATCTACTTTTCCTTAATTTGATGTTAATATCTCTCAATATAGTAGGGGTTTATTGTCTGACCTAGAATAATTTATTTTGTTTCTTTTTTTGTAGGGGTTCCCCAAGGCTACCATATTTTTTCTAGCTTAGAGTCATTTCTGTCAAATTAGTGTGTCTAGTTTAGTAGTTATATGTGAGACCTCGGTTTATTTAGCTTGTAATACTTAGCTTTCTATTGGCTCTAGTATCACAAATAAAATACGCTGAGTCTCGATGGACATGTGCTTCCCAGAATTGCAGCACACATACATCTTTACAAAATCATGCATCAATTCCACACATCATATAATACCAAGTCTACCAAAAGACATACATAATATAAAGTTATTACAAAAGGTGTCGACCGGCCAAATGACAACAAGTATTAAATATCAGCGGAAGCAAAAGGTGCCATAAGATGACTTTAACCAAAAGACGACCGGTTAGCCACATAACCACAGGGCAACCGACTGGACCGCCAAGCTAGTCGTCCCAAAAGCCGCACATTTCACAAAAGTGATGCCCTTAGGGCTCACCCTCTTCCTCTGCACACAACAAGCAATGCAGATGAGTACAATAATGTACTCCCAAGATTTACGAGTAACAAACCTATACATAACTACATGTGAGCTGAATTCAAAGGAAATGGTTATATGGTTATTTGGACGCATAAAGCAAGTTTCATTTTGCAATAATGTAGTAGATTGAAGGCAATTGGTAAAATCTGTTTTAAGCATTGAAATAACAGCGAGTAACAATAAATAGCAACTAACCACCTAGAGGTGACCAACCCAATAGCCACCGCAACATAGCATGAATCCCTGATTCATACCACCCATCAAGTTTTAACTAAAATGTTGTAGTCTAATGCTTGCGGGAAATAACCAAGCGTGTCCATAACCTAGGATGAGGCTTTTCGAATAGTTTTAACCCTACAGGGGTGTATCAATGTACCCACACTTCAGATCGCCTTTTCGCCAAGCTATTTAGCACACTTCCTTTGGTATGCCGACACGGCTAAGTCCTACGAGACATTTCCAATGAATGATGCTAGTTAAGAGCCGCACAACCCGGAGAGTAGGAGACACCGGCCCAAAGCAATCATGGAGCTCTTCCTCTATAAAAACAATTTTACCCACCAGCGACCCCTAACTAACACCTCCCAAAGTACTTAGCCAAGAGGGGTTCCATATGCCCCTAGTGTGGTTAGCGTGCAATATTGCTTGGATCAATGGCGCAAGTATTCGGTCCTTGTTGACTCGGGCACCATTCCAGTCACACCCAAAAGCACACCAACATACCGTTGTGCCCAAGTCCAAATCATTTTTTTCTTCAGTTTTTAGTTTTTTTAGTTTTCACAAGTAAACACAGCACAAAGGTTGCAACATAAATATCATAGTAAGTTTTGCGTGATCAAGGTTATCGACAAGTCGATAACCGTCCATTTCTACCGATAGCTAAGTATGACTAAGCATTTTAACTCGTGCTACTAAGTGACAAGGGTTCATCCAACGAACCCAAAATCACAGCAAGTATTCCTAGGCTCAGTAGTAGAGGATAAACATTTACTTACAGATTATGCATCTAATAGGTCAACTAATCGACAATAGTTTAAAACAAGATAGCAATGCATACATAGAATTTGCAAACAACATATTAGAATTTGAAAATAGTAGGAGCAACATGATCAAATGAATGCTACATCTGCTTGCCTTGTTGTAGGGCAGGGTCTGGCTGCTGTAGATCAGATTCAAGATCAATATTATCTTCGGAACCTAACGCGAAAAGGCGATAAAACCAATAAGAACGAAAAACACCAAATAAAATTCAACAGCAAAAGTTACCCAAAACTTATGAAATTTATACAGCGGCAAGGGTATGATTTTAGATAATTTTAGGAACAAGAATCAAGTCATTTGGATTAAGTATGAAAAAGTTATAGCTAAAACTATTTCTCTCAGCCAGTTAATTCACTAAATTAATTACTGGTATTGTTCATGGCATAAATTTCTGGAATGACCTAAAGTCTGAAATTTTTTATGGTAGGCAGGTCATGACATCCTAAGGTTAGCAAAGTTGAGTTTACTAAATTTGGAGTTATAATGATTTACTTATGATTTTTCTAAGTTGTAAACCTAGCACATGTTACTTTACAGAAATAAAATCATGATCACAACCTATTTCATATTAAAGTTTGCTAACAGAGGAATTTAACAAGATTGAGTTTGCACATTTTGGAGTTATACATAAAAATATATGTATTTTACAAAGTTTACTTCAATTTTGGAATATTCTAAAATGGCTGAACTCAAGATAATATTGTTTATAAAAACTTTCTGTTACAGAAACATGTCTAAAAGCATTTTTAGATTAAACTCTAGTTAAACATGAATTTATTCCAGCTGGAATCATCTAAAAAGGTTTTAAAACGAATTAGATATGAGTTTTCAAAGTTTAATATAATTTTTAGTTGATAAATAAAGGCTTACCGAATTATAATCAACCTTATCAAAAATAAAGCGACGTGGACGAACGTGGGCCCTTGATGCAAAATCAAACGGCCCACGCGCACGGAGAATAGCGCACGCACGCGAACCTAAAGAGGTGCACCGTTGGATCTAGATCCAACGGTCCACGTGGATTGGGTCGTTCGGGCGATGCGAACGCCACGATCAGCCACAGCCGTAGATCTCAAGATGGAGGGCTCAGGGCGCGGTGCCCTCCGGGTGACCCGAACGGCACATCCATCTCAGCCGCTCATCGCGAGATGGACGGCCCGCGCAATTTGGGAACCTGGTTGTCCGAACGGCCCCGCGATCTGAGCCGCAGATCTAAAGATGGGTGGCCCAGATCCATGTGCGGTCCGGGTGACCCAAACGGCACATTGATCTCGGCCATTAATTGCGAGATCGACGGTCCACGATCTACACAGTGCTATGCTCTCACGCACGTGAGGTTTAAGTGCACCGAGAGGGTTTTAATGGTGCGGGCCCACATGTAAGTGCCACAAGGGACCAATTAGGACAGCGATTAATTACAAATCCAAAGGTTAGTGATGATTAGCAATAATTGTGTCCTAATGTTTTTGCCAGAGAGGGTTTTAAGTGGTTGGGGGCCCACATGGCAGTGACACAACAACTCAATTCGGACAGCATTAATTGCTAACAATGACTAGCATTTAATGAACTCAAGTTTAGTCTTAAAGAACCCGGGACTGCGGTTTAAGGCCTACGGGCCCACACGTCAGCGACTCAAAGAGTCATTTCCGACAGGCATTTATGGTAAAGGCAGGGATTAATGATAATCTCCAATGATTAAGCAATGATTAGCAATTAATGTTGTCTTAACGACAACTCCCAGTGACGATTTCATCCAGCAAAACCCGACGGCAAGGATGGGCTCGTCGCCAGCGGCTCCGGCCACGGCGGCGCGACCTAAAGGCTAAAATGGGTTCGCAATAACCTTACGGACCCGATGGTGATGACCTCGACGGCGGCGGCGGCCTAGAACGCCGGCGAGCCAGAAAAGAACGATGGGGACAAGTTCTGCCAAAAACGAAAATGGAAAAAAGCTCCGCTGCAGTACAAAGAAGCGGATGCCACAGCATCTAAGGACTAATAAGAAGCTACCTTAGCCAAGGAGAGCTTCAAAGTTGGCTGAAGCAGCTTTGACAGCGTAGAGGTCCACCGGAGTTGAAGAAGACGAAGTGGGAAAAGAGACCTGAGCCAAAATGAACACCACTAGTGGTCAAAATAGGTTCATTATAACTTATAGAAGCTTCATGAGCAAATAATTGAGAAATGAAGCGGAGCTGAGGAAGAAAAGGGGTGATTTCGGCTGAATTTGAACAAAACCCAAATTTGACAATTCCTGTGAATGATGTCCAAAATTGAGTTAGGGGAAATAAATATGGAGCTAAAGGACTCAAAAGGGTACAAAGATAATTGAAGATGAACCACTGGAGCACCAAGACCATCAACAGAGCTCCACGACCATTAATGGTGGTTTTGGTATTTTCGGTGTTTTGAGCTCCACAAGCAAAGAGGAGCTAAGTGGTGGTGTAAAGGAACACCAGGAGGTGTTTTGGGGGGCTTATAAAGCTAAAGGACTAGGGTTTGGGCAAAAACGAGTTCCACAGGTGAGTTTGGTCCATAGCACTGCCATGGTCCGAAAAAGAGAAATGATGGGGGGTAGGGTAGGGCATGGCTATGGCCGAAAGCACCTGCGCCCACAAATTGTCGACCAAAAAGAGACGTTGACAAGGGAGCAAGATGTGACCAGGTCATGCCTCTCCCTGTGCTGCGCACGGCGCGGGGAAGAAGATGACCAAAGAAAAGCTAGGGTGCTCGTGAGCCGTTAGATTTTAATCGGACGGCTGAGAATCGCTCCAGCTCCTGAGGTTTAAACCAAAAGAGAAGATCGTGAGCGTTGGATCTAAAATGGATGGTCACGATTGAATGTGACAACCGGGTGACCCGAACGGCCCAATTCATCTGGACGGTCAGATCTTGATCCAACGGTCCAAATGAGTTGGCGCGATCGCGAGGTCCGAACGTTCTCGCGAACGTGGGCCATGCTATTTAAATCCAACGGCTAAGATTGAATGCACGTTTTAAGTGAGCCCGAGTGCAGTTAGTTGACTAAGCCAAGTCAAGTGGCTCTAGCCCGAGACTGGTCCGCACCCGAGGAACAGTGAAGCCTGGTTTTGGGTTTTTAATTTGAGCTGAGACTTTGAGGAATTTTTAGGGATAGAAAATTAACTCCAAAAAATCTGAAATTTTTACAGGAGCTTTCTAACTTAGATATTAACCTTTAATAAAATTTTCAGAGGTTTTTATGCAGTGTATTTTTCTCCAAATATTCTGCAAGGTTCTGGTTTAGGGTTTTGACTGAAAGTCAAACATGTTTGACTGTCCTCTAAAAATACTCAAACAATTTCTAAAAATTGTGAAATTTTTCAGAGGGGTCACATACCATCCCTAGAACTTCGGAAAAATATTTTCAAAGGATGATCATAAGATTTGACAAGAATGTTTTTGGAAGACAAGGTTTTGGATCAAAAGACTTGTGACTTTGTATTTCCATAATTCTTGTACAGGAATTGTTTAGAACATACAGGAGATACATGATGTAAGAAAAAGTTTTAATTTCTACTCATTTTCTTACATTTGAAATACAAGTCCAAAACTTGGGATGTTACATTATAGTTACGGTAATTGAAAGCTACTTGCCATTTGAAATCTTTATTGAATTCCTTGTTGAATCTATGTTTTCCTTCAATTTTGTGTTTTGGTTGTATTTGTTTAATTAGGGGTTCTCTTATGGGGGGTTTACCAAATAAAAATGGTTGGAGTGGGTCTCACTAATGAAGATCTAACTACTGTAGTTACTATGCAAGTACTTTCTTCCCATGTTTTTTTTTTGTATTAACTCTTTGTTGTAGCTTTTTTTTGGCTTGTTGTCTTTAGCTAGTAAATGTCATCTTCATAATTTTATTAGCAAGATTAGATTAAGGATTGGTTACACCCATGACCCATCATTGATGCCATTTGAAATATTTGTTTACCTTATCTAGTTTCTTGTTACGATGATCAATGCCAATTGCTTGCTTGTTACCTTACTTATGACATGGTCAATATATAGTTGCAAAATACACTCTAGTCTATAGATGCTTTTGAGTTGAATATGTAATATATGTATGAGGCGAGGGTTCATCTAATTGAGTCTCTTTATTATCTATACGTGCAAGGATCGCTACCCCCAGGAGCACCCCATGTCGCTTTTTTGGCAAAAAACACCCCGCAGTTTGTGAAATTGCATGCATGTCCCATTTTGACGGTCCTCAACCATTGGATCACCATCTCACGGTTGAGATCAGAAGGGTGCGAAGCCGTCGAATCACTTTTTTCTCACGGACGGTCCAGATTCCTCCGCCCTGTCTCTACATCGGCCACCTAGGTTACCCCCGATCCCCCTAGCGGTTACCGCCTCCTCCCCTTCCTCTCGCCCTCGTCCTCGCAATCTCCACCGCGAGCCCGCGCGTTGTCCTCGCCTCCTCCCCTTCTTTCTTGCCCTATCGTCCCACCTTGAGCCCCACACCGCACCGTCGCCCTCCTCGCTCCCGCATGCCCGTTCGTCCTCCTTGCTTCGTCTATGGCCTCTTCCTCTCCCCCACGCCGCCGCCGCCTATGATCCCCTCACCTCCACCTCCCCTTTCGGATGCTGCCTCTCCCTCCTCCGGGCACCTCTTCCCCAGCACGGCCACCTCCACTGCGCCCCTCAGCGTACCTCGGTCCTAAAGGGATATGGGTAGACTACACTAGCAACAATTCAAAATTTCTACCACGTAAACCAGGAAGCCAAGCAAGTAGATAATCACAGATCGTTACCACTAGACGCACAGTGCAGCGAAAGAAGAGTCGGAGCAGCCTGGTCCAACAAAGAGTGCGTCGATGAAGTGATCGTAGTCGATCGTCCAGCGTCCTCGCGAATCGATCGTCTCCTCCAGGAACCTCTGAAGTTCCTTGTGAAGATCGTGGATCATTCTCAAGTGCAACAGCAACCGCAGCAGCGCCTTTACGGTATCCACACATCCAGGGAAGGAACAACCGTACATCGATGTGCTAGCACCAAGTCGCACGACGGAGCTCTTAGGACGATGGCGGCTAGGATTTCGATGGAATAACTCACGTGTATCGCATATCCCCAATAGCCTCAAGCATCTCTTTATATAGTGTCCCGCGATGGATCCTATCTGAACATGTTTGACGAATCGTATTCGTACTGGTTTGTTCCAACCCATTAAGTGTGTGACCCGTTAGGTTTATGCGTAGTCGGTTGTGACTCAAAACCCTTTTCCGACCACGAGTCGTAGCGGTCCCTAGCAGGACATAACGATTTCCGAATACACACAAATTAAATCGAACGAACCTTAATGCAACATGATCTATGACCAGGTCCTCATCACTTACGACCAACTCGTATCTCATCAGTTTTGTTGCCTCTTAGTAGCTTCCGGCTATTTGTTCTTTGGGTTTAACCGACTTTCCCCAATTAGGTTGATCTATCTTTCTCCCTCGCTCTTGCTCGTCTTTGTGCTTTTCCCCCTCATCTATCGTGCTTTCATCTCCTCGTTTATTAAACCTAAGAAGATTTGTGCAGATGGTACAGACTCGCAAATCGGAAAGCCAAGGTGAACCTGTGGAACCCTTTACGCCACCCCCACCTCCTCCGGCAGGAGCCACAGATCAGGGTTTGGGACAGTTTATGGCAGCCTAGACGCAGCTGATGGGTGCAATGATGCAAAACATGAACCAGATGATGGCTCAACAAAACCAGACAGCCATCGCTCTACTTGCCATGATAAATCAGAACAACCAACAGCAGCCAGGCAACCGCCACCACCACCAGCTTTCCCTCAGTCAAGGCTGGCAGAATTCATGAGGACCCATCCACCTACATTCTCCAGCTCTTTCGAGCCGTTGGACACAATGATTGGCTACGGTCCACCGAGAGGAAGCTTTCCATCGCCCGGTGTGATGACCGCGAGAAAGTCTTGTGTGCACACACCAGCTTGAAGGCACCGCCATTGAGTGGTGGGAAAACTACTGCGCCGCCCATGCAGACCACCAAAACATCTCTTGGATGAAGTTTTCAGAAGCCTTCCGCCACTCCCATATTCCTGATGGGAAGGTGGAGATAAAGAAGAATGAGTTTAGAGAGCTGAAGCTTGCATATAAAGTTTTTGGCCCTGCTGCTACAACTCGCTACATATATGATGTTGCTGCTCAGCATGTTGTAAGTGGTGCCATGGAAGGAATCAATGGTATTTTGAACTCTCTTATTGTTTCTACTTTCTACAAATACAGAAAATGTTACATACTAAGTGTAAAGTTAGAGGGCTAGAAAGGCGGGAACCCATTTTTACACACCTATTAGTATTTTCAATGGGATAAATATTTGGTAGAAAGGTTCCTACCAAAGCCACGTTTTAGAAGGGCTTTCGAGCCATTAGATTTGGGCAATAGACAATCCAAAAAAGCCTGTTGCAGTTTGGATGGATCTGCATTCCTTCTCATGGACCCTTTCCAGGAAAGCTCCCTACTGTGTTTATATCCTTTTCAAGTGCACCTTTCTTTTGATCACCAAAGTCGACATAGCTAGGTGTTGGTGTTGCATGTTTATTTTTGTCACAACCAATAGTACACAATTACCAAGATTTCCAGTGCCACCTCTACCTTTTTTTCATGGAAAAGAAAGCCACCTCTAGGGTCCTCTACTTTTGATTAGGACATAAATCATTCCTAGTTACTGTTGTTGGGAATATTTGATGGCATCGATCAGTAGTGGGCAATACAGGGTGTCGTTTTGAATTATTGATTGGTCTATAGCAAATGTTGGTAGTAATTCCCATTGAGGTGTCCTTTTGGTGATCTTTTTAGCAGAGGGATGACATGGAAAATAGAGGCAAGGATCGCATTTCAAATTCAATATTGCTTTTCTAAAAAAAAAAGATTATGTATTACTTTGTGCTTGTGAGATATATGTGTTTTTAATCCTTTTTCTGTTGAAGTGAATTATTGCACTTAATTTGCGTAGGGAACAATAACATATATTAATAATATATTGCAAACTGAGTATTTTATCAAAGATTCAACTAAGTGGGGGTATATAAACAGTTACATCGAGAATGAAGGTATATTCTTGAAAGCCATCTAAGAGAAGGGTAAACAATCAATTCCCCCTTATTAGAAAGCTTGTTGAAACTTTAGTTGCCTCATTGTACCATAATCATAGCACGGCTGCATGAGCAACCTACAAAAACATGCATACTTGGGAAGTCATTGTTTTTATCTTTGAACAAGGTTTGTTTGATATTTACCACCTCTTTAAGTTGTAACATTGAACAAGTTTAATATGATCATCTCTGGGCAGGTATGTTCTTTTCTTTCAAGGAACTATACATATATATACAAGGACGGAGCTAGAACATTTTTACCCAGGGGGCATATGGTGAGAACTAAACATTGAGGGGTGCTAAATATAAATATTTTACTATTCTACATGAGCAATCTAAGAACTACATAGAGGACTTTATCAACCATTGGAGACCAGGGCTCCCACTAGCCCCCTGTCTTCGTCCCTATATATATATATATATATATATAGGCTCTTGAAGTTCTTGCTTGTTGAAAATTTCCCTGCCTTCATCAAATAGGGAGAAAAATGTGCACTTTCTTTTCCCTCCCATTGGACTTGAAGGAAGAAGTCCATATAACACCCAAACTTTGCTCGAAAGTCCATCCAGCACCTTGAATTATGAAACCATATATTTGACCCCCTCGAACTTTGCAGTCCGGTTCAAATAACACCATGGCCTGGTTTCACAGGATGGTATTGTCCGTGTGGAACGATGAGTGGGCGGTTTTTTCATATAGGATGACACGCTGTCCAAGTTAGGTCATCGATAGGTGAGGCCCACAGGGGTTTCTCCCCACCCAGCTTCCAGCCGCACTTCCATGGCCACTACCCCTATAGCTTCTTCCCTCTCTATTTCGATTTGGGGGAGATGCCCCTATGGGTCCCACCTGTCATTCACCTAAATTTGGCCAATGTGTCATTCTACGTAACAAAACCGCTCACTCATCGTGTCACGTGGGCAATACCACCACGCGAAACCTGATTAGGGTGTTATTTGAACTGGATTACAAAGTTGGGGGGTGTCAAATGTCTGATTTCATAGTTCAGGGTGCTGGACGAACTTTCAAGCAAAGTTCAGGGTGTCATATGGACTTTTTCCTACTGTGAAATAAGGAAGTGTTTGATTATCTCTACATACCCATTTTTCACCCTTCGTTGTTGCCAATATAGCTCTTTAGCAACATAAACTTTCCTAAGTTTCTTATCCAACTCATTCCATTAGTGGGCACTTCTCAACATTTCTGGTCAATGTTTTTTGTTTCTTTTCATCTCCCCCTCCCTCACACATGCACACACCCATATGGGTGTCAACGGATTGGATACGAATCGAATAGTGGTCTTCCCATTTTGGTATTTGTATTTTTAAAGGAATATGAACACGAATTTGAATATGCTCAAATAAGAATACGAAACAAATATTATAAGTAATACGAATCGAATACCTACTCAATTCGGTCAGATCCGAATATCCTTCGGCATAATGAAGTTTAATGAGTTGCACCGATTTTATAGTAATATTTATTCCCCTTTTCCCATGGTTTATCATATAATCATTGATCATTAGTGCCATTTTACCATTAACCCTAACCAATTTTAGAGATATTGTAAATAAATCGGTTGTAAACATGTCGAATTTGGCTAAAAAGAGCACCCAAAAAACTTTATTAGGGATGTGACAAAATAAAAAAAAAACAAATGCCAAATTAGAGTCCACCGCGACGACATCCTCGTTAAGACGATAAAAAAATGTATATATAATATGCCCAATTTAGGGGTCAAATGCAAAAGATACGTAATAGCTAGCGACTGTTATTGAGCCGAATCAGGGTATTATCCGCATTTGTATTCGATTGGACATCTATTTTGGATTTTTTTTTACTCATTTGGCATGTTTTGACGACGAAATAGCAAATTTAGACTCCTCTTGATGAAATGGCAAAAACAGCGCCGCGGATGGATAGATGCCTACAGTGCTCCCGAAGCACTTTAGGTCTTGCGGCGACAAGACAGCATGCACGACAAGCAGTGTGACAGGTTTGCGGCAGGTGACCTGTCGCGATCCCAGTGTGTGGTAGGTCGCCTGCCATAGTCCCAGTTCGTGGCAACTCGTCTTTCGCGGTGGTTTTGTGCAGTAGGGGTGCTATTTTTGTCATTTCGTTCGTACAGGGGGCTAGTTTTACTATTTCATTTTAAAAAATAGTCTAAATGAGTCAAAAACTCCCTATTTTGCATACCATATTCGTATTTGTATTCAACAAAAATCCAGATGCTATCCGGATTTGTATTCGTTTTGCAATATGAATATGTTTTTGCTTACTACATTTGCAACCATCTGAATACAGATGCCAAGTAAAACAGGTAATCCGGATTCGTTTGACACCCCTGCACACGCATCGTGCAAAATATCATACCCCACATATGTAATTTTGTAATAAAAAAAATGAATGTTAGGGATTCTATTAAATGGAGACCAAGTTTGAATCGCTGGCCACTTAAGAGTTTACTTCGGCCGAAATAGAATCAGCCCAGAGCGTTACACCACTGTGATTAAGCTTGGCCTCGTAACCAACTGGCTCATGAGCAACTCGATTACTCAAGCTGAGATGGTGAAAAAACTTTAAAGCTTATCAAAGTCGATCAGCAGGAATTGGGATAATTGTCAAAATGCCACATCTTTGTTCTGCCTGATTGAAAATGCCATTAAGTTCCTTGTAACAGCATAAATGCCACATCTTTGTTTTGCACTTTGCTTATTTGCCATTTTCAAATATTTAATTAGTATTTTCTGGTTGAATGGCCCTGGCCACATGTGAAATGGCTTTTTTACCCCTCTGTCCACATTCGTTGGTGCTTCCTTCTTCCATTCTTTTTCTCAGCTTCCTTGTGACGGCTCTTCCTTTTTCTTCTTTTGCTTCAACTGAAAGCTCTTGGCTGCCATCTTCCTCACCCCCTATTTTCCTCTTCACTTCTCCATTTCTTCCCCCTCTCCCTTCTTCTCCATGGTGACTAAATCGGCCAAGCTCCCCCAAAACCAAAACCAAAACCCCAGGAGAGGAGTCGAGGGCCGGGCATCGGGGCAAGGTCGTGCGGCCACCGGCAACCAGGAGGCCTGAGGCGCGGGCACGCAAGGTAGTCGGCAGGGTCGAGCCGAAGGGGAGGCCCAGGGGCGCACGGGTGAGCGTAGAAGCCAAGAGGCGAGCTGCGGTGTCAAGACTTGAAATCAGTACATAATTCCCTACATAATAAATAGTGCATTAGCAATTGATTGCTACAGATTCTACTGAGTTGCTCGCATACCGTTAGATCTTCATCCGACGACCTAAAGGAGTGATCCGAACGTTCGGTTGCTTGCCAACTGTTAGATCCTCATAACTCTTCATCCAACGACCTAAAGAAGTGGTCCAAACGTTCAGTTGCTTGTCGACCGTTAGATCTTCATCCGACGACCTAAAGGAGTGGTCCGAACGGAAGTCCGAACATTCAGTTGCTTGTGAACCGTTAGATCTTCATCCGACGACCTAAAGGAGTGATCCGAACGTTTAGTTGCTTGCCAACCATTAGATCCTCATAGCTCTTCATCCAACGACCTAAAGAAGTGGTCCAAATGTTCAGTTGCTTGTCGATCGTTAGATCTTCATCCGACGACCTAAAGGAGTGGTCCGAACGGAAGTCCGAACATCCAGTTGCTTGTGAACCGTTGAAATCCGACGACCTAAAAGAGTGGTCCGAACATCTCTGATGCCGATTAGAAAGGTAATAAGATTTCAGCTCCTGATAGGTGGGTGGGCCAAGGCGACAGCGCCGAAAGCTGACGGCACCATGAACCGGAGCGGCCGGGGAGGAACTGGGCACGGGTGCAGGGCGCCATGCGGGCCAAGAGCACTAAGAGGGGGAAGAAGCGCGAGCCATGGCGCGTTGGAGAGGCGGCGCCGTGTTGGGGGCTAGAGCCGAGCCACGAGCGGGCCGCACCGCGGGTTGGCCGAAGGCGGCACCGGCGGTCAAACCGACGGCCGAGGGAGGCGCGGTGTAAGGAGATGCGGAGGTGGCGGTGGTGACTAGGAGGCGTGGTTGGGCATTGGAGCTATGGCTGTGGGGAAGATGTGACAGGGGAAGGAGATGGGGAGGGAGGGAGGAAGGAAGAGAGGAGAGATCCCTGGGCGGCGACAGAGAGAAGGATCGGGCTGCGAGGTAAGAGGGGAGGCCAAGAGAAATAGAGGAGGGAGAGAGAGAGAGGGGGACAAAAACGTCTTTTCGCATGTGGGTCATGGCTATTTAACCAAAAATACTAATTAAATATTAAAAATGGCAAATCAGCAAAGTACAAAACAAAGATGTGGTATTTAGAGTGTTACATGGAACTTAATGACATTTTAAATGAGGCAAAACCAAGACGGGGTATTTTGACAATTATCCCTTTCCAATTCCGCCTCGGCCGTTCCTGCTTCTCAAAACGAAATTGAGAGGACTGCCACCTCCAGCCTCGACCGCGATGCTGGGGGTGGACGCGTGGCTAGCCGCTCGCGGCGGCGCGGGGTCTCTGCCGGGTGGCCTGTTCATCGACGGCGATGCACGGCCTCGGTGTCGGCGGCCCGGCCCCGCGGCGAGGGGCGGTTCTTCGCGTTGGTGTCGGTGCCGGTGAAGAAGGGAGGCGCGCTCGTGCGGGGATCGGTCTCGGTAGGGCTGGTTGCTGGCGGCACCGGCGCCGGTCACGAGAAGGACTGATTAGTGGATGAGAGGAAGGAGAGGGAGGATGGGGTGGAAACTGAGAAAGCGGCGGTGGTAGTGGAGGAGGAGAGGCGGGGTCGCGCGGGAGCCGGCGCCATGAACACCACCGAACACCTCTGGGCAGGAACCATTGCTGCCATGGTGTCCTGGTATAGCCACTTCTATTAACTGGTATATGCAATTGAGTACGATTTGTGTTCGGAATTGATGGGGGAATGTGTGTTGGACATGATTGGTATTGAGCTAGATCATATGTACAAAATGAGTTCCTTTTTTTAAAAAAGGCCCAAAATGAGTAATTTTGTCCCTCTTTGTTAGATAATACCATTGTTTATTCAAATGGACTGGTGTTACTGGTAGTTTGTGATCACTGTTTGTGCAACTCAGGTGGGATGTCTTCCATTTCCGTTTATTGCATTTGGTTGAGTGACCATCATAACGTCAGATGGAGTTGATCCAGCTAAATTGTGCTCTGTCTCCAGTTGGTTCGTGGTGTTACGAGAATATATGTGCTTGCTCTGTTGATACGGACTGGTTTTGTTGGTAAATATATATGCAATTGGGTTGGGATGCGGAGAAATGAGCTTGAAGTTTGCAACAGCGGAGCTTTTGTGATAGACAAAGATCAAGTGTTAGATAAGTTGAGTGTCGTTCTGTTTCAGTTGTCTGTGGCTTTGTGCTTTTGGTGCACAGAGAATTAGACACTAAATGGAGCTAATTTTAGCTATGCTGCAACCTTCATGTTACTTGTAACTGGATAATTCAAATGAGATGCTCTTGGCCCCAATGATGTTTTGTCAGTTTGAATGAATATTTAGGTCTTGACATTAAAACTCTGTTTAAGATGTTCCTTTAGAAAGGTTGTAGTGTAGTGTGGTAAGGCTGTAAGAAGGAGGTCCCATGACAAATGAATAAACATCGAAGAAGTTAAATTTATTTACATGCAAATTTCTCTCATGAAATCGTAAAAAATCATAGCTTGTGGGTATGTTGTGTAGAAGTAAATTTTGCTCAAGGAAAATTTCGTAAATCCCCTTATAACCCACTTGCGTTGTCATTTACCCACGTGTATTGTGGATTTTTAATCACAGATTCTGGTCAATGAAATCATTTGTCCAACGTCTTTTTTATTTGTTTTCCTAGTTTAGAGCTAAACCAGTGTCAGTCCTAGAACAGTTAGCGTCTGAGACCATTAATGTTTTCAAACCCTTTTATAATCATTCATTACAGCATAACTGGTGGACTTATGTATGGTGAGACCAGCTGTTATACGAAACCATAACATATGTGTTGGTTGGTGTTGCTTATCTAAAGGTGTAGAAATATCCATACATCTCTCTACTGTTATTGATTTCTAGATGTAGGTAAATAAATCAGTCACTGAAGTGCTTAAATGGGATTTAAGAAAATTGTGTTATGAACTCTATGACAGAAGAATAAAATACACACACAAGCGGAATATTTTTAGCTGCTGTTTCTGTATTTATGTATGATGACCCTGCATAGTATTTGGTAGTTTTAATTCGTAATATTGCCAAGGCCAAAAAAAAAAACTCTATTCATCTATTGTCTTGTGTAGTCAGTACTTTCCTAATTTTAATATTTGGTGCAGAACGGTTGTTGCCCGCCTTGAGAAGCTAAACTTGGAGTATGTTGTTCAGGGTGAGAAGAGGAATCTATTCGAGCTTATACATGTAATTGCAGCAACACAAGGCCTGAAAAGCTTTTGGGGAGGGAATTTTTTCAACACCCTTCCAACTGCTCGATTCAAGGCTGTCAATTTCTACGCATATGACACGTACAGAAAACAATCACTCAGATGGTCTGGTAATGAAGAAACTACAAACTTTGAGAGGTTTATTGCAGGAGCTGCTGCTGGTGTTACAGCTACAATACTGGGCATACCAATGGATACAGAATTTTTATATCAGTTTGTCTAACCTTGTGAATTATTTGTTTTCTGAAACACAATATTATGGTTGAGTTTACCTCAATTTAGGTTTTGATTTCAGATTTGGACAAAGATGGTAGCTCCTCGAGGTGAAGCTTTGGGTGGGGTCCTTGGAGTTGCCCACCACATGATCCAGACTGAAGGATTCTTCTCACTGTATAAGGGATTAGTTCCTTGTCTTATCAGCACGGCACCCTCTGGCACTGTATTCTATGGTGTATATGACATATTAAAGATTGCTTATTTGCATTGCCCCGAAGGAAAGAAGAATTTTTTTTAAATAATATTATTTTAAAAGATATTTACAAAAATAAATAGTCGTCACAAAAAATTACAAAAATATATCTCTGTCGAACTGGTGACAGGAGCCTATCGCCAGTTCAACTGGCGACAGGGACCCTGTCGCCACCCTGTAGCCGGTTCAACTAGCTATCGCCGCTGAAGCGGCGGCGAGAAGTTGCGAGGTTCTGCCGCCGATTCAATCGGCGATAGGTTCTGTCGTCGCTTGAATCGCGGCAAAACTCACTATAAAACCCCAAAAAATCCCAATCGAACTCATTTTAATTCCAAAAATTACAAGAGAGAGTTCGAGAGGGAGAGAAGAAATAGTAGCGAAGCTCTGCCGATTCGTCGCGGAGGAGAGAGATTGACAGAGCATCAGTTTCGAGCGATCATCTTGCAGGTAAATTTTTCTGAAACTGTGTACGTTACGTCCAAACCTTTGTAGGTTAGCAAACAAAAATAGCGACATAGAATTCAGTAGATTAGATAAATGTAGTCAAACTGTGTAGTACATATTTTGAGTTGTGTAGTAACATAGAATAGCGTAAATAGCGACATAGAATTGAGTATGTTAGATAAATGTAGTCGAAATGTGTAGTACATATTTTGAGTTGTGTAGCGACATAGAATTGTGACAATAGCGAGATAGAATTGGGTAGGTTAGATAAATGTAGTCGAACTGTATAGTACATATTTTGAGTTGTGTAGCGACATAGAATTGCGACAATAGCGACATAGAATTGAGTATGGTACATTGTGAGATAAACACGAAGTAGCTGATTAGGTCGAAAGAGCAATGAGAATATGTGTGCGCAGTTATTATTTTGTTAGTGCGCAGTTATTATTGTGTTAGTGCGTGGTCAATATCTTGTTAGTGCGGAAAATACCATTTAAACTAGAAAAATAGAATGACATGTATTAAATTTGTAAAGAAAATTTGTAGTTGCTACATAGGCTATGTAAAGACGCATGAAAAAAATATGAACTTTTTTTGCTGCATTTTCAGGTATGGTAGACGTGAGTCAGTACGAGTTGCTTGACCCAGTGATTGACACGCGTCACCGTAGCCGCCTCAGTACCGTGCTCCCCCCGGAGGGCGAGGCGCCGATAGAGCTTGGGGCGTTTCGGCTACGCACCCCCATCAGGGCATGGAGGCTGCACCGAGACTAGATTCCGAGGTACGTGAAGTTGTGTCCTTCATGCACTCAATCGCGGTCTGATTATTTTGCGTTGACTCCTGTTTGTTATTAATCGTTTGACGCTGGTTGAGAGCGGCAGACCTCCTTCCACTCGCGAGGATGGTGGAGGCGACGGTGGAGGACGATCAGGACCAGCGTCTTTGGTCGTGCGTCTGGCGTTTTCGCATGCGGCCGGGTCTCTCCGACGGCGCCGTTGACCGCTGGAGGCTAGAGACCCACACGTTCCACCTCCCGTGTGGGGAGATGACGCCGACGCTGCAGGACGTGAGCTATTTGACCGGGTTGCCGTGCGCAGGCGCTCCGATGGCGGCGCACGACGTCCCGACCACGTGGCGCACGGACCTCCTAGCTAGGTTCCACGATGTGCTGCCACCAGGCAGCGGGTACGTGGAGTTCGGCGACCGCACGCCCACGCCGAAGTGGATCGCGCCGCTCACGTAAGTGTTCGTAACTATTGTTCTCGCAACAATTCGTATGTGAACCTTGCTGACGTGTACATGTCTTCTTGCAGCCTGAGCGTATGGCGCAGAACCCAGGGGACGTCGCTGTTAGGAGGCACTTCGAGGTCTACCTGCTGTGGTTGTTCGGGTGGGTCATGTTCCTGGCTCCCGGCGGCGGCGGCGGCGACAAGCACTACATCCGGTACGCGCGTGAGGTGGCGGACTCACCGGTTGACGAGATCCGCGATGCGCGTGGGGTCCGGCCGTCGCGTGCCGCGACGTACTACGCCTTGTGTGGCGCGCGTGCGGCGTGCGCCGCGACGGCTCCATCCTCTCGGGATGCCCGCTTCTACTGCAGCTGTGGTCGTTGGGTCATTTCGAGATCGGACGGCCACACCTGGACTTGGGAGCGACGAGATAGCTTGTACGTCCCGCAGATTTACTGGACCGGCCACCATGGGCATCAGACAGTCGCGCGGCGGGTTAGTTTCATAGTCATTTATTGTTTTCGTATTGCAATCACTATTTCGTGTGCTTAGTTTGCGGTGTTCTATTGCACGAGTCACCTTCACGCCGATCACCTCGCAGGCTCTTACCCGAGTGCGTTGCGATGTTCGATCGGTGACCGATGACCGCGTCATCCGACATCGTCATGCTGGCGCCGGGTGATCGCGCGTCCCCAATGGATCTGCCGATGCGTGCACGCGAAACGACTGCATCTTGGTACACGCGAGTGCCTTAGTGCATGATATCTTCGTGGAGGAGTACCAGGTACAACGTGTCATGCGCCAGTTCGGTCTGCGACAAGAGGTCCCAGCCCCTTGGGGGGGAGGCGGGTGCCGGCGCACATACATGCGTAAGTTCACTCTTTACTTCATTCGTACAGTATGTGTTACATCCGCACCAAATATTTTTCTTGCTGTCCACAGGTACACTAGGAAGGGTGTTCATGGCACGACGTCCTGGTCGGACAGGATGGCCCCTTGGGTCGGGGGTTGGAGTAGCGCGCATGAGGACCTCATCCAGTGTGGGCAAGATCAGTACGACCTGTATATAGCCCTCTTGGAACTCTCGAAATTCCACACAAGACCGGTCTTACTTAGCAAAAAGAGAAGGAGAGAACAGAGAGGAGAAAAGCTAGTGAAGCGCTGCTCGTCCAGTTGCCGACCTCTCAGGTAATTTTCTTAACAGAACGGATTACATGATTTTTGATGTACTGTTATGTAGTGAAGTCTGTTTTACATACTTTTTTGTGGGCTATTTAGTTGCACATATATAGTTCATCGTGTAAATGTTCTTCACACTGCAGTGCGTCAAATATGTCTGACGTCGTCAATTTCAAAATTTACTACGGCCGAGGGACTATTATGGAGGGTCCTGAGGGAATTAATTTGAGTTATTTCCAGTCAGCAGACGTGCCCCTACCAAGACCTGAGCAACGTACATTCGGCGCTGTCATGCGGTGGTTGTTCCACACGTTCCAAGTGGATCGTGATGTTTACGATCTGATATTGAGTTGTCTTGCCCCCCGGGCAGGACAGCCCACGTATTGGGAGTTAGTGCAATTAAAGGGAACAAATTCATGGCGATCGTATGTACGCATGGCGAGGGAGAGGGGATGAAAATTGGTCCTTCTAGTCCAGGCGTTTGCAAAACCCACTCCTGCATCTGCATCAGAACAAGTAGGAGTTGCTGACACCGAGGAAGAAATAGGTGACTCCAGTGTGGCGCACGCAATGGCAGAAGGGCAAGAGGTTGCTGATGTCGTCGATGAAGGCTATGCCGAATTACCTCATTCAGTGAGACAAGCTAGTGGCCTTGCTGACGAGGGGGAGGAGCTTGAAGACCTGGTGCAAATGATGGATCTCGAAGACCAGGACTACATGGCATTGTCCGAAGATGAAGGTTCTGATGACGATGATGATGCAGACCAGCAGGCGGTTCCATCCGAGTGGAACACATACCAGTTCGAGAACCTCGTCGTCAAGGAAGGCTCCCATGTACCGTGGGAGTACGACCAGAGCGAGGTCAGACTAGGAGCTACGTATAAATGCAAGGAGGCCGTGCAGGATGCGGTCAAATTCTGGGCATTGTCGGTGCGTCGCACATTCACCATCGTCAAGTCTACCCCAAGATGCTACGACGTGAAGTGCGGCATGAGGATGCCCTGGCGCGCGCACGCATTTCACCCAGTGGGACACCCACGGAAGTGCTCCATAGTGGTCCTCACACATGCGTCGTCATTGAGTCGCGATCCCACCGAACCTATCATCAGGCTTCATCGCCAATCTCATGTACGGTGAGATCGTGGATAATCTAGATTTTGAGCCACGATCCATCATTCGGGCCATTGAGGCAAGATTCTAGTACACTATCAGCTATGCCAAGGCTTGAAGGGCAAAACAGAAGGCATTGGAATCAAGGTTCGGCACGTTCGAGGATTCCTACCACAACCTCCCTGGGCAACTCCGAGTCATACAAGACAGGAATCCCGGCACTCATGTCGACATTTAAGACGCCACACATCCAAAGTGGCCTAATAAGAGGGTACTACAACGAGCATTCTTCGCCTTTGGTCCATGCATCAATGCATTCCGGCACTGTCATCCAATCTTGTGTATCGATGACACGTTCCTGACTGGGAGGTACAAGGGCCAGATACTGACTGCAATAGCGACGGACGGAAAAAATTAAGTTCTTCCCATGGCATTCGCTTTCGTTGAAAGCGAGAACACAGATAGCTGGCTGTGGTTCCTGAAGAATGTGAGGATTTTTGTGTAGGACCGTCCCAACGTATGTTTCATACATGATCGGCACGCAGGCTTGCTGCGTGCAATAACTCAGCTACAACGAGGAGAGAACGTACCACTTCTATGGCTGGATCTACAGAGCAGGTGGTGCATGAGGCACTTAGGTGCGAACTTCTACAAGCAGTTCCGCAAGAACCTATTCAAGCGCCTGTGCAACCAGAACCAGCAGCGAAAGTTCGAAACACTCTGGAAGATTCTGGACGACCGGACCCAAACCCACAGAAGGGAGGCAGCGAGAAGGGCCGCCCAAGCGCCGCCAGCCCCCAAGCATTGCCACATCTACCCACAGACGCTCCTAGTGTCATGAGAAAGACAGGTGCATAGGTCAAATGCTTCTCAGACTGGATTAAGCACGAGCCTAAGGAGAAGTGGTCGCTGCTACATGACAGGGGTGGTGCTCGATATGGTATCATGACAACCAACCTAGCTGAGGTCTACAACTGGGTCATGCGCGGCGCCAGGTGTCTCCCTTTGGTTGGTATTGTGGAGGCAATTCTCCGCGGTACCACAAACTACTTTGTAAACAGATGCAGCAATGCGTTGCTCGCCATGGCAAATGATAGAGAGTATTCTACTCCGCCATGATCACCGCATACATGGAGGAGAAGAGCAAGAAGGGTGAGATGCACCGGGCATTTAAGATGGGCACGAGGGAGCTTCGCTTCGAGATAATGTGCAGGGATAAAGGACGTCGCGGGACTAACCGCGAGAGGATCACCCATGAGTGCACGCTACACCGCGATAGTTGCGTATGCACTTGTAACAAGCCCCTTCTTCTGCATAGGCCCTGCTCCCATGTCATGGCCGCCTGTTCGACGGTGGCGTAGCATCCCGGACAGTACCTCTCTCACTATTTCACCAAGGAGGCGGTGATGCAAACATGGAGTGGAGAGATGTATGGTTACACCGTTGTTGGCCATTTCACTGGCCATCCAACCTGGGAGCAACTAATCTGGGCCGCGGACATTGCTAGGCTCAAGGGAAAGGTTGGCGGCGGCGATTCACGGCGCGTTAGGAACGATATGGGCGAGGCGGGGGACGTCGCACGAAGAAGTGCTCCATTTGCGAAGTCCGGCACACCTTCAAGACATGCCCCACGCGAAATACTCAGGACCAAGGAGACATCGGCATTCCGGACGTCGCCGCGGGGACCTCATCCGGTGCCCCGACTAGAGGCAGTCCACATGGGAGACGTTGACATCGCGACCGCGAGAAAAATATTATTATCAATGTTCTGAATTATCATTTCAATTAAGTGTTATGATGTTCTGCTGCAAGTTCTGTAATATCAGTGTGTATGAATTCCCGAGCGAATCGCAATATCACTTACCTTCCTGTTTACGAATTGTTCATACCTCAAACATCCTTGCTAAATTCTCCAAAAATTTATCGTAGTAGAACAACATACGACGATGATAAAATGTTATTGCGAGTCTAACAGATTTCGTACCGTTTAAAATTTACGAAAATCACAAACGGCCTAAGTGGAATAGGCAAAATCAAAATTGGTGGTGACGAATCAATCGCCGATTCAATCGGCGATAGGTTCTGCCGCCGATTGAATCGCGATTGATTCTGCCGCCGATTCAATGGCGATAGAAGCTATCGCCGATTGAATCGCGATAAATACCTCAATCGGCGGCGAGAGGGACAGGTCCTCGCCGCCGATTCAATCAGCGATAGGTTCATGTCGCCAGTTGAACTGATGACAGGGACATATTTTTGTAATTTTTCGGGTGACTATTTATTTTTGTAAATATCTTTTAAAATAATATTATTTAAAAAAAATCAAGGAAAGAAGAGGGCATCAAATCTGAAGCAACAAGGTCAAGAAGCAAGTGCACTAAATCAGCTTGAGTTGGGTCCTGTTAGGACCTTGATGTATGGGGCCATTGCTGGTTGCTGTGCAGAAGCTACCACATACCCATTTGAAGTAGTCGGAAGGCATCTACAAATGCAAGTCAAGGCAACAAAGATGAATGCTTTTGCAACAGCCCTTAAAATAGTTAATGAAGGTGGGGTTCCGGCACTCTATGCTGGACTAGTCCCCAGCATATTACAGGTTACTTATCATCCTAGTTATCTACTCTGCTATAATTGGCGCATTTAGAACTTGGAACTTGGAAGAGTGTCTAGTGCTTGCTGAATCTATTTTGCAACTTGCACTCCTCTTGAAAAGAGACCGATTGATTATATTTAATATTATTCAACGCCCACTCTTTCTCAACCGAGCTACCCTCGTTCTCGGTTGTCAATATTCAATACTACCTCGTCGAGAAATTGTCTTAGTCTACTGGAAGAATAAATTGGTTGAACTGTCCTTTCTTGTGCTGGTGCCCCAAAACAATTAATTTAAGTCCTTTCTTGTGCTGGTAACCCCAAAACAATCCGTAAGCAGAAAAAGCGATGCCAAAGGACAGACTTCAACGGATATACATCGTGTGGAACACCTGGAAGGAAATATCACTACTCCAAATTCCCAGTTGTTTTTTATCCTATGCGTGTAATTTAGTCATGACGGCATCGCCGGCGTGACCTTAACTGAACGGCAGAGCTCCTGCCTTTTCCTTGAAAACAAAGACTGCTCAGATCATCCCAGATTCATCATTACTCACCGTCTCTTTCACAATGATATTACAGGGTTCCATGATCTTGAGACTTACATGATGTAGCACATTTCCTGGTTGTGCATAGGGTATTAATTTGATACAAATTATCTGTTTTATTTTAATACCGTATTCGATAGGATACATGTATGGTTTAGATTTTTTTTCCATCCGATAAACAATTTCTCCTTTATTCGTATTCGTATTTGCATAAAAAATATAGATACGAGTATGGTATGAACTTTTGCCATCAAAAATGTTATTTTATCCGCACTATTCGTATTCGAATTCGATAAAATAATATACATATTTTATTGTGGTATGACTAATTAGTTGGATGTGTATTTTTAGTTTAATGTGAATTCATATTTTTAGATGAAATAGATAAACTAGAATGATTAAGTGTGTTATGTACGAGGATAAAATATCATAAACATCTTGCCATTTACGTAAGTTATGAAGATATTCGAATATAACTGATTTGAGTAGGTATTCGATTCTTATTCGTATTTGTATTTAACAATATTTAAATTTATATTTATTTAAAAAATACGAATACGAAAAGACCGCTGTTCGATTTATATCGGAAGTTTGAAACCCCTAATTGCGCTACTGCTAGTCAACAGTCAAGATCCAGTATCGGGCTAGTAAGCAACACAAACACTCAAATACATGCAAGTTTCTAGCTGTAAAGCCCAGATGATTTGGTGCCAAGCTCCTGTCCATACGCACAAACGCCAAAGTGTTCCTTGGCTTCTATCCTACTGCAGCTGCAGCATGCGGCTGGCCTTCCTCTGCCCTTCTCTTCCCAGAACGACGGGTCAGCTGTTTACACAAGACTAAACGCAGATTAGCGGCCACCCATTAATTAGCACCCCTGATTACATTAACTAGCCTTCCCCACGATACCTGCGACCTTTCTGAATTGGTTCCTCTCTGCGCGAGACGAGGACGTCTGGAAGTGACGTGCTCCGCTGCAGATGAAAGGTAATTGCACTGGTAGCTCTTCTGCAGCAGCAGCCGCTGTTCTGCAAGGGCGAGCTTATCTGATCGAATCGTGCGAGTGCAGCAGCCGCAACACGCGTCCCTCTTTCGCCGGACAGCAGACGCTAGCGTCATCGATCGATCAGTTCGTAGGTGAGCGAGGTGACTGTGACTGGGGTTTTTGGCCGGGACACACGTCTCTCTTTCGCCGGACAACAGACGCCAGCGACCGCGCAGATCTACGGCATTCTAGGGTGCGTTTTTACTTTTAGAAAAGTCACGGTATGCGACGGAATAACTGATTCATAATATACTATTTATTATGAGAGTTACATGTCCGATGAGACAACAGTTTCAGATTACCAAGATTCGAAGATTATTCAATGGCAGGTAACGAATTGCCGCTTTTATTTATCGATTTTTATATTAATCGTGCGTGGAACATTAACTGTAATCGATTATATTGTTTTAAGTTCTAGAGCAAAAATATAATATTAGAATTGGTAAGGACTCTCGAAACTAGCTTAGATTCCAAATTGCCCTTATCCCCGATCATCTGATCAGAGATATCCAACTGCCTTTATTCCCAGGGGTAAAACGGTCATTTCCCCTCCTCCTAAATCTCCTCTACTTACCCCCACCTCCCCTCTCCTCTCCAGTCTCCACCCATTTCCGGCGGCCAAGCTAAGCTAAAACCCGGAGGAGGAGGAAAAAAAGCAACGTCTCTTTCCCAAATCCCCGAGAAACTCCGTGGAAACCCCCCAAAACCCCTCAACGAAAACCAAAACCCTCCTCCTCGCTCGAATCCCCAGGAGAGAGAGGGAGAGAGAGAGAGGGAGGGGGAGACCGCCGAAACCGGCTCTGATCCTGATGGCGGCGGCGGAGGCGCGGCGCTTCGCGGTCGTGCCGCAGCTAGGTGAGCAGACCCTCTTCCTCCCCGGACTCCCGTGGCGTGGCTCCGTTCGTTTTGGGTTGGTAGAAGTAGTGTTTGGTTCGATCCGATCCGATCTGGGTGGGGTGCTGGTTCCGGTCAACGAGTGGGTCGTGATTAGTTGGGTACGGTTGGTGAGGGGAAGCCGGAAGCGGCTGTGGTTGCTGAGGAGGAATGGAGGAAGCATTCCTGCGTCTCGAGGACGATTGGGGACTCGGGAGTGGAGTTGCTTGGTGTTTTGTTTCTGAGGGGTGGAGCTGTTGGGATGTTTGTTGGTTTATGGCGGCGGCATGGCACGGAGTTGTCGGTTGGTGTGCTATAATAATGGATTGGTGCAAACTGGGCCTTTCTGAGGTTTCTTTTAGTTTTAGGGTTGTTGAGCTCCTTGGATGGAATCTCTATGGGAAATACTGCAGGGTTCGCAAAGGGTTTGGTTTGGAAGATTAGTGCTTCGAATTTGGTGTTATGGAAGTTGGAGATGCATGGGTTAGATCTGCAGATGTGCTCTAATGGGAAAAATCTGGAGACGCTTAGGTTTAATGTTCTGATGTGCTCTACTGGGAGCCTGGGTGTAGGACAGTAGGTCTGTTCTTATGATTGGGGAAGCTAGAATGAGATTTGTAGAAAAAATAATGTCCTGGCCTTATGACGTTTTGGCTTGCATATTAATTACTAATCAATCCAGTCGCTGGAGTAGGGTTTGGGTTGGGGAATTGAGGTTTAGATGCGGACATGTGCAGTTGGCAGTTTGATAGTGGTAGTTGTTTGTGTTATAACCTGTTTGGGTTCAGCAACAGGCCTTTCTGCTATCCATTTAGGATGAGGGATCATGGTGGCCTGCACTTCTGTACATGTGTGTGCCCGAGCGTGTTAGTGTTTTTTTTTGGTTCTCAAAGGGGTTCGCTTTTATTTTGTGTTAGTTAACCTTGTCTATGCTTTCTGGAGGAATATGGTGCATGCCATGTGGAGAGTTTTTGTGGGTTAGCTGAAATTCATGGTTTTAGTTGGGACTTTGGGATGAATGTTGTTACCAGGATAACCTTTTCTTTTTCTAGAGTAAAGATCCCTTTATTCCAAATGACAATGTTTTTTATTGATGTGTTCTCTTTCTCCATATTTAATCTTACTGGGTTGGATTTAGTGCTAGGAAGTTGGATTTCCCAATCTGGACACGTGCAGGGCCATATGTTGTACTTTTTCAAGAGATGCTGTACTTTTTGAAGAGAGTTCTAGAGTTTGGTTCTTAGGTTCGATATTTTGTGATGAAGAGATCCCTGCTTCATTTTGAAGTTAATTCATGAGACGAACAAAGTTCAGTCAGTGACGAATGGCTTTAACATTTCACAAAGGGTGTCATGTCTTGGAGCTTGATTATGGGCTTATGTGGAGATTCATGCCTTACCAGAAATTCTGTTGGTCTATTTCCAAAAGGATCCCCCACTTGGAAATCATTGTTAAACATTTTTGTGAAGACTTTAAAATAGCCGTAGTGGCAATTTCATTCATGTTCAAGACTGTTGCTTGCAACTTTGTTTCATTGCTTAACTGTTTTACATGATCTGTGAACAGATATTGAGCAGATACTGAAGGAGGCTCAGCAACGATGGCTACGCCCTGCTGAAATTTGTGAAATACTTAAAAACTACAGAAATTTCCATATCGCTCCAGAACCACCAAACAAGCCCCCAAGTATGGACATGTGTCAGCTATATCAAACGCTGCTGCAATTTATTGCGTTTTTAAATAAGTGATTTTCCTTGGTGAATCACCATAACGATAGTTGATAAAAGATCGTTTTTAAAGCCCAGCAGCTGCTTGAATTCTGATTGCATGCTGATTTATGAAAGTTTTCCTTTAGTACTTAAGACAATGAAATTCTGAATTTTTATCTGTAGCTGATACTTTGGTAGTACTAGTTTGTTATTTCACTGTATTTCAGCAGAATTTCTATGTGCTGTAAAAGTAACTGAAACAAGATATGCTAAACTGAGCTCTCTATGACTGCTAGGATAAAACATTAACCAAGAGTCCAAGACTTAGTGGTGCGCAAATTAAAAAAATCTACCTTTCATTGACCTGGTTGTAACACAATTATCTTTAATTATGTCCCCATTACATGTGCTTAAAGTTGATGAAACACCCAGTATGTACCATCCTCAGGTGCAATAGATCTTGGCAACTGACATTCTTCATTTCTTGCCTAGGTGGCACACTTTTTCTATTTGATCGGAAAGTATTGAGATACTTTAGGAAGGATGGTCATAATTGGAGGAAGAAAAAGGATGGAAAGACTGTTAAAGAAGCCCATGAAAGGCTGAAAGTAAGTGCTTTTGTTGGAGTTCTTATGCTTGTTGTGCTGTGATTATTTGTTAGTGAGAACAAAACTGACTATTGTTCGAAAATCCAGTCTGGAAGCATTGATGTGCTTCACTGCTATTATGCACATGGGGAAGAGAATGAGAATATCCAAAGGCGGACTTACTGGATGTTGGAGGAGTAAGTGGATTTCCATAGGAGACCTTGCATGTTGTTTTTGTAGTTGTGCTATGTTATGTGCTGGAATACCTGCTAGAAGGCACATAGCTGCATTTACCTGATTGCACATGCACGTGGAGTTTAAATACATGATTGTAGGTGTTTATATTTGAATATCCTTTTATTTGATTTTGCAGGGATTTTATGCACATTGTCCTTGTACATTATCTTGAGACCAAGGTAAAACTGAAGCCTCATCTTTTTAACTTAAGTGATAGCTTTGTATTTGCCTTGCAAGTTACATTTATATTCCATCATCCTGTATGCAAGAGTTATGTTACTTCCTGTTAGGATCTTAATATTTTGATTCTTTTTTTTGCTGTACTTTTCTGGTAAATTGCAGAGGTCGTGCTTTTAAATTTTTATTTACTAAATACCAAATACTATATTGTACAGTGCTAGTTGTTTCAAATATTTATAGACCTGTGCTAACATGCTATGTTTAGAAAGCCTTATAAGTTTTATAAATTTGTTACTTCTGAATTCTGATGATTGAGTATTTACATATTACAACAACTCAACTCTAGATGCTTCCTTCTTGCAAAACACACTCTTTATGGACATATTTTAGGAGATTGAAGTCTTTTTTCCATTATACCTGTGTGGTTCGTGTTTATGTATCATAATTTTTGGTTTAACGATATCTCATATCTCAGCATGACAAGTATTAATGTATTGCATGGTTTATTACCAATTTCAAATCCCAGAAACCAAAGGTTTGTGCCCCACCCCTAGGAGGGAGTTACATGAGCTTGGCTTGCATCTTAATTCAGAAAAGTTAAGGTTGCTATTCAAATCTGGATAAACATTTAAACCTGTTGCAGCATGGCGCTATGTAAAATGTTGACTCTTGATTAGGTGGCTACATCAGATGCTATTATTGAATAACATCTAACGATAGTGGAGATGGTTGGGGAAAATTCAAGAAAAGAATATTGTGTTTATAGCAATTGTAATAAGCTAGCTGATAGTGAAATGCAAGACCTGTTGCAAGTTGAAACTGATTTTAGAAACACAGAGTACTACTTATCTACTGATTTGTTTGGAAAAAATGATTTTCATTCATATTCTTTAGTTTGGTTTAAGTAATTTTTCTCATTTCAAATTCTGAAGAAAATTAGTCATTGCCTGCTCTGTTGGGAAGAGTTGTTTTTCCTCTCCTGTTTTGCTCTTGCAAGAAATAGCTTAAGATCCCATTGATATCTCACTATGTGAATACGATCTTCAGGGTGGGAAATCATCTCGTGCTAGGGGAAATAATGATATGCTTCAAGCAGCTGTTTTGGATAGTCCATTAAGTCAGTTACCTTCGCAAACTATAGAGGGTGAAAGCTCACTTAGTGGACAGGCCTCTGAATATGAAGAGGCAGAATCAGGTAGAGATGTTCGGCTCTCTTCTTCTGTTATGTATAATGACAATGAAAGTACTACACAACTAAAATAGTTTCACTGATACATATTCCGATTATGCACAGCGTATCTAAAGCAAAATTCGGTGCAGCAGATACTTATTCAGGAGGAGCCGGATACCACTCTTTCACTCGGATGCAGCAGCACCAAAATGGAATTGGACAGTTGATTGATGCTTCTAATTTCAGCTCTTATGCTCCTGCTTCATCCATAGGTAATCAACACTAGAACTAATTTTCTGTGCTTTGAACCTAAGTGCAGTTGATCTTAATCCCTTTTGTTGTCACCAAAATTTCAGGTAATTATCAAGGATTGCAGCATGCAATGGCACATAATACAAGCTTCTATTCTAGTAGTCAAGATAATTCACCTGTGGTTCTGAATGATTCAAGTCTTGGACTTGCAACGAATGGGCGTGAAAGTCAAACTGATCTTCCATCATGGAATGAGGTGACGAAACCGGATAAAGGGTCTGTTCAAATGCCTCATCTCCAACTTCCTGTTTCTCCTGAACAAGGCACTTTCACAGAAGGCCCAGGAGTTGAATATTTGACATTTGATGAAGTATTTTCTGATGGACTCAGCCTCGATGATTTAAGTGCTGCAGGTGCTGATGGAGAATCATTCTGGCAGGTATGTTGTGTGCATTTTTGTATGGTGATACACAACATAATAAAACTTTGTAGTTCCCCTGGTTCATGTGCTTAAAATAAGGAAAATATCAAACAAAGTTTCAAATTACATACTATTGTCCATATGTTTACCTCCTTAATCGATATGAAAAATAAGCATCAATACTTGCCATTATCAACAAATTCTGAGATTTTGTTGGTATTCTTTTTGGGTCAAAGAAAGGACCTTCTGTTCAGTGCACATTCACTGGTTACAAACTAGTGCACATTGCATCAAGTTAATTCTACCATAATGCTGAACTTGCGGTAGAGTTTTTCTATTTTCTATCAAATCTTGATAAATTTTGATTTCTACAATCTGATCTCATTCTTCTGCCGATGATCGTTAGAATTTCTATAAATATTATTTTGTTACGTTGCTTATTTAGATGATACATTGCCTATTTCTTTTAGTTGTTATGGTGATAATTACTTGTTATGGTCAGAATTCTGTACTTGACTGTGTCCTCTTGGTGCTTCTATCTGGTTTAATTTTCTTGGGACAGCTATCTAACTGAAGCTATTACATCTCAGTTCTCTAGCGCTACTGGTGATTTATCTGCAACAGAGAACAGCTTTCCACAAAATGATGGTTCTCTAGAGGCAGCTATCGGTTATCCATTTTTGAAGACTCAACCATCCAATCTATCTGATATCCCAAAAGACAGCTTTAAGAAAACTGACAGTTTTACACGATGGATGAGCAATGAGCTTCCTGAAGTTGAGGATTCCCAAATTCAATCCAGCTCTGGGGCGTACTGGAACACTGAAGAGGCAGACAGTATCATCGAAGCATCAAGCCGTGAGCCACTGGATCAGTTTACTGTGGCTCCAATGCTTTCACAGGACCAGCTCTTTAGTATAGTTGATTTTTCGCCAAGCTGGACATATACGGGCACAAAGACCAAGGTATTGTACATTTAATGTGTAACTTTTCATCAATATTTTTTTCTTCTAAATCTTGAGTCTCTTGATGATTCTCACTGAAACTAGTGTTCTGCACCTGCTCACAAAATCTCTTGCGTGCCATGTAGGTTTTAGTTACTGGTAAATTCTTTACCAATCAAGTCACTGAAAGATGCAAGTGGTCATGTATGTTTGGAGAATTTGAAGTTCCAGCAGAGGTTTCAGCAGATGGGACTCTCCATTGTTATTCTCCTCCACATAAACCCGGTAGAGTCCCTTTCTATATCACCTGCTCCAACAGATTAGCCTGCAGTGAAGTGCGAGAGTTTGAATTCCGACTTAGTCCATCTCAATACATGGATGCTCCTAGTCCACATGGTGCAACAAACAAAGTTTATTTACAGATACGTCTTGATAAACTGTTGTCCCTGGGACCAGATGAGTACCAAGCAACTATATCTAACCCCAGTCTGGAGATGATTGACTTGAGCAAGAAGATAAGTTCACTGATGACAAACAATGATGAGTGGTCCAAATTACTGAAGCTGGCTGATGATAATGAGCTTCTTACTGGTGATCAGCAGGATCAATTTGCTGAAAACTTGATTAAGGAAAAATTGCATGTCTGGCTTCTTCATAAAGTAGGTGATGGTGGCAAGGGACCTAGTGTGTTAGATGATGAGGGGCAGGGCATACTTCACCTAGCAGCTGCCCTTGGATATGATTGGGCTATAAGACCAACAGTTACTGCTGGTGTGAACATAAATTTCAGAGATGTTCATGGATGGACTGCACTCCATTGGGCTGCATTTTGCGGCAGGTAAGTCATTCAAAACGTGATATTAGGTAATGCGTTCATCTTTCTGTTTTGGATATTGATTATTGAACTGTCTGGGACGTTGTTTGACCTTTGATGCAGAGAACGGACTGTAGTTGCTCTTATTGCGCTGGGAGCAGCTCCTGGAGCTTTGACAGATCCCACTCCCGATTTCCCTTCTGGAAGCATGCCAGCAGATCTGGCATCTGCTAATGGGCATAAGGGAATCTCTGGTTTCCTTGCAGAGTCTTCTCTGACTAGTCATCTTCAGGCCCTCAATCTGAAGGAAGCCAATACGGCAGAAATATCTGGTCTACCTGGTATTGGATATGTTACTGAGAGAAGTGCATCGCAGCCTGCAATTGGAGATTCATTAGGCGCTGTTCGAAACGCTGCTCAAGCTGCTGCTCGGATATATCAAGTTTTCAGGGTGCAATCCTTCCAGAGAAAGCAAGCAGTTCAATATGAAGATGAGAAAGGTGGGATATCGGATGAGCGTGCACTTTCACTCCTGTCTGTCAAGCCATCCAAGCCAGGGCAGTTTGATCCCCTGCATGCTGCTGCATCTCGCATACAAAATAAGTTCCGGGGATGGAAGGGGAGAAAGGAATTTCTTCTTATTAGACAGCGAATTGTAAAGATCCAGGTATGTCAAACTGTATATATCAGAATCCACTGAATGTTCTATTTTTTCTTAGCACTCAATAGTTGTAGTACTCTTTGTCATTCATTTGTTCAAATAGGAACACTGAAGTTCGTTGTTTGTCTGCCACCTGGAATATTGATGAATTGTGCATTGCAAAGACATGTATGATAGCAAAACTTCTGGGATAGGATACTAAGATGAATGTTTGTTACCATAGTGGGATAGTCTTTATTGTGCTTTACGACGGCTCAGTGTGTAATTCACAATCTACTGTCCATTTCGTGCTTTTTGAGAAAATTGTCCAATTTGTGTCGTTGGCTACTTTATCACATGCCTGAATTTGCTTTTGTACTGGATAGGCTCATGTGCGAGGCCACCAAGTGAGGAAGCACTATCGGAAAATAGTTTGGTCTGTTGGGATAGTGGAGAAAGTTATATTGCGTTGGAGGCGAAGAGGGGCTGGGTTACGTGGGTTTCGGTCTGCAGAAGGTGCAATAGAGAACAGCAGGGGTGGAACAAGTAGTAGCAATTCGATCACAGATAAACCTGCTGTGGATGATTATGATTTTTTGCAAGAAGGACGAAAGCAAACTGAAGAAAGGCTGCAGAAAGCTCTTGCCAGAGTAAAGTCCATGGCTCAGTACCCAGAAGCAAGAGACCAGTACCAGAGGATTTTGACTGTTGTATCAAAAATGCAAGAGTCCCAGGTAGTGTCCTGGTTTCATAGGAATTCCATTTTTTTAACTAAATTTGAGCATTTACGTGTTTCCCCGCAGTTCTATCCAAATGGTAGGCATGTACTGTTTATATAACCATTTCTGACTGCTGATATGACAGGCTATGCAAGAAAAGATGCTCGAGGACTCGGCAGAGATGGATGAAAGCCATTTCATGAGTGAATTCAAGGAGCTGTGGGATTATGATACACCTCTACCTGGCTATTTCTAGTGTTCTCAAGTCAAAACTAATTGGTGGATGCCTTTGTAAATCTCCCATTTGTCTTCTCTTCAGTGCTGCTGAATCGATGCACATGCCGACAACCCAAAGTAGCATCGCAAAAGCAAACAAGCATGATCTTATATGCTTGGATTTGAATTCAGTTGTGGTATTTGTTGTTATTATGCTATAGCCTTTGTGTACAGTAGAATCTTATCTACCATTGAAGGAGCCATGTATTTACATTTTACAGTATGAACTGATGTACAAAGATCAACATAGGTATATCATGAATTCAGGGCCGCGTGTGTGCAGAAATTGGTAGTTTGAGACAGCTTCCCTATTGTGATTTCTAGTTTCAGTTCATCTTGCGTCTATTTTCTTAGTTTTGGCCGATGAATGCTTCGGGAATGTATGTTCTCTGCTGTTACTTGCACCTGCGTGTGAGAAATGTCGTGTGAATCCTCAATGTGGTGCTCGTTTGCAAGAATTGTAATATCTATAGCAGATGTTGATAATTGGCTTTCCGTTGGTTTGGTTTGTACGTTCTGATAAAGTATAAGTGAGTTTTCTGTTTTTTTTACCAATTTAAGTTTTTGGGTGAATTAGTTGGTGTATGTAATTTAATATGGTATTAGAGTTAAGAGATCTTAAGTTTAAGACTAGCCTGACACAATTAAAATAGTTCATTTCTATTCCATGTTTTAGTCTGGATGGAGGCTACATGTGAAAAGGAGTGTTGAAGTATAAATGAATTGTTTGTTTTTCCTCATTAGTTTAAGTTTTTGGGTGTATTGGTTGTGCATGTAACTCAATATAGCATCACAGTCGAGAGGTCTTGAGTTCAAAATCCGGTTGGCGTAATTAAATAATAATAATAATTATTGCAGCTTATTTCTATTCTATATGTTATAGGTCTATAAGTGAATTGTCCACTTTTCTTCATCATTTCAAGCTTTTAGGTGAAATGGTTGGTGTATGCAACTCAATATGTTATCAGAGTAGAGAGGTCTTGAGTTTATGATCCGGTTGATGTAATTAAATAATAATAATTGCAGTCCACTTTTATTCCATATCTTAGACCTGAGGAGGGTCTACACGTGAGGGAGAGTATTGAAGTATAAGTGAATTGTTTGTCTTTTCTCACCAACTTAAGATTTTGGATGAACTAATTAGTACATACAACTTAATACGTTCCTTCTGGCGCCATTGGAGGTGCCCTTTTGCCATATCCTTTCAACGTTAGATTTGCAATCGCTTCTGATGTTTGGACTTTCTTTGAGCCACGCCTGCATTGCGTGATGGCTAATGCTGACATCGAGACCTCGATCATGAATGAATTCTCGCTTTGATTACATTTGCGGTTGCTGTGCTGTTCTTAGTTTTTAAAGCTGTTGTTAAACAAGTGAAAAGTCTATTACTCTGTTTGGCCTGTGTTCGGTAAAATCATACTAAAGTTAGATAAAGTTTCTTATCCAATGGTTGTCCTATCATATCCCCGTTAATGACTCGGTGAAGAAAAAAGAATACCTGGGCAAACAACCAAAATCTGAAAACAGCTCAACCAAACGAGTTTCTCAAATGGACTTTTGCATGTCCCAGATCGTGCTCCTAGCTACAAGCCTACATTCGTCTATTTTCTTCCACAGGTCTTCGTTCATCAGCCTACTTTCGATCACCGGTATGAAGCTTCATCCTTTTTGTTGTGCTGCCTGCTGCACTATCCACTATCCAGTATCCACATTACTCTTTAACACCTGGGTGTTGGACAAGCTAGGTAACATGCTATCTGCTTATGACGCTCATCAACTAAGCACAAATAAGACGCCTTTCTATGCAATGATGATCTGTCTATATAAATACCCTTTCTCTTTGTTAGACAATACCATGCTCCCGTACACCTGGTGTTAGCAATTACCGATCTCACCGTCCGGCCGGCTGGCTGGCGCTGCGACCGCGGGTGTGTTAGCAATTACCAATCTCCCGAGATCTCGCTCTATATTTATGGATATTGTTACTATTCACAAACCGATAATATCTCTTGTAATCTTTTATATAGATAGAATATATCTCTTGTAATCTTTTTATATAGATAGAATATATCTCTAGTAAATCGGCAGATTTGTAATATATATATATATATATATATATATATATATATATATATATATATATATATATATATATATATGAGAATCAATGCATAGAGCCCTTTGAGGCTTCATCCGAAATCCTTACATGGTATCAGACGGTCGAGATCCTCTAACTCGTTGTCCACCCTTCTCCTGTGTGCACTGCTCCTGGCCGCACGCGTCAATCCCTCCGCCGCCACTGTGTGTGCGCCGCTCCTTGCCACACGCCATCCACCCTTTTGCTCCCGTGTGTGTTGCTCCTCGGCAGCACACACCAAGCCTTTCAACGCTCCCTTGTGTGCCACTCTCGGCCGCACGCGCCACCCTCACTGAACTTCCCTTCCGTGAGCGTCTACTCCCGATCGCACGTCCACCATAAGCAATGACACTCCCGTTGCCACCATCACCACGCTGGCTTGTTGAATATATAAGCATTTTTCGAATTACTTTAATCCAGAAATATGGTAGATAAATCATGAAAATTACTCTAGTCATTTTCACAAAGTAAATGAACAAGAACACTATAGTCATACTAAGATTCAGAAGGACATAAACTAGTATACCTATCTCAGTGTTCAAGTTAACAACAGATAAGAAAACTAACCAATAAATATGTACAAGATAGGCATACTCGGATCCAGTAGAAGGAGTAGCAGCAGTAGGAGTTCCAGATCTAGTAGCAGCAGCAGGAGTCTTGACTAGATTGTCGTTCGTCATGGCGTAGTGGTAGTAGTCGTGCAGTTGATGTAGACGTAGCAGAGAATCAGATGAAGCGAACAGTCGCGCGAACGCTCCCCAAAAACCTTATTTGTCTTCGCTCGTGCAAGCCTTCAAGTACAAGGGTTTCGGAGGCCTGCTCTCCCGGTGTAGCCGTACACGCGCCTTGCCGGGATGGAGATCTCCAGAGACAGCAACAAAAACCAGTGGTATACTGTTGTCTTTCGTGGAGAGTATTGGAGAGAGAGGAGAAGAACCAGTGCTCTGTTCCAGATAATGGCAAAAACCCAGAGACCAGAAACAGTCACCATTACTCACTAGTAACCGCAGCCATTACCCAGAGACCAGAAATGGTTGCCATTACTCACTAGTAACCGCAACCATTACTGCCATCGATTTTTGAAACAGTGCTCTGTTCTACTTAATGGCAAAAACGAAGAGGCCAGAAACGGTCGCCATTACTCACTGGTAACTGAACCGTTACTGCCAGCCGTTTGTTAATGCCATTAACTGCGAGTTAGTGTGTTTCGATTTTCGAATAGATAAAGAAAAACGCGCACGCATCCGACACGCCTGCGTACGCGCGCACGCGTGCACACACACACACACACACACACACACACACACGCACGGCACGGCACGGCACGGCGACTTCGGCGTGGCGAGGCGAGCGAGCGAGCGCGCGCGTGTATTGACTCTCTCCAATTCCACAAGGGGGCTACCACGTTCCACCTTTTAAAGTGGTGTAACTCCCATTCAACTCTCTATATGGGACTAAACAGTTTTAGCACGTGCACATGGACCTTTGGGATTTTTCAGGAATTAATTAGAATTAAAAATGGGCCCAGCCTGTATTAATTCCAACATGGCTTCCCATCAGCGTCGGCAACATCAAGTCCCTCATCCCGGTTACCCTCGAGCTCTCCGCCTCCAACTATGTGAAGTGGCGCATTCTCTTTAAGGTTGCGGTTACCAAATTCGCTCTTGAGGAACATCTCGAAGGAACCGACACTTCCACCAACACTGATGCCGGCTGGAAGTGCCACGACTCCACTGTTCTATCTTGGATCTATCTCGCAAAATTCTCGACATCGTCATGGCTCCATCTACCATAGCTGCCACTGTTTGGACCACGATTTAGAATCTCTTCCAAGATAACAAGACCACCCGCGCCATCCACATCCAAGTTGAATTCAGCAACTTGGTGCAATGTGATATGTCGGCCACCAGCAATTGTCTCAAGTTGAAGACCCTCTCTGATGCTCCGTGACATTGGCCAGATCGTAAACGATCAAAGTCTAGTGCTCACCATGATCAAGGGCATGAATCCAAAATATCAAAATCTCTCTACACTTCTTCCGATAATGCAGTCCTTCTCGACCTTCATCCAAGCTCAGTCTATCCTCCTTCTCGAGGAATTGAAGGATGCACATGGTGACCAACTCGCCCAGGTTACAGCTCTCCTTGCTGACTCATCGACAAGTCGCAGCACCCTATCCATAGGTGCCTACTTCGGGGGTGCTACCTCCCATAGCACCACCTCTTGGCGCTCTCCCAACAACAGCCACCCTGGCGGCCACCCCACTAGCGGTTACTCTAACCAAGGTGGCCGTGGCAAGCGCGACAAACGAAAGAGGAAGGGCAATAAGGGCAAACCTCAGATGCTGACCTTCTACAACCCATGGATTAGGGCTATTCAGCTCTAGCCCACGATCGACATCCTCGGTCCTCGCCCCAGTGGCCCTCTGCACCAACTGCCGCAGGGCAGTATGCCGCAAGGACTCATTACCTTGTCATATCCAGCCCCACGGCACCGCCCGACTACATGATAGTGCCACCCAACTACCTAGCTGCTATGCTGCAGGCTACCAGCCGGCTTCCCACCCGTCGCCAGTTGCTGTTGCACCATCATGGGACTCCTCTGGCCTCATCAACGCTTTCAACACCATGACGTTGCAGCCACCGTCCGGTGATTGGTACACGAACGCTGGTGCGACCGCTCATATGTCTTCCAGTTCTGGTAACCTCACCCATACCTCTCCTTTCCCTCCTCCTTCCTCCCATATGGTGGTCAGCGATGGTAGTTATCTTCCTGTTACTCGCGCTAGTCATTGCATTTTTCCAATACCCACTCATCCACTCCACCTCCAAAATGTCCTTGTTACACCTCGCTTAATCAAAACCTTGTGCTCGTTCGCAAATTAACAACTAATAATCATTGTGCTATCGAATTTGACCCTCGTGGTTTCTCTGTGAAGGATCTTCAGACCAAACGTGAAATTCTCAACTACAATAGTTCGGGTGAGCTCTACCCTCTCTGTCCTACTACACCACACGCCTTTGTTACCTCCATCGACAGCACCACCCTATGGCACCATCGTCTTCGCCATCCCGGCCGGCCTGCCCTTCATCATCTCTGTCGGGACCCAAAAATGCAATTATGGACCCTCTGTGTATTCTGCACTAGTCCAGGATCACGCTAGTACACACAGCGGTAACATAGGTGAATATCAATCCACACAAGCGAAATATAACATAAACGAATAGTTTGATTAACAACTTAGAGTTTTGACCTTAAGGTCGGGGTTACAACTTATTAAGCCACACGGGCTAACACTAAAGAAATCTGCAATGAACGAAAATAAACTCGCAAACTCCAATCAAGACACCACAGCAACCGATCGGGATCGATGACCTAGCGATCAACCTTCTTCCACAAACTCCTCCTCGAAAGCGGTGAAGATTCCTCCATACAGTAGGTTTGGGCGCAAGTTTTACAACAAGCGTGAGTACACAACGTGCTACGCAAATCATACCACGAATGCAATATATAGATGCGAGCTTATTCCAAAGGAATGGCTTCGTGGTTATTTTGCGAAATGCAACATTTGCAATTGAATACAAATAATAGATTGAAAGCATAAGTTAAAACAAATAAGCAATAATAATTTAATGATTGTTTCCACAAAGACACACAATGAATCGATTAATTCACACGACCATATGATTGAGATCACACGGCTCCCAATCCCACATTTTATGAACACTACCCTCATGTGAAATCCACGGCGTTGTCCATGACCGAGGACGCGCTATTCGAATAGATTGATTAACACTCTGCAGAGGTTTGTACACTTTACCCACACGATACAACTAGTGTAGCTAGCATCGATCGTAACATAACGATTCGGCAACTTTGTCTCAACATTGGCGTTCTTATTCACACATCCCATATCACAAAGCCTAACCTATCCACGAACCCCAATGTTGAAACTCCGTAACCTACTAAGTTAAGCTGTCACGGACATGTGGTCGTCTGATAGCTCGTTCAATGGCGCACAAAGTTAAGTCCTTAATTGACCAAGGCAAGACTTCCAGTTTTTCTAACTAAACCACACAGATAAATCCCAATCACAAAGCCACCAGTTCACACAGTATCCACCACTTGCCTCAGTCTAAATCTTTTACCACCCGGTTGGTTTAGTGCAACACCGCCATCACGAGTAATAGCACCACAGACACACGGTTTATCACACAGTTCCATAGTCACTTAGTCAATTTCATAATTGCACTCACATGAGATGATGACTCGTAGCATGGCTAAGCAATTCTAGTCGTTCTAACCCACCATGTTGGCAATATGCTAATACCAACTAAGTAATAAACCAATCTAGGGCGACAAAGATGAAGGTATACAAGTAGGCAAGGTGAACATAACAAGTGGGAGCAATAACTAGCCCAAAAACATTTAAATACATAATTAAAGTAAATGCAAATATTTCACACAATGTAATTTGGGAAAACTGGGATTCAATATGATCAAAGGTATAACTTGCCTTGGAATAGGTCTATGTACTGGTCTTGAACTTGGTTGAAGCCTTCTTCGACAAAAACCCCTGAAGTATCGACGTCTACACACAAACGAAGCAAAACAACCAAAACAAATAAATAACAGAGGCAAAAAAAACTCCAAAAATTAAATAAAAATAATAATTAGGTAGATCTCGAATTTAGACAAATTTAGAAATTTGAATGAGCTCAATCGAGTTAGGATGCAAAAGTTATGGCCTTTGGAAGGTTGAAACTACATAAAATCTGAAAATCGATTTCATGAATTTCCAATTATTTTCCTAAAGGAAAATCAGATTATTGCGCAGCCGGCGTCGACCGTCGGGATTTCGGACGGGGTGTTGTTGATCGGCAGTGGGTCCCACTGTCGGTGGCTCGGCTCACGGTGAGACTAAGTCTCACCGAGCCACGGATTCGAGACCGGTGGGCGGCCCGATGTGTACCCACGTGGTCGCCACGCAGGTGACACGCGGTGCGGCCGCGAATCGGCGATGAGGTGGCTCGCCACACGGCTCCCACGTCGGTCGGCGGTGGCCGAGCGCGGTGGCGGCGACAACGCGGCGCGGCTCCTCGTCGGCGAGTGTGCACCGGCGTGGCGAGGATATTGCGCACCTAATGGGCTAACTCCGGTGGTCGGGTGCATCGAGGTGGCCGCGCGAGCTTGAGGCGGCGGAGAGAGGCGCGGTGTTGTCGGTTTGGAGATCCGGCGAGGTTCGGTGAAACGGAGGCCACCCGGTGTAGCTCACGTCCGTCTGGCCGGCGGGGTAGCGATGATGTCCGGCACCGACGGCGGCAGGAGGGCTCACCGGAGTTGGTGACGAAAGAACCCTAAAACCGAAAAGGTGGCGCGCGAGGACTCGGGTGATCTAGGGTTGGGGTTTTGGTGCGGGTGTTCAAGCGCTCCGGAGGTCCTATTTATAGGAGCTCGGGAAGTCGAGGCGTCTTGCGGCGAAACCCTAAAAAAAGAGTCCGAGATGAACACGAGAGAAAACAGAGATAGAGTTCGTTTGATCCCGATTGAGGCGATACTGAGCGCGGAAGATTAGAGATAGAGTTTGGCAAAGAAATCAGGAGGTTTTTAGTTAGGAAAGTCCGTTGTCGGTTTGAGCTTCTAGAAGAGCGGCAATGGCGGCGGCTCCGACTTCGGGCGCGGAGAAGAAGGCGCGGCGAAGACGAAGCCGACGCGCAAGCGGGGCCCACACGTCAGTGGCTAGGGTTAGGATGCGGCGTGTGCAAAGCGGTGCGGTCACGGCGGACTCAAGATCGACCGTCGGATCCAATCGAGCGGTCCACAATCGAGAAACATTCGGACAACTCCGGTTGCCTTACAGCGCATCGGCCGTTCATCCTTGATCCAACGGTGGAGGATGGCGCGCGCGCGAGAGAGAGAGAGAGAGAGACTAATAGCGGGTCCACTGCCGGTGGAAGCCAGCTACAGCACTTGGCTGAATTTGGTGGTGGCGCTGGAATAGGAGTTGGGCGGAGAGATTCGCCCAAAGAGATTTCAGAGATTTTAATTAGTTTTTCTAATTTAGAAAATACGAGAAATTCAAATAGGCAATAGAAATTAGCAAATGAACTCGAAAAATTCTAGAAAAATCTAGAAAATATATCGAGCACATAGAACCCAAATAAAATAGTTTTGGCTATTGTTCATGTTGGGATTATTCACATTAAATGTTTTTGATTGTAAAGTCCAATATTAAGCTTTTGAATTAAATTCAAATAAATCCAAATGGTGAATTTTTCCCTGCTAACTATTTAAAAGATTTTTAAGCTCAGAAATTTGGGATGTTACAAACCTCCCCCCTTAAAGGAATCTCGACCCCGAGATTCAGGCTAGCTAGATAAAAGGTTAGGGAACTCGGCTTTCAGCTCTTCTTCACGTTCCCACGTTGCTTCTCCTTCTGAGTGGTTGCTCCACTGAACCTTGCAAAAACGAACAGTCTTGCTTCTGGTGAGGCGCTCTGCGACATCCAAAATCCTGATTGGCTGCTCCTTGTAGGTAAGATCCTCTTTCAAAACAATTGATTCTAGCGGGGCTTGCTCTTCTGGCACACGAAGACACTTCTTCAACTGCGAGACATGAAAGACATCATGTACTCCTGCTAACGACTGCGGTAGATCCAATTGGTAAGCAACTTCCCCACGGCGTTCCAGAATCTTGAACGGGCCAACATACCTAGGGGCAAGCTTCCCTTTGGCATGAAACCTTTTGACACCTCTGAGCGGGGTCACTCGAAGATAGACAAAATCCTCTGGCTCGAAACTGAGATCTCGACGGCGGTTATCAGCATAACTCTTCTGCCTTGACTGGGCTATCTTCAATCTTTCTCTGATCATAGCCACTTGCTCTTCTTCTTCTTGAATGATATGTGGGCCGAACACTGTGCGTTCAGCTGTCTCTGACCAATTTAACGGGGTTCGGCAGGCACGGCCATACAAAGCTTCAAATGGCGACATTTGCGGTCGCTTGATAATCGTTGTTGTACGAGAACTCGCATCGGCAAACTTTTATCCCATCGGTAGCATTCGCTAGGCGCAAGCTCTCGGCATATCCTCAATATCGATTGACTCTTTCGATCTGTCCATCATGCGTGGATGATAAGCGATCAAATTCGGATGGGTACCCAATGCTTCATGCAAGCTCGCCAAAAGCGAGAGGTGGCGAGATCCTCGATCGACACTATTTTCTTGGGCACTCCATGCAAGCCGACAATTCGGCCATGTACAACTCGCAAGGTGATCTCCGAGTACGTGGTTTTGATCGCGAAAAATGTGCGACCTTGGTCAATCGATCAACTATTACCCGTTGAATCGTAACTGATTGGGTCTTGGGTAAACCGTGATGAAATCCATCCCGATTTATTCCCACTTCCATTCTGGAATCTTTAGCGGTTGCAGCAAACCTGCTGGTCTCTGGTGTTCTGCCTTTATTTTCTGACAGGTGTCGCACAAGGCAACGAACTCTGCGACTTCTCGCTTCAAATTTGGCCACCAAAACTTATTCTTAACATCCTGGTACATCTTGGTACTTCCAGGGTGAATTGAATACTTTGAGTCATGGGCTTCTTTTAAGATTAACTGTCTTAGACCATCGATATCTGGTACACAGATACGTCCATTAATCCAGAGTATGTCTTGATCATCCTTGGTGAAATCTTTGAATTTTCCTTCTGCCATTTTGATCTTGATCTCTGACAACACGGGATCCTTTGGTTGTGCTTCACGAATCTGTTTCTCCAAGGTAGACTGTACTTCCAAATTGGCTATAAATCCTTCGGACACAACTTCTAGCCTTAGCTTTCGAAATTCTTCATAAAGTTCTGGGCAACTTTCCTTTACTTCCAAAGCATTACAGTAACTCTTACGACTTAGAGCGTCTGCAACTACATTGGCTTTTCCGGGATGGTAGTGGATTCCAAGATTATAATCCTTAATCTATTCCAACCATCTTCTCATCTCATATTCGATCATTGGGTAAAGATGTACTTGGACTTTTATGATCTGTGTAGACTTCACAACGATTCTGATGAGGTAATGGCGCTAAATCTTTAAAGCATGCACTACGGCAACTAATTCCGGATCATGAGTAGGGTAATTCTCCTCGTGAGGTCTCAATTGTCTTGACGCATAAGCGACAGCTCTTCCTTCTTGCATCAGGACACATCCTAATCCTTGACGCGAGACATCACAATTGATATCGAAATCCTTGCGAATATCTGGCAAAATCAGCACTGGAGCTGAGGTCAAGCGCTTCTTTAACTCTCGGAAACTTTCCTCACAGGCTGGAGTCCAAGTGAACTTCTTCTCCTTCTTCAACAATTGCGTAAGAGGCTTAGCAATCGATGAGAATCCTTCGATGAAACGGCGGTAATAACCTGCCATCCCCAAGAAACTGCGAATCTGGGTTCAATCTTGGGCTGGGTCCCGTGTAACACTGGCTTTACTTTTCCTGGGTCAACTGCTACTCCATCGGCGGTCATGACATGGCCAAGGAAATCCACTTCCTTCTTCCAAAGTCATACTTACGAACTTGGCATACAACTGATGCTCCCTGAGTTTCTCCAAAATTAACCTCAGGTGTTCTGCGTGTTCCTTCTCTGATTTGGAATAAACCAGAATATCGTCAATGAACACCACTACAAACTTGTCCAGGTATTCCATGAAAACTTTGTTCATCATGTTCATGAAGTAAGCTGGGGCATTTGTCAGCCCAAATGACATGACCAAGAACTCATAATGTCCATACCGCGTTGAGAAAGCGGTCTTTGGTATATCCTAGGGTAGATCTTCAATCGATGGTAGCCCGATCGCAAGTCGATCTTTGAGAACACTCGGCTCCTTCATCCGGTCAAACAGATCGTCTATCCTGGGCAATGGATACTTATTCTTGATAGTGACCTCGTTGAGAGAACGGTAGTCGATACACATCCTCATGCTTCCGTCTTTCTTCTTGACAAACAAGACTGGTGCTCCCCACGGTGACGAACTTGGTCTTACGAAACCTTTCTCGAGAAGTTCTTCAATCTGCTTCTTCATTTCTGCTAACTCGTCAGCTGGCATTCGATAAGGTCGTTTAGAAATTGGCGCTGTCCCTGGCACTAGATCGATGACGAACTCGATGTCGCGATCTGGTGGCATTCCGGGTAACTCTTCTGGAAACACATCTGGGTATTCTCTGACTATTGGTACATCCTCCAATGCAATGGTCTTCAGATTGTTTACTAGCAAGTGTCCTTCACGAACTGATGTGGCTAGAAACTCCACTTTCCTTCCATCAGTACTCTCAACCGTTACGGCTCTTCGGCCACAATCCAGCACAGCTTTGTGCTTGGATAACCAATCCATGCCAAGAATGACATCTAGGATTTGGGTGTCTAGAACAATTAGGTTGGCTAGAAACTCAACTCCAGCTATGAGTAACTTAGCTCCTAAACAACCCACTCTAGAGCTTAGCTCTGCTCCGAGCGATTGAGCTAATAGAGTATGATTAAGTTGTATAGCCTCCAACTTATTCTTAGTTGCAAAACTTGGACACAAAAGAATGCGAAGCTCGAATCAAACAGAATCGATGCGGTGCGAATTAACCAGAACTTACCGATCATGGCGTCCGGTGCTTCGTGCTCCTTCGGGGTGGCGTGGTTGACACGGCCTCGGACCACGGATCGCGTCCCTCCTCTGGCTGGTTGGGGGCTTGGAAAGTTCCACATTGGTGACCCGTGCGGTGTCTTATTTGGTGTAGCTCCAAGGTTGAAACAATCGGGTGACCGTTCCCCTCGTGGACACCGATTTGCGTAGTGGCACGGTTGGCGGTAAGTGTAGCACACCCTTGGCTCTTGCGACTTGTTGATTTCTTTGGATTAGCGTTGGTCGGTCTTGAGTGCGAGTGTTCGAGCAAGCGGGCGAGTGCTTGAGGTTGGTGCGTGTGTTCGCGGAGTTCGTGGAAAAGCGGTTGAGCTGTGGTGGCGCTCCCCTTGCTCTCGTTGGAATTGCTGGCCTCCTGCTTTGGATCATCTGCGTTTGCGATTGTCTTCGGTTCCTTGCGCTTATCCTCCATGACTAAAGCTTTATTGATCGGTTCTTGGAAGTCGGGAAGGTATGTGCAGGAGATTGACTCAAGTCCAGTGTTGGTCCCTTGACGACTCTGCGAGCCTTATGCATTGCAACATCTTCTGCGGCATAGCGAGCAAGTTGTGAGAACTTGTTGAGATAGTCGACACAACGACAAGCTTCCTTGCTTGAGCACGAAATTCATCTTTCTTTAGTTCAATAATTCCTTCAGTGCGTGGTATTGGCGGAATGTCGTGAGAATTCCTCCCAAGTGATATTCGTGGTGTCTCATGAGCGCGCGAAGTTCTCCCACCATTCTGCTGCGATGCCCTCCAACCGGTGAGAGGCATAGAGAACTTTCATGATCGTTGCATTGAGTGATCGAAGCTTCCTTTCAATCACGAAGCCAATCATCGGCTTCCACGGGTGAGACATGTCGAGAAAATGTTGGTGGGCGAGTCCTCATGAATTTCGCAAGTTTGGATGGTCCATGGTGACCATGAGCGGTGGGCTCCATCTTTGGTGATTGTTGTTGTTATTATTCGGTTGTGCATGGCTTGCATCCGAGTCATCATGGTATTCATCACCGAGTCGTGCTGCCATGAAAGCTCCAAAGTTTTGCAAGTCAATTGGGGTGCTTGTGGCGGGCGCTCCTGTAGGTGGTTGCTCATTGCCTCCCGATCTTTGGGTACCGGAACCACTTGCAATCGTCGCGAGTTGTAACCATCTGGCGAAGCTCCAAGGGTTAGATAAGGTAGCAAGCATGGGGTGAGTTAAGAACTAATCGGGGATTGGTTAAACCCAACAACAAGCGAGAGAACCAAAAGCAACTTTATTACTTAAGAACTTGGTATGGCTTGCAAGATGCCTAAGGGCCTTTGCACTCATACTCACACTCAAAGAAAATAGCGAACCTAAGCACACAATCTAACGCTAAAGGGCGACACAACTAGGCTTAGACTGATGCGGCTTAACACACTAGGCCTCAACTGCGAACCTAGGCCTTAGCGAACTCAGTCGCTGAGGTAACCTCCACAACCACGGCTGCGCTCCTGCCGGCTGTAGACCTTGAACTGTGATGGCATCTTCGCAACCGATCCACGGTGCCCTGCGGTGCACAGAGCGGCGTCGATGGCGCGACATGCTCGCCGGTTACGGCTCCACTTCCTCCGGATCTTCCTCGATTCTTCATGTTCTTCGGATCTTCTTCCTCTTCTTGGTGTGCACGGTGGTGGGCGTCCAAAGATCTCTTCGGGATGGCGATCTTCTCTTGACTTAGTGCGGGCTCTTGTAGGCACCGTCTAGATCGGCCGCCATCATCTCCATGGATTCCTCTTGGCGACGACGAACTGGCGAGATGTACCACCGTGGCATCTTCTTCTCCCTCCGTGGATGGATAGTGTGCAGGTAGCTCCACGGCGGCTGCTCTGGGGTGGTAGCGGAAGACGGTTCCTTGCAACTCGCGCATGTAGATGTGGCAGATCCGAAGCATGGCGAGCGCGGCGATTCTGTATTCCTTCACTCCAAGTGATCCTCCGACGGAGATGTTCGTGGTGGCTTGCCTTGGTGTTCATCTGGCGTAGATCGTCAGCGACGGATCGTACCCCGCTTATGTCCATCCACCATCCAGTTGTTTCCTCGGTACAACGGACGATCAAAACCTCCAAGTACCTGCAGAAGCTTCCAAAGTTCGGCGGCGTAACCTCCACAACGCTCACCATAGGTCTGAAGGCGAGGCATCTGTCAAGACAGACGAACTGGGTAAGAGCAACTTTAAAACAGCGGGGAAAGAAAAGGTTATAGCAAAAGTTGAGGCAAGAGAGATATGAGGAGAGTTAAGCATTTGATTAACTTTACAAGTTAATTTTTCCTTTAGAAAATAGTTTGGACACTCTAAAGACGGCCAATCTAACTAAGGTCAAGACCTACAGTCAATATGGCTCTGATACCACCTCTGTCGGGACCCAAAAATGCAATTCTGGACCCTCTGTGTATTCTGCACTAGTCCAGGATCACGCTAGTACACACAGCGGTAACATAGGTGAATATCAATCCACACAAGCGAAATATAACATAAACGAATAGTTTGATTAACAACTTAGAGTTTTGACCTTAAGGTCGGGGTTACAACTTATTAAGCCACACAGGGCTAACACTAAAGAAATACTGCAGCGGAACGAAAATAAACTCTGGCAAACTCCAATCAGCACACCACAGGCAACCGACTGGGATCGATGACCTAGCGATCAACCTTCTTCCACAAACTCCTCCTCAAAGCGGCGAAGATTCCTCCATACAGTAGGTTTGGGCGCAAGTTTTACAACAAGCGTGAGTACACAACCGTACTATAAATTATACCACGAATGCAATATATAGATGCGGGCTTATTCCAAAGGAATGGCTTACGTGGTTATTTTGCGAAATGCAACATTTGCAATTGAATACAAATAATAGATTGAAAGCATAAGTTAAAACAAATAAGCAATAATAATTTAACGATTGTTTCCACAAAGACACACAATAATCGATTAATTCACACACCATATGATTGAGATCACACTCCCAATCCCACATTTTATGAACACTACCCTCATGTGAAATCCTGGCGTTGTCCATGACCGAGGACGCGCTATTCGAATAGATTGATTAACACTCTGCAGAGGTTTGTACACTTTACCCACACGATACAACTAGTGTAGCTAGCACTCGATCGTAACATAACGATTCGGCAACTTTGTCTCAACATTGACGTTCTTATTCACACATCCCATATCACAAAGCCTAACCTATCCACGAACCCCAATGTTGAAACTCCGTAACCTACTAAGTTAAGCTGTCACGGACATGTGGTGCGTCTGATAGCTCATTCAATGGCGCACAAAGTTAAGTCCTTAATTGACCAAGGCAAGACTTCCGCTTTTCTAACTAAACCACAGATAAATCCCAATCACAAAGCCACCAGTTCACACAGTATCCACCACTTGCCTCAGTCTAAATCTTTTACCACCCAGTTGGTTTAGTGCAACACCTGCCATCACGAGTAATAGCACACAGCACACACAGTTTTATCACACAGTTCCATAGTCACTTAGTCAATTTCATAATTGCACTCACATGAGATGATGACTCGTAGCATGGCTAAGCAATTCTAGTCGTTCTAACCCACCATGTTGGCAATATGCTAATACCAACTAAGTAATAAACCAATCTAGGGCGACAAAGATGAAGGTATACAAGTAGGCAAGGTGAACATAACAAGTGGGATCAATAACTAGCCCAAAAACATTTAAATACATAATTAAAGTAAATGCAAATATTTCACACAATGTAATTTGGGAAAACTGGGATTCAATATGATCAAAGGTATAACTTGCCTTGGAATAGATCTATGTACTGGTCTTGAACTTGGTTGAAGCCTTCTTCGACAAAAACCCCTGAAGTATCGACGTCTACGCACAAACGAAGCAAAACAACCAAAACAAATAAATAACAGAGGCAAAACAAACTCCAAAAATTAAATAAAAATAATAATTAGGTAGATCTCGAATTTAGACAAATTTAGAAATTTGAATGGGCTCAATCGGAGTTAGGATGCAAAAGTTATGGCCTTTGGAAGGTTGAAACTACATAAAATCTTTGAAAATCGGTATTTCATGAATTTCAAATTATTTTCCTAAAGGAAAATCAGATTATTGCGCAGTGGCGTCACCTCGGGATTTCGGACGGGGTGGTGTTGATCGGCAGTGGGTCCCACTGCCGGTGGCTCGCTCACGGTAGACTAAGTCTCACCGAGCCACGTTACGAGACCGGTGGGCGGCCACGTGTGTACCCACGTGGCGCCACATAGGTGACACGCGCGCGGCGCCGAATCGGGCGATGAGGTGGCTCGCCACACGGCTCCCACGTCCAGTCGGCGGTGGCCGAGCGCGTGGCGGCGACGACAACGGCGGCGCGCGCTCGTCGTGGCGAGTGGCACCGGCGTAGGCGAGATATTGCGCACCTAATGGGCTAACTCCGAGTGGTCGGGGTGCACTGAGGTGGCCGGCGGCGAGCTTGAGGCGGCGGAGAGAGGCACGGTGTTGTCGGTTTGGAGATCCGGCGAGGTTCTGGTGAAACGGAGGCCACCCGGTGTAGCTCACGTCCGTCTGGCCGGCGGGTAGCGATGATGCCCCGGCGGCACCGACGGCGGCAGGAGGGCTCACCGGAGTTGGTGACGAAAGAACCCTAAAAACCGAAAAGGTGGCGGCGCAGGGACTCTCGGGTGATCTAGGGTTGGGGGTTTTGGTGCGGGTGTTCAAGCGCTCCCGGAGGTCCTATTTATAGGAGCTCGGGAAGTCGGGCGTCTTGCGGCGAAACCCTAAAAAAAGAGTCCGAGATGAACACGAGAGAGCAGAGATAGAGTTCGTTTCGATCCCGATTGAGGCGGTCTGGCGCGGGAAGATTAGAGATAGAGTTTGGCAAAGAAATCGGAGGTTTTAGTTAGGAAAGTCCGTTGTCGGTTTGAGCTTCTAGAAGACGGCAATGGCGGCGGCTCCGACTTCGGACGCGGAGAAGAAGGCGCGACGAAGACGGCCGACGCGGCAAGCGGGCCCACACGTCGATGGCTAGGGTTAGGATGCGGCGTGTGCGGCGGTGCGGTCACGGCGGACTCAAGATCGGCCGTCCGATCCAATCGAGCAGTCCACAATCGAGAAACATTCGGACAACTCGGTTGCCTTACGCGCATCGGCCGTTCATCCTTGATCCAACGGTGGAGGATGGCGAGCGCGAGAGAGAGAGAGAGACAGCGACAGACGGGTCCACACCGCCGAAGGAAGCGCTGCGCACATGGTCGAAATGGTCATGGCGGCGGGAATAGGAGTTGGGCCGAAGAGATTCGGCCCAAAGAGATTTCCGATATTTTAATTAGTTTTTCTAATTTAGAAAATACCAGAAATTCAAATAGGCAATAGAAATTAGCAAATGAACTCAGAAAAATTCTAGAAAAATCTAGAAAATATATCTGAGCACATAGAACCCAAATAAAATAGTTTTGGCTATTGTTCATGTTGGGATTATTCACATTAAATGTTTTTGATTGTAAAGTCCAATATTAAGCTTTTGAATTAAATTCAAATAAATCCAAATGGTGAATTTTTCCCTGCTAACTATTTAAAAGATTTTTAAGCTCAGAAATTTGGGCATCTTTGGACATCTCCAGTGTCGAGTGTTTCTGGTTACAAATATTTTCTTGTGATATTGGATGATTTCACATATTATTTGTCCACTTCGCCTCAATCTGACACATTTTTTATTCTATCACACTTTCACTCTTACATTGCTACTCAATTCTTCACCATTCTCCGTGCCATCCAATGCGATAACGGTGGCGAGTTTGACAACAATGATCTTCGTCAGTTCACTGTCTCCCATGATATCACCCTTCGCTTTTCCTGTCCTTATACTTCCCAACAAAATGACAAGTCTGAGCACATCATCCGCACCGTGAACGACTTCGTTCGCTCGCTCCTTTTTCAAGCTCTCATGCCACCAACTTTCTGGGTTGAATCCCTCCATGCGGCTACCTACCTCCTAAACCACCTACCCACAAAAACTCTCAAGTTTTACACTCTGTTTTAAGCTTTGTTTCAGATTCCACCGTCCTACTCTCATCTTTGTGTTTTCGGTTGTCTTTGCTACCCGAACACCGCTGCCACTATGCCATACAAATTAGCTATCCACTCGGTTCCCTATGTTTTGTGAGACTCCGGTTTATTTAGCTTGTAATACTTAGCCTTCCCTTGTCTCTAGCATCACAAACAAAATACACCGTGCCTCGATGGACGTGTGCTTCCTCAGAATTGCAGCACACATACATCTTTACAAAAGCATGCATCAATTCCATACATCACAATATAACAAGTCTAGCAAAAGACATACATAATATAATGTTATTACAAAAGAGCCGACTGACCAAAAGACATCAAAGTATCAATAACAGCGGAAGCAAAAGGTACCATAAGATGGCTTCAACCAAAAGACAACCGGTTAGCCATAACCCACAAGGCAACCAACCGGGCTGCCAAGCTAGTCGTCCCAAATACCGCCTCAGCACAACTCACAAAAGTGAGGCCCTTGGGGCTCACCTTCTTCCTCTGCAGCAAATAAGCAAAGCAAATGAGTACAAAAATGTACTCGCAAGACTTACAGGTAACAAACCTAGATACTACTACATGCAGACTTTAATCAAAGGAGAAGGCTCAAGGTTAATTTCAGCATAAAGCAAGTTTTATTTGCAATAAGTAATAGTTTGAAGGCAATTTTGACAATCTGAATTTTATTTGCATAAATAACAGCGAGACAATAAGTAATAACACAAAGACATCCTGGAGATGACTAACCCAATAGCCATCACAACAATAGCACGAATTACCCATTCGTACCACCCATGCCAAGTTTTAATTTAAAAGGTTGTAGTCTAACTCTTGAAAAGCTTACCCAAGCGTGTCCATAACCTAGGACGAGGCTATTCGAATAGTTTTAACCCTGCAGGGGTGTACCAATGTACCCACACTTTAGACCGCCTTTTTGCCACTAGATGAAGCACACTTCCGAAGGTATGCCGGCACGACTAAGTCCTACGAGACATTTCCAATATTGTGTATCAACTACGAGCCGCTCGTATGGATCGAAGCCCATACGCTTACATTGTGAAGCCGAAAGTCAACTACCCTATAGGGGTAAAGCTTCCGAACAACTACAATGCTCCCACACATAAACCACCTCATTTTACCACAACACAACACACACACACCCACCTGCGACTCGTAGCCAACACACGTCAAAGTACTAAGTCAAGAGAGGTCCCATATCCCTATAGTATGGTTAGCATGCAAAATTGCCTGGATAACGGAGACTCACAAGATGTTCGGTCCTTAATTGACCCGGGCACCATTCCAGTTACACCCAAAAGCACACCATCTTACCATTGTGCCCAAGTCAAAATTATTTTATTTTTAGTTTTAGTTTTCACAAATAAACATAGCACAAAGGCTGAATTATATAGTCATAATAAGTTTGTGTGATCAAGGTTATCGACTAAGTCGATAACCGCCTAATTCTACCGGTAACTAAGCATTGCTAAACATCATATCGTAAAGACAATAAAAAGACCATAAATCATCCACCGGGCTCTAATTCACCAGGGAGGATAATAACCTAGGGTAGTGGCGGGGGTGAACAATTTCAGGAAAACCATGCAATAGGCTTAGCTACCTCTAAACGACAAAAATTAACTTTGACACAAGAAGCATGCATACTTAGTTTTTGCAAATAAGATATTAGATTTTGAAAGTAATAGGAGCAATATGATCAAATATGTTACACTGCTTGCCTTGCTGGAGACCGCTTTCTTGCTACAGAGGTTCACTCACGCAATCAACACAATCGTTGGAACCTATCGAAAGAACGGGGAAATCCAATAAAAACGACGAATACCGAAAGAAACTCAAAAGCCAAAGTGTTCCAAAACACATGAAATTTATACAGAAGCATGGGAATGATTTTAAATGAATTTAGAAACAAGAATTAAGTCATTTTGACTAAGTATGCAAAAGTTATAGCTAAAACCATTTCCCTCAGCCTATTAATTCAACTAAATTAATTACTGGTACTGTTCATGGCATAAATTTCTAGAAGGATCTAGAGTCTGAAATTTTTATGGTACGTAGGTATTGGCATCCTAAGATCAACAAAGTTGGGTTTAGTCAATTTGAAGTTAAAATGAAATACTTATGATTTTCCTAAGTTGTAAATCTAGCATATATCACTTTTCATAAATGAAATCATGATCAAAACCTATTTCCTATTAAAGTATGCTAACAGAGGAATTTTACAAGCTTGAGTTTGCTCAGTTTGGAGTTGTACATAAAAAAGATATGCATTTTACAAGGTTTTACTTGAATTCTGGAACATTAAATAATGGCAGAAACAAATTAATATTGTTTATAAAATTTTCTGCTACAAAACATGTCTAAAAGCATTTTTAAATTAAACTATAGTGAAACATGAATTTAATACAGTAGGAACCATCTAAAAAGGACTTAAAACGAATTAGATATGAATTTCTAAAGTTTTAATACAATTTTCAGTTGATAATTAAAGATTTACAAAAATAAAACAAAGCTTATCAAAAAGGAATCAACGTGGACGAACGTGGACCCTTGATTCGGAATCTAACGGCCCACGCGCTGGAGAAATTGCGCACGCGCGCAATCCTAAAGAGGTTCACCGTTGGATCTAGATCCAACGGTCCACGTGGATTGGGATGTTCGGGTGACCCGAAGGCCATGACCAACCACGGTCGCAGATCTTGAGATGAAGGGCTTAGAGCGCAGAGACGTTCGGGTGACCCGAACGGCACACCGATCTCAACCACAGATCGCGAGATGGACGATCCAGAGCGGTTGGGAGCTCGGGTGGTCCGAACGGCCACTCAGATCTATACCGTTGATCTAGATCTGACGACCCACGAGATTGAGACCTCCTGAGTTCAAAATTTTGGATAGATCTAGACCGTTGACCATGAGATCGACGACCCACAATCAAAGAGCGTTTCACACGTGCCCGAGAGGGTTAAATGGCACGGGGCCCACATGTAAGCGACACGTAGAGGTAGATTAAGACAACCATTAATTACCGAATCCAATGATTAGTGATTATTAGCATTAATGGTGTCCTAATAACTTCGCACCGAGGGGGTTTAAGTGACCGGGGGCCCACATGGCAGTGACACATTAGAATGATTTAGGACACATTAATTACTGCCTATGATTAGTAATTAATTAAACCCAATCTTTGTCTTAATGACCTTGTTACTGTGGTTTTAGGCCTACGGGCCCACATGTAAGCGACACGAGAGTCATTTCCGACAATCAATTAATGTTAACACTAAATATCAATGATTAATTATTAATGATGTCCTAACAGTGTTGAATAGTGCCAGCGGTGGGGTTTTTTTAAGAGGTTGGGCCCACTGTCAGTGGCATAAACGATTCTTTCGGACATCACTAAAATGCCAACTAATCATTAACAATGATTAACAATCATTAGCCATTAATGATTGTCTTAACGACAACGGCACAGAGGGAGTTCTCGTCCGGCAAAAACCGAACGCAAAGCACGGCTTGTCGCCGGCGGCTCCGGCCACGACGGCGCCCACAAAGTGCCAAAATGGGTTTGCAATAACGATGCGCACCCAGTGGAGGTGACCTCGACGGCGGCGACGGCCCACAATGCCGGCGAGCCGGAAAACAAGGTTGGTGACAAGATCGGCCGAAAGCAAAAATGGTCAAAAGCTCCGCAGCAGTCCAAAGAAGCGGGTGCCACAACATCTAAGGACTAATTAGAAGCTACCTTAACCAAGAAGGGTTTCAAAGATGGTCGGAGCAGTTTTGACCACGGTGAAGATGAAGTGGAAATAGAGACCTGAGCCAAAATGAACACCACTGGTGGTCAAAATAGCTTTATTAAAGCCCAGAGAAGCTCCACAAGCAATTAATTGAGAAAGGAAACTCGTACCGGAACTGGAAAAGAAAGGGGATGATTTCGGCCGAAAAGATTCAAACTCAGAATTGGTAAATTCCTGTAAACGAAACCTAAAATTGAGTGAGGGGAAATGATAAAGGTACTAAGGAGCTCAAAATGGTACAAAAAGATTTGAAGAAGAACTACTGGAGCACCAAGATCCACAGTGGAGCTCCACGGGTCAACAATGACGACTTGGGGATTACAGTGGTTTTGAGCTCAACACACAGAGGGTGAGTTGGGAAAGTAGAAGAGGTCAAAAAGAGGAGCTCGGAGGCTTTGTGAAGCTAACAAGCGTGGCACAAAGAGAGAGCCCCCCATAGTGAGCTATGGCAGAGCCCCAACCACGACAACAGTGGAAACGAGGGGGAGCAGCGTGAGGCACGGCTTTGAGCCGAAAGCACTGACGCGCAGCCCTGCCCCGACAAGCAGGCGTTGACGAGGGAGCACGAAAGGACCGGCCATGCCACACACTGTTGACGTGCATGGCGCGAGGAAGAAGAAAACCAGAGACAAGCTAGGGTGCTCGTGAGCGGTCTGATTTCAATCCAACGGTTCAGATTTGCCCAAGAGCTCCTGAGGTTCAAAATGTTGGGAAGTCGTCAGCTTTGGATTTTAATCCAACGGCTCAGATTTGAGATGGCTTGGTTCAACCGAGTCAAATGACTTGGGCTCAGGTTTGACTCGAGCCTAAGTTTGACTCGGACCCGAGTTTGAAATTGGGGCTTTTAAATTGAGCTGGACTTTGGGGATTTATTTGAGGTAGCAAAACAACTCCAAAAATTCTGAAATTTTTACAGGAGCTTGCTAACTTAGATATTAACCTTGTGTAAAAGTTTCAGAGGTTTTCATGCAGTGCATTTTTCTCCAAAAATTCTGCAAGGTTCTGGAATAGGGTTTGACTGACCTCCAAAAGCATTCAAATAATTTCTAAAAATTGTGAAACTTTTCAGAGGGTTCACACACCAACCCTAGAACTTGAGAAAAATATTTTTCAGGAGATGATCATAAGATTTGATAAGAATATTTTTGAAGGGTCAAGATTTGGATCAAAAGACTTGTGATTTTGCATTTCTATAATTCTTGTACAGGAATTGTTTAGAACATACAGGAAATACATGATGTAAGAAAAAGTTTTAATTTCTACTCATGTTCTTACATTTGAAACACAAGTCCAAACTTGGGATGTTACATGTTTTTCTTGGATACCCTCCAAATCACAAGGGCTACCGTTGTATGGACCTCCATACCCGTCGAATCATCACTTCTCGTCATGTGGTATTTGATGAACCCGTCTTTACTTCTGCTCTTTCTTCCCCGAGCTCATCTTCTGATTATGATTTCCTTCATGTCCTTACTCCTATGTCATCTTCCACTATAGAATTTCCCCAAACGATGCCTTTCCTTTTTTTGTCGCCGCAATAGCTCCTTCAGCCCCTACCGTGCCTTTTCTCTATGCCGCGACAGCCCCCGTCGTAGCTACTATTCCACCTACCGCGGTAGCCCCTGCCGCAATTGATCTTCCACCTACCACGGCAACCCTTCCTGCACCGCTCCCCTCTGCAGTCTTTGCCCCTGCCGTGGCAGCTCCTCTCTCTACCGCGATAGCACCCCTTCCTGCCACAGTAGCTTCTGAGGTTCCACCCAACCAGGTTGGCTCTTCTCACTCCTACGGTACATGTCTAAATTCTGACATTCGTGTCCTGCCAGGTGCGAAGCTTAATCTTCTTGTATCCACTTCTTCTGCCATTTCTACCCTCCCAAAATCCATCCACAGTGCTCTCAAAGACCCAAATTGGCATTCTGCCATGGTGGATGAATTTCAGGCTATTCTCTCCAACCATACATGGGATCTGGTGTTTCCACCCCCCCTAATGCCAACATTATTTCTAGCAAGTGGATTTTTCGACATAAGTTCCAACCGGATGGCACTCTCGCTTGCTACAAGGCTCACTGGGTTTTATGTGGTTTTTCCCAATAGCCTAGAGTCGATTTTGATGAAACTTTCAATCTGTAGTCAAACCAGCTACCATTCGGACCGTTCTATACATTGCTATATCATCTGATTAGCCCACCCACCAACTTGATGCCAAAACACCTTTCTTCATGGTAATCTATCTGAGGTGGTGTACTGTCGTCAACCCTCAGGTTTTATTGATCCCTCACGTCCATCTCATGTGTGTCATTTGAACCAATCCCTCTACGGTATCAAATAGCTCCACGAGCATGGTACACTTGCTTTGCTTCTTTCATTGGTTATATTGGTTTTTCATGCTCCAAATATGATTCCTCACTCTTTATTTTTCATAGCAGTCTCGATATCGCGTATCTTCTCTTGTACGTTGATGATATCATTCTCACAGTGTCTTCCACCTCTTTACTATCTCGCATCATTGGTTCTCTTCGTTCTGAATTTGCTATGGTCAATCTTGGTGATCTCCGTCACTTCCTTGGTATCACTGTCACTCGGTCCGCAGCAAGTCTCTTCTTGTCGCAAGCCACATATGCCGCTGAGCTCCTTGATCGTGCTGGCATAGCTTCATGCAAACCATCCTCTACCCCCATTGATACCTCACCCAAACTTTGTGCCACCTCCAAACCATCGATTGATGATCCCACTGCCTATCGCAACATTGTCGGCACCCTTCAGTACCTCATGTTCACTTAACCTGACATCGCGTACGTAGTGCAGTATATTTGCTTGCACATGCACGATCCGTGCGACTGTCATCTTGGGTTGGTGAAACGAGTTCTTCGGTACATTAAGGGTATCCTTTGTTATGGACTGCATATCACCTCTTCATCCGTGGACACTTTGGTTGCTTACTGTGATGTCAATTGTGCTGGTTGTCCCGACACACGTCGTTCTATGTCTGGCTGTTGTCTTTATCTTGGTGAGAACTTAGTATACTGGTCCTCCAAATGCCAGAATATTATTTCTTGTTCTAGTGCAGAGGCTGAGTACCATGCCGTTGCCGAGGCTACCTGGTTGCACCAGTTTCTTTAGGAATTGCGTTGTCCGCTCACCAAGGCTACTATTGTGTTCTGCGACAATGTTAGTGCTGTCTACATGACAACCAATTCAGTTCATCATCAATGCACTAAAAATATTGAGATTGATCCCCACTTTGTTTGCGACAAGGTAGCTTTGGGACAATCCGTGTCTTACATGTCCCCTCGACATCACAGTTCGCCGACATCTTCATTAAAGGACTGCCGTCATCTTTGTTTGTCGATTTTCATACCAGCCTCACTGTCCGTCCGGCTGACTAACGCTGCGACTGCGGGGGACATGTTAGCAATTACCGATCTCCCGAGATCTCTGTCTATATTTATGGTTATTGTTACTATTTACAACCCGACAATACCTCTTGCAATCTTTTGTATAGATAGAATATATCTCTTGTAATCTTTTTGTATAGATAGAATATATCTCTTGTAAACTGGCAGGTTTGTGTGTGTGTGTGTGTGTGTATAGGAAAATGTTATGGTACTCATGTACCACTTAAATCGTATGATGATACCGCTTTATCTATTTGAGCATACTCCAATAATGATTATAAGATACCCCAAAATGAGTTTCATGAAAATCTTCATTAAAGTCCATTTTTTATAGGAAAAAATTGTGTATATACTTGTTTTATATATGAAAAAGGATACATAACAAAAATAAAGGGTTCTAATGAAAATTTTTCAACCAAGTCACGTTGGAGTATCTTATAATTGATATTTAAGTATACTGAAAGTGATAAAGAAATATAATATGTTCGTTTAAGTGGTATACTGAAAGTGGAAGTACATACTCCTAGGAGTACGAAACGGATATCCTCTCTCTCTCTCACACACACACACACACACACACACACACACACACTTCTAGCCATAGAATGCTCCCCTACAGACAATGTAGCAAAATGCTTGACTTTGTCTACTATCGTTTTGCTTTGGGATTTTTGCAAAAACCCACATGCAAGTAGAGAAGTTTGTAAAAACCCACCAGCATCTCAAAGTTCGTCAAAACCCACCCATAAGTTCTATGTAGTTGCAAATCCCCTTCCCCCCACCCTAAATGGCTAATTTACTCGTTGAAGCTCCTAGAAGTCAAGAACTACACCGGGTCGGGCTACTGGGCACCGCCCCTGTGAAGACATGTATAGAGACCAATTCAAGAGATATATGAATTTTGCATAGACTTTCGCAAGTAACGTGTAACATCCCAATTTTCTGAGCTTAAAAATCTTTTAAATAGTTAGTAGGGGAAAATTCACCATTTGAATTTGATTTGATTTTAATTCAAAAGCTTAATATTGGACTTTGCAATCAAAAACATTTAATGTGAATAATCCCAAGTGGAACAATAGCCAAAACTATTTTATTTGGGTTCTTTGTGCTCAGATATATTTTCTAGATTTTTCTAGAATTTTTCTGAGTTCATTTGCTATATTCTATTGCCCATTTGAATTTCTGGTATTTTCTAAATTAGAAAACCTATTTAAAATCTCAGAAAATCAATCGGGCCGAATTCCTTAACTCGGCCCATTCTCCTCCGCCACGCCCAGTGCGCCGGCCACCGCCGCCATGCGCAGCGCCGGCGCGACGCCATCGACATGCGGGCCCGCCTTTTTGCCCGCCGACGGGTGGGTCGCCGCCTCTTCCTCTCGATCGTGGACCGCCGAGGTCGCTGTCTCGCGCGCTTCTTCCCCGAGTCCGAGTCGGCGCCGTCCGCCATTGGAGCTTCTAGAAACCTCGTCCGACAACGGACTTTCCTAACTAAAAACCTCCGGATTTCTGTGCCAAACTCTATCTCTAACCTCACCGCACCCGTATCTGCACTCAATCGGGATCGAAACGGACTCTATCTCGTTTTCGTTTTCAACCGAGAAATCCCCAATTTAGGATTCTTATCCCGCACCCCACCCCTATAAATAGCCCCGAGGATCGCCAAAGACCTCCGCAACCCAGCCGCCACCCTCATCCTCCCGAGCCTAGCGCCGCAATTGGAGTTCTAGGGTTTTTGCCGCCGCCTGTTCTTCGTCGTTTCGCGCCGCCGCCGGCCGTCCGAGCTCGATCGCACCACCAAAGATCGCACAAGCATAAGCAATCTCCGTGCTGTCATCTTCGCGGAGCATCGCGAACTCCGATCCAACAAAGAACCGGCTGCTCCTCCGCTTGAACCTCGCCGCGGCCATCTCCGGTGTCTCATTGCTCGTGAGTGTACCATCGGGCTCGCAATAGCAAGGGCTTCCGTCGTACCATCGGACTTGGCCGGGCGCCGCTGGGCCGCCGTTGCGTGCGGTCGAGCGCCGCCGTTTCCATTTTCGTCCACGCCACCACCACCTCAGCCCGCGCGCCTGCGTGTCGTCCTGCGTGGAGCCCCGTCAGCGTCCACGTGCGTGGCCACACGGCAGCCCACCGGACCCCGAGTCCCGAGGCTCGGTGGACCTAGTCCACCGTGAGCCTAGCTTCTGACATGTGGGTCCCATATGTCAGAGATTTCTTTTTATTATTTCTTTTCCGGAAATCCTCGCTGACGTCAGCCTGCGCATTAAATCTGATTTTCCTTTAGGAAAATAATTCGGTAAATTCATAAAATCTGATTTTCAGCATTTTATGTAATTGAAACTTCCAAAGCTCATAACTTTTGCATCCTAACTCCGATTGAGCCCATTCAAATTTCTAAATTTGTCTAAATTCAAGATCTATTTATTTGAGATTTTTATTTAATTTTTGGAGCTTGTTTTGCCTCTGTTATTTATTTGTTTTGTTTGTTTGTGTCTCGTTTGCGAGTAGACGTCGATTCGTCGGGAAATTTTGTGGAAGAAGGAGCACCCCAAGATCAAGACCAGTACATAGACCTTTTCCAAGGCAAGTCATACCTTTGATCATCTTGAACCCAGTTTTCAAATTACTTTGTGTTAAATTATTGCATTCTACTTTAATTATTTATTTAAATGCTTTGGGCATAGTTATTATCCAAATTGTTATCACACCTTGGCCTTGTATGTCATAATTCCTTGTCACCCTAGATTGGTTATTAGTTGGTAATATTATAGCACCAACGTGGGTTGGTTAGATGCGAGTACTGCTTGCTTAGCCATGCTACGAGTCTCACATCATATGTAAGTTGCAAATATTAATTATGACTAAGTGACTATGGAACTTTGTGTAAAACTGTGTGCTATGTGTTATTACTTCGTGATGGCATGTGTTGCACTAAAACCAAGCGGGTGGTAAAGGATTTAGACCGAGGCAAGTGGTGGAGACGTGTGACATGGTGGTCTATGTGATGGGAATGATAATCTTTGTGACTTAGTTAGAACATGGAAGTCTTGCCTTGGTCAATTAAGGACTTAACTTTGTGCGCCATTGAACCGAGCCTTCATCAGCGACCACATGCCCGTATGGGATGGGCCTAACTTAGTAAGTTATGGATTCTCGGCATTGATGTTCGGTGGATAGGTTAGGTGTGACAGGGTGGAGGTGTGACTACTTGGTGGTGTCGCGACTACTTGGTGTGTGTTATACCAATTCTATGTGAGTGGTATAGCGGTTTGTAAGCACACCGGGAATGTCAATGTTTGAGATGAAGTTTCGAACTGTTTTGTTACGATTGGTGCTTGCTACACTAGTTGTATCTTGTGGGTAAAGTGTACAACCTCTGCAGAGTGTTAAACAATCTATTCGAATAGCGCGTCATGATCATGGACATGCTCGGGATTTCACACGAGGGTAGATTTTCATAAAACCTTTGGGAAGGGACTACTGTGACCTCAATCATATGGCTATGTGAAATAATATGTTTAGTTGTGTGTCTTTGTGGAAACAATTGTTAAATTATTATTGTCTATTGGTTTTGAATTATGCTTTCAATCTATTATTCGTATTCAATTGCAAATGTTGCTTTTATGCAAAAGAACCACGGAAGCCTTTTCTTTGGAATAAACACGCATCTATACATTGCATTACGTGGTATGATTTGCGAGTGCGGTTGTGTACTCACGCTTGTTGTAAAACTTGCCCAAACCTACGAAGAGGAGGAGTCACGCCGCTTTCGAGGAGGAGTTCGTTGAAGGCCGATCGTTCGTTAAGTGCGGATCCCGATCGGTTGCTGTGGTGAATTGGTGGGATCTACGCTGGAGTTTTCCGCTCATTCTGCTTTATTTTTCTCATAGCCTGCGTGGCTTAATAAGTGTAAACTCGACCATAAGGTCAAAACCCTTATTTGTTATTCAAACTAATGGTTTACTTTATTTATCGCTTGCGTGGATTGATATTTACCTGTGTTAACCTGTGTGCACTAGCGTGATCTGGACTAGTGCAAGATACACAGAGGGTTTCGAGTCGCAATGCAGGTCCCGACAGAGGTGGTATCAGAGCCATACTGACTGTAGGTCTTGACCTTAGTTAGATTGGCCGTCTTTAGAGTGTCCAAATTATTTTCTAAAGGAAAAATTAACTTGCAAGGTTAATTAATTGCTTAACTCTCCTCATATCTCTCTCGCCTCAACTATTGCTATAATCCTTTCTCTCCCCGCTGTTTTAAAGTTGCTCTTACCTGTTAAATCTGCCTTGATAGATGCCTCGCCTTGAGCTATGGTGGCGCGACTGGGTGGTACGCCGAGCTTTGGAAGTTGCGGTGTTCTTGGAGGTTTTGATCGTCCATCGCACGTCGGCAACCACCGGATTGTGAATGGACGAACAGGGGAGTGATTTGCCGCTGACGATCGCGCCAGAGGAACGACAAGGCGAGCCAACCTTCGCGCGCCTCTGCGTGAGGAAGATCACTTGGTGGAAGGTATCCGAGTCGTCGCGCTTGGCCATGCTGCGTGTCGCAACATCTACGCGACGGAGCTTCAGACACCGTCTTCCGTTACCACCCCTGCTGCGGTGTGGACTTGCCGACGCTACCCGTCCACAGAAGGAGAGAGCAACGCTACAGTGGTGCACCTCGCCCAGTTTGTGGCCGCCCAGGAGGAAGCTTTGGAGAGAACCATCACGGAGCTAGATCATGTCTATGAAGCCTTGCAGAGAGCTGAAGAGAAGGTCGCCACTCTGCAAGAGATCCTCTACGACCAAGTTCCCGAAGAAGATGAAGACCCAAGAGGATTACGAAGAAGATCCGAGGAAGGCCCACGAGCCGTAAGAAGATGCAGAGCGGAGGAGCAGCGGAGCCGCTTGCACCGAACGCTGTTTCTCGCCGCACGATTCGAGGCATCGAGATCGGTTGCCAAGATGCCGGCTCACTTCCGAGTCTACAGCCGTCATGAGCGTCGCCGCGGTTGTGGAGGCTTTCTTGAGTAGTTCGTTTTAGTCTCGGTCTTTTCAGGCTTAGCTAGTTTCAGTTTAGTGAGTCGCCCTTTAGGCGGTAGTTTTGTATGCTTAGGTCGTTGTTTCTTTTTGTGTGCGAGTATGAGCTGCAAAGTATTTCATTGGAGTTTCTTGAGCGGTGTTTTGTTGGGTTTAACCTACCCTCTGCTTAGTTCTAAACTTATCTTGTGCTTGCTACCTTATCTAACCTATGGAGCTTCGCCAGATGGTTCAAACTCGTCGATCTAACGCTAGTGGTCCCTGCACTTCAAAGACCGAGAAGCAATGAGCAACCACCGCGAGGCGCTTCATACAAGCACCCCAATTGACTTGCAAAACTTTGGAGCTTTCATGGCGGCCTGGACTCGGTGATGAATACCATGATGACTCGGATGCAAGCTATGCACAACGTAACAATAACAACAATCAACGAAGATGGAGCCCGGTGCTCATGGTCACCACGGACCATCAAGCTTGCGGAATTTATGAGGACTCGTCCACCAACCTTTTACGACACGTCTCTCCAAAGGAAGCGGATGATTGGCTCGGCGTTATCGAAGGAAGCTGCGATCACTCGGTCGCGCGATCGTGAAAAGGTTACGTATGCCACTCACGGATGGAAGGCACGGCTGGCCGAATGGTGGGAGAACTTCTGCGTGCCGCCATGAGGCGCCACAGGATATCACAGGGAGGAATTTTCGCGACATTTCGCGTTATCACGTGCGAGAAGGCATTATCGATCCAAGAAGGATGAGTTCGCGCTCTCAAGCAGGAGCTATGTCGGTGTCGACTACCTCAACAAGTTTTCACGACTAGCTCGCTATGCGGCGGAAGATGTAGCCACGGACAAGGCTCGTCAGTCGCTTTTGAAGGACTAAACACTTGGACTACAAGTCGACCGATCGCCCATACTTTCCTAATTTCCAAGAGTGGTCAACAAAGCCTTTGTTCTAGAGGACAAGCGCAAGGAACGGAGGATAGCAGAACGCCGGATGGCTCGGAAGGAACCATCAATCACAAAGAGAGCAAGAACGATGCAAGCCGCGGTTCAACGTGTTTCCACTGCACTTCGTTGAGCACCTACACCAACTTCAACACCCGTCCCACCGCTCGAAATTTCCGCAACCCCGCACTGTCAACCCCAATTCAGAAGCAACCAAAGCAGAGCGCACAAAGGTGCATTCGCTGCTCGTCGGCCAGACATTTTGCCAACCAATGTCCGCAAAGGGAACAATCACTCCAAGACGCTTCAACCTTGGAGCTACACCATCTAAGACACCAGCACGGTATCAATCAAGGAGCGTTACAAGTTGCTTCTGGTCAAGCGGAGGAGTACCGATCGGTGATCGAGGCCGTGTCAACCACGTCACTCTGGAAGGAGCCGAGAATCACCGACGTCGTCTTGGGTAAGTTTACGTTAACTCGATTACTGCATCGGTTTGTTTGATTACGGAGCTTCGCGTTCGTTTGTTTCGGAATGTTTGCAACCAAGAATAAATTGGATGTTATGCAACTTAAGCATACTCTGTTAGTCGATGCCGAGCGAGCTAAGTACTAGAGTGGGATGTTTAGGAGCTAAGTTACTCATAGTGGAGTTGAGTTTTTAGCCAACCTAATTGTCCTAGACACCCAAACCCTAGATGTCATTCTTGGCATGGATTGGTTATCCAAGCACAAAGCCGTGCTAGATTGTGGCGAAGAGCCGTAATGATCGAGGATGCCAAAGGAAACAAGGTAGAGTTTCTAGCTACCTCGATTCGTGATGGACATTTGCTAATAAGCAGTTTGAAGACCCTTTCCTTGGAAGAAGTACGATGGTCGGTGAATACCGGATGTGTTTCGGAGGAGTTACCAGAATGCCACCGGATCGTGACATTGAGTTTGTCATCGACCTAGTGCCAGGGACAGCACCAATCTCAAAGAGACCTTATCGGATGCCAGCCGATGAATTGGTAGAGATGAAGGAACAGATAGAAGAACTTCTTGAGAAAGGTTTTGTGAGACCTAGTTCGTCGCCATGGGGAGCGCCAGTGTTGTTTGTCAAGAAGAAAGATGGAAGTATGAGGATTTGTATTGATTACCGTTCTCTCAACGAAGTTACCATCAAGAACAAGTACCCATTACCATGGATAGATGATCTGTTTGATCAGATGAAAGGAGCCGGAGTATTCTCGAAGATCGACCTGCGATCAGGTTACCACCAGCTAAAGATTTATCCTAAGGATATACCGAAAACCGCTTTCTCAACACGGTATGGACATTATGAGTTCTTAGTCATGTCCTTTGGTCTGACTAATGCCCCTCATACTTCATGAACATGATGAATAAAATATTCATGGAATATTTGGACAAGTTCGTAGTTGTGTTCATTGATGATATTCTGGTGTACTCTAAGTCGGAGGAAGAACACGCCGAGCATTTAAGGATAATATTGGAAAAACTCAGAGAGCATCAGTTGTATGCCAAGTTCAGTAAGTGTGATTTTTGGAAGAAAGAAGTTGATTTCCTTGGTCATGTGATGACAGCCGAGGGAGTAGCAGTTGACCCCGGTAAAGTTAAAACAGTGTTACATTGGGAGCAGCCCAAAATCGCTCGATTCAGTTAGCGATTTCTTGGGAATGGCGGTTATTACCGCCGTTTCATCGAAGGATTCTCATCAATTGCTAAGTCCCCTTACGCAATTGTTGAAGAAGGAGAAAAGTTCACTTGGACTCGGCTGTGAAGAAAGTTTTCAAGAAGCGAAGAAGCGTTTGACTTCACCCATGCTTGATTTTGCGGATATTCGCAAGGATTTCGATATCTATTGTGATGCTTCGCGTCAAGGATTAGGATGCGTCCCGATGCAAGAAGGAAGAGCGTAAACTATGCGTCAAGGCGCTTGAGACCCCACGAAGAGAATTACCCTACTCATGATCCGGAATTAGTCGTAGTGCATGCTTTAAAGATTTGGCGACATTACCTCATCGGTGTCGTTGTGAAGTCTACACGATCATAAGAGTCTAAAGTACATCTTCACCCGATCGATTTGAACATGAGGCGAGAGAAGATGGTTAGAATTGATCAAGGATTATAATCTTGGAATCCACTACCATCCCTGAAAAGCCAACGTAGTCGCAGACGCTCTAAGTCGTAAGAGTTCTTGCAATGCTTTGGAAGTAAAGGAAAGTTGCCTGAACTTTATGAAGAATTTCAAAAGCTAAAGCTAGAAGTTGTGTCCAAGGATTTGTAGCCAATTTGGAAGTACAGTCTACCTCGAGAAGCGATTCGTGAAGCACAACCAAAGGATCCCGTGTTGTCGTAAATCAAGATCAAAATGGCGTAAGGAAATTCAAAGATTTTACCAAAGATGATCGGGATATACTGATTAATGGTCGATCTCGTGTACCAGATATCGATGGTCTAAGATAGTTAATCTTAAAGGAGGCCCATGACTCAAAGTATTCGATTCACCACAAGTACCAAGATGTACCAGGATGTTAAGACTAAATTTTGGTGGCCAAATTTGAAGCGAGAAGTCGCGAGTTCGTTGCCTTGTCGCGACACCGCCGTAAAGTAAAGGCGAACACGAGACCAAGCAGGTTTCTTGCAATGTGAAGATTCCGAATGGAAGTGGGAAGAGATCGAATGGATTTTATCACTGGTTTACCCAAGACCCAATCGGGTTACGATTCGATCTGGGTAATAGTCGATCGTCTAACCAAGGTCACCCATTTCTTGCCAGTCAAAACCACATACTCCGGAGATCACCTTGCGGAGTTGTACATGGCCAGAATTGTCAGTTTGCACGGTGTGCCCAAGAAGATAGTATCAGATCGAGGGTCGCAGTTCACCTCTCGTTTTTGGCAGAGTTTGCATGAAGCCTTGGGTACTCATCTAAATTTTAGTACTGCGTATCACCCACGACATGGATGGGCGGTCAAAGAGTCAATCAGATATTGGAGGATATGCTGAGAGCTTGTGCTCTAGCAAATGATACCCGTTGGGATAAAAGTTTACCCTACGCTGAATTTTCGTACAACAACAGTTATCAAGCTAGTCTGCAGATGTCACCATTTGAAGCTTTGTACGGCCGTGCCTGTAGAACCCCGTTGAATTGGTCAGAAACAGCTGAACGATCAGTATTCGGTCTAGACATCATTCAGGAAGCAGAGGAGCAAGTGACCATGATCAGAGAAAGATTGAAGATAGCTCAGTCCAGGCAGAAGAGCTATGCTGATAATCATCGTCGTGACCTCAGCTTTGAACCCGAGGATTTCGTTTATCTTCGAGTGACCCCGCTCAGAGGTGTCAAAAGGTTTCATGCCAAAGGGAAGTTTGCCCCTAGGTATGTTGGTCCGTTCAAGATCTTGGAACGTCGTGGAGAAGTTGCTTACCAGCTGGAGCTGCCGCAGTCGTTAACAGGAGTGCATGATGTCTTTCATGTCTCGCAATTGAAGAAGTGTCTTCGTGTGCCAGAAGAGCAAGCCCCGTTGGAATCAATTGACTTGAAGGAGGATCTTACCTACAAGGAGCAGCAAGTCAAGATTTTGGATGTCGCAGAGCGCCTCACAAGAAGCACGATGGTTCGTTTTTGCAAGGTTCAGTGGAGCAACCACTCAGAAGGAGAAGCAACGTGGGAACGTGAAGAAGAGCTGAAAGCCGAGTTCCCTAGCCTTTTCTCTAGCTAGCCTGAATCTCGGGGTCGAGATTCCTTTAAGGGGGGGAGGTTTGTAACATCCCAATTTTCTGAGCTTAAAAATCTTTTAAATAGTTAGTAGGGGAAAATTCACCATTTGAATTTGATTTGATTTTAATTCAAAAGCTTAATATTGGACTTTGCAATCAAAAATATTTAATGTGAATAATCCCAAGTGGAACAATAGCCCAAACTATTTTATTTGGGTTCTTTGTGCTCAGATATATTTTCTAGATTTTTCTAGAATTTTTCTGAGTTCATTTGCTATATTCTATTGCCCATTTGAATTTACGGTATTTTCTAAATTAGAAAACCTATTTAAAATCTCGAAAATCAATCGGGCGAATTCCTTAACTCGGCCCATTCTCCTCCGCCGCCCCAATCGCGCCCGACCACCTCCTCGCAGCGCCGATCAAGCACGCACCGACATGCGGGCCGCTCCCTTGCCCACGACGGTGGGTTGTCGCCTCTCTTCCTCGACCGGTGGACCGCCGAGGTCGCTGCTCTCGCGCCGCTTCTTCCCAAGTCCGAGTCGGCGACGTCCGCCATTGGAGCTTCTAGAAACCTCGTCCGACAACGGACTTTCCTAACTAAAAACCTCCGGATTTCTGTGCCAAACTCTATCTCTAACCTCACCGCACTTGATTCGCACTCAATCGGGATCAAATCGACTCTATCTCCGTTTCGTTTTCAACCGAGAAATCCCCAATTTAGGATTCCTTATCCCATGCACCCACCCCTATAAATAGCCCCCGAGGATCGCCAGCACCTCCGCAACCCAGAGCCGCCACCCTCATCCCCTCCCGAGCCCTAGCGTCGCCGCAATTGGAGTTCTAGGGTTTTCGCCGCCGCTCTGTTCTTCGTCGTTTCCGCCGCCGTCAGTGCCGTCCGGAGCTCGCCGACTGCACCACCAGCATCGCACGAGCATAAGCAATCTCCTGGTGCTGTCCACTTCGCCGGAGCATCGCCGGAACTCCGATCCAACAGCAACCGAAGCTGCTCCTCCGCTTGAACCTCGCCGCCGGCCATCTCCGGGTGTCTCCGCCGCTCGTGAGTGTACCATCGGGTTCGCAATAGCAAGGGCTTCCGTCTGGTACCATCGGACTTCGCCGGAGCGCCGCCAGTCGCCGTTGCCGTGCGGTCCAGAGCGCCGCCGTTTCCATTGTCGTCCACGTCACCACCACCTCAGCCCGCACGCCTGCGTGTCGTCCTGCGTGGAGCCCCGTCAGCGTCCACGTGCGTGGCCACACGCAGCCCACCGGACCCCGAGTCCCGAGGCTCGGTGGACCTAGTCCACCGTGAGCCTAGCTTCTGACATGTGGGTCCCATATGTCAGAGATTTCTTTTTATTATTTCTTTTCCGGAAATCCTCGCTGACGTCAGCCTGCGCATTAAATCAGATTTTCCTTTAGGAAAATAATTCGCTAAATTCATAAAATCGATTTTGACATTTTATGTAATTGAAACTTCCAAAGCTCATAACTTTTGCATCCTAACTCCGATTGAGCCCATTCAAATTTATAAATTTGTCTAAATTCAAGATCTATTTATCTGAGATTTTTATTTAATTTTTGGAGCTTGTTTTGCCTCTGTTATTTATTTGTTTTGTTTGTTTGTGTCTCGTTTGAGTAGACGTCGATCGTCGGAAATTTTGTGGAAGAAGGAGCACCCCAAGATCAAGACCAGTACATAGACCTTTTCCAAGGCAAGTCATACCTTTGATCATCTTGAACCCAGTTTTCAAATTACTTTGTGTTAAATTATTGCATTCTACTTTAATTATTTATTTAAATGCTTTGGGCATAGTTATTATCCAAATTGTTATCACACCTTGGCCTTGTATGTCATAATTCCTTGTCACCCTAGATTGGTTATTAGTTGGTAATATTATAGCACCAACGTGGGTTGGTTAGATGCGAGTCAGCTTGCTTAGCCATGCTACGAGTCTCACATCATATGTAAGTTGCAAATATTAATTATGACTAAGTGACTATGGAACTTTGTGTAAAACTGTGTGCTATGTGTTATTACTTCGTGATGGCATGTGTTGCACTAAAACCAACCGGGTGGTAAAGGATTTAGACCGAGGCAAGTGGTGGAGACGTGTGACATGGTGGTCTATGTGATGGGAATGATAATCTTTGTGACTTAGTTAGAACATGGAAGTCTTGCCTTGGTCAATTAAGGACTTAACTTTGTGCGCCATTGAATCGAGCCTTCATCATGCGACCACATGCCCGGTATGGGACGGGCCTAACTTAGTAAGTTATGGATTCTCGGCATTGATGTTCGTGGATAGGTTAGGGTGTGTGACAGGTGGAGGTGTGACTACTTGGTGGTTGCATCGCGGGGCGATCTGCCTTCCCGTCGTGGTGTGTGTTATACCAATTCTATGTGAGCTGGTATAGCGGTTTGTAAGCACACTCGGAATGTCAATGTTTGAGATGAAGTTTCCGAACTGTTTTGTTACGATTGGTGCTTGCTACACTAGTTGTATCTTGTGGGTAAAGTGTACAACCTCTGCAGAGTGTTAAACAATCTATTCGAATAGCCGCGTCCGCGGTCATGGACATGCTCGGGGATTTCACACGAGGGGTAGATTTTCATAAAACCTTTGGGAAGGGACGGCTGTGTGACCTCAATCATATGGCTATGTGAAATAATATGTTTAGCTGTGTGTCTTTGTGGAAACAATTGTTAAATTATTATTGTCTATTGGTTTTGAATTATGCTTTCAATCTATTATTCGCATTCAATTGCAAATGTTGCTTTTATGCAAAAGAACCACGGAAGCCTTTTTCTTTGGAATAAGCCTGCATCTATACATTGCATTCTGTGGTATGATTTGCGAGTACGGTTGTGTACTCACGCTTGTTGTAAAACTTGCGCCCAAACCTACAGAAGAGGAGGAGTATACGCCTGCTTTCGAGGAGGAGTTCGCTGAAGGCTGATCGTTCATTAAGGTCTGGATCCCAGTCGGTTGCCTGTGGTGAATTGGTGGGATCTACGCTGGAGTTTTCCGTTCCGCTGCTGTTTATTTCTCTGTTAGCCCTGCGTGGCTTAATAAGTGTAAACTCGACCATAAGGTCAAAACCCTTATTTGTTATTCAAACTAATCGTTTACTTTATTTATCGCTTGTGTGGATCGATATTTACCTGTGTTAACCCTGTGTGCACTAGCGTGATCCTGGACTAGTGCAGTATACACAGAGGGTTCCAGAGTCGTAATTCTGTGTCCCGACATAACGTAAGCGATTACTCGGTGTCATTTGAGCCATGGTTGATAATGGTACGAGAAATGGTTAATTTCTGTAACTAAGAAAGCTCCAACATTTGCATATATCATGTCAGAACTCAGAACAAAGCATCACTAATCTTGTCTAAGATGAATCTAAAAGATCAGACCTAAACAGCTTGACCAGAGTATTTTGGACCAAAGATTGTTGTCCTAAAAACAGATAACCTAGATGACAGCCTTGATACCAACCTTGACTTGTCTCAAGTTTAGATAGAACCAAGCCTGAAGCCTCAACAAGCCTGGAGCTCGGGTAGCCGACGAATCGAGGTCTCCGCGAGCTAGGGGAAGCTGCAGCGGCGGGGGGGGGGGGGGGCGGGGGTTGACTGGCTGAGGACATCGAGGTCTCCGCAACTTAGCCTCTCCGACGAATCGGGGGCTTGTGTTAATCACCGCGCCTGGCCGGGGGATGGTGAGGACATCGAGCAATCGAGGTCTCCGCCTGGCCTCTTCGACGAACGGCGGCGGCGCCGCGAGGGCCTGTGTTGGGGGAATCGGGGGCTGGGCCACTCGGGGTCTAGGCGTGTCGCGCATGGCCGCATGGGAGGAGCAGGGGCTCCAGGGAGCGAGGTAGCGGGCGAAACGAAGCGTCGGGGTATGGGAGGAGCAGGGGCATTGAGGGAAATTGGTCATGTTTGGGCCCGTGGGCATGGCCATGTGTGCCTGGGCCAAGGTAGAGCGGGGTGCATCGATTTTTTTTTTGGGGGGGGGTTCACATATGGTGATATGGCCTGGTATCTATTAATTTTTTTTTGAACCCTGGTGTCTTGTGACACCGGGTCGGGCTACTGGGCTCCGCCCCTGGCAACATGTGGAGCTAGTTTGGATGGCGGGATGCAATCACCGTTTGTTTTCTCCCTCTTTGTTGCTGTTAACCTTGTAACGAGACGTTTTGCTGGTTTTCCTAATGAAAATCGGGGATCTATACCCCGTCATCCCGCCTCATCGGCGGGGCGCCGCCAGCACGTCCATCGCCGAGGGCTCTATCCTGACGATGTTCAACCTGGTGTTCACGGAGGGCCCGCACGCCGGGAGCTTGGGGGTGCAGACACGCTCAGCAGGCTCGTGAACTTGACGGACCCCAAGAGCTTCTTCGTCCTCGAGTATGACGTCTATGTCCGGCACTAGCCCGCTGAGCCAGCCAGCTGCTTATACGTTCGTGTGATCGATTGAGTGAAGTGGTCGAGGTGGATCGACTTGTTGATTTTGATTTGTGCAATAAGCTCGATCGATCTACGTGTGTGTTCCTCTATTTGTTTTTGTTTATGTCCTTTGTTTTTTTTTTTAATTTACGCGCGTTGAAGTTACTATTGAGTTGCATGCACCAACCATTTCACCCAAAAGCTTAAGCTGATGAGGAAAAGTGGACAATTCACTTAGGCCCTGTTTGTTTAGTTGTGCTTTTAAAAGCGACTTTCGGTTGTCTTTGCGCAGGCTTTTAATTTGTGGGTGAATGGTGAGCTTTTACGATTTGGTGTTTGGTCATGCGGTTTTTAGGTAGGTTTGTTTGCACTTCCGAGATGTGACATGTCTGAAATGCCCCTAACGACAATAATGACTTGTTTGATCCCGTTTAACGATATTTAACGACATTTAATGACATTTAACAATATTTAACAACATTTGACGATATTTAACAATATTTAACAACATTTAATGATAAATTTCTATAGATGTTGAGGCATCCAAAGTTACTTCATAGTCATTGTAGACATTTCAGTTAACATTTCAGCATTTGCTGCACTACTTGTGAAATATGAACACAGCAATTATCGATATCAGAAGTAACTCAAAGGTGATGAAAATGGATTGTTAATTCATAGTTAGCTAGTCAGCAAATAATTGATACCACAATCAGACCAATTTACTTGCCTGGTAATGCAACAAATAATTGAATGAAACCATAAAATTCTTTTTAAAAAGGGAAAGTAAGCACAACTAGTCAGCTATGAAATGAACTAGAAAAAAACTATGGAATTGTCGAATTGGTATAACATAGCAGCCAGTTGCAATACAAAATGCTATATATATCTTCCATCTTACAAAATGCTATATATATCTTCCATCTATCCTATCGTCATGCTACCAAAGCCGTTGCAATAGCGTCACGGAGTTCGATCATGTCAACATCATCCATAGCACTTGTAACATTATGTGCACTGTGGTTAGTGGACATATCCCCGTCCACGTAATCTTCATTCTTCTATGCACGAGCAAAATCATTATCAACCAAAGCAGTGTCTCGAATAAAATTATACAAAGCTATTGTTGCAACGATAATTTTCTTTTGCTTGTCTTCATGATAACTTGGAATCTTCAGTAGAATACGCCACTTCATCTTCCAAATGCCGAACATACACTCAATAACATTTCGAAGGGAAGAGTGGTGGTAATTGAACACCTCTTTCAATCCAACTGGTCTACCACCGTTCTGGAATTCAGGTACATGATACCTTTGGTTCTTGTAGGGAGCTAGATAACCTTTGCGGTTGGGGTATCCGGAATCCACTAGATAGTACTTTCCTACAATTCAAATCGAATATATTATTTACCCACGTATGAAGGTACATTATTGGAAAATGGTAACAAGGAAAGTACCTTCTGGAGGGTGTGGAAAGCGGTCTTTGTACGTTAACAAGTTATCAAGTAATATGCGTGTGTCGTGTGCAGACCCTGGCCAACCAGTGCAAACAAAAGTGAACCTCATGTCGAAATCACAAACAGCCATGACATTATGACTTGTGTATCCGTGCCGGTTGAAATGCACAGGTCGTTTCTCACATGGTACCGTCACAGGTATATGTGTCCCATCTATAGCACCAATGCAATTATGAAAGTGAGGGGAAAACCTAGCCCCTCTAAGTCTTGGATGTACTGTTGAGAATTCTGGATTTGTGGGCTTTATGTTGTCAATACCAAGACGGTACACACATTCCAAAACCTCCGCAAACTTCCTACTAACGGTTTCTTTGGAATGACCAAACCGGTTCTTGACTTGGCGGTTCGATTGAGGAGCTCCACAAGTCCATATGAACAATGCCAATACTTCCTTTGAGTTTACCTCTCTCGTTGATTTCAAATCATAGTTATTAACAAGGGTGTCATGAAGCCTAAGAAAAACTGATCTTCGCATTCTGAACATGTCATAACACTCTTGTGCACTACCAAGTGTATCCTCAACCCATTGGATCCCCGTGATTGTCGGTATTTTCCTTGGCCTCCTCGTACTGGAGTCTCCATAGTAATCCAAAAATCCAAAAGCGGCAATCACGACTAGCGGGAATAACATATCCAGACCTCCATCATCCACAACAGTGTCATGAGTTGATTCATCATCACTTGAACCAGACGAACTTGAAGAGCTCATCTATCACCAAAAATAACATAATTAATAACTGACAACCATACACTAAAAGAACACAAGTAGAAAGTGACAACCATACAAAAAGAACACATAGTATAAACAAATGACATTTAATAAGAAACCAGCAAGTAGCATACATAACTGACAGAACAATTCAAACTATGTAGGAGTCACATAACCAGCAAGGAGTCACATAGTATGTTACATAACACATGACATAAGGGATATGTAGGTTCAACTCTCACGAATACGATTCAAACTATCACAAATACGATTCAAACTATATAACGCCTCTTCTTCTCCTCCCATGTCCTTGTAAGCCATGCTAGCCGCCCTTGATGTGTCTTTAGTGTGTGGAAGACATCTCGATACTCCTTCTTGATGAGGAGTTGTGTCGCATAGAAATGCTCATCACTCCCTTCTTCTACCCACCTCAATAACCAAATCAATCATCTCGGATACCTCTTGCCTAACAGATCAACCATCGGACCGTAGTACAGGTTGCGAAATTCTTGCTACCGTGAGACCTCTCCCAAATGTCCACCAATCGCTTGGGCTTGCACGTCTTTGTATGTCTTCTTGGCCTCTTCCCACTTGGTGAGCCATGGCCAACTCTCTTCTTGCCCTTGTCCACATGGGTGACTTCTTGGTGCATGGTTCCTCCTCACCCCGAGGCTCATCACTCTCACCCTCATCATCCTCAAGATTGACATGGGCTGCACCATCTGCTCCAGGGACAAGAGATGATTCATTCGTACAACTTGCACCATCAAAAATGATGTCAAGCCTGTCCTCATATTGCAGTGGTGCTTTCTTGAACTTGCTACATTGTGACATGGCCTGCGATTAAAGAAATGCAAGAATCCATGAAACAATGTGAACAATTGAATTCCAATACACCTGCAACAGCACTAAAGATTTCATACCTTAATCTGTTCAGCCCACCACTGATCACTTGCCTCAATGGATCTAGTCTTAGGATCTATGCCTAGCCCCAATGCATGGAGTTTCAATGTCTTCCAATTGGAATAGTCCCTTTTCAAGCTGTCCCAATGGTTCTTTAATTGCTTACGGCTGTACTCTTTATTAGTACGTTCTTTGAACTTGGTCATAAGGTTCTGATACCCTTTGTTATTCAAACATTGCATGGGTCTATTGTTTGCAAGCACCTCTTCCACGCAGATGTCAATGAACACTTCATTTGTGAATGCATCCCATGTAGCAGTGTTTGCGACTTGTGCTTTATCCATCTATAAGTGGCATGCATATTACAAACAACCATCTATTAGTAAAACTTTACTAATGATGTTGGTACGTTCATTAATGTTACAGCAAGTCAAGTAAGTATAATAGCAAAACCGACCATTATAGCATCAACCTGAAGGTTAATTTTACTAATTCATGAGGAGCCAATATACATCCTAGTTCATGAGGAGCAAAGCTATGGCTAGGCATGTACAGTTCGATCTATCATGCGTGAGCAAAGCTATGGCTGTGTGTGGGGGACGTAGCTCGTCATAGAACTGTGAGCAAGAAGGCGCAGTTTGTAGCTATAGCTAGCATGGCTGGATCTGCAGCGAAGTTACGGCTGCTGCTGCTGAATAGATACATACATCTCGTAACATATACATCTACATTCATATTCAATCGATCGTGAATATCTTTTTGTGGTGCTCATGAGCAATCATGCACGCAGCCCTACATGTCCACTTCAATCCTCGGTGCAGTACTGCGGCTCTAACCTAACGAACCAACGATTCTGAATTCTGAAAGGTTTGCATGAGAATTGGTAGCTTGCCAAGGATTCAATCAATGCCCAGTTTGATATGCTCCTGGTAGTTGCAAACTTCACCTAGCTGGGAGGTGTGGAGGCATCGGGCGGCGAGAGCGTCGGGGCGGTGTTGAGGCGTCGGGCGGCCTGGAGGCGTCAGGGCGGTGTGGAGACGTCGGGCGGCCTGGGGCGTCAAGAGAAGGAGGAGACGGAGGGGAGGCGCTGCGTGAATAGGAGATTGTACCTTCAGATCGAGGAAGGAGGCGAGGGCGGGCTGCTTGCTGGAGATGGCCGGAGGTGCGAGCTCGCCGTGGAGGCCGGATCCGCTCTGGTGGAGGCCGGAGGAGGCGCCGCAGGGGAACGGGAGGGCGCGCCGTGGAGGCCGGAGGAGGTGCCGCAGGGGAACGGGAGGGCGCGCCGTGGAGGCCGGATCCGCTCGGGTGGAGCGAGTGGCGCCGCTAGGTTTACGGGCGCAGGCGCGAGTGGGGAAAAAACGGGAGGGCGGCCGAGAAACTTCAGGGGTATTTGCGGGTAATTAGTTAGGAACTTCAGGGGTATTTGCGGAATGCCGACTGAGGAAGCTGCGGGAGACCGGCTTCCTGCTTTTCACTTTTCACGTTGAGTTGGCTTCGAGCTTAGGAGGAAGCCGAGGAAAGCGTCCGTTTGTTTGGCCCGCTTTTCCGATTGGAAAGCCGAAGCCGAAGCCAAAACAAACAGGGCCTTATACTTCAACACTCCCCCTCACGTGTAGGCTCCCTCAAGCCTAAGAGGTGGAATAGAAGTGAGCTGCAATTATTATTTTTAATTGCACCAACCGGGTCTTGAACTCAAGACCTCTTGGCTCTGATACCATATTGAGTTGCATGCACCAACCATTTCACCTAAAAACTTAAACTGATGAGGAAAGATGGACAATTCACTTATACTTCAACAGTTACAACGTGGCTGCTACCATGGTAGCATGTTTTGTTTCGAGAGGATATTGGGGCACATGATAGTCTCATGTGTGCAGTATTGCGTCTCTTTGGGTCACATGTACCTTACCGTGCCTTGCTCTGCCAGCCGATTCACCTTCTGCCCTGTACAAATTGTTTTTGAAAAAATGGTCACGTACCACCCCGATGAACACCACTTTTCAAACATGTCACTGGACTTTATTTGCTTAGTAAAATGCCACTCATAGTGGATTTTTCTCTAAAAATCCAAAAGCTGCCGGCTTCCTTCTGTTTCTTCCCCTCCTCGTTCCAGTGGCAAACACAGAAAATCAGGCATTCTTCTTGGTTCACTTTTTTTTTCTCTGCTTCTCTTCTCAAAAACTTTGCCCTGCTTTCTCACGGTCTTGTTTCCCCCCTTCCTTTTGAAGGGGCTTTTGAAGTTTCCGGCGATGTTGTCCAAAGGAGTGTGCCCTAGGGCTGCTAATGGAGTGTGCCCCTTGGTGTCGTTGAGTGCTTCACGGGCAACGTTGAGGCCTATGACGTCAAGGCCGATGATGTCAGCGGCGGAGTTAGAAATTAGAGATAAAAAACAAACTATACAGTGAAATCATATTATATAAAAGGACCAAATAGCAGAAAAACAAATAAAATTCTATAAATCACAATTTTTTTTTTAATCATAGGGAAGCCCCGACAGTCCTCCCACCCTCCCTCGGCCTCTACACGGTGTTGAGAGTGAGCTCGCACTGGCCAAACATTTGCGGGTGGGAGACGACGCGGGCGAGGAGCTCCTTGCGGACGACGCCCGGGAGCTCAAGGAGGCATTGGCGGATAGGAGCTGGGCTGGGCATCGCCGACGATGTGGAGGCGGTGGATTCTGTAGCCTAGTCGGCCTAGGGGCATGGAAGAAAGAATAAAAGATGACTTCGCTTCAACACCGGAAGCGGATTTTCTCAAGAGACTCCTGTACATAATGTCACCCGGCGTCCAAGATGTTAGGTATCTTCCTCTCCTCGAGATCCATGCGCGTATATGGTGAGAATACGAAATACGGTGGAAATACGGAGTATAGTGTTCCTCACAAATACGGAACATATTATGCAAGAGTCCATGGTGCATGACATGTAGGTCCATGTGGATGTGTAAAGTGTGTTGCTTTCAGATTGTATTTGTGGCTTTCTGCTCCAACACCAACAGTCCAGCTTCCAATAGACCCAGTCCACCCGCGCGCGCGCACCTAGATCTCCCGACTCCGGCGAACGACATGCCCCTGCCCCCGCCTCCCGCCGGCGGCCGCCGGCAGCAGTGGCAACAGCGGCTCAGCCCCACGGTCGCGCGGGACCGCTGCTACACCCGCTCCTTCCGCTCCGCCGGCCTCCGCCCGACCGCCGTGCCGCTCCCCGACGGCGCCGTCGTCCACCTTTGGCTCCCGCCCTCCGACCCGGCCCTCCACCCCGTCATCCTCCTCCACGGCTTCGGCGCCCGAGCCACGTGGCAGTGGGCCCCCTTCCTCCGCCCGCTTCTCGCCGCCGGCCTCGCGCCCTTCGTTCCCGACCTCGTCTTCTTCGGCGACTCCGCCTCCCCCGCCGCCGACCGCTCCCCGGCCTACCAGGCCGCCTCCGTCGCCGCCGCCATGGCCGCGCTCCCCGGCGCGCCGCAGAGGTACGCCGTCGTCGGCGTCAGCTACGGCGGCTTCGTGGCCTACCACCTCGCCCACGCGTTCCCGGCCGCGGTGGAGCGGCTGGTGCTCGTCGCGGCAGGGGTGTGCCTCGAGGAGGCCGACCTGGCCCGGGGGCTCTTCGCCGTGGAGGATATGGCGGAGGCGGCCAGCCTGCTGCTGCCGCAGCGGCCGGAGGATCTGAGGAGGCTGGTGGGGCTCACCTTCTGCCGACCGCCAAAGTTCATGCCAACCTGCTTCATCAGGGACTACATCAGGGTGGGTAATTTAGCTGCATCGATTTTTTTTGCAATGTTGCGTGGTAGAGATTGCTCACTGCGGATTGGCTGATTGAATGGGTTGCTTGGGTGTTAGATTTTCCAATTTGATCCATGATTGCTACCGATATTGGTTGATTTTCCATGGGAGGTGCTTTTAGTTGCGGCATTTGATATCTAGAGAAATTCAGTAATTGATTGCTATAGGTTATGCTCTAGTTCATCTAAAGAATTGTTCTTTTATCTATAGGATTCTATGTTTAGGGGTTTTAATTGCAATGCCGTTACTTGTCTAGTGTGTGATGTACTAGAAACAGTTTCTTCACCCTTCGATCAGGCCATTTTAGAATGGTAGTGATAGATTTCGGTTCAAGTAGTTTAGTAGTAGTAGTTAGTACCACCATGGGTGCACATCTGAATAGGTCAGCTGCAGCATAATTTTTGGAGAATATTTTGAGTTTTGTTGGACTATGCTAGTGACTAGAGGGGGTGAATAGGAGACTACCTTTTCTCTTCTGGAATTCTACTCTTTTTCTCTCCAATAGCCATGTGAAGCTATGAAGATCAAGGTCTACAACTCACAGCTTTTTTCGGAAGAATTGAACCGAATCAAGAAGCTCAATCAACACATCCCCTCGGCCATGACCGCTAGGGCTGGAAACGAGCCGAGCCGAGCTCGGCCAGGCTCGGTCTGCTATGTGGCTCGGCTCGGCTTGTTTGGGTCACGAGCTGAAACATGGGCTTGGCTCGGCTCGAACGCGAGCTCAAGCCAGCTCGCGAGCCCGTTCGAGCCAAAGCACACCGACCGCTCCTCGTGGCCGTGGCCTCTGCTTCCACGCGCACACGCGGCCTCCTCGTCGAGCCGTCGGCTCCTCCAGCGCCGCGCCGCCGCCCAGGACGAGCGGGACACCAAGATCCGAGTTGGACGAGGGCCGCCGCCACGTGAAGCTGGAGGAGGACCGCCGCCGCGTGAAGCTGGAGGAGGACTGCCGTGTGAAGCTGGAGGAGTACCGCCACCGCGTCGTTGAGGCCGAGCTGGACGAGGGCCGCTGCCGTGTCGAGGCCGAGCTGGACGAGGGCCGCTGCCGTGTCGAGGCCGAGCTGGACGAGGTGCGTGCACCCAACGGCCCCAACCTCGAGGCCGAGGAGCAGAACAGAAGGGGATTGGGAGGGATTCGGGAGGACGGCGTGGCGACGACATGGAGGACCGGGGGGAGACATGGCGGCGGCATGGAGGACCTCCCCGCAACCTTGAATCCGGCGGCGGGGCGACGGTGTGGGGACCGGCGGCGGTGTGGAGGATCGGGGCGGCGACGCGGAGGACCGCAACGGAGGAGGACATGGCGGCGGTGCGGAGGACCAGGGGGAGACATGGTGGCGACGCGGAGGACCGTGAGGACGCGGCGAGCGAGACGACGGCCGGAGAGGAGGATGGGGTGGCGGTCAAGCGGCGGAGCCGAAGGTGGTCGCCGAGGCGGACGGCGGCGGCACGAAATGAATGGAGGATTCGGATTGGGGCCAAGTAGTAGTACTCACTCGATTCGGTGAGGACTCGCGCTCGTGGGAGGACTCGGGCGACCGCAGAGAGAAGACAACCGAGCCAAATGAGCGGTAAGTCGCCGAGGCGGCTCGAGCTCGGCTCGAAAAAGTCGCGAGCCAGGAGTTGGGCTCGGCTCGGCTTGAAAATTCACGAGCCTGAGCCGAGTCGAGTCGAGTCGTGACGAGCCCGAGCAGGCTCACGAGCTTCGAGCTATTTTTCGAGCCCTAATGACCGCCCAGCGGTCTGACCTCTCTCTTGAGTGGTCCAAATTTTCAAACTGACAGAAAAATTAACACGATTTCAGATCCACAAAATGACCTAACTTTTGATCTACAAGTCTAAATCACTTGAAAATTGAGATACAACTCAACAAAAGGTCGAAACCTATTCTAATAGAAGATCTAGACAATCATGACCAAGATTCCAAGAATTTCTTGTTTGAGTATAAGAGGGCTCAAAACCTGGTGAAAGCCAAAACTTTATCCAAAGACTTGCTTGTGGATTAAAGATGGTCAAGATGACCTTAGATTAACTTTCACAAGTCATACTATGCTAGATCACAAGAAAAGACCAAGGCAAAACCCTTAAAACAGAAGAACCCAAAATCTTAAGAAAGCGAGCAAGAACAAGAAACAAATCATCTTTTCACGAATTTGATTGGATTGATATTAAGGAATTAAGGGTTTACAACTACTCTAACGTGGAGGACAAAAGCTCACTCATAAGCACTCAATCCCACAAATTTCCTCTTAATACATCTCTCAAACCCTAGCCTCCTCTCCTCCCTTCACTTTCCCCCAAATATTAAATTAGTGTTCCTAGGCTTGGTTGGTGTGCACATCCTGCACCACCCTTTATATAGTGGAGACTAGGACTAGAGAGAAATCCTAAAGTGCACCTGTTAAGCTCTCACACAAACGGGTCTCTCACTCACGCACGCTTCTCAAAGCATATGACGATCTAGTGCTCCCGAATTCGTCTTTTCATGATTTGTCCTCTTCATGACCTAAATTGCTTCTTTGCGACGTCACGCGCCTCGGTTTCTTCAAGGTCCAACCCGGTATTTTGGTGAAGATACCAAAATACCCTTTCTCGATCCTTCCATCTAGGGATGGGAAGGGGGCGGGGCGGGTCGATCCTTCGCTTGGCTCCATGTCCCGCTTCTCAATGGTAGGGTAATGGATCGACCCCCCTAATTTGCCTTCCCTGAAGCATGTGACCCTTTGGGTCATGTGGATCGATCCTCGCAGTCGTGCAGACAAGAGGGAGGGGCGGTGCGTGCGGCTCCACGAGCTCTCGCGAGTCACGAGCGTCGCCTCCTCTCCACACCTGCACGATGTCGCCGCTGCTCCGCCAAGTGCAACTGCTCTGCTTCGCATGTCCGGCTCCCGTGAGCTCTCTCTCCTCCACCCGTCCACCCACAAGCCTCTCCTCACCGCTTCCATCCGGCCATGCTGGCCGCCTCCTAGCCCCTCCTCCCCTACACGTTACCTGACGCCGCCTTCTTCCGGTGTGGTAGATATGGCATGGAGAAGGAGCGTAGTGTCTCCCTCCTCCCAATGGCCCGTTACGCTCCCCTCACTACCGCCATTTGCTCGCCCTTGTTGTTTTCTCGCCTTGATGCCGCCGCCGCTTTCCTCCGAGAGCGTCGGTCTTGGGGGTCACCTCCTCCGCTGAGGATACCAAATCTGGGTGGAGTCGAGGTGGATCTGGCCAGATCTGGGTGAGTCGAGGTGGATCTGGCCAAATCTGGGTGGAATCGAGGTGGATATGGCCAGATCCGGTGGGTTTTGGCGGATTGAGGTGCACTAGGCCTGTACGGCGAGGTGGCACCGCTAGGAGGCCTTGGGCGCGCGGCGGAAGGACAACGGTGACGACGGTGAGGCGGAAGGTGGCGGGTGACCGCCGAGTGGGAAGAAGGCGCAGAGAAGCCAGCGGCTGATTGCGAGGTGGCGGCATGTCGACGGGGAATGAGGTTCAACTCGCTCGGTCCAAAGGAGCATTAGGATCCTGATCCTTTTACCCTAATTTTCTTTTGGATTGCACCTCCGACCCATTTTGCTAAAAAAGTTAGGGTGGATCAGTGATCCATTGGGCTGGCCTGACCCACGCCCACCCCTACTTCCATCCTTGACTGAGTCCATTCTTGTGAAGCAATCTCATGCTTCGCCACGTGTAGGTTCACCAATGACTTTCTTATGCCGACAAGTTTCTCCCATCTGGCTCTCACTGGGTCGCTTCAACACTTGCACTGGTTCAAGCCAACCACTTCACCTGGCATCTTTGATCGTTTTGGAGGTTGTTTAAAAATTCAAGCTCGGCTTTGCAAAAAGGCTTAACTTGGTTCTCAAGAAGGACAAAACCATGGAATTATGGTTGTTAGCCTTAGACCTATTTGCCAGTCTCGCATGAGATTCATGAAAGCATTAGTTGAGACGTGTAGGAGCACGACACTGACCATATCTTGGATCAGACTAAATTCCTAGTCCAGTTGTTTCCTCTTAACATGAAAATGCTCTCCTAAAAGCTCTAAACTTAGACATAGGGATTCTAGCAAGGTTCTTCCTAACATGCTTAATCCTACATCAATAGAACTCAATTGAATGCTCATCCCTCTTGCAATAGGTGCAAGGGGGGTGCAATGGTATTTAGTATCGTTGGGAGAAGCTCTATGCAAATATGAGTTCATTTGATCAAAGCCTCCGGACTTGAACAATATTTTAGCTAGTTGGGTTTTAAATTCAACTAGCTTATTTTCAAGCACTTAATGACATTCGGCTCAGTTTTATCCATACCAATATTATACCCTAACTCTTGCTTTCCAATAGGATTTTTAGACTTGTCTAGAATCATGTTAAATTGCTTCTTACCCTTGGAGAATTTTCCAAGAGTGTCCTTAAGATAGGTATTCTCAATTATAAGCTTGGAACATGATTCACAACTTTTACCCTTAACAGGTCTAGCATATTTTTCCTAATGCACAACAATTTCAAGTTTTGGAGCTTCACATGAAGCATAATATGCATTATCAATTTTGCTATTTTGTTTCTCAAATATAACTCTGAAATGTTTCTTGCTTATTATCAATGTTATGCTTATGTTCAGCACAAAATGCACAAGCACTAGAATCAATTTTCTTATCCTTTTCAAGAGCTACCAACTTGCTACTTTCCAAACATTTTTCACAAAGATTGGATTTAAAATCAATCATCTCATTTCTAGCATTTTCAAGTTGGTTCAAGGCAGTGTCATGAGTATTTTTCAATTTGTCAAGTTCAGCATGTAAAACATGGCAAAATGCATATTCATCACTATAAAGGTCTTTAGCATTAACAAGTTCAAGAGTTGAATTCTCAACACGAGAATCTAAATCCTTAGCCTTAGCCTTGACTTTCTTAAGAACTTTATCTTGACTAAGCAATTAATCATACAATACATCTTATCAGACAAAGAACTTATCATAAGAGAGTTGTACCTCATCGGATGTGTCGACAAGATCATCCTCGTTGTGTGCCATGAAGCACATGCCGGTGAAGTTCTTGGCCTTGCTCTTGTTCTTCTCTTGAGTGATCTCTACCTTCTTGTCTTCCTCGCCCTTAGAGTCCACATCACTCAAGGAGTGATCTCCTAAAGCAGCAAAGACCTGATGAGTAGCCTTCCTAAGCTTGGAGAGATCAAACTTGGCTTTCTGTCATTGTGAATTTTTTCATGAGCTCTTTTCCTCCTTGTAGTTGCTCTTGCCCCTTAGTTTGAGACAGTTTGCCCGAATGTGGTTTAGCTCACCACACTAGTAACAACTCACCGGACCACCCCTCGTCTTACTCTTCACATTGTTATATGCTCGGGTGAATTTTCTGGTTAAGAGGGCTAACTTTAGCTCGGGAATGGACACAAGCTCCTCCTCACTGATTGCAGAAAAACATGGAAAAGAGAAACTCAAAGACTCAAAAGAACCACCATAAAGAGATTTCCTCAAGGGATCAGCTACCAATGCCATGTTTCCCTTCTTTGCCTTGCTAACTTGTTTAATCTCGTGACCGCGTCAGCTGATCTGACCACGCTGGCCAATCTTACCACGCCCACCTGTAACAGGGCACTGGTCTAACCGCCATAGTGTGGTCGGTCATACCTCTTTCCAAAACCGGAAAACACCCCTCTTTGGAATTTTTAGTTAATCTCTATCTAGTTTCATGTCCAGTTTCCATTTTCAATAGCATCTGGTGCAAACACATCCCTAAACCACCCTACATAAGTATTTGGTGCCCATTTACCACAACCCTGCATCGTTGGTCTAATCCCCTGTCTCCTTACAGTAGGCCAGCTTTTGCAAATAAAGAGCTAACTCCCTAAACTCTTCGACAACGAAGCCAATTGTTTATCGCCATATGTAAGACCAAGCCACATAGTCTCAACAAGTTTGATGACATGCGGATTGAACAATTGATATGTTGCTTTGGATTTTGCAACTTGGACATTCTTTAAAATGCATTGGATAGTGTTGAAATGTTATTCCTCATCGAAAATGGGCACGGTGATTGGAATTTTAGATGTAGCATCTTTCCGTGTGAACTTAGTGGTTAAACATCGACTACTTTGCTTCAACCTGCAACAACCGATAGTTCATATGTTATACGAACTGAACTGAACATGTGGGTCCTAGAAGAAAAAATCTCACTTTTGATGGACATAACCCATAAATTGCTCAGCCTTTGCTTAATCATCAAAAGACTTAATACTTTTTGTATTCACCAGCAATTAGCATCAACTGTGCATTAAAAATATCAGTACAATCTCCAATGATTTTTATTATGTTCTTTGAAATTCATGAACTTATTTATTTCTAGCTATATGTAAAGTTCTCTTGTGGCTTCGAATGTCTTTCTGCAATCTGCATCTTCATAAGAATATTCTTTTGCAACATAGTCCTCTACACAAGAAGAGTTCACAAAAAGAAGTTTGGATATATTCCTCAAGTGATCAGGGGTTTAAGCATGAAGTGCAAGTTGTAAAAAGGTAAAAGTGGCCTGATTATTCTCAAAACGGAGCTGCTCTAAATCTAATATAGGGCAAGACTATGTAACTTCTTGCAGTACGTTCTCTTGGTGTGAAAAGGAAGAATATAGGTTTAGAAGAAACTGGGTTCCTCTGCTGTTGATTGCCAAACGTATGAATGTTCCACTAGTCATAATAATAATAATAATAATAAAAAAAAATCAACAATTGAGATAAAGTGCAATAAATCAATAGGCCTGTGAGAAATAAAATTTATTTTTTATGGTCGCTGTTTGACTGCAGAATTGTTTTGATTGTGCTGGAATGCTTTTTTTTTTCCCATCCAGTGAATGTCTTACATATACATTTAACTAACAGTCTGGTATAGCATACCAAGATATCCTTGTAGAATCATCATTGCATTCACTGCTGGTAATAGGTTAATACTTAATACCGTCAAGTTTTTTCTTATGATATTGTTTACAATGCATTCAAATAGCAAAAATGTAATAATTCATTTTATTCACCTAGAGTAAGATTTAAATGTGACCTGCACATCTCCAGGGTGCTCCTCTAGCTTTGTACAAAATAGTTTGAGGGATACATCTTTTTGTGTGCTTTTACATAAAGAAAGTTGTTACTTAGTTAATTCTGCTAATGTATAGTAGCTTTATACATTTTCTGTGTGTTAAATTGCAGGTCATGTGCACCGAAAATGTAAAACAAAAGACTGAGTTGTTACATGCTTTGATCATTGGTAGGAAGCTTTCAGACCTTCCTAAAATTAACCAGGTAATGATTTGCCGTTTGCATAACCATCTCACCTTGTTCAATGGGCGCACACAACGTGATGCATGATATCGTCTTGCCGATCATCCAGGTGTTGTTTTCTTACAGTTTGATAATATCTTTGTTGCATATTGTGTTAATTTTGCAGCAAACGTTGATAATTTGGGGAGAGCAAGACCGGGTCTTTCCATTAGAACTTGGCCTACGGCTGAAGAGGTTTGCGCGTAGCTACAGTTGGCCATCATATGCAAGTCTTTATCATTACCTAATAAACTTTGATGTAAATTCACTAATTCAGACACTTGGGGGATACGTCGGAACTTGTCATTGTCAAGAACGCTGGCCATGCCATAAACCGTGAAAAGCCAACAGAGCTTTGCAGGCTTATAAAGAATTACATCGTCGATCCCTCGGTCAAATATCGAGATGACCACAAGGTACGCCACTCACTGCTAGAACTATGTAACCTCGTCGAAAACATGCTGCCCACTCACTGCTAGAACTATGTAACCTCGTCGAAAACATGCTGCCCACGATACTACGATCCACCACACATTCTTGAAGCCCTTGGGCTGAAAAAAGTGCGCCTATATCTGAATTGAATAACCCGTATATCATGTTTGTTTGCTGGTTGCGTAGTCTCTCGACAATTCTGAAATTTTTTCTCCCCTGGTTCACAGGTATCTTGGAAGAATGCGATAAAAAGATTTGCTGGGTCGAGCCTGAGGAAGGTGGACTCTTCCCGACCGCTGCTATAGCTCAATACATACACTGGCTTGTATACGATGCCAGAAATTTGATTCTCTAATTGCGATACGCATTTTGTTCAAATGCTGACAGTATGTAAAAGGTTTACCATTATATGTACGGCCATTCTGTAACATCCGCAGTTGTTTGCAATGCCATTGATTGTGCTCGTTACATTTTTCTTTTCTTCTTCTTTATTTTTTGAGGGGATTGTGCTGGTTGCATCTGACAGCGACAAAGGAACGACATAAAAAAGGATGACTACGTGATGGATACGAAACACATGGCTATGTTGAGTGCAATATTGGGCACACTGGGCCCGTTCTCATTTCCCTGGATTGAACCGGTTGATATAACCAAACCCTTGAGGCCTTGTTTGGGCAATCGAGGCATTTGGGGCCGATCAATCGATCCACGATTGATCGTGTAATCCAAACAGGGGTGGATTGATCTCTATTCTCTAGTGACCCCAACTCGACTCAACAAGAGGTTCGTGTCCACTGGTACATCACTCCCTCAGCTCTCGAATAGATAGTTTAGAACGCGTGCATACAACCTTTTAAACATTGATCACCAATATACGCAAAATTATTTTATTTTTGTTACGTAACAATGATATTTGTAGATCTATTATCAAAGATACTTCCATATTATTACATTTTTATTGATAGATGTTTTTTTTTTTAAAAAAAAATGCAGTGATCAGTTGTTTGTATCGGAGATTGTATCGACGTTCAAACTTCAAAATGATAAGTAAAAAAGAACAGAGCAAGCAGAATTTATCACTGTTAATTCATGTCTACGGTGACCCCCCTACCTTTTCTCGAGGATCCGCCTGCCTTCGAGACAACAGCAGAAGGGAAATGACGTCTAACATGGAGTGCTTTGAGATGAACAGAAAGTTTGTGATTGCGATTTAAGTGGCTGCAATTAATTTGTTGCATGGTCACTCACGCCGAAGATTCTTATATGCTTGTGGTTTCTGGATACTAGGTACAATGACAATGTGTCTAGCTCATTGGTCATTCGACAGCGGTCTCTTATATCCTTATTCATGTACCATATTTTTTTTTTTTGGAAGATGTACTGCTTTACTGGAAGACCGTTAAATTTGTAGCCAGAGGAAAAAAAAAAGTGGATTAGTTCTGTAAACGATATGTTAATCAACTATTCATTGACTACCAAGTGGATCCAAGTAAAAGGGGGCGATTGCAAGCATTGCAATGAACCGTTTGAATGATAATTAAGACCCCTTTTCAGACAGGTGTCCTTAGTCGTGAAATTAAGATATTATATTTGCTCTAGAACAAATTTATTTGGTAGCTGCATAAAAGTTTAACATCATGAAATGAGGTTGGTGTCCTAGCGTTGAAAATCTAATTATCAAGATATATTCCAACTTCAACTAATGACCATCCCAACAAACTAGTTCTTTGCATCCTAGATTCAGATGTATCAACAAGTCAAACAGGACAAGTTGCATTTTTTGCAAACGTCCTTGTTCTCACATTCTTTTTCATGAATGAAGTCAACTTTGGAATATATAAACATTTTTTTAAAAAAGCCTCAGAAGAAAATTACAAGTCTCAAAGCCAAGTGGGCAAGAGCTGACTCAAAAAAAATGCTTTGCACGTTGCGAGAACTTCTAACACCCCACACAAAAAAATAAAATAAAAAATCAAGAATTCCTTGCAAAGACGGGCTCCTAAACAAATGGAACCAATTAAGCTAGTACCGTACTCCCTCCGTTTCGTTCTATTTGTTCACATATCATGCCTACAGTAAGAAATACTTAATGACAAATGACTATACATGTTCCTATTAAATAACATACTACAACCACTTAACCTTTTTCAAAGTATTTAAGTAGGGTTAGAGAGAAAAAATTTGTAATAACTATATTCTAGATTCCCTCAATAGATAAATATATTGAAACAGATACTCTCGAGACCATGGACAAATGAACCTACATGCTCACACACTTAATGGGCCGAAATAATTCAGTTCAAATAGGTTCCACTAAAAGGACTCTTTATAAGGGGAGACGTGGGACTTTTGAGAGGCCGTCGTACCACCCACCGACCCATTGACACCCTAGCCCCCCTACCCTTGAAGGCCTACTCTGCGTGTTGGTGGTAGCAGACCGACACATGGCGTTCCATCCCTGGATGTGTGGATAATAGAGCCGTTTTTGCGGCTACTGGTACGCCGATCAAGGATGATATGCGACATACGTGAGGAACGAGGAGCCGCTGGAGGATACGATCGACGGCCAAGGATGTTGGACGATCGACTACTTCTACAACATTGACGCGTGGTACATTGGATCGGGCTACCCAACTCTTCTTCCGCTGCACCGCGCATCTAGTAGTAATGATCTATGATTTCTTACTCGCATGTTCCCGTTATACATGGTAGGAAGTTTTTTTTTTTCGGTAGCGTGGCCTACTGTATCCCATCACTGCACCAACTTGATTAACACCAAGCCCACGCCAAAAACGTCTAACAGAAAAGGTCATAACAAGTTGTAGCATTGCACGTTCACGTCACGTGCTGTTTCATCCATGCATATGCATGTGGCCGACGTGTGAGGTGTTTCTTGTTTCGCGCGCACACTACGCACTGAGCCTTCTTGTATCTTGCAGATTGACGCGTGATCGGCGGCCGTCCGTACTGCTGTGATGAGCTAGCTTTCAACGGAATTTTCTTGGAAATGCAATGCACGCTAGATGTAGAAGAGAATTTCGTAGTGTGCTCTTTAACGGTTTAAACTCGATGCTTATCTGTTTTGTCTTCTCAGTACAAAGCAGGTGTAAGCTTACATAAGAAAAATAAGTCGCGGAACCGGTGGCGGATCAGAACAAAAATGATCAGGGGTCTTTAAGACAAGATGAGTCACGTTCGGTTGAACTGTGGTTTAGGATGTCCCCTCATATTGGGTTAGGGGTGTCCATATTATATATACATGATTATATCTAATAAAAATTAATTTTTGGATCCGGTATCCTGTGCACTGTAGATCCGCCCTTAGCGGAAACACTGGTATACCTAGCTCCTTCTTAATGAAAGTCGGAGCTCTTGCGATAATTTTTTTTTTAAAAGGAAATGTAAGTTGCTCCCTGTTTAGATAAGCTTAAACCTCCAGCGGCTTTAAGTTGAAGCTAAAACTTCTCCAAAACGAGGTCTAGGTTAATTAATTGGTTTTTTACTTATTTGTTTTCCTTGCGATTTGTTTGCTGGTGATGGCTCATGATTCATGCATGCATGCATGTGCATGTCTGGCCAGAACACAAATCTGGATACGCATTCTTCTGAACAAGACCATGTGGTGAAAGGTAGCCGTACAGATCGATTTGATAATACACGAGAAAGATGCCACGAGCTGTTACCATGGCAGATATCTGCATATATTAAGATGACATGTCCCTTGTGTGATTGAAGTCTCGTCGAAATTTATTTTTTCCCCGTAACTTCGGCCACTTCAGAATTTTTTTTAAAAAATATTGTATGCAATCTACGGCTATAAATTAATTTCCAAACTATAAAATTGTAAAGTTTGCAGATCTGCATCTTAGATTGCTCCTCTGTAATTCAATTTTTTTTCTTCAATAAATTGCTTAAAAAATGTAATGTATAGTAATTGGACCGCAGACCATAATTGTATATATATAGCGAATTCAAAAATCAAGAATATCGTACGCCATGCAACATTTGACCTATTTGGAATCATACAGCAGCTGGTAGCTCATTCTGCCACCGTCAAGTAATTAGGAAGCTTTCATTGGAATATTGTTCATCAGATCTACTACTACAAGAAAAAACTGATCCTTGTTCATGTAGACTGAATCTCACAACAGATATGCTATCTCTTTCTGATGTTGATTGATCATCAAATCGTTTTGTGCTACTGAACATTTTTTCCCCTCCAGCACAAACTGTTTGATGTACTTTCTAAGAGTGTGTTTGGTCAATGGGATGGAGTTGGATGGGATACAATGGTCTTATACCATGTGGTTCTATAGTTTTATGTGAATAAGATGGTTTAGCATCTAGAAATGACATCATACAAATTTGTATCCCACCATCTAGTATGAGATGATTTCATTCAACCAACCAAACAAATAGATGATTTTTTCTTTAACCAACTCATATATATATATATCACTTGATACAAACAACCAAACACACCCTAAGTTCCAACCATGTGATGCTACCATGGGTATTTATTCATGCATGTGGCAGACCAAGACAAATCTGTACAGCATACAGATAGAAGACAATTATGTTAAACGTGTGATTGTTGACCGTACATATCGAATTGATATTTGACAGACCAGAAAAAGATGCCCCAACTGGCCTGTTATCATATTATGGGAGAGATCTGCAAAAAGAAAGAAAGAAAGAACAGATGACACGTCGTTCTTTCCGTATATGTGGCTGAATTGATCGATCGGTCCACCCTCTCTTGCGAATTTATCCCCTTTTCTTTTCCAAATTAGTCTCTTGAGAATTTTTCTAATTAAGGTAATGCACATTTGAAAAAAATTCACAGAAAATATCAGAGAGATCTGCATCTAATACCTTGGTGAATATGAAAATTGGTAAAGACTACCGTGCATAGAGTGGAGAAAAGGTTTTGGATAGCCTGGAACTACAAACAAAACCTAAGGAGGCGGTTTTGGTTTCTCGGTGAAAACTGGCCGATTTTTCTCTATTTCTTTCTTCAAATTTTTATTATTTTGATTTTAAAAATTAAAGTTTCGGGTATACACTAGATGCAATTATAAATGTTTTGGTATAGAACTTGATTTTAAACTAAAACCTAAGATACCAAAAATCGGACTGGTCGATTTTCACCGGTTTTTCCGAACCTTGAATAGGAGATCATTACTTAATAGAAGAGACTATAGTACATGTGATCGAGTACGTGTTTAATGCACTTCAAAAATATTTTCCTCACCATCCACTAGTAATCGTAATTCGTACCAATTGGTTGGGAGAAGTAGAAAAAATTGTAAAAGGAGAAAAGTTAAGAAACTTTCTGTGACTGATTAAGATATGTTTGTACAACCATGGCGTACTTATTTTTACCATATGTTATCAAAGCAACGAACGCATTATTTCATGCATATTATGCTACACGTAATTTTTTTAATGTATTTTTATCTATAATATCGCTTTTATCAATTCATTTTAAAGTAGACCACTCATGTAGAAAAATAATAATTTTATTTATATATTTGTCTCATCTCTAAAATTAACTGAGTGCAAACTAAGCTAAGTACAAGCATGCCACATCACTTGATTGATCATGCTATGCCATCCAACGGAAATAAATTCTATGGGGAGGGCCCTATGAGGCCCCTCCCCCACAGCCGTCCAATCACCACCGTCCCCTGTAGAATTTATTCCCCATCCAACCATTGAAATAAAAATTTAGACTTGTGCAAATTAAGATGGGCTCGATGTAAAACCAATATTGAATTACATTTTCATTTCATTTTTTTAGAGTGCATTTTATTTATCAAAAGAACTATAGTTTTTAAACCGGCCATATGTCCATCCAAGCTCAAAAGAATATTTAAAACTAAAATTATTCCATACATGTATTGAATTAATGTATAAATATGTAGTTTCACATTATGCTTGTTTTAATGTACATACATGTCATATATTCCTCTTTTTTTTGCGAGGATACATGTCATGACCAGGATTCTTGACTAGGCCAACTTCTTTTGGTCAAAGTCAGAGTTCCTTTCAAAGGAGAACCACTTAATATAGGCCCACTATATTATGGTTACAAATTTACAACAATTTTATAAAAAAATGTTTATAAAAAAATGTTTAATTCTAGGTCACGAACGACCAGCTATGGACATTGTCCGACCAACTATATGGCTCTTGACAATCCCCGGCCAGCAAATTGGTCTAGAAACACCAACATTTATCCACGTGACTGGCGGGAAGGCGACTTTTGGTGCATTTGACAACTTATGACAGTTAACCAACAAATGTGACGGTTCATGACTCTCTTGACGAACGTGCGTGAAAATTAGAGACGTCTTTAGCGGTATTAACTGCCACCCTTTCAAATACTATAAAGGGAGTAGCCCACATTCTCTGTAACATAGATTGATAACTGATAACATAATTAGATAGAGCATTAGAAATAGCATTACTCTTTCAGTCACGATCGTTGTAACATCTTTTGTATTCTCATACAAATACTCAGTGTGTCCACAACAATATATGTTCTTCATTTGATAGCGTTCTCACAATACTTAATTTCCCGAGTAAGTTCGATAGGGAACCTCGTGTTCCGATCATCGACATGTCATATTCCTGCATATGTGTTCAAACTAATGATTCTTGCGCTCTGAGAAATATGCATTTAAGATCTTGTACTTTTACATTGGCATTTAGGTCCACATCCTTCTATCTATTGTAGTCAAGTGATATATAAAACTAGCAGGGTGGCTCACACACTTGTGCGGGTAGATTTGTTTCAAAGTTTGCAGTATCAAATGATATAACTTAGATGCTTGAGAAAATATTTATGTATATTGTAGGCTATTTAGATTTCTAAAACATCATAAACATTGGAAATGATGTCAATAGAAGCAGTACAACACAAACCCCATGTACATGTATTTTTCATGTCGCTACACTATTGTAGAGATGAATATAAAAATTCCACATAAGTGCCTTCCTATGCATCGTCGCTATGATGAAGTGACATTTTATTAAAACGCCTTTATATTCTTTGTAGCATTTCATAGAGATGCTTTATTGTGTATCTAAGGAAATAGAAGCATTACATTGAGGCGTTAAATCGTGCTACTACTATAGTGAGCCACATAAATAAAATGTAAAAAACATGAGGACTCATGGTAAATACTTCTCTCAAACCTGACACACTAGCCACCTCAGCCACACAACCTCACGTGTTTAGTTGGGTGTTGCCATATTTATATGCAGTTTTTTTAACACATATCAATCATAGAAAAAACACCCCTAGAGAGTTGGAAAGCGTCTCAAAAAAATATCTTTACATAATAAAAACTTTACGCAAATTAGAGAGCATCTAAAAAACGTCTCTACAAGATAAAATTCTGCACGTGTCTTGAAAACATTTCAAGACTGTCTCTAACATACAAAATATTGCAACAATTTTTAAAGTATCTCTAAAAAGCGCTACTAGACTATAGAACTTCATATTTTAGAAACAAATTGAAAAATGCCTATAGAAAAACATCTCTAGTGGGGGTCTTGTAGTGAAGCTTGATAGGAAATACAACCTGAGGAATGTAATTAAAGTATGAGCTTTGATGGAAGAAAATAATTGAGCATAATAAGTTGTCGGGGTTCTTATAGAAACGCAACCACTCCCCATCATACATGGATCATATAGTTGCATGCCCCTATTCTTCCTTAATTCGTTAGTTACTCTTTTCCAAAAAAAAAGCTAGAAAACGCTATAGCGTTAGAAGCAAAACCAATGGGATAGCAAACAGCCATTGGATTGACTCATTGGACTGATCAACCAGACATCCACTCACCTCCTATCCTTATCCACACAAACCTTGTTGGGACCCAAAAATGCAATTATGGGCCCTCTGTGTATAATGCATTAGTCCAGGATCACGCTAGTGCACACAGTGTCAACATAGGCGAATATCGATCCACACAAGCGATTAATAGAGTAAACGATTAATTTGAATAACAAATAAGAGTTTTGACCTTATGATCGAGTTTACAACTTATTGAGCCACGCAGGGCTAACAGAGAATAAAATAATAGCGGAACAAAGTAAACTCCAACGGAGATCCCATCAATTCACCACAGGCAACTGACTGGGATCCAGACCCTAACGATCATCAACCTTCAACAAACTCGTCCTCGAAAGCAGGCGATGACTCCTCCATTTCTGTAGGTTTGAGCGCAAGTTTTACAACAAGCATGAGTACACAACCGTACTCACAAGTCATACCGCAGAATGCAATTTATAGATGCAGAGCTTATTTTGAAGGAATGACTTCTGTGGTTCTTTTACAAAAATACAACATTTGCAATTGAATACAATAGTAGATTGAAACAGGAAGTAAAATAAATAAATAATATTAATTTCAACAATTGTTTTCACAAAGACACATATCCTAAGCACTTTAATTCACACAACCATATGACTTAGGTCACACAGCTCCCATCCCAAATATTTTATGAAAATCTACCCCTCATGTGAAATCCCCGAGCATTATCCATGACCGCAGACGCGGCTATTTGAATAGATTGATTAACACTCTGCAGAGATTGTACACTTTACCCACAAGATATGATCAGTGTAGCTAGCACTAATCATAATAAAATATTTCAGAAACTTCATCTCAACATTGACACTCCCGATGTGCTTAAACGCCAGATCGCCCAACACAGTAAGCTAATCTGACACATACCGTTGGACAGGGATGCGGCGAACCGTCCCGCAATGCGACTACTTAGTAGTACACACATCCACCCATTTCGACACAACCTAACCTACTGCCTGAGTAGTCAATGCCAAGAATCCATAACTTACTAAGTTAGGCCTGTCCTATCAGGCATGCGGTTGTGCAGTAAGACTCAGTTCAATGACGCACAAAGTTAAGTCCTTAATTGACCAAGACAAGACTTCCAATTTCTAACTATGACACACATATTATCATTCCCATCCAACACAGATCCACCATCCAACGTAGATCCAACACAGCACCACTTGCCCCAGTCTAAATCTTTTCCCACCCTGTTGGTTAAGTGCAACATATGCTATCAATGAGTAATAGCACACAGTACACGCAAAGTTTTATCACATAGTTTCATAAGCACTTAGTCAAGTTTATAATTGCAATTTACATGAGATGATGACTCGTAGCATGGCTAAGCAATCTAATCGTATCTAACCAACCCACATTGGTAATACCATAGCACCAACTAAAGATGAACCAATCTACAATGACAAAATATTATGACTTATCAATTAGCCAAAAGCATTCAAATACATACTTAAAATAAATGCAATAATTTGAATCAAAGTACTTTGAAAACTGGGTTCAATATGATCAAAGGTATAACTTGCCTTGGAAAAGGTCTAAGTATTGGTCTTGATCTTGAGGTGCTCCTTCTTCTTCAAAGTTCCCCGAAGTATCGACATCTACTCGCAAACGAAACAAATAAACAAAACAAATAAATAACAGAGAAAAAACAACTCCAAAAAATTAAATAAAAATCTCAGATAAATAGATCTCAAATTTAGATGAATTTAGGAATTTGAATGGGCTCAAACGGAGTTCGGATGCAAAAGATATGAGCTTGGGAAGTTTGAATTTAAAGAAAATACCCTAAATTGAATTATTGGAATTTCGAATTATCTCTTAACAGAAAAATCGGATTATTGCGCAAGCATGACATCATCAAAGGATTTTCGGACACTACTACAGAACAGACCTTTGGTCGAACTGCCAAATGGGCAATAGTCTCGGAGAAAATTGCGTCCGGGACCAAAAATATCTTTAGTCGGTTGGTAACACCAACCGGGACTAAAAGTCCCCGCCCAACGGCTCTGTAGCGAGCTTTTGCGGGAGTGACTTTTAGTCGGTTGGTGTTACCAACCGACTAAATATCAACCTTTAGTCGGTTGGTACTACAATCCGGGACTAAATCTTTAGTCTCGGATTGTAGTACCAACCTGGACTAAAGGTTGACATTTAGTCGGTTGGTAACACCAACCGGACTAAATGTCCTTCTATTTAAACTCTGTTTGGCGTTCGTCACGGGAGCCGAACGCCGTGGTCGCCGCCGGGACACGCCGCCTTCTTCTTGTCACCACGCACGAGCCGTTCATTCACTCAACCGTATTCACCGGCGTGTTCGCGGTAAGCTCGATGCTAACCCCGCCGTCCATTTGACATCTACCGACTGCTGTTCATTTTTCTTTTATTTTCGATTTTTGAATAGTACAGAGATTTGTGATTTTTGTATAATTAAATCTAGAGCTCCAAAAATTCTGAAAGTTTTTGTGTATGCTCTCTGACATGTATACTATCTATGAAAAATATGAAATGTGAAATTTGAATAATTTTTATATGTTATAAAATTGCCAATTAATTCATAAATGGAACTTTCATGATTTTGTAGGCCACAATAAATTTCCAAAAATCATGAAATTTGTTTTTCCACTAAGTTACACTGTGAACAGTCCATATAAAAATTTTGAGGCTATTTGGACAAAGTTGAATTTATACCTATTTTATGCTTATTTATTTAATTATTATTCCATGAATTTTGTAGGCTAAATTAATGATCCAAAATTCTGAAAATTGTTTTGCCATGACACATGATGGTGTTCCATGGCATGTTACTCAATTAGTTCATTAGAGAAATAGAGAATTTTGGTGTATTTTTAATTTCATTTGTTTACAAAAATGAGAATTTAATTATGTGATATGTCATATAATGCGACGATGACACGCCATTGGATGTACAATGCGATCGCCGCTCAAAGAGTTCATTGATGGTGTGCATTATTTCTTAAGAGTGGCCGAGGCAAACAAGCGGGATGGTTTCATGTCTGTCCATGTGCCCTGTAAGAATTTGAAGGAATATTCTAGCTCAAGGAGTCTTCACTCACACTTGTTGAAGTCGGGTTTCATGCCAAACTATATTTGTTGGACCAAGCACGGAGAAACCGGGTTATAATGGAAGAAGGTGAAGAAGAACAATTGGACCCCGACGACATTATTGTTCAATACGGTGACTTGATGATACTCGCAATGGCGAAATCAAGAAGAGGCAGGGGCAGAAGACACACTCGCTGAAGATGATGCTCTTGGTGATGTCATTCGTGATGCACAAAGAGATTGCGAAAGTGAAAAGGAGAAGGCTAAGTTTGACCGCATGCTAGACGATCACAAGAAATTACTATACCGTCCGTAGAAGATGGGCAAAAAGTTGGGTACAACACCGGAGTTGCTACAATGGAAGGCACGAATGGTGTATCCGACAAGGCATTTGGGCAATTCGAAGATCCAAAAAAAGATGCTTCCGAAGCCTAACGAATTGCCTGCCACTACGTACGAAGCAAAACAGGTCGTCTGCCCTTTGGGATTAGAAATCCAGAAGATACATGCATGTCGTAATGACTGCATCCTGTATCATGGCAAGGACTACGAGAATTTGGATGAATGCCCGTATGCAAAGCGTCGCGATATAAGATCGGCGAGATGACCACGGCGATGTTGAGGGCGAAGAACGTCCCAGAAGAAAATCCACGCAAGGTTATGTGGTATGCTCCTATAATACCACGCTGAAACGTCTGTTCGAAACAAGGACCATGCAAAGTTGTTGCGATGGCACAAAGAAGACCGTAAGGTAGACAACATGTTGAGACACCTGCCGATGGGTCCCGTGGAGAGCAATAGACGAGAATTCCGGAGTTTGCGGATGGCGCAAGAAACCTAAGGTTCGCTTTAAATGCGGATGGTATGAATCCTTTTGGGGACGAGCACTAGTCATAGCACTTGGCACGTTACTCTATGTATCTACAACCTTCCTCCATGGTTATGCATGAAGCGGAAGTTCATTATGATGCCGGTGCTCATCAAGGCCCGAGGCAACTTTGCAACGACATCGATGTCTACACGAGGCCATTAGTTGAGGAACTCCTGCTTTTATGGAGCAAATCGGTGTGCGTGTGTGGGATGAGTACAAGCAGGAACACTTCGACTGCGAGCATTGTTGTTCGTAACAATCAATGATTGGCCTGCTCTAAGTAATCTTTCGGAGACAGACAAACAAGGGATACAATGCATGCACACACTTGTTTTGATGACATTGACAGGTATATATTTGAAAAAATGTCGAAAGGTCGTGTACCTTGGCCATCGTCGTTTCTTCCTATGAATCACCAACTAAGAAAGAAAGGCAAGCATTTTAAAGGTAAGGCGGACCACCAACCAAGCCTCGCAACCGAACTGGGAGGATGTACTTGATATGGTCAAGGATGTGCAAGTAGTCTTTGGAAAGGGACAAGGCGAACACTTCCAAAAGATGCTAAGGACACGCACCCATGTGGAAGAAGAAGTCCATATTTTGGGAGCTACCCTATTGGCAAGTCCTAGAGGTCCATAACGCGATCGGCGTGATGCACGACAAAGAATCTTTGTGTGAACTGCTAGGATTCATGGATGTGTATGGAAAGTCTAAGGATTCACTCGAAGCACGAGCGGACTTGCGGCACATGAAAGAACGAGACAACTCGCATCGAGAGAAGACAGACGATGGGCGCCATTACTTAAGACTGCTAGCTTCACTCTTAGCAAAGAAGAGAAGGAAAGCATGTTTGAATGCCTAAACAACATCAAGGTCCCATCCGATTCTCCTCCAATATAAAGCGTATAATAAAAATGCCGAGAAGAAATTCCTACACTTAAAGTCCCATGATCGCCACGTGCTTATGACGCAATTGCTTCCGGTTGCTTTAAGAGGAATTATACCTCCACATGTACGTCGGCCACCGTGAAGCTATGTGCATTCCTCAATGCAATTTCTCGAAGGCAATCAATCCAATGGAACTAGCTACTCTGAGAATGATGTGGTTCAATGTCTTGTCGACTTTGAGTTGGTGTTCCTCCATCCTTCTTTAATATCATGACACACCTCCTAGTTCACTGGTCAAGGAGATTAATATTCTCGGTCTGTGTTCCTACACAACATGTTCCCCTTTGAGAGGTTCATGGAGTCTGAAGAAATATGTTCACCAGCGTGCTCGGCGGAAGGAAGCATCGCCAAGGGCTACGGGACGAGAGGAGGTCATTGAGTTCTGTGTTGACTTCATTCCCGACCTTGACCCGATTGGTGTTCTGAATCGCGACACGAGGGGAGACTTAGTGGAAAGGAACACTAGGGAATAAAACATATATCGATGCGAGGACGATTATTTCAATAAAGCGCACTACAGTTCTTCAAAACTCCTCCGTGGTGGAGCCGTATGTCGAGTACACAAGGAATTCCTACGATCCCAGTTTCGAGGAAGAATGAAGCTTGGATTAGGCGTCATCACATGGAAACTTTCAGCGGTTGGTTGCGAAAAGAATGTCGAGTGATGACAATATTGATGAGCAAGCGTATTTGTTAGTTAGGCAACCGTCGTGGCACATCCTCACGTACAAAGTGCGAGATAAATGGAAATACATTTTACACCGTAGCCCAAGATAAAAGGAGCACGAACCAAAGCAGTGGTGTCGCGTAGATGCCACGCACCCAAATGGAAAGAGGCAAACATATTATGGCGCATAGAGGAGATTTGGGAACTAGACTACGCACCTAATTTTAAAGTCCCTTTGTTCCAGGTGCCAATGGGTGAAGATGACCGGAGGCGGGGTAACGATCGACAAGGAGTATGGAATGACAACGGTGGACCTCAACAATATTGGGTACAAAGGCGAACCATTCGTCCTTCTGTCGATGTGAATCGGTGTTCTATGTGAAAGACACGTCTACAAAACCCAAGAGAGGAAAAATGACGACAAATCAACCAATGAGCCAAAACGCCACATAGTTCTTTCGGGGAAAAGAAACATCGTGGGAATTGAGGACAAGTCGGACATGTCGTAAGATTATGAAAGGGATGATCGAATCCGCCCTTTAGTGTGACCAAAGACCCAAGCATCTCGCTAAATGCCGAGGACACTCCATGGTTACGGCATGATCATAACCAAGGGTCATACGTCAAGAAGAAGTTCACCATCGTGCCGCTTGATATATAGTGATGTTTAATAAATAGTGTGTATTAGAGATTTTATGTAATAATTGTAACTTCAGATGTTTCTATCATATTTTTCTTGTTTTTTATCGTTTCAAATGAAATTCCTATTCGATAAAAGGACACATGTACCTCTGTGAAGCATGTCTTCTCCACTGGTGTAAAAATGACTTGAAATTTTTTTAGCAAGTATTTATGCCTTCAAATGAAATTCCCAGCTTGTGGTTTGAGCCCTTCATTTTGTTTATAGTTGGCTCTTCACTTCCCAGCTTGTGGTCACTATAAAAGTCGTTTGAAATGTCAATAAGATCTCTGTGCTTTCCTGGGACATGATCGCAAATGTTCTCAGCAAACATAAGGGGGGTAAACTCATATAATGTCAGGAAATGGTAAAGTGCAACTACTATGCAAAGGAAAAAATGGAAATTTCTCCTTAGTGGGGTATTGCTACATAAGGATTAAATTGCTTTTGGGGTTTTAAAAACGGTTAGTCAGAATTTACTGCACTTTAAAACAGGCCTAAAACAAGATGATCAAAGTAGCACAAAGGCTAATCAAGAAGACAAGAAGAGTAAAACCGCAAAAGTCGCGAATAAAGTACTAGTAGCAGTAGTAGTTCCAATCTCACCTATAGTTCCAATGAAATTCCTATTTGATGGTGGATTTCTCTCATCGCATTTGGACAATGAATGATGGAAAACCAAAAGATTAACGTTAAAATGATGCAAAACAAATTTCCTATCGAAAACCAATAGTTTTATTTTTAAAAACTATTATTTTTAAAAATTTATGCCTAATATTTAATTTATTATGCATTTAACAAGAATTAGCATATTTATACAAATAAACTTAATACAAAACCCAGCCCGGGACTAAAGGTTCTCTGGAAAATAGTGGCGGAAGCGAATAGTGGGGACCTTTAGTCGGTTGCTAACACACCGGGACTAAAGGTTCTCTGTGTGATAATTGAATAGTGGGGACCTTTAGTCGGTTGCTAACACACCGGGACTAAAGGTTCTCTGAAGATATGTCCCAGCGCAAAATTCACCTTTAGTCGGGCCGTGGCACCACCCGGACTAAAGGTTCTCTGAAAATATGTCCCGCAAAATTCACCTTTAGTCGGGCCGTGGAACCACCGGGACTAAAGTCCAGCCTTTAGTCCCGGTCCGTATTACCACGGGACTAAAGGTCTTTAGTCCCGGTTGGTAAAACCGCCGGGACTAAAGGTCCCAAGTATAAGCAACGATTTGTCTTCCATTCTTCCTCCACTTCCCATCGCGCGCCCTCTCCCTCGCCGTCTCCTCGCGCGCCCTCTCCCTCGCCGTCTCCTCGCGCGCGCGGCCGCTCTGCCGACCTCGCGCCGTCCGCCGGCGGCGTGCTCCCCGCCGTCTTCTCCGCGCGACCCGCCCTCTCCTCGCCGTCTCCTCGCGCGCGCGCCGCTCTGCCGACCTCGCGCCGTCCGCGGCGGCGTGCTCCCGCCGTCTTCTCCGCGCGACCCCACCTCTCCCCGCGCGCGGCGTCGTCTCCCCGCGTCGCCGGCGCCCTCCCTCGTCGCCGGCATCCTGACTGAGGTTTGAAGACGGTGAAAAGTGGTGACCGAACACCATTCAGCTAGCTTGAGCATTGTCCTCTCGAGTTTAGTTGATGTTTTGTGCAATCTTGTGCCCTAGATATCAATTGCAACAAGCTAGCATCTTTCTATAAATTTTACAACATGAGCTATATATTTAGTTTTCACTTATATCTTGTTAGCTCATTCTTTGGTTACATTAACTTACATCATCTTAGTGTGTGTGTTGACACCGATTTTGTCTGAAATTTAGAATATGAATAAATAATTATGTAAAAAATAATAATATCAAGTAAATAAATTATACTAACGGCTAAAATCCGTCACAACATAAAACAACTGAAAATTGTGAAGTAATTTTCTTAAGCAAAAATTGCTATGACGTACATGGACTAACTCACATAGTCCAACGGTCAATAATATTCCATCGACAAAAAACATCGGTGTACAGAATATTTAAGAATATTTGAAGTACTAGATGGGGCTTGACCTATGTGATGATACATTGGTCATATCTGAGCCAAATAGATGCATGCGTGCTCGCACACATGAATTATATGCGCGTGTGGATATGTGCTTCCTTTCGGAAGAACAATTTTATATTCTTGAATGATAAGTTTTATATTACGCGATATATTTGCGAAAATGGCCGACCGAATGACAACGTGGGCGATGCCATCATGGATATTATCAACAATGGCGCCTTACAAGGTGCCCAAGTCGAAGGTGATGACAACAATCAAGAAGTAGATGGCGGAGTCGATGCTTTGCCGATTATGAAGATGAGGTCTATCTACAATCTCTTATGTATCTACAATCTCTTATGTATCTACAATCTCTTATGTATCTACAATCTTTGTGTTTCTACATTCGTAGCCCTCCGGATCGACGACAACAACGGGAAGAGTAGAAATGTACGAGGCCCAAGAAGCCGTTGGAGGGTCGGTTCATTCTCTCGAATTCGAGGAGGATCACAGCAAAGTACTTGGACCACATGCACAGAAATTTGTCGACCATTGTGGGTGCCTTGTAAGGGACAGGATCCCGATCAATGCTCGTGAATGGAAGCAAAAGAAAGAGGCTCCTCATATTAGTTTTGTCTCGATCGTGACAAGGCACTAGTTTGGCAAGATGTCCTTCAACATTTCGCGCTCGTCTGAGAAGATGAAGCTTTGAAGGAGAGAGTTAGGAACTGGGCTATGAAGAAGATGGCCACACAATTCCGGTGTTGGAAGAAGAAATTGTACAACACATTTATCAAGAAGAACTGGCGCGATTTCAACACTAAGGCCTACGTCAAGTTGAGGCCGTTTTGGGATGAGTTTGTGCAGTTCAAGACATCGGAAGAGGGTGAGGCACGGGTGAGAAGGAACCAACAGAATGCCCGACAAAGCAATACCACCATCACTTGGGATCGGTGGCTACAGAGTGCCATTCCTAAGTGGGAAAGAATGGAACGAGAGATTCTTACCAAGGGATCGAACAGAATCAATCAAGCCTGAGCGCGCCAGTATTGGTTTTTCGGTCATGGGGAAGCTTTGGACCTAGAGACCGGAAAGATAGTGTATGGCGCAAAACTCCAAAGAGCGTGAAAGATTTGCTTATGCTCGAGGCTTGGTGAGAGTGGCAGTGGCACGAGCAGAGATAAGGATGAGTGACATACATGCCCGAGAGTCTGAACACGGTGGGCGAACAAGAGGCTATGGGAGGTGTCGTAGGAGCATGCCTTCCTAAAGACAAAGCCACCTATAGAAGCCGCCAGAGAAAGAAGGACGAGGAGGCGAGCGGATGCGCAGGATGGAGAAATGGTTCTTGAGTCACGGAAGTGGCTCGTGAAGCGATCTGAGAAAAAGCACTTGAAGCCAAAATGAATGAGGAAATCAAAAGGCAAGTGCGAGATAGCGAAGTTCCATCCAAAGGCAAAGCGCATCGAGCCGGAGTCAACATCACCCCCTCATCGGTTGAAAAGCGATTGCGCTTCCACAGAGGTGCGGTGATTCAAGATGGCGCAGGTGCGCTTCCCGTGGATGACATCACCGATCCTCTCACGACATGTGAGCTGCACATTCGAGAGGAATGCCACCGTCATGGTGGCTATCGGTGTTGTATCTCGTATCGACCCTACGAAGACACCAAGATGCCATGGGGCATTAATACCTCTGGATATGCTAGCGTATCGGTGGATAGAGTTGTGAAAGGTTATAGCAATGTGCGTCTTGACATTGAAGGAGGTGATGGGAGAAGACTTTAGGAGAAGCGGAGAAGACATTCATATGTTGGCGCAGCGCTATATCATTATTCTGGGCGTCACCTCCTCCTCCTCAACAACCTAACCTAGGTGCGGATGAAAGTGAACGAAACATTTTTCACTAATTATGTATTGGCTTAAATAACGGTTTACTCATACCACGTTGTTTTCACGTGAGAACCTCCCCAACCTAAGTCCAATTATCCATTCACCACCTGGTCACAGTGTTGCGGGCGATGACAATGAAGTGGAAGACACGGCTGCATCCCCACCGGCCCCATCTCCTCCACGACGGGATCCAATGCCGCCACCGGCCCCATCGCCTCCACGGCGGGCTCCAACGCCGACACCGGTCGCCCCATCGCCTCCACGGCGGGCTCCAACGCCGCCACTGGCCCCATCGCCTCCACGGCGGGCTCCAACGCCGACACCGCCCGCTCCATCGCCTCCACGGCGGGCTCCAACGCCGACACCGCCATCGCACGCTTCTCCACGGCGGGCTCCAACGCCGCCACCGGCCCCATCGCCTCCACGGCGGGCTCCAACGCCGACACCGGCCGCCTCGCCAAAGAAGAGGCCCACCCACAAGCAGCGTCGGCCCCACCGCCCAAGAAGAAAGCCTCGAGGAGAACACCAGCTATTTCTAAGGCAGACGAAACTTTCCTGAGAAGACCGCCGAGAAATAGATGCTTGATGTGAAATGTGGGCGGTTTCTTCGCGAAAGTCAAGGCTAAAAGTGAAGCGGCGAAACCACGAGAAGTACTTCTTCTTCGCGTCCGAAGTTCTAAGGCAAAGGGTGGGCGCTCACGAGAAAAAGTTACGTCATGCTCGTAAGGATTCGCCACTATCGGACTATGACCGCACTCTCACCAAGTCAATTGAGGAGGCGAAGAAGAAAGAGAAGAGAGCACGGAAGGGTGTTGCACACTCGGGAACAATCACGACAATCGATTGCCCCCACTAGTTATTGGGAATGAATATGGTTCAAACACGAGCGTGCTAGAACAGATATCCGAAGCGTGCATTTGGATCAACTTGATGAATTTTTATGAAACTGGTCTAAGCATTTCCCAAATGCTCGGCGAGCACACATCGAAAGTGCTCGGAAGTTGATCATTGGAAGAAGGAATATGTATATGGCAAGAGTCTATACAACCTGAAGCTCATGGAACTTCGTGCGCAAATGTACTTGTTAAACAAGTGGTACATGGCGGCATGTCGCAGAAAGCGGATGACTTTATTTGCGTCAAAATTATAAACCATCATTACTTCCGTGGCGATGACATTATAATGGTTCGGTTTAATGAGTTACACCAGCTATGCCACATGGGCGCTCTAGACAAATCTCTCATCACCGCTTTTATGCATGCGTGATTCTTTCTTTTAATAATCTCACTCTAGCATATGTATATGTATAAGTAATTATCCTCACACTAGCTAGCATGTCTATACATATGCAGAGACATGATGAGAGACCTCACACGTAGAAATGACAAGAACATTGGTTTCGTTGATCCATATATCGTATTCAAGGACCCAAACACTCCCACGATCAATGGAGACCTCAAATGGAGAGGAATTTTGGAGGTTCTTGATCAACCAAAAGAACAAAAGATTTATACTCTTCCCTACAACTTTGGGTGAGTGTTGTTATCGTGTGCACATTTTACTTTACTTACTCAATCCAACATAAAGATATATATGTTGACTCTATAAACAAATGCGACTTTCATTGGATCTCGATTGTCTTCGATCTCTCCGATACCATTTGCTAATCTATGACTCGTTGAGAAACCGCAGAACATTACCAAGATATGATAGACATTATCCGGGGTAACTTCGATCTTTAAATATTTATTCCTGCTCTTTAACTCGCAATAGTTAATTAACGATCCAATTATTGGGCGGGGTTTGGGCTTGGTTCGTTCACTACACCGTCCGGATCCGAAAGCGCCACTTCTGATCCACACCGATCGGATGTAAGTTGTACTAGCTCCCGCGTCTTTACCTTATCATGCTTGACTCACGCGGGGGATGAGCGAGTAATCTTTTATATCGTGCGATGGGTTCTACGGCGACCACCGGCAACAATTTGTGTGGATACTACGTTTGCGAGTTCCTCATGGTGTATGCAAAAGAACCCATCTACAGATGCAGAAAGTACGTAACAAGTATATATAATAAATCCATTTTATTTATTTGTTGCTATTAAATAAATCTTATGTATATTAATACTTCTTTCGTTTAATGCAAATTGAAGGAGATATGGTTGAAGGAACAGGTGTTGGATATGGACCGCCTCAAAGGAATTCAAGAGACAATCGCAGGATTTCTTAATGAGCATGTCCTCAAGCCCGGCACCGAGTTCTACTTTAACCTAGATGAACCATTGAAGCCAAACCAGGACGAACATTTGTATGACATTTAAGTGGAGGACAACATTTGTGTTGTAAATACCAAGGATGCATGAATAATTTTGTAAATTTTTTGTGCATATATATATATATTATACATATATATAGCTCCATAATATATATAGTTTCATACTTTATTTGTGTGTAATAATGTTCCAAACTAAATTATATGTGTGCGTATACATATATTAGCAATGAAGAATACGCATTTGAAAACCTAATGTAATTGTAAAACCAAAATCAATAATGAATTGAAATGGAAACAAAAAGAAAAAAACACCTTTAGTCCCGTTGGTAATACCAACCGGATTAAAAGGCCAGCCCGTGTGATCAGGCGGACCTTTTAGTCCCGGTTGGTATTACCAACCGGGACTAAATCGACAACTAGTCCCGGCTTGGGACCCGGGACTAAAGGTGAGACATTTAGTCCGATTTCCTAGTCCCGCTCTATAACGGGACTAGAGGCCCTTAGGCCCGGGACCAAAAGTCTGTTCTGTAGTAGTGGGAATAAGGTAAATAAAAAGGAAAATCTGACATGTGGGGGCCCTCACGTTAGTGACTGGGTTCACGGTGAACTTGGTTCACCGAACCGATCTGGACCTGGCTCGGGTGAGGTGGCACATGCGCACGCATGGCGCTGATGCGTGCCAACTGGGTAGACACACACGCAAAGGAGCTGAGGTGGCTGCTGACTCGGGCTACCACGTCGACATTGACGGCGAGCCCTTGGGCTCGTCCAGCACCGGTGAACGGCGGCGCGGCTCCGACAGTGAGTGGTACCAAGAGGTAGCCACGGCTATTGCGAACACAAGGGTGCACTCACGGGTGGTTGAGGTCAACTGTGACGACTGGCGGTGAGGTTCAAGCGGTGGAGCTCCTCGGCTATTGTCGAAGAAGACCTCCGGTGGTGCTCCGACGACGTGAAAGGGTTCAGGAGGTAGCTCGGCGACGCTGATCACGAAGGTGTGCTCCCTGGGGGTAGGACATCACCGACAGCGGCGAAATCCGAAGATGCAAAAGCTCGACCGAAAACCCTAGTTGAGGAATTACAGCAGCGCTAGGGCTCTAGAGGATCGGGGCTTTTGGTACGGCGCTCTCGCGATCCCGATGGTCCTATTTATAGGGACCGGGAGGGGCTAGGCGGCGTGCGATGGTGGAACCCTAAAAAGAGTCCGAAACCAACACGAGGAAATCTATGAGTTTGGAAGATATTCGGGATTTGATTTTGATCCGGATAGATGCGAAACGGTTAGACATAAGATTTGGAATGTTTTCTAGAAGGGGTTTACTTGGAAAGGACGCATTGACGCACGAAGCTTGAAGCTCGGCAATGGCGGATGCGGCAGACACGCACGTGGAGATGAAGGCGGCACGGAGGCGACGAAGCGGTGGAGTGGTCCTAGACGGCGTAGATCCCCTGGGGGTGGTCGTGGATGGCTGAGATCTATTGAGGGTGGTCATGGATGGCTGAGATCTATTGAGGGTGGCCGTAGGCAGCACAGATCTCATGGGGTGGTCTTGGATGGCTTGGATCTCACGGGGGTGGTCTTGGACGGTGGAGATTTCTTCAGAGAGGTCCTGGACGGTGGAGATTTCTCCAGAGAGGTCCTGTACGGTGGAGATTTCTCCAGAGAGGTCCTAGACGTCATGGATTCACTGAGGAAGGTCGTGAGCGGTGGGGATCTATTGAGAGAGGTCGTGCGGGAGGACTAGGGAGGTCCTGAGGCTTGGGCTGAGGGTTGGGTAGGATTGGGCCGGAGCCTAGGGGATTTGGCCCAAGGAGTTAATTGAGATTTTAATTAGTTTTCTAATTTAGAAAATACTAAGAATTCAAATAAGCAAAAGAAAATAGCAAATGAGCTCGGAAATTTTTAGAAAAATCTAGAAAATATATCTGAGCACATAGGATCCAAATAAAATAGTTTTGACTATTGTTCAAGTTGACTTTAATCATATTAAATGATTTTGCTATTGAAAGTCCATGTTTAAGCTTTTGAATTAAATCCAAATAAATCCAAATGGTGAATTTTCTCCCTACTAACTATTCAAAATGTTTTAAGGCTCAAAAAATTGGGATGTTACAAACCTTCTCACTTCATCCTTCTTCACATACTATTCATCACACACTCATCTCTCTCTCCCCCCACATTCACCAGTGATTCCCCTCCATTCTCTAGTAAGGCACCATGAGCGAAGCTCGCTACATGCAATGGTTACACACAACTATAGCAACCAAAAGTCTAAGGCATGCTAACGGCGAGCAACCATAGCAAGCGGTTGAGCACGGCCACAGGCTTATGCAGAGGCACCGAGCAGCGAGTGGTTGAGCACGGTCGCGGCTTCGTGTGGTGGTGGTGGTGGATAGCAAGCTGCGAACAGCCATGCGCGTGCAGTTAAGTGCTTCTACGGCCTCGTGCAGTGGGGACCCCATACACTCGCTATAATTATTTTTTTTTATTCAAAATTTTAATTATTTTTATTTGAGTTCTTATATAAATCAAATTGCTAAATTTATTTAATTTATTCTTCATTTTTTTAGGAATTTCACTTAATTATATTTTGTTGAAATTTATATCCAAATCAATTGCTATTTTTTCTTTAATTTTTATTCCAAATTACAGTTTGTCGATAATCGAAACACAGTTCCCTACGTGCTTATCCAGGAAAATGATATGAGAGCACAATCTACACGAAGACCCTTTATTGTTGTCGACACACTGAGTGTATGTATGAGAATACAATGGGACGTTACAAAATCGACGAACTTGAATCGGAATGATGAATGATGCTTATTGACTTGAGTATATATTTACAGAATACGTGGGCTATCCGCTTTATATATAGCTATTGAAGGGGTGGCAATTAATGACGCTAAAGACGCCTATAATTTTCATGCACATTCCTCTGTTGAGTCTTAAATCGTCATGTCTCCCGACCAGTTTGCTAGTCAAGGATTGCCCAAAACCGTATGACCTGGTCAGATGGTGTCCATAGCTGATCGTGTTATGACTTAAACTGGTCGTCGACCAGTTTTTTTTTTTTTTTTTTGCGAATCACCCAGTACAACACATAGACGCCCACACACACGCACACCACCACACGCACGCACTCCCACACACGACGCCTACTGAAGACCGGACGAGCGGAGCTTGAAGAAATGACGAAGTCACCACCGACGCCTCGTTTGCAATGGGTATGTCGCCTCCCATTGAAAGAAAATCCTTCTTAATAAGACACACATGGCCAAACCTGGGGTTTGAACCCTAGTGGGCTGGGGGTACAACCACCTCCACTAGCCACCCAAGCAAGGCTTGGTGGTTGTAGTAAAGGGTATTAGACTTTCTTTAAATACTAGTTATAAGTTTATAACCGTTATAGAGTTAGCCTATGATATATGGGCCTACTTTGACAAAGATTCTGACTTTAACCGAAAAGGTTGATCTGGTAAAAAAATCTTCATCACAGACTCACATTTATGTAGGGATTTTACTTTAGAATTTGTATAAAAATCAAATTGCTATTTTATTTTATTTTTTATTTCTAATTTTAGTAATTGTTTGTTGGAATTTGTATACAAATTAAATTTCTAATGTTTGTTTGTTTTTTATTCCGAATTATATTTATTTATGGATTTTATTTAGGAATGGTATGAAAATCAAATTGCTAATTTTATTTTATTTTTTACTCTGAATTTAAGTTATTTATGGATTGTACTTGACATAGACTATTTTTTTAATCTAGGCTATTATAATCTGGATCACTAGAATCGATGACGTAGTTTTTTTTTTTTTGCACCGATTAATATTGGAATTTCTAGCCGTTGAGAAATGAACGCAGTGAATTCTTTTAATAGATGACCCTATAAACTAGTATAAGTGGCCTTCTCGTCGTCGGTACCAGGTTGCGTACCAACGGTACGTAATTGTATCAATTTTTTATGGTCATGTGATAGCAGGATATTCTAAAGTCATACGATTTGACCAACAACCCATCACATCCAATCTGAACCGAGAGTCTCACCGAGTTGATATATCCATTCCAATTCTGACATCTAGTATGTACAAGATTGATGTGTATATACATGTATGGGCAAGGTAGAAGTCGTGTGGATTTATAAGAGATTATGTCACGTTTGACATGTTAATTATTCGCCTTAATAATGTTGAGTTATTAAGACCTCATAAATCGCAAACGGCTACTCAAGTGTCCAGAAGCCATCCCGAAGAGGCCAAGAGGCAACCTAATTTGGAACACGTAAGAACGAATGGACGGCTAATTAACACTCATGTACGTACGGTCGGCCAATCAATAATTCAATGCAGGTGGGCCGCAAATGCATAATGGAGTTAGGTTTTAGATGTATGCGTGCAAATTAAATGGAACAAATCAGATCGATCCAGGTTCATCCGCCACAAATTAATTAAGCTGCTGGAAATTAAGCATATTGTTTTCTCTCGACGGTACCCAACGGATTGAATTTGTGGAAATACATGAAATGATTAAGTCTTATTAGGATTAATAATAATCTTGATTTCGGAAACACTACGATTGTCTTAATTGGACGTTTGTTGTACCTCTTCAGACATGCAATATCGCAGTACACTTTTCTGAACATTAAAGGAGAAGGTGAGCTCATGGTACATAGTCCTAGGACTCGAACCGGGTGCATGGGGGTTAATTACACCTGCATCTGTCCACATGCCAGATGTCTCTTTTTTTCGACCTGCAGTAAAAAAATTTAGTACAAGTTTTTAGCTGCAATCGTACAAGTACTTAGTGCCACAATTTTTTATACTACAAACTAATTGAACTGTTAACAACTATTAGATGCTTACTTTCGATTAGACATCCGAACCTACGCAATATTCTCGTATATTATTTGATTTCTATTAGTATCAACAATGAGGGAGATTATAAACACCAAGTGGTCGTAAACTATTCTACGACCACTTTATATGGTCGTAAGTCATCCTACTGCTATTTCATGGTCGTAAGTTCTTCTACGGCCACCTATTGATCGTATGTCCTACTACGATCATCTTATGATTGTAAGTTCTACTACGATCACTTAATTGTCGTAAGTTTTACTACGGCCAGATCATTCACGACCATCCTATAGTCAATAAGAACTATAGACATGTGGATCACCAATCGACTAGGGACCCTATACACTTTGTCTAATTACATAGAGTAGCTAATATATATGTGCTATTATTCTCTGATATAACCCCACGTATTAATCTCCGCCTTTGGTATAACCACAAGGCGAACATGGGGTGTTGTTCCTCTGACAATAACTGCAATCAACGTGTGCAATTCATCAACCGTTGGGGTGTCTTTTGACATAGACAACAGTCACCCCCCTCAGACGCTATATAAGAGATAACGCCAGTGGACAGAGACAAGGACACGAGCAATAGAACAAACAAGAGTCATTAGTCTTAGCCTTCGGTGACTTCTCTCTTGTAACCACAATCAATACAAGAACACATGATTAGGGTTACTATTATCTCAGGAGAATGCCCGAACCTATTCAAAATTCCCTGTGTCTCATCTCTGCGTAGTCTCGAGCAAGGAGACCCCTTTCAGTATTCATTTCATAAGTTTGATATTAAAACATGGACAAAGGTAAACTGAAATAAAAGTTGGATACGCTGAAGTTATATTATATGCATGGTCCAATACTCAGAGCTGAGTCATCTTCTTACTGATTAACAACACCCTCAGAAATACATGTTCAGCAGCTCGGGCCCAGGTGTTATCTTATTGTGTGATATTAATATTGTCTCACAAGCCATTATACTGTATAAATATGGATACTTGACTCTTTGGATTATGCATGGTCCAATACTCAGAGCTGAGTCATCTTCTTACAGATTAACATCACCCTCAGAAATAGTACCTGTTCGATCAGCAGCTCGGGCCTCAGGTGTTATCTTATTGTGTGAAATTAATATTGTCTCACAAGCCATTACACTGTATAAACATGGATACTTGGCTCTTTGGAGAGAAGAAAATTAATTGTGATTTGGTCCTTCACTAGATGAACCTTGGTGAGGCCAGTTGTACCTAAAACATTCAGCTTAAGCTAGCCATATTGCTATCTAATGACATCGATCACCCAAGCAAAGAATAATTGATCCAATTGAGATGATATGATGCCTTTGACAAGAACTACAGTCCAGTTGCAATAATTCTCCACAAAAGTGAACCGAATCGATGTTTTTTTTTTTAAAAAAAAGAAGAAATTACGTACGTGTGATCAGTTTAGGCGCAATAACAGGACCAAAAAAAGGAAGATAGAGCTAGGAGGGCGCATATACGTAACATGAGAATACATAGCTAGCTAGGGCACCATATATATCACCAACTGATCCTTGAATAAAAATGCAGGTACAGTCTTGACTTCATTTTTACTGAGAAAACTGGAGTGAGATAATATATGTATATATGAGCCACACAGCCTCCGACAAGTGTGTACGTACATTCTTCTTGTATCGAAAGATGAGGAGTCTCGAGTCTTTTGACAAATAATCTCAAAGCCGTCTGATGAGTTATTTGACCTACCAAGGACAAGTCGAGGTGCTTTATTGTTTAGATTAGTCTACTGTTCGAATGCATCACAGAAATGTGCTTAAGGTTTTAAGCACATTACATACATTTGCATGGGCTAGTGATTTCAGCAAGTGATCAATTCTAGCGTGACATGCGTGTACAATATTAAACTACTCGAATAATTGTGATCGACGACCGGAAATTTTTAATTGATCCGAACGTACTATAATAATTTTCTTTGCTTGGGTGATCGATGTCATTAACCACCCGTATTCTTAAAGTTAAATTATGTAGGCCTCAAGTGTTAGGTTGTGTTACGAGCGTGTGCTGATCCTCCACTGCCACAATATAGATACTCGTTCTAGATAGAGCTCCGATATAAAGAGCTAGAGCTCCATATCGATATAAAGAGCTAGAATATTATTCTAGCTATATAACTATGTATATTTTAGTGAAATTAATGCTAAGATTTGGTATTCCAATTGGTGTACTTGCATGCATAATTTAGAGTATATGCGGAATAGGAGCGCAACTTGAATTGTTTGTGCTTTTTGAGAGAGAGAGAGAATTGATTACAAATAGGTAGTATTTGTTTTGGGAACTGTCTAATAAACAGTCGTAAGTTTTCTTAAGTTCAAAACAGTCATATTATGAACCGTAGGATGAGATCAGATATCATTCATCTTAGAAACATGCTTAAAAAAGAAACTTAGCATATATCTCAACGCATATCAAACGGCTCAAAAAACGACTGCTTTAAACTTAAAAAAACAGTCGCAAGTTTTTTAGCATTTCCGTTTGTTTTGTTGGCAATGCAACCTAACCTAGACAACATACACACCCTGGGCCGCGCACGCACACATGTCGAAACATGGCCTCTATCCCTATATCGTCATGAGTCTGCAGTAAGAGATCGTAGAATATGTTTATTATAGAACAAGGGCATGTGTAAAAGGAACATGCAAGGATTTTTAGGCTAATTTGGAGAGTTATTTTAGAACATATAGAGATTAGATGGTTGCACATATGTTATAGTCTCCGAAAATGGCTGTCCATTCTTTCTTACCAGAATATTCTGATCTCTTCATCTTTCCACGAGATTTGTTATTCCAGGTCTCTTTCTACCACTATACTTGGAGAATTCACTTACCAGCATTTTCAGGTACTCTTCAAAGGTACCAATTCTCCTGTTGACACGTCAAGAAATTAAAGAGAGATTGCGCATATCACAAGGAGATAAAAAGCTTCTTCTAGTGTGCCTCACCTAAAGGAGATTGTGATAAACCAATAATTCCCAAAGACACAGCAACTAGGATTTCTTTTGGAAAGAATATTATGTAATGGATAGAAATGAGAAATAATTTATGGCAGGCAGATGTGAAGGGGCATCATCTGACTGTTGAAAAGAATGGTCATGGTTTTTTGTACAGATATAAAGGTTTATTGGTTGTATATCTAGGACTATAGGACTGGTGATGTGATCCATACTGGTATTCCCCGGCAGAAAAGAAGAACACTGGTATTCCTACTTGGGAGTTGGGACACCTACTTATGTAAAAAAATTCCTTTGTTCAATGGAACTCCTTACTTTGCTCCGACACCAACTTCAAAATACAGCCCAGCCTCTTGCATAATAACAACCAATGTTTATGTAACACCCTGGCCGGCCTAACCCTGAGTCCGAATGCCATTCAACTACATTAACTACTAATTCAAACCACAAATTACAATAAATTCCGGCAAGTACATAACGAAAAAAAAACCCACAAAGGGTCACAATATCATACGAATAATGACATGTATAGCCAAGCACATTTATTTAAACTCTAGATAGCAAAGCAGAATAATAGCCCAAGAATTAAGAAAAATAATTAAATAGAGACTATTGAATGAATAAACGAGTTCCAACCAACCATCTAGAATTATCCAATGTCTATCATGTCCTAAAGGAATAAACACTACTACACAAAGGGTCATTACAGACGGTTCGTAATCGTCATCATAGACGGTTTTTGAACCGTCTGATTTATATGTCTGTGATAACAGGCGGTTTTCACAGACAGTTTTTGAACCGTCTGATTTATATGTCTATGATAACAGGCGGTTATCATAGACGGTTTTCAAACCGTCTGTGATAACCGTCTGTGAAAAACTATCACATACGGTTTTTGTTCAGAATCGTCAGTGATAGTCTATTTTCACAGACTGTTAACTATCACAGACGGTTCTTGTTCATAATCGTCTGTGATAGTTTTTTCTATTGCAAAAAACACTAAATGTATAGAACTTGAACCTAGAAAATAAAATATAAGGTATCTTAGACTAAATCATGGATTCATGGATACACTCATACACTGCCATTTCCCGAGCCTCCCAAACATGAATACACTCATACACATACACTTCCATTCATGGATACACTCATACGGATATACATACATGGATTCCCAACTCCCAAGCCTTCCAATAAATTTCTTAAGCCATGGATTCATGGATACACTCATACACTCATATACAAGTACCAATAGAAGTAGAATCTAGAGGAGAATTTAACAGAAATCTAGATATGAATCTAACACAAATACCACAAGCTCATATACACAAATCTAGATATGAATCAAACAGAAGCTCATATACACAAGCTCATAGTCATATACACAAATCTAGGTATGAATCTAACAGAAGCTCATATACACAAGTACCAACAAAACCTCATATACCAGAGACGTCGGCGTTAGAGGAGGACTGGAGGAGGCCGGCGTCGGCGTTGGAGGAGGACTATAGGAGGTCGGCATTGGCGTTGACTCTCGACTGTTGGGAAGACCGTGTCGGAGGTTGGGGACTGTGGGAGCAAGGGAGGACCGGAGCCCGGGAGTAGCAGGAGGCCGGAGCTGCGGGAGCGAGCAAGGGAGGATCGGAGGAGCAGCGACCAACCGGAGCTTGGAGGAGGACTGCGGAGCAAGGAAGGACCGGAGCTCGGAGGAGGACCAGGACTGCGGGAGTGCAAGACTGAGTGCGTCCCGCCTCGACTTGGCTATAACATATAAGGATAGCGCCAAAATATTTTGCCTCCCGCGCTCGCGTTCAAATTTTTTTGAACTCCCACGTTGTGAATCACAAGCAGTTTCATAGAAAAACCGTCTATGACGATATATCACAGACGGTTCGTATCACAAACCATCTATGATACTTCATAGACGGTTTTTGATATGAACCTTCTGTGATAAGTATCTCATCACAGACGGTTTGTATTAAAAACCGTCTGTGATTTTATCATGACTTGAAATTTTTCTTACTATCTGATTTTACCATGGCACACAATCCTCTGTCATGGCACATAATCCTCTATCATGACACACAATCCTCTGCCATGGCACACAATCCTCTGTCGTGGCACACAATCCTCACACAATCCTCTACCGCGGCACACAATCCTCTGCCACGGCACAAAGCAGAATAATAAACGAGGTGTCATCTTAAAAATATTTCATTCCTATTTATCATTATTTCAGTTTCTCATAATCATTCTCATCAGTTTCCATTTCACTCACTACTACAGAAAACGTCATCATAGACGGTTCGGAACCATCATCACAGACGGTTCGGAACCGTCTGTGTTTTTGTACGTCTGTGATAACTGGCGGTTATCACAAACGGTTAAAAAAACCGTCTGTGATAAGTCACAACACAGACGGTTCTTGTTACCAACCGTCTGTGATATCCACATATCACAGACGATTTATAATTAGAACCGTCTGTGATATCACCGTCTATGATAAGTCACAACACAGATGGTTCTTGTTACCAACCGTCTGTGATATCCACATATCACAGACGATTCATAATTAGAACCGTCTATGATATGTAGATATCACAGACGGTTCTAGTTATGAACCATCTGTGATATCTTACATATCACAGATAGTTCTAGTTACCAACCGTCTGTGATATGTGGATATCACAGACGGTTTAACAATCAAACCGTCTGTGATAGTTCTTTCGGCCTAACTATTTTTTTTTTTAATTTTCAGCTAGCCTCAGGAATTGCTAGCCATGCCCTCTGAAAACAAGCAGGCAGAAAATAGATACATCATAGATGAATCAATCATTGACAACTCAAAGTGATCATTTATAACTCAAAATCAATTACAAACGAATATGTATCAAATATTGTCGCTAGAGCTACAATTGAATTACAACTATTCAAAGTGAATTACAATTAATTAATCAATTGTTTCAAGGTCGTTCAGCGGTGTTGATGGAGTAGTGAAACTCTCCGTCAGCGTCAATGATCTCCGTCATGATGAAGGTGCAGAGCCTCCCTCGAACATCCAAGATCTCTCTTTGAACGAGTGAATCTAAATCTATATTCAAGCCCTGTAGCTAGCAAGAGTAAAGTAGTAAGTATATATATTTAAATTTATAATTAGAAAATAATTATTGCGAGATTGACCAACCTCAGGATCCTTCAACTTAGCACTCATGATTTTCTGCATATGATGGCAAACGTAGAATGCACATTCTTCTGCTTTTTGCTGGCGGCACTGCAAAAATAGAATTACATATATATAGGTATAGTCAGTTCGAGACGTATTATTACGAAGTATGATATAGGATTATTATGTTGTAGCACGTACCGAAAATCACGTCCTGTGATTAAGTGTGGCATTCGTTCCCTTGTATAGCCCTCCATCGACAACATAGGAGATGAACGACCTACATGTTTCCAAAAAGTTAACCTCGGCCATTTCAAACGAAGGAAGACTACAATAGAGTTATGTATGGAGGAAATGAGCACACCTATCGAGTACTCCTTGCACAAGGGTGAAGTCGTGGCTTTTGTTTAGTAGGGAATCAAGGTATAGTACCTGGTTCCTCTTTGGTATAATGACTAAAAGGATCCAGTGGTGCCTACACATATATGTCGCTATAGTCATTAAACCTAAGTTCGTGCTACGTATAAAATACAAATGAAATTTGTATAGCAAGTAGTGAAGCACTTACTTCTGGTTGTAGGGCACCATTATGTAGTCCTTGTCGTTTTGAGCAAGCAATCCTGTCGTTATGTATTTCTCGACGTAGGATGTGTCTGCCAAGATGGTTTGCTCGAGAGACCATGTGTGGATCGAGGAAACCCACCGGTTCTTTCAATCACCGGGCATTTTTAATCATGTATCTATACATAAGCAATGAGTTTTTATATTAATCGGTATTACGTGAATGTAGAACTTGATTGTACACACTTACAGTGTCCAACATCGTAGAAGTGAGGCATCGAGGGCTTTAAGGTTGAATAGGTCGAATAAGTCGTCGAAGCCCACGACGAATGGGGCCGGCTCGTGGAGGAAATACTCCTCCGTGTATCTGACGGTGATTCTATCAGCACACCCTTTCTCTTTGGTCTTGTGCAAGTACCAGCTATGCAAACTCTAACAACCTAATCCAGCGTAGGCTAATATTGTGGTGGTCACCAACGAACTTTCGAAAGAGTATTTCTTAGGGTTAGGAGGTGGAAGCGCCTTAATGTTCTTCAATTTCGATTTGTCCTGAACGACTTGCCCGCTACACGTCTTCCTGTGAGATGACTCGGGAACCGATACGGCGACACACTTTTTTTGTTCCTTCGGTGTCTTCTCCACGGGAACCGATGAGGCGGCTTCGCGCGAAGGTTGAGGTGCAGTCATGGAGGGTCCTGTTGGAGAGGCATGGTCGTGTCGAGATGGTTGGGGTGGAGTCATCAAAGGTTGAGGCGGCACTGCAAGGTCCAGGGCGATGTCCTTCTTGGGCCACTGGATAAAACTGTACACGACATCCCCTAGTGTTTTGATGTCGCTGCGTCGCGAATCTCCACGGACGGCGCTAAAATTGTCATGTACCATGTCCACCTGGACCCTAGCGTAACCGTCCGCCACCTGGGCACCGTGCTGCACAATCCCTTCCTTGCATGGATACGCCACCCCCCGCCCAGCCTCAATAGACATCCCAACCATCCTCACCTGGAGCGTGTAGTGTGTCGGCTCGTACAAAACGATACGCAATTAGCTAAGGCGTACTATAGGTCTATCTTTGGAGCATTCCAGAGATGTACATTACCTTGATGTCATCGATAGGTAATTGGACGTCATCATGTTCATAATTTTGCGTGGACGCGATGCTACTGCGATGTTGAGGAGGACTGGCTCCCAAAACAATGGGGGCGGCTTGCGACTGGTTGAGGAGTAGGAGTTGATTCACTTGGTTCTGCAATCTTGCTATCTTTTCTTCAAATTTTGCAGTAAACACCTGTTCTCTTTCTTCAAATTTTGTAGTAAGCACATGTTCCAACACTGTGTTGTACTCGGCTTTGGATCTCTTCCCGTGCAGTAGTCGTCTGTGAATCCATCCCTCTAAGATACGTTAACCTCTTTGCCTCGCGTGCGACCCGGGTGCTCCTTGTTTCCCAGGGCCGTAGATAGTATATCCTTCTCCCTGTCTGCTTGGAAGGAGCCTTCTGAACATGCGGAACTCAATTCTTGCTGCAAGAGGTCATCATGTTATTATAGACATTATGAAGTTATGGACTTATTAACAACTAGGTAGTTCAAGACATATTTACTACACGGTTGGCCACATCCTGTCTGGGTTTGTGAAAGAGATTTCACCAAGACGTGACTAATGCCTCGCGAGAGCGCTGCCTCGTCGTGATCTCAAAGAATGGCCTTGTTTCGTTCTCGCCCTCCGCCGTCCATTGCGCGGTTTTACCGCGCACTCCGCCGTGTCGAGTTTGTGGGGTGAGTGTTCAAACATTTGCTCAAAATATAGCGTATCTCATCGCTTCTTACTTGTCATTCCTAGTTCTGCACTCATCCTACTTCACTTGGATTTATTCTCATCGACTTCCTCTTGTTTTCAAAATTTTAGATGGCCGCCCGTCGCCACTGCTCTTGGGACTTTTCTTAACGGGAGAGAGCGCGCTGTCGTGATCTCAACAAATGGCCTTGTTTCGTTCGTCCTCCGCCTATCTTCATGGGCCTGATGACTCGTGTTCTGACCGAGAGACCCGAGCATGGAGGTTTTCCTCATGCTAGGGCGGGTGAGTTCAATACTCACACCTTCAAGGCCGAGCACCCCAGAGCCGTGCTTTGATGTCGCCCAGATGTAGCACGACTCGCCGCGCCTCGCTTGTGCGATACATGGAGACCTTCGCTAAGGTCGCCTTCGCTTCAACTGTGAGAGAGCGCGTCGCCTGTGATCTCAAAGAAATGGCCTTGCTCCTTCTCGCCCTCCGCCCATTGCGCTGTTTTACCCGCTGCACTAGCCGTGTCGAGTTTGGGACACTTCGATTCCTCCTCACCAGCACACCCTCCGTGACAACATGTTCGAGATGATGAAGCTCACCGCGAGGTAGAGAGGGAGAGACCCATTGCGCGGTTTTACCCGCCCGTACCCGCGAAGGTCGAGTTGTGTGGACGCAGACCCGACCGCCGCGATTCGACGAGTCCGACCGCGGCGCGGCTCGTCGTGATCTCGACAAATGGCCTTGTTTCGTTCTCGTCCTCCGCCGTCCATTGCGCGGTTTTACGCGTGCCAGTGTCGAGTTTGTGAAGGTGAGTGTTCGTGTTGCAGCACTTTCTCCATCTACCTTTGTAGGCGTTGTGTTTTGTATCTCGTGTCATGGCTTTGCATGGCCTATATGTCAGGTCCTAGGAGTCATGTAACACTTACCCCCTAATATTAATGAACTGCAGCCATTCGGCTTTGTATCGCATTTGTGTTGTTCGCTCAATTTGATTTCTTTCTTCGTGTGTGCTTTAGAGGGCTAGTGAACCTCATATACCACCCTCTAGTTCTAAGCCTTAGCGCTTCTTGAGATGGCACCAAGGAGAGCCATGCCTACCGTGGTCCATTGCGGCGGTTTTACGCCCGTGCCAGGTCGAGTTTGTGGACAAGACCTACCTCCCACCGCCAGAGCATCCAACAATGGCACAAGTTATGCAACAACAAGCCCAAATCCTTCAAGCCTTGCTCGCTAATCAACAAGCAGAGCAACCGCCCATTGCGCGGTTTTACCCATCTAACCGTGCATCGCCAGATGAACCCCGAAGCGTAAGATTGGCTCGTGGATACCGAGAAGAAGCTTCGCCAGCCCGATGCTCGAGGAAGATAAGGTGGACTTTGCCACGCACTGCTTGAAAGGAGCCGGCGCTTGGGAAAACTACCTCGCGCTCAAGGTGGTGAAAGCCCAGCGGCGGAGAAGAAGAAGAGGCAGCCGCATCCGCGATCGGAGATCAACAGGACCCGCCATCGTCGGGCAATTCTTGAAAGTACACCGATGAGACCGCACTGCGCAGGCAGCCAATCTCCCGAACGAAGTTCAAAATCGCCAGACTCAACTTTGTACCCGCAGTACAATGAGGCTAAAGAAGAATGAATTCGTAACTCTCAAGCAAGGTCAAATGACAACAACGAATATCTAACCAAGTTCAATCAGCTTGCTCGCTACGCCCCAAAGGACGAGCCGATGAAGAAGAGAAGATTGACCGCTTTGTGGAGGGAATGCGGGGATACGAGAAGCCGCTTAGTCCGAGAGCCTTGTGTGTCGCACTTTCTCAAGAAATTCGGTAGCCGCCTTCATTTGCACAAAGACGCCCCATATATCCCGCGATAAGAATTTATACGCTTTGAAGAGCGTTCGACCCGTGTTCACGTACTTTGTGACAAGCACGCCTTTGAAGGTCCTCCATGCCTTTCCCATCGAGAGCAACGCCGCTGCTCCACGTGCGCTGGGAAAGTGAACGATTTTAAAACTTCGCCCCACACCCGCGTCTCCGATCATCCGACACGTTGTCCCAACTCGGTGTGGTGATGGGGACCCGCTCCCTTCCAAGTATCCCGCGGATGGTCCGAATCTCGCCACGCTTTGGGGGACTCACAGGATCCCATTGGCATTGACCTCCGTGGCGGTCATTAGGCCCGAGGAATTTTCGATATTCCTCGCCATCTCGCGTCGCACGCACTTTCCTCGAGATCCGGACGATTCGCGACGCCGAAGACGGTGCGGACGCCATGTCGCTTACTTGCTATCTATATATGCACGAAGTAATATGCTTAAGCTCTAACTGACCAGATTCAAGCAGATTTATTCAACTTAACCTATGCTGGACCACATGTATAATCAAATGTAAATCATTCAAGTCATTTAACTTGATTGAAATGCAAAACATGTACCACATGTATTTGAATGAAATTAGCACAGAGCTTAACTAGAACCCGAGCCCATCTTTGCCCGAGCCTACTTCATCGAGCCCGACACACTGGAATGTACCATTTGCTTCATGCTGTGGAGGATTGGCATGAAGCAAAGGTACACTCAAGTGTGTCAGGATCGACGAACAAATGCTAAGCAAAGGTTTAATGCTTCATGTACAGAAGACATAGAAACAAAATAGAATCAAGTAATATTGTAGAGCTCAAAATTTACTCGCTATCTATATAAATAACTAAAATTGCGTTGTAAACAAATTAATTATATAAAGAAGAATTGATGATAGTTTGTGCTCTCAGAAGAAGAGTTGCAAAAGAACAACTCTTTGCCATCTCAATCCTATTGTCTATACTCTTCATTAAATGAATATGATAATATAAATTCAAACTATGAGCTCTAAACAATACTTTGCTTAATCATCAAATGATCTCAATCATACTAAAAATGATCTTAACTATCACATTCAATCTCAAGATAAGACAAAGTTCATCACAGAGCGAACTGAAGAATCAAAATAACTAGCATTCAACCGAAAGTAACCAATTAATGAAGATATCAAATTGTGATAGCAAGTAATACAATAGAGCTCAAGAATGAACTAACTATCACATTCAATCTGAGTATAAGACAAAGTTCATCACAGAGCTTGTCAACAAAGCCCACTAATCAATTTGCAAATCTTTAGTACTAGATTCAATTCACAGATTATCAAAGACTATCAAAGTCAATATATCCACCGGGACAACAGAAGGCACTTTGTTATGAAAAACAGAACAGAGCAATGATATCAAGACAATCATAATATCATTTCAGCAATAAGCCTTATCCACAGATTGAGAATAACTATGTATCTCACAAAGATCAACTAGCTCATACAAGGATAATCTGAACTATGCAGAACTGACAACAAAAGGAATAAAGCTATATATTAAACCTAACAATAGAAAGCCAAAGTGATGCACAAATGTAATATAGGAATACTCACAGAAGCTTTATCCACAGATTGAGAATAACTATGTATCTCACAAAGATCAACTAGCTCATACAAGAATAATCTGAACTATGCAGAACTGACAACCAAAAGGAATAAAGCTATATATTAAACCTAACAACAGAAAGCCAAAGTGATGCACAAACGTAATATAGGAATACTCATAGAGAGGATGCCGCACAAGAACTCACGGTGCAAGGAGGAGGTCGGTGCAGGGGAGGAGGCCGACGCGGGGAGGAGGGAGGCGCGAGGGAGGAGGCCGACACGGGGAGGAGGACGGCGTGGGGAGGAGGCCGGTGCAGGGGAGGAGGACGGCGCGGGGAGGAGGCTGGTGCAGAGGGAGGAGGCAGACACGGGGAGGAGGCCGCGCGTCGAGGCGGCGGCAGTGTCGTCGATGTCGGGGGCAGCGGCGTCGGGGCTTACGGTCGGGGAGGTGAACGGGCAAACCCTAGAGGAGGCGACAGAGCGCGCGAGAGCCTAAGGGGCGCAGGAGAGGAAGTGACGAGTAAAGAGCAAAACCCTAACGGTGCGCCTCCTTATAAAAAGGCTATCACAGACGGTTCTATGAAAGAACCGTCTGTGATACGTTCCATATCACAGACGGTTTCATACTACAACCGTCTGTGATATGGTATATCACAGACGGTTCTTTAATAGAACCGTCTGTGATAGCCTTTTTATAAGGAGGCCACCTGTTTTATTCTTACTCAACTCATAACATATTTGACTTCAAAAATTCATATCTAATTCAACTAAACTCCAAATCAAGTGAAACTAATTTTGATACTTCACATTACAATGAACGTCCACATTGACATCAATATAAAAAATGACAGGTTCATATATAACACATTAACACATGACAATTCCACGTTGACATCAAAATATACGTACGAGAGATTACAAGTTCATAACACATGATGTTATGGAATAAATTAATTACAATGGAGTAAATTCTTAATTAAAATATAGCCCTTCATGATGATCGACGCGCATATAGCTAGCTTCCTCACTGGGTTCTTCCTCGAGCCTGATGCCGTCTCCGAAAGGAGGCAACTCGTCAAATTGATTGTATTCTTCCTCGTCCACTATATTCTCAACTCCGACAATCCTTCTTTTTCCATGAAGAACTACGTGGCGCTTCTTATTTGTCGGGTCGGTTACATAGAAGACTTGAACAACATGGTTAGCCAATTTAATGGTTCGCCTTTGTATCCGACACGATCGAGGTTCACGGTAGTGACACCGTACTTGTCGACCTTCACCTGTGGGAGATGGACCCAACGGCACCGAAATAGGGGGATTTTGAAAAGCACGTAGTCGAGCTCCCATATCTCCTCTATTTGCCCATAGTACAAGCTCCTCACCCATCGGTCATCGAATGCATCTATGCGACACCGCTGCTCGGATCAGTGCTCTTCCTATCCCGAGTTGCCGATAAAATGTGTACCCATTTATGTCGTATCCTTGCCATGTGACAATTATAAATTGTGACCCTTTTGCTAACCATAGCAACGTATCATCACTTGATGACCTCCCAGTGATTTGCACCTTTAATCATTCGTTGAACCGACGATTGTGCTCTCTCGTGATCCAAACCTCCGACCGTCCGGATTCGCTGGCGCATTCATGTCTTTGTGCTCGTCGATGTACGAGGACATTTGGGTCATGTGTTGCAAGACCGTGAAATGAGCTTGAGCGTACGAATCCAGATCGGGAGTGATTGATTTCCTTTCGATGGTCCCGATACCATCTAGCCTTCCCTCATGACGAGATAGAGGCACACCTATCGGTTCCACCTGAGCCATGTAGTTGACGCATAACTCAATGACCTCTTCGGTTGCATAACCTTCGATGATGCCGCCCTCCGATCGAGATCGATTCCGTACGTAGGACTTGAGAATTCCCATATACCTCTCGAATGGGTACATATGACGTAGGAATATAGGGCCGCATATCTTTATCTCTTTCACAAGATGAACAATGAGATGGACCATGATATCGAAAAATGACGGAGGGAAATACATCTCAAGATGACATAGAGTCGTCACCACCTCGGCCTATAGAGCATCTAGTCCTTGGGGATCGATGACCTTCTGAGCAATTGAGTTGAAGAAATAACACAGCCTCAAGATTGCCACTCGGACCTTGTTCGGCAAGATACTCCTAATTGCAACAGGAAGCATTTGTGTCATCAGCACATGACAATCATGAGACATCATACCAATTAATTTCAAATCTTGCATAGAAACAAGTTTCTTAATGTTAGCGGAGTAACCAGACGGGACTTTGACACCATGCAAGCTCTAGCATAGTTCATTTCTCTCGGCCTTGGACATAGTGTAGCAAGCTGGTGGAAGGTATGTTCGTCCTTTATCGGTCTCTTTCGGTGCTAACTCGGTCCTTATGTTTATATCAACCAAGTCACGCCGTGCGTTAACACCATCCTTTGTTTTGCCACTAATATTCAGTAAGAGACCAATCAAGCTATCACATACATTCTTCTCCACGTGCATGACGTCGATGCAGTGACGAACTTCTAAGTGATCCCAATAAGGCAAGTCCCTTCCCAAGCACAACATCGATATCCTTAACCATATCATAAACCTCTTTCCCTCTAAAAGCCCTTGGAGCTGAACTGTCATCCTTATTTTCGTCGAATTGTTTCTTCATCTTCTGGTATGGGTGACTCCTGGGAAGGAACCTACGGTGACGCATATATACAGTTTTACGCGAGTTGTTCAGCCATACACTCTCCGTAGCATCTAAGCAGTGCGGACAGGCTTTGGCTCCTTTCGTACTGAAGCCCGACAGGTTACCAAGAGTAGGAAAATCATTGATAGTGCAGAACAATATGGTGCGTAAAGAGAAGTTCTCTCGTTTGTACGCATCCCATACTTGTACCCCTTCATTCCACAGTGTCACAAGATCATCCAGTAATGGTGCTAGGTACACATCAATATCGTTCCCAGGTTGCTTTGGCCCTTGGATAAGTAGTGACATCAAAATGCACTTCCGCTTCATACACAACCAAGGAGGAAGGTTGTACATACATAGATTCACAGGCCAGGTGCTATGTCGGCTGCTCATATTACCGAAAGGATTTATTCCATCTGTACTCAACCCTAACCTTATGTTCCTCGGTTCCTCACCGAACTCTTTGAAGGTCCGATCGTTTCTCCACCGCGTAATCACAGGTGTCTTAGCTTTCCATCTTTCTTACGCCCTCCGAGTGCCAACGCAGCAATCTTGCCTCCTTTCACTTCGCAAATAAACGCTTCAAACGTGGGATCACAGGCAGATACCACAACATCTTAGCAGCAGTTCCTTGCTTCACCTTAGCAGTATTCTTACGCTTGTGTCGGGATGCTTTGCACACGGGACATACATGCAAGTCTGCATACTCTTTACGATACAGGATACAATCGTTCGGACATGCATGTATTCTTTCTACTTCTATTCCCAATGGACAAAGAACCTTCTTGGCTTGGTAGGTGGTGCTGGGCAACACGTTTCCCTCCGGAAGAATGTCAGCTAGGAGACCTAACAACGCCGTGAAACTCTTGTCGGACCAACTATTGCTTGCCTTCAATTTCAGCAGTTTAAGTACGGTTGACAATCTTGTGTATTCTGGCTTGCAGCCAGGGAACAAAGGTTTCCCCGAGTCCTCCATTAAGCGCTCGAATTTACAAAACTCTCCTTCACTGTAGTTCCCGTCTGCATCGCGTAGCATCTGATCCAGATTGTGATCGTACGACCTATCCTCATCAAAAGCACAGTCCACATCCGGTATATCGTTGACTTCCTCGGCGATGTCATCATTATTAACTTACTCGGCGATGTCGTCATTATTAACTTCCTGTATAATCTGCTCTTCACCATGACTGGTCCAACATGTATACCCTTTTTTGAAACCCCTTCGAATCAAGTGCCCTACGATCTGCGCTGGGTTGTTAAAAATCTTCAGATTACCGCAATTAATGCATAGACAGTACATAAATTATATCCCCGTATTCAACATATCCTACTCTGCGGCTCTTTTAAAAGCAATCACTCCATTAATGTACTCTTCACTCACACGGTTCGCACCGTACATCCAGTTTCGGTCCATCTACGCTACGCATGTAACAATTAGTAGTGTTAAATTATATTAATAAATTGCAAATACGTTACTCCTCCTATTAACCAAATACACTAAAATTGATTAAATATTAACCTAGAACAAATATAAAGAGTTACAGATCGTTACCCTCGGAGCTCACGACGAAAATTCCAAATATCCCGCGAGATTCCTCACTGGCCTTCTCCTTCAGGCCACAGTGCTATGTGAGAGTTAAGTGGACAGGGCAAGAGAAGATCCACAGCCGAAATACACCTCCCCCATAAGCTTCTCCCTCTCATAAAACACCCACTGCCGAAACTCCCTCTCATAAAACACCCACTGTCGAAACAAAGCACTCATTCACAACACCCAAACCGAGAGCTACCACCAAAGCCAAGCCTCACAAAGCAAGCAATATGCAAGCCAAATAGCCATAAGTTGCCAGGGCAACCCACAACCAAGAACAAGGCAAGCAAAACAAGCAAGCCTCCTACAGCCACCACAGAGCAAAGCTTCTCAAGCCACTCTATTCCAATCAGAGGCACTAGGGTAGGGGGTCTGTCGGGTCCTAATATTTATAGGGATGGCATATCACAGACGGTTCATAATAAGAACCGTCTGTGATAGTGCCTCATCACAAACGGTTCTTATTAAAGAACCATATGTGATAAGATATCACAGATGGTTCTATTAAAGAACCGTCTGTGATACGTTCCATATCACAGACGGTTTCATATCACAACCGTCTGTGATACTTCACAGACGGTTGGTAGAAGGAACCGCTCGTGATGAGGCACTATCACGCATAGCTTATTATGAACCGTCAGGAAGTATCACGACGGTTGGTAATAAGAACCGCTCGTGATGAGACATTATCACGCACGGTTCCAAAGGGAACCGTCTATATAAGTTCAACACGATGACTCCTTTGGAACCGCTCGTGATGAGGCGCCTAGTATGACCTCACTACTACACACATCTCATCACGCACGGTTCGAATAAATATCACAGACGGTTCCAACCGCTCAGGTTTTTGTACGCTCGTGATAAATGACGTTATCACAGACGTTAAAAATCCGTCGTGATAAGTCACAACATAGACGGTTCCACTTATATAACCGTCGTGCTATCTAATTATCACGACGGCTCGTAAGGTCATCGATCCCGGCGACTAGATGCTCTGGTAAAGCCGAGGTGGTGACGACTCTATGTCAACTTGAGATGTATTTCTCCGTCATTTTTCGATATTATGGTCCATCTCATTGTTCATCTTGTGAAAGAGATAAAAATATGAGGTCCTGTGTTCCTACGCCATATGTACCGTTCGAGAGGTATATGGGAATTCTCAAGTCCTACGCACGGAATCGATCTCGACCGAGGGCAAGATCATCAAAGGTTATGCAACCAAGAGGTCATTGAGTTCTCGTCGACTACATGGCTCGTGGAACCGATAGGTGTGCCTCTATCTCGTCATGAGAGAAGGCCGATGGTATCGGGACTATCGGAAGGAAATCAATCACCCCGATCCGATACGCACGCCAAGCCCATTTCACGGTCTTGCAACACATGACCCAACTGCCCCGCACATCGACGAGCACAAAGACATGGTACGCCAACGTAATCCGGACGGCCGGAGGTTTGGATCACGAGAGCACAACCGCGGTTCAACGAATGGGTAAAGGTGCGAATCATGACTCGAGGTCATCAAGTGATGATACGCCGCTATGGTTGGCAAAGGGCCACAATTTACAATTGTCACATGGCAAGGATACAACATAAATGGGTACACATTTTATACGGCAGCTCAGGATAGGAAGAGCACAGTCCAGAACAGCGGTGTCCGCATAGATGCATTCAGTACCGATGGGCTGAGGAGCTCGTACTATGGGCAAATAGAGGAGATATGGGAGCTCGACTACGTGCTTTTCAAGATCCCCCTATTTCGGTGCCGTTGGGTCCATCTCCCACATGTGAAGGTCGACAAGTACGGCGTCACTACCGTGGACCTCGATCGTGTCGGATACAAAGACGAACCATTCAGATCAAGCAACCAAGTTGTTCAAGTCTTCTATGTAACCGACCCGGCAAATAAGAAGTGTCACGTAGTTCTTCATGGAAAAAGAAGGATTGTCGGAGTTGAGAATGTAGTGGACGAGGAAGAATACAATCAATTTGACGAGTTGCCTCCTTTCGAGACGACATCGAGCTCGAGGAAGAACCAATGAGGAAGCTAGCTATATGCGCGCCGATCATCATGAAGGACTATATTTTAATTAAGAAATTACTCCATTGTAATTAATTTATTCCATAACATCATGTGTTATGAACTTGTAATATGTCGACGATATTTTGATGTCAACGTGGAATTGTAATCGCCCGCCCTTGTGGACCGTATATTTTGGTGCATTAAAATTCATTTAATTTGGAAAATAGTCCACCGCACCACCTTTCTAGAAACCTAAAAACTAAAATTTTCTCGCAAATAGTCTAACACTTTTGCAAAGAAACTGTATACTCATGCCTAATCCTCGCAATGCCATCGCAGAAGACGATGTAGTTGTCCCACCCTTCCACACCGCAGCCCAATGCTCGTGCACCGGCCATCCTCCGATAAATACCACACCCGCCCGTTGGCTCGCCTTCTTCCCACGCCGCCACCGACCATGTCCGCGGCGAGCCTCTCGCACCGCCGCACTCCCGGTTGGTCTTGGCCATCTCGCACCCGCCCGGCCGGCTCGCCCTCGACTGGCGATGTAGTGCTTCCCAACGCCGCGCGCCTCGCCGCCGTAGAGGAGGAGACCGAGCACATAGGCCGCGCCTTGGGCGGCCACGCCGCCTGCTCAAGGAACATGAGGCGCTACTGCATGTCTTGGGGCGCGAAGACAAGCCCGAGGCCGACGATGAAACAAGCCCCGGTTGTTGCCGGCGCCGCCAGTGGTTGACGACGGCGAGGTAGCGCTGTTGTCCCGCCACTTCATCGCCTCCTTCGCTCCAGCCGCCACGCGCCCCCACGCTGCGTTCCTTGACACCTTGTACAAGGCCTTGCAACTATACGCACATACATTCAAGATGTTAGAATAAATAGTAGTATGTACGCACGTATATTGTAGACATAAAGATGTACGACGTTAATCGTAGGTTGCATAGGTCCTCCATGGGTCGAGAGAGCTCGCGGCCACGCCGACGATGTCGACGACGACATCGTGAGAAAGAGCGGCGATCACCGACCTCCTCGCCTTGGTGCTTGGCTCGACGCTCGCATGCTCACCTTGGCGATTGACGTACTCAAAACCGTGAGACGAAGAGCGATGGGAGGAGTTTAATCTTCGTGAATTATTCGCCTTATATAAAGAATTAGGAGTAATCGCACGTGAGACGAAGAGACGATGTATCGTCGGCGGCGAGACGAAGAGATTTGTCGCGATGGTGAAGAGACACATCGCGCGGGAGAAGAGGTTGGATATCACGACGGCTCTAAATAAAACCGCTCGTGATAATAATATCACGCACGGTTATTTAATAGAGCCGTCAGTGATAGTAGCTTATCACGACGGTTTAAAAATTAAAACCGCTCGTGATACTTCACGACGGTTTTATTTACAAACCGCTCGTGATAAGTTGTCTCATCACGAGCGGTGCATATTACGAACCGCCAGTGATACTTCACTGACGGTTCTTATGTACCGTCGTGATATGTCCTCATCACGACGGTTCTTTTACCAACCGCCCGTGAAGTATCACAAACGGTTGGTAATAAGAACATGCTCGTGATGAGGACATATCACGACGGTTCCTGCATCGTTCCAAAGGGAGCCGTCAGAGGTTCAACACGCACGGCTCCTTTGGAACCGTTTGTGATGAGGTGTCTGCTATTGCCTGTTTTGTAGTAGTGCCTGTTTTGTAGTAGTGACTTCTCATTAATGCAATGCTCATGCTTATGTCTTAACTCATCTTTTGCTTATACCGGAATGGCAGAGTGTAACACCCATCGGTGTTCACTCACGCCCGTATTCTTTAATGCGGGGACCAATTACCCGTACTTTTTTATATAGGGATCTTATTGCCCATATCTTACATATGGGGAACTCATTCCACTCCTGTGGATTACATCTTTCCATCATGAATGCTCAACATGTAATATAATGATTATTATCTTTCTTCATTAGCAATTGATATAATCATCATTCTTCCATAATCATCATCATCATCATCATCAATTTATCAGAAGCATGTGACCAATATAAAATAGGCATAATTCATATGAATAATCATAGAAAGTATTCACTTAACCAAATAATAATATCAAACACTCAAATACCATTCTAACATGCACTTGTCTTTCTAGCTGCAACGATCGGGATGATTTGAAGGTGACAACAATCCCGAAGCCACTTCGCCTACAGTAAAAACCCAACTCAATACAAGATACAGAAATACAAAACAATACTTAATCGACAACGCTCCTACATGCTCTCCAATTCCACAACTTCTCCCTTTTACCAGACAGTCTCCCTTGTTGTCCCGGTACTAAAATTGTCATAACTTTTAGCTCCCACATCGTAAAATAGCAAACCATAACAGTTATGGAATCTATACAAAATTTTCTACAACTTCTTAGGTGGTCAAAAGTCCAGATTAAATCATCTAAACCCCCATTTTTAACCCATAAGACAGATCTGTCATCTTCTGGACAGCAGACTTAATATATTTATATATTTTAATCCACATATGCAAATATATTGAATTATGACTTTTTAGAAACTAAATGGAATTATCTACCACTTCCTAGTTAAGCCCAAAATTCAATTCTACCATTAATTGAGTCAAATTAATGTTTTCCCATGACTGCGTCCAGCAGGAACCCGGTTCTGGACTACAGTCTACTAAAAAAATCGTAACTTATGTTCTACTCGTCCAAAAACCCTGTTCTTGGACTCTCTGGAAACCTTAAGAAATTACCTACCCTTTTCACGTAGATCAAAACCCCAGATTATTTCATGTTCTATTTTTAATTTACAGATTAATTCGTGCTGCCAAATTACCCCGAAATCTGGACAAAAATATTTCGAGGCTATATCTTTTCGCTCGCTACTCCGATTTTAATAATCCATACCTTCCGGAAAGCTAACACGATAACTCAACTTTTCTCAAGTTATATCAAACTCTAATTCCGAGTTTAAATACCTCTAATCATCTCCCGCAACGTTTTGTCCTAAACCTGACGAATCTGAACAGAAAAATCAACTAATCTTCCCATTGTCCAAATCTTCTAAAAACTAAATAGAGATTAGCCTAGGACAAAGCTAATATCGAAGTCACGACGTCGATCACGAATTTTCCCACGAGATCCCTATCTCCTTCTTTCTCTCCTCTCCTCCTTAATTTCCCTTACCTCGTGCTGGTTGAACTCTAGTCTAGCAGCTATGGCGCCGACTCCAGGGCAGAGGGGCGGCAAGGGCAGGTGGGGGTGGGGTGCCGGCAGCTTGGGGGTTTAGGGAGCACAGGGGGGCACCCCTAGGGTCCTATTTAAAGGCCAATGGGCTAGAGGGTCGTGGCTTGGATGTGGTAGGGCTGGAAACAACCGATATTGAATTTGATTCGGAATACACTTTGAATTTGAGTCGGTTTTCCACTTTTCTTCTGTGCAGCAAACCCTTCGGATGTCGTAACTTTCTCTCCTAAACTCAGAATGGAGTGATTCTTTTTTTTTTCCGTTTAGCTAACTCATAGTACTTTAACTTTCTATTTATGGAGCTTTTCTAAAAACGCCGTCTTCATTACAAAATTTGCTTTGAAAGTTGACTCAGTTGCGGACTCTGAATCTCTGTGCATCCTGCCTTGCGTGCGTCATACCTCATTTGTTGGAACTCCAAATTAGGTCAATGAGGACTTTAAATTGGACTATGGAAAGAGGTCTACAACTTTGTAGTTATGAGGTTTTCCATTCGAAGCCGTTTCAGTCACGAAAATCATGTTGCAAGATGATTACATATTCTGTCTGTTTCTTGACGAGGCAAATAAGGAATCTATCGATCTCCTTATATTCTCTTTAAATAAACGGGATATTACAGTTTATTTGAGGGCTGAGAGATAATATATCTAGCAGTTAGTTTTTTTTTAAAAAAAAAGAACTAACACGACCACATATAAATCCAAATTTGCGTGTATGCGTGCCCCATCTCTCCTATCCAAAGCTAAAAGCATTGCTGAGCTCGTCAAGAACACTATCAATTGTCAACAGCTCATCAAGAATGTCTCGTATTAGCGCTGAATTTTTAGGGGTCTTGGTTTTACAATCGCTCTTTCCCCTTCCCGTGCTCACATTGCCGCGTACTTGCACTGTTGCAGACTGCCACGGCCGAGAGATCACAAATCGACAACAAAGGGGAACAAGAACAAAAGAGCAGTTTGGTAATACAACCGAGACATTGCATTTGCAAGTTGCTCGAATGGTCCACACGCCATACTTAAAGAGTTTTACAAGTTACGTACCTGAACGACGTGTAAGGAACTAAAACGACGTCCATGACGGCGACGCCCGCCCTTCTGCTTATACAATGCCTTCGTGGCCCCACCTGTCACCTTCCACAGCTAGGCCGGGTGGGCCCACTTGTTGGATGTATCAACTAGGGTTTCGTTCCTCTACAGTAACACAGGGGCGTCATTGAGTATGTGCTTCGGTATTCTACAGTAACAATATGTCAAAACCGTTGGAACAGTGCCACTTTTTTGCTGTGTGTAGAAACACCGTAGCGATTCTACTGTCTATCACTTTAGCATCAATGTTGTATACTACTCATCTAAACCGTTCTCCGACGACCGAATGGTCCGAATAAGGCCTAATACATCTATAATGTATGTCTCTACTGTAGCTAGTTGCTATAGCAAAGGATCCGTGTCAATTAACCAGTGCTAGTTTGGTACGATCTCTGTGAGTTGTAAGCAGCCACGCTTTAATAATTTGGTCCCCAAATAATTTTGCCATCTTATCGAACGATCGACTGATTGCCAAAATGTTCCTGTCACGTCTCAATCGAGCTCTGATTGATGATATAATATATATCTTTTTGTTGCCAATGCAAGGTGTGGTACAGATTGCGAGTACGGCAAAGTAAGGAGTAAGTGGTGAGATTTGCATGTGTCTATTTCGATCGCCTCTCATAACTAATTGATGTAATTTAGAGAAAATCTGCATTTGCAAATGGACAACGTTCCGTCTTGTTTATAGGAACCCAAGTTCGGGGAGCTTCACGCCGTCTTTTTTTGTGAAAACGCCTTTAAGGTTTCTGAAATCACGTCTAGGTCCTCTGTGTTGTTTTTTTACGAAAAGCTCCCTGTGGTATTCGAAGGAACAGCAAGGTTCCTCTACGTTTTTTACAAAAAGTCTTCTGTAATTTTCAAAATCGCATCGAGATCTCTTAATCCACCCTACAGGCGGCAGCTTAAAGCGTTTATCATCCTAGTATATCTTAAATTTGGAAGAGAACTCCGGTCGATGTTTTATTCACAACCACAGTTTACGACAAGCATCTGATTGTGATCGATAGCCTTCCTCGCTATCATATTCGTGAAAGGCCATCTATTTCTACTTTCGAAACAGTATTTCTACTTTCGAAACAGACCATAAAATCACTTGTGGCGACGCGAGGCGAGACAGAATAAGACGAGGCATCTCAATAAAAATCCATGGAACCTTCTTGTCCATCTTTCCACGAAACACAGCGGAGCCGAGATACGATCTTAGCAAATTTCCATGTCAATTTCTCCGAAACAATTTTGTGTGAATTCCCATCTCTTTCATGCATGACCAATACCACAACACATCGCCATCGAATCGAACGAGCAATGGATGGCAAAGTTGGTTTGGTGTTCTATGCACAAGCGTTTCACGCAAAGCTTGACGGGATCGGGACGCGTGTGTACGGCCTGGGCTGGGCATCTTCTTCCCTGGTCCGTGCCCAGTCATCATTCTGCATGCAGTACGGAATTTGACGCCTCTCTCCATCTAGTCGTCGTCTCGTCTGCACATTTGTTGCTCGATTAGGACTGATGGCAACTGTACTGTAAGATTCTTGCTTAGAGCCATTCTGTTGGCATTTTTTTTTTTGTTTCTGAAAATGGCAGGAGAGCTGCTATATTTCATCGAAGTAGAAGGAGAGTTTTATCCAAACACAAAGAGAAGAGATAAAAGAGGCTGATGCCGCCTAAAACGCACACAGCCAGACCGACACTGCACGCCACAACCTACTATTGACTAAATACTGATTACTGATTGCTAATTAGTTCTGTGTTGTCTGCGCTGTTTGCGTCGCGTCGTTCAGAATCTGCAGCTTCCTAGCGCCTGCCAGCATCCACGCTTCGGCTTCATCCTTTATCAAGGATAGAACTCCCGAATGGTTAGTGTTCTTACTTTGGAAAATTCTTGAGTTTCGTTCTCGACAGACTTGCCAAATAACCAGCATGATCAGAGATAGCACTCCTGGGGAGGCTGACGCCGACGCCCCAAGATCTCTGGCTGACCACCAGTTGAGGAGAGAATGATTCAGGGGACCAATTTGCTGGCGAGAGATCTAGTATGGACATCCAAATGCCTACTGCAGTCCAGATCCTTCTTGTGAATGAGCATTCAGTCACTACCGGACTCAGGCACTTTGCCGAGTGCCTCAGGCACTCGGCAAAGGCTCCTTTGCACTCGGTAAAGGCTTTGCCGAGTGCGACACTCGGCAAAGGGCACTCGGAAAAAATCGGCAAAGTAGCCTTTGCCGAGTGTATTTTTTCGGCACTCGCAAAGGCTTTACCGAAGTGCCGGGTTGGCACTCGCAAAGAAAAGGCACGCGATTCTGCGCCGCCCCGTTGACGGCCGCTTGCCGAGTGCCAAACCGCGCACTTCGGCAAAGAGTTTTTACTTTTTTTGAAAATGTCTTTGCCGAGTGTCGAATGATGGCACTCGCAAAGTTTTGAAAATCCTTTGCCGAGTGCCTTGGCCATGGCACTCGGCAAAGTTAATTTTTTTGAAAATCCTTTGCCGAGTGCAATCCTTATGGCACTCGGCAAAGTTGTAAATTTTTTTAAAAAAATTCTTTGCCGAAATCCGCAGTCCCGGCACTCGGCAAAGTTTTATTTTTTTAAAAAAATCTTTGCAAGTGCCATGGTCATGGCACTCGGCAAAGCCGGAAAACAGGATTTTGAGGTGCCCACATTCCCGCTTTTGCCGAGTGCCATGACCATGGCACTGAAAGGACCTATTTGCCGTGTGTTGCACTCGGCAAAGTGACCCAAACTGCATTTTTATTTGTTTTTACATTCCATCACGACAAACAAATCCATCCAAACATATATCGATCCATCACATATATATCACATCCATCACATATATATCTCATCCATCACATATATATCACATCCATCACACATATATCTCATCCATCACATATTTATCACATCCATCACATATATAACAATAAGTGCTCAAGTCCATCCAAACAAATCCACAAGTTCATCACAATGACAAGTGCATCATAAGTATATCACAAGTCCATCACCAAGTGAACAACAAATGAAAATACAACTACCATTCATCTCGAAGGTGGCCACTGCGATCGTGGTGAAGGAAAAGCTCTATCATTCGAGGCGCATGAGGTGGATTATTCGAACCCGCCGATTGAGGCCGCACAAAGGAGAAGAGATTGCATGTGAGACAAGATTACATTAGATACCTAATCTAGGAAGGTAGAGGTCATACAAGCAAAGCACAAGCGAAAGCAAATAACTTTCATACTCACAGGAGTAGTGCACTGCAGGACGCGTGAGGCGGAGGTTGAACGAATGACCACCGGCACAATAAGCCCGTGATGTTGCCCAAGACCTTGTAGGAACTCCATCATGTCCGCCAAGCTCTACGCCCGCTGCGCTCGCCGCCGCTCGGCCTCCACCGGCCGACATCCTCTGCCGCTTCCCGGCCGGCCTCCGGGCCGACATCCTCTCTTCGCCGCCTCCAGCTCCTGACGTTGCCTCATTTCTTGTTCCAGCCTGGCCTGCAATATTTCACTCCAATGTTTCAGTAATGCAAAGCTAATAAAGGTGTGTAAAGATCAATGTACGACGAGTAAAACAGGAATAACCTCGAGTGCGTCGACCGGTCTTTGCGCGCGTCTGCCGTGTGGACGCCGTGCGAGGAGACCGCACGGCGCCGGAACTCCGACTTCGGCCCGACGGGCTCTTCTCTGCAAAATGGAACAAAATATCATCATTTAAAAATGGCAGAACCTCCTCGCACGCGAGGTTTCCAAAACTCAAAAAACAACGCACGATGGCCGACAACCACATATATATGTACAACCACAACTACACCGTAATCGGCATTAATTATCCATCGATTATCCTCCGCCGTGCCTTGATCTCATGACCTACTTAAAAATGATTCCTTGTGCTATACAATCAACGAAGGCATCAATGTACAAAGATAACCCTTCGTGTATGCAAATTAATCATCTAACATTATGAGAGAGTAAACATATCATTTGGCCACAATCAGATAGGGTAGGCCTTATAAAGGCTCTCCTAATTCAGACTTAACACTAATAAACAATACTTCATAAACCATATACAGAGTTCAACTGATGTAATGTAATATAGTTGAAACATCTTTCTAAGTATTGTTCATTCACCACATCCCATCTACAAAATTTGTCATTACTTCTTGTACTAAAATTTCACAAAGTTCAAACCCTTTCTTGTACTAAGAAATTATTAGTCAAATCTGATTGAGTTTGATTAAGATGATCATAGCGGCAATCGTGGCAACTAATAGTTACTTGTATATCTGCTACCACTTTGCTAGAGCACACCACCAAATAATTTTATCAGAAAGTGTAATCGGTTTATTGATAGAATGCCCGTAAGTCAAGAACCTAGTAACTAACATGACGATCGCCGCGAAGTCATTAACTTCGATACCAATTAAGTCAATCCTCCTCGCTAATGCACGATACAAGATACATACAAAAGATCACCTCAATAGATTTAATTCATTAGATTCGCTACCAATTAAGCCAATCTCAGATAATGCATGCATGCATACATACAAAAGATCGATTAACAAAATATATCAAGAAACGGAGAGATTTGTTTCACTCACCTCAGCGGTATGGGAATCTGCGGTATGGCGATGGCGGCGGCGCGGCGCGGCGGCGCGGCGGCGCGCGCGGCGCGCGGCGCGGCGCGTGGGCGAGGCGCGCCGTGGCGCGGCGCGGGGCGGCGGCGCGGCGGCGGCGGCGGCGGCGGCGGCGGGGCGGCGAGGCGGCGCGGCGCGGCGGCGAGGCGGCGCGCGGGCGCCGGGGCGCGCGGCAGCGCAGCGCGCCGGCGCGCGCGGGCGGGGCGCGCGGGGCGGCCGGGCGGGCGGGCGCGGCGGCGGCGCGCGCAGCGGCGCAGGGTACGCAGCGCGGCGCGGCGCAGGCGGCGGCGGCGGCGCGGCGCGCGCGCGCTGCGCAGTGCGTAGTGCGTGTGTGGTGCCGCACACCACACTTGTTCAGTTTGCCGAGTGCCCGAGATCCGCACTCGCAAACAATTTTCAATTTTTTATTTGTTTGCCGAGTGCCCAAGATCTGGCACTCGGCAAAGAGTTTTTTTTAATTTTTTGTAAATTTTTTTTTATTACCTTTGCCGAGTGCCCCGGATATGGCACTCGGCAAAGAGGTTTTTTATTTTTTAATTTTTTTAATTTCTTTGCCGAGTGCCCGAGCTATGGCACTCGGCAAAGAGGAATTTTTTCAAATTTTTTTTTAAAAAAATTTTCTTCCCCTCCAAATTTTTTTTAAAACAACAGGACCTCTCCCCATCTTTGCCGAAGTGTCGATGTGCGGCACTCGGAAAGACCCCTTGCTTAAAGTGCCATGGCACGACACTCGGCAAAGATTTTTTTTATTTTTTATTTTGGCCTCCAAATTTTTTTTGCAGCCCTACTACAGTATAAGGTACTCTATGTTAGGATTTGGTACATTTTTTGTGGCTTTTTGTTATACTTAGTTAATTTATTTCATTTACTAGAATATTTGGAAAATGCAAATTTGAATCGCACGATGCATCGAATAATGGAATTTAATGATTCAAAATGATAGTCATGTTATTGACTATAGTGTGAGGTCGTATTCAGAACGGACCGAAATTTGGACATCTTGTTGACGAAACATGATCGTGAACTTGCGGGCGAAGTGTTTTTAAATTCTATAAAAAAAGCAAACAACGTCCGAAAATTATGAAACTCGTGGAGATGTCATGATATCATATGTGGAGGCTGTGATAAAAATTTGAGAAGGTTTAGTGCGTTGTCACGTCGATGCTTTCAAACCGTGACATCTCCACATGTGATACTTATATCCCACCGAGATGTCCTGTTTGAAAGCATCGTGACGTGACAACGCACCGAAACCTTCTCAAATTTTTATCACAGCCTCACATATGATATCATGACATCTCCACGAGTTTCATAATTTTCTGACGTTGTTTGCTTTTTATAGAATTTAAAAACACTTCGCGCAAGTTCACGGTCATGTTTCACAACAAGATGTCTCAAATTTCGGTCCGCTCTCGATACGGCCTCACACTACGATCAATAACATGACTATCATTTTTGAATCATTAAATTCCATTATTCGATACATCGCAGCTTCAAATTTGCATTTTCCAAATAATTCTAGTAAATGAAATAAATTAACTAAGTATAACAAAAGCCACAAAAATGTACCAAATCCTAACATAGAGTACCGACATCAGAGCAGTGGTAAAAAAAATTTGGAGGCCAAAATAAATAAAAAATCTTTGCCGAGTGTCGTGCCATGGCACTCTAAGCAAAGGGGTCTTTGCCGAGTGTCGCTCATACGACACTCGCAAAGATTTATTTTGCCGAGTGCCAAACGGCGCGGGCGCGCAAACTTTGACGTCGGCGGAACCGTTACCTCAGCCGCTTTGCCGAGTGCCCCTCTTTGCCGAGTGCCTGGCACTCGGCAAAGAGTGAATGTACCGAGTGTTAATCTTTGCCGAGTGCATGGCACTTGGCAAAGAGGGCTTTGCCGAGTGTAATTCTTTGCCGAGTGTCGCACTCGGCAAAATAGCTCTTTACCGAGTGCCCGATATTTGGCACTCGGCAAAGTTTTTTGCACTCGCAAAGGGGCGTGTCCTAGTGAGTGAGAGGATACAGGCGAAAGTACAAGCACGTGGGGTCGCTTCAGAATGGATAACTAGCACCAAAATCGTCTTTACATCGGATGGTTCGGTGTTTTGATGATCCCTACCTTATTGACCGCAACTTCCGTATTTATTATCGTCTTCATCGCTGCTCCTCCAGTGAGATATTGATGGTATTCGTGAGCTGCTTCGGTTCTTTACTTTATGGAAACAATATTATCTCTGGTGCCATTATTCCTACTACTGCGCGATCGGATTGCACTTTACCCAATTTGGGAAGTCGATCCGTTGATGAGTGGTTATACAACGACGGTCCTTATGAGCTAATTGTTCTACACTTCTTACTTGGTGTAGCTTGTTATATGGGTCGTGAGTGGGAACTTAGTTTCCGTCCAGGTATGCGCCCTTGGATTGTTTGTTGCATATTCAGCCTCTGTTGCATTGCCATCTCTGCTTTCTTGATTTACCCTATTGGTCAAGGAAGTTTCTCGATGGTATGCCTTTAGGAATATCTGGTACTTTCAACTTTATGATTGTATTCCACGCAGAGCACAACATCCTTATGCATCCACTTCACATGTTAGGTGTAGCTGGTGTATTCGGCGGTTCCCTATTTAGTGCTATGCATGGTTCCTTGGTAACCTCTAGTTTGATCGGGAAACCACCAAAATGAATCGCTAATGAGGGTTACAAATTTGGTCAAGAGGAAGAGACTTATAATATCGTGGTCGCTCATGGTTATTTTGGCCGATTAATCTTCCAATATGCTAGTTTCAACAACTCTCGTTCTTTACACTTCTTCTTGGCCGCTTGGCCTGTAGTAGGGATCTGTTCATCGCTTTAGGTATTAGTACTATGGCTTTCAACCTAAATGGTTTCAATTTCAACCAATCAGTAGTTGATAGCCAAGGTCGCGTTATTAATACTTGGGCTGATATCATCAACCGTGCTAATCTTGGTATGGAGGTAATGCACTAACGTAATGCTCACAACTTCCTCTAGACCTAGCTATTCTTGAAGTCCCATCTCTTAATGGATAAGGCTTTTCTCGCTAACATATAGCAATTTTTGAAGGAAGGAAAACTAGAATACCCAATATCTTGTTCCAGCAAGATATTGGGTATTTCTTTGTTTTTTTATTTTGAATCTTTCTATTCTCAATTCAGATTAACGATTTAGATTTAGTATCTTTTCTTGCACTTTCATAACTCGTGAAATGCCGAGTAGGCACGAATTCCCCAATTTGCGACCTACCATAGGATTTGTTATGTAAATAGGTATATGTTCCTTTCCATTATGAATCGCGATTGTATGGCCAACCATTGCGGGTAGAATGCTAGATTCCGCAACACGTTACTATTGTTTCTTTCTCCTCCTTCATATTGACCTTTCGATTTTTGCTAATAAATGATGAGCTACAAAAGGATTCGTTTTTTTAGTGTCACACCGATTACTCCTTTTTCCATTTTAAAGAGTGGCATTCTATGTCCAATATCTCGATCAAGTATAGAGGTCGAATAAATAGAATAATGATGAATGAAAAAGAGAAAAATCCTTTAGCCGATAAGGGGCGGATGTAGCCAAGTGGATCAAGGCGTGGATTGTGAATCCACCATGCGCTGGTTCAATTCCCGCGTTCGCCATCGCATTATTGCAAATTCCAAAAATGCAATTTTCCATATTCCTAGTTACGTATTTACTTACGGCACGAAGAATAAAACAACCACTATATTTTTCCTTTTCCTAGTTCTTCTTCCAGCGCAGATAACCCCAAGGGGTTGTGGGTTTATTTCTACTAATGGGGTGTAACACCCCATCTCAAAGATTGAGCCCGAATGCTACTAAAATTAAATTAGACTAAACTAAACTAAGACCAATTACAAATTTTCAAGCAAAACCTCCTTTGTATAGTCAACAATACCGAGGTTCCAACAATTAATCATGGCACTTATCAATATCTTCATAATCAAGGTTACACAAGCTTGCAAGATGATCGAATAAACAAAATCCCGACTTGCTATTCTCATTATCACAATTAACATAAATACTCAAAACCTTCTATGGGTGATTCTCAAACAGTTTACTTAATCTTGATGTGTAATTAAATGGCAAACGCCTTATGGTCGTGAGGTAGTGAGTGCATCCAACATCTACTCCTCCCATGCATGTCGTTCTGCCAGCTTGTACCTAAAACATATCAAAGCAATGGTGAGCCCAAAGACTCAAAGCAAGTATCAACAAGGCTATAAGCAAGAACACAAGCATAGCAACAATGATCCACAATAATGTTACACTAATCATAGCTTTCATACTCATGGAATGCGATCAATGCAATGCACCTTTGAACTTTATCTCTTTCGCATTTTACGTGTAATGCGGGTATACATCCGTCGATGTATACCCTTGCTCGTGCCTCTAGCACAGGACCAAGAGCCTATAAACCTTTGCCCATCATCTCTATGATGGGGACCTCTTTATTCATTGCCCACATTCCACGAATGTGGGGACTCAAGCCCGCCATCTACATGACGGGACCTCGAACATGCATAGTCACCACGTGACCAATCCTCCAATATGATTGCATGATGCACATGAACAAAACTTTAAACCATCATACATATGGATTCACAACAACGACGTGCATGAATAAACTTATTCATACTTCTAGCATTCCTCATCATTGACATTCTTAGCATTCTAGTATCCATGAATAGCACATATATTCATAATACTAGCAAACATGAACAATCCTTCATGAATAATAATTAATCATATCTCAAATATTTACCATCCTCACCATACATGTCACACTATCAACCTTGCATGGTTAGTACGCATCAAAGTACTAGCACCTTCTATCAAACATTCATACATATTCTCTCAATCGTAGTACTTGCATTCACCAGATAAAATTGGAACTCATCACAATAACATCAACTTTAACCATAACTAGCATTCATCAAGATAAATGGAAACTCATCACATTAACATTCATGCATGGCTATTACGAGCAAAACACAAACACTCTCAAAGATACAAGCATAAATATGCTATAACCCGAATACTTGCCTCAACCGTGCGAGAACGGTGGACGCGAAGAGGGCGCTGCCCCTGGGATCACGCTCCCACCTGAACATAAAGATAACCCCAATCTAAGACCAACATACTGGATCAAAAGCATAAATAACAACACAAACGAACTCGCTAATCTCCCAAGCGTTTTCCAATCTTCCAATTTCTAGCGATCGCTTTGGTGATCACTGCGGACAGTCAACTTCTAAAATACATAACTTTCTGCTCAGGAGTCCAAATGAGGTGTTCTTAGACTTTCTGGAAAGCTAATTAAATTACCCAAATAAAATTAGTTGGGGAGCCCTTTTGATTATGCCATCTACAGCCCCTACCAAGCCAAACTACAGAACAACAATTTTCACGCCGGCTTCTCTGGACAGTACACTAAAACCATCATAACTTTTGCTACGAAAGTCCAAATCCTGCATTCTTTATCTCGCTGAAAAGGTATGGAAATTACCTACAATTTTTGTTATATTGAGATCCTCTGATTTCGTCTTTAACTAATAGATTAACTCAGTTTTCTACAGACTGTCAGGATGTTGACAGATTAACCAGATAGCGGCACTAAACAATTCATAACTTTCTAACCGTTAATCGGATTTTGGCGTTCTTGGCGGCCACTGAAAGCTAAGAGCATTATCTACATAACTCTAGGAGACCAAAACTCCTAATTCGGCCTCTAAACACACGGAACTGACCGCGCAATAATCTAGACACAACGCGATCTATTAAACCGACGCAAATCAATCTACCAAACGACATCAACCGCAACTATTACGTATCAAACAACGAAGAACACGCGACGTTACCCTTGTAGAATCGCAGCAAGATGATGAACTCTCCCACGGTTGATCTCCTCTCCTTTCTTCACTTGATCGGCAGCAGGAGCACCGACGGCGAGGAAGGGAGGCACCAATGGAGGGGGCACCACCATGGAGGAGAGGTGTGCTACAAGAACCGTGCTACAGGCGGGCGGCACTGTAGCTACAGTGCATCTAGGTTTTCCCCTTCCTTTTATTGGTGGTCGACCCTCCTGGGCCTCTCGGCCAAGGCCCAAGGCCCAAGTTGCCAAAAACTGCAGAAACCCCTTTTTATGTCTAATTTCTTTGAACGCTTTCTTTAGAGAATAAATTGGAGTATTACATTAAAACCCCTCTTTCTCCTGTTCAATCGCTTTGCTAAAAGAAATATTCCCCCGATTTTAATTATTCTCTCCCGATTTAATTATTCTCTCCCGATTTAATTTTTGGGGTATTACATTCTACCCTCCTTAAACATAATTCGACCCCGAATTCTATCTGTCATCTACTAGCAAAACAACAACAACCCCAACTGAAAATCAAGGACTCTCATCGCAACCAAACGTTACCAACTCGGTACTAAAAAGAGTCAAATTCAGAATCGAAGATTTATCACGAAAATCTTTCCACCTTCAAATTAGAAAATTTGCAAATAAACACCACGATCGCCAAAAGAGAAATCACTCGAATAACCAAATCCATCATTTCTTTATGAATAGATAAGAACCACACAAGCCAACATAAAGTCAAACCCAAATTGCGAACGACGTCCGTCAAAAACTCATAGCTCATACAAGATCAAGAGAGTGTTTCAGTACTCGAGGAAACAATCTTTTCTCAATTTCTCCTTTAGAAATAAAATTTCTCTCAAATTTTGGAATCCCGATTCATCGCACAACACACTAACTCACACTCTTAACTTGGTGATCTCAACGCCAAACCCAAATCAAACACCTTGTCTACACCTTTGAAACAGACTCGATGATCTCACAAAACATTCTCTAACCGATTTCCTTTCGATGTAATTCATTTGATGATGGCGCTCGTAAAGTATCCCCAAATTAGATCTTGCACACGATCATATCACCTCAACCCTTTTGAGAACAAACATCTCGATTTCACATCACACACTCTTCTCAGACTACACCGTAGGGTGTTATCAACGATCATCCCACTGTTCGCAATCCACCCTTATTCTACTTCCTCTACACATAATCTTTGGGCGACTCAAAGTTCTAGCATAACAATGCAAAGTCCACATTTAACCTCCAAGACTCTTGCAACTAACTTCTCATATAAAAGATAGGAAAATCCTTAGATTAAATCCCTGAAAATCCACAATTCCCACATACTTACTCATCAACATTATCATGAAAATATTTTCTTGACCAGTTTACCTTTACAAAGATTATAACTCTCAGAAGGTTACTCATTTAAAGCCAAATCACTCTTGACATTACTCAACATTTTCCATTATCCCATTAATTGACGTGACGATTCGATTACTTTGTAATTCCACTCTCATTAAACCACATCATCAAGAATAACTTTCATAGCCTCACAATACTACCAAATTGCGATACTCTATAAAATTGATCAATATTTTATACTTTCAAGAATTTAATGTTCCACCCAAGTGAACCGAAGATCTTGGATCACAATCACTATAGGTTCTACTAGTCAGAATAATGGAATCAGTTTAACCTCATAAGACAAACTTCCATTGAGTTAGACCTCTCAAAGAACTATATTACAAAATTATTTCGTCCTCCAATGCTCATCGAATAACTTACAACCCACAGTTTCACAATTACAATTTTTAAACACCTCAAAAGACTAAGGTGAAACGAATAGGTTGATTCTTCCTCAAAAGAAAGAGCGAATGGAATCAATTTTCATCAACTAGGAAAACATGTGCCACCCACAGTGAACACAAGACCAAGGAAAACTGTCACTTAGGCCAAGTACTAAAAACATAAGGAAAGTCAACGATCGAGGGCTCAAGCCCTACCGAAAGCGAATACCAAACCACAAATGAGAAGAAGGTAATGCCCTTTGAAAATTGATAAACTCTTATGGAACAATCGCATAAGGTTTAAACACTCTCAAATAAACGCAAGATGCGAAACGAGACTTAAAGCTCGACATTTATACTTGACTCATTCCTTTAACAAGGAAGGTTATTTTCAGATTACTACATCATTTTGCCGACTTAAACAAGATAAGCTCTTAAGACCAAATCGAGGAACAACTTAAGAACCAATAAAATCTTTCAACATGTCACTTTGCTCAAAGCAACTCAATCACTACATAATTCAAGTGATCCAATTAATCACCTTCGCAAAACTCAAACACTTCTACAAAATCCAAGTTACGAAAGACGATCAAATTTCTTTATCTCTAAAAGAATCATCACCACACACAAGTCACAATCTCTTGCGATAATCTTACTAACATCAAGAATAATATACTCTGAACATGAATATTTATTATCAACTATTCCATTAGAAAGCCCCCAAAGTTTCACCAATTTGTTCCATACTAGCTTTTCATCCTATCTTCAAAATGAGAGTATACCAAAATCATACAACATCACTACATCAACTTCTTAATTTTAGAAGGGGTCTACTATCCAATTGAAAAGCTCCTACCAAAACCCTTTCATCAAGGACACAATTTCATCCAATTATTTCACAATCATGTGGGCATAAGCCACCTATTATATCATATCAGTTCAACTTTTAGCGATGTTCATTATCAAACTTCAACACACAACAGTTATACGACAACCCTTGTTGTTATTAATCGGCTTCATATGAAATCTAGTTGCTACCTACTTTCCTTCCCAAATCACATGGATATTAACAAGCACATATTCAACTGCTCCCCTCACATTGGATTTGCAAAAATACACTAAAACTTCAAAATCGAAATCTTCTATCGATCAAGAGTCTCAACAACACTACAACCAAATTCATCGCGTCATCCTACATAGAAGAACTACATAGAACTCCTCCCATAATTTCTAGATCTACCGATATTCAATTCATTCAACCGGTTGTACACAATTCTAATAACTAATCATACTAGGGAATATGTAAATCTGGTATTCCCTCTAATTTTCCTTTCCACACAATTAAATTAATCCATGGGAACCAAAGAACCCAACAAGTTTAACAACCTAAACAGTTTTAATGACCAGACTAGTTCATCAAGGTTCCATACTTCTTGATATCTCTCAATCACTACTCATATATACCGTTCATCACGAACTAGAAAAAGACAACATCATCCTAATAAATTTCACTTCCAAGGTTACTAATTAATATTAATTATTCACCATACCAATGACTCAACTTGATACCCATACCATATCAAGTTATTTGATTACAATCTCTGATTTAACCATAACAAGGCATCAGAAAAGGATTTTAGCAATTTCCAACAGAAAAGAGATGCGTTAAACTTCATCACTCGGAATAATCCAAAAGAAATACATAGAGCCAAAGTTTTCTCATGTTAACAAACTTGCAAATGAAACTCTCATTACCCAAACTTTCAAACGAATACATGAGTCATTCTTTCCAATGAGAAAGAAGAAACAACCATGAAATTATCAGAATGCCAATTGAGGACGATCACAAGTAGTAAAGACAAACAACGTAAAAACAATACTTGTTTCAGAGAACCATTAGAGACCATTGAAACACAACCATTACCATGAACCACGAACCCAAGAGAAAATCATCATCCACCACAAAACAAGAATTTGCCAAGATTTGAGGTCAAGAGGAAAACAACTTTCTAAAATAACTCACGCTCAACTCCCGCAACTATGGTATTCGGGTAACTACTCTATTCGTCTACCACGAACGGTGGTAAAACCAGACAAAGTCCAAGGCCACAACCACGGCCTCACTTCTTAACAACCATTCACGACACGCATAAACAATATAATCAAATATGATTATACATGATCATCTCATGGCAATCATAGAATAGATTCATAGATATAGAATATCATAACATATCATTTCATAGATTATCAACAAGAAAGACAGAGGCAATTCAACAATTGCTCAACAAATGAAACATAACAACAGATAATGCCGAAGCAATGTAATTCCCAATCCCACCTCATGTACAAGTGTGTCAATTTAATATTTTTCTATTAACCACGGACCTAAAGCCCGCTCGATACCAATCAGAACACCCCATCTCAAAGATTGAGCCCGAATGCTACTAAAATTAAATTAGACTAAACTAAACTAAGACCAATTACAAATTTTCGCAAAACCTCCTTTGTATAGTCAACAATACCGAGGTTCCAACAATTAATCATGGCACTTATCAATATCTTCATAATCAAGGTTACACAAGCTTGCAAGATGATCGAATAAACAAAATCCCGACTTGCTATTCTCATTATCACAATTAACATAAATACTCAAAACCTTCTATGGGTGATTCTCAAACAGTTTACTTAATCTTGATGTGTAATTAAATGGCAAACGCCTTATGGTCGTGAGGTAGTGAGTGCATCCAACATCTACTCCCTCCCATGCATGTCGTTCCTGCCAGTTGTACCTAAAACATATCAAAGCAATGGTGAGCCCAAAGACTCAGCAAGTATCAACAAGGCTATAAACAAGAACACAAGCATAGCAACAATGATACACAATAATGTTACACTAATCATAGCTTTCATACTCATGGAATGCGATCAATGCAATGCACCTTTTGAACTTTATCTCTTTTCGCATTTTACCGGTGAATGCGGGTATACATCCGTCGATGATACCCTGCCTGTGCTCCTCTAGCACGTGGGACCAAGAGCCTATAAACCTTTGCCCATCATCTCTATGATGGGGACCTCTTATTCATTGCCCACATTCCACGAATGTAGGGACCTCAAGCCCGCCATCTACATGACGGGACCTCGAACATGCATAGTCACCACGTGACCAATCCTCCAATATGATTGCATGATGCACATGAACAAAACTTTAAACCATCATACATATGGATTCACAACAACGACGTGCATGAATAAACTTATTCATACTTCTAGCATTCCTCATCATTGACATTCTTAGCATTCTAGTATCCATGAATAGCACATATATTCATAATACTAGCAAACATGAACAATCCTTCATGAATAATAATTAATCATATCTCAAATATTTACCATCCTCAGTCATACATGTCACACTATCAACCTTGCATGGTTAGTACGCATCAAAGTACTAGCACCTTCTATCAAACATTCATACATATTCTCTCAATCAGAGTACTTGCATTCACCAGATAAAATTGGAACTCATCACAATAACATCAACTTTAACCATAACTAGCATTCATCAAGATAAATGGAAACTCATCACATTAACATTCATGCATGGCTATTACGAGCAAAACACAAACACTCTCAAAGATACAAGCATAAATATGCTATAACCCGAATACTTGCCTCAACCGTGAGAACGGTGGACGCCAAGAGGGCGCTGCCCCGGGATCACGCTCCCACCTGAACATAAAGATAACCCCAATCTAAGACCAACATACTGGATCAAAAGCATAAATAACAACACAAACGAACTCGCTAATCTCCCAAGCGTTTTCCAATCTTCCAATTTCTAGCGATCGCTTTGGTGATCACTGCGGACAGTCAACTTCTAAAATACATAACTTTCTGCTCAGGAGTCCAAATGAGGTGTTCTTAGACTTTCTGGAAAGCTAATTAAATTACCCAAATAAAATTAGTTGGGGAGCCCTTTTGATTATGCCATCTACAGCCCCTACCAAGCCAAACTACAGAACAACAATTTTCACGCCGGCTTCTCTGGACAGTACACTAAAACCATCATAACTTTTGCTATGAAAGTCCAAATCCTGCGTTCTTTATCTCGCTGAAAAGGTATGGAAATTACCTACAATTTTTGTTATATTGAGATCCTCTGATTTCGTCTTTAACTAATAGATTAACTCAGTTTTCTACAGACTGTCAGGATGTTGACAGATTAACCAGACAGCGGCACTAAACAATTCATAACTTTCTAACCGTTAATCGGATTTTGGCGTTCTTGGCGGCCACTGAAAGCTAAGAGCATTATCTACATAACTCTAGGAGACCAAAACTCCTAATTCGGCCTCTAAACACACGGAACTGACCGCGCAATAATCTAGACACAACGCGATCTATTAAACCGACGCAAATCAATCTACCAAACGACATCAACCGCAACTATTACGTATCAAACAACGAAGAACACGCGACGTTACCCTTGTAGAATCGCAGCAAGATGATGAACTCTCCCCACGGTTGATCTCCTCCTTTCTTCACTTGATCGGCAGCAGGGAGCACCGACGGCGAGGAAGGGAGGCACCAATGGAGGGGGGCACCACCATGGAGGAGAGGTGTGCTACAGTAACCGTGCTACAGTGCGGCGGCACTGTAGCTACAGTGCATCTAGGGTTTTCCCCTTCCTTTTATTGGTGGTCGACCCTCTCCGGGCCTCTGGGCCAAGGCCCAAGGCCCAAGTTGCCAAAAACCGCAGAAACCCCTTTTTATGTCTAATTTCTTTGAACGCTTTCTTTAGAGAATAAATTGGAGTATTACATTAAAACCCCTCTTTCTCTGTTCAATCGCTTTGCTAAAAGAAATATTCCCCGATTTTAATTATTCTCTCCGATTTAATTATTCTCTCCGATTTAATTTTTGGGTATTACAGGCTTTCCTTCACCGCCCCATGGGGTGGTCCATAGGGTTCATAACTACCCTCTTACTACTGGGCGTTTACCTAGCCAACACTTAGATCCGGCTCTACCCAAACTTTTGGTTCACCCCAACATTACCCACTTGTCCGATTGTTGCTAAGCAATTTTGGGATACCAAATGCAGACCTCCTGGATGGTAATCTTAAAGTGGCGATTTACCCTCTTTGCAATCGGTTTCGCACAAAGACTCTTGCTCTAGCTAATTGCCCACCCTTCCACGTGTGATTTCTATGTTATGTATGGCCGTGCTTAAGGGCATATCGGTTGAAGTAGATTCTTCTTTTCTCTCAAAAACCCCTTCCCAAACTGCATGCTTCTTCCAAAGCATACAACTTTCTAGATGTATATGACGATCTCTAGACAGATGGATCTTATATGAATCGTATGATGAAGTACCACATGAGTGGATATATAGGAAAGGAATCCAAATCGTGAATCGCTCATGTTATGATCTTCTACATCCTAGGTCTCCGCGTTACATTATCCGCTAATGTTCTTCATGTAGCATTCAGATCGAATGACTCTATGAAATTACGTCGATACTTCCACATATTATGGGTAACGTAGGAGACATCCCTATTTTCCCGGGGTCTTAATTACCACGCTTAGCTTTCAATTCGCCTCGACCATCAAATTAAATGTGAATAACCCGTCCTCCTCTCTTTGAAACAAGGGCGCTTCCGGTTCTGTATGTGCTTCAAACAATGTTGTCTTCTCCATATTACCATATCTCTAGAGTCAATAATTTTCTATGAGGAACTACTCAACTCAATCACTTGTCGCCGTTACTCAACAGTTTATGTTGAGGTCTATCCCGTAGAGGTAGTCAAATTGGATCGATGATCGATTTCTAGGTTTCACGTAAACCTAATTGGTTACTTCCAATTACGTAAATCAATAGTTCAAACCGCACTCAAAGGTAGGGCATTTCCCATTGATATAGGAACTTTTGTACTGAAACAATAGTATCTCCAATTAGAGCCCTCCGGGATGTAAAATATATCTCTTCTCACCATCCCCATAGTGTATGAGACAAATGAATGCTTTTCGATTAGGGTCGTATTCTATGGTTACGATTCTACCAGATATGTCTTTTGATTCCGTTGAAAATCGATTTTACAGATAGGCGCTTATGACCTCCCCTCTATGCCTTGCGGTAATGATTCCTCCGAATTACAACCTTTACCACAACGGTGCCGCCCATGGATCAAATTACTTCGTGGATTGGATTTCACTTGCTATCTACGGTTCCCTTGCGTGTGCTCGGGATAGGTGTTTTGTATAAATGTTTCACCGTATTATTAAGTATTCTCCTTTAGTTTTTTCTCTATCTAGAAGTGGAATAGAATAACCCGGTTGAAGGGTAATGATCATACGTCTGTAATGCATTGTATGTCCTAGAATAGGTCCCATTCTTCTACCCTTTCCGGTAGTCGATGGCTATTCATAGCTACTACCTTAACACCAAAGAAGAGTTCGACCCAATGCTTTATTTCTGTCTTAGTGAATCCCGATTCGACATTAAAAGTATATTGATTCTTTCCCAATAAACGAAGACTTTTTCAGTAAATCTGCGTATTTGATTCCATCCATAAATCGACTTTCCTCCTATGCTCGAGTTCCAGATCGATAAGAATTCGAGTTCTTATTGTTCTTATGTTATGGTATGAATATACCATACCAATTCGTTATGTATGGATGATGGATGAGATTCCATGGATAGAGAGCCGCCCAATAGACTTATGGAACGTTCCGTTCGCATGCATCCAGCAGAATTGAACCCGCAAATTTACCAATTATGAGTTACGCTTTAACCATTCACCATGGATGCTTAACAGGATCATCGTACATCGTAAATAACCCATTTTCATATAGAAAGACATATCATAGAAAAATGAAATCGAAAATATTCGGAGATGGCAAATATTCGAGATGACTATGAAAACACCTCTCGGATCCTCGAATTGAAAGAGAGATTGAGAGGATCAAGAATCCTAATTCTCGCTATTTGGAATGGATCCAATTCTATTGAGTCCGACTCATAGTGATCATTTCTCTTTAGCAAAGAATGACCTTGGTTATCAAAGGATTGAACAACCGGGATCCATTTACTTATGATACCTAGTTGACATTGATAACAAGGATCTAATGAATTATGAGTTTAATAGATCCTCTTTAGCGTAAAGACGATATTCCTTGCTCATTATCGACAATCACTTATTCCCAAACCTCGTGTGGGGCTAATCGCTTTCATTTACCATCTCATGGAAAACCCTTTTCGTTCGCTTAGCCTATCGGGTATTTTAGTGATAGGTTCTATAGGAACTGGACGATCCTATTTGGTCAAATACCTAACGAAAAATTCCTATTTTCCTTTCATTGAGGTACGAGGGCTTCTTATTCCACAAGAACGAAAGCACCTTTTCATTCTTTCATATACTAGGGGTTTTTACTTGGAAAAGACAATGTTCCATACTAAAGGATTCGGGTCCATAACCACAAGTTCCAGTGCACTAGATCTTGTAGCACTTAGCAACGAGGCCCTATCCATTAGTATTCCACATAAGAAATCCATTATAGAAACTAATACAATTAGATTGGCTCTTCATAGACAAACTTGGGGTTTGCGAGCCAAGGTAAGACCGGCTCAGGATCATGGGACCCTTTTCTATCAGATAGGAGGGGCTCTTGTACAAAATAGACTTCTAAGTAATAACCCCATAGAATCTATCTATATAAAGATAAAGAGGCAATCGTGTCAGGAAGCGGGTTTTTCTTTGGCCAAAGTGGATTTTGCTTGGACATGCGTTAAGGAATTCTTGGATTGGGAAAGGATTCCAACTTCTATTGACGACTTTCACCAGTTTTGGTTAGATGCGAGGGGTGCTCATGACTATCAAATTGTTCTTTTCATTTTGCAGCTTTGGTGTAGACTCTTTGGAAAGTCAGAAATGCAATGGCTATCGAGAAGAAATTTCCTAAAAAGCCGATTGAGGTTATTCTCAAAGCTGTGTATTGTTTGCGTATGGAGGATCTTGATCAAGGAGGAAGAGAGGAGAAGATTGATCAAGTTATGCTTGAGCGAATCATTGGCTGAAATATGTTGGGCTTAAGTTTTAGATCTTTGATGTTTGTGATATAGATCTTTTTTTTGTAATCTGATGCTGTTAGATTTTGGAGATGTTGGTTGTATGGCTTAGGATATTTTGATCTAGACTGTGTGCTTTGTGTGTGTGCTGGTGTTCCCAGCAGGTTTTTGTATGTGACTTTGAAATCTGCTTTATAAAAGCTGGGTGAATCCTTTTTCAAAAAAAAAGATACAGGATTGTTTCAACATGATTCGTACGCAGCGGGCACCATTGTTTATTTGGCAACCCTCTTGCTTGCAGCCTGTCTGCTATTTGCACCTGATGCTGAATTGCTAAGCAAGCAAAAAACTTGCACCTCTGAGGTGCCCAGTTTGACCAAATGACCTTGTCAAAGGGCTTGTGAGTAGATCAAAGGAACTGCACTTCATAGGCAGACTTTGCTGTAATATCCCGTTTAACTTTTAGAGAACTAAATGAATTAAAATAAAATAAAATAGAATTTCTAGTAAAATTTTAGAATTTTAGGAGGGGAAAAAGAACCCCCCTTGGCCCATGTGGGGGCCCGGCCACAACATAAGGAGCGCGGGGAGGCCAAACCCTAGCCCCCACTACCCTGTGCAGCCGCCCTGCTGCTCCTCCCCCTAATGTCCAACGCCCTCCTGCCCTCCTCCCTAAGGCTGGCACCCTCCAGCCCTCCCCTAACCAGCGCCCTACAGGGCACCACCTCCTCCCCTGCTGCTGGTCTGCTATGTTGGTGGGTGGCGTTATCGGAGGATCAAGAGGAAGGGAGGAAAGAAGGGAAAGAAAGAAGGAAGGAGGGAAGATTAAGGGGTTCCGTGATCGTCGTCATATTCTTTAAGGGTAACAATTTGAAAGCTTTTATAAATGCTGTTGAGTTTGTAGATCATTTGGTTCATGAGAAGTGTTGTTGAGTGGCAACGCAGAACATTGCGGGGGCAATTATATGTTTTTACGTTCTGATTCAGGATTTTGTCTATTTATAAAAATATGTATAATTTCATTAGCTTTTCAGGAGTGTCTAGAACACTATATTTAGAGTTGTGAGTAAAAAGTTATGGCCTCGAGAACGTTACTGTCCAGAAAACATACGTCATTGGAAGCTATCGTGTAGATGGGTTGGTTACGCCTAATGAATGAAGTAATTTAATTTATTTCCATAACTTGAATAAGCTAGGAATTGTGAGTAGATTCCAGAACTGCTATTTTTCATTACTTTTCAAGTTATATAAAAAAGATATGAAATTGTAAAGTGGTATGTCCTGACAGATTCTGGGTAGTCTTCGGGGTTAGAAACGGGAAGTAAACGGTGAATTCAGAAGTTTGTCGTAACTAGAAAGTTGTAGATAATGTTGTCAGGCTTCCAGAAAGTATATGTTTAGCTAGATTTGGGCTTCAGAGGAGAGAGTTAGAGCCATTGTATTACTGGGATAGTAGGTAGTGCGTCCGGTAGAATCAAGCTAAATGGGTCATTTTTACGTAGTTATGCAAAGGTGATTACTGCATGTTGTGGTGATGCATTTTTAGTATGTTTAAATGGTTTGTACAGGGAGCATTGCCTCTATCACCTTGCCACGATCCCGCTACCCAGCTCCGAGCGGATAAGAGGCAAGTCTATGGTAGAACGGTGATCGATGGTTTGACCGCTTTCTTATTTATTATTCATTACTATTATACTGTTTATTCCATTACATTGCTTAATTATATGTCTTGAGAATGGATATGGTGTCGATAATGATGATGAAGATATGAATTGTGGTTAATGGATTATTTGATGAGTTTAAGTTGAATATTTTCATTATGTGCATCATTGCATAAAAGAGAATGTGATAATGGTGATCACATATCTACTTCTTGGGTATATACTCCATGGAAATGAAGGAGGTCCCCGATCCTTTTGAGGACGGGCTTGAGAGTGAACATTGTTGTGGGTATTCACTCATGCTATATCGGTATAGGCAAAGAAAAGAGTATGTGGACATATAATATAGAGTTGCATCACATTGAATGAAGAATGGATATGATATTTGAGTATAAGTATAAAGAGAATTGAGTATGAGCATAAAGAGAATTAATTAAATGATGTTGATGATGATATTGATTATGGTTATTAAATTATTGTTTATTATTTTATTATTGTGTTTGCTGAGTCGTGGACTTACCCTTGCTCTATTGTTGTTTTTAGGTAAACGTTGATGGCATTTCGCATGGGAAAGGATAGCGCACATAGAACAATTGCATCGACATCAATTACTTGATTCACTTGGACATAAGAAACCTTTATTATAATATGATGATTTATCCTTTAGGACTTGATAGATATTGAATAATTCTATATGATTTGATGGAACTTGTTTATTCATTCAATAGACTTTTTATGGTTGGTTTTACTTAATTCTTGGATTATTATTCTACTTTGCTACCTAGAGATTAAATACATTTACTTGTCGTGTCGTTATTCATGTTTTATTGTGACCCGAGTTTTACTATTGAGCTGCTTGCTATAATTTATTGTCAAATAATGTTGAAACTAGTAGTTTGTGTAGTTTAGTAGCATTTCGGGCTCAGTGTTAGGCTGTGGTGTTATAATGGAGTCTGTTACTTCTGCCCATAATTGAACAAGTTGTAACCTATCGAACAAATCATCAAACTGTACTATTAGCTTAGGAGTAATTATGGCTCTAATGTTGGCAATATATTTATTTCCGGTAATCACTTGTGCTACTGTTTTGTTTTTTTCTGGATGCGATGGAAAACAATCTAGGGGACACTTCTTGCGTCGTTATGCCGTCAAGCTAGGCGTCTCTCCAGAAGTTTATTTTTTGATCCATCGCCTAAAGTTATGCAGGTCGATGCTCTAAAGAGGGCCTTGTCATCGTCATTAATCGGCATTTGCATACCCACATTGAAGGTGAAGTCCATTGAAACCATAACCAACATAGTCGTAGTGCACATCCAAATCGGTGTAGGTCCAGAATGCCCAGCCCTCCTTGTTTTTTGGGGTGACATACCACCGGCCAGCCAGCTAAGCACTTACCCCCACTGCAAATATCCTCTCCATTCCATAACCATGCCCGACACCTCTTGTACATTATCTTGATTGCCCACTTAGGAAGGTCAAACAGAGTCATCATGTAGATAGGCATAGAGGAAAACACTGATTTAGAGTTGTTAGCTGTTCTCCTCTAGACATCATCTTCCCTTTGTATCTGGCAAGCCTAGTTTTAAATTTGTCCATCAGAGGTTGTAGATGTGTTAGTTTCAAATTTGTCCATCAGAGGTTGTAGATGTGTTCTTCTCAACTACCTCAAGGTTAGTGGTAAACCGAGATGAGTACACCTTCTGTTCAGAAATATATGATACTTTAGAGAGTGTGCAGTTAAACTTCCTTAACTTTGACCACTAATATATAAAAATTATCTGTATTGGTCATGTGAAAATGGTATCATTAGATTAGTCATGAAAAATATTTTCATAATATAATAATTTTATATTATTTTATGAACATATTCATATAAAAAGTAATGGTTAAAGTTGCATGTTGGAGACCGTGTCGATGTCCAAAGAGTCATATATTCTTGAACAGAGGGAGCACCTGGTAGCTCTTTATGTTGAGCCAGGAAGTTGGCAAGTATGTCATTAAGATCAATCCCCTCACAGTGAATTGGGGTTATTGAACTCTTTTGCAGGTTTAATTTGAGACCAGTGACCTGGCCAAATGAAGAATCTAGGCCCCATTTGTCGTGTTTTGGTAATTCAGGACAACCATGTGATTTATACTAACTTGTTTGTCAAGAAGTTGAAAGGGTTATTCTCGGACAAAGATGAAAGAGCGCTGAAAGATCTCATCTAGCTCAAGGCAAAGGTATCTAGTTTATATGACCTTTTCATAGTTTTGCCGGTCTAGGAGAATGAAGGATAAAAGACCGGATTGCTAGATAGGAAACCGTACTATGAAGAGGGATCAATTGTCTAGTAGCTTGAAAGCTAAGGATGCCACATTGCTCTATCTTACTTGGTTTAAAACTTGGTTTCATTTGAATTGGTCTGGCCATAATTTACATGTGTTTTTGTCTCATGGCCAGACTGACCGACAGCCCGTGCCAACGTCGCGGTCAAGTTTTTCCAGTACGCTCCTTTTCTGTATTTTCAATGGCCGGACTAACCGCTGGTATTAGTTGGACTAACCAGAAATCTGGGTCGAGGTCCTGGTCAGCTTTTTCCAGAGAAGGAAGTTTTTGTGATTTGCTAAAATTCTTGAGGCCGGACTAACCACAGGCATAGGTCCGGACTGACTGGATCTCCGGGTTAAGAAACCCGTTAGCTTTTTCCAGAGAAGTGTTTTTTGTGTCTCGCTACTAATTTTGTTAAAACCGGACTGACCGCAGGTGAAATGCCGGACTGATCGCACTCCTGGTTTGTTTATGCGGTCAACTTTTTACAGTAGCATGTATTTTCTCTGGTTTGGATTTCTTGAGTCTGGTCTGACCAGACCTTTAACGGCGGTCTGACCGGCCATGCCGTAACGGATAGTTTCTGTGCATTTAATGCAGAGCATTCGACCGTTATTTGGTAGCCCGGTCTGACCGGCCACTTGCCTGCGGTCTGACCGCACTTCAGGGTTTCGTGCTCCAACGGCTAGTGCAGTGGGTGGAGGCTATAAATCCCTCACCCACTGCTGCATATGAGTCTTGATGAACCTCATTAAATACTCTTGAGCCCCTTTGCTTGTTCCTACACTCGTGAGAGCATTGATTTCATCTTGCAAAGGTTGTTGAGGTTTTTTTTGAGTGCATTGATTAGAGTTTGATCTTTGTGGCACTTGAGCATCTTCAAGCGAAGAATAATTAGTCTATTACTCTTGGAGATTGTCGTCTCCTAGACGGTTCGGAGTTGCGTTGGTGATCTTCTCAAAGGAGATTGTGAGAAGACCCAGGCATTTGTGAAGGTTGGAGGTCACCTATCTGGTGTGGAGAAGAGCTACCACTAGTGATTGAGGAAAGTGCTTGTGTGGAGCCGGCTTGAGTTGATCAAGCTTCCTCAACGTGGATTAGTAGAGACCGGCAAGTCTCCGAGACCACGGGAAAACATCGGTTGTCTTCGTAGTGTGGTTTATTCTCTTGCTCTTTACTTTGTGCATTTACTCTTATAAGCTATTTGTTTATCTTGTCTAGATTGCTTAACTTATCTTGCTAGTTTAGTGCACTTAGATAGCCTTAGAATATTTATGTCTTTATTCGTGAAATTGTATTCCATAGGTTTAATTTGGTAAAATCTTGTTTTTAGCCTAAAGGTTTTAAAACCCGCCTATTCACCCCCCTCTAGTCGGTTATCCTTGATCCTACACCAAACACATGCAATATTGTTTTGATGCAATCTAACACATGCAATATTGTTTTGATGCAATCTAACACATGCAATATTGTTTTGATGCAATCTATCTCATCTTTGTTTGGCGCCAAAAAAATTACCGCATCATCCGCATAGAGGGAGACTCAGATTCTACCATACAAGGGGGAGAGCAATCCTTGATCAGTGGCAAGGTCGAGCAGGCACTGCAGCTGGTCAATGGCTAGGAAGAATAGATATGGTGATAGGGGATCCCCTTGATGTAGTCCTCGTAGATGCCGAATGGAAGGTCCAAGCACTCCATTTAGTAGGATTTTAGAGTGTGGCAAGGAAAGTAAAATGGAGATCCATTCCCTCCATCATGAACCAAACCCTCTTGCCTAGAGCATGTCCAGAAGATATGGCCACGACACAAAGTCGAAAGCTCTGGTAATATCTAGCTTTAGCATAATTGCTGGTGTATTTGCACCGTGGTAATCTCTCACCAAGTTTTGGACGTATAAGAAACATTGTTCCCCTAGATGCTCACCTAGGCTGCCTAGGCGCTCAGTGCAGCCTCGCCGCTGTGATTCGGGGAGAATCGACGCCATGGGCGCTCGCCCTACCTAGGCGGTCAACACCGGTCCAAGACGGACCAAGGCGGCATTGGGTGGGCAAGGCGCGGCGGCTGCTGGGTGGTTCAGGGCGTCACTGGGCATCAGGGCAGCTCAGGGCATCACTGGGCGGAATGGGGTGGCCTCCTCCAACCCCTACCCATCCCACTTCCCGCCACCTCTAGCACCTCCTCATCACGCCGCCTCCTCCAATGCCCCATCGCCGACTATGCCTCCTCCCTGGCTCCCTTTCGCACCACCTACTCCCGTCTGTTGTCGATGCCTCCTCCCCGTCACACCGCCGTTGATGCCTCCAACACCCAGGTGCTCTACTTCTCTCTCACGCATGTTCTGCTCTCCCTCTCTCCCTCCCTCTCTCTCGCTCTACGTCTTGCCCCTTGCTCTGCTTTTGCTTTTGCTTTGCCGATGCCGCGTGCTCTGCCTTTCCTCTACGCCTTGCCCCTTGCTCTGCTTTTGCTTTTGGTTTGCTCTACCGATGTCGCGTGCTCCACCTTTCCTTTGCGCCTTTGCTCTGGGCTCTTGATATTGCTCTTGTAGTCTTGTTGTGCTAGTCGCCTCCCTATTGTCCCGCCTACCTCCTTACTGTGCCGGTTGGCCACCTAGGTGGTCTAGGCGCTAGGCGGCCATTGCCCGCCCGCCTTCCACCTAGCGCCTAGGTCAACAATGATAAGAAGTTGTCATATATGCATCTTGAAGGGATACGGGTAGGCTAAACTAGCGCATAATTCAAAATTCTACTACATAAATCAGGAAGCTATGTAAGTAAGAGATCATAGATCATTACCACTAGATGCACAGTGCAGCAGCATAAGAATTGCAGTAGCCTGGTCCAACGTCGAGCATGTCAATGTATTGGTCGTAGTCAATCGTCCAACATCCTTGGCACCGATCGTCTCCTCTAGGAACTTCTTGCGTAGATCGCGGATCGTCCTCAATCAGTGCAGCAGCGCCTCTATGGTATCCACACGTCTTGGGATAGAATATTGTATGCCTTCAGGAGGTCATGGCTAGGGTTTCGGTGGTGTAACTCTTTTTTTTCCAAAAGCCCCCATGTCTCCCCTTATAAAGAGCCCATAACGGATTATATCTGAACTAGTTAATTCCCACCTATTAAGTGTATGACCCTATAGGTTCATGTGTAATCGGCCGTGACTCGGAAACTCCTTTTCGATCACAAGTAGGTAGCAGTACCTAGTAGGACATAGCGAGTCCTGAATATACATATAGATTATATCAGACGAACCTTATGCAAAATGATTTACGACCAGGTTCTTATCACCCACAACCAGTTCGTATCTTCATACAACTAGTTCGCATTTGGTCATGACCATGCTTATCAAGTCGTCGACTAGTCGCTAGAGGCCGACCGACTGGAGGCTCCGACTTGACTTGCGCCGGCAAGTCGGCCGACTGGTCGACTAGTTGTCGACTTACCGGCCGACTAGTCGACCAGCCAGAGGAAAGTCGGGCGACTTAAATGTGGGGCCGGGCTGTCAGGGGCTGTGGCAAAGGGGTTGTGTCAAAGAGGCAAGAGGGGGAGTGAGGCAGTTGGGCACTCACCACTCGGGCTCAACCTCACGCGATCGCAGCTCCCAGATCCGGTCTCCGCCGCGCCACCGGCCAGGTCCCACCGTGACGCCGGCCTTCATCCTCCTTCCTCCTCTGCACCGCCGGTCTTCGCCTCACGCGTGAGCTCGAAGAGGCGCAGTCGGCGCAGAGCTCCAGATCCGGGCTTCGAAGCTAGGTCCCACCGCGCCGCCGCTGGTATTCGTCCTCAGAGCCAGCTCCCACCGCGCTGTCGCCGGCCTTCGTCCTCCTTCCTCCTCCACGTCGCCCTAGCCGCAGCTCCCGCTGCTCCCGTCGCCCAGCCCCGGTGTATTCTCCTCTCCTCTGGTCCTCTTCCAGTCTTCCTCTCCTCTGGTCCTCTTCTTCTCCTCTGTTCCGCTGGAGTAAGGGAGGGAGGGAGCTCGGTGGCCGGCACACTGGGCGAAGGGAGGGAGGTAAGGGAGGGAGCTCGGTGGCCGGCGCACTGGGGGAAGAGAGGGAGGTAAGGGAGGGAGCTCGGTGGCCGGCACACTGGGGGAAGGGAGGGAGCTCGGTGGCCGGAGAGGAGGGGAGGAGCCGAGGAGAGGAGATGCGCTCGTGGGCGTGGCTGCGTGGGCGTGGGCGTGAGGATGATTTGGGCGTGGGCGCACAGAGGATAGAAGTTAAAGAACAGATCAACACTTCAACAGAACGACTCTAGTTATTGACTTATTGTGATTTTATGTGATTGTGATTCTATGAACTAAAGATACTAAGTTAGTTATCTGTTTTGTACATATGTAGGCACCATGGCAGAGCAATCTTCAACTCCAACTCCAACTTCAACTCTAAATCCGACAGCGGGCACCGAAGGTTATGATCCAGCTAATGATCCTAAGCGGAAGGCTAAGTCCAAAGACCCGACATGGAAATACGGGTTTTGGCCGGACATGACAAACAAAGATATCATCCAATGCATACGCTGTGGCAAGCAAATGCATGTCGGAGTATGAAGATTGAAGCAACACCTAGCGAGAGGCTATGGAGATGTGGAGAAATGTCCGAACACAACCACACCTATCATGAAAGAGATGCGTGAGTACTTGTTGAAGAATGCCAGAAATAAACCCTTTGAGCTAGATGATGAAGGCGAAGGTGATGGTGATGGTGGTGAAGGTGATGGTGAAGGCGAAGGTGATGAAGTTCAAGAAATCCAAGAACAAGTGGCATCATCTAGAGGGAGCACAAGAGGCTCCTCTGCTAAGACAGTTGCAAGTTCCGGGACTACCACCAAAAGGAAGCAATCGGTGTTGGCGCTTTTGAAGCAAGCTGCACCGAAGGTAACTAAATCAGTTGCTTCTATGATTTGGAAGTCACCTGAAGTGGTTGTTGAGAAAAGACATAAGGGTAAGGGTCAAGTTACCATTGAGCAAAGTATGAGGACCAAGGAAGAAAAGGAGAGGGTGGCTGAACACATTTCTGATTTCTTCTATGAGTGTGGCATACCATTTAATGCCGCCAACAAAAGAAGCTATGAGATTATGGTTGAGTCCATCGGGCAGTATGGTCCTGGGTTTAGGCCGCCTACTTTCCATGACTTGAGGCTACCCTTGCTTGAGAAGGCCAAAAAGAATACTGACAAGCTGAGGATGCAGCATGAGTGTGCTTGGACACAGTTTGGTTGCTCACTTATGTCAGATGGTTGGACAGATAGCAGAGGACGATACTTGATTAATTTCCTTGTCAATAGTCTACAGGGGACTTTCTTCTTGGAGTCTTTTGATGCCTCCAGTCAGTCAACCGATGCCCACATGTTAGCAAATTTATTGGAGACGAAGATCAATGAGATTGGTCGGAAAAATGTTGTTCAAGTGGTCACAGATAATGGTGTTAACTTCAAAGCGGCAGGTAGACTTCTAATGGAGAGGATTCCTACTCTATTTTGGACCCCTTGCGCAGCTCATTGCTTGGACCACATGTTGGAGGATATTGGGAAGATAACAGAGTTCAAGAAGTGCATTGTACAAGCCAAGCGTGTGACCATATTTATCTACAGACATGGAAGGGTTCTTGACAAGATGAGGGAGATGACAGGTGGGAGGGACCTTGTGAGACCTGCAGCTACTCGATTTGCTACAGCTTTTCTCACTTTGCAGAGCTTGTGGAGGCATAGGACATCTTTGAAAGGTCTCTTTGTTACTGATGATTGGATTAGATCCAAATTGTCTAGCACAGAGGTAGGCAAAAAGGTGTGTGAAACAGTTCTTGCTAATAGATTCTGGAATGCAGTGGAAAATTGCATTAGAGCGTCGCAACCACTTATCGTTGTGCTGAGGATCGTCGATGGCGATGAGAAGCCGGCAATGCCAGAGGTTACCGTAGCAATGGATCTTGCAAAGAAGAAGATCAATGACTCTTTGGAAAACAAGACATCACTACTCAGGAAGGTGATAGCAATCATAGATCGGAGGTGGGAAGACCAAATGGAGCAGAGTTGTATGGAGTTGCATTGTTCTTGAATCCAAATAGATTTTTTGAGATTAGAAGGACCGAAATTGGATATACTTATAGGCTTCGTACCATGTTTAATGATGTGCTTGAGAAGATGATTATTGAGGACGACAAGCAAGCCAAGATAAGCAACCAAGCCGATGATTATGAGAACATGCAAAGAGGCTTTTCAAGTCAATTGGCAATCAAGCAACAAAAGGATAAGTCACCTAGTAAGCATCACTACTTCAATTTAATTTTAAGCTTCCATTCTTTCCAAGACCTAACATAGCCTATGATTCTTGGCATTCTTGCCTTTCTAGTTCTTTGGTGGGGTGCATTTGGTGGCGTTGCTCTAGAGCTCCAAGAATTTACAAGGCGTATAATTGGTCTTTGTTGTTCGGCCTCCGGTTGTGAGCGTAATTGGAGCGGAGCACCTTTGAGTTTGTAAGTACTAAGTATTCAATTACTCAAGTAGTCAAGTGTTCATTTTGAAGCCGTTGGTATGAGTGCATGACAATAGTTCAATACTTCAATTATTTTGTTTGTTATTTGTAGATTCATACCAAGAAGAGAAACAGGTTAGAGCACAAGAGGTTGAATGATTTGGTCTACATTCAATACAATCGAAAGATTACAAATCGGTTTCAAAGGATGCAAGAGGAAGGGCGCAGTTTCAACCCCTTGATCCTAGATGATTTTCAATGGGACAATGAGTGGGTTGATGTTGGTGCCAAAGAAGTTCATCATGGGAATGATTATCTTACATGGGCTCATGTTGATGATGCTATTGGTGCATCAAATGCACTTCAAGTTCGTAATTTTCCTAGGAGGGCTCGTGGTGAGGCGATAAGTTATAATCGTCGTGCTGCTCGTACAACAAGGGTGGTTGATGATGAGTCGGAGCCCGGCAATGAAGATGATGGTGATGATGATAACTTTGTGCTTGATGATGAGGACATTGATGATTTTGGCGAATCTCCACCTAGTCCTACTCATGAGAGTGCTGAACCGAGTGGAAATGCGGACCATTTCGATGATATTGAGTTGGATGACATTTGATTTGAGGCTTGTGTTAAGCCATGTTGATGGATTGTGATGATTATGCTTTACTTTTGCTATTTGAGACTTGGGAGTTGGGACCTTGTTGTCGTGTTACTTATCTATCGTGTAGAATGCTATTGTCGTTGAGAACTTGATGTTTTAGATGCTTAATTTCCCAATTGCTCATTTATTTGTTGTTATGTTGTATGATTTATTGATTTGCATTGTTCTCTTTAATTCATGGTGCTATATTGCTCTCCCTTGAAGGTATTTTGTATTGTATGAGTTCATCACAATTTATCTTCATCATATGCTCGTGCTCATTCTTGTTTTTTAATTTTGTAGCACGAAGGTCTCAAATCATACTTCAACAAGTCAAATGAAAGGGGTTTGGACTCAAAACATGTAAGTCATCCATCATCTCTTTAATTCAAGCTATACATGTACTTTTCAATCACTGCAATACAAGGTATATAATATATACATGTGTACATACACATCACTGTCATATGAACAGTACCTGTCGACTAGTCAGCCGACTAGTCGACTAGTCGGCAAGTCGGTCACTACGAGAGTAGTGTCGACTTGCCGACTTAATAACCATGGTCATGACCATATCGTAACACCTTATGACTAGTTCGCTGACCAATCAGTGATCATGTACGACCAGTTTACGAACAGTTCGTATCTCCATACGACTAGTTTGTATCTGGTCGAACTAGCGGCATGTTTACATATTCTCCTTTTGCCTCACGATATCTGATCGAACTCTAGGTGAGATATTTGGCATCCATGAACTGTTCGATATTTTCTCAATCTAGTGACGAATAATTTCATGTGGCCAACTCTTAAACCACTTGTGGCATGGCCATACACTTTCCTTATTCGGCTACATCGAAGGGCCCAGAGATATCTCTCATGTTATATGAGGAGGGTAAATCTCATATCCAACCAGTCACATTCCTCTGCATGTTTAACATCATACCCAAAAGCTAGTATTATAATTACCCAGTTATGGAGTAAGGTTTGGTAGCCCCTAAGTATACTGATAACATGTAGGAAACCATGCTGATCTCAGTTCTAAGGATTTATATATCATTATTGCTTGAGACCAATTGATGATATGGAGAATCATAACAATCTCAACAGTGTCTCAAGGTGGGTCAATCTAACATCATGTTATCTAACATGTGTTCACATTATTGATTCAATATATCCATATCTATGACTGGAGAAACATAGTCTTCAATCAATACATGTGCTAGTGGATAAGTCACTAGTGTCCTGACTAGTGACATCATACCAGGGATACTTTTAGAATGACATCATACAATTATTAAAGAGCTTCACCAACAAGTCACATACTTATTAATCTTTATAAATGATAATTCATCCAAAGAACATAATATCATTTATTTTATAATTCATAAACATAGACATGATACAATCATCTCCATGATTGCCTCTTAGGGCATATCACCAACACATCTCCGCTTGATATAAGCACTTTGACAGTTTGAGATAAGGTTGTCTATATGTTTTCCCAATCGTAAGGTGAGAATCTTGGTTAACAACTTCGCCACACTATGGATAAGACTTATTGGTCTGGAATCGCCGATCTCCACTACTCCTTGCTTCTTTGGGAGAAGCACAATGATTTCAAAGTTCATTGATGAAAACTTGGAGCTATTCATGTTGTATACCTTTTGTAGAGCCACCTTGATATCATCTTTTGATATATCCGAGCATTGCTTGTAGAATACGCCGGTGAAACCTCTAGTTGAGGGAAGGGTTGTTCCATAGCTGACAGGGTGTTGCCTGACATTTGAAGACTGCTCCAATCAAAATTCAATATGCCAGGTGCATCAGTTTGAGGAGTTTGATAGCCTCTGGTTTTGGAAATATGAACAATATTTTAATTCTAGATACTATTATGAGGCAAAGATCACATATAACTATTAATACATAAAGCAATACTAACAACAGGCATCTCAATGCACTTCTAAACATACACAATAATAGGATTATAACAGAATAGTTTGGTCACACAACCAACTTACAGTTGGGCGTGATGAAGAACAGGAAGCAACGTAGACTCGAAACAATGCAGAACGTAGATGAAGTAGCGCAGCGAGCGGTCGTACAGATGCGCTGCCAAAAAACCTTATTGCCGCACCGTGCAGGTGAACGCTACGACAATGATTCAGAGATACCCACTCACCCTCCTTCCCAGTGCACGTCGAAGAGAAGGGATGACTTGGTTCGATATCACAACTCTCTAGCATAGTAGAATAGAGAAGAAGAAGAAGAAGAAAATGAAGTGAATCAGTTCATTATCTGGTCTAGATGTCTCCAGATCTTTTTAAAGTCGAGACAATTACTTTCTAGTAACAGCATAATAAAGCACTAATTAAACCACTGGTAACTGCTAATTCAAAACCAATTAATGGTACTTAAGAAATGTTTATCAGATCCTGATTACACACTGGTCTACAGCTTCAACCAGTGTATTTCGGCCACATTATTTCAACCACACTGGTATATGGATCCGACCACTATTTTTCAACTATTGTGTTTTGACCACTTTATTTCGACCACAGTGTTTTGACCACTTTATTTCGACCACACTTGTCTATGGATCCGACTAGTGTATTTTGACCACTTTATTTCGACCACACTTGTCTATGGATCCGACTAGTGTTTTTCGACCACCGTGTTTCGACCACTTTATTTCGATCACAGTATTTAGACCACTTTAAAAGGAGAGAGAAATGCACGGTTAGCAAAACAAAGGTGGACTAGGTTCCTGACACGTTCACAGTCACGTGCCGCAAGTCTTATGTCACACAATTACCATGCGAATATAGGCTCGCACGTGCGTACGTGTGTGTGTAAATTTAGCTATAGTCATCATAATGTCACCCCATGTCACATGACATATTTCAATGTATGGCAATGATTCCACCTTATAAATTGTTCTGTCACCATTTGGCTAGGCAATATGGGACTAAACCATGCATGCTGTGGAATTTCAAGAATAAATGGGTCTTTACATTTATGGGTCCAATTATAACAATCCCTCACCAATTCCAAGGCAAGCAGTAAAAATGTAATACTCCAGAGTAGATTTTGAGAGAAAGCCGAATATTCGAAGAAAAGGACTATTTAGAAATTGATCCGGGAGAAGGATCAAATAGAAAATACTTAATTACGCAGTTAACGGAGGGGTTTGCAGCTTTATTTGGGCAACTTGGGCCTGGGCCTTGGCCCATTTGGCCATGAGGTGGCCGGCCAAAGAAGGGGGGGGAGGCGCCCCAACCCCAAAACCCTAGCCACCCTTCTCTTCCCTCTTGGCGCACTCTCCCTCTCCCCCTTGTCGCCCCATCCCCTCTTTCCTCCTATGCCTCCCCATGTCCAGCAGCATCTCCTCCTCCCTTGAAGCCCTTGCTGCAGCCAAGAAGATGTTGCCCGCTGCCGGTGTCGAGGAGGAAGAAGGAGGCTCGCCGGGAGATAGATCGGCCAAGAAGAAGGAGGAGAAGAGGAAGAGGAAAGGGGGAAGGAGGATCGTGGCCTGGGGTGAGTGTTCATCACGTTTGGTGGTGGTTCTTCAAAGGGTAATCCCTGTTTCCCCCTAATTAGATGCATAATTAATTGTTGAAGCAATGTCGGTTTTCTGTCTCCTCAGGACAGATCACGTTAGAGGGACGTTTTGATTTAGTTAAGCGCAGATTCAGTCTCGGGTGTCTCCTAGAAAGTTGTAGAGGACGTCAATAGCTTTCAATGAAGTGCTACATCGTGATTTTTGGACCTCTGTAGCAAAAGATATGATTTTATTCGTGCAGCTGTTCTGCAACCCTGTCAGTTTCTGGACAGGTTTTAGTGATCTGAACTTTGTGATCAGTTAAATATAGAATTAGAGGATCTCAGTATAACGAAAGCTGTAGATAATTGTCGTAGCTTTCAGGGAAGCACAAGAACGCGAAATTTGGGTAAACGAGCTGAAAGTTATGTTAGTTTTAGTGCTCTGTCCAGAAAGTCTGACGTGAAATCGATGTCTTGTTAATCGGCTTGAAAGTGATTTTAGATGGCCGAATCAGGGGAGCTCACCAACTAGGTTTAGTTGGGAAATTTGATAACCTTTCAACTAAGTCCAAGAACACGTAATTTGGACCTATGTACAGAAAGATATGAATTTTAGAACTTGACTGTTCACAGAAGGTACAGAACAGCAATTAGAAATTTGGGGTCGGGATTGGGTTGCGAGCTATTGCTAGTTGTGTTTGTTTTTAGAATTCATGTGGTTCGTTACTGTGGTCTTAGTCTATGTTCTTGATTGAATTTAGGTGGGGAAGAGTACCGAGGCAGCACCGACTTCACGTTCCCAGTTCGCACGCGGTTAAGGCAAGTGCATTGTTTGATTCGTGGTTGTGTTTGATTGGTCATGATTGTGTGCTTCTCGATATGTGGTAGCATAGTGAGATTGTTGGCTTGATGTTGATTTAAGATTGATGGATGCGTCATATATGTCCATGCTCTATTGTTATATGTTCTTCTTGTCTTGTGGTAATTTGATGATGATTAAATGATGAGCATGTGCATATTGAGATCATATTGAGGCTTGGTCATGTGGTGACCAAGTATGTTTCCTTTGAGATCCCCGTCATGAAGGTGACGGGCCCGAGATCCCCTCACTCGTGGAGTGTGGGCTTGAGGTCCCCATTACTTGCGGAGTAATGGGCAATTGGTCCTGTGCGTGCGCCGCACGTGCATGGGTATGCGGCGGCGGTTGTATACTCAGACATCGGTGTAATGCACACGAAAAGATAAAGAGAAAGGATCCTTGAGCATTGCATCTGCATGTGAAATGTTTGTTGTTGATCTTCGTATATTGATGCTGATGTTATGGCTTCTATTTTCGTACTTTGCCGAGTCTGTGGACTCACCCTTGTTTTTGTTGTTATTTTAGGTACCCGAGCCAAGAACGACATGCATGGGGGGAAGTAGACTGCTAGTCACACACATGCCACATGAACTAAATAAAGTTGAATGATCTTCAGATAGTAATTGTTATTAGTAAATGGGCGAGATGCTCAAAGGTTTATTATATCTTGTGTCTTGAGGTGGTTTAAGTGTAATAACGATGAGTAGTGGAACTTTATACTTCACTGGATTGCTGGATATGTAGCATATCTTTGATTATCTTTTGATGTCTCTAGCTGGTAGTTTGGTTAATTTATGATTCATTTGAATGTTGGAACCTCCGTGTAATTAACTTGACAAGGGAGGTTCTGCCGAAATTTATTAAGTTTGCTTTGATTAGAATTATTAGGGTTTGTTTAGTAGCATTCCGTGCTCATGTTGGGTGAGGTTACTGCTTGGTATCGAGCGCGGTAGGTCCGTGGTGATTGGATTTACAACCTAGGCAACTTAAATTGCTAAAATTTTGTAATGGTTAATGAACTTATAAACTCGACACATCGGTGCATGATGGGATGGGATGGGTCAAGCATTGCATTTACGCTTAGTTGAGTTGTATTAATGATTCTGCTTTGAGATGATCTGTTATATCTATAGTATAATACTATGGTTATTATGTGGGGTAACCCATGTTGAGAGGTGGAGGTAGTGGTTGTGGTCCCGGCTATACCAGTTACACCACCGCTCGTGGTACAGAATAGCGGTATCCACATGAGAGATCGTAGTACGTGCATTGGTAGTGTAGTATACTTAAAAGAGTTGTTCTCTTCCCTGAATTTGAATTTGGTCAACTCTTATCCAGTTGAGATTGATGAGTTTCTCTTGGGTTATTTATTCTTGTGGTTGATGGGTTGCTTTGAGAAAAAAAATATTGGTGTGTTTTCTTTGGCTTAATTTGTCCTGTAAAGCAATCATTATTTTTCCCAACTGATGAGTTATTCTTGCGGCTGGTGAACCGAGTTGATTGTCAAGTTTGACCGTTATTTTGGAGTTTTGTCCTTCTCATTGGAAAGCATGACCCATTTATCCGGTTGATGTTCTTGGGTAATGAAAGTTTCCTTTTGCAAGTCCTGTAGTACGTGGAAGTTTTGATTCAATATATTTCTTTTGGGTATCTTGAGTGTTGAAGTTGAAAAGTTCTTTTATAAAAGAAAATGCTAAACCCTTTAGCGATGTCATCTCGTGGTTAAGTGGGAGGTTATAATCGGAGAAATTAGTGAATATGATATGAGTTATCAAGTTGGGTCTGTAGTGTGTCGTATAATCGATCCTAACCAAGATCCCTGGAAGGAAAGTTGATTAATGTGATGGTGTCATGTAGTAATTCTTGTTGAACTGTGATTAGGTGTACGGCTATACCTAATTGGAATCAATAGAGTTATTAACTCATTGTGGAACATTAACGAGTGTTTGATCCTCGAGTTGTTTAGTTTGCTAAACTAGTTAGATTATTTGATCTTAATGGATTAATCTAATCATGCGAAAAGAGAAATATAAGATGTGTTCGATGTCGCCTTGGTAGATATTAATATAGAAATCTTCTTTAATTGGCTATTTGATGATCTTATTTATGCTCGTGGGAGTACAAATAGATACAAGACCATCAATTCGCCCATGATTGAATAATAATCAAAAGTTTGTGATAACCTCTAGATTGGAGTTAGTGTGTACTAAATAAGTATGAGCATTCGAATATGTTGTGTTTCGTTGGAAAGGTTTATGGTGGGATTTAATATGTGACATGTGTTTGCTTGATGGTGAGATTGTCGATAATAGTATGTCTTTGATGAAAGGGTTTGGTGTAACCTTGTAAATTGTGTAGTAGGTTCCTTGAAAAATATGGTGGTTGTTATAGTGAGGGTGTAAGAATTTGGTGTACCTCATTTGAGGATGAGAGGATAAAGTGAAATGTAACAGCTTTGGTCAGTTTTGGGGACTTTATAAAGGAAGAGTTGATGATAACGAACCTTGCTAAGAGTGAAATATTCTTGATGTTAGTAATAAGGTCTACAAGAGATTGTGACGTGTTGGAGTGGTGATGATTTTTCTAGAGAGAAAGTAAGTTGATTGTTTTAATAACGGTTAAATGAAATATTTGGAGTTTTGTATTCGTGATCTTTTGGGGACTCATGATTTTTGCAGAGATAAAATTAGTTGAGCAATGTGACATATGGAAAGGTTCCGTTTGGTTCCAAGTGATGAATGTGTTTTGGTATTAAAGACATCTCTTGTTTGGTTTGACAAGTAATGTTGTAATCAAAGAGATTACTTCGTTGTGTTAATGGAAAATGTTTACCATAAGTATTTGAGGTTGAGTTAAAAAAATGTAATCCGCAACTTACTTTTGTCTCAGCTTAAGAGTTTCTTGGTTTGCATAGCAATGTTTTATTACGAGTTATGGAGATGGGAAATTTCTTCTTGTGGGACTTTTGCCCTCGACGGTGGATTCGCATTCTGCTTTCGAGATCATTTCTATTTGACTATTTCTCTTGGTCTCGCACTCACTTGAGGAGCCATGATTTCTTATCGTCGAACTTTGTATCTGCTTATTTCTTCCTTTTGAATAAGGAAGTAACCAAATTGTGTTGCCAAGTGTTATAAAGAGTAGCATGGTGATTGGTTGGAGGTGGTCAAGTATTTGGAATTGTTGATATTTTTGGGAACCAATCTATTTGAAGAGCAAGATAATGTGATTTGGTTTCACTTACAACACTGGAGAGAATTCTACTTAAATGGAAAGTTTGTCGATGAGATAAAAGTGATTAGTGTTACAACTAGTGGAACCCATAGCGAATTATGATCCAAAGAACCTTTGTCCATGTTGAAATATTGGGACTATTGAAATTATGAACTTTTGATAAACTTATTAGAGTATCACAATTGGGTACTTAGTATGATTGTGCAGAAGAGTTGTGGTGGTGAAGTTTAATAAGAGTCGCGGTGTGGAGGAACCTAAGTGTCATGCTAATTAATGGAATAGCAGAAATTGTTGGACTATTGTCAACAATGACTCAGCCTTAGTAAGTAACCCTATGGGAGTTAAATTATTTCTAAGGATGTTTTGGTCAAAGGATATATATATTTATTTATTGATGTTAGTGATTGGGTATATTTGAATGTTGGTTAATCAGTTAGGGTTTTGTGAACGGATATATTGTGGTTGTGTAACTAAATTGGATTTGGTGTGGATTAGAGAAGGTCTAAGACTTGTGAAATTAATCGCCTTGGGACGGTTACTTGATTAGTGAGGAGCGTGGATGTTAATGATTGAGGTTTGGTTGAGCTATGTGAAATTTTAGTGAAAGAATTTGAGAATTTCCTATCCACCATAACAGAAATTCATTGCAGGAGACTTCGAGGTTGATTTTGGGCTTTGCATTTTTATATTAGAACCTTCGATGCCAATGATTATGTGCAGAAGTGGTAGAATAAGAGTGGATTCCGAGTAGTGGACTGATCATTGATAGTATCCTTTGGAGCTAGTATATGAGAGTGTGGGATGTGAATTTCAAAAATTGTTCATCCTTAATGGATTAAGGGATGTGATAGTGGGTGAAATCTATATTGAGTTGTGTTGGAAATTATTTTGACAAGTTCATTCGGTAGGGGAATTGGCTAGAGTACGAGATTGTGGATGGGAAGATTCTCCCTGCATAAGTGTGGATTTTGTGATCGGTAGAGCATAGGTTTGAGGTTGTCAATTTAAGAGAAATGAGTTAATGCGTTATGCAATGATTTGGGATCCTTTGGTTTAAGGAAGTAATTTCTTAAAAGAAAGATTGTGGTAAAGTGGCGTGATCTTGGATAGTGAGATGCTTTCTTAGTTCTTACTTGAACTATGTGGTTATGATGGATGTCGATTATAAATTGAGTTGGTTCTTGTCGGTATGTGTGATTCCTTCCGCTTAGGAAAAGGGGTAAACCGGTTTTTTCGAGTGTTTTCGCTTTTGGCTTGTCCGGCATTATTTCTAAACCGCCTATTTTGGAAAGTGGAAAAGATTTCGTGGTAAATCTATTGATTTTGGATTGGGCTCTTCTAAGAGAAGGTGACTTTAAGTTGGATGCATTTTGACTCCTTTGTTTTCGATTGAGTTTTTCTGGATAAGTGAGTTGGCAAAGCGAGTTCTTTGTGCGTCCCTTATACAGGAGATGTCGCTTGCTTAGGTAAAGTGATCGATTGAGTGTTGGAACAAGAGTTCGCGGGTTCTGCAGGCAGACAATGTACTTGGTACAAAAAGGAAGTTTAACCAAAGGTGTGTTGGATAGGTTCCTTAGTCACGGAATATGTAGATTGGCATATCGCTAGGACCGTCTCAGTACTTGCTCGAGTACGCAATGTCTTGTGTTCTTCGGTCTTTGAGAGAGCACATGAGAGGTCCGAGCTTAAGTTTTGTTGGAGCTGTTGACCACGGTAAGACCTTACTTTTGAGTCCCGTGTGTGGAGCGTGCGTAAGGGTCGAGATTAGTCTTGAAATGAAAGACGTTATCCGTCAAGGTGATGGGATCATATAAGTCTGAGAGGGAAGCGTCTTGTGAAGTGGAATCTCGCATGCGCAAGCAGTGTACGGGATTGTTCACAGCGGGTGGGTGGTAACGTTAGTAAGTTTCAGCTGTGATTATTCCTTGACGTTAAACGTGGTTAGAATTCGTGGTCGAATCTGCTTTAAGGGGTAGAATGTAATACTCCAGAGTAGATTTTGAGAGAAAGCCGAATATTCGAAGAAAAGGACTATTTAGAAATTGATCCGGGAGAAGGATCAAATAGAAAATACTTAATTACGCAGTTAACGGAGGTGTTTGCAGCTTTATTTGGGCAACTTTGGCCTGGGCCTTGGCCCATTTGGCCATGAGGTGGCCGGCCAAAGAAGGGGAGGGGGAGGCGCCCCAACCCCAAAACCCTAGCCACCCTTCTCTTCCCCTCTTGGCGCACCCCCCTCTCCCTTGGTCGCCCCATCCCCTCTTTCCTCCTATGCCTCCCCATGTCCAGAGCATCTCCTCCTCCCTTGAAGCCCTTGCTGCAGCCAAGAAGATGTTGCCCGCCGGTGTCGAGGAGGAAGAAGGAGGCTCGCGGGAGATAGATCGGCCAAGAAGAAGGAGGAGAAGAGGAAGAGGAAAGGGGGAAGGAGGATCGTGGCCTGGGGTGAGTGTTCATCACGTTTGGTGGTGGTTCTTCAAAGGGTAATCCCTGTTTCCCCCTAATTAGATGCATAATTAATTGTTGAAGCAATGTCGGTTTTCTGTCTCCTCAGGACAGATCACGTTAGAGGGACGTTTTGATTTAGTTAAGCGCGGATTCAGTCTCGGGTGTCTCCTAGAAAGTTGTAGAGGACGTCAATAGCTTTCAATGAAGTGCTAGATCGTGATTTTTGGACCTCTGTAGCAAAAGATATGATTTTATTCGTGCAGCTGTTCTGCAACCCTGTCAGTTTCTGGACAGGTTTTAGTGATCTGAACTTTGTGATCAGTTAAAGATAGAATTAGAGGATCTCAGTATAACGAAAGCTGTAGATAATTGTCGTAGCTTTCAGGGAAGCACAAGAACGCGAAATTTGGGTAAACGAGCTGAAAGTTATGTTAGTTTTAGTGCTCTGTCCAGAAAGTCTGACGTGAAATCGATGTCTTGTTAATCGGCTTGAAAGTGATTTTAGATGGCCGAATCAGGGGAGCTCACCAACTAGGTTTAGTTGGGAAATTTGATAACCTTTCAATTAAGTCCAAGAACACGTAATTTGGACCTATGTACAGAAAGATATGAATTTTAGAACTTGACTGTTCACAGAAGGTACAGAACAGCAATTAGAAATTTGGGGTCGGGATTGGGTTGCGAGCTATTGCTAGTTGTGTTTGTTTTTAGAATTCATGTGGTTCGTTACTGTGGTCTTAGTCTATGTTCTTGATTGAATTTAGGTGGGGGAAGAGTACCGGAGGCAGCACCGACTTCACGCTCCCGTTCGCACGCGTTAAGGCAAGTGCATTGTTTGATTCGTGGTTGTGTTTGATTGGTCATGATTGTGTGCTTCGATATGTGGTAGCATAGTGAGATTGTTGGCTTGATGTTGATTTAAGATTGATGGATGCGTCATATATGTCCATGCTCTATTGTTATATGTTCTTACTGTCTTGTGGTAATTTGATGATGATTAAATGATGAGCATGTGCATATTGAGATCATATTGAGGCTTGGTCATGTGGTGACCAAGTATGTTTCCTTTGAGATCCCCGCCATGAAGGTGACGGGCCCGAGATCCTCACTCGTGGAGTGTGGGTTGAGGTCCCCATTACTTGCGAGTAATGGGCAATTGGTCCTCGTGCGCGCGCGCACGTGCATGGGTATGCGCGACGGTTGCATACTCGACACGGTGTAATGCACACGTAAAGATAAAGAGAAAGGATCCTTGAGCATTGCATCCGCATGTGAAATGTTTGTTGTTGATCTTCTCGTATATTGATGCTGATGTTATGGCTTCTATTTCTGCACTTGCCGAGTCAGTGGACTCACCTTGTTTTTGTTGTTATTTTAGGTACCGAGCCAAGAACGACATGCATGGGGAAGTAGACTACTAGTCACACACATGCCACATGAACTAAATAAAGTTGAATGATCTTCGATAGTAATTGTTATTAGTAAATGGGCGAGATGCTCAAAGGTTTATTATATCTTGTGTCTTGAGGTGGTTTAAGTGTAATAACGATGAGTAGTGGAACTTTATACTTCATCGGATTGCTGGATATGTAGCATATCTTTGATTATCTTTGATGTCTCTAGTGGTAGTTTGGTTAATTTATGATTCATTTGAATGTTGGAACCTCCGTGTAATTAACTTGACAAGGGAGGTTCTGCCGAAATTTATTAAGTTTGCTTTGATTAGAATTATTAGGGTTTGTTTAGTAGCATTCCAGGCTCATGTTGGGCTGGGGTGTTACAAAAAATGATGATAAGGACTATTATGCTGAAGTGTTATTAATATACCAGTCTTTTAGTGTAAGTCCTGTACGGGTTGAACTTGCACCTAGAATTATAAGATTCATCTTCTAACAACTGATGAATGTACTATGCCTTGAATTCACAACTTTTTGTGATTATATTTCACTTGAAATCTCAACTGATACTAGGCTATCAAAGAACCACGCCTAAACATAGTATTATTTGGTCATGCTCCCTTATCTGCTCATGAGCTTTCATGAGAATGCCCTATTCTCGTGAGATACGACCTCACAGTAAAGCTCAAGTAGGTGTATTCATTTTAAGTATCATATAGGCTAATACCTTTTTCCTTCATTGGACACTAGAATACATTAAGGCTTTAAGCCACCCTTGCATATAGTTTGGAGTACTTTGTCTATTAGGACACATGTACATATATTATTAATTGTACTCTCTTGTTATAACTTCAATTTGTTTTTCCCATTACCTAAGTCACGGGATCTCCAATCAACAAGGTGTGGGTTATTGTTGAGTTATAACTCCAATGGGCCTCATTCCCATGTCTATAGATGCAACAGAAATCGCCTTCCGTGCTAGCCCCTTTGTGAAAGGGTCTACCAGATTTTTCTCAATGTGAATATAATTCACAGTAATCACTCCGGAGTTCCTTAGTTTTTTTTACATATATAAGCCTACGCTTCACGTGTCTGGAGGACTTCATGTTATCCTTAGTACTTGTAACCTTAATCAACAATGTGTGGTTATCACAGTAAATTTGGATTGCCAGTATGGTTTCTCACCAGTGGTAAGTCCAATAGAAGCTCTCTAAGCCATTCAGCCTCAATAGTAGCTATGTCTAGTGCTACAAGTTCTTCTTCCATGGTTGACCTCGTCAATATGATCTGTTTACACAACCTCCATGAAACTGCAGCACCTGCTAGGGTAAAGACATAACCACTTGTAGCTTTGATCTCATCTGTACCAGAGATCCAATTTGAACACTATATCCTTCTAATATAGATGGATACCCATTATAGTGAATTCTATATGAGGTTGTGCCTCTCAAGTAGCACAACACTCTCTCAAGTGCCTCCTAGTGACCATCTTGTGGGTTAGAAGTAAACCAACTTAATTTTCTCATAGCAAATGATATGTTAGGTCATGTGGCACTAGATAGATACATAAGGGATCCAATAATTTGTGAATATCTCAATTGATCTTTGCCTAATCCCTGATTCTTTCTAAGCTTAACACTAGCATCATAATGAGTTGGAAAAATCTTGTAGTTCTCAAAGTCGATCCAACTCAATATTTTCTCAGCACAATGGGATTGGTCAATGTGATCCCATCGTCATTTTTGATCAATTTAAAATTCAGAATAACACCTGCCTTTTCTAGGTATTTCATATCAAAGCATCTAGATAAGAAAGATTTGACTCGTCGATAATAATAGTGTTTATCCCAAATATAAGTATATCATCAACATACAAACACAAAATCACTCCTTGACCCCCCCCACCATAATGATAATATACACACTTATCTGCCTCATTCACAGCAAAACCAACAGATGTTAAAGTTTTATCAAATTTCTCGTGCCATTGTTTAGGTGCTTGCTTCAGGCCATACATGGTTTTGATTAATTTGCACACCTTGTTTTGCTGTCCTGAAATCACAAAACCATCCGATTGCTCTATATAGATTTCTTCCTACAACTCTCTATTAAGGAAAGTTGTCTTTACGTCCATTTGATGGATGTGTAGACAATGAGAAGCAGCTAATACAATGAGCACTCGAACGGTGGTTAATTTGGTAATAGGAGAGTAAGTATTAAAAAATCTTCACCTTCTTTCTGGGTATAACCCTTGGCCACAAGTCTTGCCTTGTATTTATCAATAGTACCATCAGATCTCATTTTCTTTTTAAATATCCACTTGCATCCAACAAGTTTGCACCTGCTAAGACGACCAATGATCTCCCAAGTCTTGTTAGCTATGATGGAATCCATCTCGCTATGGACCGCCACTTTCCAATACTTAGTATCGGGTAATGCATAAGCCTCTGAAAGAGTTTTTGGCATATCATCCATGAGATATACAATAAAGTCTTCGCCAAAGGTTTTTTCAACCCTTTGTCGCTTGCTCCTGCGAGGAGCCCATTCGACTAAATTATTATCTTCCTTAGGAATATTACAAACTAGTGGTATATCACTCATTGGTTCAGAGATGGTGGTGGGTTCAAAATTACTATTATTCATAGTTTGATTATCCTCAGTTTGAGAAGTACTGCCTGCAATTTTTATAGGATAAATATTCTTAAAAAAATAAAGCATCTCTAGATTCCATTATTGTGTTAGCAATAATCTCAGGAGTTTCTGATTTTACCACTAAAAATCTATACGTTGTGCTGTTATAAGCATATCACAGTAAGACATAATCGACTGTTTTAGATCCAACCTTTCTCTTTTTCTGTAATGGTATATTGTCTTTTGTCAAACACCCACAAGTTCATAGAAAATTAATAATGGGTTTTCTCCCCTTCCATCCCTCATACAGAGTAATCTCACACCTTTTAATAATTACTCTATTTAGGATGAAAGTTGTTGTCAATATAGCTTCCCCCACCACATCTTAGGCATACCGACACTCTCCAACATAGTATTCACCAAGTCTGTTAGTGTCCGGTTTTTCATCTCAGCTACCCCGTTTGATTGGGGTGAGTATGGTGGTGTAACTTCATGGACTATTCCATGTTCAAAATAGAATTAGGAGAATTCATATGAGATATACTTTTCTCTACGATCAAATATCAGTCTTTTAATTTTCTTTTTTAGTTGGTTCTCAACCTCGGCCTTATAAATTTTAAAATAATTTAAAGCTTCATCTTTTGTTTTCAGTAGATACACATAACAATATCGAGATGCATCATCAATAAGAGTTAGAAAATATCTTTTGCCTCCTTTTGTCAACAATCCATTCATCTCGCACAAGTCAGAATGGACAAGATCTAATGGTACCAAGTTCTTTTCCTCCTGTAACCCCTTAAAGGGCTTTCAAGATTGTTTTACTTACACACAAGTTTAGCAGTTTGATCCGTTGACAATTTCACATTTTAGAATTAAATCTAATATGGACATTCGAGCAATACTATCAAAACTAATATGATAGAAACGAGAATATCATATATTGGTCTTACATTTATTCAAACCTAGAAACGAGAATATCATATATTGGTCTTACATTTATTCAAACCAGTTGCAACATTCAGATTATAAAAATATTGTAAAGTACTTATGCGGAATAAGCCTCCGCTCTCATAGCCTTTATCAACAAAGTTACCAAACTTAGACATTACAACTTTATTTGACTCAAATACTAGCTTATAACCATCCCTGCGCAGAAGAGAACCACTAACAAGGTTCTTATTTTTTGTTGACGCATGCTGCACATTCTTCAAGTAGACAATCTTCTCTAAAATAAGCCTCAGATTCACCATGCCAACACCAAGAATAGAAGCATGCGACCTGTTCTTCATTAGTAGAGAGGAAGCCCCGGCTGCCTGATAAGAAGAAAACAAGAAAATATCATAATATACATAAACATTAGCTCAAGTATCAACCCACCAATTAGTGGATTAACGTGCTGAAAAAATAACAGGTGAATTACCATACCCTCCTATTGAGGCCTCGCATATGATCACAGTGACAGCTTTTTTCTTTGGCTGTTCAGCATCCTTGCTCTTACAAAAATGACAGTTTTTTTTGCCATATGACTGTTTTTTCCACACACAAAGCAGGTGATGTTCCTCATGTCCTTCTTCTCAGTTTTCTTCTTAAAGCTAGTGGTCTTGTTTGATTTAAAGTCTTAATTTTTCTTGCCATATCTTTTCTCTATGATATTTGCATTGATCTGATTGTTCAAACTAGAAGTGTTTGGTGCATCTTTTGTTCTTGCCTTTTCTTCCACATCAAGGGTAGCAATGAAATCCTCAATAGATATCTCTTCCCTCTTGTAGTTTAAGCTAGTGGCGAAATCTCGCCATGAAGCAGGAAGTTTGACAACAATGCCCGCAGCCACAAACTTAGGAGGCAAAATGTAACCCAAATGCACAATCTCGCCGACCAGTAGCTAAAGCTCATGAGCCTATGCAACTATCGACTTAGCATCATCTATGCTATAGTCGAAGAATTGCTCGCACATGTAGAGCTAGCGACCAGTCTCAACTTTCGCATATTTGTGCTCTAGTGCATCCCACAACTCTGTGACGAACTTGAAGTCCGTGTACACATCATAGAGCTGATCTATCAGTATGTTCAGTATGCATCCAAGGGCAGCATTGTTATCTGTGTTGAACTGCATGATTTGTTCAATCGTTAATGGATAATGTGGATGAATCACCCATCACAACCCCAAAAATATGAGCCAAAACTTGACCCTTGTTTGCCATCTACAAAAGTTCTGACCAGAAAACCTCTTAGGTTTCATAGCATCAGAAGCACCAACCATTGCTGAATTAGGAAAATGTCCGCAATAAGGTTTCTAGATTGTTGGAAATATGGACAACATTTTAATTCCAAATATTATTATAAGGCAAAAATCAAATAAAACTCGAGATGCATAAAGCAATACTAACAACAGGCAACTCAACACACTTCTAAACATACACAATAATAGGATTATAACAAAATAGTTTGGCCATACAAACAACTTACAGTTGGGCATAATGAAGAACAAGAAGCGGCGTAGACTCGAAACAATACAGAACGTAGATGAGGTAGCACAACAAACGGTCGTGCAGATACGCTGCCCAGAAACCTTATTGCTACCCTATGTAGGTGAACTCTGCAATAATAATTTGGAGATACCTACTCACCTTCCTTCCCGACGCACACCGAGGAGAAGGGACAACTTGGTTCAACAGCACAACTCTCCTACACAATAGAACACAGAGGAAGAAGAAGAAAAGAGAAGTGAACCAATTCATTCTCTGGTTTGGATGTCTCTAGATCTTTTTAAGGTCGAGACAATTACTCTCTAGTAACTGCATAATAAAGCACAAAATAAATCTCTACCTCATGGAAGGCTTTCTCCTTTTCCTCGTGTATGGATTTTGTCCCTGTTGGCATGTGCAGTAGCCGAATGTGGTTCTTCCGCTTCCTCGTGTTTGCCTTTAGACAAAAAAAGTGTGTATTTGCATCTCCAACATGTAACCAGGTTATCCTCGATCTTTGCTTCCATCTCATGCGCTCCATAACTGCAAGCCCCAAAATCCTGAGCTTTAATTCCTTCCTGAAATTCAACTCCTGTTGGGAAAGTTGTCACGTTTCTTGTGCACAGTCCATAGTGTTGAGGTGGATAATCACCGCCTTCATAGGCCATCTTGGAGATACCCATCGGTGGCTCTCCTGGCGGGAAGAACGGATCTGGAGGACCAGGCTCAAAATCCTCGAGGAGATCAAGCAAGGTGACCCAGTTGGTCTTGGACTCTTGGGCATGCCATCTGGGTTGTGTCCACACCCAAACCTTAAAGATAAATGAGTTCTTTTTAGAGGAATGCCATTCCTCCTCCGGGTGGTCAATGCTGAAGGGATACAGGTAGGTTACACTAGCTGGCAATTTAAAAAAAATTCTACCACGTAAACAAAAAAGCCATGCAAGTAAGAGATCACAGATCGTTATCACTAGACGTGTAGTGCAGTGACAGAAGAATTGGAGCAGCCTGATCCAATGTCAAGCGTGTTGATGTATTGGTCGTAATCGATCGTCTAGCATCCTCGATACCAATTGTCTTCTCCTGCAACCAATCACCTTCCTTGTTGATGATTGTGGATCGTCCTTGAGCGCAACAGCAACCGTAGCAGCGCCTCTACAGTATCTACACATTCAGGGATGGAACACCGTACGCCGGTGTGCTAGCACCAACTCGTACGGTAGGGCTCTCCGAGAAGATGGCGGCTAGAGTTTTGGTGGAGCAACTCACGTCGTCTGTGTGTCTATCTCCCAATAACCCCATACATCTTCTTATAAAGGGTCCGACGGATCCTATCCGAACACATTTGTTCTAACCCGTTAAGTATGTGACCCTTTAGGTTTATGCGTAATCGGTTGTGACTTGAAAACTCCTTTCTGACCACGAGTCGTTAGCGGTTCCTAGCAAGACATAACGATTCCCGAATACACATAAATTATAACGAACAAACCTTAATTCAATATGATCTATGACTAGGTCCTTATCACTTATGACCATCTCGTATCTAGTCATGACCAGTTCGTAACTCCTCACGACCAGTTTATGACAACTTAGTGATTATATTCGACCAGTCTATGACCAACTCGTATCTCCATACAATCAATCTGTATCTGGTCGAACTGAACGACCTGTTTGTGTATTCTCCCTTTACATCACGATATCTGGTTGAACTACAGGTGAGATAATTTGTCATCCATAGATTGTTTAATACTTTCTCGATTAAGTGACAGATAATTTCATGTGGTCGACTCTTTGACCACTAGTGGCATAGCCATGCACTTTCTTTATCCGACTACATTGAGGAGCCAAGAGATATCTCTCCTGTTATGTTAGAAAGGACAAATTCCATATCCGACCAATCATATTTCTTCGCATATTTCATAGCATATCTGAAAGCTACCTTTATAACTACTCAGTTACCGAGTAGCGTTTGGCAACCCCTAAGTATACTATTACACATGTAGGAAATCATGCTGATCTTAGGTCTAAGGATTATACATCATCATTGCTTGAGACCAACTGATGATACATAAAATTGTAACAATCTCAATAGTATCTCAAGGTGGGGGTCAATCCAACACCATATTCTCTAACATGTGTTCACATTATTGAATAGTATGAAATGAAGGAATACGGGTATGCTACACTAGCGCAATTTCAAAAATCTACCACGCAACCAAGGAACCTCCACTAGTAATAGATCTCAGGATTACCATTAGACTCACACAGATTCGCAGCGGAAGAAGAGTCGATGTAGCGCGTTGGTGCGGTTGTAGTCATACTAGTCTCACGCCTCCTCCAATTGCTCCTCGTCACCATCACAAATTGCGGATCGTCCTAGCGTTGAAGCCTTGAAACAATGCCTCCACAGTATCCACGCGTACGGGGCAGGAACACCACGTGCCGGAGTGCTAGCACCAGCTGCGCGGTTTTGGGCGAAGGAGGTGTGGTGGCTAGGGTTTCGAAAATTCTGAAAATCACACTAACCCTATGCCACCGCCCCTCTATATATAGGCATCCATAATGGATCTCAAACTTGAGGCCCATTAGGAACTCGTGGCCCATAAGAATTTGGATCACTATCCAAAATGTGTCCCAGCCCTTTAAGTGTACGACCCTATTGGGTTCATGTATACTTGGACATGGCCCGAGTACTCCTACTCGTCTACTAATCAGTAGTGGCATCTAGCAGGACATGCCAACTCTGGAGTATATGTAAAGATCACATCAGACGAACCTTAACAAATCTCATATGTATTTCCCTTTGCCTCACGATATCGGTCAAACTCAAGGTGAGTATGTGCCATCCTTGTTGGTTAGCTCGACCACTCTTTCTTGATCACGTGACTCGAATTCCCCGACTATGGTTAACTCTTTAACCGCGAGTAGCACGGTCATGCATTTCTGGAATCCGATCACTCGAGAGGTCTAAAGATATCTCTCTTGTTGCATAGAGGGGCAAATCCTATCTTGATTGACCGTGCCTCGATGCATATATCATGACAAACCCTAAAGCTACCTTTATAACTACCCAGTTACAGAGTAGCATTTGACAACCCCTAAGTAAGTCACTACACATCTCGAGTATGTGCGACGATCTCAAGTCTAGGGATATAGCACAAGCATTGTAAATGAGACCAACAAATGACATATAAGAATACAACGTCCTCGCAGTGTCTCATGGTGAGTCGATCCAACCCCATTTTCGCTAATATGTATCCATATTATTGGTTTGATATTGTGGATATCATGAGGATATGTGCACGATATTAAGATGATGTTACAATTGGCAATGACATTTTTGGTTTGCTATTTCTCATGTTTTCGGAAAATGCTCAAAGGTCGTCAGTTCAGCGGTCGACCGTGGCCGGAGCTCGATCGGCGAATGATCGGTCGACCGCCATTGGATGGCGGTCTGACCGGTTTTGTGCTGTTCATTGATTTAAATGGGAAAGTGATTTTGGGTTTGGTCATATCCATGTTTATCTTTGCATATGTGTTGCATATTGCATGTTTTCACTGACGTGGGTCAAGTTGTGAAGAACTTATTCCCGGAGACGATTTCTCTATCTATTGCTGTACATGTGTCTTGAAGGTCAATGACGGTCAATGGCGAGAGGATCGAGACTAAGCTTGGAGAGCTGAGGTCCAGAATGATCATGGATGCTAGGTGAGGTCAAGTGGCTCAAGCGTGACGCAGAATGGACGAGGATGACCGAACGGGCAGTTCGGTGCGACGGGTTGATTAAGCGACGCGGGGGTCGGTGCAAGTGCCTTGGTGTTTCCGGTGGGATCCGGACAGGAGAGACTTGCCGACATGATGAGAGCCGTTGATCAACCTACACGTGACGGAGCAGGCGATCGCTTCGACAGAATTGGACTCGATCGGTCCATGGAGAAGGATCGAGAAGGGGTATTTTGGTAATTTCACCAAATACCGGCTTTGTGACGTTTGGCTAAACCACGGCGTGGGACGACGCAAGATGAAGTGGTTTAGGTCAAGAGATGATGGTTTCGGCGCTTTAAAATGCGTGCGTAAGTGTCCCGTTTGTGTTGGGCCTTAACGGGAGCCCATTAGAGAAACTCTTCTAGAAGCTAGGCCTCTAGTATAAATAGGAGGGGTGCTGCCACACAGCCCCCAAGCACTTCATTTGTAAACCCTAGTTTGGTTTTAGGGACTTAGAGAGAAAGAGAGAGGCTTAGGGTTCTAGGGAGATGAGTTGATTGTGTGCTCATGGATTGAGCTCTTGTCCTCCTTGAGGAGTGGGCTGTAACCAACAACAATCACGAATCAATCCATGGATGATTTCCCAAAGATGTGTCTCTTTGTGTTCTTCCTTCTTGTTTTGTGATTTTGAGCCCATCTTTGATTCTTTGGTTTTTTGTTGATCTTTTCTTCTCTTCTACCTTGCTGTGATGTGTGAGAATACATCTAGAATCACCTAGACCATCAATCGCCCACGAGTAAGTCTTTAGATCAAGTTTTCGTTTTTGCTCGGTTTTGAACCTTCCTTCGGTAAAACTGAAAAAGGTCTAAACTTTGATGTGGATCTACTCAATCGTTGCTTGGAATAGGTTCCTAATATCCTTAGGAAGGTGTGTTCCAAATTTGGTCAAGTTTGGTCGTGTAGATCAAAAGTTAGATCAATTTTTGTTTTTGAAATAGTGCTGAAATTCGCGTTCTGTGCTGAATTTACTATTCACCGGTCTGACCGCTACTGTAGGCGGTCTGATCGCAGCGTACCAGTCTGACCGCTACTATAGCCGGTTTGACCGCTACTGTTCACCAATACTGTTCATCAGGTTGAAAAATTGTGTTTCTGATTGTTTCTTCTGGGGGTTTGAAGGGAATTCAGCATAAGTCTTCCAGTGTGTTTATCTATTGATCTTCATAGCTCTCATAGCTATTGGAGTGAAATTTGTGTTGAATCTAATCTTGAAATTTTTTGGTTAAGCTCCTATTCACCCCCTCTAGTCGCCTTTCCGGTCCTACAAATATCTCCATATCTATTATCCATGAAGCATGGTCATCAACCAATACATATGCTAGTCTATTCATATGTGTCCTCATATGTTTTCAACTAAGAATCACTTAATAAAAATCATCGCAAAGATAAATATAGAGTTTCACAATCAAGTCACGTATTTGATAATAAATATTAACGATATTATTCTTAGAACAAGATAATATATTATCCAATAAATTATGAACATAACAAAATATAATAATCTCTATGATTGCCTCTAGGGCATATTTCCAACATAAAAATAATATTTTAACATATTTAACAGCCAGCCGAACGTCCACTGCGACACAGGGGCACAACACTACCTTGTCTGTGCCTCTGGGGCCGAACTTCGCCTTGTCTGTGCCTCAGAGGCACGATGGAGGCATATCCGGCCCCTAGGGGCACGGCACGGTGGAAGTATGTCCGGCCTCCAGGGGCACTATAGAGGCAGTTCGGCCCCTAAGGGCACGAACAAGCCATGTATCACGTCTCCGCTTGTTCGTGATGCTATTTTTGCAATTGATTCGTAGAGGGAGTAACTTTTGCTAATGCATATGCCAACAGTGCGAGATGTGCCAAAAACTCAGAAATCGCTAGCTGCGGGCTGAGGTCTACCGAGGGGAGAGATATTGGAACAAGACGACGTGCTGTAACTAATTGTTGGAAAAATCATCTGCGTGCGTGTTAATTCTTTGTTTTTCAGACATAGTCTTTCTATTTTCAAATAAATGTTGCTTGAGATGGCCAACCTTGTATATCTATTCTCGCAAAATTTTAAAAATTATATCTCTACATGTTTTTTTTTCTAAACTTGAATTAGTTAATGACTTAAGGGCATGTACAATAGGTTGCATTAATGTTTCACATTATCTATAGACAACATAAAAGATAGCCTCTCCAATAGCTTGTCTTTTGACACTAACTCCAACACACTCCACATAATCTTTCATCTAATTTTCTTTATCTAATCTTCTCTCACGCTCTTTCGTCAAAATGTTTATGAGAGAACCCTCATACAATGTATTTTTTTTTAGTTGTCTATAACACCTATGTTCTTGTGCTCAAGCTGTCTACTGAATGATAGATGGTCCAATTCTCCATGCTCCCCTTCCCTCCTCTTATATCTTATGTTCTATATATGTAGCAAAACTTACAGATAACTAATGTCATATAATTGTACATGCTCTAATGCTAAAACCAGGTTGTGCATCCCACGGTTGAGTCCCAAGTTAATTTTCATTTTTGTCAACTTTTATCTCTACTTGTCTTCTCCCTTGCAATCTCTCAAAATTGTACGATTGTCTTTCCTTTTTCACTTGCTATTTCGGCATAAGCACATCTCTGCATAATGGACACCAATTGTTTGCTCAACATCTAGGCTGGATAAACCATGCACACCACCCACCTTATCCAGCAAAATGGAGGACATGCTCTTAAAGCAAAAGCCCATGCCCGTATCTTTTTTTTTTTGCTTTCCTTAGCTTTTCTCTTCTTTCCCCTTCTTTTTTTCTGTGTTTTTTGGGCTTATCTAAATCCTATCGCTATAAATTTCATGTACCTTCCACTACTCATCTTGGACCAGATACCTTGACTAATATCCACATGTCCATTAGCAAAAAATCTACTGGTTTTATAGTTTTAAATTTCTAGTTGGAGTAATCTGTTTGTAAAATTTTGTAATTTTGATGTCTAGCTAGTATCTGTCTAATCTCATTATTTTGTATTCACATAAATTAATTAATAGGGACGTCTAAATCATAGAGATCAGCATCAACCTACAATTCTTCGCATGAACTTCACACAATCCCATCCGTTTGTAATTTATGTAATGCAATATAGGAGTTTTTGGCTGGTTTGACCCTGTTTACATATGGAATAGTAAAAGTAGCCCCTTCTCTGAAAGGATTACAAAAATATCACCGCAGAACCACGCGGACACGTCACGTAACCAAGTCCATGCCCCAAGGATCCGGAACACGTTGTTCGTGCCCTAGGGGCACGATTTTGGCATGTTCGACCCCCTAGGGGCACGGTAACCCCCCGCCCCAAGTGCCATCGTCATTTCATGTGAAGTTCGTTGTCCGTTGTCATTTCATAGGAAGTTAGGGAATAAAATTTTAAAAATAAAATTGACAAAAATTCAAAATAAAATTTAAGAGACTTCACAATGTAATTTACGAATTACATGACGCACAGGGGTTGGTTACGTCCATTACAAACGACAGAATGCACGAATCAACAAACCGGAAAACACCTACGATACACACGCCACTTTTTTGGAATAGAAAAAAGGAGGATCAAAATTAGTGTTGGTGGCGCATCGGTACCTTCCCCTTATCTCCTGACTACCTGCGGCGGCGACCAGTCTTGAAGGCAGCTCTGTTTTGCGAGGCGGGCTGGAAGATTGAATGATATTAGCACACTCACTAGGTGAAATCAATAATCAAGATGCAAATTGAACATCACTTAACTTTTCGATCTGGAGTGTGCCAGGGCGATGGAGAGCACTAGGACGACCAACGATCTCACTAGCAAGAGCATTCCCCTTGTTGACCGATGTCTCTTGAATAGGGTCGTGTATGTAAGGTTTCCATTGTTCAAAGGTCTCGGCTCACTACGCGTAGTTCAACATGTACTTCTGCTCGATGAATGCCTTATCGTACATGTTCGCGCGTCGATCCATTGGAAGAAGTTACAACGCATCTCGAGCTGCCATTATGCGTGGATGATGTTAGGGATATGTGGAATGCAACATAAGGTGTGACAAATCAGTGTGTGCATAAGATTCGCTTACGAGGATGTTCACGCATGTGTAGTACGCTTGGGCAGCGGTCGTTGGGTGTATGTACTGAATGATCTTTGCGGTTCTTTGCACACATTGCGGGCGTGGAAACTCCGGTGGTATTGGCACATCCTTCATAGAACAACAAAGGCAAGGTTTAGCCTTCTCGGTAAGCCACTTGCACTTTTGCAGCATCTTCGCATAGAAGTCCGACGATGAGTCTGACATCTCCAAGGCCGACCTAATGTTTTGCTCTAGCTCATAAAACAAGGGTAAGTCAGTTCAGAACAAATATAATGGAAAAATACATACCCGTTAAGAAAAAATGACGTACATAAAGGCGCAAATATGATAACACTGCCCATTTACATAAAATGATGGTCCTCTAACATGCAAACAGTATAATTAATTACGACACAGAATAACACCTAGACGATCTCGATCTGTTGGGGTAATCCTTCATGGAGTAGCCAAGGGTCTTGCATATTCAGCACTTCCTTGCGTGGCTCAGGCCCCCACGCTGGATGTTATCCATGTCGTTTCGGAAGCGCCGCGTCTGCTGTCGTCCCTCCCCAGTTGCCTTCAAGGCTATGTTCAGGTCCTATTTAACCCTATCCAGCCACAGATCCTTATAGTTCATGTCCACACCGTATGAGTAAAACTCAACACTCCATGTTTTGAAAATATAGTGCATGTCTTAGTCCTCGGAGATGTACATCATAGATATCTGTCTGACTTGAGCACACACTTTGTACACCTGCGAGCATGGCTTGTGAGGAGCTTCGACTTGTTGCGGATGCATGTAGCCATATCACTGAGGGTGCAAGCATGTTTCCTTTCCCCTCTAGCATGACTGTTGATATATTTTTACCACAGCTGGATCTCGTACTTCCTCCTTAGGCTATTGATCACCCGGATGTCGAGTATATGAGCTTTCTGCATCTTTTGGTCCATATACGTTTGCATATTCTCGGACTACTGCTTTCCTTCTTCTAGCTATCGCCTCGCTGCGGTGGCTCTATTAACGAAGTAACCGACTGTGCGAGTCAAGGTCTCCTCAATGATCGCGGTGGTAAGGAGGCACCACACACCTTTCATCACGTTGTTGTACACATCGGACTTGTTGATCATCATAATATCGTACCTCACACCATCAGTGTTGTATAGCTAGGACCATTTCTCCAACTTAGTAGCGTAGAGATTAATCCATTTGGTGAAACTTATGGGGCTCATGGATCCCCGCTCGCGGCCTGCTATCCCTTTTGTGTCTCTATTGGAGACTCCCTTGTATGCCTCGTAGTACGATGTTCGAGGTCTCTTCAGATGGACTCAAACTTCCGCCTTTGGTTTTGCATGCACAACGCCTTGAACATCTTCATTAATTCCTGACTGTGGAATCGCATGAAGAAGTTTGATGCAAAATGCCTCATGCATCACTAGGTTTTTACGTTGTTCCACTGGTACAGGGGTTCCGTCCCATTCTTTATGGTGTTCAGAGTGGACAACAACCCAGCATTACGGTCTGTAAAAAGGCATAAGTTGGGCTGGTCTCCCACAACCGCCCACTTGACATTTGCTAGGAACCACAACCAATTGAATGTGTTCTCATTCTCTATAATGGCAAAAGCAATCGAAGGAAGCTAATCATTCGCGTCGGCCACCACCATTGTGAGAATGATGCTCTTTTACCTTGCGATGAGGAAAGTATCATCCATCATGAGCACCGGCGATAGAAGTTGAATTCCTCTATGGCTTGGAAGAAAGCCTAGAACACACGGTCCAGTATAAAGCGATTAGAGACTCCATCTAGATCTTCACTTTTAATCTTGTTTAAGTGCATGCCGGGGTTTGCTTCGGCAATCTAGTGAAACATGCATGACACAATGTTGTACGCCTCCTCGTATGTCCCAAACATGGCCTTGATAACCTTCTGCTTTGCTCGTCGGACCTTGCTATAGCTAACTGGAAAATCGATCAGATTGGCGACTTTTGACAACAACATCTTGGAGGAGACGAACACATCCTTCGTAACTAGGTGGCTAATGAGGCTTGCCACATATGTGGAAGTCACATTCCGATGCTGCTACAATGGCTCACTTACCTCGTAAGTGTGGTCGATCACTGGCTTGACCATGAAGACCAAGCTAAAGAACTTCACCCTATGAGCACTGACCTTGCCAAGGTAGCCTTCCACTAGGCACTTTACTGCGTAATGTCTTGGATTGGACCGGTGCACCCGGTACACATGGTTGATGGACAAGACGTATTGTGCTATAACTTGCTGCATGACTGCCTTGTCAAGGAAGTGCTGCCCAACTAACAGGGTGCCAGCATCAAATCCCCAATGGGACCATTCTTCTTGTGGTAGTACGAGCGACCGTACTTCGACATCATCAAGTATGGATGTCATGTAAGGCACCTCCAATGACACAATTCCGCCGGTCTAACCACCACCCTAGGGTGTGTTCTTCTCGCTACCATCTGAGCCTGGGTCGACGTCCTCATCGAACTCTAACCTGTGCGTCCTCCTTGCACCATCCAAGCCTAGGTCAACATCCTCATCGGACTCTAACCTGACCGACTGGTCTAGTACTCTAACCTGACCGGCTGGTCCAGTAGAAACTCATGGCAGTCAATACGGGCTAACCACCATTGTCTTGCTTACTCATTTTGTATAAAATTATACGCAAGTCTTCTCTCGTAGTCTTCCGTGCTTAGAGCACATTCCGTGCTATCATCTTCACACATCGCTTGCATTGTCAGCTTCCTGAGGCACCAACATCATCAAGGTTTGCTGATGCCATATGCATAAAATTCACGTACACCATTGATTTCCTGTATATCGCCGCCTTAGGCTAAGAAGCAATCTACATGTACTGGATCAATGCAACGCTGCTATTCACCTTGAGTAACTCTCATACGCCCCGCCCGCCCCTATTCGTGCAGGTGACCCCCTCAATGATAATCTTGTTCGTCATTGCCTCTGTGTCGAACTCCCTTAGGATGAAGCTCCTAAGCTCATCAATATTCATCGCATCGAGCCCCTCTACCTGGACCACCTTATACTGGCATCTCGACAGGTCCAACCCATTTAGTCCAACCCGTACGAGACCGTCGCCATAAAAACTAGTAAGTCTTAAATATTTGACATTACTTAAAGCCACAACAACCCAATTTATTGTACACAATATAATAAACAAGCCGCACTACGTGGTTTATATTTCGCTACCCTAGAAAAAAAGCCACACTACCCAACTTAACCATAATTAATTAATTATGACTAATTAATTAATAGTATTTAATTAAGCCTAATTAATTAGGATTATTTCATTACAGATATTTAATTGGGTCCATTTTAATTACGTATAACTAACGACAACTAATTAATTATGACTAATTAATTAGGACAAATAATTTACGACTAATTAATTACCACTAAATCACGCGGGCGACGTCCATGCCCCTAGGGCTGGATATACCATTATCGTGCCCCTGGGGATGGACTAGGGCAGTGTCGTGCCCCTGGTGCCCGGACTTGCCTGGTCCATGCCCTTGGGGGTCAGACATGCCAAAACTGTGCCCCTAGGGCACAGACGGTGTGCTTCGGGCCCCTAGGGCACGAACTTGACTACGTGGGGCGTCCGCGCGGCTCTACTGTGACATTTTTGCAATTCTTTCAAAGAGGGTGCTACTTTTGATATTCCATGCGCGACCAGTGCCAAATCAGCTAAAAACTTGGTAATATAGTAGTATTTTATTTCAAGATATTTTTTAGAGGGGTTTATTTCAAGATCATATAACTCCTAGCAACTGTTATGGCTAAATTTAAAGGTAATAGTTCCCTGATACATTTATCTGCTTAACTCTAGGTGAAACAATTTTTTTGAACGGTAGTAGGTGATATAACTCCAAGACATATATTGTGTTTGTATAGCTCATTTATTGCTATTGGATGGTGTATGTTACTCTAATGCGTAGTAATAAATAACCTTGGGAATAATGAATGGTAAGGTATGCAAAGGGAAAAAAAAATATAAAAGTTGTCCTGAAATTATAGAATGATATGTATTTATAAACAAAATTTGAAAGTTAGAATAACATGTACCGAAAAACCGAGGGATAATTCACCGGTGACCAGACCCAAAAGTCCCAATAAACGACTATCCTAATAACTTGCATGCAGCTAACTAAGCTATTATTACGAAATCACCAGTGAAGCTAAGCCTCTGCTTAAACTTGCAAGCTAGTACTCAACTGTTAAAAGTATCTAATTAACCTAACGCTACAAGGGTGTGGCTCAGGAGGAGTGGGGGCCCACCCACATGATCTGGTGAGTTGGCATCCCATTCCCCATGTTAGTGGGAGAGGGAAGAACCTGAAGCAATGCTCTGCGACCTTCGCCGGCAGGCCAACGCCAAATCGGTTGGCAGTGGCACTTGATTCCTCCCTTTTGGCTTTGTGCCCCCAAACATTGATTCTCCTTTTGGCCTCTGGTCTAAATTTTTCCCCCTTAGCTAGACATGCTTTAGGTAGTTGATCTACCAAACATGAGAGAAGAATAAAGGCACCATTTTTTCCATATCTATACAGTTGTTGCATATCTGAAGAAGTGACAGGGGCTGTATATAGGGTAGAAAAAAGCTTGAAACTAACGAGCCAGCTCGGCTCAAATTTGGGCTATAAACGAGCCGAGCTGGTATTTCCGTTTAAGGTCGTTTAGATGTTTATGTTAAAACCCAACCTAACAAGCCTCCCATGCCCAACTCCCGCTCCGGCCTCGGCCTCCCGCCTCCCGAGCTCGGCCTCCGCTCGGTACCCTCCCCCTTCACATTTGGACTCCGCCTGAGGCCCTCCTCCTCCACGTCCGGCCCAATGCTCTCCCCCTCCACATCCGGCCTCCACCCAACGCCCTCTCCTTCTGTGTCTGGCCTGGTGCCCTCCTGCGGTCCTGAGCCAAACCAGCCAAACAAACCAATTTGCGAGTTCATAACGAGTTGAGTCGAGCAAATATTTTTGCTCGTTTACTAAATGAGCCGAGCTTAGCTACTTAACGAGCTTGACCGAGTCGAGCCAAGTCAAGCTGGGTCGTTGTCAACCCCTAGCTGTATATCCTAGAGCTTATGGCACAACTTATGAATTTTTACGTGGAAATCCTTTGCTGCGAAGAAACGCGTGTAAAATAGGATCAAACTCCTCTGGTATATCATTGGCGAAAAACACCCGTGAAAATCACATCATAGGCGATTTTACATATACATGTGTTCGTTCGTACGTCCAGGCCCAGCAGCTCTCTATTTGATATGAATCCTACTAGGATTTGGGATGATGGGCTTGTGGGGGCATACATTGGCGCTTGCATATGTGAGGCATGTAATTACTTTGGGGGTCGTGTGGTATAGAGTACATGGTTTATAATACCAATACCACCACGCTACGCTAGATAGTAAGTACCATTATAAATGTCTGAGCGATAATGCACATGCAGGCGAGATTAAGTTTTGTTCAGGGCTAATAAGAAAAGTAATCACACGGGTATCATCATGATGCATGCATTTTAAAACTTGGGAAGCTTTTAGTTGAGTCTCGGTCGCCGTATGCACACCAGTACTTTAAAAATACTGACCAGAAACAGGGCATTGGTTTCTTATAATCAGTTCACAGCAATGACTTGAATAGTTCAGTTGGGCTCTGTTTGATATTCTGATGTGAGTTTTAAAGATTAAATTCGGTGCCATCTTCATTATGGAAGAGAAATTTGCATGTAAATTCATATAAACCAGCCAAAACTAGCACTGTGAAATCTTACTAACTAATTAACCTCTACCACAAATATGATGAAACCAACTCTACTACGAATAGCCACTAAAAAGCCTCGTGACTACACAAACCAGCCAAAACTAGCACTGTGAAATCTAACTAACCAACGTTTAAAACCCAGAATTCTCAAACAAAAAAGAACTAAACAAAAATCAAAAGACAACAAAAGGTGGCAGTATTCTATATGTTATGAATATTGTGTGTATAATTATGAGGCCTAATGAGCAATATATATCGGTTTTGCTAAACAACATTCGGCTGTTTTCTTTTATCAAAATAGTCGAATTTTCATCCGTCCGATATGCTTTGAGATTTGCACTTCTTTTCATCTAATGAATTAGGTCCGAATTTATTATGTTTTTTTCTTCAAAACATAATAGGTTCACCACTGCCGTATTTTGTTGGTATAAAATTTTATTTTTTTGTCTTTGTCTTTGTTTTTGCTCAATTTCTCAAAGTATACGTTAGATTTTGAATCATGTGATGGAAATATGAATTATTAAGACTTTCGAGAATAATTACAGTGACCACAAACAAAAATTATATAAATAATTTACTGTAATTTTTGTATAATGAAGTTGTAAATAAACTAAAATTTGACTATTTTGGGTTAAGAAAACAGTTGAATCTTGTATAGACAGACAAAATATATATAGGGAGTACAAAGGGATATGTCATATACAGATAAGGAAATATAAAAGGAATATATGGAAATACATATAAGAATTCCTATTCTAACACCCTCACCCCTCAAACTCATGGTGGATCACACACACTGAGTTTGGAAAGAAAATACAAATGTTGTACTCTAGTATGTGGCTTCGTGAAGAAGTCAGCAATCTGTAACTCTGAGGGCACCTGTGAGCGAGTTTATGAAGCATCCATACCAATATGCTTGGTGAGCTTATGCTTCACTAGGTCACGGGCAATACTGATAGCACCTATATTGTCAAACAAAAGAGTCGTAGGTCCCAATACAGGCACTCTAAAATATGCAAATAGCCACCTCAACCAAGTAACCTCTGCTATCACTGCTGCCATAGCTCTCAACTCAGCCTCTGCACTCGAACGAGAAACTGTAGTCTGCTTCTTTGTCTTCTAGGTAATCAGGGAGGAGCCAAGAAAAACACAGTAAGCAGAAAGACAACGACGATCAGAAGAATCACTAGCCCAAGTCGCATCGGAGTATGCCTAAAGCTATAGTGAGGTGGGGCTAAGAAAAAACAAACAACGAGAGATGGTCCCACACAAGTAGCAAAGAACACGAAGAAGGTGGCTGTAGTGAAGATGGGTAGGACGAGCCATTAACTGACTCAAGATATAAACAACGTAAGCAATATTAGGACGAGTACTCACAAGGTAGACTAAACTCCCAATAAGATCATAATATCGAGTAGGATCCTCAAGAAGATCATCATCAGTAGCACAAAGCTGTAGGGATAGCTCCATGGGAGTCTCAGTAGTGCGAATGTTAGTCAGACTAGACCGAACAAGAAGATCCTAGACATACTTCTGCTGGGAGAGGTAGTAGCCCTCACGCATGGAAGAGACCTCAATCCCAAGGAAGTACGTAAGAGAACCAAGATCAGTTATCAAAACCTGCTCACTGAGATGCTTCTTCACATACATGTTGAATGAGGAATCATCACCGATGATGAGCATATCATCAACATATAGAAGAAGCAGTGTCCTACTCTGAGATGAGACATAGACAAAAAGAGCAAGATCATGAGAACTGACAGTGAAACCGACAGTAGTAATCACTATGGTAAAACGCACAAACTAGGCATGACGAGCCTGTTTGAGGCCATAAAGAGCACGACGAAGATGACAGACATGCCCATCGGAAACAGAATACCTAGGTGGTGGTTGCATATAGACCTCCTCATGCAAAACACCATTAAGAAATGCATTCTTAACATCCAGCTGAGAGATAGGCCACCAGTGAACAAAAGCAACCACAACAAGAGTGCAAATAGTGATCATATGGGCAACAGGGGCAAAAGTCTCATCGTGGTCACTACCATACTCCTACTGAAAGCCGTGAGCCACAAGGTGAGCCATGTAGCGCTCAAAAGTACCATCAAACTGGGTCTTAATCTTGTACACCAACTCGCATGTGATCGGACGAACATGCACATGTGTCAGTATAATATCCCAAGTCCCCGTACATCGAAGAGCATCAAGATCCTCTGCCATAGCAAGCTGCCACTCAAAATGAGCAGCAGCCTCACGATAAGAACTAGGCTCAGTGACAGAGAGAGCATGAGCTATCGGAGCAAATCCAAGACGATTAGGAGATCGAAGGGAATGTAACTAGGAGAATCATCAAGAGTGCCAGATGTGGGTGTCAACAAGATACTAGGAGAGGAGACTGGTGAAGGACGAGGATGCCTATAGTAATGAATATCAGAGAAACAAGACGGTGGTGCTGCAGGAACAAGAGGCGGTGCTGCAAGAGGTAGCACTGGAGATAGACCAGGGGAAAACTGTGATAGTAGAAAAATGGGTGAAGAGTCCGAAAGAGACAACCATGAAATCGACTCAATGGTGGAAACAGAAGAATGAGTCGAATCTTGATAGAAGAAAGGTCAAGATTCGTCAAAGACAACGTCTCGTGAAATCTTGATCCATCAAGTAGAAGGATCATAGTAGTGATAACCCTTATGCTTAGAACTATAACTAAGAAACATATACTCAACTGACTAAGCCGATAGTTTGGTGCCCTCACGAGGCTGCAGTAGAACAAAACAAGTGCAACAAAAAACATGAAGGTGAGTGTACTAAGGCGCTCGAGAGTAGAGACGCTCTATAGGACTAACACTCTTAAGAGCAGTGGAAGGATGTATATTGATGAGATATGCAGTTGTAGAAATAGCCTAAGCCGAGAACTGTGGTGGAACATGAGAGACAAGGAGAAGAGTGCGAGCCGTCTCAATTAGATGACGATGTTTGCGCTTAGCAACCCCATTCTGAGCATGGGCACTAGGACAAGAAAACTGGTAAAGAGTGCCTTGCTCAAAAAGAAACTATCTAAAAACATAAGAACAATACTCGCTATTAGAATCACAGCGAAAAGTACGGATAGAAGAATCAAACGGAGTACGAACCATCATTGCAAAGCTACGATAGATCGCAAGAAACTGACCACGATTAGACATGGGAAAAAATCCATATAAAACAAGAATAATCATCAATGAAGATCATATAAAATTTATGCCCACATTTAGAGATAATAGGCGCAGGTCCCCATACATCTGAATGAACTAAGTCAAAAGGACGAGAAGACAAGGACTACTTACAACCTTGACAAAACATGGTCGTGTCAATAGTAACACGTCTAAGAACACCCTAACGAACTAATGACGAAAGGCGAGACCCACACAAGTGACCTAAACGATGATGCCACTGCGCAAAAACTCCAGAGGTGGTGGCAGTAGTGGCGGTGGAGGTGGACGAAGAGGTGATAGGAGCAGCTGAAGTAGACAGAAGGTGGAGGCGGTCAAGAATGTAGAGACCCTGACGATCCCTACGGCGTTGGCCAGTCCCAAGTACCATCCCTGTCTGTCGGTCCTAGACGAAATAGGCATGAGAGTCAAAACCAATCCTACAGCCAAGATCGGTAAGCCTACCCACTAAGAGAAGCTGCATGGTAATCTGGGGAACATAGGAAACAACTGGAACAAAAAAATCAATGGACAAAAGAGTGTCCTAACAGCTAACAGACAGTGGAGTACCATCAGCTGTCTGAACAGAGATAGAAAAAATAGGAGGTCCTACTGAAGTGAGAGATGTGGAGTGTGGTGTCATGTGGAAAGAAGCACCAGAATCCAGAACCCAAGAAGTGCATGGAGGAGACGTCTGAGCTAGACTAGCAGAACTTGCTGAGATGTGAGAGAGCTACTGAAATAGAGCATGGCAGAACTACTGAACAAAGTCACATCACTGAGAAGGTCATAACGTGCTGGTTTGTCCTCCCATCGAGGAAGGGCCTCCCTGCCCCCCTTGGATCGTCCACTCCCACGCGCCTTGTTCCTCTTCTTTCGCATCGCACAACTCTAGTAGTCGTGCCTGAAGTTCTTGCAATAATTGCACTGAACCTAGTTGGTGCAAAAATTGGAGCGAAAACAGACACTTGAGGAGGGATTGTAGTCGAAGCAAAAATCGTCGGTGTAGTCGAAGAAGAATGGGTAGCAAGCACAGCTGGAACAAACTATGCTGCTAACCCGCGGTGAAGCTCATCAGCATGAAACATCGAAAGGGCCTCGGTGACTATCGATCATGGTGAGCAACTCAGCAGTTGAGCCCTAATAGGCTCAAACTCTAGGTGAAGACAACAGATGAAGTCATAAAGGCGAAGGCGATCACGATCTGCCTTCTGCACCTTATGACACTCTTGACAGAGTGAAGAAGCCAGCTCGTCCAGCTAGTGCCAAAGACTGGCCAGGGCTCGGAAGAACTCGTTGGCGGAGGAGTCCTCCTGGCGAAATATCTCCAACTTACGCTGAAGCGAAAAGAACTGAGTATCGCTACTCTGCTGGTATCGCTTGCGCAAGTACTCCCAGATCTGACTAGTGGAACGCAGACCAACAATGTCTTCCTAGATGGAGTCATCGACACTGCCCACCAGGATGGCTCGAACACGGGCCTTATCAGCACACCAACGCTCAAAAACGTCTATGCCATACTGAAAAGCCTCATCAGCAGCGTCAACAGCAGTGGCGGCGGCCTCTACCTCCTTCTTGGCGGCCTCATCTTCTACAAGAGGTGCAGAAGTAGGCTATCTAGGAGGAGGCTGAACCGACGATGGTATACAAGGTCGAGCACCAGTGACATATCTCTAGAGGCGGAGACCATCGAGTGTGATCTCCATGAGTGAAGACCACAACCTGTAGTTCGTCCCATGAAGCTTTGTTCCCGAGAATAGGATTGCAATTGATGGAACGAAAGCCATCGGTAGGCGGTGCTGGACGGCGCGATGACCAAGGCAACAAAGTCTAACAGGCAGCGTCGGATGGCGCGGCGGTTAGATCGACATGTTTTTTTGGGGTCAGGCCGGCTCACACTAAAAATGGCCTACGAGGCCTGCGAAGAGCCACGAAGGCTGGGGGCGTGCGCGGGGAACTAGTGTTCCCCCTGGCAGCGGCGGCGGTGCTCCGGGATGAGCGACGGAGGGAAGAGCCCTGCATCATCCTCGGATCGAGGGCATCGAGACGGCATCAGCTCTGGGCGGCGTCCTGCGAGAGCGCGCCGTGGCTGTGTGAGGCGTCCGGCAGAGGTCTAGCAGTGTCGGACCCCCAAATTTGTAATTTAGAATCCTCTATGTTCACAGCATCAGTCCCTAGATCAGTAGCTAGTGCTCACAGTTACATCATTAGATATCAACACATATCATGAAAATGTAAAGTTATTGCATAATAATAAACAAAGCGTAAATATACCTTATGCCGTTTGACTTGCAGAATGGCCGGACAAGCCAAATACCTTTCAAAGAATAGCAGCGGAAGGGGTATTGATATACAACACGTAGAACCCTTACGATATACCCACAGGCAATCAACTAGGGCCCGCGACCTAGTTCTTAGCTTTCTTGATCTCCAGTCATGACGAATGCTCATAAGTGCCTCCATAACCTTCTTCTTTTATGCTTACTGACTAAAAGAATATATAAAGTAAGCATGAGTACACAACTGTACTCACAAGCCAACATACAATGCAATTATTATATATGTAAGGCTATTCAAGGAAGGTTCATGGTTCTTTTATTTGCGCAAAGCTAAGTTTGAATTAGTTTATGTAGTAGCAATTCCTGAGACTTAGCATTTTAACTAACGCAGGTTTTCATAAATCGAGTTTTGTTGTAAAGTAGTAGTGGAGGTTCCAATCTCCTATACCATTGAGTTGCTCTATCCACTCAATGCTCATATTCATTTCTCGGGTCACATCCCGTACTTTTCTCTGGTCCTCGACCAGGCTATCTCAATTCTTAGGGCTTCACCCCAACTTTTCATTCCACCCACAAAACATTTTATAAAACTGAAAGCTAGTTCAAGCTAGTTCTCAGCACCGCTCATGACCATGAGCACGGCTATCTAGATAATTTTCTTACTCTACAGAGTTCGCGTACTTTACCCATAAGAGATAATTCAACTTATAATGTCCCTGACACACTTCCATAGGTGTGGGACTAAATTGATCATCACGAGGCCTTTAAAATGCCCCACCTCAACACAACCTCACATCGCTAGGTATCACCTCCTTGGGTCTTGCCCACGGGAGGTCTCCCATTTGCGTCGTGCAGTTCCTGTGGCTTCATTCCCATCTACCCACACCTCATTCCCACCAATAGCGAAGCCACACCGAGACAGACAAATTAGTTAGCCAATTCGTACCCATTATAGACTTGTGGTTGCACTGTTTTTACATGAAAGGTCATCAAAAGAACCCGGTCCTTTATTGACTTGGGCGGTGCTACCACATACCCACTCTGTCGTGCACCCGGCACCGACCACTCTTTCTAGTCGCCCAAGTCGAAATCTATTTTTTTTAGGTTTTTCTTTGTTTTAAAATTACCTTTAGTCCAACATACTAGCCAGGCTCTAGCCTCGACTGCCCAATTTTATTTTCAAATGGTTAAGTGATGTTGGACAATTTACTACCCAAATGACAATGTATCTAAGCATGACACTTAGTTACAGACTTATTAACTAGTATGTAAAGCATTAGTGTAGGGTGACAAAGGATAGTATCCAAATTCAAGGATTGGAAGTTATACACAATTATTATTAAGGTATTAACTATGATCTAAACCAATATAGTTGTATAAATCATAACAATACAATTTCATTATTTAAAACAATATAATTGCAAAATGTAGGTGCAATATGATCAAAGTGTTGACTCGTCTTGCTCAATGTTCTGATAAGGCTTAATATTTTGATAATCGCTTTGCTCAATATTCTGATAATCTTCTTTCTCAAGATTTTGGTAATCTTAGTCTTGCTCCTGTTCTGTTAATCTTGATCCTAGCCTCGTCCTTGTTGGGATTGTTGTTCATGTCATGGCTTCAGCGTCTAACTATGCAGAATACGATCGAACCCAAGAACATCTGAAAGCAATCAAATGAAATCCAATAAATCCAAAGACATTTAATCAAAAGAAAATACTTCGAATGAAAGTAAACATATCTAATGATATCTTGAAAGACGGAAGTACTTCGTATGAAATTAATCATATTAGTGGAGTTGATGAAGGAAATACTGCAGACAAAGTGTAACCAAGGAAGTTGATGAAGGAAATACTTTAGATAGAATGAGGTATATCCCGCGATAGTTGGAATGAAGGAAATACTTCAGACAAAGTATATAAACCCTAAACTTTGTCCGTTTGGTCTAGTGGCGGGGTTTTGGGTTGATAGTCGGACTTAGGGTTAGGTCACCGATTGATCTGGAGTCAGGGCGAGAGGGATCGAGCTCTCTGGAAGTCCGCTGGTGCAAGGAGCTAGGATTCCAACGAGAGGAAGAGAATATTCCAAGAAATATTCCTCACCAGCTACCTAGACGGGAGTGATCACTTTGTTAGGTAGGACTCTTTTGATCCACCTTCGAATCACATGCTATTCTTCTATCAAGAACAAATAGCGAGGGGTGATGGCTAGAGCCTAGACGATGTTGAACTACTATCACCCACCTGGGGACATATCACCGCTATCCATACACGGCACCTAGTTTCTCTAATGGCTTCTTTAGTTATTACTTCCTATTTACCAAGGAAGTTCCATGATAGTCAAGTGAGACGTGCATAAGTGCAGAGTTCACTCTGGGCAGACATAAGTATCACCAACTCATAGGACCTAGTTCACTTAATGGTGTTCTTATCAAGTCATATTTACCAAGGAAGTTCCATGAGCCTTAGTTGGTACTTCCAAGCATTGGTTAGCCATCAGCTTTGCACTGGATCAGGGGTGTCTACGGATTTGGGTTCATCTTTGAGGTGATCCTAGCTAAGTCTCGATGAAGTTGCCCATGGCTGTTGTCCCATCCTCCTCATGCTGCGTGGACAACCTCTCGAAATTGGTTGAGCGACTACGAACAATATATATATATATATATATATATATATATATATATATATATATATATATATATATATATATATATATATATATATATATATATAAGCACAAACATCCACTACTTGAAGACTTTATAGAGAAGAGATCAAGAATAGAATGGTAGGACGTACCTAGGACACAAGGGAGGAGAACTTGACTAGCATGAACACAGCTACACAGGCAAAGGTGAAATTAATGGCGAGAGGCAGGTGAATAGGTGTTGTAGTATTTTTTAAAACTCATTTGGTCTTGTTTTGGAATAGAATAGCAACTTTAAAAGGCATAATTGACATGTAAACATGTGAATCCTTCAGGTCATTTAAAAGACATGCAATCTATACACAAATATCACATCCAATTGCATTTGTGACATCAGTTAGCAATTCAATTGTATATTAAAATGTATAAATTTGTATGTGTATAGCAGTTAGCAATTCATTAGAGCTCAAATATGAACTAATTATCAATTCAATTTCAGTATAAGACTATTAATATCATTGAGAAGTTCAACAGAGCATACAAATTTGCAATACCTTCCAGCTAGTACAGATAAATCACATAGAGCATACAAAAATTAGTGATTATACAGATTAACACATTAAGCAACCTAATAGGATCTATCCACAACTAGCAAAGACCAAAGATCACACGAACACAACCCCATTCCCCACCTCCAGATCCATCCATCCATCTAGCCAGCCATCAGTCACATTGCAGCTCGGTTCACATGAATACCAATAGCCCAAACCAATAGATGATAGATCTGTATTACTTCGACGTCGCCGGTGTCGGTGATGAGGTAGTCGAGGCCGAGGTTGGTGGAGAGGTAGCCGGGGGAGGTCAGTGGAGAAGTAGCCGAGGTCGGGGAGGAGGCTTCAAGCGGCGGTGGCGTCGAGGTGGGGAGGGGAACGAGCGAGAGTAAGAGTGCTGGGGAGTGATGAGTTAGGGCGCAAACCCTAGTGGGGTCCTACTAATAAAGAGTTATCACAGACGGTTCTATTATGGAACCGTTAGTGATACTTATCACAGATAGTTCCATAATGGAACCGTTAGTGATTTGGTCCTATATCCTAGACGGTTCTATTATAGAACCATCTGTGATATAGTCTCATATCACAGATAGTTCTATAATGGAACCGTCAGTGATATGAGACTATATCACTGACGGTTCTATTATGGAACCGTCTGTGATACGGTTGTTCAAGGTTCTATATATGTTTTGAGCATATACATACTGTCATGTATACATTTACATTACATGAAGAAATTACATGTTTATATGTCAATTTTGTCATTTAAATATTGCTGAAAATTTGCATATGGTTCAACATATAATATAGTAATTCGATCACCTCCTAACTGGATTTTTTTTTTGAAATTTACATATATATGGCCAAACAGCGTGGCCTGTCGTTTCTTACAAAGATTAAAAAAAAGTAGAAACCTAAATAAACAAAGTTTTTCTAGTGGCGGAGGTAAGCTGCTATCTCCATCTTCAAAACTTCATAGGCGGCGGTGGCATCGGACGGTTCGTGAGCGAACGAAGCCCAAAATGCATCCACCCACTGACGCGCTCATTCGAGTGTCTCCCAAAGACCCTTAGACTATTGAATCAAGAAGAATTGAGCCCATAGGCTCTCTTACTTTGCTTGAGGGGTCTCGGCATGGTCGACTCAGTCGCCCACCGCCTCGATTAAGTAGTCCAATTGACGGTGAGCCTCTTGGAGACGTACAACGTCGTTGTGGAGGACCACGCCGATGACGCGTAAACTCACCGGAAGTGGAGATCACTCGGAGACGCGGAGGAGGAGGATGTCAAGACAGCAGAAGGTGGCCGCCACCTACTCCGGCAAATCCTCGGACAGAGGAGTGAGGACACTGTTGATCAAACAGTATCCTTCCGCCGCATCCGCCATTGTACGGCTGGAGAGGTGCTCGTACAGTATGGTCGGGTAGGCGATCAATGCCGACGACAAGGAAACAAAAGAGGGAGCCATTTCTACTAGATTTAGAAGAGTAGAGTTTATATGTGGGGGATGATGATCATCTTCGATGGCGGATGATTCTTTTTATAAAACAAGAAATAAATTCGGCGCGTGAGACGAAGAGACGCATCGGGGAGCCGAAGCGCATTGATGCGACGAAGAGACGCATCGGCGACGACGACGAAGAAGAAACTCATCGGGAAGCTGAAGGGTTATTATCACAGACGGTTATAATTAAGAACCGTCTGAGAAGTATACAATTATCATAGATGGTTCATGATGAAAACCGTCTGTGAAGTATCACAGACGGTTGTTTGTTGAAAACCGTCTGCGATATTTCTAAATATCACAGACAGTTATTGTTAAGAACTGTCTGTGATACTGCACAGACGGTTTTCATCATGAACCGTCTGTGATATTACCTCTTCACAGATGGTTTTTAGCTCAGCCAGTAACACAGATGGTCTCTAAACCAAAATCATCTATGATTGCATGTAATATAGACGGTTTTGATCAACCGTCTGTATTGAGGCGTCCAGATTAGCCTTTTCGTAGTAGTGCTTGTGCTCACAAAAAGGAAAATGCAATTCAAATAATTTCCAAAAAGTATGCATTCAAAGCAATAACGAATAACACGCAAAAAGTTTTAAAATCCCATATTTTTGTATTCGGGAACTTTTGGTGTGTTACAAGCAGGCGGCGCAGGCGACAGGCCGGTCGGGCGCGGGTGTGGACGCATGAGCCGGTTCGTTGCGGCGGCGGTGGGGTGGGCGACGACGGCTAGACGAGCAGCGGCGTCGAGTGGCTCGTAGGCGACGACGTCGGGCGGCCGAATGGGAGCGGAAGGAGCTAAGTTAATGTTCTAGCTCTGATACCATGCCATGAATATTGTATGTATATTCATGAGGCTCAATGGATAATATATATAGAGAGTACAAATAGGATATACCATATACAGATAAGAAAATATAAAAAACCTATAAAGAAATACAGATAAGAATCCCTATTCTAACACTGTATACTTCTCACCAATCACAAGTGGGAGTGACGTCCGAATCTACCGTGTGCCCACCGCGTGCTTCCCTCCACCCTTCTCCCTCTATTTCTACCGCCTCCCCTTCCCTCCCTCGTCTCCCACACCACAACACACTATCTCTCTCTCTCTCCCCCTACCCATCTTTAGCCATTAGCATCTAGCTAACCACCTACTCAACGCTCTGTAACTACTAGCTTAACAGTGCAATAACACCAAACCAGAGAAGCCCTCGTCCTGCTGTTCTTTTGGCTGTTGATTGGTTGCTGCCTGGGAAAGGAAGGTAGGCCTTGTTGTTTGTAACTTCTTTTGCTTTTCTTGCTTGGGTGCTTGTCCTTTGTATATATATGTCCCTTGTTTGGTCCTCTTCTTTTGTGCTTATGTGCTCTTGGTGTTCTTGCGGATTCTACTCCGGTTCTTGGTAATGGTCTTTCATCCCTTGGTATTGAATCCTTTGGCTTTAATTAAGTTCCTCCTTTTTTTTCATCTTTTTTTGTGATGCATATTCTTATGCCTCCGAATTCTCAATGAGTAGTTCTTGAGGAAGAGGAGGGTTCAATTGTTCGAAGATTGGTTGTTGGCTTGTCTCTCTTCTTGATGTTTATGTGTCTGTCTCTTTCTGTATGTTTCTGAATTGGCAGCTACTGACTGGAGAGGAAACCAAGATTAGTTTGTTATGTGCATAGTAATTCCCTAGACTTGTTGTAAGTTGGCATGGTTAGAGAAAGGAAATAAAACAGACCAGAGTTAATTACTCCTTTGTTTTTCTGTTTGTTTCTTTTGTTAGGTAACTGGTAACACTCCCTGGTTTCCTTCAGAATTAAGGAAATTTTGAGGCAGTGCAAGAAGCCAAGAATCCGTTACAACGTTTCCTTAAATTTAACCAGGTATCCAATAAGAAGGAATGCCAAATCATTGTTCTTTCCTTCTTGTTGTTGCTGCTGCTGCTGCAATAGTTAACCTTCAATAATTCCTCCTTTGAAATTGCACAGCTGTCATTACATTTCCTTCTCACCAAACTGGCAGCGGAAAGATCCCCTTCTGTTCCTTCCACACTGTTATTTTGTACATTTGTAGCATTTCACAATTTCCTGATAAAAATAACAGACTCCGTTGTGAATCCGCTGCCTAAATAATAAACCAAAATCACAGCTACTTTGCGGTGCGCGACTCTATTATTGGAAACGAACGGAAGATTCTTGTTTGAACTTGTCATGCGCGTAGGCTAGGAGGTAGGAGATCACGTCACATGGCAAGAGAGAAACAGAGTCTCCTCCTCCGACTTTCTTGTCCTTGTTGCATCTCAGGTCTCAGCCATGTCTGATTGCTGTGTGTGCTATGCAGCTGCAATTCTTGGACCCCTTTTTTTCTTGCAGGATTTTTAGTAAGTTGTTGATCTGTCGTTGATTGCTGCAGGGCTAGTTGCCAAGACGGCTCCGCTTCGGCTTCACGCGGCTCCGGCTCTTCCCCGGTCACTCTGGCCTTCCCCGTGGCGCCGCTGCTTCGCGCCCTGAGTGAGGTGTGGGGGGCACAGGAGTATGCAATCTCTTCCTCCATCGTCGCGATCTCCGCGCCGCTGCTGCGAAGGGTCTTGCCCATAGACAACGGCTAAGGACCACAACCACGCTCTGCTGCTAATTCCACCTTTTTACGGTAGAACAGCCGATAATTTGGAAGGTGAAAGAATCGTGTCGGAAGAGATGGCCAAGATGAGCTGCTTCTCCACCCTGTTGGCCGGCAGGAGGAAGAAACGAGTGGTTTGTGTTTGAACGATTTTTATGTGAATTTTGCTGAATTTTGGTGAGTTTGTAATGGTGGGTTTGTTTTCGCCAGGCTGCTGATGCCAAGAAGACTAGTGGCAACGAGTGTCCCAAAGGGAAGCCTGTGGAGTTCATCGACGCGCCGCCGGTTGTTGCCGATGTGGACAAATGCGGCGACAAGGTCGCGCCGTGCGACCTGAAGATCGTCGCTGACATGGTTGCCGTGGTGGCGCACAAAGGCGGTGACAACTACGGCGACAAGGCATCGGTGAAGCAGGACAGCCTGTCTGACTTCGACTTCGACTTCGACTTCCACGCGGGCCAGAAGTCCGACGGCTCCAGCGGCCACGGAGAGATTGAGGAGAAGGGCGCGGTACCGGACGCGGTGATCGCGAGCAGGGCGGAGGAGGCTGCAGCGGCGGTGGCGGATGCGTCGCCGAAGCTGAAGCGGTCGTGCTCGAACATCGAGACGAAGCGACCTGGCCCGCGGGACGCGCCGTACATGCCGGCGCGGTCGCGCTCCCACGGCGACCTCAGGGACCTTCCCGGCGGCCTCGCCGGCCTGGAGACCACCTCGCGCGGCGTGCCGGAGGCAAGCCCCGCGTCGGTGAAGACATCTCACACCGCCGACCGCGTCATGCTCAAGAAGCGGTCGTCGAGCCAGGTGCTGCCGTCGCGGAGCCGGAAGCTGTGGTGGCGGCTCTTCCTCTGGAGCCATCGCAACCTACACCGGCCGCGGTCGGCACACCTGACCGCCGTGTGCACTCCTGGCCGTCACGGCGGGTACACCTCGGACACGCTCGAGGAGGGCCTGGCGACCGCGGCGGATCGCAAGAACAAGAAGGTGATGGTGGACGAGTCGCCGCCGCCGCCGATCCCCAACCAGTGGGTCGCCTTCTCCGCCGAGAACTCCTCCGCGACCGCGTCAGCGCGTGGGTGAACAGCATCGAGAACGAGCCGTTCCGCATCGCCGAGGAGGAGGACAACGACGGTGACAATAACGACGACGGCATGGAGCACGGTGACTGCGTGGCGCGCTCGCGTCCCTCGAGGTCGGGGAGTCGTCAGGAAGGGCCAAGGCAAGTCCGCGGTGCGCGGCCGCCGACGAGGTCGCTCAGGCCAACAACATCATCCAGTCTCTCAACGCCTTCTCGTCGGTGGCGCACATCTCCGGATGGGCCTCAAGGTCGTGCCGATGATCGCGCCGTTCTCGAGCCTCCGCGCCGTCAACCTCTCCGGAAACTTCATCGGTGAGCACTGACGGCCGAGCAAAAAATCTATCTACGACAACAGTGACAAATGCTACCGTAGTAGTACTTTCAGTAACTAGACAGTAGCTTCTGTTGTCGGACAAGTGCTGAATTGGGGTTGCCTATGCAGTTCACATCTCCCCGGGATCGCTTCCCAAGGGCCTGCACTCGCTGAATCTGTCGCGGAACAAGATCGCAAACATCGAGGGGCTCCGGGAGCTGACGAAGCTACGGGTGCTCAACCTCGGCTACAACCGGATTTCGCGCATCGGGCACGGTGAGTCGCAATTTTCATTCAGAGTTTTTCAGTACAAAGTCGCATTTTTCGGACTTGAGGTTCTCGCATGCCTAAGTAAATCTCATTTTCCTTTTGCTGAAGCTGAACACCGGTGGTGACAAAGATTAGAGTTTGTTATCTGTTGCATCTAGTTGACAGGCCTGTTTGGGATGAGAATAATTGAGAATCCAATCCAAGACACCTCACGTTCTAGCATGAATCTGCTTCATGTCTTGGCTGCCAGTGGCCACACTTGTTGGGAGCTGGGACCATTACAGTTGGGAGGGCCTTATCCTACTAAAGCCCTGAATCTAGATGTGCATATATGCATTTGTGGTTTCTGAGTTGGTCCATACATGATGATGCATCTCCTAATTGATTGATTTCAGCAATCAATTACAGACCTGTCATTGTGACCTTGCCATCATTGCAAACCAAGATTCTGCCAAAAAATCCGTGCATTGCAAATTGCAACTTTCAAGAACTACAAGTAATTTGTGGCAGGGTTGTCGAACTGCACGGCGATCAGGGAGCTGTACCTGGCGGGGAACAAGATCAGCGACGTGGAGGGGCTGCACCGGCTGCTGAAGCTGGCGGTGCTGGACCTGGGGTTCAATAAGATCACGACGGCCAAGGCGCTGGGACAGCTGGTGGCCAACTACCACTCCCTCCTAGCGCTCAACCTCGTGGGCAACCCGGTGCAGGCCAACGTCGGCGACGACGCGCTGCGCAAGGCCGTCACGGGCCTCCTCCCGCAGCTGGCCTACCTCAACAAGCAGCCCGTCAAGCCGCAGCGCGCGCGGGAGGTGGCCACGGACAGCGTGTCGCGCGCGGCGCTCGGGGGCGCCGGGGGAGGGCGCAGCCTGCGCAGGCGGGCGCCGCGGAGGCTGAGCCAGAGCCCCGGGTCGTCGTCGTCGGCCAGGAACCGCGCCGGCGCCGGCGAGGGCGAGGGGAGCTGCAGGAGCAGGTCCAAGGGCAGGCACCACGGCTCGAGCCTGCACGCAAGGAGGTGAAGAAGAAATAATTGGAGGGAAACGGCTTGATTTGAGCCTGCCATGGTGTGAGAGGATTGAGATGGAATAATATGGATTTTTTTAAATAATATATTTTTAATAGAATTACAAAAATAAATGTATATTTAATAAATTACAAAAATAGGCTTTTGCCGCCGTTTCAAATGGTGAAATGGTTATGTCACCATTTGAACTGACGATAAGAGCTTTGTCGTCATCCGAACAGTATGAAATATATCTATAGCCATTTGGAATGGCAGCACAAATGTAAGTCTCCATTTGAACTAGTAACACGGTCTATCGCCAAACCAAATGGAAATAGGACCTGTTTTTTTTGCACAAAAAATTAAAATTAGCTGTAAACAGAAACAATATTAGTGGTAGTACATAGGATACACAAAATTATTCGACGTACGACATAACATCAGTACATCGAACAACACATCTAAATAGGACTTACGTCATCACATAATTGTTCGACAAATATTACAATGATACTAAGAAAAACAGTCATTACAACACATTTCAATAAGATAAACCATCCCCGTGGCCACCTCCTCCACGTCCATGATGTCGACCTCCACGGTGCCCACCTCGAGTAGGACGGTCGGATGAGGTCCCCACGGCGCTGTCTGCACTGCCGACCTCTCCTTCACACTGTTCATTTCTCGCATGGAAATATTTGAAGGTATGCCCGGACTCTCTACAAATAGAGCACTTCTTCGTACGTCGTCGCCCGCTTCGATTCGCTCATATCGCTCTCGATATGTCGTCTCGCATCAACCAATCGTTCCCTTCAACCTATCAATGTCGGCGGCCCATATCTACTCCTCCTAGGTAGGATGGCCGGTGAAATGGCCAACTACGCCATAATTATACAGCTCTGCACTCTAGGTTAGCACCACCTCTTCCTTAGTGAAATATTCAGAAATGTATTGGCCATGATGCTGCGCCAATGTCGAACATACGGCCATCACATGTGAGCATGGACTATGCAGAAGAAGTGGCTTGTGGCAAATGCATATGCAACAAACACGGCCAAGCGTGCAGTCATGGATGATCCTCCCATGGTTCGTCCCACGACATCCTTTCTCCCTACAAAGTACTTTGAAGCGAAGCTCCCTTGTGTCTATCTTTAATGCCCTGTGCATCTCACCCTTCTTGCTCTTCTCCTCTATGTACTTGGTAACAATGGTGGAGTATAGCATTCTCTCATTTGTCATGGAGAGCAACGTGATGTTACTTCGGTCAACAAAGTATTTTATGGTACCATGCCGAACTATCTTTACAATACCAATCAAAGGGATGCACCTTGCACCACACATGACCCAATTGTACACATCAGCTAGATTCGTTGTCATGATATCATACCAAGTACCATCCTTGTCATGTAACAATGATCACTTCACCTTAGGCTCATGCCCAATCCAATCCGAGAAGCATTTCACTTGTCTATCGATCTTCCTCGTCAAATGGGAACCATCTGTGGGTAACTAGGGCAATGACTCGGGGAGATTTTCAGTGATTGTGGCGGGCTTCTTTGCTGCCTCCCTTTTGTGTATCCTCACCCGCTCATCTAGAGTTTTTCAGAGTGCATCGAACTTCCTCTGCTGGCTCATTAAGTCCTTGTTGTGAAACTGCTTGTAAAAGTTTACACCCATGTGCCTCATGCACCACCTACTCTACAGATCCACCCATGAAAGTAGCTCGTGTTCCTCTTGTTGTAGCTGAATTATTGCACTCAATAGGCCGGCATGCCGGTCATGTATGACGCATATGTTAGGACGGCCATGTACAACAGAAATCGTCACATTCCTCATAAACTACAAACAACTATCGATATTCTCAATTTCGATGAATGCAAACATCATGGGAAGAAGCTGGTTGTTCTCATCCATCACAATGGTAGTAAGTATCTGCCCCTTGTACTTCCTAATCGGATAACAATGCTGACGAGGATTAAAACCTCTATGTATTATTTTTAATACATAATAGACCATACGTCTTCATGGTCGTAACCTCTGAGATGCACGACCTCATTGGTCGTAGAGATTCCAGAGGTTACATAATGGGTACCCTGGTCGGATGAAGGCCTAAGCCAAGCTCCCGACTAGGAGAACTGCTCGTAAAAGGTATGAACTGATACTTGGAACTGATTTCGAGTATATTCTTTACCGTATGATGAATGGAGCACGTGCATATTCCATACCATACGACGTTTCTTATCCAGAAGTACTGACGAATAACCACCATGCGGTGAGACATATAACCGCCGAACGGTTGATTCTTTATCAACCGTCACATGACTCCGACCAGACGCAACGCTTCACATCAAACGTCTTCTCCGGAAGTAACTGCCACCTCTTCGAGGGCTATTTAAAGATGGAGCGTGGACGGATCAAGGGAGACGAGAACAAGATAGAGCCATCAGACTAAAGCACAAGCCTTAGATTCGTGTTGTAGGTCTGACATTGTAAAGGAACAAGCAGTGTTCTCAGAGCATACACTGTAAAACCCAGTTCATATTAATAAAAGAGCAGACCCATTGTTTCCCTAGATATCCCACGTCACTTTCTCCTTTTCTTTTCGTAAGATCGACATCTTGATCGTCGACAGCTGGCGCCATCTGTGGGGAGCGCGGTGTGGAATCTTGGAAGAATTTCTCTGCTCATCAAATATTTGTCCATTCCCCGTTTGTGATCGCTGATGCGGTTATGGCAGGAAGTTGGGATGAAGAAAACTGGTTCGACCTGGCGGACTACGCCAACCTCGATATGGACGCATGCATGCGCGCCATGGAGGAAAATAGAATCTCTTCATCATCATCCTCCACCGGTTCGTCCGTCGCAGAATCGTAAGTCGATCGGATGGATGAGGATACACCGCTACGATTAGTGGCGGTTTGAGGAAGTGCTTCCGACCGATTCGAACACCCTAAAGCCTCAAGAAGCTCGGGCCTTCCGACCGCAAAAAGGTGACGAAAGTTCAACACCGCAACTCGAGGTTCAATATACCTTTGATGCGATCATGGTTGATAGGTACTCACCGACGGCTTCTAGCAATTCCAGGAGCCAACCGACACCTGGTGACGGTGTCAATGAAATCTCCATTGGTCATAAACCAAGTGGGGATGATAAGGCTCAGCATTCGATCAACAATTCGCCGGATCAGGTTGAGACCCTTCCGAAAACCTCAGGAAGTGCTGATCACCGATTGCTCTCCGTCGTGGAAGCTTCTCGCAGAAGCTCTCAAAGGCTCTCCATCGATTACGACGGAAGATCATCTGAGGATCACTGCTGGAAGCACGAGGTCAATGCGATCGGAGATACAGATCAAAATGCTGTGTACGGTCCTCCATACAGAAGCATATCGGGAACGAAGGCACCCGCAAAGTCAGACCATGACTTCATCTCAGCATTCTTCCCGAAGCAAGGGCCTGCATGGTCGTGTTGAAGATCAGTTGACACTACGACCACCTCGACGATTCCGACCAACAAGTCATGAGGGGAGGAGACTATTCCAGGAATCCTCACCCTCACTTCGTCGAGAGGAGCAATCGCTTGGACCTGGTGATCTTCGACATCACCTAAACCAGGCAAGCGGTCGGAGGCTTTCTAGTAACGTCCACGACCGAATCGGGACATTGGAGCACCGACAACCGGTCCTAGAAATCGGTCTCCAACCGACATAATCCGCACCTTTTCAAAGAAGACGCCATGAAACTATCACAGTCGTCGAGCCTTTTCAGCAGGCTCCAGTCATGTACGTTGGCCAAATAGGTTCCGACCGGCCAATCTGGATAAATTCAATGGGACTCAAAATCCTTTGGAATTTCTCCAGATATATACCACCGCTATTAGAGCGCGGTGGTGATGAAAATGTAATGACAAACTATCTTCCTACGGTATTAGAAGGATCACCGATCGTGGTTGTTTAACCTTCCGGTCGGGTCCGTGTATACTTGGGAGCAACTCTGCGACCTTTTAATTGCAAATTTTCAGGGTATGTACGATCGCCCTGGAAAGGAAGATGATCTCCATAGAATACGGCAAAAATCTAACGAGACTCTCCGGCAGTACATCAAAAGATTTAGCCAAGTTCGTAATTTAATACCAGAGGTTGCAGAATCTTATGTTATCCAAGCCTTCAAAGCGGGATTAAGAAATCGAAGGTTTACGGAGGACTTAGCTATACATCCCCCACGAACAACCATCGAGCTTTTCGACATGGCTGACAAGTACGCAACGGCCAGTGAAGCGGTCGAGTGGAACGAAGCCATTGATCGAAAAGATAAAATTCCCCAACCTAGCTTAGATAGGATAGAAAAGAAGCAAAAGAAGACTCTCAAGAAAAAGAAGCATGGCAGAACCAACGACAAGGAGGTTCTTGCTGTTCCTGAAAAATTCACCAAAGGAAGAAAGGATTATTCTGGTCATGGCAAGGCTAAGGCTCCGACCAAAGATTACAAGAAAAATAAAAAGTGGTGTCCTCTTCACCAGCAAGCAGGACACGACCTGCGCAATTGTCGCGCTTGGCAAAAGAAGCTGGAAGATTATTATGCAGGTAAAGACCCACTCTCGTCGATACAAGAGCTCAGAAAAACAAGCTCCAAGAAGGACAAAGACGGTGACGAAGAAATGGAGTACCAAGAACCTCAGCACACCGTCGATGTGATCTTCGGTGGATCTTCTTCGTACGAGTCCAAACGTCACCTAAAAGCTATGGAGCGAGAAGTCAACCTTACCGAACCTTCGATCGTCGTTAAACCTTCAAGGTGGTTTCGGAGACGATAATCTCCTTCAAAGAAAGAAGATCGCCCATTCCTTCGACTCGACCGTAGGTTTCCAATTGTCGTTGAGCCTACTATTAATAATCGCAGGTTAATCGGGTCTTGATAGATGGGGGTAGTTCTCTAAATATTTTATTTGCAAGTGCTTTGGAAGACATGCAAATTCCCAAATCCAAGGTAAAACCTGTGAAATATGCCTTACATGGCATAGTTCCCGTATCTATCGCTAAGCCAATAGGGCACTTGTCCCTACTGGTTACGTTCGGAAAGCCCGACAACTTCCAGACAGAAAAAATTTCATTTGATGTGGTAAATTTCGAAACTGCATACAATGCAATCCTTGGTCGTCTAGCCTTAGCAAAGTTCCTGATAGCCACACATTACGGTTATCAGAGTTTGAAAATGCCGGGACCAAAGGGTGTAATCACGGTCAGAGGCGATCAGAAAATAGCCTACGCATGCGATCGGAAATGTTTAGAACTGGTCGATGAACTTCCGACTAGGGGAACTAACACCATTAACATACAGGTCAAACACTCGAGGCCAAAGATGACACTAAAACCTTCCGACCAGATAAAAGAGGTACAACCCGACGGAAGTGCTTCTCCAGATGGTGCCAAGATACTGGTCGGAGCAGGACTCGACCTTAAATAGGAAGAGTCGCTCGTCTCCTTCCTCCGAGCTAACCAGGACGTATTTGCCTGACAGGTGTCCGATATGCCCGGAGTCCCCAGGGAGGTGATCGAGCATAGGCTAGCTTTACAGCCTAACAAAAAACCGGTCAAGTAGAAGCTATGGCGTTTCGCATCTGATCGGAAAGAAGCAATCCAGTCGGAGATTGACAAGCTTCTCAAAGCTGGGTTCATTCGTGAGGTCAATCACCCAGAGTGGCTCGCCAATTCTGTAATGGTTAGAAAAGCCATTGGGAAATGGCGAATGTGTATTGACTTTACAGATCTTAATAAAACTTGTCCGAAGGATGACTTTCCCCTTCCTCGCAACGATCAAACTTGTAGACTCTACTTCCGGGTGTGTAACATCCCCAAATTGATTAGTGAAGATTAGTATGCATCTTATCAGTGTGCATGTCATTTCTAAAATATTTGCAATAATTATTACACTTGGAAAATCTTAATTGAAATTAAACATACACTTCGAATTTGAACTCCAACTAAAAACAACAATAAAAACTTATGATCATCATCTGGAAATAATTTATTTAAATACTATAATATTTATCATGAATAAATATGAATTTTAATAAATTTTTAGGAGCATTGTTAACCCTGTAAAATCCCAAACACATCCCAAAGGTGGATAGAAATTTAATTACTGCTCTCAAATGAAAAGTGATCCATGTGTGGGCCTTGAAAATGGAAACTAGACTTAATAGAGAAGCCACACAAAAATTTTCAGAATTTTTATATTTTATTTACTTTGTTAAACAGGTAGTTAAAACTAACACAACCTTTCAACCTCTCACTGAATTTTTTTAATCCCCAGCTGAACACACCTCTCTGCCATCTTCTATTCCCAACACCAAACTCAGCACTGCTCATTCAAAAATTTCTGCTCCCAATGAACACCACACACCACTGTCCACAGCCCTTTCCATTCTTTCCCCTCCCAACCGAACCCCACCAAGTCCACATCCTCACCGCCATCTTCTTCTCCAAAACAAAGAAGATCGCCATTCCTTTTCTTCTCACCATGACTCAACATCTCACACCTTCCCTCCTCCCAAACGCCCCCAACAACTATGGAATCAACCCATGCATGCTATACCATCTTGTTGCTCATCTCACCAGCTTCTCCATCATCCAAGAAATTCTAGCATGCATGGCCATTTGAGTATTTTGAAGAGAAGAGAAGAAATAACAGTGGCTTGACTAGAAGGAGCTGTGCATGTCGATGCGCAGCATGTTGTAGCTAGTAAGAAGAAGGGAGGAGCAGGGCACGACTCGCTGTGGCATCAAGGGCGACGCGAGCAGTGCCAGAAGCGGTGCGGTGCCGAGGTGGCCGGCCGACGGGAGGAAGAGAAGAGAGGGGAAGTGAAGGTAGATTCAGCTTGCTGGATTTTTCTCGGCCTGCTTCAAGCTCATGGTCGGAGGCTCAAATGTCGTTGGTTAGGCTCCAAATTTGGTGAGTAAGTTCTACACATAGAACACTTCATTGTAGTCAGTTGGTTTGAGGTTTGGTTTACTTGAGCACCGAATTTGAGAGTGGTTTAGCTCGTTCTGTTTGCAGTGTAATCAGAGGTGCGCAATCTTGGTGCTTGATCCGTTTGAGGGGTCATTTGGTGTCGGATTGGGCCGAAATTTGGACAGCATGTTAAGGACTCATTGAGCTTCATTCCTTCCAAGTTTCGTGCAGTTTGGGTTAGTTGTTTGGAAGTTATGCACTAAAGACCAAGGTGAACAGCAGCAATGATTTTCTATTTTAGCTGATTTTAGCTACCTCTTGCCAAATGTGGTTGTTGTTGTTGATGATGCCAAGTTTATAACTTGATGATGTTACTGATTCTAGTGAAGGCTCCATCGTATCCATTGTTGAGAGTGGAGTAGTGGACGCGAGCAAGAGGCCGAGCGCACGCGGATGCGGTCGAGTTCGGTAACAACTACGGAGAGCCCCGTCGCGCTGGCCCGACGCACATAGGTGATAATCCCGTCTTTAGCACTTATTTAATTTCTTAGTATGTGTTACATGTAGGCCTCACCTGTCATAGACCGTGGCTAGGATCACCTTGATATAAAAAGTAATTCCTTAATTCTGAAAATCCAAAATAAATTGTTTTACCACATGAAATCGCTCTTAAAATTGAAAATACATAACTAACTCATTTTAACTCCAAAAACAGTGAAACCAATTTTGATGATTGTTATTTTAAGTTTAATTTATTTTAAAATAGGTTTCAAACATGTCTATATATCAGAGGATATACTTTTGGAAAAAAATCCTTTAACTCCATTATTTTGTAAAAGAAAAAGGCTGATAACTTTAGAAATTCATAACTAATTCATAAATACTCCAAATGAGGTAAACTCAACTATTTTGGTCTTATAATATTATTCCCTAATTATCTATGTAATCCTTGTATCCATCACTGCTCTACAAATTTTAACCAAATAATTAAATTAGGTGAATAGTGAGAGATCGGATTTTATAGAAAGCTGAGTTTCAAACTGTTATAACTTTCACATACTAAATCCAAATGGAATGAATCTTTCACTTAAATTCATATAAAATCATAATCTACCTACTGTATAAATTTCATACATTTTTGAGCATGTTGAATTTCTGGCTTTATTTGATATTTATTGCAATATCGCCTTTTCATTAGGTTTTCGACGATAACGATATATTCGTGAGATTATTATGAGTATAATCTGAGATTGAACAAGTGGTACCAGCAAAGGTGCGAGCACCCTCCTCTTGATCATATTGCTCCAGTGATCTTTAAATGTTTTGTGTGAGTTTTATTATCGCAAGTGCATGCTATTTTGAAATGTATGTTTATGGGTAGAAGTAGTTAATCTCCTAATTGCTGCATTAGCCCTCCTTTGAATGTTGATTTCCCTTTGCCTTGAATGACTAAGGTTATATGTTATATGGGATTGTTTACTAGTTTGTAGAACGATGCTTAGCCATGCTAGTAGTCGAGTCGAGAGCGGTTGATGGAGCTAGTCCATCGGCGTGGATTGAATCGAATCTTATTGAAATTGAGGATTTTATGGATTGGATTATGTTGAACTTGAGGGTCGTATCCAGATCATCGAATTTGGTAATATGGACTTGTTGGGTTGTTGTTGTTGTGTTTTGGACTTGGACGGGTGATAGGTCGATGAAGGGTGGTCCTGATTCATGTAGCCTCGTCGGGTGTTTAAGGACCATGCGTGGTGTGATGAACCAAGTCTTACGTGCAACCACACGGGATAATGGCGAAGGCTTGGCTAACTAATTTGTTGTGTGTTAGCTATCGAACACAATCAAAGTTGACAATCGTTATTGTTATTTTTAATTGTTCTTTGTCAATCGGGGGGCACGTTAAGGGTCGCCTTACTTGCCCTTAAGGGTCTCTTGTTGGATAGGGACTTACTTACGTAACTGGTTTACTCTCGCGTTCAGCGATCGCATCGTTCGCCATAGGACCGCTCCTCGGGTGGTTTGATAGTTAGGGCATGACATTGTAATGACCTCGTTATGCTACCTCACCACACTCCTATGGAAGAGTGCATTGGCCGACATTAAGAGGAATGCATATCGTGTGGGTAAAGTTGTACAACTCTGCAGAGTAACTAAATCTATTCGAATAGCCTCGTCCTAGGTTATGGACAACACTTGTGGGAAAGCAGGCACAGTTAGCTTTTGAGAAATTAAGTTTGGGTTATGGTTGGGAATGTTATGTCATTATGTTAGTGTGTTCAAATCTGAAATGAATTCATGAACGCGTAGTTCGCGCGTTAATTTTGTTGGGAAATGATTTGTGCCACGAATGAGATGTTCGTGTGTCGATTATATTTGGAGATTATACCATTATTGATCATTACTTACTATCTTAAAATGGTTTCTAAATGTTTTACAAATAGCTAGTTGAATCTATATTGTTTATCTTTATGCAAAACTTGCTTTATGCTGCAAAAATGTAAACTAGTGTAGTAGCCTTCCTTTGATACTTACATGCATCCTTATTTCTTTTGAAAGTCTCGCGAGTACAACTTTGTACTCTAACAGTGTCTATTTGCTCAGTGAGAACGACGGTGCAACGGCTTTAACTCCGCTTGGTTGCTTGTGGGATTGTGGGCATACCAACTCGGTTATTCCCTTTTTATTTTAGTTTATCTTCCGCTGCAATTTATTTGTGTTAATTAGATTTGGCCGATCGGCCCTCTTTTGCAACCTTGTACTATAAGGTTCTATTTAAATGATGTTGTAATTGATTCTTTTATTCTTGTGCATTGTGTATGGATGTGATTGCAATGTTGTGTACTAGGATATGTGCATGTTAGTCACCGATCCTTGGGAGCTAGCATGTGACACATATCCGGTCACTGAATCGTGTTCGCCTCACGTTAAGTGTTGCGCTTACGGCATAATCACTTAGCTTGATACGGATCCGGTCTCGGGGTCCCCACAATACAGTATCGAGCCATACCGATCGTAGGTTAAAGCCGTAGCAATGGACGTTATTAGGATTTTGAGTTAAAATATTTTTCAAACTATCAAAAGTTTGGCAAAAATGTTAGTGATATAATTCCTTTGTTTCTTACCCATCCTAGCATCTTTTTCTTACCTCACTATTCTTTTGATTTAAGAAAAATGGCTTTCCTCCATTACTCGTCTCTCTTTTCCAACAATAGACACGTTAAGTAGTCATCGGTAAAGAGAATTGGTGGAAGAACAAGAAGACGATGCCTTGCTGCGATTTTAGGAATAAACTAGGGTTTATTTTTAGATTATATGCACATTAAAGATAATACTTAGCCAGTAGACGCTGGATTTTGTGGTGATCATTCGCTCTCTTTCATTCCAAGTAGTTGTGCATCGCCTACGAGCGGGTTGTAGCGTAGCTATGTCGGAAAACTAATCGTGTTTGCATTTGTATCTTGTGCTGTCCACTTGGGCTCTAGCACCCCATTTCTTGATGTATAAATGAGTTTTCATGTGCATTCATGCTAGGTCAAGTTACCCGTTGTCTTTACTTACCTTATGTTTTTCTCTTTCCTTTTTGACCGGTTGCTAACAAGTTGTATGGCAACAGGATGTCGGGTCATAAAACTCGTTTGATGTCAGAAGTAATGGAGGACTCATCGCACGTGGGTCAGCGTGAAGAAGTGACTCCACCTCAGCCGTCTGTGGCTGATGTGTTGATCCAGATGGAACAGAGTCAGCAAGACCAAACTCTGATTTTGCAGCAAATTGCTCAAAACACTGCCAATGTCCAAGGTGCTCAAATGGCAGCGGAAGGAGTCGATCCTTATGGCTCCGATTTGCGACTTTCTTAGCACGGCCTCCAGTGTTTTCTTGTTCGAAGGATCCTCTCGAGGCCGATGATTGGCTTCGTACCATCGAACGGAAATTGATCATCACCCAGTGTGCCGGTAATGAGAAGGTCTTATATGCCTCCAATCAACTCGAAGGTGTTGCTTCTGCATGGTGGGACAATTTTTGCGCCATGCAGCCCGCCAATTACGTTCCGTCATGGGACGAGTTCCGAACAGCTTTTCGAGAGGCACATGTTCCTTCAAGCATTATGGATATCAAGAGGCGTGAATTCCTCGCGCCGAAGCAAGACAACAAGTCTGTGATGGAGTATCTCTGCGAATTCAATCGTTTGGCTCGTTACGCTCCAGACGATGTCTCCACCAATGCAAGAAAGCAAGATCAGTTCTTTAATGGGCTAATGTATGATGCGATTGGCACTTGCCGTGCATGACTTCCGTGACTTCCATCAATTGGTTAATAAGGCTACTGTGGTGGAGAACAAAATGCAAAGCGGTTGTAGAATCGCGAAGCGCAAGAAGGTGCACAAATTTCAGCAAGTTGCGCTTTTCAAGAACCGTGTGCTTGTCACCCGCTCCTCCCGAATTCCAAGTCCCAAGATCTCGAGAGCTCCTTTGCAAGTCTCTCATCCACCTCGTGAAGATATCCAGCAAGGGCAGCCGGAAAGAAGTGTCGAATCCGACGCCAAAGAAACAAGCATGTTACTTGTTTCACTTGTATACCGGGCATTTGCAAGTCAATGCCCGATGAAGCACCAAGTCTTTTCTCGATCGCGCCAAGACCTCAAACATCCCTTGCTCATAGGTCCGTGTCACCTTCGTAACCCCGGTCGTGCTCATGTCAATCATGTCACGCCGAGGAGGCGCAGAAGCACCCGATGTTGTGTTGGGCACATTTCTAGTCAATTCGACTCTGCGATCGTGTTGTTTGACTCGAGCCTCTCATTCTTTCATGTCCAGAGGTTTTTCTACACTTCACAACCTCTCACTCAGCTTGATGCCTGCCCCTATGATGATTCAATCGCCGGGTTCAAAAATGAGAAGCATTCATGAATGTCGAGATGTTGAAATTGAGATTAAAGGGGTGAAGTTTCTGGCCAATCTTATTGTGATAAATTCAGCGGGCCTTGATGTTATTCTTGGGATGAATTGGCTGTCCAAGAACCATGGTCAAATTGATTGTGCCCGCAAAGTTATCACTCTCACAAGTCCTCTTGGCCTTCAAGTCGAATTGGCGCCGAAATTGGAGCATCCTCATCTCTATGCCCTTAGCAGCAAAGAATTGCCAGAATTGAGTAAAGTTTCAGTGGTATGTGAGTACCCAGATGTATTTCCTGAGGAACTACCGGGCATGCCACCCTCACGAGAAGTTGAATTCGTGATTGAGTTGCAGCCTGGAATTGCTCCAATATCAAAACGGCCTTATCGAATGCCGCCGAATGAGTTGGTTGAATTGAAGAAGCAACTCACAGAACTTCAAGAGAAGGGTTTCATTAGGCCAAGCTCCTCACCTTGGGGATGCCCCGCTTTATTTGTGAAGAAGAAGGACCACAGTCTGCGGATGTGTGTTGACTATCGTCCGTTGAATGAGGTCACCATCAAGAACAAGTATCTGTTTCCACGGATTGATGATTTGTTCGACCAGATGACCGGTGCTCGTATTTTCTCCAAGATTGACTTGAGATTGGGCTATCATCAAGTTAGGATCATATCTGAAGACATTCCCAAGACGGCTTTCTCTACTCGTTATGGCTTATACGAGTACACCGTCATGTCCTTCGGTTTGATGAATGCACCGGCCTTGTTCATGAATCTCATGAACTCAGTGTTTATGGAGTATTTGGACAAATTTGTGGTCGTATTTATTGATGACATTCTCATATACTCCAAATCTGAAAGTGAGCATGAAGAACACCTCCGGCTTGTGTTGGGCAAGCTCCGAGAACATCGACTTTATGCAAAATTCAGCAAATGTGAGTTTTGGCTAAAAGAGGTCGCCTTTTTGGGTCATGTGCTATCCGAAGGGGGAGTTGCTGTGGATCCTAGCAAAGTTCAAGATGTGCTTAATTGGAAACAGCCCAAGTCCGCTTCCAAGTCCGCTTCTCGGTCTTGCGGGCTATTATCGCCGCTTTATCGAGAATTTCTAAAAAATAGCAAGACCGATGACCCAATTGTTGAAGAAAGAAAAGAAGTATGAATGGTCAGCGGATTGTGAAGCAAGCTTTCAGATGTTAAAGGATCGTCTAACTTCTGCTCCAGTGTTAGTTTTGCCGGATATCCACAAAAATTTTGACATCTATTGCGATGCATCTCGCCTTGGCCTTGGTTGTGTTCTTATGCAAGAGGGCCGAGTTGTGGCATATGCATCGAGGCAATTAAGGCCTCATGAGGTGAACTATCCCACTCATGACCTTGAGCTTGCAGCAGTGGTTCATGCTTTGAAGATATGGCGACATTTCCTTATCGGCAATCGCTGCGAAGTCTACACTGATCACAAGAGTTTGAAGTATATCTTCACTCAAGCTGATCTGAACCTAAGGCAAAGAAGATGGCTTTAATTGATCAAGGACTATGATTTGGGACTTCATTATCATCCAGGGAAAGCCAATGTTGTTGCCGATGCTTTGAACCGAAAATCGCAATGTAACTGCCTTTCGGTTCGACCCGAAACGGAAGCTTTATGCAATGAATTTCAACGGCTCAACTTGGAGATGGTTAGCGAAGGTTTTCTCGCTGCCTTAGAGGTGAAACCTACCCTTGAGGACCAGATCATGATGGCCCAGAAGAATGACAAGGGTATGGAGAGAATCAAGCAGAAAATAAAGGCCGGCAAAGCCAAGTGTTTCTCCGAAGACAACCAAGGTGTTTTGTGGTTCGGAAAGCGTTTGGTTGTGCCAAATGACGCGAAGCTTAAAGAATTAATCCTTCATGAAGCCCATGACTCTCTTTTCTCTATCCATCCAGGAAGCACAAAAATGTATCAAGACTTGAGGCAAAAATTGTGGTGGACTCGGATGAAGCGGGAGATTGCACGCTTTGTTGCCGAGTGTGATGTATGTCAACGGGTGAAGGCCGAGCACCAGCGGCCAGCGGGTATGCTTCAACCCCTCCCTGTTCCCGAGTGGAAATGGGATGAAATTGGGATGGATTTCATCACCGGACTTCCTAAGACTCAGCAAGGATATGACTCCATATGGGTGATTGTCGACCGTTTGTCAAAAGTTGCTCATTTTCTCCCCGTCAAGACCACTTATTCGGGAAATCAATTGGCGGAGTTGTACATTTCCAGGATTGTATGCCTCCATGGTGTGCCGAAGAGAATTGTTTCAGATCGAGGTACTCAATTCACCTCGCATTTCTGGAATTGCCTCCATAAAGCTATGGGAACTCAACTATCCTTTAGCACCGCTTACCACCCCCAAACCGACGGTCAAACCGAGAGGGTGAATCAAATTTTGGAGGATATGTTGAGAGCGTGTGTGCTGTCCTATGGAAAGAAATGGGATAAATGCTTGCTGTTTGCGGAATTCTCTTATAACAATAGTTATCAAGCAAGCCTCCAAATGTCACCTTTTGAAGTGCTTTATGGGAGAAGGTGTAGGACACCTCTGAACTGGTCCGAGTCTGGTGAGAGACAATTCTTTGGACCGGACATGATAAATGAAGCTGAAGAGCAAGTTCGTGAGATCAGGGAGAGACTACGGACGGCTCAATCTCGTCAAAAGTCTTATGCCGACCGTCGTCGTCGTGAGTTGAGTTTTGAGGTGGACGATCATGTTTACCTTAAAGTCTCCCCAATGAAAGGAATGCAACGCTTTCAAGTCAAAGGCAAGTTGGCTCCTCGCTACATCGGTCCTTTCCGAATTCTAGCGAAGCGAGGATCGATAGCTTATCGCTTGAGCTACCACCATCACTTTCGATGTGCACAATGTATTCCATGTATCTCGGTGAAGAAGTGTCTTCGAGTCCCTACCGGCGACCCAGTTAGAAGACCTTGACTTGCAACCCGATCTTTCTTATCGGAGCACCGATTCGCATTCTTGAAGAAATGGAGCGCAAGACAAGGAATCGCAACATCAAATTCTTGAAGGTTCATGGAGCAACCACATCAAGATGAAGCAACATGGGAGCGTGAAGACCGGATGCGAGCCGATTATCCCGAATCTGTTTCTTCTACTTGAAGTGTCTTCAATCAAGAAAGGAAAGGTTAAACAAAGCAATGGGAAGGAAAATGTAATAGAAATTCCTTGAAATTTTGTTAGGATATCTTAGTTCTACCTTTGAAGGGTATCTTAGCACTATCTTTGAAGGAAGTCAAGACAACGGATGTTATATTTTCTTTTAGAACCTTCCTATCCAACTTCCACCCTTTCGATCTCGAGGTCGAGATCTTTTGTAAAGGGGGGAGGTTTGTAACATCCCCAAATTGATTAATGGAGATTAGTATGCATCTTATCAGTGTGCATGTCATTTCTAAAATATTTGCAATAATTATTACACTTGGAAAATCTTAATTGAAATTAAACATACACTTCGAATTTGAACTCCAACTAAAAACAACAATAAAAACTTATGATCATCATTTGGAAATAATTTATTTAAATACTATAATATTTATCATGAATAAATATGAATTTTAATAAATTTTTAGGAGCATTGTTAACCCTGTAAAAATCCCAAACACATCCCAAAGGCTGGATAGAAATTTAATTACTGCTCTCAAATGAAAAGTGATCCATGTGTGGGGCCTTGAAAAATGGAAACCAGACTTAATAGAGAAGCCACACAAAAATTTTCAGAATTTTTATATTTTATTTACTTTGTTAAACAGGTAGTTAAAACTAACACAGCCTTTCAACCTCTCACCGAATTTTTTTAATCGCCACCAACACACCTCTCTGCCATCTTCTATTCCCAACACCAAACTCAAAGACTGCTCATTCGAAAATTTTCCTGCGCTCAGTGAACAACACCACACAAAGATGCCCACAGCCCTTTCCATTCTTTTTCCTCCCAACCGAACCCCACCAAGTCCACATCCTCACTGCCATCTTCTTCTCCAAAATAGCAAAGATCGCCATTCCTTTTCTTCTCACCATGACTCAACATCTCACACCTTCCTCCTCCCAAACGCCCCAACAACTATGGAATCAACCCATGCATGCTATACCATCTTGTTGCTCATCTCACCAGCTTCTCCATCATCCAAGAAATTCTAGCATGCATGGCCATTTGAGTATTTTGAAGAGAAGAGAAGAAATAACAATGGCTTGACTAGAAGGAGTGTGCATGTCGATGCAAAGGCATGTCTGTAGCTAGTAAGAAGAAGGGGAGGAGCAGGGGCACGACTCGCTGTGGCATCAAGGGCGACGGTGAGCAGTGCCAGCAAGCGGTGCGGTGCCGAGGTGGCCGGCCGACGGGAGGAAGAGAAGAGAGGGGAAGTGAAGGTAGATTCAGCTTGCTGGATTTTTCTCGGCCTGCTTCAAGCTCATGGTCGGAGGCTCAAATGTCGTTGGTTAGGCTCCAATTTTGGTGAGTTAGTTCTACACATAGAACACTTCATTGTAGTCAGTTGGTTTGAGGTTTGGTTTACTTGAGCACCGAATTTGAGAGTGGTTTAGCTCGTTCTGTTTGCAGTGTAATCAGAGGTGCGCAATCTTGGTGCTTGATCCGTTTGAGGGGTCATTTGGTGTCGGATTGGGCCGAAATTTGGACAGCATGTTAAGGACTCATTGAGCTTCATTCCTTCCAAGTTTAGTGCAGTTTGGGTTAGTTGTTTGGAAGTTATGCACTAAAGACCAAGGTGAACAGCAACAATGATTTTCTATTTTAGCTGATTTTAGCTACCTCTTGCCAAATGTGGTTGTTGTTGTTGATGATGCCAAGTTTATAACTTGATGATGTTACTGATTCTAGTGAAGGCTCCATCGTATCCATTGTTGAGAGTGGAGTAGTGGACGCGAGCAAGAGGCCGAGCGCACGCGGATGCGGTCGAGTTCGGTAACAACTACGGAGAGCCCCGTCGCGCTGGCCCGACGCACATAGGTGATAATCCCGTCTTTAGCACTTATTTAATTTCTTAGTATGTGTTACATGTAGGCCTCACCTGTCATAGACCGTGGCTAGGATCACCTTGATATAAAAGTAATTCCTTAATTCTGAAAATCCAAAATAAATTGTTTTACCACATGAAATCGCTCTTAAAATTGAAAATACATAACTAACTCATTTTAACTCCAAAACAGTGAAACTAATTTTGATGATTGTTATTTTAAGTTTAATTTATTTTAAAATAGGTTTCAAACATGTCTATATATCAGAGGATATACTTTGGAAAAAATCCTTTAACTCCATTATTTTGTAAAAGAAAAAGGTGATAACTTTAGAAATTCATAACTAATTCATAAATACTCCAAATGAGGTAAACTCAACTATTTTGGTCTTATAATATTATTCCCTAATTATCTATTTAATCCTTGTATCCATCACTGCTCTACAAATTTTAACCAAATAATTAAATTAGGTGAATAGTGAGAGATCGGATTTTATAGAAAGCTGAGTTTCAAACTGTTATAACTTTCACATACTAAATCCAAATGGAATGAATCTTTCACTTAAATTCATATAAAATCATAATCTACCTACTGTATAAATTTCATACATTTTTGAGCATGTTGAATTTCAGGCTTTATTTGATATTTATTGCATTATCGCCTTTTCATTAGGTTTTCGACGATAACGATATATTCGTGAGATTATTATGAGTATAATCTGAGATTGAACAAGTGGTACCAGCAAAGGTGCGAGCACCCTCCTCTTGATCATATTGCTCCCAGTGATCTTTAAATGTTTTGTGTGAGTTTTATTATCGCAAGTGCATGCTATTTTGAAATGTATGTTTATGGGTAGAAGTAGTTAATCTCCTAATTGCTGCATTAGCCCTCCTTTGAATGTTGATTTCCCCTTTTGCCTTGAATGACTAAGGTTATATGTTATATGGGATTGTTTACTAGTTTGTAGAACGATGCTTAGCCATGCTAGTAGTCGTAGCCGAGAGCGGTTGATGGAGCTAGTCCATCGGCGGTGGATTGAATCGAATCTTATTGAAATTGAGGATTTTATGGATTGGATTATGTTGAACTTGAGGGTCGTATCCAGATCATCGAATTTGGTAATATGGACTTGTTGGGTTGTTGTTGTTGTGTTTTGGACTTGGACGGGTGATAGGCTGATGAAGGGGTGGTCCCGGATTCATGTAGCCTCGTCTGGGTGTTTAAGGACCAGTCTGTGGTGTGATGAACCAAGTCTTACGTGCAACCACACGCCGGGATAATGGCGAAGGCTTGGCTAACTAATTTGTTGTGTGTTAGCTATCGAACACAATTCAGGTTGACAACTGTTATTGTTATTTTTAATTGTTCTTTTGTCAATGGCGGGGGCACGTTAAGGTCGCCTTACTTGCCCTTAAGGGTCTCTTGTTGGATAGGGACTTACTTACGTGCGGGTTTACTCTCGTGGTTCAAAGCGATCTTCATCGCCATAGGACCGCCCTCGGGTGGTTTGATAGTTAGGGCATGACATTGTAATGCCTCGTTATGCTACCTCACTCACACTCCTATGGAAGAGTGCATTGGCCGACATTAAGAGGAATGCATATCGTGTGGGTAAAGCTGTACAACTCTGTAGAGTAACAGTAATATCCCGTTTGTCGTTAGTGGATGTAATAAAAAAATTAGGGAGACAATTAAGATAATTAAAAGAGAAAAAATCAGAAATTGAGAGAGTAATGGGCCACGCAGCCCATAGTCAAGTGGAGGAAAAACAGGCTTAGTGGCCCATGGCCCATGAGGAAATCAGAAACCAACTAAAGAAGGAGGGGGAACACTAGGGTGCTACAAGACCACGCACATCAGTAGCATGGTGCAGAGCAACCCATCTCCTCCATGGTGGTGCCCCTCTCCTCCGATGCCTCTTCATTGTGGTGGCCGGCCAAGAAAAAAGGAAGAAGAAGGAAGAAAGGAGAAGGGAAGAAGAGAGGGAAGGGGAAGATTCTCGGATTGCATCGCGGTCTACAGCGGTTCGTCAAGGGTAACCCCGGTTTGCCCCCGAATATATGCATATTTGATTGTTGTAGCAATGTCGGTATTTCTGTCTCCTCAGGACAGATCGCGTTAGACCGACGTTTTGATATAGTTAAGTGCGGATTCGGTCTTGGGCTTCTCCTAGAGAGTTCTAGAAGATGTCAATAGCTTTCGATGAAGTGCTAGATCGTATTATTTGGACCTCTGTAGCAAAAGTTATGAATTTATTAGTGCGACTGTTATGCGAATCTGTCAATATTCTCACAGGTTTTAGTAATCTGACTTGAGAGATCATTTAAAGGGAGAATTAGAGGATCTCAGTCTAACTAAAGTTGTAGATAATTGTCGTAGCTTTCAGGGAAGCCCAAGAACGCGACATTTGTACAAACGAGTTGAAAGTTATGATTGTTTTAGTGTACTGTGCAGAGAACCTGACGTGAAATCGATGTTTTGTTAATCAGCATAAAAGGGATATTAGATGGCCAAATCAGGAAGGCCCACCAACTAGGTTTAGTTGGGTAATTTGATAACCTTTAAATGAAGTCTAAGAACACCTCATTCGGACTCCTGTACTAAAAGATACGAATTTTAGAACATGGCTATTTACAGAGGGGATAGATCAGCTTTTAGGAATTTGGAGTCGGGGTCGCGTTACAAGCTATTGCTAGATCGTGGCTGCTTATATTGTTTGTTCGGTCCATTACCATTGGCTTAGTATGCCTTTAAATGAATTTTAGGTGGTGGATTGGTCCCGGAGGCAGCGCCTTCTTCGCATCCTCCGTTCTCACGCGGTTAAGGCAAGTGCATTGTTTGTACCTTGTTTGTGATTGCTTGGACATGAATGTGTGTTTGATACATGTTAGTGTTGTATGGCTGTTGGCAAGTGTGCATAATAAGAATGGTGAATGTTCAAAGTATGGCTATGCTTTATTCATGAATGTTGTTATTATCTTTGGTGCTTGATAATGAAAAGAGATGGTGCATATGCATATTGATATCATGTTGAGGCCTGGTCTTGTGATGACCAAGCATGCACATCTTTGAGGTCCCCGTCATGAATGTGACGGGCTTGAGATCCCCACACTTGTGGAGTGTGGGCTTGAGGTCCCCAATACTTGCAGAGTATTGGGCAATTGGTCCCTGTGCGTGCGCGCACAGGCATGGGTATGCAGCGACGTTTGCATACTTTGCATTACCGGTAAAATGCAAAAAAGAGATAAAGAAAAGGAATCCTTGAGCATTGCAGATGCATGTGGCATGATTTAATGATGTGCTCCTAGATGTGGATGCTGATGTTATGGTTCGAATCATGTGTTTTTTTTTATTTATGTACTTGTTGAGTCTGTGGACTCACTCTTGCTTTCTTGTTGTTTTAGGTACCCAATCCAAGGACGACATGCATGGGAGGGAGTAGCTTAATGTTCACACACACTCTACCATGAACCATCTAAAGTTGAATAAACTTCATACCATGCTTAAATAAATGAGCGAGTTGCTTAAAGGATTTATTATGATTATACCTCATGCAATGGGTTAAGTGTAATAATGATGAGTAGTGTACTTCAGATTTCTTTGGATATACTAGTTGCTTAGCATACTTTGAATACCTAATGATGATTCTGGTTGTCGGTTTATTTATTTATGATTCATCTATGTGTTGGAACCTCCGTGTAGTTAACTTTACAAGGGAGGTGCTGTCGAAATTTGGTAGTTTACCTTGGTTTAGAATTATTTAATATTAGTTTAATAGCATTCCAGGCTCATGTCGGGCTGGGGTGTTACAGTAACTAAATCTATTCGAATAGCCTCGTCCTAGGTTATGGACAACACTTGTGGGAAAGCAGACACAGTTAGCTTTTGGGAAATTAAGTTTGGGTTATGGTTGGGAATGTTATGTCATTATGTTAGTGTGTTCAAATCTGAAATGAATTCATGAACGCGTAGTTCGCGCGTTAATTTTGTTGGGAAATGATTTGTGCCACGAATGAGATGTTCGTGTGTCGATTATATTTGGAGATTATACCATTATTGATCATTACTTACTATCTTAAAATGGTTTCTAAATGTTTTACAAATAGCTAGTTGAATCTATATTGTTTATCTTTATGCAAAACTTGCTTTATGCTGCAAAAATGTAAACTAGTGTAGTAGCCTTCCTTTGATACTTACATGCATCCTTATTTCTTTTGAAAGTCTCGCGAGTACAACTTTGTACTCTAACAGTGTCTATTTGCTCAGGTGAGAACGACGGGTGCAACGGCTTTAACTCCAGTTGGTTGCTTGTGGGATTGTGGGCATACCAACTCGGTTATTCCCTTTTTATTTTAGTTTATCTTCCGCTGCAATTTATTTGTGTTAATTAGATTTGGCCGATCGGCCCTCTTTTGCAACCTTGTACTATAAGGTTCTATTTAAATAATGTTGTAATTGATTCTTTTATTCTTGTGCATTGTGTATGGATGTGATTGCAATGTTGTGTACTAGGATATGTGCATGTTAGTCACTGATCCTTGGGAGCTAGCATGTGACACATATCCGGGTCACTCGGAATCGTGTTCGTCTCACGTTAAGTGTTGCGTTTACGGCGTAATCACTTAGCTTGATACGGATCCGGTCTCGGGGGTCCCCACAGGGTGTGAGTTGTTAAGTTTTTTAGATGCTTACTTAGGGTACCACCAAATTAATATGAGTAAAGAAGATGAAGAGAAAACTTCCATCATCACTCCATATGGTACTTACTGTTATGTAAAAATACCATTTGGTCTCAAAAATGCTGGTGCAACGTTCCAAAGGTTGATGCAAAAGACCTTTAGTCCACAGATAGGTCGGAATCTTGAAGCCTACGTCGATGATCTGGTCGTAAAGAGCATCAACGCCGGCGATCATATTTAAGACGTCATAACCTTAAGTTAAATACAGAGAAATGTGTGTTCGGAGTTTCGTCGGGAAAGCTTCTCGGATTCCTAGTTTCGGCTAAGGGCATCGAAGCAAATCCAGCGAAAATCGCCACCATCGATCAGATGCGCGATCCGACCACAAAGAAAGAAGTTCAGAAACTAACCGGTTATATGGCAGCACTAAGTCGTTTCATAGCACGGTTAGGCGAAAAAGGGACTACCTTTCTTTAAGCTTCTCCAGAAATATGGGAGTTTCGAATGGACTAAAGAGGCAAGCAACGCCTTCGAAGAACTAAAACGGTACCTTACGAGTCCCCCAATCTTAGTCTCTCCGAGATTGGGAGAAACATTGCTAATTTACGTGACGGCAACGCCACAAACAGTTAGTGGTGTACTGGTCATAGAACGAGACCATATTCAACGACCGATATATTACGTAAGCGAAGTCTTGCATGGACCAAAAGAAAGGTATCCGCAGGTACAAAAATTGCTCTATGGTCTCCTTATGTCTTCAAGGAAATTAAGGCATTATTTTCAAGCCCACAAAGTGGTCGTACCAACTGGATATCCTCTTGGTCAAGTCGTAGGAAACAGAGAGTCATCAGGACGAATAGGAAAATGGGTGGTTGAGCTTGGGGCGTTTGACCTCCATTTCATCCCACGAACAGCAATTAAGTCCCAGGCAATAGCAGAATTTATTGCCGAATGGAGAAACCCTGAACCCACCCAAGGGCCCGAGTACGAGCACCACGATGAGTGGATAATGTACTTCGACGGTTCCTTGATGCTACACGGCTCGGGGGCTGGGGTCGTCTTGATTTCCCCTACTAGCGAACAAATAAAGTACGCCATTCAGTTTAACTTTCCTGCTACTAAGGCCTTGTTTGGTACAGCTCCAGATTCTAACTTCTCGTCTGGATCTTGTGGAGCAGTACCAAACACCCAGCTTCTCATAACCACCTGATTCTAATTCTCGTAAGGAGCTGTCTCCAAAATGAACTAGCAACGAGAAGCAGCCTTCCTGCAGATTCTCGTGAGAATCCAACCTTACAAAACAAAAATACCCCTCAAATTGAGAGTTATTTACCCACCTTTTGCCACTCCGTATAAAAATAACTTTTTCCCCTCCCGTCGCCCCTTCGGTCCCCCTCCCGTCGCCCCTTCGTAACACCTCCGTCCCCCCACTCCCTTCCCGATTCGCATGAACCCTCACCGCCGCCCTCTCATCGCCGTTGGCGGTGCCTCGCTCGAGTCCTCCTCTCCGGAGCTCCTCGCCCGCCGGAGCCCCGCTGGAGCCCTCCTGCGCGTGTCCCCATCGCTTTGCCTCGGAGCCCCGCCTGGAGCGCGTCGCCGCTGGCCCGAAGCACCTCTTCACCGCCGCCTGGAGCACCTCGCGGCCAGCCCGAAGCCCCACCTGGAACCCTAGCCGCTGCCGGCCCGGTGCCCCGCGCGGATCCCTCCTCTCCTTCCAGGTGATTGGTTGTATACGCCTGTTTGTTTATGATTTTGGATTTGCCGGTGCCACCTCCAAAATCTATCCCCAAACTTGCCGCTAGGAACTAGGAAGCCGATGCATTGTTGATGTGCTCGTGTCAATAGTGTGTCATGCTTGATGGGATCGTGCGCATTGCTGATGGCTTATCCGCGGATCATGCATTGTTGAATTATCTGTTCATTAATACCAGATATTCAGATAACTTGCTTACATTAGTTCTGCCAAACTATCATTCCTGCTAGATTGCACAAGGGTATGAGATAATCTTATGGAGCCATTGGATCATCTTCTCACTTCTTAAGAATTGGTTTCCTAGGATCAGCTAGGCTGATTCTTATCTAAATCTCAACATTTAGCATTTGACCATGTAGGAAAATGTATTGTTGCCAGTGTACGTTTGACATAGGGAATGTTTGCTGGATATGACTGCTTCTTTGCAAATGATTTTTTTTTTGCGATGAATGCAAATGATATTGTTAGCTCTTGTGTATCTGATCTCATTTACATTTCCAGATAACATGAAGATAAAAACATTCTGGGTCTATTCTTATTATTGGGGGTGGGCTATCCGGTGTTAAACTAGCTGCTGAAATAGCTGTGAATTATCCAGACAAGATTGTTACAATCTATTGGCCAAAAAGCTAGCGGCAAGGCACTGCATTGGCTGCGATCAAAGAATGTCGAATTTCTTTTGGATCAGTCTGTCGATCTAGAGTCCATGTTAGAGGGAGACATGCTCTACATAACTTCATCTGGGTTGAGATAACAACCGATTGCTACTTCTCTTGCCTCGATAGTCCGCTGAGTTCACCATGGATTAGAGATTCTCAGATGAGAGATTGCTTGAGTGGTGATGGAAGATTGATGGTTGATGCAAATCTCAGACTGAAAGGCCAAAGTAATATGTTGTAACATTGATATTATTCTGGAGCTGCCTTGCTACAGGGTACCGTTGTTGCATTGTGAATTATTGCGCTTAATGTATTCATGTAATGGAAGCTCATCAGAAAATTCGTTATTCATATACTCATCCTCAGTTTGTATCTAATGTAATGAAGTCATTACAAATTGAGCAACTCATGGACCAGGAAGTTTGATCCGGATCAAGTCAAATATTACTCCTTTTGTGTAATTTATCTAGTGGTGTAATTTTTCTAGTCGTTGTTGAGAATGTGTTCTCTATTCCAATGCTTTCGTTTACTGTTTATGTGCTTTCATGGTGGATTGAAAATGTTTGGCCGAGTGGATAACCGAGTTCACATTCATGATGAATGACAATATGGACATTTGCCGAGTTTATGTCCAAAATGTTAAATACTTTTGGCCAAAAATATTTTTAAAAAGAAATAATATCCAAAATAACATACAAAGGAACCACATAAATAAGCTAGTAATATGTACAGAACAATATACATGTGCCAAAACCAAGGGTAGTATAGACATTTTGTATACAATCCTCCCATTCTTGAATCCGGGGTCAACCTACCAGCCAAACACTTTTATCTGACAGCTTCAGATTCTCAGAGGAGTGGATTCTTGAAGAATCAGGAGCAGAATCTGAAAAATAAGAATCCGGAGTTGTACCAAATAGGGCCTAACAATGTGGCAGAATACGAAGGTTTACTGGCAGGACTTCGAGCAGCTCGTTCACTCAGGATTCGCAGATTGCTAGTGAAAGGCGATTCTCAACTAGTAGCGAATCAAGTAGGGAAAGAGTATCAATGCTCTAGTACCAAGATGTTATCATATCTGGCGGAAGTACGGAAACTCGAAAAACATTTCTTCGGTTTTCAGATCCAACACATTCCTAGAAAGAAAAACTTTCTAGCAGACCAGTTGGCCCGGATGGCTTCCACAAAGACATCCATCCCGCCCGGAGTTTTTCTTGAGAAACTCGATTCACCCTCGGTAGTCGAGTCTTCCGAGGACATAGATGTTTGGAAGGAGATTGCACACCTTGATTCTGCAAACATGGATGCTCCACAGGTCGATGATGGTTGGCGCCATCACGATCACGGTAGAGATTGGATGACATCGATCTACAATTATCTTCAACATGACCTAATTCCAGAAGATGATGTAGAGGCCGATCGTATAGCACGAAAAGCCAAATCATACACTCTAATTGAACGTACCTTGTACAAACGGGGATCTCACAGTGTAATACTCCGGATTAAAATTTGAGAATGAAAATTGATCGTTACGAGAGGAATCAATGGGATTAGTGAATTGTCTCGAAAGGGGGTTATCTGTTAATTTCGCCAACTTGGGCCTGGGCTAGAGGCCCATTTGGACCCCTAGTGGCCGGCCAAGGGGACTCCACCCCTTTCTCCCTTTGCCAAACCTAGCTTTTCTCCCCTTTGGCCGCCCCTCCCTTCTTGGCCGCCACCCCTTTGGCCTCCCCTCCTATGCGCCCTACATCCTCCCTCCCTGGTGTTCTCTCATGGTGGTGCCCCTCAAGACATCTTCCCGCTGCGGTGTTGATCTTCCTCCATTGCCGGTCTTTGCAAGGATCGGGGACGACGATCGTGGGCTGTGGAACAAGGAGAGGAAATCACCACCAACTTCTTCTTCGAGGCACGCTCAGCATCATCTCCCACGTCGTCAAGGGTAACGATGTGTTCTTGGGTCTTCTAGAAGTCTTTTCGTTAAGTGGGCGAGTAGTTTTGTTAATTTCCAGTCTGTCCGCTTGTTCAATTCTGTCCAGTATGTTGGAGGGTTGTTTCTGGTTGTTTTTAGGCAGAATATGAAGGTTTGGTCTCTTAGAGATATCTAGGCCTCGTTCTTAAGTTTCAGTGGCCACCAAGTTCACTTGATTCCGAGGTCCGAGTCAAAAGTTATGGATGTTTTAGTACCTGCTGCCAGAAATCTGACGAGAATAAACTGTCTGGTTATTTCCTAAATTATGAAAGGGAAATTGGTTGAAACTGAAAGTTCACCCAACTAGGTTATTGTAGAGGATTCGATGACCTTTTCAGATTGGTAAAGAACGTTCAATTTGGAGCTACCTAATAAAAGTTATGATCTTTTTAATTCTGCTGTTCGTTCTGTGGACAGATTCTGGACAGAAAGTTCAAACGATTGTTAACCTATTAAATTGGCCAAATTGGTTTATCTCATCAACTAGAGTATTGTAGATTAGTCAGTTAAGAAGCTACAGAAATTGGGTTTACCACTTTTTGACTTCCTGACACGGAGATACGTTAATTCTCGTGCTGCTGTCCAGGGACAGTTTTAAAGCTGAAAACATTGATTCTAGTTTAAGCTTTGTTTTATTGACTAGAGTCGTCGTGGAAGCAATGTATAACGTCGGTTAGTAGAAATGGGTATTGTTGGTGTTCTTATTGAATTTATTTCATTGGTTAGGCGCGGAGCTTGAGTTTAGGAACGCCATCGCTTCCAACTAACGCGTCTCAACGCGGAAGGCAAGTACATTGTTGAACTAAATGTTTGTGCATTGTGGTTATTGATATGAGCGTGCTGTGATAACTCTTGTGTAGTATGAAGTGAAATATCCATGTTTTGTCTCTATGTTGAATTCATGAATAGAAATGATGGTAATGTTGTATTCAATAAGTTGATTCATGCATTCATTATCTTTTGCCGTCCACGGGAGTGGATGAGGGAGACCATCAATTCCAGGATGGTTGAGTAAGACCCATTAATTCCAATATGGGCAATGTTGGACACCCGTATGAAACGTTCTTCATACGGGAAGTGGATCCCCGCATTTTTGTTAAGATGCGGGCTTGAGTGAACACCGACGGTGTTCACCGACTATACTGATATATGTGTGTGCAGTCCATTCCCTTGATTTTTAAGCATTCCTTTCATGTCATCATAAGTACTCATTTGTGTTATGATCAATGTCGAGGCCGAGTAGGTCTTATTCGGATCGATAAATGTGTTTTTAATCTTTGTACTTGCTGAGTCATGGACTCACCCTTGCTTTGTTTATCTATTTCTAGGTGATCGCGATGAGGTTCTCTTGGGAGGAGTAGACATGCACTACTCGAATAATGCACTTCACCTTAGTTCCATTGCAAGAATTATTAAAGACTCTATTATGTTAACTTTCGATTGTAATAAATAAATCTAGTCATGGATGGCATTCTTTTATGACCTTTGAGGATTGATCGATGTTATTGAGAAGTTTTATGCTTGTATGGCTTATGTTAATTTGTGGTTAGCATCTTGACCTTCGAATAGCCAAGGTGTTAACTTAGTTGGTTAATTAGGATTTATGATTAAGTCTTATAACTGATTTTATTATTGTTTTATGATTTATTGTGAAAAACCTCCGGTATCGTTGTATACCAAAGAGGTTATGTCGAAATTTTGTGGTTTAGCTTAGGATAGTAGCATTCCAGGCTCATGCTGAGTTGGGGTGTTACACACAGAGTGTTGATGAGATGCATATCTCACTCGGATGACATTAAATTGCTAACCGAAATTCGTGGAGGAGTCTGTGGAGCTCATCATTCCTACAGAACGTTGGTTGGTAAAGCCTTTAGACAAGGATACTACTGGCCAACTGCCCTTCATGATGCAAAAGAGCTCATGACGAAGTGCGTACAATGTCAGTTTCATAGCCGACAAGTACATTAGCCGTCTCAAGCTTTGCAAACAATTCCTCTTTCTTGGCCTTTTGCAACCTGGGGACTCGACATTATGGGACCTTTCCCAAGAGCACCCGGGGGGCTTTGAGTTCCTTTTCGTCATGATTGACACGTTCACTAAATGGATCGAAGCCGAGCCGGTTGTAAAAATTACAACTGAAGCCGCTAAGAGGTTTCTCACAAAAAGCGTGATCACACGATTTGGTGTACCCAGTCGTATCATCACTGATAACAGTACCCAGTTCTCGAGTAGCAATTTTCAGGAATTCTGTGAAGACCTAGGTATCAAGATACATTTCGCTTTTGTTGCTCATCCGCAGAGCAATGGAGCAGTTGAGCGAGCCAATGGTTTCATAATGCAAGGGATCAAACGATGAGTTTTTGACCAGTTACTTCAACAGTCAAGGGCTTGGGTTCAAGAACTTTCTTCTGTGTTATGGGTCGTTCGTACCACAACTAGTCGTGCGACCGGTGAAACACCATTCTTTATGGTTTATGGGGCTGAAGCCATGCTTCCTCCAGAACTCAAAATTGGTTTTGCTCGAACTGACTGCTTTTCCGAAAGTGATCAGTGCGAACAACGCCTTGACGACATCAATTTCCTTGAAGAACGACGAAATCAAGCTTTGCTACGATCAGCATTCTACCAGCAAGCCATGCGTCGGTACCACAGTCGTAAGGTGCAACCACGCAGCCTAGCTGTAGGTGATTTGGTTCTTAGAAAAATCCAGAACCAAGCGGGTTGCAACAAACTTTCTCCTAAATGGGAAGATCCATACACTGTGGTCGAAGTCACCCGACCAGGATCGGTACGATTAGCTATGTCGGATGGGCAAATTTTGTCTAATTCTTGGAATATTGATCAATTGCGTAAGTTCTTTGTTTAATTTCCTGTATTTATTTCATTTCGTATTTCAATAAAGATGCACTTCCTTTTTTCAACGATAAGTATGGTTGTTTATACTTATTATTCGTCGCATCTGGTCATATGCATTTTTTTGTTGCTGGTTGGTCGAAGAAGACACCCATTCTCTCTGATATTCCTTTCGAAGGGATCTCAAGTACTCATGGATGCTGACTTAAGTGTCACATACCACACTGGTTTTAGTCGTGATCATTGCTTCAATGATACACACGCATAACCAAATACTCTTTTCTTAAAGAAACATATGAGTATAAGGAGTACCAACTCAGACAATTTATATGGTTTTCGTTATTTATTGAATTTGAAGACTGTTATTTTATTTCAACATTCTGTTCTACTCGAGTTTGGCTCTTCGGTCGGGACACGGAAAGCCTCCCGGTCAAGTCTCTCCTCTCTGCACGTGGTCCCGCCATCGAAGGAGCTTCTAGTGACGGTCCTTTTCCTATGATCCTCGCCGCGGTGGATTTGAGCATGAGCACGTCTCGCGAGATATTTTACAAATCTTCAATTCTTGGGATTAGTTCTGACACTGATTCGAATAATTTATAAACAAAGGTACTTATCTTTTCATTTCCTTTTTTGCATACATTCTTAATGCATATCTTCTTATCATCAAAGCCAGTCTTCGTTATATCTTCAGACTACAAGTGGTATCTCCTAGTGATTCGATAATGGACAAGATCTAGGCTAGTCGATATCATCAGCCGGTTCCGACCACATGGTTTCCTAGTATTCACTGGATCACTGTCATAAGCATTATCAGCACGTCTACCATGGTCATTGTTATTACTCAATTTCTTGGGCTATTGCTTTTTTTAGTAAGGTTCACCTACTAATATAAGCAGTCGGGGGCTAGAAGATATATGAGTATTTAATAACACTGATAAAACAAAGCAAGATCTTCGTTGATGATAAAAGGTAAGTTTCGTTTACAAAATTCTAGATTTTACATTAATCTACTTGTTAGAACCACCAGACTGGTCGCTGCGTGATGGAGATCCGACTTCCATTTCCTCAGCAACTTTCTCTCCGAGAGGTTTTACTTCCTCGAGAAGTTTTGTTGCTTCATTTTCAAAGCAGTCGAAGTCTTCCTCAACAGCTCTAAGACTAACAGAGGGGTCGGAAGCCTTCAGTTTTGCTAAAGCAACACTAACTCCATTGGCAATAGCTTCCTTCATCGTCTGGGTATGGTTTTTCCTCATAGTTTTGAGCAGGCCTTTGAGATCTTCCAAAAGTTGGCCAAAATAGTTCATCTTTTTCGCTAGATCTCCTAAGGAAGGCAAACTTGATCCTGATCCCATATTAAAGATCATGTTGTTAAGAGCCAAGATTTTTTCATCAAGACCAAATACAAGGGCAGCCTTTTGGCCACGCTCAAACTCGAGGGTCTTCTCTGCTCGTTCAAGTGCTTGGGTTTTTTCTGCACGGGTGGATAAAAAGAAGTTAACATACTCTTTAAAATTAGAGTCATGGAGTACTGGTTAAGTCTACGACCAGTTACCTTTGATTTTCTTCTCACAAGAGTCGAAAACCTCCTTTTGCCTGGTCATCGCATGCTCGATCGACCGGTCTTTACTTTAATTTTCTTCTCCAAGTTTTATTATTATGGCTTCCTTAGCCACGATCTCTTCTTTAATTTTCTCTACATCTATCAAATATGATAGGAAAAGAAGGTTAAATTATAAGAAAGAAACAAGATAATAAAATATAGAAAGTCAAACAGAGAAATGTTCTTACTTCTCAGATCGGAATGTTTTTGCTCCAAAGATTTTATTCGCTGGGTCAGTCCTCCAACCACAGCGTATTTCTCGACCATATGCTACAAAAATAAAATTCCTTTCTTAAATTCTTCAAAGAAACTTCAAAAGAAAGAGTTGTAAGGATGGTCGTAGGACACTTACCCGAATTGCCATGTCATTGTATTCGGAAAAAATTGTATCTGGACCAATCTCAGCTTGACGGTCCGATATCTTCCCCCAGACCTCATCAAGTTCCTTATCCTCGATAAATCGGGAGGAAACTTGTTAACCTGAGACGTATTTCCAAGAGGAAGTGGAACCTGTTGAGGATCTCTGGAGATGACTACCTCCGGAGAAGGAGTAAGGATTATTAGAGGATCTTGAGCAGAAGTCGGAACTGAAACCTGCTCGGAGGCTTCTGCAGCCACTATGTCTTCTCCAGTCTTTTCTGGAAGGATATCCTGCTCTGGAACCTCCACGACCAACTCTTCCCCAAGAACCTTTTCCTGAGGGGCATTCTGGTCGGAAACAACCGGAATACCAGAAGATCTACGAAAAAAGAAGGTAAGGAAGATCAAGGTTTTAAATACATCGAAAATATCCAAGGTATGTATATATACGACCTCTTCATTTAATATATACCTGGTCGATTTTCTGAGTTTAACCTTGTAACGCATCGAAGCAAAGTCTGTTGCGCTGGCCTTCCTCTTCTTCTCAACTGATTTTACCAGTTCTAAACCAGTAGGGTTGGCTAGATCTTGCACATCCACTGATCGGAAATCAGAAGCGATATCCGCGACCAGTTGGTCAAGGATAAGATCCCTGGTCGCCGGATCAGTAGGTGTAGATTCGTCGACTTCCAGAACAGTAGCCTTAGTAGGCACTGGTGGGTCTTCAGCGAGCTTGTTGGAAGGTACGACAACCGCCTAAATACATCATCACTTCAGAAGTTGTATCTATACTTGTGTAGATTCCAGGAAATTTGGATTCATGACTTTTGGAGTTTTGACTCAAAAGTTATGGATTTTCCTTTGATAGTTGTATGTTTTGACTGATTGGGATTTGTGATTGCAACGGTTAAGTTTCGGGTTGCGATTAAGAGCGATTGATTTCATTTTGTTTCATTACTATGTTGTGCACTTTTGAATGGTATTCTTAGTATACTTTATGGTTGCTAGGTGGTGGTGAGAACAGGGGTTAGAGTTTTTCCATCGTCGTCATCCATCTCGCGGTTGAGGCAAGTGCAACTAATCGGTAGAAATATTGAAGTGAATGCTCATGAATACTTGTATTATGATTATGTTCTTTACTCGTGAATGTCGCTGCTGGTTGTCACATTCTTATGTTGAATAATTGAATAGACTCATATGCATCATGTTGTTATCCTTGAGACTTGGCCACGTGGTGGCCAAGTATTGATTTTGAGGTCCCCGTCATGTTTTGGACGGGCTTGAGGTCCCCACACTCGTGGAGTGTGGGCTTATGGTATCTGATGAGGACATCAACCCTAAGGATGCAACCACTACTTCAACCCGCTGCACTGCATCCTCTACTACAACCACACCTTCTGCGATAGGACTTTCAGCTACGGCAATGCCATATTTTCCAATTGGACCGAGCTGCTACTACTCCTACATGCCGAGCTGCGTCTACATGCCATCGTACTATGTCTACATGCCCTGGTGCTGCGTCACCTCTTGTTGGCCCATAGGCTATGTAATGAATGGGCTGACTTATGTCATTAATGGGCTGATTTGGGACATGTGGCCCATATGGCCAACCCACCCCTAGGGTTTCGGTTATTGTTCACGTGTGGCACTATTCATGCATGAACAGTGCCGTCTCCCCCTCCCTCCTTCATATAGTGGCCGTCATCCCTTTTGGATAGGCAGGTTTTTCTTAGATAATATTCTGCTTTGCAGTTTTCGCTGTTCATCGGTTTGAGGAACCCCGACTTGTGTGCTTCAATTATTATCCCCAATATAGATTGCATCTTCTACTCTCTTTCTTGTGTTCTCGATTCGCTTGCAGGAGATAGCCTTCTTGGCGAGGTCAACCGCGTTCGGCACGGTTGATAACCAACGGAGCAGTGGTGTAGTGATTGCAAGGGGATCGATCTGTTCGGGTCGGAGCCTTTCGATCATCAACGTCGTGTTCTCCACAATCGACGTATCAGTACCTATCGGAAGATCGGGCAACACTCACATCGCTTGGTATCGAGCTTGATTGCGTTAGGTAATCTCGATTTTCCCCTGTTAGTTTAGTTACTGTTCATCATCCTAAAATCCAGAAAATTAGCCCCACAAAAATATTGTGTTCGTCGCGTTCTTCCGCTGTCCCATCACCCCTTATGCCATTGCAATTTTTATTTCAGTGTTTGCTTGTTGAAATTTTGGTTGCATTGTCGAGTCGAGTGCTGATCTCTAGTTTAGTTCGAGTCTAGTTCATCATTGTCTAGTTGCATCCCGTGTTTCCTTTGTGTAGCTTCGTCATTGTGTCAAGTCTCTGTCACATCAACTCCATCTTGTGCCGCGCCAAACCCATCCGCTGCCATCCCTGCCGCGCCGCCACAAATCGCTGCTGCGACCATCACGACCACCCCACCATTCCATACCGCGCCCCCACAGACCCGCTGCCGTGCCACCAACAACCTCCCTGCTGCGCCACCACATCCCCTGCCGCGGCCACCCTCGCCGCCTTTGGCCGCCGCTCCTACTTGCCGCCGCGGCAGCCGAACGACTTGCCCTCTTGTGGCCACAAACCCCAGCAGTCCCACCGCGGCCACCAACACCACTGTCGATGTTGTCTTCATGCGCCAAGCCGCCGCTGCCTTCTGCTGCCGCGACAACCACAGACCTCTGCCTCTCCTGCCGCGGGAAGCCCTAGTTTGGATTGGATTGTGTTTCCAATTCGGTCTCATCAAGGAAAGTTTTCGATTTGGTTTTTTTTTGGCCGAGGTACCAGAAAGGAAAGGGTTTCGGGATCAAGTGAAGAAAAGAAAGAAAGAAAGAAACAGAGAGAACAAAAAAATCAGAAAAGAAAAAAAAAGAGAGAGAAGAAACAAAAGAGAGAGTCTGTTATTCCAAAATTTTGAAAGTGCATAAAACTTGCACGAAAATCAGTGAAAATTGGTGGAGACCTTCCTGATATAGCCACCAGCTCCCAGAAAAAATTTGGGCACGTTTGGCCCATGGGATCAAAAGATATAATAGTTTGAAATTGAAACCGAAACGAATTTGAGTCCGTTTCCAACACCCTTTCAGTAAAACGGGCATAACTTTTGCATACGAAGTCGGAATTCGACGTTCTTGTGCTCGTTTCGAAGATATCGACGATGCGCATCTGAAAATCCAATAGTAAAAGCGCTTGTCGTCCTCCAACACCCCCAAAATTGGCCATCTTTAGCCCCAAAATTGCGTCGCAAGTTTTCAGTTTTCTGTTTTTTGCGATTCTTTCAGTCTTGCCTTCGGAATTTGGGGTTCGTCCAGTTCAGAAAGTTGTAGATCTCATCGAAACCTTTCAAACGAGTATATATAACCCACATAAAACTTTGCTTGTTCATCGTTTTAGACTAGCTGTTTTATCTGCTCAATCTAGAGGGCCATCTACGTTGCACATTTTCTCCGTTTTTGTGCTCTACATCGTGTGAACGATCTTGTGCCCTTAGAACAAAGTTTGAGTAGTTGGCTAGCGTCTCTTCTAACACTTGTTGTGAGGCTTTCCTTGCTTACATCAAGTCACATTGATCGTTGCGTGTGCGTACGTACACTTCTCTCCATAGGGCGGTGATTCGCTAGCTTTGATTAGGCTAGGATCAGCAACATTGGCTAAGTACTTTGAACAATCTTTCAACTTGCATTAACTGAATTGATTATTGCTAATCCTTTGCTACATATTGTGCCTTCCAAGCTCCACCTACTCTTGATCGTAACAGTTCCTCTTGCAATCGTACCCACGCTCGACACGGTATCACGAACCAGCCACCGGCTGTACCACCTCATGTATGCTTTGGTAAGAACACTTGTAAAAGTGTGGTAAGATGCTTGAGAGTGTGTGATTCCACCTTCCATCACCTAGTAGTTGATAGGGATAATACCTCTGTGTTGTCTTTTGTTTTCTACTAACCATGGCAGGTGAGATGACTGATGAGAAAGAGTGCGTGGTAAAAGGAGAGCTCATGACGCTCCTGGATGAGCAACGCACAACCATTAATGAGGACATCGACAGGAAGCTTCAAGCTACTACAACTACATTGCAGCAATCAATCAACGATAGTCTTGCAAATACTCACTATCGCCTTGAAAGAATGGTGAATCGGCCACCTCACAACGGATGCGGGTATGATCAGGATGCAGCCCAAGATCTTGAGGTGGACGATGATAATGAGAGCCGAAACCGCGACGCCGGGGCTACCCTTGCTGACCAAGATTCACGTCAACGACACCGCCTACATCACAACCGTCACGGTATGGGAGGTAATAATTATTTTCAGCACAACAATGCTCGTGTTAATGATGACCCGTTTGCTAAAGTCAAATTTACCATACCATCTTTTGTGGGTGTTTATGATGCTAAAATTTATCTAGATTGGGAGATGACAGTTGAACAAAAATTTAATGCCCATCTAGTTCCTGAAGTGCATAGAGTCAGACAAGCCACTAGTGAATTTAAAGATTTTGCTATCATTTGGTGGAATCAAATAGTTAATTCTGGCTTAACACCTGATACATGGGATAGATTGAAGGTAGCTATGCGTGCTAGATTTGTTCCTCCTGCTTTTAATCGTGATATGCGTAAAAAATTGCAGCGCTTAGACCAAGGTAATAAATCTATCGAGGAATACTATCAAGAACTGCAAATAGGCATGCTGCTTTGTAACGTTGTTGAGGACGAGGAGGATAAAATGGCTCGTTTTTATGGTAGCTTAAGGCGTGAAATTCAGGACATAGTTGATTACAAAGAGTATAATGATATCAATAGGTTGTTTCAGCTTGCTTGTTTGGCAGATAAAGAATTGCAGGGAAGACAACAAAGGACTAGGAGCAACTTTTGAAGTATGTCTACATCGAGACCGACGCCAGGATAAGCCAACACAGCCCCACCTTCTGTTGTTCAGTCTGCTGCCCCCTCCGTGAGTAGGGCGCGTTCAGCAGCACCACCACCACCGTCACGTGCATCCGAGGCAAGTAAATCTACTAGTGTGCAGGCACCAGCGCAGAGCTCTTCATCAGTTGCTTCCAAGGGTTGCACGACGGGAATTGTGTGCCACCGTTGCAAAGGGATGGGCCACTTCATGAGAGATTGCCCCAGTCAGCGAGCATACATTGCGACCAACGACGGTGGTTATGTAAGTGCCAGTGATGTTGAGGATGAATATGCTCTTGCAGCTAACCTTGTAGGTAATGATGATGATCACGAGACAGATAGCGATGGAGATGAAATTTTACGTGCCGATGCTACAAAGAATTATAGGACCACCCTAATTGTGCAGCGAGTATTGAGCACTCAAAGAGAGCATGCAGAGAAGCTACAGCGCCATAATTTGTTTCAGATGTTCCTCATTGTCAAGGATTGCCGTGTTCGAGTCATAATTGATGGCGGAAGCTATAATAACTTGGTGAATTCAAGTTTGGTCAAGAAGCTTGGCTTGACCACACATGTGCATTCTCACCCGTACCACATTCAGTGGTTCAACAACAGCGGTAAGGTGAAGGTAACACAATCTGCGAGAGTGCATTTTTCCATTAGTTCCTATCATGATGTTGCTGATTTTGACGTAGTGCCTATGCAAGCCTGCTCACTTTTATTAGGACGTCCATGGGAATTTGATACCGATGCAACTCATCATGGTAGAAGTAATAAGTACTCTCTTATGCACAAAGGAAAGAAAATAATTTTGCTACCTTTAACGCCTGCTGAAATTGTGCAATGTGATAAAGAGATACATGAAAATGAGAGGAAAGAATGTGAACATGAATATGAAAATCAGCAAGTAGTGAAGAACACTTTCCCACATAAGAAAGAGAAGTTGGCACCTAGTTCTAGGAATGAGGAATTAAATTAAAGGGTTGTGTCATGCTTGCAACCAAACTGATCTTCTGAAAATTTTGATAATGATATGCCATGCGACGCTTTGATATGCACAGATGCTTTATCTCCTCTTGATGATATATCTAGTTCTTTGTCTCCTGTTGCTACTAACCTTTTGCAGGAAAATGATGATTTGGAGACAACGATTGAGTCGAGGACGACTCAAATTCAAGAAAGGGAGGATGATGAGGACATCAATCCTAAGGATGCAACCACTACTTCAACCCGCTGCACTGCATCCTCTACTACAACCACACCTTCTGCGACAGGACTTTCAGCTACGGTAATGCCATATTTCCCAATTGGACCGAGCTGCTACTACTCATACATGTCGAGCTGCGTCTACATGCCATCGTACTATGTCTACACGCCCTGGTGCTGCGTCACCTCTTGTTGGCCCATAGGCTATGTAATGAATGGGCTGACTTATGTCATTAATGGGCTGATTTGGGACATGTGGCCCATATGGCCAACCCACCCCTAGGGTTTCGGTTACTGTTCACACATGGCACTATTCATGCATGAACAGTGCCACCGCCCCCTCCCTCCTTCATATAGTGGCCGTCATCCCTTTTGGATAGGCGGGTTTTTCTTAGATAATATTCTGCTTTGCAATTTTCGCCGTTCATCGGTTTGAGGAACCCCAACTTGTGTGCTTCAATTATTATCCGCAATACAGATTGCATCTTCTACTCTCTTGCTTGTGTTCTCGATTCGCTTGCAGGAGATAGCCTTCTTGGCGAGGTCAACCGCGTTCGGCACGGTTGATAACCAATGGAGCAGTGGTGTAGTGATTGCAAGGGGATCGATCTGTTCGGGTCGGAGCCTTTGGATCATCAACGTCGTGTTCTCCACAATCGACGTATCAGTACCTGTCGGAAGATCGGGCAACACTCACATCAGTCTCTGTGTTAGAAGGCACAGGCATGGGTATGCATCGACGGATGTATACCGGTAAATGCAAAGAGAAAACAAAAAGGTGCATCTGTGGCATTTGCATTGCATGAGCATATGAACTGAATTGATATGAAGAAGTGTGATGGAATGATTGTGACAAAGTTGTATATTGAATTACCATATTGATTGTACTTTGCTGAGTCATGGACTCATACTTGTTGTTTGTTTATATTTTTTTCAGGTACCACTTATGCAGACATCATGCATTGGAAGGGCTAGTAATGAGATCTGTTGCACATCACCACAAGTCACTCATGAATGATTAATTTTGGACTATGAATTAATAATTGAGTAAACTGTGAAAATGATTATTATTGGTTGTCTTTATGCATCTTGTCGGTGTTTTAGAACCGATCTTACATAAAGATTATTTGATTCGGGGGGTCTCCACAATTGATCACGTAGACAAAGGAAACACGGGGATTTTTATACAGGTTCGGGCCTTCTCCAGTGAGAATAACAACCCTACTCCTGTGTGTATTGTATTCGGTATCCTGATTACAATCAGTGAAAAGACTTGCGCTAATACTCCTACTGATTGTCTCTCAAAAGCCTCTCTCATTATCTCCAAAAGACACCTATTTATACTATGCTGTAGTGGCGGTTGTCATTCTAGGTCAATTGACGCTCATTATTACGTAATAATGAGAGTAATTACCGGAGTATTAACCTCCCCACGCGGTCTAACGGTTACCAATCAGAGATAATGGAGAATTATCTGTAGTTATTTCAGATATAACTACGTATCTTGATCGCTTAGTCTTCACGATAAATAGGCCTCTTCGCGAGTGGACCCGATTAAGCGTGAAGAAGTCAAATGGTGGCTGGTCATAGCAGGACTTACGACCAGGGAGTAGTCGCAGGAAAAGCTTACGACTGGATACTAGTCGTAGAAAGACTTACGATCGAACGTAATCGTAGGAGAACTTACGATTACGTGGTAGTCGTAGAAATACTTACAATTATGGGGGTGGTCGTAGAAGAGCTTACGACCACCTAACTTACTCCTCCCTTATAACATTAAGGGGTATACCATGTGACATCATATTACATGATTAAGGAATAATAAAATGAGGATTATCAGATCCTCATCATCTAGCCCCCCAGCTTTAAGTGAAAATAACTTACTTGGCCGAAGAGTTGTAGATGATCCTTTGGTCATTGGGAGACCGTAGGAAAAACGTTGAAGGAAAAACTCTTCAACATGTGTTTCTCTCGACCAGGAATATGCTTAGTCGAGGCAGTTTGTTAGGGATCTCACGATTACAAGGTAGTCGTAGAAAATCTTACGACTTTGGGGTAATCGTGGCCCTATGATCGGAAGCAAAACCTTTCCGATTGGCATTCCTTTTGATCAGAAGTATACTTGGTCAAGAAGGTAATTTCACTTGAGGTGTGAAAAGAGCCTCGGTACTCCCGAATAGGCAGATTAAAGATCTGTCCGTTGGAGCAATTCCCGAAGCGGTGGAAACCGTTGAGTTCCCACGGCGTTTCGTTTCAAACGTTCGGTTATAAAACAAACTACGGGGGTAAACTTAGGGTTCTTACCGTTTCTCTGATTCATCCTCACTGTTCGTCGTTTTCTCCTCTCTTCCGCCGCCAGCGAAACTGTGCGCTTCCTTGGAGCTTTCCTAAATCCAACTCTTTCCCCCTTTAGAAAGGATGGCTAGGATCGTCTCCGAGTGGGCTGAATCGGAAATGGATGACGCAAAGATGAATGCTTTGGTTGACGCCGAGAAAATTCCCGAGGGGCTACTCGTGAAGTGGATTGCGGCGAATGGAGAACACTGGCCGTCGGGGAGGAAGATCAAATCCCCGTTTTCGAGGTGTATTGTGAGTGTGGCCTCCGATTACCTGCCCACCCCTTCCTCACACTCGCGCTCGAGCACTTTGGGGTGGAATTAGTGAACCATGGCCCTAATTCCATCACAATGCTGAGTGTATTCTTGTATCTGTGTGAGGTTTACCTGGGGATTCCGACAGACCTTGAGCTTTTCCAGTACTACTACAGAATGGTTTGGCAGGCCGGAATTGCTGGGAGTTGCGGTCTGAAGCTCCACGACGGTAAGTCGAAGGAGTATATTCAGATGTTCACCCGGTCGTCGTGGCCAGGGTGGAAGAAGAAGTGGTTTTACTGGGAAGTTACCAAGGAAGACAACCTCTCGTTTGTCGGGAAAGCCGCCGAGAGGTCCCCTTCCTGGGATTTGACTCCCAGTAATCTTGACCGGATAGCCCCCTACATTCAAGCCATCAAAGACTTGAAGACGGGGGGGCTTACCGGATGGCACGTGGTGAAGGACTTCATCACGCGCCGCATTAGCCCCTTGAAGAAACGAGTTCCTCCTATGTGGAGGTACTCGAGGAAAGAAGACCTAACCAGGGATTACAAGGATGGTAAGTGGAAAACTCACTTTTTGGCTTTGTCCTTGGCTAATCCCGATTTGGTCTGCTAATCATGCTGTTTGTGTGTACAGATCTTCCACAGGCAGAGATTGACGCTCGCGTCAGGCTCATCTGCGAGAAGAGTCCGTCCAGCGTAGCAGCTCCACAAATTCTTGCGGTTTTTACCGCATAAGAAAAAGTGGAGCGCCTAAAGGTAATCGAAAAACGACTTCGTCTTTAGGCACCTATTGTCGCAAAACGATTTACGACTAAAGGGTTTGTCATAGAAAAACTTACGACTTGTAAGCTGGTCGTAGAAGAACTTACGACCAGTTAGTGATCGTAGAAAAACTTACGACCACTTTCTTTTTTCTGATCTTCAACAGAAAGTAGGCGTAGAAGACCGCCAAGACGACGAGGAAGTCGATTTGGTGGTAATTGGGGCGACCGCACAAGTGGATCCAGCAAAATCGCCACCAGCCAAAAAGCGTGACTTGTAAAGGTCGGCGACAAAGGTGGCTCGAGTTCGGCTCCTCCTACTCCTTTTGCCAAATTCGCCGCGGACATGGCTGCAGCGAGGAAGAAAGCTGAAGAAGCGCCTTTGCCCTCAAGCGCAAAGCCCCCAAGGTTAAGGTACCCTTCTATTATGACAACAAAACTTTCGTAGTTTCTGCTTCTCGTGGCTTCATAAGGCAGCTAGAAAAGGAGAACTCGAAGAGCTTCATGTCTTTTGTGAAGGAAACTGCTGCTCCAGTAGGACCTGAGGCCAAGGGGAGCAGTGCTATTAAGGTGGTCGAGACAGATCTCGGCCACTCGGGTAGTCGGGAGGAGGAGACTCCCGTTACCCCGATCGAATCTCGACCGACGATGGTCGAGAAGAAGTCGAAGAAACCTTCCGTTGGGAAGATTGCTCCCAAGTTTCGGGTTAGATCCAGCGCGCAGAGGTATGTAAAAAAACATAAGTGTAAGAACTGCATTTTGTGAGGACCCCAATTTATTTGGCTTGTAATGCTTAACCAACCACCTGGTCCTAGCATCACAAATCAAATAAATCGATCCTCGAGATATGTATACTTCGAAAGCATATACACCTCGGTACAAAATTAGACATCAACTCCATTCCAAACATAGAGTCCAAACACTACACTACCAAGCGGAAGATAAACAAATAGTAGAGTTATTACAGGACAAAGGCCACATGGCCACAAGATACATAAATAACGAGAGAAGACAGCGGAAGCAAAGTGCCATAAGATGGCTATAAACAAAGCCAATCGGCATGCCTCCAACCCACAAGGCATCGGCCGACCGCCAAGTCTAGTCGTCCACGAAACGGCAACACGACTCACGAAGTGAGGCCCTTGGGGCTCACCTTCTTCCTCTGCAACAAAACATTAAGCAAAGCATCGAGTACAAAGATTGTCTTTGTACCCGCAAGATCGACGTGTGAACTAGCGGACTGTTCATATGCTACATGCACGCTTGTTTGGTGGAGGCCATATGTTTCATTTGCATAAAGCCAATTTTCATTTGCAGTAATATAATACAGTTTGAAGGCAGGTTTGCAATTCGTTTTTAATGTTGAAATAACGGTAAAGATAATAATAACAAAAGAAAGATAAACAACCTAGAAGTGACTATCCCAAAAGTCACTCCAACAATATACGAATCGGTTTCGTACCACCCATCAAGTTTTAATTTAAATGTTGTAGTCTAACTCTTGAAAAGCTTACCCAAGCGTGTCCATAACCTAGGACGAGGCTATTCGAATAGTTTTTAACCCTGCAGGGGTGTACCACTGTACCCACACCTCAGACCGCCTTTAAGCCGAAACACACTACCGAAGGTATGTCTTTGTACAGCTAAGTCCTACGAGACTTTTCCAATATTGTGTATTAACTACAGAGCGCTCGTATGGATAGAAATCCATGCGCTTACATGGTAAAGCCGAAAAGACAACTACCCACTCAGGATAAAGCTTTTCGGACAACTACCATGCTCCCAACACCATCCCTCCTGCGACCTCCTGCGACCCGGAGCCAATACACGCCAAAGTACTAGGTCAAGAGAGGTCCCATACCCTCTAGTGTGGTTAGCACGCAAAAATGCCTGGATAACAATCCACTCACAAGATGTTCGGTCCTTAATTGACCGGGCACCTTTCCAGTCACACCCAATAGATCACACCAATCTTACCATTGTGTCCGCGTCTAAATCATTTTTGTTTTCATTTTTAGTTTGCAATTAAACATAGCGAAATGCTGAAATATAAAGTTATAGAAAATTTTGTGTGATCAAGGTTACCGACTAAGTCGATAACGCCCATTTCTACTGATACTAAGCATGTCTAAGCAATTTGACCCGGATCTACTAAGTGACAAGAGATCATCGGCGACCTCTAATCACAAAGAAATAACCTAGGCTTAAGCTTAGCAACAACAGGAGCAAGAAGCACACGATAACGCCGACGAAGAAGGTCCGAGGTGGCGGAATTTCCGCGGCGGAAACCGATCTTGGAGAAGAATTGGTCGCACGCCCGCAACGATGCACCAAAGATGAAAATGAAGTCACCGTTAGACTCGGTGCATCGATGCGATCCTAAGGACTAGGTAGCGAAGCTAGAAACTCACGGATCGCAAATGAGCTCATGGGACCGAGATCGCGGAGGCGAGACGACGATACCGCCCCGGTGATTCATCGACTCAAGGACCGGGTTGGGCAAAATGGAGGCGGCGTCGGCGTGGATCACGGTGGTGCGATCGGCGGCTCAAGCGGCGCTAATACGGCGGCGCTACACCCGACTTCGGCTCGTGAGACAAAGAAGCGGGCGGAAAGCACGAGAATGCACGCGAGTCGAATGGGTGACCTAAAGAGATAGGTGAGCTCTGGCGATTCTCGGAGGCGAACACGCGCTGCGTCCCGTGGCGGCGGCAGCTGCGTGCACGCATGCGCGATCGCCCGCCGAGCTCCGTAGCGGCGAGAGTCGGCGAGGAAGAACGACAGTGGGGCCCACACGTCGGCGGTGGCAAAGCGGCTCGAGGCGAGTGCAGTGCGGCCACGGTGGAATGGTTTGACTCGATCGATATCACACCGACCGTTGGATCTAAAGCGGACCACGTGAGATCGATGTATGCATTCGGACGGTCGGCGAGACAAGCAACGTGGACGTTCGATCTTCATCGGACGGTGACGACAAATTCGGGCTCGCTGCGGTGCAACTAAGCGGTGCGACCGAGTCAAGTGGTGTGGGTCGGACTCGAGCCCGAGTTGGGTTCGGGCAGAGGAACAGTGTTTTCGAAATTTGTTTTAAAGACAGAGATGGTTTGAGGAATTTTTAGAGTAGTTCCACAGCTCCAAAAATTTCAGAAATTTTTATGGTAACTTCCTGGGACAGAGGAAATCCTTGTGTAAATTGTCCAGGAATTTTCATGAATTAGATTTCTCCCAAGAAAATTCACAAGCTGCTGCCTAAGGGTTTGACCAGATTTCTAAACTGGTTTGACTTGGGCATTTGAAATAACAACTAAAATCTAAAATTGTGAAATAATTCAGGAGGTAGATAGGATGATCAAGATGATAGGAAAAATAATTTCAGAGGATGATCACAAGTTTGAAAGCTAAAATTTGCTGACAACAATTTCCATTCACAAGAATTTAATTCTAGAAAATGGAAATTGCTAGGGAAAATTTGGAAAACTTCCAAATGATTTGATGAGACAACAAAAGTTTTTATTTCTCCTCAAAATTTTACATTTGAAATACAAACCCTAAGTCAGGGTTGTTACACATTTACTCTTTATTTTTTACGAGTTGACTTACTTCTGCGTTTTGTGATCTTAGCCCAACACCTTCAGCCCCCAGAGATGCTTCTATGGAGAAGCCCGCTGTCACCTCTTCAGGTAGCGAAGGTGTGACTGCGGCAGTAGCTGAAGCTCCAGCTACTATTTCCGCGGTGGAGGAAGTCGTTGCTGCCGAAGTCGCTACGACCACCGAGGTTGTCGTAGGGATTGAAGAGGAGGCGAGATAGGCCACGAGGGAGACACCGGAGGTCGGTGGTGGTGGTGGGAGTTCCGACCACCGTGCCGGTAAGGAGGTTATCGAGGACGTTCCTTCCGGCCCTCCAGGTGGTGCTCCCGTCACCGAATCAGAGGAAGAAGAATACTTTAACTTTTGCTCTAATTTCTTTGGCCCTGCTTCTATCGTAGGATCTTTTGCCTACCAGTCCCGCGACCGAGTTCCTCACCCTAGCAGCATTCCCAATTGCGGGGATGTCTTTGATAATGAACGTCTCGAAGGGGTTTGGTGGAAACGAGTCGAGGAGATGGATGGGCTGAAAGATCTTTCACGGACAGTGTCCATGTTTGCTTGGTCAAACATGAATGTAAGTATTCATCGATACTCATGTATGGTTTTATCCCTGTCTCTTATCGTTTTTCTCCCCTGCAGAGAGCCGTAGAACAAGTTACTACGATTTTCGAGTATAATCGACAACTTGTCAAGTTACGACAAGAGAAGGCAGTGCTCTGCGAGCAAGCAGAGAGGTGGTGAGTAACCGATTCTCGTAATCGTTTTACAAATTGATTACTTACTCAGTACTCATAGAAGATTGTCGTAGAAAACTTACGACTTGGTACTAGTCGTAGAAGAACTTACGACCAGGGGTTAATCGTAGGAAAACATACAATTATCCATCAATCGTAGAAATACTTACGACTACTCGTCTGTGTATTCATGTCTTCCTTTAACCTTTTAGATTTAAGAGTGACGAAAAGACCTTAGCTGATTCACTTGACTTCGAGAAAGCCGAGACGAAAAAGCTAAGGGATAAGGCCATCGACCTTCTGAAGAAGCTTCAGGAGGCTAACTCTGCAACTCAGAAATTGTAGGAAAAAATAAACAGTACGTGGAGTTATGACTGCATTTAATCTTGATCTCCGCCTTCTTAACCTCTCATTCTTTTTCAGAAAAAGAAGTCGAAAACAAGGCCCTTTAGGCCAAGGTGGGGTCTCTTCGGGTCGAGGTCCAAGAAAAGTCCTCGGTTGTCCGCGAGATTTCCTGCATCGCGAAGGAGAAAGATCAAGAAATCGAGAAGTTAGGTTCTCAATTAGCAGGTAAGTAAAACTTTTACCTGTTGTTAAATCGTTTTATCTTCTAGTAGAATTGTTTTATTTAATCAATCCTTACTCCTTTTAGAGCGATTATTTGAAATAAAACAACTCCACGAGGCTTCGACTTGTACCCAGGAGGAGATGAAGTCGATGAGGATAAATCTTCAAGACAACATTTCACTTCTGAACACTATACTCGATGGGCTTCGTGCCAGGAAGGTCGCTCCCCGCGATGGCACGATGGCCGCTCATATGAGTGCCATTGGGGAGCAAGTCGGTACCCTACAAGAGTTGGTGTCTACTCTGAAGACCAACGAGAATGACTCGATAAGGGAAGCGGTCAATGGAGCTGTGAGCTTTGTTTTAGCAAAGCTCAAGGCCCGTGACCCTAACCTTAACCCACATTCATTGAGCCGACTCGATCGCATCGAATCAAGCGAGCAGTTGTCGAGGAGATGTAGTCGGTCAGTGAGAAAGTCGCGGAGGAGATGCAAATAGAGTCTCCTTTATTAGAGTAGTCTGTAATAGGAATCTGTAAAGACAAGTCTTTTTTGGTGATGTGTAAATATATGATCCTTTCTTCTTTCCTGCAAATTATCTCGTAGAGTAGTTAGTAACATGTAAGATAATAAAAAAAGGAAGAAATAATCAGACCAGATATGTGTGATTCCTCCTTCCTTCTTCTTTTTCCTACGAATCATCTTGTAGAGTAGTTAGTCACTCGTAAGATGACAACTCGAAAAAAACTAAGACTAAGAAATGAAGTCATGTTTATAAATTTATCCTAGCCCTCGACTATTTACTTAGTTTATTGGAATAAACTAAGGAAATAGTAAAGAAAGGGTTTTGAAAACAGAGAGATTTGTTCGACTTATAGTTCTCAAGAATCAATTATCTTGCTCTAGTCGAAAGAGTGGAAAATGAATCGATGCTAGGAAGTTCCCTCTAGTGGGTAGGACCACGTGTAGAGAGAAAAGGCTTCGACTAGGTGATGTTACCATCTCCAACTAGATTAATCAAATCAATAATGACAACTTGAGTAAAACAAACATCTAGAGTACCTTAAAAATTCATTCGATTTTTTTCGATGTACCCGATAAGTTTGTCCTGGTAGCAAGATTAGAAAACAGGACGACGCTAGGAAGTTCTTTCTAGTGGGCAAGACCATGTGCAGAAAGGAGAAGCTTCGACTAGGTGTGTTTATTCCTCCGACCAGTTAAAACCGATCAAGTTTACCAGAAATGATCGAACAAATCTCAAAAGTGCGCTCTTCTTAGAGTATTTTTCAAAATGAATAAATAAACTAAGGTGACATGAATTTGCATAAAAATTTTGACCATGTTTCCGAGCCCAAAAGACTTTGTACTGGTAGCAAAAGTTAGGAATAAGGCGGCACTAGGAAGCTCCTTACAGCGGGCAGGACCACATGCAAAGAGGAGAGACTTCGACTAGTTTTTATGTCCTTTCTCCGACCAGTGTAAAGAGGAAATGAGCGTATGAAGGATGGTCGAAAATAAAAGCAAAATTCAAAGAAAGACAATAAAGATAGAAAGAACCTGATACTTTATTGTCGTAGAAGTTTCTTACATGTAACATTTGCGCAACTGGTCAATGTTCCAAGAGTTTGAGAGAACGCGGCCATCCTCCATTGCAAGTCGTACCGATCCTGAACGCGTAACTTCGACCACTGTGTAAGGACCTTCCCACTTGGGGGAAAGTTTGTTCCGATTAGACTGGGATTTGATAAGCCTCAATACCAAGTGACTTACTGCAAGGCTGCGAGGTTGGACCTTACGATCGTAGTATCTGTGCAGGGCTTGTTGGTAGACTGTTGAACGGATTAGAGCCCGGTTCCTCTTTTCCTCGAGCAGGTTGATGTCATCCGCTCGAAGCTGTTCTTGGATGGAGTCGTTAAAATTTTGAGTCGTCTTGACACGATCGTTAGTTACGCGCGAAAGCATGGCTTCTGCGCCAAAGACTAGAAAGAAAGGTGTTTCTCCTGTAGCTCGGCTAGCTGTCGTACGAATTGCCCATAATACTGAAGGTAATTCCTGTACCCAAGCCCCCCGAGCGTTTGACAAGATCATCGAAGACTCGGGTTTTAATTCCCTTAATTATCTGGCCATTCGCTCTTTCGACCGCCCCATTGCTTTGGGGGTGGGCAACAGAAGCATAACACAAACGAGTTCCCAACTCGTCGCAAAATTCCTGAAATTTTGCGCTCGAAAATTGTTTTCCATTGTTTGTGATGATTCGACTTAGTACTCCAAATTGAGTTATCACGCATCTCATCATGAACCGTTTTGCTGCTTCCGTTGTTATCCTAGTCACAGGCTCGGCTTCTATCTATTTTGTGAACGTGTCAATAGCCACAAAAAGGAATTCGACTCCACCTGGAGCTCTGGGTAACGGTCTTAGTATATCAAGACCCCAGGTCGCAAAAGGCCAAGATAGAGGAATTGTTTGCAACGCCTGAGCGGGTTGGTGTATTTGTCTGCTATGAAACTAGCACTATACACACTTTTTGACCAACTCCTTGGCATCGTAGAGGGCCGTTGGCCAATAAAAACCTTGTCGAAAGGCTTTACCGACTAGAGTTTTGTAAGAAGCATGAGTTCCACAGATGCCTCCGTGTATGTCGTGAAGGAGTTTTAATCCTTCGCTCTACGAAATACATCGCATGAGTACCCCTTGAGTTCCTCTTTTATAAAGGACACCTTCGACCAAAGTATACATTTTGGCCTTTCGGGATAGTCGATCTGCTTCGAGATCGTCGTCGGGTACAGAACCCATCTGAAGATACTTGTAGATGGGAGTCATCCAGGTATCTTCGTACTCTAGAGAGGTTGTTTCTATAGGAGGCGTCTCTAGTTCTTCAACTAGAGATGGCTTCTGAAGTTGCTCCAGGAAAACCCCTTTGCATGCGAGGATCGGGAGGAAGCGACGAGAGCAGTTGGTGCATGAGGAAATTATCCTTTCGAGGGATAAATTGTACCTCAAAGCCCAAAAAGTGCTTTTCTAACTTTCGAACTTCCGATAAGTACCGAGACATAGTTAGATTAGAGCATTGGTACTTTTTTCGACTTGATTCACGACTAGTTGAGAGTCTCCTCTCACGAGTAGTCGTCGAATCGAGAGCGCTTTTGCGGCTCGTATGCCAGCTAGCAAACCTTCGTACTCTGCCACATTATTAGTGGCCTAAAAGTTTTATTGTATGGCATACTTTAAGGTCTCTCTGGTAGGAGATTCCAGGACCACCCCAGCCCCCGAGCCACTTATCGTAAGTGACCCGTCAAAGTACATCGTCCACTGGTCATGGGAATCGTACTGGGGATCCTGAACAGGTTCAGGATTTGTCCATTCGGCGACAAAGTCTGCCAAGATCTGGGATTTAATGACCATTCGGGACACGAAATGGATGTCGAACTCCCCAAGTTCGACTGACCATTTTGCCATGCGTCCCGTTGTTTCCCTATTTTGGAGGATCGCTCCCAAGGGAAACTCAGACGGCATAGCTAGTTTGTGTGCCTGAAAATAATGCCGCAGTTTCCTCAAAGACATGAGGAGGGCATATAAAAGTTTTTGAACCTGAGGGTAACGCTCCTTAGGTCTGTGTAAAACTTCGCTAACGTAGTAAACTGGTCGTTGTTGTGAGAACCCGCGTATTTAGCTAGTCTTTTTTTTAGTAATCGGTTTTTAGCAGTAATTAATCGCGGCTTAGCAGTAAACTAACGGTAGTTTTGCGATCGTCGTTAAGCTTCGAGTTTGTCGTCAGCGCGTTGGTTTAGTGGGTTCCTTTTCGCGAGCATTTCGTTTCTAGTCAATAGAGCAATAGTAGTGCATCCTCATCATTTTATTTCATCAATTGTTATGTAAATAATTACAACCCATAGTAGTTTGCATCCAATAATAAAATTTAAAATGTTGCATGCATTCTGTCGAAGCCCTCCTTGTATCCTTCCTTGTATCCTCATCCGTTGGTCGCTAATCTATCGAACCATCCTTTGATCCATTGCCATCGCTCACCAAGAATACAGAAAATGGTTAGCGAGCCAAGTTGAAAGAAGTATCAGAGAGCAATAGAATAAAGGTAGTGGCCGTCAGATTTTCCCCAAAGTGCAGTAGAATACCCGAAGCGACCTAAGCGGTCGGTCCCTTGACCGTCAAGATACCCAGACCAACCGAAGTTAGTCGGCCTCTTGATCGACAAGATATCCATACCACCCGAGGTCATTCGGTATCTGTCACTTCCGTGGGCCTCATCACTCGGCAATACTAGAATAGATACCCACATTTTACCGACCTACATCAGCCAATCATCCGAAAACCGACTTAAAGCCCACGTTTGGACCCAAGGTCCATAAGCCAACAACGAGAAGCTTCATCGAACCGAGGTCCATCAAAGTTACCAGTCCAACAGGAATGAGAGAGAGAGAGAGCCAGAGAGATGAAAACATCCCCAGAAATATCAAGTCTAGGAATGGGGATAAGGGCAAAGGAATGGGGATAAGGGAGCTGCCCCTCCCAGCCAAATGCATTCCCCCTGCAAACCATCTCCCCATCTCACAGCCAACACAAAGCCAAGCACACAGAGCAAAGACACCACGTCGTTCCCCTCTCATTTCTTCTCGGCCAAGAACCAAGACCACAAAGATCGGGAGTTGGGAGCCGGGAGGAAGACCGGAGGAGCAAGGAGAAGAGCAAGATCGGCGGAGCCGGACGACGACAGAGGCGACCCACAACCGACAACGCCCACTCGAGATCAAGCCAAGCCGACAAGCACGTGTATGCAACAAAGGGACCAACAAGAACCACCCGAGAGCACCACCGTTGTTCCATTTCCAAAATGAACTCATCAAGGTACACCATCATCACCCCATATTCCTTTTGCCCCATCCAAAAATCCACCAGATAACTTAACCATGCCCAAGTAACCATCAGTAGCGTCTATTCCATCACAATAGCATCAAAACCTAGCTCTCAGAGCATCAATGATCATCACAGAGCATTTAGGGGGCAGGGAGCAAGAGAGGGATTAAGGTAGGTTTATACCTCAGTATAGCAGTTGAGCATCCCCATCAATAGCACCCCCATCCGAAGGCATCCATCATGCATCAACCTTGTGTCATCAAAAAGTTTAACCTTCCAGCATCAGTAAACTCAAGCATAGCAAGAAGTAATTAAGGAATTTAAGGGAAGAGGGGAGTAGGCAGGGAGGAAGAGAGAGCCGGCGGCCATAGGCGAGCCGCCAAAGACGGGCGAGCCGTGGGCACCGCGCCGAGTAGCCGAGGCGAAGGGCGCAACTAGGGAGGCGGTCGAGCGGTAACAGAATGGAGCCAAAACCGAGGGCGCTAGGCGACGGCGCCACGAGAGGGAGCGAGTCGGCGACGGGACCGGTGGAGCTCGAGATACTGACGACGACGGCATCAGGAGGGCCCAACCGGCGACGCACGGGCGACACCAGGAGGACCCAACCGAGCAGCGTGGGGCCAGGCACACCCGCAGGAGGAGACGCCGGCCACAGGGAGCTGGAGCCGTGGCGCTAGGAGACGGCGCAGCAGCAGCATCTGGGAGCAAGAAGGGGAAAAGAGAAGGAACCAGAGGAAGGGATCTCGGCGCAAGAAGGTGCCGAGGCGGTGGAGCAGGCCGGCCGGCGGTGGCGACCGTAGGGGAGGAGCCGGCGGCGGCAGGGGGCAGTAAGAGGAGGCGGCGCGTCTAGGAGAAGGAAGAGAAGAAGGGGATCGGGAGAGAGAGATTTGGAGAGAGGGTGCTGTGCTGGTGGGGTTAGTGGAGCCAGCCGAGTAGGGTTAGCAAGGGGAGAGGAGAGAGATTAAGGGTGATTAGGGATTAGATGATTAGGGTTAGGATTAGGGCAAGTGTTAGGATTTCGGGTAGATTTTTAGCTGTTTGTTGCGATTGTTGGCCGTGTTGGTAGTAGAGGTTAATTGCTTAATTTTCAGCTGTTTAATCCTTGCTGTTAGGAGATTTAATTGAAATCTTGTCTAGTAACCAACTTAAAAACATGTTGTAGATTAAATTGCTAGATAAGTGCAATAGCCATATTGCTGTATTAATCGAATAACTAGCGTGTGTAATAGCTTTGTGCATCGCAAGTAATTAGACAAGTAATTGCGGTATTTAATTCTGTTAGTTTAATCAGTTAAGCGTGAACCGCGGGTTGTCGACCGTAGTGCGCGTTTTCAGTAGAGCGATTATTTTAGGGAATGTTAACTCAGTTCAGATCTCGAAAAGTTTTATTTAAATTAAATGGTGCTAACATTTAGAATACACTAACTTATGTATCCATTGTATCACCTCAAAATCGACTATGTATTTAATTATATTACGATTCGTGTTGCCGATTGCTACAGAAGACGAACCAGCACCAACAGGAGTAGCTGATACCAATTTCGTCAGCGGCGGTCATTTCTACAGTTTTGAAGGCAAGCTATTCTCTTGAACATAAATATAGTTATATTAAATGTAAACTCTATATTGTTGTCTCATATATATATATATATATATATATATATATATATTGCATAAAACTATATCTCAAAATCTAAATTGGTTAAACAGAAGAAGATGAAGATGAAGAAGGTAAGTGAAGAGTTAATATTAGGGCTGGTAAAGGGGGCCCAGGGCAGGGGAGGAGATGAGAAAAAGATGACGACGAGGCAAGAGGTGGGACCCCTTTACTTAGGGTTAGTATATAAGGACCAACAAAACTCTCACCCGGATCAGAGGCCGTATTTAAGTGCCAACCATTTTCCCGTTTCGACGGGCAGAAAATGCTACCTTGTTACGTGATTTGTCCTCTCCACATCGGGTAAGTAATATTGCATGGGTGGTGTAGGGATGATGAACTCAGGGGCCGGTAGGATAAGTCCGGAACTGGGGGAGTCCAAAGCGTTATAGTAGCGCAACAGGTGGAGTGTTGGGGCATAGGAGAGATGAACGCCCCAACCAACATTGTTGGAACTCGGTGGAGGACTGGGTGCGCTCAGGACACCGACGGAAAACAATGGGTGGAGACTTAATCACGTAACACGAAAACGTTACGTATTACGAACTCGTAGTCGCATCAAAGGAAATGCGGTGGACCCATTTCAAGAGAGTTCAGAGTAGCTCTGGGTAAAGTGGTACAAAGCCTGCGCAGTGCTAAATAAAATCATGAATTCATGCTTGACTCCTGGATTGGAGCATACGGGAACCACTGGGGGTCTTTCTTCTCTCCGAGTGACTAGTAGTCTTTTCAGAATAAAATTTTGCCACCTAATGTTTTATTGAGTTATTTTCAGAAAAGAGATGAGCTAGAAAATGAAAAAAAAAAGAACAGAGATGAGTCATACAGTGCATTTTGCTATTAATGCTTGCTGAGTACATTAATTTGTACTCAACCTTGCTAGTATTCTCCTTTGTAGATCCTAGTCCGGCCGGGAACTATCCCGCGTGGGATGAAGGACTTGCAGGTACTAATGAAGCTGCACGAGGCGAGAGCGTCGGCTTTGAAGACCAGGGTGAGCTGGGCAGCTGATTTGGCGCTAGGGACGAATTGAAGACCTATGGAGTAAAGGAACGTAGACGAAGGGACGTAGTCCCATTGTGCCGTTATCAATTACTATGTACGAACCTTAGCCTTACGTGGCTAACTGGAATAGAAAGTACAGTTTCTATTTTATTGTTCTGCTACGTTAACTCTGGTAAGGGTTTACTATTCGTTGGAGCAGTGTTCTACTGAGCAAACGAATAGTAATCCGTATGCCTAAGTGTGATTACCCTTGGGGTAATGACACGGGACGTCGCAGTTGTACGTTCTCACGTTCTACGACCAGTACTGCGCTCACTGCCTGTGGCGTGGCAGCTAGATAAATTAAGAGTGTCTCTCTTGGTTTCGGGGAAACCAGAATAGGAGCACTCGTAAAATACCCCTTGACTTCCTCAAAGTCTATGTTAGCCTCTTTCGACCACTCAAAGCCCTCATGTTTCCTTAGAAGTTTGAAGAAAGGTATTCCTTTCTCTCCCAGACGTGCGATGAAACGACTTAATGCCGCCATGCATCCTGTGAGTTTCTGGACCTCTTTTTTCGTGGTTGGGGGGCGCATCTGGCTTTTATCTTTTCAATATTTGCTTCGATTCCTCGTGCAGAGACCAAGAATCCAAGCAATTTTCCTGAAGAGACCCCGAACACACACTTCTCGAGATTAAGCTTCAAGTGGTATTTTCTGAGGTTGTCGAAAGTTTTCTGCAAGTCTGTGATGTGATTGATCCGTTTGCTACTTTTTACGACTAGATCAGAAACGTAGGCCTCCAAGTTTCGGCCTAATTGAAGAGCAAAAGTCGTTTGCATCAAACGCTGAAAAGAAGCCCCAGCATTTTTTAAACCGAATGGCATTTTGACATAGCAAAATATTCCAAATGGTGTAATGAATGCGGTCTTCTCTTCATCTTCTCGACACATATTGATCTGGTGATAACCATAGTATGCATGTAGAAAACTCAACATCTCACATCCTGCAGTAGAGTCAACTAGCTGATCGATGCGAGGTAAAGGGAAATCATCTTTTGGACAAGCTTTATTAAGATCAGTAAAGTCTACGCACATACGTCATTTGTCGTTCGACTTTCTAACCATTACAGGGTTGGCCAACCACTCTAGGTGGTTGACTTCTCTTATGAAGCCTGCTTTAAGCAACTTGTCCAATTCTGTCCTAATAGTATCTCGTCGATCAGGGGCAAATCTTCGTAACCGCTTTCACGGGTAATTTATCGGTAGTAAGGCTAGCATGCTCGATCACTTCCACGGGACTCGGGCATGTCGGATGCTTGCCACGGGAAGACATCTGTGTTTGCTCGGAGAAAAGTGATGAGGGCGTCTTCCCATTTGGGGTCGGAAGAATCCCCTATGCGAACAGTCTTCGAGGGCTCCTCCGCGTCCAGAGGAACCTCTTTGACCTGGTCGTTCGGCTTTGGTGCAGCATTAGGCTTCGACTTGCTAGTCGAAGACTGACTTTCATCTCGAGTTGGTAGTTGTCCAATCATTTCGAGGGAACGACAGTCGCAGGAGAGCGCCATCTTCTTGTCACAATATATTGTGATTACTCCTTTAGAACCTGGCATTTTAAGACATTGATACCCATAATGAGTAGCTATTAAGAATTTTGCCAAAGTAGGCCGTCCGAGTATGGCATTATATGTCGTATCAAAATCGACTACGTAAAAGGAGATCTTCTCTATCCTAAAATTACTTGGTGAGCCAAATATTAAAGGAAGAGAAACTTGGCCAATTGGTTTGGCCGAAGACCCCGGTACGATTCCATGGAATGAATATCGTACCAGCCTTAATTTTATCCTAGGTACCTACATCTCGTCCAGGGTACTCGTAAACAGTATGTTTAACGAGCTTCCACCATCAACTAAAACTCAATTTACTCGACAATTGTTGATGGTGGGTTCGACCACGATCGGGAACCGACCTAGTCTAGTCGAAGGGATCGCGCAATCACCTTTCTCTAAAGTAATGATGATCTCCGACCACTTCGGTAATTTATTGACGAGAGGTGAGTCGATTGTGTTTACCTCGCGCTCGGCAGCCTTTAGCTATCTCCGTGACTCATATGCCGATGATCCTCCATAGCTGTGATCGATGGTGTGTTGCGGATCTTGGAATGACATCTCCTCTTCGTCATCTGACTCCTTTCGTCCACTTGTCTGGCCTACCTATTCAAGAGTAGGAAGTAGCCCCTTGCCAGAGTAATAGTCTTCGAGTTTTCGTAGAAAAACTCGGCAGTTATGAAGGTCATGCCCTTCTTTTTTGTGAAAGGACACCACCTAGGTTTGTCGTTCCTCCGATCTTGGTGCTTACCTTTACCTCGATCGGGATTCTGCTTGGGGTTGCGCAGCTCCTTGTCACTTACGGCCAGGACATCCTTAGAACCGGCAGCAGGAGACTTGTATCTTTTTGCCTTGTTCTTGGATTTCTTAGCATTTTTATCATTTTTCTTACCACTTTTGCCTGCCTCCTGAGGGATATTGTCTTCACGATCGATAGTGTTGTTCCACTCAACTGCTTCGGCAACAGTCGCGTATCTATCGGCCATCTCGAAGAGTTCGGCGACGGTGGCAGGAGGATGTAAAGCGATGTCCTCTGTTATTCTTCTGCTGCGGACTCTCTACTTGAAAGCCCTGATCACGGATGAGTCAGAAACTTCCAAAATAGAATTTGGAACCTGACTGAAGCGCCTGATGAATTGGCGTAGAGTTTCATGATCGTTATGTCTTATCCAGTGCAGGTCGTCCTCCTTTCCAGGGCGGTTGTAGGTGCCTAAGTTCGCCAAAAAAAGGTCGCGAGAGGTTGCCCACGAGTAGATCGATTCGAATGGCTGGTTTAAAAGCCATGATCGAGCCGATCCTTCGAGTACAATTGGAAGGTAATTTGCCATGACGTGCTCTCCTCCTACTGCTGCTCGGATAGCTGTAGTGTAGATCTGGAGGGATTCGATGGGATTTTGGGTTCCATCGAATTTCTCCATGTTCGCTGGTCGAAAACGAGGTGGCCAGCGAACCGTTCGAAGATCGGATGAAAACGTCTGACATCTAGAGATAACTTCTTGCCTCCTTCTTTGTAAAAAAAGAAGGGTTAACGTCACCGGGTGATCGTACTCGTCGATATCCAGCCACGGGTGGGCTGGACCTATGGTAAGCTCCAGCTTTACGAGGAAAATACTCATCGTATTCCGCTTGCCCCGTACATTACGCCCCTGAAGTGGTGAAAGATCACCTCTCCTGGGAGCTTGTTGGTCTCTAGATGTCCAACGAGTCTTCCTCGGATCGGGAGAGCAACGTGGACGAGGGTCATGCCGTCTCCCATGCAACGAGTTATCCGAACGGCTGGCAGAAGATGGAGTCATACTGCTACGACTCCCCGGTTGTTGTTGCCGAGGACGCTCGAGTTTTGCAATCGTGTTGAGAAGCCTTTGTGCAATCTCTTCTACAAAGAGATCGTACCCTGGTGCTCGAGCGAGCTCTTGGGTCAGATTTTCCAGCAAGTCGTTGATGTGTTGGAGCTCTTGAGCTTCCTCTGACTGGAAATAAGCACGCTCAGGGAGATTTTTCTGAGCTGCTATTTTTCTTCGTCGGGTTGTCTCAGAATAGCCTATATCCGACCCCTGAGTTGGTTTTAATGAAGTGCGAGAATGTTGAGGATGTCCCGCACGTTCATTAAAGTGTTCGTCTCGTTCGCCAGTGGTGGTGTCCTTGTCATGGCCACGAGGAGATGTAGAGTGTGCCCGTCGGGGAGCATCATCAATCCTGCCTCTGGGAGAGAGATTCTTATCAAGGGAATGACGAAGACCTCCCGTAGACGACCTCCACTTGCGCTTGAGGAGTAGTCGAGTGACACCATCTGGCGACTTGGAGTAAACCCCTCCAGGTAGGGGAACTCCGGGTTATAACCGTCTCCGTTTGCAGGTGTGTCCTGCGACAGGATGGTTGGACTTGGAGGAACAGCGTGCTCGATCCTCTTCTCTGCGGAATTATCCGGAGAAATAGGGTCATCAGATGTCGATGGAGCTCTGCAATGATGGCTTCCAGAACCTATCTCGCCAAGTCATACTACCTTAGGGGGACTCGAACACTTGGAGGAAAGACTCTCGTCGTGTTGCGAATTTGTCCTGGGGCAGCCCTGTTTGTGGTCTTATTGACCCTTGCCCCCTGAGGAAGCTGGTTCCTCGGCTTGGTGTACTGTTGTGGGGGATGAGGATCCCTCCTGGACTCCAGCGTGATGCAGTCTCCAAGACCTGATAGAAGATCTCCAGAGGCGGTAATACCGTTAGATGATTCGACACTCGGCTCGTAATCGAAGCCCGCATCCATGTCGATGTCTGCGTAATCGGCCAAGTTGAACCAATTCTCCTCGTTCCATTCTCCTGCTATGGTAGCATCAAAGAGAAAAGAAAGAACTACTGACAAGAAATTACCAGAAGATCCCCACGGTCGGCGCCAATTGTCGGTGTTTTAGAACCGATCTTACGTAAAGATTATTTGATTTGGGGGGTCTCCACAATTGATCACATAGACAAAGGAAACACGGGGATTTTTATACAGGTTCGGGCCTTCTCCAGTGAGAATAACAACCCTACTCCTGTGTGTATTGTATTGGGTATCCTGATTACAATCAGTGAAAAGACTTGCGCTAATACTCCTACTGATTGTCTCTCAAAAGCCTCTCTCATTATCTCCAAAAGACGCCTATTTATACTATGTTGTAGTGGCGGTTGTCGTTCCAGGTCAATAGACGCTCATTATTATGTAATAATGAGAGTAATTACCGGAGTAGTAACCTCTCCACGCTGTCTAACGGTTACCAATCAGAGATAATGGAGAATTATCTATAGTTATTTCAGATATAACTACGTATCTTGACTGCTCAGATCTTCACAGTAAATAGAGCCTACTGGCGAGTGGACCCAGTTAACTGTGAAGAAGTCGTAGCAGGGTTGGTCGTAGCAGGACTTACGACCAGGGAGTAGTCGCAGGAAAAGCTTACGACTGGATACTGGTCGTAGAAAGACTTACGATCGGATGTAATCGTAGGAGAACTTACGATTACGTGGTAGTCGTAGATATACTTACGACTATGGGGGTGGTCGTAGAAGAGCTTATGACCACCTAACTTACTCCTCCCTTATAACATTAAGGGGTATACCATGTGACGTCATATTACATGGTTAAGAAATAATAAAATGAGGATTATCAGATCTTCATCACATCTGCTGCTTGTAATATAGTTGATTAGCGTATCCTGGAAATTTTCTATGATTATGAATTAAGTTGGATGTTTGAAATATTTGAATAGGTTATTAAATTTGTTAGAACCTCTTGCATGTTTAACTGTACAAAGGAGGTACTGCCGAAATTTAGTGAAATGCCTTTGTTTTAAATTGTTACCTTGTTATTTTAGTATCATTCTAGGCTCATGTTGGGCTGGGGTGTTACAGTCTGGGCCAGAAGGACCAAATCCCACCCGCACTCCCTCGCCATGCTTATGTATGACTGTCATGACCTCATTCCATTCAGCTGCACTAACTCCCAATGTGTGCCCTATGGTGCCTGGGTGACAACGCAACTCAATTTCAAATCGTGCAAAGCATGGTCCAACTCGAAGGTGTAATACAACCACCGCATCACAACGCCCCATGTACGCTGCTCTGGTGTTGTTAGACTGACGGTCACCAATTGGAAATAATACAAATTAAACACCTTGGGACCCTCCAGAACAATCCCTTGACCGTAGTAAATTTTGAAATTGATTGTGTCCGACATGTTCAACGTACTGCAGCATAAACAAGATTTATATGATTAACCATAGATCTAAAACTAAACTACACACACCTAAAAGAATGTGCTACAACATACTACAGTATATAACCATACATCTAAAACTATCTAATCCATTCAGATACAAAACAAAATTACCTGCAAGGTGGACGACCGGACAGACAATGCTTCGCTAGCTTCTCCTCCCCTCTCCTCCTCTCCCTTCCCTCCCGTCTTTCTGTTTTTTCAGAATAAAAGTGAATTTTGGCCAAATTTTTTGGTCTCCTATAGGGGAGATTGTGTCGCCATTCCAAATGGCGATTTGCCTGGAAATTTAGGCAAATCGTCATTCCAAATGGCAACTGTAACATCCTAAAAATTCCAATTTGAGGAAAGTATAATAAAAATAAATAGGAGAATAATTTTGAGCATGTTTATGTGTGGGGAAATATTTTGAGCGTGTCTTTGCACTTTTGCATAAAACAAACATTGAAATTATATGCAAACAGCAGATTGAAAGAAGTTTTGAGAAAAATACAGAACACATATGTAATATCCCAAAATTCCGGTTCATTTTCAATTGCTTCAAAATGTGAACTTTTTAAAAAAAAATTGATGCATATTATTGTAATTCGTTTTCTGGATTTTCATTCAAGATTTTTGTCTAATTATGAAACTTAAGCATCAATTTTTAAAAATACAAGCCTAATTGAGAATAAAATTGAAATGAAAGATGATAATTAAAAATCCAAACATGGTGTATTTGCACTATTAACAAAATGGGGAAATATTTCAAACATGTTTTGAAACTTTTCTCGAATCAAATAATACAAATGCATGAAAACAAAAGCATAAAAGAAGTTTTGAGAAAATACAGAACAAACAAAATCCTAGGAAAATTACACAATAATCTACACTATGTCAGGAGCCTCTTGAAAAATTTTCATAATTTTTGGAGCTCGATTTCTATATTTTTTTAAAAAATCCCCTCAATCCCTTAGCCTTTTTAAAAATCCTGGAATTGGATTCTTTCCTCCTCTCACTGACCAGCCGGCCCCACCCGACAATCTTCTTTTTCTAGGCACTACTCTACCCCAAGTGCGCTAGTGCATCTTGTTCACCCACGGCTCGGCCAACCACCCCAGTTTAATCTCCACCCTATGCCCTATGCCCACGCCCATGCTCTGCTCCCGGTCGTGCCAGCCAACCCGCGCCCATGCCCTACATCCGCCCATGCCATCATCGCTAGGAGCAAACCACCACTGTCTTCTCGTGGATTCTCGCAAGCTCCTTCATCCTTCTCCCCGTACAATCCATGCACTGAGTGCGCATGGTCGCCCTCTCCATTTCTCCCACCTCCAATCGCCATTTCTCCCTTCCCTTGAGCTCAAATTGAGCTCAGAGCTGAATGCCACGCGTCGGCCATGAACGTCGCCACCGCCAAGTCTCTCAGCCACACTAACGGGCTACAGCCTTCTTCTTCTTGTCCCTCTTGACATACTCGATGTCCTCTTTCCATCCCTCATCTTCTTCTTCTCTCTCTGTGCCGAAGCTCCAAGAACACACCACCTTCTTCTCCCCATCTGGTGACATTTGATCTGTGGCCACCGCTTCCACTCGCCATTCCAGCCAACTCGGTGAGCTCCTCCCCTAATGGACTATGTCACGGCATGTTCTAGCCCTCAAGGCCCATTTCTCCTCAACCAATTTTGTTCTTCATCCTCAGGAGCACCGCGCCACTGTTGTCTTCCTTGCTCACGGCCGAAACTACCGCTGCTGACGCCATTTTCTCTCAGGTGAGCTCTAGCCCAATTCCTCTTGCCCAAAGCATCACCTCGCCTCTCCGAATAATCCCACGCCACTCACACTCGCTCCCTTTCTCCGTAGCATCGCCTCCACGATGACATTGCTATGCTACCTCGAATTCACGTTGCTGGACCGCCTTAGCACCTCCCCGCCTCCACTAACCGCTCCGGTGAGAACCCCTTGCCTCCCTCAAGCTCATGCTGCCCCTAGTTTTGCCCCTATCTCATCCTACGCTGCCGTCCCCATTTCACCCTCACAGTCGGCCGCCGTGTGCCTTCGCCACGCCACCACAGCGCCGCCCGAGCCACGACATCGCCACCCCTAAGGTTGCACTCCCTCCTCGGTTCCATTTTGGCCACTCACAGCCGCCTCACCATCGCTCCCTCACCGGTGACATGCGTCGCCCCGAGCCTCCCTAGGCCTCCTCTATTCTGCCCTCTCTCTCTCTCTGCGTGTGTGTGTGTGTAGTAGACACTGATAGTGGGACCCGCATGTTAGAAGAACAACTGCATTTGCTAGTAAACTTTGTGGTTTATAGATTGGGTCACTCAAAAAATTATTTAACAATTTGAAATTTGAATAGTGAGAAGTTTTAGTTAACAACACTACATTTAAGCAAACTCTCCTTAATAGAATGTTTGAACAGTAGGAAAATTAAAGGCAATTAGAATGGAGACAGTGAACTAGCTAGTGCCATATCAAATACAAGGGAAAGTTGATTAGGGATTTTGTAGATTTATTTAACCAATAGTAATAATTAAGCTCAAAGAGCAACTTGACTTAAAATCAAGTATTTGAAATATGGAAATTTAAAGTAAACAGTATAATTTCACCCAATAATTGTATAAACAAAAGAATGGTTAGTGAACTAAATAATCAGATAATACTTCTATTAGGCAAATTCTCCTCAATAAATTCGATGAACAGTTAGGAAATTTGAATAGAGTAAGAACATGTCAAGTGCAAGAACAAGATAATTAGAAAGTATATCAATTCATTAGCCATTAGCATTTAATCTAAAAGAGTAAAACTAATTAGGAGTTAAGATTTGGAATATGGTTATCTAGGTAACAGTGAACCCTAGGCCATGGTTAGGGTAATAACAAAAGTGGCAATAGGTCAATCAGATGGCTAATAAAAATTAAAAATTGGTAAAACGATTAGATATTAAAAATCATCAATATGCACTTTGAATAAATTCATAAGACGATACTCCAAATTTAAAATCAAGTAAAATTGCTAGTATTGCTAGTGTCTTGATTATGGCTAGGCTCACTTAGTTAGATGCCAAGTTAATTAAATGGGCTAAATGATTACCTAGAGAATCTTGTTAGGTCATTAACGGTTATATAAAAAATGTAGACTTAATGGAGAGGCAAATTTGCATTAGGAGTTATGCCCTAATCTAGTAACCAAAAACATGTAGAATTAACTCAATCTAATAATCTTAAAACATGACAAATGGGATAATATATATTCAAGGATTAAGAGAAAGAAGGGAATAAAAAGTAATTAATATTGATCACTAGCAAATGGCAATAGGGTCCTAAACCATTAATAAATACTTTAAGTTTTAAGTTAGGACAATTTAATATAATTGTGCAGTCTCATGAAATTTAACTATTCACTTTTATTGCCAGGCAATGCATATGCTACAAATGCACATTTCTTTTATCTTTGTATTTACCGGTAATGCGGAGTATGCATTCGTCGATGCATACCCATGCCTGTGCCTTCAACACAGGGACATCAAGCCCACACTCCACGAGTGTGGGGACCTCATGCCCGTCTAAAACATGACGGGGACCTCAAACTTCTCATTTCTTGGCTACAACGTAAACCAAGTCTCAAGGAACAAAGAATGATGCAAATGAATGATACAATAGTTAATTTAACTTTAACAACATTACCATGTCATCCCCATGGTATTTAGATCAATATATCATAATCACATTTAAGCAATAAAAATCTCACCATGTCATCCCCATAGTAGCTGCATCATCAACTCAATCTTACTCTTTTCATCATTAATACCATGACACTAAAATAACTTACCAACATATTATTTTATCTCATGGCAATAAATCAATAAAACAATGACAAACACCCGTTATCACCCTTATACATGTACTTGCCTCAACTATCAAGTTTGATGATGAGAAGAGGGCACTACCCCAAATTCACACCACCACCAAATTTGAGCTCGATCGGATGATGTTTGATACTCCGATCGACGTCTTGATGAAAACTGCACAGGATCACCCGAGATGGAACAGGGAGATGAGGGGTGGCGGCTGGTTTGGGGAAGGAGGAGGGGAGGGGGCGCAAGGGAGGAGAGGGGCTAGGGTTGGCTGCCCTCTCCCTAAAATCGGCCCCCTAATGGGCCAAATGTCGTGGGTCGAAAGCCCTCGGCCCATGTTCTCCTACTTTAACGAACAAACCCTTTCGAAACCTCAAATTCTGAATTTTTTTCCTCTTTTCATTCCCTTAATTCCATCGTTAATCTTATTGTACTCACTAATGATAATCATGATATTACATTCTACCCCCCCCCCCCTAAAAGAATTCGACCCCGAATTCTACTCGAAAGAATACCCAAATTGAAATAAACAACAGTTAACACATCTCCGACGTGAACAACTTTGGACAACGCTCGCGCATGCGAGACTTCAACTCCCAAGTCGCTTATCGCTTATACCGACATAACCACAACACCATGACGTATACACACATCTATATCTCAGCACTCTCTCTAACCTCTCTAGGTACACTCAACGGACAAGACTTGAAGGTACGGTCTTACTCATTGATCAACGGTTCTAACAAAACCTCACACTCCAGATCTTTCAAGTACATCCTCGACACCGGGTCATACAAAACGTTGTGTACCTCGCGCCAGGACTCGAGATAGTCCCAGCGATACGCTATCTCCCAAAATCCCCACAACTTCTAGAAACAAACCAATGTACCTTGGGCCATCCTTCCCTTTGGTACTAAACCACCCAACCTATACATAACACAAGGAACTCTTGTTCCATCTCTAAATTGATCTCTTCACATTAACTAGAATCATCTCCTTTAACCAGGGACATACAACAGAATTTGCTTTAAACACACTCTTTTACAAACAGAGCCAACTGAAAATAAAGGGTCTCATCACAACCACGCAATGCCAACTCCCCGCCAAAAGAGTCAAATCCAAAATCAAAGTTTCACCACGAAAACCTTTCCACTTTCCAATTTGGTAGTTTGCAAACAAACACCACGTAAGCCAAAGGAGGAATCACCCGAATACCCAAATCAATCATTTCTTTTATTCTTTCTGAACCAATAAGAACCACACATGCCAACATAAAGCCAAGCTCAATTTGCGAAAGACATCCGTCATAAACACAAAGCTCAAACAAGAATCAAGAGAGCGTTTTACTACCCGAGAAAATATTTTTTTCTCAATTTCTCTTTTAGGAATAAAATTTCTCTCAAATTATGGAATTCCAATTCATCGCATATCACACTAACTCATTTCTCTTAAATTAGCAACCTCAACGCTATGCTCAAACCGAATATACCATCCAAACATTTGTAGAGAGGCTCTAATGACTCCACAAAAATATACTCTAGACAACTCCTCTACTGATGGGATTAATTTGACAAATGACTCCAAATGCATCTCAAAATAGATCTCATACGCAATCATACCACCTCAATCTTTTAAGAATAAACAACTCGGAATCCCCAACAAACACACTCATGTACTACATCAGAAGGGTTCTATCAATGATCATCCCACTGCTTGGAGTCCACCTTTATTCTACTTCCTCTACACACAATCATTGGACAACCAAAGTTCTAGCATAAAAATGCAAAACCCAAATTTAACCTCCAAGACCCCTACAATGAACTTCTCATATAGAAGATAGGGAAAGCCTCAAATTAAATCCCTAAAATTCCCACAATCCAAACATACTCACTTATAACATCAACATGGAAATATTTTCTCAACCAAACTATCTTTAGAATAAATCTAACTCTCAAAGAGTTGCTCACTAAGGCCAAGTCATACGTGACAATAATCCATCGATCTCAGATATCTCATTATTTCCTTTGACATTTAGATTACTTCGCTAATCTTACTTTCATTACTCTATACTGTCATATTTCACCTACACAACCTTGCGAATTACTCAACCGTGATACTCTAGTAGGTTGATCAAGATTCCTACACCTTTTTTGAAAGTCCCAACATTGCAACATGAACTAAGATTCTTGGATTACAATCTACCATAGGCTCTACTAGTTGTAACACTATTTAGTTTTATTTCATGCCAATCATTCCATCAAATTCTCTCCAAGAGTTATAGGTCAAAACCAACTCACCTTCTATTGCTCTTCGAATAGCTTGGTACCCAAAATCTCACCACTATCATCTACTTAACCACCACCAACTAGTTTTCATTTTACACTTTATTAGACTTTGCAACACAAGTCGGTAAATCCTTTCTCAAAGAGGAAGAGGCAAACCAAGATGAGTTTCTGCACACAGGAAAACGTTACCACTCGTAGTAAGCACAAGACTAAGCAAAATAGTCAAATATCAATGATCTCAGAAAATAAAAGATGAGACCATAGTTAAGGGCACAAGTCCCACAAGAAGAGAATATCAAACCTCAACCAATAAGAACAAATCATTGCTTTTGAAACTTGAGAAACTCTTATGCGGTAAATAGAAAGGTTAAGTACACTTGAAATAAGTTGCAAGTTACAAAATTGACTCTAACCTTAAATACTTCTACTACACTCTTTCATTTAACAAAAAAAATAATTTTCTTTTATTACAACCTCATTTTGTCAACTCAAACAAAAGAGCCATTAAGATCAAATCACATGAATCTCTTAAGAACCATTAAAACATTCCAATACATCACTTTGCTCAAACTAGTTTTTAGCTACTCCATAAATCATGAACTCCCGAAAGATCACGAATGCAAAACTCCAAACATTTCATTTAATCGATATTTCGAAAGGCGATCAAACTACTTTCTCTCTAAAAGAATCAACATCACTCTCACAACCATTTACTGTTAATCATATAATACACTCCTGGCAAGAACCAACATACCTTACTATCCCATCATCAACCTTTCCAGAAGAAACACAATAACTTATTTCATTTTTTTGGCTATCTCAATAAGATTGCAATACTCAACTTGGTCAAGGGAATATCCAATGCACAAACCACACTATCGAAGTAAGCCATCTTTTAACAAGGGTATGCTGCCCCAAGTCATCCTCGCAAAACACACATATATAGATCACCTTTAAATTCCAATCATTCACCTATTAGCAATGCTAAACACCAATTTAATGCACACTAATTCCAATCTAGAGGTTATCATAAACAATTGACTATTATTCAGTCATGAAAGAATTTATGGTCTTATCTCTATTTGTATTCCCACTAGCAAATATAAGATCATCAATGTAACACCCTAGGTCAACATGGGCCTAGAATGCTACTAACTAACTTTATATCCATTTAAAGCAAAGACATCTTACTGAATTTTGGCAGAACCTCCTCTGTATAGTAAACTATACCGGAGGTCCCAACAGTCACTTATAACATATTTAGTCATTACAGCATCCAGCATAATCAATAGACATCCGAAATTACGCTTATCATCACTATTTCATCCATAGCATGCTAAACAACTGAAGTATAGTCCAAGGAGCATCCATAGTCCACCAAACAATTTTTATTACCATTTTATTCCAAGCAAAGAAGAATTCATCAATAATTTATTAAGCAAAATGATCAACTACTAAAAAATCATTCTATCAAATTAAATGTGATTAGTTCGTGCCATTGTGTAGCCACTCTAAGTTTTTATTCCCTCCCATACATGTCGTACTTGTAAAGGGTACCTAAAAAACACAACAACAACAACAAGAGTGAGTCCACAGACTCAACAAGTACAAATAATGGCAACAATAGCACAAACAACTGTAATCATCAACATCTATTCACAATCTCTATTACAAACGTGTTATATGCTCATGCTATGCAAGATGCTCAAATGCACTTTCTCTTTCTCTTTATCTTTTGCATTTTACCGGTAATGCAAAGTATGCATCCGTCGATGCATACCCATGTCTGTGCCATCCTGCATAGGGACCATTGCCCATACTCCACCAGTATGGGGACCTGAGCCCACACTCCACTAAACCTATTTGGTGAGCCTTCCTGATTCGGTCATCTAATACTCCTACCAAAAGATTAGCAGAGCAACTATTTCACGTCAGGGTTCTGGACAGCGACCTTAAAACCATTATAACTTTCAGAATAATTATCCAAATTTCGTGTTCTTTAGCTTCCCTGAAAGCTAAGACAATTTTCTACTACTTTCGTTATAGTGAGACCTGCCATGAACTTCTTTAGCTATCAGGCTAAGCCTGATTACTAAAAATTGTCAAAATCGTATCAGATTTGCGGAACAGCAGTGCTACAAAATTCATAACTTTTGAACCGCTCGTCCAAACGACACGATCTTATACTCTACAGAAAGGTATTGATGTCACCTACAATTCTCTCGAAGGTGTCCAGGACTGATTCTTCACTTAACCAAATCAAAAGATCGGTCTAACCCAATCTGTCCTGAACCGACCTAAATACCGATATTGATCAATTAACCAAATACGCAACTTATCGAAGGGGGATTGGGGTTTACCCTTGTAGAACCATTGATGAGCACACACACCAGCCCGCGATCCCTCTTCCCCTTCTTCTCTTCCCCCTTTCTTTCTCTTCCACATTCTTTCTTCTATTGGCCGAGCAAAGAGGAAGCAGCACCTTGAGGGGAGGCGCTATAGTGATGGCGCTACAGTGATGGTGTGGTGCTACAGTAACACGGCTAGGGTTTGGGTGGCTTTCCCCCTTCCTTTTAAGGCTTACCAACTCAAATGGGCCAAGAATCTGTGGGCCAATAGCCCAGGTTTTCTTACTTTCCCTCAGAAATCTGAATTTCTAAATTTGATTTATTTAATTCTCTCTCTAATTTAGTTGTTCTCTCTCGAATTTTCTTTCGAATACTTTTGGGGTATTACATTCTACCCCCGTTAAACAGAATTCGACCCCGAATTCTAACCACACTTATGCCAAAGTATAATCATAGCTAAACTTAATAATATTACCACGTACCTGCTGTGAACAACTCTGGATAATACTCGCGCATGTGAGACTCCAATTCCCAAGTCATTTTTCTCTTGGAATTATGGGACCACCGCACCTTCACGTAACTAACGTGTTACACCTTATTACTCGTCCAAACCTCTCACGTGTCACTCCACGGACATGTCTCAAAGGCACAGTCTTACTCGTGGGTCCACGGCCCTAACGCAACTTCACACTCCAGAATTTTTTTTCCCAGTACTCCCTCGACACTAGGTCATACAAAACTATCTGTGTCCCACGCCAAGACTCAAGACGGTCCTAGCAATATACTATCTCCCAAATCTACGCAACTTTCATAAACAACCAATGTACCTTGGGCCAACATTCTCTTGGATACCAAACCACACAACCTGCACATAACACATAGAACTCTTGTTTCTTGTATCATTCGATCTCTTCACTTTAACAATGAACACCTCCTTTAACTAGGGACGCACAATAGAACTTGTTTTAAACAACTCTTTTAAAAATAGCACCCAACTTAAAATAAATGATTCTCATCGCAAACACGCGTTACCATTCTCCCACCAAAAGATTCATCATGAACTCTTCCACTTTCCCAGTAGGCAGTTTGTCAATGGACAACACATAAGCCAAAGGCAAAAACCCTCGCATGCCCAAAACAACCATTTTCTTTCTTTGTCTTGACCGAAAAGGATCACGCATACCAAGAAGAACCGACTCAATTTATGATTGGCATCTGTCATAGAGACAAAGCTCAAATAAAAACCAAGAGAATATTTCATTATCCGAGAATACAACCTTTCCCTCAAACTCTCTTTTAAGAAATTCAACTTTCTCTTAAACCATGAGGTTCCAAATCATCGCATAGCACACTAATTCTTTTCTTTTAATTTGACAACCTCAAAGCTATGCTCAACTGAACACAAAATCCATACCTACGTAGAGAGACTCTTCCAATCCACAATAACATACTCTGATCAACTTCTCTACCAAAAGAATTACTTTGACGAATAATTCCCAACATACCTCAATATAGATTTCTGCCATAATCACATCACCTCAATCTTTTAGGGATAATCGACTTGAAGTTTTACCACATTCACACTCATTTACTACGCCCAAATGATTCTATCAAATATCACCATAACTCTCATAACCTAATCATGTAGAACCAAGATACTAGCATAACAATGCAAAGCTCAATTCAACCTCTAAGACTCTTACAATGAATTTTCGATATACTTGATAGGTATCCCTCATATTTGAAGACTAAAATTTCACGCAGCTCAACAATAACCTCAGTTATTAATGTCATCATTCCTCACTAATCAAGTAATCGCCCAATGCGATTCATTACACCAACCTTAGACCTTCTCTAACCCACACCAATCAAATGCAGATATTCGACCACAATTTACCCATTCGCAAAACCCTAAGTGATTGACTAGAATTCAAACATACTCAATCACTAACATTAATAAATAAATATATTCTTGACCAAGCTATCCTTAGAGATAATCTAACTCCCATAGGGTTACTCATTGAGGCCGAGTCATACTTGACAATAACTCAACAATCCCTACTATCCCATTAATTAACATGCCTAATAGTTTTCTTTACACTGCTACTCTCATTAAACTATACCATCATAATTTCTCTACATAATCTTACCGAGTACCCAAATGCAATACTCTAAAAAAACTAATTAAGATTTCTGTAGTTGCTAATTCTAATGTTCTGTCAAAATGAACACAAGATCTTGGACCACACCTCGCTATAGGTCCTACTAGCTGCGACAACGAAATCTGTTAACTCCAAAGACAACATTATATTTAAATCAATTCCACTCCAAGGACTATTCTAATAAATCGATTTATTACTCAATGCCTCTCCAACGACTTGACACCTAAAGGTTTACAAAACCATCTATTAGTCCACCACTATCTAGTTGCCAATTCACAACCGAAGGGACTTTACAATACAGTTTGGATAACTCTTTCTTAGAAAAAACAGGCAAATAGAAATAAATTTCAGCACATAGGAAAAACGTTTCCACTTACAATAGTTACAAAATCAAGAGAAACAATCAAATAGCAATGATCTCGGAAAACAAAAGATGTGATCATAGTTGAGGGCACACGTTCCACAAGCAGAGAGTATCAAACCTCAAACGAGAATAAAACATTGCTTTTGGGATTCAGGAAACTCTGTTAGGCAAAACAGGAAGTTTAGGCAAAAATCGTTAAACTGCAAGTTACAAAACTTGACTTCAAACTGAAATACTTCTACTTCACTCTTTCCTTTAATAAAGGAAACGACTTCCGTTGGTTACAACATCACCATGTCAACTCCAACAAGAAGAGATTCCAAGACCACAACACATAAACCACTTAGGAACTAATAAAACCTCTCAGCATGTCACTCTGCTCAAAACAATTTCAGCTACCACATCAACATGAGGTCTAAAAGATCACAAACGTGCGACTAGAAGCATTTTCATTTAATCAATGTCCAGCGAGCGATCCAATTCCTTTATACCAAATATTCAATAGTATCATCATAATCCCTTACTGATAATCTCACTAACAATGAAATAATACACTTATAGCGAGAATCATCATAGCCTCTTATCCCATCATAAATCTCTCTAAAAGAAACACCCTTCAACTATCATTGACAATTGTCTTTATCACGTTATCACGTATGCAAATAGGGTCCTTCTGCTACTTACAGTCGTATACCCATTTATAAACACAGAGTCAACATTCTACTTTATGCTCAGAGTTTAATTAAGGATTTAATAACATCATTCCCTTTAAACACCGGGTTTCACAAGGTACTACCTCAACATTCATCTAATCCGATATACATGTTTCAATCTAGCAATTAAGTATAATCATCAATTAGTCAGCTTATGAAAACTACTAGATTAATATCCTCTAAGTCATCGTTCAATCACATCCTTAACATAATCATCACTAATAGGTAGGCAAATCCATTGAGATACTTTACTCCGAATTATCCAATAAATCTATCGAATTCCACCATCTTAATAATCAGACCAAATCATCAATATACCACACCTCTTAATATGTCTTGGATTCCTAGTATGAATGGTCATACCATTAAACAAGTTCATCATGTAACTACTCCATGACAACATCAAATCTATCACTTCACTTCCAAGGACCTTGGTTAAGATCAATTACGCACCAAACTACAAACCCAACTTGATAACTCATACATTATCAATTTATCTGTTATGCGTAAAACCTCTCACATAACACAACAAAACATTTCAAAATAGTTTTTGATATTTTCTTGCTCAAAGCAGATGCACCAAATTTTAACATTCCAACTACTCCAAAAGAAGTGTGTAAAGTCGAAACGTACTTCAATGAAGTTGGTAAATGATACCTTCCATCATAAAAACACCAAGCGAATAAAATGGGTCAAGTTTGCCAAAAAGAAGGTAGAACTCTCTTGAAGAGGAACAATATTGCCAATGACAACGTTTACAAGTAGCAAGAATGGCTCAAGACTCAGAAAAGACAATATTTGCTCTATAAAACAAATACAAACCAATTGAAACCCATCGACTGCCATAAGAACTACTAACCCAAGAGAAATTCATCAAGCCCAACTGAACAAGAGTTAACCAAATTCAAATTCAAGGAAGAGAACAACCTCTCTAAAGATACTCACTATCAACACCTGTACTAAGATATCCGAGGTAACCGCTTCCCTATTCTCATACCGCGAACGGTGGTGTAACCTGGTACAGGCTAGGGCCACAACCATGACCTCAACCTCTCAACATGGGTTATCCCCCACACATAATAACCATAGTATTATAATATAGAAATATCAGATCATCTCATAACAGGGTTCAACAATACAACATAATAGAAGCGTATATGCAATGCAAAAACCCAACCCACCTACTGTGTATAGTGTGTCAAAATTAATCTTTTTAGTACCACGGACCTATAGCCCGTTCTGATACCAACTGTAACACCCTAGGCCAACCTGGGCCTAGAATGCTACTAACTAACTTTATATCCATTTAAAGCAAAGACATCTTACTGAATTTCGGCAGAACCTCCTCTGTATAGTAAACTATACCGGAGGTCCCAATAGTCACTTATAACATATTTAGTCATTACAGCATCTAGCATAATCAATAGACATCCGAAATTACACTTATCATCACTATTTCATCCATAGCATGCTAAACAACTGAAGTATAATCCAAGGAGCATCCATAGTCCACCAATCAATTTTTATTACCATTTTATTCCAAGCAAGGAAGAATTCATCAAGAATTTATTAAGCAAAATGATCAAATACTAAAGAATCATTCTATCAAATCAAATGTGATTAGTTCGTGCCATTGTGTAACCACTCTAAGTTTTTATTCCCTCCCATACATGTCGTACTTGTAAAGGGTACCTAAAAACAAAACAACAACAACAACAAGAGTGAGTCCACAGACTCAGCAGGTACAAATAATGGCAACAATAGCACAAACAACTGTAATCATCAACATCTATCCACAATCTCTATTACAAACGTGTCATATTCTCATGCTATGCAAGATGCTCAAATGCACTTTTTCTTTCTCTTTATCTTTTGCATTTTACCGGTAATGCAAAGTATGCATCCGTCGATGCATACCCATGCCTGTGCCATCCTGCATAGGGACCATTGTGTAACACCCTAGCTATTCGGAAGCTAAAATGTTACCTAAAGGGCTAACGTACAACAATACTACGGAAGAAGTTCAACAATAAATCATCAACTAATATAAAAAGATCAACATCTTTTAGAACCTAAACCAGAATTAAAAACTGAATCCAACAATAGTCCACAAATTCCAATTATTTAAGTCTATTGAATCCACTAAGATAATCATATCAAACGAATGATCTGGGAACATAAGCAGCTATTTAAACAACCTCAACGTAGAGAAAGATACCATCTACATCTATGTTTATTTATTACAATCCATCACTTAGTGAATGAAAGATGTAATCAAGTTCTTTTATTGAAACCGTGTAAGGTGAAGTGAATGAGTAGTGCGTGTCTACTCCCTCCCAAGAGAAACTTCATCAACGATCACCTAAAAATAAATAAACAAAGCAAGAGTGAGTCCAAGACTCAGCAAGTACAATGAATAAGAACAAACAACCAACATGAACAAGACAATCTCTTCTCAACCTCTGAACATACAACAAATGAATACTTATGAAGATATGAGATGAATGTTCAAATTCAAAGGATTGGACTGCACACATGCATATACCGGTATAGCCAGTGACACACCCGTCGGTGCTCACTTAAGCCCGTATTTATCGAAATACGGGGATCCCAAATACCGTATGAAGAACGTTTCATACGGTGTCCAAACCGCCCACATTGGAATGGTGGGACTCACATGCCCATACTGGAATTGATGGGACTTTAGACTCCACTCCGTGGGCGGAACATGAACATTGATGCAACTTTAGACTCCACTCCGTGGACAAACTTGAACATGGGTGCATGAATATACTTAAGAACAACGACCAGCATCATCTTTGAACATATGAATTTCACATACGGAAGAAACATAATCATCGGAACTTCTCACGTATCAAATGAAAACACAATACGAACATCCAAAGATCCAACATACACAATTCATACAAACGTCGATTGTACTTGCCTTCCGCGGCGCACGCGTTGTGGTGAAAAGATGGTGCTCCTAAACCCAAGCTTCACCTCCTAAACAATTAAATAACTGAAATAAGAACGCGAAGAACACGACATTACTGAATAACGTCCTACAACGCTTTCCCAATGATTCAATATTTAACTAGAAGCTCTAAACTGAAAACCAACGCATTCTGCCCTAAACTGCCTCTGGACAGCAGCACGGTAAACAGCATAACTCTTGATCTGGAACTCCGAATGAGGTGAATCCAGTTTCCGTGGATTCTTAACTAACAAATCTACGATACTCTAGTTGACAAGATAATCTAATTCGGCCAAATTAGTATGTCAACATACTGATGAACTTTCAGCACAGAGCAGAAAAAACAGCAGCACTAAAACGATCATAACTTTTAATCTATAACTCCGAATTGAACGTTCTTTAACAATATGGAAAGGTTATCAAATTACCTACAATAACCTAGTTGGGTGAAAATCCAGATTCTTCCAATTACCAATTCATATTTTACGAAATAACAAAACAGACTAATCTCGTCATAAATCTGGACAGCAGATACCAAATCTATCATAACTTTTGACTCGAATGTCGGAATCATGTGTTCTTGGCGGCCACCGAAAGCTAAGAACATTATCTAAATATCTCTAGGAGATCAAAACTTCTAATTCAGCTTCTAAGAACCCGAAACTGACCACGCAATAAACTGGACAGAATTGAATCTACTGCAGACAGAACTTGATCCAATCAAACTAATCTAATTTCACATCTAAACATCATCAAAACAGCGGGGAAACGAATTGGTACCCTTAGAGATGCGTGTGACGCTAATAAAACCCCGCGAGGACAACCTCTCCTCTTCTCCTTCTTCCTTCCTCTTCCTTATGGCAAGCCAATTTGCAGGGGAAACACCGGAGATAGTAGCGACGGCCAAGTGCGTGGTTATCAGAAAGGGCGGGTCATCAGAGCAGGCTAGCGGCACTGTAGCGCAAAGACGGAAATATCTTGTGCAGATTAGGGTTTGTGGCTTAATCCCCCTTCCTTGCCTTCAAGTGGGCTACCATCCTTTCATGGGCCATGGGCCTCTAAGGCCGCTCTTTCCTCTCGATCAGTGGGTTGGCACCCAAAACTTTCTCAAAAATATGAATTTTGAACTTATTTCCATTTCTAAACTTTGTTGCATTCGATATTGAATAAATTTCCTCTACCGAATAATATTCTCTCTAATTGGAATTTGAGGTATTACATTCTACCCTCTAACAGATTCGACCCGAATCTTCTCGACAAACTAACCGAAAGAAAACGCAATTGGAATTTGAACAAGGATAATCACGCACCTCACTGTGGACAAATCGATACTATTCGCGCATGAGAGACTCCAACTCCCGGTGGTCTCTCTCATACTGATGAGACCACAACAAAACGACGTCCGTCCTAATACTCTACCCGGTATTTCGGTACACTCATTAGAAGACAAACGAAGGTAAGACCCTACTCGATGGACAACGTCTTTAACGAAATACCAAGCTTGGAATTGCTTAGTTGCTCACTTAGTACGGAACACCAGACGTTATGCTCCTCGCGTATGGACCCGTGATCCCTAGCGATCGCCAACCTCTTAACCCCGCAATTGTCGAGAACAAACCAAAGTACTTTGGGTTAACCTCCCTTTGGTACCAATCCACACAACATGCGCATAGCACACGGAACTCTTGTTCCACCTCTCAATTGAACTCTTCACCGAAACAAGGATCACATCCTTTAACGAGAGACACACAACAGAACTTGCTTTGAACAACTCTATTACAAACAGAGTCAACTGAAAGTAAGGATTCCCGTCGCAACCACACAATTCCAACTTGGTACCAAAAGAGTCAAATCCAGAATCGAAGATTTATCATGAAAAAACTGTCCACTTTCCAAGTGGGCGGTTTGCGATTTAAACACCACAAAAGGAAAATGACAAAGCACTCGAATAACTAAATCAATCATTTTTTTCTTTCAATGATCGTAACCACACATGCCAACACACAAAAAAACTCAATTTCTAGAAGACATCACCATAAGCACATAGCTCAAACAAGAATCAAGAAAACGTGTCACTACTTGAGGAAGCATCAATTTCTCAGTTTCTCTTTTAGGAATAAAATTTTTCTCAAACTTTGGAATTCCAATTCATCGCTTAACACACTAACTCATCTCTCCTAACTTGGAATTCTCAACGCTATGCTTAAGTCGAAATACATCATCCACGCTTCTGTAGATAGGCTCTGTTGACTCCATGGAAACATACTCTAGCCAACTCTTCTACCGATAGAATTACTTTGACAGATAACTTCCCATGCATCTCAAAATAGATCTCATATGCAATTACATCATCTCAATTTTTTTAAGAGTAAACAACTCAGAATTCTCAGCACACCTATTCACATACTTCATCAAAAGGATTATATCAATGACCATCCCATTGTTCAGAATCCACCTTTATTCTAGTTCCTCTACACATAATCATTGGGCGACCAAAGTCCTAGCATAAAAATGCGAAGCCCAAAATTTACTTTCAAGACCCCTACAATGAACTTCTCATAAGGAAGATAAGGAAAACCTCGATTAAAATCCTAAAATTCTCACAATCCAACATACTGCACGTTAACATCAACATGAAAACATTCTCTCGACCCATTTACCTTTATAAAGAGTCTAACTCCTGAAGGTTACTCACTAACGCCAAGTCATATCCGACAAAAATCCAACAAGTTCGCTATCTCAAAATCGCTTTAACGATCAAATTACTTCGCTAATCTTACTCTCATTCCAACACACCATCATACTCTCACCGCAGTACCGCAAGTTACCCAACGTAATAATCTAATAAATCAACAAGATTTCCATCCTTTCAAAATTATAATGTTTCACCCAAAGTGAACAAAAGATCTTGGGTCACAAATCTCTATAGGTACTAATGGTTGAAACAATGCAAACAGTTTAGCCTCAAAGACACATATTCTCAATAAATAAAACTCTCTCCAAGAATCATACATGAAATCAGTTCATCCTTCAATGCTCCTCGAATACTTACAACCCAAGGTCTCACAACCACAATTAATAAACACTTGGAAGACCCTTGTGAGATGAATCGATGGATCCTTCTTCAAAAGAAAAGGCAAATGAAGATTTACCACTGGTAAACCCAGCACCAAAGGAAAACGTCAATTAGGCAAAGAACTCGAAATCATAAGGGAAAGTCAAAGTTGGAGGCATAAGTCTCAGAGGAAAAGATTTCCAAACCTCAACCAAGAAGAATAGAACATTGCTTTCTGAAACTGGAGTAACTCTTATGCGGTCAAACAACAAGGTTTAGCATGCTTCAAATAAACTACGAGTTACAAATTTGAATCCACCCTCAAATACTTCTACTACACTCTTTCATTTAGGAAAGAAACAACTTCCTTTGAATACAACCTTACTTGCCAACTCAACCAAACGAGACTTTTAAAATCAAATTACTTGAATAAATTAAGAACCAATAAAATCTTTCAATACGTCACTTTGCTCAAATGCACTCAATTCCCACATAACGCATGAGGTCCAAATGATCATAAACTCAAAACTCAAACATTTTTACTAAATCAATACCATGCAAATGATCAAATTCTTTTACTTATAAATCGCTCAAGATCATCATCACCACCACAATCGACAATCACATCAATCAACGAAATAATATTCTCTTAGCAAGAATCATTATAACCCTTATCACTCCATAGGTTTTTTCAAAGAAACACCATAAATTACTTCATCATGTCTCTATTATCTAAATAAGATTGCATCTACTTGATCTAGAGAAAACCTAGTGCACGAGCCTCAAAATTGAAACAAAACTCTTTCCACAAGATGATACTAGAACAAGACAATCTCAGAAAATTACACCACTATGAATTTCTTATTAGCTTTCATCCATTTAACTCTTACTAACGCTCAACACCAAAATAGCACACAGCTTCAAGCTCCTAGCCACACATGGGCACATTCATGCTCCTACATCTGTTTGCAAACTCAACCATAGTTATGAGGATAGATCCAACATTCTACCTTATGATCAGAAATTAGATTGAAATATCTTTAACTTCAATAATATAGGATACAAAAGACAAGGTTTCACAAGGCGATACATCAACGTTCATCTAGTCTTTTAAACATGTTTCAATAATTTTTAGCATGGCAAAATTTAGGTAAAGCTATCATTTGAATAAGTTCATCAAGATCCAATTAGAAGACAGATTCAAAATCAATATTTATCAAGGCAACATTCGAACACCTCCTTAACTTAACCATCACTAGCGATTAGAACAATCGAAAGAGGGCCAAGATTCCAACTCATCTAACAAATTTATCAAATTACTCGATCGTAAAGATCAACCCAGTATATCCACATTTTCCACACATCTTAACAACAATAAGTTCTTGAACAGATATGGACAAACTCTTAGCTAAAATTCATCATGTACCAAATACAACGACATTCTACATTAGGCAATTCACTTCCATGGATTCTAGTGAGAATAAACTACTTGCACAAAGCTAATAACCCAAATATGATAACTCATATCATATCGATTAATTCTTTTAATTAACACCTTTTACTTAAGCACGACACGACATCCCTTAAAGATTTTAACACAATCTTTCAGAAAAAGAGGTATTAAATTTCAACACTCAAAATAATCCAAAACAAATACATAAAGTCAAAGCTTTCACATGTTAAAGAGCTTGCAACAGAAAACTTTCGATGTCCAGAATACCAAGTGAATAAATGAATCACATTTTCCAATAAGACAGGCAGAACTCCTAAGAAAAAGATAAATCTTACCGATAACCAACATTCCCAAGAAACAACATTAGACTAGTAGCCAGGAGAACAAGTAGTCGATTTATGGAATCAAGAAAGACCGATGAAACTCATAAGAAAAATGTAAAACACTAACTCAAGAAAACTTCATCAACCGCAACTAATACCAGAACTGGCCAAATTCAAGATCAAGGAAGAGAATAACTTTTCTAAAGAAACTCGCCATCAACCCCCAACTATAGAACGGGGTAAGTACTTCTCTAATCCCCTATCCCAAACAGTGGTGTAGTCTGGTGAAACCCAGGACAACATCCATGACTTCAACTTCTCAACGTCATACCAATACGCATGACCGTTATAGTCAATTATGATTATATAGGATCATCTCATGACAATCATAGAACAAATTCATAGATATAAAATATCACATCATTTCAAAATTAACAACAAGAAAGATAGTACGGAAGCAATTAAACAATTGCTCAACAAGTGGAACATAACAAAGGAAATGCGAAGCAATAAATTTTTCAACCCCACCTCACGTGCACAAGTGTGTCATATTAATATTTTTTATTAACCACGGACCTAAAGCCCGCTCGATACCAACTGTAACACCCTAGCTATTCGAAGCTAAAATGTTACCTAAAGGGCTAACGACAACAATATCGCGGAAGAAGTTCAACAATAAATCATCAACTAATATAAAAGATCAACATCTTTAGAACCTAAACCGAATTAAAATCGAATCCAACAATAGTCCACAAATTCCAATTATTTAAGTCTATTGAATCCACTAAGATAATCATATCAAACGAATGATCCGGGAACATAAGCGACTATTTAAACAACCTCAACGAGAGAAAGATACCATCTACATCTATGTTTATTTATTACAATCCATCACTTAGTGAATGAAAGATGTAATCAAGTTCTTTTATTGAAACTGGTGTAAGGTGAAGTGAATGAGTAGTGCGTGTCTACTCCTCCCAAGAGAAACTTCATCAACGATCACCTAAAAACAAATAAACAAAGCAAGAGTGAGTCCAAGACTCAGCAAGTACAATGAATAAGAACAAACAACCAACATGAACAAGACAATCTCTTCTCAACCTCTGAACATACAACAAATGAATACTTATGAAGATATGAGATGAATGTTCAAATTCAAAGGATTGGACTGCACACATGCATATATCGTAGATAGCCGATGACACACCTGTCGGTGCTCACTTAAGCCCGTATTTATCAAATACGGGATCCCAAATACCGTATGAAGAACGTTTCATACGGTGTCCAAACTGCCCACATTGGAATGGTGGGACTCACATGCCCATACTGGAATTGATGGGACTTTAGACTCCACTCCCGTGGACGGAACATGAACATTGATGCAACTTTAGACTCCACTCCCGTTGACAAACTTGAACATGGGTGCATGAATATACTTAAGAACAACGACCAGCATCATCTTTGAACATATGAATTTCACATACGGAAGAAACATAATCATCGGAACTTCTCACGTATCAAATGAAAACACAATACGAACATCCAAAGATCCAACATACACAATTCATACAAACGTCGTTGTACTTGCCTTCCGCGGCGCACGCGCTAAGGTGAAAAGATGGTGCTCCTAAACCCAAGCTTCACCTCCTAAACAATTAAATAACTGAAATAAGAACGCGAAGAACACGACATTACTGAATAACGTCCTACAACGCTTTCCCAATGATTCAATATTTAACTAGAAGCTCTAAACTGAAAACCAACGCATTCTGCCCTAAACTGCCTCTGGACAGCAGCACGGTAAACAGCATAACTCTTGATCTGGAACTCCGAATGAGGTGAATCCAGTTTCCGTGGATTCTTAACTAACAAATCTACGATACTCTAGTTGACAAGATAATCTAATTCGGCCAAATTAGTATGTCAACATACTGATGAACTTTCAGCACAGAGCAGAAAAAACAGCAGCACTAAAACGATCATAACTTTTAATCTATAACTCCGAATTGAACGTTCTTTAACAATATGGAAAGGTTATCAAATTACCTACAATAACCTAGTTGGGTGAAAATCCAGATTCTTCCAATTACCAATTCATATTTTACGAAATAACAAAACAGACTAATCTCGTCATAAATCTGGACAGCAGATACCAAATCTATCATAACTTTTGACTCGAATGTCGGAATCATGTGTTCTTGGCGGCCACCGAAAGCTAAGAACATTATCTAAATATCTCTAGGAGATCAAAACTTCTAATTCAGCTTCTAAGAACCCGAAACTGACCACGCAATAAACTGGACAGAATTGAATCTACTGCAGACAGAACTTGATCCAATCAAACTAATCCAATTTCACATCTAAACATCATCAAAACAGCGGGGAAACGAATTGGTACCCTTAGAGATGCGTGTGACGCTAATAAAACCCCGCGAGGACAACCTCTCCTCTTCTCCTTCTTCCTTCCTCTTCCTTATGGCAAGCCAATTTGCAGGGGAAACACCGGAGATAGTAGCGACGCCAAGGGCGTGGTTATCAGAGCAGGCTGGCATCAGAGAGGTGGGCGGCGGCACTGTAGCAGCGATCATGAAAATACAGAGCGCATTAGGGTTTGTGGCTTAATCCCCCTTCCTTGCCTTCAAGTGGGCTACCATCCTTTCATGGGCCATGGGCCTCTAAGGCCGCTCTTTCCTCTCATGATCAGGTTGGCACCCAAAACTTTCTCAAAAATATGAATTTTGAACTTATTCCATTTCTAAACTTTGTTGCATTCGATATTGAATAAATTTCCCTCTACCGAATAATATTCTCTCTAATTGGAATTTGAGGTATTACACATTGCCCATACTCCACCAGTATGGGGACCTGAGCCCACACTCCACTAGTGTGGGGACCATAAGCCCGTCATATTCATGACGGGGACCTCAACAAATAAGCCCGTCATATTCATGATGGGGACCTCAACAAATGCTTGGTCACCACGTGACCAAGTCCTCCATATATCAGCATGATACATATGAACAAATCTTAAATCATCAAAATCATGCATTCTCAGCAACATCAATTATGAATAAACTTATTCATTCTTCTATCATTCAAGTTCATCGACATTCATAACATTCAAGCATCCACGAATAACACTTATTTCCACAACACTAATAATCATGATCATTGATGACCATAACACTATAGCATACATAAAAATCACATATACTCACAATACTAGCAAACCAGATCATTCACCATAATAAATTTATCAAACAAGTACTTACCTCAACCGTGCGAGAGCGAAGGACGTGAAGAGAGCGCTGCCCCCGGGACCAATCCCCCACCTGAATTTAATTAAAGCACGCAAAGACAATAATAATGGATAAGACAAAACTAAAAGTAATTACAAAAACGTTACGTTCAATAGCATAAACCCAACTCTCAAAATCTTAACCGGTTGTATGTCCCCTTAGCAGACAGTCACACTATAAAATCCATAACTTTTCGATCCAAGATCCAAATGACGTGTTCTTAGACTTTCTGAAAAGCTTATCAAATGCCCCACCTAAACATATTTGGTGAGCCTTCCTGATTCGGCCATCTAATACCTCTACCAAACAGATTAGGAGAGCAACTATTTCACGTCAGGGTTCTGAACAACGACCTTAAAACCATCATAACTTTCAGAATAATGATCCAAATTTCGTGTTCTTTAGCTTCCCTGAAAGCTAAGACAATTATATACAACTTAATTATAGTGAGACCTCCTAGAAACTCATTTAGCTATCACTTTAAGCCTGATTACTAAAAACTATCAGAATCATAGCAGATTTGCGGAACAGCAGCGCTACGAAATTCATAACTTTTGAACCGCTCGTCCAAACGACGCGATCTTGTACTCTACAGATAGGTATCAACGTCGCCTACAATTCTGGCCTTAACCAAATCAAAACATCGATCTAACCTAATCTATCCTGAACTGACCTAAATACCGATATTGATCAATTAACCAAATACGCAACTAATCGAAGGGGGATTGGGGTTTACCCTTGTAGAACCATTGATGAGCATGCACACCAGCCCGTGATCCCTCTTCCCCTTCTTCTCTTCCTCCTTTCTTTCTCTTCCACCTTCTTTCTTCTACTAGCCGAGCAAAGAGGAAGCAGCACCTTGAGGGAAGGCACTACAGTGACGGCGCGGTGCTACAGTAACACGGCTAGGGTTTGGGTGGCCTTCTCCCTTCCTTTTAAGGCCGACCAACTCAAATGGACCAGGACTTTGTGGGCCAAAAGCCCAAGTTTTCTTACTCTCCCTCAGAAATCGAATTTCTAAATTTGATTTATTCAGTTCTCTCTCTAATTTAGTTGTTCTCTCTCGAATATTCTTTCGAATACTTTTGGGGTATTACAATCAAGTAGCCAATTAAGGAAAATTTTCAGATTATTATCCACTAAGACAACAGTCAAATATATCCTTATCTTCCCCTTCCTACACAATTAAATTAATCCATTGAGATCAAATAATCCAACAGGTTTAGCAAACCAAACAATTTTAATGATCAACCATTTCATCAAAGACATGCTTTTATCCTACCATTCCACCATCGTGTAAACATAGATCACCAATCACATCCCATCAGTTCATCTTGTAGTGATTCTCAACACCATACTTCGATACATAATAATTGCACCTAGCAATTACATATGATCATTATATATCCATAAAAGATAACCCCAAGATTAGTATCCACTAAGACAATAATCTAACACATTTTGGACTTAACCATCCCATAGGGTTAGATTAATCCGTTGAGACCTGTTAATCCAATTTACCTAAGAAGTTTACCAAATTTATCACCCGCAGTGATCAAACTAGTTCATCAATGTTCTACCCCTCTTAATAACTCTATCGGTTCCAATTAGGAATAGATATACTTTTAATCTCAACTCATCATGCAATTATTACAAGGTAGTAATAAGTTATCCATCCATGCTACCAAGGACATCCGTTAAGATCAATTATACTTCACGCTATTGACCCAACTTGACATCTCATACCTTATCATTTATCTTCCATCCTTACAACTTTTCACTTAACACAAATAAAACATTACAAAAGAGTTTTGACGCTTTCTTTCTTAGAGGAGATGCACTACACTTCAACACTCCAACTACTCCAAAAGAAATATGTAGAGTTAAAACTTTCTTCAATGGAGTTTGTAAGGGATAATTTCCATTATCTCAAATACCAAACGAATAACCGAGTCACGCTTACCAACAAGAAAGGTAGAACCCCCATGAAAGAGAACAAAATTGCTAATAACAATTCTTAGAAATAGCAAAAATAGCTCAATGGTCGAAAAAGATAATAATTGCTCTATAAAACGAATAGAGACCGATTAATACCCATCAACTACCTTGTAACCCTAAACCAAAGAAATTCATCAACTGCTAGCGAGTAATCAGAATAACCAAATACAACTCAAGCAAAACATCAACTTTTTAAAGAAACTCATCCTCAACATTTATAATTAAATTACCCAAGAAAATGCCCTTCACTATTCCCATACCACAGACGGTGGTATAACCTAGCCATGCCTATAGCCACAACCACGATATCTACCTCTCGACCTCGACTATCACCACATATAGCAATCATATAATCATCTCATAAGCATTCAATAATCAATTCATATTAGCAATCATCAATGCGACATAACAGAATCGTAAATGCAATGCTTTGCCCATTCCCATCCTATTGTGCACCAGTGTGTCAAATTTTAAATTATTTAACCATTCATAAATTTTAACCGATTAAGTTTACCTAAGTTGTCAATCTATTCACCACGGACCCTAAGCCCGTTCTGATACCAACTATAACACCCTAGCTTAGCAAAAGCCCAAGATATCACCTATAACTATTATTACTACACTTTTCTACATCATACTCAAGTATTACTGCCTTCTAGGTGTCACGATAATATCGACCATGAGGAACTAAGGGAACCACAACCTATTCAATTAATACAATTCCAAAATGATGGAATCATGAAATGGAATGAAGTGCTTCTCAAGTGCAACAGTCCAAGACTCAGCAAGTACAATCAAGACAATAACCCAAATCTCATAAACATACTTTGAATTTAACACAATCAGCCATCCACAATAATATCATAACTATTCACCTTTATTGCCATTCAATGCATATGCCACAAATGCACATTTCTTTTCTCTTTGCATTTACCGGTAATGCGGAATATGCATCCGTCGATGCATATCCATGCTTGTGCCTTCAGAACAGGGACCTCAAGCCCACACTCCACGAGTGTAGGGACCTCATGCCTATCTAAAACATGACGGGGATCTCAAACTTCTCATTACTTGGATACAACGTAGACCAAATCTCAAGGATCAAAGAATGATGCAAATGAATGATACAATAGTTAATTTAACTTTAACAACATTACATGTCATCCCATGGTATTTGCATCAATATATCATAATCACATTTAAGCAATAGAAATCTCACCATGTCATTCCCATGCTAGCTGCATCATCAACTCAATCTTACTCTTTTCATCAATAATACCATGACACTAAAATAACTTACCAACACATTATTTTATCTCATGACAATAAATCAACAAAACAATGACAAACACCCGTTATCACCCTTATACATGTACTTGCCTCAACCGTCAAGTTTGATGATGAGAAGAGGGCACTACCCCGGATTCACACCACCACCAAATTTGAGCTCGATCGGATGACGTTTGATACTCCGATCGACATCTTGATGAAAAGTGCGCAGGATCACCCGAGATGGAATAGGGAGATGGGGGTGGCGACTGGTTTGGGGAAGGAGGAGGGGAGGGGTGCAAGGGAGGAGAGATGGAGCTAGGGTTGGCTACCCCTCTCCCTAAAACCGGCCCCCTAATGGGCCAAATGCCGTGGGTCGAAAGCCCATGGCCCATGTTCTCCTACTTTAGCTAATAAACCCTTTTGAAACCTCAAATTCTGAATTTTTTTCCTCTTTTCATTCCCTTAATTCCATTTTTAATCTTATTGTACTCACTAATGATAATCGGGATATTACAGAAACGTTGAATATGAATTTAGGAGATTTTAAAATGATGGTCCAGACCATGAGAGGGGTTTACCTCTGTTATTTTGTATAAAAATATAAAAAAAACTTAGTTTGTGACGCGGACGAGTTATATTATAATATGAGGAGTGTGAGAGGTGTATCTCATAAGTAGATGTCAGGACCCGAAAATGCATCTCAGGAACCCTCTGTCTATTCTGAACTAGTCCCAGATCAGTAGCTAGCTCACACAGGAAACAGTGATGAAATACCATCCATTTATTCGATTTAACTAAAAATATCTCAAATTAACAAATAATAATAATAACTAGACCTTATGGTCAACGTTCACTTAACTTGCCATACAGGGCTAAAGAAACAAACAAACTCTTGCAGCGGAACGAAAATCTTGAAATGGCCAATCAACATGCCCATAGGCAATCGACTGGAGAACGCATCCTAATCCGCAAATCCTTCATGGTACTCCTGGGCGAAGAATTCTTGAGCAGCTTGGTACTCTTCAACTAAATCGCAGAAATTGAAGCCGTGAGCACATAAAGCACTCAGCAAGTCGTGGAAAATGTATGCAAATAGTATTCATACAAGGCTTGGACAAAGGCCAGTTGTATGGTTCTTTTGCATAAAGAAGTATTGACAACAAATACAATAAATAGATTAAAGCGTGTAATTGAAAAGAATAATAAATAGATAAAGTAAACAATTTATTTTAAAACAACTAGTGAACTTCCCATTCACTCCCAACCAAACCAAAGATAAGTGAATCCCCCATTCACCAATCGACACAACCCACCAAGTGAATTTCCCGTTCACCAAACAAATATTATATTCATCAAGTGAACTTCTCATTCACACTCTGACTCATTTTATAAGAAACTCTATCTCCCGTGTGAAATCATCAGGCACGTTCATAACCACGGACACGGCTATTCGAATAGTTTTACACGGCTATTCGAACTGTCCCACGATGTGACCTTAGAAAAGGATACACATCTCCACCCACATACTACCTGAGATGTCAAAAGCCGAAACTCCACAACTTACTAAGTTAGGCCCGTCCCATACCAGGCATGTGGTTGTACGATTAAGGCCTAATTCAATGGCGCACAAGATTAAGTCCTTGACAAGCTACTCAGGTGAGACTACCACAAACCCATAGTGTAATCATCGTACCCTCCATATCCACCAACCACTCACCCGAGCGAAAACCATTTTGTTTAACCAAGACCAATGACAAACCCTGTCATGGAACACAAATTTTAACAACAGTGGCGAACCACCACGATTCCATATATCATTAAGTCAAGATTAATCATTAAGACACATGTGATGATGAACCCATCGTAACTAAGATAAACTAAGCATCAATACAATACCTATGTTGGTAATACAAATATGTCCAACTAAAATTACCCATGCTAAGGTGACAAAGGATTCATGGCATTCAAATAATCAATGGAGATATAACGACAATAGGTAATATCTAAACCCAAAACAATTTGTATAAAGATAGCATGCAGTTGTATGAAACAATATACTTTTGAAATCATATGTTCAATATGATCAAAGGACCACGAATTGCCTTGGAATAAATCCTAGGAATTATCTTGATCTTGGTGAACTTTTCCTTGCTCAAAACTTCCCGAAGTATCAATGTCTACTCGCAAACAAGTAAATAAAATAAATAAACAATAGAGATAAAACAAACTCTAAAAATTAAATAAAAATCTCAAATAAATATATCTTAAATTTAGATGAATTCAGAAATTTGAATGGGCTCAATCGGAGTTTGGATACAAAAGATATGGGCTTTGAAAGATTGAAATCACATAAAATCATGAAAATCAAATTTATGGATTTGCTGAATTATCTTTCTGAAGGAAAAGACAATTATGACGTCAACTGACATCACCATTGGATTTTCGGCCGAAACAAATAAAAGAAATATGGGATGACAAGTGGGACCCACTTGACATTGAGATGGTGTATGGTAGAACAAGTTCACAAGGACTTTGGCTCGAATGGAGTTTTGAGTGTGCCACATGGCTTGACTGAATCCCTGACGAGGCTGCTACTTGGACGAAAAAACTGAGGTGGATGGTTCGGTGGCATTAACGTGGCACAGAGATAAAAAGACAAAGAATAATGGAGAGGATGGCCGACGCCAATGGCGCATGGTGGCGAGGGTGACCAGAGGCAAAAGAGCGGTGGCGAGGAGTAAAAACATAATACCGAGGAAGAGGCGAAGCTGAGGGAGGTGGCGACTTGGCACAGGCGACGGTAGATGTAATATCCCAAATATATTTAAGAGAGGAAAAATGCTTTATAAAGGAGAAGGTAATTAGATAATGGATTTCACCAGCTTTCGGGGGGGTTTGCTTAATTCTGAGAACCTGGACCATGGGCCAAAAGCCCCACAGCATGTTTTTGGCCCAAGGAGGGGAAGCCAGCCTATGAGGAGAGGGGGAAACTAAACCCTAGCACCATCCAAGTACTGTAGCGTGCCACACTATAGTACATGGTACTATAGCACCCTTCCTGCTGCCCTTTGCTATTGCCCAAGAAGAAGAACTATGGGAAAACCTCCTTTGGATGTTGTTGGCCAAGAAGAAGGAAGGGGGAGAAGGGAGAGGTACCTTGTGGTTGATCTTGCAACCTTCAGCGCAATCTCCAAGGGTAACTCTCAATTCCGTTCGATTAGTCTTGTGGTTTTGTTGTCATTTGGCAATATTGGGTATTAGATCGATTTCTGGTAGTCTATAATGCTCGGTAGTTTTAGGGTTTTTAACTGTGAAATTTGATCTGGTCATCTCCTAGAGATTTGTAGGTAATATCTTTAGCTTTCAAAAGAATATTGGATCACGTCGTTTGGATGAACGGATCTGGAGTTATGAATTTTACACCACAGCTGTCCAGATGTCCTGTCAGGATTCTAGCAGGTCGTATTAGTTGGTTGATGAAAATTAGTTAACAAAATAATTAGAGGATCTCACCAACATGAATGTTGTAGGTGTTTTCATAAGGTTTTCAGAGAGATAAAGAACATAATTTTTGGATAATTGTACTGAAAGTTATGAATGTTTTAGTTCTGCTGTCCAGAACATCTACCAGGTCCTGGCAGTTTTGATAATCTGTTTAGTAGGGATAGTGAATGATAGAATCTGGGAATGTCACCAACTAGTTTAATGTGGATAATTTAGTAAGCTTGACAGAGAATCAAATAACACTATTTTTGGGTTCACAGACAAAAAGTTATGATTTTTAGAAGAGAAATATCCTGTTTGGGACAGATCGATGTTCTTGGGAAGTGATGTTTGGGTAGCGCTAAGGAGCGTAGATAATTATATAATTTGTTTTAAACAATGTCATATGCTCAGAAATGTCATCTTAGTGTAGTTATTAAAATGTTCAGGTGGTGGTTTGAATCCGGGGGTAGCACCCTCTTCGCATCGTCAAGCTTCACACGGTTGAGGCAAGTGCAAATAGTGGGTAGAAAAATAAAGAGAATTTTATGAATGCTTGTATTATGATTATATTTTTTTATTCATGATTTTCGCTGCTGGTCAATACATTCTCATGAATAAATGAATAGACTTATATGCATCGTGTCATTATCCTTGAGACTTGGCTACGTAGTGGCCAAGTATTGATTTTTGAGGTCCCCGTCATGCATTGGACGAGCATAAGGTCCCCACACTCATGGAGTGTAGGCTTATGGTCCCTGTGCTAGAAAGCATAGGCATGGGTATGCATCGACGGATGCATACTCCGTATTACCGGTAAATACAAAGAGTAAAGAAAATGTGCATTTGTGGCATTTGCATTGCATAAGCACATGAGCTGAATGATATGGAATATTGTGAATGGTTGATTGTGGCAAAGATGAATTTTGGATTATTGTCTTATTTGTATTTTGCTGAGTCGTAGACTCACGCTTGTTGTTTTGTTTATCTTTTAGGTACCTTATACACAGACGACATGTATGGGAAGAGCTAGTAATAAGGATTGATGCACTCCACCACGAATAACTACTTGAATGCTAAATTTTGAAATAGAATATAATAACTGAGCAATCTGTTAAGATGGTATTATTTGATTATGACTTTATGCATCTGTTACTTTGTGATAGAGTCGACTAGTGTTTTCGTAAAAGTTTCTATGTTTATGATTTAAGTTGGATGCTTAGTATAACTGTTTACGTTATTGTTAAATGTTAGAATCCCTTGTATGGATAACTATACAAAGAAGTTTATGTCAAAATTTAGAGTATTGACTTAGACTTTTAAATTGCTAATAAGTTGTTTTAGTAACTTTTTAAACTTACGTTGGGCTGAGGTGTTACAGTAAATCGTCGGAGGTGGTGACAATTTGGTGGCGGAGACGTGGATCGACGACGGTTGCCCACGGCCGGTTTTCGGATGAAGACGAAAACGGCAATTCGATGTTTCTTCGGAGAAGATGAGGAGCGCACCGCGTAGCTCACGAAAATGTGACCCCGACGGCGGTGACGGGACGGCTGAAGATGAACCGTAGGCGAAGAAAATGACGAAAGAAGCTTGTGGCGGCCGGCTCGGTTTCGACAGAAATTCGACAAAACTAAGCCAATCCGGGGACTACAACTTTAGGACTTTGGTGGAGGGACAAATGGCGAAGATTTTGACGCGAGGAGGAGGCCTTATATATGACCGGAGGAAGGAGATTTAGAGAGAGCCGGCGGCGCTGTCGCGTGATGAACTTGGACACCAGGAGTACGGCTCATGAACGATTGAAGACGATGAAGAGGTGGCAATGCGGGCCCACGGGACAGAAGAACAACGAAAAAAGAAAAGAAAAGGGCGCTGGTGCGGCTCCGGCTTCACACGCACAAAAGGAAACGGGAGGCGGGCCAAAAGGAGAAACAGGCCAAGGCGGGACAAAAAGGGATGGCGGGCTGGTTCGGTTGGCCCGGAAGAGGAGAAAAAACAACCGGTCCGACGAAGGCAAAAACGAAGCTGGGTTGGCTCACTCGCGCAAGGAAGAGAAAGGTGCGGGCCCAGGCTTGGCTGGACTTAAAGAAATGCGAAGGTGGGCCAAGGAAAAGAAATGAGCCTGAGAGGGAATTTCTGAGATTTAATCAGTTTTTCTTTTTAGAAAATAGTAGAAAATACAAATAGCAACTAGAAAATAGCAAATGCACTCGAAAAAATTCTAGAAAATATATCCAAGCACATAGAACTCAAATAAAATAGTTTTGACAATAGTTGGTGTTGAGATTATTCATATTAAATTATTGTTGACCTATGAAAATTCAGATAAAGCTTTAATTTTAGCAGAAAAATTCAAATGGTTATTTTTATTTTTAAAACTTCAAAAGCATACAAAATTTTTGAGATGTTACAGTAGATAAGGGGATCCTTGACTGGGTCAATTAAGGACCGAACGCTAGTGAATCATATATAAGCCTAAGCGTGCAACCACATGTTCGGTATAGGACGACTTTAGCTAATTAAGTCATCGAAGAGTAGCCTTGCATGTTGCTAAGCTATAGTAGTACAAGCATGACTGGGTAGGCTTGCTCAAAGGGGCCCCTTCACCGAGGCGTTGGGAACAAAGCTTGCCGATACAACGGTGAATGTCTCGCTTTGACGGGAGATACCCAGGATCGAAGTGAGGGTTGTCATTCATCGGGTTAGTGTAAGGCTAGGACTAGGTGATGTAAAGGCTTTATTACATGCTCTAGACTGTATATTATAATGTAGTATGCGGTGGCATCGACGGATGCCGAGCAAACTAGAGAATTTGTATACCGTGGGTAAAGTTGTACACTTCTGCAGAGTGTAAATTTATTTAAATAGTCATGCTCGTGGTCATAAGCATGCTTAGTGACGCCTCATCGGGTATAGTCTCTATTTTTGCAAAAAATGATTTTGTTGGGAAATGATGGGATGATTTATTTGTGTGAGTGTCATGTCTATAGCTAAGAATAAGATGTTGATCGCAGCCAAGGAGGGCTGTGATTTTGCTATTATTTGAGTTACATACTTGTATTTCAATATCGGTCAACTGCTTTTACAATTCCGTTGCAACTATTACATATGGGTATTACAAATAAAACTTGTTTAATGCTGAAAACAGCTTGTAGAGTAGAGTGTCATCTTTTGTTAACCTTGCATTTATAATTATGTTGTTATACATTACAAGTCTTGCTGAGTACAAAATGTACTCAATTTTGCTTAAATTATTGATCAGAATATGAGGATGAGCCGATTCCGGATGACGCCTTCTTCACTCCCGGTACCAGAGGGTACGGGGATGGGTTTTGCTAGGGTTTGGGTCTTGTTACTTGTTTGAGGGTTGGACGGACATACCACTGGACGTTTGCATTTAAGTTACTATGTTTTCCACTGCTACTTCTGATACTTGATTTTTTATTTGGCAGATCGGCCTTGTATTGTAAAATATGTAATCATTTAAGTTTATGTACCATATTTGCTTCATATTGTATGTAATTGTGTATGTTAATGTTGTGGATGTGTGTACTAGCCACTGATTATAGGACTAGTACGGTACACACACGAGGATTTCAAGTATTCAAGACCCAGGGTCTGATAGCGACAAAAGCATTTCATATTGTTTGGTGGGGTGAAAGGTTTCTGTCGCCAATTCAAATGACGACAGGGCCATTTCGCCTTTTGAAACTGCAACAGAAGCCTATTTTGTAATTTTATTAAATGAGTGTTTATTTATATAATTCTATTAAAAATGTATTATTTAAAATAAATTGAATAATATGTACATACTCGGTAGAGAGAGTACATAGCATATCCATTCTTTGCAAGTGCAACATAGCATATATATACACCTATGGTGGGTATCCATTCCAATTCCATGCCTTGCTTATCCATTCATTGCATCTAGTCACAATCGCACATATTGCTTATCCATTCTTTGCAAGTGCAACATAGCATATATAAACCCATATATTTAACAACATCGCAATCTCCCCAGCTTATTAGCTGCATCGCATGGTTTGCATTGGAGCCATGAAGACGAAACCACACGCCACCTGCGCCCTCCTCCTCGCCCTGCTGGACTGCTTCACGCGCCCGTGCCTCTCCTCCCTCTACAACCCCCCGCCCCCGGCCATGGCCTACCACGACGGCGCGGTGCTCGACGGCGTCGTGCCGGTGTCCGTGCTCTACTATGGCGCCTTCTCGTCGCACCAGAAGGCCGTCCTCGCTGACTTCCTGATCTCTCTCTTCCCCCGCGCCCGCCGGCACCAGCACGCGTTCGGCGCGCCGGTGGCAGAGGAGCCGCCGTCAGTGACCCGGCGGTGGGAGACCGTCGATCGGTACATGCAGAGGGCCGGCCGGGAGCGGACGCACGTGCTGCTGACCAGCCAGGTCTCCGACGAGGGGTGCTCGCTGGGAAAGCGCCTGTCCCGGGCCCAGGTCGAGCAGCTGGCGGCGCGGCTCCGCGTGGCGCCCGGGGGCGTGGCCGTCGTGCTCACGGCCGCCGACATCGCCGTGGACGGGTTCTACGCGAGCGCGTGCGGGCTGCACGGCTCAGCGGCTCCCGGCGGCGCCGTGCATGTTGGAGTTAATCCAGACTTCATCAACGTGTTGTCCGAGTCCTGTGGAGTGGTGGCGTAGTGTGCGTTGAGTTCTGTTAAGTCGGATCGTGGGTTTGCACGTTCCTTGTTTTTAGTCAGAGTTTGTTTGCTCTGTTTTGTCTTCTTCAGTTACTGTAGCTTGTAAGTTAAGTATCGAGTTTTCAGAGTTCAGAGAATACAGAGAAAAACTGCCCCAAAACTGAGTGTGCGTGTCTTCCTGTTTCTGTGTTTGTTCTTGCGTGTGTAATCTGGGATCACATTCCACACGTGGTATCAGAGCCAAACGCACAAGAACATGCAGAAGGAAGATGGTTCGAGCGGCTCCAGCGGCAAGGAGCTGCCACTCGCACTGCCGGTCATGGAGAGGACGTCGGCTAGGGAGGGCTCCGTTTCTCTGCAGTATCCCATGCTTTCTCGCAACAACTACGCAGCTTGGGCCATCAAGATGAGGGTCTACATGGAAGCGCAAGGCGTCTGGGATGCCATCGAGCCCGCGGCCGGTGTGGCCGTGGAATTCAGGAGGGATAAAATGGCATTGGCGGCCATTTATCGCGATTCTCGAGGACTCACCGCGCTAGTTGCCGAGAGAGGACGGCGAAGGAAGCGTGGGAAACTCTAAGAACCATGCATCTTGGGGCTGACCGAGTGAAGAAAGCAAGAGTACAAACTCTGAAAACTGAGTTTGATGCTCTTCGGATGAAAGACAACGAGAATATCGACGATTTTGGTATGAAATTCACTGCCCCAACAAGATCCGGTCTCTTGGTGATAGGATGGAGGAGGCGATGTTGTGAGTAAGCTACCCGGCAAAGGTCGGAAAGTTCCTCTGTCGCCTCGACGATCGAGCGCTTCGAGACATTGACAACATGTCTGGAAGAAGCTCTTGGCGCCTCAAGGCCCATGAGGAACGCATCAACATTCTTAACGATGTCGGTGACTCAGATCTCCCGCTCACTCGGGAAGAGTGGATGGCGAAGATGAAGAAAGGAGGAGGTGAATCCTCCTGACGCCAAGGTACGCGACGGAACAAATGCTCGCCGTGGCCGTGGCCGGGACATGGTCGTGGCGCGGCAACAACAAGGAGGCCGCGATGGCCATGTTTCTCACCAGAGGGTGAGGAAGTCGTGGTCCTTCGCGAACGCGACAAAAGCAAGGTGAAGTGTTACAACCGTGACATTTACGCCACTATGCCTCCGAGTGTCAGAACCCCGCCGCAATCGTGAGGAAGCAAACCTCACGTGTGCGCAGGAGGATCACCGGCAGTGTTGATGGCCATCTGTGGAGGAGTCGCATAAAGCGCCTGTTGAATGAAGATGATGCCGCACGGATTTGGTCCTGGCAACCTGAATCAAGCCGTGGTATCTCGACAATGGGGCGAGTAACCACATGACCGTGAAAGATCAAGATTTCATGAACTTGATGAAAAAATCTGTGGCCAAGTGCGATTTGGAGATGGCTCTACGGTCCAGATAAAGGGGAAAGGGTCAGTGCTTCTAAAGTGCAAGAATGGTGAGCACCGGCTGCTTTCCGAGGTGTACTTCATCCCGAGCCTACTGAGTAACATCCTCACCTCTGACACCGGCCAAGAAGGAAGCAAGGTGAAGCCGCATGGTGCATATCTCAGGGTGTATGATGTATGGTGTATTGTTGATTAAGGTCGAGCGCTCACAACCGGCTGTATAAGGTTTCACTTGAGACATGCAAGCCAATTTGCCTGGCTGCAAGTTTAGTGGAACCAGCATGGTTGTGGCACACGCGACTCGGTCATCTGAACTTCCAAGCAATGAAGACGCTGGCTGAGAAGGAGATGGCGATAGGAGTGCCAAGGATTCAACACCCCACGCAGCTGTGTGATAGTTGCATGGTCGCCAAGCAAACTTGGTTTCCCTTCCCAGCTCAAGCAATGTACCGAGCAGATGAACCACTTCAATTGGTGCACACCGACTTGTGTGGTCCTATCACACCTCAAACCAAATACTGGTAACACATACTTCATGCTTCTAGTAGATGACTTTAGCAGGATGATGTGGATTTATGTGCTAAAATGCAAGAGTGATGCACCTACTGCATTCAAGAAGTTCCAAGCTTTGGTGGAGAACCAAAGTGAGCACAAATTGAAAGTTCTCGTGTCGACCAGTGGAGGGGAATTTCTATCTCATCAATTTGCGGCCTTTGTGCGGTGAAGAAGGTGTGGCTCGGCACCTCACGGCCCATATACTCCTCAACAGAATGGGGTGGTAGAGAGAAGAAACCGTTCGGTGATGGACATGGCAAGAAGCTTGCTCAAATCAATGATGTTGCCTGGGTGGCTATGGGGAGAGGCAGTCCGACACTCGGTATACATTCTGAATCGAGTGCCGACTAGAGCTCTCAATCATAAAACACCTTATGAAGCATGGACAGCAGAAACCGAACTGAGCACCCGAGAGTGTTCGGTTGTGTTGGGCATGTCAAGGTGCCAAGTGTTCACACAAAGAAACTAGATGACCGAAGCAAGTTAATGATTCACTTGGGAGTGGATGAAGGATGCAAAGCCTACCGCATGTATGATCCTAGTACTGGGAAGATACATGTTAGTAGAGATGTGCATTTCGAAGAACAAAGGAGGTGGCAGTGGGATGAGACTGTGAACCACAATGAGCAAACATGGTATACTTTCACGGTTGATGATGTTGCAGGTGAATATGTCAATCAGCAGGAGCAGGGAGGTGGGGAGGAACAGGAGCATGTTCCATCCTCACCTGCACTCACCTCATCGCCAGAGCATGCACATGGCTCGCTCACGGCGGCACCGGCTACTCCAACGACATCTACCTCACCATCAACGCCCACCTCAACAATTCCTTCGACCACCAGCTCCGGTTCGTCGGGGACATCAAGTACTGGTGCGGTCTGCACTAGTACAGGAGCATCATCACCGAGTGGAGGCACTATGTCATCTTCTGAGGAGATGCCAAGGAAGTTGCGGTCTCTGCCTGATATATATGCAGGGACAGAGGAGGTACATCTAAATCCAGAGGAATTGTACCTCCTAGCTGCTGATGAACCTACTTGTTATCGTGAAGCAGCCGGAGATAGAGAATGGGAAGATGCAATGCGTCAAGAGATCCAAGCCATAGAGAAGAACAAGACTTGGTGCTTGACTGAACTGCCACCCGGTTATAAGCCCATTGGTGTTAAGTGGGTTTATAAGTTGAAGAAAGATCCAGAGGGCAGGCTCATCAAGCACAAAGCTAGGTTGGTTGCAAAGGGGTATGTGCAACAGCATGGAATTGACTTTGAGGAGGTGTTTGCACCGGTAGCCAGAATGGAAACCGTGCGATTGTTGTTGGCTTTGGCTGCACAGCAAGGTTGGCAACTACATCACTTAGATGTCAAATCAGCTTTTCTGAATGGTGATATTCAGGAAGAAGTGTATGTTTCTCAACCAGAAGGCTTTGTGGTGAGAGGACAAGAGTTGAAGGTTTACAAGCTAGCTAAAGCACTCTATGGCCTCGATGTGCACCAAGGGCCTGAATGTCCTAAGCAGACAAGTCCAAAGAGCTCGGTTTTGAGAAATGTCCTCATGAGCAGCCAGCTTACAAGAGATGCAATGCAGATGAAACTCTTGTAGTTGGGGTCTATGTTGATGACTTGATTGTCACCGAACAAGTGATAAAGAAATTGCTCAATTCAAGTTGCAGATGAGAATGAATTTGAGATGAGCAACCTTGGTCTTCTCATACTATCCGGGCATAGAGGTGGAGCAGAAAAGAAATTGCATTACCTTGAAGCAATCAAGTTATGCAAGAAAGATACTTCAATTGGTCGGTATGAGTGATCGCAATGCAAAGACTATATCCAATGGAGTCAAAGCTCAAGTGTGCAAAGATGAAGTGGGTGAAGCGAAGAACTCAACTCGATGCAGACGGTTGATTGGGAGTTTGAGGTATTTGACTCACACTCGCCGCACCTTACTTACTCAAGAGGAATTGCGGTAGATATATGGAGAATCCAAAGCAGTCCCATGCTCAAGCGATCAAGCACATTATGAGGTATGTAAAGGGTACCGTGGACTTTGGATTGCAATATTCAAAGGGAAAAGATGAGAGATTGATCGGGTTTAGTGACGGCAATCTTGTCGGTGACATTGACGATAGAAGAAGCACCAATGGTTGGTTTTCTATCTTGGTGGAAATGTGATAGCTTGGGGATCACAAAAGCAAAGTCTGCTCTCTCTTCGTGTGAAGTCGAGTTCATGGCGCAGCAGCGCAAGATGCCAAGTCGTGTGGTTGAAAGGTCTCGTTGAGTGATATAATAGGTCACAACCGAATCGTGACCATCTTTGTTGACAACAAATCAGCTATTGCATTAGTGAAGAATCCAGCTTTCCATGGAAGAAGCAAACACATAGATACAAAGTTTCACTTCATACGAGAATGTGTTGAGAAGAAGCTGATTATTATTGAGCATGTTAGCACCGAGAATCGCAGTGCGATATCCCGACAAAGGCTCTCGGAAAAATCAAATTTGGAGAGATGAGGAGTGTTGGGTGTCGGAGCATCGGGTGATGAAGTCGTTTAGGAGGTGAATGTTGGAGTTAATCCGGACTTCATCAACGTGTTGTCCGAGTCCCGTGGAGTGGTGGCGTAGTGTGCGTTGAGTTCATTAAGTCGGATCGTGGGTTTGCACGTTCCTTGTTTTTAGTCGCAGTTTGTTTGCTCTGCTTTGTCTTCTTCGCCATCGTAGCTTGTAAGTTAAGTATCGAGTTTTGAGTTCGTGAGAATACAGAGAAAACGCCCAAAACCGAGTGTGCGTGTCTTCTCGCTTTCGTGTTTGTTCTTGCGTGTAATCGGGATCACATTCCACGTGCACGTGTGGGTGGGCGACGCGGCCGTGCAGTGCCCCGGCCGGTGCGCGTGGCCGTTCCACTCCGTGGACGGGTACGCCTACCCCGACGCGGCGTCGGCGGGGCCCCGGCACCACGGGCGCGACGAGACGCTCCACACGCCGAACGGCGACGTCGGCGTGGACGGCATGGTGATCAACCTGGCGGCGCTGCTGGCCGGCGAGGTGACGAACCCGTACGGGCGCGGGTACTTCCAGGGCGACGCGGGCGCACCGGTGGAGGTGGGCGGGGCGTGCCCGGGCGTCTACGGCCGCAGCGTCTAACCCGGCGCCGTGAGGCTGGACACGGCCACCGGCGCCGGGTACAACGTGGTGGGCAGGAACGGCAGGAAGTGTTAGAATTAACCTTGTCATTAGTATCTTTGTTTTGGCATGCATTTAGTTTGCATGTGGCTAGAAGGTGCATGCGTCTCTAGGATCGGCCGCCCGGTTGGTTCATGGATGGTTTGATGCTCTGGTGGGAGCCTGAGCCTCTCTGTTAGTCTCTGAGTTAGTGGTCTGCATGCAGTTGGCGCAAGAATTAGTTGGGTACGTGAGCTAGTGAGTAACCGCATGTGTGCCTGCACGTTGTGAGTAGTTAGCTTGCATGTAGGTGAGTACTTGGTCACCCTGGCTTGTAGGAGCATGAATTTGCTACCTGCAGTGCTCGGTCAAGTCAGTGGAGAAAGATTTGTGGAGTTTGTTTAGAACGTGTGTTAGTGGCGGAAGAGTAGCTAGTCGACAGAGGAGGTAGTGCATGTTAGTTACAGCATACATCTCTTATCCTGTATAAGTAGCACTTGACATGAATAGAAAAGTTGAGTTGGTTGGAGTAAGTCCGCTGCTCCCATGCGTGTGTATGTGAGTTCATTACATGCGTGTGTATATATCTCTGTGATAGAGATTGAGAGATGGGAGTTGAGAGATTCAATTCCAACAATTGGTATCAGAGCGTGGTTTGATCCTGAGGAGATGTCCAAGGTGATGCTGCCCGACGGCGACTTGACGACAACGATGGTCCATGTGAGATGGAGGCCGCCGGCGTCCGGTGCTATGTCGAGGAGCGGCGACACCAGCGACATGGCGACGTCGAGGCTTGCAGTGAGAGGCCACGGTGGCATCAAGGTGCTGCGTTGATGCGGTGGAGACCACGAACGGTGGTGGGAGGCCACGTTCGTGGAGGTGGCCTTGTGAGGCCGCTATGAGAAGACAGTCGGCGCGATGCCGATGGTGTTGTGCATGGCCATGAGGAGGTGGCTATGCGCAAGAGCCGCGTGGAGGCGGCATGACGCGGAGGAGGGATCTGTTGGTGGCGTGAGGCCACAACGGTGTCTTGCTCATGCTTGAAGTTGTATACGGCGGCGACGTGTGGTCGTCAGCAGACGTGCATGAAAGGCGGTGTGAGGCTGCCGGGAGAAGTCGGTGTGAGACCGCAATGATAGCGGTGCGATGCCGCTAGAAGAAAGTCGCTGCGTGCGGCAAGACGATGTGGGTGATCCGCATCGACGAATTGACATGACAAGATTAAGGAGGTGAATGTTAGAATTAACCTTGTCATTAGTATCTTTGTTTTGGCATGCATTTAGTTTGCATGTGGCTAGAAGGTGCATGCGTCTCTCGGATCGGCCGCCCGGTTGGTTCATGGATGGTTTGATGCTCTGGTGGGAGCCTGAGCCTCTCTGTTAGTCTCTGAGTTAGTGGTATGCATGCAGTTGGCGCAAGAATTAGTTGGGTACGTGAGCTAGTGAGTAACCGCATGTGTGCTTGCACGTTGTGAGTAGTTAGCTTGCATGTAGGTGAGTACTTGGTCACCCTGGCTTGTAGGAGCATGAATTGGCTACCTGCAGTGCTCGGTCAAGTCAGTGGAGAAAGATTTGTGGAGTTTGTTTAGAACGTGTGTTAGTGGCGGAAGAGTAGCTAGTCGACAGAGGAGGTAGTGCATGTTAGTTACAGCATACATCTCTTATCCTGTATAAGTAGCACTTGACATGAATAGAAAAGTTGAGTTGGTTGGAGTAAGTCCGCTGCTCCCATACGTGTGTATGTGAGTTCATTACATGCGTGTGTATATATCTCTGTGATAGAGATTGAGAGATGGGAGTTGAGAGATTCAATTCCAACAGGAAGTACCTCGTGGCGGCGTTGGTCGACCCCGCCAACTACTCCTGCCTCATCATGAGCTAGCCCCAATGGCGGATCCAGGATTTTTAAAATGGGTGTTCGAAGTTATAAACATGTTGTGGGATGTAAAACATAAATATTTATAATCATAACATAAAAAATAACAAAGTTCAAATTGTTCTTACTAGAGACAATATGTCAAATAATTTATAGAAATTACATAAATAATTGGACATTTAAGACAAAATAACCTTCTCTTTTATCTAACAACTGAAGCTACACATCTATTGAACTATATAGAATAATTTTCTCTTTTATCTAACAACTAAAGCTACACAAGCTATAAAATAATTGGACATTTGGACAGAATAATCTTCTCTTTTATCCACTAACATATACATACAACTATTGAACTATACAAGCTATGAAGCTAATAAATATCAATCAATGATTCAATACCAATATGAATATCTGAGTCAACTACAAGTTTTTCAATGCCAATATGAATACTACAAGTTTACCTCCTTGCTTCTTCTCTCCCCTCACTTTCCTCTTTGCCTTTATCTCAATCCTTCGGTCCTTCTTATTGCTCCAGCCGAACTCCCAACTCCCCATCCATCTTCTTCTTCTTGCTTTTCTTTTCCCCCAATGCTATTTCTTCTCTCGTCCGGCCCGGCGCCATGGGTGCTTCCTCCTGCCTGGCTCGGTGGCTCCCCTCCGGCCCGGCGCGGCCTCCGGCGCGCCCACGCTCGCCTCCCTGGTACCAGAGCTGCGCGCCACCGGCGGCTCCTCCCGCGCAGCTTGCCCGCTCGGCGGCTCGGCCCCGGCTCTAAGGCGGCACCTCCCCATCCGCACGCCGCGCCGCCGACTTGGTCGGCCACGGGACTGGATCACCGAGGTGCAGGCGGTGGAGCCGGCCCGAGTAGGAGGCGACGACCGCGAGACGAGACGACTGACGAGGCAAGAAACCAACCGAGGAGGCGAGGAGCTCACCTTGACCTCGCCGCGTGCCGCGGCCGCTCCTTGCGCCGGTGCTGGTGGCTGGTGGTCCTGCTCAGCCTCAGCGTTACCGCGCGCCGTAGGGCTTCCCTCCCTTTGCTGCGCGTCGTGCGAGGCACCCTCCATCCCCGGCTCTGGCATCGGCGGCTCGGTGCTCACGGGCTCATGGCTCACCCCTGCCCTGCGTCGTCGCCACGCCGTCGCTTCGCCGCCGCCACAGAGCGAGAAGAGAGGGGCGAGAGGCGCTTGGGGTCTTGGGGATTTCACGAAGGGTAGGGGATGCATTGGGCGTGAGGCGCTCAGCCGCTTGGGTTAGGCCGTGGACCCGTGGTGGTGTGGTGGGCTTTGCTGGTGGCCTGGTGCGGCGTGGGGGTCAGCTGTGTGCGCTGCGCAATTGGAGCGATGGGAGGAGTCGCTGTGCAGTGTACATCTGTACACCCATGTTCTTATACTAGATCCGCCCCTGACTAGCCGAACCATAAACCGAACAATCTTGAGTCCGGTTTGATTTGGTTGTGACTTGGAATGCTTGCTTGCTTGTAGGCGTGATCAATCTAAATTGTAACATTGGCATATAGGTGTCGCGTGATGCACGCGATGCACAGCTATACACAGTGAACTTGTAAGGATGATACATATACAAGAAAATTATTTCGCCTTGGGTAGGTCATATATATGATGGCAGCACAAGTGCTTCTGCTTGGGTCCATATATAAAGATGTAACTACGGTTAAATAATGCCCCTTGATCAACATGAAGATGAAACCAGCACACCATGAATATTGAATAGACATTTGAAGCTAGCTAATGTATCAAAAATTTATATGTTACCGTCCGATAAGTTGATCGACAATTCAAATATGAAATGTGCTAAAGGATGAACATGCGAAAGAACTCATGTAGCCTACAACCAAGAAAAAGTAATCCAGCAGAGCTGAGAACAACCGCAGCTAAGGGTTTTGTGTTCCCTCAGCTAAAGATTACTTGTTCTATCAGACTACCACATTACAGTTCAAAGTCCTGACGCAAACATCCACAATAAGAATATTGCAGAAGTTTCTCAGGTGGAATGGGTTGACATGACGCACTTTAATCAGGAATAAGGGCGATTTCGAGGTTGCCTTCTGAATCTTGGCACGTTCCTGAAGCACAAACAAACAATATGTCAAAATCAGAACTATAGGAACTGACCACCTATCATACTAGCTTGAATTACATCGCACAGTCATTAGTAAGCTAGTTTTAAAAAAAGAACAAGGGCAAAAAAAAATGCACCACAGTTACCTTTATCAAGGGAATCAGGTGTCTAAAGATCAAGATCATCCCACAAACTAATTGACAGTTCACCTGAACAGTAAACGAGGAGATAGCGTCTCACTGATAACACACTAGATAGCACAATGAGAGGTAAGAAAATAGAAGAAATAAAAAAATACCTCCATACCTAAAACTGCAAAAATGCAAATCACCCCAGATCATTTTCAAATGATAGAACTCCCCATAGATTGAACTTCTTACCCGTACCCTAGTGAGAGGCAAAATACATAGGCATGTATGGCCTCCTAGGGAAGCCCATATATGGATTGAAGCATTGTGGTCGAAACTGCTTCATTCCAGGGATGTTAGTCCATTTTGGTGATACCTACAAAACAGCATTTATACACAAAAAACTTGACTAAATAACTCACTAATAGACATGTGAGAAAGATCAAATTGATTACTTTTATTTAGCAACCATGCAGTTCAGCTTCATTAGCTGGAGCACCATTTGAACAATCTCAGGCTCTAGAAACTCCGCATATGCAAAACCTTTGGTTGGCCACATTTTTCTGTCAGAATTGTGACCCTGTTCGCAGTTCCACAAGAAATGTCGCTGCACTTCTGGAGTGCAAGCATAATCCACCTGCATCATTTGCATATTCATCGAGTCAGGTCCGCAGCTCCCAGCTTTACGAATTTTTACATATACAAAGCCCCTATTTGCTTGTAGATTAGTTTTGTCAGTTCATTTGCGAGCAGGTGATTTGCCAGCAGCCGGGTGTGTTCCTGCATGTTAGTTGACAACTACATGGATTGAATTACAGACCATCATCCTTGTTCCTACACATTGACCATCATCCTTGCAGACCATCATGCCATGTGTGCATCGCTTACAGAATAGTAAGTCCACAAAAGGTACACAGGACAAAACATTGCAGGAAAAACATTTAACTTACAAGTAAAAAAGAACACCCATGGAAGAAATAAACAATAAGATGGACAAAAAAACTTAGATGCCATACAGATATATTTATGAGTGGGTGATTTTCTGAATGAAATGCATATAGTAAACGATTTTTTTATAAAAAAAAATACTCACATTAGATAAAATATAACGATTAAGAGTTGCAACATCTGCATAGAGTAATCGATTTTTTTAAAAAAAAAATCACATTAGATAAAATACAACGATTAACAGTTGCTACATCTGCATAGGGTACTCAATTTTTTGTTAAAAAAATCACATTACCCACAAAATCTTGGGAATCAACCTCCTCCAGACTAGATTGATTTGTTGCTGCAGGATCTGTTCTGACCAATTACGTGGAATGGAATCAAGCTTGCTTATTGGAATGCAATTAACAAAGCTATTGCTTAGTCAAATGGGGTTAGCAATGTTATGAATAGTGCTTGTATTCAATATGAGGCCAATGGGCCAGTATATATACACAAATACATATGGTAAATATGCAAAGAACCCCTTATAACAATGGGGAATAACACATGTACATATACATCTCTAACACCCCCCCTCAAACTCATGGTGGATCAACAACACCGAGTTTGGAGAGGTAGAAACCATCTTGAGCTCGAGTGCGGGCCTTCGTGAAGAAATCCGCTATTTGAGCTCGGAAGGCACATCTTGGAGAGCAATCACCGATCATGCACACAAGACCGCATAAAGGAAGCATCAACACCAATATGCTTGGTAAGCTCATGCTTCACGAGGTCACGCACATCGATAGCACCTGTCTTTGTCGGACAAGAGTGGAGTCGGTGTAGTGACGTAACACCAAAATCCTCAAGTAACCACCGTAGCCAAGTAATCTCTGCCGTCAAGAGAGCCATAGCACGTAACTCGGCCTCTGCGCTCGAGCGGGACATCGCGATCTGTTTCTTCGTCTTCCGTGCAATGAGAGAACCACCAAGAAAAACACGATGGCGTGAGATAGACCGCGATCGGAGGATCGCCGCCCAAGTAGCATCCGAATAAGCTGAAGGCAGAACGAGTGGAGTTTGGAAAGAAAAGACGGCGAGAGATAGTTCCACGAAGGTATCGCGAACTCGAAGAAGGTGGGTAGTGGACACGAGTGGGAGCGATCTGAACCGACTCGAATGTGGATGGATAAGTGATGTCCGGGCGAGTAACAACAAGATAGACAAGACTCCCAACAAGATGACGATAGCGAGTCGGATCGTAAAGAGGCTCGCCATCGAGAGTCGGAGGTGAACATTGAGCTCCATGGGAGTCTCAACGATCTGTGATCGATGAGAGAGGCACGATCAAGAAGATCTGAATATACTTCTCTTGAGACATAAAGAAACCATCCGGAGTGGAAGTAACCTCAATCCCAAGGAAGTAACGAGAGACCAAGATCAGACATAAGCGCTCGCCACTAAGGCGAGCCTTGACAAAGACAATGTACTCGGAATCATCGCGGTAATGATCATGTCATCAACATACGTAAGAAGAAGAGTCCACCACGAGGCGAGTGTGGACAAAAGCGCAGGATCATGATCACTAGCCGAAAAGCCGCCAGCAGTGACTACAGAGGAGAAGCGCTCAAACCAAGCACGAGGGCTTGCTTAAGGCCATAGAGAGCGGCGAGCGCGGCAGCACCATGCCCTCGAGAAGAATACCCGGTGGCGGATGCATGTAGACCTCCTCACGCAACTCGCCATTAAGAAAGGCATTCTTGACATCAAGCCGAAAGCAGACGATGGCGGACGACGCCACCAAAGAAGAGTCGCGAACGGTGGTCATGTGGGCCACGAGGCAAAAGTCTCGTCGTAGTCAACACCATGCTTCTGAAGCCACGAGCAACAAGACGCGCCTTATAGCGCTCAAGAGCCATCGAGCGAGTCTTAATCTTATAGACCCACTTACACGATGGGGCGAGTGAGATGGAAAAGGAACAAGATCCCAAGTACAAATGCGCTCGAGGGCAGCAAGCTCCTCGGCCATGGCAAGTCGCCACTCGGGGTGAGTAAGACATCCGGTGGGAGACAGGCTCACGAGTAGCCGCACGGCAAAGCAAAACAGGCAGAGGCCGAATCGATCGGCGATCGCGGAGCGTGGCGAGGAGAAGATGACCCATCGGGAAGATGGAGCATCGAGAAGAAGATGGAACATCGGAGAAGATGACTCATCGGAAATATTCTCAATACGAGGTCGACGAGTGTAGGCGATAGTGGGAGGAGCACGGGAGTCGTAGGAGGCGACACAGCGTGCAACAACGGCGGAGAGGCCACGGGGAATATGTGGAGACTCGGTGGGGCAATGGGCGAGGCAAAGCAGATATAGGAGTATCCGGAAAGGTCAAGAAAGACAGAGACTCCACAGAGGAAGCGAAGAGAGGCGGGGCGTGGGTAGAATGGGCGAGACTCGTCGAAAGTCACATCCCGAGAAACCGTGATCCGACGACCAACGAGATCCCAAAGACCGATAGCCCTTGTGCTCGCGACGCGTACCCCGAAAGACACACTCAACGGTGGAGGTCGGTTTGGTGCGTTCTCGAGGCGAGGAGAACGTAGCAAACACACCAAACATATGAAGAGCGAGTAGTCGGAAGAAGACCACGAGACGCGCAGCGTGGATCGCACCCTTAAGAGCGTAAGAGGTCGATGTTGGCGAGATAGGTGGCGATGGAAACGACCTCGGCCCAAAAGTGAGGTGGAATGGAGGCGCGATCATCGAGCACGAGCCGTCTCAAGGAGGTGACGATGCTTGCGCTCGGCGACACCATTCGAGCATGAGCACCGGGACAAGAAAGCGGCGAGTGCCACGCTCGCCAAAGGAAGGCTGCGTGGGTGACGAGAGAGGTACTCGCCACGGAGAATCGGACGAAGACACGAATAGGAGTGGAGAACTGTGTGTATCATAGTGGCAAATTGTTTATAGATAGGCAAGGCCTCACTACGAGAAGACATGAAATATATCCAAGTGTGGCGAGAGAAATCATCTATAAAAATAATATAATAACGATGACCCCTTTCAAGCGAAGGAGCTAGACCCCAAACATCCGAGTGAACAAGATCAAAGGACGCCGAGACACGGTCTCACTATGAGGATAAGGAAGTTGAATCATTTACCTAACGTACAACCACGACAATCTAAAGACCGTCTCTGAGACAGACCCGAAGACCACGGCGAACTAAGGGCGACAGGGCGAGAGCCACATAGATGGCCAAGACGGTGATGCCACCTGCTGAAAGCCGGTGAAGCGAAGTGGCGGCGGAGAGAGCGGCAATGATGGTGGCGCGTGGAAGGAAGGTGAAGCGATCAAGCTCCCAAAGACGCCGTGAGTCAAGGCGCCGAGGCCGAACCAACCGAGCTCCGTGCGGCGGTCCTGAATACAACAAGAGTCGAGTCGAGAATGACCCGACAACCAAGATCGATGTCTGCCACAGAAAGAAGGCGCATGGTAAGACGAGGAACATAAGCAAATGAAGGAATATGAAAAGATGAGTTGCTAAGAGGGCCTCGACTGCAGACGAAAGAGATGTACCATCGGTAAGAACACCGAGGAGAATCAAGGGTGTAATGAAAGACAGAGTGGAAGGATCGAAGTCATGTGAAAAGATGCTCGAATCAAGAATCCACGGGAGGTACCGATCGTAGAAGGTGGTCTCTCGATTCAGAAGAGTCGATGGCGAGCTGCAGAACTGCCGAGGAGAACAACCCGGCAGCAAGCGTCGAAGTCCGGCTATCTCTGCTCGATGAGAGAAATCGCTAAAGAAGTCGATGTAGAAGCACCGCAGCAGTGCTAGTAGAACGGCGGCGAAAGATGTCGCCGCTTCTTATAGCACTGGGACTCAATGTGGCCGACCTTATTGCGGTAGGAGCAATGAGGACGCGACCACCGCCGGATGGGCGCCGCCACCACACATGTGGCCACGGAGGAGGCGATGTCAGCGTGCGTGGAGCCGCTTGGTGTAGCAGTGGCGGCGGCGAGCACGGAGGAGTGGTAGCGAGCCGGCACCACTCGGCGAGTCTCTCCGCACGTATCTCGATAAGAGCCTCCGGAGAGTGACACGAGGTGGCGTGCAAGGAGCGGACGCGCGCCATTGCTCAAACTTCGGACGGCGAGTAAGGAACTCGTAGATCCGCCAAACTCGGATCGGACGTATATAGCAAAGATCGGCAGCGAAGCGGCGGCCCGGTCCGAGAGAGTCGGTGACGCCGCAACGAGCTCGAGCGTAAAGGCGTCAACGATAGCATCACCTGCTGAAGAGAGTGCTCTGGCGGACCACGGGCGGTGAGAGCATCACCGAGGGCTCGTAAGCGGCGAAAGGTGAGTCCACATCCAAATGCAGATAGTCCCACAACCTCGAAGAGAACCGAGGCCGGATATCGGCGATGAGGACGCAGGCGGCCCAGCGTCGTCGTCGTACCACCGAGTGTAGGCGGTCGCGATCCTTGTAGAAGTCGAGCCTCTGGTAGGCGAGATAGCCTCATCATCGCCAAGCGGGCGGTCTCAGCAGCAACCTTGTTTACTTTGTTGAGAACTGATGGAAACAGCGTCGGCTCCGTCGGAGGTGTAGGCAAGCGGACGGTAACATCGCCGAAGGGCGCCCAGAGACGAAGACCACGCATGTGGATGCGCATGTGAGACACGAAGTCGGTGTAATTAACACCATCGAAGATCACCGCAACGAGGAGGAAACGGTACCCATTGGTAGCGGCTGGGCGGCGCGCGACCAAGACAACGAAGTCTAACAGCGGCGCCGACGGCGCGCGGTTAAACGGCGTTTTTTTTTTTTTTTGGGCCTCTTTAGACAAAAAGGCGAGGCTTACTTGGCTCGCTGCGAGACAAACACCCGTCTGCTAGGGTTGCTCAGCAGCGGCGGCGGCGCGGGCGAGCGCGAAGCGGGGCGCGGCGCCGGAAGCGGCGCGGCCAGCGAGCGTCGCGCGCGTCGTCTCAAGCAACGGCAGCGCGCGTGAAAGCTATAAGCGGCGGCAGCGTCCGGTAAGGCGGCGGCGCGGCGTCGCGGCGGCAACGGCGGCGTCGTCGAAGGCAACAGCGCGCCGGAGAAGACTGGCGCCACGAAGAAGAAGTCCGGATCGTCTTGGATCGCGACAGCCGAAGCCGACGCCGACGGCGCGCGTCGAAGACCGGCGTCGTCGAGCGGCCGGCGTCGGGCGTGGGAAAGGTGAAGATGAGGCGGCGCGCACCAGGGAGGCGGCGGCGCCGCGCGGTAGGCGCGCGACGGCGCGAGGCCGGCGGCAACGATGGAGGGAGGCACACGGAGTCGGCGACGGTGGTGCGGTCGACGACGGCGCGCGAAATTCTAGGTAAGCCAAAACCCTAGTTTTGGCTCACGATCCATGTTATGAATAGTGCTTGTATTCAATATGAGGCCAATGGGCCAGTATATATACACAAATACATATGGTAAATATGCAAAGAACCCCTTATAACAATGGGGAATAACACATGTACATATACATCTCTAACAAGCAACACAGTATAAGTGGCAGTGAGATAGGTTCGAGTCAGTCAACAAACTAATCCATCTGGATCTTCGTGTGAACTTTCTTGATCCAAAGTTTTATTTCCACTTTTTAATTAAGTAACCTTTCAAGTTCACATTATAGGGGTGTATATTACCCAGTCCAACCATATTGGTTACATTGGCTTTAACAAAGCTCTAGTCATTTCTCAATTTATCAGCAATGTTTGTTTCCTTTTTCCAATGTAGCATACGAACAAAGTAAAAACATCACAAAGCCCCAATTGTGACAAGATATTTGTCAAATGCCATATTGGACAAATTCAAAATAATCAGAAACTAAGTTTCTTGGCTCAGCAGTAGTTATTTATTTTACAAAGCTAAATGTCACATTGAATTTTTTACTTAGGGCCAGTTTAGTAGTTTTGTCACCTTAGCAAAATGTTTTCTAGTTCTGCTGAACAAGGTCATTTGCTTGTTATAATCCAATGCTAACTTTTGGATGCAATCTAGCCTATTTGGGCCAAGCTGACTCTCCCACACAGTTAAGGTTCGAGAAAGTGGCACATTCATATCATATACCTCTTAATTAGCTCCAAGGTCAAAAGTAATCTATCTGAATAGCCAGTGTAGCCTAGTAAACATATGTCAAGATGAGCTAGTTTGCTCAATGAGGAAAGACATGATAAAATGTCAGATATGCATATAGCTTAGGGTGTTCTTTGTATATTGCCCCACCATGTACATGATATATTGGCCTTTTGCCCATTGGATTAGACAGACATGGTTATTCCAACATAGTATCAGAGCCCATGGAAACCATAACCCTAAATTCCACTCCCACCTGACTGCCGCCGCCGTCACCACCGCCCGAGACCTGCCGCGGGCGCCCTCTGCCTCACGTGTGCTCTCTACTGTGTGCCAAAGGAGCTCTCGCCGCCGGATCTCGTCGTGCCGACGCCAGATCTGCGCCTCCCTCAAGCCAGATCCCATTGCCCCGAGCCCCCGACGTTCCTCGTGCGCCCTCCTCTGATTTCGTCCTGCCGCCGCGTGCCGGCTCTGTCTTCACCGTGCTGCTGCCAGTATTCCCCTAGATGCTAGGCGCTAGGTGCTAGTCGAGCGGTGCTAGTCGAGCGGGAGACCAGCGCCTAATCGCCGCCTAGGCGGGCGGGATGCGCCTAGCGCCTAGGCGGGCGCCTAGGGAAACACTGGCGGCCGCGCCGCCGGCTTTGCTTCTTCACGCCACGCCGCCAGTCTTGCCTCCTCCCGGCGACGCGCCGCTCGTTGCCGCCAGAGCGCACAACGCCGCCCGGAGCTCGCGCCGCTCTCAAACTCCTCTGTTCCTCCCGAGCGCGCCAACGCCCGAAGCTCCCAAGCGTGCCGCCGCCCGAAGCTCCTGTCGCCACCGGCGCTCATGCCGCCAAAGCTTGCCCCTTCTCCGCTCCGTGCCGAGCAGAGCGGAGTCAGTTCTGCTCCAGAGCTCCGGATCACGACGCCCGAGCCACCCCAACCTCGATCCACTGCAGCCACCCCTCCGGATCGCTCCTGTGACGCTCGATGGCTTCCGTCGGCGGCTCCTTCGCCATAACACCGCAAATCTTGTTACCGCCGGTGCCGCACCTTTCGGTGCCAGTGGTAGCATACCCGTATGTCGTGCGCCCGTCGCCCTTGTTCCTAGTTAGCACAGCCGCTGCCCCTGACTCGGGCCACCACCGTCGTCCCGATTTTAGGCGCGGCCGCGCCCTGCTGTGCCGTGGTCGCCGCCGCCTTCAGACGCCACCGCCGCCGATCTCGGACACGATGCGCTGTCGCCGCTCACGCCTCGAGCCGCCGCCGTCGTCGCTCTCGCCTCGAGCCGCGCCACCGCCCCTGCCTCGGACCGTCGCCGCCGCCCCTACCTCAAGCTGCCGTTATAGCCTCGTGCCACCGCCACCCCCTGCCTCGGGCCGCCCGCCACCACCCCTGCGTCGGGCTCTGCTCATCTGAATCTTGCTTCTCAGCAGTCCTCGCCTCCACCACCTCGCTCGTCCGATATCTTGTCTCCATGGATCTTGGACTCTGTGTCGAGACCCAGAATTACGATTCTGAAACCCTCTGTGTGTACTGCACTAGTCCAGGATCACGCTAGTGCACACAGTGTCAATATAGGTAAACATCGATCCACACAAGCGATAAATAAAGTAAACGATTAGTTTGAATAACAAATAAGGGTTTTGACCTTATGGTCGAATTTACACTTATTAAGTCACGCAGGGCTAACAGAGAATAAAACAGCAGCGGAACGGAAATAACTCCAACGTAGATCCCACTAATTCACCACAGGCAACCGACTGGGATCCAGACCTTAACGATCAACAACCTTCGGCGAACTCCTCCTCGAAAGCAGGCGTAGACTCCTCCTCTTCTGTAGGTTTGGGCGTAAGTTTTACAACAAGCGTGAGTACACAACCGTACTCGCAAATCATACCACAGAATGCAATTTATAGATGCAAGCTTATTCCAAAGAAAATGCTTATGTGGTTCTTTTGCATAAAAGCAACATTTGCAATTGAATACAAATAATAGATTGAAAGCATAATTCAAAACAAATAGACAATATTAATTTAACAATTGTTTTCACAAAGACACACAGCTAAACAGATTATTTCACATAGCCATATGATTGAGGTCACACAGCTCCCATCCCAACATTTTATGAAAACTACCCCTCGTGTGAAATCCCCGAGCATGTCCATGACCGCGGACGCGGCTATTCGAATAGATTGATTTAACACTCGTGGCACTTTACCCACAAGATATAACTAGTGTAGCAAGCACTAATCATAACAAAACAGTTCGGAAACTTCATCTCAAACATTGACATTCCCGATGTGCTTTCCCGCTATACCGGCTCACATAGAATTGGTATAACACACACCGCTGGGCAGGGAAGCGGCGAACCGTCCCGCGATGCAACCACCAAGTAGTCACACCTCCACCCTGTCACACAGCCTAACCTATCCACCTGAACATCAATGCCGAGGATCCATAACTTACTAAGCTAGGCCCGTCCCATACCAGGCATGTGGTCGTACAGTAAGGCTCAGTTCAATGGCGCACAAAGTTAAGTCCTTAATTGACCAAGGCAAGACTTCCATGTTCTAACTAAGCCACACAGATTATCGAACCCAAGCACACAGCTTCCACCATATCACACAGTTTCCACCACTTGCCTCAGTCTAAATCCTTTACCACCCAGTTGGTTTTAGTGCAACACATGCCATCACGAAGTAATAACACATAGCACACAGTTTTACACAAAGTTCCATAGTCACTCAGTCACATTTGATAAATTGCAACTTACATGAGATGTGAGACTCGTAGCATGGCTAAGCAATTGTACTCGCATCTAACCAACCCACGTTGGTGCTATAATATTACCAACTAATAAACCAATCTAGGGTGACAAGGAAATATGACATACAAGGCCAAGGGGTGATAACAAATTGGATAATAACTATGCCCAAAACATTTAAATACATAATTAACATAAAATGCAATACTTTAACACAAAGTAATTTGAAAACTGGGTTCAAGATGATCAAAGGTATGACTTGCCTTGGAAAAGGTTTATGTACTGATCTTGATCTTGGGGTGCTCCTTCAACGAAATTCCCCGATGAATCGACGTCTACTCGCAAACGAAACAAATAAACAAAACAAATAAATAACAGAGGCAAAACAAGCTCCAAAAATTAAATAAAAATCTCAGATAAATAGAGCTCGAATTTAGATAAATTTAGAAATTTGAATGGGCTCAATCGGAGTTAGGATGCAAAAGTTATGGCCTTTGGAAGTTTTAAATCTAAAAGAAACCCTAATTTGGATTTTCCAGAATTTCCGAATTATTTCTATGAAGAAAAATCGGATTATTGCGCAATGCTGACGTCAGCAAGGAATTTCGGGAATTAAAAGAAATAACAGAAAATTCTGACATATGGGACCCACATGTCAGAGACACGGCTCTCGGTAGACTAGGTCTACCGAGCCTCGGAATTTGGAGACCGATGGGCTGGCACGTGGACTGGTGGACCAATCCGGTCGACACGTCGGCGGCCATTCCGACTGGCGCTGACTCGGGCGCACACGTGCGAGATGACGGGGATGCCACGCAGCTGCCACTCGGGATGACACCCAGGCGCGGCCGCTGAGGTGGCTGCCGACGTGGACGGCCACGTCAGACCGACGGACGGCGGCGCTCGGAAACCGACGACAACGACGAACGGCGGCGATCCACCGACGGTGAGTGGTACTGGCGTGTAGAGGGCGCTATTGCGAACCTCTGGGTGCAACTCCGGGTGGTCGAGGTCGACGGAGACGGCCGGCGGCGAGGGTTGAGCGGCGGAGCTGCTTCGGGTTTTATCGGACGGGGGCTCCGGTGAGGTCTAGGTGGCGTGGGTGGTCTCTGGAGTAGCCCGGGTGACAGCGATGACGGCGGTGCACTCCACGAGGCGGTGTCACCGTGGCGGCGCACTCGAAGAAGAACGCCACGCGACAAAACCCTAAAGCTCGAGTTGCGGCGGCGCTAGGGCTTAAGCGGCGCAATGGGTTGAGGTTACGTGCGGACGTCAATGCGATCCCGGGGGTGCCTTTTATAGGGGCCGGGAAGGGCTAGGGCGGCGTGCGGCGGCGAACCCTAAAAAGAGTCCGAGATGAACTCGCGAGGAAATCGGAGATAGAAACGGAAACGGGATTTGATTTTGATCCGAGAGGATGCGGGGTGGTTGGGGATAAGATTCTACGCGTTTTCTAGAAGGGGTTCGAAAGGAAAGGAGGCATTGTTGTACGGGACTCGAGCTCGGAAACATGGCGGACGGCGCGGCCGCTCGCGAGGAAGAAGCCGGACGCGAGGGGGACGACAAAGGCATCGGGCCCACACGTCAGAGACACGGAGGCGGCGCGCGCGGGAGCTGGGCTTCGCAAGGAGATGGGTCGGCACAACGAAGAGATGGGTCGGAAGAAAGGAATTCGGCCCGAGAGGATTTTCCGAGATTTTAAATAGCTTTTCCTTTTTAGAAAATACCAGAAATTCAAATAAGCAATAGAAAATAGCAAATGAACTCAGAAAAATTCTAGAAAAATCTAGAAAATATATCTGAGCACATAGAACCCAAATAAAATAGTTTTGGCTAATGTTCATGTTCGGATTATCCACATTAAATATTTTCCATTGGAAAGTCCAATATTAAGCTTTTGAATTTAAATTCAAATAAATCCAAATGGTGAATTTTCTCCCTACTAACTATTAAAAGATTTTTAAACTCAGAAAAAATTGGGATGTTACGCTCTGGTACTTCTTTTCACATGACACCAGATTCTACTCTCAGTTCTGTGAGTCCCACAGCTTTTCCTTTCACTGTTCAGACTGCAGATGGTACCTCTTTCCCGTTGCAGGCCGAGTCATCCTTTCCACTTCCTTTCATGTTCCAGTCGTCTCTCATGTTCCCCAGCTTACTATGCAGCTTATGTCGGCCGGTCAAATCACCGATCACGACTGTCGTGTTATAGTTCGACTCTTGTTGTGTCCAGGACCGCCGCACGAGGACTCTGCTTGGTGCTGACCCTTGGCGTCGTATTTCGCCATGTTTTTAGGAGCTCGACTGGCTACACCTTCCTTCCGTTGTCTCCACCTGCCAATCAGTCACTGCATCTGCCTCTATTTTTGCTGCATCCTCTATTGCTTCCTTTGCTTAGTGGCACCATCATTTGGGTCATCTCTGTGGATCGCGATTGTCGTCTTTAGTAGGTCGTGGTCTTCTTGGTTCTGTTTCTAGTGACAACTCTTTACCTTGTATGGGTTACAAGCTTGGCAAACAGCTGCAGCTCCCCTATCCCTCTAGTGATTATGTCTCGGCTCGTCCTTTTGATCTTGTTTACTCTGACATTTGGGGTCTGGCTCCCTTCGTTTCGAAAGGGGGACATCAATACTATGTGATCTTTATTGATGATTATTCTCGTCATACTTGGATCTACTTCATGTCCTCTCGCAGTCAGGTTCTCTCTATTTACTAGAGGTTTGCCACCATGGTTCGCACTCAGTTTGATTCGGCCATTCGTGCTAATTTTGCTGGTGAGTACCTATCTGCTGCTTTACATCACTTTCTCGCTGAGCATGGTACTCTTCCCCAGTACTCTTGTCCTGGTGCTCACGCTCAGAACGGTGTCTCTGAGCGTAAGCATCATCACTTGCTTGAGACAGCTCGCTCTCATGCTTGTCTCTTTTGTTCCACCTCACTTCTGGGCTAAGGCTATCTCCACTACTGCTTTCTTCATCAACATGCAGTCTTCCACTTCTCTTCAGGGTTCTACTCCTATTGAGCGTCTCTACAGTTGGGCTCCGTATCTGATCGATCACCTTTCTTTGTTTGTTTATGCGCCGTCCTTCTTTCACTCGTGAGCACACCAAGTCGATCGCTCGATCGATTGAGTGTGTTTTTCTTGCCTACAGTCTTGAGCATAAGGATTATCACTGCTACGACCGTGTTGCTCGCCGGATGAGGATCTCTCGGGACGTCACCTTTGATGAGCCTCGGCATTACTACCCTCGTCCCTCTACTATCGGCTCAGATTCTCTTGTTGAGTCGATCTCCTTTCTGATTTTTCTTGATCCTTGGCTTTCCACTTCTATTTCGTTTTCGCCTCTACCTCCTTCACTTCCATCTCCGGCTCCACTTGTCCCCTCTCCGCCGGAGTTTCCTTCCGGCTCCTTTGTTGAGATTCCACCTTTTCCCTTGCACTGCTCTCACCGTCCTCAACCTCCTCCATCTCCAGTTGAGCCTACGTCTTTGTTGGGCCCTTTTTCCCAGCACTTCTTCTCCGTTCTGCTGGGTCCTACTCCGCCTTCTCCTCCTAGATACGATCTTCGTGATCGTCGCACTCTCAGGCCTCCTGAGCGCTACAGCTTTGCAACCGCTACTCTTTCTGGGCCTACGACCTACCGTGAGGCTGCTGCTCACCCTGAGTGGCAGTTCGCAATGTCTGAGAAGATTGATGCTTTGGAGCTTATTGGCACTTGGGATCTTATGCCCTTACCTGCACGTGTCACTCCTATCACGTGCAAGTGGATGTATAAGATCAAAACCCGCTCAGATGGTTCCCTTGAGCGCTACAAGGCTCGTCTTATGACACGTGGTTTTCAGCAGGATCATGGTCATGACTACGATGAGGTCTTCGCTCCTGTCGCCCACATGACCACTGTTCGTACACTCCTTGCTGTGGTCTCTGTTCGACAGTGGTACATCTCTTAGCTGAACGTCAAGAATGTCTTTCTCAATGGCGAGCTGCGTAAGATCTACATGCAGCCGCCCCTCGGTATTCGGTCCTTGATGATATGGTTTGTCGCCTTCGTCGCTCTATATGGGCTCAAACAAGCCCCTCATGCTTGGTTTGACCGCTTCTCTTCTGTTGTCACTGTTGCCGGCTTCTCCTCTAGTGATCACGACCCTGCCCTCTTTGTACACACCTCTCCTCGGGGTCGGACACTCCTCTATGTGGATGGTATGATCATTACTGGTGATAACTCTCAGTACATTGCTTTTGTGAAAGGAGCATCTCAGTGAGCAATTCTTGATGTCTGATTTGGGTTCTCTTCGTTACTTCCTTGGAATTGAGGTCACTTCTACACCTGAGGGCTACTACCTCTCCCAAGAGAAGTACATTTAGGATATCCTTACTCGCGTTTGTCTCACTGATCAACGCATTGTGGATACTCCTATGGAGCTTGGCGTTCACCTTCGGCCTATTGATGGTGAGCCTTTTGAGGATCCTACTCGCTACCGTCATCTTTTTGGGAGCCTCGTCTACCTTGAGATCACTCGACCTGACATTTCTCACCCAGCTCACGTCTATTGTCAGTTCGTTTCTGGTCCCACTTAGCTCCACTATAGTCATCTTCTTCGTGTTCTACGATATCTTCGCGGGATCATCACTCGTCGTCTTTTCTTCCCTCACTCCAGTTCTCTGCAGCTTCAGACGTACTCTGATGCGACTTGTGCTAGCGATCATTCTGATTGCCGGTCTCTTTTTGCCTATTGTGTTTTTCTTAGTTCCTCTCTGACTGCTTGGAAGACCAAGAAACAGACTGTCGTTTCCCGTTCGAGTGCTGAGACTGAGTTGAGAGCCATGGCGCCGTTGACAGCTAAGATCACTTGGCCGGTGGCTGCCGAGATTTTAGTGTTTGGTTTGCATGCAGGCTCCTCTTATCGAGCGATCGTGCGATTAGCATTACTCGAGATCCAATGAAGCATGAGCTCACCAAGCACATTGAAGTAGATGCTTCGTACATGAGACCGTAAGTGCAAGACCAGATTATTGCTCTTCAGTATGTGTTCGGAGCTTCAGTTAGCAGATTTCTTCACTAAGACGCAAACTAAGCTCAGCACAGTTTCTACCTCTCCAAACTTAGTGTTGTTGATCCACCATGAGTTTGAGAGGGGTGTTAGATATGTATATAGCTTAGGGTGCCCTTTGTATATTGCCCCACTATGTACATGATATATTGGCCTTTAGCCCATTGAAATAGACAGACAGGGTTATTCCAACAAAAAATGCCGCTTAATATTACGAAGGAAGTTCGATCTTTTCTTCATTCCTCCAGATCATTGGTTCTTACAACCCAATTTGCATCAAAAGAAACAATGCAAGTTTTCTCTAATCCAAACCTTGTCCTAGGTGATACAAGTCAATTATGTCAGTTCCCATTTCAACCCAGTTTGTGAATTTTTCTTCCTGCAGATAAATTCTCCAATGAAATCAATAACAGCAGATTCATTCCTTTGAAACCAAAAATACATCTACACAAGATCATTATTGGATTCACACAAAGTATCTCCAATAGAGATGTGTGTTTGAGGAGAGATAGGCTTTTGAGTCAGCCTTAGGGCATCTCTAGTGTTAGGACCTTCACTTGGATTCTTTTAAGGAGATCAGCCATTTAGCCATGTAAAGGCATCTCCTACGGAGTTAAAAGCATATTCGGTTCTTGTTTATGCTTCTTTATTCTGATTTATTTTTTGTTGTAGCTATTCTACCTACATGTAGGTGACAAGATGCATTAAGAATCACCTATCATTTAAGTCCAACATGAATATCAAGGTTGTTTACATTTAAAAGACCAAAGTTTAAGCTTTACATAACAAGAAACAGTCGATAATTTGTAGTTTTCAACATGATATTTTTTTGAGAATTTGTATCAGGGTTTGGTATCTCAGAATGCAATTTACAGGAAAAACAAAAGATCCTTTGCTATGAACTACAGATAAGATCTAAACGACTTCATAAAAATGGAAAAATCACTGTAAAACCTCACTGCATCACCTTCACACCAGTCACCAAATACATAAGCATAAGACAAGCCATAATAGGGAAAAATAAGACAACCAAAAGGTGCCTTGTTCCTTTTTAACTGACATAAGGTTAGGACCTTATTTTAGATCAACAAACTGATCCATGTTCTATACGAACTAGCAAACAGTACTAGGGAAAGGAGAGATGTTAGACTTTTTATCTTCTAAATCTTTGTGTACATATTAGCTTCGTTGTAAGAGCCTTGAATATGCTGAACCATATCCACATGTTTTTGCGATTGTCATATGCCAAAGCTCAGGAAGTGATAGTTAATTTCTCCTCTGGAGCATCCAAATGCTGGTGATACAGTAGAAGATGCACTTAAGAGTTAGCTCCAATGCTTTTGTCTACTTAATCACACACATTAGCATATCCATTAGAGATGTCTTAGAGCATCACCATGTTGGGCAAAATTCCCTCCACATCAAGAAGGCAAATAGCCTAAGAGTTCAGCTTGAGGGTTCCTGCACAATCTTCATCAAGTTCACGATTGCATTGGTTGACTCCAAATTTGGTAAGTATAATCTTGATTTTTTGCCCTTCATTTGTATGATTGGAGTGAGGATTAGGTCAGAAGAACATCAGGTCTGAGAGAGATTTTGTCAGTTTGGATAGCATCAGATTTAGAATAGTGCAGTTTTGGTGGAAGACCAGTTTGGGTAGTAAAACGGTGTCCGATGTAGCTAAAATTTCAATAGCTTATTAAAGAATCGCAAATCTACAGACTGACAAATTTCGTGCAACTTGGATCCGGGGTTTACTAGTGATGAGCTGAAGATTAAATGGTCAGAATTGAAGCTTCTCTTGCTAAAGTATTTACCTCGTGTGAGCTCTTGTTAAGTGTCATCATTATTGTTGTTTATTCCAAGGTTTTACCTTGATGAGGTTGCTCTGCTGTTGTAATGCCTCTATTGATCTAGAGAAGACTCCGGTGCACCCATTATTTGCTAATAGTGGAAGATTTAGGAGTCAACACGGTCTGCCTCCTGGTTCTTACTCCTCACCTTAAGGAGGTTTTCAACATAAATCATTTATTATTGTGCATATTGTGTTCATAGCTTCCGCATGTACGTTGGTTGAAACTATCCTCACAGTTCAATACAATACAAGGGGCTGAAATTGTTTCTTGTTGTGCTGTCCAGTGTTCGCCAAGGCGCCCACCTAGCCCGCCTAGACGGCGATTAGACGCTAGGCGCTGGTCTACCGCCCGACTAGCGCCTAGGGGAACACTGGTGCTGTCCAGCCCCAACAAAAAAATAATAATCTATGGTACTAAGTTAGTAAGCATGTAAAGAGAAAAATGTTCTCATTGCACCAGTTCTTAATTCATTTGAAGTTGGTCTATAGCATTAATTGTTTTTACAGGTTACAAGCACCCAAGAAGAAGCATAACCCAAGTGGGTCCCATTTAAGTACTCCTAAAGCAGGTGCCTCCTACATTAGATGAGAAAAAAATCTGAAGTCCAGGGCTTGCTCTCCTAGACACCCAAGTGAAGGTGTTAGTGTTGGAGTGTTGGGGCTGGAAAGAAAAACATTTACTGTGATGAACAAATTTCAGCCACTCTTGTAGTGAATTGCGAGAAGAGTTTCAACCAACAGAAATGCGGAAGAAATCAACACAACATGTACAGTTGGACATAATGATTTACATGGAAAAATTCCTCAACTTGAGGAGTAAAAAAACCACTCCCAACCCGTCCACTATAAACGATAATGGATACAAATAGTCTTCTCTGTAACCTCTAGAGGGATTACAAAAGCAGCAGCAACACCATCAAGGTATCAACCTTGGTACAACAACAATAGCAATATAACACTAAAACAAGATATGGCAAGAAGTAACACTTTTAGCAAACACAATGAAGCTGTGTTTCAGTCCCCTTTGGACTTTCACTCACAACGAGCAAACCACTGATAAAAAATGCATGAAACTTGGCAGATCTATAGATCCACGAGTCTCAAAAAAGCTGTTAAAGTTTCAGCCAAATCGGACACCGTTTGATTGCTCAAACTAATCTTCGTCCAAAAATACACTGTTCTGTATCTGCTGCTACTCAAGCTTGACAAAACCCTTATCAAATTTGATGCTCCACCAAACCAATCCTCAATCCTACGATACAAATCAAAGGAGCTATGTCAAGAACACACTCCTAAATTAGAGGTGAATCTGACACAATCGACCCTTTGATCATCAACTTGTTGAAGACTACACAGGAGCACCCAAACAGGCACTAGTGCTTCACCTTCTCCTTCTCCTTCTCTTGTCTCTCTTTTGAGTGTGCGCTAATGCCTCCCTTGCTGCCTCTCTCTCACTCCTTGCAGCACCAGGTCAGATGCCAGGGTTTTTGCTCTCATACCCTATAACAAGGGGATGCTTCTCTCTACCCTACATCTCAAGAGCAACCAACACTTCACACGCATTGGACCATTTTGAGCTCTTACACTACTTGTCTTCTCCATGTAGAGGAAATTCAGCCCAACAAAGGATTCAACTAAAACTCAAAAACTGCCTAGAAATAAGTTCTCTTCATTTTACACCCTTTGTAATTCCAGTTTACAATTGTTCAGATCAAGCGACCACCCCCTCACATTTCTAACAAACGGCAGCATTTTCAGTCCCCCTCCATAGCATACTCTCAACTTCACAACCATTGTTCCTCCAAGAAAAGAAATGGGATAAATTACACATAAAAGGGGTGTCTGGATGAAAGGGCGGGGGCGATTTAGTCGATTTGAACTGAATCCAAAAAAAAACTCTATCCAAGTTGCTCTTGCCCCTCCCTACCCACTAGTATTATTCCCGTAACAATCCAGCACAAACCGAACAAAATAGCTTACTCTAATCCAAGCTAAAATTTAATCCATCCACTAGAACGAACCCCATTATTCATCCTACATAGTCAATTCGATCCAAGCAAGTAACCATCCGAGAACAGCGACCACTGGCTCAACAAAACCCACAGAAGTACCATGATCACCACAATAAAGCAGGAGGCTCCTGACCTTGGGCGGCAGCGCCAATCTCCCTATCGGCCTCCATCTCCTTGAGCCGCTTCTTCATTTTGTCCAGCTCCTGCAGCTGCGCGCACCCAATCCCACGGGGAGGCAGCACGTTAGGGGATCGAAGCAAAGGAAAGCCACTAGATGACTAGAACCTCGTGCTCCTCGTCCATGGCCCTGTGGGAGTGTGAGGGATCGGGCGGTCGGACCCCGTGCGCCGAGTCCGCCGCGGCGAGAGCTCGTGAGCGGGGGCGTGAGCGGGGCCGATTGGCATCCTCTGCCATCCCACGGCGGTGTGAGCCGTCCGATTCACGAAAAACGGCGCAGACGAATCCCTTGGTGTACAGTTGCGCAGCATAGTCTCGTCCTCTCATTCTCGATTCAACGGCTGTTACATAATATCATATACTGTAGCACAACGTTTCCGAGCGAATGTAAGGTTTTTTTTCTTTCTTTTTTACACATCAGAGCGAGACGAGCATTTTCTGTGTGAAGGCCGAAGGGTAACGGTCGTGTGATTGGTTGTGTACAGTACAGGCCTATATACGGTGGGAAGCAAACATTCCGTAAAGATACTGGCAATCAAAAATATATATGACTTCAAATTTAATTACTCTCATTTCCTTTAAAAAATTAAGTACTTTCATTGGTTATCCTTAGTCTCAAAAATTGTTTAGACACACCAACTACACAGAAAGTAGGGAGACAAATGGTAAAATGCTACATCTTAAGGTAATTGCAGATGTATCCTTGCAGTGGGAACTAGAAACAAGGTTCGGGACCAGAGTGATATATAAATAAATAAATAAATAAGATCACTTTCTTTTCCAATCTTTATAAAATGTGTATTCAAAACCAACCGTAAGTTTTTTTAATAAATAGAGTGTTAGAAATAATGCATGGATCAATAGAAACAAGAGACACGAATTTTACGTGGAAAACTCTTGCGGAAAAAAAAACCACGGGCGTCAATCGGCGATGATCACTATATGAGGAATGTTTACAAAACGCAGGGGATTACAATGAGGCGTCAGACGTCAACTCTCCCTGTGTGGCTTATAAGAGGTATATAAAGAAGTAAAAGGACTTAGAGTCCAAATAAGAAACTAATTCGCTAATATGGCAACTAATCCGGATACTTCCATATTAGAAATTCGGATCACATATATCTCATATTCAACAATCTCCACCTTGAGACGAATTTCCTCTTATAGCATAATAAAGAATCATCGACTACCAAATATCCCCACAATAAGATAAAAAATCACCGTGCGCCAACTAATCTCTAGGACTAGACTATAACACCAACTAAGCTTGAGCAAAGCTCAAACTTAGTAGCAGGGACTGGTTTTGTCATCATGTCAGCTGGATTATCATGAGTACTTATCTTGCACATCTTGACATCACCTTGAGCAATAACACCTCGAATAAAGTGATATCTCATATCAATGTGCTTTGTTCTCTCATGGAACATCTGATCTTTTGTAAGGCATATAGCACTCACTATCACAAAATATAGTAGTACAAGAATTATCTCCACAAAGCTCAGTGTACAAACCTCTCAACCAAATAGCTTCTTTATAAGCTTCAGAAATAGCCATATATTCTGCTTCAGTGGTGGATAAGGCAACAGTAGCTTGCAAACTTGCCTTCCAACTAACAGCACAACCACCAATGGTGAAAACATAACCTGTGAGAGACCTCCTTTTATCCAAATCACCAACATAATCAGAGTCAACATAACCAACAAGTCCATCTCTAGAATTCCCAAACTGCAAACAAGCATTAGAAGTGCCACGCAAATATCTGAAAATCCATTGAACTGCTTTCCAATGCTCTTTTCCAGGATTAGCCATGTATCTACTAACAACACTCAGTGCATGAGATAAATCAGGACGAGAACATATCATGGCATACATCAGAGAACCAATTGCACTAGAATATGGAACTCTAGACATGTACTCAATATCATAATCTGACTTAGGACATAAAGCTGAAGATAATCTGAAATGTGAAGCTAATGGAGTACTCACTGGTTTTGCATCATGCATACTAAAACGACGAAGGATCTTCTCAATATAACCTTTTTGACTAAGGTATAACTTGCCAGATTTCCTCTCTCTAATAATCTCTATGTCGAGAATTTTATTTGCTACACCTAGGTCCTTCATCTCAAATTCATTACTCAATTGTGCTTTCGGTTTTGCTATTTCTGACTTATCTTTTGCAGCAATCAACATATCATCAACATAGAGAAGCAAATAAATGGCTGAACCATTAACAATCTTTAAATAAACACAGCTGTCATAATCAGATCGTTTAAAATTATGAGAGAGCATAAAAGAGTCAAATCTCTTGTACCATTGCCTAGGAGACTGCTTCAAACCATAAAGAGATTTCTTTAATCTACAAACAAGATGTTCTTTTCCAGGAATAACAAAACCCTCAGGTTGGTCCATATAAATATCTTCTTCCAACTCCCTATGTAAGAATGCAGTTTTAACATCTAATTACTCAAGTTCATAATCATGCATAGCAACAATACTGAGTAAAGTGTGAATAGAACTATGCTTCACAATTGGGGAAAAGACATCATTGAAATAAATACCTGGAATTTGACTATAGCCTTTAGCAACCAATCTTGCTTTATACCTTGCTAGTTCAGTAGAAGAAATACATTCTTTTCTTTTGAAAATCCACTTGCAACGAACAGGCTTCTTCTCCTTTGGCAATTTCACTAATTCCCAAGTGACATTCTTTTCAAGTGACTCCATCTCATCATGCATAGCAGTTATCCACTTATTACAATCAGTGGAGCTAATAGCCTCAGAGTATGATGAAGGTTATGTATTACCTTCAATTTCTTCTGCTACACTCAAAGCATAAGCAACAATGTTAGGTTCTTCAATCAACCTCTTGGGTGGATTAATCTCTCTCCTAGGCCTGTTAACTGCAATAGACTGTTGTAGTGGCTACTCAACAATAGGAGTATCCTCAACAATAGGTGCATCATGAACAACGGTGTTTTCCTTATCGATGTGTTACAGAACCAGCAGAGTGCTCTACTGAACACTTGAATTCGCTCTCTCAACAGAACGTTAGTAGGCAGTTTATCAGGAAACATAACAGATTCATTAGAGACAACATTTCTGCTAATCACAACCTTCCTTGTTTCAGGATTTCACAACTTATATCCTTTAACACCAGATTTAACCAAGAAAGATGCACTTAATAGCTCTAGGCTCTAATTTTTCATTATCAACATGAGCATAAGTAGTACAACCAAAAACTCTCAATTCTGAATAATTTACTGGGGAACCAGACCATACCTCAATTGGAGTCTTCTTTTCAATTGCAATATTGGGTGACCGATTAATAAGATAGCAAGCAGTGGAAGCGGCTTCAGCCCAAAAACGCCTATGCAAACCTGCATTAGACAACATGCAACGGGCCTTGGAAATGATGGTTCTGTTCATACGCTCAGCTACACCGTTTTGTTGTGGAGTACTAGGAACGGTGTAATGCCTAACAATGCCTTCAATCTTGCAATATGATTCAAATTCATCGGAACAGAATTCCATCCCATTATCAGTGCGAAGTTTCTTTACCTTCTTTTCAGTTTGCCTTTCAATCATAGTCTTCCACTCTTTAAATGCTGAAAATGCTTCTGACTTATGCTTCAAGAAATAAGGCTACACTCTTTTAGAATAATCATCAATAATTGTTAACATATAATGAGTACCTCCTAGAGATGTCTTGCGAGATGGCCCTCATCAATCAGAATACACATAATCCAAAATACCTTCTGTAGTATGAACTGAGGTATTAAATCTCACCCTCTTGTGTTTGCCAAACACACAATGCTCACAAAATTTCAGCTTGCTGATGCTATGTTCATCAAGAAGTCCTCTCTTACTCAATTCTGCCAAACTAAGTTCACTCATATGCCCAAGACGCATATACTAAAGATTAGTAGCATCAGAATCAGATAATGAACTTGAAATTACAGCAACATTACTTGATATTGTAGTACCTCGCAGATGGTACAAATTGGCAGATTTAATATCGACTTTCATCACAATAAGAGAGTCTTTTGATACCTTTAAAACTCCACCTTCACGAATACTTGTACCCTTTAGCATCAAGAGTACTCAAAGAGATGAGGTTCCTTTTCAAATCGGAATGTGCCTCACATCAGTTAAAGTTCTGACAATACCATCAAACATCTTGATCTGAATTGAACCAATTCCTGCAACCTTACAAGATAAGTTATCACCCATCAACACAGTACTACCTTCAACAGGTTCATAGGTGGCAGATCAATCCTTATTATGACACATATGAAAGGTACAGACAGAATCAAGAATCCATTCATCATTGGTCTTAGCACATCCAGCAAAGGCAACAAGAATTTCTCCATTAGGACTATCATTAGCAACAAGGGATGCTTTACTTTCATCATCTGGTTTACCTTTTGGTTTATAATGACCAGTTCTCTTTTCTTTATTCTGGAGCTTCCAGCATTCAGAGATGTCGTGCCCACTTTTCTTGCAATATTTGCACGACTTGTACTTGCCTCTAGATTTCGACCGGTTCTTGTAGCCGTTCGAACTTTTGCCTCGAGGTCTATTATTTGAGTTCTCCTTTTGCCTACCACGAACAAACAAGCCTTCTCCTTTTGAGTTTGAATTTTCAGAAGGTACCATCTGTTTCATCTTCTCCTTAGCATGCAAAGCTTCATAAACTTCATTAAGAGTGAGAGTATCTCTACTATATAATATGGTATCTCTGAAATTTGAAAATGAACTAGGCAGGGAACACAAAAGATAAGTGAATTCCCCATTCACCAATCGACACAACCCACCAAGTGAATGATCTATTCACCAAATGAACATTATATTCATCAAGTGAACTTCCCATCCACACCCCGACACATTTTTGAAGAAACTCTATCTCCAGTGTGAAATCCCGAGCACGTCCATAACATGGACACGGCTATTCGAATAGTTTTACACTCTGCGAGAGGTTATGCGGCTTGACCCACAAGAGATAGATTAACTTATAATGTTTGTTTAACACACTTCAAGGTGTGCGACTAAGTGATCATCAAAAGGCTTTTACAAATCTCCTTCTTAACCCGATTACGCGCTAAGGTTTCAACACTTGAATGTCTTTCCGGCAGACGGGGCCCCCTCTTGCGCCACCGTGAGAATCGTTTTCCACGACTCACACTTCACATGTGAGCAACCGAAATTAAGACATTGCTAATTAATCGGCCAGTCCGTCCCATACCGGACATGTGGTTTATGCGGTTAAGGCCAGTTCAATGGCGCACAAGATTAAGTCCTTGACAAGTTACTCAGGCGAGACTACCACAAACTCACAACATGTTCAATCCACATCCCCACTATCCACCAACCACTCGCCCGAGCGAAAACCATTTTGTTTAACCACGACCAATGACATACCCCGTCATGGTACCCAAATTTTAACAAGAATGGCTCACCACCACGATTCCATAAATCATTAAGTAAAAATTAATTATTAAGACACATGTGATGACAAACCCATTGTAACTAAGCAAGACTAAGCATATGTACGATACCCATGTTGGCAATATGAATATATCCAACTAAGATTACCCATACTATGGTGACAAAGGATTTATGGCATTCAATTATTCAATGGAGACATAAAGACAACAGGTAATAACTAATCCCAAAGCAATTTATATAAAGATAGCATGCAATTGTATAAAACAATATACTTTTGAAATCATGGGTTCAATATGATCAAAGGACCATGACTTGCCTTGGAATAAATCCAGTGATTGATCTTGATCTTGGTATGCTACTCCTTGCTCGAAGCTTCCCGAAGTATCAACGTCTACTCGCAAAAACAAGCAAATAACCAAATAAATAACAGAGAGAAAAAAACTCCAAAAATTAAATAAAAATCTCAAATAAATAGATCTCGAATTTAGATAAATTTAGGAATTTGAATGGACTCAATCGGAGTTCGGATGCAAAAGATATGGGCTCTGGAAGATTGAAATCACATAAAATACTGAAAATCAGATTTATGGATTTACTGGAATTATCTTTCTGAAGGAAAAGACAATTATGACGTCAGCTGACGTCATCAAGGGAATTTCGGCTGAAAACAATTAAAAGGAAATTGAATTTGACACGTGGGGTCCACTATCATTGAATCGGTGTATGTGGACTGGGTTCTTGAACTTTGGATCTAGGGCCCTGACACATGGCCGCTGACTGGTTGCCACATGGACCAGAGAGGTGAGATGGGCGCTGACTTGGCTTGTGAGGTGGCAAGGAAAGGAACACAGGAGGCTTGGAGCAGCCATGGCCAGCGACAATGGGGGTGAGGTCGATGGCGAACCACGGCGAGAGCGGCGGAAAGTGGCAAAGCGGGAACCCACGGCGATGTGAAGCCTTGGGTGGCTATGGCTTGGCTCCAATGGCGTGGCTGCGGCGGCGATGGTGACCGGCGTGGAGTTAACCGAAGGAGGAAAAGAAGCTCGGTGGTGGCACTTCCGCGGCTAAGAGGTCAAATCAAAAGCAGGGATTGAATGAGAATAACCGATAGCATGAGATGACGCACTAGGGACGATGGAGGGCTCACCGGATTACAGATTGAACAAGGGTGGCGGCGGTCGTTTTTCGGACGAACACGAAAACGAGGCTCCGGAGTTCCTCGGAGGGAGATGGTGGAAGCACGGCGTAGCGCACGCTATTGCGGACCCGGCGGAGGAAGAATCACGGCCGGAGATGGTCCAACGGCAGTGAATTCCGGCGACGAAGGCTTCGGTGACCGGCTCGGTTCTTCGACAAAATCCAACAACACCGAAGATGAACTTGTGGCGGCACCTTGGGGTTCCGGGAGAGGAGAACAAGGCGAAGAGATTGACGCGGTTGGGGCGCCTTTTATAGGGCTAGAGAGGGCATCCAAGGTGAGCACGGCGGCACCAGGCGTGCGGCTTCGGAACTCCAAAGTCCTGGAGGTTAAAGATGAGGACGTGGCAAGCGGCGGGACCCACCCGACAGGGAGATCAACGAAAAGGAAAGAAAGGATTCGGTGCTGGCTGGGCTGTTCGGGCCGGGAAAAAAACAAAAGGGGAGGTGGGCCAAGTCTTGGCTGCGACGTGGGCTGGTGCGGGTAGGGCAAAGGCAGCGTGGGCTGGGCCGGCTGAGAGAGAGGATGGGCCAAGGAAGAGAGATTAGGCCCGGAGGCTTTTCTGAGATTAATAATTAGTTTTTCTTTTTAGGAAATGCTGAGAAAGCAAATAACCAATAGAAATTAGCAAATGCACTCAGAAAATTTCTATAAAATTCTAGAAAATATATCCAAGCACATAGAACCCAAATAAAATAATTTTTAATATAGTTGATTTTGACATTAATCATGTTAAATTGTTTTTGAACTCTAAAAATCCATATTAAGCTTTTAACTTTAGCAGAAAAAAACCCAAATGGTTATTTTTCTTTTAAAACTTTAAAACATACCAAATTTTTGGGATGTTACAACCCCAGAATTACCGTTGCCAAAACAACAGCACAACACCAAAAGATCAGATAAAACACGTGGACGGCTCATATTGCTTTGAACGTTTGGACCATAGGTCTTAACCGCACAATTGGATGGACGGTTCAAACATTCACCGGTAGTACCGCCAAAAGAACTCTGGTACTACCGTTGAGCGGTAGTACCGCTGAGTACACACTGGTACTACCGAAACTGCTGAGAAAAACAAAACACCAAAAACAAGCTCTCTGAAATAAACATACCGCTATGTAAAACCCGGTACTACCGCACACTGGTAGTACCGCTTACCAAATGCAATCGTACCGATTTCCATTGAAGTTCTTCCTGAAGCTTTTCAAAATGCATGACTCCTTTGTCTTGAGTCATGCCAATCTTTTACCACCTTTGTATTTTCTTTTCATGTCATCATTCAAACTCCGGGACTAAGCTTCTAAAACATCTTAACACACACATTAGTCCCATAACATAATCGCAAATAATTGAATATAAAGTAATATGAGTATATATGAACTACACAAGTTTTATATACTCAAAGGATATGTTTCAAAGTAGAGATCCCCAAAATATGTGGATAAAGAAATATGGACCAATACTAATGAAACCACAAAACATAGAGTGAACTCTCCCTAAATGCGTGCATACACGAATGTGTAATAAAAACATATGCACATATTTAAGTTAGACTTTTAGTGGAGTTCAACCTATATTTTGGATCAAAGGAATGCAACAAGATATAAGAATATGATGTCGAATGCATACCTCCATGATTTTCACCTTTATATCCAACTAAGACTAAACAGTAGGCACAACAATAGAAGTGTTAGTCTCACAAATGGATTTGTCATTAATCACACAAATACTCCATTAACTCATAATAGCGGGTCTAAATTATTCACCTTCCCCTGATCCCCCTTGGCTTCTAGTTACAAAAACAATTTCGTATCAATAAGCCACCCAACACCTACCTCCGTGTAAACCACTCCGATCTCGACAAACAAATCCTAATAGAACTTGGAGCAGGCACGCCAAGTGCGGTAGTAACCAGGTAGAGATCAAGAAGGCATGAGCGTTGTGTAACCACGTTGCATGGCTATGACCTCAATAGCTCAACGTTTGAGGTTGGGTTGCCAAAGATGAAACAAAGAAGCACAAGGGAAGAGAAGATTGCCTCAACACCTCGGCGTTAGGCGCGCGCTTCATGTCGGCGTTGGCCGACTGGCGCTACCCGGCAGTGGTCCCCTGGGTCAGCACGATACACATCTCCTTCACCTCGCCCTGCATGCTCTGTGTGCTTCGGAGGACGCCCATGTTGCCAGGCTGTCCATGGTGGTGCTCGCTGGTGTGTATGTGTAAACGCATGCGCATGTCCTTTCGCATGCCTATTGCGCCCCTACCAAGCTACCACTCGGTGGTGGAGTACTTTGGAAGTGTTATTTGTGTGTTGATTGTAGATGCTATTTTTCTATTGTGCGTACGTCTTTCATTCACATATATGTTTGATTGCATCACAATGACATACAGTCATATGGCTAGGCTATCATCATCATGTTTTCATTGTCCATTGAAAGGGCGAGGCTAATGATCTAGACAATAGTGACACTGCTAGGGAGGCATTGTCCACGTTGTTGGCCCGTGGGTTTGATGTGTTCACTGCAGTGAGGTGGAGTGAGCGTTGCGCATGGCGGCGGAGTCGAAGGTGCAGCGCAAGCACAATAGCGGAGGTGCTACGTGGGCCGCATCAGAGTTTGATCATAAGTATAAACATGGTAGCGTAGGCATGAAGTAGGCCAGGGCGAACCTCACCATGATGCCCCTGCCGAGAGTAGATGGGTTGGCATAGGCTAAGCCTAGCGACGACTAGCAGCAGCTCAACATGCTGGGGTAATATATTTTTCTCTATAGCAACACACGGGCACGCAGCTAGTAGTAGAGAAAAGACAACAATGATAATAACAATGGTTACTAGACACTGAGGTGGAAGAGGACGCATGACAAGTTGACAACATATTTGAGTTACTGGTGCGATACAAGTGGAAGCAAAAGGAGTGTGACGACATGGTTGTATATATGCTTCTTTTCTTCTTGTTTTTCTTGGGTAAATGCAGGAGGACGCCCCGTACGACTCCAGCTCGTACGACAAGTACCTTCGCAGGTACACCCCGCGGACACGCACCAGGCTAGTGCATGTCGTCGACCCTCCCCCCGATCGTGTACCAGCACCGACCGACACGTACCCTGTACACTTCACGCGGAACTTGCACGTCACAGTATGTACTATCATGTTTTTAAATGTTTGAGTACGGTTACCTCAATTATAGGTTTGACACTTTCATGTACTCCTTGCAGACGGACATCAACGTCGGGATTGCCACGAACGGGCAGTCGATCCTGGACAAGGTCGCCATTGGTGTGGAGGTGACGCGCTACGAGCTACTACAGTTTGTCCGTCGGGCCTGTAGTGCGGCTAGGCGTGCCGTTTCCCTGACGTCGTGCAGGATAGTCCAAGAGGTGGCCACGTCGGCACATACATCGGCGTCGGCGGCGGCGATCCACGAGGCTCGGAGGTGCGTCCGTGCCGCTGCGCTGTGCCTTGGCGACTGGAGGTCGGGGTGGGTATGTGGGTACGCACCGCCACAGCCGCCGCCAGTGTCGTCGTTCTAGTATTCTCTCTTCCTGGACTCGTATGGTCAATACGGCGGGTTTGACCTTTTCTCGCGCATGGCCCCTGACCCAAGTACGTTTCCTCTCTTCAGGTTTTTGATCGTCGATATATTGTATAGATTAACATTATTTGTCTTGCAGGTTTCCAGCTCCAATCGCCGGGAGTTTAGCTCTCCCGCGGACGATGTGGGCGCCACATCGTTGAGCCACAGGGATGTCGAGAAGCGGTGAGCTGCACCGTCGAGGTTCTTTTTGGGTTGCAGCTTAGCGGGCCCCTAGTGGTCGTGCAAGCACCGGTGGAGTCGACCCCCTTGGGAGCCCGGATCAGTAGGCCTCCTGAGCGCATTTCCCTGTCTGGGCCCCGGCCCAAGCACCCCGTGCTTCGGAAGCCCAAGCGGGGCATACTAGTGGGCGCAGACTGGGTGTGAGACGTGGCAACGATGAAGGAGGTGCTGCGGGTGGCATAGCGGGTGGCCAGTAGGGGGTATTCGTTGTGTTCTGTGTACTTGTATTATTTGTTTACGTATTCTGCTTCATAGTTACTATGACGTGGTTGTGTATGCATTCTCTCTATCATTTTTTGTAACTTGTATTATGTGTTTACGTATTCTACTTCGTAGTTACTATGATATGGTTGTCTATGCATTCCCTCTAGCATTGTTACTATGACATGGTTCTTATTCTAGATTATTTTCGAATTTTTTTACTTGGTCTATTTATGATTTTCATAAATTTTGAACGGTACAAAATCTGTTAGACTCGCAATAATATTTTGTGATAGTCGTATGTTGTTCTAGTGCGGTGAATTTCTGAAAATTTTTGTGAGGATGATTGAGGTATCAATGATTCGTAAGTACGAAGGTAACTGATATTGCGATGCACCCAGGAATTCGTACACACTGATATTGCATAATATGCAGCAAAACATCATAACACTTAATCAAAATGATAATGCAGAACACGGTGCGCAATATTCAAGAAAATGGCACAACGATAACAACACGATAGCTGATCCGACAAGAGGGGTTACATGGCACGTAGGCTAAGGAACCAAGGACGGCACACGTATGCCTTTAGGGAATTAGAAATACACGGGACATACGGACGAAGAGGGTCGGACTATTGCGTGGACTGGGGCCATTTGCCCTTCCTTATGAGCTCGCCCGCCTTGGCCTCGGCCGCCATGGTCTCGACCACCATTTCTCTTTTTCTCGCGCTCCCTCTCGCGAGCCTCACGCTCCCTACGCCTACACGCCTCAAGATGGGTCTGCGTCTCCCGTCGGATATGCTAGTTCTGCTCTTCGGTGCAGTGCTCCTCCTCCCTCCTCTCGCGGTCTCTGTTGGCATCCCACTCCTGGCAGTCCAGAGTCCACTAGTCGTGTGGGTGGATCTCTCGGTCGATCAACTTGCGGTAGCCACATAGCGGATCTGAGGACTACGGGTAGACGGGAGAGATTGTTAGTACGAACTTTGAAAGAGAAATGGTAGGGGAACATACTGCTACTTGTCCTTACCGGTTGCCAATAGTGGCTTGTATCCCAACGGCGGTTGGGATAGTCGCTGGAGTAGTTCACGCAACCCCAGTAACGCATGCCCAGGCTTAGCGGATGCTTGGACTTGAAGAACTTGCATCTGTCCCAGCACCGATAGAGGGACGGCGTCTCCCCCTCAGGCGAGTGTTGCGACGAACGCTCGATTGAGATGTTGTGGTAGGGGTTGCTGCTACGGGGGGCGGCGTCATTGCGGGGAGGTGGCCTCCTAGCACGCTCCCTTTGTTTCTGCTGGGCCGTATACTCCCTTTGCATTTCGCGGACCTCCTCCCAGTGCTTGTCCATCTGAGTGAGATTGTGTTCAAGTCTGGATGCAGGAGAACCCGACATGGAAGGGGTAGTACTTATAGGCCTAGCTGGCGCTACGTACGTAACTGAATTGTAATTAGATTGAGGAAAATTCGCGTCCGCGAGGTGTAACGTCCCAAAATTTGGCTTTTCAAAAATCTTTTGAGTAGTTTAGGTCCCTGAAAAATTTCACCAATTTTATTTGAATTAATAAAGCTTAATTGGGAATTTTCTAAATTAAAAATATTTAATTTGACTGATATAAACATTAATTAAATAAAAACTTGTGTTATTTGGCTTCCTTATCTTTCAAGAAATTTTTGGGTATTTTCTGAGATTTTTTCGGATTTATTTGCTATTTATTTGACCTTCTTGATTTTTGACCTTTTATTTTAATTCCGAAAATCAGCATTTTCTCTCTCCTGCCCATATGCTACAGTAATCACGAAACACTGTTCATCATCGTTTTCCTTCTCCCGAACATAACAGCCAACGCAGTCCAGTACGCGCACGTTGCAAACTCAAAATTTCCAAAAATCATATCTTCCTCTACGGTGCATATAAAAGCGAGCCGTTTGCGCTCACGTGTCTGTGTTGATCCCCTCTTCCAATCCCCTGAATTGGTTTCCTCCAAACCGATCTATTTTCGTCGCAATCTCCAAAAAACCGAGCTCCAACCGAAGTTCTTCTCCGTGAATGCGCCTTCATCAACGTCCCCGGCCAACCGTCTGCGGCGTTGGCTTCGCATCGTCGCGTTCTACGTCATGGTTCCTTCCTCTTCGCCCAAAGATCACCGGAGCACCATCGGCCATGTCAAGCCCTAAAGCCGAAACATGTTCATCGCGTTCCTCGCTTCCTCGGTGAGTTTTTCCAAAATCCGGCCGCGTCATCTTGTGCCCCTCTTCAATACCTATTTTTCCCCTCTTGTAGATTCAAATTTCATCCACCGTGCGCCGAGAATCGAGCGTTCTCTCGCCTCTTGTTCGTCGTTCTTCTCCGGCCAATTACTCTGCAACCATTGATCCCCTGCCTTCAACTCCACCACCGTTGAGTTCGCGTCGCCGCGTTCTACGCCGTGCTCACCTCCCTTTTCGTAGAGCATCACCGGAAGTGTTACGCACCCGTGAGGCCGCCGTCGTCGGCGTTCTTCGCGTCGCTGCCGTCGTATGGAGCAAAATCTTGATGTCCGGACCGCGTCATCATCTCCGGCTCGTCGTTTCCTTTCCGTTTTGCCCCTTCGCTACTGTCGTGTCGCTTTCGTCCACCGCCGACATGGTGAACAAGAATCACTAGTTACCTGTGTGCACTGTTCACGTTCATAAACGTTCTGTTGTTTTTGTCTTCGTTCTGTAGCTTCGTTTCTTGCTTTGTTATTTGTTTCTGTCTATGACGTTGGACCCCATATGTCATACAAGAGAATAAATATTTATCGATCTCTCTTACATGTTGACCCCACATGTCATCCACTCAATTAAACACCATAATTATTTATCTCTCTTACATGCGGGTCCCGTATGTCAGTCAACCTTGGTCAAACCCTTGTCTATGAGCTTGGTCCACCGTGGACTAGCATATCTGTGTGGACCTGGTCCATAGACCAGTGGCCCACATGTCAATCCTTAATTCTATTTTCGGGAATTAATTTAATTCTTGAAAAGCCTTTTGTCTTATTGGTCTCACATGTCACTCTCTCTACCTTATTTCTGGAATTATTTTAATTGTAGAAATCCATAAATACCAGTCGGTCCCGCCTATCATACACTCATTCTTTTTCTAATATTTTCGGAACAGAATATTCTAAGAATATTCCGTAGAGCTTTTTCATCATTTCATGTGAATTCCAATCTTCCGAGAGCCATATCTTCTTCATCCGAATTCCGATTGAACCCATTCAAGTTTCTAAATTCATCTAAATTCAATATATACCTTCCAGTACCATTCAATTTCAATTTGGAGTTTATTTGATTTGCCTTTTGAATTTAATTTGTTTTGCGCTTTCTTTCTCGTTAGACGCCGAAGTCCCAGAATCGTCCGAAGGAGCTGAAGATCAAGTAAGTAGAGGATTGAAGATAAAATAAGATCATCATTGCTATAGCAAGGCAAGTTATACCTTTGATCATATTGAATCCCAGTTTTCAAAATTACTTTGATTCAAATTATTGCATTTACTTTAAGTAATTATTTAAATGCTTTTGGGTTTAGCTATTAATCCAATTTGTTATATCCACTTTGTCTATTGTATGTCATAATCTTTTGTCACCCTAGATTGGTTCATATTTAGTTGGTGCTATGGTATTACCAACGTGGGTTGGTTAGATGCGAGTACAATTGCTTAGCCATGCTACGAGTCTCACATCTCATGTAAGTTGCAATTTATTAAATTTGACTAAGTGACTATGGAACTTTGTGTAAAACTGTGTGTTATGTGTTATTACTTCGTGATGGCATGTGTTGCACTAAAACCAACTGTGTGGTAAAGGATTTAGACTGAAGCAAGTGGTGGAAACTATGTGATATGGTGGAAGTTGTGTGCTTGGGTTCGATAATCCGTGTGGCTTAGTTAGAACATGGAAGTCTTGCCTTGATCAATTAAGGACTTAAATTTGTGCGCCATTGAACTGAACCTTACTGTACGACCACATGTTTGGTATGGGACGGGCCTAACTTAGTAGGTTATGGATTCTCGACATTGATGTTCAGGTGGATAGGTTAGGCTGTGTGCTAGGGTGGAGTTGTGACTACTTGGTGGTTGCATCGCGGGACGATTCGTCGCTTCCCTGTCCAGCGGTGTGTGTTATACCAATTCTATGTGAGCTGGTATAGCGGTTTGTAAGCACACTGGGAATGTCAATGTTTGAGATGAAGTTTCTGAAAAGTTTTGTTGTGATCGCTCGGCTCGTGATCCATCTTGATTGCATCTTGTGGGTAAAGTGTACAACCTCTGCAGAGTGTTAAACAATCTATTCGAATAGCGCGTCATGATCATGGACATGCTCGGGATTTCACACGAGGGTAGATTTTCATAAAACCTTTGGGAAGGGACAATTGTGTGATTTAAGTCATATGGTGTGTGAAAGAATTTGTTTAGGCTATGTGTCTTTGTGAAAACAAGCGCTAAATTAATATTGTCTATTTGTTTTGAATTATGCTTTCAATCTATTACTTGTATTCAATTGCAAATGTTGCATTTACGCAAAATAACCACGAAGTCATTTCCTTTGGAATAAGTCTGCATCTATACATTGCATTCGTGGTATGACTTGCGAGTGCGGTTGTGTACTCACGCTTGTTGTAAAACTTGCGCCCAAACCTCTGAAAATGGAGGAATTGTCGGTCAACAAGGTTTACTTCAAGGATCGAGAAGAACTAGGTCGCGCACTTGATTTGCACTGTGGGCATATGGATGGGCTTCACCGAGTTATTCTGTTTCGTTCATTGCGACTTCATTGAGCTATTCGCCTTCTGAAGCATTAATTGTAAGCTTTGACCTTAAGGTCTTTACTCTGATATTTATTGTTATTTGTCTATTTATTAGTTATCTTTATATATGGAAATGATATTTCATCGATGTTGCCACTGTGTGCACTAGCGTGATCTTGGACTAGTGCAGTATACACAGAGGGTCCAGAATTGTATTTTTGGGTCCCGACACGAGGCAGCAGCCCTGACTCGTCGAGTCATGTCACTACGTAAAGCTGACTCGTCGGGTCACATCGCTGCGCAAGAGGAGGCGATGACCCGATGTTGCGGAGGCAGGAGAGGACGAGGTGACCGATAGTGCGGTGGCACAAGAGGAGGCGGTGACCCATGTTGCTGATGTAAAAGAGGAATATTGCACACCGCACGCTCAGCCCAGTGCACAGGCGGATGCAGGGGAGCAAGTGGATAACATAGTGCGTCAAATGGAGATCGATGACTTGGTGGCTCGGGCGGAGGAGGAAGCTTTAGAAGAGGACGATGATGACTTTTCTGAGGAGGACGAAGGTTCCATCCCGCAGGAATGGAATAGGGTGGACGTTGAGGGTCTTGCTGTGCACGACGAGCACGAATCACCGTGGGAGTACCATGGGATGGAGGTTCGGCTTCGTGCAATGTTTCGTGACAAGGGATCACTGCAAGATGCCATTAAGCTGTGGGCCTTGTCCATGCAGCGGCCGTTTCGTGTACTCAAATCTAGCCAAGAGCAGTACACCATGGTCTGCGAGCAGGCTGGGTGTCCTTAGCGTATGCACGCACGGACGCCCAAGCACGAGACTCACTGTATTGTCTCCAAGGTGGAGGTGCACTCCTGCTTGCTCAGTAGTGCTCTGCCGAGGCATCGCAACCTGACATCCACCTTCATTGCCAATGTGATGTACGAAGAGATAGTGAAGAAGACGGACCTGGAGGCCAAGCACATCATGGTGGCTATCGAGCAGAAATTCAAGTACAAAATTAGCTACGCGAAGGCATAGCGTGCTAAGCAGAAGGCTTTGGAAAGAAGGTTCGGTTCTTTCGAGGTGTTTTACGACAAACCTTCCTCATATGCTCCAGGTACTGCGGGACAGGAATCCGGGCACATACATTGCTATGAATGACAAGCCATCCAAAAGTCCGCCCCTAGGTTTTATGGTATTGCATAGGGCCTTCTTAGCATTCGGTCGCTGCATCGATGCATTCAGACACGTGTTGCCCATGATCTTAGTGGACGGGACATTTCTAACTGGAAAATACAAGGGCAGGATCTTGACAGCAATTGGCATTGATGGCAACAATCAGATTCTGCCCTTAGCCATTGCTTTCGTCGAAAGTGAGAATTTTGACAGTTAGTTGTGGTTCCTTCGACATCTGAAGGAGGGAGTAGTTGGGGCACGTCCTGATGTTTGCACAATCCATGATCGCCACCCTGGGATGATGAAGGCCATCCGAAAACTTCAGCAAGACCCCGATGAGTCGTTCCCTTGACCAGACATGAGGAACAGATGGTGCATTCGCCATCTAGGGGCGAACTTCTTCAAACAGTTCAGGCAATAACCGTTGATGAAGCTGTTCAAGAGGCTTGCTATGCAGAACCAGAAGTGTAAATTTGATGTGCTGTGGGAGATGTTGGATGAGCACACCAGGAAGCATCTCGTCGATAGGAACAAGCGTTCGCTCATTCCTGGGGCGACGTAGCCCGAACGCCTCACACCACTGCGGGAGCTCGACCCTCCCCATTTGACGTGGAGGACCTCGAAGGACATCGGGTGCTTCTCTCATTGGATAGAGGCCAAGCCATTGAAGAAGTGGTCCTTGCTGCACGACACAGACGGTGCAAGGTACGACATAATAACCACTAACCTTGCTGAGGTGTACAACTGGGTTATTAGGGGCCTCCGTTCTCAACCTCTCGTCGCCATTGTGGAAGGTGTTCTGCACGGTACAATCGAATATTTCATGAAAAGGCATGCAAATGCGGCACTTCATGTAGCCAACCCACAAACACCGTACTGCTCGAAGATTACAACGTACATGCAGGCCAAGACCGAGAAGGCTTAGTCGCACACGGTCTTCGTAATGGGCAATACAGAGCATCGTTTCGACGTGGTCCTTCGGGACAAAGCCGAATTTGGGATGACTCGATCTCTTGTTACCCACGAGGTAGGCCTTGGAGACCATGTGAATGAACCTAGCTGCACATGCAACAAGCCAAAGCTCCTTCACAAGCCATGCTCTCATGTCCTCGCCGCATGTGGGACCATCCACATGGACCCATCGAACTTCATATCGGAGTACTTCATGAAGGAGAGGGTGCAGCAGGCGTGGTGCGGCGAGCTAATAGGCTTCAAGGTTGTGGGCAACTTCGCCACGTTGGATACTGTACAGAGGCCTTGAATTCTATGTCTTGACCTGTTGAAGGGGGGAAGGGCCATCGACAAAATCATCGCATTAGGAACGATATGGACGAAGGGGAAGCTGGAGCGGCGGGTAGACGCTGCAACCGTTGCCGCCAGGAAGGCCACACCGTGAGAACTTGTAAGGCACCTGCCGATACGTAGGAACACTAGCATGAAGTGCAACACCGCTTCTTCTTGGGTGCATAGTGGTACTAAGATAAGAACTGCAACATTTTGTAACTTAATGCACACGTACAATGCATGTTTGTTCAATGCATATCAACACCTATAGCTTAATGCACGCGAAACATCGATGCACCAGTCTACTTGATAAAGGGAAACCGTTATGACGCGTCGACCATTTAGTTACATGCTTTAGGAGATTAAACATAATTGCGTACAGAATGGGAGAGTACCGAGGTACAAGCCTCTCTGGCCGTGCCTAATGGTAGAAGGTGCCTCGCGCTACCCACATAAAGTGTTGTACAAAGGATGCCTCGGGCGTGGCTGGTCGTCGTTGTAGTGGCACACATATATGCAGCTAGGGTTCGCACAGTAGCATGTGGGACCATAGGAACTTCCTATGTTCACGACCTCCTTATTGTCCCTCTCGTGCTGCATCTGTTGGCGAAAGTCATCGTTTTTCTCGTTGAGATTGTCAACCCGCGCCTCCAACTGAAAGATTCGGTTCCACAATGTATCCACGTACATCACAACATGCCGTTCATTTGGAGGATCGATCCAGCAGACAAAGTCGCATTTCGCCATCTGTTGGAAAGGACGGTTAACATGGAAGCTCTATTAGTAGTAATATAAAGCAAACTATATGCTAATTGTACCCTAGATTGTGAGCATCGAAGAAACGTCGTCCACCATCGAAAGAGCCGTCCGTGACCTACACGACAGCATCCTCCCTGTGTCCGCACTTCGGTCATACTGGTTGAGCACGCTTGTTCGGCATCAACCGGTAGTCAAAGCCGAAGTCCTCCCTCCTTTCGAGGGGAAGGTCTTTGCTTCAGCGACCCCGGTTGGACTGGTCCCTCGACGTTTGCTATGATATGTTACTGTACGACGGAGAAGGTTCTTCTTCCTACAGTTTCGAGGGTCGAGTGGTCCTACTTTCGGAGCGTGGGGTGTGCATTTTATAGCCCGCTGGGGAGGCTCATAAAGCAGGTAATGAGTTAGCTTGCAGATGACAAGACCAGACAGAACTGTCTGCTTTGCGCAGTGATAAGACCAGACGGGGCAGCTTTGCGCAGTGACAAGACCAAAAGAGACAGGGGGAAGGCTCATAAAGCGGGTAATGAGTTAGCTTGCAGATGACAAAGACCAGACGGGGCTGGCTGCTTTGCGTAGTGATAACACCACACGGGGCAGCTTTACGCAATGACATACCAAAGAAGATAGCCTTACGCAGTGATAAGACCAGACATGGCAGTTTTGCCCAATGACAAGACCGAAAAGACATGATGCATCACAATATCACTTACCCTCATACTTATAAATCATTGCTACCTCTATCGTCCGTATAAAATTCTTCATAAATTTAACGCATTACAACAACATACGCTGATCACAAAATGTTATTGCGAGTCTGATAAATTTCGTGCCCTTAAGATTCTACGAAATTCATAAAGGCACCAACCAACCTTGTCACCACTCTTTTATTTAAAAAAACATCCTACCTACCATAGGATTTGCTAAATGTAATATCTAAAAAATGTAACATTTATTACACAATTATTCCAATCGGATTTATGAAACAATAGAGGTGGCACTTGAAATTGCCTGGTGGTTCGGCGACTAGACTAAGTCGCTCAACCAACGGGCGACTTAGTTAGGTCGCTGAACTACTGGGTGACTCCAACGCTTAGCGCTCTGTCGTTGGGCGATTGTGACCAGTTGCCCAACAATTGGGCGACTAGGTATAAGTCGCCCAACGGTACAACGACTTATGATTATTTCTGTAAAAAAAAATAAGCAGTATTATTTATATAATTCTAAATAAAAAATGGATTATTTTTTAAAAAATTTCAGAGTAAGGCACTAATGGATTTTCACGTGAGTCACGGATCATCGGATGACATTTAGATGAACTTAGGCTCATTTAGACTTAGATATGAGAATTTTATATGATTTCTACCGATAGATCTTTTTGTGCATTAACCCCTCACGAAATGGGAAGTTATGTATCTGGGCTGGCTTGCGCCTCATGAGTCATGACGGCCTATCAAAACTAAACCAACGGCCACGATCGAATGGCTATTCCAACAAAACAATCTCAATTGCCCCAACTCCCGGTGGTTCTCTGTTCCCTACTCTTCCCTCCCCATCTCAGATCCGATCCACGCCGGCGATCGCCGGAGCACCGCCATGGCGCTCAGCCTCCGCAAGAAGCAGCTCGGTAAGCTCGAACGCATCTCCACTTTGCGCCTCCCTTCTCTCTACTGATCTACATCGGTGGCTGTAACCGCGCTGTCTTGTCTCCGATCCAGATTTGATCGTGCGGATGCTGCACCTGAACCAGCAGCAGCCGTCGGCGGACGGCGGCGGCGAGGGGGAGGAGGAGGCGTACAAGATCCTGGTGATGGACTCCCCCTGCATCGCGCTTCTCTCGCCGGTGATCCGCGTCGGCGACCTCCGCAGGCACGGCGTCACTCTCCACCTCAACATCGACAAGGCGCGGCAGCAGGTCCCCGACGCGCCCGCTGTCTACCTCGTCCGCCCCACGCCCGCCAACGCCGACCGCATCGCCGCCGACGCCGCCGCGGGGCTCTACGCCTCGTTCCACATCAACTTCTCCACCTGCGTCCCGCGGCCCGTCCTTGAGCGCCTCGCCTCCGCCGCCGCCACGTCCCGCTCCGCGCACCGCTTCGCGCGCGTCGCCGACCAGTACCTCGACTTCGTCTGCCTCGAGGAGGGCCTCTTCTCCCTCGCCCAGCCGCGCGCCTACGTCGCGCTCAACGACCCCGCCGCCGCCGACGCGGACATCACCGCGCTCGTCGACGCCGTCGCGCTCGGTCTCTTCTGTGTCGCCGCCACGCTTGGCGCCGTGCCTGTCATCAGATGCGCGCGAGGCGGGCCGGCCGAGATGGTCGCGGCCGCGCTCGACGCCCGTCTCCGCGACCACCTCCTTGCCAAGCCAAACCTCTTCACGGAGGCTGCGTCCGCCGCCGTCGCGTCGTTCCAGCGCCCGGTCCTGTGCCTGTTCGACAGGAATTTCGAGCTGTCAGTGGGGATACAACACGATTGGAGCTACCGCCCGTTGGTCCACGACGTGCTTGGCTTGAAGCTGAACAAGTTGAAGTTGCCTGTAGAGAAATATGATTTGGATGACTCTGACCCATTCTGGGTGGCAAACAGTTGGTCGCCATTCCCCAAAGTGGCCGAGGAAATCGAGGCGCAGCTCGCCAAGTACAAGCAGGACGTGGATGAGGTGAACCAGCGCACAGGTGGCGGCAGGGATGGGGTTGAGTTTGATGGCACAGATCTTATTGGCAACACCAAGCACCTCATGAATGCGGTGAACTCGCTCCCAGAGCTGACAGAACGGAAGAAGATGATTGATAAGCACACGAATATCGCAACTGCGTTGCTTGGGAATATCAAGGAGAGGTCTCTGGATGGATATTGTGAGTGCGAGAATGATATGCTTGTGAATGGCACTGTTGATCGGAACATGCTGCTCAGCCTCCTCAGAGGGAAGGGCACCAAGGAGGATAAGCTCCGCCTGGCTGTGACCTATCTGCTGTCCTTTGAGACACCACCTTCATCCGAATTGGAACAGGTTGAGGCCGCGCTGAGGGAGTCGGAAGTGGATATGTCTGCATTCCAGTATGTGAAGAGGATAAAGTCACTGAACACCCAGTTTGCTGCTGCATCAAGCACAGCAAGCAGAAGCAACATTGTTGATTGGGCAGAGAAGCTTTACGGGCAGTCTATTAGTGCTGTGACGGCGGGTGTGAAGAATCTCTTGTCTGATGGGAGGCAGCTGGCCCTGACAAGGACAGTTGAAGCTCTGATGGAAGGGAAACCAAACCCAGAGGTGGACAACTACCTATTGTTCGATCCACGGGCCCCTAGATCTGGAACTGGTGGGCAGTTCAGAGGACCCTTCAGAGAAGCAATTGTTTTCATGATTGGTGGTGGAAATTACATCGAGTACAGGAGCTTGATGGAGCTAGCACAACGCTCACAGCCTTCCAAGCATGTCATATATGGATCGACAGAGATTCTAAATGGGGTGGAGTTTATTCAGCAACTCACGGAATTGGGGCAGAAAGCGGGGTTGGGTGGTGTCAGCAGCAACGTACCACCACAGTAAATAGGCTCTTACCAGACATTTTGATGTTTAGGAGTGATCCAGGCTGCATAGATTAATGGTATCAAATTTCCTAAGCTCAGGTTTGTGGCCCTGTTTTAAATGAGTTATCAATACAAAGCTTTCTTGTGGTTTCAACTTTTTCAGGAGAGTCTGATATGAAAGTGTCCATGTATGCTCGTTTTCTTTTACTGTATTTTCTTTCATTTTGCCCCCTTTAAATTTATTGAGAAATTGTTTAGTGGAATCTTATTTGCACACTTCCAAAAATGGTGGTAAATAGTTATCATAGGACACCATTCTGATATTTGGATATATTGATTTTGTTAAAAATGGTGGTAAATATTTTTCAGGCAGTTATCTATTGTTGTGCTGGTGTCCATGTCCTTCTGCGGTGTATACTTAAATTTTGCTGGGCCTGCATATGCACAGTTCACCACACTGATAATTCGTGTGGTAGTGGTAAATTGCTAATAGTACTATATGAATACAGTTTGCTGATTGAGCAGATGAGCATATTACTTGAAGAATATTGCAATGAATTGTTTGCCCTTTAAGTTGGATTAGGAGAATGCACTGTAGGGATTGTAAGGTGAAGGCATTAACAACTATATGATTTTTTTAGTATCACCACAAATAATTGAGTTGTGCTGTTTGCAGTATAGTAATTGAGTTGTGCTGTTTGCAGTATAGTATGTATTGTTCTGTGCAGTGTTCTAAAAGGTGGCCGCCTAGTCCGCCTAGGCGGCGCCTAGGTGCTAGGAGACACCCTCCTTGCCTAGCCCGCCGGACCGATTTATCCCGCCTAGGCGGCATTGTTATTAAGTCGCGCGATTAGTCTCGACTAATCGACGATTAGTCGACAAGTCGGTACATAGCTTCCGACTAGAGCCAACGACTCGACTAGGAGGGCTAGTCGTCCGACTTGCCGACTAATCGTGACTGGTCGCGATTAGTCGGCGTGGCTAGCGCTCGACTTGTCGCCCATCGCGACTGAGAGGAGTAGGAGGAGAGAAAGGGAGGAGGAAGAGGTGCTGGTGGTGTTGGCGGCGCGTGGCGGTGGTGTGCGTGAGCGAGAGGAGCGAGAGGAGAGAGCCTCGACTGACTTGCGGCTGCGGCAGCGAGGGAGGAGGAGAGGAAGAGGGAAGGAAAGGAGGAGGAGAGAGCAGGGAGAGAAGAGAGAAATACCGCAACGGCGAGGAAGGGGCTGCGACGACGGCGGGAAGGAGGCGACGGACAAAGGCCACTGCGACGGGCGAGGACTAGTGCGACGAGGCCACCGCCGCCAGCCGTGATGCTTCTTCACCTCTGGTTAGTCTCTCTGTCCTCTCCTCTCTCCCCCACAAAATGAAGCGAGGAGGCGGGAGGAGGGAGGCCGGGTTGCCGCCGGGAGGTTGGGAGGAGCCCAGCCGGGAGGAGCACCCGCCGGGGAGCACGAGCCGGGAGGAGAGGGAGCACCTTCCTCCGCTCGCTTGTGCTCGCACCGCCTCTTCTTGTGCCCTCGCTTGCTGCACTGCTGCCGCTTTGCCTCTTCTTGCTCTTACTTGCTCTGCCTCTTCTTGCTGCCTGCTTGCTGCACACTCTCTGAATGCTCTTGCTTGCTGTAGCATGCCGACTAGTTGTGGCTAGTCGCGACTAGTCGGTCGACTAGTCCACAAGTCCACAAGTCGACCCCCTTACGACTCGACTCGACTTTACGACTTAATAACCTTGCTAGGCGGCCGCCTAGCCACGCCTAGGCCCGATAGCGTTAGGCGCTGGTCTGCCACCTGACTAGTGCCTAGCACCTTGGTCAACATTGGTTCTGTGGAACTAGCCAACTAGGGGATTCTGATACAATTATACGCATTTTATGAGGATGTGATCACTTAGCATTGCTGTTTTGGTGTGTAGTGTGTACCTTTAGTTTCTTTGTGTTCTAATTGTGTATGATGTTTACATCCCCATCATCCTGATGTTGCAAGTCTTTCAGGAGAAGGATGACCATTTTGTTTTGTGCACAATCTCTGGAATTCAGTTCATGGTATGATATCAAGCAAATAGAAACCTTAACTGCTCGTTGGTAGGGAATAGTTGTTCCATTGAAGATAGGCTCTTTCACGTAAGCTCCATTTGAATATTCAATACAGCGATGATGCTCAACCAAAGAGACTAGTCACTAGTCTTTCTGCACAACCACTAGAATTGACCACTCACTACATAACATGAGAGAATAGAAAGATTACTTTCCCTCCCACCAGTAAACAGGAATATTGCATGGAAAAGGGGGCATTAAGAAAATTACGAACGAGAAAATAAGAAAAATAGCTAATACAATGAGATCGTTTTATATTGCCTAAGAATAACATTGCAAAGTAAGCCAAGTTTCCATATACCATAATAGACAGTAGTACAAATAAACAATTAGAAAAGATGAGATAGGTTAATTGGAAATCCATCAGTTGATATGTCAAACGCATATCCTCATCTAGTCATCTTACTAACTTGTTAGTTGCGAGTACTCCTTGTCACAAAATGTCGGAATTGACACCCATGAGTGCATGCATAGACATACTTGCCGACACACATTTGTAGCATATGCACATGCACAAGCAATTGCATAACCAAGTAGCCAACTAAGATAAATATAAGATGATCTCATGATCCATAACATGAGGCAAAAAAATGTGAATCTAACTAGGAGTCTTCAACAATAATTGTGTTGATTTTCAGCTAGCTCAATCTGAGGTTTTATTGCATTTCATATTTGCAGCCAACTTAGAGTGGTCACAGACTCACAGTGGCATTATCAAGATTAACTTGTTTACACTTCCATCCCTAATAATATTCCCCTTTGCTATAACTATCGACTAAATTTTCTTCACTCCCTCATTTTCACCCTGATTTTTCATTAGAAATCCCATATCCTTTGATATGTTGCCAATCGTGTCCCTGTCGTCAAGTGATTGTAATAATTCCAAGTTTCCAACCATGTAAAAATATTTTTTAATTGATTTATCCATGAAAAAGTCATATTCTTGTACATAGTTGAATTACATAATATGATTTCTTTGCTGGCACACCAGAAAATAAGTGACCCAAAAGGTTTAACTTGCTCCTGAAGTTGTGTATCATATTATTATTCTTCAGTTGTAATGCGTGTTCCGTATTCATTTACTTATCTCCATGGTACAACTGGATGGTTCTGCTGCTTCGTGCAATAAACAGTATCACTGTGCCTCATCTTTGTAGATCCTTGCCTTTTGTCAAATTGATCAGTAGTGGGACATGACTTCGGTTGAATGGCAGAAGTATCTTGCTCAATCTTAGTTATGTCTATCCTGCATTGCCCATTTAATTTGATCCTGATATTCATCTCAGAAAGAACTGCATTTGCTGTATGGGACAGTGGCAGCTGGTAATTATTAGCCGAGCTAGCAAGTTCTCTCCTATCCTTCTGCTGATACAGCCTCTGCAGGTGACGAGCAAGGCGACACATGTCGTCGATGATCTCTCGTTCTAAATCCTCCTCTATGTCCGCCTCCAACTCATCACGAATTTGTAGCTCCTCAGCTGAAACTATGTTCTCTGATACAGTACTCTGCTTGCAACAACATAATTGAGAAAGTTTATGGTAATTGTCATCTGAAGTGTGAACTGTGATGCAACATAACTAGTGTTGTAACATAACATTGCACATTGGTTTAGATGAGCAACTGAAGAATACATGACAAGAGGAAGAGAGGAAGGAAAAGACTATATTTACCGAAATAGCAGTGTAAGTAATTAGAGGATAACCTGACTGGGACTGCCCATGAGCAAATGACGAAATGGTTCTTCAGCCTCTGACTTCTCGCCTGATGTTCTTATTTTCAGACTGGTTTCTGCTTTGTACCTATTCTGACATTTTTCATGGGCATTCAGGCATTTATATATATGCTGCACGTTATGCCAGACCAAGCCCTTTGTCACACTTGCACTGAACATTACCAATACAAAAGATTCAAACAATTCCATTATCTCATACTGATGCATGTTCCTGTTTGGTCATTCAAGCTTTCATCACTTGTTTTGCTTGGTAATGGTAATTTCAGCAGCAGTCGGCAAGCTGGGTCTGCATCTGAGTTGGCTGTGAGTTCTTTTACTGGGTAGGTGCAACAACAAGGTGTCAGTCTGGTTGCACTTGGAAGCAAAGCTCTCGTACGCATTCGCAAGCAAATCTTACCACTGGCATCAGATTTAAGGAACAAAGGATTGCATCAATGTCAATTGAATGGAGATACCATTTAATGGATCTGCACATCTAATCGTTTTTGAACTACTATATTTGTATGTATTATGATTGGATAACGAGATCGCTTTACTTATGCAGTTATGCTTGATCCGATGGAATGTTTCTGGTACTGTGACTTCTGTTTTCAAAGGCAGCTCCATTCCGATGGTATATGTATGGTGACATTCTTCTATTGAACACAATGTCCGTGTACAGTGCTTTCTTCTGTTATGTATTTGTTTAGTAATGGTTTTGGTTCGATGTAGAATAGCATTCTCCTGGTGGTTAAAACATGAGCTGTGAAATTTAATTGGGGTAGTAATAAAAGAGTTTTTTTTTCTTGGAAAAAATGTGAATTAAAAGCTCTTCAAAATTGAACATTTCGGACAATTTAATTTTGACAGGAGGTAAGCACTAATAAAGACACTCAACAACGCATAGATGAAAGTTGACAGCTGAAGAATACTCGTGCATGCGTAAAAGTGAGTAGTGAGTGGGTATAAGGATTTGAACCTGATCAAGAGATTCACAACTTCACCTCTCAAGAGATGGTCCCTAGTTTATATGGTTCATTAATTGTGTAATACTACCTCCATTACAAATAGATGTCTAAATATATAATTGACAGAATCTCCAACACACGTCGGATCATTAATTTTTTGTGATAGCTATAGGATAATACAAATTATGCACATTTGATCATAAAGCAACCCTTCCCGTCAAAATAATAATAATCATAAAGCAACCCACTGACGATCAAATCAGCAATGGGCTCCCCTAAATAAAAGAGCCATGCATAATCTCAAGCAGCCCACTGACTGTCAGCCTCCCCCAAACACAAGAACCTATTACCTACGCATGCACAATCTTATACAAGATTGAACCTTGTCTCTGGTGAAACTTTTCCACAAATGAATCTTTTAACAGTATCACGGATTTGGACACATTTTTCTTCACCTTGATCAACTGGTAAAAAATCACATCCCTGGTGATCGGCCTCTTCTTCTGGGTCCTGATCACGGGCCTGCACGACAAGTTCGCGCTCATCTTCACCTCCAGCGCCGCGGTGCTCGACGCTGCCGACGAACTCGCCGTCCTCCTCAACAGCATCCGGTCCGTGCTCTCATAAACTAACTAATTAACCGAGCTCGTCTCACTTGATTTGTGCAGGGGTGGCAGGGCATGGTGGCGTACGTGAACATCGGCTGCTACTACCTCGTCGGCATCCCCATGGGCGTCCTCCGCGGGCACGGGTGGCTCTCCAACCTCGGCATCTTGGTACTTATGCCTCTTAATTCATTCGCCATTGGCATCTTGCTTATGCGAAATTAGCTCACGTACTACGCCGATGAATCGATATGTAGGGAATTTGTGCGGGAATGATCGGCGGTGGCACGGCGGTCCAGACGCTCATCCTGGCCGTCCTCACCGTCCGTCGCGACTGGGAGAAAGAGGTGATGATCAAGAATTGAGCTTTTTTGATCTTCTGATAGATAGTACTTCTCTTTGCTGTTTCATCTCATTTGTTAGTTTTGGTGTTAATTAACCTTGCTCGTTCTTCGTTGCTTAACTCATGCATGTAGGCGATGATCGCGAGCACGCGCATGGACGATTGGTCGGATGATGTTCAGTGAGATCAATCGACCGGGTCATCCAAACACCATTAACTAGCAAGTAGCTTAGCGAGCTAGCTAGCAAGTTAGGGTGAGGCATGAGTAGCAAATTTTGCGAAGGAGTTTGATAGGTTAAAGTAAAACAGAGGGGATCAATGAATAGCTACCTGTGTTTTCTGTTTTTCTGAATCATGGATGTAGTACAATGCTCATGTTCAAGCTACATGACGAATTAACAGTGGGGGGGGGGGGGGAATCAAAGAGGGAGTCTTACAAAGAGGATGGTGCCTACACATGCATGCGTTAAAATGTGAGTTTCGATTCTTGTTGTTTAATTTGCAGGGTTATTTGCAGTTGTCAAATCTCAGCATTAGTTAAAATGGTCAAGCTAATTAGTCACCTGCACAGGCTGTACTGCTGGTCTGTTCCTCCTGGCCATGGATTTTTTTCTATAAAGAAAAACAGACATCCTTCTTCAGAGGAAAAAGAATGCCATCCTTTATACGCTAAATACGGCAGTTGCTTGCCATGTGAAACCGGGCCGAAATGTGTTGGTGTTGATTACTGCTAATTAGTCCAATATGCTGGGCCGAGATGGTCTTGGGTCTTGTTGCTATTTCTCTATCTCCAAAAATTGTAGTGTTGTCAATTGTATTTTCCTCTTAAAAAAAGGGTAATTGTATTACAGTTGCTTGTTGCTTTCACAAAACAAGCAATGTAGTTTTCCTCAGGGTTCGGTAACTGGCTGATTTTCGGTCAAAAATTATGAATATGGGTCCTACGGGACCCCGGTAAGAGTTCAAACCGGCCAAAATTGGCCCTAAAAAATAAATTTGCTTAAATTTGATCTTTTTTTAATATAAAATCCAAAATTCAAATTTTGATTTGAAAATTTCAGCAGAAATTTTCCGATTTTCGCCCCCCATCCCAAACCGTTTACCCAAACCTGGTTGTCCTCTCATAAGAGAGAGAGAGAGAAGTTGCTGCATCTCAGCTTGATTATGCATGAATTTGGGAGCATCTATGCGCTTTAATGCATTTTTTTTATTTAGAGGTAGAGGTTGTAAATAACTTAATACTTGAAACTATGAAATTAGAATGCCAATAGGCAACATTATCAAATAATCACAACACTTAACTGTCGGGACCGGATTTTTGAATCCGAACCCTATGTGTATTTCTACACCAGTCCTATGATCAGTAGCTAATGCTAGTGCATACAGTGGAAACATCGTTGATAACAAGTTTTCTCATCAAAGCCATAGACGAAGTAGTCGTAGTCATCCTCGGCATCATTGTAGACTTCTGAGATTTGTTCTAAGTGTAGCATGTGAGTACATAAAGTACTCCGCGAGTCTTGAGAAAAATGCATATGCATATGTTTAACAAATGAGGCTTATATGGTTCTTTTAGACAAAGCAATATTCTAAATTTAAACATCTTTCATAAAGCACATTTGACAAATGAAGATTTTTTTAAGAAATAAAATAATTTAAACACTAGTGGAGGTTCTAGCTACCAACCACTAGCATCAAGGCTCTAGCCGCCAAGGTTTTCAGAATAGGGCTCTAGCTACGAGAAAACTACCGGAGAGTCCCAACTGCTCTCGGTTTCCAAAATTTACTCTTTTGAAATTAAAACCAAAATATACCGTGTGAAAACGCACTTTGCTCGTCCTTGACCGTGGGCACAGCTATTCGAATAGTTTTACACTCTATATAGGTTGTACAACTTGACCCATATGAGATAATCGACTTATATATAATGTCGGCCATGACACGCTTCCTTAGGCGTGCGACTAAGCAATTATCACATAGCTTTTACAGTACTTTATCCTAACATTAGCCCACCGGATTAGCTTAACCCTAAGTCATTGACGTCATTTACCATCAACCTGGAGCTCACCACTGTGGGGGATAACCTGCCCGGACTTGGAAGTCATTCACCAACGCCCAACACAAGCCCCGACAGACATGGACGTCATTTACCATCGTCTGCACTACCCAGGTAACTCCTACCATCTACAGCCTACGAGCTAAATGTTTGGACTCAGTAAATTAATCATATAGGTCCTTCCCATTTAGGACATGTGGTTGTACAATATTGCTCAGTTTGGATAGTCACAAGCGTCGGTCCTTAATGTGACTTGGGCGGAACTTTACACAATGCAAGTTCTCATGCTTTAGCTGCACCCAATTGACCTTATCATCCGACCAAGTCTAAAAAAATTTCATCATTTTATTTTATTTTTTAAATACTGACAGTGCTTAATGTCATACATTTTCCAAATAAAGCATAAAGGGTAATAATGGTTTCCCCCCAAAGGTTGAATAAGATCGTAAAGCATGTCTAAGCAATTCTACCATATATAACTAGTCCACAAAGTTGTAATCAATATTGCGGAATTACTATGCTAGGGTTACAAAGGTATAGGGTGCAATTATCAAGAAAGACATTAGCAAATTTTAGGTTTAATTAACAAACTACACTTTAAACTCATCATTTTAAATGAAATGGCAATGCATAATACTTTAAAACTTAAAACAATATTTAAAATTATGGGTACAAAATGTTCAAAGGAGACTCGCCTTCGTCGTAGGTTGAGGTCACTGTGTCTGGTTGGTCTAAATTGATTTCGGCGGCGTCGGACTCTACACACGCGAAATGAGACAAATAAATAACAAATAACAAATAAAATACAAAAAATATAAAATAAATACTGGAAGGAAGGCATTGAATTTATATGAATTCAGGAACAAGAATCGATGGAATCGGAGTTCGTATGAAGGAGAAAAAATGTCTGAAAGTTTGCAATCACATGAAATGATGAAAAATCCGAAAATGGACTCTACTGGAGTCATTGTTTTTGGTTTGCCTGACTAGCAGAATAGAAGCAATGAGAGACTGACATCAAGGGTCCATTTGCTAGTGAAATACCAGAGAAGAATGAAAGGAATGGAAGGGTCAATGACCAGTGGGACCTCAGGGTCATAGACACACGAGACAAATAACAAAGACATTCATAGAGAACGTTTACAGAGAAGAAGAACAGAGCACATGGAGCATGGTGGTGGTGCCGATGAGGTGAGGGACAATGGCGGTTGGGAACATCCACTACTATAGAAAAGGTCATCACAAACGGTTCATTATGAGTCATCACAGACGGTTTTTTCTCCGTCTGTGAAAAAAGCTATCACAAATGGTTTTTTGTTCAGAACCGTCTGTGATTACTTATCACAGACGGTTCTTGTTCAGAAAAAACAGATTTTGAGCCAAACTAATCAATTGCTGGACAGTAGTTTCCATATGCAACCTCTAGCAAGATAACTAAAATCCAATTAAAATTCTGATGACAAACACATTATAGGAAAGGAAAACTAAAAGGTTTCACAACGTCCCCTCCGAATGGGAAAAATGAATGAAGTTACAAAGTTAAACTAGCTAGAAACTATCTGTGCCTCCAAACTCCTGAAGAACTCAGTAACTTCTTGGATTGGTTCAACACTGCTTCTCTCTGTACCTCACCAGCATATCACAAGCTGCTCTTGCATGTCTTCCGAGTTCGACTCAACTGAAAACCTTCGGCGGCGCTCCGGCATTAGGTACAAATAAAATAAGAATCATCAAACAACCAACAAATTGTGTATGTTTTGGGGATATACACGTACCTTCTGGTAATCTACCTCCTACGGTAAACATGGAACACCTACGCGTCCCTCCTCCTCCTCGTCGGCTGCGTCTCCTCGCCGAACCGCGCCAAGGAATCGAGGGCAATCGCTGGAGCTCAGCGCAGGGAGGGGAGAGGGAGAGACTAATGGAAGACAAAGCGGGGGTGGGTATAATATATAAGGATAGCGCCAAAACATTTCGCCTCCCACGCAAGCGTTCAAAAATTTTCGCGAATCACAGGCGGTTTCAAATAAAAACCATCTGTGATAGACTAGTATCAAGACGGTTCAGATTAAAAACCGTAAATGACTTAGAATTTTCGTTACTCTGTGATTTTACCATGGTTTGGAATTTCCTACTCTGTGATATTATATTTATCACAGATGGTTCGTATTAAGAACCATCTGTGAAGTATCACAGACGGTTCGTATCATGAATCATCTGTGAAGTATATAATTATCACAAACGATTCATGCTAATAACTGTCTGTGATACTTCACAGACGGTTTTCAATATTAACGGTCTGTGATATTACCTCTTCATAGACGGTTTTTAGCGTAACTAGTAACACAAACAGTCTCTAAACCAAAACCGTCTGTAATTGCATGTAATACAGATGGTTTTGATCAACCGTCTATGATGAGGCGTTCAGTATTAGCCTTTTTGTAGAAGTGAGAAAAAAATGAGCGGCAGTGGCGTCGCCGGCGGTGAAGTGAGGCGGCGGCGATGCAGCTTGGAGCAGCAGCGGCGCACAGGCATGTGGGCGGCTTGGCAAACCGGCGGTGTTGGGAGGAAATGGAGGTGAGCACGGGCTGTGCCTCAGCAAGGAGAAGCTTCTAGACTGCTCGAGAAGTCAGAGAATGGCCGAGGAAGCGGTCCACATCGGTCAGCGGCGCAAGAATGGCGGCGACGATGGTGACATACTCTGGCAAGGGGGAAAATGAAATTGAGGTGGAGATTGGAAGAGGAGTATCGGGAACATAATGTGATGTGGTTGGTTTGGTTGTCGTTGATCTTCGGGAAGGATGTGGATGGCGTCGCGCGTTTCGAGCAAACAGAGAGGAGTTAGGCAATGGGGCCTGGGGCGAATCAAAAAGGGGAGCGAGGGACATGCGATGCTCATTTTATACTACAGAGATGATGTTTGAGTCGACGAGGAAAACCATGGGAATAAAGTGACAGTTTCGGGTTGCAAATGAGGAACGATGAAGAAACGTAAAATTGAATGCAATTGATGGAGAAAACATGCAATTGATGGAGGCATGATGTGGGTGATGATGACGGGTCATAATGTCTTTGACGGATTTGAAAATGGACGTTCAAGTGTGAAGAAAAGAAAGAAGGAGGTGATGGTGGCCATGGCAGCATGGCTCGGGCTGGCACTCGGTTGGGTGGCCGGGTTGGGCGCGGGTGGCCAGGGGAGGAGAGGGGAGGTGGGGGCGGTGGCGGCAGCGCTGTGCTGGGCCAGGGCAATGACGGTGGTGGTCAGCAACGGGGGAAGGCGCATGGGCTAGCGGCCATGAGCGGCTCGGGAGCAAAACAGAACAGAAAAGTACGATGTTCACGGGAAGAAGATGAAGGAAGAGAGAGAGAGAGAGGGAGAGAAAGGAAAGAAAAAAGAAAATCCAAAAATAAAAAATAAATTCTAGAAAATTCTAGAAAATACCACATAAATCCTTGAACTTGAATAGATTGAATAAAATAATTTTGAATTTAATTGAAGTTTATTTTAATCATTTAAAATGTTTTTCATTTTCTGAAATTTCAAATTAAGGTTTAACTTAATTCAATAAATTGCAAACTATTCCTTTTATTTTTAAAGCTTCAAAAAGACTCTAAAATTGGGATTCGGAATTTGGATTGATTTAGCAGGAAGTCCAATTTAAAATCCAAGTCTTTGAATTAATTATTTTAATTTTTTTTACAAAGGCGAAATTTGGGGTGTTACATTAACTTGATTAGGAACGAACCATGGTTGCAAGTTTTTGCTTAATATTCCCTCTGTTCCGGAATATATGACATTTTGAACATCGACGCTGTCTCTAACATGCAAATTTGATAATTACTTTTTATATGAATACATTCATAAAATAATATAAAAAATTATATTATAAAAAAATTTCATGACTAATCTAATGATACCATTTTCACGTGACCAATACAAATAGTTTTTTATATATATTAGTGGTAAGAGTTAAGAAAGTTTAACCGCGCCCTTTCTAAAATTCCGTATATTTCTGAAATGGAGGGAGTAGTTGAAGCCATCAAAATTAAATTGAGGACTCTTCTTCTCTTCTATCACAGCATGTGAATCGAATGTAATAACATGATTCATCTCACTTCTTACTCAAATAGTATGGATCTTCTGTAAATTCACCTAGCACTATATATAGGTGCACCACTCAAATGGACGGTTGTGATTGTAAAACCATCTGTGATAATTACAACACCGATGGATTCTGGGGAACCTTCTGTGATGAGGCATCCAGTATAACCTTCTATGTAGTAGTGTCCCCTCTAGTATCAAGGAACTACCAAAGAAAAGGTCTTCACAAACGGTTCAAAAATGTCATCACAGATGGTTTCGTGAGCCGTCTAAGTTTATGGGTTTGTAATAACATGAGGTCATCACAGACGGTTTTTGAACCGTCTGTGAAAATAGACTATCACAGACGGTTCTGAATAAGAACTGTCTATGATAGTTTTTTCTATTGCAAAAAATAGGATTTCGAGCCAAACCAATCAATTGCTAGACAGTAGTCTCTATATATAACCTCTAGCAAGACAAAAAAATCCAATTAAAATTTGATGGCAAACACATTGTAGGAGAGACCTATCTAGCAAAAGGGAAACCAAAAGGTTTCACAATGTCCCCTCCTAATTGGAAAAAAGAATAAAATTACAAAGTTAAACTAGCTAGAAACCATCTGTGCCTCTAAGCTCCTAAAGAACTCATCGGCTTCTTGGATTGGTCTTGTGAGCACCTCTATGTACCTCACCAACATATCACAAACTGTTCTTGCCTGTCGTACGAATTTGACTCAAGCTCGTCGGCAATGAAAAGGAAAGACAACTAAAAACCTTCGGCGATGCTCCGACCTTAGGTAACACAAAATTAAGATCATTTTTTACGGACATTAAATCACAAAAGGTACAAATAAAATAAGAACCATCAAATAGCCAAAAAATTGTGTATGTTTTGGGGATATACACGTACCTTCCGGCAGTCTACCTTCTGCGACAGACATGGATCGAGCTCCTGCGCGTTCCTCCTACTCATCGTCGGCTACGTCTCCTCGCCGAACCGCATCGAGGAATCAAGGGTGGTCGCCGGAGCTCGGTGTGGGGAGGGGAGAGGGAGAGACTGATGGAAGACAAGGCGGATGTTGGTATAATATATAAGGACAACGCCAAAATATTTTGCCTCCTATGTAAGCATTCAAAAATTTCCGCGAATCATAGACGGTTTCAAACAAAAACCGTCTGTGATGAGCTAGTACCACAGACAGTTTATATTAAAAACCGTATGTGATAAGTATCTCCCAATTTTACCTGACACTGTGACTTAAAATGCCTAACTCTGTGATTTCAAGCCATGGTAAAATTATAGTGTTAGTGACTTCAAGCCATGGTAAAATCACAGAGTTAGGCATTTCATGCTATGGTAAAATTAGATGGTTTTTAATACAAACCGTCTGTGATGAGGACGGAAAGTCACAGACGGTTTGTGTTGAAAACCGTCTGTGAAGTTTTCAACACGAACGGTCTGTGATATTACTTCTTCACAGACGGTTTTTAGTACAACCAGTAACACAGACGATCGCTAAACCAAAACCGCTTGTGATTGTATTTAATATAGACGGTTTTGGTCAACCATCTGTGATGAGGCGTCCAGTATTAGCCTTTTTGTAGTAGTGGTTTAGTATCAAACCATTGTGACTGGCCGACCTGGAAGTGCATGTAAATCGAGGATGGTGCTGCCAAGCCATGAATCATAACACAGTGAGAGATAGAGGATCCAAATCCACATCAAGTAGGCTTTTTATTAGTGGAGAGTATAAATCAAATTATCAATTATGGGCTCATAGGGCTAGCTAGGTTCATGTGATGCAACTATGTAAGGCTCCTTTAGTCCTTTACAGATAGATACTCTTGTTGGGCTATTGCCATATAAGCTAGTGGTAAGGTATAATGTACAAGCTAGCTAGGCTATATAACCTGATCAATACATACTCCCTCCGTTCGGATTTATTTGACGCTCGGTAGTTATGTATTACCTTACACGACGTCATCTATTTAAACATGGAGGGAGTACAAGCTAGCCAGAGCAGCAACCCAGCCAACCGTCTGCTATAAAATTATCTCAACTAAATTGGAGTAGGATCCCCTGTTGCATAGTATATACACACATAAAAAGGAAGTCGATCACATTTCGCAAAGAAGAAGAAGAAGAAGAAGAAGAAGAAGAAGAAGAAGAAGAAGAAAAAAAGGAAGAAAAATGAACTCACAATTAATTACCTCATTAATTCTAGGTGGGATCCATCATTCCATGGAGAAAATGCAAACATGGTGAATTTAGGCATACGATCGATTTCTTGTTGAAAATAAAGCATAGAACGGGGGAAAAAAATAAAGACTCGATGAGAACACGAAAGTCCACAATTATTTGTCTGATTTTGACTTGTTTGTAGATTTTGCAGGATTAGATCCGTGCCGTGCGTAGCCTCTTGGTTACTGAGTTTTAAGGAGGATTGTATTAACTGGTTGCGCCTCTTAGAAAAAAAACGTTAATACATGTGATATGTTGTCGGGATCCAAATATGCAAATCTGGACCCTGTGTGTATAATACACTAGTCCAGGTCATGCTAGTGCATACAGTGACGACATAAATCAATATTATTCCACACAAGGCGAAAATAAGAATAAACAACTAATTTGATTAATAAATAATGGCTGAGACCTTGCGGTTGAGTTTACACTTATTGAGCCACGCAAGGATGACACTAAATAAAGAGACAATAGCGAACGAAAACAACTCCAGCAAAAACCCATCGACTTGTGTCGGGACCCGAAAATGCATCTCAGGAACCCTCTATGTATTCTGAACTAGTCCCAGATCAGTAGCTAGCTCACACAGGAAAACAGTGATGAAATACCATCCATTTATTCGATTTAACTAAAAAGATCTCAAAGTAACAAATAATAATAATAACTGGACCTTATGGTCAACGTTTACTTAACTTGCCACACAGGGCTAAAGAAACAAATAAACTCTTACAGCGGAACGAAACTCTTCAAATGGCCAATCAACATGCCCACAGGCAATCGAGTAGAGAACACATCCTAGTCCGCAAAACCTTCATGGTCCTCCTGGGCGAAAAACTCTTGGGTAGCTTGATATTCTCCCTCTACTGCTGATCAAACAGAGGGCATAAAGCCATGAGTACTTTGAATGTACTCAGCAAGCCGTGGAGAAATGTATGCAAATAGTATTCATGCAGGGCTTGAACAAAGGTTAGTTGTATGGCTCTTTTGCGGAAAACGACATTTACGATAAATACAATAAATAGATTGAAATGCTAAATTGAAAACAATAATAAGTAATTAAACAATTTCTTTGAAACAACGAGTGAACTTCCCCATTCACTTCCCAACCAAACCAACGATAAGTGAATCCCTACTCACCAATCGACACAAACTACCAAGTGAATGACCCATTCACCAAACGAACATTATATTCATCAAGTGAACTTCCCATCCACACTCCGACACAGTTTTGAAGAAACTCTAACTCCCGTGTGAAATCCCCGAGCACGTCCATAACCGCGGACACGGCTATTTGAATAGTTTTACACTCTGCAGAGGTTGTACAGCTTGACCCACAAGAGATAGATCAATTTATAATGTCTGTTTAACACACTTCCGAGGTGTGCGACTAAGTGATCATCACAAGGCTTTTACAAAGCTCCTTCTTAACTCAGTTCTGCCCGCTAAGGTTTCAACACTGAATGTCTTTCCGACCAGACATGGCCCCCCCTCTTGCGCCATCGTGAGAATACGTCTCCCATAACCACGCTTCACACGACAGAACCGAAATTAAGACATTGCTAATTAGTCAGCCAGGCCCGTCCCATCAGGCATGTGGTTGTACGGTTAAGGCCCAGTTCAATGGCGTACAAGATTAAGTCCTTGACAAATTACTCAGGCGAGACTACCACAAACCCACAACATGTTCAATCCACATCTCCACTATCCACCAACCACTCGCCCGAGCGAAAACCATTCTGTTCAACTAAAACTCATGACTAACCCCGTCATGGTACACAAATTTTAAAAAGAGTGGCTCACCACCACGGTTCCATATTTTATTAAGTCAAGATTAAACATTATGACACATGTGATCACAAACCCATCGTAACTAAGCTAAACTAAGCATCAATACTATACCTATGATGGTAATACAAATATATCCAATTAAAATTACCCATTCTAAGGTGACAAATGATTCATGACAATCAAATAATCAATGGAGGCATAACGACAATAGGTAATAACTAATTCCAAAACCATTTGTATAAAGATAGCATGCAATTGTATAAAACAATATACTTTGAAAATCTTAGGTTCAACATGATCAAAGGACCACGACTTGCCTGGGAATAAATCATGTGATTGATCTTGATCTTGGTATGCTACTCCTTGCTCAAAGTTTCCCGAAGTATCAACGTCTACTCGCAAAAACCAGCAAATAAACCAAATAAATAAATAATAGAAATATAACAAACTCCAAAAATTAAATAAAAATATCAGATAAATAGATCTCGAATTTAGATGAATTTAGAAATTTGAATGGACTCAAACGGAGTTGGGATGCAAAAGATATGGGCTTTGGAAGATTGAAACCCTAAAGAAATACCCTAATAGGATTTTCTGAAATATTCCGAATTATTTTCCTATTGGAAATTCCGGAATATGACATCGGCTGACGTCAGCTGAGAACGTTCGGACGGAACGAAAATGAACTGCCAGGTGGGACCCGCCTGGAAGTGAGAGGGTGCACCGTGGACTAGGTTTACCGAGGATTTTGGATCTGGAGGAGGCGGAGGTGGCACTCGGGTACCGATTGGACGACACGTGTGTGACACGCGAGTGCCACACAAGCAACGAGGTTGATGTGGCACAGAGCTGGCGGCTGAGGTGGCTTACACGTCGACTAGACGTCGGCGAAGCTCTGGCGAACACGGTTTCAACTATTGGAGGCTCTCCGACGGCGGTGGATGTGCGGGCTAGGACGAGCGCGACAAGACAAACATGCTGACGTGGTCCACGCTCAGCGGTGGCGACCACAGCGGCGGCGGTGACAAGAAAAGCGGCGGAGCGACGCGGTTGCATGGCGACGAAGCTCCACAGGGTTCTCCTGGGACGAAGAGATGTGCATCAGGCAGCACATGTGGAGGCGACCTCGATTCTGGTGACGTGGGGGACAAAGGCTCACCGACAGCGGCGCAAGACGGCGGAGAAGGCTGCGACGGTCGGAATCTTCTAGGGCACGATTCGACGAAGGGGCGGCGCAATCTTCAAGGGAGAGTTAGGGTTTCCAAGGAGGGAAAAGGCGCGGAGATTCTGACGCGGGCACGGCTTTAAATAGGGCCGAGGAGGAAGAATCTGTGAGGAAGGCGGTGGCGCAGCGAGGAACTCGGACATGGACTCTAGAGTCCCGGTCGAAGATGAAGATGACGTGGCGAACGGGGTGTAAGATCGAGTAGGCCGACTAGAGGGGGGTGAATAGGCGTTTTAAAACTTTTATACGCTAAAACCGATTTCTAATGCGGAAGATAATATAAATACGGTTTTGCACAATTAAGACCTAAAAACCACTAGTCTCAACTAAGTGCTCCAACAATACAAGTCTAATGATAATAATCAATTGAGCATGAACTTGTGAGCAATTCAATTTAGGCAATGTAAATGGCACATAGCTAGGCAATCATTCATACACAATAGATGAGCAACTTAATTATATGAATGTAAATTGCAATAAGGTAAAGCTCAAGAATGCAAACCACAATTGACACGGCGATATTTTTCCCGTGGTGATCGAAGACTTGCCGGTCTCCCCTAATCCACGTTGAGGTAAGTTCAACCTTTTGGATCGGCTCCAAAACGCGAGGCAACACCTCCGAGGTAAGTCCAAACCACTTGGACCGGTTCCAACCGAACCAACACCTCTAAGTGAGTTCAACCGCTTGAATCGACTCCAACTTGAACTTATCACCCCAATCCACTAGGGTTGCTCTTACTCCGCTCCGGAGATGGCGAGCACCAAGCCACTCACAAATCGCCCGGGTCTTCTCACAAGCTTCACTTGAGAAGATCACCGACGCACAACGCCTCCACACCGTCTAGGTGTCGGCAAACACCAAGAGTAACAAGACTCAACTTTCACTTGAACCAATCAAGTGCCAAAGCTCTATGGATAAGCAATCCACAACCTAATGCAACACATGCACTTAGGGTTTGCTCTCAATCACTCACTAAGTGCAACACATGCACACAAGAGTATGAGAGGCTTGCTCTTAGCTCAAAGAAACTCAATGGGGCACCAGCAACTTCTTCTCACACAACCAAGGTGGGTATTTATAGCCCACACACAAAAACTAGCCGTTGAGAAAAGATTCCAGAGAATCTGGACAAAATCGGTCAGACCGCCAACTAATGGCGGTCGGACCGCTAAGCGCCAACGGCTATAAAACTAGTCGTTGGACTCACAATCGGTCGACCGCCAACCAATGGCGGTCGGACAGCTCTGCCGATCGATCGCCGAGGGGTCGGCGACCGCTCAACTGAGCACCGAGCAAAACCAGAAAACATCTCTTCTGGAAAATTCATACCGCCAAACAAATATCGGTACTACCGCACTCCGGTAGTACCGTTTCAAACTTCCGGTACTACCGCACCCGTAGTACCGCTTTACGCACACACACACGAAAATCGGTCGATCGCCCAACCCATGGCGGTCGATCGCTTCACGGCCGATCGCTACGGAGGCGGTCGGACCGCCAGCGAAGCTAGCGGGATCAAAATGACTTTGTACATTTGCCTCAACTCAATTTGCAAAACATATTTGCCAAATTGATGCAACATGTACATAAAAGATGAAAGCTAGATTCTCAACAAGTTGCAAAACACATTTGCCAACTTTTAGAATCATTGCCACAAGGAATAAGGTACATGGACTTAAACCGTTTGCAAAACACATTCGCAAACTAAAGTCACATGCTACAAGGAATAACCATGAGCCACAACTATTTGCAAAACGCATTCGCAAATATAGGCAACATGTTAAGTTGAGCTAGAGCAAACACAATGAGCTATCAACACATGACTAACTCAAGTTACTAATTAAAACCCCTCTTAATAGTACGGCAACCTATACTAGCAATCCGGTCTCCAACCAAACACCGAGACCGGTAAAAGACTAGGAACAAATCCTTAGCCCTAGCTAGTCATACCTTTTCCTTGCGCAACCACTTGAAGCTTGATGACGCATATCCTTGCTTCAAGTCTTGACATACATCAACTCATGATGCATTCACTTGACTTCCATCAACACATGATGGATTCTTCTTGTCTTGATGATCAACTCATGATCATATCCTTTACTCCAAGTCTTCACTTCAATATCATCAACCCATGATGATGTTCTTCTCTTGATATCATCAACACATGACGATATTCTTTTTCTTCATAAACTTGACTTGATGACGATCAACTCATGACATCATCCGAAGTCTTCAATCACACAGAACATAACCTATTTATCCATCTCAAGGAGAAACGTTAGTTCCACAATATGATTATCATTAATTACCACATCATACCATTAACTCATAATGGTTGGGACAAGATACCACAATCTTTCCCTCTTTGGTAATTTATGATAACCACTTCAATAGCAAGTAATTGAATGTAATTGGTATGAGTATATATAAACTACATAAGTTATGTATACTCAAAAGATACATGAGCATATATGAACTCCGCAAGTCTCATATGCCCATATGAATATATACGAACTACACAAGTTGCATATATTCAAGGATATATTTCAAGGTAAAGATCCTTAATATATGTGGAAAGAGAATATGGATCAATACTAATGAAACCACAAAATATAGAATGAACTCCCCCTAAATGTGTGCATACACAAATGTGTAATGGAAACATATGCACATATCCATGTTAACCTTTTTGGTGGAGTTTAACCTATATTTTGGATCCGAGGAATGCAACATGATATAATAAGAAGAAGTAGAATGCATACCTCTTGTATTTTCATCTTTATATCCAAACGAGACTAAGCAATAGATAATTAATAGAATTGTTAGTCTCACAAATAGATTTGTCATTAATGAATACATACATGTTTGGATTTTTGCTTTTATATCCAAGCTGAGACTAAACTTGATATAACAATAGGAGTGTTAGTCTCACAAGTGCATTTGTCATTAATCACTTAATCACTTGCATACTTTCATGATTTTCACCTTTATATCCAAATAAGACTACACAATATGTATATCAATAAAAGTGTTAGTCTCCCAATTAGATTTATTATTAATCACCAAAACTCCATTACCACATAATGCCAGGTCTAGATCTTTCACGGGGCCCAATCGACAACGAGAGAGGCTCGGATGCGAGTACGTGACAAAAGGCGGCACTGAGGCTGGCGAGTGGGACCAGCTGCGTGCGCGGGAGCGGAGAAAGGAGGTGCGGGCTGCAAGGAAATGGGCCGGGAGTGGAGGGAAATGGGCCGAGAAAAGCAAAGGAATGGGCCGAGTTTAGAAGATTAGGCCCGAGAGCATTTCTGAGATTTATAATAGCTTTTCTTTTTAGAAAATAACAGAAACTCCAAATAACAAATATAAAATAGCAAATGTACTCAAAACAATTATAGAAAATTCTAGAAAATATATCCAAGCACATAAAACCCAGATAAAATAATTTTGATAATAGTTGATGTTCAGATTAATCATATTAAATTGTTTTTGAACTCTGAAAATTCATATTAAGCTTTTAACTTTAGCAGAAAAATTCAAATGGTTCCTTTTCTTTTAAAACTTGAAAAACGGATCAAATTTTGGGATGTTACATCTTGCCACAGAAAACCGGCTGGGATCAAGACCTAGCGATCACCCTCCTCGAAAAACTTCTCCTTGAAAGCAGGCGAAGACTCCTCCACTTCAGTTGAATAATTGTAGCAATAATGAGTACTCTGAGTACTCAACAAGTTGTACCACAGAATACAATTATAGATGATAGCTTATTTCAAAGGAAATAATTTCTATGATTATTTTGCAAAAAATGGCACTTGCCATTGAATACAAATAATAGATTGAAAATGTAATTTAAAAGAAATAAACAATAGTAGTTTAACAATATTTTTCATAAAAAACACAATCTAATCAATTTCTTTCACACAACCATATGAGTTTAACTACACAACTATCCCTTTCCAAGTGTTTTTATGAAAATCTACCTCTCGTGTGAAATCCACGAGCATGTTCATGACCGTGGACATAACCATTCAAATAGATTGATTAACACTATGAAGAGGTTGTACATAATTACACCAAATAAAAAAACTGGACCAAAAAAACCGAACCGTACCGGTCAACTCGGTTTGACCAGTATTCGGTTTGGTTTTTGAATTTTGGTTTTTTTGAGGTTCGGTTTTTTCGAGAAAAACCAGCTGAAAACCGAAAAACCCGAATTTCCATTGTTGCTTTGTTGGTTCGCTGCTATGCTGTTCACTGTCGTTGCTGTAGTGCTGTGGCCTATGAGGCTGTGAGCCTGTGATGGACTGATGGGCTAGCTGATGGTGATTTGGTTATGGGCCTGGACAGTGGACAGGGGACCAACTTCATAGACAATACGACGATTGAATTCTTTCGTTAACCCAAATGTTTTGCATGAGTTATCAAGTATTCAATTACATATTTACATTAATGCTTAATGAGTAAAGGCATGGAAATTGCTTAATGAGTATCAAGTACATTAATACTTAATGATTAAAGGCACAAAAATTGCTTAATGAGTAAAAGTACATAGTTATCAAGTACAGTTCTACAATGTGTACGGTAAATATTTAATGACCACAAGTTGTGGACTCACGGTATCGTTCACAATTCGCGTCAACTTTGGTAAATATGGTATTTACGATACCAAATTGAAATAAAGTGGTATTTACCGATATCAAACCGTATTTTAAATAATATCGTATTTACCGAATTAACATTACTGTATTTACCATATACATCGTATTTACCAAAAAACCGAATGAACAACCCTATTGTACACTTTACTCACAAAATATAACTAGTGTAGCTAGCACCAATCATAACAAAATATTTCTGAAACTTCACCTTAACAATTGATCCACTCATTGTGCATACTAACGGCACCAAACCCCCACACAGGTTGTTGGCCAGTCACACACCGTTGGACTTGGACACGACGAACCGCTCACAAATATGAATCGTCACCCAGACAAAATCACACCTCCACCCTGGCATACATCATAACCTATCTGCTTGAGAAATCAAAGTCAAGAATCTGTAACTTACTAAGTTATGACCGTCCCATACCAGGCAAGTGGTCATACAGTTATGGCTCAATTCAATGGTGTACAAAGTTAAGTCCTTAATTGACCAAGGCGAGACTGCCAAACTACTTTCAATTCCAATATTCATATTTTTCCAAGCACACACAGCTCCACCATATCACAACTCTGTCCACTTGCCTCGATCTAAAACTTTTACCACCCTATTGGTTAAATACAACACATACCATCAACGAGTGACAACATATTGCACACAGATTTCCACAAAGCATTCCATATTCACTTAGTAAATTTTATATTTGCAACTCAAAATGATAACCCCATTGCATGGCTAAGCAGGCTAAGCGAATCTAACCAACCCACGTTTGTGCTATAATGATACCAACTAATAATTAACCAAGCTAAGGTGACAAAAGATCAAGGTAATACAATGAACAAGGTGGATATAATCAGTAGGTGTATAACTAATCATCTAATACCAAAGCATTTAAAGAATTAAATACTTGAAATAACATGCAATAGTTTGAATCAAAGTATTTTTGAAAAACTGAGTTCAACATGGTCAAAGGTATAACTTGCCTTGAAACAAGTCTTGGCACTGGTCTTGAGCTTGATCAACTCTTCCTTCCTCGAAACCTCCCGAAGTATCAACGTCTACTCGCAAACAAAAATAAAAACCCAAATAAATACAAAATAGAGTAACAAATAAACTCTAAAAATTAAATAAAAATCACAAGAAGATAGGGCTTGAATTTAGACGAATTTAGAAACTTGAATGAGTCCAATCGGAGTTCGTATGAGGAAGAACGGGCTCTTGGAAGATTTAAATCTAAGAAAAAGAGAAAGAAAAATACTATTTTGATTTTTCTTTCTAAAAGAAATTTTGAAATATTGCATTAGCATGATGTCAGCAATGAATTTCGGAATTAAAAGAAAATTCAGAAAATAGGGAATAGAGGCTGACAGGTGGGACCCATAGTCTATATGGACCGCATTTATGGATTTGGTCTACCTATGGCTCACGGGTGCATGGAATAGTGGACTGACATATGGGGTCCACATGTTAGTGGGTGGGTCTACTGTGGACCAAGTCCACATGGATTGGCTCTAATGCGGTAGCGGGTGAGGGCTGACCTGGCAAATACGCAGACAGTAGGTTGAGGTGGCACTGACGTGGCTAACACACGGCCTCCACGTCAGCTAGACGACAACGTGGCTCGGGGACCTAAGGTTTTGCCGACGTTTGGGGCCATGGCGGAGCAAATGGAGGTGCACGTTGGGTAGCTAAGGCGATGACGATCTCAATGATACACTCACGGACGCAAGGGGATGATGCGGTTGACCGGTAGTGAGACTTGAGCGACGGCGGCGCATAGTCTTCAACGGAATCGGGATTTCGATGATGCTCCGGTGGAAACAAGGAACAGGCGGTGTAGATCAGGTCCTTGCAATGCCGATGGTGGTGACAAGGCTCAGTGTGCACCGACGGCAGTGGAACACGGCGACGAGGGTTTCGGCGGTGGCTTTTCTTCTTTGTGCGATTCCGGCGGCTAGGCGTTGAACTCGAGGTGGCGGCTAGGGTTTTCGAGGGCGGTGCGGCTCGGGGTGCAGAAAACGAAGGCCCTCGAATCCTTTTAAAGGCAGCGACGAGGTAACCGGGATGAACGCAGCGGTAGAGTCGTAATGGACTCGGAGAAGGAGTCTAGGTCAGGAACGATGAACAGTAACTCAGTGGGACCCACTTGTTAGTGACGGTGGCTAGGGTGGATTTGTGTCGCACACGCCACGTGTGCAACTAACAGGTGGGACCGAGTGCGGGCGAGCGACGGGAGAGAGGGAATGGGCTACACGCAGGATTGAGCTGGTGGAATTGGGCTGGGCTGAGAAAAATGGGCAAGGGAAAATAGGATTTCAGCCTAGATAATTTCCTGAGATTTTAAATAGCTTTTGTATTTTAGAAATACCAAAAAAATCCAAATGACAAATTTAAAATAGCAAATAAACTCAGAAAAATTCCAGAAAAACCTGAAAAATATTTCCAAGCACAAAGAAGTTAAATAAAATAGTTTTAGAATTAATTGATGTTCAGATTAGTCACATTAAATTGTTTTGACATTTGAAAGTCCCATTTAAGAAAATAAAATTTGGTGAAATTTTCCAATGGACTAAACTACTAAAAAAATATTTTAAAACTCAAAAAATTGGAATACTACGTATGTCCAGGCGGAGTCAATTACGATCTAAGTCTCGGGTTGAGCTAGCTGTTCTTGGGCAAACTTGAATGCTTGATAATTTTTTAAGATATTTTCGTACTTTAACACTATTAAAATTTCTAGATCTTGCGCTATAGCCCATCCAGCCCAGGTTATGTCAATGGAGCTCACCATGAACAACAGCAGCCCTGGTTATGTCCTCTGATTGATGGAGCTCACCATGAACAGAAAAAAAAAAGGAATGACAGTCAGACGGCCGGGACGACCATATCGTATTTGTGACAGAGGAGAAAAGAAACAAAAGCTGCACCTTGTAGTACGATCAATTACTAGGTGCGCGTGGGCCCGCGGTGTCAGTCAGAACGGCGGGGAACTATTGCATGTACGGAATCGGTCCGATGGGGGCGCTGCCGTGCACGCACGTCACGAGATGCTCGTCTCCGTGATCAGGCTCCGCTCACCGCAGCATGGCTAGCAGCTGGACCTGACGCCTTGCTACGTGTATCATGGGCGTGTCCATAGATCAAGGATCAAGATCACGCACGCACGCGCGCGGTAGCTAATGGCATTTGCGGAGCCAGAAAATTACGGACGGTGGGGGGGCGGGGGGTAAAATTTGGGGAAATGCCATCCAGCTCCGACTTGCTATACCGTGCCGCTACTTGCCCACAGATCCTGTGGACTCGACTCGATGTGGTTCCAAGTTCAGTCGATTTTGATTTCGATTTTACTGGCTCGGCTACTGGGCCATTTTGGCCTTGCTGTGCTTTAATAGTCCACTCTAGGCTAAGCTTAAGTTGCTCGATAAAGGTCGCGGCTTCTTCTTCTCTTTCTTCTTCTTTCGGCAATAATTGCCATATTCAATGTTTGCTAAATGGCTATCATCAAACTATGTGACCAGAGGCAGATCTAGGCCTAGGACCAAATGCACTATCGAGAAATAGCAAGAAATTCTAAGATACGGAGGGCATAACCTAGGAGCGTGGCCCATCTCTAGCTCCACCCCTCCCCTGCATATGACAAGGGTAAAAACTGAGGTGCAGATTGTGGGAAGACCAGTGGACCATCCGCTGGATGATCCCGCAGACGTCCGCCTTAACATTTAGAGATTTCATACACACAAATATGAGCGGTTTCTCGTTTGGTTTCAAAATTTACATGACATCGATCTATAATTAATTTCCTCACATAACTAGATGAAAGAGATTATAGAGAGCTAGAAATCAAGGTTTGTCGCATTGTCCAGCCACCGTATGCATACAGACCTAGAGAAAGATGTATAGCCGGGAACCGGCAGGATGAGACGGATGAACACATACATGCATGTCTGCTTCTATGGAGTTTTTGCTGTATTGGCACTGTTTACCGCACGGCCATCATGCGAAATTGATATTGAGTCAACACGTCAGGGGTACAGCACAGCCAGTAGCGCCAATGCTTCCCTGTTCCATCTAATTAGCCATGTTAATTTATTCCTAATTAGCGACATGTGCTTGCTTTTCCACCGGCCGGCCCCCTCCATCACCTTTTCCACCACTCGACCCCTCTCCCGTCGCCGTCCATCAATCGCCGTCGCCTTTAATCCCCGTCCCATCGTTGTCTACCTCATGCATGCAAACTCGAATTGGCTCGCGCGGGGAAGGATTCCCTCCCAAAGCGGCTATAAATTAGCGAGCGAACGCGATTTTGTTTCGCCGTCGCTCACTCGTTCTCTTTTTCGGTCGCTCTCTGGCTTTCTATCAATTTTATTTTTGGAACATTTTAGTGTTATTAACTGCCATCATTAGAAGCCATGTTAGCAAGTAATTTTTATCTCTATCGATTTTTCCTCGTTTATACATTCTTTATTAACTGCGTTGTTAGTAAATAAGTCGTAGCAAAATTTATTTGACTTTATTATTTAATTAGCCGTGGTTGAACTAATGTTACGTAAATAATTAGCCGATTAGGAATGTTCTGGAATTTCTTTCTCTGGATTAGCCGATTAGGAAGCTAGAAATCGAGTACTAATTGTTATGACTCTGTTTGACTGTTTGTTGAATTGTCATGGGCTTAACAAGAATATGCCAAATTTCATCAGCAACAAAAGTAACTATACAAGAACAGATCACCCTTTGGAGTTTCATCCTAAACAACTGCATCACAACGGAACAACTTAAACACAACAAACTTATCTTAGTACAAACCCCTTCCAATTCCCATCAATGTTACGAAAAAAAGGGCTAAAGAATTTCCCGTCCATCATTCTTATACACATATCTATTGCCCTGAATCAAATGCCACATTTTAGGCTGCTATAACAAGCAACATTAATTATTCTAACTAGAAGAAAAGTTTAAGCAACTGACGACACACATAAACATCTTTATCAATCCAAAGTTAGCCCCTCAATTGCCATTCTCACTGCCGCGTAGAAAGCATACTAGAGGACATAGACCTTTGATCCCACACTTACGCTAGCCCATGCGTCAGGTGAGTGCGGCAACAAGATACCATGAAGTCGAGGGGACAGGGCACCCACACCCATTCAGACTAGACAATGCAATATTGGACAGCGGATCAAGATCATCTACTTTGGCATATAGGCAGATTTATCCACCAAATGAACTCTTATCAACAGCAAATGACCAGGCAAGCTCTGAGCCATGGGGCCCGACGCTTGAGAACGTGGGGGCAGGGAACACATACACATGCATGAGGTAACGGGAAACTCAACACTCATTTACACTTTGTTAAGTAATACTATAGCACAGTGGATAACAAGAATGAACACTCAATGTTATCGTAGTACAACCAAAATCATATGCTTCATCCGATAGAGCAAAATGAACCGATCGATTTAGTAGTCATATTTAATTTTGTACTAGTAAATTAGTGTACATTAATTTGTAGTGTTCATTTGGTCGTAATTTTTAATATGCGGTATTTAACCGTCATTATCAATCTTCTCACTAATATTCCGTCTATTCCATCTGTTGTAAGCCATGTCTCTACCAGAGCTTCTGGAATACTTCTACGATGAGGACCACTGATGCAAGTTGTGGATCACCGGTGACGCAGATGGCTCTTCGCCCCTGCTACTTCGGTCGGGGAGGGATTACTGGGAGCTGGATGGTCGCTACGTCCCAATCCTCTGGGACACGGGCTTGTTGCCCCTTGTGAGGCTGGTCTCTGTCGGACGCCGGTTCACCCTAGACGCCAGTCTGCTATCGGCACTTGTCGATAGGTGAAGGCCCGAGACATACACCTTCTACTTTCGGTGGGGTGAGATGATGATCACTCTGTAGAACGTCTCGTTCTTGACCGATCTCTCGATCTAGGGTGAGCCACTTGTTCCAGGCCGTCCGCCGGCGGATTGGAAGGCCAAACTAGAGCATCGGTTCAGCATACCTGTTCTGAAGCATACACATGGCGTCCCCCGGAGTTGGCTGAGGCATTTCAGTTAATGCTCACAGGATGCACCCGAGGAGGTCGTTAGGACGCACTTCATTGTTTACCTTCTTTAGCTCTTTGGTTGGGCCCTGTTTTCAACCACACAGGGCAATTGGTGCTACCCCAATTTCGTCCGCATCGCCGAGTCTTTGGCTGACACGTAGGCTGGGCTGATGCCTCAATACAGGTGGGGATCAGCCGTCCTTTGCGCCACATACTGGGGGTTATGTGACGCTTCATGGTGCAGCACCGGTGCTAGCCCGAACCTGACCATCTACTACGTGCTCCTACAGCCGTGGAGTTGGGAGCACTTCCCTGTTGGGCAGCTGGCCTTCAAGAGAGCAGTGCCCCCATACTCTGAGTTGGACGACCCGATAGACGGGCCCACTATGGGGTTCCGATGGACTGCTGTTCATCTATGCTGGCTCAAGGACAGACCGGTGAGGTGCTACTCATTGTTCCACAACGAGTTTGAGTCGCTGCATGACAACGAAATCATCTAGGCTACATGGACTTCAGAATTCGTGCACACGGTAGCGCCACACGGGCTGTCCATGCAATGCACCCAGGATGTCGGGTTATGGGCGACAACCTGCCACCTGGTGTTCACACATATGGTGGAGCCTTACGTGCCGCAGTGCGTAATGCGATAGTTTGGTTTGTACCATGTCGTGCCCCTTCGGACGGTAGGGTCCTACAGCAAGCTGTCCACCTGTGAGTCAAACTTTATCCAAGTAATATTTACGTTTCTAATGTCTTCTTTTCTAACATCAATGCTTCCGGAAATGCAGGCAACCGAGGTCTGCAAGCAATCCAGCACGAGTGGGTTACGGCATGGACGGAGACGACGTACTTGGAGGTCTTGCAGGAGCAGTGTCCGTATGACGTTCTGACGTACAGTAAGTACCTAGAGTGGTATGTACGACGTGTGAGGACCCCGATTTATTTGGCTTGTAATGCTTAGTCTTCCATTGACTCTAGCATCACAAATCAAATAAACCAAGCCCCGAGACATGTATACTTCCCAGAAATGCAGTATACACACCCCGTTACAAAATCGCGCATCAATTCCATACATCACATAACATTAAACCTAACAAAAGACATACATAATAGAGTTATTCCACAAGAAGGCCGATCGGCCAAACGACATCAAAGTAACATTAACAGCGGAAGCAAAAGTGCCATAAGATGGCTATAAACAAAATCCAACCGGTTAGCCATAACCCACAAGGCAACCGACCGGGCCGCCAAGCTAGTCGTCCATACCGCAGCAATTCTCACAAAAGTCGATCCCTTGGGGATCAACTTCTTCCTCTGCAACAAATAAGCAAAGCAAATGAGTACAAAAATGTACTCGCAAGACTGACGTGTGGAATAGCAGACCTATCAATATGCTACATGCAAGCTTATTTAAGTGGAGGTTATATGTCTCATTTTGCACAAAGCCAACTTTATTTGAAATAATATAGTACATTTCAAAAGCAAGTTTGCAATCAGTTTTTATTGAATGAAATAACACGAGATACAATAAGTACAAGAGTAACCACCTATTGGTGACTAACCCCATAGCCACCACACATAGCACGAATCCCAGATTCGTACCACCCATCAAGTTTTAATTAAAATGTTGTAGTCTAACTCTTGAAAGACCTTGCCAAGCGTGTCCATAACCTAGGACGAGGCTATTCGAATAGTTTTAACCCTGCAGGGGTATACCAATGTACCCACACTTTAGACCGCCTTTTTGCCAAGCTATTAAGCACACTTCTTTTGGTATGCCGGCACGGCTAAGTCCTACGAGACGTTTCCAATGGAATGCGTTAATTAAGAGTCGCACGTATGGGGTTAACCCTTAGTGACCAGCCGGCGAAATGGGCAACTAGGACCACACGTTGTGGTGGAGTCAAGCAAAGCCGGGAGTCATTAGCCATTTAGGGTAAAGCTAGCCGGACATTTGCAATACCCCAATAGGGGTGGAGGACCTAGAAAGGAACCACCCCGGTCACGCCTTTGTGATCCTTTTTCTCTATCAACTACAGCCAGCGACCCATTAATTAATGTCTCCCAAAGTACTAATTCAAGAGAGGTCTCATACCCTCTAGTGTGGTTAGTACGCACAAAATGCTTGGTTTAGTGTAACAAGATGTTCGATCCTTGTTGACTCGGGCACCATTCCAGTCACACCCAAAAACACACCAATCATACCATTGTGCCCAAGTCTAAATCATTTTGTTTTCGGTTTTATTTTTCGTAAGTAGACATGACACAAGGCTGAAATCATAAGTAATAATAAGTTTTATGTGATCAAGGTTATCGACAAGTCGATAACCACTCATTTCTACCGGGAGCTAAGCATAGCTAAGCAATTAATTCGCAACTATTAAGTGATAAGAGTTCATCCAACGAGTTCTAATCACAGCAATAACCTAGGCTCACGGTAGTAGAGAATAATCATTTGTCTAAGGAAATGCATCTACTAGGTCAACTAACGACAATAGTTTAACACAAAGTAGCAATGCATACATAGAATTTGTAATCAACATAAATACTTAAAATACTGGGATTAACATGATCAAACTGCTTGCCTTGCTGTAGATCACTTTCTTGCTGCAGAGGATTCACTCACGTACTCAATAATTCCTTCGGAACCTAACGCGAAAAGGCGATAACCAAATAAGAACAAGAACTCCAAATAAAACTCCACAGCAAAAGTTCTCCAAATACCAAGAAATTTGTACAGCAGCAAGATAAAGATTCTAGACAAATTTAGGAATAAGAATTACTTCATTTGGACTTAGCATGAAAAAGTTATGCCCTAAACAATTTCTCTCAGCCTGAAAAATCCTAATTAAATTAATTTCGGTTACTGTTCATAGCAAAAATTTCTAGAATGATCTGGAATCTGAAAATTTTATGGTAGGCAGCTAAGGTCATCTTAAGAACAGCAAAGTTGAGTTTACATCATTTGGAGTTATAATGAATTAGTTATGATTTTTCTAAGTTCTAAAACTAGTAGATCATTAATTTCAGTGGCAAGGATCATATTAAGACCTATTCTACCCTATAGTACATTCCTAGTGGGTTTTAACAAAATTTAGTTTGCTTAGTTTGGAAATACAGAGAATAAGTTATGCATTTTACAAATTTTAATGAATTTTAGACCACATTTTATATTAAACAAGTTCATGCAGTTTATATCATTTTCTGCTACATAACAGTGCCTAAATTCATTCTCATATTGAAGTTCATTTCATGGCAAAGCTACTGCAACTTGATTTATTCAAAAAAGAGCTACAATGATAAAGATATGCATTTTTCAAATTTGGAACACTTAAAAGACTTTGAAAATTTGAGCTCTCGAGAGGTTCAAAAGAACTGAAGGAAACGGGGAGGTCCTCAAGTTAAAGATCTAATCGAAGGAGGCCTCGGAACGGTGAGATCTGAAGGAGGGAGGTCTTTGATGGCTAAGATCTACTGAGGAGGTCTAGCCCGTTAGATCTAAATCTAACGGTCCAGGGTTGAGAGGAGGTCCTAAGGCTAAAGACATAACGGAGGACGTCTGGGACGGCCAAGATCTACCAGAGGAGGTCTTGGACGGTCCAGATTGTCGGGAGGCCACGAGAGCCGAGGTCTTCACGGAGGAAGATCTCGGCGGTCGAGATGAACCCGGGAGGAGGTCCTAGCGGTTGGGATTTTACAGGGAGGTCTTGGGGGTAAGGATTTAGCGGAGGAGGACCCCGATGGCTAAGATCTCCCAGGGGGAGGTCTTAATGGCCCAGATTGACTTGAGGAGGAGGTTCGGGGTTGTCTTTATAAAAGACCAGGGGTGGTCTTTACAAAGAGGACCCCAAAGCGATTTGAAGATTTTCTTTACAAAAGACCAGGGGTGGTCTTTTGCAAAGAGGACCCCAAGGAGGTCCGAGAGGGTGGTTTTGATAAAAACGACCGGGGTGGCCTTTTTGCACAGAGGACCTCAAGGAGGTCTTTTGCAAAGAGGACCCCAAGCTGGAGGGTGATCCTAGCAGCTGAGATTTAATCTATGAAGGTCTTTAACGGCCAGGATTTCAGATAATGGGAGGTCCTGGCTGCAAGAGACTTAGACCAGGAGATCTAACGGTCCAGATCGACAATGAAGAGGTCGTGAACGGCTAAGATCTACAACCGGGAGGTCCTAGGACTCAGGTTTTTACAGAAAAGGGATCGACGGTTTAGATCTAATCACGAAAAAATCATTAAGGGCTAGGATTTCGGCGGGGAGGTCCTGGAACTTAAAGACTTTACACACGAAGATCTAAAGGCCAAAGGTTAATGCTAGGAGGTCGTTAACGGTCTAGATTAAGCCTAGGAGGTCTGAAGACTTAATGGAACGCACGCGCTGCTGACAGGAACAACAATTAACACCAGAGATTGGACTCTTAGACAACTTAAATGCTAATCATTAGGCTACAACCCTTGTCCGAGTAAGGCCCGACAAAACGCCTGAGTCGGAGCTTGAGCTCACCGCCGGCGACGTGGTCCACGCCGGCGGGAACCAAGGACAAGGATGAACTCTAAATAACGAGGAGGACCTAAAGGTGCCAAAAACTGGAGCTAAAGCTCACCCTACCGGCGACTAGCCGGAGATGACTGCCGGAGGTACAAAAACGACAAAAAGAAAACTAACGCGGTCTAAACAGGACAGAAGCTCAAACACTTGGGCACTAACCTGAGGACGGTGAAATCAAGGAAACCGTCGGAGGAGCTCCAGCGACCAAAAGGCTTGCCGGAGATGAGGAAGAAGGCAGATCCGGCCTCAAAGAACAAGTTCCCACTTTGACAATCCCTGAGGAGGCCAAACAAGGTAAGTTAGGGAAATGCTCAAAGTGCCCAAATGGACAAGTTGGCATGCCAAGAAATGCAAATGAACCACTGGAGCTCGGATGGCCTTGAGGAGCTCCAAGATCCGACAATGGCGAGGGGGGGTGCTCTCGGGAGTTGTAATTGGGAGAACACAGAGAGGAACTCGGGTGAGCACAAAGGTGTCTAAAAGGAGCTGAGGAAGAGCTCAGGGTTTCATTTAAGCCGAGAGAGCAAAGGAGTGGGGCAAGGTTGAGCTCCACGCTGCACTCGAGTCAAAAGTCCGTGCCATGGAAGTACAAGAAATGACAGGGCAGGTGGAAAAGAGGACTTTGGAAAAAGGTGCTGACATGCATTAAAGGTTTGTAGAGCTAGCCGTTGATAAGGACATGATTTGACAAGGTGCTGCTCCAACTGCTGTAGCTCTGGCACACACGCATGCCAGAAAAAGCGATGATGACCAGTCCCAGAGGTCCCACCAGGCAGTGAGAGGCCCAAAAGAAACTGGTCAAGGAGCAAGGCGTTCGGGTGGACTTGAGCTCGGGTTAGGAGGTCCGGGTGGTTGGATTTGAAATGAAGGGTCCCGATTTAAAGAGGTGATCGGAGGTCTTAGTGCACCAGGAGGTCTGAGCCACAGATCTAAGGATGGTCGGCCCACGATCACCAAGGTGCAATAAAGGTGTTCGGGGAGGTCTGAGGAGGACACCCCCGGGTGGTCTTTGCAAAAGATGCAAAGGAGGTCCGAGGGGAGGTCGTGGAGGGTTGTCTTTGCAAATAGAACATGAGGAGGTTGTGCGAGTGGGAGGTCTTTGGGGAGCTCCCGAAGATCTAAACCGTAGGACAAGAATCCAACGGTTGGGACGGTTTGCACCAAAATGACAGAGCTTGAGGTGGTCTAGGCGGTTGGATTGAGATCCAAGGGCTGCGGGGGCTGGCGAGGTTGCACGGGCTCGGGCTGGTGCTTTTAGTTGATTTGACCGAGCCAGTTGGCATGAGCCAGATCCCAGGTGTGAACCCGAGCAACAGCAAAACAGATTAGGGTTGAGTTTGAAGTAGAAATTTTGGAGGATTTTTAGAGGTAGCAATTCAACTCCAAAATTTCTGAAATTTTAACTGGAGGTTGCTGACTCTATAATAAACCTTGTATAAATTTCCCAGAGGTTTTTATGCAATGCATTTTCCCCAGAAATTTCCCAAGGTGCTGAGCTAGGATTTTGACCAAGGGTCAAAGTGGTTTGACGGCCTCTTAAAATGTTCAAACAATTTCTAAAAATTGTGAAATTTTTCAGATGGGTCACATACCATCCCAAGAACTTAGGAAAAATATTTCCCGGAGATGATCAAAAGGTTTGACAAGAATGTTTTTGGAAGACAAGGTTTTCGATCAGAGGGACTTGTGACTTGTAATCCCATAATTCTTTTGCAAGAATTCTTTAAAAACATACAAGAATTGCAAGATGTAAGAAAAAGTTTTAATTTCTACCCATTTTTTTACATTTAAAACGCAAGCCAAAACTTGGGATGTTACACGACGGTCGCACACCAGACTCACCCTTCCTCAGGTGACGCACCAGGAGAGCCTCCACCACTCGTTCGATCATCACAACACTTCGCGGTGTGGCAACACCGTAAGACACTTACAACCTCTAGTCGTTTCATTGATGATATTTGTACTCTTCGTTACTGAACCTGTTTTGTATGTCTCTTCAGTTGGAGTGGGCATAGTGCATCACAAGCGCATCAGAGACCGCCATCCGCAGCCCACTCACAGTACCAGGGCTGTTGAGTAGTTTGAAGTACATCTTCACAGAGTCGAAGAACATAATAAATAACATGAGCTATGGTCGTTCGACAGACGACGTCCTGCGCATCGGGTACCAAGTGAGGGATCGTGCTCACCCGCTAGGTCATCACGACCTAACAAGACCGTCCAGCATCGTAGCACTCCTCGTTGGTCATCCATGAGCCAGGTCGGTGGGGAGGTAAGTTATTTACAAATCTACATTCTGTTTTTTTGTTATGCCTTACGTTCCGCTAACATCCTGTCGTTCTCCCGTTGCAGGTCCGTAGGGATTCATCACTTCTACCATCTGCACCCCATACACAGATAGCGCTCCCCGTAGGTCATCTGCACTACACATCCGGGTGGTACGAGATTCTCAGTTTACATCCAAAGTGTTTATTTTGACTAACATCATTCTATCTTGCAGCCTTTAGTTGACCGTGGGGTGACGGCCAGTTTACGTCTACTAATGAGGATACAGGCCTCCTAGCTCCTGCTAGGGAGCAGTACACAGCGCCAGGGTTTGGACCATGGAACCCAGGGTCTGGAGCGTACGCAGGGCAGAGCTCCTTCGGGTTCGCTGCCACACCGTACATTCAAGACCAGAGCTCCTCTGAGTTCACTGGCACACCATACGTCCAAGGCCAAAGCTCCTCCACACGACCAGAGTTGCAGACATTGTACTTTGGGGGTGGATAATTTGGGAGTAGATTTATACAATCCATCGTTCATGACTTCATTGCAGGTGGCCCCCAATTCGGCATGTATCAGCAAGATGACATCAACACTTACTAGACTCAGCTTACTGGTGCACCTCCATCCACTCAATAAACTCAACGATCTTCGTACCCCCTTCGATCCGACACGCGCTCTCTGGACCAGCTGACGTATCCCTTGAGACATGCTCGACGCAAAACAAGGACGCGCACGCGGATGTAGACATAGCGAGCAGAGAGTAGTGACTCAGACAAGTGAGCTATATTGTATCCCGTGTTATGCGATTTTATTTTGGTATATTTGTACGCTTATTTTGTTCTGCTATATTTGTATGCTCTGTTAGGTAGTTGGACTGATCTAAAACAATAGCCAAGCTTCTTGTTAGGATGTACGGGATTCTCTCCCTTGACAAAATAAAAATGAGCTCAGGTAGGCATATGTATGCTTTTACTAAAGCATTTGATTACTCAATTAACATGTGGCTAATTAGGAATAAAAGATACTTGAAGCGAGAGCGAGAGGTAATCGCGCGCTAACGAGAGGAAATCACGCGCTAACGACATGACGGTAATGTGTCATACCCTGTTTTAGTCGGGAAAGAAAGAATTTATTCGGGGAACTCCGAAAGCTTAAAACTCTCGGTTTTGGAGTTTTTAGGTCGTGGGCCTCAGGAAGCCTTCCCACCCCTTGGCCGGCCATGGGCCTGAGCCCATGCGCCCCTCCTCTAAACCCTAACCAGCCCCTTTTCCTCCCCTGGCCGAAACCCCCTCCCCTTTGGCCGCCACCCCTCCTTCCTCCTCTCTTCCCCTCATGCCCTGCCCCTAGGAGTCGCCCCAACCTCCATTGGTGCTGCTCCCTGCTGGTTTGCCTCCCGAATCTTCCTTCGGACCTTCTCCCGCTACCGGTTGCGCAAGGAGTGGAGGAGGACAGCAGCTCGCTTGGGGAAAAGAGGTGAAAAGGAGGAAGAGTTTCTTCGCCAAGGATCCTTCCACCTACTCCTGGTTGCAGCAAGGGGTAACGATGCCGATCCTCGTGGTTTGATTGTTGTTAGAAGAGATTTGGTTACGTTTTTGATTTAGCAGGCCTGCTGAAATTAGAAACTGTTTCTGTCCAGTACGTTGTAGAGAGTGTTTCGGTTATTTTTAGGCAGAATCTGAAGGTTTGGTCTCCTAGAGATATCTAGGTCTTGTTCTTACGTTTCAGTGGCCGCCGAGTTCACTCAAATCCGAGGTCCGAGTCAAAAGTTATGATAGAATTAGTCTTGACTGTCCAGAACCCTGACGAGATTCTGCAGTCAATTTGTAAATTGTATAAGAAATTGTTAATCACAGATTTTGAACTTGGTGTCTCCTAGAAAGTTGAAGTATTCCTGTCAGGTTTAGATGGCCACTGAGTTTACTTGATTCCGAGTTGTGAGTCAAAAGATATGTCTGTTTTAACAGTTGCTGCCAGAAACCTGACGTGATTAATCTGTCTGTATGTTTTCTATATTATGATAGAGAAGTTGGAAGAATCTGAAAGTTCACCCAACTAGGTTATTGTAGGTAATTCGATAACCTTTTCAGATTGGTAAAGAACGCTCAATTCGGAGTTGAAACATAGAAGTTATGATCAACTGATTATTTCTGCTGAATTTTGGTAGGCTGAATCTGTGCTGAATGTTCAAACAATTATTAGCCTATTAATTTGACCAAATTGGTTTGTCGCGTCAACTAGAGTTTTGTAGTTAGACCAGTTAAGAATCTACAGAAATTGGGTTTGCTATTTTTCGACTTCCAGGCTGTGAGTTATGTTAGTCCCGTGTTGCTGTCCAGGATTTTCTTATTGGACAGACTCCGCTGTTTTTCAGTTTATGCGATATAGGATTTAATTGACTCTAAGAGTAAAATAGAACACCGACTAGTTGAGCTGGGTATCTTGTATACTTATTAAGTTATTTCGTTGGTTTAGGCGGCGAAACTTCGGTATAAGAGCGCCCGTTGCGGATAACGCCGCAACGCGAAGGCAAGTACCATGTTAATTTGGATGTTTGTGTATTGTGGTTATTAGCATGAGTTGTTTTGGTAGCTTGTGAGACATGTGAAATGAATTATTCATACTTTGTTCAATACATTGAGTTCATGAGTAGAAGTGATGTGACGGTATATTTCATTTAATTGTTGCATGCATTCATTGACATTTGGCGTCCACGGGAGTGGATGAGAACCACCATCAATTTCAAGATGGTTGGATAAGACCCATTAATTCCAATATGGGCAATGTTGGACACCGTATGAAACGTTCTTCATACGGAAGTGGATCCCGCATTTTTGTTAAGATGCGGGCTTGAGTGATCACCGACGGTGTTCATCGGCTATACCGATATCTGGCGTGTGCAGTCCATTTCCTTGATTTGAGCATTCATATCATGTATTCATAAGTAATCCATTGTGTTATGATCGAACCCAATGATGTTATGTTTGGTCTTCAATGAATGAATGTTTTCTTAATCATTGTACTTCTGAGTCATGGACTCACTCTTGCTTTGTTTGTTTATTTCTAGGTGATCGTTGATGAAGTTCACTTGGGAGGGAGTAGATGAGCACTACTCGAATAATGCACTTCACATTAGACTCATTGCTATAAGAAATTATGATTCTCTTTTGTCATCTTTTGGTTTGTAATAAATAAATTTAGTCGTGGATGGTACCTTTATGATCAATGAGAACATAGACGAGAACTTTAAGTCATATGGTTATTTGTCATCTTAGCTCATTATCGTTGATTCATGTTTAGATCTTAGAATTGGATTTCATGACTAGTTTATGTTTACTTGTGAGTTTTGTTGTGTGGAACCTCCAGTACCCTCGTATACAAAGGAGGTTCCACCAAATTTAGGATTTCACTTAGGGTAGTTGCATTCGGGCTCGTCTTTGAGTTGGGGTGTTACAGTTGGTATCGAGCGGGCTTTAGGTCCGTGGTTAAAATAAATTATTAAATTGACACACTGTGTACGATAGGTTGGGTTGGGCAATTCGTTGTTTCCGCAAATTTTCTTGTTGTTATGATTTATTTGTTGTGCAAGCGTTGTTCGATTTGGTGCTTATTCCGTTGTCTTGTCCTTAGATGGCGAGAGTAGAGGCCGTGGCGTCCCGCGATCCGTGGTCGCGATGCGTGGGCGTGGTCCGGTTGTTTACCGCAACGTCCGCGAAGAAGAGGCTGGTGGGGTTAATGAGAGGTTGCCTCACCGCCCAACCACCGTGGAAGCTCAAGCTGCGCCGGCCCGATGCTCGGCGGTGTCGGCGGTTATCGTAATCTTCAAAGGAGAACGAGCGGCTCGCCGGCGGTGCAGCGGCTTATCTGCTGCTCTGTTGCTCTGCGATCGTCGCGGATCTTCTTCTTTGCCGCCATGGCAGTCCGGTTGTTGCCGCAGTTCCACCGAGACTAGGATGAGTCTTCGTGAGTGGATGACGCTTGGTGAACACGTTTGATGGGCGGTACCCCGTTCGAGCGGCAGATTGGCTCGGTACATGGAGCGTCGATTGAGCATTGAAATGAACTTCGGCGCAAAGGTTCGTTTTGTGGCCTTTCAACCGAAGGGTCAAGCCGATATCCGGTGGGAAGGGGTTACATCGCTAGGACCCGAGCGAGGACCGATTACTTGGGAAGTTTTTGTGGCACGATTGAGCCAAGTACTATCCGGATTCTTTTATTGAGAAGATGGAGCGGTCATTGCTAGTGTTGACCCAAGGCAATAGGTCGATGTCGATGCGAGATGGAGTTCAACAATGCACGCTTTGTACCACGGATGACTTGGAGAAGGCCAAGAGGTTTCGAGTATCGTCGATCTTGGGAGCCTTTTGCGTGATTTCAGCCTTTGTGGTTGGCGAGCTAGAGGATAGAGCGTTCTCCTTCGCAGAAGCATGCAGTGAGGGCACTACGCCTGGTGGTTACGGTGGTGGCCGAAGAGGAGTTTTGGTGGTGGAGGTGGGTCCTCTCGGCCTACTTCCAAGAGGTTTCGAGAGCCGCCCATCTCGTCCGGCTCAGCGAGGCGATCTTTTCTTGGCGCCACGTTTTCTTCTTCCACACCTCGAATCGCCCAGTTCGAGTCAAGGTATGAAATGTTTTAAGTGTGGAGAGGGCATCGTGCGTCGAATGTTCTTCGGAGGACTTGTCGTCGGTGTGGTCGAGGGCCACAAGCTTTACGTTTGTAGCGAGAATCGGCAAGTATCATCAAGTGGGCAGTTCAGCGCCGTCGTCCTCTAGTACTCCTCGGGCTCGTTCGGACTCGTTGCACCTTTTGTGCCACGATTCTCTCGGATGGGTTCCATCGGCGTTTCAGCTCTGCGCCTCCGCCGGGTTCTTACGGAACCTGCTCCATCTGCTCCGCCTCGTTCTCACTGCTGCAGTTCTGCCCCTCCTCTCGAGTGTTGGTGCGTCTTACTGCTCCGACACCTTTGGGAGTCTACGCCATGCCCACCACGACACCGTGGGCATACGATGTAGTGACAGTACTTTATTAGTTGATTCACTTGAGGCTTTCGTTACATTTGATTCAGGGGCTACTTATTCTTTTGTGTCCTTAGATTTTGTTAAAAGGCGGGTTTGAGTGTGCAATCTATTTCTGAATCCGTGGTGGTCAGTTCCCCGGGAGGTCTTATTTCTAGCTCTACAGTTTGTCCTGGCTGTACTATCACTATAGAAGATGAGAATTTCATTGCCAATCTCATGGTGATTCAGTTATCACCTTTTGATGTTATTTTGGGTATGGATTGGCTATTCCTTTACCGTGCCAAGATTTGTTGTTTTTGGAAGACGGTGACTTTGCGAGCTCGTCGGGAGAGGAATTAGTGTTTGAGGCGGTTCTCCACCGTATTGAAGATATTCGGTGGTGAATGAATTTCTGACGTGTTTCTGTGGAGCTTCTGGTATGCCTCGAGCGTGAAGTGGAATTCGGATAGATCTTGTTCCGAACCCGACCTATTCGATGTCTCCATACCGTTTGGCACGACCATTCCGGAGGAGTTGAAAAAGCAAGCGGATGATTTGCTATCCAAAGGTATGATTCGGCGTAGTGTATCGCGTGGGAGCTCTGTTACGTTCACTAAGAAGAAGGACGGTAGTTGGCGTATGTGTGTGGACTACAGGGCTCTTAATCAAGCAATTGTAAAGAATAAATATCCGTTGCCCGTATTGAAGATCTCTTTGATCGGTTGAAGGAGCTAAAATATTTTCCAAGATTGACCTTGATCGGTTATAATCGATTCGAGTTCGCGAGCAAGATATTGAGAAGACGACTTTCTCTACAAGGTATGGTCATTATGAGTATAAGGTTATGTCATTTGGACTAACTAATGCTCTGCGATTTTCATGGAAGCCATGAATAGTATGTTGCACCCTTATCTTGATGATTTCGTCGTAGTATTTATTGACGACATCTTGATTTATTCCAAAGCGGAAGAGGACCATGCTCAACAATTGAGGTTGGTGCTGGAGACCTTGAGTGAACCAATTCTATGCCAAATTGAAGAAATGTGAATTCGGATTTACGAGTTGGGTTTAGGCCATGTAATCAATCAAGAGGGCATTTACGTCGATCCAAGTAAGATTTCAACGATGGTGGAATGGAAGAGACCAACCAATGTAAAAGAAGTGAGGAGTTTTAGGTTTGGTGGTTACTACTGTCAAGTTTCGATGGACGGATGCGTGTGAGCGAAGTTTCAGACTTTGAAGGATAGATTGGTGACCGCTCCAATTCTCACCCTTCCGAGAACCGAGGAAGCGGTTCACTATTTATTGAGATGCGTCTAGAGTTGGGTGGGTTGTGTACTTATGCGGGATGGTAAGGTGATTGCCTATGCGTCTCGGCAGCTGAAGAAACATGAACATAACTATCCTACCCATGACCTAGAGCTTGCAGCAGTAGTGCTGGCTTTAAAGATCTGGCGCCATTATTTGTATGGCGAATCTTGTGACATTTTCACTGATCACAAGAGTCTGAAATACATCTTTACTCAGAAAGATTTAAACCTGAGGCAGAGGAGATGGTTGGAGTTGATAAGGACTATGATCTCACCATTCAGTATCATCCGGGCAAGGCAAATGTTGTAGCCGATGCCCCGAGTCGCAAGGCGACACCTCCTACCCTCAGTTGTCTCATCGCTGATTTTGAGCGTATGGATATATCTTTTTGCTTTGCGGGTACCGCCGAGACCGAGACCCGGTTGCTTCTTGAGTCGACCATTCGAGCAGTGCGGGAAGCACAACGACATGATCAAATGCTCCAGCGTGTGAGGAAGCGCCTAGATGAAGGCAAGCAAGGCCATTTTGGTATAGATGATTACGGTACTTTGCGATTTAAGGTCGCCTTTGTGTGCCACAGAGGCCAGATTAAAGATGAGATTCTAAAGGAAGCCCACTGTACCCAGATATCTTGTACATCAGTGAGACCAAAATGTACAAAGATTTGAAGAAGAATTTCGGTGGAAGAGAATGAAAGTCGATATTGCGCGGTATGTGGCCTCGTGTGGGATGCTCGCAACAGTTAAGGTGAACATAAGCGGCCGGCGGGATTGTTGCAACCTTTAGAGGTTCGGTGTGGCCATGGGATGACATCTCCATGGATTTTGTGGTTGGTTTACCTACTTTCAGCGAGGAAGGATGCTATATGGGTGATAGTGGATCGGTTCGATAAGTCTCGCACATTTCATTCCTATTCGAACCACCAGTTCATGCGGCGATTTGGCTCCACTTTATGTGCGAGAGATAGTGCGGTTGCACGGGTGCCAAAGACTATTGTTTCGGCCGAGATGCCAAATTTGTTTCCAAGTTTTGGGAGAGTTTGCGAGTGCTTTGGGCACGCAACTCCGTCTTAATCTTGCATTCCACCCTCGGACGGATGGTCGATCGGCGTACAATTCAAACCTTAGAAGATATGCTCGGTGTTGTGTTTTATCTGGAAGGGTGGTTGGGAAGATCACTGGCTTTGGCGAGTTACGCTATAATAATAGTTATCACTCCAGATTCAGTGCACCATTTGAAGTCCTTTATGGCGGAAATGCAGATCTCCGTTGTGTTGGGATGCGATGGGAGAGAGGCGGTTTGGGTCCGAATGGAGTACGACAAGCGTGGCTAGAGTGGCAGTTAGAAAGAACTTGTTAGCTGCCAGGCCGAGAAAAGCTACGCAGATGTCGAGGCGAATTGGAGTTCAATGTGGTGACGAGGTCCTTCGAGTATCGCCTACCAAAGGCGTGATGCGTTTGGTACTAAAGGGAAGCTTAGCCCAAGGTACATCGGACCGTTTCGAGTTGTGGCGAGTTGGAAATTTGGCTTACCGTTTGGATCTTCCCGATTCTATGAGAGGGATTCATAATGTGTTTCATGTGTCCATGTTGAGGAAGTTCTTATTTGACCACGAGCATGTAATTCCAATGGAGCCCTTAACCATTGAGCGAGACCTTACTTTTGAGTCCCGACCGGTGAAAATCTTGGAAGAGTCGAGCGGGTTTTGAGGAGCAAGACATTGAAGTATGTAAAGATCCTTTGGTCTCATCAAGCGGAGAGAAGCCACTTGGGAATGGAGTCTCGCATGCGCGGCATATCGAACCTATTTGTTCTTTGATGCGTGTTAAATCTTGTTTTCAATTCCTTAGACTTCTGCTCTTGTGTCCGTTGCGTGAGTAGAATTGGGTCGAATCTGTTAAGAGGGTAGAATGTCATACCTGTTTTAGTCGGGAAAGAAAGAATTTATTCGGGAACTCAGGAAAGCTTAAAAACTCTCGGTTTCGGAGTTTTTAGGTCGTGGGCCTCTGGGAAGCCTTCCCACCCTTGGCCGCCATGGGCCTAGGCCCATCGCCTCCCCCTCTAAACCCTAACCAGCCCCTTTTCCTCCCCTTGGCGAAACCCCCTCCCCTTTGGCGCCACCCCTCCCTTCCTCCTCTCTTCCCCTCATGCCCTGCCCCTAGGAGTCCCCCAACCTCCATTGGTGCTGCTCCTGCTGGTTTGCCTCCCGAATCTTCCTTCGGACCTTCTCCCGCTACCGGTTGCGCAAGGAGTGGAGGAGGACAGCAGCTCGCTTGGGAAAAAGAGGTGAAAAGGAGGAAGAGTTTCTTCGCCAAGGATCCTTCCACCTACTCCCTGGTTGCAGCAAGGTAACGATGCGATCCTCGTGGTTTGATTGTTGTTAGAAGAGATTTGGTTACGTTTTTGATTTAGCAGGCCTGCTGAAATTAGAAACTGTTTCTGTCCAGTACGTTGTAGAGAGTGTTTCGGTTATTTTTAGGCAGAATCTGAAGGTTTGGTCTCCTAGAGATATCTAGGTCTTGTTCTTACGTTTCAGTGGCCGCCGAGTTCACTCAAATCCGAGGTCCGAGTCAAAAGTTATGATAGAATTAGTCTTGACTGTCCAGAACCCTGACGAGATTCTGCAGTCAATTTGTAAATTGTATAAGAAATTGTTAATCACAGATTTTGAACTTGGTGTCTCCTAGAAAGTTGAAGTATTCCTGTCAGGTTTAGATGGCCACTGAGTTTACTTGATTCCGAGTTGTGAGTCAAAAGATATGTCTGTTTTAACAGTTGCTGCCAGAAACCTGACGTGATTAATCTGTCTGTATGTTTTCTATATTATGATAGAGAAGTTGGAAGAATCTGAAAGTTCACCCAACTAGGTTATTGTAGGTAATTCGATAACCTTTTCAGATTGGTAAAGAACGCTCAATTCGGAGTTGAAACATAGAAGTTATGATCAACTGATTATTTCTGCTGAATTTTGGTAGGCTGAATCTGTGCTGAATGTTCAAACAATTATTAGCCTATTAATTTGACCAAATTGGTTTGTCGCGTCAACTAGAGTTTTGTAGTTAGACCAGTTAAGAATCTACAGAAATTGGGTTTGCTATTTTCGACTTCCAGGCTGTGAGTTATGTTAGTCCCGTGTTGCTGTCCAGGATTTTCTTATTGGACAGACTCCGCTGTTTTTCAGTTTATGCGATATAGGATTTAATTGACTCTAAGAAGTAAAATAGAACACCGACTAGTTGAGCTGGGTATCTTGTATACTTATTAAGTTATTTCGTTGGTTTAGCGCGAAACTTGGTATAAGTTGCGGATAACGCTACCATGTTAATTTGGATGTTTGTGTATTGTGGTTATTAGCATGAGTTGTTTTGGTAGCTTGTGAGACATGTGAAATGAATTATTCATACTTTGTTCAATACATTGAGTTCATGAGTAGAAGTGATGTGACGGTATATTTCATTTAATTGTTGCATGCATTCATTGACATTTGGCGTCCACGGATGAGAACCACCATCAATTTCCAAGATGGTTGGATAAGACCCATTAATTCCAATATGGGCAATGTTGGACACCCGTATGAAACGTTCTTCATGCGGAAGTGGATCCCGCATTTTTGTTAAGATGCGGGCTTGAGTGATCACCGCGGTGTTCACGGCTATACCGCGATATCGCGTGTGTGCAGTCCATTTCCTTGATTTGAGCATTCATATCATGTATTCATAAGTAATCCATTGTGTTATGATCGAACCCAATGATGTTATGTTTGGTCTTCAATGAATGAATGTTTTCTTAATCATTGTACTTGCCGAGTCATGGACTCACTCTTGCTTTGTTTGTTTATTTCTAGGTGATCGTTGATGAAGTTCACTTGGGAGGGAGTAGATGAGCACTACTCGAATATGCACTTCACATTAGACTCATTGCTATAAGAAATTATGATTCTCTTTTGTCATCTTTTGGTTTGTAATAAATAAATTTAGTCGTGGATGGTACCTTTATGATCAATGAGAACATAGACGAGAACTTTAAGTCATATGGTTATTTGTCATCTTAGCTCATTATCGTTGATTCATGTTTAGATCTTAGAATTGGATTTCATGACTAGTTTATGTTTACTTGTGAGTTTTTGTTGTGTGGAACCTCCAGTACCCTCGTATACAAAGGAGGTTCTGCCGAAATTTAGGATTTCAGCTTAGGGTAGTTGCATTCCAGGCTCGTGCTGAGTTGGGGTGTTACATAATGACAGGAGGGGATCGAGTGCAGCACATAGGTTGGTGAAAGACGTGTGACATGAGTGATTGGGAGTTGGCATGGTGCTCCGCAAATAACGCCACGACGATGCCATTCCCGCCTATTTGCTTACAGATTCTTGAAGCATGTTTGAAGTTGGAGGGGATGAGCAAGCTTCAGTTAACGAAACATCAAAACAATGGAGGGGGCTGGGTCGTGGAAAGGGGTGCACCGCACGGTGGCCGCGCAGTCTTGGCGCCACTGCACGGTGGCCGCAGTACCCTTGATGTGTCACCCCAATATCAATTCCGCGTGGTGGCCGTGCGGTCCAAACGCCATATCTGTAAATTTCGCACGACGAGAACCAATTTTGCTAATACGAATGCAAACCGTGCTAATTCGGCCAAAAACTTGCTTTTATGTGTATGTATGTGCTGCAACTTTACTCTACTAGCTAGCAGGTAGGTTCAAAGCACTAGGCTCCCACCGACCTGCAAAGACAAAACTTGCTTTTGATTTTTACGTCTGTACACGCCGAATTCTAAATTATGGCCAGGATGCTCGTGTCGACACAATGCCGGTTCTTGTTAATTACTGCAACAAACTTAAATCAGAATATATATATACACACACACACGTATACACACACATATATAGAGAGAGAATTAATACCTTCTACTCCCGGGAGTAGTTACTCACACCTCTGATATATCACCTAAAAGACTTGATATACTCCTTTATCACTTTGGGTATACTCATATAACAATTATAAGATACTCCAGTGCAAACCACATGAAAAATTGGCAGTCCATAGTTTTTAGCATATTTTGTAAATACCTTTATATTCGCATATAAAAAGGATTATGTCTAAAAAATTGTATATATCACTCCTAAACAGGTGTAAATACCATATAAGTGGTCTTATATACTCGTATACTACACATATATATTCTTGGTTACGCAAGATACTCTCTACGTTGTGATATACGAAATAGGGAGTAACTACTCCAGGAGTAGGAAAAAAAGCATCATATATATGTCATCTTCTGCAGCGACGACTGTAGGATTAGGCATGAGTATGCCAAGTTCTTTGCACAATTGTTGAATTACTTGTCGTAAAATTAGCAGTTTTGGCGTAGTTTTAGCAAATATTCAGATATAATTCTTTACTAATATGTGAATGTGTCATATGTTTTAAATTTGCATTTATGTATGTATATTATACAGACGGTTATTTATTTGAACCATCTGTGATGTGTACCTATCAAAGACGATTCTACTTTAGAACCATTTGTGATGTGTACCTATCACAAACGGTTCTACTTTAGAACCATCTGTGTTGTCCAAACCTATTTATATTCGGACTCTAGGGTTTGCCCTCACCCGTTCGCATCCTCCTCACCCATGCGCATACCCCACCCTTCGTATCTGGCGACGACGGCCAGCGCGGCGGCTCCCTCCTCACTGTCCCGACGCCACTGTGTCCTCTCCCTGGCCCGACCCGCGCCTAGCGCTCTATGCGCCGCTCAGCTCCTCTGGTCAGCCCCATGGTCGCCCATGGCTCGGCCACATGCCGTCACCCCGATGTTTGGGCTGCTTGGTTTTTTGGGGGCTGTGGTTTGGAATGGTTTCTTCTATCTTGGATATGCTCCCCCATTCCTCTCCTTTTTGATATTTTGCTTTTAGATTTTTTATGATTGATTTATTTGTTGATGTCGATTCTTGCTCATTCACAGATCAAGAAGATGATGGATGTGGGTTGATTGATGCATGGTGAATGGTGATGCAGTGGGTTGCTGGCTTGTGGTCATGCATGGTGGGTCGTACTAGAGGTGGGTTGCACTAGTGGTGGTGTTGTCGTTGTTACTGCGTCGCACTGAGGTAGACTACTCTCTCTACCTCGCTCCCCCTTGCTTTGTGATGGTTATTATGGATGATGATGCTACTGCTATTGTTAGTGTTCTGAGGTGGAATGGATTGGTGCTCTGAGAGCTATTGTGGCATTGGTTCTGTGCTGGGTTGGCTCACATGATGTGATCTAATTGAGCAAAAATAATGGTGGGTGGGAATAATAGTTTACCTCTGTTGGTTTGGATTGGACAGTGGTGGCAATGATGGCCGCGGTCGTCTGCAGGGTGTCGTGGTGGTTCACAGGTGTTGTGGTCATTCACTGGTGGTCTTGTTGCCTCTTGCTCCCTTTGTCTTCCACATCTCCTTTGCGCTCCTATCCTCCAGTTGCTCTCTGTGGGTGAACTTGATTGTGGCTATGGTGGTGGTGATACTTGGCTTTGCTTGCTTCAGAATGTGAGAGTGGTCTTGCTTGAGCTTCTTGCTCTCTGTTGGTAGTTTGGTTGTGGCGTTGGGTTGGAAATAGGAGAGTTTGTGTTGGCTTTGACTGAGGGAGAGGCTTCTGCTTGGTTTTGTGAGTGTGGCTTTGTTGTGGTGTGCTGGTTGTGACTTTGCTTTATGTGAAGGTGAGGCTTGACTGGGGGAGAGGCTTATGAGGCAGGGGACTTTCGACTGGCTTCTCTCCCCTAGGAATTGCAAATTGGTATTTATATTTGTATGCTCTGTTGAACTGCTCAATGATGTTAATAGTCTTATACTGAAATTGAATTGATAATTAGTTCATATTTGAGCTCTAATGAATTGCTAACTGCTGTCACTTTGATCTTCAGTTTATCAGTCTGTAGACATACAATTTTTTGTATATGTAACTAATCTTATGGTATGTTCTTATATGTTATTCTGCTTTTGAAAACTATAATTAACTTTTGAGATTTGTAAAGGTTAGGCTAATTATACCATTTAATTGGTGCTGGAAATATAATTTATTTATAATGAATTTTGTAATACAAAAGAATATCACAGAAGGCAAAATTTGCTATTCCATTCAAAAATAAGACCAAATGAGTCAAAAACTACTACAACACCTCTTCACCTGTCTCTCGCCATTCCTAATCTCTTCTCTATAAAATCTCCAAGCAGTGGCTGCTTGCGCCTTTAAAATTGACTTTATATATATATATATAATTCGTAGTCCCTTGTTAGCTAACTCGAGGCCTGAATTTAGCTAGCTAGCTCGCTTCTTGGGCGTTCATCCTAAATGTGCAGGTGAACCACAGCCTACTTCTTCGAACCTGACATACTGGAGTGTGTGATTTGCTTCATGTCAATCCTCTAAGTGCTTTGTAGAATTCTCCTAAACTACGCCCTTAGAGGTAATAGTGTAGTTTTGAAGTTGAAGTTATTAATTACAAGCATGTAATTGTCTTTAAACCCGACAAGACCACCAAGCAACTTGAGTTCTGGTTTATATGTAAGGATGGCCTCACTGTAGAACTTGATATCAAGGAATGGTTGGTTACTGATACATGATGCCACTTCCCAGTCGGAATACCTGCACGTCCACACTATTTTCTGAACATAGCGACGTCCAACTACCTATCGACGATATCCAGGTAATTGAATGTCCCGTGCTCTCTTAGCAGCCATGCTTCTTGAACTTACAGGCTCGATGAAGTAGGTCGTGGCTGCTGTTTCATTCTCCTCATGCTGCATGGATAACCCCCCTGAAAAAATCATGCTTCGTGGTGGGCTTGGTTGCTTTCTTAGGCGTATTCGCCGTCATCGAGCCTGCAAGTTCAAGAAGTATGGCTGCTAGGAGAGTGCGTAGATATCCAATTATCTGGATGTTGTCAATAGGTAATTGGATATCGCTATGTTCAGAAAGTAGTGTGGACGTGCAGGTACTCCGATTGGGAAGTGGCATTATGTATCAGCAACCAACCATTCCTTGATGTCAAGTTCTACAGTGGGACTATCCTTACATATAAACCAGAACTCAAGTTGTTTAGCATTCTTGTTGAGTTTAAAGACAATTATATACCTTTAATTAATAACTTCAACTTCAGTTTTACTGCTATTACTTTTGAGACCGTAGTTTAGGAGGATTATACAAGCACTTGGAAGATTGGCATGAAGCAAATCACACACTCCAGTGTGTCAGGTTCGATGAAGTATGTCGTGATTCACTTGCACGTTTAGGATGAACGCCCAAGGAGCGAGCTAGCTAGCTGAATTCAGGCCTCGAGTTAGCTAACAAGGGACTACGAATTACGAACTATATATATATATATATATATGACGCCCGTTTCATACTCCCGGGAGTACGTACTCCCACTTCCAATATACCACTTAAACGAATATATTATACTTCTTTATCACTTTTAGTATACTTGAATACCAATTATAAGATACTCCAATGTGACTTGATCAGAAAATTTTCATTGGAGCCCTTTATTTTTGCTATATACCATTTTTCATACATAAAAGAAGTATATACACGGATTTTGGTATAAAAAGTGGATTTTCATGAATTTTTTCATAGAACTCACTTTGGGGTATCTTATAATCATTATTGGAGTATACTCAAATTGATAAAGAGGTATCACCATACGATTTAAGTGGTATATGAGAAGCGGGAGTACATACTCCCAGGAGTACCATACCATTTTCATATATATATATATATATATATATATATATATATATATATATATATATATATATATATATATATATATATATGAAGCCGATTTTAAAGGCACAAGCAACTACTGCTTAGAGACTTTGTAGATAAGAGATAATCACAAACGGTTTCATCTACAAACCGTCTGCGATAGTCAACTATCACAGACGGCTCTGAGTTAATAATCATCTATGATAACCTCATGTCATTACTGACCCATAAACTCAGACGGCTTACAAAAGCATCTGTGATAATATTTTTGAACTGTATGTGAAGAACTTTTCTGTACTAGTGACACCTGACAGCAGGTCAACTTTTACAAGATAGAGAATATACTTCCCAAACTTCTCGACAACGATATCAATTATTCATCACCTAAACTATGACCAAACCACCGTCTCTACAGTATCCTGCTTAGGGTGGCCCCATCCGACCGCTTAGGACACTTGGAGTGCCAATCCAACCATTCTTGTGGGCACCCAACGCCCGCAAGTTTTTTTTTTTCCCTAAGTAACAATTTTATCAGTAGTATACTATACTTGTCATTTTGGTTTTTGCAGACTAATTTTTTTTTCCAAATATTTGTCCAAAATTTGCTAGCTAGACATGATCTTGTCCATATCTGGAATGATTTTGGTTAATTGCTGCTAATTATTATCTCAATATTGTGTTAGTATAATCACTTGTAATTCATTTTCTTGTCAAATTCTTAAACAAACCATGCGTGAATGATTTCATGGTATGTAATAACAAACTTTGATACAAATTGGCAGGCCAAAAAATATCCAAACCCCATATTATATGCTGCGCAAAACTAGCTAAACTATAAATATCATTACGTGCATGTTGGTGCGTGCACACCAAACGAATATTCAGACAAGATATATATGGACCCTATCTCATAGCTCTGAGCGCTACATGTCGATACATAAAACAGACAATTATTCTGCTCTTTTTGTCCTTGACCTTCTAGCTAAATAATTTCCAATTGTACAAGACACCACGTCTCTAAGCTGCTGTCGCGTGGGCGTCGCGGGCTTGATGTGCCGCCGGCGTAGCAGGCTAGCCCGAGCACGACCCTACCGGCTGTGCTATGTCGTATCACCCATCGTACCCAGTCTGACCCTCGGTTCGTGCTGTGCTGGCACAATCCGCCATGTGTCGTGTCGAGTCGTGCTGGGCGTACCGGGTAGGATCATCCTTAGCCCGGCCCGGAATGGCACGGCCAACTCCCAGATCTAGCTGCTGCAATGTCAAGTGAAACCTTTTCTTCTGAAGAAACAATTGTAACTGTATTTCTGCATGCATATCAAGTAAAGTGCACCAAAATCTTTGAAACGATCAAGGTTAAACAAATTAAAACATCCCAAGTTGCAGTATGTATGTACACATGCACCAAGTACACTGAACTAATCCATCTTGGGAAGTTGTTTAAGCAGGTAGGGGCACTAGGTCGCTGACCAAAACTAGTACTGCACTACAGCAGAGATGAGCAATGCTTCCAAACTTTGCAATCTCACACTACAATGAACCCATGAGATAATGAAATCCTTCCTACCCCACACACGATTTCTCCAAGATTCGCACAGATTAATTAACAGTCTTGTCTGCACAGATTAACACTCCTGTAATGCGGCGCAATGATTTGTGGTTTCGCTGAAACCAGATACAACTTCAGAGGTCGGGATCCTCTTAATTAGTCCGTGTAATTCAGGCCGGAGAGCTAGATTAACTTATGCAGGTTGAAATCTCTCTTTAAATATGAGAAATCATGCATCTCCTATAATCTAACATCTCAAATCGCTAGCTAGTTAATATTCTCCTATATTGGAACCTCCTGATGCCTACTGGTAGTGTACATACTGCATAGCTATCGATCTTGCTAACTAGGAGCTCGAATACAGCTCATTGAAGCAAAACAGCAAGATTTGCTTGTCATGTCACTAGCTAGCTAGTTTCTTTTTATGTCACTAGCAGAGAGGCAAATCGAGCCACATAAATATTCGTAGAAGAAACAAAATATTTCTACAACAAAATTAAATAAGGAAAATATGTAGTGTAGCGACAACATGATTTTTCTCCTATCTGTTGGTAGGGTCTTTTGCACTCAATTTTGCGGGTGCTCCTCAACACTTTCGCTCTAGTACAACGACAATGTTTTTACATAAAAGTAGATAGTAAGTACATTACTGGACTGTGGAAAAGTGATAAAGATGGTGTACCAATTGCTAGAATAATACATGCATTCTATATATTAAAAAGGTAATTAGTGAGATTAAAGACACCTCCTAGCTTTGCTTGGATGCATGGCTAGAAATTACCATAATAATCCTCAAATAAGTAAAAGTAAAGGGGAATTTTCCATAAATTCTGTCATTAATATGGATAAAAAGAAAAAGGATTTAAACATTTATTTATGAGCTCTTTTACGATATACTTAATTTAAACGGACTGTCGTTCTTTTTGATCAAATGGTTTATATTAGTTAGGATTTAGTTATACTACACCTGATAGTATGAGTAGTAGAATTCCAAGGGGGTAGAATTGTAATAGCTCATATGGAGATCACATGACACAAGAGTAATATTTTCTACCCTAATTGAAAAAGTCTATGATATCCCCACGAATTTTTTTTTATAAATACAAAGAAAAATGTCTATTATATCCTTAACAAATTAATGGTCAGATTTGATTTGTACTACCATCATATAATACCAGTAGAATGTATCATAAAATTTCCTTTATTTATTTATTGGGACCTGGTTATTATAACAATGTAGATTAATCAAATATCTACTAAAGTATGTTGTTAGTTGTTACAATAGTATAGGAAATATAAATTATAGGTGCTAGATTTTCACAAACAAACACAACTATATTATCAAATATAAGAATATAAGTATTTTAGCATCCATTACACACACGAACTTATATGGAATCTCAAAATTGCTGTGAACAAACAATTCTTCAAAATTGACATGCTAAACATCTAAATCCTGTAACTCGTCCATGGAGTAAAAATTCTGTGCCCCTGACATGTTTTCCAAACATACATAACATATCTAATCATACATCTCTACATTTTTTTCTACAATTAGTCGCACAACTCTACTAATAGTGTAATACTACCTCCCCTCTGAAAAGATTTCCCAGGGGAAAAAAACTTCCATCTTCCAACCATAGCATTTAGCATGAACAAGAACACAACCCCATGTTATGTGAGCTAGAAAAGGAGTACTATATCGCACACACTCACACCACCAGACTATGCATCAGAAAGTGATGCCATCAGAAAAGAATGATTTAATCGGGCCACATTAGATTCCAGGCGTGTCAGAGCAGCAAAAAGAGAGTGGACAAAAAGAGGGAGAAGAGAATCATGTTGGAATTATTTTGTCCAGCTCCAATACCGGTAGATCCAACAGAAAATTATCAACAGGCCAATCCGGTGTTCTGCCCCTAGTTTCACTCCTTTCCCAGCAAACATGAACAGTCACCGGTTTCAGTTCTCCACTTGGACTTGTCCCCAGTTAAGATCGATGCCAAGATAATTTTTGTAAATATCAATTTGTCTTGATTTTTTATACCTAGCAGCAAGGGACATTTGTCCTTATTCTTCAGCTTACAGATGCGGACACGTCGGCACTGCGGCCAGAGAGAATCGAGCGCGTGTTGTCAGCCGGGAAGAATACTTTAGGGCCTGATGTGTAATTCCTTTCTCCATTATCCTTTGGTGTAATGCTGGTAGAACAAAGTAAATGGATTTGCATTTTATATGCAAAATTATACTAAATAATAATAATAATAATAATAATATAATAATAATATGGTACAAACATGGCATTTTATGCACTTTATACATACTTTCTTTTTTTCATCCACTACTTATGCCCTGTTTAGAACATAAGAAGAATTGAACTGTTTCTTGTGAAATTCTTGCGTTACAAACGGTCCCTTATCCTGCAAGTAGGAGTGTGCATGATGATTGATAAATTTTCCAGCTCAATGGTATTTTTAGCATAGTTATAACCTAAAATGGAAAATTAAGATGCTCAAATTGACCTCGAAGTTTATTCTCTTCTTTTCATTAATTTGCCAAAAAGGAATGTGATAAGGAAATTCATGGTAAAATCGAAAAACAGGCTTGGTGCATGCATCTTTAGCTGGCCACCACTTGTTTACTGACACGGCTGTTTTTGTTGTTGCTGAAGCTGAAATATGTCACTAATTAAAGCAACAATCAACAGTGTAAGATCTTCCGAGTTAGTCTTCCATAAAACCAAACGGGCTTTTCCAGGATCGTGTGATTTTTATTAGTTTTGGGAGGAAGTTTCTTGGCCCTTTGCCGGATTCGGAAAAGATGACAACATCATGGAGATAGATATCCATGCATGCATGGTAAAACTTACGTGACTTACTGCCCTTCACACCTGCACTTTTTCATTATTTTTTGTCGAAGTTTTGGAAACTTGTGAGAGTAGATTGCACCATGTATCCCTAGACTAACTCGCGTAGATTACATCGATGAACTTCAAGGCCAGAATTAAGATATCTAAGCTTCTAGTAGTAGTATCCATACAATCGTTCATTGCAATTGTGAGGAACGATCTAATATTGAATGTTTGGCGATCAAGTTAATCGGCTCAATGCATGAGAATGTATCCATATAATCATTCATCCCTGTTTGGAACGCACAAATTTCGTAAGATACAGTAAAATCCTATAGAAATCTTAATGAATTTACCGTGTTTTTTTCAGATGGTTCTGGATCTACCATGCAATTTACTATAGATATAGCTGCAGAGCTATGGTATAAAGTTGGACATGCTTACACTGGAGATGGTAGCACGAATTAAAACTGGGGCCTGTGAGCTTGGAATAATACAAGACATCACATCAAACAAGGGCGCCCATATAGTAGGCCTGTGAAAGACATACTTTGCAGTGAAACATCACGCGAGCTCCAGTATACACATCGTGCATGCTGCATCGCTGCTAGCTGCTGCTGCAAACGCCGAATGCAACAAGGGTAGTGGTGGTCAGATGAGCGGCACGGTATGGCATAGGTACGGGCACGAGCCGGTATGGTCCATCTCAGCTCAGTCCATCCTGGCCTACGAAAGAGTTGGGCTGTGCCGTATTGGTCCACGTGCCGGGGCGCAGCTCATGCACGGCCTGAAGGTTTATCGTGCCGTGTCGTGTCGGCCCGAGTCCATTTGGCCCAATGGGCCAGTTGCGGTCATTTGGCCCGAGTCCATTTGGCCCGATGAGTCAGTTACTCGTTAGGTTCGAAAAAATTTAAAAAAACACAAAAAAATTCATAAAAATATGTACAATTCAGAAATATATATATAAATTATAAAAAATAAAACAAGCATATTAAAAATGTAATAAATAGCTTTATTAATATTCAAATATATGCCTCGTTAAAACATTTGCCAAGTAAAATCTCAACATGAAAAACTTTGGCAAAGAAAAAAGAGTACAGCTTATAGCTCTACATATATCTTTGTTGTACGTGCCATTGTCTAAGTACAGATTTTTGAACATCCAGGACAACTCTGGATTTTCCACAGAGTGTTGTGTTCGTGAATCAGCTTGTTCTCAGTCCTTCACGGTTAGAAGTATCTCCACCATCTCACTTGTGAGATGTGTTCTTCTCTCCTCCAATATTCTTCCAGAAAGACTGAAAGCAGACTCAGAGGAAACCGTCGAGACAGGAACAGTTAACACATCATATGCAAGTATGGATAGCACGGGATATGCTAACTTATGGATTTGTCACTATTGCAAAATTTTGAAGCTTTTTGAGTTGAAATCCGCCGTATCACTATCCAAATAGGTGGATAGTTTCCTCATTCCTTAGGGTTGTTCTTAGTTGAGCAGGCGGTCTTGTAGAAGAAGGCTTGGGCCTGGAGGAAGAGCCACCGAAGATCGTGTCCCACATATTTGTCTTGCTACTTGAGGTGGGGGCTACTAGAGATCGTTGCAAGCGGACTCCTCGGAATTTATTTTCATACATTTGGTAAACCTCGTGTAATCGAGAACGAACTTTTGCAAAATAGTTAGAATAGTCTAGCCCTGTAGCATCACTAAAAATAGGGAAAATTTTAAATATGCCACTGCAAAGGTGATATAATACAAATGTGCCATTTAATTTCGAAAAATGCCATTGCATAGTGTATGATTTTAGAGAGAAAACACTAGTAGGTGGCACATTTGTGAGTTTTGAACTTAGGAGTGGCATATTAGAAAATTTCCCCTAAAAATATCAAGAACATTTGCAAATGCTTCAATTTTACCTCTAGAATCTAAAATAAATACAAATGCATTTTCATATATTTTTAATTGAGTAGCAATCTGTAAAATACTATACACAATGATAGAAGATATTGGATAGTACACAGCGGACAAAGCAACAGTGGCCTCATAAATTTTTTCTAAAAACTATGGTATCTTCTCAGCAACGAACCAATATTGCCTAGTCAATAGTGTAGCACCATCAGTGCTCTGATAGTGTGTTTGAATAAAAACAGATAAAGTGCTCTTATACGGTAAAAGACTCTTAAGTATCAGGTAAGTCGAGTTCCATCTTATCGGCTTGTCCAAACCGAATTTTCTTGGACGTACACCCATCGCCCTCAGGTAAGTAAAGTTCCTTCTTACTAGCATGTCCAAATCGAACTTTCTTGGACATACACCCATTGCCCTGTAGAAGTTTTTATATGTTGCTATTCTTACGTTAGAATTATTCAAGATATCGCATCGCGAAAAGTTTTAATATACGGATTTAAACTTTTCAAACCATATTTGACTATAAGGTTAATAATATGATAAGGACATCGCTGATGTAGCAAGAAGAAATCAGTGTATGTACTAACACCGGAGTAAGAATATCCATAGCCCTAGAGTTCGAAGCGGCATTGTCTAAAGTAATTGAGAATATTTTGTCTGTAATACCAAAGTCTTCCACGACTTTGATAATACAGTCTGCAATATTCTCACCCATGTGTGCTACATCAATTAATTTGAAACCTATAATTATTTTCTCTATTACCCAGTCGTCATTAATATAATGAGCAACTACACTAAGATAATCCTCCCTAGCCTGACCACTCCATATGTCCGAGGTCAGGGCCACCGAAAATGTGCACATACTAAATAGTTCCTTTATTTTATTACGGCATTCATTGTAGCATTTTACTAGATTCCTAGTTGTTGTCTATCTAGAAACGGTAGAAAATCTAGGATTATGCGCAGTCCTAATATAAGTTTGGAAAGCAGTAGACTCACCAAAGCCTAACAGTAAATCCTCAGAAGCAATTAAACGACAAAGAGATTGACGGGCTACCTCAGGATCGTAGTCCTAGCTACGTACCGTACCGTTGGGGTTGTACTACAACTGCGTCTGCCTCATCACAAACCCTTACTTGGCCTTACATCTTGTAGCATGTCTAAGCAAGTGCCCCGTTCTACCTCTAGACCTTGCAGACAATTCATTGCGCCAAAGTTGCAAATAGCATATGGTACCTTATTTCCATGTGCATTTGGGTTGGTTGTCCTGTCGAAATTCTCCCACACTAGCGATGTAAACGGCTTCAACCTCTTTGCTCCGGTGGTTGCCAACGAAGATGTTGCCATGGAGCCTGATGATGGAACTCCGCCTTGCCCTTTCACTAACAATTGCCATTGGTTTGAGGTATCCACAGCTTCCATGGATGCAACCTCTTCCGATGAAAGTCCGTAATCACCAAGAGCAAAGCTATCGTAATTTTTCAAAACGAAAACTACAAAATAAAAACTAACACTATGATTACTTTCATCTTAGAATAACAAATAATAACAAAAACATTATGAAAAATAGTATTATACCTCTGTTGGAAATTGAATTTTTCAAAATTTGGCATAATTTTTTTGAATTTTGCTAAATTATCTCACCACGAATTTGAATTTGCACAACATAAAAAGGATATATTGAGGAATCGATGGGTGTTGAATGAGGGGGTATGGTGGCTATTTATAGAAAAAGTTTAGAATTTTTAGAATTTTTTTGCTATTTTTAAAACCCTAAACGGTAAAAAAGATCGGATTTTGAAAAAAAAAATCCGAACGTTAGGGCCAAATGGGTCGTGTCATACCGTGCCAGGCATGGCCCACCACGCTAAAACCAGCCCAATGAGCAGAAAATTAACCAGGCTGGGCCGTGCTAGGCACAGCCAATCGTGCCTGGCGGCCCACCTCCCCACCCATGCCTCCCTATCCCCCACCCTTGCCCTGCCCCTTGGCCTTCCCGAGCTGACTGCCATGCGCGATTACGCCCTCGCCTCTCTAGCTCCCCTCCCTTCTTCCTCCACCCCACCGCCACCACCCTCCGTGCGGGCTGCCAGCGCCGCCCCACCCTCCTCTTCCTCTCCTCCTCCTCCTCCTCGTCACTGCGCCCGTGCGCTATGCGTCCTTTTCCTTCTCCTCCCTTCTTCCTCTGCCATGGCCGTGCGCTCTACCGCCTCCTCCTCCCTCCACACCGTGTATTGGCACCCCCCAGCCCTCCTCTTCCTCTCCTCCTCCTCCGCCACTCCACCCGTGCGCCCCGCTGCCTTCTCTCCCCTCCACGCTGGCTGCCGATGCCGCCCCACCCGCCTCCTTCTTCCTCCATGCCGGCCCCTTCTTCCTTTGCGTCAGCGCTACCCAGCCCTCCTCCTTTCGTCCTGGCTGACCAGCTCCCTCTCCCTCAGCCTCTCCACGTGTGGGCCACATGGGCCATGCCGGGCTCGTGTCGTGCCTGGCACAGCCCAACACTATTCATGCTGTGCAGGGCTGGCCCATCGTGCCAGAGGACCAACCCAAGCACAACACGGACCTTCGTGTCGTGCCGGCCCGACCATGAATAGTGGGCCATGTCATGCCTGGGCCGGGACAACAATGCCATGCCATGGGCCGGTGGCCCATCTGGCCACCTCTAAACAAGGGCCTAGCTTTCATATGTAGCTAGCTGCTACAGAGGATAAAAAGGAATGAAGGCTAAAATCACAGTACAATCACAATGTACACACAAGCATGACTGAGCCTGTCCACCACTGTCATAAGGACTAAGGAGGTTGGTACAAGTAGTATAGTCCTCTTAGCTATAGCTAAAAATTTGGTTGTATTGGCACAATTTCATCTCGTATTTACAAGAATGACGGTTGTTGGGTTTTTTTTGCAAAAATGACCCCCTACCCGCCACCTACCCTCCTGCTGCATGGGCACAATGCAGTGGTGCCTCCCGCACGGCCATCGCACGGTGGCGGCCTGCCGCACGGCCACTGTGAGGTGGGTCCTCTTCTCTCTCCTCCCGAAATTAGGGTTTCATCAGGGTTTGACTGGTGTTTGTAGGAATTTTAAAATATAGCAAATAAGTTCAAAAATGATAAAATTTTATGTGGAGCCTCCCAACATAGTCTACTTGTTTGTGTAAATTTTCCATAATTTTATTCGTTTTGAATTTTTTTTCTTCGTAATTTCATATAATTGTACTATTTTGTTAGAGTTTGTAAATGTAGAAAATGAGCTACAAAAATTATAAATTTTGTTCTGATGGTTCCTCACGTGGTGGAATTGATTGTGTAATGTTTCGACAATTTTATATGTGTTCTGAAATTTTCTCGAAAATTAAGGACTTAGGTCTCAGAAATTTGGATTTCAAGTTTCGGAAATTAGGGTTTCATGAATTCCCACACAAAGTACTCATAACAGAATTAGGGTTTCAGAAATTAGGGTTTCCAATGGAGTTACAATGATGTTTTCATACATAAAATTGACGACATTTGAAGCGTTACAAGCATTACATGATACACGTGTGGATTTATTGCAAGCGAGTTGGAGGAGGGAGTATTTTCACATGTACTCCGATCAAATAGGACACTCTTTGTTAATTTATCAGTTTGATATGGATGATATTTTTTAATACTATATTGGACCACGTGCTAGATAAGCTTGTACATAAACTAAGGGAAATACATGACATGCAGATCATATAATAATATACCACAGCATCCGACTCGTGTGCGTTTTGAAGGCTATGGTATGTTGTTATATGATCTGCATGCCACACATTTGCCTAAGTTGGTTCATATACAAGCCTATCTAGCCTGTGGTACAATACAATGTTAAAGAATATCATCCACATTGAACCGATAAATTAACAAAGAATATCCTATGTATCATCTATGCAATGATGTCTGTAACTAGTCTCCGCGGCGCCATAGCCACTGGCCCTTGTCTCGGGGTTGCCCACGGTGGTGACGAGTGTTGAAATCATTCATGTCCTGTGATTCCATGATGTAAGTGGATCGTTCAATAACAAACGTAACAAGGATGTAAATTATATATAACTCACATCTTCGATACAGAGTGCCCCCACGAGGCTGGATACGCTACGACGTCGGTTGGTCTCGGTCGAAGGAGCATTCCCCTTCTCCTTGTTGCGGGACTCCCCACGTCGGTGTCGTAAGTCGAAGCCGTCCATGTCCTACAATTTTATGATGTAAGTGCATCGTATAGTGAAAAACATAACAAGGATATAAATTCTGCATAACTCACATCATCGATAGGGATTGCGCCTAAGCGACCGGATACACTATGGCGGTCGGGCTCAGTCATAGGAGTCTTCCCCTTCCCCTTGTCTCGGGACTCCCCACGTCGGTGTCGTGTGTCGAAGTCCCCCATGTTCTACGATACGGGCTGGATGATTGCATGTTGTTAGAAGAACGAAAGGGCAAATACAAAATCAGGATGCGAATTGTACGTAACTCACCTCTTCAATATGGAGTGCTCCTGGGCGACGGGAGAAGCTACGACGATCGTCGGTCTCAGTAGCAGGAACCTTCTCCTTGTCCGTTGGGCAAGTCCTGGACTCCTCCGGTACCTCCTCAATAGGTTCCGGTACGTAAGGTTTCCACCCCTAGAAGGTCACAACTCGCCATGGAAAGTTCAGCATGTACTTCTACTAGATGAATGCCCTATCGTACATCTCCAGGCTATCGATTCACTGGAAGAAGTGGCAGCGCATCTCGGGCTGCCATTACACGAGGATGAAGTTAAAAATTTATAGAAATCAACGTAGGGAGTGGAAAATCGATGTGTGCGAAAGAAACACTTACAAGGTGGTGCCCGCGTATAGTACACCCCGGCGGAGGTGTCTAGGTGTGTCGACTGAATGATCTTCGTCGGCTCGTGACACACACACTATGGGACTAGAAACCATGGTGGTACCAGAGCATCTTTTATTGAAAAATCTGAGTATTGTAGATGTTTGGCCTTCTATGCAAGCCAGTTGCGCTTCTGCATCATCCTCGTGTAGAAGTTTGTTGATGAGTTGACATATCTGGGTATCATAGAAGTTTCGCTGTATATAACAAAACAAGGCAGAGAAAACATTACATTACGACATTGAATAAAAACTAGACGAGCTGGGTCCGTTGGAGTAATCCTTCATTGAGTGCCTAGGAGTCTTGCATATCCTACACTTGATTGTGCGGCTAATACTGATATGTTGGTTGGCATCCATATCATTCCAGAAGCACCACGTCTATCGTCGTCCCTTCCCTGTTGTCTTCAAGGTCTTGTTTGGGCCCCATTACACCTGGTCTGCCCAAAGATCCTTATAGTTCATGTCCAAGCTGTACGAGTGAAACTCTGCACTCCATGTACTGAATAGGTGTTGCATGTCATAGTATTCAGAGATGTACGGCATACATGTCTGCCTTATTTGCGCACACGCCTTGTACACATGCGAGCATGGATTGTGCAGGAGCATCAGCGTTGCAGGTGCATGTCGCCACATCACCCAAGGTGCATGCCTGTTTTCTTTCCCTCTAGCATGACTGTTAACATATTTATGCTGAAGCGTGATCTCGTACTTCCTCCTGAGGCCATTGATCACCCTGATGTCATGCATTCATGCCTTCTCCATCTTCCAGTCCATTTGCATCTGCATGTTTTCAGACCACTGCTTGTCTTCCTCTATCTGTCGCTTGACGAAATAACCAACAGTGTGAGTCCATGTCTCCTCGATGATAGCGGTGATAGGGAGGCACCGCACACCTTTGAAGACGCTATTGTACACCTCATACATGTTGGTCATCATAATCACGTACCTCGCACCGTCTGTGTCTTAGAGAATGGACCATTTCACCAATTCAGGAGCGTGACGATGAATCCACTCTGAAAAACTTATGGTACTGCTGGGTTGCTCTCCCTCCAAAGTTAACTCCCTTGTATGCCTCGAAGTCCGGTGTTTGAGGTCTCTCCAGATGGACTCAAACTTCTGCCTCTGGTTTTGCAGATACAATGCCTCAAACATCTTCATAACTTCCTGACTGCTGGAACCGTGTGAACAAGTTAGATGAAAGATGCCTCATGCACCACTTGGTTTGCACATCGTTCCACTGGTAAGGGGGTTCCGTCCCATGCTATATGGTGTTGAGGGCCATCAACAACCCAGCATTACAGTATGTGATAAGTCATATATTGTGCTGGTCTCCCACGACCGCCCGCTTCACGTTCGCTAGAATCCATAGCCAACTGGATGTGTTCTCGCTCTCCATAATGGTAAATGCCACTAGGAGAAACTAGTAATTAGCGTCGGCCGCCACAGCGGTGAGAATGGTGCCCTTGTATCTCATATGAGGAAAGTGACATCCATCATGAGCACGGGACGATAGAACTTGAAGCCCCGAATGCCTGGGCGAAAGCCTAGAACACCCGTTCCAGTATGAAGCAGTTAGGCCCTCCGTCAGTATCTTCACTCTCAAGCTTGTTTATATACGTGTCGGGGTTTGATTCGACAATCTAGTCAAGCAATCTTGGCACAAGGTTGTACGTCTCTTCGTATGTCCCGTACATGGACTTGATGACCTTCTGCTTGGCTCGTCGAACCTTGCTATAGCTAACTAAATAACCAACTAGATTGGCGACTTCCGACATCAGCATCTTGGGGGAGATGGACACGTCCGTCGCAACGAGGTGCCTGATGAGGCTTGCCACATATGTGGAAGTCACATTCCGATGCTACCGCAGTGGCTCGCTAAGCTCGTAAGTGTGGTCGATCAGCGACTTGACACCAAAGACCAAGCCGAAGATCTTTGCTCGTTGAGCGCTGACCTTGCCTAGGCAGCATTCCACTACGTACTTCACTGCCTACTATCCTGGGTTGGACCGGTGCACTCGGTACACAAGCCTAATGGACAAGGCGTATCGTGCTATAGCTTATTGCACGCCCAACTAGGAGGGTGTCGGTATCAAACCCCCACTGGGAGCCCTTCTTGCGGTAGTATGAGTGAACGCACCGCAATATCATCAAGTCTCGATACTATGTAAGGCACCTTCGATGACACAATTCCCCCGGTTGGACCACCGGCCTGGTGTGTGTCCTCGTCGCTACCATCCGAGCCTGGGTCGGTGTCCTCGTTGGACTCCAACCTAAGAGACAGCACATCCGAGCCTGGTCCGATAGATACTCGTGGCAGTCAATGCGGGCCGACCACCACAATTGCGCTCCCTCATTTCGCACAAAATTATGCGTGAGTCTTCCCTCCGAGACAGCACATTCCGTGCTACTGTCTTCAGACTCGGGCTACGCTTGCCCGCTTGTAGAGGCCCCAGCATCATCAAAGTTTCCCAGCGCCCAGCGTACGAAGTTCACATAAACCATCGGCCTCCCGTAAATGCCGTCTCGGGCTGAGAGGCAATTTGCATTTACTGGCTCCATGCTATGCTTCCATTCACCTTGACGAGCTCCCACACAGCATTCGTGTAGGTGATCCCCTCGATTACAGGTTTCTTCATCGTTGCCTTCGTGATGAACTCCCTCCGGATGCAGCTTCAAAGCTTGTGAATATTCATCGCATCGAGCCCCTCCGCCCGGACCACCTTGTACTGGTATCTCAATAGGTCCGGCCCGTACGGGACCATCACCATAAAACACTACCAAGTCTTGCATGTTCGAAATTACCTAAAGCCACAACAATCCCATCCGAGGTACATATTTGTAATTAAATACGACAAATTGCATGCACGTGATGGATTACATATGTGTTATTAAATACGAATAATTAATTACCAATAATTTTTGGAAATTAATTACGAGTAATTGATTACTACCATGCTTACCACTTTTACCACCACATGTTCATTGCCACTAAATTTCTTACGACTAACTAATTTGCACTAAATTAGTTATGCTTGACTAATTGCTGGTGAAATAATTATGACTGATTAATTACCACTAAATAAATTACGAGTAGTTAATTTCCACTAATTTAATATGCCGAACTTATAACCACTAAACTAATTATGACTAATTATTTTACCACTAAACTAATTAATTAAGACTAAACTAACTAATTATGACTGGTTAATTATCACTAAATTAACTAATTACAACTGAGTAATTACCACCAAATAAATTCCAAGTAGTTCATTCCCACTAATTTAATATGTCTTACTGATAACTACTAATTTAATTACGACTAATTAATTACCACTAAACTAATTACTTAACAGTAAACTTACTAATTATGATTAATTAATTACCACTAAGCTAACTAATTACAATTAATTAATTATCACTAAACTATTTAATTACAACTAGTTGACTAAGACTGATTAACTATGACTACGGTAATAACGACAAAAGCATCCGATAAATTACCTGCCCTTCGGAGGGAAGCAATAAAACAAGGCTGAGTGACGAATGACGAGAAGCAAGCAAATACTTAATCTCCAAAAAAAGTTAATTATGTTACGTTCTCTGATCCTCAGCGACGAGTACCAAAACAAGAAGCGAAATGCAATTGAGATGAGCGAAGAGCAACTGCGAGAGTTCGGTATTTATAACCGAGCGAATGAGGAGCCGCTGCGTTGGCGCTGGGAATTCCGGATGTATTGTCTACGCGTAGCACTGCGATCAAGGGGACAGCCACGACGAGGCGACAGATGTGCGGAGGAGGGAGGACGGGCGGTGGAAAAGGTGGCTACCGCACGGTTTTTTGTTTCTCCGCAGAACTGGACCTGCATTTTCGGGGGTATTTTAGGCTGTTGCGTGGATCACTGTTGGGTGGCCATATGGGACGGGGGAGGGGAGGGCTGGCACGAGGGGAGGGGAGGAACGTGGTGGGGGTTGACGACCCACCGTGCGGCAGGGAGTTATTTTTGCAAAAAGAAGAAGAAGAAGAAGAAGATGGTGACAGTCATCCTCGTAAATATGGCACGAAAATGTATCAATACGGCCAAAAGTTCGCTATAGGTAAGCTGCACAATTCAAACTTGCTTGTTCTAGCTTTGCAAGATCTATCAGTTCTCAAAAAAAAAAAAAACAAGATCTATCTATTGATGCAAAAGAATGGAATATATTAATTAATTTGAGTCATGGTAATCCCTATGTTCTCAAATATTTTTGTAAGCCTGCAAAATCGTTCGAGTGGTCATTTCTCGACGCTAAAGATGATAGCATCAGCAGTAGATGCACGCATGACATGTAAAGCTAGGCAGCAACCTTTCAATGTGTATAGTATAATTTTGCACGATGAAGACTAGAAATGATCACCGAAAGGATTTTGCATGTTCTGATGGCTCTGGTGCCAATGCAGGCATGCAGGCAGCTACATCGCAGAATCTACTGATGATCTTGCACACGCTCGATATCTCTCGAGCGCCATTATATGTCAGCCTTTTATTTCCTCCTGAAAAGATGCGCTACTTTGCTCTTTTCTTCTGTAGTACTTGAAAAATGAAATGAAGCTTCGTTCCCTCCATTATATTTTCACCGCCGTCGATGAAAAATAATTGCCCAGTTGTAATGTATGCAACTAATTTTTTTTTATAGAAATTTGACCGTACATTCTACGTACCGGTAATATATGATGGTAATATAAATTAAATCTGATCATTGATTTATTAAAAGCATAATAGAATTTTTTTCAGGAGGCTATTATAGACTTTTCTAACTAGTAATGGAAATATTACTCTTGGGTTATATGATCTCCACATGGGCAATTTCAATTCTACCTCTTGAGATTCTACTACTCACACTATCATGTGTAGTATAACTAAATCATAACTAATCTAAACCACGGGATAAAAAAGAATAGATGATCCATATTAAATTGAATATACAGTAAAAGAGCTCATTTTTGTTTATCTAATACTTCTGTCCCCTGTGTTCTTTTCTAAAAAAAAACTTCTCCCCTAGATTTTGCAAGAAACTTTTCGTTGAGATTTCAGCCGCTTGCTCTCGCCCTATGATTGATCCGTCGTTGTTTGGTTGGTGGACAGGGTTTATTGGCATTTTAGAAATTTTGGCATGGCATCGACCTTCCTATTTGTCCCACTTGGCAGCCAATGGACATCTATACACCAATGCCACAGTGCATAGGGCCAGGGGATGTGGTGAGTTTATTTGTCAGAAATGAACCTTTTTATTAGCATCGTAAAACATGTGTAGTACAACCGATCTGTATCTGTATCTATTATATTGTGCTATGTCGAAACTATCGATCGCATATATTCACCTCTGTCTTATATATGGAAAAACTTCCTATATAGAACGTCTTCTCGTCAATATATTCAATTACTATCGCATGTGTAACATGAATGATGAATGTACTACCACCGTTTTGTAGCTCTCTTGGTGTTGCTGGCACAGGGAGAAATGAAGCCACCCGGAGGAAGCTATGCGCTGCAATTATGCAAGAAAAGCTCTCTCTCCAGCCCATTTGCACTGTATCGATCCCTATTTGTTAAATCGTCGGGTCTCATTCCCCCAAGCACAAAAAACAGGCACCCCATCTATCTCGCGTGGGCCCTTCATGTCTCTCCCTACCTCTCTTCCCCACTATAAAGCCTCCCTTCCCTCCCCATAGGTCATCCTCATTCTCTGTCTCGTGTCGTGTGTTCGTTTGTGCCATCCTGTTGTCGTTTGTTTCTTGCTTTGTGTCACTGTGTGCGTGTGTGGCTGCCCTCATTCCGTTCATACCACCAGCACCGTTGGGAAATGGCGCTGGAGGCGGTGGTGTACCCCCAAGACCATTTTGGCTACGGGTACAAGGACTCGCCCTACAGGTTGCCATGGTGGCGCGACACGTCCGGCTTCGGCGTGCCGTGCGGCGAGTGGGATCCCTTCGTCACCTCCCTTGTGCAAAATGTGGAGGAGTGGGAGGTGGACTCTAGGGGCTCGCCGGAGAGTGAGGCGGCGGCCGTCGCGTGCGGACCGCCGGTGCAGGCGGGGGCGGCGACGAGGAGGAAGAGGAGGCGGACGAAGATTGTCAAGAACAAGGAGGAGGTCGAGAGCCAGAGGATGACCCACATTGCCGTGGAGCGGAACCGCCGGCGCCAGATGAACGAGTACCTCGCCGTGCTCCGCTCCCTCATGCCGCCTTCCTACGCGCAAAGGGTACGGTATCCATTTAATCCAAAAAAAGTTACACAAACTTCATTTTACTCGTGTTGTTCTGAAAATTGGTCTATACCGGTTTCCACTTGCCAGCCGATTCCGGACAATTTACATTTCAGTACAGCGCATATTCCATATCACATTTTACTTCTGAATATATATCTTTTGATCTTGATTTGCTTTCTTAAATTTTGCTAGGGTGACCAAGCATCTATTGTTGGGGGAGCTATCAACTATGTCAGGGAGCTTGAGCAGCTCCTCCAATCCCTTGAGGTGCAAAAGAGTCAAAAGGAGCACAGCAGCTCCACTGAGGGAGCTCAATCTCCCTTTGCAGGTTTCTTCACCTTCCCACAGTACTCCACCTCTGATGCTGCCTCCCATGGCAGCAAGATCAAGGCCGAGACGACGGCCGCGCCGGCAATAGCCGACATCGAGGCGAGCATGGTGGAGGGCCACGCCAACCTCAAGGTGCAGGCTCCGCGGCGGCCGAGGCAGCTGCTGAAGCTGGTTGCCGGGCTCCAGCAGCTAGGGCTCACCACCTTGCATCTGAACATGACCACGGTTGATGCCATGGTCATGTACACCTTTAGCCTCAAGGTCAGTGACCATCTCACTAGCTAGTTTTCTTGTCTAGTCTATTTGATTTATTTATTTTTTTTGTATTTCTGTGTGAGAACATAGATTGGTGACGCTAATTTGCGGATTATTTTTTGGCCTGGACTTAATGGTAGGTGGAGGATGAATGCAAGCTTGCCTCTGTGGAAGAGATTGCGGCTGCAGTGCATGATATTCTGGGGAGAATACAGGAGGAGGCAGGCTTTAGTTGATAACAAAACTGGCTTGTGAATTGTACTGCCTGCCTCCCCAGCTGTGTCCTGGGGGGATTCTTGTATGTAATGGCATTTCACTGTGCATTGTTCAAGGCCTAAGAAATATATATATATATATATATATATATATATATATATATATATATATATATATATATATATATATACATATATATATATATATATATATATATATATACATATATATATATATATATATATATATATATACATATATATATATATATATATATATATATATATATAGATGCACTATTCTATATTGGTTATTTGATGCTCCACCACTATTCTATATTGGTTATTTGATGCTCCACCACCATCCGTGAGTTAAAACCCACATTTCACATTGGTAACGGCTGATCAAAGAAAACTCACCACCTCTTAACCTTGTCATGCTTAGACGATGCAGTAATTGATTGGTTTAGGTACAGTAAAATCAAAATATTAGTGCAGTAATTATTTTTTATAATGTTAAAACATACTCATCATGGATCTTTTTTTGTTAAGCACATTTTTTCCAGCAAAATGCTCCAAACGGATTGTAAATAGGATAAATAGTTTATGAGATATTATCATTCAAAATTTACAATCAACCCACGCTTCTCTCTCCACCCGCCCCCTATACGTTCAACGTGGCAGTAAATTTCTGATAAAGACATAGTAAAGTCATAAGCAGTGCAGTAATACTAAGTGTAATAGTGTTTGTCTTGTAAAGGTACAAACAAGAATATCGCAATAATTTTGAAAAAAAAAACGAAGATCGCGGTAAAGTTATATGGAGGTTGCAGTAAATCTCTTTTAGTGATACAGTACATCTCTTTTAGTAAACACACAGATATGTTTTATTAGTGAAACTTATATCATTCTGTTACTCTCGTTGTCACCAAGCTACTGGTGAAAACCATTCGTGAATCGAAGTTTCCAATCAAAAGTTATGGCTAAAACAAGAAAAGAAGCATTCCAGTACTAATAAGGAACCGTTATTTATTAGTTAGTTGTCTACGTGTCTATACTAGTTGGCTAAGATGACAGTAATTTTCTAAAAAAAGATCATAGTAAATCTCTTATAGTTATATAACTACTACAAAAAGGCACATATTGGATGCCTCATCACAGACGGTTGACCAAAACGGTCTGTATTACATGACATCACAGACGGTTTTGATTTAGAGACCGTCTGCGTTACTGGTTGCGCTAAAAACCGTCTGTGAACATGTAATATCATAGACGGTTCATGATAAAAACCGTCTGTAAAGTATCACAGACGGTTCGTAATAACAACCGTCTGTAATATTGCTACATACCACAAACGATTTTATGTCGAAAACCGTCTGTGATACCTCACTGACGGTTCTTATTAATAACCGTCTGTGATATTACTCCATGTCACAGACGGTTTTTTGTTGAAAACCATCTGTGATAATTATCCCATCACAGACGTTGCGCCGTTTTGCTCGCTTACTTATCATCCGTTGTAGTGTACTTCTCAACAGTTTTCTACTCCTCAACAGTTTTCTTCTCCATCTCTGGCGCTACGGTGAGTCCATCGGTGCCACTCCGTGCCCGGTTTTTAGTATCGCCTCACCTCACTGAGCCTACTCGATCGATCGTGTGGTCCATTTCAGCTATTGTCGCCCACACCGAGCTGCATGTCACCGCCGCCGCCATCGACGCCAACTCTTCTCCGGTGAGTGCTCGACCCTACCAAGGTCGATTTCCCCACCTATATGTCCCCCTAAAGTTGTGCATGTGCTTTGTTTCAGTTTATTTCCACCGAGAAGACCTGTCACCGAGGAGCTTGCCGCCGGCGCCTCTGTTCACTGACGACCAGCTGCCTTGGACCTTCCCCAACCGACTTCATTGACACATTCCTCGTGATCGAGGTGAGCTACTGGAGCATAAGTATCCTTTAATTTGAGTAGCTTGGCGTTTACGTCGAAATCGCTAGTGAAGCCTATGGTCACTCTTTTATTTATTTTTTAGGGTTTTCAACACGAACCGTGTGATGGACCGAAGCTGGATGTATGCTAAGAACCGTGTGAGTGAAGATTACATTAATGGCGTGTGTGCTTTTACAAGAGTTGCCGAGAGGGATATGTTGAATAAGGGGGCGGAATATATGTATTGTCCATGTATTGACTGCGAGAATCTGAAGATGTTTGACAACCAAGCGCAGATCCAATCACATTTGATTCGAAGGGGTTTCAAAAAGGGGTATACACGTTGGACCAATCACGGTGAAGAGCAGATTATACAAGAAGGTAGTAATAACGACATCGCCGACGAAGTCAACGATATGCCGCCGGATGATATCGATTGTGGTTCCGATTCGGATAGGCTGCACGATGACAATCTAGATCAGATGTTTCGCGATGCAGAAGTGAACTATAGTGAGAGAGAGTTTGGTAAATTCAAGGGTTTGATGGAAGACTTGGAGAAGCCTTTGTTCCCGGGCTGCAAGCCGGAATACACAAGATTGTAATCCGTGCTTGAACTGCTGAAATTGAAGACAAGCAACGGTTGGTCCGACAAGAGTTTCACGGCGCTGTTAGGTCTCTTAGCGGACATGCTTCCGGATGGAAACGAGTTGCCCAAAACCACCTACAGAGCCAAGAATGTTCTTTGTCCGTTGGGAATGAAAGTAGAAAAAATACATACAGGTCCAAACAACTATATCATCTCCCGCAAAGAGTACGCAAACATGCACGTATGTCCGGTGTGCAACGCATCCCGATACAAGCGTAAGAATCAATCAGATGACGGCGAGGGAATCGAGGTGAAGAAAGGACCTCCTGATAAGGTGGCGTGGTATCTTCCTGTAATTCCCCGTTTGAAGCGGTTTTTTGCGAACCCAAAGAAGGCAAAACTACTACATTGGCACTCGGAGGAGCGTAAGCAGGATGGAAAGCTAAGACACCCTGCTGATTCCACCCAGTGGAGAAACATCGATAGGAGGTTTACAGACTTCGGTGCGGAACCGAGGAATATAAGGTTTGGATTGAGTACAGATGGAATGAATCCTTTCGGTAACATAAGCAGTCGACATAGCATTTGGCCCGTGACTCTCTGTATGTACAACTTTCCCCCTTGGTTGTGTATGAAGCGGAAGTATATTTTGCTGTCGATACTTATCCAAGGGCGGAAGCAACCTGGGAATGATATCGATGTGTACCTAGCACCATTGATTGAAGATCTAAAAATACTGTGGATCGAATGGGTACAGGTATGGGATGCGTACAAACAAGAGTACTGCACCGTACGCTCCTTGTTGTTCTGCACCATAAATGATTATCCCATCCTTGCTAACCTGTCGGGCTAGAGTATAAAAGGGGCCAAAGCATGTACTCACTGCTTAGATGATACCGAGAGTGTGTGGCTGAAGCACTCGCATAAAACCGTGTACATGCGTCACCATAGGTTCCTCCGGAGGACTCACCCATACCGCAGGATGAAGAAACAATTCGATGGAGAAAAGGAGGACAGTTCAGCTCCAAAGCATTTAAGCGGAAAAGAGATCTATGATATGGTTAATGATTTAGATGTTGTGCTCAGAAAGGGACGTAAATCGAGGACCCGTGAGAAGAACATCTGGAAGAAGAGATCAATATTTTGGGACTTATCTTATTGGGAGCACCTAGAAGTTCGCCACTGCATCGACGTTATGCATGTAGAGAAGAATGTATGTGACAACTTGATTGGTCTCTTACTGAACATTCGTGACAAAACAAAGGATGGTGTGAATGCACGACTTAACTTGGTTGATATGGACATCGGACCTGAGTTAGCACCGATAAAAACTGATAAAGGACGAACGTACCTTCCCCCTGCTTGTTACACTCTGTCCAAGGCCGAGAGAACTGAACTGTGCTAGTGCTTGTATGGTGTGAAAGTTTCGTCCGGTTACTCTGCCAACATGATGACACAGATGCTCCCTGTTGCAATTAGAAATATTTTGCCGATCAAGGTCCGAGAGACAATCATGAGGCTGTGTTATTTCTTTAACACAATTGCTCAGAAGGTCATCGATCCCGAAGGACTAGATGCTCTACAGGACGAGGTGGTGACGACTCTGTGTCATCTTGAGATGTATTTTCCTCCGTCGTTTTTCGATATCATGGTCCATCTCATTGTTCACATTGTGAGGGAGATAAAGATGTGCAGGCCCGTGTTCCTACGTAGCATGTACCCGTTCGAGAGGTTCATGGGAATTCTCAAGTCCTATGTACGGAATCGATCTCGACCAGAGGGAAGCATCGTCGAAGGTTATGCAACCGAAGAGGTCATTAAGTTCAGTGTCGATTACATGGCTTAGGTCAAACCAATAGGTGTACCTCGATCTCGCCATGAGGGGAGGCTCGAGGGTATCAGGACCATCGGAAGGAAAACAATCACTCCAGAGATGAGAGTATATGCTCAAGCCTATTTCACGGTCTTGCAACACATGACTGAAGTGTCCCCGTATATCAACCAGCACAAGGACGTGCTTCGGCAACAGAATCCAGAGCGGCTGGATGTTTGGATCACGAGACAGCACAACAGTCAGTTCAACCAATGGTTGAAGGAGCGACTCGCTAGGTGCTCGTCAAGTGATGTGCTAACATGGTTGGCAAAAGGGCCAACATTTACAGTTGTGACATGGCAATGATACGACATAAATGGGTACACATTCTATACGCAGGCTCAGGATATAAAGAGCACTAACCAGAATAGTGGTGTCCGCATAGATGCATTTAGTATCAATGGGTTGAGGAGCTCCTACTATGGGTTCATAGAGGAGATTTGGGAGCTCGACTAAGTGCTTTTCAAGATCCCGCTATATCGGTGCCGTTGGGTCCATCTCCCACAGGTGAAGGTCGACAGGTACGGCGTCACTACCGTGGACCTCGAACGTGTCGGATACAAAGACGAACCATTCGTACTCACTAACCAAGTTGTTCAAGTCTTCTATGTAACCGACCAGGCAAATAAGAAGCACCACGTAGTTCTTCATGGAAAAAGGGGGATTGTCGGAGTTGAGAATGTAGTGGACAAGGAAGAATACAATCAATTTGACGAGTTGCCTCCTTTCAGAAACGGCATAAGGGTCGAGGAGGAACGACGTGACGAAACTAGCTACATACGCGTCGATCAACAGGAAGGGCTAATTTTTAAAGGAGAAAAGCAAGTGGAATGATGAATGAAATGTTTATGTGTCATATGTTCTGAATTTGCATTTATGTATATGAGAATATGTCATATGTGAATTTGTATTTATGTATATGAGAACGTGTCATATGTGAAATTTGCATTTATGTATATGAGAATGTGTCATATCTGAATTTGTTAAATGGATGTGCTTGTTTCTGAAATGAATGTGAATTGGATGTATACATGTACTTGTTGTGCTTCTGCTTGTTTCAGAGGGCATATGGCTAGCATTTCCTGAGGCTAGCCAATAAACAGAAATGGATTTAGCAATACAAAAGAATATCACAGACGGTTCCTTAGAACAAACCGTTTGTGACTATAAATCAGAGACGGTTCCATGTAAAACCCGTATGTGATAAGGCGTATATCATAGACGGTTCCATATACAGCCCGTCTGTGATACAGATATCGCAGACGGTTATTTATTGGAACCGTCTGTGATGTTCAACCCTATTTACATTCAGACTTAGGGTTTGCTGCGCCCCTACTCAAACGATTAAGTTCCTCTAACATCCCTTCCTCCCCCGAGCCCATTCGCCTCCTCCTTGAGCCCGGCGTGCCTCCTCCCTCGAGCTCGCCGCCTCCTCCCCCGAGCCCGTCGTCTCCTCCTTGAGCCCGGCGTGCGTCCTTCCCCGAGCCCGCTGCCTCCTCCCCGAGCACGAGCCGCCGCTTCCCGAACCCAGCGCCCCTCCTCCCCTTCGACGTCGCCCTGCTGCTCCGGTGCTCCGTGAGTATCACAGCATTGCTTGGCTTTGATTGCCATCTGCTTCGTGAGTATCACAGCATTTCAATTTTATTACCCCTTTGCATTTGATATGTTCATATTGAAATGTGGTGTAGTGGGCTTGAGAATCTTATGATAATATGTTGATTTGTGACAGAACCTCTATTTCTCGTGAAGATGTCGTTCGCTCATTCTTCGTCATCGTCGCCACATGCGTCTGATGTGTCGTCCTTTGGAAAATCTAAGCGCAAGAAAAGAGGAATATCGAAAAGGCCGGAGGGCCGATTTACCATCACGAGAGTCCATGTGTCTACTCTTAGAATCTTACGATTCTACGAACCCACGACAGCCTGTCGATTCAAATCGCACCGTGAATCGGAATCAGGTAGAATCGTGGTAGAGTCGCGATCCAAATCGTAGAATCGCGTAGAATCGTGTAGAATCGCAGAGTAGAGTCGTAGTAGTCGTTTGGACAAAAAATTATATATTTTTGCATTTTTTTATTTTTTAGAGGTCGGGGGTTTGTGATATTTTGTTTTAGAGCAAAATTTATTGATATTAATTTATGAGAATAAAACTATAAATATCAGTGTGGTAATGCTAGTACAAATATCTATATTATGACATGAGCAATCTTGAGCTTGATAATGATAAGCTATTTTTATTCTGTATGTCTAGTCTTTTAAGGAACATGCAAGTGTTGCAATTAGATATTGATTTACAAAAGTTGTGAACATTTCTCATGTAATTGTAGTAAACTAGTCATGGTCATTGGCTGTTCTCCTGTATTTCAGAACTATATCACCTATCATGTCAGTACCATTACGTTTTTCTGTTGTGCAATAAAAAGTGCTTTGTCCCTTTTTGGATTATAAGTAAGTGGTAAACCATATAACAATCATACAAACTTATAGTATAGATGTTAAATATGTGTATTTTTACAATTCCGTAGAATCGCCGATTCTACGATTCGATCCTACCAAAGGCAAATCGATCCAACTTAGGATCTCGACTCTAACTACCTTGGTGTCTAGGATCCCTCCGAGTCCTCCCCGAGCAGCGTCCGTATTCCGGACAACGGTCGGAGTAGTTACACGCGAATGGGTCAAGATCACCTATGATTCTTGGAAGGAATACACCAAAGTTAACAATCACAAAGCTGTGCTGCTGAAGGAAAATTTTAAATCGTTCGAGATACCAGAAGAACATAAGGCCTCCGTGCAACGATACGCGTTGCTAGCGGTGTGCAAAGCGTGGAGGAACTTCAAGAGCATGCTTATCAAGGATTACATGGAGAAGGATTTGACGCCCTTCCAGAAGTATCCATTCGTGGAGGAGTACTGGGAAGACTTTGTGGCGAAGAAGAAGACAAATGATTTTAGGATTCAAAGTGAGGCGCACAGGGCCCTCCAGGCAAAAAACACACACCCCCACAGACTCGACACCGCTGGGTATGCGGGTAAAATCACGCAATGGAGGGATCAAAACGAGCGTGCACGCTAGTTGGACGCCTCCCCGCCATTTGCCAACATCACTTATGAGCGTTCCCAACAGTGTCTAAGGGCGAGGTTATCTACCTCGTCTTCGAGGGTCGTCTCCTTTCCAAACCCCGCAGACATGGAAGTGTTACGGTTGAAAGATCTAGACCCGCCATTATGTGGTAATGGAGTTTTGGTGATTAATGATAAATCTAATTGGGAGACTAACACTTTTATTGATATACATATTGTGTAGTCTTATTTGGATATAAAGGTGAAAATCATGAAGGCATGCAAGTGATTAAGTGATTAATGACAAATGCACTTGTGAGACTAACACTCCTATTGTTATATCAAGTTTAGTCTCAGCTTGGATATAAAAGCAAAAAATCCAAACAGGTATGTATTCATTAATGACAAATCTATTTGTGAGACTAACAATTCTATTGATTATCTATTGCTTAGTCTCGTTTGGATATAAAGATGAAAATACAAGAGGTATGCATTCTACTTCTTATTATTATATCTTGTTGCATTCCTCGGATCCAAAATATAGGTTAAACTCCACCAAAAAGGTTAACTTGGATATGTGCATATGTTTCCATTACACATTTGTGTATGCACACATTTAGGGGGAGTTCATTCTATATTTTGTGGTTTCATTAGTATTGATCCATATTCTCTTTCCACATATATTAATGATCTTTACTTTGAAACATATCCTTGAATATATTTAACTTGTGTAGTTAATATATTCATATGAGTATATGAGAGCATATGAGACTTGTGTAGTTCATTGATGCTCATATATCCATGAATATATTTTAACTTGTGTAGTTAATATATTCATATGAGTATATACAACTTGTGTAGTTCGTATACACTCATATTTAGTATATACAACTTGTAGTTCGTATATACTCTTGGTATATATAACTTATGTAGTTCATATATACTCATGTCACTTTATATTCAATTATTTGCAATTGTGTTGTGGGACTAATGTGTGTGCTAAGATGTTTTCAACGCTTAGTCCCGGAGTTTGAATGGTGACATGAAAAGGAAATGCAAAGGTGATAAGATATCAACATGGCTCAAGACAAAGGAGTCATGCATTGCATTTCGAAAAGCTTTTGAAATGCGTAGTACTGCGTTGTATCGCGCTGTAGTACCGCATCGCGGATGTATCGATTTACATGCGGTATGAAAATTCGAGCATTGCTTTTGGACTTGGTTTGCTCTGAAGTGGAGCGGTAGTACCGGAGTTCATGTGGCGGAACTACAGCGTGGCGTATGACCGCAAATATGTTGGCGGTATGTAAATTCCGAGAAGGTATTTTTCTGTATTTCTCGAGCCTCGAAATCGGTAGTACCGCATCGAGAAACGGTACTCTGGGAGAGCGGTATTACGGATGCTAGTTAGCGTAATACCGCTTTGTTAGTAATGGCTTGTTCAAAAGCATTTATGCGGTATATCTTGTTAATTAATGTTGATGACATTGTGGGACTAACATTTTCCATGAGTTGGATAAATAGGTTATGTTCCAGGGTGATGAAGACTTTGGATGGCATCATGAGTTGATCGTCATCGAGTCAAGGTTCAAGAAGATGATGCATCATGTGTTGATGCATATCAAGATCTCGAATAAGAGATGATCATGAGTTGATCATCGAGTCAAGAGAAGACTCATCATGTGTTGATTGAGGTCAAGTAAAAGATGCATCATGGGTTGATGCATATCAAGACGATGACCCGGACATGAAGCGAGGACGTGAGTCATCAAGTTTCAAGTGGATGGTCAAGGCAAAGGTATGACTAGCTAGGGCTAAGGATTTGTTCCTAGTCTTTTACCGGTCTCGGTGTTTGGTTGGAGACCGGATTGCTAGAATAGGTTGCCGTACTATTAAGAGGGGTCTTGTCTAGTAGCTTGAGTTAGTCATGTGTTGATAGCTCATTGTGTTTGCTCTAGCTCAACTTAACATGTTGCCTATATTTGCGAATGTGTTTTGCAAATAGCTGAGGCTCATGGATAATCCTTGTAGCATGTGACTATACTTTGCAAATGTGTTTTGCAAACGGTTGAAGTCCATGTACCTACTCCTTGTAGCATGATCTAAGTTTGCAAATATGTTTTGCAAATTGTTGGGATTCATGTATTTTCCCTTGGCATGGTCTAAGATTGCTTGTTGCTAACTCTTTGGACTTAGACCATGGTAGTGGCTCTTTGAAGTTGTGCTTTTTGATTTGATAAAATGTGTTTGAGATCAAATCAAATAGGTGGGTTGAGTAGCCCACTGAATAAGCTTTCAATAGAGTCCAAGATCACTCTATTCCGACATCGGAGTCAAAAGTTATGACCTTTTTACCGAGTGTGGTCTGTGCTGAAAATTGGGCTGCGGTAGTACCGCCCGTATAACTGCGGTAGTACCGCCCGTATAACTGCGGTAGTACCGCACCAAGGCTGTAACGGCTAGTTTTTGCTGATTTCAGCTCCCAACGGCTAGTTTTTGTTGTGGGGGCTATAAATACCCCCTTGGCCGGTTGAGAGACAACCTTTGGCATCCCATTGAGTTCCTTTGAGCTAAGAGCAAGCCCTCTACTCCCATTTGTGCATGTGTTGCACTTAGTAAGGTTTGAGAGGCAAATCCTATTGCATGTGTTGCATTAGGTGGTGGATTTAGTATCCACGAGAGCTTTGACACTTGATTGGTTCAAGTGAAAGTTGGAGACTTGTTACTCTTGGTGTTTGCCGACACCTAGACGGCGTGGAGGCATCGTGGTCCGGTGATCTTTTCAAGTGAAGCTTGTGAGAAGGCCCGGTGTTTTGTGAGTGGCTTGGTGCTCGCCATCTCCGGAGTGGAGTAAGAGCAACCCTAGTGGAGCGAGGTGTTGATACCTCGGAGGAAGGCTTAATTCGTGGAGCCGACCCAATTGGTTTGGGTTTCCCTCAACGTGGATTATGGGAGACCGGCAAGTCTCCGACCACCACGGTAAAACATCATTGTGTCCCATGTGCTTCTTGTGATTAGCTTTCATATGCTTTACATTGTGCAATTTATATACCTTGTATTAAATTGCTTATTCATTGTGTATGATTGCAATAGTATCATTTACATTACTTAAATTGAATTGCTTACAAGTCAATGCTTGATTGATTATTATCAATAGACTTGTATTGTTGATGCACTTAGTTGAACCTAGTTGCTTTAGGTTTAAATTGTGCTAAACCGAATTGTTATTTAGCTTCCGCATTAGAATTCGGTTTTAACGCATAGAAGTTTTAAAACGCCTATTCACCCCCCTCTAGTCGGCCTCCTCGATCTTACAACGGTGCATGGTAAGATATCGAACTACCTAGTTTGTAATTACTCGATAACTTCATAGGAAGTGAAATAACATATCGGGCTCTTGTAGGAAGAGCTGAGTACTGCACAATCTTCCCAAGGCTCATTCCAGGCAGACAGGGAGAGAGATATACTCTATGCGGCCCTAGGAAACAAGGAGCATCCGGGTCGCACGAGAGACATTGGTCTTTATGTTGATTGGAACAGAGGATTCTCAAAGGACTCCGAGACGTACTGAAATAGGAAGAGAGCCAAAGCCGAGCGCGAAGTAGAGATACGAGAGGTGATTCGTGCATCCCTTAGAGATGAGATGTGAGATGTCATACGAGAAGAGATTCGTGCATCCCTCACAAATCAGTTGGAAGCCTCCGCCGCTACTGTGCTAGCTAGCCCCCCCAAACGTCGAGTAGCTGCGCATCCAACCATAACTTAGAAATCAATAACAGATTTCCTGTCGATGACATCCTGGTAATAATTATTATTCCTGGAATGCTCGATCCATTTATAGGCCTGTTGGAGTGACTAATTTTGTATCGTTATGTAGGGGGCTACGAAGTGCAAGCTCCAAGTGAGATGTGGCTCCATTGCCCTAGATGCTGCTTGAGGCTAGGTGTATCCATCTGGTGTCGGGACCTTGCTGCACGGTGTAAATATAGCGCCGGGTTTCGCAAAAGTGAATGTGAACGGTGTTTATGCCAATTTCGAGATCGTCCAGCTAGAGAAGCCCCCAAACGACGAGGTCATGACTTTAGGCCAAGCCATTAGAGCATTCATCCAGTGGCCCAAGAGAGACATCTGCCTGGAGCTACCTGGACCGGTGCCAACTTCACAGGAAGTATCTGTACCGGAGCTGACTGCACCGAAGCGGCAAGGGTCCAGTGCATCAAGTGATCTACACCTCATGCTCAGTCGACTCTCGTGAAGTCGACCTATACAAAGCGAGGCAGGAAGGGCAAATCGAAGACGGTCGACTCATGTTCTGATGTACCCTTCTTGCCATTGGCCCGAAAATTTGTGCTAGGCGAGCCGTTGGTCAAGAGGTTAGACAGTCCTACCATAGGATTGGCTTGCACGAGATTGCACGCATGGTACATGGAATAGACCAACAAGACGGATGAACAACGACACTCGGGTGTCACCATCAAGTTCAAAAAGGATCATTTTAACCACAAGGCTCTAGACTGTGTCTTCATGGTGATGTTCGATGACTTGTTCAATCTCTTCAACCTCGACTCCTTCGACATCTCACTCATGCGATGCTAGACACTGTAAGTGTGTACAATCACGGTCAATGTTCGTGTTACCGATAAATGTTATATATAACTCCTTTCTTATATATATATATATATATATATATATACATACATACATACATGATTTCTGAAGCCGAAGTAAGGCATTCACCAGTAGGTTTCCTCAACCCACACATGGTCTGCGAGCAAACCATCAAGGAGAATACACAATTCGTCGAGGATTACGTGGTGGACTTATTGCTGACTCACCGTAACAAGCAATTCATACTTTTGCCCTACAACCAGAAGTAAGCTAGTGCTGCACTAGTAGCTATACTTGTTGATTTGTACTTTATAAGCAACACCAACTTAGGTTTAATAACCATAGCGACATACCTGTGTAGGTTCTACTGGATTCTAATTGTAATTATACCAAAACAGAACTTGGTAATATACCTAGATTCCCTTAAGAGGGCCACACACAACTTCACAGTGATCCAAGAATTAATCAACAGGTAAACACATTTCCTCCATAGATAACTCTATTGTACAGTCTTTTCTTCCTTTGCAATGGTTAAGGCTAAGTTTTTGGAATCACGTAGGTCGTTCAAGACGTACTATCCAAAAGGAGGGATATGCAAGGGAGGGACCCTGCGACACGATCTAAATTTCCTAGTATTCCTAGTACACATTAATCCTATGTAACACTTTATAGTAATGCCTCTCGAACCAACCAATTCTATTTTTACAGTACCACTAGCAGCCGCCACCCTGCAACCTCTGTGGATTCTATGTTTGCCACAACATGGAACTACTCATCGGTTCCGCGATAACCAATGAGGCAGCCCATAAAAATTCGATGACACCTTGTTGCATTCTTGAACCGTGAAGTTATAAATCCAGATGGGAAGTTCCACAATGTAGATTGAACTTGATTGGGATAAGAGATATTGAACTTAACCGTACATGTGTGTAAATATACATGAATGGTTAATTTTAATTAATTGATTTGTGAATTGGGTGTGCTTGTTTCTGAAATGAATGTGAATTGGATGTGCTAGCTTGTTTCTGAAATGAATGCGAATTGGATGTGCTTGTTTCTGAAAAAAAAATATCACAAACGGTTCCTTAGTACATACCGTCTGTGATGCATCATCTCTCACAAACGATTTAATCTACAAACCGTCTATGACGCATCTTATATCACAGAGTTACAAGTCTTATAATCTGTCGACTGAACGGAGTTACAAGTGAACTGAATAGATGTCTGATACCGTGATATGTTTTCGAGGAAAAAGAGAGGTTTCATTGGCTCATTCACGGTAGTAGTACATTTGCCTACATTTGCCACGGATTACATGATCAATGAAATTTGAAACTCTGGTTTGATTTGATTTGACACCCGCGTGATTAATTAGTGTTCCTAAAGACCAGAACTGCCTGTTGATGGTGCCGGGTGAAAAAAGCATTGCATTAACCGTACGAGTTAGGCAGCGCTAACGGCTTTCTCTGACATTACCCAGAGAACTCGAGGATTGTCAACTTCTTTTTAGTTTCCCTTCTCATTTCTTTCACGAATGTTTTCTCATCCTTCAATTTACAGGCAACGGTAAGTGTGTTGGCGATGAAAAGAAGTAAAATACCGTGACGGCCCAGCCAATACATGTAGCAGATCATAGACCTGTTCATAGCCACCCGGCCCGAGCCTGACCCAATTTTTCCACGCTCGAGCTGCTCCGGGCCCGAAGTCGGGGCCGTGCATGGGCCTTGATTTTCTACATGAAGCCCAAGAATAACAAAAAAAATACTGAAAACAATTTTTTATTTTTGAAATGAATTAAATATTAATATTTATTCTAAAAAATTAAAATAATAATATTTTATAGAGAAAATACGAAATCTGGGCTTCTGGCCGGGCATAAGCTTGGCCTACATCGGGTCAGGTCGGGCTTTTTCAGGCACGGCCCGGAGTTTGATTAGCAGATTACCTGGACCCAGGGACGGAGCTTCTGCTTGGCGAACATGGGCCGTCGCCCCCCAGCGATTTATGGGAAAAAAATTAACACTAGATATGCTATGCAGTATGAGGGCATCGGGCGTGGCGCGTGGCGCGCACCCTTGGCCCACGTGGCCTCATGGAAAGCATTAGCGGACCGCGATAGGAAAGGAAAGCGTCTCGCGTGACGCTAGTAACTAGTTGATGGCTTGACCTTTGGCCTTAGACTTGAGGCTTCACCGTCACCCTTGCTCGCCGGAGTTGCGAGGCGGTCGAGGCGCCTAGGCGTGATCGGTGCGACGCGACTCCGTGACGATCGACGAGTCGACGAGCTGCCGGACGCAACGCACTAACGCAGGCGTGGTCGCGCGTGATGGCGCACGGAGCGACCACCCAGCGAGCCGGAGAGCCGGACCATGGCAATTGGTAATTTCTAACTTGGTATTTTCTTTGATTTTTCAGTATCTTTACTCTTGAGTGAGTGGTAGTATTATGAGTTATGATTTGGCACTCGAATATTTTTTAATTTGCTTTGTCTTTGATCTTTGGCCCCCTGTACAATTTTACTCAAGCTCCGTCACTGCCTGGACCGATCAGTATGTGGGCTAAACTAACATTTTGGGCTGGGCCATAATGCATATCGGCCTATCGGAACCTCCTACCTGCCTCGAGTCCATGTCCTGGTCTCATAGGTTTTTTTTTTTCCATTTCCGGTGGGCTGTGGGTGAGATGAAATTCCATGTTTTTTTTTCGAGCAAACATTACATGGTTACCAACTCATCAGATATGTAAGTTCAAAACAAAAACATATCAGATATCATAGCTGGTATCTTGCACTCACGTCTCACGGTTAGATTGTCTCAAGATTGTGTGCGGATATACCACAGCACGAGAACACAACGTTCGGTCGCCATCCATTCTGAATCTAACGTGGAGGTATTTGTAATATGCAAATTGAAATTTGGAGTTTAAAATTCAGAATTTGGGAAGAAGGACAAATATGTGGGCCGCCAGGCCCATAGCCAAGGGGGCAGCCGGCCAAGGCCCAAGGCCCAAGGGGGCCCGGCACCCCACATAAGAGGGCCAAGGGGCAAATTTTGATATATGTCACTGAGAAAGTTGTCATTTTGATATATGCCACTCAGTATCACGAAATTTGAAATATACCACTCCAGTTTATTCACCCTTTGAAATTTGCCATTTTATTTTCTTTTCTCCCATTTGCTTTTCTTTTCTCCCATTTTCCATCAATTCTAAACTGAAGTACCCCTTTTGGCCCTTATCTATTCTATCTGGCTGCCTCTTCCATCCATCTCCATCTCGACTGAACCAACCCCAGTGGACACACGATGAACTAGGGCACGCTGCCCTATGAACGACACCACTCCCCCTCCCTCCCCCCTCTCCTCCGGCCACCGCATCCTAGCCCTACCCCTTGCTCCTCGCCCAACCCCCTAGTCGGCCTCCCTGCCGGCTGCCACATCCCAGCCTTGCACTGCATCTTCCAACCGGAGCTGCCTCCCCCCCCAGTCGGGCGCCCCTGAGGTCAAAGCCCCTTTATGGCCGCCGCATGTTCCAACTGGTGCTGCCTCCCCCCAGTCGGCCACCACATCCTAGCCCTGCCCCCTGCTCCTCGCCCAATCCCCAGTCGGCCTCCCCGCCGCGCCTCCCCCGGGCTCCCCTCCGGTCCCGACCCCAGTTGAACGCCGCGCATCCCTCGAGCTCCCCTCTGGTCCCCCGTCGGCCGCTGCGTCTCCTCCCCGCCTCCACCGAGCTCCTCGTCGGGCCCCCAGTAGGCCGCGCATCCCCCGAGCTCCCCTCTGGTCCCTGTCGGTCGCTGCAACCCCTCCCTGCCTCCACCGTATCTCTGGGAAACCCTCACTCAATCCTCTCTCTCTATCGGAAACCAATCACTAGTCTCTCTCGTATCTCTGGATACACACACATGGAGGGAGCCGAATACACACAGAGAAGAAACTCCTTGGGATTGAATCACACAATCTCTATTGCTTCAACTGCTTCTCTCTAAAACTTAACAGGAATTACACGGCTTAAATAAGGGCACCTTCAATCCCATGATCCAAAATACTCGGTCAACTTATTAACTCAGACTGCCGCTTCACTCGGGCATTTCGGTTGCTACACCGCTACGACCACTACAGCACTACGACCACTCATCCGCTATGATCACTCGGGCGTTACAACCACTCAGACGCTACGATCACTCGGGCGTTACTACCACTCGGGCGTTACAACCACTCAGCCGCTATGAGCACGCAGAACTCCTGGAACTGGCCGTAGACCTTGGGAACCTGGTCATAGACCTTGGGGACTGGTCATAGACCTTGAGGACCTGGTCGTAGACCTCCAGGTACTGGTCGTAGACCTTGGACCACATCAATACCATTACTGATGAATACATCAAGTTTGAACCATAAAGCAAAATAACGGAATATGCAACAAGTCTATCATTACATAGGAACATGCATAAATTTTGTCATCACAAAATCATCACATTACATGGGAACGACCTACTTCTTCTTCTTAGGGGTTAGCTTCTTTGTGGATGGCTTCTTAACTAGGGATCTCATCTTTTGTGGGGTAGAAGCAGATGGTTCACCTCTAAGACCATGAGCAGATGTGAGATCTAATTGTTGTCTCATCATAGTTAGCTGTGGAGCGATTGCAAGACCATCCCCGGTAGAAGTAGTAGGTGCTACAGCAACCTTAGATGACTCTTCCCTACCCTTCTTACTATTGTTCCTTGAAGGGTTTCTTTTCCTATAACACATACATGAAATTAGTTAGTGTATTATAATTAAATGTAAGCATGCATTTTAACACATATTTACATTTTCTTAGGGGCTTTAGAGGGCATGCTCCTCTGCTTTGATGTCCTAGTTCTCCACAGGTCTTGCACTTCTGTTTACTTTGCTGTCTTTTTTTCTTTAGCACCTCATTGGCAGCCTTAAATCTTTGTGTCTTTGGTCTTCCCGCTGACCTTTTGAGCTAAGGTGGGTGCAACTTGAAACCAGGATCAACCTTTGGCCATTGGGACTTGTCTGTCATCGGTTGCACAATCCCAGCATATGTAGCTTTAAATTTAGTCAAGGAGAAGAAATCATCAACATAGTCCTCCATATTGGCTTGCCGATTGGTACAGATGAATCGCAAGGCATGCTGGCATGATTTCCCAGATACATGTCATTCTCTACATGTGCATTCCCTACTGAGAAGATGGACCATATGCCTTCTATTGTCAAGCATGCGACGACCGACTGGGGGGAGACAGCGCTGGTTGGAACATGCGGCGGCCGCAGAGGGGCTTCGAGCTTGGGGGCGTTCCACTGGGGGGGGGGGCAGGTGGCGGGTGGCGGGGAGGACGACTGGGGGTTGGGCGAGGAGCAGGGGCAGGGCTAGATGCGATGAGCGACGGGGAGGGAGGAGGGAGGGGAAGCGGCGCTCTTCACAGGGCAGCGTGCCTAGTTCATTGCGTGTCCACTCGGGCTGGTTCAGTCGGGATGGAGATGGATGGAAGAGGCAGCCAGATAGAATAGATGAGGGGCAAAAGGGGTACTTCAGTTTAGAATTGATGGAAAATGGGAGAAAAGAAAAGCAAATAGGAGAAAAGAAAAGAAAATGACAAATTTCAAAGGGTGAATAAACTGAAGTGGCATATTTCAAATTTCGTGATACCGAGTGGCATATATTGAAGTAGCAACTTTCTTAGTGGCATATATCAAAATTTCCCGGGCCAAGGGGTGGGTGGTTGATGCCTAGCTGCCTCCACACCCCTGCGCCCCTTCCCTGCCGCCTGTCTCCCAGCCCCAGCCATACGCGTCTACTCCCTAGGCGCTCGGAGCCCTAGCCGAGCCTCCCTGCTCCTTGGCCGCCACCCGTGCTAGCACCTCCTCTTTCCCCTGTGCTGTGGAGAAGCACCAAAGGTGCAGTAAGGAGGTGAGGAAGGATACCAGCGAGAGGATCGGGAAGGGGAAGAAGGAAGGAGAAGGAAAGAAAGGAAAAGGTAGGGTTTCGCGCTCCGCATCGATCTTCATCCAATTTTTCATGGGTAACGATCTGATCACCCTTAGATTGATGTTGATGTTTATTCATGTTTTAAATTGGTTTGACCGTGGGAGTTAGATATTTCGTGATGCCCTAGTTCGTTAAACTATACCACATAACATTACGGGGGGATTTTGGGGTGTCTCCGTCCAGAATCATGATTTTGTTCGGTTAGAAAAATTGTATATAATTTCCTTAGATTTCCATGGAATCTACGATCATCTAATTTGGATGAGTGAGTAAAAAGTTATTCCCTCAAGTGTACTGATGTCCAAAACTCCGCCGCCAATGCCAGCAGTCATGAAGATCACTTAATTACGTGGATTAGATGTGGTAATTAAATTATGGTCATAACTAGGATTAGCTAGATAATTATATGTAGATTCCATAAATGCTATGATTTGCTATTTTTCATGTTGTAGAAAAATAGTTACGAAAAAGTGAAGTTTGTTATTCTGTTAACTTATAGTATAACCTTTGGGGTTAGAAACGCGGACCTAAATGACAAAATCAGAGGATTTGGGTAACTAAGATATTGTGAGGAATTTTGTGTAGAATTCATAACATGTAAAATTTACTATATTTGGAGTCCATAAGCAAAAGTTATGAACATTTTATCACTGGCACACCGGGTAGGTTGTCTAGTGAAGTTGAGTTAAGAGCGTCGGGTTTGCGCATAGGTGCGATAGCATATTGTTTGATGGTTGTGTACTGTTGTGGCATGTTTTGAGTGTATTATTGATGTTTGTATAGAGAGTGTCGCTTTGAGTTCGGTGCCGCCTCTGCATCGTCTCGAGTTGCGTGACTAAAAGGCAAGTGCAAGGTGACGTGGTAGACATAGGTTTGTCAACCCTTGTTTTCACGATTGAATTAATATGACATTTATTTATACTTCCGTATGCTTAATTAAATACCATGGTATTATGTTGATGATGAGTTATTGAGGTTATGACATGAATTATTGATGACATGAAGTGTTGATATGATGTGGTAATGACATAGAGATAATGGTGATGAATTATATTAATAAATAATTAAAGATGTTGCATCATTTACACTCATCATGATAGGAGTGCACGAGCTAGGTCGATGAGAAAGCCATATAACTATTCCAGTAAGGTCGGTGAAAAAGTTACACGACTAGTCCGAAGTGCTCTAAATAAAATCCTACATCGAAGGAAACTTCACGGGAGTAAAGGGTAGAATGGTTCATCGACGGGTGATCACTCTGCTATACCGGTATTAGCTGATTGAGTTGCATATGAGTATGAACATAATGGAGCATTGCATACATGAGATGATTTGATTACTTGAGTAAAGAATGACAACGATATTGATAATGATCATGATAATGATTAAATTGAATAATGAGTTGTATGTTTTATCGTTTTATTATGTAGTTGCTGAGTCGTTGACTCAACCTTGCTTTGTTATTTATTTTTAGATGACCGTTGGTGACGACATGCATGAGATGAAGTAGCACACGTGCATCACATGCATTGATCACATAAATCATTATCTATTTTGAGTGCTTTCATTAAACCTAGTGGCCTTGATTATTCTTCCTTACACTTATTCGTGGACTTATTGGTTAGTTTATATGCTTGAAACTTGAAAGGTTTTGTTATTGGTTGATTTATTATGTTTTATTTGATTCACTTATGACCCGCGGATGGGTTTTTGTTCCATGCATGTGTGCTGGAATTATCTTTAAATTAAGATTTAACTTGGTAGTTAGAGTAGTTAAGTGATATTCTGGAGGGTCTTACATAATTTTTTTAAAAAAGTGAAATTAATCGTCATCCATTCGATTCGATCTTGCAAGCCTATGTGAGGTTTAAGGCGACATGAGGATCCATGCTAGCTGCTGTACACGCGGAACGCTATCGCCGCCCGTGCTTCCCCGTGAGTTGACGCTTCGGCCAGTCGATCACTGGCCTCGTTAGCCACACTAAGCTGCACTCCTTGCAAGCTATGCCGCGTCTATGCGTGTGATGTATATGTGCTGCCGTGCACACCGCGCATAGACTCTCATTCACCAGCTGAGCTCAGCCAGATCATATGCCTTGCAAGCTGAAGATTTTAATCTTGCCTAAAATGACAACCTATACATGCATACATAGATATTGGTCAATCGCCACGATCAATCGATCATTCAGCGTCGAACCAGCGGGCGCGTCGTCCCTCGTCAGGTCGTTCGCGTCGTCGCTCTACTGCCACAAGCTCCGCTGAACCACCCGCCTCGGACTCGACGATCTGCCCGCTGCCGCCGCCGCGGCGCGCTTCCCGGCGCCAGCAAGGAGTACATGTGCGTGTATGTCTCTCAGGTGCTGAATTCTTCTCGGATCATTGAGCTCTGCGCGTGCTATTGCATATCCTTGAACTTCATAAAAGCTCTGCCCTGTGGTCTTGATACCTCAGTGTTTGCCATTGTTGTTCAAAGAATTAACCATTGTACAATTCTCAATGAGTTTGATCAGTGTTTTTCCTGGCACGAGCAGGTGACCGGCGGCGTGGCGTGGGAGCAAGCGACCGGCGGCACAACGGGGACCGGCAGCAACGCGGCGCCATGGCACGGCGCAGGACTCGAGAGCTGGGACAGAGCCGGTGCCCGATCCTGTCGTGCTGGTGATGTAGGTGAGTCGCTTTGAGCTGTGACCTGTGAGTTGCTTTCTGTATGTTGGTTGGACTCCGGGAGTACTGAGCAGTGGTTGTTGTCTTGATAGACTATATGGTCTGCCATCTCACTAAGTCACTATCTCAGTGATTTTCATAATTAGCCTAGCTAATGTATCCTTGAACTTGTAGAGCTGCATAATGTTGTGAAAGTGTGAAGCCCGGGAGCAGTTGCCAGTCGAGCAGAAGTGCAGAACTGCAAAAGCCAGAAGGTGATTAATGTCACATAATGTGTATGTTTGCTAGCTATATGTTCATAAAGCAAGTGAGCTTAAGTTTATATTTGCATCTCTCTATACTTATGTGAGCTTAATTGTGAATGAAAATTTAAAATTTTTGTTACGATATGTCAATGTAGATTGCTGAGACATGCGAAGTAGTGATGAGTTTAAGACCTCAACAATCTTGTTAACCTTTCTATTAAGCATGTTGAAACAGAAAAGCATAAAATTTATAAGTTGGTATACTTGCTTCTCAAATTGGTATTGCTCATACTAGTGGCGACGACGAGCGTTGAAAGAATATTTTCTGCTACGAGTCTTATGAAAGAATAAGTTAAGAAATAATATAAGCGATCAATTCTTGAATGATTGTTTAGTCAATTTATTGAGAGAGAATTTTTTTTGAAGGTTAGTGAAAATGATGTAGTTTTCAAGGCATAAAAATGCGTAAAGTGGTATTATAATTTTCTTTGCATAGTTGCATATTTTGTAATTTTCTTCTATTCATGTAAGACCTTATTTGAACTATATTTGCATTGCGCTTTTGATAAATTTAAAATATATGTGTTGGATTTATGATGTTATAAAATCATTGTATAAAAAACTACAGAATTATGAGTTGTGCATCTTCATCGTCTAATTTCTAGCATCATCATCCACAAGGCCCGATGTCGATCCGAGCAACATTTCCATACATCTCGAGTTTTCCTGCATCATTAAGCAACTTCCCTTTTCGTTGGAAGTGACTTGAAGCATAAACTTTTTTTTTCTCCATCTTGTGTTGTAAAGCGTCAGAAAAAAGCTATACTTGACAGTTGAAGCATGTTGATTGAATGTATTAATTCGTTCACGCAGGTTGAAGAAATCGAGGAGGATGTGAAGGTGATAATCGAACCGATTGTCGATCAGATTTCAAGTATTTACAACAAATTATGAGTCCTTCTGTGTCTACAGACAATTCAAGTCAGTACAGACGGCAAATCCTGTGAATATTCATAGAATGGTTATTAAAATGATTTCGCTTTTTTGTAAAGAGAAAAATAAGAAGAAAGGGTCGATTTTTATTTTTTTATGCTTTTTTTCATGTTTTGATTGGCTGATTCAAATTCTCCACCTTTCTTTTGCTGGTGTGTGAGGAGAGAGAATCAGAATGAAATAATATAGGAGAATGTATTCTCATTATAACCATCGAATCATCTCCCATGTAAAAATGCACACAGCAAAACCACGAAAAGGAAGTAAAAAGATAATATAGGAATGTAATATCATCTCAACCCATCGCACCCTCAGCCTCGAATCAACAAATAAATTAAAGAATCGCAAAAAAGAACAGAGTACAGTATCAACAGCAGAGCAGCACGGCAGCAGCAAAATCACGCTACTTCTTGAACACCATTCTAGAACACGACGGCGGCGACCACCGCGCCGGCGACGGCGACCAAGCTGGCGGCGGCGGAGACGGCACCCGCGGCGCTCTTCTCGGAGGCGGGGGCGCTGGCCGGGGTCAGGGCGCCGCCGGCGGGGGACAGCGCGGCTCCGGCGCCTGCGGGGCCTGAGGCCGGGGTGATGGAGGGTGCGGCGACCGGGGTCTCCGTCGGCGGAGCAGGAGGGGAGGAAATCGGCGACGGGGCCGCGGCGGTGGGAGCCTTGGCCGGCGGTGGGGGCAGCGGGGCCATCTTGGGCGGCGGAGGCAGCGGGGCCGTCTTGGGCGCCGGGACGGGGGACGCGCCGGGGGCCTGCGCCGTGACGGCGACGGCAGCGGCGGCGAGCAGCGCGACGAGGACGACGAGGCGGGCCATTAATGCTTGGCTGGTGGAGCTAGCTAAGCGGTGCTAAAGCTTCGGCTTCGAGGAGGAAGAAGAAGGCGAAGTGCTTTGAGATTTGTGTCGCTATGAGATGTGGAGTGGTAGACGAAGGGTGTAGGGGAGGAGGTATTTATAGGCGGCGACGGCTTTATTTCCCGTTAGGCAACAGCTGGAAGTTTGAGTTCTTTTTAATATTTTTCTAGCCGTTAGGGTTGATTCCCTCTGCCTACGGGCACCCGGACAGCACGGCAATCATCCCTGGCACGTGGACCCATCAAGCTGTAGGACCCACGTGTCGGTATGATTGGTGGGCCTCCGAACGTTGGGGCGGCGGCCGTGTTGATACTACAGCGGGGACCAGTCAGGCAGGAAGGAACGTGCCCAACGACTAGTTTCAGGGCACGGGGGCACGTGCCGAGTGCACATAAGCCTGATCAGGTATGGACGGTGAAGATGTGTCTGTTTGGCCCTCTCCGGTTACGGCAACTAGCCGTTGCGGTGGCTGTGTTCTTTTTCCCTTTTATCGATTTACTTTTGTGATTGGTAATAAAGCCGTTGATGTTGGTCGGCACGAATTGTTAAACGCGCAGGAGAGACACCCGCGACAAGTTTTCGGTGTATTCAGCGCCAACAGCAAAAATAGTCTATTTTTCAAACTAATTATAAAATAGCATCGGACAAACGAGGACGCGACACGTAGCTTGTCTATGCCTCTGGGCCACGACATTGCCTAGGGGCACAAACAAGGATTAGCACCGGTTAATTTGGTTAAAAGATTAATTTGGAACACTATGTATCACACTATTTAACACTTAAAAAATTCAGCTGAGAGAGCTTTTTTCTTCTTGTTTTTTTTTTTACCTTGCACTCGTAATTTTAAATGTATTATCACATGTACTAGAAAAATTTCCATAAATTTTTTCCCATAAAATTACGGCAGAGCACGACTGCTAGCCAGCTAGCTTAATTAGCAGCGATGAACGACGAAATGATGCACGTCACGACATACTAATGTGCGCTCGCCTCACCATGCATGCACAAATTTTTTTCCCGTGAAATCACGGCGCAGCGCAACTGCTAGCCAGCTAGCTTAACTAGCAGCGATGAACGACGAAATGATGCGCGTCACGACGTACTAATGCGCGCCCACCTCACCATGCATGTGAATGTGATGATTTGATCGTCATATCGCTTACCAAACGTGGCCAATTCTTTTGGTTTTGGGATACCGAAGAGGACGTAGCCAGATGGTCCAGTTTCCGTAGTGGCGGGAGCAGTACCGGACTGCGTGGCTTCTCACCAAAGTTCGACATCTACTACACCATTTCTTGTTCAAACAAAACGGGAATGACTATGCGTTATTCGATTATTTCCGTGTCAAAAATCAGTCAATTTGCTGATACCACGTCCAGCTTTCTCCCTGTTGGTTGCTACACACAACATCAATGACAGATCTAGAATTTAAATTTAGGTCGGACGGGACGAACCAATGATATTATCTGGTAGCAAAGCAAGACATACAACGTGAATGTGGCGCCCCGTGTTATTACCCCAGGGGTAATCACACTTAGGCATACGGATTACTATTAAATGCGCTCGAGAACACCGCTCAGACGAATAGCAAGCCTTTACGAGTTAGCGTGGCGAACAATAGATAGAAAGCGTACAACTTTATTACAAGATTAGCCACGCAAGGCTATGGTCTTACATTACAATTACTTAATTACAATGGGAAAACAGATTTCCCCTCGCTCGCCTGACTTGATCTTCCTGTTGTCTACTCGCCCCACGCGTCAATATGGCACCCATTTCGCCCTGGTTCTTATAATCGATGCCTCGCTTCTGCGACCTCGCCGGTGCACTGCAAATCCCTCATCCCACTCGGGATATCTCCCGGCCGGACTAGGATCTAAGCAAAGGGAGAGATAGCAAGAGTGAGTACTAGTGTACTCAGCAAGCATTAATATAAAAATACACTGTATGACACCTCTGTTCATTATCACAATTTCTAATCAACTCTTTTCTAGAAAATAAACCAACTCATTCAAATCTTTAGGTGGTAAATTTTTAATACTGAAAATACTACTTGTCACACGAATAGAAGATAGACCCCCAGTGGCTCCCGTAAATTCCAATCCAGGAACAGGCATGAATTCATGATTTTATTTAGCACCGCGCAGGCTTGTACCACTTTACCCACAGCTATTCTGACCCTTACATAACTGGGTTCCCTGCATTTCCTTTGATGCGGGTTCGAGATCGAATCTGAACGTTTTCCGTGTTACGTGATTAAGTCTCCACCCATTACCTTACGCGGTGTTGACCTTGCCACGATCTTGGCCTAATCACCCACCGAGTTTCAGAAATGTTGGTTGGGCCGGCCTCGTCGCACCCAACACTCCACCTTAGCGCTATAGCGCCTTGGATCACCCACTCCCGGACTCTCTCTACCGGCTCTGGGTTCCTCCATCACACTCACACATAATACTTACCCGTTGTGGAGAAAGTAATCACATAACAGGTAGCATTTTACGCCGTCATAGCGGGAAAATGGTTGGTACTTAAATTACGACCTCTTATCCAGGTGAGAGTTTGTTGGTCCTTATATTATAGCCCTATGTAAAGGGTCCCACCTCTTACCATCATCTCTACCTGCCACGGGCCCCCTTTACCAGCCATATAATTATCTTTCTCATCTTTCTCATCTTTATCACCTGATTTGATTTTTGAGACATAAATTTGATGCAATAGACATATATAGTAAAGCAGTATACAGTGTACATTTGATATAACTATATTTGTGATCAAGAGGATAGCTTGCCTTTGTAGTAGTAAAATTGGTCGGTCTTGATGATATCGATGATCGTGTACTCAGGTGCGTGGTTTCGTTCTCTGTAGCAATGCGATAGCACGAATAGTAGATAAACAAATACTTAGTTGAGTTTGGGTGATATTACACATACATAAGTTAGTGGACTTCATTGCTAACACCCTTTAATTAAATCACATTTTTCGATCCCCGCTAAGTTAGCACTCCCCAAGGGTGGCCGTTCTACAGTCTAACCGTCCTAGGGTTTAAGATGCTAAAATAAACGCTTAAACAAACGAAAGATAGAACACTAATTCAACTCTTATTTTATTAAGTCTACCAATTTTACTTGCACACAAGCGCCTTATTGACTTCTTTAAGTACGACACACTTAAACGCAAGGAAGGTAAAACACTACACAAGTTGCAACCTACTAAACTTATCAATTTTTAGTTGCATACAGACTTCTAATTGGTTCCAGTAAGTACATACGTGCTTGCTAACTATTCGAGATACACTTGGTGCTACGAACTTAACCACTTTCTCGAGACGAAGATACTTCTAATGCAATCGGCTACTTATTTACTTTAGTGGTCCACAAGCGTGATTAGATCAATTAAGGAGTCTCAGATTTATTATACTCGCAGCTTTGCCTATTTTTAACTGGACCGGTCTATCTACCAACACTAACCGCATGCGGTGCACAAGCTTGTATAGCCTAATCAATCACAACGCCGATGTCTACTAACACTAACAGCACTCCAAAATAATGTTAACTCTACCCAAAATAACCCTTAATAAAATTTACTACCCTACCTCCCCATCTAAATTCTTCCCTAAACCCCACTATCCACCAAATCCATTCTCTCTCTCTCATATGCAATCTCCAGCAGAAACGCCATCCGGTTGGCTTCGCCTCCTCCCCTTCCTATTTCTCCCCTTCTCTACCGAATGCATCCCTTGCTCTCTTCTTCTTCCCTATCTACTGCCCCCAGCCGAAAGCACCGGCTCCCCTCAAATCCCTAACTACTCTAATCCCCACTCCACTACTCCTCACTCCTTCACCTTCTCACCCTCCCCTCACTCGGCCGCCACAGCCCAGGCACCAGCCTCCTCTAATCCCCATCCTCTCTCTACTCCCCTCCAATGCTCCTCCATGGAGCTCCCTCTCGGTCGCAGCTCCCTCTATGCGCCTCCCCGGCTCCTAGTGGCCACCCGCACCGCCCTACTGGCCTGCACGCCACGGGCTCCTCTCCCCTGCGCCTCCTCACCAGGCCGGCCTCTCTGCTCCCCTACAAAGCTCCTCCATGGGTTTCCCCCCTCTCGGTTCTACTCTCGGTTGGCGGCCCAGCCTCACCGCGCGCCGCCAACAACACAGAGGCTCACCACCACGACTCCTCTCCCCCGGCTCCCGGTTGCTCAGCTCTGTTCGGCGCCGCCTCCCTTGTGGCTGCCGACCCGGCCTTCGCCCCCCGGCGCCCGCTCATTCTTCTCCCTCTGCCCCTCTCTCTCTACTGCTACTGCTATTACTACTTGTTGTTGAGGCCTTCATGGTTGAGCAAGAACCGGATTTGGGTGCCGATGTTAATCTAGCTACTGGACTCTGCTATGCTTGTGGGAGATTCGGATCTGACACTGCTAATGCGATGTATGTATGCAGGTTTGTGCATGCTGGAGGGAAGGGCAAGAAGCATGGTGGGGATGAGGCTGCTACCATGACCCAAAGCGGTATAAACATGCTTCCCTTCTCCCCCTACTGCTCTGCCATGAAAATGCTGAGGGCTGTGGATGATGCTACTGCGATGATCTCTTGAGGTATGACTATATTCACCCCATCCCTTGCTCTATGATCTTTGAATCGAGAGTTACTCCTACATGGGTTAGTGCAAAAGGGGATTCAGGGGGTGTCATGAACGGGATGTATGCAAACCGGTTGGCTCAACATGACGTGTTCTTGAGCACAACGATGGTGGGAAATGGCTAGATGATGTGGCTTTCGGTGCATATGAAATCGGGGTTAGTGCTCGTGATGTGATGAATCGAGGTTTAGGCCACTATGGGGGTTATGGTTTGCGGTATATGAGTATTTTGGATGTGCCAAGAAATGGATGAATGAAGCAAATGGCTTGAAGTGATGAGCTCTTGCTTGATCCTAAAAATGGTGGGGCAAAAGGGGTGGCTACCTGATGCTCGATGGTCGGCTCTATTTTGAGAAGAAGTCGGGGTTGCTTTCGCCGGTCACTTTCTTGGGTTGTCGCAGCTGGTGGTCGGCTAGAGGGTACCCGGCCGCCTCCTCTTCTGGCTCCTCCTCTTCTTGCCTTCGGGCTCCTCAGGTTCCCGGTCGCCTTCTCTTCTGGCTCCTTCTCTTCTTGCCTTCGGGCTCCCAGCTTCCTCTCTGCTTCTGATGAAAAGGCTTTGGGGGGGTGGTAGGGCAGTGGGGAAATGGAAACCTGATGCAGGGGGAATGCAGCTGGTGGTGCTTGTGGGTGGTGTACAAAGCCATCGGCAGGGGGGATGGTTTTGGAGTTGTGCCTCTGCGGTGTGTACTCCTCCTTATCCCTTCCTCCCTCACTGAGCACTGTTTGAGCAATGCCCACTGGTTAATAAGGTGTTTCCGCTACTGTTTGGCTATTTTGCAAACGTGGGTGTTGGGTTTTGATACACGCCGAATGAGGAAACCCACGGAAGTGATACGGTGCTAACTAACTTAGATCGGCCTGGTATTTTGACGATCAAGGCGCCAACTGACTAAGGTGGGTTTGGGAACCTTGACGATCATGGTGCCGGCTGACTTAGGTTAGTTTGGGAACCGACTGAACTTCGGGAAATCTGACGGCACCTTCTCTTTATTCTAACCCATTGCTACTGCCTTTTTGGTTTACTAACCTCATCCTGAGTTTTTGGCGAACGGTGGACTGCGGGACGAGGGGTGGTTTAATGGCTCGACGGTATATGGACAAGATGGCAAGGAGGGCTTCCGCAACATGAATGCAAGAATTGGATTGCAAATTAATTATGTCTTGCAAGATACACTGCAGTTTGTTGTAACGCGTTCAAGATTGTAACATTGCCGAGACCTTGATGTATTAAGCTTATGCAAATAATATTGAGTTCGCAAAAAGGTTTCAATTACACTTGTAATGTAATTCTTTTGTATAAGATTTTAAGTTTTAGCGTTAATGAGGTATTATTGTAACCACTCCGGTTGATAACAGCGCTGATTAAGCACTCGCTACCCAACTGGGATTACACTTTAACCTCGACTTAATGAATTTTAATTACCACTTAATTATCGATTACTGTTGTTTAGCTTAGTCTAATTGTTTGGGTTCTCACAGTGAACATCCTAGTTAAATTCCCTTATACCTTCAATTTCTTGCATTGATTTTGGACCTTCTAGACGTTGTGGTTGTGCATCGTCAACATCAACTTGCGCTTTAGGACCACCGGTTACCGCAGAAACACAGCTTGAATATTGTCAACTTGCACTTCTCCAGCTATCATGGCATTTCCGCTTGCGCCGGTACTTAGGATCGAGCCAGACGACGCAAAGCTAAATAGCTCTGCAGATCTAGCAAATCCCCCATCACAAATCACAATACATTCCATTTTCATCTAATTTCTTTAATTCCCCTTGCTTAGTTAGTTAAGTTACATTTGCCTTTGGACTTAGATTTGAGGATTTGAGGAGGAGCCATCTCGCGGGTCTCTACTGTTATGGCCTTCACGCTACGGCGGTGCACATGCACCCTGCCCACTTGCTTCGCCTCACCGGCTTCCGTCGCATCCTGCCGCCCACACGGCCACACACCATAGCCCAGACCTGCCGCCCACGACCATGAGCTGCCGCGCCGCTCACGGGTGACAGCCTCTCAGCCGGCTCACGGGCGCGCCCACGAGTGACGCCCCTCGGCCCTTGCCGCCCAGCGCCGCACGCTGCCTCTAGTCTCTAGGTTGACGCTTGTCGGGACCCAAATATGCAAATCTAGACCCTCTGTGTAAAATGCACTGATCCAGGATCATGATAGTACACACAATATCAATATAGATAAATATCATTCCACACAAGACGAATATAAGGATAAACAACGGATATAAGGATAAACGACTAAATAAAGAGACGACAGCGGAACTGAAACAACTCCAGCGGGAACCTATCGACTTGCCACAAGCAACCGACTGGGATCAAGACCTAGCGATAACCCTCCTCATAAAACTCCTCCTCAAAAGTAGGTGAAGATTCCTCCACTTTAGCTGAAAGATTACAGTAAGAATGAGTACTCTGAGTACTCAACAAGTTGTACCATATAATGCAATTATAGACGATGACTTATTCCAAAGGATATGGCTTCTATGGCTATTTTGCAAAAAAAAAAAAAACATTTGCAATTGAATATAAATAATAGATTGAAAGCATAATTTAAAACAAATAAACAATAATAGTTTAATAATTATTTTCACAAACAACACAAAGCCTAATCAATTTCTTTCGCACAGCCATACGAGTTTAACCACACAGTTGTTTCTTCCCAATTGTTTTTATATAAAAAAAAATCTACCCCTCGTGTGAAATCTCCGAGCATGTTTATGACCATGGACACGACTATTTGAATAGATTGATTAACACTCTACAGAGGTTTGTACACTATACCCACAAGATATAACCAGTGTAGCTAGCATCAATCATAACAAAAATATTTTCAAAACTTCATCTTGACAATTGATCCTCCCGTTGTCCATACTGACAACACCAAACTCCCACACAGGTTGTTGGTCCGTCGCACATTGTTGGACCTGGACAGGGCGAACTGCTCATAAATGTGAATCGTCACACAGATATAATCACACCTCCACTCTAGCACACATCTTAACCTATCTGATTAAGTAATCAATGTCAAGACTCCATAATTTACTAAGTTAGGCATGTGATCGTACAGTTATGGATCTGTTCAATGACGCACAAAGTTAAGTTCTTAATTGACCAAAGCGAGACTGCCAATTACTATTAACTATCACATTTATATTTTACCAGGTGCACACAGCTTCATCATATCACAATTACATCCACTTGTCTCGGTCTAAATCTTTTTCCACCCTATTGATTAAGTGCAATGCATGCCACCAACGAGTAACAACATACTGCACACAACTTTCCATAAAGTATTCCATATTCACTTTGTCAAGTTTAGTTTTACAACTCAAAATAATATCAATAATCCGTTGTATGACTAAGCAGACTATGTATCTAACCAACCCACGTTGGTGCTATAATGATACCAACTAATAATTAACCAAACCGGTGTGACAAAAGATCACGGTAATACAAAGAGGAAGGTGGATATAAACAAATAGGTGTATAGCTAATCCCAAAGCTTTCAAAGAATTAAATACTTGAAATAACATGCAATAGTTTTAATCAAAGTAATTTTTGAAAACTGAGTTCAACATGGTCAAATGTATAACTTGCCTTGAAACAAATCTTGATACTAGTCTTGAGCTTGCTCAACTCCTCCTTCCTCGAAAGCTCCCGAAATATCAACGTCTACTCACAAACGAAAGCAGAAACCCAAATAAGTACAAAACAGAGCAGCAAACAAACTCCAAATTAAATAAAAATCTCAGGAAGGTAGGACTTGAATTTAGAAACTTGAATGGGTTCAATTGGAGTTCGTATGAGGAAGAATGGGCTCTCAGAAGATATAAATCTAAGAAAAAGAGAAATAAAACACTATTTTTAATTTTCATAATTTTTTTCTAAAGGAAATTCTGAAATATTACATCAGCATGACACCAGCAATGAATTTCAGAATTAAAAGAAAATTCAGAAAATAGGGAATAGAAGCTGACAGGTAAGACCCACGGTCTATGGACCAAGTCCACGAGGTTGGCTCGATTCATGGTGGACCGGGTGCACACAATGAGTGGATGACATGTAGGTCCCGCATGTCACTGGGTTTGGGCTTGGGTTCGCCACATGTGCTGCCATGCGGTGCTGACGAGGATGACACGGAGGCGATGGTACTGATCGGGTGAAGGTGAGGTGGCGTGCCACGGTGACTCAACAGCGGTGGCGCACTAGGACCGAGGGACTCTGGCGAACGGCGACTCGATGGCAACGACGAGAGTTGGGATCCGGGCAAAGGAGACATAAGGAACACGATGACGTGGTAGATTCTCATCGAAGACGATCACAGCGGCGGCGGCGAGGCTCAAGGTTGCGGAGTGGCTCGCACAACGATGACGGCAACGAATCGGAGGGTTCCCGAGGCCAGCGAGGTGCGCACAGGCTAGAATGCGAGAAGGCGAAGCTAGGGAGGTGGACAACGACACTTGGAACTCACCGACGGCGATGCAATTGACGGCTAAACGGCGACAACGGAGGAAGAGAAAACGCTTCAATTCCCGTCAACGGTGACTGCTCGCTCCGATTGGCTTCTCCCGGTGGTTGGCAATGACGAGGCGACTCTTTTGACATGAACGGGACTGCTGGAGAAGCTACACAGTGGCGACGCGAGAAGCTTGACCTTTGGCTTCAATAGCAGCGGTGACGAACTAGAGAGGGGTGGCTAGGGCTAGGGTTTCCAGGGCGAGGGAGGCTCAGGGTGAGGAAGTGAATGGGATTGGGTGGCTTTTAAAGGCAGCACAGGGGAGGATCCGAAACAGGGACGGTGGTGCTACGTGTCGGGGACGGACACGACAAGGAGAGGCTCGGACCTCCCGGTGCCCCGGCACATCATCAAGCGCCTCCTACCTCCTGAGCTTCATCCTAGCCTCCTGAGCCGGTCCCCTCCTCTTGCCTCCTCCAACCCCCTGTGAGGACCCCAGTTTATTTGGCTTGTAATACTTAACCAACCACCTGGTCCTAGCATCACAAATCAAATAAACTAAGTCTCGAGACATGCATACTTCCCAGAACTGCAGTATGCACACCTCATCACAAAATTATGCATCAACTCCATTCTAAACATAGAGTCCAAACATCGCAATACTAAACAGTAAACAACACAGTAGAGTTATTACAACAGAGATCGACCGGCCAAATTACAACAGATAACTCAATAAACAGCGGAAGCAAAAGTGCCATAAGATGGCTATAAACAAAGCCAATCAGTGTGTCTTAGCCCACAAGGCAACCAACCGGACCGTCAAACTAGTCCTCCCAGAACCCGCACATCTCACAGAAGTAAGGCCCTTGGGGCTCACCTGCCTCCTCTGCAACAAAAATATTAAGCAAAGCAAATGAGTACAAAAATTGTTTTTGTACTCGCAAGACTGACGTGTGGACTAGCAGACCTATGCATAACTACATGCAGGCTTATTTGAGTGGAAGTTATGTCTCATTTGCACAAAGCCAATTTGATTTGGAATAGTGTAATACAATTTCAAGAGCAAGTTTACAATTCATTTTATTGTTGAAATAGTAGCGAAATAAAGATAGGTACAAGTAACCACCTGGAAGTGACTATCCCAATAGTCACCACAACATAGCACGAATCCCTAATTCGTACCACCCGTCAAGTTTTAGTTAAAAGGTTGTAGTCTAGTTCTTGGGGGGCGTATCCGAGCGTGTCCATAACCTAGGACGAGGCTATTCGAATAGTTTTAACCCTGCAGGGGTGTACCAATGTACCCACACTTCAGATCGCCTTTAAGCCAAAGCACACTTCCGAAGGTATGCTGGCACGGCTAAGTCCTACGAGACGCTTTCCAATATTGTGTATTAACTACGAGCGCTCGTATGGATAGAAATCCATACGCTGACATGGTAAAGCCGAAAAGACAACTACCCACTCAGGATAAAGCTTTTCGGACAACTACCATGCTCCCAACACCATCCCTCCTGCGACCTCCTGCGACCCGGAGCCAATACACGCCAAAGTACTAAGTCAAGAGAGGTCCCATACCCTCTAGTGTGGTTAGCACGCAAAATGCTCAGTACGGTGGCGCAAGTAACTCGGTCCTTAAATGACTTGGACACCTTTCCAGTCACACCCAAAAGCACACCATCTTACCATTGTGTCAAAGTCCAAAATATTTTGTTTCTATTTTTAGTTTTTACAATTAAGCATAGCAAAAATGCTGAAATATAAAGTTATAATAATTTGTGTGATCAAGGTTACCGACTAAGTCGATAACCGCCCATTTCTACCGATACTAAGTATGTCTAAGCAGTTGAATTCGTATCTACTAAGTGACAAGAGATCATCCAACGATCTCTAATCACAGCAAATAACCTAGGCTCAGGTAGTAGAGGAATATCATTTACCTACAGGTTATGCAACCAAAGGGCCCACTAACCATATTTTAACATAAAATAGCAATGCATACATACAAGTTGCAAACAAAATATTAGTTTGAAACTAAAGGGATTAACATGATCAAACCGCTTGTTCGGTTGTTTGTTGCTCAATATGTTCTTGAGGCTCACTCGATAATACCGAGATCGTCGCAATCTATCGATCAAGCAAAACGAGCAAATAAGAATAAATAACACTGACAATAACCAAACTTCAAATTAATCCAAAGAGCACAAATTTCACACAGCAGCTAGAGCATGATAACAAAATTTTAGAAACAGAGAACATTTTATTTGGAGTTATGAAGAATTTTCTAGGAATTTTCTAAGCTAAATACACATAAAACACCATTTAATTATTTGTCAAAATTTTATAACAGAGCCGAACCTAAAACCTATTCTGGTAAAAATTACACTAAAAATGAAAATTTAAAAATTTTGTTTCACTTGATTTGGACAAAAATTGAACTAGTTATGAATTTTCTAAGTTTAATTGAATTAACAGTGTAAAAGAAAATCAATTCGGAAATTCTAAAAGCATTGAAACCTTTTTCTACCGACGCTTAGCGAGCCACGGTCACTGACCGATGGGGCCAAGTGAGGGCGCTGACTGAGTCAACTTTGACTCAGCCTCGGCCGCGAGTGACGTCGAAGGCGGATTTGGAGAATACGCCTTCTCATTCACCGAGCGTACTGAACCTAAACAACATCGGGAAAATACGCCTGCGATCAACAGAAACGTATTTTGCTACTTTACGCAAGACCCTAACCAGCTGAGAGGACCCACATGTCATGGACTCAGAAGATTAAAACGGCTGGATTAACACTTCTAACCATACTTAATCCAGAAGGGGTCCACATGACAGTGATACGGCTAAGAAAGAAATTAGTGCTAAAGGATGTGCTTAGCGCCAACGATACCGGCGGCTCACCGGCGGTCACGAAGACGGCGGCGCTGCCGCACAGTGGATCTAGCAAACCGGAGGGTCTCTGGACGAGTGGGTTATACCTTCAGGTTCGCTAAGACCTCGCGAACTCGATGACGGCGACACGGAACCTCGAGGATGCCGGCGGCGAGCTGGCGGCGAACGGAGGCGGAGAAGAAGACACAGCTCACGCGGAGAAGATGCTACATGCTTCTAGAAGACTCCAGAAGGTGAGCTCAAGCTCCGCCTCGACTCCAGGAGCAAAACACCCAAGATAACGACGATGAAGAAGGTCCGAGGCGGCCGGAATCGCTGCGACGGCGAATCAACGAGCTTGGAGAAGAATCGGTCGCACACCCGCAACGATGCACCAAAGATGAAAATGAAGCCACCGTTAGACTCAGCGGATCAGTGCGATCCTAAGGGATCAGACGTTGAGGTAAGAGACTCACTGGAACACAAACGAGATCGCGGGGCCGCAGCTGCCGGAGGCGGAGACGACGAAGTCGCACTTGATGATTCACTGGACGCCAATGATCCGGACTGGGCAAAATGGAGGCGGCAACGAGCGTGGATCACGGTGGTGCGGTCACGGGCTCAAGGGCGGCCCCGACACGGCGGCGCTGCTCTCGGCTTCTTCTCCGGCCGAAACCAAGAAATGGGCGGAGAGAGCGATAGAGTGAAGGAAACGAGGAATGGGTGGGTGCGGTGAGATGATGAAGACCCGGCGACATGCCACGACCAGACACGCATCCACGAGGTGGCGGACGAGTGCGTGGCGCACGATGCGATCGCCGGCGAACTCCGGTGAGACGCGGAGAAGACGAGGACGATCGCGACAAGGGGACCCACTCGTCGGCGAGCGATGACAAAGCGCGCGAGTCGGGTCAGTGCGGTTCAAATATTTGGTCCGACTCGATCAAGAAGAGGTCGATCGTTCGATCTAGAATGGACGGTCGAGATCCATGGGTGCATTCGGACAGGTCGATTAGATGAGCGTGTGTGGACCGTGCGATTCACATCAGACGGCAGACAACGATCGGGCTCGGGCGGTGCAGCTAGGCGGTGCAGCTGAGCCAAGCGGCGCGGTCGGACTCGAGCCAGAGGTCAGGTCCGAGCCCGAGGAACAGTGATTACAGATTTGATTTTCAAAAGGCTGAGAAGGTTTGGGGAATTTTTAGAGGTAGCTCCAGAGCTCCAAAAATTCCAAAATTTTTATGGGAACTTGCTGGGACAGAGAACAACCTTGTATAAATTTTCCAGGAATTTTCATGCACTGCATTATTCCCAAGAAAATTCACAAGCTGCTGTCCCAAAGAGTTGACCAGAATTCAAACTAGTTTGACTTGCTCATTTGAAATAGCAAACAAAATCTAAAAATTGTGAGATTTTGCAGAGAGGTGACTAGGAAGGTTAGGAAGATAGAAAAAATACTTCCAGAGGATGATCATGAGTTTTTGGCTTCTTTTTCTCTTTGTGGTTATAATTTGGGTTGTATGTTTTTCAATTGTTTTCAAAATTTCAAAGACAACTTTTCAAACAAAAATTTCAGGAAATTAATACATGCTCAAAAGTTTTAAATTATACTCATTTTCACACATTTGAAGTACAGGGTTACATTACAGATGTTACACCCCCCACCACTACCTAGCGTGCCGCTGCCACCCAAGAGTCCGTCCCCCACCACTACCGCCTCCTCCTCTCTCGCTGTTGCCGCCGCTCGCCTCCAGCTCCGTCGCCTGACCTTCCTCTAAATCCGAGCCCTGACGAATCCAAATCCCTAACACTAATAAGGCAAACCACCACCCTAACTCGCCATCACCGTCGTCGGAGAGGAAGGTCTCATCTGTCGAACAACGAATCTCCTAATAAAACAGTAAGGCCACAAATTCGACTGATTTGTTGAAAAAATCGATATGACATGTGTTTAGCACTTCCGAAAAAAAGAATACGTGGGTTCGTCCCAAGTCTGAACCGTTCGTGTAAGCATTCGTTTGAGAAAGGAGACACGTGCTCATCTTTAGAAATGGTGCGCAACGATTCTGCTGTTCAGGGGATGCCAAACTATTGCCCATAGGAGGCCCAAGAGTGAGCACAACGGCCCGGTTACGCCTGAAGACCTGTGTGTGCATGGGAAGACGATATCGAACAGAATGCACACGCGAAGCGCAACACGAGGTCGAGCCCATGAACTCTGCGGCCATTGGACAGTGGTTCTGTTATTGCTTTCAGCTAACTAGCCTGACGTGTGTTTGGACGGACGAGTGTGGGGTACGTGCGTGAGTACGGTCGGTCGGCGTGTACTTTAAAAAGTTAACTAGGCTTATATATTCAAAAAAATAAAGCTAACTAGCCTGACAGAGGGTTTCGCTAGTTGTAAATGTGGTTGGTACTCGCACAGGTCAACTACGTCATAGTATCATATCCACCTATAAAGTAAATAAGTTTAAATTTATATTAAAAATATTTAACAACGAGTATTTGTATCCATCGATTTTTATAAGGCGCGGTTTGACTTGGCGCGGTATTCTAGATTGAACTTTGACGGCTGTTAATTCCTTTTACGATATCTTGTTAATGGCTACAAAATGATGATCACGACGAAAGTAGTTACAAGTACGAACCTAATGGTACCATTTTCGTGCCATCGAATCTATATATTGTTAGATTGATTGGTGGTTAAACATTGCAAAGTTTAAATCTTGAAATGCACTGTAAAAATAATTGAGAGGAGTATCAGAATTCAAAGGCACGTGTTCGTATGAGCCCAATTGCGAAAGAAGCCTTCCTACCCTGCAGGAAAGGCATCATCTGCATTGAATTAGTCAATATAGAGGATCTACAGTGCATTGATATTATGAGCGATCTCCACCATTCGATCGAAAATAGAAGATTCAGATCAATCGCTACAATGCTTTTCGATGCGGTATAGATCGCACTTTTGCTACCGTTTGCTACCGTCGTTGCAATGCACTGTTCACCTCCTCGCAAAATACTATTCACATACTAGACCTTATAGTAATGCAGAGGATCTGAATCCCTACCCTGCATATGAGTAATCTTGCCCTTCCGTCAAGCAACAAAAGAGAGCTGGTAGATGATGCGGTCCAGATACCGTCCACTGATTTTACGAGCATTTCTTGTAGTTCTCGTGAACAAGATGGCGAAAACGGCAAAGAGACACATGCTGCGGATGTGTTGGATTGTGTGCACGAGGGCACCCTGGTGTGCACAGAAGCTGTGCGCATCGGGTTTTGATTATCGGCTTTTATATATTTTTTACCAGCGGTAACTGGTAGAACCGATTTTGCCGAAAATCAAAAAATTGACAGAAATTTTTAAATCAAAATTTGAATTTTTGAAGTTAAAATGAAAAGGAGTCAAATTCCTCTTATATTCGATAAAATTCAAGCAAATTAGAATTTTTGGGCTGGTTTTGGTCGGTTTGGAGTTTTACCGGGTACCCAATAGAACCGATTTTAAATTGGTCGATTTTCGGCTCGTAATCAAAACCCTGGTATGCATGGTGAACGCGTACACATAGGGGAATCAAGCTATGAATGTGTAGGGGTGAAAACAGATCGATAGTTCCCGACCGATCCGGATAAAAACGGATTCGGAATGTTTCAGATCGGATTTTTCTCACATGATTTTCGGATCGAAAACGAATTCAGATCCCCCCCCCGAAACGGAAACGAATGCGGTAGCCATGCTATCCGGCGGATACGGAAACAAATACAGATTATCCGGATAAGACGGAGTTCGGATATCCGGATTTCGGCCCAAAAGAGAAAAGGAGATTTTAATTGATTTCCGAATTTCAGAAAATACAACAAATCAAGTAGTCTTTTAGAAAATAGCAAATAGAGTTCAAAAATCCTAGAAAAAATCACAGAAATTCGTTGAATTATTTTTAACTTAATAAAATTAATTCCAACTTAAAGTTGGTTTTTTGTTTTTGTATATAAATTATTTTAAATATCTAAAAATAGGAAAAACCTTTTTAAAATCCAGAAAATTCAATAATTAATTAAAATTTTCTTTTCACTTTAAATCCAATAAAATCCCAAAAAACTCAATAAATTTTATTTTTTACATTAAAAACTAGGAAATTAAATAATTGACTTTATTTTATTATTTTTTCCTTTTTAACCAGGAAAACTCTTTTAAATATCAGAAAATCCAATAAAATAATAACTTTATTAATTTTATTTTTGGTAACATACTTTGGGATGTTACAGTCATTTGCGTATAGATTAACCATCCAGTCTAATCGATGTTAGTGTGAACTAAAATTTATGTATATGATGAACTAAGTGTGAATGCGTGATGACTTTGTGAGTTATGACTTATGAGCTAAATATGGTAAACTAAGTGTTGTATTTGTGATGAACTAGTTAATGTAACTTGCTAGTGCCAATGTTATGTGTAGTTGGTAAAAATATGAACAATTCATGAATGTTTACATAAAATAAGTTAGTTATATGTTTTCGTTAATTTCTGACATATAATTTAAGGGGTTTTCATGTTCTGAAAAATATCTGTGACCGTATTCGTTTCGATTCGTATTCGCTCCGTATTCGTATTTGATACTATTTATATTCATATCCGGGGTATTCTTATTCGTATCCGTATCCGGGAAATAAAAATAAAAATAAATATGACAATACCATTATCCGTCCGTTTTCAATCCGTTTTTACCCCTATGAATGTGTGCATCTGCAGCAAAAAAAAGTTCGACCCAGGAGGAGGCCAAAAGAGACCTGCATGTACATTATCTTGTTACAATACAAACAAATAACGAGTTCTTTTCAGATTACGTTTGCTAAAGGAAAGCTTGGAGATAACACGAAATTTAATCGGATTGGAGGACAATAAATCAGGAAAGTATACTCATCGAATCTGTTTGGATTTAGAGCCGGCGCTTGGAATTATTTTTTGCCGCGCTCGTGGCTTTCTTCGTGTGATCTAGGTTGGGCCCACCTCTAATGAACAAGGTAAAATTTGGTATAGCTAAAACTTAGACAAAACTAAAATTTGGTAAAATGAGTGTTGTTTGTATTGCGACCAAGCTAAATTTTTTGGTTTGTAACTTTCTCACTTTCAGATTGCTCATATATAAGATTGGATTTCGTTGGTGTTACTAATTTTTTTTCGGTATTGTTACCAAATATAGGCTATATCCCATTCGGTAACTTTGAGTCGGATTATTTGTTTCTCACGAAAACCAATCTGGTTTTTGGAAGGATATCAGGACAACCGATTAGAGTCGTGTTGGACTCTGTGCCTTTCGTTTTTCTGGCCGAACAATACATGGTCGGTTGTATCTTTAGGAATATGCCATGTTATTTTCTTTTGTTGAGTTCGTACGAGTCTGCGTGGCAATGTGCGTGAGATTTATTCTTAGTTAAGGCTTTAGGCATGTGAAAGAGATGTCATGTAAGTATTTACACTACCGGAGACGGCTTCTTTGTCGAGTGTCCCAGACTTTGCCGAGTGCTTTTTATCGGGCACTCGGCAAAGAGGCTATTTGCCGAATGCCAGATAGAAAGAACTCGGCCAACATCTGACACTCGGCAAAGAGATGGTTTGCCGAGGGCCGAGCACTCGGCAAAAAATTACACTCGGCAAAGGACACCACCGTTAACGGCCGGCAGCCGCCGTTAACCCTTTGCCGAGTGTCTTCTCCTGACACTCGGCAAAGAGGCTCCTTTGCCGAGTGTTATTTTTTGACACTCGGCAAATCATATTTTTTTTTCCACTTTTGACCTCCAAACTTTTTCTGCAGTCCTCATACAATACCTGGTACTCCATGTTCCAATGTGGCACATTTCTCGGACTTGTTCTATATTTCTTTAATTTATTTCAATTAATTGAATTTTCTTGGATAATTCAAATTATAACTGCTAGTCATTCGAATAATGAAAACAAATGAATGGAAAAATGATATTCATGTTATTTAGTATAATGTGAGGCGTAACGAGAGCGGACCACCAATTTAGAACATCTTGTTCACGAAACATGACCACGAACTTGCGATCGAGTTGTTTTCAAATTGTATAAAAGCAACGAAGTCGAAAATCATGAAACTTGGGACGATGTCATGATATCATATGTGGAGGTGTGATAAAATTTGAGAAGATTTCGCGCAAGTTGTCACGCACGATGCTTGCAAACCAAGAAAAAGCAAGAATACGTGACAACTTCTTCTGAGATTCTTCGGTTTGCAAGCATCGTATATGACAACTTGCGCAAACCTTCTCAAATTTTTATCACAGCCTCCACATATGATATCATGACATCTTGACAAGTTTCATGATTTTCGACTTCGCTTGCTTTTATACAATTTAAAACAACTCGACCGCAAGTTCGTGGTCATGTTTCGTGAACAAGATGTTCGAAATTGGTGGTCTGTTCCTGGTTACGGCCTCACATTATACTAAATAACATGAATATCATTTTTCCATTCATTTTTTTCATTATTCGAATGACTAGCAGTTATAATTTGAATTATCCAAGAAAATTCAATTAATTGAAATAAATTAAAGAAATATAGAACAAGTCCGAGAAATGTGCCACATTGGAACATGGAGTACCAGGTATTGTATGAGGACTGCAGAAAAAGTTTAGAGGTCAAAAGTGGAAAAAATATATTTGCCGAGTGTCAAAATGACACTTAAAGAAAGGCCTCTTTGCCAAGTGTCGAGAAGACACTCGCAAATAATTTTAATTTTTTTAAAAAACCCTCTTTGCCGAAAGGATCGGGGCACTCGGCAAGGGGATTTAACCACGCCGCCCAGCGGCCCACACACGCACACACACGCCACACGCCGCGCCCGCGCCGCCGCCGCCGCGCCACGCCCACGCCTCGCCGCGCGCCGCGCCGCCGCCGCCGCGCCGCCGCTCGCCCGCCACGCGCGCGCCGGAGGAGGAGGAGAAAGAGAGGAGGAGGAGGAGAGGAGGAAGAAGGAGGAAGAAGGAGGAAGGAGGAAGAAGGAGGAGGAGGAGGAGTAGGTGCCCCGGCCGCCGTTGCCACGTCCCCGACACTTCCCCAGCTGTCGCCTTGTCCACCGGCGCTTGGCCCCTTCACCATCGCGCCTCACGACGCCCACTAGGTATGCCATACCGCCGTCGTCGTCGTACTATTACTAGTAGTTGCGGTAGTAATAGTGGTAGAGTAGCAGTGGTGGTAGTCTAAGTAGTCGTAGGAGTGGTTGTGACATTGTTATATATATGTGGTTGGATATAATCTTGTGCATGTCGGCCATCGTGCGCTCATATATATGTGCATGTCGGCCATCGTGTCGTTGGTTTTCTTGCGAGTTTTGGAAACCTCACCGCGCGGGAGGTGCCAAATTTTGTATTGACAGTTTTATGTTTCTTTTTTTGCTGAGAAGAGCCAGTCGGAGCGGCGCCGGAGTACCTCGACGACCCCAATCGCCTTCCTCGCTGCTGCGGGTCTGCCTGCACCGCGTCGCCTCGCCACTGCACCGAGTTCCGGAGTTTTTACGCCCGGCGTTGATGAGGTCGAGTATTATGGAAGAATTGAAGAAATATACGAACTCAAGTTTCATGGTTCCAAACCTTTTAATCCCGTCATATTCAAATGCCATTGGTTTGATCCTGAAGTAACGAGACGGACATATTCTAATCTTGGGCTAGTCGAAATTCGACAGGATTCCGTCTTACCAGGAGACGATGTCTATATTGTGGCCCAACAGGCCACGCAAGTTTATTATCTCCCATATGCGTGTCAAACCATAAGGCATCTTAAGGGTTGGGATATTGTGCACAGGGTATCGCCACACGGTAAAGTGCCTGTCCCAAACGATGAAGATTACAACTTAGACCCAAACACATATGACGGAGAGTTCTTTCAAGAAGAGGGACTAGAAGGGAGGTTTGAGATAGACTTAACCGAAGCGATCGGAATGGAAGTAGACAATGAAACGGTTATTGAAGAGGACGCTGGAGATGAGGTGCAAAATGTGAAGGACTTACAAATGCTTGAGCGATTACATTTAGACAATGACAATGGCAACATTGCTCATTCGGATAGTGTTGATTATTTCGACATGATTGATAGTGATGATGAGACTTATGATTCAGCTAATCCCGATCATGAAGATTATTTCTAATACATGTAATACTATGTTATTTTGTAATTACATTTTGTTTATTTTGCATCTCTTTCTAAGTACTTCTTGTTTATCTGTGCTTATTGGTTTACTCTTTTTAATTGCGGTGATTGAACAAAGATGGTGGGCGGTGGGATGAGGAAGCTAGCGCCCTTGTACCAAGGACAAGGACCGCCAACCGGGAGAGTAGGAGGAGGAGCAGCTGCAGGAGGAGCAGCCGCAGGAGGGAGTCGTCGCCTGCCGCCCGTCGCGTGAGGAGGAGGAGGAGGAGCAGGTGCCCCAGGAGGACGCCGAGGAGGCGCAGGAGGACTCACAGGAGGACGACGAGGAGGCGCAGGAGGACGCGCAGGAGGACGACGAGGAGGCGCAGGAGGATGCGCAGGAGGACGAGGAGGAGGAGGCGCAGGAGGGGGTTCCGCTTCCTCTAGTTCGTCGAGCGTCTACTTGCGAGGTCCCGCGAGCCTCCCTCAGCGACCGATACCTCGTGAGAGACGCCCGCTGATTCGACCCGAGGGGGAAAAGTAAGTAACTTTAGATGTTATCACTACTTTATATGATATGTTGAAAATCAAAATAGAAATTAATAATTTTTCTTAATCACTTGGGCAGGAACTGGACGATTGTGGCGAGTGGAGGTGCTCACACACGCCAAGTCAATGGCATCCTCGGTCTTCTGTGCAAGGAGCACTTCCCTGGCCTGGTTGAGTATGCCGGAGTGACGGGGCCGGCCTACTCGTTTGACCACTACGCCGCCGCCCCCGATGCTGCAGATCGGGCCCGCAGGGTATTCAACAACAAGGCGGAGCGGGTGAAGCAAGAGCTGTGGGTAAGTCTTCCTCGCACTACATTGCTCAATACATCGTATTCATTGGACATTCTTGAAATAATGAATGGATACATCGTGTTTGTATGCAGTATTTCTTTAGATGCCAGGACGGACATGAGGCCAGGGCGGATGCGGTGGCTACCAAATGCTGCAAAAAAACTCGTCGTGGACATGCATTACGAGGCGCGCATCCAGGCCGTCGTAACTTACCATGGGACCGTCCTTGGAACGAAGGTCACCAAAAGGGACGCAAGAACCATGACGACCGGACCGATGACTGCAGTAAATACGAACATTAATATCTCGATTCCTTTTGAGATTAAGTAGGCTTAATTTCATCTTCTGATATGTCATGTACTTGATGGCCTGTAGATGATTCCTTATTGGTGCGCCGCGCATCCCGATCTTTGAGAGCAGATGGTGCACAAGTGGTGCTCACGCGAGTGAAGGAGACGCACAACTTGTGCCGGAGCGGCGCTTGATGATGCCAGTGTAGCACACCATCAAGGTAGCCGCAACCTCGTGGATCTGCAGTAAACATGGGTACGCGAATTCATTTATTTATTCTAACGCTCAATTCGCATGATTTCTAATCATCTTGTTTTTTTTCTCGCGATCGGCGTCACATGGTGGCCACCTTGCTCCATCTTCAAGGCATTTGCTATGGCCCACAAGGGCAAGCGACGTCCGACGTCGACTACAACCCGAGGACGGCCCGAGGCGTCATAAAGAATGCGACCGTCCACAACCGCCTTAGTGAGTACACATCGATGGCAAGGGAGGTCCATGGGCGGTACGATCCGAGCACCGAGGACCTTGATGGAGAAGTCGTCATGAGGGTGGGAGGAGGCAAGAAGCATGGGCGACATCGATTGGCGACAGCAAGCAATCGACTCGGCCGCTACTCCCGCCTCCCGGTTCGAGCAAGAGCAAGCAAGACGAGCACGAGCCCGCCATACGACCTCGGCAGATGCGATTCACACCACCGGGTGGAGGCACTCGAGGTTATTCTGGTTTATTCGCTGCTCATTGGTTTTTTCATACCTTTCCTTTGCATTATTGTAACATTGGGGTGAATATATTGTAGGCCCACTGGAACAAGAGAGGAGGATACGGAGCAGATCTGAGCGAAGATGGAGAGGGTGGAGGCGAGCGGCAGCCGAGCAATGAGGATGGCGGAGATTCTTGAAGACATGCAAAGTCTTGGCGCCGCACGGTGTAGCTCCGCCACCTTCGCTATTCGCTCCACCTCCACCTCCACCTCCTTACTATTCTACTCCTGTGAGTATAAATGTTTTAGTTTGTATGTTCATGCTTACGGTCAAACCTAGTGGAGTATGAAAGTTTTATTCATGTATGGTATATATTTATCTTGTCTCACACATGCAATCTCTTCTCCTTTGTGCAGAATCAATCGACGGGATCGAATGATCCTCATGCTTCAGTGAATCCTTCACCAAATCAGTCTCATTGGCCATCTTGGTGATACTACTTGTGGTTGTTAATGGTACTTCTATTTGCAATTATGGTTGTAGATGATGGAGCACTTGGATTACTTGTGAAGTTATTTGTGATATATTGTGAGACATGTGACGTTTGTGATATATATGTGGTGTTGGTGATATATATGTCTTTGTTGATGATATATATGTGATGTTGATGATGTTTGTTATATATATATCTTCCGCTTGTTTGGATGGGATGTAAAAATAAATAAAAAGATCGTTTTGGTCACTTTGCCGAGTGCAATGGCCATGACACTCGGCAAAGTGACCAATGCTTTGCCGAGTGCCACGGGCCAGGCACTCGGCAAAGATGGCCTGTTTGCCGAGTGTCCTCCCGGTGGCACTCGGCACAGACGCCACCTTTGCCGAGTGCTTGACCTTGACACTCGGCAAAGACGTCGTCACGGTGGCGCTCGCCGTCACGGCGACTTTTCTTTGCCGAGTGTCAGATTAGCACTCGGCAAAGCCTTTGCCAAGTGCCCGATAAAGTGCACTCGCAAAAGGGTCGATCTTGATAAACCGCTTACTGAGCGCCCTTTGCCGAGTGTACCACTCGGCAAAGCCTTTGCCGAGTGTATATCGGCCTTTGCCGAGTGCCTGAGGCACTCGGCAAAGAAGCTGTCTCCAGTTGTGTTAATAAAGAATTAAGCTTGTTTTTCTTCAATGTATTGATCCAATTTCTACTAATAACTAGGATCCACGTTGACCAAAAAAATCCTCTCTCAACCATACTCTCTCTCTTTCCTAACCAGACCCATATGAGTTATTTAATGTTTTGAATCGATTCATATGTAGAGTCCGGTTCTAGAATATTTTTTGTTAGAATCGACCCCTCAATATATTGAATTGATTCAATATTTTCTCTCTCCTTCTTGGAACTAGCTAAAACAACACACTGCTGATGGTCTAAAACTATATATATAGGTAGGGTGTGCGCCATGTAATGTAATCCTTAGAGTTTTGATATTACGTGAGCTTAATTAGCGAGTCACCGTGAGGATCTAATCGCGCTTTTGTGTGATGTTTCTTTGTCAGATTCTTTTCAGAGTTCTTATCCCTGCATGTGGATTCCAACTGTGGTGTTGGATTTTACTTATTGGATTATTGATCCTGTTCCTCATTCGTGTATTGTCGTGTGTGCGGGAGGGAGATTATTTATCAAAATGTGAATTGTATCTTGTATTCGTGCTCCACTTGTATCTAGTTGTTCTACCACCATGATAGATCGGGTAACCCATTAGATCAATCTCGCCTCGAGGTTTTTGATCCTCGTCGATAGTATATCTCTAAATTGTAATGGAGTTCTTGCGAGAACTCCACCGTGGGTCATGATCCTTTCAATTACTATTTGAAACAAAACCCTCCGAAGATTCGACCCCTACTTCACGCCATGGAACAAGCTCTTCTACTGGACGAACTGCACAAAGTCCTGGTTTACCTCTAGCCATTCCTTCGGACAGACACGTCATCATTTCAGCCGCACTTACAACCATATAAAACTGTAAAATCATTAATGGCAATCAGAGGGGAGTGAATGATCGTGAAAGATTTTTCAGCCTGATCTCCTACAGCGTTTGTGCAACCACACTAGCACGTCACCACGAACAGAAACATCTGTCTAGCCACCACTAGCATAAATCCACGCACGGAAGAAATCAAGCCGCTAGCACATATGCATCTGCATGTAGCACACAGCCGCAATGCACAACCACCAGCTCCTAATCTCGAGATGGAATCGGCACATGTACAGCCGCCAAACCCCAGCCTCATGCATGCAAGCACAACAGCCAATTTGATGTCCAGCTGCTAGCCCTTCACGTTGGCCAATCACAGCAATTTTCTTCTACACAATCTCAATCTCATCAATAGCAAAATGTCTGTCACATGTCTCGTATGGCACAAGATGCACACAAGCAATCAATGCAATAGCTCACATGTACAGCTTCTACTAGCAATCAACACCTCCAAATATTCTATCATGCAAAACCAAAACCGTGGCAAGCATATGGGCAGCCGCCGCAATTAGCACATCACCTGGCGATTCTTATGGAAATCACGCTGCGCAAAAGCCCCTGCCGCCAGTACCACCTAATCTCACCCCGTAGATGCAAGAAACGCTACACGCCTTTTATACCGTCACTACCGGACACACCGATTTGCCGAGTGCAAGCTTTGCGAGTGCCAAATAGCGGCACTCGGTAAATCGATATTTTGCCGAGTCGACACACTGCAAAGAAAAACACTTGGCAAAGCCGCTGCGAGTGCCATGCACTCGCAAATATTAACACTCGGTACATTCAACCTTGCCGAGTGCGGTGCACTCGGCAAAGTAGGGCACTCGGCAAAGGCGGCATGAGGTAACGGTCCCCGCCGACGTCAAATTTTGCCGAGTGCCGCCGCTTGGCACTCGGCAAAATCCATCTTTCCGAGTGCCGCCGTCGTGGCACTCGGCAAAGACCCTTGCCGTCTGCCGCCACGCACTCGGCAAACAATTTTTTTTTGGCCTCCAAATTTTTTTGGCAGCCCTCCTCTGCATGCAGTACTCTATGTTAGGATTTGGTACATTTTGTGGCTTTTGTTATACTTAGTTAATTTATTTCATTTACTACAATTATTTTGAAAATGCAAATTTGAACCGCGTGCATCGAATAATGGAATTTAATGATTCAAAAATGATAGTCATGTTATTGAGTGTAGTGTGAGGCAGTATGCAGAACGGACCAAAATTTCGAACATCTTGTTGTGAAACATGACCGTGAACTTGCGGGCGAAGTGTTTTAAATTCTATAAAAAGCAAACAACGTCCGAAAATTATGAAACCCATGGAGATGTCATGATATCATATGTGGAGGCTGTGATAAAAATTTGAGAAGGTTTCGTGTATGTTGTCACGTACGATGCTTTCAAACCAGGACATCTCCAGCTGGGATATAAGTATCACATGTGGTCATGGCACTCGCAAAGCCGGGAATGTGGGCACCAAAATCCTAGTTTTCCAGCTTTGCCGAGTGCCATGACCATGGCACTTGGCAAAGAATTTTTTTTTTTAAAAAAATTAAACCTTTGCCGAGTGTCATGACCATGGTACTCGAAAAAAATTTTTAAAAAAATTAAAACTTTGCCGAGTGCCAAAGCTCTGCGGCGCCGGCAAAGAATTTTCAATTTTTTTAAACCTTTGCCGAGTGCCATCGTTCGACACTCGGCAAAGACATTTTCAAAAAAATCTTTGCCGAATCGCGGGTTGGCACTCGGCAAGCGGCCGTCAACGGGGCGGCGCGTGGCGGTCCTTTCTTTGCCGAGTCGACTCGGCACTCGTAAAGCCTTTGCCGAGTGCGAAAAAATACACTCGACAAAGGATGCTTTGCCGATTAATTTTTTTCCGAGTGCTCTTTGCCGAGTGTCGCACTCGGCAAAGCCTTTGCCGAGTGCAAAGGGGCCTTTGCCTAGTGCCGGAGGCACTCGGCAAAGTGCCTGAGTCCGGTAGTGCGTACAGTTCATACACATGAGCAAAAAAAAACCTAAAACCCCTAACGGGCCTTCTAGCGTTAACATATAATTACCCATATACGGTTCACTATTTCTAGGGCCCAATACATATGCTTTTACACCAAATTACAAAATCAATTTTGGATACCCCAAAATTGTCACATGTTGTAGCCTCCAGACTGCATATCCGTAGCTCTACCACTCATCATCTAGCTTTGATCTCCACGCGTCCCAACTCGAGTCCGACCGTCTCCTTCAGCATCCTCGACCCTCTGGACTATGACTTCGCACCAAACCATCTCCCGGTTACTGCCGTAGACCACGATCGCCTCCGAGTTACCCTGCATATGCAAAGACCAAAACACTATCTTTTTCAGCACAAGTTCGTCCCAACTTGACCGACATAAGTCCACACACGCCACACGCCTCAAATAACACCAGTACCCAACATTGTCATTTATTCATCACTAAAATATTCTAGACCTGACCACATGGTCTAACAGAAACTATCCTGTACACACCATCATCCCCAAAGATCGACCAGGTTAAGCCCTTTCCCCTTAATTATGACTGCATTTTTTCTCACATTCGAACGAATTTGCTACATTCCCTATGAACTTTTTTTATTATTTAATCTTTTTTTTATTTAATTTTAAAGTTAACTCATCGCAAACTTTATTTCCAATTCTGACCCCTTTAGTCACGCCACCACCCGTAGCGTGACAAAACAACACTGTCACGCCACAAGATAAGTCCTCAAAATAGCACTTTTTGTCACGCCACTGATGGTGGCGTGACCAAACAACACTGTCACCCCCCACCAGTGGCGTGACAAGACTTTGACCAGAAATGGGCTAGCGTGACAGTGTTGTTTTGTCACGCTACTGGTGGTGGCGTGACCAAAGGGGTCAGAATTGGAAATAAAGTTTGCGGGGGTTAACTTTAAAATTAAATAAAAAAGATTAAATAAAAAAATCCATCCCCTATACATAACATCTGCTTTTTCTGTTTTCCAACACACACAGCCGACACAGTGGTTCTGCAAAGCACAAAACGCCTTGCTCCAGATTCAATATCATTGCCTGGCACTAATGACAGTCCAAGGTACTTAGCTCAAAGACTGTTTTTACACTTAATACATTCCGGGTGTTTATGATTCATCAATGACGCTCATTCTATTTTTCTATTGACAGTGAGCTGGAACAAGCCAAAGAACGCTCGGTTGTTAGAAAGATTGACATGGATCCATCGCCAAAAAAAAAAAGCAACAGGTAATAGATTTAGAATGTATAGCCAACCTTCCCTGGTCATATCCATTAACATCTATCATATTTGCTATTTAATACCTTCTGTTTTCCAACAGAAAACAGCAGCTGTACAACAGTAGCAGCCTGAAAATAGAATACTATTCATTTTGCAACAATCAACTCCGCCTACACTTCACTATGATGCAGGAAACACGGAGCACAAACATAGCTAGCCTACCACAGCTTTTGTATTTACGTACTCACTAGAGAGTATTTACGTACTCACTAGAGAGCTTACTTACCATGTAGTTTGTCAGAACCAAGGAAAAGTGTTTCGAGCAGTGATTTGACTATGTATTCCCATCTTATCTACCACTAGTCTGAAAACTACCTGTGTTAACCAGACTCAGATGCCAAATTGTAATCATCCTACGTATTCCTCTATGCAAATTAAAGCAGAAACTGTGAGCTCACAGTTCGATTGCGTAACGTTCGCGCACTAAAAGTTCACCCCCTCTTAACATGCTTACACTGAACAGACAGATTATCGGATCAGCTTCGTTTCGCTTTCAATTTATCAGATTTCACACATAAGATTATACAGACAATCAGTGGATGCGCAGCGCAGCGCGCCATCCGCTCTAGTAGTATACGGTTCCCCTGGTTGCGTCTTGCATCTGCACTGGTCGTACGATCAAGAAACAGTGATCGATTGATGGGCCTAACACTAGAGCTATATATGACCCCGGCCCACTCTAGTGTGGTACATACATGTCATTAATTTGGACATATATACGTGCATGCAAGCTACTCCAGAATCCAGATTGGTTATGCATGACTAGCTAGGTACTAGTAGAGAAGAAAATTATAATAATGCTTACTATTTGGCACCAATCCCATTGCCGGTGTGGTTCATATAATAAGGTAGTCAAAGTTTACCACAATTTTTTTTTCAAACTTATCTAAGGTTACGTCATCAAAACAAAAATCATACATTGCCTAGTGGAAGGGAATCTTGTCATACTTTTTTAGTCACTGACGCAAAGGGCCCGATTGGTAGAAAAAGAATCTTTCTATAAGTGTGACTATGAACCAAACGTATGGCTAACTCAATCAAACTTGCTTATAACTTGAAGTGTGGCAAAGTGTGACAAGATTTGGTTACCAACCAAACAGGCCTATCCATTTTGGGCCATTTGCTACGGGACAAGGTTTGGCTACCAAGCAAATAATTTGTTGTTGGGACCTAGATTAACACATTCGAAACTGTCAGACCCCAAAATTAAAATTTGGAATATTATGTATTCAAAACATTAGTCCCTGGATCAGTAACTAGTACCCACAGTTACATAATTGAATATCATTCACATAGCACGAATATGTAAAGATATTGAACTTTTTTATTAATTAACCCTTTTTAAAATTTTATTTTAAAGTTAACTCCGTGTACTTTATTTTCAATTCTGACCCCTTTGATCACGCCACCACCCGTGACGCACTACTACAAAACAGCCTATAGTGGACGCCTCATCACAGACGGTTCCAATGTTGAACTTATACAAACGGTTACTTAGGAACCGTCTTTGTAACCGTCTGTGATATGCCATTATCACAGACGGTTTGTAAATAAAACCGTCTGTGATACTTCACAGACGGTTCTATCATTGAACCGTCTGTAATATACTATCATCACAGACGGTTCTATTATAGAACCGCTCGTGATCTGGATATATTTCCTGCACGGTTCTATTCACAAACCGTCTGTGATAGTTACATATCACAGACGGTTCCATGATAGAATCGTTTGTGATATGTCATTATCGCCGACGGTTATTTAATAGAGCCGTCTGTGATACGGGACATATTTCACAGACGGTTCTATTTACAAACCGTCTGTGATAATTACATATCGCAGACGGTTCCATTATACAACCGTCTGTGATATGCATTTCAACCCCTTTGTCTCCCGCACGATGTGCCTCTTCATCTCTTTGTCTCTTGAGCTTTAGTACTTGTTTTATAAATAGGCATCCCCTTATGAAAGGGATTTCTCACGAACCAACATTTTGGCTTTCTCCAGCTTTAGTACTTGCTCCTGCTCCTTGATCCCCTTTCTCCACAAACTCCAAATGGCTTCTTCCTCTCTCGTCCCGGCTGTACTGGCCTACATTTTGGTTGTGTACTCACACCTCTCTGGTTGCAACCTGGCCCAAGCTGCGGACAAGCCGTCTGTTCGCAATGTCATCCGTTGTAGGCCCTCCCATCTACCAGAGAACATAACGGCCATCATATGTCGATTGGAGCTCCTCCTCCAACAGACCAGTGTGAGGCTCTCCAGCATCTGGCGAGTAAACCTCATCGTGGAGATTGTCCTATGGAACTATTTGGTCCGCACCGAGGATGCAGCCCAGAGAGTCGAGGATGACATCGAAATTGCAGGAGAGCGGGTCCGCCTAGCCGAGACTCTGGATACCAGGGTTGATGGCCTCTGGGCTATTTGGGACTTGATTACGGAGTCCGAACATCTACAAGAGGAAATTGAGCGTGCAAGGTCACAGGTGGAGGCGTTTGGTGAGACAGTCGTTGATCCCGCCCCCACTGAAGCCGACGAGACGGCTTACGAAGATTTGAAGACTAAGATAGGATTGTTGATCCTTTTTTATCGTCTGTGATGTAAAAACGATATGGCCAGTCTTTTCTATCTATCGTCTATGATGTAAAACGATATGGTCTTTTTTATCTATCGTCCGTGATGTAAAAACAATATGGTCTTTTTTATCGTCTGTGATGATATGGTCTTTTTATCATCTGTTTATTACTGGGCAATTCATTTTAGTAATTATTTGCGCATATACAGGCTCCGTACGCTATCACAGACAGTTCCATGAAGAACCATCTGTGATAATATCCTCATCACAGACGGTTCCATGAAGAGCCATCTGTGTTGAACTTATACATACGGTTCCCTTTTCTACCGTCTGTGATATCCTCCATATCACAGACGGTTCGTAAATAGAACCGTCTATATCCACGACGGTTCTATTTACGAACCGTCGTGATATGGAGGATATCACGACGGTAGAAAAGAACCGTCAGTGATATATTCACATCACGCACGGTTGGTAATAAGAACCGCTCGTGATATGTCACCCTATAAATATCGGACCCGCGGACTTCTCGCCTAGCGCCTCGATCCGTTGTTTAGAATAGAGTGGCTTGAGAAGCTTTGCTCTGTGGTGGCTGTAGGAGACTTGCTTGTTTTATATGCCTTGTTCTTGGTTGTGGGTTGCCCTGGCAACTTATGGCTATTTGTCTTGCATATTGCTTGCTTTGTGAGGCTTGGCTTTGGTGGTAGCTCTCAGTTTGGGTGTTGTGAATGAGTGCTTTGTTTCGCAAAGGTGTTTTATGAGAGGAGAAGCTACGGGAGGTGTATTTCAGCTGTGGCTCTTCTCTTGCCCTGTCCACTTAACTCTCACATTGCACTGTGGCCTGAAGGAGAAGGCCAGTGAGGAATCTCGCGGGATATTTGGAATTTTCGTCGTGAGCTCCGAGGGTAACGATCTGTAACTCCTTATATTTGCTCTAGGTTAATATTTAATCAATTTTAGTGTATTTGGTTAATAGGAGGAGTAACGTATTTACAGTTTATTAATATAATTTAACACTACTAATTGTTACGTGCGTAGCGTAGATGGACCGAAAATGGATGTATGGTGCGAACCGTGTGAGTGAAGAGTACATTAATGACATGATTGCTTTTAAAAGAGTCGCGGAGCAGGATATGTTGAATAAGGGGATAGAATTTATGTACTATCCATGCATTGATTGTGGTAATCTGAAGATTTTTAACAACCCGACGCAGATCGTAGGGCACTTGATTCGAAGGGGTTTCAAAAAAGGGTATACATGTTGGACCAGTCACGGTGAAGTGCAGATTATATAGGAAGTTAATAATGATGACATCGCCGAGGAAGTTAATAATGATGACATCGTCGAGGAAGTCAATGATATGCCGGATGTGGACTGTGCTTTTGATGAGGATAGGTCGTACGATGACAATCTGGATCAAATGCTACGCGATGCAGAAGGGAACTACAGTGAGAGAGAGTTTTGTAAATTCGAGCGCTTAATGGAGGACTCGGGGAAACTTTTGTTCCCTAGCTGCAAGCCGGAATACACAAGGTTGTCAACCGTACTTGAACTGCTGAAATTGAAGGTAAGCAATGGTTGGTCCGACAAGAGTTTCACGGTGTTGTTAGGTCTCCTAGCGGACATTCTTCCAGAGGGAAACGTGTTACCCAGCACCACCTACCAAGCTAAGAAGGTTCTTTGTCCATTGGGAATGGAAGTAGAAAGAATACATGCATGTCCAAATGATTGTATCCTGTATCGTTAGTATGCAGACTTGCATGTATGTCCCGTGTGCAAAGTATCCCGATACAAGCGTAAGAATACTGCTAAGGTGAAGCAAGGACCTCCTGCTAAGATGTTGTGGTATCTGCCTGTGATCCCACATTTGAAGCGTTTATTTGCGAACCGAAAGGAGGCAAGATTGTTGCGTTGGCACTCGGAGGAGCGTAAGAAAGATGGAAAGCTAAGAACCCTGCTGATTCTGCTCAGTGGAGAAACTTCGATCGGACCTTCAAAGAGTTCGGTGCGGAACCGAGGAACATAAGGTTAGGGTTGAGTACAGATGGAATGAATCCTTTTGGTAACATGAGCAACCGACATAGCACCTGGCTCGTGAATCTATGTATGTACAACCTTCCTCCTTGGCTGTGTATGAAGCGGAAGTACATTTTGATGTCACTACTTATCCAAGGGCCGAAGCAACCTGGGAACGATATTGATGTGTACCTAGCACCATTACTAGATAATCTTGTGACACTGTGGAACGAAGGGGTACAAGTATGGGATACGTACAAACGAGAGAACTTCTCTTTACGCACCATGTTGTTCTGCACTATCAATGATTTTCCTGCCCTTGGTAACCTGTCGGGCTTCAGTACAAAAGGAGCCAAAGCCTGTCCGCACTGCTTAGATGTTACGGAGTGTATGGCTGAACAACTCGCGCAAAACTGTGTATATGCGTCACCGTAGGTTCCTTCCCAGGAGTCACCCATACCGCAAGAAGAAGAAACAATTCGACGTAAATAAGGAGGACAGTTCAGCTCTAATGGCTTTTAGAGGGAAAGAGGTCTATGATATGGTTAAGGATATCGATGTTGTGCTTGTGAAGGGACGTAAATTAAAAACCCGTCAGAAGAACATCTGGAAGAAGCGGTCAATTTTTTGGGACTTGCCTTATTGGGAGCACTTAGAAGTTCATCACTGCATCAACGTCATGCACGTGGAGAAGAATGTATGTGATAGCTTCATTGGTCTCTTACTGAACATTAGTGGCAAAACAAATGATGGTGTTAACGCACGGCGTGACTTGGTTGATATGAACATAAGTACCGAGTTAGCACCGAAAGAGACCGATAAAGGACGAACGTACCTTCCACCAGCTTAATACACTATGTCCAAGGCCGAGAGAAATGAACTGTGCCAGAGCTTGTGTTAGGACCCCAGTTTATTTGGCTTGTAATGCTTAACCAACCTCCTGGTCCTAGCATCACAAATCAAATAAACTGATCCTCGAGATATGTATACTTCCCAGAAAGCAGTATACACACCTCGGTACAAAATTAGACATCAACTCCATTCCAAACATAGAGTCCAAACACCACACTACCAAACGGAAGATAAACAAATAGCAAAGATATTACAGACAATGGCCGACAGGCCAAAATACACAAATAAACAAGAACGACAAATGAAGCAAAAAGTGCCATAAGATGGCTATAAACAAAGCCAATCGTGCCCTTCAACCCACAAGGCATCGGACCGACCGCCAAGCCTAGTCGTCCACGAAGCGGCAACACAACTCACGTATGAGGCCCTTGGGGCTCACCTTCATCCTCTGCAACAAAACATTAAGCAAAGCACTGAGTACAAAGATTGTCTTTGTACCCGCAAGACAGACGTGTGAACTAGCGGACTGCTCATAAGCTACATGCAGCTTATTTGGTGGAGGCCATATGTTTCATTTGCATAAAGCCAATTTTCATTTGCAATAAGGTAATACTGATTTTAAAGGCAAGTTTGCAATTCATTTTAAGATTGAAATAACAGTAAGGATATTAATAACAAAGCGAAAGATAAACCACCTAGAAGTGACTATCCCAATAGTCACCACAACAATAGTACGAATCCCGCATTCGTACCACCCATCAAGTTTTAATTTAAATGTTGTAGTCTAACTCTTGAAAAGCTTACCCAAGCGTGTCCATCACCTAGGGCGAGGCTATTCGAATAGTTTTAACCTGCAGAGGTGTACCACTGCATCACACTTCGATCGCCTTTAAGCCAAAGCACACTTAGAAGGTATCTTTGCACAGCTAAGTCCTACGAGACTTGTTCCAATATTGTGTATTAACTACGAGCCGCTCGTATGGATAGAAACCCATACGCTTACATGGTAAAGCCGAAAAGACAACTACCCACTCGGGATAAAGCTTTTGGACAACTACCATGCTCCCACCTCCATCCTCCTGCGACCTCCTGCGACCGGAGCCAATACACGCCAAAGTACTAGGTCAAGAGAGGTCCCATATACTCTAGTGTGGTTAGCACGCCAAATGCTGGATAAAAATTCACTCACAAGATGTTCGGTCCTTAATTGACCCGGCACCTTTCGATCACACCCAAAAGATCACACCAATCTTACCATTGTGCGCGTCCAAATCATTTTTGTTTTCATTTTAGTTTTGCAATTTAAACAAAGCAAAATGTCAAACATAAAGTTGTAGTAAATTTTGTGTGATCAAGGTTACCGACTAAGTCGATAACCGCCCGATTCTACCGATAGCTAAGCATGTCTAAGCAAGTTGACCGGATCTACTAAGTGATAAGAGATCATCCAACACCTCTCGATCACGACAAATAACCTAGGCTCGGTAGTAGAGGTCAATATTTTGTCTCAGGATATGCGACTCTGGATTTAACTAATCAATTTAACACAAATTAAGCGATGCATACATACAGTGAAACAAAATATTAGACTTTAAAATACTTGGGATTATCATGATCAAACCGCTTGTTCGCCGCCGTTGCTCAAGTTGTTGCGGAGGGTCGTTCTCGGGTTGCCGCAAATATCGAATCCTAACGATTGAACAAAGCAATGAATAAGAACGAATAACACCGCAAAAATCAAATAATCAAACACAAACACCAATTTATACACAGAGGCTAGACTATCACAAAGAATGACAGAATCGCTACGAGAGACCCACTCACTTATTTATCAAAGCTAACCACAAAATCACTCTTCTTATATGATTTAAACATTGGACAAACTTTGATGGTGATTGTGTGCACATCTATTATTTAATCATCAAGTTAACACATCAAAACAAATAGCTACTCTAAAACAACCATTAACAGCTTGAGAGAACAGACTCGAAAGAAGCTATTGAAAACACTAACTAGTCAAGTATCCAACTATGAGATGCTAAACAAAGTTCTAAATAAGTTTGGGCTTTAATAAAATTCAGCTACTAACGCACCTAAGCAACATGCCAACATTTTGTAAGGTTAACACAATTCAGCATGCTATTACACCAAATCTTCTGACCGATAAATCAAAAGTACAGAGACAATAACTGATCGACTAACTATCCCTTATGATCAAACATGACAACAAGAGCTTAGAAACTTAAAGATACCAACTAAACGATTTCATGCTAACCACCACAACAAAGGAGACATCAAGTCTAATAAAACCTAATAGCAAGCATGATACCAATTTTCAGCCATCGACAAATGTAAAAAAACGACAACATAGAAACATACAGAGAACTAGAACTATAATACTTTCAAACTTCCAATCCCAACTTTTAATCAAGCATGAGAGTGAATCAAGAACATTCCTAATCATGATTAGAGACTAAAGAACTGGTTTTGAAGGAGTGGGCCCCACCGCCGATGCATGCAGAGGAACACAACGTAAGAAACGAGAGAGGATCGGGCTGCTCTGGACTCAAATCGCCGCGGCGAAGGAGTGGCGGCGCGGCCGTGCGACGGCCAAAATGGGTCGCCTGAGGTTCTTGAAGCTAAGGGTGGTCGCGGCAGCCGAGATGCACCGAGGTGGCGCGGCGACGAACACGCGCCGGCGATGGGGGTGACAAGGTGGCTGCACGGAGAGGTAGACAACAAGAATTAGCGCGCGCATGGGCATCGTGAGTTACCGGGAACTCACGGTGTGCTGGCGGCGACGGAGAGGCACCGGAGTGGCTCGGCGACGAGCCGCGGCGCAAGGCGATCAACGGTGACGGGGCACAGGGTGAGCGAGAGGGCGAGTGAGAGAGTGGAGAAGAAAGGTGGAGTCGGTGATGCTCACCAAGCAAGGAATCGAGTTGGGGCTCACGAGAGAAGACCCACGGCGGAAAGGGCGGTTTCGGCGGACTTGGAGAAGAAAGTCCACGCGCAGCTCCACGCACGATGAAACCCAAATTCCTTGAGGGGTTTACTTCCAGGATGTGGAACACGCCGTGGCGCGGTCCGCCGTGCTCGGAGATCACCGGAGCGGCGAGAACGCCGGAGCGTCGCGGCGCGCCACGGCTCTGGAGCTCGGTGGAGAAGAAAGGCAATGGAGACGAGAACGAGGTAGGAAAACCCTCGTGGGCTTTTGTAGGAGCAGGCGGAGGCAGCGAGGTGAGGCGGTGGGCGGTGAAAAGACCGGTGAGGCGAGGTGGCAGCGTGCATGCAGGCGGCGAGCCGCGAGCGCGCGACGGCGGTGCGCTACGGAGTTGGCGAAGTGGCGTGGCGAAATGACCGGCAGGATGGCCCACAAGTCAGCGAAAGAAACGGGCGGCGCGAGCCAGAGTTGGGTGCGGCGCAAACCAGTGGTTCGACTCGATCGGAAAGATGCTGACCGTTCGATCGCTAATGGACGGCTGAGATCAGTGTATGCATTCGGACGAGTCGGTTGCGCGCGACGTGGATCGTTCGATCTTCATCGGACGGTCACGATTGATTGACTCGGGCGGTGCGATTAGTTGATGCGACCGAGTCCATTAGTGCGGTCGGACTCGAGCCCAAGTGTGGTTCGGGCCGACAAGCGATGTTCGAGTTCGATTTAGAAGACAGAGAAGTTTTGGGAAATTTTAGAGATAGCTCCAGGGCTCCAAAAATTTCAGAAATTTTTATGGAAGCTAACTGGAATAGAGGACCACCTTGTGAAATTTTTCCAGGAGTTTTATGCACCAGATTTCTCCCCATAAAATTCACAAGCTGCTGCCTAAGGGTTTGACCAGATTTCTAAACTGGTTTGACTTGGGCATTTGAAATAGCAACTAAAATCTAAAAATTGTGAAATAATTCAGGAGGTAGATAGGATGATCAAGATGCTAGGAAAAATAATTTCAGAGGATGATCACAAGTTTAAAAGCTAAGAATTTGCTGACAACAATTTCCATTCACAAGAATTTAATTCTAGAAAATAGAAATTGCTAGGGAAAATTTGGAAATCTTCCAAATGATTTGATGAGACAACAAAAGTTTTTATTTCCCCTCAAAATTTTACATTTGAAATACAAACCCTAAATTAGGGCTGTTACAGCTTGCATGGTGTCAAAGTCCCGTCTGGTTACTACGCTAACATTAAGAAACTTGTTTCTATGCAAGATTTGAAATTAATTGGTATGAAGTCTCATGATTATCATGTGCTGATGACACAAATGCTTCCTGTTGCAATTAGGAGTATCTTGCCGAACAAGCTCCGAGTGGCAATCTTGAGGCTGTGTTATTTCTTCAACTCAATTACTCAGAAGGTCATCGATCCCCAAGGACTAGATGCTCTATAGGCCGAAGTGGTGACGACTCTATGTCATCTTGAGATGTATTTCCCTCCATTATTTTTCGATATCATGGTCCATCTCATTGTTCATCTTGTGAAAGAGATAAAGATATGCGGCCCTGTGTTCCTACGTCATATGTACCCGTTCGAGGGGTATATGGGAATTCTCAAGTCCTACGTACGGAATCGATCTCGACCGGAGGGCAGCATCATCGAAGGTTATGCAACCGAAGAGGTCATTGAGTTCTGCGTCGACTACATGGCTCAGGTGGAACCGATAGGTGTTCCTCTATCTCGTCATGAGGGAAGGCTAGATGGTATCGGGACCATCAGAAGGAAATCAATCACTCCCAATCTGGATACGTACGCTCAAGCCCATTTCACGGTCTTGCAACACATGACCCAAGTGTCCCCATACATCGACGAGCACAAAGACATGGTGCCAAATGTAATCGGACCGACCGGAGGTTTGGATCACGAGAGAGCAGAACCGTCGGTTCAACGAATGGTTAAAGGTGCGAATCACTAGGAGATCATCAAGTGATGATACGCTGCTATGGTTGGCAAAAGGGCAACAATTTACAATTGTCACATGGCAAGGATACGACATAAATGGGTACACATTTTATACGGTAGCTCAGGATAGGAAGAGCACAGTCCAGAATAGCGGTGTCCGCATAGATGCATTCAGTACCGATGGGCTGAGGAGCTCGTACTATGGGCAAATAGAGGGGATATGGGAGCTCGACTACGTGCTTTTCAAGATCCCCCTTTTTTTGGTGCCGTTCGGTCCATCTTCCACAGGTGAAGGTCGACAAGTATGGCGTCACTACCGTGGACCTCGATCGTGTCGGATACAAAGACGAACCATTCGTACTGGCTAACCAAGTTGTTCAAGTCTTCTATGTAACCGACCCAGCAAATAAGAAGCGCCACGTAGTTCTTCATGAAAAAAGAAGGATTATCGGAGTTGAGAATATAGTGGACGAGGAAGAATACAATCAATTTGACGAGTTGCCTCCTTTCGGAGACGGTATCAGGCTCGAGGAAGAACCCAGTGAGCAAGCTAGTTATATGCGCGTCGATCATCATGAAGGGCTATATTTTAATTAAGAATTTACTCCATTGTAATTAATTTATTCCATAACATCATGTGTTATGGACTTGTAATCTCTCGTAAGCATATTTTGATGTCAACGTGGAATTGTCATGTGTTAATGTACGTGATGTCAATGTGGACGTTCATTGTAATGTGAAGTATCAAAATTAGTTTCACTTGATTTGGAGTTGAGTTGAATTAGATATGAATTTTTGAAGTCCAATATGTTATGAGTTGAGTAAGAGCAAAACAGGTAGCCTCCTTATAAAAAGGCTATCACAGACGGTTCTATTAAAGAACCGTCTGTGATAGCCTTTTTATAAGGAGACGCACCGCTAGGGTTTTGCTCTTTACTCGTCACTTCCTCTCCCGCGCCCCTTAGGCTCTCGCGCGCTCTGTTGCCTCCTCTAGGGTTCGCCCGTTCACCTCCTCGGCCGTAAGCCCTGACGCCGTCGCCCCCGACATCGACGACGCTGTCGCCGCCTCGACGCGCAGCCTCCTCCCCGTGTCGGCCTCCTCCCTCTGCACCGGCCTCCTCCCGCGCCGTCCTCCTCCTCGTGTCGGCCTCCTCCCCTGCACCGGCCTCCTCCCCGCGCCGTCCTCCTCCCCGTGTCGGCCTCCTCCCCTGCACCGGCCTCCTCCCCCGCGCCTCCCTCCTCACCGCGTCGACTTCCTCCCATGCACCAGCCTCCTCCTTGCACCGTGAGTTCTTGTGCGACATCCTCTCTGTGAGTATTCCTATATTACGTTTGTGCATCATTTTGGCTTTCTGTTGTTAGGTTTAATATATAGATTTATTCCTTTTGGTTTAATATAAGGCTTATTGCTGAAATGATATTATGATTGTCTTGATATCATTACTCTGTTATGTTTTTCATAACAGAGTGCCTTCTGTTGTCCCGGTGGATATATTGACTTTGATAGTCTTTGATAATCTGTGAACTGAATCTAGTACTAAAGATATTGCAAATTGATCAGTGGGCTTTGTTGACATGCTCTATGATGAACCTTGTCTTATACTGAGATTGAATGTGATAGTTAGTTCATTCTTGAGCTCTATTGTATTACTTGCTACTGTCAATTTGATATACTGTTAATTGGTTACTTTTGGTTGAATGCTAGTTATTCTGATTCTTCTGGTTCGCTCTGTGATGAACTTTGTCTTATACTGAGATTGAATGTGATAGTTAAGATCATTTTCGGTGACAGTTGAGATCATTTGACAGTTAAGCAAAGTATTGTTTAGAGCTCATAGTTTGAATTTATCTTATCATATTCATTTAATGAAGAGTATAGACAATAGGATTGAGATGGCAAAGACTTGTTCTTTTGCAACTCTCCTTCTGAGGGCACAAACTATCATCAATCCTTCTTTATATAATTAATTTATTTACAACACAATTTTAGTTATTTATACATATAGCAAGTAAATTTTGAGCTCTACAATATTACTTGATTCTATTTTGTTTCTATGTTATTTCTTTGTCGATCCTGACACACTTGAGTGTACCTTTGCTTCATGCCAATCCTCCACGGCACGAAGCAAATGGTATATTCCAGTGTGTCGGGCTCGATGAAGTAGGCTCGGGCAAAGATGGGCTCGGGTTCTAGTTAAGCTCTATGCTAATTTCATATATATATTGCTTCGTGCATATATAGATAGCAAGTAAGCGACATGGCGTCCGCACCATCTTCGCCGCCGTCATCGACGTCGTCGAATGCGTCTAGATCTCCGAGGAAAGTGGTACGTATACGAGATGGCAGAGGAATATCGAAAATTCCTCCGGGCCTAATGACCGTCACGGAGGTCAATGCCAATGGGATCCCTGTGAGTCCCCAAAGCGTGGCGAGATTCGGACCATCTGCGGGATACTTGGAAGAACGGGTCCCCATCACCACACCGAGCCGGACAACGTGGTCGATGATCGAGACGCGAGTGTGGGGCGAGTTTTAAAATCGTTTACTTTCCCAGCCGCAGACCAGACGCGCGTGGAACGGTAGGCGTTGCTCTCGATGGGAAAGGCGTGGAGGACCTTCAAGAGCGTGCTTGTCACGAAGTACGTGAACACGGGTCGAACGCCCTTCACGGCGTATAAATTCTTGTCGCGGGATATATGGGACGCCTTTGTGCAAATGAAGACAACGACCGAATTTCTTGAGGAAAGTGTGATGCACAAGGCTCTTCAGACACTGAACACTCACCCCTACAAACTCGGCATCGCTAGGTACGCAGGTAAAACCGCGCAATGGGTGGCGGAAGATGAGAACGAAACAAGGCCATTTGCTGAGATCACAGACAAGCGCGCTCTCTCCTGGTTAAGAGCGAGGGCATCAGTCACGTCTTCGGGCAAAATCTCTTTCACAAACCCGGCAGACCGGGATGTGGCCAACCGTGTGGTAAATATGTCTTCGAACTACCTAGTTGTTAATAAGTCCATAACTTCATAATGTCTATAATAACATGATGACCTCTTGCAGCAAGAATTGAGTTCGCGTGTTAGAGGCTCCTTCCAAGCGATGGAGAATGATATACTATCTACGGCCCTGGGAAACAAGGAGCACCCGGGTCGCACGCGAGGCAAAGAGGTTAACGTATCTTGGAGGGATGGATTCCCAGACGACTACTGCACGTTTAGGAGCGGGAAGAGATCCAAGGCGAGTACGCGACACGTTGTTGGAACATGTGCTTACTACAAAATTTGAAGTAAGAGAACGGGTGCTTACTGCAAAATTTGAAGAAAAGATAGCAAGATTGCAGGACCAAGTGAATCAACTCCTACTCCTCAACCAGTCGCAAGCCGCCCCCGTTGTTTTGGGAGCCAGTCCTCCTCAACATCGGAGTAGCGCCGTGTCCACGCAAAATTATGAACATGATGACGTCCAATTACCTATCGACGACATCAAGGTAATGTACATCTTTGGAATGCTCCAAAGATAGACCTATAGGACGCCTTAGCTAATTACGTATCGTTTTGTAGGAGCCGACGCACTGCACGCTCCAAGTGAGGATGTTTGGGATGTCTATTGAGGCTGGGCGGGGGGTGGCGTATCCATGCAAGGAAGGGATAGTGCAGCACGGTGCCCAGGTGGTACAGGGTTACGCCAGGGTCCAGGTGGATATGGTACATAACAATTTTAGGGCCGTCCTGCTGGAGATTCGCCCGAACGACGACATCAGAACACTAGGGGATGCCATGTACAGTTTTATCTAGTGGCCCAAGAAGGACATCGCCCTGGACCCTGCAGTGCCGCCTCAACCTTTGATGACTCCACCCCAACCATCTCGACACGACCATGCCTCTCCAACAGGACCCTCCATGACTGCACCTCAACCTTCGCTTCAGAAGCCCGCCTCATCGGTTCCCATGGAGAAGACACCGAAGGAACAAAAAAAGCATGCCGCCGTATCGGTTCCTGGGTCATCTCACAGGAAGACGCGTAGTGGGCAAGTCGTTCAGGACAAATCGAATTCGAAGAACATTAAGGCGCTTCCGCCTCCTAACCCTAAGAAATACTCTTTCGGAAGTCCGTTGGTGACCACCACAGTATTAGCCTACGCTGGATTAGGTTGTCAGAGTTTGCATAGCTGGTACTTGCACAAGACCAAAGAGAAAGGGTGCGCTGATGGAATCACCGTCAGATACACGGAGGAGTATTTCCTCCACGAGCCGGCCCCCTTCGTCGTGGGCTTCGACGACTTATTCGACCTATTCAACCTCAAAGCCCTCGATGCCTCACTTCTACGATGCTGGACACTGTAAGTGTGTACAATCAAGTTCTACATTCACGTAATACCGATTAATATAACAACTCATTGCTTATGTATAGATACATGATTAAAAATGCCCGGCGATTGAAAGAACCGGTGGGTTTCTCGACCACACATGGTCTCTGAGCAAACCATCTTGGCAGCGCATCCTCGTCGAGAAATACATAACGACATGATTGTTTGCTCAAAACGACAAGGACTACATAATGGTGCCCTACAACCAGAAGTAAGTGCTTCACTACTTGCTATACAAATTTCATTTGTACTTTATACGCAGCACGAACTTAGGTTTAATGACTATAGCGATATACATGAGTAGGCACCACTGGATCCTTTTAGTCATTATACCAAAGAGGAACCAGGTAGTATACCTTGATTCCCTAGTAAAAAAAGCCACGACTTCACCCTTGTGCAAGGAGTACTCGACAGGTGTGCTCATTTCCTCCATACATAACTCTATTGTAGTCTTCCTTCGTTTGAAATGGCCGAGGTTAACTTTTTGGAAACATGTAGGTCGTTCATCTCCTATGTTGTCGATGGAGGGCTATACAAGGGAACGAACGCCACACTTAATCACAGGACGCGATTTCCGGTACGTGCTACAACACAATAATCCTATATCATACTTCGTAATAATGCGTCCCGAACTGACTATACCTATATATGTAATTCTATTTTTGCAGTGCTGCCAGCAAAAAGCAGAAGAATGTGCATTCTACGTTTGCCATCATATGCAGAAAATCTTGAGTGCTAAGTTGAAGGATCCCGAGGTTGGTCAATCTCGCAATAATTATTTTCTAATTATAAATTTAAATATATATACTTACTACTTTACTCTTGCTAGCTACAGGGCTTGAATATAGATTTAGATTCACTCGTTCAGAGAGAGATCTCGGATGTTCGAGGGAGGCTCTGCACCTTCATCATGACAGATACCATTGATGCTGACGGAGAGTTTCACTACTCCATCAACACCGTTGAACGACCTTGAAACAATTGATTCATTAATTGTAATTCACTTTGAATAGTTGTAATTCAATTGTAACTCTAGCAACAATATTTGATACATATTCGTTTGTAATTGATTTTGAGTTATAAATGATCACTTTGAGTTGTCAACGATTGATTCATCTGTGATGTATCTATTTTCTACCTGCTTGTTTTCAGAGGGCATGGCTAGCAATTCCTTAGGCTAGCCGAAAATAAAAAAAAATAGTTAGGCTGATAGAACTATCACAGACAGTTTGATTGTTAAACCGTCTGTGATATCCACATATTACAGACGGTTCTAATATGAACCGCTCGTGACATCACGACGGTTCATATTAGAACCGCTGCGCGATATGTGAATATCACGCAGACGGTTGGTAACTAGAACCGCTCGTGTTGTGACTTATCACGAGCGATTATCACAGCAGTTTTTAACAAATGCGTGATAACCGCCAGTTATCACAGACGTACAAAAACACAGATGGTTTCGAACCGTCTGTGATGACGGTTCCGAACTGTCTGTGATGACGTTTTCTGTAGTAGTGACGTGACAAAATAACACTGTTACGTGCCATGATAAGTCCCTAAAATAGCACTTTTTGTCACGTCACTAGTTGTGGTGTTACTAAACAACACTATCACGCCACTGGTGGTGGCGTGACAAGAGATTGCCCAGATACGGACTGGCGTGACAATGTCATTTTATTACGCTATGGGTGGTGGCGTGACCAAATGAGTCGAAATTGGAAATAAAGTGCGCGAGGGTTAACTTTAAAATAAAATTTTAAAAATGGTTAATTAATATAAAAAATTCAAAGATATTGCATAATAATAACCAAAGCATAAATATACCTTACGGCTTTTGACTTGCAGAATGGTCGATCAGGACAAATATCTTTAAAGAATTAGCAGTGAAAGCAGAATAAAAGTACACCACATGGGACTCTCACGATATACCCATAGGTAATCGACTAGGGCTCGCAACCTAGTTCTTGGCCTTCTTGATCTTCAGTATTGACCGATGCTCATAATTGTCCCTGTAGCCTTATTTTATGCTTACTGAATAATAATATAACGAGCCAACATGAGTACACAACCGTACTCGCGAGCCAACACACAGAATGCAGCTATATAATATGCAATGCTAATCAAAGGAATGCTTGTGGTTCTTTTGTTTGCATAAAGCCACTTATTAAAATAAATTATGTAGTAGCAAATCCTGAGAATAACATTTTTAGCTAACACAGGTTTGGATGAAATCCATTTTTTTTTGTATAACAGTAGCAAATGTTCCATCTACCTCTAGTGGAGTACAATACCCAAAGGTTCAATCCATTCTCATGTAGATATCAGTTCCATTCACCTCATGCTATATGATTTTGCAGGGCTATATCCATCCAATGATCCCAAGGCTGCAATCACCTGGCAATTCCGGCTGGCCTACACCTGAAATTTCGGGCTGAATGCCTCTAGCGACTCTCTGGCTACACCACCCGGCGAAATTGAGGCTTCACCCTTGGCAAAACTTAGGTCATAATCCCTTGACTCACAGGCGGGACCACCCTCGAATCCCAGGCGACCAACCCTCGAATCCCGCGGCTGCCCACCCTTGAGCCCCAGGGTGCATCCCCTCTCCAATTCCTAGGTTGTACTCGTCCGTGAATCCCGAGCCGCATCCACCTTGCAAATCTCGCGACTACATGCACCCAATACTTTCCAATGGCTCCAACCAAGACAATTCAAATCCTTGGGTTCCAACCCAACTTTGCATCCTATCCACAAATTGTTTTGTAAAACTTAAAATCCAATGAACATACCAGCCAACCACCAATCTCGATTGCCCCATTCCAGTTTTCATGTATTGAATAATATCGGGGTAAATCATTGCCCACATATCGATGTATCTGAGTAAGGCTAAGTATGACACTTAGATACAGACTTATCAACTAGTATGTATACCATTAGTTCTAGGGTGACAACGGATAGTGTTCAAGTTCAAGGATGGGAATGTTATATTCAAGTATCATTAAGGTATTAACTATGAGTTAGACCAACATAGTTTTATAAATCATAGCAATGCAATTTCATAATTTAAAATAATATAATTGCATTTTAAACTTAGGAGCAAAATGATCAAAGTGTTGACTCACCTTGCTCATTGTTCTGATAATCATCTTGCTTAATTTTCTGATAATCATCCTGCTTAATGTTCTGATAATCTTGGTCTTATTCTTGTTCTGTCTCGGACTGCATCTCTATTGTGGCTTCAAGTTCTAACTATGTAGAATATGATTGAATCCAAGAACGTCTGAAAGCAACCAAATGGAATTCAATAAATTCAAAGACATTCAAACCAAATGAAACACTTCAAATGAAAGCAAACATTGCTAGAAGCACCTCGATAGAATAAAACATTCCTAGTGAAACTAAACCTACTTAGTGGAGTTGATGAAGGAAATACTTCAAACTAAAGTAGATAAATTCAAGCTCTACTTGTTTGGTCTAGTGGTGGGGTTTTGGGTTGACAGTCATACTTAGGGTTAGGTAACCGTTTGATCCGAAGTGAGGGCGAGAGGGATCAAGCTCTCGAATAGTCCGCTGGTGGAGAAAGTTATGAATCCAATGGAGAGAGAGAATATTCATAGGAATATTTCGCATCGGTTACCTAGATAGGGGAGATCACCCGGTTAGGTATCCTACGTAGGACTCTCTGATCCACTTTCGGATCACGAAGGGTTCTACTACTGGGAACGGATGACGATGGATGATGGCTGGAGTCTATATGATGTCGATTGGTGGTTGGACTGCTATCATTTACTTGGGAACGTATCATCGCTATCCTTACACGGCGCCTAGCTGATCTAATGGTTTTTTAGTTATTACTTCCTATTTACCAAGGAAGTTTCATGATAGTCTGGTGAGACCTATGTGTAGGTGCGATGATTCGCTCTGGGTAGACACAAGTCTCACCGATACACGGGGTCTAGCTCACTTAATGACTTCTTTTATTACTTCATATTTATCAAAGAAGTTCCATGAGCTCTAGCTGGAACTTCCAAACATTGGCTAGACATCAGCCTTACACTTTTAGTGGTGTCTATGGGTTTGGGTTCATCGTTGCCACGATCTTTAGCTAGCTTCATTACTTACGTGGCTTGACATACGCTAAAGTAAACCTACCATATTAGGTTGATCCTTAACTACAACACGCGCTAAGGATTACTATACTAAGATTAACCGTAGACATGATGTTGTTAGATTATAGTATACAACCTTATGTTCATTTGGGTACTTCTAGACATATGGCTATAGGTTAATGGTACCTGATTATTATCTAACTGCTCTACTAAATCCAATTAACTATCTAATTAAATTATTATCTCTATTATTACAACAATGGTCTAGGGCTTACTGGTCATTTGAGTCCGGTCACTACTACAGAAAAAGTCTTCACAGATAGTTCAAAAATGTCATCACAGACGGTTTCATGTGCCGTCTGAGTTTATGGGTCAGTAATGACATGAGGTCATCACAGATGGTTTTTGAACCGTTTGTAAAAAAAATCTATCACAGACGGTTCTGAACAAGATCCATCTGTGATAATTACTTATCATAGACGATTCTTGTTCAGAACCATCTGTGATAGTTTTTTCTATTGCAAAAAATCGGATTTTGAGCCAAACCAATCAATTGCTGGACAGTAGTTTTCATATGCAACCTTTAGCAAGACAACTAAAATCCATTAAAATTCTGATGGCAAACATATTATAGGAAAGGGAAACCAAAAGGTTTCACAACGTCCCCTCTAAATGGGCAAAGAATAATAAAGTTACAAAGTTAAACTAGCTAGAAACCATATGTGCCTCTAAGCTCTTGAAGAACTCATCGGCTTCTTGGATTGGTCTTGTGAGCTCCTCCCTGTACCTCACAAGCATATCACAAGTTGTTCTTGCATATCGCCTGAGTTCAACTCAAGCTCGTCAGCAAGAAGAGACGATTGAAAAGCTCCGATGGTGCTTCGACCTTAGGTAACACAAAATTAAGATCATTTTTTTACAACAAACCACCAACAAATTGTGTATGTTTTGGGGATGTACACGTACCTTCCAGTAATCTAGCTACCTCCTGTGGCAGACAAGGAGCTTCTCCGCATCCCTCCTCCTCCTCCTCGTCGTTGGCTATGTCTCCTTGCTGAACCGCGATGGGGAATCGAGGGTGGTCGCCGGAGCTCGGTGTGGGGAGGGGAGAGACTGATGGAAGATAAGGCTGGGGTGGCTATAATATATAAGGACAACACCAAAACATTTTCCTCCCACGCACGTGTTCAAAAATTTTCGCCCTCCCGTGTTACGAAACACAGACGATTTCATACAAAAACCGTCCGTGATGACCGAATCATAGACGGTTTCATATAAAAATCCGTCTGTGATGACCGTAATACTTCACAGATGATTTCATATTTTACCATGGCAAGCCATGGTAAGATTAGAGTGTTAGTGGTTTCAAGCTATGGTAAAATAACAGAGTTAGTGATTTCAAGCTATGGTAAAATCAAAGAAACTTATCAGAGATGGTTTTTAATACAAACCATTTGTGATGAGGACGAAAAGTCACAGACGGTTCGTGTTGAAAACCGTCTGTGAAGTATCACAGATGGTTCTTGTTCAAAACTGTCTATGATACTTCACAGACGGTTTTCAACACAACCGTTGTGATATTACTTCTTCACAAACGGTTTTTAGCATAGCCAGTAACACAGACGGTCGCTAAAACAAACCGTCTGTGATTGTATCTAATACAAATCATTTTGGTCAGCCGTCTGTGATGAGGCATCCAGTATTAGCCTTTTTTTGTAGTAGTGGGTGTGTATGTATACGCCTAAACATGTCTATATCACCTTAGGTTGTAACTCCATGAGTTGATCATTGTAGTTTTATTCTTTAGTTAGTTTACTTACTACGCAATTTCTTGTTAAAGGGTTGACCCATCGCTTGTTTGAACCATCGACAGGGTTAACAATTTTAACCTAAGTTACAAGTGAAGAATTCAGCTAAATGTGTTATCTTAACTAAACGCTAACTGACATTGATCGCCGATCACTTGAAATTGTGTTTTACTTGTTAATGGTTTGTACATACTCGAATCCTCCATCCTACTATTCACTAATATATTCAGTTAAAAATGTATATGGTAATTGAATCCTTCCTAAATAATCTATCCTCATCCTTTCAATTACTTATGTTATCTTTATGAGATTATTCGCTAATTATCTTAAGTAGAACGTCAGTACTGGATCCCCGGCCTAGGGATGTGTGCCAATGAGATCACTATACCGAGAATGCTATTCATAGCTACATTTTGTTCTTTCAATCTCACTGCCATAGAAAAACTAATTGACATTTCATTATCTAAACTAATCACCTAAAACTAAGCACTAATTAACTAAACAAAATATAAGTGTAATTTGATCTGCATGTTAATTAGTAACCCTACCAATTAGATTTAACTAATCAACTAACTGGGACGGGCCCTACTGTTATATACATATACAGAGAGAGAGGGAGGGAGTCACAAAGAGATAGCAACAGGAGTGGTACCACCTGTTACAACTCAAAGTAGAGGAGGCGGGTAGGGAGCGGTGGCGGGGGCGGCACCAACGGAGGAGGCGATGGCGACGGCCAGGGTTAGGTAAAATGGAACCGTGGAGGGTCCACAGTCTCGTCGGTGGTGGTGGCGCTGCCGGGGGTGGTTGATGGTAGTCGGGCGGTGGTGCACGGTGGTCGGGCATGGAGAGGACACAGGGTGGTGGCGTTAAGGGGAAGAAGGAAGCAAAGGCAGTGCGCACGAGCGGGAGGGTAGTGAGAGGAACTCACCAGCGTAGACCGTGCGGGTAGAGGGGCACAGACTCAGGCCGACGGTGGGAGCCTCTTGTGGTGCGGCGACTTCGATGTGGGGGCGGTGGTCGGGTGGTGGAGAGCGCATACCAAAGGTTGGGGAAGGACGAGGGAGCCGACGCGATGCTTCGGCGCAAGGAATCAAGCTGGAACTCCATGGATGGGGCATGGCAGCGCCGGCGCCGACTTTTGGACGGATTCAGGGGAGATGCCGGCGGCCCAAGCTCCTGTGGGTCAAATACAAAATTGGGTGAGGGCTTTGGTGCAGGATGTTCGGGAACACGCCGTGACGTGCGTAGTTTTGGACGGAACTCATCAGAACGGCCCGCGCGGCGAGGGTGGCTTCAGCAGCCGAAAACAGGGGCACTGCGCCTTGAGGAAGAAGATGTTACCTGCGCTGGACCCATGGGTAAAGAGGGGTATGAGGGGAGCTAGAGGTGGGGTCATCCGAGACAAAGATGGTGACCAAGATGGGGTGGCTAGAGTTTCGTCGGAGTGGTGGCACAAGGCAATTAGGGTGCGGTGGCCAAACAAAGGGGGTTGGCTCTCTGAGCTTTGTCGCTATGGGAAGGGAGATGATGGAGGGGAGAGGCTAGGGCGCCTACTAAGTAGATGCGGGGACGTTTGAGCGAGGATGGTGTTGACACGCCACATGACTATAGTGGTGGCGATGCTACGGGGGAGGACAACACATATGGGACCCAAGCGTGGTGCGCGTGACGGGAGTTGGTTGCCAATGGTCACGACGGTGTGGCGGCGTGGATGATGTGGAGAACAATGGCAAGGCATCCTCTGTGGCATGCGGCATGTGTATAGTGAGGCGGGGCTCCATTTTGACGTGGGAGCGAGGCAACGGGCCGAGTAGGGTGACCGTGAAGGCGTTGCTGCTGGCGGGAGGTGACGGCACCACGCACGACGGTAGGGTGCCAGGGCCTGTTGTCCGGCGATAAGGGAAACAAAGGGAGAAAAGGGGGGCGGCTGGAGTAGGGTTGCGGCGAGTGTGATAGATTGCACAGGGCAGCGGCGTAGCGCACGTGCTGGTGCATGATGCTACCAGCGCGCAGGAGCAGGGCGACGTGACATGCGACACAGAGGGAGGCACGCGGCTAGGGCTAGTGGAGGAAGAAAAGTAGAAGTCAGGCTGGGCCAAGTGGCTTTAGGCCTAGACCGCACTTTTGAGGTTCAGATTTCAAGTAATAGCCAAGAGATTCGAACAACGATGAAGTGCAACAATTTTTTTTAAAAAAATCCCTCATTTTTAAATAGTTTCAAATGTTCAGAATTTTTGGGATGTTACAGAAACCCTCTGTATATTCTGAACTAGTCCCATGATCAGTAACTAGCTCACATAGTAAAACATCGATGAAATACTATCTATTCAACGATTTAACTAAAAGGGTAGCAAAGTAGCAATAAATAGTAATAACTGAACCTTATGGTCAACATTTACTTAACTTGCTACTTAGAGCTTAAGAAACAAATAAAACTCTTGTAGCGGAAAAGAAGCTTGTGGTGGATATTCGACATAACCATAGGCAATCGAGTAAGGAACGCATCCTAGTTCGCAAAGTCTTCAAAAAAAACTCCTCGTAGGACTCTTGAGTAATTTGACCTTCTTCAACTAAGCAACAATATTTACAGTCGTGAGTACATAAAGTACTCAGCAAGTCATAGGGAACAGTATGCAATTAATATTCATACAAGGCTTGATCAAATGAATAGCCATATAGTTCTTTTATAGAAACCAAGTATTGAAGATAAATACAATAAGTAGATTATAAAACGTAATTGAAAAGATAATAAATAAATAAGTATGTAAACAATTGGTTTTGAAACAATCAGTGAATCTCCCATCCACTTCCCAACCAAACCGCCAAGTGAACATCCCATCCACCGAGCGAACATCACATTCACCAAGTGAACATCCCATTCACCTTCCAGTCAATTTTATAAAAACTCTATACCTCTCGTGAAATCCCTATGCATTGTCTATAACCGGGGATACGACTGTTTAAACAGTTTCACACTCTGCGAGAAGTTATACAGCTTGACCTACAAGAGATAAATAAACTTATAATGTCCATTCACACACTTTCATAGATGCACGACTAAGTGATTATCACAAGGCCTACACCAGGCTGTGCCTCAACCTAGTTCTGCCCGCTAAGGCTTCAACACTGAATGTCATCGCAACCAGAAAAGCCTTCCCTGTTGCACCATTGTGAGTATAGGTCCATCCCGTAACTCACACCACCACAATAAAACCGAAATTGAGACATTGCAAATTAATCAGCCAGGTCTATCCCATACTGGATATGTGGTTGTACGATATGGCTTAATTCAATGGCACACAAGATTAAGTCCTTGACAAGTACTCTGGCAAGATCACCTCATCCCAATGTTCAAACAACACCCTCTTTACTGCACGATCACTCGCTTGAGCGAAAACCATTTTATTTAACCAAACCAATGACAATATCTACCATGGCACAAAATTTTATAACAGTGGTATCGCACCACAACTTGTACAACATTAGCATCGCACCACAGTTGCACAACAGTGGTATCGCACCACAGTTCCATATATCATTAAATCAAATTAACATTATTGATCATGTGACATGAGCCAATCGTATAACTAAGCATCTCTAAAACAACCCATTTTGGTGATACAAATATATCCAACTAGTAATGACCATCCTATGGTAACAAAGGATTTATGGCATTCAAATAATTAATGGTGTCATAATGACAAATGGGTGATTAACTACTCCCAAAAGCAATAGATATAAAGGTAGCATACAATTTGATATAAAACAATATATTTTTAAAAACATAGGTTTAATATGATTAAAGGATTATGACTTGCCTTTGCTTTGCTCAGTTACCACACTTTGGTCTTCAAATCTTGCTCCTGCTCCTTGAAAAAGGTCATCTAAACGAGAGAGACAACGAATGAAACACAAATAAATCCAAAAGAAAATTTAAATAAAATAAAAAACAACAAAAACAACTCTAAAAGAAACAACTCAATTTTAGACAAATTTAGGAACTTGAACGGACAGAATCAAAGTTTGAACGAAGGAGAATGAGCTCTTGGAAGATTTAAATCTAAGAAAAAGAGAGAGAAAACACTATTTTGCGATTTTAGAATTTTCTTTGTAAATAAAATTCTATATTACCGTGTCAGCATGACGTCGGCAAGGAAAAAGGATTTAGGACAGAATTAAATTTCTAAAGGAAAATAAATTCAATCAGTAACCGGTGGGCCCATTGTCTATAGACCAAGTTGACGGAAGAAGGGTTATGGCGCACGGTGTACTGTGTTCACGGAATAGGAACTAACAAGTGGGATCCACATGTTGATGACACGGTCCATGGTGAACTTCACATAGACTTGAGTCTAGGGTTTGGCTCGGGATGACACGCAAGCAACTTGTGGCGGCCACGTAGTGGACATGCAGGAGCTAGGGCAAAGGTGGCTGCTGACTGGGACGACACTCATGCTACAGTGAATGGTGGTGACGAGGATTAAAACCACTATGTATTAGCTTTAATACATAAAAAGACCATACGTCTTCATGGTCATAACCCCTGAGGTTCACGACCTCACTGGTCGTAGGGATTCCAGAGGCTACACAATGGGTACCCTAGTCGGACAAGGTCCTATGCCTAGCCTCCGACCAGGGAACTGTTCGTAAAAGGTATGAACTGATATTTGAAACTGATTCCAGGTATATTCTCTACCGTGTGATGAATGGAACACGTGCGTATATTCCATACCACAAGACGTTTCTTATCCTGAGACACTGATGAACAACCACCATACGGTTAAGTATCTCACAAGTATACAACCGCTGAACGGTTGATACTCTATCAACCGTCATCTCGCTCCGACCAGTCGCGATGCTTCACAACAGACGTCTTCTCCAGAAGTAACTGCCACCTCTTCAAGAGCTATTTAAAGATGAAACATGGACGGAGCAAGGGATCAAGTCTCATCGGATTGAAGCGTAGACATTAACATCAGATTCATGTTTTAAGCCCGATATGGTAGCATAGCAAGCATTATTCTCAGTGTACAACAGGATTAGTCCACCACTTAGTCATAAGGCATCCTCTGTAAAATCCAGTTTATATTAATAAAAGAGTAGTCCCATTCTCTCCCCAGGAATTTTGCGTTATTCTCTCCTATTCATTTCGTAAGATCGACGTCTTGATCGTCGACAGGTGGCGACACTAGGATCGAGGGACGATGGTTAGTGATGACGCTACACAGGGGGCTTGGAGTGGCGCAAAAGAACGAGGGCACGAAGGCGGACTCACCGGGTCTTGCGTCGGGACCAAAGGACGACAGAGGTGATTGATGGTGAGAGAAGAGCAGCAACGAAACTACAATATTCGATGACAACGGGACTCTGACGGTGTTCTGACAAAATGGAGGGAAGGATGGCGTAGATCCGGACGATGCGATCCCGACGACGATGATGAAGAAGGCTGGGGCTCACGGGTGATGGCCTGAGACTTGAAGCTCCGCTCTCGATGACTTCGAGGTGACTCCCAAGGTGGCGGCTAAGGCTTCGAGGTGTGGGGCAGCGCTGGATGCAGAAAATGAGGGGGCAGCGGGGTTTTAAAGGCACCGAGGAGTTTGGAACGGACATGGCGGTGAAGCAGGGTTGGAGATGGAAATGGGCGGGATGCGACTGACAAGCGGGACCCACATAACAGCGACAACGGGTGCGAGTGTGGACGCGGACACGACACATGGCAGCGGCGGAGCGGGGTGGGCGGGCGAGGCGGGTGAACTGGGTCGCTCGCGCAAAAATGGGTAGGGCGAGCGCAGGAAGGAATGGGTTGGCAGAGAGATTTGGCCCGAAAGAATTTCGAAAATTCAAAGGATTTCAGAATTTTCGAAAGGATTTAAATAAAATCGAGCTCAACGATATACCATATAAACTTAAAAAATTCCATAAAATACTATGGAACTCAAGGAACCCAAATATAATAGTTTTGATTCCATTGAAGTTTAGATTATTCACATTAAATAGTTTTAATTTCTAAAAATTCAAATTAAGCTTTAAATTAACTAAGAAAATTCAAATGGTTACTTTGATTTTAAAGACTACAAAAGAACTCAAAATTTGGGATGTTGATTGTGTATAGGAAAATTGGCTACGCGACACTCTAATTTTGGGCCATTTGTCGTGACATCCCCAAAATTTCACCACAAGATTTTTTCCAGGTTTTCAAATGTTTTAAGCATCAAATAATCCACAAAACTTTTTGCATTTAATAAAATTGGCCTCATATTCTTTTCGAACTACATGCATTTTATTGAGCTTAAAATCAATTTTCAGCCAACTGAAAAACCTTTTTATCTCTTTATTGAAAACTTCCCTTTTTTAAAACTCCCTATGTTTGTCGCTTTCCCTTTCCTTTATATTTTGGACCGAGTCCTTACCTATTTTGTACTAGACAAACTATGTTCTAGTGTTGCTACCTTAATGCTTTCGGTGACCCTGGCACCCTGGCACCACTTCGTTCTTTCGGAATTCTTGTTTTTGCATTAAATTCATATTGTTGTCAACTCATGTTCAAAAGCATAGCATGCTGATGTTTTACTGGATTTACTTGGTTGCATTCGGTGAGGGCGAGGTGGGGCTAGCGGGATGTTACATTCCCGAATGCAGTATCAGGTGGCGAGACTTAGGATGACGGTGAATAGTATGACAAAAGGAATAGGAGGCCCGACAACAGATATCCAAAAGGTGATTGGGTGCGCTGAGTTGGAGCCGCCTAGGTTGCGTGTGTAGGAGGCCCACCTGCCAGGCTGTGTGTTGGCAAGGGGATTAAAGTAGTAGAAGCTGTTGGCTGTAAGGGATCATCGAAGAAAACACTAAAGGACAGAACTTCTCTCCTATCCCTATCTAGTTCTTTCCACTGACTCCTTTTCCTTCCGAAAACCTCTTGTGTGATTGATACTATTGGAGATCTACTAAGAGGATTGTAACATTTGGTATCAGAGCCGGGTTACGAGACCCTGGAGATCCCACGCTATCAAACCCGGGTGAAGATTCGATATGAGAAGATGGATCAATAAATGGCGGAGTTAACAAAGGCGATCCGTGCTTAGAGCGATATGCTCCAAAAGCTTCAAGCGCAGAACGAAGCGATTTTGGCCTCGATGGAGGAAATCAAACCAACGGTGCTGGAATTGCAGAAGTGGAAACCGAAGATGGAGCAAGTGGTGGAAGGGTTGTGAATGGAGGTTGGCGAATTAAGGATGCAAGTGGTGCAGATATCCCGCAACCCCATCCTTACTGTTCAATCGGGGGATCTGCCTCCTATCCTGCCTACCCTGGAGATCAAGCCGGAGTCCATGCTTGTATGGGACTCGGTGTTTTCTGGAAAAGGGGAACCGTGACGCACTGGAGATCAAGGTGTTGGGCTATTTGGTCGACACGATGAGCACAAACACCGAGGAAGGACTAGTGGGTAAAAATTTTCTCTCATCCTACTTTCGGACAATGGTATGCATGATCATTCTGATTCTACTCCTTATCTACATGATTCTGTTGTATTTTCTGGACGACCACCAGGACCCCATTACCATCATCCATCACTCCCTAGATTGGATTTTCCTCAATTTGATGAAGGGAACAAAAGACATGGCAACTCAAATGTCGGGACCCCGAGACCCACTATGCAAACCGAACTAGTCTCATGATCAGTGGCTAGCTCACACAGTCTCAACAAAGATGAAATCATATCCATACAACTAGCCAAAGAAGAAGTAGGCAAATTAATATTACTATTAGCAAAAGACCTTATGGTCAGAGTTGTTACAGAATTGCCACGTAGGGCTCAACACCAAGAGGTTACAAGCAGCAGAGAACAAAACATATATGGAAGCCATCCGACATGCCCACAGGCAATCGAGTGGAGAACATGACCTAGCTCGCAAGGTCTTCGAAGTACTCCTCTTCGTAGAACTCTGAGTTCCTGGTTCACCCTCCTTTGTTGATCAAACAGGAGGCATAAAGCTGTGAGTACTTTGAATGTACTCAGCAAGCTGTGGGGAAGTGTATGCAAATAATATTCATGCAGGGCTTGACAAGAATAGCTTTATGGTTAATTTGCAGAAAGCAGTATTGGCTAGAAATACAATAAGTAGATTGCAAAGCACACAAGTTGAAAGATTAATACATAAGTAAATAAGTTCTTTAAAACAGTTTGTGAACACCCTGTTCACTTCCCAGACCACTCCCACGACCACTCGTGAATGCCCACGACCACCTTTTTGAGAAAAACTACCTCTTGTGTGAAATCATCAAGCATTGTCCATAACTAAGGACAAGACTATTCAAATAGTTTTACACTCTACAGAAGTTGTACAACTTTACCCACATAACACGACTTCTTTAGTTGATTAGGCATCCGTCGATACCACCACTCACTACCTTAGGTGAGCAGTCTAGAGAACATGTCAAGGCCTTTACAAAGCTCTGTTTTGACTCGGTTTTGCTCGCTAAGGATTCGCCTTCCTGGCCCCCTCTTGCAGCATTCTCAACCAAAATAGAACCAACTCAAAGTATTGCTAATTAGTTAGCCCAGTCCACCCCATAAATGAACTTGTAGTTGCACGGTAAGGCCCGGATCAATGGCGCACAAAGTTAAGTCCTTAGTGATTGCTCAGGCGAGACTACCTCAACCCATGTGCCTCGCGCACCTAAGTGCCTCTCGCACCCACCTTTGCCAACGACCACTCATCCAAGTATAAATCATTTTTGTTCAACCCGACCAAATAACAACCCTTGCCATGACACAATAAATTTTAATAACAGTGGCATCACACCACAATTGGCACAACGTGATCTCACACCACAGTTGTGCAACAGTGGTATCACACCATGATTCCATATATCATTAAGTCAAGTTTATCAATCTTTGAGTATGATCAAGAATCCTTCGGATAACTAAAGTATGTCTAAGTATAGTACGCACCCATGTTGGTATTACAATAATGTCCAACTAAGATTACCCATCCTATAGTGTCCAAGGGTACATGTCAATATGTCGTTTGCAATTTATCAAGGAGGCATACTGTGAGTAGGTATTTAACTAGTTCCCAAACCAGTTTTATACAACTAGCCATGCATGTTGCTATGAAACAATACACTTTTATAAAATGGGTTCAATATGATCAAAGGTCCACGACTTGCCTTCGTTGAAGAGTTGGAATTCTTCGGTCGAGGTCATCGGGTCCACGAATTCCTCATAGCAGCCGGATTATACACGTGCGAAAAGAACCAAATAAATAAAATAACTCTAAATAAAATCCCAAAAAGAACCAAACCAACACTAACAGCAAGAGGAGGAATCTAGAGGAAATTGGAAATTAGAATCACTCGAATCGGAGTTTGAATGGAGGAGAACATGCTCTCAGAAGGAGGTCCAACAAGTCAGAAGGAAGGAGGTCCAACAGGTCGGAAGGAGAAAAGATTCGACTACTCGATGTGGTTGAAAGAAGAACGAATGGTACAAGAAGGATAAGACTACTCAACGTGATCGTAAGGAAGGACACGACTACTCATCGTGGTCGTAAGGAAAGAAGGAATCGACTGAGAGGGTGGTCTAAACTGAGAGGATGGACAGAGCACGGGAAACTCACTAGGATAGAGAGAGAGAGGCGGGAGGAGGTTGAAGACGACGTGGAAACTCACGGTCAACGGTGAAGGAGGACGGCGATGAAGGGGGCCAGCCAGGATTGGAGGAGAAGCGGAAAAGTGGTGGCTCCTGCGAAACACATTTGAACCAGAGTGAGGGGACTTCTTCAAGGAACTCTGGAACACAAATGATGTGGTTAAAAGAGGGGCTGCACTGGCGCGGCGAAGACCGAGAGGAGGTGTGCGGTGGCTTGAACTTGGAGCTCGGGGCTTCGGGTAAACCACTGCAACAAGAGCGAGAAAGGGAGAGAGAGGAAGAGTTGAGGGGAAAGCAAGAGGGCTCCCTGACGCTTTATTTCAAGAGGAAGGAGAAGGACCGGGCAACAAGATGGAGCGGCAGGATTCGCAGAGCTATGGCATGGGCGAAGGGAGTGGGTGGTGGTAGGGCATGGGAGGAGAAAGAATAGAGGGGGTTCAACAGGCGGGGGCACACGAGCGGAGCACAGGGCTGGCAGGCCAGGCGGTGGCGTGCGCAAGAAAGAGGGAGGCACGGCGTGCATACAGCTGACAGGACAAGGTGAAAGCGGTGCGGCTCAGAGGGCTCACGCGGGTGGCAGAGGAGCCAGGAGGTGCCAGAGGCGACGGTGACAGGCGCATTTAATGCGCATGATGGGGCAGGTGAGGGAGGGGACAAGAGGGGGAACGAGTACTGCGGAAGCGACAACATTTAATGCGACACAACAACATGACAAGAGGAAGAAAAAGGTGAGCAGGGTGCTGATAGGCGGGGCTGGTCGAAACGAGGAGGGTGGTCATGACCGAGGGGGAGGTCGTGACCAAGGGGGAGATCGTGACTGAAAGGCTAGTTGAAACCAAGAGGCTGGTCGAAACCAAGAGGAGATCCTGAGGGGAGGTCCTGAGGAGGGGGTTCTGAGGGGAGGTCCTCAGGAGGGGGTCTTGAGGAGGAGAAGGAACGGATTGACGAAGAAAACGAAACAAACAGGGAAAGAGAATTCCGAGTACCAGAGAACTCCAATAAACTAAGGACAAACCAAATTTTGAATTAGTTGAAGTTTGATTAATTCATATTAAATTACTTTTAACTTCAAAAATTTCAAGTTAAGCTTTAGAAATTCAACAAAACCAAATGGTTATTTTTATTTTTGAAAATTTCAAAAACTCCTAAAAATTGGGATGTTACATCAAATGTGAAAACTATTTCAGAATCTACTAAGTACAACCTGAATACATGATTGGTATAGCTACCATGTATTTCTTTGGGGCGCACCGTTGTGGTTACAAGCGTCTAGAGATCATATGTGTTTGATACCTGGAATTCTTTTGCTGAGGTTGTGTGCGTTCGTTTTGGTCGAGAAGAATTCCAACAACTGATTCAGCAGTTCAATCGATTACATTAGACAAACTCTGTCTTGGAATATTAAAAAAATCAATGAACTTATGCATAACTTGCTTGCACATCATTCTTCCTGGAACCCAATGTTCTTTGTTACTCAGTTTTTGTGGATGGTCCGCGTAATGATATAAGAGATGTTGTCATTTTGCATCGGCCACAGGAGTTGGATACATCGTGGCTTTAGCATGTTTACAGGAAGAAGTGTTGGAGTTGACACAAAGGGATATTCGTCGTATGGATGGATCAACTGGAACACGCTCGATGCTTCGCAAAGCATTACCATTAGCACGACCACCGGGAAAGATGATATCTACGAGTGGAGTCCGAGTGGATGATCAAAAAACCTTAGAAGGGATTAAATCTACTCCATTCGATGAAAAATTGGTGGCCCTCCTCCGTGCTTATAGGCGTGCGAAAGGATTATGCCATACTTGTAGTGAGCATTGGTCTCGGGAGCATAGATGTGGACCTTCAGTGCAATTGCACGTGATGGAAGAATTATGGGATATGTTGATGAATTCTGATAAGGAATCATATTAGGCTAAGGAAGATGAGTCTCAATCCGATGTGGAATTGATGGCCATATCGATAGAAGCACTAAAAGGCACAGACTCACCGCAAACTATGAGATTGCAAGGCAAGGTACAGGGTCATGAAGTGATTCTCTTAGTTGATTTTGGCAGCTCACATTGTTTTGTCAGTGGGAATTTGCTAACCGGTTAGTAGGTGATCATCCTTCACTAAAACTAGTACATGTGAGGATTGCTAATGGGGGCTCAATGCGGTGTACTCGGGAATTTCCTCATTGTCAATGGAGTACTCAAGGCAATATCTTTTATACCGATTTCAAGATTCTGCCACTGGGTTGCTATGATATTATATTGGGAATGGATTGGATAGAGCAGTACAGTCCTATGTATATTCATTGGCTCAAGAAGAGTTTGGTATTTTGGAAGCAAGGAAGAAAAATAGCTCTGCATGCTAAGGAAGGTTAAGGTAGAAGGAATTAGCCGAGGACTCATCGGGTTGGCGGCGAATAGAAAAAAGGGTCTGCGGCATCCGAATTTAGGGAAGAAGCTCGATTCTGGTGACGTACTGCGTGTGGGTCAACATCAATCGAGGAAGAAGCATTAGTGGTGTATGGAACGCGCTATGACGCGGTTGGGTGAGGTTCAAGCTCACCAGAGCGTCGAGTACGTGAAGGTCCGGATTAGGGTGCGTGCCAGAGATGAAGAAGATGACAACGCAATCATGCTACGAAGCTCCCAGGGCTACATCAAGTGGAGAAAGAGTATGAGTGAGGTAAGGGGCGCACGGTGACATAGGTGGCGAGGGCAAGGAAGCTTACCAAAAGCAATGATGGTCGGGGGCTCGCTCACCAGCGTCGAGGATGGTGCACTTGTTCTCGGCGATCCAGAGTGGTAGAAGCTCAAAGATTGCACAAGATGGAACGAGGGGTGAGCTGGAGAGATGGTCATGCGAATGGATGCTTAAGTAGCAGTGAGTAGAGCGGGTTATGAGCAACAAGATAACGGCGGGCACAACGAGAAAACACGCAGGCGTTCGTGTGTCTTCGCCCGTTCGGGAAAAGGTGGTGACAAAGGAGTTGCTAGCATGTGCGCGGTGACGTATGACGTAGGTGAAGGCGACGGGAGCAGGCGGTCGCGAACCAGGAGTAGGCGCGGGGCGCGCGGAGGCGAAGAGAGGTGGACGAAGACATCTGACGGGTAGGGCCACGTTGTCAGCGAGAGGGGGAGCGGGGTGTGCTGGTTTGGGCTGCTCTGGGCTGAAGCGAGGCTTGAGGAAATGGGTCGCAGCAGTTACAGCCCAAAGGGTGAGCGGGAAATTCAAATTGGGTCTGAAATTTTTGAGAAGGCTGATACTTTGTAGAATTTTTAAATATACCAAACGGGCTCTAAAGATTATGAAAATCATTGTAGAGGTTCTTGCCACAGTGTAGTTTATTGTGAAATTTTTTCAGAATTTTATGTATTCTGTATTTTTCTTGAAAATTCTTTCAATCTGCTGTTTGTATGCAAATTCAATAATTGATTCATGGAAAATTTCAAAAATATGCTCAAAATGCTTCCTCATTTTATTAACAGTGCATATAACCAAAGTTCGGATTTTTCAGATGTTACACGACCGTCGCTCACGGGGTCTCCTCCATGTTGCACCTCCGCCTGTAGATTCTAGGTCTGGGTATGTGTTGTCATGTTGGAGAAGGAATGGGAGACGGGTCAGTTGCTTAAATTGATCCGAATGCACAAGGATGGCTCGAGGGGCACTCACATCCATACAAAAATATGGATGGAAATGCGGGAGGTGTTGAAATAACCCAAAGTTTCAAAATTTTGGAATTTTTGGTTTGAAGTTGAGTTTTTGCCAAATTCAAAAAGTCTTCCTCCTTTTTCGGCTTTCCGCTTTCTCTAGCCCGAAGGCGCTCCATGCACGTGCGCCTTCTCCTCTGTTTCCATTCACGTCACGTCGCACTCCTGTTCTCTAGATAGGTCAGTTGCTTAAATTGATCCGAATGCGCAAGGATGGCTTGAGGGGCACTCACGTCCATACAAAAATACGGATGGAAATACAGGAGGTGTATTGAGGAAAATGAGCACGTATTGATCATAATGGCATTTCTAAAAGTACTAGATGGTTAGAATGGCATTTTTCAAAGAGACGTGATTGCGGTGGCATTTTTCGAAGATGGGATTTTCCTATTTTTTCTGTTGAATAAATATCTAAATATTCATAGCATACCTATGCCACACAATATAATTATTAAGGATTAAGTACATTCTTTGTCCCTCAACTCTTGCCCTAGTTTAAAATTCGTCCCTGAAGTTCAATACCAGGTATAACGCATCCTCGAAGTTTCTAAACCGTGCAAAAACCGTCATGTTTTCCTTTTAAAGGTGGTTTCGTGCCACGTGGAAAAAAGAAATATTTTCTCCTGCCACCTGGCGTCCACGCTGGCCAACTACTTCTCCTCCTCCTCCTCCCCCTCTGCTTCTCCATGGACGAGAGCCAAAGCCATTCATGGACGAGAGGGAGATGGTGAGGCTAGAGCCGCCGGTGCCACCGTGTAGGAGAGCATCCACGCCCACCGCCACCGCCATGCACTGCTCCACCGCCTCCTCCAGCTCCAATACCAGCATCTCCGCCGCCCACCATCGTCGCGCCGTGGGACCTGCGAGATCTACCTCGCCAGCATCCACGCCACGAGGGACCTCCTCCCCTCCGAGAGCCGAGCGGCGGCGTTGGCCACCAGGCCGCGCCGGTCAGGCCAGGGGAAGGCCGGAGGCTGCGGCGGCGCTAGGAGCCGGAGGCCAGTCGTAGGCCAACCAGAGGTGGGGGGGGGTGGTGGGGGAGCATGGCGGCGCCGGCGGCCGCGCCTTGGGGAGGAGACTCCGTAGGGGGAGGGAAGCGTCGGGGTAGAAGCCCCCACGGGCCAAGGTGGCGTAGGCGGCGGCGAACCGGCGGCAGGGAGCCAACCGCGAGGCCGTCGTCGAGGTCAATCTCGGAGGACCAATTCGAGCACGCGGGCCGCGCCGCCACGCTTGGGGTCAACGAGCGCGAGCTCTGCGAGCTTGGCATTGGAGATGGCTTTCTTGGCGTCCGCGGCGGCCCTCCCCGCCACCCTCGCGGCAGTGGACGCCAGAGACGTGGAGCCGTCCATCGACATGCTGTGCACGACGCGACGGGGAGTCTCGCATGGGAGCCGGAGATCCGTCGTGGGAAGGTGCGGCGCTCGGAGGTGGGCGGCGGCTAGCACCGGAGGGGCAGGAGCGCGGCGGCGGGCGGGCCTTCCATTTCTTTCTCCTAGAATGCAACGGCACGGCCGAAGAGGCATGCGGCGGCGAAGCGGAAGCCGCCGCGGCGTCCTCGAGATCTTTGGGAGGCTGCGTCGAGCGCCGCCATGGCGGCCGTCGCGGCGGCGAGCGAGAGCTTCACGTCGCGCGAGGCTGGGGCGGGAGAGGTCAAGGCGCGGAGCTCCGTGGAGATGGCGAGGCTCCGGGCGCGCAGCGCCGAGGAGCGAGGCACGCGAGGAGCCGAGGGCGCCGCCGGGGCGCAGGAGAACCGGATGGCAGGAGCGGCGGTGAGCCAAGGGGGGCCGGTGGTGGCGGCACTTGAGGAAGGGGAAGGCGCCAGGAGGAGAGGAGGCTGGATGGAGGAGGAGCAATGGAGAAGAGGGAAGGTTGGGAAGGCGCCAGGACAAGAGATGGGAACGGGGAGGAGACGTGAGGCTGACCTGGCAATTTTTTATTCGACCTGAAAGCCACGTGGGTTAAATCCTGGTCAAAACCGCTCTAAAACAGATAAATGGACGGTTTTTGCGCGGTATTGATAGTTCGATGACACGTTATACCCGGTATTAAACTTCATGGACGAACTTTAAATTAGGGCAAAAGTTGAAGGACGAACAATATACTTAATCCAATTATTAAAGAACAATGGCCCAGATAGCATACACACAAATTTTTAAAACCAAATGCGTGCATCACCTGCGCTGATATCTGAGCTCAAAATCAAAGCACTGCTTCAGTGCTTCTGTTGTGCACACGTCGCGGTCTCACATAGTCACATCCGATCCCAGAGGGAGTTCAGTGCATCCAACAAACCAGGGGAGTCGGCATCCAATTCAGCTTAGCTAGCTTGCTCGATCGGCTTAGCCTATGTACATGTAGTTGCAAACGAGACAGGATGTGCAGTGCCCACTCATGTCGCGCGATCTCGACTACTCGATCAGATCACTAACATATTTATTATGCATCTTGTCCGCAATAGGTCGTCTATCATAATATTTTCTCGTGATAAAAATATTATTTTTATCATTTTACTTTTTAAGAAACTATTTTTACTATCTTGTTTTAAAAAACGTAATAAGTAAGTAAAAATTTAGGAACGACTCACCCCTGTCTCTGTCTCGTTGGCTTGGAGGGAGGATGGCTGTGTAGTTTGTTTGCGCCCTCCCTCCGTGCCTGCGTCGTCATCATCTCTTAGTTTTGGGTGCCCCAGGCTTAGCTATCTCTATCTCTGCCATTGATCGTCAGATCGATGCTGACATCTATTCTTGGGGTGCGGGAGAACAATTTGCTGACTCGAGTGCAGCTTGCATAGTTTGCAACGTTGTGCATGGGCAGATTATCTGCTGGTTTTGTGACGTACGTACGTATCCGGTCCGACCCAGATTGGTTGTGCATGGGCAGACTATCTGTAATTAATATAGTAGTGTTGTCGGGCCATGTATGGAATACGAAAATTAAACTATTTCTTATATTTTTCTTGTAATTTTTCTTTTGTGTTCGAAACGGTCCTAATAGTACTGTAGAATTGATCAATCCCTCACAAATACTCGGTATTCTGACGACCGGCGCAATTCATGGTGGTGTCGGGGATTCTTTTATCGGAACTTTTTTTTTTACCGGCAGAAATTTTTGGTGAATTTCGGCCGAAATTTTTAATTTAAAATTTGATTATTTTGTAAAATTAAAATAAAAAATACAGAAAATAATGCATAGCCAACGTTCAAATCCAGAACTAACCTCTCCAAGGCTAAGAGTGTTCACCACAGCACGTGCACTCATGTGCTTGCATATGGTTACAAACTTCTTTTATATTTGTAAAAAAAACTAGAAAATCTGAAATTTTTAGCTGGTTTGGAAATTTTACTGAGGGTTCCCGATTTTCGGTGAAAATCATCCAAAATTTTTAACCCTGGGTGGTGTGAGTAGCTCATACAAGTATATGCAGTAGCGGCAGACTTAGTCATACATAAAGAGTTTTCAAAAAAATTTATGACCATTTATGTGACGTTTTGAGGTGGGATCAGCGGAAGCATATGCAAGGGAGACACCGGATATGCCCCCTGTGATTTTTGTGCGACGAACACACACCATATTATTAACAAAGTATATAGATAACAAAGTACACTCATGTACCTTAACACCATAAATTTAACTTCTAGTTTGGTCTCTCTCTTCCATGATTTTATGAGTTATCTCTCTAATCGAACAAGCAATCAAGCTAGCTAGCAGACGATAACTACAAGGAGTTAATTAAGAGCTAGCCTTAATCATTCTTTGGCCTTTTATTTTTGCTATATACCCTTTTTCATATATAAAAGAAGTATATATATAAATTTTGCTATATAAGATGGAATTTAATGAAATTTTTTATAGAACTCACTTTGGGGTATCTTATAATCATTATTAAGTATGCTCAAATTGATAAAGAGGTATCATTATACGATTTAAGTTGTATATGAGAAATGGGAGTATGTACTCTCGGGGGTACCATACCATTTATATATATCCTATATAGGAAGCATTTTTTCTACTTCTAGGAGTAGTTACTCCCTATTCCGTATCTCACAACGTAGGGAGTATCTTGCTCAACCGAGAGTATGTATATGTAGCATACGAGTATATAAGGCTACATAGGTGGTATTTACACCTTTTCAGGGGTGGTATGTATAATTTTTTAGACATACTTCTTTTTATGTGTGAATATGAGTATATTTACAAAATATGCTAAAAACTATGGAATCTCTTACAAATTTTTCGTGTGGTCCACATTGGATTATCTTATAATTAGTATATGAGTATACCCAAAGTGATAAAGGAGTATGCCAAGTTCTTTTAGGTGGTATATATACTCCTTTATTACTTTCGGTATACTTAAATACCAATTATAAGATAATTCAATGCGACTTGATTGAAAATTTTCCATTAGAGCCCTTTATTTTTTGGAACAATTGTGTATTTGCCACCTGCAATTGGGTGAGTTTTAGATTTTGTCACTTTATGTGAGTATGACATGTGAGTCTCGGGACCACATGTCATACTCACAACAGTGGTAAAAACTAAAACTCGCATGCATGTACAGTGGCAAATACGTGAATGCCCTTTATTTTTTTATATACCCTTTTTCACATATAAAAAGAATATACACAAATTTTACTATAAAAAGTAGACTTAATGAAATTTTTCATAGAACTCACTTTGGAGTATCTTATAATCATTATTGGAGTATGCTCAAATTGATAAAGATGTATCATCATGCGATTTAAGTGGTATATGAGAAGTGAGAGTACGTACTCCCAGGAGTGTACAATACCATTTTCCCAGGTGTAGTTACTCCCACCTCTGATATACCACCTAAAAGAACTTGACATACTCTTTTATCACTTTGGATATACTCATATACTAATTATAAGATACTCCAATATGAATCACACGAAAAATTTACAAAAGAGTCCATAATTTTGGCATATTTTGTAAATACGGAGGCAATCTTAAATTAGATGCACTTGATCTTTCCCTAGCTCATTTCTATCCTTGTTTTGTTTGTGGGAACAAAAGCTATGGTCAGCTTTTAGGTGCGCGCACACACAAGATCGAAAGGTGATCGATCAAAAGGCCATCTTTTTTCTTCTCAAGGCACACGTCACATTCATCGTAGACCTCGCTTTTCTCTCACTTCCAATATCTCTCCATCACTTTAATCAGCTTTAGTTACTAGCCAGCCGCAGCTCGATCACAGCCCACTTGTCCGTAGTGTTTTTATCTTCTTCTTCTTCTTCTTTTTTTTTTTTTTTTTTTTTTTGTGTGTGTGGTGGATGGAGGATGGATTGCAATGGCATGCCCTGCGTAGCTAGGGATCCCACTGCAGCCAATGGACATGTCGGTTTCGTGGGCCACCATAACGACGTGGAAGAAACACAACACTATCCGTCACTCTCATACACTACGCTACTACTAATTCTATACTCCTATATACTAATCCTGGGAACTAAGCTACACTTAATATATATATCTTTATAATGTACTAACAGGAGGTTGGATCTCCGAAGCCCCCACGTTAATTTTAGAAGGATAAAAAGCTAGAAATTTCAACGTTAATCGGAAAAGAAAAAGTAGTTAGAAATTTCTATTTTAATCGGAGAAAAATAAAAATTCTCAAACATTAACCTTTAGACATCAGCATGATCCACGGCTACAATTAAATACGGTGATACATACGTGGATAGAGACAGAGTTTGAATTCGTTGATGCCTGTGCGTGAAAGCACCAAAATATTTCTCAATGTATTAGCTTTCTATGCATACACGCATACTGGACTCTCTCTAACTTGAATTCAAACGTGATTGGCACAAGTACAGCTCAGGTGGCAGAATCGGCAGAATGCTATCTCTTCCTTCTTTTACATTGTACACTTTGTTAGCAAATCCAAAATTGCTATAAATTTATAATATGAATAAATAAGAACTTTTAAATTTGGAATCAAGATGGTAAAAATATATTATGCATGGTATATGGTATTCAAATATATGTACATAAATTCGACTCCTCCAGAAGACCCACGTTAACTTTATGAGAGATAAAGGCTATAAATTAGGTAAAAGTAAAAAATATCTAAAAATTTCCATATTAATCGTATAAAAGAAACTTAGAGACTAGAGGTCCCAATACACATGCATATATAGATGCCATGTTCCATAAGGAAGTCGAGAAGAAAGTAGAGATCGAATTTGGCTTGATGCACGTAGACATCAATTTGTGCACTCATGCAAGTTCTCAAGCAAAACCGATACAATCACATATTGGTGGTCACACATTTGTAGTATACATTGTTGTTGTAGAAATAAATGAACAACCGCTTGATTTACAGTTAATTCTGTAATTAAAAATAATCATAAAAACAATGCAAAATTGATTAAAAGCCGATAACGTCATTAAGTTTGAAACAAGTCTAAACACGTCCCGACAAACTTTTGTATCATCAAATAACTACAAGGAGTAAAATGAAGAAATATATTATAGAAATTGGTAGCCGTGCAGGCGTAATTGCATTGTGTGAGCGTGTGCTCTTGAAGGTCTTTTGTTTCTTTTATCATAATTAAGCGCTTGTGACTTCTCGGTCATGCAAGAAGGTTTTGTGCCCTAGTTCCCGATTTCCCATTGTTTCCATTTCTTGCAAATTTTGAGGGGCGGGTTCCCTCGAGTTTTGGTCGATCATTCTTTCCCTTTTTTTCGAGCACTTTATGCGAAGATACTTATATCGGATATATCGGGCGATGGGTTCGCTTAAATACGTATAAAGAGAATATGAGCTTGCAATCTGGGCCGTTTGATTAGCGTGGGAGATCATAGAACCTAGGAATGCTAGCTCCCGGTGGGAAGCTTATGTTGCGATCGAGAACTCAATAATCTTGATCAAACAACGAATGTATGTAGAGTTTGATCTTATGCTATTCAGACGACTCAGATGACTTATTCGTAATCTCTTGCTCTCTGAGTAATTCTCACGTCGTACTACACCTCGCAGTACCACTCCAAACTGGATAAAGCCCAAAGAAAGTTACACTCCAGACAGTAGAGACGTAGACTGTTGCTCCTTTTTATGTATCACATGGACATGGTATGGCTGCTCCCAATCAAATTGAGGCACGCATGTTTGCATCCATATGCGGCTGTCGACTTGAAAGAGAAAAAAAATCACAAACAGTGACTTTTCTGCTGCATTTTGTCGCGGTGTGAGTACGATCGAGTGGCCATGGCTAGTGCTCATGCCGCCGGTACGACGGCCCATCAAAATAGCCTGTCCTTTCGAGTGCTGGCTAATTAATCTTCCTCAGACTAGATAAGCAAGTGCATGCAGCTTCAAGCCTTCAACATACATATGATCGATCATGATCTTTCTACTAGAAGTAAACCATGCGTCTTTTCCTTCTACATATGAACAGTCACATACAACTGAGCGATAAGCATGGCACAACTCGCATCGATCGATGGCCAGAAAAGATGATTTGTCAGTCCCAATTTGGTGATGCTTTGGCTGCTCCAACATCTACATGGACATGCATGTATAGCCACTCATAGGCCTCTTGTTGCTTGAGCAGAAATGATGTGAAAGGAACGAGAGCTAGCTTAGCTATAGACATAGCAAAGCATATATCGATCGATCTACCTGGATAGCTAATTCTAATTGTGTGGAACTTTTGGTGTTAAGAGGAAGCTCTAGCTATATATGTAGCTAGGCTAGATTAGGGTCACTTTAAGCACCTAAATGTTTAGTCCTCTGACTCTACAATTCGGGCAGGTTCACGGTATGGTTCCTGAGGTGCACTTTTCAGTTGCGAATGCCGGCTCGGTGGTTGCGTCCCGGCTACACAGTTGATGCCACGTTTCGACACCACATGAAACGATCAGAAAACAGAGGCTTCGCTGTAGCTTCACAGCTAAATACATAGGGAGCAATTGATTAATTAAGCTGACATTTTACAGTAACAAATCGGCATTCCATTCTATGTTAGAATTTGCTAAGTTTTACAGGAACAGCTAGCCTCCATGGTAATTACGTTTTAGCTGTATACGGAATGGATGGAGGGGCCGATTTTAGATTAGACAAATGCATGAAGAAGATGATCACCTGCAGATTACATGAGGAGATGTGTAAACAGAATGGTCTCTAGTGCAAATGTTGTTATACGCGACGGCGGAGGAACGACGAAGTAAACAAGATCAATCGCAGAGAACGAGATTTAACGTGAAAACCCTCTCAATGCGAGAGGAAAATGCGCGCCAGAAACAATCTTCACTATGTCGATGAGGTTACAACGCTGGATTTACAACTCTAATTTCATATCCCAAACAGCTTACTGAAATATATATATCGAAACCCTAATTCGACTAGATCCATACCGCGGGCTGCACTTCAGCGCCCCTGGTGCACGGGCTGACACAATGGGCGCTTCAGATCGCCCGCCCGCCCTAAGCCTCGCGACGGGCTCCGCTACTACGCTCCGAGCTGGCCTAGTTGATGAGTAGAATTTAGATCACAAATCAACAAATGTGCGATAGTGTGGACGGGCTGAATTGATCTGAAGAATGCGAACTAATTACTAGCCAGGTGAATATGCAGTCTTGTGACGAGATTATTAATTATATACTAGAGCCGCATGTTATATATGACACGTGACTGATGTTAACACAAGGTAAGCACCATAACAAATGAAAACGAGAACCGGTTAAAAGGAACAGTGAGAAAGTACGGTGTGGATCAAAATCAATGTACAGGCCTGAATTTGTCTTTTAGTTTTCTCCCGAGTGCAATCAAGCTTAATTTTTAAAGAGCTACATGCTTAGTTCTCAAAGGTTTACGCTAAGAAATTATCCCTACATGTGCCCTTGCCAACATTCAATCTCTTAATGTTACAAGCAAGTTTAATTTGTAGTACAGATTAGAATTTTCTTTAATTATGGTTAAAAACATGTTTTTAAAAGTTTATTCTGTATTCTTAATTGTGTTCGCATTTGAGTAGGTCTATTTATGACTTTTGTACAAGCCCCAGCTGTTATAATTGACTTAGTAGTATTTGTGACATTACTTGCTTGTGCAGGCAATGAAGATGGACAAAAAAATTTAGTAATAGTCCGCACTCGCTAGTCTTCTTTGCGACATTAAAAATTTACAAGAAAAAAAGTTTGGAGAAATATTGTATTCGTTGGAGCTCCATTGCATGTTAGCTAAACCATAGTCATCCTTAACTATGGTTAGATTATCAAACACATCAAGATACTTTGTGGCATGCCCGTGAATTCTAGGTTAGGTATATACTTAATTAGGTTCCTTGTTGTAGATATGGCACAAGATAACATATTTTTTATCACTACATGATTCAACATAATACTCTGGTCCGTTCTATAAAAACAAAAAATGTTAATGTCAGTGGATACAATACTCTAAATCATGCAGGTATGTACCACTCCATGCACGGCCATAATGTAAGGGTTCGGCTTCTTCGAATTCCCCTAACTCCAGCAAACTCCAAGGGCTCCAAGGGGATTTTCGGTGGCTAAGGTCGAGCTCAACCCCCAAAGGTCTCTGCTAACTAGGAGAGAAATGAGAATAAATTTAGAACACTCCAGTGTACTATATGCACATAAACTTCATTATTTTTCATTTTTTTACAACTGAAATTTACTACAGTGTAAGATGATGCATGATGATATATACTTTCAGGTTGTTAATTACTTCTATAAGCTAATGCGAAACTTTGAGGATTAATTTAAAGTGTAATTTCCGGAATGAACTGAGGCTAGTTGATTTTGGAAAGAAAAATTCATCCCAAAACTACGACGCGGTATGCATGTGCATCAATTCTAGACTAGAGAGGAAAACATAAACTGGATAGTCCTCTGACTGTCAATGCTAACATATTTGGCATCAAATATCTCTGCCACATGCCATCTTGGCACCACCCACATGCCCAACCCAACCAATGCGTTTATTTATACACCTCCTTGGCCTCTTGCATCAATTTGTTTCCCTGCCTAACTACTCCTTCTCTCTCTATAGTGCCAGCTTGTAGATCCAAGCTCTCCTCCACATCTCTCTCTCTCTCTCTCTCTCTCTCTCTCTCTCAAGAAGTGCAGCTTTCTTCTTCTCATCCTGCCAGTTTCCTCTCAGATCCATCTCTCTTCTTCTTCATTTCTCTCTCAAGAATTAAGCACATGAAGAGGCCCACTTACAGAGGCTCCTCCATGGCAAGCCAAGAAACCACAGATCAACAAGGTACAAACAATTTCCGGTCTATATATACTTCCCTGCTTGCATGCATAAGATGTACCAAAATACTTAATTTTGGGACTCTAATTTGTGTGTTTTTCATCAGATCAACCATTCGTACTAATTTTGAGAATATAGCTAGCCACTATGCATTTTGAAATTAACTATTGAACTATGCGTAGTATATGCGTGTGAGTCAAGGTGATTGACATAGCAAATTAACAACAGGAGATGTTCAGATTTTGGTAACGTAACATATGCAACATGGCCATTAATTTACTCTCCCCCTCTCTTGTTTGCAGAAGAAAGCAGGTACATGGAGCACCAAGAAGTCGAAGGCCACGGGGCCGCGGAGCCCGACGATGTCGTCGTGGGGGCGTACGACGACGACGACGACGACGACGACGACGACGAGGAGCTTGCCGGCGGCGCCGGAGGGCGCGGCGTGTGCGGGCTCGGGGGGAAGAAGCGGCGGCTGGCGGCGGAGCAGGTGCGCGCGCTGGAGCGGAGTTTCGAGGCGGACAACAAGCTGGACCCGGAGCGCAAGGCCCGCATCGCGCGCGACCTCCGCCTCCACCCGCGGCAGGTCGCCGTCTGGTTCCAGAACCGCCGCGCGCGCTCGAAGACCAAGCAGATCGAGCGCGACTTCGCCGCCCTCCGCGCCCGCCACGACGCCCTCCGCCAAGAGTGCGATTCTCTCCGCCGCGACAAGGACGCCCTCGCCGCCGAGGTACGCGTGGATCCTACTTATTGCCTTTGCACTAGCTACTCTCCATGTCCATGTCGATCGTCTCCTTTCGATCGATCAAATGAGCAACACACCATGTCCATGTTCGTGTCAGATAAGGGAGCTGAGTGAGAAGGTGGAGAAGCAGATGGCGGTGAAGCTGGAGGAGGCCGCGGAGGAGCGGCCGTCGGCCGCGACCGTGGCAGCAGCCGCCGCCGCCGCAGTCTACAAGGACGGGTCGACGGACAGCGACTCCAGCGCCGTGTTCAACGAGGAGGTGTCGCCGTACTCCGGTGCGGCCTTCGACCACCAACCGAGCTTCACGGGGTTCACCTCGTTTTTGGCCCCCTCGAGTGCGTTGAGCTCCGCTTTCCCTTCTTTGTACAACGGATCACATTTGGACCAGGAAGACGGGCTCCTCGGCGGCGCTACGGACGAGCTCAGCGGTGCCGGCTTCTTCACCGAGGAGCACGCCGCCGGCCTCTCCTGGTACGGCAGTGGGGGTTGGTAGTAGTGAGCTGGCTGTTTGTTAGTTGGTTGGTGTGCAGTGTCCACCATTCTTGTAAAATATGGCATTGTACATGCATGCATGGGGGGTAGTAACTAAAGTCAATTTCTATAGTTTTTACTGGCTAGGGCACAAGATATGGAGGAAGGAGAAAGTGATTCTACATACCCGGCTTGACAGTTACCCTCCTCATGTACGTGTTCCTATACCTGTTTGTCTCTCTCTTCACATAATGTGGACCAGTATATGCATGTCAGAGATAGAAGAGCAACATTGGAGGAAAACATATATACATGCAAAGCCGGTTAAATTCAGGAGAAAGAGAGTTTGAGGGTGTAAATGTAAAAGGCCAGTACTTGCCCTACTAGGGTAAAAGTTAAAAACCTAGTATGGTGTAAGTAAATCTGCTGCTATATATATAGAGGGAGGTTGAATTGCAAGGCAAAAGAAAAGGTGAGGGGGAAGTGACTAAGCTATACTATTGCCAACCCCCTTGTGTTTTTAACTCGGTAGTAAAAGTTTTCATGCCGTATTTGTACCTAGGGTTTGATCATAGGATGTGCTCCTTTAGGCAACAATGGCAGGAGGCAGCTGAGTTAGTGATGTATGCGTGGTGCTGACGAGTGGATTTGTTTAACCATGGCAAGTAATTAAAAACAAAGTATATTGTTGATTGGTGAGAAGGGAGGAGAATGTGCTCACTTTGATGTGGCACGGCACGCAATATTGTAATGCTCCGGTGAAGACCAGCAAATGCTATGATATGTCTATAGAATACTACAAGATACCAAGTGGGGGGCCCCTTCTAGACGCATCTTGGAAAGGGATACGCACAATGAGCTGAGCCAATGGATGCAACTAGCCCAGAATTTAAGTTCCGTATATGTGCATATACGTGTTGGATGATCTTCTTGACATCATCTTTTTAATTTGTGTTGTAGAATAAGGGAACTAGCTAGCTAGCACTCTAGTTTGTTAATGTATAATCTCTGAGAAGATCAAAGTGTACATTAAGGTGGACAGATTCAGAAATGTCTATAGATGCTACTATACTGATCATTTGTTGCGTACAAATTGCATGCACTTGTAGATGACGGTATGCAAATATTGTATTAATGACTAAGTCTAATTGAAACCCCTCCTGAAATTTGGGGTGTTTAATCTACCCCTAAACTATAAAACTGTCTAAATAGCCCTGTGAACTATGTAAAACCGTCTAAATAACTCTACGAGGCTGTTTTGCCACTGTGTCGGATGACGTTGCTAACAATGTGGTGGTGCCATAGCGATTTTGCTTAGTTCAACGGGTTATATAGATGGTTTTGTAGTTTAGCGGGTAGATTAGACGCACCCCAAAGTTCAGGAGTAAATTAGACTTATTCATTGTATTAATTAGTTCTTTCTGCTTTAACAATAACTATTGTTGTAATGTTTTGTTTGGCTATATATATGTGTTGGTGGGTTTTTTCCCTATGAATTGTAGTTCATTAAGTTAACTACTTTAAATAATCATAGCTATTTTTATTACATTGTGTTATTTTTGTATCATAATAACCAAATAACATTGCTTCTATATATGTTCTCTCAAGAACTCATATATAGCACAAATTATGAAGCACTGTTGTTAGTAGCAGAGTAGTGGGTGGTGGTAAATTAGACCCTTAATATACTTCATATGTGCACTACTACAAAACAGGTCATAATAGACGGTTCATCACAGACGGTTCCTTTTGAAACCGTCTGTGATACGTCATTATCACAGACGGTTCGTATTAAGAACCGTCTGTAAAGTATCACAGACAGTTCATGATACGAACCGTCTGTGATAACTACCTCATCACAGATAGTTGGTATTAACAACCGTCTGTGATTTTACCATAGCTTCAATTTTTTCTTACTCTTTGATTTTACCATGGCTTAAAAATTTTCTTACTCTTTAATTTTACCATGGCTTCAAATTTTTAAAGCCATGGTAAAATCCAAATCACAGACGATTGTTAATACCAACCGTCTGTGATGAGATACTTATCACAGACGGTTCGTGATACCAACTGCCTGTGATTTGTCGTCACAGACGGTTTTTGTATGAAACCGTCTGTGATTCGCAACGTGAGAATTCGAAAATTTTGAACGTGTGCGCGGGAGATAAAATATTTTGGTGTTGTCCTTATATATTATGGCCGACCACCTCTGGGCGCTCAGTCTCGCAGTCCTGGTCCTCCTCTGGGCTCGGTCCTCCCTTGCTCCGGCAGTCCTCCTCCGAGCTCCGGCTGGTAGCTGCTCCTCCGGTCCTCCCGTAGCTCCCAGCCCCCCGCTACTCCTCCGGGCTCAGGTCCTCCCTTGCTCCCGCAGTCCCCAACCTCCGACGCAGTCTTCCTCCCCAACAGCTGAGAGTCGACCCCGACACCAACGCCGACCTCCTCTAGTCCTCCTCCGACGCCGAGCTCCTCCAGTCCTCCTCCGACGCCGACGTCTCTGGTATATGAGGTTCTATTGGTACTTTTGTATATGAGCTTCTGTTAGATTCAGATTCAGATTGTATGTATGAGCTTGTGGTACTTGTGTTAAATTCATATCCAGATTTCTGTTAGATTTTCCTCCAGATTCTACTTCTGTTGGTACTTGTATATGATCGAGTGTATCCATGAATCCATGGCTTGAGAAATTTATTGGGAGACTTGGGAGTTGGGAATTCATGTATGTGTATCAATGAATCCATGTTTGGGAGGCTTGGGAAATGGCAGTGTATGTGTATGAGTGTATCCATAAAATGAAAGTATTTTTTTGCAATAGAAAAATTATCACAGACGGTTTGAAAACCATTTGTGATGACCGCCTGTTATCACAGAAGAATAAATACAGACGGTTCACAAAACTGTCTGTGATGACGTTTTGTGTAGTAGTTGTGGATGCCTAGGGGTAGCTAACCACGTGAATTTTTTTTAGTTAAAATTTGATATTTTTCATTTGAAAGATGAGTTGAAGGTTAAAAGTTTTTAGATGAAAGTGAGAAAATTTGAGTTGGAATTCTTCGAATTTGAGTTGAAAGTTACCGATTTCGAGTTGATAGTTTTCAACTACGGTATAGATAGTTTTTTTTTTTAAAAAACTTGAGTTCTAAGTTGAATATTTGAGGTGGAAGTGAGAAATTTTCAGTTGAAAGTCTTTGGATTTTGAGCTAAAAGTCTTTGAAGTTGTTAGGAAGGAGAAAGGACACGAATCTTGATGCAAAATCTAACAGTGAATTCCAGGTGGATAGCTACCCTTGAGCAGAAAATCCTATCTCCTTGAAATTTAATTTCAAGGAAATATGTGAAGTACATAAAATACAAACACGTGCACCATGCATTGTCACCGTTTTTTGAAAATTAATTGAGTTGGACGTAGCAAAATGGTTGAGAGTGAGTGCGGTGAGACAGGACGGTAGCAGACAAATCCAAATGTTTTGAACAAATAACCTACTAATTTAATTTACCTACTATCTAATATATGGTATACATTATTTAGTCGTCAGATAGCCTATGTGTGCAATCAAAACTCTACTAAGAAATTTGAATATAGTATTAAGTACACAGAGAACCAATTATATCAGTATTTGTGAAATTTTTGATAATTACATCATAGATAAAACTTGGCTGAAATGCTCTTCAACAATATCACACGCATTTGAGAGAGAAAATGTGGAGTTAATAAGGGCAGTTTGTTTGGGGAAGTATCTTAGAAATAGGAAATTATCTATTATTTGTGAACAAAACTTTTATTAAAAGTAATAAGTTTTTTAGAACGATAAAGTATACACATTCTTAATTTTTTTTGTTCACGCGTAGAAGTCCCTATTATGTCATCGTCGGCGGAGGGAAGTGGAACCTAGTTGTCTTTCTTTCTTTGCAAAGACTCCGTAACTATTGATATAATACATGGAAATTATATAAAGAAACACCCACTAAAATATATATAGTTAACTTGCAGTTCACCTCCTCGAAAAAAAACCCTTGTAGTTGACCTCGTTGGTTAAACTTTCTCACTTCTTGGCCGGTGTATCGTATGTAACAAGAACTCACAATTGAGTGGACTTGTGCGTGTGCTACTAGCTAGCAACTCCATTGCAAACAGAGTCGATCGATGCATGTAGCTTAGTAAAGGTGCACTGTCCACAACACATGGTTATGCAGCACGTTGCTAGCTAGCCATCTAGGTCAGGCGCGCGTGGCCCACGCACAGCCATGACCTGTCGGTCGGGATGCTCTCTCTCTCCCCTTCTTTATCCTGACACGCTAGTCGTCGTCGCCGCGACGCCGTCGTCGTTTTTGGATGGTAGCGACGCGGCGGAGGACGGGCGCACATGGGACAGCACAGTGCGGCTCCAGAAGCCAGATCGAATGATCGGCACCGTCCGTAGATGTGGGCCCGGCCGTGGCTCCCGCGCGGCACAGTGCCCGTTGGTAGCTGGGCCCATCCGCATGACCTTGCATGGCAGTAGGACCGTACACGGCACCGGATGGATACGTGTCGAATTCGAATCGGAAACGGATAAAAATATATGGATAATACGTGTATATATAGAGTATATAAAGTGCACTAATGCATAAAATAAAACAACAACGAGTTATCTTTCAACAATCATAACAATATAAATACAAAAGGATAAACTTTCAGACAACTTGCGACCTCGCACCAAAGAACACTCGGAGCCACACGTCCTATAATGCTCGAAACCATGCGCTCGGAAACATTAATTAACAACAAAGTTTAATGATAGCATTCCAAACCATACATAACATGAGTACTGATCAATCACCATACATAACATCAACCAAACCACAGTTGTTTCAACTAAGAAGTTTTACTGACCATACACGAACACGATATTAAGAAAGTAAAGGTGTGATGGCAGGCTCATATGGACAATTGGTTCAGCAAATGATCATTAGCCAATGTTTTGGCTTGTATATTCTTGTTTCTGATTGTTACTTATGTTTGTTCGCTTATTTGTGAATTTTGTTTTGTTGATCTATTGAATGGAAGTTCAGAGTTTATTTGTCTAGCATAAGTGGGAAAGTCTCTTTTATAGACATACTTTGTCTCTGATCCAGAGCTTGTAGTATATGATTATTTTCGAAGATATTGAATCACAAAGAGCTAAAATTTTACTCTGAACAAATTCAGGGGACACCCCAAGCGATGACGGCCGTGGCTCCCGGCGGATAGAGAGGGGATGATAGCAGTGATATCGACGATGTGCTCATCTCGTTGGCTTGCGATGACCTTGCTATACTAGATCGGCTGAGGAAGCTGCGCATGAGGGAGGTGGATGTGTGTGGTGAGGCAGAGGAAGCGGTGCAGGAGGAGGATGCGGTGGAGGGGGTGGAGGAGGATGCAGCGAGGGGGCGGTGACGACGTGATGTGGGGAGGCGAAGGAGGAAGCGACATAGGACAGGAGGGAGGAGGATGCGTGTGGAGGCTGAGTCATTCGGGTTAGGGTTAGGGGAATTAGATGGGATGGGCTTGGCCAACATTAGAGGACTTGTTTGGCGGATATCCGGCTAAGAAACCTCCCGATGTCCGGTTCCTATCCCAGATTTACCAGATATTGCTTGCTTCGTATCCTATCCCGAATCCGGATTCAACTATCCGGATCCAGTTCTGGATCCTTCCGGATAGTAAAATACCTTCCTGAATCCCGTCCGAATCCGGCTCCGGATCGTGCGGATAATATCCGTCTCATTTTCACCCCTACATGGTACCATGGAGGCTGTTGATCAGGTCGGGTCAGGTCCATTCATAATAAACCTAAATTAAGATACATTAATATAGGGATTAATTGTAATTATTAATTTGGATGCTCCATTCAAGAGACTAGTCACATGTATACTAATGTATTTCAAGGGAAAAACTGAATTACAAAAAGGTTTACGTATGATCTGTTGGCAACTCTGTATACTCAGCTCCAGAAACCACACACACACAGGAAACCAGGTATCTATCTACCTGGTTAAACAAACATATATATACACGTCATATAAGCTGGCACCGACGACGAGAGACAATTAAGTCAACAAGATTAAGGGCAAAAACCAACAGCTTGAAATGTTTGTGAAGAGTTGTCCCTTTGAAATTTTTTCAAGAATGATGACGCGTTCAAATTAAATATGGAAGACCAAAATTAGCAAAATTAAAGCTTGGGGCCCAAGTTCTGTATTTTTATAGAGACTAATTAATCATATATCTTTGCCTAAGATATATAAAACAAATAAAGATTCTTACAGAGTTGTCTTAAGAAAATAATATACGGTTTTGTTAATCTAATCGTGGTAGAGCTTTTGAAGATTCGTGGCATGTGAGGGTGGCTAGGTAGTAGGGTGGCATGTTCTATGTTCCCCTTCAACCACACAAACAAGGGATCGAGGGGAAAATATGCATCGAGGAGAAAAGCTCCTTTGTAAGACAAGGATGATTGGGTTGTAAAAAAACGAAAGAAAACATGATATGGACTTTATTTATACTTTCATCATCAATCACTTCTATACGTGGGAGTGGTTAAGTGGAGAAGACATGCATGGGGAGGCAGCGAGAAATTAAGTAGAGACGTTTTGTATATGCAAATTCCTTATTTGTCATGCAAACACTTCTCATTTTGTTGCAAATACTTCTCATTTCGCATTTTTTATAGGTGATTTTTCAGTTTTTGGCATCAACAAGTGGCATCTGATTCAACTACTCATGAATTAATTTGATGCTATAGATGGGTGATCATTTAGTTAATAAGAGTATAGATATGTCATATTTTGGTACTCCATTAATTAGTCATTTTATTGGTTTTCATCCTAGCAGAGAGCAAATTCCTTATTTGTCATGCAAAGTTGTGGTTTCCCTGATTTGCCATTGAAAAAATTGTGTTTTCTTTAGTGTCACTGAGAACTTTTCCCTACCCTCTCATGTCACTTCTGTCCATGTGATGTTATCCTCCTGACAAGTGGGCTGCGAAAAGACAAAAATTCATCTCTTCCTCCTCCTCGGTCATTATCTCCTCCTCCTTCCTCTTCCTTATCCTGGTGGAGCTGTGGCCGGATGAGGAGGTTGGGGCTGGCGGGATCTAGGTCTCCAAGGACGACGGTGAGCCCGAGGACCAGTGTTTAGCTCGAGCTCCTGGATTCCCCAACCCCCACCGGCTCAGCTCCAAGCCATGGCCGCCGCCGCTCCTACTCCCATGGAGCCGCTCCTCCCCTCTGCTTGTGGGATTTGGGGAGGAGTGAGAGAGAGAATGTTTAGGGGGAGATAGAGAGAGAGGAGGCAGTGGAGTCATTTTCAAAAAAATCTTACAAGTTTGATGCCACTAACGACGACTAGCACTAATGGAGGTGACGCAAGCGGCATGAGAGGGAGAGGAAATTTCGTTGGTGGCCCCAAGTAAAGAGCATTTTTTTCAGTGGCATATTAGGGAAAGTGGTAATATCGCATGTTAGATAAGGAATTTTCTCCCTAGCAAAATAAGCTAAAACTATTATAAAGTAATTAATTTAGATTGAATTTGATAGGATAAGCATTATTTGTAATTTTTGATAGGAGACGTTTTTTTAGTAATACAAATATTAAAAACTTGTGCTTCTACAGTGCAAAATCATATATTGGTCATTTTGGGTTCTAGCTACTACCAAAAAGTTATTTCTTTTTTAGGGGTGTTTAATTTCTTCTACTACTTAATTAGATCCTTGCGTTTCTTAAAGTTGCTAACTTGAGCCTTTGCCCAATTAATTTGGTTTATAAACTTTGAGTCAACCTGCAGGTCCTATGTGCATGAGTTGATGGTTTTTTATTTATAGTAGAATAATTTGACTAGAACTAAGCAAGTAACTATTGGAAATTGAAAAACTAGTTTGAGATATATGACTTTGGCAAGGGACATATATATATGAAAAATGCTTAAAACTAGCTAGCTTCAGTGGCATATTGTGAATTTTCTCTAGAAAATATGCAGAATCACTGGCCGCACATGCATGTATAGCAGTTTGGAATGATACATTAAGTGCATGCACAATTCAAGATGCTTTCGCATGAGTGCTTAAAGAGATGGAGAATATAGCAACATCATCAAATACCCATGTAAGAGTCATCTACCCTAATGCAATCACATCTTTGTAGTGATTAGATGGATGTATTATATATTAATTAAATGTAGTTATATGCATAAGTACATATTAAGCACGGTGCCTACTTAAGCATTGATGCTACAAAATATGCACATTATATGTCCTACGTCATAACAAAAAAATAAAACGGAGTCCATTTGGATCTTATTCTAGAAAATTAGAATGACATATATCTTTATCAAGAGAAATTATTCATACTTAAAGAAGAACTCGTGGAATCTGCAAATTTCGCGCTAGCTGAATAGAATCTCTCACTTGTCCATCCATATTGTGCATCTCATACCCTTCCCTCCAATCTGCAACTCAAAAGCTTTATTCATGTGTTAGGAACTTGTCCAAATATTCCAACTCCTATATACGGATGCCAACTCACACCCTGGGCGTGAAATACCTAAAGCCCTCGTGTATATACCGTACTAGTCCCATGAACAGTGGCTAGTACACACATCCACAATGTTGGCATACATATTCATACACAAAATACATACAACATGAGACAAATATGGTACTTAACTTTGACGATTACATCACAAGTGTAGGATACACGGTCGACCGCCAAATAAAATGACAAGTATTAGAAGTAGCGAATTAAACAGTGGAAGAAAATTGCATAAAGTCCAAAAGTCCAGTGGTATGTGATATGGGGGGTTGCCCGATCTTCTCAGTGAGACCCGTAGATAGACAATGCGAAGTTGACGAAATCGCTAGCTGGAACACTCACGCCAATGCACGAACCCTCAACTCTTTAGTTATCGCCCAAAACACACCGGATACATGATCATCGCGAGACCACAAGCGATGATTGCCAAGCCCCCAATTCCCAATGGAATGACAGCTTGACCTTGAAGTGCAAGATGAACCAATGGATCGCCTAATTCTCTCTCAAAGTCCTCGCATGAACTCTGGTTTGAAAGAACAAGCAATAGCTATGTTTCAATCTTATGCATAAAACTTATCTTAGGGATACATAGGGGACACCGTGGTATTTATAGTGAACCTCCCGAAGTCACTCTACCAAAATCTAGGGTTGGCGTAACTAATCGAGTCGGAGAAAGACTCTGATTTTCAAATCCTAATCGATTCATACTATTCGCAATGAGTACTGTTTACATCGAGTACTGTTCACACCGAGTATTATTTCCGTCGAGCATTGTTCCTGTCGAGCACATCTCCCTCCAAGTACTACTCCTTCCGAGTATGATATCCTCCGAGTATTGTTTAAGATCTGGTCGTGGGCCTGGTTGCAGACCTTGGAAACCTGGTCATAGAGCTGACAGACTTGGTCATAGGATTGGTAGACTTAGTTGTAGAGCTGGTAGACCTAGTCGTAGAATGGGTAGACCTAGTCATAGAGCTGGTAGACCTGGTTGTACAACATGGCCGGGACAGCATAAGGTGACTTCTTTTGATCTTCCAAGGTCCTCCTCCACTGCTTTGCATCCGAAGTCTTCACAATGTTCGAATCTGAGAATGCACAAAAAATTTGCATGAGTTAGTAGTCAATTCTCAGAATAATCAATAGGAGATTCATTAAGAAACAAAAGCACCTGTAGGTTTAGAAGCTTGATTCGAGCTCTGGTCATTGGACCGGCTGATACTGAATTGGTCGTAGGAATGTCCAAACTAGTCGTAGGGATGTCCTCAGCGGTTTATGCCTCACCAACAATAGGAGAAGATGCATAAGTGTTAGGGATGCCCGCATCATCCTCCCCCTCTTGAAAAGGCTTCGTCCTCGATGCAGAATCGTCACCACCAAAGAAATGTGATAAATCAGCGACATTGAACATAGAGCTAATGCCATAGTCATCACCAGGAAGCTCTATCTTGTATGCATTGTCGTTGATCTTTGTAAGCACTTTAAAAGGTCCATCGCCCCGTGGTAGCAACTTGGACTTGCGGCGGTCGAAAAAACGATCCTTGCGATAGTGTACCCAAACCAAATCACCTGGTTGAAAAATCAGCTTCTTCCTTTTTTTGTTCGCCTTCTCAGCATAGGACTTAACCTTGAGCTCTATCTCTTCTTTTGTTTTGAGATGCAATTTCTTCACATATTCAGCTCATTTGAATGCCTCCATATCAACACAGTGTTGACTTGGAAATGAAAGCAAATCAAGCGACGTCAAGGGCTTGAATCCATACACCACCTCAAAAGGACACATCTACGTAATGGAGTGCACAACCCGATTATAAGCGAATTTCACGTGTGACAAACAAGCCTTCCACTCACGCAAATTCTTCTTGATCATGGTCCGGAGTAGCATCGAAAGTGTGCGGTTCACCACCTCCATTTGACCAACAGTTTGGGGATGACAAGTTGTGCTGAATAACAACTTCGTCCCCAGTTTGCCCCAAAGCATCTTCCAAAAGTAACTCATGAACTTCACATCGCGATCTGACACGATGGTGCGCGGTTCGCCATGTAGCCTCATGATCTCCCTGAAAAACAAGTCAGCACTATGCGACACATCGTCGCTCTTGTAGCACAAAATAAAATGCGCCATCTTCGAAAATCGATCCACAATGAAAAAAATAGAATTTTTCACCCTCTTAGTTCTAGGTAGTTCTAAAAAAAATCCATACTAATATCCTCCCATGGTGCATTGGGAACAGGTAGAGGGGTATACAAACTGTGTGGATTCAACTTTGATTTTGCTTTGTGGCAAGTAATGCATCGCTGCACATACCTCTCCACATCTCGCCTCATCTTAAGCTAATAAAAGTGATCGCTCAACATAGACAACATCTTCTCACGTCCAAAATGACCCATTAGTCCACGGGCATGTGATTCCTGTAATAAGAGCAAACACACAGAGAATTCTAGAATACATAGTTTGTTAGCGCGAAATAAAAATCCATCATGGATGTGAAATTTATTCCAGTCTTTTCCTTCTTTGCAATGTGCATAAGGAGTAGAAAAATCATGGTCAGTAGTATAGAGATCACGCAAACTCTCTAAACTAAGAACTTGCACTCCCAATTGAGTTAAAAGCACACTTTTTCAAGAAAGAGCATCAGCGACCACGTTTTCCTTTCCCTTCTTATACTCCACAATGTAAGAAAATAACTCAATGAATTCAACCCATTTGGCATGACGCAAGTTCAAATTTGCTTGGTCCTTTAAATACTTCAAAGCCTCATGATCAGAATGAATAATAAATTCTTTAGGTCATAAATAGTATTACCAAGTTTCTAAAGCACGTACTAATGCATAAAGCTCTTTATCATAGACCACATAATTCAATTGAGCCCAATTTAGTTTCTCACTAAAATAGGCTACCGGTCTATCTTCTTGCGTCAAAACACCGCCAATACCCAATCTACTAGCATCACATTCAATTTCAAAATTTTAGTGAAATCAGGTAAAACAAGCAATGGTGCTTCAGTCAAACGTTTCTTAAGTTCAGCAAAAGCATTATCTTGTCCTACCTCCACACAAATTCAACACTCTTTTTAGTAAGTTCATTCAAAGGGGTAGCTACAGTGCTAAAATCCTTCACAAAACACCGATAAAAACCAGCGAGACCATGAAAGCTCCTAATCTGACTTACGTTCACAGGAGTTGGCTAATTTTTGATCGCTTCAATTTTAGATTCATCTACTTCAACTCCCTGCGCAAAAACAACATAGCCCAAAAAGCTGACACGATCTTTACAAAAAGTGTACTTTTCTAAATTACCAAACAACCTAGCATCACGCAAAACTTGCAGAACTTGTCAAAGATGGTCTATATGTTCAGATTTAGTACGACTGTAAATTAGAATATCATCAAAGTAGACAACCACAAATTTACCGATCAAATGTCTTAAAACATGATTCATTAGGCGCGTGAAAGTACTAGGTGCATTAGTTAACCCAAAAGGCATGACTAACCACTCATACAACCCAAATTTCATTTTAAAGGTTGTTTTCCACTCATCCCCTTTGTGCATCCTAATTTGATGGTAACCACTACGCAAATCTATCTTAGAGAAAATAATAGCACCACTCAATTCGTCAAGCATATCATCTAAGCGAGGTATAAGATGATGATATCGAATAGTGATATTGTTAATCACTCGATAATCTACGCACATACGCTAGGAACCATTTTCCTTAGGAACTAAAATAACTGGAATAACACAAGGGCTTAAGCTTTCACGTATGTACCCTTTTCTGAATTTCTTTCGTTTCCTCAGGGTTGGTGCGATATGGTGGTTGGTTCAGCAACGACACCCGTGGAATCAAGTTGATCTTGTGTTTGATTCCACGAATTGGTGGTAGCCTAGCTGGTATCTCCTCCGGAAAGACATCATTGAAGTCCTGCAAAACACAAACAACACCACTAGGAAGAGAAGTCAAGTCGTTAGTCGAAAGCAAAGCATCTTTGTACAGCAGTACAAAGTGCACCAAATTGGGATCCTCGCTGAATTCTTTCATCTCTGATTTAGTGGCTAACATCACTAAATTCTTCTCTCCCTCACGTTTTTGTTACCACTCATATTTGTCTCTTGCTCCGTCACACGCTCAACGTGCATCTCAACTTTCTGCATTGAAGAATTCACAATCTGTTGCGGTATAAGCGACTTCAAGGTGACATCCATATTGTTCCATCAAAAAGTGTAGCAATTTGTACACCCATCATGAACAGCAGAATGGTCATATTGCCATGGTCGTCCTAAGAGTAAGTGATACACCGTCTAGGCACAACATCACAATCCACAGTATCGGTGTACTTTCTAATAGAAAACGTCACACACACAATATGGTTCACCTTCACTTCCTCTTTGTCGCTCAACCATTGCACATGATAAGGACGCGGATGTGGCAATACTTCAAACCCAACTTATGACACATGTCCTTGCTGGCCAAATTATGACAACTCCCGCCATCAATAATCACTTTGCACACCTTACCCTTATCAAGCTTTGCCAAGTCTGAAACAAATTACACCGTTGTTCGAGTGACGATGATGGCATCACACTAAGTACCGTGGGCATGCAGACAATGGAATACTTCTCAGTGTTAGGAAACTTCGGCTCGCACTCACATTGTTCGATGTCATTAGTGTGTAATAATGGTTGGGTGTCAGGCGACTCGTCATCACTTGTCGAAATATAACCGCCCTCCTCTGTGATAAGCATAGTTCGGGCATTTGGGTAGTCCTTTGAAAGTGGCCAACACCCTTGCACTTGTGGTAAATAATATCACGTGAACGGCCGGTCGACCCCATAGAAGAGGCCACACTAGGCACGAGTGCTGCTAGTCGACGCACCGGTGGTGGTGTACTTTTCGGTTTTCGAGCTGCCGAACTGCATATTGTTGAAGTGTTCCCAGCCTGAGTACTGGTCGATGAACGTGAACGGACAGCAAAAATAAACATCTTCAATCACCTGGCGTTCGGCCTCACGGGCTTGGTGCAGCAGCTCAATCATATCATTGTAAGGATGATGATTGACAATGTGCTTGACTGCATAATTCATGCCAGCTAGAAATCTTGCCATGGTCTGCTCTTCATTCTCACGGACATCTACATGTATCATGATAGTTTTCATTTCCTTATGACATTCATCAATGGATTTCAAACATTGTCGCAAACTTGTCAACTTCTCAAAAAGTGAACACTTGTAGTGGCGAGGTACAAAACGGGCACGCAAATGCTGCTTCATCTGCTCTCAGGTGATAATCGGCAACTCATGTTGCTCCATACACTTACGAACAAACTGCTCCCACCAATGTGTAGTATAATCATCCAAACCATTGGACACAAGTAATAGTTTCTTCTCATCAGAATAGTTGTTCATCCGAAACAACTTATCAACTTTCAACTCCCAAGTAAGGTATTGTTCAACATTTGTACCACCTAAAAATATAGGAAGAGTAAATTTGGGCTTAGCAACAAAATCCTCAGTGTCATCGTGTCAATGTCGAGGCCCGTTGTGGTCGTGGTGGAGTTGTCGATGGTTGTAGTCATTGACGAAAAAATCATCATCGCCCGAGAGCTCGGCCTTGGTAGCCCATCGACCAGGCGTATCGTGTGGTCGAACTTTAGGATTGGCAATAAATGGACCACCTCTTCACGAGGCAACCAGGGGTGCCACCTGACAATTGCCACCGTGGTAGGCATCGATGCCGCGTCCACATCCACGGTGCCAGTGCGCGTGCTGCGACTGCTAAACCTGCGTGTGGCCGTATTGCTAGGCGATGCGCCTAACGCTATCGGTGCTCCTCGTCCACACGAATAGCACACTCCTCCTTGGTCTCGTTATGTTGAACGGTAGGAGGGCCATGCATACTCGCATCGTCAGCTTGCGCACTGCCACGGAGATTGTGTTGTGCAAACATGGTACGTAGCTCTAGGAAATTTGTATCGATGGTCGTACGCAATTGTGTGACTTCCTCTCCCAGAGAGTATAGTCTAGTCTGAACTACCCTGAGCTCATCGCGCACACCATTATTACCATCATGAATTTGTTTCTGTAGCATCTCGCACGACCGAGTGTACTCCGTCCACGTAACTGGCGCCTCCGGATTCGGAAGAATCTCCTCGTGACCTGTCATAGTAACAACTCACAAACAGCAAGCGAGATTATATCCGGGTTAGTAAAACAAAAATCTCTCTCGATGCTCACACGCATTGTCCTGAATACAAGATAAGCTTACCGTTCCAAAGTGAATTAAGGACAGCAAAACGATACTTGGGACAGCGAATGATCTCAACCCGGTAATGTATGAGCGTAACCAAGAGTAAGGGAGTACACAAACGGGTGTAGGTGGAGCTTGGAAAGGTATGTGTATAACTTATGCAAACTGATATTCAAGTTATTGTAAAGCTAAGTAATGATCCAAGCTAGAAAAGTTTGCCTTTGTGCTGATCCAAAAGATGTAAGCGAAGGATATGAACGCACACGCAAAGATGAATGTGACTTAATGCAAACAAAGGACTTAGTCGGAGATCGATCAACTCATATTGCACTAAGTACTAGGAGAGACGCTAGCCATGCAAAGAAAGAAGGGCACAAGATTGCTCAAAGAGATTAAATACACAATCTAAAAATATGGACTAGGGTTTCCCACTTTCCAAGTTTTGGCCAGCCTTTTCTCTTTTCTTTCTCAAACCGCATGCACAAGATCTTCCTCCATCGGTTAGTAAGGTCACCGAATGGAAAAGTTGGTACTGGTATGTGCGGGTTTGTTCTCTTTTGCCTTCTTTTTTTATACTTTTGTCAAGCCGTGGCTTTTTCTTCAAATCGATTGTCTTTTGATATCTTCTTTTGCAATGGCCGAAAGGAAGGTGTAGATTCACCCTTTGATTTGCACGTCTCAAAATTTTCAAAAGTGTAGACTAATTCCAAGAGCAGTCTGAAAGCAAAATTCAACAGCTAGTCTCAAAGATGAAAAGGTATAAGTAAGGCTTAAGATCACCAAAAGGTTTCGGCCAGCTAGGATTAAAGATGAAACCCAAATCGAACTGAACACCAAGTCAGAAAGTCGAACAAGGTAGTTTTGGAAAGAACAATCTTGGAGTTTGAGTTGGATACTACTTCCCCAAAAGAAAATAGAAAGAAGACGTGTAGATCCAACTCGGATAACAACCAATAGATAAATTCCAAAAGATCTTTTTGGGTGCTAATTGAGCGAATCAATCAGCAATTTTTGAGAATTGAAGTAGACACAAGGTGGAGTTACGCAAATGAAAACACAAGATCAGCACAAAAAAACAAATCTCTAATGGATGAAAACTTAACGAAACTCACAAGAAATAACATATTGAACTATGGTTTTAGTGTTGCAAATTTTCAGTTTAATGGACTACAGGATAGAAAACAAATCTAAATTATGGGTAAATAGATCTCACCAAGTAAACCTAGAATCTAATACCACATGATATGGGGGTTGCCCGATCTTCTCAGTGAGACTCGTAGATAGACGATGCGAAGTTGACAAAATCTTTAGCTGAACACTCGTGCCAATGCACGAACCCTCAACTCTTTAGTTATCACCCAAAACACACCGGATAGATGATTGTCGCGAGACCACAAACAACGATCGCCAAGCCCCCATTTCCAATGGAACGACAGCTTGACCTTGAAGTGCATGATGAACCAATAGATCGCCCAATTCTCTCACAAAGTTCTCGCATGAACTCTAGTTTGAAAGAACAAGCAATAGCTATGTTTCAATATTATGCATAAAACTGGTCTTAGGGATACATGGGGGTCACTGTGGTATTTATAGTGAACCTCTCGAAGTCACGCTACCAAAATCTTGGGCCGACGCAACTAATCGAGTCGGACAAAGACTTTGATTTCCAAATCCTAACCGATTCATACTGTTTGCAACGAGTACTGTTTACATCGAGTATTGTTCACACCTGTTGCCGTCGAGCACTATTCCTGTCGAGCACATCTCCCTCCAAGTACTGCTCCTTTCGAGTTTGACACCCTCCAAGTATTGTTTAAGATCTAGTCGTGGGCCTAGTCATAGACCTTGGAAACCTGGTCGTAGAGCTGACAGACCTGGTCGTAGGATTGGTAGACTTGGTCGTAGAGCGGTAGACCTGGTCGTAGAATGGGTAGACCTAGTCGTAGAGCTGGTAGACCTGGTTGTATAGCCTAGCCGAGATATCATAAGGTGAATTCCTTTGATCTTCCAAGGTCCTCCTTCACTGCTTTGCATCGGAAGTCTTCATAATGTTCGAATCTGAGAATGCACAAAATATTTGCATGAGGTAATAGCCAATTCTCATAATAGTCAATAGGAGATTCATTAAGAAACAAAAGGACATGTTAGTTTAGAAGCTTGATTTGAGCTCTGGTCATTGGACCGGCTGGTACTAAACTGGTCGTAGAAATGTTCGAACTGGTCGTAGGGATGTCCTCAGTAGTTTGTGCCTCACCAACAATAGGAGAAGATGCATAAGTGTTAGGGATGCCCGCATTAGTATGCCCATACAAACCCTCAGGCAACTGACAAGAAATAAGTCCTAAAAAGACCCTTCACCCAACCCTCTGGTACCTGGTGTAAAGAACACGTCGTTCCGGCATAGGCTCATTCTCTAACTCTGAACAACAATTTAAGCAAAATTGAGTACATTATGTACTCAGCAAGACTTGTAATGTATCGCAAAATTTATGTATATGCATGGCTAACAAGGGATGAGGCTCTATGCTACAAGTTATATTCCGCATTAAGCAAGTTTTATTTGCAATATCAATACATAGTACTATGCAATAAAAGAGCAACAAGTGAGTACTTGATAAATAACAAGTCGCAACCCTCCTCAGCTGTGATCAACATCTTATTTCCAGCCATAGACATGGTACTCAACTCAAATATAAACCAATAACCATTCCCACATTTTTCAAACAAGAGCTGTTTTTATAAAAACCAAGTCTATACAGGCAATACTACACTTAGCATGCTCATCACTGCGAGCACGACTATTTAAATAGATTTAGACTCTGCAGAGGTGTACAACTTTACCTATAGCATACAAATTCTCTAGTTTATTTGGCATGCGTCGATACCACTGCTCACTTCACTTGGGTACACCATCGTCTCAGTGAAGCATTCACATTGTGTCATCAAGCTTTGTTCTCAATGCCTCGGTGAAGGGAGCCCTTCGAACATGCCTACACCGGTCATGCTCGCACTACCATGGCCTACCAACACGCAGGCTAGTTTTTGATGACTTAATTAGCTAAGGTCGTCCCATACCGGCACATGTGGTTGTACGCTTATGCTTAGGTCAGATATACCAGTGTTCGATCCTTAATTGACCTGGGCGAGGATCTCCACCAATATACTTGTGAGATACACCTCTCGCATTTCTAAGATTATAATATAACTCATTCACGTCACAAACTAAGTTTTTTATTTTTATTTTTATACAAAATAACAGAGGTAAACCTCTTTGGAACATCATTTCAAAATCTCCCAAATTCATGTTCATCATTTCATCCATTTTCCAATTTTAGTAAATCTAGAGCCCGATTAAGCATTGGTGCGATATTTGTTGGTGATATGACCTAGTAGCAATCATAAAGATAATTGTATCACATCTATATTTATGAGTTATTGAATAAATATTATTCTGTTCCTTGAATAAATCATTGGTTATAAAGATTAACAAGTATGTGACTTGTTAGTGAAGCTCTTTAACTTATATGATGTCGTTCTAAATGGTATCCCTAGTAGGATGTCACTGGTCGGAACACCAGTGACTCTACGATCAGCACATATATTGATTGATGACCATATTTCATCGATAATGGATATGGGGATATCGAATCAATAATGTGAACACATGTTAGAGAACATGGGGTTGGATAGACCCACCTTGAGACACTACTGAGATTGTTATGATTATATGTGTCATTAGTTAGTCTCAAGCAATGACAATGTATAATCCTTAGACCTGAGATCAGTATGGTTCCCTACATGTGTAATAGCACTCTTAGGGGTTGCCAAACGCTACTCGTAACTGGGTAGTTATAAAGGTAGCTTTCGGGTATGCTATGAAACATGCGGAGGGATGTGACTGGTCGAATATGGGATTTGCCCCTCCTAACATAATAGGAGAGATCTCTGGGCCCCTCGAAGTGGTCGGAAAAAAAGTGGATGGTCATGCCACTTGTGGTCAAAGAGTTCAACCACATAAGGTTATCTGATACTCGATCGAGAAAGTATTGAACAGTCTATGGATGACACAACATCTCACCTGGAGTTCAAACCAGATATCGAGAGGCAAAGGGAGAATACACGAGTAGGTCGCTTAGTTCGATCTGTTATAGACTGGTCATATGGAGATACGAGCTGGTCGTAGACTGGTCGAATGTAATAACAGAGTTGTCGAAACCTAGTCGTACGGAGTTACGAACTAGTCGAGATAAAATATGAACTAGTCATATATAGTTACAAACTGGACGTATAGAGATATGAGTTGGTCGTAGACTGGTCGTACTTAAGTACTAACTGGTTGTACCTAAATACGAACTGGTCGTGACAAGATACGAGCTGGTCATAAGTGATGAGGACCTAGTCGTAGATCATGTTGCATTAAGGTTCATCCGATACAATTTGTGTATATTTGGGAATTGTTATGTCCTTCTAGGAACAGCTACGACTCGTGGTCGGAAAGGGTTTCTGAGTCACAACTGATTACAAATAAACCTAACAGGTCACACACTTAACGGGTTAGAATAAACCACTACGAATATGATTCGTCAAACGTATTCGGATAGGATCTGTCATGGGGCACTATATAAGGAGATGCTTGAGGCTATTGGTGACATACGAGAGACGTGAGTTACTCCATCGAAACCCTAGCCGCTATCTTCCCAAGAGAGCCCCATCGTGTGACTTGGTGCTAGCACACCAACATACGGTTGTTCCTTCTCTGGACCTATGGATACCATAGAGGCACTACTAAGGTTGCTATTGCGCTTGAGGATGATCCACAATCTTCATAAGGAACTTCAGAGGTTGTTGGAGAAGACGATCGACTCGCGAGGGCGCTGGACGATCGGCTATGACCACTACATCGACGTGCTCTTCATTGGACTAGGTTGCTTCGAATCTTCTTCCGCTGCACTGCGCGTCTGGTGGTAACGATCTATGATCATATACTTACTTGGCATCCTGATTTACGTGGTAGAATTTTTGAATTATTTCTATCGTAGGCTACCCGTATCCCTTCAATATTCGCACTCGAGATACCCAAATCGACATCAACTATTGCCTAAATCATAACCTTTTGGTTACAACAATAAGGATACTAATATTTCAAGAAGGGTTATGTATTAAATAGGAATATAACAACCGTTATCCCTTATTATAGTAATTTTAAGCAAACATACACGCATGCATAATAGATTTTGCAAAAAGACGTATAATAATTAAAATAGTAGGATCAACATGGTCAAAGGAGGTGCTTGTTTTGCTCTGGTTTCTCTGAATAAGAGGTTGAAGGATCGTCATAAATTTCGTTCGAACTATTGATGTCTATTCAAAAAGAGGCGATAGCAAATTAAATATAGAAAAATAGTTTCAACAGAAACAAAATCTAAATATTTTTGCATATTCGGATAGAGCATGATTTTACATGAATTTAGAAAAATATTAATTTGATTTGGATTTCATATGCAAAAGTTATTAACATTTCAATTTGCTTCGATTTTGAGATTCCATAAATTAATAAAAGAGTGTCGTCAAAACTGTTTTTTCTGAGGTTTACGCTTTCCAACGAAGAAAGCGTATTTTCCTCTGAGTTCCTATGAGGTTTGCGTTTTCCAAAAGAGAAAGTGTATTTTCCTCTGAGCTAAAAGTGCCTTTCTCATTTTTCTAAATTTCATTAACTTACATGTGGGGCCTACATGTCAGTGACTCATAGTTTTATTCTATTGTTTTTTATTTATAAAATAGAGGCGGTCACACATGTCATAGACTCATTATTTATTAAATATTAAAACTATTTTTGATTTTAATTATCTGACAACTAGGGTCCACATGTCAGTCTCTCGGCTTTAAAATGTGTTTTAAAACTGAGAATTGTGTGTGGTCCCACATATCAGTGACACATATTCTAATAATGTTTCAAATTAGATTTCTGATAAACTTTTCGAGTAGTCCCACCTGTCGTACTCTTATTATACTTAACCACTGTCATTAGTGTTAACTAAATCCTAGACGCGAGTGGGTCCCACTAGTTAGAGAGAGAAAGAAAGAAAGAAGTAGCGAAGCTACACGGCCGAGAGGGAAGAAGAGCTCGTCGGCTGCGAGGTGGTCGCGGAAAAGCTTGAAGGAGCTTGGAAATAGATAGAGGGTGTTACTGCGACTCTAGGGGAGGTGAAGATGACCGAGATGAACGGAGAAGCGATGGCAAGCTTCGGGTCGGCTACGGCTTCAACGAAAGAGGTGTTCCTTTGGACAAAGAAGTGGAGCACCAGACTCAACAAGTTTAGGCGATGCTAAGGGACCAGGCATGAGGATGTAGGGTCACCAGAGGCGAGCCGGGCACCATGGGTGGCTAAAGAGGAATGGGTACTAGAGACTCGCCCGTGGCAAGGTGATGCGCACCTGAGGACCAATGACTCACCATGACCATAAGGGTGAAGAAGATGAGGCCAGAGAAGGTCTCAAGTGGTTGGTCGACGACGAGCAGCGGTGACGTGAAGGGGGTTCACGATGACAGCTCACCACAGCAATAGAGAAGGTTCAATGAGTGTCGTATTAGCTCATTGATGTCTCAAAGATGGTGTAAATGCAAGGAATCGGTCCGAGGCTCACCGGGCTTCGAAGGAGAATGAAAATGGCAGCGACGGTGGCCGTGTGAGAGGAAGATGGCAGTGAAGCTTGGATTCTTTGCGAATCTGCCTGCATCGAGTGGGGGAATTAGATGAAGGAAGGTTGGAACACATGATAATGCACTCGGGGGTTGTTCAAACCTACTGGAATATCGAGAACACCATAACTCAGATCTAGTGCGCGCCGAAGTCAGGGACGAAGGCTAGCGCGATCGAGCTACAAGACTCCCAGAGTTGCATTGAGCAAAGAGGAGGAATGGGCGATGGAGAAGGATCAAAACGACGTGAGTGTCATTGGTGAGGAAGATCACCAGAGCGACAATGGTACGGAGAAGCGCTCACCGACGTAAAAAACAACACACACATTCCCACGAAACCAAGGAGTGATAAACTCGGGTTTGCACAAAAATGGAATGGGGGCAAGCTAAGGAAGAGGATGATGCGGTGGCAAGCTTATCTACGGCTAAGTTAGCATGAAAAGAGCGGTGAGAAGGCGACAGTCACACGAGAACTCACGAGGGTGCTCTGGTCTCTCTGTCTGCACGGGAAAAGGGTGCCATCAATGGGGTGGATAGCATGGGTGAGGCAGGCGGAGGCGACGGGAGTAGGTGAACTCACAAAAGGGTGGGCAGCATCAAATTCCATGGGCGAGCAACGGAGCAGGTGAGACGCGCTAGCGCGCAGGCAAGGGCGAGAGGTGGACAAAGGGTCCTGACATGCAGGCCTGGCACATCAGCAAGAGGGCGAGAGTGAGGCTAGCACAGGCTGTTGTGGGCACCAGCGAAATTGGGCCAGTGCAAATGCGGCCCATTTGCCCTACGGGAAATTCAAATAGGATTTGGATTTTTCCAGAAAAGACTGAGAACTTGGTGAATTTTAAAACATTTCAAACGAGCTCCAAAAAAATATGGAATGTTTTGTGGAGGCTCCAGACACAACATACTTTCTTGTGTAAATTGTTTAGCATTTTATCTGTTCTATGATTTTCTTGAAAATTCTTACAAGTTGTTGTTTGCATGAAGTTTCACTATTTGATTTATGCAAAGGCTCAAAAATCATGCTAAAATATTTTTCCATACAAAAATATGCTCAAAATTTATTCTCCCAATTATTTTCATTATAGTTTACCAAAATGTGATTTTTTGGATGTTACACAAACATTAAATGCATATTACCGCGAGTTTATCGCGCCATCGACGTGGTCCTCCACAATGACGTTGCACGTATCTAGGAGGCTCACTATCACTTGGACTGCTTAATCGAGGTGGCGAGCGACCGAGTCGACCAAGCCGAGACCCCTCAAGCAAAGGAAGAGAGCATGTTGGCTCAATTCTTCTTGATTCAACAGTCCGAGGGTCTTCGGGAGACACTCGAATGAGCGTGTTAGTAGGTGGACACATCTCGGGCTTCGTTTGCTCACGAACCGTCCGATGCCGACGTCACCGCCTACGAAGTTTTGAAGATGAAGATAGCAGCCTACCTCTGCCACTAAAAAAACTTTATTTATTTAGGTTTCTACTTTTTTTAATCTTTGTAAGAAGCGACTGGGGCCATGCTGTTTGGAGGTGATCAAATTACTATATTATATGTTAAACCATATGCAAATTTTTAGCAGTATTTAAATGACAAAATTGACATATAAACATGTAATTTCTTCATATCATTTAAATGTATACATGGCAGTATATGCTCAAAACATATATAGAACTTTAAACAACCATATCACAGAGTTCTATTATGGAACTGTCTATGATAAGTATCACTGACGATTCCATAATAGAATCGTCTGTGATAACTCTTTATTAGTAGGAGCTACTAGGGTTTGCGCAACCCCCTAACTCGTCACTCTCCAGCGCCCGTACTCTCGCCCGTTCCCCTCCCTACCTTGACGCCGCCCCATCCGAAGCCTCCTCCCCGACCGTGTCGTCGATGTCGCTGGTCCAATCGACCTCCCCGCGGACAAATCCACATCGATGCCGCCGCCCAAGGCTTCCCCCCACGGTGTCGTCGTCCTCTCCCCAGTGCACGCGACCTCTTCGTCCTCTCTCCCTGGCGTGCATGACCCTGGCTACTTCTCCACCGACCACCCCCGGCTACCACACCACCGACACCGGCGACGTCGAGGTAAGACAGATCTATCACCTGTTGGTTTGGGCTGTTGGTATTCATGTGAACCGAGCTACAATGTGACTGATGGTTGGTTGGATGGATGGATGGATCTGGAAGTGGGGAATGGGGTTGTGTTCGGGTGTGACTGTTGGTGCTGCTAGTTGTGGATAGATCCTATTAGGTTGCTTAATGTGTTAATCTGGTATAATCACTAATTTTTGTATGCTCTGTGTGATTTGTTTGTGCCTAGCACTGGGAGGTATTACAAATTTGTATGCTCTGTTGAACTTCTCAATGATGTTAATAGTCTTATGCTGAAATTGAATTGATAATTAGTTCATATTTGAGCTCTAATGAATTGCTAACTGCTGTACACATACAAATTTATACATTCTAATATACAATTGAATTGCTAACTGATGTCACAAATGCAATTAGATGTGATATTGTGTATAGATTGTTTGTCTTTTATGACCTAAGGATTCACATGTCTATATGTCAATTATGTCTTTTAAATTTGATATTCTATTCCAAAACAAGACCAAATGAGTTAAAAATTACTACAACATCTCTTCACCTACCTCTCGCCATTCATTTCACCTTTACCTGTGTAACCGTGTTCATGCCGATCAAGTTCTCCTCCCTTGCGTCCCAGGTACGTCCTACCATTCCATTCCTGATCTCTTTGTTGGACCAAACCAAAGAAACTTCAGCCGATCGGTAGATGAACACACGCACACGTCGTTGGAACCTCACGCACTGGAACTTCTTCTCTTACTTGTTGCTTGAACTCACATTATATTGCTTGCTCACGTGATGAAGCACACATACACGATCTATTGGTAGATGTCCTTGACCAAAGGACACTCTCACGATCTCTCTGGAAGCAACACACGTATACGAAGCAAGTAGTGGAAACTCATGTATGCACGCATACGCTGCTAGACCTCAAGAACAGAGGAAACAACAGAAAGATCTTTGGTGCTGCGTGCACGGCGCACAGCAGCATTTCTATTTTTTCTTTTCTATTGCTTCAATCAAACTGATCTGATTACATATCCTTTTAAAGACTACCTGATCAACTTGCTAGCCAAGCCGAAACTAAACATGGAAAGCTAAATATGGAAAGCCTAGCAAAGGAAACAAACTAATTTTGATCCGATGCTGATTGCATCAGGATCCTAACACCCTATTGATGAACCCGAAGGTCCGATTTGTTGGCCCGATCTTTCGATGAGAACGATAAGTCGGTAGGTGTCGCTCAACTCTCACGATCCTGGCTACGAACACGCAAGGCTCGAAACCACGCAATCGCTGAACTGATTGACAAGTCGTTATCAACCGTGCACGAATACCCGGTTGACCTGACCACGAAGGTCGATTCCTGTATACACCAAAGAAGCATGCAAGAACAAGATAATAAGCAATCTGAAATTGCAAATAGGATTGAAATATTTAATTGAGTTGGGATTCTGAAGCGGTATTATGGTTGGTCTAGTCGACACAAGCCAATACACGAAGTTGCTATGAAGCTAACTTTTAACTAAACAAAATCCAAGAAAACTAGAGGGGGTGCGACCTTCTTAAATAGGGAACAAGGAGCCACAAATCTAAAGGAACTAGCGGGGAGGGACTAAACTCGTGGGTTACTGTTCATGTGAACAGTAACTGCACCTCTAGGTGGGCCACCGGCATATGGGACAAGTTGAGTTCGATTACAAGGCCCAGATTGGCCCAAACAGGTGATATGACGCTTTCTTTAGATGATTGCGATCAGTCCAGAAGGAAATTGAAGATGAGGCCGAATCTGTTGGAAAGAGGACGAAATAAGATTTCAATCAAGTACTCATGGACTTCAAACGGACTCTGTATGTGAAAGTTATGCCCATTTGAAGTTGGTGCTGTCAGGCTGATTCCGAACTGATCTGACCAAAACGTATCCAGCTTGGCACATGAAGTAGCACCATGGCTTGTAGACATAGTACCATGGCATGTAGACGTAGCACCATGGCATGTAGACGTAGCTCGATCCAATTGGGTAATATGGTCTTGCATTAGCCGAAAGTCCTATTGGCGAAGATGTTGTGGAAGTAGAGGATGCAGTGCAGCAGGTCGAAGCAGTGGTTGCATCCTTAGGTTTGATGTCCTCATCACCTATTACTTAGCAAGTCTAGATTAATTTCCAATAATCTCCCCCCTAATCTAGACTTGCCGACTCTAACTTGTTGCTGTAGTCGGTCTCAACTACGACTTGCCCAACTGATACTCGACACAGGACGGCGAACGCATCTCCTCAACGTCCCGGACTCAACTCCACGGACTCGACTTAGGATGGCGAACACATCTCTTCAACGTCCCACGAACTCGACTCAGGACGGCGAACACATCTTCTCAATGTCCTAGACTCAACTCCACAAACACACACACAAATACGGCACCACAACCACCAAGTACCAACACAACGCTTTCACCTTGGCAACGCGCAACTCATCTTGTGTTCCACTGACATGCATGCTCCTCCTCGTCATGGAGCCGTAAGCACCGTGTAGTGTGTCGGTCTTGCTGCATTGAGCTGCGCGCAGATCGCACCTGTCGCTTCCCTTGCGCCCTACCATGCGCACCGTCGCTGTCGCACCTAATGCGCCACTGGGATCCTCCGCGTGCACTCCGCCGTGCGCTACAGGAGCCGACCACTCCGCCGTGTTGCGCGCGTTCGCGCCGTAGCAGCGCCGTCGCGACCGCTCCATCGGCCGTGCCATCGTGCCGCCATGCGGGGCCACCGTGCCACTCCAGGGTCACCCATTCTTATCCATGGGCTCTGATACTAATTGTTGGCCCAAACCAAAGAAACTTCAGCCGATCGGTAGATGAACACATGCACACGTCGTTGGAACCTCACGCACTAGACCTTCTTCTCTTACTTGTTGCTTGAACTCACATTGTATTGCTTGCTCACGTGATGAAGCACACGTACACGATCTGTTGGTAGATGTCCTTGACCAAAGGACACTCTCACGATAAGCAAGTACTAGAAACTCACGTACACACGCATACGCTGCTGGACCTCAAGAACGGAGGAAACAACAGAAAGATCCTTGGTGGTGCGTGCACGGCGCACGGCAGTGTTTCTATTTTTCTTTTCTATTGCTTCAATCAAACTGATCTGATTACATGTCCTTTTAAAGACTACCGATCAACTTGCTAGCCAAGCCGAACCTAAACATAGAAAGCCTAGCAAAGAAAACAAACTAATTTTGATCCGATGCTGATTGCATCAGGATCCTAACACCATATTACTTGGCAAGTCTAGATTAATTTCCAACACTCTTCTCTATAAAGTTTTCAAGCAGTAGCTGCTTGTGCCTTTAAAACCGGCTTCATATATATATATATATATATATATATATATATATATATATATATATATATATATATATATATATATATATATATATATATATATATATAGTGACGTCACTTCCAAAGAAGAGTACTGCGCTATGTCACTTTCTGAACATAGTGACGTCCAAATACCTATCGATGACATCAAGGTAATTAGATGTCCACGCGCTCTCCTGGCAGTCATGCTTTTTGAATTTGCAAGGGCATTATGAAGTTGCTTGTAGTCTGTCCCTTCCTCCTCATGTCATGTGGGCGACCCTCAAATCGGCCGAGGACTACGAATCAATATATATATATATATATATATATATATATATATATATATATATATATATATATAAAGTCGATTTTAAAGGCATAAGCAATCACTGCTTGGATACTTTATAGAGAAAAGTTATCACAGACGGTTTTAGCTACAAACCGTCTGTGATATATCAGCTATCACAGACGGTTTTATCTACAAACCGTTTGTGATACATCAACTATCAGATACGGTTCTGAGTTAATAATCGTCTATGATAGTATGCATCACAAATGGTTTGAAAATAGACACATAAACTCAGACGGCTCACAAAACCGTCTGTAATGACGTTTTTGAACCATTTGTGAAGATCTTTTCTGTAGTGGTGGCATGGTCGGCGTCATTGTGAACTTAGACCCCATGTTGCTGTGGTCCAACGTGCAGTCCTCGCAATCACCGCATTGTGGTAGGAAGGGGTGACTACCGTGTCACAGGCTTTGAAGTTCGTCACAATGTCACCAACACTTTTCACGATCCTGATATGGCCGTCCGGTGAAAAAAGATCATAAAATGGTGTGGGCGATGACACAATAAAAGCCAAAGATGTTTTTTGAGATTGAAATATGATTATTTTTTTAGAGACATAGCATTTGAAGATACAAACACAACCAAAATTAAAAGAAATTAAAAACTCCAAGTCTTGTCAACTGGGGACAAGTTATCCATTGGATTGAATTGCAGGCACCATCGGTTAATGATCCTATGAAGCTCTCATATTGGTAGCGTGACGCAAGAAGAAGGGTGCCTAAAGAATTCAAAAGAGATTTTGATGGCATCCTAATGTATTCGTGTTTGAACATTACAAAGGAAAGATATCGTAGAATTTTTTTAACAGGTTTTCTTAACAGCTCAAGAGGTTTTCAAATGCATACGAGAGGGTGTTGACACAAGGAAAAGGGCGGTTGGTTAGTTTGAGGTTTTTTTAGCTCCTATTGTCCTTTTAGGCCTATCTTTAAGTGGGTCAGGATCCTCTGCTGTTGCAACTAGCAACGACCGATGTGCACAGTGTTTCTCTGCATTAATGATCTTGAGCTGTTGGCCGGGATGTGGATGGATGATATTGTTTTGTACAGTAAATCTAAACAGTGTTTGCTACATTATTTTTACCATGTGGTGGTCCAGTACGGGTACTCTGCCGTAAATTGCTACAGTGTTGCACCAGAGAACCATCCACCTCTCACATATCACTGTTCCACATAGTGTTCTCTGTTGTGCTGTAGAGGATCCGGATCCGTCTTAAATGGGTTGATGCTGATCCTTCTTGCTTCCTGTTTGTAGTTTTGAGTTTTCTTTTGCTGACCTTGTGTGTTTTTGGTTGATTCACTTGTCAGGCCGTTTCTTGGCCTAGTTGTACTCTGAACTTTGTATCTTTGCTTTCTCTCTTTAGTACATCGGCAGAGTTTCTGCTTATTCTTAAAAAAACCAAGCGTATGTTTGGAATGTAGGATTTTCAACAAAAACCGTTTAAATTCTGCAGGATTGGGGAAAATTTCTCTTGTCCAAATCGAGACTACAGCTAAGAAAATATAAACAACACATCAGGATTGGGTTCCTATGTATGGAAGGAGTCAATGTGAGGATCTATAACGCATGTGTATTAGAATCGATCTCCCACCGTCCGATCAAAAATTTAAAGTGCATGTGTATTAGGATCAATTTCCACAGTCTGATAAAAAAATCGAAGTCCGTACGGTATTTAGCTATAATACTATGTCATAACACTGTTTACAATTCACAAAAAAACTGTTCCCCCAATGGATTTTGCAGTACCGCAGAGAATCAAGATGCAACACACCACGCTAAGAAGGCTGCGAACAGCTCAGGCCGGCCCCAGTTTTTGTGGGCGAATTCGTTTGGTGCTAGGGCCCAAAGGCAGATTGCAACGGACACTAGTCAAGTCCGAGTTGGTTCTCAATATTGGGCTATTCTGGCCTAGACTTTAGTCGTCCCAAATTTTGCTTACACCTAGTATTTGCGCCTGGTCAATGCCATCACCTTTAGGGCGTGGGTGAAACGCAAGAATTTCATAGGAATTTCATGAAAAATAGTTCAATTCACACATAAAAATATTCCAAACGGGGAGGTTTAAGGAGTTGCAGGGCATGCTTAAGCACAGCCACGGATGGAATCGAACGTGACATCATATATAAACATATATTTTTTTTTCTATTTCTTAGAAGGTTGGAGTTGTTTGTTAATTTAAATTTTATAAAAACTCAAAACAGCCTAGAAATCACTGTATGAAATTATGATAAACCTGCAATTAGCCTATATAACTTGCAGTTAGTGGGACTATCCAATGGTTGGCAACTTGTACATACGCTGCTAAGAAATAAGGTCATTTCGTGCGACAGGTCACTGATGACGCATACAGGATTACTAATCGCGGTCCAGATTAGGGCCCTAACAAGAGGGGGAAGAAATTGCAGTCTAAATGACGAAGTAGTCAACAGGGTGAGGCCAATTAGTCTTAATTGCTTAAAGTACTAAGGATATGTTTCGGTGGGATCCGGATTGTCTGCGGTTTACACAATAATGCAAGTTTGTCTTAGTATGGTAATGTATCATTTTTCGCAATAGCACAGTATCCGATTTTACTTGCATTGTAGCACAGAGACATAGCACTTGACACGAATCATTGGACATATATTTCGATAGGACGGTTAAGACATATAGTAGGGTACTGTTCTTTACCCTCCCACGCAGAGGATCCGAATGCGTGGGTGATCTCGGCTGATTGACGGATCAGTTAGCGACACGACTGTCCCTTCAGTAGCTGAGAGGACGCTACAGGTGGGTACAATCTTCCAAATCTGCATGGTTCCAGAAAGATGACTTCAAATCGATAATGTTCGGCAAATCCGCGACGCAAATGCCTCACTAAATATCCGGTATAGCTGTATCTGGCACACCAAAGAATAAACAGCAGAAACACGATATCCACTGCTTAGTACAGTATCATAGCAACTAATTGATATAATATGTATAACAGTACATAACAGTTCAAGGCATCGTAAAACAATCGGCATATATGGCTATTGGTAATTGATAGCATAATTCACTACTATGAAAATAGTAGCTCCTCTGCCTGCCCCTACCCTCATTGTCACCGTTGAGACAAGTGACAAATCTAAGCCACCGATCCCGTCCGCCTGCTCACCAAAACAACCAATACTTGAAACCTAGGACTATCTCAGTAGGGATGTACATCCAGAAAGATCGCGTGAATATTCTCAAAACACAGACAAACCCAACTGAATCCGGCGGAGGGATTACATGGAACTGCAGCACTTGCTCTTCGGGATCTCCTGCGCGGGGCCTGGGACAAGGACCTTCTTGCCTGCCAGCGTCGGGGCGGCCCCGTTGGCCTTTGGGTCCGCTGCAATGTTCTTCTTACTGTGGATTTTGAAGATCTCTGTCAGGACGGTCTGGAAGGCGTTCTCGACGTTAGTGGCCTGCAGCGCAGAGGTCTCCAGGAAGAAGAGGTTCTCCTTCTCGGCGAACTCCTTGGCGTCCTCGGTGCTCACAGCACGCTCGTCTTCGAGATCGCTCTTGTTGCCGACCAGCATGATGACAATGTTCTTGTCTGCGTGGCCTCGGAGCTCCTCCAGCCAGCGAGGTATGTGGTCAAAGCTCTGACGCTTGGTGATATCGTAGACTAGCAGAGCTCCCAGTGCGCCTCTGTAGTATGCACTCGTCACAGCTCTGTACCTGCAGTAGTTGAAACAAGCAGCATGTGAAGTTGGTAAGTGGTAACGCAAAGACATGATATTCAGGAGAGAGGAAGTACAAAATGAATGTCACCGCTGCAACTAAGTTCAGCAGACATTTCGAATATAACGATACATAAGCTTCACACTTTAATTACAGAAACCACCCATATGTTTTCGTCTCTGTGTCAGCTAGGAATGTTGCTTTTTTTCTACCCACAGGGTGACAGTTGAGAATAAAGATAGGACAATTCTCTACAGATATATCAGATCCAATTCATAGAGCTTCCAAGATGCCACCTATTACGTGCCACATGCATAAGTGCAAAACAGACCACAATTCAAATGAAATGACAGGAAAAAAACAGCAGCAGCAGCCTGAACATATAATGGCTGTGGTAGCAATATATAGCAAATCATTAAAAATCATAAGCAGCACTGATAAACAAATTGATGCAAGTAGTTATTCATCCTCTCTGAAAAAATGGATCAACATATAGAAATTCTACAGGTAATTGTGCAGATGCACATTTTAAGAGGTTAGTGGCAAATAAAAAATAAAATTTGGATGATGAAGTGGAACTTAAAGGCCATAATTGGAAACTAAGTATAAACACAGCTGAAGGAACCAACAAATTCTCTAACTTGGTGGAAATAGTCAAAAAAATTGATCTCTAGACAACAAAACAAGCACCAAAGTATTCAACTAAATAGTTGTACCCCAAGAGAATGGTCTCCTTAATTGGAAATTGGAATTCAAAGAAGACAAACTGGTCAAACTAATGACGTGTCTATTTCAAGAACAAATTATGTCTTAGTTTGGCTCCATTGAACTCTTCCATAAGTTTATCAACTTTTAAAGCTAAAGCACGTGAATCCAAAATTATCGAAGTTCATGCAAATACATACGCTAAGGGGATAAACAGACTAGTATTGTTTTTCCAGATAAGTGTACCATTTATACCTAGCTAAGTTCAGCTTTGGGTACGGCCACCTAGCAAAGTTCAGCTTTGGGTACGGCCTAACATAGTAAATTGGTTGCACACTGACACAAATGACAAGGCACTAGCTCAACAATACAGTTCTAACTCATTCCACAAAACATAAAAGATTGTTGTTCTAGAAGTACAAGCACTTCAGCCACCCCTTTTCCCATAAAGATCATGCGGGCGAATGAGCCAGCATATTTGCATCTCCAGTGGTGACCTTTTATGCTTGTCATTAAAAACCTGCCTCAGATGAGTTATGAATGAGTCACACCAATTTTGAATAACTACAAGGTAATTTTAGGCATCAAGTGTTCACAATTTTGATTTGCAAGTGAACCTTGCTGACTCCCGAGTAGTCAAAGATAGTAACTGGATAAGGATTAGTAGCTCAGTGAAAACTAGGTTAGAACTTATTTCTCAAATCCGGGATCTGAACAGCTACATGACAAGATCTATATTCACATGCTACAAGAATGTATGAAATGACATCAACTACCTTAAACAAGCGGTATACTGAAGACTGTAATAACTAATAAGTCATACCCTAACAGCATCACGCATGTGCATCTCAAAAGTCAAATATCCTATTAGTTTGAACGAAGTTGAAATTAAAGACAATCAAAAGGGAAACAAATGCTTGCTAGTTGCTACCTGTACAACACATCAATATAGGCAAACTGTCATGCCTTTTCCATGTCTACTCTTGCAATCACTCAAACATGCCAACTGTTATCATCCCCTTGAAAGGTCATAACGGACCACTTAAATGCCTGGAATGGCATCATCAGGGCAAGCACAACTCATTATTGTGCACTTGGTAGGGTATAGAATATTAATTAACACACTGAACATATTGGCCCTTTTCTTTTTGAAGGATTGAACATATTGAGTTACAGGACGAATTTATGGCCTAAGATCATTGTCAAATTAATCTCCTTTGAAAAGAGTAAGTACTGCACTCACATTCTTTTCATCATAGCACTAACTCTAATAGCATTCAAAGGTGGTCTCACGGCATGCATTTACATCCTGTGGATCTTGGCGTAGACAAGAGGATTGCAAGAATGTAGTGTTTAACAAAGAACAGATCAGAACTCCGATCACAATATTCCCATTAGCATTTACCCACCCCATTGACATGGCAAATTATGTTCCAGTCAGTACCACCTACGACACATACACCCGAACTGAATTATTTAGTAAATCCCCATACACCATGTACCCACCCAGCCACCCATTGTCATACCGGAGTACCATCAATACATTACTAACTTTGACACCACACGAAACAAAAGCGTTTATTTAGTAAACCCCACACCATGATTTTGATCAGATAAATTCGCTCTGATCCGTCTATCCAGCTAACACAACACACATAATTTTAGCAGCCTGGCTCCAAGCTCAAGCATCCAGTGGCAGACCAGGGGTCGGTGTCACATTCCACTCTCCATTCAGTAGGGTGCAACCGTGCAAGGCAAGCTAAACCGGCCATTTCAACCACCAGGGAGCAGAGATCTACCATTGTACCAACCATCCACTGTACATCTATCGTCTACCGGAAAGTCGGCACCAGCACAACTCAACAAGAAGACATTAATTAAACTAACTAATGTGCGTACTATACAGCATACGCTCACAACTAATGCAGCGATCTAAGCCCCAAAAGAATCAGTTGTAATCAAAATGAAACGAAATCTTTGGCTCGATTAATGAAGCATCAAAACGGGAGCGAATTCGGCGCTAGCTCACCGCTCGAGCTCCAACAAACACCCACCAAAAAATACCCACGAATCATCAGAGAATCACGGAGTGGAACAGATCGAGGCAACCTAGATGGAATCGGATGGAGCGGGCAGGGAGAAGGGTAGGGCTTGCCTCTCCTGGCCGGCGGTGTCCCAGATCTGGGCCTTGACGGACTTGTGGTCGATGAGGAGGGTGCGCGTCTGGAACTCGACCCCGATGGTGGCCTTGGAGTCTAGGCTGAACTCGTTGCGCGCGAACCGCGCCAGGATCTGCGACTTGCCGACGGCGGAGTCCCCGATCAGCACCACCTTGAATACATAGTCCACCTTCTCCCCGCCCGCCATCGCGCCTCACCCGGCCGGAGCAGCGGCGGGTTGCTTCGCTTGTGTGTGGCGGCCGCGGCGGCGGCCGGAGGAGCAGAGCGAGTGAAGCGTGGAGCGCGGAAGTGAAGTGCACGGCGTGGGTGGTGTTGGGAGGTTGGGGTTTTGAGTCGAGTCGAGTCGAAGGATGCGGGGGAGAGTAAGAGCACGTGCAACAGGAGAGGCCACCACACGACGCTGTCTATATACGATTTTTTTATAAAAAAACTAATATTAATTTAAAAGAAAATTACAAAAAAAAAAAGAGTCAATTTTTTTTTACTAAAATAGGTGTCACTAGCCATTTGACTTGGCGAAAAAACTTATTTACCTACCAGTCGCCGTTCCAACTATCTGTCGCCATTTCAACTGGTATTTTGCATTGGAGAGTGTGCAAATCGCTAGTTGAAATGGCTACAGGAACGTGGGTTCCTATTGCTAGTTCTAGCTATATATAGCCCCAAAATTCGGTGAAAAAATTATTTTAATTCCGAAAAAAAGATAAGAGAAAGAGGAGGAGGGGGAGAAAAGACGTAGCAAAGCCATACCGATTCCAAATGGAGGAAAGAGAAACGGGGCAGCAGATCTGGTCGTTCATTTCGTAGGTAAATATTAATGTAACTTTGTACATAAATTTGAAACCTTGTAGGTGTCGGGACCCTGGGTATACAACCCCAGGACCCTCTGTGCATTCTGAACTAGTCCCAGATCAGTAGCTAGCTCGCACAGTTACAACATAGATGAAATCATATCCATACAACCAGATCACGATGAAGCGGACAAATTAATATTAGTAGATAGCAAAAGGACCTTATGGTCAAAGTCTTACAACAGTTGCTTCGCAGGGCTTAACAACAAAAGATAACTTGCAGCGGAACCAAAATATCTCGTGAAGGCCATTCAACATGCCCACAGGCAATCGAGTGGAGGACGCGACCTAATTCGCATAGTCTTCAAGGTACTCCTCTTCGAAGAGTGCAGTGCATTCAGGTTCTTCTGTGGGGATTAATCACACAGAGCGCAAGCCGTGAGTACTTTTGAATGTACCCAGCAAGCCGTAGGGAAATGTATGCAAATAGCATTCATGCAGGGCTTGATAAGGATGGCCTTATGGTTATTTTGCAGAAAACAATATTAACAGTAAATACAATAAGTAGATTGAAAAGTATAGTTTAGAAGATTAATACATAAGTAATCAGTTTCTTTTGCAATAACTGGTGAACACCCCGTTCACTTCCCAACCAAACCAACCAAACCATCATTCCAACAGTTTTTATGAAAATCTACCCCTCGTGTGAAATCACCAGGCATTGTCCATAACCGAAGATACGGCTATTCGAATAGTTTTACACTCTGCAGAGGTTGTACAGCTTTACCCACAAGAGACACTATTGAAGGTGTGCGACTAAGTCATTATCACAAGGCTTTTACAAAGCTCTGTTTTGACTCAGTTCTGCTAGCTAAGGATTCGCTACCCTGGGCCCCTCTTGCGCCAATTCAACAACCAAAACAGAACCGAATTAACACATTGCTAATTATTCAGCCAGATTCACCCCATCCTGGACATGTGGTTGCATGGTATGACCTAGATCAATGGCTTACAAGGTTAAGTCCTTAGTGGTTGCTCAGGCGAGACTACCTTATTCCATGTGCCTCGCACACCCAAGTGCCTCTCGCACCCAAAAACATGCCTCCCGCATCTTGCCTCGCGCATCCCACCTTTGCCACCGACCACTCGCTCAAACATAAATCATTTTATAAACCCAAGCCAATGGCGACCCCCCGCCATGGCACAAAATTTTATAAAGGCGGCATCGCACCACAAATTGACACAACTGTGACATCGCACCACATTTGCACAACCGTGGTATCGCACTAACATTCCATATATCATTAGGTCAAAATTAATCATTATGGATATGTGATCATGAACCCCACCGGATAACTAAAGCACGGCTAAGCATAATACAACACCCATGTTGGTAGTTTATCAATGTCCAACTAAAATAACCCATCCTATGGTGTCCAAGGAATTATGTCATTCAAAGGTACATGTCGATAGAAATTATTCAAGAAGGCATACAACAATTAGGCAATTAACTATTCCCGAAACCATTTAATATAAAAAATAGCAATACATGTTTATATCAAACAATATAGTTTTATAAAGTGGGTACGACATGGTCAAAGGTCTACGACTTGCCTTCGTTGAAGAGTTGCGAAGCTTCGGTCGTCGGGTCCAAGAATTCGTCCGAAACGCTGGAATCTATACGTGCGAAAAGAGCCAAATAAATAAAATAATCCCAAATAAATTCCAAATAATTACCAAATAAATACTACCAGAAATATAAGGAATTTAGATAAATTTAGAAATTTGAATCACTCGAATCGGAGCTCGAACGGAGTAGATACGACCTCTGAAAGTTTGAAAAACACCTAAAATGAAGAAAATGGATTTTTCCTGAATTTTTGAATTATTTTTGAAAAGAAAATTGGGTTTATGACGTCTGCTGACATCAGCCCTGGGGATTTGTTTTCGGTAGAATTGTTTTTCTATAGAAAGAGAGAGAAAAGCCACGTGGCTGCCACATGGGTGAGCACGTCAGCGAGCGAGGCTGAGGTGGCGCTGAATGGATGCCAACGTGGCGGCCATGTCAGCAGATGACGTCACCCCGGCGCTAGGTTTTCGGCCGCGTCCGACAACGGCTATCCCGGCCGTGGCGGCGACAGCGAAGGTGCGTGCTGGAATCCCTGAGAGATGGAGAACCTGCTGGTGTGGTTTGTCGTCCCCGGCGGTGACCAAAACGCGGCAGCGCTCAAGGTCGGCGGCGGGGCCGCGGTTGAAGACGGCGGAGGTAGTCCAGCGGGTTCCGGAGAGCGGGGAGGTGCGCACGGGGTTCCCCTTGATGCAGCGATCCCGAGGGTGGTGTCGAAGGCGGCGAAGGAGGCTCGGAGGAGGAGCTAGAGGCGGTGGAGTGGAGCTCGACCGGCGGCGGAGTTTCGCGAATTGGGGCAAAGGAGGGCGAGGGAGAGAGCGAGTATAGGGGGAAGGAGAGGCATACGCAGCGCATCCGGTGCGTGCTTAAAAAGGGGACGAGGAGGTCCGGTGGGCGAGATCTCACGCGGAGCTCCGGCGGGCTTCGCGGACGAGGTAACGTGTTCCGGGGATTCCGCGCGGAGAAGAAGGGATGCGATGGAGGGGATGGGGTCGGCGGAGAACGGGGACTTCAATGCGCGCAAAATCGGGAAGAAAGGAGGGCGAAAACGGGGGATGCGATGGGAGCTCCCGTCGCATCAATGGCGGGGCTCGAGGCGCTGCACGAGGAAGGAGGAGGGCGCGAGGAAGAAGGGGTGGGCGACGGGTGGCCCGCTGAATGAGAGAGAGAGAGCGTGGGTAGGGGTGAAAAGGATCGGATAGTTTCACCGATCCGACAAAAACGGATTCGAATGTCTCAGATCGGATTTTTCTGATAGTTTTGGATCGGAACGATTCGGATTTTCTGCACACGAAACGAAACGAATACGTGAGGCATGCTATCCGTGGATACGAAACGAATACGGATTATCCTGATAAGACGAGTCCGGATATCCGGATTTCGCCCAAAAGAGGATTTCACCAAAAGAGAAAAGGGATTTTAATTGATTTCCAAATTTTAAAATGCAACAAATCAAATAGTCTTTTAGAAAATAACAAATAGAATTCAAAAATCCTAGAAAAATCACGTAAATTGTTGAATTATTTTTAACTTAATAAAATTAATTCCAACTTAAAGTTGGTTTTTATTTTTGTATATAAATTATTTTAAATTTCTAAAAATAGGAGAAACCTTTTTAAAATTCAATAAATTAATTAAAATTTTCATTTTCACTTTAAATCCAATAAAATCCCAAAAAACTCAATAAATTTTATTTTTTACATTAAAAACTAGGAAATTAAATAATTGACTTTATTTTATTATTTTTTTCCTTTTTAACCAGGAAAACTCTTTTAAATCTCAGAAAATCTAATAAAATAATAACTTTATTAATTTTATTTTTGGTAACATACTTTGGGATATTACAGTCATTTGTGTATAGATTAACCATCCAGTCTAATCGATGTTAGTGTGAACTAAATTTTATGTATATGATGAACTAAGTGTGAATGCGTGATGACTTTGTGAGTCACGACTTATGAGCTAAATATGGTAAACTAAGTGTTATATTTGTGATGAAGTAGTTAATGTAACTTGCTAGTGCCAATGTTATGTGTGGTTGCTGAAAATATGAACAATTCATGAATGTTTGCATCAAATAAATTAGTTATATGTTTTCGTTAATTTCTGGCATACAATTTAAGGGGTTTTTATGTTCCGAAAAATATCTGTGACCGTATTCGTTTCGATTCGTATTCGCTCCGTATTCGATACTATTCGTATTCGTATTCGTATCCGGGGTATTCGTATTCGTATCCGGATCCGGGAAAAAAAATATGAAAACAAATATGGCAAAGCCATTATCCGTCCGTTTCCGACCCGTTTTCACCCCTAGGCGTCGGTGGAGGAGTGGGCTGCAGCGCGGAGCCCGCCGAAGGAGATGGGCCGAAGCTGAGGTTTTCGGCCCAAAAGGCAAAAGAGTGATTTTCAATTGTTTTTTATTTAAGAAAACACCAGAAAAGCAAAAACCTTTTTAGAAAATAGTTAGAGCCTCCCAAAAATTCTACGAAAATTCAAAAATATCTTGGAATTATTTAGGACTTAATAAAAATACTTTTAGTTATACTTTAGTTTTTTATTTTGCAAATAAAATAGATTTTATTTTTGGTTTAAAAGGAAAACCCATTTCTAAATTCCAGAAAATGCAATAAAAGACTTAAAATAATAATTTTGACTTTTAAATCCAATAAAATCTAGAAAACTCCAATAAACCAACTTTAATTTAATTAAAGTTTAATTAATTCAAGTTAAACTATTTTAATTTTCCAAATTTTCAAGTTAAGCTTTACCAACTTCATAAGAGCAAATGGTTATTTTTAAAATTTTCAAAATTTTTAAAACTCAGAAAATTTGGGATGTTACACTAGGTTAGCAAATAAAAATAATAACATAGAATTCAATAAATTAGATAATTTTAGTTGTATTGTTGTTTGATGTAGTACATTATTTTAGCTATATATAGTTTAGTTCATCGTATAAATATTATTTACATTGCAGTACTCTCACGATTTACAATAAATCTGAAAAAAATACTAAGAAAACTTTATAGGTTTTTATTTTTGCACGGTAAATATTTTGTTAATGCCGAAAATACTTTTTAAACTAGAAAAATTGGAAGATGCCTATTAAAAATCTGTAAAAATTACAGAGTAGCTTAGTAGGGTATGTAGAGCTTAATAAAAAATAATCCTAATTTAATTTTGGTTTCTATTTGTGCACAGTAAATATTCTATTAATGCCAAAAATAATTTTTAAACTAGGAAAATTGCAAGATACCTTTAAAAAATTCTCTAAGAAATCCAAAGTAGGTACAAAGGGTATGTAGAGCTGAATTAAAATATTATGGACTTAACTTTTGTTGCTATTTGTACACGTTAAATATTTCATAAATGCTGAATAAACTTTTTAAACAAGAAAAGTAGCAAGATACCTATTTAAAATCTATAAAAATTGTAGAGTACTTAAATAGGGTATTTAGAGCTTAATAAAAATAATCCCAACTTAATTTTGGTTGCTATTTGTGCACGGTAAATATTATGTTAATGCTAAAAATACTTTTTAAAGTAGAAAAATAGCAAGATACCTCTAAAAATTCTCTAAGAAATCCAGAGTATATACATATGATATGTAGAGGTGAATTAAAATATTGTGAACTTAATTTCTATTTCCATTTGTACACAGTAAGTATTTTATAAATGCTGGAGACACTTTTTAAGCAAGAAAAGTAGCAAGATACCTATAAAAATCAATAAAAATTCCAGAGTAACTAAATAGGGTATGTAGAGCTTAATCAAAATAATCCTAACTTAATTTTGGCTTCCATTTGTATACGATAAATATTCAAATAATGGTAAAAAAATACTTTTTAAAGTAGGAAAATAGCAAGACACTTCTAAAAATTATAAAAAAAACTGAAGTTACTACATAGGGTATGTAGAGTTGAACTAAAACATTGTGGACCTAATTTTTGTTTCTATTTGTACATAAAAATATTTTTTAAATGCTGGAGACACTTTTCAAACAAGGAAAGTAGCAAGATGTAATACCCCGAAAGTGTGTTAAGCCTTAATCGGGGGAGATTAAATATTCGGGAGAGAATTCAATGGTTTTCGGAAAGGACCTTTTGGTTAATTTCGCAGTTCAATAGTTGAAAAGGGGGAAATCAGTGTTTTAGTCACTCCTGGGCTTGGGCCCACCCATGGAGCCCAAGGCAGCCGGCCAAAGGGGGCACCACTCCCCAAACCCTAACCGCAGCCCCTCCTCCCCACTTCCTCACGCCCCACCCCTCTCCCCTTGGTGGCCGCCACCCCCTCTCTCACGCCTCCTCCTGGTTACCTCCTTTCCACCCTCCCAAGCATCCTCCAAGTCCCCATTGCTGCTGTCCGAAGGTAGAAGAAGGACCCTCCCATTGCGGTGGTTGAGGAAGAGAAGGAGGAGGAGAAGAGGAAGGAAGAGGGGAGAAGAGAAGGGAGAAGAGAAGAAAGCGGGATCCCATCCGGAGTTCGTGATCTTCAGCTGCGCCAAGGGTAACTAGCTTCGTTTGTTGTTGTGTGTTTAGTCGTAGAACCGAAATCGAGTAGTTTTGGCAAGATTGAAGTCGGTCTGTTAAAGTTGCAATTCTGTCCAGAATGTTGCGTGGCCAGTTTCATGTGGTTAGAGGCAGAATTAGGAGTTTGGATCTCCTAGAGAGTTGTAGATGTTGTTCTTATCTTTCAGTGGCCACCAAGATCACCCAAATCCGATTAACGGTCAGGAAGTTATGAATTTTTTAGTATCGCTGCTCTGTTAATCTGTCAGTTTAGAACAGTCTGTAGAAAATGGGATGAATCGGGTAGTTAAGGTCGAAATCAGAGGACCTCAATATAACGAAAAATGTAGGTAATTTCCATACCTTTGATAGAGATAAAGAACGCAAGATTTGGACTTTCGTAGCAAAAGTTATGATAGTTTTAGTGATCTGTCCAGAGAACCCGACGTGATAATTGTTGCTCTGTAGGTTGGCTCGGTAGAGGTAGTAATTGGCAGAATCAAAAGGGCTCCCAACTAAGTTTATTTAGGTAATTAAATTACCTTTCCAAAAGTCTGAAAACACCTTATTTGGACCTCTGAGCAGAAAGTTATGAATTTTAGAAGTTGACTGTCCGCAGTGATCACCAAAACGATCGCTAGAAATTGGGGTTTTGTTAGCGCTTGAGAGTAGCGAGTTTGTTGTGTTATTATTTATGCTCTTGGTCCAGCGTGTTGGCCTTAGATTGGGATACCTTTATATTCAGGTGGGAGCGCGGTTCAGGGGCAGCACCTCTTGGCGTCCACCGCTCTCGCACGCTGAGGCAAGTATTCTGCTATTGTATATCTATGCTAGTATGTCGTGGATTTGTTTGTGTTTGGCTCATAATAGCTATGCATGGATGTTATGGTGATGAGTTCCAATTTATCTTAGTGAATGCAAGTACTCTGTTTGAGTGACTAATTATGACTGTTTGATAGAGGATGCTAATACTTTGATGCGTAATAACCATGCAAGGTTGATAGTATGGTAAGTAAGATTAAGGATGAAGGATACTAGAGAAATGATTAATTGATATTCATGAGTGATTGTTCAAGTGTGCTAGTATTATGATTAAATGTGCTATTCATGGATGCTAGAATGCTATGAATATCAATGATGTGGAATGCTAGCGATGATTTAATAAGTTTATTCATGTATGATGTTGTTGTTAATGCTTACATGTTAATGTTAATATGTTGAGTTCCTGCATATGAAGAACGTTATCATGGTGCATACGCATGTTGAGAGCATACAGGTGCCTTGGTCACATGGTGACCAAGCACATACAGTTGAGGTCCCCGTCATGTAAATGACGGGCTTGAGGTCCCCACATTCGTGGAATGTGGGCTATGAGCAAAGAGGTCCCCATCATTAAGAGGATGGGCAATGGTCCCTATACATGTGGTGTATAGGCTCTTGGTCCCTGTGCCAGTGGGTACAGGCAAGGGTACACAGCGACGGTTGTATACCCCATTCACGGTAAAATGCGAAAGAGATAAAGTTGAGAAAGGTGCATTGCATTGGTTGCATTCACATGAGCATGAAGGCTATACTTTGGTGCATTGTTTATCTTGGATTGTTGATGCTATGAATGATAACTTGCTTAGCCTTGTTGGTACTTATTGAGTCTTTGGGCTCACTCTGCTTTGATGTGTTTTAGGTACAACTGCAAGACCCGCATGCGGGGAGGGAGTAGATGTTTGGATGCACGCACTACCACTCAATCATAAGAATTACTTATAGATGGTTTGAGTTTCAGATTAATCAGAATAATGAGAATAGCAAATTTTAGTTATGTTTATGAGATTATCCTGCGTGCTTGAATGAACTCGATTTTGAAGACTTTGATAAATGCCATGATTAATTGTTGGAACCTCGGTATAGCCGACTATACAAAGGAGGTTTTGCTTAAAAATTTGTAATAGGTCTTAGTTTAGTTTAGTTTAATTTATTTTTAGTAGCATTCCGTGCTCAATGCCGAGTGAGTGTTACTGCTTAGTATCGAGCGGCTTTAGGTCCGTGGTTAATAGAAAATATTAAATTGACACACTCGTGCACGAGGTGGGGTTGGGAATTACATTGCTTCCGCATTATCTATTGCTTTGTTTCATTTGTTGAGCAATTGTTGAATTGCCTCTGTGCTATCTTTTTTGTTGTTAATCTATGAAATGAGATGTTATGATATTCTATATCTATGAATCTATTCTATGATTGCCATGAGATGATCATGAATAATCATATTGGATTATATTGTTTATGCGTGTTGATAATGGTTGTTAAGAAGTGGAGACCGTGGTTGTGGCCTTGGACTTTGTCGCTATACCACCGCTCGTGGTAGACGATAAAGTAGTTACCCAGAATACCTTAGTTGCAAGAGTTGAGCGTGAGTCGTTTTAGAAAGTTGATTTCTTTCTTGACCTCAATCTTGGCAAATTCTTGATCCGTGATGGATGATGAATTTCTCTGGGGTTCTTGGTTTATGGTGGTTGTTGAGTGTCAATGGTCTCTTATAGTTCTCTCAAACAATTATTGTTTTCCGATCGTCGAGTCGCTTTTGCTACTTGTGATCTTTCTCAATTGGCAATTATCGATAATTCCTTGGTTGTTCCTTCATTCTCTTTAGCAAAAAATGACTCATTTATTCGTTTGATAGTTGGGTATTGAGAGTTTGAAGTTGCAAGTTTGTTAGCATGAGAAAGCTTTGGCTCTATGTGTTCCTTTTGGATTATTCAGAGTGTTGAAGTTTAAGGCATTTCTTTTCTCGTTGGAAATTGTTAAAATCTTTTGTGATGCCTCGTTATGGTTAAATCGAGATTGTAATCAAATAACTTGATATGGTATGGGTATCAAGATGAGTCATTGGTATGGTGCATAATTAATATTAATTAGTAACCTTGGAAGTGAAATTGATTAAGTTGATGTTGTCTTTTCCTAGTTCTTGATGAACGGTATATATGAGTAGTGATTAAGAGATATCAAGAAGTATGGAACCTTGATGAACTAGTCTGGTCATTAAAACTGTTTAGGTTGCTAAACTTGTTGGGTTCTTTAGTTCCCATGGATTAATTTAATTGTGTGGAAAGAAAAAAAATTAGAGGGAATACCAGATTTATGTATTCCTTAGTATGATTAGTTACCGAACTGTATAACCGTTGGTCGGATTGAATATCGTAAATCTAGAAGTTATGAGGGGAGTTCTATGTAGTTCTTCTCAGATAGAATGACGCGATGAATTTGGTTGTAACATTGTTAAGACTTTTGATCGATAGAAGATTTTGATTTTTGAAGTTTTAGTGTATTTTTGCTGAAATCCAAATACGAGGAGGAACAGCTTGGATACGTGTTTGTTAATGTCCATGTGATTTGGGAATAAAAGTAGGTAGCAACAAGATTTCATAATGAAGCGCTTGATAACAACAATGGTTGTGGTATAATCGTTGTGTGTTGAAGTTTGATGATGAACATCGCTAAGAGTTGAACTGATATGGGCTTATGCCCATCTAATTGTGAATTAAACGGTTGATAATGTGACCTTGATGAAAGGGTTATGGTAGGAGCTTTTCAATTGTATAGTAGACCCTTCTAAGTTTAATAGGTTGATGTATTGATGTTGTATGGTTTTGGTATACACTGCTTTGAAGATGGGATGAAAGGATAGTATGGGAACTTTTGGTGAAACTCTGGGGCCTTTCTAATGGAATAGTTGATGATAAATATTCGTGTTCAGAGTATATTATTCTGATGTTAGTAAGATTATTTGCAAGAGATGGTGACTTGAGTGTGTGGTGATGATTCTTTTAGAAGTAAAGTAATTTGATCGTCTTTCGTAAATGAGATTTTGTAAGAGTGTTTGAGTTTTACTGGGGATCATTTGGACCTCTTGAGTTATGTGGTGATTGAGTTGCTTTGAGCAAAGTGATATGTTGAAAGATTTTATTGGTTCTCAAGTTGTTCCTATGATTTGGTCATAAGAGCTTATCTTGTTTAAGCTGGCAAGGTGATGTAGTAATCACAGAAAATAACTATCCTTGTTAAAGGAAGGAGAGAAGTTAAGTGTTTGAGATTTAAGTCGTTTCGCATCTTGCGGTTTATTTGAGAGTACTTAAACCTTATGCAGTTGTTCCATAAGGGTTTATCAATGTTCAAAGGGTATTACGTTCTTCTCTTTTGTGGTTTGGTATTCATTTTCGTGAGGGCTTGAGCCCTTGATCGTTGACGCTCCTTATGTTTTTTCGAGTTCTTGGTCTAAGTGACAGCTTTCCTTGGTCTTGTGTTCGCTGCAGTGGTACATGTTTTCCAAGTTGTTGAAAAATTTTTTGATTCCATTCGCTCTTTCTTTTGAGGAAGAATCAACCTATTCGTTTCACCCGAGTCTTTTGAGGTGTTGAATAATTGTAGTGGTGAAACCGTGGGTTGTAAGTCGTCGATGAGCGCTGGAGGATGAAATAATTTCGTAATATAGTTCTTTGAGAGAAGTCTAACTCAATGGAAGTTTGTCTTATGAGGTTAAACTGATTGCATTGTTACTGACTAGTAGAACCTATAGTGAGTGTGATCCAAGATCTTCCTGCCACTTCAAGGAACATTAGAATTCATGAAAGTATAGAAATATTGATCAATTTTATAGAGTATCGCAATTTGGTAGTATGGCAAGGCTATGAGAGTTAAACTTGATGATGTGGTTTAATGAGGGTGGGATAATAAAGTAATCGAATCGTCATGTCAATTAATGGGATAATAGAAAATGTTGAGTAATGTTAAGAGTGATTTGGCTCTAAATGAGTAACCTTCTGAGAGTTATAATCCTTGTAATGGTTAACTGGTCAAGAAAATATTTTCATGATGATTTTAATGAGTAAGTATGTTGGAATTGTGGATTTTTAGGAATTTAATCTGAGGATTTCCCTATACTTTATATGAGAATTTCGTTGCAAGAATCTTGGAGGTTAAATTTGGGCTTTGCATTGTTATGCTAGAACTTTGAACGCCCATGGATAATGTGAAAAAGTAGTATAAGGGTGGATTTCGAACAGTGGGATGGTCATTGATAGAAATATTTTTATGAAATACATGAGAATATGTGATGTGAATTCCGAGTTGCCCATTCTTGAAGATTGAGGTAACGTGATTACGTGCGAAGATCCATTTTGGGATGCATCGGAAGTTATCTATCAAAGTAATTCTGTCAGTAAAGAAAATCGGTTAGAAAATGTTTTGTGAGATCATCAGAGTCCCTTTTCAAAGGTGTTGACAAGGTGTTTTGATTTGGGTTTGGCGTTGAGATCGCCAAGTTAAGAGTAACAGGTTAGTGTCTTGTGCGATGAATCGGTATTCCAAAAAGTTGTGAGAAATTTTAATTTCTAAAGGAGAAATTGAGAAAGATTATGTCCTTGAGTACAAGCGCTCTCTTGATTCTTGTTTGAACTATGAGTTTTGTTGGATGTCTTTCGCATATGGGGCTTGACTTTATGTTGGCATGTGTGTTCTTATCTATACAGAAGAATAAAAGACATGATAGATTTGGATATTCGAGTGATTTCTCTTTTGGCGATCGTGGTGTTTATTTGCAAATTTTCTAACTTGAAGGTGGAAAGATTTTCGTGATAATCTTCGATTCGAATTTGACTTCTTTTAGTACCGAGTTGGTAACGCTTGGTTGCGATGAGAGTCCTTCATTTTCAGTTGGGCTATGTCAAGAAAAGAGTGTGTTTAAAGTGAGTTCATCGTGTGGTTCGGTATCTTTGGGAAGTTTAACCCAAGATACATTGGCTTGTTCTCGCTAGTTGGCGATCGCCAGTTTGTCTCGAGTCCGTGCGCGAGTATGTAACGCCTTGTATGTTTTGGTGTTGAGTGAGTACCGGAGATCCGAGTTTGAGGTTTCGTTGCGCCGCTGACCATCGAGTGAGGTCTTACCCTTGAGTCTTGTCCGATGAGTGTACCGGAATGTCGAGTTGAGCGTTAGTACGCACGCCGATCTACGCCCCGTGTTGTGGTCTCTTCGTTGGAGAGATAGGCCACTTGAGAGTTGAAGTCTCGCGTGAGCGAGTTTAGTAAGAGTTGATCGCGTTGGTATCCATTGTTAAGTTCTAGTCGCGGTTTTCTTTCGTAGATTGGCGTTTAGATTCGGGTCGAATCTCATAAGGGGGTAGAATGTAACACCCGAAAGTGTGTTAAGCCTTAATCGGGGAGATTAAATATTCGGAGAGAATTCAATGGTTTTCTGGAAGGACCTTTTGGTTAATTTCAGTTCAATAGTTGAAAAGGGGGAAATCGTGTTTTTAGTCACTCCTGGCTTGGGCCCACCATGGGAGCCCAAGGGCAGCCGCCAAAGGGGGCACCACTCCCAAACCCTAACCGCAGCCCCTCCTCCCCACTTCCTCACGCCCCACCCCTCTCCCCTTGGTGGCCGCCACCCCCTCTCTCACGCCTCCTCCTGGTTACCTCCCTTCCACCCTCCCAAGCATCCTCCAAGTCCCCATTGCTGCTGTCCGAAGGTAGAAGAAGGACCCTCCCCATTGCGGTGGTTGAGGAAGAGAAGGAGGAGGAGAAGAGGGAAGGAAGAGGGGAGAAGAGAAGGAGAAGAGAGAAAAGCGGATCCCATCCGGAGTTCGTGATCTTCAGCTGCGCCAAGGGTAACTAGCTTCGTTTGTTGTTGTGTGTTTAGTCGTAGAACCGAAATCGAGTAGTTTTGGCAAGATTGAAGTCGGTCTGTTAAAGTTGCAATTCTGTCCAGAATGTTGCGTGGCCAGTTTCATGTGGTTAGAGGCAGAATTAGGAGTTTGGATCTCCTAGAGAGTTGTAGATGTTGTTCTTATCTTTCAGTGGCCACCAAGATCACCCAAACCGATTAACGGTCAGGAAGTTATGAATTTTTAGTATCGCTGCTCTGTTAATCTGTCAGTTTAGAACAGTCTGTAGAAAATGGGATGAATCGGGTAGTTAAGGTCGAAATCAGAGGACCTCAATATAACGAAAATGTAGGTAATTTCCATACCTTTTGATAGAGATAAAGAACGCAAGATTTGGACTTTCGTAGCAAAAGTTATGATAGTTTTAGTGATCTGTCCAGAGAACCCGACGTGATAATTGTTGCTCTGTAGGTTGGCTCGGTAGAGGTAGTAATTGGCAGAATCAAAAGGGCTCCTAACTAAGTTTATTTAGGTAATTAAATTACCTTTCCAAAAGTCTGAGAACACCTTATTTGGACCTCTGAGCAGAAAGTTATGAATTTTAGAAGTTGACTGTCCGCAGTGATCACCAAAACGATCGCTAGAAATTGGGGTTTTTGTTAGCGCTTGAGAGTAGCGAGTTTGTTGTGTTATTATTTATGCTCTTGGTCCAGCGTGTTGGCCTTAGATTGGGATACCTTTATATTCAGGTGGGAGCGCGTTCCGGGGCAGCACCCTCTTCGCGCCCACCGTTCTCGCATACGCTTGAGGCAAGTATTCGCCATTGTATATCTATGCTAGTATGTCGTGGATCTGTTTGTGTTTGGCTCATAATAGCTATGCATGGATGTTATGGTGATGAGTTCCAATTTATCTTAGTGAATGCAAGTACTGTTTGAGTGACTAATTATGACCGTTTGATAGAGGATGCTAATACTTTGATGCGTAATAACCATGCAAGGTTGATAGTATGGTAAGTAAGATTAAGGATGAAGGATACTAGAGAAATGATTAATTGATATTCATGAGTGATTGTTCAAGTGTGCTAGTATTATGATTAAATGTGCTATTCATGGATGCTAGAATGCTATGAATATCAATGATGTGGAATGCTAGCGATTTAATAAGTTTATTCATGTATGATGTTGTTGTTAATGCTTACATGTTAATGTTAATATGTTGAGTTCCTGCATATGAAGAACGTTATCATGGTGCATACGCATGTTGAGAGCATACAGGTGCCTTGGTCACATGGTGACCAAGCACATACAGTTGAGGTCCCCGTCATGTAAATGACGGGCTTGAGGTCCCCACATTCGTGGAATGTGGGCTATGAGCAAAGAGGTCCCCATCATTAAGAGGATGGGCAATGGTCCCTATACATGTGGTGTATAGGCTCTTGGTCCCTCGTGCAATGTGGAGTGCAAGGCACACAAAATGACGGTTGTATACCCCAGCATTACGGTAAAATGCGAAAAGAGATAAAGTTGAGAAAGGTGCATTGCATTGGTTGCATTCACATGAGCATGAAGGCTATACTTTGGTGCATTGTTTATCTTGGATTGTTGATGCTATGAATGATAACTTGCTTAGCCTTGTTGGTACTTGCTGAGTCTTTGGGCTCACTCTTGCTTTGATGTGTTTTAGGTACAACTGGCAAGACCCGCATGCAGGGGAGGGAGTAGATGTTTGGATGCACGCACTACCACTCAATCATAAGAATTACTTATAGATGGTTTGAGTTTCAGATTAACTGTAATAATGAGAATAGCAAATTTTAGTTATGTTTATGAGATTATCCTGCGTGCTTGAATGAACCTGATTTTGAAGACTTTGATAAATGCCATGATTAATTGTTGGAACCTCGGTATAGCTGACTATACAAAGGAGGTTTTGCCGAAAATTTGTAATAGGTCTTAGTTTAGTTTAGTTTAATTTATTTTTAGTAGCATTCCAGGCTCAATGCTGAGCTGGGGTGTTACACAAGATTCCTATAAAAAAAATCTATTAAAATTGTAGAATAACTAAATAGGGTATGTAGAGATTAATCAAAATAATCCCAACTTAATTTTGGTTTTCATTTGTGCACGGTAAATATTCTGTTAATGTCGCTTCTTATTACTTTTTATATATCTTTCGTAGTATTTACAATACATGCATTGAATTTTCAGGTGTGGCAGACCCAAGAAACGCTACGCAGTGGTCGTACGAGTTGCTTGACCTAGCCATTTGAAGGGATACGGGTAGGCTACACTAGCTAGTAATTTCAAAATTCTGCCACGTAAATCAGGAAGCCATGCAAGTAAAAGATCATAAATCGTTATCACTAGACACATAATGCAGCGGAAGAAGATTTGAAGTAGCTTGATCTAATATCGAGCGCGTCGATGTAGTGGTCGTAGTCGATCGTCCAACATTCTTGGCACCGATCGTCTTCTACAGCAACCTATCACATTCCTTGCGTAGGTCGTGGATCATTCTCGATCAGCTCAGCAGCAACCCTAGCAGCACCTCTACAATATCCACACATCTAGGGGTGGAACGACGTACACTGGTGTGCTAGCACCAACACGTGCAGTAGGGCCTTCGAGAAGATGGACGCTAGGGTTTTGGTGGAGAAACCCACGTACGTTCGAACAACCCCATGCATCCCCTTATAAAGAGCTCATAACGATCCTATCCGCACTCGTCTGTTCCAACCCGTTAAGTGTGCAACCCTGTAGGTTCATGCGTAAACAGTTGTGACTTAGAAATCCTTTCCAACCGAGTTGTTAGCGATTCCTAGTAGGACATAACGATTTTCGAATACACATAAATATTATATTGAATGAATCTTATACAATATGATCTGCGACCAGGTCCTTATCACTGATGACCAGCTCATATCTCCATACGATCAATTCATATTTAGTTACCTCCAGTTCGTAACTCTTTACGACTAGTTTGTGATCATGTCCAACCAGTTTACAACCTATTTGTATCTCCTAGTGATCATGTCCAACCAGTTTACAACCTGTCCGTATCTCCATACGACCAGTTCGTATCTGGTTGGACTAAACGACCTACTTGTGTATTTTCCCTTTGCCTCACAATATCTAGTTGAACTCCAAGTGAGATATTTTGTCAACCGATGCTTCGACTTCTTTCTGCTGGACTAGAGGGATTTAATGAGGAGAGAGAGCCAATTTAAGATTATAAAATAAAATTTAGCAAAGATAAGAAATAAGATTTATAGAACAAGATAAGAAAGAATAGACTAGGATAAGAATAGAATAGATTAAGATGAGAAAAGAATCAGAATAGATGAGAAAAGAACAATCACTTAAATCAAATTAAGTTGATTTGATTTAGAAAATAAGATTTGAAGCTCTTGGCTAAAACGATCATGCTAACTAAGGTTGCATTCTACAGTCGATATGGCTCTGATACCACCTCTGTCGGGACCCAAAAATATATTTCAGGAACTCTTTGTGTATTCTGAACTAGTCCCAGATCAGTAGCTAGCTCACACAAGAAACAGTGATGAAATACCATCCATTTATTCGATTTAACTAAAAAAATCTCAAAATAACAAATAATAATAATAACTGGACCTTATGGTCAACATTGACTTAACTTGCCGCGCAGGGCTATAAGAAACAAATAAACTCTTACAGCGGAATGAAACTCTTGAAATGGTCAATCAACATGCCTATAGGCAATCGAGTAGAGAACACATCCTAATCCGCAAAACCATCATAGTCCTTCTTCTGAAAGAACTCTTGCAGCAGCTTGATATTCTTCAATTGAATCGTAGAAATTGAAACCGTGAGTATATAAAGCACTCAGCAAGTCGTGGAGAAATGTATACAAATAGTATTCATGCAAGGCTTGAACAAAGGTTAGTCTGTATGGTTCTTTTGCGTAAAGCAGCATTGACGATAAATACAATAAATAGATTGAAATGCATAATTGAAAAGAATATTAAGTAAGTAAACAATTTTTTTGAAACAACTAGTGAACTACCTATCCACTTCCCAACATAAACCGCCAAGTGAATTACCTATTCACCAAATGAACATTATATTCATCAAGTGAACTTCCCATTCACACGACTCATTTTATAAATAAACTCTAACTCTCGTGTCAAATCCCTGAACATGTCATAACCGAGGATGCGACTATTTGAATAGATCAATTAACACTCTACAGAGGTTGTACACTTTACCCACAAGATACAATTAACTCATCATGTCTACCATTACTCGCCATACAGAAGTATGCGATTGAGCAATCATAACAAAACCTTTCGAAAAAAATTTCTCAACATTGAGCAATCATAACAAAACCTTTCGAAAATTTTATCTCAACAATTTACTCTCCCGTTGTGCCTACAGCCACCAAAAACTTCATCGTGGTTGACGCGCAACGTTGGACCTAGAGACGGTGAAAATGTTGCTCAGATGTGACCTTAGAAAAGGATACACATCTCCACCCACATACTACCTGAGATGTCAAATACCGAAACTCCATAACTTACTAAGTTAGATCCGTCTCATACTAGACATGTGGTTGTACGAAAAGGCCCAATTTAATGGCATACAAGATTAAGTCCTTTACAAGTTACTCAGACGAGACTGCCACAAACCAACAGTGTACTCATCATACCCTCCATATCCACCAACCACTCGCCCGAGCGAAAACCATTTTGCTTAAACAAGACCAATGACAAACTCCATCATGGTACACAAATTTTAACAAAGGTGGCTAATCACCACAATTCCATATTTCATTAAGTCAAATTTAATCATTATGACACATGTGACAATAAACCCCTCGTAACTAAGCTGAACTAAGCATTAATACGACACTCATGTTGGTAATATGAGTATGTCCAACTAAAATTACCCATGCTAAGGAAACAAAGGATCCATGGCATTCAAATATTCAATGGAGATATAATGACAATAGGTAATATCTAAACCCAAAATAATTTATATAAAGATAGCATGCAATTGTATAAGATAATATACTTTTGAAATCATAGGTTCAATATGATCAAAGGACCACGACATGCCTTGGAATAAATCCTAGGATTGATCTTGATCTTGGTGAACTCCTCCTTGCTCAAAACTTCCCGAAGTATCAATGTCTACTCACAAACAAAGCAAACAAACTAAATAAATACAAAATAGAGATAAAACAAACTCCAAAAATTAAACAAAAATCTCAGATAAATATATCTTGAATTTAGATATTAGAATGGACTCAATCGGAGTTCGGATGCAAAAGATATGACTTTTAGAAAATTCACATGAAATGATAGAACCAGATTTCAGATTTAAGGAATTGTTTCACTGAAGGAAAAACAATTAATTGAGTCATGCTGACATCATCAATGATTTTCAGCCGAAAAGATAATAAAAGAATTGGGCTGACAGATGGAACCCACTTGGCATAGACTTGGTGTATGGTGGACAAGGTTCAAGGGTTTCGGGTTCGGCTTTACCACATGGCCGCTGATGAGGATTGACACCCGGATGAAAAACCAACGTGGCAGCTGATGTGGCTAAAAAGGTGGCGGGTGAGGTGGCAAGTAGGTGGACAGAGAAGAAGACATGGCCGGCGTCGACGCTCACAGCGGCGAAGGAGTTTGGGTGGCTCTCGAGAAAAACCGAGGCGAGCACCGCGAAGACGTCGGTATAGGAAACCTGAGAATCTTGTTGGAATGGCCGGAGGGCAAATGAATTGGCAGCGAGACAAGGATTACCAGAGATGAAGAAGCGGTATGGTGGCGGTGACTCGGTGATGGATAAGCAAAATAGAGTTGGGGAATCTGATGAGAAGGGGTTAGGGCACGACGTGACGTGCATAAAACAGCGGGGACGCTCACCGGAAAAGAGGTCGACCATGGGCGACACGGCTAGATTTCGGGCAACGGGGTTGATGACGATGCGAAGGTCCTCGGCCGAAGATAGTGGAGGCACGGTGGAGAACGTCGCTTCGTGGTTCCAACGGAGGTGACGACGCGAGCTGGGATGAACTGGAGGCGATGAACTCCGGCGAGGAACAGCTTGAACAGCAACTCGGACTTGGACGGATTGCGACGCAATGAAGGCACAACTAGGAAAACCGAATTAGGGTTTCGGGAGAGGAGATCAATGCGCTCAAATTGACGCAGTTGGCTTGCTTTAAATAGTGCCGGATGGAAGGAGACCAAGAGGAGCATGGGCGGCACTGCGCGTACTGGACATGGACTCAAGAGTCCATCTCGGGGACGATTGAAGATGATGCTCACTTGCGCTGCAGCATGGGGCCACCTGATAGCGGAAGCAACCAAGGGAGACAAGGGCTGGCTCGGCTGGGCCTTCACGTGCACAGCTCGGGACGAAGGAACAACAACCTAGGAGAAACGGCCGGGCTCCACGCGTGCACAAGGAAAAAGGAACCAAGCCAAGGGAGTTGTGCTTCGGCTGGGCCGACGCACGGAGGAAAACGGGAGCGACCAAGAAAAGAAACGGGCCCAAGAAAGGATTTCAGAAATGCAAAGGATTTCTGAGATTTTTAGTTTAGTTTTTCTTTTCTATAAAATACAGAAACTCAACAAGGCAATTAGAAAATAGCAAATGAACTCGAAAAAATTCTAGAAAATTCTAAAAAATATATCTAAGCACATAGGATCCAAAGAAAATAATTTTGATAATAGTTAATGTTGGCATTATTCATATGAAATTATTTTTATTTATGAAAATTCCAATTAAGTTTTAGCTTTAACAGACAAAATTCAAATTGTTATTTTATTTTTAAAACTTCAAAAACAGACCAAATTTTGGGATGTTACAGTCACCAATAAACTGGTAGGTGCTAAAGCGGCAACTGTACAGGTTGCACATAGAGGAAGACACACGATTCGCTGACCATCTTAATGTCTTCAACAAGCTTATCACACAGTCGACTGGTGCGGATGAGAAAATTGAGGAGAACGATAATGTCGTCACATTGATGTCATCTCTACCACCATCTTGGGAGCAATTGGTGATGAATATTCTTATCGAAAAAGGCACTCTCAACTTCAATAAGACAGTTGCATATCTATTGGAGGCAAAGTACTTGAAGAAATTGTCGGAATCTTCATCATCGGGTGATCAAGCATTGACTGTCATTGGTGTTGCAGGAAAGAGAAAAAGTCATAGGAAGAAGAAGTACAAGAGCAAGGCACACGTGTATGCTATCTATGTGACGAGGAATGCCATATGATAAAAGTATTGTCCGAATTTGAAGCAAATAAGGGGTGCATGCTCAGTGGTGATAGTGAAAGATGATTTGGATGTACTTGTCATCACTCGTGGTCGCTCGATTTTCAAGTGACTTTCGCACCGCTGGATTAAGATCCGAGATTAGACCGAGCGGTGCAAGTGCGCTTTGGCGACCGCTGGATTAAGATCGCGCGCTCACGCTGATGATGGCATTCGACCGCGGTGGTTGCCGTGAAAGATCTTGACCGCCGTGCATGATCCAACGGTGGAGAAAAGAAGAGATACGCGAGAAATGGTAGCCGCTCGATTTTGATCGGACGGTGGGAGAGGCTAGAGGCGCGCGCGAAAGCGCGTCGTGGTCATGCGCACACAGGGTGTTGGGCCGAGGCGTGAGGTTTCGCCCAAAGCCATTTTTGATTTTCTTTTGATTTCAATTGTTTTAATTCTGCTAATTCATTTAGGCTTTAGAAAATAGCAAAATACTTCCAAAAATTATGGAAAAATTCACGAAATTCTATACTCATTCTCGACTTAATAAAATTATTTCCAACTATTAGTTGGCTTTTAATTTGTAAATAAATTTGTTTTAGCTTTAAAATATTTATAAAAGCTTTAAAAATTCAGAAAAACCACAAACATAAATAAACTTTTAAATTTTATCAAATTGAAATTTAATCACATAAACCTACTCCTTAAGGAATCTCGACCGAGATCTCGTGGATTGGTCAAGAAAGAGATCGGTAGTTGGTCTTGAGGTCTTCTTCTTTTCCCATGTGGCTTCACTTTCCGGTGATGACTCCACCGCACTTTGTACGATCCGATGACTTACTGTGACTCTCATCGCGACATCCGTAATCTTGATTGGTCGCTCCATCGAGGTGAGATCTTCTCAAGATCAAGCCCAAGAAGGTATGGTCTTCTCGCGCTTAAGCATTTCTCTCAATCGATACATGGAAGACATCGCACAAATGACAAGGCTTCGTAGCTCGCCGATATGCCACTTCACCTCTTTTGGCTAGATTCAAATGATCATCTATCCCGGTAAAGGATATTTGTTTTTGATCGCCACCTCATTGAGTGATTCTGAATCAACACACATCCTCATGCTATTGTCCTTTTCTTTGACGAACATGATGAACTGGGTCCCTTCGCTTCAGCTTCTTCAATTGCTTCTTCAATTCCGCTAACTCATTAGCCGCATTCTATAGGGTCGCTCGATATTGAGTCGCCCCCGACTAAGTCAATTAAGAACATGACGCCCCGATCCGGCGGCATGCCGTAATTCATCAGAAAGACATCGCGATATTCTCTGACTACGTGTATGTCTTCAAGTTTCACTTCCTTCATGCCGTGTGAGATAGAACTTCCATTGGTGCAGTTTGGGTTTGAACTCAATCAAATTCCTCTCCATTTGTGAGAGTGATGCACCTATTGGCACGCTCTATTTGTCCACGATTCTTGCTAACCACCCATTCCTGAATAACGCGCTAAGGAAGATATTGTAACCCATTTTTGCCCACAAATTTATTTGACACGAAAGAACGCGAAGCTTCGAATCAAATAGCATCAAGCCGGTATTGAATTGACAAGAACGCATTGCACAACATCCGGTGTCGCTCGGGCTTCTTGGCCGGACGTGGTTCACACGCCTCGACGAACCTGCCTCGACGGCATTGGCGCGCCGCCATGGCTGTGGCTCTGGTGCCGCTTGGAAGACGCCACGCTCGTTGTTTGGGGCATTGTATGGCATAGTGGCTCGTTTCATTGGCGAGTTGAACTCGGGCGCCATCCTCCGCTATGTTCTCCATCTCATGATGTTTGGCCTCCTCGCGATCGCTCTGTCCACCAACCGTTGGAAGTCTGAAGTTCGGGAGATGAGTTGGACAGAGATGTCGCGCTGAGTCCCTCCAGAACCTAGCCGTTGAAGCGGTGAAGATACTCGCCACCGAAGCGGTTGCCTTGGCGAAGGGCATGGAACTCCTTCTTCTTCAATGACATCCGCCGGCAGGATGTGGGCATGACGGAAGGCTCACAAACTCGCCCCACGAGATAGCCTCGGCATTGGCGTGGAGATGCAAATTGTCCCACCATTTCGAGGCCGGTGACTTTCGCCTTGCGTGAAACTCGATGTCGTGATCATCTTCCATAGGATATCCGCCCATTCTCCAAAGAGACCTATGGGAGATGCGGGCTGCGAAAGGACAAGAGTTTAGAAATCTTTTAATAGAGAAAGGAAGAGTAAGACTCGAAGATGTAAATAGTTTGTAAATTTTTGAAAAATAGTCCTGGATTAAGATCCAATGGTTGAGATTAGACCGAGCTAGGTGACATGCTCGTGCAGTGCACTGAGCAATTACCATGAGGCCTTTACAATGTTTTGTCCTAATATATTCATGCCCGCTAAGGTTTCGCTCTTTGACTAACCGCCCGAAAGCCCTCTGCGCCAAGTGGGAATAAAACGCCTAACCGACACCTACATAATCACGTGACATAAATATACTAGAGCATCACAAATTAGTTACAGACATGTGGTAGTACGTTATGGCATAGCAATAAGCGCTCAAAGCGCAAACCTGCATAAACCCCGCACTCCACCATTCCACCATTCCACCCAAGTCCAAACCCATTTTGATTTTATTTTAATTAAAAACTTCATTTTTAAACTCGTGGTAAGTTGGATTAAGATCGGAATTAACTATAGGTAAAACAGATATTAAAATATTTATAACAACATATGCGCTCACGCTGATGATGTTTATATCTAAATCGAAATTTTATTGATCTCGACCGCAAAATCCATTTATTGCGCAATGATTGTCGTGGAAAAAGATCTTGACCGTGGACCAAGTCCACGAGCTTGCATGATCCAACGCCAGCACAACGTGGAGAAAAGAAGAGATACGCGAGAAAAACGGCGCGAGTGGTAGCCGCTCGATTTTGAGCCTGCCGGACGTGTTCGGAGAGGCCGCGAGAGGCGCCGCACAAGGCGAAATGAAGCGAAAGCACTAGGTGATAAGCGTGGCGTGGTGGTGGCGTCGACCCGGGGAATGTTTATAGCGCGCGAGGTGCTCGAGCGCGAGGGGCACCGCCGCGAGACGGCAGAGATGGGCCGAGATCGGCCTTGTGCCGAGGTTTCGAACCAAAGCCATTTTTGATTTTCTTTTGATTTCTCAATTGTTTTAAGATTGTTAATTCATTTAGGCTTTAGAAAATAGCAAAATACTTCCAAAAATTATGGAAAATTCACTTTAGAAAATTCCCATACTCATTCTCGACTTAATAAAATTATTTCCAACTATTAGTTGGCTTTTAATTTTGTAAATAAATTTGTTTTAGCTTTAAAATATTTATAAAAAGCTTTTAAAAATTCAGAAAACCACAAACATAAATAAACTTTTAAATTTTATCGAAATTGAAATTTGGGTCATTACACTTCAATGTTTATCACACAATGATCAAAGTGATGAGAAAATTGAGGAGAACGATAATGTCGCCACATTGATGTCATCTCTACCACCATCTTGGGAGCAATTGGTGATGAATATTCTTATTTAAAAAGGCACTCTCAACTTCAATAAGACAGCTTGCATATCTATTGGAGGCAAAGTACTTGAAGAAATTGTCGGAATCTTCATTATCGGGTGATCAAGCATTGACTCACACATTGCAGAAAGAGAAAAAGTCATAGGAAGAAGAAGTACAAGAGCAAGGCACACGTGTATGCTATCTATGTGACGAGGAATGCCATATGATAAAAGTATTGTCCGAATTCACCAATCGTACTTGTTTGACTGGATTTCGAATCCAACCCTCGTGTATTTCGCACTACCACGATCAAGAGCTAGCGCACACAGTGGAAATATTGTTGATAACAAGTTCGAATCATGAAATAACATTAATAAACAACCGAGCACCGGCCTTATGGCCACTTAATACAAAAGAGGCAAAAGACCTTGAGTCTTACAGCAGTGAAAATAGCAAATGATAAACTTCAAGTGGTGATCCATCAAATTGCCCACCGGTATTCGACTGGGGAGCACAACCTAGTATCCCGGGTGTCCTTCATCAAAGCCACATGTGAAGTAGTCGTAGTCGTCCTCGGCATCATTGAAGACTTCTGAGATTTGTTTTGAGTGTAGCATGTGAGTACATAAAGTACTCCACAAGTCTTGACAAAAATGCATATGCATAGCTTTAACAAGTGGGCTTATACGGTTCTTTTGCACAAAGTAATATTTTATATTTCAAACATTTTACATAAAGCACATTTTGACAAATGCAGTTTCAGTAAGTAAATAAGTAAATACACTAGTGACAGTTCTAGCTGCCTATCACTAGCATCAAGGCTCTAGACGCCAAGGTTTTTAGGATAGGGCTCCAACGGCCCAACTGGCTCTAACTACCAGAACAACAAACCAAGAGTTCCAACCGCTCCCGATTTTCCAAAATTTACTCTTTTGAAATCAAAACTGAAATCTACCATGTGAAAATGCACCTTGCTGAAGAATCTAGACCCACCATTATGAGTTAATGGGGTATTTTGGTTATTAATAACAAATCTATTTGTGAAACTAACACTTCTACTTGTCATCTATTGTTTAGTCTCAGCTTGGATATAAAAGGAAAAATCCAAACAGTCTCAGCTTGGATATAAAAGGAAAAATCCAAATAGCTTGGATATAAAAGGAAAAATCCAAACAGGTATGCATTCACATTAACAAATCTATTTGTGAGACTAACTCTTCTTTTTCTATATCTCATATTTAGTCTCAGTTGGATTTAAAGATTAAAGATGTATGCATTCAACTTCATATGCTTACATAATTGTTGCTTTCCTAGGATCCAAAATATAGGTTGAACTCCACCAAAAGGTTAACTTGAATATATGCATATGTTCTTCACACACATTTGCGTATGCACACTTTTAGGGGAAGTTCATTCTATATTTTATGGTTTCACTAGTATTGATCCATATTTCCTTTCCACATATTTGGGATCTCTACTTTGAAACACATCTTTTGAGTATATACAACTTGTGTAGTTGATATATATACTCATCCTTGAGTATATACAACTTGTGTAGTTCGTATATACTCATCAGATGATGACTTTGAAGAAGGCTCAACTGACAGTGATACCAGTGATGAACTGTACGCACCAAGTAGAACTCCCTTCTTTGTAGCAGATCCTAGCAAGATTGTAAGCAAAAGGTACACAGACTTGAGGAACAAAAATCAGTTTCTGCTACCCAAGAATGCAGTTGATCATCACTTTCACACAAAGTTTCAAGAAAATGTGTTCTATCATATTTACGACCAGAAGAAGTTTGCAAATCATCAACTTGTAACTTGGGATCATCTCTTTAATGGACTTTTCTATGCTTTTCATGGAGTGAATTTGGATAGTTTGGTGACTTTGAAGTGTGACTATGACTCCTTCACTATCAAACAATTCTATGTTACTGTCCACATTTCTCCAGAGCATGGCACTCTCACCTGGATGACAGCTTCTTTCAAGATAAATGCATCAAAAGAAGATTGTCAAAGATCATGGGGCATTACCACTCCTCACAGTGGTACCCTAAAGGTACATCTTGAGGATTCTTGGAACCTGGATAAGATCAAGAAGCTATATGATACATCTCAACAGTATGAGCTTGGCACAGATATTGGACTTTCACTAGCACCAAGTATGATCAATAAAATTCTGAGAGCAACTTTTTTTCCTAGAGGTGGAAACAACAATGAGGTTCATCCCAAAGCATGGAACATCATATATCATATCTTGAACGGAACCAAATTTGACATTGTTGACTTCATCATCACTGAAATTGCCCTCTCAAAGAGCGATACAGAAGACAATATCTTCTATGCTCCCTACATCATGAAGCTGATTAAAGACAAATTTGGAATCTTCTTGGGGAGTGACATAGTTCACACTGAATAAAATCAAAGCTATGCTAATTAAAGAAGATCGTCAAAAGGGGAGAAGGATAAATAAGAAAGGAAGTTAAAGAGACAGTTTGTGTTTATAATTAGGTCTATAGACCTTGTGTGTAAGGATAAGCTTAATATTATCTCATGTTATATCCTGTGTAAGCTTATTAAACCTTGAATGCTTTTTGTCTATTTGCTACCAGTCTTGTAGAAAATGGAATGCTTGTGATATGGATAATGCTATATTGAATATTGTTGTCCAAAAATATGAGTATGGAAGAATATTGTTGCTGAAGTTTCTTAACTCTTGACTTGCTATTTTGTCTATATAATTTGTGCTTATTGAAAATCTTTTTAAATTGGATTGTTTTTTTAATTCTTCATTGCAAAATTGCTCTTTTTACTCGCCTGCAAAACCATCCTTGAAGTCCCAGAAAATAACGGAACTACCGGCGGCTTTACCGCGGTACTATACTACCGGCTTTTGAAAGGCGGTACTTTCGAATCTCGGTACTACTAGCGTTTGAACTATGGTACTACCGATTATTTTGACAGAACAACCAATTCAATTCAATGCAATTCTAGACTTTCTGCACTTTCTGCGGCTGTTTCTTTTGATCAAATTTGATTCTTGTTATACTCTCAAGCTACCCTCAAACACTTTCTTATACCATTTGATCTCCTTGTGACATCCTTGTATCAAAAATTGGTATTCTTTCTAAGTGGTAGCTCCTAGTGATCAGTTTGACTTCTGCATGAGAATCATCCTTGTTTTACAAGAGGTATTCTTACAAGTAATATCAGCTTGATATTCCTTCAAAATGCTATCTAAATTCATTCCTTACCAATCTCAGCTCCCTTGACCAAGCTCATGGTGTTGCAAAAACTCTCTTTTGGCTTAGATTTATTTTGGATTTTTTGGTGTTTAATGCCAAAAGGGGGAGAATGTTTGATCAATACTACCATTTAGATTCTCTCTTGTGTTTTTCATCTCATGTCATGCATAAGTTCAATAGCTTAACTTCTTATCTTTTGTTGATTTATATCCAAATATTGTTATTGTTAAAGGGTTTGTCATCAATCACCAAAAAGGGAGAGATTGAAGAATCTAGACTCACCATTATGAGTTAATAGGGGTATTTTGGTGATTAATAACAAATCTATTTGTGAGACTAACACTTCTAATTGTCATCTATTGTTTAGTCTCAGCTTAGATATAAAAGAAAAAAAATCCAAACAGTCTCAACTTGGATGTAAAAGGAAAAATACAAACAACTTGGATGTAAAAGGAAAAATCCAAACAGGTGTGCATTCACATTAACAAATCTATTTGTGAGACTAACTCTTCTTTTTGCTATATCTCATATTTAGTCTCAGTTGGATTTAAAGATTAAAGAGGTGTGCATTCAACTTCATATGCTTACATAATTGCTGCTTCCTAGGATCCAAAATATAGGTTGAACTCCACCAAAAGGTTAACTTGAATATGTGCATATGTTCTTTAACACACATTTGTATATGCACACTTTTAGAGGGAGTTCATTCTATGTTTTGTGGTTTCACTAGTTTTGATCCATATTTCCTTTCCACATATTTGGGGTCTTTACTTTGAAACATATCTTTTGAGTATATACAACTTTTGTAGTTGATATATATACTCATCCTTGAGTATATACAACTTGTGTAGTTTGTATATACTCATACAAATCTTTATTTAATTATTTGTATTTATGATGGTTATCATCAATTACCAAAAAGAAAAAGATTGTGTATCTTGTCCCACCGTTATTGGTTAATGGTATAGTGTGGTAATTCATGATAATCATATTATGGAACTAACATTTTCCCTGAGTTGGTGAAATAGGTTTTGTTCTATGGTAATAAAGACTTTTGATGACATCATGAGTTGATTGTCATCAAGTCAAGATTCGAGAAGAAGAAAATCATCACTTGTTGACGATGTTCAAGACAAGATCCCGAAGCAAAGAGATGACCATGAGTTGATCATCAAGTCAAATAAAAGACCTATCATGTGTTGATGGAGGTCAAGTGAGGCATGCATCATTTGTTGATGCACATCAAGATCAAGAAAAGGAGATGATCATGAGTTGATCATTAAGTCAAGAGAAGGTCCATCATGTGTTGATGGAGGGCAAGCAAAGAAGGATCCATCATGTGTTGATGGAAATCAAGCAAAGGATGCATCATGTGTTGATGCATATCAAGACTCGGGATGGAGGATATCATCATGTGTTGATGAGCATCAAGTCAAGATCCCGAAGCAAAGATAATCATCATGTGTTGATTGTCAAGTCAAGAACCTGGACTTCAAGTGAGGATGTGCGTCATTAAGCTTCAAGGTTTGTGCAAAGCTAAGGTATGGCTAACTAGGGCTAAGGATATGTTTCTAGTCTTTTACTAGTCTTGGTGTTTGGTTGGAAGACCGGATTGCTAGTATAGATTACCGTACTATTAAGAGGGGTCTTTGACTAGTAGCTTGAGTTAGTCATGTGTTGATAGCTCGATGTGCTTGCTCTAGCTCTCTTTAACATGTTGCCTTTGCAAATGTGTTTTGCAAATTATTGAGGCACATGAAAAATCTGTGTTAGCATGTGACTATACTTTGCAAATGTGTTTTACAAATATCTTAAGTCCATGTATCTTTTAGTTGTGGCCTTGATTCGAAAAGTTGGCAAATGTGTTTTGCAACTTGTTGAGAATCTTGCCTTCATACCTTGTGTGCAGCTGGCATCAATCGGCAAATGTGGTTTGTAATTGAGTTGTTCTTTGAAAGCCAGTTTGTGTTTTTCTTAAGAACATCGGAAGTACCGACGTTCCTTGAGCGGAACTACCGCTTGTGCGGAAGTACCGGAGTTCCTTTGGCGGAACTATTGGGGGTCATTCGGACCTCCGGACGTGTAACATCCCAAGGTTATGTTACCAAAATAAAATAAAATAAAATAAAGTTAATGTTTTATTGTATTTTCTGAAATTTGATAGAGTTTCATTGCTTTATTTGAATTTTTGAAAATTTTAAAGTCAAAAGTGAAATTTATCTGAAGTTCTTGAAGTTTTATTTGATTTTATTTGAAAAATAAAAATTTACTTAATTTCTAGAATTTTTTGGAATTTTAAAGCTTTTTCCAAAGTATTTTTGAAGCCAAGATAATTTATTTGCAAAATTAAAAGCCAACTTTAAGTTGAAAATAATTCTATTAAGTCCAAAATAAATAATGGAATTTCTGTGAATTTTCTCTTAATTTTTGAATTTAAATTGATATTTTCTAAAGCCCAAAAGAATTACTAGGATTATTTAAATTAAGAAATCAATTAAAAATCAGCAAATTCCCTTTGGGCCGAAACCTACTCGGCCCATTACTATTTCTCTGCGCCCTGGCCCGTTCCAGCCCACCCGCTCGCACCCCTCTCTCCCCTCTCTCACTCCCACCGTCCGATTTACATCGGACGGCACCAACACTCCCACGCCACCCCGCCTCCCCGCGTTGTTGGATGCAAATCCAACGGCCCGTGGCCATCTTCTTCCCCCGCACCCTCTTCTTCGCATCCTTCTTCTTCCCCACGCGCCTCCGCCATCTCCGCTCGCGAGAACTCCGTTAAACTGCCGCCCCCAACCTCCCGCGTTCCCCGCGCACGTGCGCGCACGACTCGGTGCCTCCAACCGCCTCGCCCCCACCTTCTTCCCCTCTCCTCGCGTCGGTTTTGCCCGATTCACCCGCGCCAAACGCGCGCCGCCACGGCCACAAGACGATCTCGCCGTCCCGCCTCCCATGGCCTATAAAGGGAGCCTCGCGTGCGCCCCTTCCTCCTCAATCTCTTTCCCCCACTCTCCCCTCCTCCCTCGCGCCCATCTCGCCGGAATTGGAGTTTTTGTCACCGTCGGCCGCAAGCGCCCCGTCACCCCTAGCGCCGCCACCGTCGACGCTATCGCCTCGCCGCCGCCACCATCGGCATTATCGAAACCCCTCCGTCCCCGTGCGCACATCAACTTGTTTCGGGAGCCACGAGAGCACCTTCGTCGCCGCAAGGCCGATCTCGCCGCCGCCAATTTGCTCGCCGCCGGCCGACGCCTCGTGCCCATCCGCCGCATCGGTGAGCATCGCACTCCCTACCTCCCCCTCTTCACGTTGAGCCCCTCGGCGGAGCTCGCCGTGGCGCGTAGCGCCGGCGAGCTCACGGCCGAGCCGCCGCCGTGGTTAGGTGACGTGGCACCGCCACGTGGGTGCCACCTCACGGCCATGTAGGCACCACCTCACCTCCCTCGCTGGCGTGGCCGCCTAGTCACCGCTTGTGTGGCGCCACATCACCCCGCGCCGCCAAATCAGCCCACAAACCTAGTCCACTATGGACCGTGAGTATGACACGTGGGGCCCACACGTCCAAAATTAATTTATTTCTTTAAATCCCGAAAATCAGTCGCTGACGTCAGCCTTGCGCAATAAAGCCATTTTCCTTTAGAAAAATAATTCCCAAAATTCAGAAAAACCCTAATTTTATCATTTTATGTATTTTCAAAACTTGTAGAGCTCATATCTTTTGCATCCGAACTCCGATTGAGCCCATTCAAATTTCTAAATTTATCTAAATTAAAGATCTATCCAACTAAACCAAAATTATTCAATTTGGAATTAATTTGAATCTTATTTGAATTTAGTTTGAATTTGGCTTATTTTTGCGTATAGATTTCGACGACTTCGGAGAGTCAGATTTCGACGCCGTTTGAGAGCAACTATTCAAGCAAGGCAAGTTACATTCTTGATCATATTTGCACCCATTATTTAAAATTATTTAAATTTTATTCAAATTATTATTGCATGCTTATTTATATTCGGTAATTTAAATTCCTGTTTTAAATTTATAGTTATGCCTAAAATCCTTTGTATGGCCAATTTTGATAATTGAATCAAACATGTTATCACCCTAGATAAAACCTAGTTGATACAATAGTATGGACTAGGATCATTTGGAAAATATTGTGTTTAGCCATGCTTATAGACCAAATATGTTTCATTTGGGGAATTTCAGCGAGAAATCAACTATTGTTTAAATGGTACCCTTGGCATTGGTGTGTCATGGGAGTTTTATAAATGACTTTAGAAAACAAAATAAAATGATGGTTTGGACTTGGGCGAATTGGTTGTCTGGTGGGTGCAGGTTTATGCACGGGCTCAATTGGGTAGGTTGAGGCCTAGGGTTCTGTTGGTTGTCGCCCAGGTCAGTTAAGGACCGGTCTTCGAGCCGCATCTTGCTAAGCCACATCGTACTACCACATGTCTTGTATAGGCATGACCTGGCTGAATAATTTGCAAAGCTCCATCATGGTCGTTCCTATTGATGCGGTGGGTAGTCTTTTATGACTTTTGTTAGTCCCACCTGGCGCAAGAGGGGGCCTGAACTCTACGGACGGGTAGTCCAAAGGGGACGAAACCTTAGAGAGGGAGGACTATGGTGGAATGATGCATTGTAAAGGCCTCGTGATGATCACTTAGTCGCACACCTTCGGAAGTGTGTCAGACAGACATTAAAAGTTGATTATCTCGTGTGGGTAAAGTTGTACAACCTCTGCAGAGTGTAAAACTATTCAAATAGCCGTGTCCACGGCCATGGACATGCTGGCAAAGCCACTCAAAGTTAGACTTCGATTTCAAAATATTTTTGTAAAACAGTATTGACATGGATGAGTGTCCATGAGAAAAGTTGTGGGTTGAAGCCCCGGGTTGGTGCCCGTGTTTATGTTGGTGTTAGGTTGGTGCCTACACTATCTTTATCAATTCAAAATCAATTTTAGATTTTATAAAAACTTGAGCTTTTGAACTTAGTAATAAATTTAATGACAAATGTTGTTTTTGCACAATTAACCCTATAAGCCATCCTTTGTTACATCCATGTATGCATGTCATTCTGTTATTTGACGGGTGTAACTTGCGAGCATGGTAGTTGTGCTCATACTTGCTTTATGCAAACAAATTTCAGAGGAGAAGGACTTCGCTTCAGGTGTGGATCATGACGACTAGGCCGCTACCCTAGTCGATTGCCTGTGGCAGATCAGCTGGACTCCACTACTTCTTCATCGTCTTCTGCTGTGTTTATTTAATGTTGTCCTGTAAGGCTATCTTGTAATCAACTCTGTTGTTATTTAATAAATTTTAGCGTTTATTGTTGTATCATCACATTTGTTTACTGTGTGAGCTAGCCACTGATCATAGGACTAGTTCAGTTATGCACAGAAGATCTGGGATGTTAATCTCGGGTCTTTTCAAAGTGGTATCAGAGCCATATCGACTGTAGGTCGTGACCTAGTTAGAATGGCCGTTAGTTAAAAACTTCAAAGCTTATTTTACATAATAAGAAAAATAAATTGTTCTGTCCTCATTTTGGTCATCTGTCTATCTTTAGCTTCTTCCTGGTGATTCTTTCTTACCTAATTCTCCCCTCACAATTTGATAAGGTTAAATGGATCCTCTTTCCCTAGAAATTTTCCATAGATGGACAATACCATTACGTGCAAGACCTCAAGACATGAAGCTATCGAGAATGCATCAAGTCATCGCTACCAATCAAGGACCACAGGAAGGCTCATCGAAGACTGTAAGCAGAAGTTGCGACATCAGCCCAACCATATAGATTAAGTTGCCAAGACTCATTCTGTGTATTGAGTTGTTTCACCAAATTAAAAGTGTCTCGATCGATAGAACGTTGTGTGAAGTTTGTCTGAAAAGCTTTTAAGTTGGTTCTTTCATTTGGGAGGGTTGTTTTACTCTATCCCCCTTAATTCATCTTAATTGTCTCTCCCCTATCCCTTATCTCCTTCCTAACTCTCTAGAGTAACCACCAGATGGTGAACACTCGTCACTCAGGAAGTGGAGCCCACACCAACAACGATGGAAGTGCCCCAATCAATGAACCAGAGTGGCAGCAGTTGATGGCCAATCAAAACCGTCTGATCGAACTGCTATCTCAGTCCATCAACAACAATCAAGCCCAACAAGCTACAGCTTCCTAAGCTCCAACTCCACCACCCCAAAGGACCAGCATGTCAGAATTTATGAGGATGTGTCCACCAACTTTCTCAAGCAGTACTGAACCCATGGATGCAGATGATTGGCTCCGGGCGATTAGTAAGAAGTTGGACATCACCCATTGCACTGATCGTGAGAGGGTGTTGTTCGTTTCGCACCAGCTCATGGGTCCAGCTTCCGAATGGTGGGACAACTTCAGCATCTCACATACCAATGCTCAAGAAATCACCTGGGATGAGTTTGTGTGAGCCTTCTGTCATGCACATATCCCTGCGGGCATGATGACCCTCAAGAAGAAGGAGTTTCATTCGTTGCGCCAAGGCAACCTCTCTGTGAATGAGTACCTGCACAAGTTCAATCAACTGACACGATATGCACCTAACGATGTTGCAAAGGATGAAGACAAGCAGGAAAGATTCCTAGAAGGACTCAACGATGATTTGTCCGTACAGCTGATTTCCCAGAACTATTCAGACTTCCAGCAGCTAGTCGACAAGGCGTTTCGTCAAGAAGGCAAGCACCGCGAGATGGAGAATTGCAAGAGAAGAATGACTGCACAGAAGTTCAACTCGGGGAGTTCTTCTAGAACTAGAGGGACTTCATCATATTAGGTCAAATCCCAGCCAACAGCAGACAACCCAGTCAACTTGGAGTCCTCCAACACATTTGATGGTGATCAGGCACAAAAGGACTCATCCTATGTTCCAGGCATCACGTGCTTCAATTGCCATGAGGTTGGGCATTTCGCCAGTAAATGTCCAAAGAAGCAGCAGGCAGCAAATCCAGCCAACCCTGAAGTCAACATCATGCAAGCAAACAAGAAGCTGCAGAATTCAGAAAAAGGGCGTCTGTACAATGTCACAGCTGAAGTTCTGTCAGATGACGAGCAGGATGTGAACGATGACAATTCCAGTTGAAAACCTTGTATCCCTAGCTTTCTTTCTAGCCACTCCGAATCTCGGGGTCGAGATTCCTTTTAAGGGGGGTAGTTTTGTAACATCCCAAGGTTATGTTACCAAAATAAAATAAAATAAAGTTAATGTTTTATTGGATTTTCTGAAATTTGATAGAGTTTCATTGCTTTATTTGAATTTTTGAAAGTTTCAAAGTCAAAAGTGAAATTTATCTGAAGTTCTTGAAGTTTTATTTGATTTAATTTGAAAAATAAAAATTTACTTAATTTCTAGAATTTTCTGGAATTTTAAAGCTTTTTCCAAAGTATTTTTGAAGCCAAGATAATTTATTTGCAAAATTAAAAGCCAACTTTAAGTTGGAAATAATTCTATTAAGTCCAAAATAAATAATAGAATTTCTATGAATTTTCTCTTAATTTTTGAATTTAAATTGCTATTTTCTAAAGCCCAAAAGAATTACTAGGATTATTTAAATTAGAAAATCAATTAAAAATCAGCAAATTCCCTTTGGGCCGAAACCTACTCGGCCCATTCCTATTTCTCCGCACCCCGGCGAAAGCAGGGAGGAGCAACGTGGGCGCGGCGCTCGGGACAAGTGCGGGTGCGGCGGGCTACGTGGTGCAGGTGGTATGGTGCACGTCAACATATGAGCGCGCATGGCCGCAAGGAATTGAAGCGACGTGGTCAGCAGACAAGTAGCTAGAGCAGAGGTAGGAGAAAGGAAAAAAAAGGGGAAAGAAAGAAAGAAAAGGAAGGAAAAAGAAAGGAAAACCAAATGGCCAAGATTTTGCGGGATAATTCAAATTGCAAAATTTGAATTTCAAATTTGACGACAAAATTGAATTGAGACGATAAAATTTGAATTTGAATTTCAGATTTGGAATTTAATTAAATGCAAAAACTCCAATTAAAATCCAAATAATTGAATTAATTAATTTGAAATAAATTTTGAAAAAGACCAAATTTTGGGATTATTACAACTTCTCATTGATGGATATTAGATTCATGTTGTTGCTTACACGTATGTTCGGTGAGGAAAATGTCTGACAAAGGATCTCTACGCCCGGAGCATGGAACTGTTCACTTGGCAGATTGCAAGGAGTATGCAGTCACTGAGGTGGGAACAATTACATTGGATATGTATAATGGAGCACATCACATATTGGCGGGGGTTTGGTATGTTCTTGGCTTAAAGAAGAATTTAATATCTATAAGGTCGCTTGAACTCGAAGGTTATGAGATATCATTTCGAGGTGGAGTCATATGAGTTACTTGTAAAGGGCAAGTAATCATGAAAATATCTAGCACCGGAGAATACCAATCGATGGGTAATGATAAAGGGAGAGTAGCCAAATGGATAAAAATCTTGGCCAGAAGGAGGAAACTGTGTCGTCAACGATGTGTACTTAGATCTTATCTGCAATTATGTGTGGAACTACAAAGATGGTTGCAAACTCTAGCAGTTGCAGATACAAAGGTGCGAGCTGTTGAAAGAAAGAAGACATGGTGGGACTAACCACACGGTACTAGCGAGCAAGTGGAGCTTAGAGACGGTACAAACCTATGGCATGGAGGGCGGTAGGAATAGGAGATATGGTTAACCAAACTACACAAAAAAGGAACTCTCATGTGGAGGGTCCGGGCATGCTAGCCCAGACACTAACACGCATATTGCAGTAATGTGTATGAGCACCTTTGGTGGGAGGAAAAAAACAAAAAAGTGGAGTCGACTTAGAGCGAGTTTTTGGAGGAGCAATATGGAGATTATTGAGATATGGTGACTCATATCCTAACCTACTAGTTCTTAGATATGTGTGCTACAAGGGTTCCTATATAAGTCCTAGTAGGATTAGATTTCTACTTTTATTTGCAGGAAAACTAGAGGCACCATGGGCCTGTTTGGTTTGTTACCAACGTGAACCAAATCAATGAAAATTGGTTATCATTTGGTTTGCTACTAATATTTGGTAATATCAACAAAAAATTGGTAACACCAACGAAATCCAATGTCACACGCAGGCAATTCGTAGGTGAGGAAATTGTTTATCAAAATTTTAGTAACGCTAAAATTTGGCTTGGCCGCAATCCAAACAACATTCATTTTAGCAAATTTTAGTTTTGCCTAAGTTTTGGCTTTACCAAATTTTAGCTCGGTTCATTAGGGTTATCAACCAAACAACCCCTATATAAAGTCATGATGGGTGATCATAGAGAACTCAAGTCACAAACTAACTCATCCAAAGCAGAGGACGCATGGGAGGATTTGATGCTAGGGTAAAGATTTTTTGTATAGAGTAAAGATCCAAAGGGTAAAAGATTCGAGAGAGTTGTGAGAGAGCGACAATTCCTCGTATTCATTTGAGGTTGTGTTTAAAGAATTTGCGGTCGGTTTTACCAAATTTTTCTCTATCGTCGTGATTGTTTCGCGTCGTTATTTTGATCCTTTCTACGTGATTCATCTACTTTGTTCTTGATACTATGCATACACGTATTGTATCTTACAACTCTGATCTGATCTGGGGACTATTGCGCATAAAGAGGGCTATCAGAATAACACAACGAAGTTTCAATAGTATTGATAAATAATTCTATAACTACAAAGATTCCACGTTCTCTCCCTAAAAAAAAATACAAGTACAGCACATCTTTCAGCATACCGACCGTAGGCCACTGCAGTGACATCCTATTTGGAAGCTTCCAATGTAGTAGAGAATAGCAATGGAATGGTTAACATTTCCGCAAGATGGTCGCGTAATACTCTCCATTGCAAAATGTGATATGCCATTGGACCTTGCCAAGCCTCTAGACTAACCATGATAACTACAAAGTCATGATGATCAAATGAAAGTACTGTCAAATTTGAATCTAACAGTATTGTTTTTATGCCAATAAACACGTATATTGTTGGACTGAGCTTACAAGTTAGAACCTAACAACACAAACTTTTGATGCATCTGCCAGTGCAATGAGCACCGCTAGTAAGAACCACTATAATTCTGAATTATTACGGATGACAATTTGAACTGCTTCTGCAGCTGCACACTACTTACTTATTGACATAAAATGCAAATGCATCAGGCATAAACCCAAGCTCAAATGTCGAAGACAGGTAAGGCATAGCCGCCTAGGTAAGCATCGAAATTGAACTCTGCACAGATTTATTTATGTCCTCTTAGCCGATAACAAAGACCGTCTTCGAGTGCATTATCCTTTGGGGACGCACAGATCAACATACTGGTGTACCGGCACATGATGATGCGATTTACATATCAAACATTCTACTGGACGGTTCAATGAATGCCATTTACAACAAAATCTGATGACGATGCGAAGCATCTCCATTGACTCATTCACTGCGCTTTAATGAATAATCCATAAGAAAATAGGATATGCACAGTATGATGGAGATGGAGCTTCGGGCACTCAAACACGGGACCTAATCACATCGCTAACATCACGGAGTAATTGGGATGCCTTGCTTCTGGAGAAGGTGAATGGCAGTAGTAAGTTGATCCTTTATTACCAAAGATCTGGGAGGGGATTATCAGTCAAGGGGACAACCTTTCGATGTGCCAAACTGCACTCCCATCTACTTCTCTCAGTGAATATTGTAGCCTGTTTATGTGAAAGTGTTATGCATTAACAAACTCCATGTTGTAGTGTTCAGAAAATCAATAGAGGCTCTTAGGAGAAAAAATGGGCAGCGAAATAATGGATACACAAAACATACCGGTCATGCAGTCGAGACTGTTGGCCTTGCCAGAACTCAAAAAGTGTTGGTGTCAATCTGTAGCCACCCCAGTAATCAGGCTTTGGGATCAAACTGCTGCAGATTCAGAAAACAGCAAGGGGGTTAAGACTTAAGACTAAATAGAATATAATAAAATTGAGGATTTAGTAGCTAACACGTGTGTGCCAATTAAAGATTGTTATAATTTAGAAGCATAGACTTAGGCACCAAGAGCTGTTGGTAGGCATCTGATTGCAGATAGGTATTTCATAGCAATTATGTCCCACTAATACCAACAAGTGGTTCTGGAGACTTTAAAATGTATTCCACATATCAAGATTCTGCATACCAGCAACTTGCATATTGTTGTATTGACAACGGATATGGCTAGAAAGGTGCATATATTTTACAGGTAAGTTATCTTATGGCTATGATGTTTTGTCAATTCATGGTCACAAATAAGTAACAGCACTCAAGTTTGATGGCTCCTATTTGTGAAACTGGGTTTATGAAGGCTGGGTTGCCCATTGTCTTCTGAATTTTTTTTAAGCTAATCCAATTTTTGTGTAATCATTACCATATGATCTAACTTCTAGATTAATGCGATAAGATGGTAAATAAACTGCCAGGGAACAAAGCAGCTTAAAGTGAATTATTAGTGCCAATAAAAGTAGAAAAATAATGCAATGGATACCACACATGAATACAGCTGGCATTTCAAACTCACCCATCAGAATATTTTTGTTCCAATTGCTTGTACGCCTCTTGAAGAACGTCCCTTCCAGCAATGACAGTGCTCTGGGGAATAGCATAATTAATATTGATTTTCTTTTTAAGGCGTGCTGAGACTTCCTTTTCATCTTTTGAGTAAAAGATGTGGCAACATTAAGTTTATCATCCTAAACAACAACAACAATACCTGCTTGCTGACTATGGCACCAAGCTGACTTCCTCGTGGACGGCTGTGGAAATACTTCTCAGATTCTTCTTCTGGAACCTTCTGAACTGACCCTTCCACTCTTACCTGCACAACAATAAAACCCAGGCATCAGCCAATTAGAGCCTGCAATATATACTGTTATGATTCTTAGATCATAGGGGTAAAACATCACCGTGAGGATAGCCGGGTGATATCGGCTGCTAGAGGAGAGAGAAGACTATAGATTAGGGAGACGAAGGGGATTGAGACTTAGACTATTGTATCCTCATTGCTTAATGGCAACGATTATAATAAGCCTTCTTATATAGAAGGCTTTTCTAACAATTATGGATAAAATCAATCTAAATGATAACCTTCCTAACTAATAGATTACCTTTCCGATTAACTAATCTCTACACAAGGAAACTAATCAACTATTTAGGAAAATAGATATTCTTATTGGGAAAAGTAACCCCTTCCGAATCTTGTGCAACAACATCTGTGGTACTGTTTGCATGCATGAACAGTACCCCAGGCCATGACATACACTCTTTTCTTTGTCCCAGTTTTGAAGCACAGCTCAATCCATATTCCTTAACAAATGAATACACCGGATGCATTAATGTTCAATAATTGCAACCATAATTCAGATGGATCAAGATATTGGGACCTAGTCAATAATAATCAATTACAGGATAGAATAATGAACGACTGTGTATGATATGAGATGTTATGATCCTTAGATCATAGAGGTAAACATCACCGGAAAGATAGCCGGATGGCGTCGGCTGCTAGGGGAGAGGGAAGACTATAGATTGGGGAGACGAAGGGGATTGAGATTTAGACTATTGTATTCTCATTGCTTAATGCCAACGATTACAATAAACCTCCTTATATAGAAAGCTCTTTTAACAATTATGGATAAAATCAATCTAAATAATGACCTTCCTAACTAATAGATGACCTTCCTAACTAGTAGATAGCCTTCCTAACTAATAGATAACCTTTCCAATTACCTACTCCGTATACAAGGAAACTAATCAATTATTTAAGGAAATAGATATTCGTATTGGGAAAGGTAATGCTTTCCTAACACTGTGCTACAGTATCCACGGTACTGTTTATGTGCATGAACAGTACCCCGGCCCATGACATGAGAAGAGCCCAGAAAGGCATAAAGTACATCAAATGGATATTCCTAAACGGATCAGCTTACAAACAAGAGCAGTAAAACCATATTACGATGAAATAGTAAATGTGAGGCTATTGACATTACTGACACCATGCATAATTAACAGTTTTGAAAAGCAATAACATTCTGTTAATTAGAGAAGTTTCATTGTGCATGACTGCATGTTAACTGTTAAGAGAATTTGTCTTGTGTTAGTAATTGAAAAGGTGATTTACCATCTTGCTATGCAATACTGGAGCACATTTAATATAACCATACATAATTGGTAAAATCACCTGCCGGTTCATCTCATTCCAGTAGAAAAGGAGTGCTGCATTAGGATTTTCTGATAAATCATGTGCCTTCTGGCTACCATAATTTGTGTACCTGCACAGGACACCATGAAAGCATGACTTGATAATTTCTAAGGAACTTTGCTGGAACGAAGATCTGTTCAATACAGTTTTTCACTTACCAAACAAATCGATGCTTATCAACACCTTTTAAAAGAACCATTCGTGAAGAACTGCAGATAAATTAACAGCAGAAAGTCAGAAACAACTATCATTCTAATACAACAAGAGCTAACCCGCTAACTAAGTTGAAAGAAACATTTAAAGAAAAGAGCCATACGGTTTCCCCTCCTTATTGACAGTTGTTAAAGCCATAGCATTTGGCTCGCGCAGGCCTGCAGTAACTGCTTCATCAAACCATCTACGGAACTGCATATAAAGAAACATCCATCAGAACAAGGAAATATTGTTGAAAGAAAAGGGCGACTGTTTCCAGAATTGCTTCTAGTTGATCGTACCTGATCAAATGGATCAGGCATTACTTGATTCTCAAGAAGTTCAGGGGAAATATAATTTTCCCTCAGAGATGAAATGTCAACTGATGGAGCTTTTCCAATTCTCACACACATCGAGGTGCCAGGATATGGCGGAAGCTGGAGTCCATATTTGCTCAAAATAGGTGGGGGGACAAACCTACCCCCAAGAAAATGGTGTGGACCAGAAAAGTTTTTCGCACAGAGCTTTGGCGCAGTCAATGACACCTAGACATACCGCAGTAACTTAAGAAATGAAATCTGGCAAGGTCAAACTGCAAGCTCTTATGTTGATACATGAATTCCAATTCAGGAAGTTTCTAAATAGGATGCTAACCAGCATATCAGGTTTAATCCCTCCTCCATTGACATCTCCCTCTTCAACATGCCACCCAGAAGGGATATCAACAGAAACAATTGCCGATCTTTTAGCTGAATTGTCAATGACACTCAATGAAACAAGCCTTTGGATAAGATCATCAAAGGGTGGTCTTGGTGTTCCTGAATAAATAGTATCCAAAAACAAAATCTTAAGTAAAAATAATGGCAAATGTAATTTGTCTAAGTCAGGAACACACTCACATATTCTGTGAGTTCAATCTGATCCGATTTACTCTAAATGGTAGCAGTATTTTCATAGTTAACAGATCAATCTTTCTTTCATAAGATTCTGCATTAAACCAGGCCACACTTGCTCCCAGCACCATTCTATACACCTCAATTCCAAAATACCTCCTGATACAGTGACAGCAATCCCCCATATTCCCATATACTTACTCAATAATCATGTTATGTATTAATTTGATCACATTCAATTTACTCCAAAAACTAGCAGTGTTTTCCATCTTCAAAATTATTCTAGTTTAAGCTGAGCTCAACTGTTGTTTAAAACTTTGGATTAGATTATGCATAAATCAATTCACACTTGTCCACACTACCTAGACATTGTTCAATTCTTCAACTCCTGATGATACAGGGATGACAACACCATTGTTTAACTGAGAATCTATGACCTACTTTACAAATCATATGACATAGAATATTAACATGTAACAAAAACAAAGGTAGCAGAATCTCTGGCACAAGCTTTACATTAAAATCAGTTATCACAGATTACACTAGCACAAAAGGTTAACAGGTTATAAAAAGGCCACATACCATGAAATGAGAAACCAAACATCGCATCAAGAATGATGTCAAACTCTCCTGATAAGTCCTGAGGTAAGTCTTCAACAGGCACGAATGGGATTGCCAGTGATTCAAGCTAGAACACAAAGATGATTCAAATTAAATTGGAAGAAGGTATCATATGCCATACCAAGAAAATGGGGGAAGACAATAGTTTTACCTGAGTAACAAGGCCAGAATACAGAGGCTTGGGTGTACGTTTTGGATAACAAACAGAGGGTTTATATCCGAAATGATAAAGATGACGAGCAGCTACCAGACCATCACCACCATTATTTCCTGGACCACAGATGATAAGCACCCTTGTATGTTCACTCAACTTGTAAACCTGTGATGACCATGAAATTTTTCACAAACCAGCAAGCATCACAAACCAAGAATTGGTGTAAGAAAGGGACTGAAAAGGCAAACATGTGCAAGGACATAAATGTCAGCTTCTCTGATGTGTCGATACGGCTGGAAGGCAGAGTACCGGTATCCCGATACGTATCGGGTACGGGTACGGCCCCGATATGTATCGGGAAGTATCGGAAATGTTTACATTTTAAAAAGAAAATAAATACCCATACAGCCCGATACGCTGATACGGCCCAAAATACAGTCCAGTCGGAAAAAAAAAGAAACTGCACTGTTCACAGCCCAAACCGAACGGCCCACCATACCCTACCCTAAATCGCTGCCCCATGCGCGTGCGGCCCTCCGTGCGCCTCCAGCCCTCTGTGAGCCTCCCAGCGAGCAGCGGCCGGCGGCCGGTGGTGCTCCCTCCCGTGCGCCCCTTCCATGCGCCTCCACTCCTCCGACGGCGCTCCCTCCCGTGCGCCCCTCCCGCTGCAACTACCGCTCCTCCGTGCGCCTCCCGGCGACCAGCGGCGCTCCGTCCTCTCCACTCTCCAACGGCCGGCGCTTCCATCTTCCCCAATACTCTCCAGGTGCATTTTCTGGTTGCTTTGGGGATTTTTAAAGATGGAGCTCCATTTGGGAATTTTTACAGATGGAGGGGGAAATACCTACTCAGTTGCGTCTATACTTCGTGGTATAATCTAGTTTTTCATGAGCTTAGCCGATGTACAGTTTAAAAAGGAACTATAAATGCTAGCCGTTGGAAACGACAGACAACAAACTTACTTTGGAATTATCAGTCATGGGTGTATTGTTAACATGTGCTACTGTCACATTTGATTTTTCTTAAGCCAGTACCTTTCTTCTCAACAGGCACTTGAGGCTCAATTCTATAGGCTTCACCACTTCAGTGTTCTCATGGCATGTGGTACCGGGTAGATCAGCTTACAAACTGAACTGGTAACAAGATATAGTTGGATAGTGGATACTCAGTTACTCACCATCACCAATCAGGCAATCACCATTACTGGCAGTAGGGCACACTGGCAGAGATAGTCTGATAGAGCCATAGAGGCATATAGTTGGATACTCAGTTACAGTTACTCACCATAGGGCAGACTGGCAGAGATAGTCAAGTATCGTATTTTACATTTTTACTATTTTTAATATATATATATATATACATCCGTATCGCCGTATCGGTTTTTTTTGAAGAAATGGTGTATCACCATATCAGTATCGCGTATCGGTGCATCATAGGTCAGCTTATACAAAACATGAACACTAGTTTGTATGGTCGGATCGGGTTGTTTTTTCAACTAGTAAGTGGGAGTGCACAACTATTAAGCCACTTCTGTACTATATTGCCCCATCATTTCTTATAGCAACCTCGTCTCGCATCGATTCATGGGAAAATGGTAAAAACAATACCATTCCACAACAACAGCAAGCTACTGCTGCGTTCCAGCCCAGATGTCTTGTGCTAGGAAATTTATTCAGACAACTGACCTGCTAAGTAGCACGCCAACTGCACCAACAAGTTCCATGATCGCTCCTCGATACTCACTAAATCAACTTCTTTGTGAAGCTTTGACATCTTAAGAGAACTTAACAACTTAGTATGAACTACTAAACTTGGTAACCCAGTCATGCAATTGCCAAGGCTACGGAATCCTAACTTTGCAGACAGCAGGACAACTTGTCTAGTATGAGATGAGACCATCATCATGATCACCATCATAAAAAACAACACGACTAGTTGATCAAGCCGCCCAATAACCAGAGCTGGTGAAACCCAATCACTCTAAACATTACCAATACAGATCAAGAGCACCACACAAAGTCCGATGCCTTTTTACCTCCGCAACGGCCGCCGCTACGCTCAACCCAGCGAGCTCCTGCACGCACCCCAATGAAGCAGTCAGCACCAGAACCCCCTACAACCGCAGCATCAATAAATAACAACTGAAAGGCGAGGGAGAGTGGGTGTGGTTCCCCGGCACCGACCATGAGCTGGTCGACGCTGAAGCCGAGGGGCCCCATGAGCTGCTCGTCGATCTCCGCCGCGTCGCGCTGCGTGAGGTGCGTCACCTCCGCGGCGGCCGCCGACGCCGCCATGGCCCGCCTCGGCGGGAGGGACGGGGGACGAACCCGCAGCGCCGCCGCGGCGAGGAAGGCTAAGCGAGGCCCGGGTGGAGGCGGGTGGGGGCTAGGGTTTCGGGAGGGAGAAGGGCGGAGCGGAGGAGGAACGGGGCGAGTGGCGGTGGTGGGGAAGGTGGAGAGGAAGAATGGCATAGCAAGGGTGGTGGTGGTGGCGAGGCCGGATTTGTTGCGGAATTTGGATGCGACGGTCAGCATCGATCCCGCTGGCCGCTGGGCTGGCTCGACCGGCTGGTGCCAGAATCCCCAGCTGGTTGCGTCGTGGCTTCATCGACAGGAGACACGAGGACAAGACAAGGGGAAGAGGAAGGGGAAGGGAATTCTCATGGGTGTATCTAAATTTTCGGTGCATCTATATGCAATATCTTAGAGGAAATTTGATTATTTGTCACTGTTAAAGATATATAAATTCAAGATTTATCACTTATATGCCTATAACATGTGACTCTGGATCCAGATATCATTCACACATGAAATATCAAATCCTGAAATTAATATCTTTACAGTGGCAAATAATTTATTATTCCTATCTTAGAGTGTAATCGACCGCCGTAAAAACGGTGTGATTAGCGAGTTACATTTACCTAGAGACCACCTAGGGTGGATATTTCCTTTCCTATGAAATTGGAAATTTAACATGGCAAGGTGCTAGGGCACTCGGCGGTCAGGGTGCCAGGACGCTCGGCTGCCAGGGCACTCGGCGGTCAGGGTGCCAGGGCGCTTGGCTGCCAGGGCGTTTGGGTGCCAGGGCGCTCGGGTGCCAGGGCGCTCGGGGTGCCAAGGCGTTTGGGTGCTAGGGCGCTCGGCTGCCAGGGCGTTTGGGTGCCAGGGCGCTCGGGTGCCAGGGCGCTCGGGTGCCAGGGTGCCAGGGCGCTTGGCTGCCAGGGCGCTCGGGGTGCCAAGGCGTTTGGGTGCCAGGGCGCTCGGCTGCCAGGGCGTTTGGGTGCCAGGGCACTCCTCCTTTTCCTTTTGTCAGGGCGCTTCTCCTTTTCCTTTTGTCAGGGCGTTGTGAGGGTGCCAGGGCACCTTCGAGCATGTCCTGCAGAGAGTTGGGTGACCCTTTTGTTTTGGCACTTCGGCATAGAAGCTACCTTGCCGAACACAAGAAAGAGCAGTACTAATGAATTTGTGGTTACACGTGCTCTGTGAAAGCTGCTTGTTCTCTACTGTTGGCTGTTGTGGTGTATGAATGTGCCTAGATATTTTGGATGTCTATGAAATGGATGCTCATATGTTATCTGCATGTTGGGCATATATTGACACCGTGATTATATATTTGGCTTGGACTCATAGTCTGCGCTCCCCGAGGGCACCGTGAGGGTGTGAGGCACGCGAGGCTCCGAGGGCTCGGGGGTACCATGAGGGCACGAGGCCCCGAGGGCACCACAAGAGCGCGAGGCCACCACAGGGCTGCGAGGGCACTGCGGGGCACCGCGAGGGACACAAAGCCATCGTGGGGGCACGAGGGCATCGAGAGGCCCTGAGGCCACAAAGCCCCGAGACCGAGAGGCCCCGAGGCACTGAGGGTGCGAGGGCACCACAAGGGTGTGAGAGCGCCGTGAGGTTCCGAGACCGCGAGGGCGCGATACCACGAGACCCCGAGGGCACGAAAGCACCGCGAGGGCACGAGAGCACGAGGTCACCGCGATGATGCAAGGACGCGAGGCCATCACGGGGGCACGAGGGCACCGAGAGGCCCCGAGGTACTGAGCGTGCGAGGGCATCGCGACGGCGCGACGCCGTGGGGTTCCGAGGCCCGGAGGCGCCGCGAGGGTGCCGTGATGGTGCGAGGGCCGCGCGAGCGCGGGACGGCCGCGAGGGCGCATGCAGGGCGCTGGAGTCTTTCAGGGCGCTGGAGTTGGCAGGGAAGGAGCAAGAGAATCTCAATTGACGTCGCACCTCCAAACTCTTGGCGCTCCGCCATGTTAACGTCGCACTCCGGGAGCGGCGTCGGGTAGCGGTTAGTGTCGTAGCACACGGTGTAGAGCATCTGTCTCTGCCGAAACTGGCGCGCGGCCGTACGCTTGCGCGACGTTATGATGGCGCAGTCGGTGGTCATGAGCTCGAACTCGACGCTTGCGCAGCGGTGCGTGGAGGAAGCCTGCTGGTCATGGAGTTGTAGGCGGGTGTCCGTATCGACGCAGTAGCTGCAGACCACGAGGTCGAAGAACTCGGCAGTGGAGGGCTCGCGCTTGTAGTTCACCTTGTACCTGCCGTTCTCGGCGGCCCAGGTGGAGCCGTCCCAGATGGTGACCTACAGCACCATGGGTGTGGACGGGTAGTCCAGCCCCATGGCGATGCTTCCGGGGAACTTCGCGGATGGGCGTGCCGTCGACGTAGAAGATGATGACTCGCGAGTACCAGAGGATGGAGAAGCGGTGCGCCTCGGCGGTGGGGTCGAAAGGCATGAGGTAACGCTCCTTGCGGCCGCGGTCGGTGCTGCCGTTGCCGTACACGTTGGTCTGCATCTTCCACTCGTGCCGCAGTCGGTTCCCCAAGAACTCGAAGTCCAGCTCGTTGTGGTTCTTCTCGAACACGTCGCCGTTCGAGAAGTAGTAGGCGACGATGATGCCAGCGGTGTGGTTCTTGGGCAGCTTGATGAAGGCGCTGAAGAAGTCGTGGTGGTAATAGTCACAATGGATTTAATGTTGAGTCCGAGTAGTTGTTGTAGTCTGTAGTGTTTTGAGTTGGTGCTCTCTCCAGCAGAGAGAAAAAAGGGAGGCGCTACTGTACAAGGACCAAGGCAAGGTGCTGCTTCGAGAGAAGAAGCTATCACGTGAAGGCACAGAGGGTAGAAGGCCAGAAGCACTGCCTGTTACTTTGGTCTGTCGTTGCTCCCTCTTTTGGTCTGTGTTTTTTTTTTTCTTTTTTCACGAGAGGTTGTGACTTGTCTACACGTGCTGTTGGCCAACAGCTTCGGCCTCAAAGCAAATATCTCGCTTCAGCTGTTCCTTTGCAAAGGAAAAAAGTCCCATGAGCATCTCGACCGCCGCAGCATCGCCAAGGCGGACGGCGAGGTGCAGCGGGGTCTCGCACCCGGGGATGTCGCGGTGGTTGATGACGGTCGAAACGGCGACAGCGCGTGCCTCCTCTACGACCGAGTCCGCCTCCATCGTCGGCTCTCCTCGGGCTTCTGCACCCACGGGAGTGCGTCCAGCACATGGCGCAGGGCGGTGTGGTCCCGCGTCGCCACAGCGTGGTGCACCGGGCTGTGCGCGTACCTGGCCGCGTCAACGCCGGCCTTCCGCCTCCATCGTCGGCGCTTATCCGGCGAAACCAAGAAACGCCTCGCCTTCTCGCCCTGATCAGTTGCTCACCAATCTTGGGGATTCTTCTTGCTTCTTGCCTTGCTTCTTGGCCTCTTGGGCTCTCTCTCCTCTCTTTTTTATTAGTCATGAGAGTTGGATGTGGATGTTCTGTGAGATGAGCTTGGGGCCGAGAGCTGCAGGGCGCGACGTGTGATTTTTGCCAGGGGGACGCTCAGCAGGGCGCTTGGCAGGGCATTCGGGCACTGCTGCCAGGGCGCTAGCGAGGCCGAGTGCCATGGTGCTCCATGGACGTGCGTGCCAGGGCGCTAGCACTCTCCTGCCAGGGCGCCCACGCGGTCCCTGTCTTCACGTGAGGACTTCACGTACAGCAAGTAGAGCACTTCTAGTTTTCTTCTCATGTGAAATCTCTACGTACAGCACGTAGAGCATTTTTACAGGGCACCTGGCGCTTGGACAGGGCGCGCGGGAGCGGGGCGCCCTGCGTGCATCTTTTTCTTGCTTGGTCGGGAGCTAATAGATGTAGACGTGTAACATGCATATGTACTAGCACTGGTGTGTGCTTGCATGGCCCATGCATGTACACAGCTACACACTCATGACTCATGGTACGTGCTTGCATAGCCAATGCATGCTACACACTCATGGTACATGCTTGCATGGCCCATGCATGACTCATGGTACGTGTTTGCATGGCCAATGCATGTACGTACTTGTTTTTCTTGACATTGATTGCTCCTTGTCATGGCCTCAAGCTATGGGATGGCGACCTCGACGGCGCAGTAGGCTGCGCGATGCGAGCTCTAGGACGTCGAGTTAGCGGCGTCTCTTGATGGCGAAGGCGAGCGTCAATAGCGTCCCCAAAGGCGGGCGGGCGACTCGGCAATCTTACCAGCGTGTACGGTCGCAGGCAGTGCGATGGAGTTGCAGACTCCGGTGTCAAAGGCATGGCCTAGGCACGGATGATGATGACAGCGACGATCTTAATGGCGTGACGGCGAGCTCCAGAATACCCCGTCGATGGCAGCGAGCGCGGGCGTGGACGATGACTTCATGTGAAGACGCCACGGTCGTGTCCGCGAGGGTCGCTCGGACGCGACGCGATGGTGCGATGGTTAGGGGTCGCCAGGGCGCCTACCAAGGCGTTTGGGGCGCTTGGAGTGATGAGGTGCTGGGGCGCGGGCCTTGGATTGGCGACGGGGCGCGCGGGGCGTCGAAGCATGGTGTGTCGGGGTGCCCACGTGCCGAGGCGCAGGGTACAGGCGAAGACGTCCGCGCAACAAGGGCGTGCAGTGTGCGAATATCCAATAGGCCTCAAACCACTTCCAGTGGGCTGGTAGACAAGCGCCCAGGGCAAGGGGCTCGCATACACCCCTTGTGTAGACTTATCGAAGTATAGAGTATTTTAGAAGAGTGGAGGTAGGATTCCTCAACACTAGCCCCCCTGTCCCTTGTGCGCCTGCAAGGGTGCCCGAGGGGCAAAGGAGAGTACTAAGGTCTTGTATCTTGTTTGACGAATATGCTTGTTGTGGTATGTTGGCAACATTTTTTTTTATGTGCACTTAGCCATGGTGCAATGGTAGCACGCCTGACTCCAGATCAAAAGGTTGTGTGTCAGGTTCAATACCCCTAATCCAAATTAGCGCTTAGTAGGGCGTTTTTTCCAGGGTGCTAAAGACTTGGAAAAACTTCGGCTTGATGGGAATGCAGATGCTCGAGATTTAGCCAAATTTTGACTTGATGTAGAGCGAGGCACTAGGGCTGAGGAATATGCGCAAGAGCACCTACGACTTAGCTAATTTTGGCTTGATGGGCACACGGGTGCTAAAAGACTTAGGCTTATTCTGTGCTTCATATCGCGTGAGTGCTCCACGCAAGGGCGGGTACCAAATTGCCGCTTCTCGTTGGCCCTTTGTGTGGGGTGGTTTTTGTTGTTCCATTCCTGAAGGTGAAGTATTGAATGCAGGGCCGTCCCACCGAGGCACAACCTTCGAGGCGGGCAGCGTGTCAGAGCGAAGCCTTTGTAGTCAAAGTCGTGGATGCGAGGCCGTCGAGCCGAGGCATAGCCTTCGAGGCGGGCGGCACATCGGAGTGAAGCCTTTATAGGAGAAGTCATGGACGCGGGGCCGCCGAGCCGAGGCATAGCCTTCAAGGTGGGCGGCGCGTCGGAGCAAAGCCTTTGTAGGCGAAGTCGTGGACGCTGGGCCGCCGAGCCGAGGCATAGCCTTCAAGGCGGGCGGCGCGTCGGAGCGAAGTCGTGGTCGAAGTCATCCTCCTCTTGCTCCATGGTTTGATGAGAGTCGCTGAAGTAGAACTCCTCAGAATCATCGTAGTTCGAGCTAGAAACATTAAGGGGACAGGTAGATAACATGAGCGTCTCTGCGTGAAAGAGAGAATTATTAACACTTGTTTCTCATAACAAGATAATATTCATTTGGCATGACAAATAATCGAAGTCGTTGCCGTGGGACAAGTGGAGTCCCATCACTTTAGATACTAAGATCCCCGAGGTGATAGCCTTATGCAGGCATGATAGTCCTTGATCAATATTCAAGCCAGGTCAACGGTAGACGATTCGAGCTGGCTATGAGACTGAGTCATGGACATATCGGAGGGGTACCCACAAGGCTAAGTCATTGGGCACTGAATGGCCAACAAGGGTGGTAGCCCCCCAGTGGACTTGGAGATGTCCATGAGGCTAACTCATGTGCATCTTGAAGGTGTGTCCACAACACTAAGTCATAGGCACACCAGAGAGGCGTCCACAAGGCTAAGTCGTGGAGCACCGAATGGCCACTAGGGGTGCTAGCCCCTAGTGGACTTGGAGGTGTCCATGAGGCTAACTCATGGGCACCTTGGACGTGTGCTCCTAACAGTAAGTCACAGGCATACCGGTGCCACCCACGAAGCTAAGTCGTGGGGCACCGAATGGCCACTAGGGGTTGTAGCCCCCAGTGGACTTGGAGATGTCCATGAGGCTAACTCATGTGCATCTTGAAGGTGTGTCCACAACACTAAGTCATAGGCACACCAGAGAGGCGTCCACAAGGCTAAGTCGTGGAGCACCGAATGGCCACTAGGGGTGCTAGCCCCTAGTGGACTTGGAGGTGTCCATGAGGCTAACTCATGGGCACCTTGGACGTGTGCTCCTAACAGTAAGTCACAGGCATACCGGTGCCACCCACGAAGCTAAGTCGTGGGGCACCGAATGGCCACTAGGGGTTGTAGCCCCCAGTGGACTTGGAGATGTCCATGAGGCTAACTCATGTGCATCTTGAAGGTGTGTCTACAACACTAAGTCATAGGCACACCAGAGAGGCGTCCACAAGGCTAAGTCGTGGAGCACCGAATGGCCACTAGGGGTGCTAGCCCCTAGTGGACTTGGAGGTGTCCATGAGGCTAACTCATGGGCACCTTGGACGTGTGCTCCTAACAGTAAGTCACAGGCATACCAGTGCCACCCACGAAGCTAAGTCGTGGGGCACCGAATGGCCACTAGGGGTTGTAGCCCCCAGTGGACTTGGAGGTGCCCATGAGGCTAACTCATGTATATCTCGAAGGTGTGCCCATAACACTAAGTCATAGGCACACCGGAGGGGTGTCCACGAGCTAAGTTGTGGAGCACCGAATGGTCGCCACTAGGGGTGGTAGCCCCTAGTGGACTTGGAGGTGTTTATGAGGCTAACTCATGGGCACCTTGGACGTGTGCTCATAACAGTAAGTCACAGGCATACCGGTGCCACCCACGAAGCTAAGTCGTGGGCCACCGAATGGCCACTAGGGGTTGTAGCCCCCAGTGGACTTGGAGGTGCCCATGAGGCTAACTCATGTATATCTCGAAGGTGTGCCCATAACACTAAGTCATAGGCACACCGGAGGGGTGTCCACGAGGCTAAGTTGTGGAGCACCGAATGGCTGGCCACTAGGGGTGGTAGCCCCTAGTGGACTTGGAGGTGTTTATGAGGGTAACTCATGGGCACCTTGGACGTGTGTCCCTAACAGTAAGTCACAGGCATACCGGCGGCGCCCACGAGGCTAAGTCGTGGGGCACCGAAAGGCCACTAGGGGTTGTAGCCCCTAGTGGACTTGGAGGTGTCCATGAGGCTAACTCATGGGAACCTTGGATGCGTGCCCTCGACAGTAAGTCATAGGCATGCCGGTGGTGCCCACAGGGCTAAATCGTGGGCACTGAACTATGAGGGCGATGGAGCCCTATTACCCCATAGGTGGGTTTTTTGTGGTGATCGGGAATGCATGAGAATGGTTAACCATTGCGAAGCAATGGAGCTATGCATGCGGGGACCCGGAGGTCATTCGGCACATGGCCTGGAGTCTAAGGGGGACGAGTCCTCAGCACATCCATCAACTTGGTACTGGGCCAAAGTTGTCGCTCATGCCCTAGGTCTAGTAGGACACGAACCGCCATGGTGGAGACGATGGACGCCCAAGTCACCATGGACTTTTTCTAGGGGAGACCGCGGAGGTCGTATGCCCTATGCACCGCGAGGGTGGTCGTTCATGCCCTAGGGATAGTAGGACACGAACCTCCATGGTGGAGGCGACGGACGCCCAAGCCACCATGGACTTTTGTTAGGGGAGACCGCGGAGGTCGTACGCCCTACGCACCACGAGGGTGGTTGCTCATGCCCTAGGTCCAGTAGGACACGAGTCGCCATGGTGGAGGCGACGGACGCCCAGGTCGCCATGGACTTTTTTTTTAGGGGGAGACCGCGGAGGTCGTACGCCCTACACACCACGAGGGTGGTGGCTCATGCCCTAGGTCCAGTAGGACACGAGTCGCCATGGTGGAGGTGACGGACGCCCAGGCCACCATGGACTTTTTTTTAGGGGAGACCACGGAGGTTGTACGCCCTACACACCACGAGGGTGGTGGCTCATGCCCTAGGTCCAGTAGGACACGAGTCGCCATGATGGAGGCGACGGACGCCCAGGCCACCATGGACTTTTGCTAGGGGAGACCGCGGAGGTCGTACGCCCTACGCACCATGAGGGTGAAATCCCTTGGAGGGAAAGTATCTTGAGAGCCCATACGAGATTTGTATGTCGAGACTGTCCCCTAACATTAGCGCGTTAGGGGGCAGCCCTCGTAGCGAGCCTTCATCACTCGCGCCGAATGGACATCATGCGTCCCAGGGGTGATGGTTGGCCTCAGAATCCTCAACCTTCTGGCTACGAGGGTGCCTTGAACTGCTTGCCCTTGGCTGGGCCTCGCATCGACGTTGCATGGGAGCCCCAGGGCATGTAGGACATTGCCATCCCGAGGTGGATGGCCCTGATCCCCGATGAGGGTGCTCAGCTGGGGCTCCTTCAAAGAGCGGATGGGTTGTCCACGAGATCATTGTCCTCCGGAGCCGAAGGAGGTTTCGTGGACTTAGAGTATTTTTTGGTAGGAGACATAGCCTTTCGTCGATTAGCTACGTCCCCACGGTCGGCGCCAATGTTGTAGGTGTAAAAACCGAACAGAAGTGAGGGGGTGGACGTCGGCCGTCTGATGGGCCATCGTCCACGAGGGTAAAAAATGACACGAGGATTTATACAGTTCGGGGTCCGAGTAAAGCCACTTGAGACTGTGTATTACAGTCTTTTCTAAGCACGATTAGTGGAAGGGCAAGATTACTTCTCTTACAAAAAAAAAAAAAAGAAACGGTTTATTGCCTTTTTGTGATTTTTCATTCAATGAGCATCTAAAATTGTACTAGCAACTTATACAACAATCAATATCAGTTGAATTGCCACTCAGCATGCTAGTGCATAGTTTTGCTCGTATATTCACCTAACCCTAGGCTTTATAACATGTTTGCGGGAAAAAAATCTCCATGTTTTGTCATTCCTCAATACTTGTAGCATAATAATACCCATAACGGGTCCCATAACACAACAAGAAGAGTGCTTAGAGCATCTACAACAATACCATGTTCAACACATCATTTAGGTGATGTGGAGGAGAGAGGTGAGGAGAGAAAGTGAAGTTGTTTCTAGATGAAGAAACAATCAAGTTGTTGATCTGAAGACACAAGAAATAACAAAATAGCTATGGAAACTTGGTTGTTACTTAAAAACGCAATATCAAGAATCATAATGCACACTTGTAGCAATTAAAGTTAGATACAAGCTCAAGTAACAATCTATTGGAAGAGTAGTTTCTTTTTATTAGATTGAATACTCTCTCTCCTCATAGTAACAAGTTAAGAAACACACTATTGTAGATGCTCTTAAGGCCATGTTCAACGGTGGCGGGTGTAGCTGATGGAGCTTGCAATCAGGAGGTAGGGAGCAAACCTAGTGAGAGGTAGACCGGTTCACGGCCCGCCCAGCTTGAGCCTGGCCCCAAATTTGGTCTTGTCCTTGATTTTTGGTCCAAAATCCCGACCGTGACATTGAAAGTAATAAAAAAAACTATTTTTATTCTCAAAATGAATTAAATATAAATTTTGATTTTAAAAAACCAGTATTTTATTCAAAAAAAACTTTTTTCGGGGTGAGCTCAGATGTACCAATTCAAGACCAGGCTTTCCAGACCTAGCCTAAAGCTCAGCTCGGCCTAACGCTTGAACAGGTCTAGCGAGAGACCACGACGATGGCGGCATCAAGGCCAAATACGCCACTGAGGGTGACGAACAAGTATATAGCATTCACATTGTTTTTGGCATATTTGATAACCTCGATGTCCCGAACGGAGAGGGGGGTTTTCCCTCATGTTGGATCATGGACCCAAACCCTCTTTTTTTTCTCGTTGACATGTGAGGCCTGCTAGCAATATTTAAGAACAAGTAACAAAAAATATAAGGAGACAATATTTGGAATAAATCATCATATTTTGTTTAACTTGAGGTTAAGTAAAAGTATTTGCTATACATATTTTTTTCTTCCAAACTCGGGGTAGAAATACACGAGATTAGTGTAATTTACTCACGAGAAAAATTCGAAACTGGGCCGATACGAGAGTCCTCCTGTACCCGGATCGTCCCAGCCCAGCCCACCACAGGTTGGAATCTCTTACCTATAAAAGCTCATCCCACCAAGCCGCCTCCAAAGTCCAAACCCTAGCGCGCCGGCGCCGCCAACCCCTCCGTCTACCTCCCGCGCACTCGCGCTCAGCTCCGGCGAAGGAAGGAAAAAGGCACCATGTACACGGCGAGGAGGAAGATCCAGAAGGACAAGGGCCTCGAGCCCTCCGAGTTCGAGGACTCCGTCGCGCAGGTACCCACACCTTTCTTTCTCTCTTCTCCTCGCCTCGCCGCCGTCGCGGGGGACGTTTCTTGGGTCACCCTGAGCCATGAAGACCTAGTCATCTCCGCGTGTTCGTGTTTTGCAGGCGTTCTTCGACCTGGAGAATGGCAACCAGGAGCTCAAGAGCGACCTCAAGGACCTCTACATCAACTCCGCCTTGTAAGCGAGAGCAGCTCGTCTCATCCTTGGTTTTCGTTCATTGGAGCAGTAGTGGTCTTAAGGTGTGATGTGTTCTTGTTGTGCGTGGTGTGTTTTGCAGCCAGATGGATGTGGTCGGGAGCAGGAAGGCGGTGGTGATCCACGTGCCGTACAGGCTCCGCAAGGCGTTCAGGAAGATCCACGTCAGGCTCGTCAGGGAGCTGGAGAAGAAGTTCAGCGGCAAGGTTTGTGAATCGCCGGCTGCCTTGTTGCCCATCTTTTTTTCGTTTTGCTGCGTTTTGGTTTCGTTCTTGAGCTAGGACTCGCCCTGATTGTCGAGTTACTTTAAAGGGGATCTGAAATGACCGAGGTTTGCCATTGCGAAAAAGAGGAATAGTCCAATGTTGGTAGGAGGAAGAACAGTGTGACACAGCTGGTGCTTAGAATCGGAGTTAGTTTGTAGACTAGGAGGATTGGTTGCTGTTGTTTCCGTAGGTTTATTGGTCCATGATTGTCTGGCTCTAGCAGGGCTTCCTTATGCCAGAGCAGCCTGCATAACTTTTCGGTTTTGTTCTGTTCTGCTATTGAGTCCTATAAATTATAATGCAATGGGTCTAAAAAATAAATTATATAATGCAATTCTGTTGTGCTTGTATGTTAGAGTACCATGTTTAGTCATGAGCCATCTGTGATTGTTGGCAATTGGCATTCACTGTGATTACAGGTTGAGCTTTGAAGTTGGTTGCTGGTCTAATGTTAATAAACAAGAAGCAGTCTGTTACTATCATTTACCGTGATTTCCAGAAATATGTTGGATGAACGAATTTTTCTTTAAGATGTATCTTTGGCCTATCAAATAGGCCAAATTTTGTCCTCTTTATACTTCAATCAAGCAAATGTTAGCTAAAGTCCTTGTTTTATTCGTGCCCGCTGAGCTTGTCAACTGTGCTAACAAATCCTCAAGGAATTGGCATAAACGTTTGGTTGACTTTTACTTGATGCAGGATGTTGTTGTTGTTGCAACAAGGCGGATCGTGAGGCCCCCCAAGAAGGGCTCAGCTGTTGTTCGCCCTCGGACCAGGACTCTAACTGCTGTTCATGATGGTATTTTGGAGGATGTTGTCTACCCAGCTGAGATTGTGGGGAAACGTGTGAGATATCGCCTAGATGGCTCAAAGATCATCAAGGTAAGATGTGACCATTGTTTAGCATTTCCTCGTTATTGTCTTGGTAATTTCCTGTCAGCATGCTCATTCTGAAGATAGCATCCGCGAATTGTACTTGTACATAGACCACTAAACTTGTACAAATATATCATCCTTCTAAGCTTTGATCAAAATAGTAACAATAAGTCAAACATCCAAATAGCTTTTTATTATTTCATTCTGCCTTGGATGCTTAATAATCCCTCAGGCTTAACCAAGTATTAAACCCTGTTTATTTCTCCGATGCCCTTGCAGATCTTCTTGGACCCAAAGGAGCGCAACAACACCGAGTACAAGCTGGAGACCTTCACTGCAGTGTACCGCAGGCTTTGTGGGAAAGATGTGGTCTACGAGTACCCTGTGACCGAAAATGCTTGAAGATGCATCCGATGGATAGCTCGGCTCTCTGTTTTCATTTCTTGAATTCGGGATGTCTTGCTTGAGCTGTTATGTATTCCGGAAAATTAAATCATAGTTTTGATGCTAAACCTGGTGTTTAGGTATTTGCTACTTGGAGATGGCAATGAACGCCAAAATGTTGAATTTTGAGCACTAAATTAACATGCGCCTGCTCTGTTAGCTTTGTTATGTTTGTGTCAGTGTTCTTGCTTGCGCATGCCATGTTGACTAGTATTATGTCAGCATTTCGTTTGGATAGCTTCATTTATTCGTTTTGGTGCTGCAACTTAGCCTTGCATAATCTTCTGTTACCGATTGGATGTGTTATGTGACCGATTGATCTCTGATAGAGCTCTTGATTTTGCCCATTGTTGCACGCGCACACTGCACTATTTGAATTAGTCCGTCCGTCCATAAATGGTCGCTGTCGAGGCTATGGGTTTCAAACTGTTAAGCCTTTGAAACTGACCGTTAATATATATTAATCGGTTACATGAAAATATAGCCATTTGATTTGTCTTGCAAAATAGTTTTATAATGTGTATTTTTCCTAGTGCTAGTTACATGTGTATTGTAACGGATAAAAATAATCTAACCTGTGATGTTGTGAATTGAAATTGTAAGCTGATCCGATTAACGGATAAAAAGAATCTAACCTGCAATGTTGTGAATTGAAATTGTAAGCTGATCCGATCTAGACCTGTGGTTCCTAATATACATAAGTGAATAGTATTAAATAGATATACATGTTACTTGTAAAAACACATGCCAACTGTTTGGGATTTCTCGTGATGGATATATTAATTTGATACTTTTTGGATTATAATATGTTAATAGTCATGATAAAATGAAATTTACAAGAACAAAAAAAACTTGTACAAGTGGATCAGGTTCCAACATCTAATGCTTTCTTCTTATCTGACCAGCTAATTTTTTTTTTTTAAAAAAAAAAAATATATTCGAGAAGTTTAGCGGCTGATTTCTCACACATTAATTCACTGCTATTTGTGAAATACCAATATCTCAATTCTTGTTAGAATCATATGAATGGTAGCTAACAATATCAAAGGTAGTTGTCCCTTTATCTCCTTATGCAGAGGTTCTTAAATCTTAACAACCCCTATAATGCTACGTTATCATCAAAATTTTAAACCAACACGAACCATCAACCACACCACAGAATAATATAAAACTAATTTATACATCACAAATGGGCAAGCCACAAGCTTGCAACAATTCCACGGTAGGATGACATTTAGATAAGTATGGTTTCTAGCAAAGAAACATATCTGGTTGAGAAAAGGAGCTGCAGAAGATGCAAACTCATGCCTATACTAATGGAATGCAAATATCAATATATCAATATATATGTAGGCTTCACGAGCAGCGACAGACATGTTGGAGGTGTTTACCACAAGTGTTGTTCTTTTCATGACTGACTCCTCAGGTCCATCAGGCAATGCCATTGCCAACTGCGGTAAGTCCATAAGGACCTTAGCCATCTCATTTCCTCTTTCTCCACAACCCACATAAATCACAGCTTCGGAATTGGAGTACTGTCTAAGCTAACTTGAGTCAGTAAAAGGCCAATATCCACAGTTGGACAAAAATAGCAGTTAAGAAACAAGAGAGGAATAGACATAAGACCTTCGAAAGTGCTTGACTAATGACAATTTTTCCACAACCAAATGCTCCGGTAATAGCACATGTTCCTCCAAGCACTGACGGAAACAGTGCATCAAGTACACGCTGAAACCAATTCACAGTATATATGAGATACACTAAGATTTGATGGAGCAGGACAGGAAACACCACTTCATGATGTTTGGTGCATTCAGCAAATAAATCTTGACACTAATACAGAACACTTTTTGTGGAGGACATGGCTTGAGTAGCTAGCTCCATGTACCTATCCTGTTAGAATAGGCGTTACAACAATAAGCTTTGACGAAACAGGCCTTGGTGACCGCACAGGCCATATCTGCAGAGAAGATATATGACAATTATTCAGAGATACATAACCATGACAAGTTCAAGCTTAATGAAGGGAAAATGCTTTACCTAGAGCATAGTAAATTGTTTTTTTGATGCCCTGAAATCCCAGTTCCAGCACTGTATCCTGCATAAATAGAAATAGGGCATCAAATAAAGTTAAGCAAAAAGAACAAATGAAGCACAAAAGCAACAGGTCTTTAAGTAACATCTACTAACCTACAAACTGTACTGACTAGCAAGGGCAATGTAACTTATTTTCCCCATAGAACCAGGAGGAAGGCCAACATGGTGTTGCATCAGTGTATTCTCAAATATTGTCTGCAAGACAGTAAGAAAATATAAAGATGCATATAGAAGTTAACAACAGGCATCCACAGATTGTAGAGCATGAAAAGCCTTCAACAAGAATGCAAGATAGTAAATTATAAAAAGGAAAATTAGATGTCTTGCTAACTCACAGCATATAGATCTCCATCAGCAATGGCATCTCCAACATCTGAAACAAATGACAAAAGTGACAAAAGGAGAAGTAGTGGCAAAAAGTGACAAAAACAGTACAACCAATAAGTTCAATACTAGAGAGTTATGGAAGGAAAAATAGTTGAAGGATTATAGAAGAGCCAATGGATTGTGCTTTAAGTGTGGAGAAAATTTTCTCCTACACACCATTGTACAATATAAGCATAAGCTCATGTCAAAGCAACAAAGGCTGTGGAGGTCCTGTCTGATGAGATTTTGGATGCTATAGTAAGTGGAGAGGGTCCAGATGTGGAGGAAGACATGCATATATCCTTGAATGCCCTTTCTGGATCTGATCATCCAAGAACAATTAGAGTAAGAGCTCTAGTGGGTAATCAAGTACTGGTGATGCTGATTGATTCAGGAAGTTCCCACTGTTTTGTAGATGCAACTTTCGCACAAAGAATTGGTTGTAAGACAAGAGCAATGAAACATGCAATTGTGAAGGTAGCTAATGGGAAAATACTGATGTGCAATAGTGAAGTGCCAGATCTTAGATGGTGGATACAGGGCACTACATTTTTAGTATGAAATGAAGGTGATGGAATTAGGAAGTTATGATGCAATCCTTGGTATGGATTGGCTAGAGCAAATAGGAGAGATGAAATGTCAATGGGTAGAAAAGTGGGTTGAGTTTGAATACGAAGGCAAATGTGCTAGGTTGCAAGAGGTCAGAGAGCAAAACAACCCACAATTACAAGGGATGACAATGGAATAATTGAGAAAAGGGGGAATTCATATTTTGCCCTCAAGTTAGATGCGTTTTTGGAATATACACCTCTTCCCGATGTAATACATTATTTGCCCTCAACTTAATCGTTTTCTTCGTTATTTGCCCTCTTTCCATTATTTTAATATTATCAGCCCGTTTGCCCGTTACCCGGCACGTGAAATTACCCTCTTGCCCCTCGGGTCGGAACAGGCGTCGTTGCCCTCGCACGGGTCACACCAAACCAGCTCACGCCCTCGCTAGGGTTCTTACGCGCCGACGCGCCTGGCTCCCCCATTCCCCACTTCTCCTCCAATTGTTCCGACGAGGCACCCGAGGCTCGCGCTCGCTAGGGTTCTTACGCGCCTGGCGATTCCCGTCTTCATCCATTCTCCCCCATTCCCCCTACTCCTCCAGTTGCTCCGACGGGTAGCGCAACAGCTGCGGCGGGTTGGCAAGGACGACATGTCGCAGTCGAGCACCTCTGCGCGTTCGAAGGGATGGTCCCAGGTACATATAACATCCCAATTTTCTGAGCTTAAAAATCTTTTAAATAGTTAGTAGGGGAAAATTCACCATTTGAATTTTATTTGAATTTAATTCAAAAGCTTAATATTGGACTTTGCAATCAAAAACATTTAATGTGAATAATCCCAAGTGGAACAATAGCCAAAACTATTTTATTTGGGTTCTATGTGCTCAGATATATTTTCTAGATTTTTCTAGAATTTTTCTGAGTTCATTTGCTATTTTCTATTGCTTATTTGAATCTCTGGTATTTTCTAAATTAGAAAAACTATTAAAAATCTCGGAAATTCTCTCGGGCCGAATCTCCCCGACCCATTCCTCCGCCTCCAGCGCCACGGCCGCTTCCCGCCCGGTTCGCGCGCGCCGCCTCAAGCGACATGCGGGCCCGCATGTCGACCTCTCTCTCTTTCCTTCCGAGCCCCGCTCGTCCCCCGCCGTTCGATCAAAGTTGGACGGCTAAGATACGCGGGATGTAAGCGGAAGTTCCGATCGTTCTCTTGATTGTGGACCGTTCGATTAGATCTGGACGGTCAGATCTGGAGTCCGTTTCTCACCGCGTCGCTTCGCGCGCGCCGCGCCGGCGCCGTCACCGACAGGTGGGCCCCGACCGCCACGCCACCGCTCGTCTTCGAGCGGACTCGCTGCCGCCCGATTTCGCCGCCGCCGCGCGTGTCGCCGCGGACTCGCCTCCGGGCTATTTAAAGCCCCGAGATCCTCGTGCCTGCACCGAAGCCGCCCCGAAAACCCTAGCCGCGCCGCCAAGCGCCTCGAGAGCCCTAGTCGCGCCGTCGTCTTCACTCGGCGAACGACCCCATCGCCACTGCTGCCGCCATTCGATCCCAGCCGCGCCACGGACCCCACCCTCGGGATCGCGCGCGTCGCGCATCTCGGGCTGCCGTCGCCGCCGCGGAGAACTCCTCCAACGCCGCCGCTGCGTCGCCGTCGAGCGAGCCTCCGCCTCCGCCGAGCTCGCCGCGGCCACTCGTCACCCCGAGCACCGTGAGCACATCGATGAGATCCCGCGTCCCCTCTACCTCCGGTGCCATCCGTCGCCGCGCCGAAGCCGCGGTCGCCGGGACCCTTAGTTCCGGCGCGCGCTCTCGCCGTCGTCCACGTCGGAGCCACCTCAGCGCGCGCGTCATCGCCCGTGCCTCCGTGTCGCATGCGTGGCGCCCGATCATCGCCCACATGTGTGCCCGCGTGGGCGATCCGGCGTCTCGAACGAGAGGCTCGGTGAGACCCGGTCTACAGTGGCCGTGTCTCGGCGTGTGGCCCCACATGTCGAGTTTTTCTTTATTTATCTTTTTCCGAAATCCTGAGGGCTGACGCCAGCATTGCGCAATAATCCGATTTTTCAATAGAAAAGTAATTCGGAAATTCCAGAAAATCCAAATTAGGGTTTCTTTTTAGATTTAAACTTCCAGAGCTCATAACTTTTGCATCCTAACTCCGATTGAGCCCATTCAAATTTCTAAATTTGTCTAAATTCGAGCTCTATTTATCTGAGATTTTTATTTAATTTTTGGAGCTTGTTTTGCCTCTGTTATTTATTTGTTTTGTTTGTTTGTGTCTCGTTTGCGAGTAGACGTCGATTCGTCGGGAAATTTTGTGGAAGAAGGAGCACCCAAGATCAAGACCAGTACATAGACCTTTTCCAAGGCAAGTCATACCTTTGATCATCTTGAACCCAGTTTTCAAATTACTTTGTATTAAATTATTGCATTCTATTTTAATTATTTATTTAAATGCTTTGGGCATAGTTATTATCCAACTTGTTATCACACCTTGGCCTTGTATGTCATATTTCCTTGTCACCCTAGATTGGTTACTAGTTGGTATTATTATAGCACCAACGTGGGTTGGTTAGATGCGAGTACAATTGCTTAGCCATGCCACGAGTCATCATCACATGTAGGTTGCAAATATTAATTATGACTAAGTGACTATGGAACTTCGTGTAAAACTGTGTGCTATGTGTTATTACTTCGTGATGGCATGTGTTGCACTAAAACCAACTGGGTGGTAAAGGATTTAGACTGAGGCAAGTGGTGGAGACGTGTGATATGGTGGTCTATGTGATGGGAATGATGGTCTTTGTGACTTAGTTAGAAAATGGAAGTCTTGCCTTGGTCAATTAAGGACTTAACTTTGTGCGCCATTGAACCGAGCCTTCTTGTGCGACCACATGCAGGTATGGGGCGGGCCTAACTTAGTAAGTTATGGATTCTCGCATTGATGTTGGTGGATAGGTTAGGTGTGTGACGGGTGGAGGTGTAACTACTTGGTGTTGCATTGCGGGACGATTCGTCTTCCCCGTCGGCGGTGTGTGTTATACCAATTCTATGTGAGTGGTATAGCGGTTTGTAAGCACACCGGGAATGTCAATGTTTGAGATGAAGTTTCAACTGTTTTGTTACGATTGGTGCTTGCTACACTAGTTGTATCTTGTGGGTAAAGTGTACAACCTCTGCAGAGTGTTAAACAATCTATTCGAATAGCGCGTCATGGTCATGGACATGCTCGGGATTTCACATGAGGTAGATTTTCATAAAACCTTTGGGAAGGGACATTGTGTGATTTAAGTCATATGGTGTGTGAAAGAATTTGATTAGGCTACGTGTCTTTGTGAAAACAATCATTAAATTAATATTGTCTATTTGTTTTGAATTATGCTTTCAATCTATTACTTGTATTCAATTGCAAATGTTGCATTTCTGCAAAAGAACCACAGAAGCCTTTTCTTTGGTATAAGCCTGCATCTATGCATTGCATTCTGTGGTATGATTTGCGAGTACGGTTGTGTACTCACGCTTGTTGTAAAACTTGCACCCAAACTTACAGAAGAGGAGGAGTCTACGCCTGCTTTCGAGGAGGAGTTCGCTGAAGGCTGATCGTTTGTTAAGGTCTAGATCCCAGTCGGTTGCCTGTGGTGAATTGGTGGGATCTACGCCGAGTTTTCCGTTCATTCTTTGCTTTATTTCTTTGTTAGCCTGCGTGGCTTAATAAGTGTAAACTCGACCATAAGGTCAAAACCCTTATTTGTTATTCAAACTAATCGTTTACTTTATTTATCGTTTGTGTGGATTGATATTTACTGTGTTAACCTGTGTGCACTAGCGTGATCTGGACTAGTGCGGTTTACAGAGGGTTCGAATCGTAATGCAGGTCCCGGCAGAGGTGGTATCGAGCCATACCGATCGTAGGTCTTGACCTTAGTTAGATTGGCCGTCTTTAGAGTGTCCAAATTATTTTCTAAAGGAAAAATTAACTTGCAAGGTTAATTAATTGCTTAACTCTCCTCATATCTCTCTGCCTCAACCTTTTGCCGTAATCCTTTCTCTCCCATTGTTTTAAAGTTGCTCTTACCTGTTAAATGCTGTCTTGACAGATGCCTCGTCTTGAGCTATGGTGGCGCCTTTGGAGGGTATCTTGCCGAGCTTTGGAAGTTGCTCCGAGTTCTTGGAAGTTTTGATCGTCCATCGTGTCGTCGGCAACAAGCTGGATTGTGAATGGGCGAGAACCATGGAGTGATTTGTCGCTTTGACGATCGCGCCAGAGGAGCGATAAGGCGAGCCAACCTTCGCACGTCTCGTGAGGAAGATCACTTGGTGGAAGGTATCCGAGAGTCGTCGCGCTTGGCCATGCTGCGTATCGCAACATCTACGCACGAGCTTGAGACACCATCTTCGTTACCACCCGGAGCTGCCGCACTCGTGGACTTGCCCGGCCACGCTACCCGTCCACGAAGGAGAAGCAACGCTACTGTCGTGCACCTCGCCCGATTCGTGGCCGCCAGAGGAAGCCTTGGAGAGGACCATCACGGAGTTGGATCATGTCTATGAAGCCTGCGAGAGTCAAGAGAAGGTCGCCACTCTGCAAGAGATCCTCTACGACCAAGTTCCCAAGAAGACGAAGACCTCGAAGAGGATTACGAAGAAGATCCGAGGAAGGCCAGTTGAGCCGAAGAAGATGCGAGCGGAGGAGCCGGCGGAGCGATTGCACCAGGAACGCTGTTCTCGCTGCACGATTCGAGGCATCGGGATCGGTTGCCAAGATGCCGGCTCACTTCCGAGTCTCACCGTCGGGAGCGTCGCCGCGGTTGTGGAGGCTTTCTCAGTAGTTGGTCTTAGTTCCGTTTGAGCTTAGCGATTTGGCTTTAGTGAGTCGCCCTTTAGGCGGTAGTTTTGTGTGCTTAGGTCGTTGTTTCTTTTTGTGTGCAGTATGAGCTGCAAAGGCCCTTAGGCATTTGTTGCGATCATGCTAAGACCCTAAGTAATAAAGGTATTTCATTTGAGTTTCTTGAGTGTGTTTTGTTGGGTTTAACCTACCCACTTTGTTCTCAACTTATCTTGTGCTTGCTACCTTATCTAACCCATGGAGCTTTGCGGATGGTTCAAACTCGTCGATCTAGCGCTAGTGGTTCCGGCACCCAGTGTAGAGGCAATGAGCAACCACCGCGAGAGTAGTTCCGCCACAAGCACCCCAATTGACTTGCGAACTTTGGAGCTTTCATGGCAAAGCACAGGACTCGGTGATGAACACTATGATGACTCGGATGCAAGCTATGAACAACCGGGCCAACAACAACAACAACAATCAACGATATGGAGCCCGGTGCTCATGGTCACCATGGACCATCCAAACTTGCGAAATTTATGAGAACTCGTCCACCAACATTTTCGGACACGTCTCTCGGTGGAAGCGGATGATTGGCTCGAGTTATCGAAGGAAGCCGCGATCACCCGGTCACGATCGTGAAAAGGTTACGTATGCCACTCACGGATGGAAGGCACATTCCAATGGTGGGAGAACTTCTGTGCCGCCCATGAGACGCCACAGGATATCACCTAGGAGGAATTTTCTGCGGCATTCCGCCAGTATCACGTACCAGAAGGCATTATCGATCTGAAGAAGGATGAGTTCCGCGCTCTCAAGCAAGGAGCTATGTTAGTGTCTGACTACCTCAACAAGTTTTCTCAGCTAGCTCGCTATGCAGCGGAAGATGTAGCCACGGACAAGGCTCGCCAAAGTCGCTTTTTGAAGGGACTAAACACTGGACTACAAGTCAGTTTGATCGCCCATACTTTTCCTGATTTCCAAGAGCTGGTCAACAAAGCCTTTGTTTTGGAGGACAAACGCAAGGAACTGGAGGATAACCGTAAACGCCGGATGGCTTAACAAGGGAACCATCAATCACAAGAGAGCAAGAACGATGCCGGCCACAGTTCAACGAGTTTCCACCCGGACTTCGTTGAGCACTGCACCAACTTCAACACCCGTCCACCGCTCGTAACTTCGCAGCCCCGCACTGTCAACCCCAATTCGGAAGCAACCAGAGCGCGCACAAAGGTGCATTACGCTGCCGTCGGCCGGGACATTTTGCCAACGGTGTCCGCAAGGGGAACAATCACTCGATGCGCTTCAACCTTGGAGCTACTCCATCAAGACACGGCAGACGGGCATCAACCAAGGAGCTTCACAAGTTGCGGTCAAGCGGAGGAGCACCACGATCCGTGATCGAGGCGTGTCAACCACGTCACTCGGAAGGAGCCGAGAATCACCGGACGTCGTCTTGGGTAAGTTTACGGTTAACTCGCACTGCATCGATTTTGTTTGATTACGAGCTTCGCATTCGTTTGTTTCTGGAATGTTTGCAACCAAGAATAAATTGAAAGTTATACAACTTAAGCATACTCTGTAGTCCATGCTGGAGCGAGCTAAGTACTAGAGTGAGATGTTTAGGAGCTAAGTTACTCATAGTGGAGTTGAGTTTCTAGCCAACCTAATTGTCCTAGACACCCAAACCCTAGATGTCATTCTTGGCATGGATTGGTTATCCAAGCACAAAGCCATGCTAGATTGTGGCGAAGAGCCGTGTGATCGAGGATGCCAAAGGAAACAAGGTAGAGTTTCTAGCCACCTCAGTTCGTGATGGACATTTGCTAGTAAACAGTTTGAAGACCCTTTCCTTGGAAGAAGTACCGATGGTCGGTGAATACCGGATGTGTTTCGGAGGAGTTACGGGAATACCACCGGATCGTGACATTGAGTTTGTCATCGACCTAGTGCCGTGGACAAAGACCGATTTCAAAGAGACCTTATCGGATGCCAGCCGATGAGTTGGTGGAGATGAAGAAGCAGATAGAAGAACTTCTTGAGAAAGGTTTCGTGAGACCTAGTTCGTCGCCATGGGGAGCGCCAGTGTTGTTTGTCAAGAAGAAAGATGGAAGTATGAGGATGTGTATTGATTACCGTTCTCTCAACGAAGTTACCATCAAGAACAAGTACCCACTACCCCGGATAGATGATCTGTTTGATCAGATGAAAGGAGCCAGAGTGTTTTCAAAGATCGACCTGCGATCAGGTTACCACCAGCTAAAGATTTGTCCTAAGGATATACCGAAAACCGCTTTCTCAACACGGTATGGACATTATGAGTTCTTAGTCATATCCTTTGGTCTGACTAATGCCCCAGCATACTTCATGAACATGATGAATAAAGTATTCATGGAATATTTGGACAAGTTCGTAGTTGTGTTCATTGATGATATTCTAGTGTACTCTAAGTCGGAGGAAGAACACGCCGAGCATTTAAGGATAATATTGGAAAAACTCAGAGAGCATCAGTTGTATGCCAAGTTCAGTAAGTGTGATTTTTGGAAGAAAGAAGTTGATTTCCTTGGTCATGTGATGACAGCCGAGGGAGTAGCAGTTGACCCTGGTAAAGTTAAAGCAGTGTTACATTGGGAGCAGCCCAAGACCGTGACTCAGATTCGCAGTTTCTTGGGAATGGCAGGTTATTACCGCCGTTTCATCGAAGGATTCTCATCAATTGCTAAGCCCCTTACGCAATTGTTGAAGAAGGAGAAAAAGTTCACTTGGACTCCAGCCTGTGAAGTAAGTTTTCAAGAACTGAAGAGGCGCTTGACTTCAGCCCCGGTGCTGATTTTGCCAGATATTCGCAAGGATTTCGATATCTATTGTGATGCTTCGCGCCAAGGATTAGGATGCGTCCTGATGCAAGAAGGAAGAGCTGTCGCTTATGCGTCAAGGCAATTGAGACCTCACGAGGAGAATTACCCTACTCATGATCTGGAATTAGCTGCCGTAGTGCATGCTTTAAAGATTTGGCGTCACTACCTCATCGGTAATCGCTGTGAAGTCTATACGGATCATAAGAGTCTGAAGTACATCTTCACCCAGTCAGATTTGAATATGAGACAGAGAAGATGGTTGGAATTGATCAAGGATTATAACCTTGGGATCCACTACCATCCCGGAAAAGCCAACGTAGTTGCAGATGCTCTAAGTCGTAAGAGTTACTGCAATGCTTTGGAAGTAAAGGGAAGTTGCCCAGAACTTTATGAAGAATTTCAAAAGCTAAAGCTAGAAGTTGTGTCTGAAGGATTTGTAGCCAATTTGGAGGTACAGTCTACCCTAGAGAAGCAAATTCGTGAAGCACAACCAAAGGATCCTGTGTTGTCAGAAATCAAGGTCAAAATGACAGAGGGGAAATTCAAAGATTTCACCAAGGATGATCAAGACATACTCTGGATTAATGGTCGTATCTGTGTACCAGATATCGATGGTCTAAGACAGTTAGTCTTAAAGGAAGCCCACGAGTCAAAGTATTCGATCCACCCTGAGAGTACCAAGATGTATCAGGATGTTAATACTAAATTTTGGTGGCCAAATTTGAAACGAAAGTCGCGAGTTCGTTGCCTTGTCGACACCCGCCGAAAGTAAGCGAACACGAGAGACCAGCGGGTTTGCTTTGCAACCGTGAAGATTCCGAATGGAAGTGGGAAGAGATCGGAATGGATTTCATCACCGGTTTACCCAAGACCCAATCGGGTTATGATTCGATCTGGGTAATAGTCGATCGTTTGACCAAGGTCGCCCATTTCCTGCCGGTCAAAACCACGCACTCAGGAGATCGCCTTGCAGAGTTGTACATGACCAGAATTGTCAGTTTGCACGGTGTGCCCAAAAAGATAGTGTCATATCGAGGATCCCAGTTCACCTCTCATTTTTGGCAGAGCTTGCATGAAGCATTGGGTACCCATCGAATTTCGATCGCGTACCATCCACGCACAAATGGACGATGAAAGAGTTAATCAGATATTGGAGGATATGCTGAGAGCTTGTGCTCTAGCTAATGCTGCCCGATGGGATAAGAGTTTACCGTATGTAGAATTTTCGTACAACAATAGTTACCAGACTAGTCTACAAATGTCACCATTTGAAGCTTTGTATGGCCGTGTCTGCCGAACCCCGTTGAACTGGTCAGAAACAGCGGAACGATCAGTATTCGGCCCGGACATCATTCAGGAAGCAGAAGAGCAAGTGTCCATGATAAGAGAAAGACTGAAGATAGCTCAGTCCAGGCAGAAGAGCTATGCTGATAATCGTCGTCGTGACCTCAGCTTTGAACCGGAAGATTTTGTGTATCTTCGAGTGACCCCGCTCAGAGGTGTCAAAAGGTTTCATGCCAAAGGGAAGCTTGTGTCGGGACCCAAAATTACGATTCTGGAACCCTCTGTGTATACTGCACTAGTCCAGGATCACGCTAGTGCACACAGGGTTAACATAGGTAAATATCGATCCACACAAACGATAAATAAAGTAAACGATTAATTTGAATAACAAATAAGTGTTTTGACCTTATGGTCGAGTTTACACTTATTAAGCCACGCAGGGCTAACAGGAATAAACAACAGCGGAACGGAAAACTCCAGCGTAGATCCCACCAATACACCACATGCAACGGACTGGGATCCAGACCTTAACGCACGATCAGCCTTCAACGAACTCTTCCTCAAAAGCAGGCGTAGACTCCTCCTCTTCTGTAGGTTTGGGCGCAAGTTTTACAACAAGCGTGAGTACACAACCGTACTCGCAAATCATACCACAGAATGCAATGTATAGATGCAGGCTTATTCCAACGAAAAGGCTTCTGTGGTTCTTTTGCATGAAAGCAATATTTGCAATTGAATACGAATAATAGATTGAAATCATAATTCAAAACAAATAGACAATATTAATTTAACAATTGTTTCCACAAAGACACACAGCTAAACATATTATTTCACATAGCCATATGATTGAGGTCACACAGCCCCCATTCCCACATTTTATGAAAACTACCCCTCGTGTGAAATCCCCGAGCATGTCCATGACCGCGGACGCGGCTATTCGAATAGATTGTTTAACACTCTGCAGAGGTTGTACACTTTACCCACAAGATACAACTAGTGTAGCAAGCACCAATCGTAACAAAACAGTTCGGAAACTTCATCTCAAACATTGACATTCCCAGTGTGCTTACAAACCGCTATACCAGCTCACATAGAATTGGTATAACACACACCGCTGGACAGGGAAGACGAATCGTCCCGCGATGCAACCACCAAGTAGTCACACCTCCACCCTGTCACACAGCCTAACCTATCCACCTGAACATCAATGCCGAGAATCCATAACTTACTAAGTTAGGCCCGTCCCATACCAGGCATGTGGTCGTACAGTAAGGCTTAGTTCAATGGCGCACAAAGTTAAGTCCTTAATTGACCAAGGCAAGACTTCCATTTTCTAAGTCACAAAGACCATCATTCCCATCACATAGACCACCATGTCACACAGTCTCCACCACTTGCCTTAGTCTAAATCCTTTACCACTCAGTTGGTTTTAGTGCAACACATGCCATCACGAAGTAATAACACATAGCACACAGTTTTACACAAAGTTTCATAGTCACTTAGTCATAATTAATATTTGCAACTTACATATGATGTGAGACTCGTAGCACGACTAAGCAACTGTACTCGCATCTAACCAACCCACGTTGGTGCTATAATATTACCAACTAATAACCAATCTAGGGTGACAAGGAATTATGACATACAAGGCCAAAGTGTGATAGCAATTTGGATAATAACTATGCCCAAAGCATTTAAATAAATAATTAAAGTAGAATGCATTAATTTAACACAAAGTAATTTGAAAACTAGGTTCAAGATGATCAAAGGTATGACTTGCCTTGGAAAAGGTCTATGTACTGGTCTTGATCTTGGTGTGCTCCTTCTTCCACAAAATTTCCCGACGAATCGACGTCTACTCGCAAACGAGACACAAATAAACAAAACAAATACATAACAGAGGCAAAACAAGCTCCAAAAATTAAATAAAAATCTCAGATAAATAGATCTTTAATTTAGACAAATTTAGAAATTTGAATGAGCTCAATCGGAGTTAGGATGCAAAAGTTATGAGCTTTGGAAGATTGAAATTACATAAAATGCTGAAAATCAGATTTTATGAATTTACTGAATTATTTTCCTAAAGGAAAATCAGATTTAATCAAGGTGACGTCGTGAGATTTCGGAAAAGAATAATAATAAAAAAAGAAAACTCTGACATGTGGGACCCACATGTCAGTGGCACGGCTCACGGTGGACTAGGTCCACCGAGCCTTTTGGACCGAGGGTGGGGCTGAGGTGGCATCGCGGCACGCGTGGACCAATGGAAAAGCGACACGCGGCTGAGGGGGTGCGGTGGCAGCCACGTTGGCGATGGCGTGGCGGCGGCAAGACGGCGATGGCTCGACCGCGGCAACGGCGGCGGTGGCGCTCGGCGAGGTCCGATGGTACGACGGAAGCCCTTGTTATTGCGAACCCGATGGTGCACTCACGCGCGCGAGACACCGGAGATGGCGGCGGCGAGGTTCAAGCGGAGGAGCAGCCGGTTCTTTGTTGGATCGGAGTTCGGCGATGCTCGGCGAAGTGGGCGGCACGGAGATTGCTTATGCTCGTGCGATGCTGGTGGTGCAGTCGGCGAGCTCCGGACGGCACTGACGGCGGCGGAAGAGCTCGCCGGAGTCCTTGCGGGTGAAAACCCTAGAATCGGCGGGGACGGCGGCGCAGGGGCTCTCGGGTTCTGGGGTTTGGGGGTTTCTGATGCGGGGAGAGAGGCGATCCTCGGGGCCTTTATAGGGGTCGGGAGGGCTAGGGTGGCGTCGCGGCGAAACCCTAGAGGAGTCCGAAAAGAACCCGAAGCGAAACTCCGAGTTTGAAAGGAAATCGAGATATGATTTTACCAGCAATGGATACGGGGAGATAGGAGATAAGATTTGGCGGCGAAAACCGGGAAGTTTTAGTTTGGAAAGTCCTTTTGTCGGACGGAGTTCCGAGCTCAAATCCATGGCGTTGTCGGACGCGAGCGCGAGGCGGAGCAGGGCGCGAGGAAGACGACGCAGCGATGGCGAACCCACACGTCGGCACGCGAGGCGGCGCGCGCTTGCCGCGGCGGCGGAGGCGGGCCGCGACTTCGGGAGGAGATGGGCGGTGAGGGTTTAGGCCGAACTTTTTTGAGATTTTAATAGTTTTTCTAATTTAGAAAATACCAGAAATTCAAATAAGCAATAGAATATAGCAAATGAACTCAGAAAAATTCTAGAAAATTCTAGAAAATATATCTGAGCACACAGAACTCAAATAAAATAGTTTTGGCTATTGTTCCACTTGGGATTATTCATATTAAATGTTTTTGATTGTAAAGTCCAATATTAAGCTTTTGAAATTAAATTCAAATAAAATCCAAATGGTGAATTTTCTCCCTACTAACTATTAAAAGATTTTTAAGCTCTGAAAATCGGGATGTTACAGCTTGCCCCTAGGTATGTTGGTCCGTTCAAGATTTTGGAACACCGTGGAGAAGTTGCTTACCAGTTGGAGCTACCGCAGTCGTTAGCAGGAGTACATGATGTCTTTCATGTCTCGCAGTTGAAGAAGTGTCTTCGTGTGCCAGAGGAGCAAGCCCCGTTGGAATCAATTGACTCGAAGGAGGATCTTACCTACAAGGAGCAGCCAGTCAAGATTTTGGATGTCGCGAGCGCCTCACGAAAGCAAGACTATTCGTTTTGCAAGGTCCAATGGAGCAACCACTCGGAAGGAGAAGCAACGTGGGAGCGTGAAGAAGAGCCGCCAGCCGAGTTTCCTAGCCTTTTCTCTAGCTAGCTTTGAATCTCTGGTCGAGATTCCTTTAAGGGGGTTGTAACATCCCAATTTTACGAGCTTAAAAATCTTTTAAATAGTTAGTAGGAGAAAATTCACCATTTGAATTTTATTTGAATTTAATTCAAAAGCTTAATATTGGACTTTGCAATCAAAACATTTAATGTGAATAATCCCAAGTGGAACAATAGCCAAAACTATTTTATTTGGGTTCTATGTGCTCGATATATTTTCTAGATTTTTCTAGAATTTTTCGAGTTCATTTGCTATTTTCTATTGCTTATTTGAATCTCTGTATTTTCTAAATTAGAAAAACTATTAAAATCTCGGAAATTCTCTCGGCGAATCTCCCGGCCCATTCCTCCGCCTCCAGCAAGACGGCCCGCTTCCGGCCCGTTCGCGTGCGCATAACGCCTCAAGCGACATGCGGGCCCGCATGTCGACCTCTCCTCTCTCTTTCCTTCCGAGCCCCCCTCGTCCCCCGCCGTTCGATCAAAGTTGGATGGCTAAGATACGCGGGATGTAAGCGGAAGTTCCGATCGTTCTCTTGATTGTGGACCGTTCGATTAGATGCGGGCGGTCGAATCGAGTCCGTTTCACCCGCGCCGCCGCGACGCGCCGTGCGGCGCCGCCGTCGCCGGCGGTGGGCCCCGACCGCCACATCACCGTCGTCTTCGAGGCGGACTCCGCTGCCGCCGATTTGCCGTCGCCGCGCCGTGTCGCCAGCGGACTCGCCTCCGGGGCTATTTAAAGCCCCGAGATCCTCGTGCCACGCACCCGAGCCGCGCCGAAAACCCTAGCCGCCGCCACCGGCGCCGCCAGAGCCCTAGTCGCCGCCGTCTTGACTCCGCCGAACGACCCCATCGCCGCCGCCGCCATTCCAGTCCCAGCGCGCCACCGACCCCACCTCGGGATCGCGCGTCGCGCATCTCGAGGCTGCCGTCGCGCCGCCGGAGAACTCCTCCAACGCCGTCGCCGTCGAGCCCGAGCCTCCACCTCCGCTTCGAGCTCACCGCCGGCCACTCTCGTCACCCCCGAGCACCCATGAGCACATCGATGAGATCCCCGCGTCCCCCTCTACCTCTCGGTGCCATCCGTCGCCGCCGCGAGCCGCCGTCGCGGGACCCTTGGTTCCGGCGCGCCGCTCGCCCGCCGTCCACGTCGAGCCACCTCGATGCCGCGTCATCGCCCTTGCCTCCGTGTCGCATGCGTGGCGCCGGTCATCGCCACGTGCGCGCGCGTGGCGATCCACCGTCTCGAACACGAGGCTCGGTGAGACCCAGTCCACCGTGAGCGTGTCTCGGCGTGTGTGCCCCACATGTTAGGTTTTCTTTATTTATCTTTTACGAAATCCTGAGGGTGACGCCAAAGATTGCGTAATAATCCGATTTTCAATAGAAAAGTAATTGGAAATTCGAAAAATCCAAATTAGGGTTTCTTTTAGATTTAAACTTCGAGCTCATAACTTTTGCATCCTAACTCGATTGAGCCCATTCAAATTTCTAAATTTGTCTAAATTCGAGCTCTATTTATCTGAGATTTTTATTTAATTTTTGGAGCTTGTTTTGCCTCTGTTATTTATTTGTTTTGTTTGTTTGTGTCTCGTTTGCAGTAGACGTCGATCGTCGGAAATTTTGTGGAAGAAGGAGCACCCAAGATCAAGACCAGTACATAGACCTTTTCCAAGGCAAGTCATACCTTTGATCATCTTGAACCCAGTTTTCAAATTACTTTGTATTAAATTATTGCATTCTATTTTAATTATTTATTTAAATGCTTTGGACATAGTTATTATCCAACTTGTTATCACACCTTGGCCTTGTATGTCATATTTCCTTGTCACCCTAGATTGGTTACTAGTTGGTATTATTATAGCACCAACGTGGGTTGGTTAGATGCGAGTACAATTGCTTAGCCATGCCACGAGTCATCATCACATGTAGGTTGCAAATATTAATTATGACTAAGTGACTATGGAACTTCGTGTAAAACTGTGTGCTATGTGTTATTACTTCGTGATGGCATGTGTTGCACTAAAACCAACTGAGTGGTAAAGGATTTAGACTGAGACAAGTGGTGGAGACTGTGTGACATGGTGGTCTATGTGATGGGAATGATGGTCTTTGTGACTTAGTTAGAAAATGGAAGTCTTGCCTTGGTCAATTAAGGACTTAACTTTGTGCGCCATTGAACGACCACATGCCTGATATGGGACGGGCCTAACTTAGTAAGTTGTGGATTCTCGGCATTGATGTTCAGGTGGATAGGTTAGAGTGTGTGTGACAGGTGGAGGTGTAACTACTTGGTGTTGCATTGCGGGGCGATCGTTTTCCCATCCCGGTGTGTGTTATACCAATTCTATGTGGTGGTATAGCGGTTTGTAAGCACACCGGGAATGTCAATGTTTGAGATGAAGTTTTGAACTGCTTTGTTACGATTGGTGCTTGCTACACTAGTTGTATCTTGTGGGTAAAGTGTACAACCTCTGCGAGTGTTAAACAATCTATTCGAATAGCGCGTCATGATCATGGACATGCTCGGGATTTCACACGAGGGTAGATTTTCATAAAACCTTTGGGAAGGGACAGCTGTGTGATTTAAGTCATATGGCTGTGTGAAAGAATTTGATTAGGCTACGTGTCTTTGTGAAAACAACTGTTAAATTAATATTGTCTATTTGTTTTGAATTATGCTTTCAATCTATTACTTGTATTCAATTGCAAATGTTGCATTTCTGCAAAAGAACCACAGAAGCCTTTTCTTTGGTATAAGCCTGCATCTATGCATTGCATTCTGTGGTATGATTTGCGAGTACGGTTGTGTACTCACGCTTGTTGTAAAACTTGCGCCCAAACCTCTGAAAGAGGAGGAGTCTCACGCTTTGCTTTCGAGGAGGAGTTCGCCAAGGCCGATCGTTCGTTAAGGTGCGGATCCCATCGGTTGCTGTGGTGAATTGGTGGGATCTACGTTGGAGTTTTCCGTTCATTCTTTGCTTTATTCTTCGTTAGCCTGCGTGGCTTAATAAGTGTAAACTCGACCATAAGGTCAAAACCCTTATTTGTTATTCAAACTAATCGTTTACTTTATTTATCGCTTGTGTGGATCGATATTTACCTGTGTTAACCCTGTGTGGACTAGCGTGATCCTGGACTAGTGCAGTTTACACAGAGGGTTCTAGAATCGTAATTCTGGGTCCCGACAGTACACTTCCCAGGTTCTTCGATGATGAACTTGTCTACGCATTCTCTTCAGGGCGACACCGGACTTCCCCTTGTGGAGTGCCCGGACTGTAAGAAGCCCGCTTTGCTCGAACTCACTTGCAGGAAGGGGGCAAATACGGGCAAGGTTTTTTACAAGTGTCCTCTGAACCAGCTGAACGTACGTAGTCCTTCTTGGAACTGTCGATTTGGGTTTCAATTAGGGTTTGGTTCGACCGATTTGGGAGGGGTTTCTTCATTTCATTTTGGGATTCTTTTGCTGTTTGGTTTGATGTAGGAACGGAAGACTTGCTCATTCTTCATGTGGACCGAAGAATATGTGGATTTCCTGACCGAGAAGGGGTTGATTCAAGAGGACAACATTTCCCCCGAAGCCACATCCACTCTGAAGACTAATTTTGAGGCCATGAAAGCAGAGCTCGTAGAGTTGAAGGCTTCCAATGGTAACACTGATGCGACCATGTACAAGGTGTTGAAGCAAGGGAGAGTTTTAATCACAATTGGCGCTCTCAACTTGTTGGTCCTTGCTTTAGTTGTAATGGCTATAATTGTTGTATCAGGGAACTAGTTTGTCACTTGTAGCCCCTAGTTGGATCATGTTGTCTTGAAATGGAAACTTGATGTGTAATAGGTGCTGATCTTAGTTGCCTGGTTTCAGCAAGGTGATCATTTTGTTTGCAAATGTGTGACATGATGATTGTTATGTTTTTTGTATGTGTGCAATATGGCAATAGTCCTTCTTGTTTGCAGACATCACATATCCCATCTCCAGGAACTATCAAGGATGCACTTGAATGAGCAAATGCTGCTTTGTGAAGCAAATGATTTGGTCTATGAAGGGTCTGTTTGGATGAGTGAATGATTTGATCCGGTACCAGATGGTTCGGGAAATGAGGTGGTTCACGTGTTTGGTTTGGTGAATGGAACCGATCGGTTCAGAACCAACTCATTCCATTCGGTGGAATATTCCTAGTAGATGTTGTATCACCCCGTTCACCGAAAAAACGCGAACCACACGGTCCAGCTTCAACTCGTGAGTGCGCTCACTCTCCTCGCCTCACCCCTCCTCCGTTTGGGCCCTCCGGTCATGATCCGATGGTCCGCGTTCAAGTGCATATGAATTTATGAAATCCCACATTATTTCAAAGCCAAAATAGTTTATTTGCAAAACTAAAAACCAATTATGATTTGGAAATATTTAATTGAAGTCCAAAATACCTTTGAGAATTTATGTGAATTTTCTCATAATTTTTGAATTTTACTATTTTGTAAAGCTATTTTCAATTATCAGAATAATTTCAATTACTTAAATCAAAACAAATCCCAAAACAGTGTTTGGGCCGAAACCCAAGTTCAGTCCGTTTCCTGTCGGGCGCATGCGGCCCACTCGGCCGTTTTCACCCGCGCTCGATCTCAGCCGTTGGATCAAATCGAACGACCAACGTAATCGGAGCGGTCCGAACGTTCCCATCAACGTGGACCGTCCGATCTAAAATAAACAACCCGATTTTGATGGCTCTTCCGGACGGTCCGAGCGTCCACATCGGTGTGGACCGTCCGATTTAAATCGAACGACCAACGCACTACCCGCCCGAGCGCTTCTAACTCCAACCAATTTCAGCCATTGGATGAAGATCTGACGGTGTACAATGAATGAGCCGTTCGGACGTTTGGCCCGTTTCCTGTCGGGCGCACGCGGCCCACTCAGTCGTTTTCACCCGTGCGCTCGATCTCAGCCGTTGCATCAAATCGAACGGCCAACGTAATCGGAGCGGTCCGAACATTCCCATCAACGTGGACCGTCCGATCTAAAATAAACAACCCGATTTTGATGGCTCTTCCGGACGGTCCACATCGGTGTGGACCGTCCGATTTAAATCGAACGGCCAACGCACCGCCCGCCTGAGCGTTTCTAACTCCAACCAATTTCAGCCGTTGGATGAAGATCTGATAATGTATAATGAATGAGTCGTTCGGACGTTCGAACGTAACGCTGAGATCTAACCGTCCAACGTTGATCCAACGGCTAGCAAAGGAGTGGCGTTATAAACGCGTAGGCGCGGATGGATTTAGGATTTTAAAGGATTTAGCAATTGAAATAATTTGAAAAATTCAAATAGGCTTTAGAAAATATCAAATAAAATTAAAAAATTATGGGAAAATTCACAGAAATTCTCTTAGGCATTTTGGATTTAAATAAAATATTTTGAACTTAACTTTGGTAATAGAATTTGCAGTTAATTAATTTTGGTTTTGAAATATTTGGGGGAAAAGCTTTTAAAATTCTAGAACATTATGTTGGCATATATCCAGAACCAATTCAGAACAAGAATACTGACATTATGGTCCAAGTTCATGCAAACAACATACTGACAAAGCAATGTACTGATAGACTACAAGTCCATACATACTGACAAGTCCATACAAACAAGTCTAGAATAAAAAATGGTAATCTTTGCTCATTTCTTTTTCTTGATTGGTGTCAACTTCTTCCTGGGAGATGCAAACTTCTTCCTGGGAGATGCCAACTTCTTCCTGGGAGTAGTCTTTGCAGGGACTGGGACTACTGCCAAGTCTTGACTGTCAACTCCTCCCATTGACAGTGCTAGCTGCCTGTATACATAAGACAATCATTGTGAGATGCCCATACCTATTGACAAAAGAAATGAAAGTCCATACCTCCTAGTGACAGGCCCAGGGCTGTTGCTCAGAGTTGTTGGCTGCAATGCGGCAGGGGGTGTACCAACAGACCCACCATCTGCATTTCCTTTCTTTGTAGTCTTTCTCTTCCTATTGTACACATGAGTTACATAAGGCAATCAGGAAACATGCAATGGAAAAAATATAAATGCATCCTTCATGATGTTACCTTTGAGAATCTACTCCTCATCCATAGCAAATTATGGTGCTTCTTCAAGTAGACTCCAACTTCAGGACTTGCTTCAAGTATTCTGCCCATGTAAATGTCAAATCTATCTGCTCTGTATGTCCTAGCAGCTGGATACATATTACCAAAAACAGGACTATGAAATTTCTTCACAAAGTTCTGCATAAGGTGTCTAAAGCACTCTCTCTGCTCAGCTGTAGGGAATACATTCTGCACAGTATTTTCTAGACCTTTACAAGCATCAGAGCATATAGCAAGGGTGGGAGGATTACCTATTGCTTTCTTCAACTGCTGCATGAACCAAGTCCAGTTATCAGTTGTCTCAGATTCTATAAAACCAAAAGCAACTGGGAACATCCAATTATGTCCATCTAGAGCAGTCACTGTAGTTAGCTGTCTATTCCATTTGCCATTCAGAGCTGTTGAGTCAACACTCAAGTATGGTCTGCAGCCTCTCAAAAAACCATCAATGCATGGTTTCAGAGCCATGAAAAATCTATGAAAGTATGTCTTGCCACCTATTTTTCTATTTACTATCTCAATAATACTACCAGGTGACCTCAGATCAATCTCTGCCTAGAATCTGTATAACTCCGCAAAACTGTCCTCCCAGGAACCAAATGTCCTATCCATTGCTTTCTGCCTACCAGCCCACACTGTCTCATATTGCAAAGTGACTTTGTACTCATCCTGCAACCTCTCTTGGATCTCTTTGGCCCCTAGATGTGGGTGCTTCCTCATGGTCCCCATAACCCTATCAGCCACCCAACCTTGAGATGCCATACTAGTTTTCACCCTACTAGTTGATGAACACATGTGCTCAAATGGCTTCTTGGTCACCTGCAGATACAAATATGACAATTAGCAACATCATATAGCAAACATGACAGTTAGCTACATCATATAGCAAATACAAATGGGGTATGAAAGTTAGTACCCTGATGGTTTCTCCTTTCTTGGTGCTATGAGCATTAATTGTCCATGGGCAGCACACATCCCTACATCGGCCCTGGAACCTTGTTTTGTCAGATTTAATGGTGTGCATGTCAAATTGCTCATTAATTGCAAACTTTCTGACAGCTAGTCTGAATGCTTTCATGTTAGGGAAGACGTCTCCAACATTCATCGTTGGATTATCCTGATCAATCACAATCCCAGTCTCTTCAGGTATGTCATCATCCACTAGAATTGCTGCCTCAGCAAAATCTTCCTCAATTCTAGTTGAAAGAGGACTTGCCATTGGTGTTGTTGTTGTAGAATTAACCCTGGCATCATCATCATCTCTCAAGCCCAGTAAGGCATACATGTCATCCTCATCCATAGCAACATCTCTATCATCCTCAGCAGATGGAGCACCTTGTGTAATTTCAATAGTTGTCCAATCCACTATACCTTCTGGTGCCCAAGTGTTGCAGGGATTGTTAGAGGTACTCTCAACTGGCTGTGATACGGCAATGGGAGTAGGAGAATGAGGTGCATTGGAGGCACATGGACCATCTGCACTGATATCAATGCTTGCTGGAATTGGGTCAGTACCTCTAAAAACTTCATTAAGACCGGTGATACTAGACTGACTGTGCTGATATCCGGCTTTGTGGACAACCTCTACAAATAAGAACAAGTTTTTAAGGTTCCACCGATCCATTAATGCCTCCTGCAACTCATGTGTGTACAGAAACTTGACTTGTTCATTGGTTATCTTATCAATTCTGTATGCAAATGCCTCCTGAGAAGGTCCCCAAATAATCCTTTCTCCAAGATCAGCATACAACTTGTCAGTCGTGTAACCCCAAATATTCACTATCCATTTCAGATCTCTACGTGCCATGGATGTTGTGCTACCATCGTTCAACACCGCAATGTAATCCCCAACTCTAACGTTTATCCTAAACTCCAGTTCAGGGTCAATCCTACCGGATTTGCAATAGAGTAAAACAGAAATTTCGGGTTAGCGCAACTAAATCGTTCCAAGCTACGTACGTTGTTCACACACATTAAGCACAATAGAAAAGAATAGAGATCGAGCAAGCAACAATGGTAAACGGGGAAACGGGGACATACCCGACTGGGATCTCCTTGGGATCCATGGCGCGCTACTAGCTTCGCCCGCCGCCACACCCAATCGGCGGACCTAGATGAACCCTAGCACGAGCGAGCAAGGCGGACCTGGTCGGCGGCAAGTCGGGTGCGAGGGGCGGACGGCTTTGGTCAGGTGCGATGGGAGGGGACCTGGTCGGCGGCCAGTCGGGTGCCTGCGTCGGAGCAACTGGAGGAGAAGTGGGGAATGGGGGAGCCGGGCGCGTCGGCGCGTAAGAACCCTAGCGAGGGTGCAAGCTAGTTTGGTGCGACCCGTGCGAGGGCAACGGCGCCTGTTCCGACCCGAGGGGCAAGAGGGTAATTTCACGTGTCGGGTAACGGGCAAACGGGCTGATAATATTAAAATAATGAAAAGATGGCAAATAACGAAGAAAACGACTAAGTTGAGGGCAAATAATGTATTACATCGGGAAGAGGTGTATATTCCGAAAACGCATCTAACTTGAGGTCAAAATATGAATTCCCCCTTGAGAAAATGGTGCAAAGACAATGAAATCTGGGCAACAAGCTTAATAAAAAAAAGTAACTGACCATGCAAAAGGATATTCCAGCACAAAATCAAGCAATATTGAAGAAGTATGAGAAGGTGTTTCAAGAACCCAAACAATTACCTCCACACAGAGCTTTTGATCGTGCAATATCTCTGTTACCTAATGTTGTTCCAGTTAATTCAAGGCCATACAGATACTCTCCTATTCAAAAAGATGAAATTGAAAAGCAAATGAATGAAATGTTACAAGCAGGAACTGTGATACCCAACATGGGTCCATATGGGTCCCCGGTCTTGTTAGTAAAAAAAAGATGGAAGTTGACGGTTTTGTGTGGATTACACAAGACTGAATGCAGTAACTGTTAAAGTAAATTTCCAATGCCAATAGTTGATGAACTGGCAGGTACAAAATTCTTCTCCAAGTTAGATCTGAGGGCAGGCTATCATCATATCAGAATGCAAGAACAAGATGAAGCTAAAACAACTTTTAAAACTCATCATGGACAATTTTAGTTCAGAGTGATGCCTTTTGGTTTCACAAATGCACCAGCCACCTTCCAGTGTTTAATGAATTCCAATTTTCCAGAGAATTTGTATTGGTCTTCATAGATGGCATCTTGATATATAGCACAAGTTTGTTAGAACATCAAATATTGGCTAAGCACCAGCTGTATGTGAAAGGAAGCAAGTGCACTTTTGCTAGGAAAGAACTTGAGTATCCAGGCCATATCATCTCTGACAAGGGGGTTACCAACAAAACTGTTGTGATGTTACAATGGCCTACTCCGAATTCAGTCACTGAATTAAGAGGGTTTCTGGGACTAACAAGGTATTATAGAAAAGTTTGTGAAGAATTATAGCATATTGGCTAAGCCATTGACTAGTTTGCTGCAGAAGAAAGTATTTCAATGGATGAAGATGCTCAAATAGCTTTTGACACCTTGAAGAGAGCAATGAGTAGTACTCCTATTTTAGTCTCGCCTGATTTCAATAAACCATTTATGGTGGAGACAAATGCTTGTCATCAAGGCATAGGAGCAGTGTTGAGTCAAGAACATCACCCAATAGCTTTCTTTAGTAAAGCACTTGGTGCCACTAATAAAAAATATCTATTTATGAGGAGTTTCTTGCTATTATAATGGCTATAGAGAAGTGGCGTCAATACTTGTAGAGAGACCAATTTATCATATGAAATCACAAGAGCCTCTGCAATCTACAGGATCAAGTGTTGGCTTCAGACCTCCAAAAGAAGGCTATGACAAAATTGATTGGACTGCAATATAAGTTCCAATACTTATCCGGGGGCAGCGGAGAGATTGTATTTGGAGGCTCACTGTACTTACTCAAGGCAGATATTGCCCAAACGACATTTGCCTTACATTGCCACAAGTAAGATAAGTTTGAACTTTGAGGCACATACATTTGGTTGAATACCATAGTTTCAGTACAGCACACTTTCTTAACCTTAACGGCCTACCAGTCGCAGAATCGTTTTCTTGCTAAAAATTTCTCTGCTTAACACAATTAGGTGTGGCAAATATGTGATGGACTGTTGCTAACCAAAGAAGCCGGCTGATTTGCTGTTTACTGTTCCAACTCTGCCTCCGGTCGTTCCCATCCATCGTTTTTCATTTTTCAATGCTCTTGCACGCATCGTGGCCCATCTTGGTGCTTCTCGTTTACATCAATGATGAATCCACGTTTCACATTCAAAATGTCTGAACACTACACGAGTAGCATAGACGGAGCAACGAACCATCCAAATCTTTGGATAGCACCCACCACAGGATGACAGGACTACAGACTGACGAAATGACCAACCATCCGCATTTCACGTCTAATTAAAATGATTGAACAATCTTGTTTGTTCAACGAGGTTTTAAATCGTTACGATTTTCGCGGCTTCGCAGCAAAGTCACAAGGAGCTATAGCAAGCCTATAGCGTGCTATTCACCTATTTTTGTGGCTTCGCGGCCTAATGTTTGGGGTATTTTTTTAAAAACAAGCTATAGCGTTACGCTATAGCTTGTTATGTAGAAACTTTTCTAGGCGAGGAAGCATGAGATGAGACATTGATTGAGGCTACCTAGATGTAGAAATTTTGATTTAATTGCAATCCAAAACAACAATTTTTTTTGCCAAATTTTAACTCGGTTCCAACCTCTTGGTTACCTCGTGTCCTTTTCTGCTCTGCCTCGTGTAGTAGCCCAAGCTTGAGCCTTTTCCAGCCCAGATGACGATTTGAATACGCATCCCGAAGGGACCTTCATGCCCACTCCGACTGCAGAGATGCAAGAAGCCTGGACTGTTTTGGCCCTGTAGTGCATATTAGTTCCTAAAGTAGCCTTTTTTGTGTCATAATTTCAGATTTAACCCCCTCTTAACACGTGCTGCCGTCCGGGTTGGCAGCATCGAAGATCATGCGGTCTGAAACCGCAACACCTAGGTGCTGCCACCACGTACGGCAGCATCTAAGATGCTGCGGTCGGGTTCGGCAGCACGTAGATGCTGCTCTGTGGCACGACAGCATCTCGCATGACCCGCACCGCAGCTCCGCTTGCGCCCGTGTGTGCCCGGGGCAGCAGCAGCTTGATGCTGCGTTTCGGCTCAGCAGCACCTTGGGTGCTGCCAATTGACACGGCAGCACCTAGATGCTGCCAATTGGCACAGCATGTACTCAGTTGCTGCCGTCCCCGACGGCAGCAGGTGCTAGGATGTGGCTAAAACTGAAATTTTGACGTTGAAGAGGCTAATTTAGAAATTAATTTGCGCTGCAGGGTCAAAACAGTCCAGAATTCGAGATGCAACGCACAAAGAAACACGCGATTTTGATTGCCTTGTGTGATCCGTGCGGAAGCCGGCTGGCTTCTACGGTTAACCGCACAGAGGCTTGCTCACGGACGAGCTTCCCCGCGACACGTGGCGCCCCAACCGCACCGAAGAGCCCAGGCCTCGCCATCCGTCAGGCCGAGCGTCGGCGTCCACGAGCTCAAATTGGGCTTCCAATTAAGAAAGCTTTAATGCCAGGTAATTTCAATTCAGAACTTTCAGATCGGGGACTTCGGGCCCTTGCACAGGTCAGGAATCATGTTGGGAGCGTTCGGCTGAAACACTTTTTTTATTTGCGATAGCAAAATTAGCTCATCACCACGTTCGAAATGATAAAAATAGCATTCTTATCATGCTAATTGGCCGCGAAAAACACCTGTTTCACTCCCAAACTACGACAGATGACATGTCACGCTTCCAGACCACGGCAGGAACGTGCGCAGGTCAGCTGTCGTACTGGCAATTGCATACCATTATGCCGTGGACTAGAAGCGCAGCTGGTGGCCAGCACACGTTCCTGTTGCAGTTTGGGAGCGCAGCAGGTCATCTACCGCATTTTGGGAGCAGGGTACATGGCTTCCGTGGTAAATTAGCGTGGTACGGGTGTCATTTTCGGACACAGGAATGCTATTTTTGTTATTTCGTTTCAAAAAGAGGCTAAATGAGCCAAAAACTCTCATATTGTCGGCTTGCCTATGAGAAGCAATGCCCAGTGGCGGAGCCAGGAAATATCCGAAGCCTGGGCAAGCCGCAAGCTAAGATCTATTGAGAACCGCAAGCATCGGATATTCGGATACACAATTACACATCATACAAATCCACAATAGTTTTAAAGTAAAAGAACAGATACGAGTTATTCCAAAATTTCTAAGTTGCATGGTTGCACCACTCTGTTGTCCAGTGGCCATTCTCAATTAGAATGGTTTGATATTGTTTGAACACCACTGCTACATCCGCATATGTAAACAAGATTTTCTGCATTCTAATTTGAAGTATGGACAATACATATTTTTTATTAACTGCTTCGTCTGAATAAATTTGATATTGATTCAGCCGAGAACAAATTTCAATGTCAGGTAAGTCTTACATTTACACAACAGCTCAAAATTTAGGAATTCCCTTCAATCGCTTCTCCCTTGCCCTGATCACTAATCCCTAATAAAGGGTCAGCTACCTAAAGAAACAACATTCTAACCCAAAAATCCCAAATTCGCCACAAAATTCCCCACAAATTCACATCCTAATCGAGTCAAACAACAGATAATTTACACAAGAATCGTACGATTACCAACAACTACATCCATCCAACCACGGGGGGTCACTCTATCTACGCACCTTTCTCCTTGCGGAGCTCCTCGCGGCGGCGCTTGCGATGCCGCGCCCAACTCACAGGCTGCAGGCTGCAGAGGGAGCCACTAGCCGGCCGTCGCTCGTGCTGCTCGCGGTCGCGGCTCGCCTGCTCCCGAGTCCCGCCGGCTGCCGCTCGCGCTGCTCCCGTCGGCCGCCGCTCACGCTTGGGAGTTGCCCAGTTGCCAATTGGGGTTGGGGAGGGAACGAGGGCTGCAGAGGGAGGCAGGAAACTAGCCAAGAGACGCCACTCGGGCCGGGGCAGGGAAGCCCGGGCATGGCCCAGCAACACGGTCGGCCAGACGCAGGGCGAGCGGCCCAGCTGGCCTATGACGCGTCGAGCAAAGCCCGAGCAGCTGTCCAGGCTGGAGGGGTGCTGAATCCGCCGTTGGCAATGCCAATACTGGAGCAAGCGAGGAAGCCAACATTGAGCTGTTCCTTCGAACGGTAAGGTTGCACTTGATCTATTGTTCATTAGTGCATCGGGATTTGGGGGCAGAGGCATGCAATGCATGTGTCGTGTCGGTGTGTGTGTCTAGCTTTCTACAGGGTTTATCCTGGGCCTCACCTCAATTCCCGTAGCCTGTCGGTCGGCAAGTAGGCCACAAGCCGAACAAGCTTCGCAAGCGGTTAGGGTATGTATAATGGTATAGACAGTTGCTGTCTATAACAACTTTCCATGTCACCTATAGACAGCACTAAAGACAGCTCATACAATGGGTTGTGGTGATACAGTCGGCTATAGGATTGTAGATAACACATAATTTTTAATGTCTTTTCTTGGTTCTGGTGCTATAGTCGACTGCAGAATTGTAGACAACAATATTCTCTCTCTTCATTCTCTTTCATCTACGTCAGCAAAAATCTTATGTGGCAGAGGCTATAGACGGCTCACATAAGCCCATTATATATGCTCTTAGACTCGACTCGAAAATTCTGTGAGCTGAAGTAGAGGCTTGGCTCGACTCGTAAACATCACCGTCTCGAACGTTGGAAACTCGGCCGCATCCAATAGGCGCAGCTTCGATGCACTGTCCAGCTTTATTGATGGTAACTCTGTGATTTCGTCCACAAACCTCGTTACAAATTGGATTGCCAAAAACTGTATAAACGTGTGTTGATTGCGCGTAACATGTTGGTTGGAAATTCATGAAATACACTTCACTCTGCTCAGATTGCATTTAACACATAGATTGCTCCATTATGTATAACAATCAGCAGTGTCAAAGAACTTCATTAGAATGCCCTGACGCCTTCGTTTTACTAGTTATTTTCCCTATTCTCTATAGTAAATATAATCAATGAGTGGTAATCGGCTTTGAAATCTCAGCTCTACCTAGGAAATGTTTGCTAAAGTCACTGCTGCTATTTTATATATTTCTAATGAAGAGAACGTATGTTCAATTTGTTCAGATTTTCCATTTAATGCATTTCTTACGTTAGCCATGTCAACAACATATTTAAAAGGGAGTGTCTATGCTTCATGTGACTGAAATTTTTTTGTATATCAGTCACCTTTTTTAGCTGTAGGATTTTGATCTAATAGATATCATAAGTTTCTGTGTTGAGACAAAAAAAAAATTCTAAATTAGACAAAAATAAATGTAGGTGAACCCTACAGATACAAAAAAAAAATCTAAGCTAGACAAAAGTAAATTTAGGTGAACCCTACAAATACAAAAACAAATAGAACTAAAAGTTACATCAGAGTTGTGCTAAAAATGCACATTACTTGGACCTGTAATTTTAGGCTTAGTATTGTGTAATTGTAGGTGACTGATAGATAAAAAAAGAGACTGTCTATTCATAAATTGCCTGAAATTTTCTTAAGTTTAAGTCACTTGTTGTGACCATTGGATCAATATCCAATCACATGACATCCATTGGATCAATATCCAATCATATGATACACCAATCTCTACACAAATCCAATGGTCAAAACAAGTGACTTAAACTTAAGAAAATTTCAGGCAACTTAAAATTAGCAAAACCCATAAAAAAATTCCAGACAATTGAAAATTAGCAAACCCATATTTAAAAACCTATCGGTTAGATCTCCAATATTTTCACAAAGTGAGCTACTAATATTGAATCATATATTTGTTAGCTGCTAATTAATTTGCTACAGAATAATGTACTTAAGGTGGTCATGTTGTCAGCCTTTTGCACAAGGTTAATTTATGCGATGTTATCAATGAGTTGTAACAAATTGGACATGAATATAACGCTTCTCCTTTCCAATTCATTTTTTGAATTTTTGAAGTCTCTTATACCAATTATTTTTATTTAAACAATGGACAATCAATTCATTTCCCAAGTTAAGATTTCAATATTCATTAATTCTTGACACCAAGTGGTTAGCATTGCAAATTAAGTAGATATTTGCATATACTAGAAAAAAAACAAATTACTTTTTTGGGAAATAATCAAATGATTATTTGAAGGTAAATGATATTATGCATCATTAAGTTATTAGTCCATGCCCAAATAGCCCCGCAGCAACGCGCGGGTGGTACACCTAGTGTAATCGAAACTTGACGCTTGACAGGGAACTCTTTTCCGGAAGAAATATTTTAACGGGGACTGGTAAGGCTGGTAACCGCAAAAATCGAAAAAATTCGGCCGGAATTTTCAAATTTTTTTTTGAAATTTTCGAATTTTAAATTTAAAAAAATTATATCCAAATAAAATTCAAGTAAATTCGATTTTTTTTGACAAATTTTATCAAAACCGGTTTTTTCGGGACCAGTTTGTATTCTTACCGGCCCCCACCGGCAACACCGGGTACCGGTGAAATTTCGTCGAGATTTTTTTTCCCTGGCTGCCGCTTCACGATGTACAACCTCCAACGGCAGAGCATAAACAAACATGCTTGCATTATTATACATATCAAGGTCTGAATAACCACTGAAAAATTACTATCCAATGGGTCGCTGCATGCACGGTAACAGCTCAAGCAAGCAACAGAACCAAACCTAAAACTTGCAGAATGCACATCATGGTGTGAAAACATATCGTGTGGCATGGAGACAGAACACCGTGTTCCAACTTTGATACATTTTGCATGTGGCCAACGCCACAATTAAAGAACACAGATGCTAACTAATCAGTAGAAATTGGTCGAGGTTTCCAGCATCCCAAGTTAGGCTTTTTTTGGGAGCTTAGCACCTTAAATTCCTAACAAGCAAACATTAGGCGCAATACCAATACAAATATGGACATTGTGCAAGAAAGCAAACGCAAAGTCCCTTCGCTCCCGACTTTCATGGCCAAAGCAACACAAACACCAAATGTACCAATCGGAAGCAAAAATCTGCATCACAACATAAGCTAATAATTTCCATTTTATTATCGAGTAACATGTCGACATTGTCTAACATTGTAGGGGCCGTACCAGGTGCACACGAGGTCAAGTATGGACATGTGAACAAACCGCATCCGGGCCCTCCGGGGCGCATCCGACGGCGAGCACGTGAGTGGATGGAGAGGGGCACGCGCGGCGCCCCGCGCCCGAATGAGCTTGGCCAGCGCCATATTTCTAGATGCGAGCGCTGCTAGGGTTTGTGCCGCCTACTTCGCCGCCACCTCTTCGTCAATTTGGTGATGTGCCCCCTGCCGCCGCCCCTCCGAGTCGCCCCGCGACGTGGACTGCGATTCGGTGCTGCATTCAGAGCCCCCGAGTCGCCACCGCCTCTTCGTCCATTTGGTGCGGCCGCCACTACGTCGCGGCCCCGGAGCCTCGAGCCGCCGCCCTTGCGTCGCGCCGCTGCATTCGGCCTCCTCCCGAGTCACCCCTACGACAGCAGTGGTCCACTGGCTTGCGCCCCATGTAAGAAAAATGTCTCATATTAACTGTTGTCAGAGAGATGAACAATTGATATGAACTTGTCTGATTGTGGATTGTTCATCTTCGTTTTGATGTCCAGTCGCATGGACAAAATGGAAGATGTGAGCAGCTCGGTGCGGCCACTAGCTTTGCCTAGTCCCGAACCCGAACCTGAAATGGCCGATGCACACTCTCTCCTTGCGATATTGGATTGTAAAACCCCTCAGAAGGCGTCTAGCATCCCATTCTGCATGAGTGTGCACACAATTTTTTTATTTGCATGATTAATATCGTTCTAAGGCTAAATCGTTGTTACCGCTACAGGGATCGTCATCCACACCGGGAGTTACTGACTCTTTGACACCTGCCAAGGGGATGATTTTTGAAGATGAGCACGCAGCCCTGGAGTTTTACAAAGCATATGCGCATGTTGCGGGCTTCTCCGTTCGTATCAGACAGCGGACGATTATGAATGGGGTGTTGCAATGGAGACGCTACTATTGTGCCAAACGTGGGTGAAAGGAAGAAAGAGGTAATGACAAGGTGGATGTCAAAGTGAAGAGGACACATGAGTCTAAATTGAGTAGGTGTGGTTGTGAGGTCATGTTTGGTATCAAACGGACTAAGGACAATAAGTTCAGATTAGAGACATTTATAGAAGTCCATAAACATGGTTTTGTCTCACCTAGTAAGCAGCACTTGATACGTTCTAATAGACAAGTAACTGAGAAGGCTAAGACTACATTGTTCGCATGCCATCAAGCAAGCATTGGCACTTCCGGGGCATTTAGATATCTTCATGTCAGTGAAGGTGGATTTCATAATGTAAGATGCACAAGGAGGGACTTGCAAAATATCATCGTACTTTGAGAGAGAGTATAAAGTCATCAGATGCTCAGATGTTTCTTGATAATCTAGCTAGAAAGAACGAGAATAATGTTGCATTTTATTTTGACTATGTTATTGATGAGAATGGTAGATTGCTGCATGTGTTTTGGGCGGATGCAACCTCTAGAAAGAATTATGTTCATTTTGGTGAGTTGCTCTCATTCGATATGACATATAATACAAACCAATATGAGATGATATTTGCACCATTCATGGGAGTGAATAACCATAGGGGATGTGTTCTATTTGGGGCTGCATTGTTGCTCAATCAGACAATTGAAACGTTCAAATGATTGTTTCGTACTTTCTTAAGATGTATGGGAGGTGTTGCCCCTAGACTTATAATAACCGACGAAGATGCGGCTATAAAGAAGGCAATTGAGCATGTCTTCCCAACTAGCACGCATAGGTTATGTATGTGGCACATATTGAACAAACTTCCAACTAAGATAACGCCAGATTTGAGGGATAACCAAATGTTTTACAGTCGTGTCAATTCATGTGTATATCCCTCAGAAACTTCAGAAGAATTTGAGTCATAGTAGGCAGCTATTATTTCTGAGTTCGGTTTGGAAGATAATGAGTGGCTCGCTGGTTGGTATAGGATTCGGGTCTCTTGGGTACCAGCCTACTTTATGGACGTACCATTGGCAGGAATTCTTAGAACAACTTCAAGGTCTGAAAGTGCCAATTCTTTTTTCAATCACTTTATTGGTTACAAACATGCTTTGGTTGAGTTCTGGATTCGATTCGACACTGCAGTGGATGAACAAAGGCAAAAGGAGCTAAGAGAAGACCATGCCACCTTTCACACTAAGCCTTAGTTGAAGACACCATGGGCATTAGAGCAGCATGGCAGTGAAGTATTTACCCATATGGTGTTCGCTAAATTTCAAAAGGAGGTTATTGCGGCCAGGGACAAGTGTGTTGTCGAGAGCACATCGCAAGTATATGACCTTAAAGTAACAACAATCAATGAGGATGGCAAGAAGGAAAGAAAAGTCACATGTGACACTAACACCATAATTGCCCAGTGCTCCTGTATGTTGTTTGACACTCATGGGATTCCTTGCCGTCACATTATCCTCGTATTACGAGGTGCATTACTAAATGAGCTTCCAAGTCATTATGTTTTGAAAAGGTGGACTACAAATTGTAAGAAGAAGGTTGTGTTCGATGAGAATGGCAATGTTCTAGAGAAAAAACCAAAAGATCCTACAGAAGAAGAAATTAAAAAGTTGGCTTCGGAGATGCGCAAGGACTTAGAAGAATTGATACATCGAGCTACACCTTCACTACCTTATATGCAGAATGCGAGAGATAAACTTAAACAGTTTATTTAAAACATAAACCAGGAAATACCTGCTCGACCACAAAGTAGAGTGGAAGAGGTTGACGCATATCTTGGGTGTGGCATCCCTCATGACATCGATATATTGTCGCCTACAGACAATCTCACTAGAGGCAAATGCAAGAGGAATCGGCCTAGGGAGAGCAAACCAAAGAAGTTGAAGGGAAAGGTAGCTCACATGTGCAGGACTTGTAATGAGATCAACACTCATGACAGCCGCAACTGCACTTTAAGGAAACAAGCAAAATAATGATGTAATGTAGTATTTTAATTTCTTTCACTTCACTTGTGGTTCCTCTTATTACATACTAACTTGTATTTGTTTTATGTGGGCAGGCAGATCAGATGACATGAATGTGCTGTTGAAATATGTTATAATCTGCTACTGAATTATGATGTAATGTGCTACTGAATTATGAAATACAGTCCTTTTGTGTGTATTCTAAGTAATGAGGAAAAGAATGTAGTTTTATGTGGCTTGGTGAGCTGTTAATCATTTCATCATTATTGGTTTTGAATGCATAATGCTATTGCTATCCTTGTGGAGCTAGGATAGTGGGATGTTTTTATGTTGGAGCCTTTGTGCCATGTGTATGTGTACAATGCTATTGCTATCCTCTTGCCAGCATGTTCTGGAGCAACATGTCGGAGCCTTCGTATTCATTTGCTTGCAGCCTCTTCTTTTTGTTTCAACTGGGAAGAGTTTTGTAACATGCTAGAAACTTATGCTTGTATTCTGAGCACACATTTGCTTGCAGCACTCTTCAGTTACAAAAAAATTCTGGACATAAAAACAAACCATTTCAGACTAACAGACCATTTCACATTTCAGACTTCAGACCCAGACTTGAGCACAAGAAGATTGCCAAACCATTTCAGATTCCACATTCCAGATTTCAGATTTCGACCCATTTCACAAACAAACCATTTCACATTCAGAAGCCATTTCAAACTTTTCAATACAAATTAGACATGTGTTACGGATAGTTTTGTTGGTGTTCCATATCAGCGCAGGAGTAAAGGCAAGTTAATTCTGGAAGCAAGACAAGTATAGAAAGGGTTCAATTAGTTTTGTATCCGAGTAGGACTCTTAGAGTCACAATCCCATCCGACTGTAGAATATAAAAAGTTCGGCAGTTTTGTAATCAGACCAAGCATTATGAATCAATACAATTATCTTCCTTCAATTCTTCTTCGCTCTATCTAAATTCTGGCTTCCCATCCCTACAATCTTCATTCTTCTTCAAGAGGCTCTTCGGTTCCTATCTATTTGGTATCAGATTCATCGATCCCGCCCACCATGCCGCCCAAGCACGATCCGTCGCTCGACGCCCGGTTCGAAGGATTGGAGCATGCCCAGTCCGAACTCCTCCAAGCCATGACCAACATCCAATCTACCAATGAGCAACGCCTTCGTGAGCAACAACAAGCTTTTGATCAGCACCTCGACGACCTGGCCAAGGAGATGCGTCAGCTGTTTGAATCCTTGCGTGGATCACCAACTGCTGCATCCACGACTAATCTCGGGCAAATTCCGGCTGTGCCCAACGGAGCAAGTATCCTTCCGTGTCCGATCGCTGCTGAGGATGTGCCCCGGGCGCCTACCGACAACAGGCTCCTGCCGACTCAGCGACGCGACGCGCCCAGAGCTCCAAGAGGCTTCGACCGTCGTTTTCTAGGCGACGAATTTGAGGATCACCATGAATACCGGCCGCACCAGGACACGAACCGTCTCCGACTGGATCGCCCGCGTCTACCACGTTTGGAATTGCCAATCTACGATGGCTCGGTGGATCCCATTACATGGTTAACCAAATGCGATCAGTACTTTCGTGCCTACCAAACACCTAACGAAGACAAAGTGTGGATGGCTGCTTTCCACCTATCCGACGTCGCTCACGCCTGGTTCTATCAGCTTGAACGGGATGAGGGCCAGATTCCATGGGCGGTCTTTAAGCATTATTGCTCGATGCGTTTCGGTCTAGCGATTCGCACAAATACACTAGGAGCCATCAAAAACCTACAACAGACAGGAGCGCTGGCACAATACCAACAAGAGTACACGGATCTCCTGTGTCATACCACCGGCTTATCCCGCATGCATCAGGTCGAGCTCTTCACCGCCGGTCTGGTAGAACCCATTCGAACGCATGTCGAGTTAGCAGGGCCAACGTCCCTACAACAAGCGATGAATCTCGTGCGCGCCTACGAACGGCTTCACCCGCCTGTAGCACATCCGACAATGGCCAACAAGCCGACTCCATCGACTAAGACAAGCGGACGCTTGTGGCTTCCACCACCACCTCGTTCATCCTCCATCCTTCCAACACCACCGACAGCTCCATCGCCCACCCACCCAGTGAACACCCCAGAAACACGGACCGGCGTGTTTCGCCGCCTGTCCTCGGCCGAGATGACGGATCGGCGACAACGAGGCTTATGCTTCAATTGTGATGAACAATTCGCGCGGGACCATCGCTGTAAGCGGCTATTTTGGCTGGAGCCCGAAGTCGACCACGATGTGGATATCTCTACGGACGTTCCACCAGTCTATGCGCTGGAACCAAAAATTTCATTGCTCGCTGTCACTGGCATTTGTACGACACAGACTATGCAACTGAGGGTCCGCATTGGTGATTTTGAGGGCGTGGCATTATTTGACACTGGGTCAACCCACAATTTCCTCAACAAAGCCTGTACAGCGGAAATTAACCTCCCCATTCAGCCCCACAACGGCCTCCGGGTGAAGGTGGCCAACGGTGATCGGTTGGACTGCGGTGGAATTTGCAAGCAGACCCCAATGACTATTGCAATCCCATTGAAAGTGGACCTCAATGAATCCTTTAAAACTCCGTTTTAATCCCGATCGGATCTAGATCGTGAGGTCCATATTAAATGATACTGACAAATCATTTAATCTATCTATTTATCGTAGCCGTCTATTTCCAATCGGACGGTGACATTTGTTTGAGCTCTACGAGTTGCGCGTGGTGAGGATGACAATGGGACCCATGTCGGTTAGCTCTTATCTTCTTCCTCTCTCTCCACATGCGCAGATTTCTCACGGAAATCATTATCCCAAAGATTTTGCAACTAATTTTGGGATAATTAGCCCTAAATGGACACCTCATCAAGCTCTAGACTTTTCCCAATTATCCTGTTGTTTTTGAGTCAGACCATTGTTGACCAGAGCTCATTTTCTTCCTTCTTGCGGTGGAGTTCTTGCTCCTATCCTTGCACTGGCTTTACTTACAATAAAGATTGATTATCTTTTGTAGGTCAAATCGAGTTTGTTTCATCCATCATCATCGGTTTTGAGTTTTTGGTATCTTTCCTATCTTGCAAAATCCCTAGTTTTGATATTTTGAGCATCCTAAGAACCTTAGAAGCTGCTAACAATCACTCTTTTAAGCATTAGCTTCAAACATCCTTATTGATATTATACCTTTCGGTCTTTCTGTCATTTTCAAGACCTAGGGTTTTCTGTCAACTTATCATCTTATTTAGGTTTTGACTAAACCCTAGCAGCATGACAAGTTGATCTTTCCATTCTTGCATCATCTATTTTGACTCTAGCTGAAATATGTCTCTGTTCTTTTGTGTCGGCTCAACCGACAAAATAGCTTTTGCTTTAGCTTTTGTAATCTAACTAATTAGGGTTAGACTAAGGTTGGTTTGGGATATTAATTACCCAAAAGATCATGCTAAGGTTCATTTATGAACTTTTGCATGATCTATACTTCTTTTCGAAACTTTGCAATGCGTCTGTTTTGACTCTTTTCAAATCAAAACTGGGACTTTGCAATAACTAACTAACCGTCTTTGGAAAACATGAGTTATAATATGGGTAATTATCACTAATATGAGTAGTTATGGCTTAAGCATCTTTAATAATCATACATTTCTTTATTGATCATGCATTTTACATTGATCTATACTAGTTATCGTTTTGGTGTTTATTGGAGTTTATTATCTTTTATAGAATCTGGTTCTTACAGGCTTTTGACAATATTTCCAACAACTTTGAACACACAGCGAAGTGTATTACTACCAAGGCAAGCATCCTCTTTGCACCATATTGAACCCAGATTTTGTACAATAGCTTTTACAAATTGATGATATCTGTGCATGCTATTTTTACGAAAATACAAAATGTGACTTGTAATAGCTAGCTAAAACTGACATGGTGGATTACCTTAATTATGACCATACACTCAACTCTAGTGTAATCACGTATCTTGTATGGTCTATTTTCGAACTTGGCTTAGATATGCAGTCTAGAGATTTTAGAGTTTGACAAGCATATCTTGTCAAACATGGGAATCTAATCGAGCTCGTTGTCATTTTAAACTCTTTGTCCAGTTTCTTTAAATCATTCTTGTATTTGAAATTCAAATTGATCCGGACAAGAGGAAGCTAGTGATGGTGCTTTTGTGCACGAGATTGGGTTTGTGGTGGACTTGTAAGGTTAATTAAGGACCGAACTCGACTATTGATTCAAGTCCCCACATACTTCCACATGCGATGTATATGTATTTGCTTGGTTAAGTAAAATGTTAGGACTATTGGGTTGGAAAGCAGAGAGAGAAGTAAGAATGTATTGACCTTGTATGGCATAGATGCTTTGGTCTTATGACTGCGTTGTATGCCATGTGAGCTTGTATGTCGATGATCGAGATGTTCTTAGAAGGGTGAGGCGTATATGTGCTCAGTAGCATATACGATACCTTAATGGTGCCGATTGCATTCTAATATGGGTAGTGAGCCAGGTTCGCATTTAATTGTTTGGATCGGCATTCTTGGCGCAACATGTGTGCCGGTTAAATAGATGCTATCGATCGTTGTTTAAGCGGGATCAGCTCACACATGGGGTCCAACTCAATAGTGTTAGCTTGTTGAAAAATACCAAATCTTAGTTTGCCGGTCGGCATACCAAGGGAAGTATGTCATCATTCGGAGGCATCCGAGAGCAAGGGCTAGCTAAGTCATGTGGTAAAGATGTACACCTGCGGGTATAAAGCTGTTCGAATAGCGTGTCCACGGTCATGGACGATAACTTGAACCCGATATCACTGTATAGAAATTTTGATTTCCAAATGTGGTTTCGGTTTATTTTAGGTTGCATGAGAGATTCATGCATTGTCACATTTACAATTATGTCATTTACTTCTTGTTCTAGTTAAACTTTGATTTACTAAATTGCTTTATCAAAATTTAGCTTTTGTAGGTTAAGATGTACCGCTTTGTGCAAATCTGAACCCTTAAACCTTCTGTTGAAACCTTATGCATATATAAATTCTACTCCTTTGCGAGGCTCTAATCAACATTTTCTTTTATTAGTTTGTGTAAGACTTGCTGAGTATGCAGTACTCAAGGTACTCTCACCTATTGTTGCAGGTGAGGATGGTTATCTTTCTGAAGCACCGTTAGCGCCGATCGGTGGCGCTAACGAGTAAAGCTACTTCTTACCTCCACGAATTGCTGCGGGTGGATGAGGCCATTGGTGGACACTAAGTTTTGTTTTGCTTCCATTGTTAGACTTTTAAAGTGACCAAGTCACTTCCTGTTGTAATACTAACCGAATGATGTAAACTTATGTTTAATTATGCCAAGGTATGACTTGTATGTGTATGATGCAATGTTGTTGAAGGATATATATACAATGGTCGTTGATCCCGGAACCATTGTGGTACATATATATCAGAATCTGTTTATTGAAATTGTTACTTGTTAAATTCATACCTTTAGCATGATCTTTAATTAAGGGCGTACGTTGTTCCTTAATTAAGAATTGTGTTCTTGTATGAATTTAATTAAGTACATTTACAATAAAGGGGGTCCTCACAGCGTTGAGTATCGAGCATGCATTGCTGTGGAGTTAGAAGTAGCATGGCCGAAGTTATTAGAAGTCTTCTAATAAAATTACTTTCAAGCAGAATGTATTTCGAAAGTTTAAGTATGACCTCTTTTATTTCTTATCTTTCTTAATGTCACTTCTTGTCCAACTTTCTGTTGGTTTATTTAAAAGTGAATTGTTCTTATCTTGTCTTCTTGTCTATAGATGAGCGGTTGGTACTTGGTCAAGGAGACTGGCAGAAGATGTTGATGGGCTCGGATTTGCTTGCATGATGTGGCGCTCAATTTCACCTACCGGTAGGTCGCCATTTATCGACGAGATCGAGGACCAGGGATGGAGGAGTACCGCGCCTTCATCAACGTCATCGCTCGGCATGTAGCTGGCAGTGTTCCCTACTGTGTCCAAGCACTTGCCACCTCTGAGGCTATGGCGATTCAGAAGGCGAGTAGGATGATGAGCCTTCTTCGTCATGATTTGTGGAATTGTCTCAACCACCCTATGACCACTTCCGAATCAAGGTCCTACCTCAAGTGAGCACGTTCGATGAGATACGAGTTTGAGAAGACCCTCAGTGCGGCGGTTGGCGAGGATGGTCCGCATCATGGACCAAATCCATCGTGTATTGTGAGGAGTTGTGGGAAACTTCGGCATCGCCTTAATGAGGCCAGAGTACGCCTTCTGGAGTCAACATGAACCGCGTTCCTGCATAGCGTGCTTTATGGTGACAACGAGACCTCTCCAGCCTTCTTTGCACCACCTCTTTACCGACTTCCGGAGTGGCCAGGGTGCGTACACATTTATGGACAAGTGCGCCAAGCCCGGATGATCGCAGTTTTCTCGCACCACTGCAAGGTCATCCGACAGCTGTTGGGTTCGGCGACTCATTAGCCCGTTGGATCTGTTGATACTGGTTCCCTGGAGCTCATCTTTTGAATGAGTTTCGGTGAACTTTGCCGGATCTCTATGCTAGCACCTCGACGATGAACCCTCGTGGTTGAGTGTCTTTTAGTCTAGTAGTTGCCCTTAAATAAATTGTATGTAATAGAGCGGTAGTATTTTGTCACGAGTATGAAAGTTTAACTTTCGGTTAGTAATCGACATTATGGCGACTATAATGTAAGTAGGAACCAAATTTTGTTGTATATATATGAAGTTTCGGTTTGGTGTTAATTTGAATGCATAGCATAACATGATGCATTATATGTACAGATGTTGTTTCTTTTCTAATTGCAACCTTGTTTGTGTTTGCAGAGTATATCCTTGTTGTGTTGTTAACCAAGGTGTGGTAACGAGGATGACAGGACCTACTACCTCGCAAGCGCAACAAGGGAAGGGTATGTCGACTCCACACCTCATTCTCGGGGAGGGCCGGTGAGCCTTCCGGTTCTCGAGTCATAAGGTGGTCCCCGGGAAGAGGAGCTTCCCCACCACCTTCGATGGCTGATGTGCTCATGCAAATTGGCGCAATCGAATGGACGAGCAGCGTATCTTGGAGCGGTGCGCGCAACACTTCTTCTCTGTTGCACCGGTAGCAGCGGAGCGGGAGGCCACCATGTGCGAGGTAGTCTCGGCGACTTTGTGGACTAACATGCCGTGTTCTCTAGCTCTCGAGATCCCATGGAAGGCGAGAGTTGGCTTGGACCATTGAAAAGCTACTAATTGCTCAATGTTCCGGAGGGAGAAGGTCCTTCTTGCCGGTTATCGCTTGGATGGACCACTAGCATATGGTGGGATAATCTCCTTGCCCTTGACTGTTGGACATGTCCCTACTTGGAGGAGTTCGTGGAGGCTTTCGCAAACTCATATTCTGAGGGTCATCAACAAGATTTCTCGCTCTCAAACAAGGGCGAAAGTGCGTACTGAGTATCGCATGAATTCAACTTTCTAGCGGATATGCCACGATGATGTTTCGGCGACCTTGATGCGTCGAAGCCGGTTCTTGAATGGGCTATATCGAAGAAGCTGATGATGGTGTAGCTTTGCTTGACTTAATTTCTCTCATTTGGTCAACAAAGCCATTGTGGCGAACAAGAGCAAGGCATTGGATGAGTCACGCATAGCGGCAGTGACTTCTCGGTTTATTCACGGAGCGACTCACCAGGCCTGCGCATGTGGGTATCGGACCACCGCGAGCACCACTCGTACCCGTTCTGCGGTGTTTGCCCTCGCCCATCCTCTTCCACTAATCAGCCAAGGCCTAGTGGAAACCGAGCCACCGGTGTAGTTGTCGGGCCGGGGTTATATGTTACCATTGTGGGCGTCGGGCATTTTGCTAATCGGTGTTATGCGGGGCTCGGGGATACCACCTATTCCCCTTCGACCACTCTGCGTCTGCACCACCTTCACCGTGTGGTCAAGCGACCATTGGTTCGAGCGGGTGAACGATTCTTCGCGAGGAAGCGGTCACTCTGAAGTTGTTCTTGGTATGCTCCTAGTTAATTGCGATATTGCTACTTTTTTTATTTGATTCGGAGCATCCCATTCATTTGTTAGTAGGCGTTTGCTACTCAACATCATTTAATTGTGCATCATCTTCATCCACCTCATATCATCCATTCACTGGATCGCCTTTATGACTAGTCAAGTCCGTCGTAATGTCAATATAAATATTGAGGGTGTAGACTTTTGGGTGATTTGATTGTGATAGATTCAAAAGGGTTGGATGTTATCTTGGGAATGGATTGGTTATCCAAGCACTTTGGGCAAATTAATTGTGCTCACAAGCCATTTCTCTAACTAATGAAAGCGGCACTTGATCGTTTTGGTCGGGACAGATGAGTTCTCACCTTTGCGCTCACCAAGTTGATACTACTCCTCTTTGGAGTCGATACCAATTGTTTGTGAGTATATTGATGTCTTTCTGAAGACCTTCCGACTTGCCACGGATCGGGAAGTGGAATTTGTTATTGAACTTCGTTCTGGAATCGCTCCTATATCTAGGAGTCCTTATCGAATGCCCGTCCACGAGTTGGTTGAATTGAAGAAGCAACTCGGAGAATTGCTTGACAAAGGATTTATTCGGTAGAGCTCCTCACCTTGGGGATGCGGCAATCTTTGTCAAAAGAAAGACAATACTTGCGGTGTGTGTGGACTACCGTCCATTAAATGAGGTCACTATCAAGAATAAGTACCCTTTGCCTCGAATTGATGATCTTTTGATCGGTTGGTTGGTGCCGAGTCTTTTCAAAGATTGATTTGCGATCGGGCTATCATCAAATCAAGGTTAGAGTGAGGACATTCCTAAAACAGCACTTTTTCTACTCGTTATGGTTTGTACGAGTACGGTTATGTCCTTTAGTCCGACCAATGCTCCGACATATTTCATGAACCTTATGAATTCGGTGTTCATGCTTGGATAAGTTTGTTGTCGTGTTCATAGACGACATTCTTATTTATTCAAGTCCGATAAGGAACATGAACAACATTTGAGGCTTGTCTTTGAAACACTTCGTCGGCATCGTTGTATGCTAAGTTTAGCAAGTGTGCTTTACGGCTCGAGAAGTCGCATTTTGGGACATGTGTTATCTGAAGGAGGTATTGCGGTTGATCCAAGCAAGGTACAAGATGTACTAAATTGGAAGCCTCCCAAGAGTGTCCACGAGATCAGAAGTTTTCTTGGACTTGCGGGTACTACTACGTGGTTCATTGAAATTTCTCCAAAATTGCTCGACCTTTGACTCGACTTTGCGAGAAGAGAAGAAATTTGAATGGTCACTAAATGTGAGGAGAGTTTTGGCTTTTGAGAGCTCTCTTGACTAAAGCGTTCTTACTCTTAGGATATTGAAGAGCTTTGATATTTATGCGATGCATCTCGCCATGGACTCGGTTGTGTGCTTATGCAAGAAGGCGAGTTGTGGCATATGCATCTCGGCGATGCGCCCTCATGAAGTTAATTATCCTACTCATGATTTAGAATTGGCTGCGTAGTCCATGCATTGAAGATTTGGCGACATTACCTTCTAGGTAATCGTTGTGAGATCTACACGATCGTAGCCATGCTCGAGCGGCGGTGGGGGACGATCTCATGGCCACATTGTTAGCGGAGTTCGAACAGCCTCTCGCCCGCGCGTGTGATCATCGAATCCGTCTTGTCCACAACGCGCCGGCTGTGTCCGTGCGTCCTTACCGCTACGCACACATTCAGAAAGATGAGATCGAGCGACAGTGCGCCCTCATGTTGACACAAGGCATCATCCGGCCGAGTTCGTCTCAGTTCTCATCCCCAGTTAGGGATGGCAATTGTGCCCGATTACCCAGTGTACCCGTGGACGAATACCCTAATGGAGGCAGGTATGGGCGTCTTTCTTTGCCCATGGGTATAAAAACGGGCATAATTTCTTACCCATCGGGGGGGCATGGGTAAGCTCCACCTGTACCCGCTTCGCCTGATTACCCGCCATGTACACTGACAGGTGGGACCGTAAATATTGTGTAAAACCCTAGTCTCTCAGTCAAGTTTACAGCCCCCAGTGGCCAAGCCTCCCACTACCAGCCGCCATCCCCAACTCCCCACTCACACTTCCCAGTTCTTCCTCTCCTCCAGGAGGACCAGGACTAAATCTCCTCCCGGGCGCCGTTTGCCCAACCACGCCTCCCGTCCGGTCCTCCTCCTTTCCCTCCTCGGCTCAAAAAGCAGCCACTCCCACCGACCAACCACCTCCCCTTCAGCCCTTCTGCTTCACACCTGCAAGGATGTAGCCGCGGTGAGGCTATAAACCTCAGCATCTGCCATAGCGGCTGCTCCCCGCAGGGACAAGCATAGGCATGGCCACACAGGCTTCAATGGGCAACTTTGTGTTGGGCGCGCAGCTCCGGCGGCGCCCGGCGGTGGAGGAGCGGCTCACGCAGCCGCGTCGCCTCCTCCGGCACCTGCCTGACGTCGACTCCAGCCGCCTCCACCGTCTCATCTGCTCCGACGACCTCGCTCCTTGCTTTGACGCCATTGAGGACGACGGCGGCCACGCCGAGGAGTGCCCCATTTGCTTCTGTGTATGATCAGATCAGCCGTTGCATGCACGCACTCCCTGATTTCGTAGAACTTGGCTTGTCTGTTCTGATCTTTTCGTTCTGATGGTTGTTTGTTTCCTTGTCCTCGATGCAGTTCTACCCGAGTTTGAATCAATCCAAGTGTTGCGGCAAAGGCATTTGCACTGGTGGGTTCCACTTCCTATTGATTTATGTCGTAATTTTTCAAAATCTTGTAATGAAATTCAGAAATAGCCATTAAACTAAGACACTGTAGTTAATGGTTATTTAGGTCAAGTGACCTGAGTACCAGAGAATAACATTGTTCAAATAAGGTTGTACATCTGTACTCCTTATGGATTAAAAGAGTACTTTCGGGGGAAAAAATGGCATGCCCATATAATAAATCAACCAAGAGGCTAATTGCAACAAACCATTAGTACCTGCAGACTACAGATGCGTTAGGAAGTTTGGCGTTTTCATGTTTGGCTCAATTTCTGTTCCTCTATATTGATGTTCTTATATCTGTTTAAGTCTAAAAAATATGTCATATCTTCGGTTTTCTTCTTGCCTAACGAATGCTACATCTCAGAAAAGCTTTTCAATATAATTATTGGAGAACTTCGCATTAACCGTGTCATGGGTTCGTTGTCCTGCAGAGTGCTTCTTGCAGCTGATGCCATCGAGCGCTTCTAAAGCTGCAGAAATGTGTGCATTGTTTATGTGTGATGAGTATGCCCGTGGGCGGTAGTGCACTGTTTGTGGGTAAACGGGTATGCCCGCGGGCGACGGGCATGGATGAGGTTCTTCGCCCATCGTCCTTCGTGGGCATGCCCGTGGGGGAAAATCGGGGTCGCGGGTATGGGTATGGGTGAGCACTACCCGTACCCACCGCGCCCGATTGCCATCCCTATCCCCAGTCCTCCTCGTCCGCAAGAAAGACACGTCGTGGTGATTTTGCGTGGATTACCGCACCCTCAACGATCAAACCATTAAGGACAAGTTTCTGATTCCACATGTCGACGAGCTCCTGGATGAATTGGAAGGTTCTCGTTTCTTCTCCAAGTTGGACTTACGGTCCGGCTACCATCAAATTCGCATGGCACCGGTTGATGTTCTGAAAACAGCCTTCCGCACTCACCATGGGCACTTCGAGTTCCTGGTCCTTCCCTTTGGTCTATGCAACGCCCCATCGACGTTTCAGGCAATGATGAATTCGGTTCTTCAACCTTTCCTCCGCCGGTTTGTTCTCGTCTTTTTCGATGACATCTTGATTTATAGCCGCACCTGGGCAGAACATCTTCGCCACGTCTTGCAGACTCTCACTACTCAATAGTTGATTTCTGGCTGAAATTCCCCAAATGAAACATATTTGATCTATAGGCATGGCTAAGCACAATATTTTCCAAAATGATCCCAGTTCATACTATCGTATCAACTAGGTTTTATCTAGGGTGACAATATGCTCGCTTCAATTATCCAAATTGGCCATACAAAGGATTTTAGGCATAACTATAAATTTAAAATATGAATTTAAATTACTGAATATAAATAAGCATGCAGTAATAATTTAAAACAGAATTTAAATAATTTGAAATAATGGGATCGATATGATCAAGGGTGTAACTTGCCTTGCTCAAATAGTTGCTCTCAAACAGTAATAAATCGACTCTCGAAGTCGTTAAATCTATCTGTGAAAATAAGCCAAATTCAAACTAAATTCAAATAAGATTCAAATTAACTCCAAATTGAATAATTTTTGTTTAGTTGGCTAGATCTTGAATTTAGATAAATTTAGAAATTTGAATGGGCTCAATCGGAGTTCGGATGCAAAAGATATGGGCTTTGGAAAATTGAAAATACATGAAATGATAGAATTAGGGTTTTTCTGAATTTTAGGAATTATTTTTGTAAAGGAAAAGCAATTTAATGCGTCATGATGACATCAGCAGGTGGAAATGGATTTCCGGCCGAATTATTTTCCTTTAGGAAAATAATTCTCTACCTCTGACATGTGGGCCCAGATTTTGTGGACTAAGTCCATGAAATGAAGCCTGGCCACGTGGACGACACATAAGCGGTGACGGGGCAGCCACATGGGCGGATTTGGTGACGTGGCCGTGAGGTGGCAGCGAGGTGGAGGTGCCACATCGGCAAAAGTCGGCGGCGGCTCGGCGTTGAGCTCACCGGCGCTCTGTGCCACGGCGAGCTCCGGCGAGGTGCGCAACAGAGAGAGGGGAGCACGGGGGTTATGGTGCGCATGGCTTGGTCACTGAGGGCACGGCGATAGCCGGCGGCGAGGGCAGCGGCGGCGGAGCCAATCAGGTCACGGAGGCGCGGTGGTTCGGGCGATGCTCCGGTGAAGAAGAGGCGCGCACCGGGTTGGCGGCGATGTGGCGGCTATTGTTTGTGGTGAGTCGGCGTTGAAGCTTGGGCGGCGGGAGGCGGAGAAGCGAAGCCGGCCGCGTGGAGAAAACTCAAAATCACGGCGATTGGATGGAGGCGAGAGGGGTGATGGGGAGGAATGAGGAGGAAGGGCTCCGGGGCTCCGTTTTATAGGGCCGGAGCGGCACGGGAGGGGGAGATCGTGGGCGGCCATGGCGGCGGCGGCGGCGGCGGTTGGGCGCGCGGGTGAATCGGGCATGGAGAGAGGGGAAGAACGTGGGGGTGGAGGCGGTTGGGGGCTTCGAGTCGTGCGCACACACGCGTGGCTCACGGAAGCGGTTGGCGTGGGTGGTTGACGAAGCTCCCACGGGCGAAAATGGCGGCTGGCTCGGGCGTGGCTGCGCGGAGAAGAAAGGAGCGGGGAAGAAGGAGATAGGCGCGGGCCCACGCATCGGTGAGAGAAGAGAGGGAGGTGAGTGGCTGGCGGGTGGGTAGGAGGGTGAGAGAGAGAGAGAAAGCGTGGGGTGGAAGCGAGGCGAAATGGGCGAGGCGATAAAAGAGATGGGCCGGATGGGGTTTGGGCCCAAAAGCCATTTGGGATTTTTAACTGCTTTTGCAATTTAATTAATTTGATTAATTTAAAAAGGTTTTTAGAAAATAACAAAATAAATCCAAAAATTATGAGAAAATTCACAGAAATTCCCTTATTTGTTTTGGACTTTTTAAAATTATTTTCAACTTAAAGTTGGCTTTTAATTTTGCAAATAAATTTGTTTTGGCTTTAAAATATTTAGGAAAAAGCTTTTAAAATTCCAGAAAATTCTCAAAATTAATTTATTTTTTTATTTTTCAACTTAAACTTAAATAAAATTTTATAAATTTTACTTTTGACTTTTAAAAACTTCAGAAATTCAAATAAGTAGTCAAACTCTTTCAAATTTTTCAGAAAATCCAATAAAACAATAACTTTATTTATTTTATTTTGGTAACATTACTTTGGAATGTTACAGTGGACTTCCTGATGGACATGTTCATTTGGTCTAGTGAGGATTTAATCGCAGCTAAATTTTCCAACACACGTGGTCGACTTGAGAAACCAACTCCATTCCAGTGCTAAACCACTTCTCCGGTTCCACCACATACATCCCACTCAAATACCTCAAGTATTGATCTTTCTACATGAAAGTATCGCATCCCATAGAATAGATCTGGACCAAAATAAAGCACCTAGTTTCATCACCAAAACCAAGCACCCGACAATACAAAAAGCAATTTTCAAACTCAAATTGAAGACAAAAGAGAGTGTCCTACACCGTCGTTTCTTGGGCATTTGTAGTACTCTTTTCCTCGATTCTTCGAGCTCCTGGACATGGCCCAGATTATCTTCGCGTGGCACTTTGGGCATGGCACGAGAGGCAGCCCACCGCTAGGACCTATCGCCGACCACTCGGAGTGCGCCTCCGCGCAATCCTTCATCTTCTCCATGGTGCGGCAATGCGCGAACAGAGGGCGCTAACCCTAAACTCGCCCGATGCAGCACCGCGGGCGGAGGCTCAAATGCCCTAACCCTAGACTCGCTTGATTTGGGGGAGGGGAGCCATGATGGGAGCACGAACCACAAGGGGAGGCGGGATGAGGCGCTCAAGGGCGGAGGAGCGGCGCCGCCACGCTCGCCTCGGGCGATTTGGGAGGAGGGCAAGTGGAGAGAACGAGAGGATTTGGGGACGAATGGGATTTGGGAACTGGCGAGCGGGGCGAGGGATCGCAAAAAATACTACAGAGGCGGGGGAAAACGCAAAATGTCGACCGCGCTCGCCCCACACGCGCGCCTCTCCATCCGCTTGCGCGCTCGCCGTCCGATGCACCACGGAGGGCCCGGATGCGGTTTGTTCACATGTCCACACTTGACCTCATGTGCACCTGATACGGCCCCAACTTTGTAAACCTAAAAGACCAAATTCTGATCAAGTCATACTATTATATCAAAACTATAATCCAAGAATTAACAACATTATATCATCACTAACCAAAGACATATATAAAGCAAGGAGAATGATCATAACAACCTTAGCCAACAAAACCATGCAACATCCACAAGATGGAAATGTAAGATCACACACAAGTAGAACACAAAAGAAACTTAAACATGCAGCACAGAAGCAATGCCATGTGATTCCGTCCTCACAAAATGTGTGTCGCTATATCACAGATCAAAACTGTCGATTCCACAAGATGGCAGTATGACACCTAACATCCAATTTAAGGTACGATTAGGGCAAACATGAGACAACATTCATACAAAATATAAGAAATACTCAACTCCAACAAAACTCAGTGCAATTAGATAGCATTAAAGCAGCAGGATTTTACTAACATTAAACAATACAAACAAACACAGCATTTCTAAAGTTCCCATGATCTCTGCACAAGAGTGCCCATTCACAGATGACAGAAGCAAAATGATCAGCAACATGCACCGTAATTCACACCTCAATTAGGAGAAAGCAACATCAACCCAGAGGACACCCTCAAGATAAAATCATAGCACAAATAAAACCAGGTGAAACTAAAATTTGCATAGATTGACGCAACATAAACTAAACCTTTGTCGTAGCAAAAGGCATGGATCACACTTTACACATCCAAGTCCCACAAAAAGAAGCCACATTTTGGCATTTCCACCAACGTGATCATCATCACTAAGTGAGCCGAAATCCTAACAAGTTTGCAATGCTAAAACCCTACATTTCCATCATAAACTAAACTTTACTACGCAGATAAGACATTACTGATTTACTGTCCCAATTTTTGAACCATATACTTTTTTGAGCAGTTAGCAAGCACGGTATGATCAAAATGCACAACCTTTCTTCTCCCCTTCGATCGATCACGGCATCTCGCGGAGGAATCCCAGTTCGTCGTCGCGGAATCCCAGCTCGCTCAGCTCCACCGTCTCGTTGATGTTGATGTTGATGCCTCTGCCGCCCTTTTCCTCCAGCCCGTCCGCCTTCGGCGCCACCTCCGCCTCGAGATTGGCGGCGGCCTCCTCCTCTTCCTCCGCCTCGGCGCGGGCCCTGCCCTTGAGGCACACCCCGACCTTCTTCCTCGAGGTGGGGCGCGCGCGGGCGGGCGTGGCGGCTGCGGGGGTGGCTGCGGCAGCGGCTGGGGTGGGAGCGGGAGAGGGAGGAGGAGCGGGGTTGAATGGGGTGAAGGGGGACCAGCCATCGGGGACGGCGGGTGGGCCGAGCGGGAAAAATGACCAGGTGCAGAAGTACATGTCGGCGCCGGGTACGACAGGTGGCGGGGAGGGGAGCGCGTCGGCGGAGAAGGGGCGGCGGCAGGCTGGCGTCGGGCAGCGGAGACGGCGGCCGAGGTAGACGCGCGGGTAGGAGTGCACGTAGCAGCAGTGTGGGCACGCGGTCCAGAACGCGTCGGCAGCGGAGAAGGAGGCGGAGGCGCCGGCGCCGGCGGGGGAGGCCGCGGCGGAGTGGGTCATTTCGGGTTGGGCCGTTGGGGTTTTGGGGAGAAACGAAACGCTCGTTCGGGAGTGGGACTCGAGGCAAACCAACACAGACGATAACGCCGAGGGGTGGGGAAAGGAAATGGGTCTATGCATCGAAGTTCGACGCAGAGACCGATACTCTGGCCATAGTAAATATTCCATTGCTTCTAGTGTATTTACTATATAGTACTATTTCTATACACAGTTTTTCTTTTATAGTATTTACTGTTTATACACTCAAAAAAAAAAAACTGTTTGTGTCGTGAGCCTAAGCATACAGAGGATCCAAGTCCGAGGGAAAATATCAACTTTTGTACATTTCATTTTTGCCCCCTCTAATTTAGTTATTTTAGTATGGAGGACATTCCGCTATAAACTTTTAGTATAGAGGACATTCCGCTACAAACGCAGGGATAATTTATTTTTTTATATGAACCCCTCAACTATTCATATGTGCAACCAAACTCTTTTATGTTTGGAGAAAAAAATTCCTACTAAAACAGTAAATTGGTAAACTTTGCATGTAAAAGATTGTCAATGTGTTGTTTTAGAAGAAATCTTCATTTAAATCATATTGTAATCTCTTCAGTGACAGTATATGATTATATCTTATTTGAACTAACATTCCACGTTGACACGAATATGCGGTTGCACTATGATGAGCTGTTGTCGTCCTGATCTTTCGATGAGAAGGATAAATTTCGATTGGATGATGATCAACTCTCACGATCCAGGATACGAACGCGGTACGTACGAACCAAGCAATCGCTGAACTAATCACCGAGTCGTTATCAACCGTGCCAAAGACCCGATTGACCTGATCACGAGGATCAATTCCTGCAAGCAATCGAAGAACAAGCAAGAACAAAGTAACGAGCAATCTGAATTGCAAATATATAATTGAGTTCAAAAGGTGGGATTCCGCAGAGGTTCTTTACGGTTGGTCTAGTCGACACAAGCGAAGAACAAGAGTTTTCACAATGAAAAAACTAAGCAAACGAAATCCACCAAACCCTAATGGCGGTGGCCACTATGTATAGGAGGGAGAGGTGAAAGAAGGGGGCGATGGTACTGTTCATGTGTGAATAGTAACCACGTAAACAATACGGGCCGCCTAGGGTTACAAGGCCCATAGGCCCAAGTTTGACTCAAAAACAGCATCTGACTCTTTTGACGATTACGGTGCGCTCGAAAGGAATTTGGAGGTGAGAACGGATCCGTTGGAAAGAGGACGAAATAAGCTTTCAATCAAGTACTCGTACGCCTCAAACGGAGTTCGTATGTGAAAGCTATGCACGTTTGAAGTCGGTGCTGTCTCCGGTGGCCGAATTGGATTGCACAAGCTTCTCTTCATGATCAGCTCCTAAGTTCCTAATTAAAAGAAGATCACATGCATTAGGTAGTAGCATATTCTTATTAGAAACAAAATGCACTCCTAGAAACGAAGTTACCTGATGGTTCAATTGACGTGCACGAGCTCTTGCGATTGGACCTTGCAAGTGCATAGGTTCAGATCTATTGTGAGGAGTGTTGGTTGTATGCATGGAAGTGATGTCCTCATCACACTACCAATTTATTGATCACATAAATAAAATGCCTCTATTAGACAAAAATCAAATAGGGAGTTAGGGACTTGAATAAAAAAATAGAAAATTGGTTTGATGGCACATCACTTAATAGTTGAGGGTCGAAATAAATGAATTTTGGCTTTTAGGACATGGTTGCACAAATTGTAATAGTTTTTGGGCTTACAATGCAAATTTTGCCTTGTCTTTTAGTTTTTTCCCCGAAAAATGAACTAGAAATTGGTGAAGTTGACACTCCCTCCCAACTCACACCTGGTGATGAAAAGGAAAGATGTAGTGTGGTTGTGCCATGTTATTTACAATCTGTTCACTATCGCCAACCTTCACAACTCACAACTAGCTGTAAAAAGGAAATAGGTTGCGCCACGTTATTCTACAACTTGCTTACAACCACCAACCCTGCTAGCTCACACCTGTATGTAAAAGGAAAGATGTGGTGCCACGTTATTTACAACCTGTTTACTACCGCCGACGACCCTCCCAGCTAGGGATGGCAATCGGGCTTGGTGGGCATGGGTATTGCTCGCCCATACCCATGCCCGCAACCCCAATTTCCCCCCATGGGCATGCCCGTGAAGGATGACGGGTGAAGAACCTCGCCCATACCCGTCGCCCGCAGGCATGCTCGTTTACTCGTGAAACCACCGCCCGTGGGTACCCATCGCCCTGGGCATACTCATCACATAAATAATGCACACATCAAGTTCATCACAATTCACACATCAATAGCGCATCACACATTCAACAAGATTGGCTTTTTGCACTTTACTTAGCAGAACATTTTATGGATGTTCCATAATCTATAAGAAATACCTAAAGCCGTTTGTATAGAACAAGATTTAGCGAGATAGACTAACTAGAATCCACTTACTCCAAGACTAGAGCTAGTAAAGGGACGGAATCTGTTTGGTGCCTGTAACATCCCAACTTTAGGCTTGTGTTTCAAATGTAAGAAAATCAGTAGAAATTAAAACTTTTTCTTACATCATGTATTTCCTGTTGTGCCAAACAATTCTTGTACAAGGGATTATGGAAATACATTGTCACAAGTCTAGTTGATCCAAATCTTGATATTCCAAAAACAATCTTGTCAAAGTTTGTGATCATCCTCTGGAAATATTTTTCCTAAGTCTCTGTGATGGTATGTGACCCCTCTGAAAAATTTCACAATTTTTAGAAATTGTTTGAATATTTTTAGAGCGATCAAACTGTTTGACTCTCAGTCAAACATTAAAACAGAGCCTTGCAGAATTTTGGAGGTTTATTCACAGTATAAAAACCTCTGAAAATTTTACTCAGGTTAATATCTGAGTTAGCGAGCTCTGTAAAAATTTCATAATTTTGGAGTTAATTTGCTACCTCAAATAAATCATTCAAAGTCTCTGTTCTTATTTCAAAGTCAAACTTGGTTTCTTGTTACTTGGGTTCGAGTCGGACTGGGCTCGAGCCAATTGATTCGGTCGATCAACTAAGCGCACCGAGCCCCTCTTAAAAGCGCGCGTTGGATCTCTACCGTTGGATCGAAATCGCACGCCCGGCGCGTGTAACCCTTCGGACCTTCGGTTGCAAGTTTGATTGTCGATCGTTAGATTCCCATCCAGCCGTTGAGATTTCCGAACCGCCGGACCCTCGGTTGCATTCTTGAATCGAGCCGTTGGATTAAGATCCAGCGCCCGCGTGTTCCTCCGTTGTAAATTGAGTTTGCGGCGTGGGGCTATCTCGAGCCGTTCGTTTCTAATCCTAGGGCTCGGAACCTCTCGTTGTGTTTTAAAGCCCGTAGGCGTGGCACTATCTCGGCCGTCGTGTCTCATCTAACGGCTGTGAATCACCGAGCCTTTCGCGGTCGTCTTCTACCTTCGGCCGTGCGAGCACGGTAGGAAGTAATGGCGCGATGTCATTTCTTGCTCCCTAAAGTCACCCTAGCCGACGTTTAGGGGTATGGGAGGTACTACGAGGCGAGCCATGCCCTAGTGCACGTCTTCACCTCTTTTCCTTGTCGTGCACCTTGTGCTCTGTGTTTCTTGCTTGAAAAATGTGTGGTGCCAACCTAATGCTTTCATGGCTTTATAAGCACTCTCTATGCCTCTGGCATTTCTTTAGACCACCATCAAGCTTCATTCTCGGTGTTGGAGCTTAACACCTCAAAAATGGCAAATCGCCATTGTTGACCCAAGAGCTCCATTGGTGTTCTTGGTGTTCCAGTGGTCCTCCTTCATGTTTCTTTGCCCTAACCTTATCTCTTTATCATCTTGAACATTACCCCTCACTTAATTTTGGATTTGATTCTCAGGAATTGTCCAATTTGGGGTTTGTTCAAATTCGGCCAATTGGTCATCTTCTTCCTCGATTCAGTGAGTGCTTCATTTTCTAATTACTTGCTCATGTAGCCATGAATCATTATGAAGCTATTTTGATGCTGGAATCACTCATTTGGCTCGGGTATCTATCTCGGGTTTTCTTCTCCAAGTCCGTGAGCTTTCACCGTGATCAAGCATCTCAGGCCATCTTTGAAGCTTCTTGTCACTAAGGTAGCTTCTTATTAGTCCTTAGAAGCTTTGGCACCGCTTCCTTGGACCGCTGGCGGAGCTTTCGCTATTTTCATGTTTAGCGATAAAAGCTCCCATTTTCGTTTCCGGCTAGCCGGCGTTCTAGTCCTCACGCGCGAGAATGCTACCATTAGATTCGTAGTGCTATTGCGAATCCATTTTGGTTCTTGGTGGCGCGCCACGGCCAGCGGTGTCGCCAAGCGATTTCCGTTGAACTCGCTCGGGTTTTCTTGCTTACGCCGCTCCGTTTAAATCATAATTAGGATACATTAATTGCTAATCATTAGTTATTAATTATGTCTTAATCATTGTCGTTGAGCCAGCGACGATGGGCCCAATATCCTTAAATCACTCTACGGTTCAATCCCGCCTGTTCGACATCTTTAATGCTTAATTATTGCTTAATTATTGAGTCGGCATTTAATCCTGTCGAATTTACCTGCGAATCGCGACTTGTGGGCAGGGGTTAAAATCAAATTTCGTGATCATTAGTGTCTATTTAATGATAATCATTAGAAGCATTAATCTGTCTAACCACCACTCTTAGTCGTTGACATGTGGGCGGTGCATTGTGCGTGGGTTAAACCGGTAGCGTGGGTGACTCGAAGTCAGCGACATGCGGTCCCACGCGTCGACATCTTCCTTTGACTGCGATCAATATCTACCGTTCATTTTTAGATCTGCGGCCCAGATCTTTGTGTGCGTTCGGACCCTCCGGATGCCTTGATCGTTCTCGGCCGTCGATCTTTCGATCAACGGTGAGATCGTGTATGCAACCGCACCGTCAGAATGCATACACTGCGTGTGCCGTTGGATCTTGATCCAACGGTGGGCTCCGTTCGATTAGCGCGGCGTCGCTGCTGTTTTGTGTGCGTGAGCCGTAGGATTTTAGATCAAGGGTTGGGAGTTGTCCACGTCTTATTCTTTTATTGGAGTTTGTCTATATTTCGGTAAGTATTTGTTTATCAACTGAAAGTGATGTAAAAACTTTAGAAACTCATAACTAATTCATTTTAAATGCTTTTTAGATAATTCCAACGGTAATAAATTATGTTGTCACTTTAGTTTATTAAAAAAAAATGGATTTAAGCATGTTGCAGTAGCAGAAAATTGTGTAACTAGGAATAACTCGATTTCTGTCATTTTGAATATTCCAGAAATAGTTTTAACCTTGGAAAATGCATATCTTTATGCAGTACAAATCCAATTTGTGCAAAATCAATTTTGTTAAATTCGTACATTAGTATACTTTCATATAAAATAGGATTTGAGCATGTTCACAATTCAGTAAAATGATTTGTATTAGATTTACAACTTAGAAAAATCATAAGTAAATGTGTATAACTCCAAAATTAGTAAATCCAACTTTGCTTGTTATTAGGATGTCATAATCTACCTACTATAAAAATTTTAGACCTTAGATCACTCTAGAAAATTTCGTCATGAACAGTACTAATTATTAATTAGGTTGTTTTAAAAATGAGATAGAGAACTTTGCTCATATCTTTTGCATGCTTAGTTCTAATTGCATAATTCGGTTCCTATCATTGTCTTAGATCATTCCCTAGCTGTAGTATAAATTTTATTAGATTTGAATGTGTTTTCTTTGTTGGAGTTTATTTGGTGTTCTTCGTTCTTATTTGCTTATCGCCTTTTCACGTTAGGTTAGAGGATAATATTATTAATCTTGATATTGAGCCACAGCGACCATCGATCCTCACACTTGACCGAGACAGCGGATGTAGCATTCATTTGATCATATTGTTCCTACTATTTTCAAATTCTAATATATTGTTTGCAAATTCTATGTATGCATTGCTATGTTGTTTTAAACTATTGTCGATAGTTGGCCTACTAGATGCATTATCAGTAGGAAATGTTTATTCCTCTACCACTGAAGCCTAGGTTACTTGCTGTGATTTTGGGTTCGCCGGATGGACCCTTGTCACTTAGTAGTTTACGTGTCATTATGCTTAGCCATGCTTAGTTATCGGTAGAAATGGGCGATTATCGACTGTCGATAACTTTGATCACACAAACTATTACTATGTGTATAATTCACCTTGTGCTTTGTCTAAATTGCAAAACTAAAACTAAAAATGAAAACAATTTAGACTTGGGCACAATGGTAAGATGGTGTGATCTTACGGGTGTGAATGGAATGGTGCCCGGTCAATTAAGGACCGAACTACTTGTGAGTATCATTATCAGAGCATTACGTGCGTGCTAACCACACTAGAGGATATGGGACCTCTCTTAGCTGAGTACTTTGGGTGTGTTAATTAATGAGTCGCGTGGTGGGTTGCATATTTGATTATATGCAACATGGACACGTTTGTAGGAGAGGAACACCACAGAGGCTGGTGTATCTTGCTCCACGTATGGGTCCTTGTGATCCATATTTCGTCAGCAGATCACTAAGGATTAACCCCATCGTGCGTCTCTTGATTAGCATATTCCATTGGAAAGGATTCGTAGGACTTAGCCGTGTCCCGGCATACCAAAGGAAGTGTGCTTAATAGCTTGGCAAAAGGCGATGCAAGTGTGGGTACATTGGTACACCCTGCGAGGATTAAAACTATTCGAATAGCCTCGTCCTAGGTTATGGACACGCTTGGATAAGCTTTTCAAGAGTTAGATTATAACATTTTAAAATTAAAACTTGATGGTGGCATGAATCGGGATTCATGCTATGTTGTGGTGGCTTTGGGAAAGTCACTTCTAGATGGATACTTGTTACTTATGTTTACTCATTTATTTAAATGCTTAAAACAGATTTTACAAACTGTTGTTCAATCTATTACAATATTGCAAATGAAACTTGCTTTATGCGTCCAAAGAACCATATAACCACATTCCTTTGAATCTGACTTTCATGTAGCTATGTATAGGCTTGCTACTCGTAAGTCTTGCGAGTACATTTTGTACTCACTGCATTGCTTGTGTTGTGCAGAGGATGATAGTGAGTCGATGGACCTCACTTTTGTGAGTTGTCTTTGTGGCGATTCTGAGGGTGATTAGCTTGCGGCCCGGTCGGTTGCCCTGTGGTGTTATGTGGCTAACCGGTCGTCTTTTGGTTTAAGCCATCTTATGGCAACTTTTGCTTCATTGTTACTTATTTGCTACTTATGTCATTTGGCCGGTCGGTGTGTTGTAATAACTTATATTGTATGTCTTTTGGTAGACTTGTTATAATCATTGTATGGAATTGATGCATGCTTGGATATGATGTATGTGTCTTTGTTCTGGGAGGCACATATGCATCGAGGCAGCGGATTATTCTATTTGTGATACTAGAACCAGAGGAAGGTTAAGTATTACAAGTTTAATAAATCGGGTCTCACAGAGCTTGGTATCGAGCCATCTTGACCGTAGAAACCCTAGCTTGGTCGTCCCTAGTATATTTTGAAAACTTACTTTCCAAATATCGGTGCTTTCTGAAAATCTTAAGTAAGTTCTCGGATTTTACTCCTCACCTATCTTAGTTTGTTCATCTCACCTCATTCTAAACTGAATTTGAAAGCTGAGTTTTCCTCTCATCTTCTTTCAAAAGATAGTTGTTTATCGAGTAGATTGGTTTTGGGTACATCATGAGAGTTATAAAATGAAAGTATGGCTGTCTTGAGAAGATTAGAAGCTGCTGGGAGCTACAAATTTCGGCCAGAAGTTGAATAGGAAAATCTGGACAGCAAGCAAGAGAATTTCTGGACAGCTAGCATTTAGGTAGTAAAAGTGCTGAAATGAGAGGTTAATTCCACTAAAACTTGTGGGGATAAAAGGGTAAGAAGTGATATGAGATAGCTAAGTATTTAACCCTTCTTTAGCAAATTTCCCACCCTGTTTCCTTGTTGTTTTCGAACCGAAGTTGTTTTTTTTTCTCTGAAATTTGTCTTCCTGACAATTGGCTACTTGTTCTTTAATACGAGTTAGTCATAATGGGAAGATGGATATTATCTTTGTGATCTTGCTGCAGTTCTATGTGGTTACTTGAGCTTTTAGGGATGGTTTTGTTAATGGTTAGTAGTTTTCTTTGTCTCCTGTTCCGGAGTTGTGTTTAACCTATTTTTGTGGAACAGGATGACAAGAACCACCATCGCAATGATCGGTGTTGGTTCCGATGAGGAGCTTCCCCTCCTCCAGACCATGGTGAGGTTACGCTCGAGATCGGCGGAATCGCATGGACCGGACCGGATCTTGGAGGTCATTAGCGAGAACACCTCAGCTCCCGCTTGCCGCCAGGATCGGAGGTGGTGGCCACCGATCTCGTGGTGGGCTTGCGGAGTTCCTCCGCACGCGTGCCGCCACTTTCTCGATCCGAGGATCCACTCGACGGATGATTGGTTGCGTCTTGTTGAGCGAAGCTCAATATCGCTCGATGCGGAGCGGGAGCGGGCACTCTTTGCGTCCCATCGGCGAGGGTGCGGCACTATCTTGGTGGGAGAACTTTCTGCCATGCAGCCGCGAGCCACGTTGTCGTGGGATGAGTTTTGATCCGCTTTCCGTCGGGCCCACATACGATGGCTGATGAAGCTCAAGAAGAAGGAGTTTCTTGCGCTTAGCGAGGCGCAAGTGCGTCTCGGAGTATCTTTACGAGTTTAACCACTTGGCTCGTTATGCTCGGGAGAGGTGGCCTCGATGAGGCTAAACGAGGAGAAGTTCATGGATGGTTTGTTCGAGGAGCTACGGGACAAGCTATCTATTGTGGACTTCGTTGACTTCCGTGCCTTGGTTGACAAGGCCATTGTCGCCGAGCACAAGGCGAAGGCGCTGGTGAGTCCATAGCGCAAGTGGGAGGCCCATCGGTGCGCGCAGCCGGCCTCACTCGTCCCGTGTTGGGCCCGCACGGAGCTCGTGCTTTGGTTTCACCACCGCCGAGGCCGTCGGCGCCGATTGCTCGTCCCCGGCGTGTTTGACCACGTGCCCGCGACTCGTGGCGGTTGCGCTCGCAACCCACCGGCGTTACTACCGCTTTGCAACAAGAAGGGCCACTATGCTAGCAGTTGCCCTCAGAGGATTGGAGCAGCCCCTCGTCCTAATGGAGGACGCGGGAATGGTCACACACCGACTGAGGGTGATCCGAGAAGACTCGGGTGTCGGGAGTGGTGAGTCAACCACATCTCGGTGAGGAGGCTCGGGAGGCACCCGACGTTGTGTTGGGTACGTTCCTTGTTAGTTATCGTCTCTTTGCGATCTTGTTTGACTCGAGCTTCACATTCCTTTATTTCGAGATCTTTTGCTGCTGATTGTGACCTTCACTTTGTTCCTTTGGGGATTCCCTTGCTTATTCGCTCTCCGGGAGCGGAAATGAGAGCTGATCAAGAATGTCGGGGCGTTCCTATTAATATTGAAGGAGTGGAATTCTTGGCGAATCTCATCTTACTTGACTCGGCGCGTCTGGATGTGATTCTTGGTATGGATTGGTTGTCCCAACACTTGGGGCAAATCGATTGTGCCAGGAAGATGGTTTTCCTCACTAGTCCCTCAGGCGAGCAAGTTGGGATTTCACCGCAGCTGCAAGGGCCACATCTTTGTGCCCTTGAAGCTAAGCCAGCCTTGGAGATTCAGGATGTGCCCACAGTCTGTGACTTCGTGGATGTCTTCCCTGAAGATTTGCCTGGTATGCCTCCAGTTCGAGACTTGGAGTTTGTGATTGAGTTGTTGCCCGGTACCGCTCCAATTTCAAAGGCGCCGTACCGAATGCCTCCTAATGAGTTGGAGGAGTGAAGAAGCGATTGGGTGAGCTTCAAGCAAAGGCTTCATCCGTCTAGCTCATCTCCTTGGGGTTGTCCGGTTATTTTTGTGAAGAAGAAGGACAAGACCTGCGTATGTGTTGATTACCGTCCGCTTAATGAAGTGACGGTAAAAACAAATATCCTTTGCCTCGTATTGATGATCTCTTTGACCAGTTGGCTGGGCTTGTGTGTTCTCAAAATTGACTTGAGATTGGGGTACCATCAAGTCGGATCGTAGCGAGATATTCCAAAGCGGCGTTCACTACTCGTTATGGCCTTTACGAGTACACCGTCATGTCTTCCGGTTTGACCAATGCTCGGCTTTGTTCATGAATCTTATAAACTCGGTGTTCATGGAGTATTTGGATAAGTTTGTTGTGGTGTTCATTGATGACATTCTTATCTACTCCAAGAGTGAAGAAGAGCATCTTGAGCATCTGCAGATTGTATTGGGAAAGCTGCGTGAGCATCACTTTGTATGCTAAGTTCGGCAAGTGCGAGTTACGTTGAAGGAAGTGGCATTCTTGGGCCATGTTCTTTCAGCAGTGGTGTCATGATAGATCCTAGCAAGGTCGGCGATGTTCTATCTTGGGGACTGACCCAAGTCGATCACCGATGTGAGGAGTTTCCTTGGTTTAGCGGGCTACTACCGCCGCTTTATCGAGAACTTCTCCAAAATTGCTAAGCCCATGACCGAGTTGCTCAAGAAAGAAAAGAAATTCGTGTGGTCATCTGCTTGTGATTTGAGTTTTCAAGAACTCAAAAGGCGATTGACGTCAGCACGAGTGCTTGTTCTCACGATGTGCATAAGAGCTTTGACATTTATTGTGATGCCTCTCGTCAAGGACTCGGTTGTGTTCTTATGCAAGAAGGCAAGGTAGTGGCGTATGCATCGAGGCAGTTGAGGCCTCATGAACTCAATTATCCTACCCATGATTTGGAGTTAGCGGCAGTGGTTTATGCACTCAAGATTTGGCGGCATTACCTCATTGGTAACCGCTGTGAGGTGTATTCTGATCACAAGAGCTTGAAATATTTGTTCACCCAGCCAGATCTGAACCTCAGGCAGAGGAGATGGTTGGAATTGATCAAGGATTACGATATGGGCATTCATATCACGGGCAAGGCTAACGTTGTTGCGGATGCACTCGATGCAAGGTGTATTGCAATACCTTGTCACTTCAAGGGCAACAACCTACCCTTCTCGAAGAATTTCAGCGGCTTAATTTGGGATTGATTGAGCATGGTTCTCTTGCTACCTTGGTTGTGCAACCGACTTTGGTGGAGCAAATCAAGGCTGCCAATGAGCAGATGATGTTGGTGTGATCCAAATCAAGCGAACATCAAGAATGGGACAGCTAAGTGCTTTTACGATGATGAGCACGGTGTTGTGTGGTTTGGACAGCGCTGGTGGTTCCGAAGGTCGTGGAATTGCGGATTTGATTCTCCACGAGGCCCATGACTCCCTTTGTCTATCCATCCCGGAGCTACCAAGATGTATCAAGATCTTGACGAGATTCCGGTGGACTCGCATGAAGCGCGATCGCGGGTTCGTTCTTAGAAGTCGCGGCGTATCTTTGTCGTGTCAAGGCGAACATCGCCGTCAGCGAGGCCTTCTTCGACCTTTGCGATGCTGAATGGAAGTGGGATTCGTTGGTATGGATTTCATCACGATGCGCGCGTGCTATTTTCGGAAAGGATGCTATCGGGTTGTCATTGATCGATTGACAAAGTGGCACATTTTCTCGCCGATCGTACCAATCTCGGTGTTAGTCGGTGGCGGATCTCTATGTGTCTCGCATTGTATGTTTGCATGGTGTGCCACGAGCGATTGTGTCGGATCGTGGTTCTCTTTTCACCTCTCGCTTTTGGCATAATCGCAAAAGGCGATGGGTGCGCGTCTTTCTTTCGATTGACTTATCATCCTCAAACCGATGGTGAGCAGAGAGAGTCAACCAAGTGTTGGAAGATATGCTCAGGTTCTGTGTTCTTTCCTATGGAAAGAAGTGGGAGAAGTGCTTGCCGTTTGCAGAGTTCTCCTACAACAACAGTTTCCAAGCTAGTCTTGGCATGACACCGTTTGAGGCTTTGTATGGGAGGAAGTGTAGAACCCCATTGAACTGGTGAACGGTGAGGGTCGGTTCTTGGGCGATTCCATCAATGAGGCCGAAAGCCAAGTTCAGTTGATTCGTGAGCATTTGCGCGTGGCCCAGTCCAGGCAAAAGAGCTATGCGGATCGTCGTCGTCGGGAGTTGAGCTTTGAGCCCAATGACTTTGTTTATCTCAAGGTCTCACCCTTGAAGGGCCATCAGCGTTTTGGCATCAAGGGCAAGTTAGCTCCTCGATATGTTGGGCCTTATCGCATCATCGAGAGGATTGGAGCCGTTGCTAACAGATTGGAGTTGCCGGCTTCACTTGAGGGTGTGCACGACGTGTTCCATGTGTCACACTTGAAGAAGTGCCTCCGTGTTCCAGTTGAGGAAACTCCGTTGGAAAATCTCGATGTGCAAGAAAATTTGACCTATCATGAGCATCTGTTCAGTATTCTAGAAGAATGCGAGCGAAGGACAAGGAACCGTGTCATCAAGTTCCTTAAGGTCCAGTGGTCCAACCATTACGAAGATGAGGCAACTTGGGAGCGCGAGGATCGTCTTCGTGCGATTACCCATCCTTCTTCTCCGAGTAAATGAATCTCTGGTGAGATTCTTGTAAGGGGAGGTTTTGTAACATCCCAACTTTAGGCTTGTGTTTCAAATGTAAGAAAATCAGTAGAAATTAAAACTTTTCTTACATCATGTATTTCTGTTGTGCCAAACAATTCTTGTACAAGGGATTATGGAAATACATTGTCACAAGTCTAGTTGATCCAAATCTTGATATTCAAAAACAATCTTGTCAAAGTTTGTGATCAACCTCTGAAATATTTTCCTAAGTCTCTGTGATGGTATGTGACCCCTCTGAAAAATTTCACAATTTTTAGAAATTATTTGAATATTTTTAGAGGCGATCAAACTGTTTGACTCTCAGTCAAACATTAAAACAGAGCCTTGCAGAATTTTTGGAGGTTTATTCACAGTATAAAAACCTCTGAAAATTTTACTCAGGTTAATATCTGAGTTAGCGAGCTCCTGTAAAAATTTCATAATTTTGGGAGTTAATTTGCTACCTCAAATAAATCATTCAAAGTGTCATTTCTTATTTCAAAGTCAAACTTGGTTTCTTGTTACTTGGGTTCGAGTCGGACTGGGCTCGAGCCAATTGATTCGGTCGATCAACTAATCGCACCGAGCCCTCTTTAAAACGCGTTGGATCTCCACCGTTGGATCAAAATCGCACGGCCCGCGCGCGTGTAACCCTTCGGACCTTCCGGTTGCAAGTTTGATTGTCGACCGTTAGATTCCCATCCAACGGCTGAGATTTCCCGAACCGCCGGACCCTCGGTTGCATTCTTGAATCGAGCCGTTGGATTAAGATCCAACGCGCGTGTTCCTCCGTTGTAAATTGAGTTTGCGGCGTGGGGCTATCTCGAGCCGTTCGTTTCTAATCTAGGGCTCGGAACCTCTCCGTTGTGTTTTAAAGCCCGTAGGCGTGACACTATCTCAGCCGTCCGTGTCTCATCTAACGGCTGTGAATCACCGAGCCTTTTCGCGGGTCGTCTTCTACCTTCGGCCGTGCGAGCACAGTAGGGAAGTAATGACAGTGTCATTTCTTGCTCCCTAAAGTCACCCTAGCCGACGTTTAGGGGTATGGGAGGTACTCGAGCCAGGCCATGCCCTAGTGCACGTCTTCACCTCTTTTCCTTGCTCGGTGCACCTTGTGCTCTGTGTTTTGCCGAAAAATGTGTGGTGCCAACCCTAATGCTTTCATGGCTTTATAAGCACTCTCTATGCCTCCTGGCATTTCTTTAGACCACCATCAAGCTTCATTCTCGGTGTTGGAGCTTAACACCTCAAAATGGCAAATCGCCATTGTTGACCGAAAAGCTCCATTGGTGTTCTTGGTGTTCCAGTGGTCCTCCTTCATGTTTCTTTGCCCTAACCTTATCTCTTTATCATCTTGAACATTACCCTCACTTAATTTTGGATTTGATTCTCGTGAATTGTCAATTTGGGGTTTGTTCAAATTCGCTAATTTGGCCATCTTCTTCCTCACTCAGTGAGTGCTCTATTTTCTAATTACTTGCTCATGTAGCTTCTGTGAATCATTATGAAGCTATTTTGATGCTTTGGAATCACTCATTTGGCTCAGGGTATCTATCTCGGGTTTTCTTCTCCAAGTCCGGCGAGCTTTCACCGTGATCAAGCATCTCCGGCCATCTTTGAAGCTTCTTGTCACTAAGGTAGCTTCTTATTAGTCCTTAGAAGCTTTGGCACCCGCTTCCTTGGACCGCAGCGGAGCTTTTCGCTATTTTCATGTTTAGCAGTAAAAGCTCCCATTTTCGTTTTCCGGCTAGCCGGCGTTCTAGTCCCTCACCGCCGGCGAGAATGCTACCATTAGATTCGTAGTGCTATTGCGAATCCATTTTGGTTCTTGGTGGGCGCCGCCGCGGCCAGTGTCGCCGGCGATTTGCCGTTGAACTCGCTCGGTTTTGCTTAAGACACGCTCCGTTTCGTCATAATTAGGACACATTAATTGCTAATCATTAGTTATTAATTATGTCTTAATCATTGTCGTTGAGCCACTGACCAGTGGGCCCAATATCCTTAAATCACTCTCTGGTTCAATCCCGCACTGTTCCGACATCTTTAATGCTTAATCATTGCTTAATTATTGAGTCGGCATTTAATCCCTGTCGGAATTTACCTCTGGGTCGCTGACTTGTGGGCCCGAGGGGTTAAAATCAAATTTCAGCAGTCATTAGTGTCTATTTAATGATAATCATTAGAAGCATTAATCTGTCCTAACCACCACTCTTAGTCGTTGACATGTGGGCGGTGCATTGTGCGTGGGTTAAACCTAAGCGTGGGTGACTCGAAGTCACGACATGCGGTCCCACGCGTCGAGATCTTCCTTTGAATCGCGATCAATATCTACCGTTCATTTTTAGATCTGCGCCCGATCTTTGTGTGCGTCGGACCCTCCGGATGCCTTGATCGTTCTCGGCCGTCGATCTTTCGATCAACGGTGAGATCGTGTATGCAACCGCACCGTCCAATGCATACACTGCGTGTGCGCCGTTGGATCTTGATCCAACGGTGGGCTCCGTTCGATTCGCGCGCGTCGCTGTTTTTTTGAGCGTGAGCCGTAGGATTTTAGATCAAGGGTTGGGAGTTGTCCACGTCTTATTCTTTTATTGGAGTTTGTCTATATTTCGGTAAGTATTTGTTTATCAACTGAAAGTGATGTAAAAACTTTAGAAACTCATAACTAATTCATTTTAACTGCTTTTTAGATAATTCCAACGGTAATAAATTATGTTGTCACTTTAGTTTATTAAAAAATGGATTTAAGCATGTTGCGATGTGTAAAATTGTGTAACTAGGAATAACTCGATTTCTTTCATTTTGAATATTCCAGAAATAGTTTTAACCTTGGAAAATGCATATCTTTGTCTGTACAAATCCAATTTGTGCAAAATCAATTTTGTTAAATTAAATACATTAGTATACTTTCATATAAAATAGGATTTGAGCATGTTCACAATTCTGTAAAATGATTTGTATTAGATTTACAACTTAGAAAAATCATAAGTAAATGTGTATAACTCCAAAATTAGTAAATCCAACTTTGCTGTTATTAGGATGTCATAATCTACCTACTATAAAAATTTCAGACCTTAGATCACTCTAGAAAATTTCGTCATGAACAGTACTAATTATTAATTAGGTTGTTTTAAGGCTGAGATAGAGAACTTTGCTCATATCTTTTGCATGCTTAGTTCTAATTGCATAATTCTGGTTCCTATCATTGTCTTAGATCATTCCCTAGCTGTAGTATAAATTTTATTAGATTTGAATGTGTTTCTTGTTGGAGTTTATTTGGTGTTCTTCGTTCTTATTTGCTTATCGCCTTTTCACGTTAGGTTAGAGGATAATATTATTAATCTTGATATTGAGCCACAAAGACCATCGACATCTTGCACTTCACCAGCAAGCGGATGTAGCATTCATTTGATCATATTGTTCCTACTATTTTCAAATTCTAATATATTGTTTGCAAATTCTATGTATGCATTGCTATGTTGTTTTAAACTATTGTCGATAGTTGGCCTACTAGATGCATTATCGTAGGAAATGTTTATTCCTCTACCACTAAAGCCTAGGTTACTTGTGTGATTTTGGGTTCGCGGATGGACCCTTGTCACTTAGTAGTTTACGTGTCATTATGCTTAGCCATGCTTAGTTATCGTGAGAGAAATGGCGGTTTCGACTAAATCGATAACTTTGATCACACAAACTATTACTATGTGTATAATTCAGCCTTGTGCTTTGTCTAAATTGCAAAACTAAAACTAAAAATGAAAACAATTTAGACTTGGGCACAATGGTAAGATGGTGTGATCTTACAGGTGTGAATGGAATGGTGCCCGGTCAATTAAGGACCGAACTACTTGTGAGTATCATTATCCGAGCATTCTGCGTGCGTGCTAACCACACTAGAGGATATGGGACCTCTCTTAGCTGAGTACTTTGGGCTGTGTTAATTAATGAGTCGCGTGGTGGGTTGCATATTTGATTATATGCAACATGGACACGTTGTAGGAGAGGAACACCGGCAGAGGCGGTGTATCTTGCTCCACGATGGGTCCTTGTGATCCATATTTCGTCGTGCAGATCACTAAGGATTAACCCCATACGTCGTCCTCTTGATTAGCATATTCCATTGGAAAGGATTCGTAGGACTTAGCGTGCCGACATACCAAAGGAAGTGTGCTTAATAGCTTGGCAAAAGCGATGCGAAGTGTGGGTACATTGGTACACCCCGCACGGATTAAAACTATTCGAATAGCCTCGTCCTAGGTTATGGACACGCTTGGATAAGCTTTTCAAGAGTTAGACTATAACATTTTAAAATTAAAACTTGATGGTGGCATGAATCGTGATTCATGCTATGTTGTGGTGGCTTTGGGAAAGTCACTTCTAGATGGATACTTGTTACTTATGTTTACTCGTTATTTAAATGCTTAAAAACAGATTTTACAAACTCTTTGTTCAATCTATTACAATATTGCAAATGAAACTTGCTTTATCGTCCAAAGAACCATATAACCACATTCCTTTGAATCTGACTTTCATGTAGCTATGTATAGGCTTGCTACTCGTAAGTCTTGCGAGTACATTTTGTACTCACCGCATTGCTTGTGTTGTGCGAGAGGATGATAGTGAGTCGATGGACCTCACTTTTGTGAGTTGTCTTTGTGGCGCTTCTGAGGCGATTAGCTTGGCAGCCCGGTCGGTTGCCCTGTGGTGTTATGTGACTAACTGGTCGTCTTTTGGTTTAAGCCATCTTATGGCAACTTTTGCTTCCGCTGTTACTTATTTGCTACTTATGTCATTTGGCCGGTCGGCTGTGTTGTAATAACTTATATTGTATGTCTTTTGGTAGACTTGTTATAATCTGTTGTATGGAATTGATGCATGCTTGGATATGATGTATGTGTGCTGCTTGTTCTAGGAGGCACATATGCATCGAGACGCGGATTATTCTATTTGTGATACTAGAACCAGAGGAAGGTTAAGTATTACAAGTTTAATAAACCGGGGTCTCACAGTGCCACAAGCAGACAGCAAACTCCTCAAGAAAAAACATCTCATAGCCCCTTCTCTTTTCTGATACACTTAATGCATTCTGCTGGAAGTCACAAATCAAATATGAGACTTAGAACACAAATCAAATAATGTACAACTATGGAGACTAGAACACAAAGACATAGTTAATGCATTATTTTCAAGTTCTAGTATCCCTGCAGATGTTACTGGATCTTTAACTGCATTTATCAGTCATATTGGTTTGTTAGCTGTTAGTATGAGTTTAAGATAAAGTATTTTAAAAGGAGGGCATTGGATGTTTCTAGTGCTTGTGTTGCGGATTTTCTATGTTTACCTAGATAACGCCATAAAACCTTTTTGGTTTCACAATTATGTCTGTTGTACTTCTATTAATATGCACCCAGATTTTGTCAGTTATAATTAGCAGTCCAAAACTGAACTAATACTATCATGTCAATTTGCTTGAAACCCAAATCACAGAGGCTGGGATGCAACTGGAACAGCAACAACATAGATAGAAATAGAGGTAGCTGGTAATGTCCAGGTTAGCTGTAAAACATCCCTGGTAGTTTAGATTTGGATTCATCAATTTATCTCGTCTTAAAACTCCTCATAGGCTTTCGGACTACCAGTATACAGTTGGACTAGATTGCATGCTACTAGTCTACTACACTCATTCCTTCATTCAGCAGCAAGGATGCAAAAAAAGTCAGATCTGAAAATTCTTGAGGGGAGAAGGTGGACACTTACCTCACTTGAGTCCAGTAGAAGGGGGCGGTGTAATACCCTAGTTTTTGGAGCCTTTTTGAAAATTTTAAAATAAAATGAACCATCTGGTTTTATCGGAATCTAAAAGCTTAATTTGAGATTTTGGAATGGTTTTCAATTGATTAACTCGAGCTTCAACTAAATTCCCTGTTGGTTTGTCGGGTTTGTTGGAGTGATGGAGCTGTTTTGTTTTCCCTTCGGCCAACTTTCCTCTTTGGTTTAGACCTCCTCAGGTCTTGACCACCCTTGTATTTGGACCTCTTCTTTGTCCAGATCTTTTCTCGGTTCTGACATCCCTTTTAGGTCACAACCACCCTCGAGCTGTTCTAAGCTCGGGTTTATGTTTCAAATATCCTTTGACCTCATCTTAACCGTTGAGACCTCCTTTGACCTCATCTTAACCGTCAGGACCTCCTTTCGTTCCATCCTGACCGTTAGGACCTCCTTGGATCTCCTCCGTTAGATCCTTTCCCCTTTGGATCTTATCCGTTAAAACTCCTCCTTGTTTGGACCTCCCTTGAGCCCAGACCTCCTCTATCCTTTTGCGTAGTCCGATCCAATGCGCGCCTTCCCCTCTCGAGGACCGTTAGATTTTGTTTGGATGGCCCGATCAAGAGGAGGCGTTCGGATGGTCCAAACGCTCCCTAGCATTGCGGTGCGTCCGATTGAGTTTGGGCGACCCAATGTAAGTGAACGTTCGCGCGGTCCGAACGTTTCTATCTCCTTAGACCACCCGATCAAAATCGTATGGCACTGTTTCGCCGCGCCTTTTTCTTTGTCTTTTGGACCTCCTCCTCCTCGCGACCCTGTGGTCTTTTTGCAAAGACCACCCTCTTTGGTCAAGACCACCCCTTGTGGTCACGAACTCTGGTCTCTTTGCAAAGACCACTCTCTTTGGTCAAGACCACCCTTTTGGGGTCACGATCACCCTTTGCGGTCACGACCTCTGGTCTTTTTGCAAACCCCACCTTGGTGGGTCAGGATCTCCCTTGACCTTTGCAGGATCTCCTCAGGATCTCCCACCTGAGCTTTGACTGGTCACATCTGTCAGTCCTGCTGACCTTCTTCTTCCTCTGACAATACCACGGATGCCACAAAAGTCTTCGTGCATTTAATATCGGTTGTGTCGCATTAAATGCTATCACTTCTACAGCACTCATTCCTTCTCTTGTCATCTCCTTTACATGCTCCCATCTCCTCCTTCACCTACCCTTGAACACGTATGCCTTTAAAACTCCCAGCAGCCTTGGCTATATAAGTTTGGGCAGCTCCCTATCTCTACCTTCTTCCTCATTTCAACTCTCTCGCTCTCTCAGCCAGTTCTTTGGACCTCCTCCAACCAGCTCCTTGGACCTCCTCCAAACTATCGGAGTTCTTCTATTGGTTCTAGATTGTGTTTCTTTGGAGTTCTTTTGGTATTTACTTTAGCATTGTTTGAGTTGATTTTGTTCTCTCGTGTAGATTGCGACGACGCCGAGGAGCCCGAGTTCTTTGAGGAAGAAGACGCACAAGCTTTCGAGCAAGGCAAGTCATACCCTTGATCATGTTGACACCAGTACTTCAACTTATGTACTTTCTGTTTCAAGCTAAGTATTGCATGCATATTTTACTTAGTATTTCAATACAAGTTTTTAAATTCATAGTTAGACTTAACTCCTTCGTATGACCAATGTTGACATTACAACCGAACTTGTTGTCGCCACAGTTAAAACCTGGTTAATGCAATAGTATGACTAGGACCTTTTGAAAAAGTAATGCTTAGTCATTCTTAGACCAAAATCTTGATTTGGGAAGTTTTATTGCCAAAAGACCAATGTTTGTCTCAAATGCTTTAACTGTGACATTGGGTTGTCATGGAAAAATCTATTATTGTTTTTCAAAGGCAAAACAAATGAAAAAAAGGGTTTGGACCTGGACAAACTGGTTGTCTGGTGGGTGCATATTTATGCACAGGCTCAACTGGGTAGGTTGAGACCCAGGGTTTTGTGGTTGTCACCTAAGTCAGTTAAGAACTGGCCTTCGAGCGTTCCTTTGCTATGCCCCATCGTGCAACCACAAGTCTTGTATAGGCAGGACCTGGCTGAATAATTTGCAATGTTTCACCATGGTTGTCCCATTCTGTTGAGTGGGTGGTCCTTCATGACCTTCTTCTTTACATTCCCACCTAGCGCAAGAGGGGGCCTGAACCCTACGGGTGGTTAGCCCAATGGGGGTGAAACCTTAGCGAGGGGGGACTGTGGTGAGAATGAGCATTGTAAAGGCCTTGTGATAACCTTTTAGTCGCACACCTTCGGAAGTGTGTGAGCGGACAGTATAAATTGGTTATCTCTTATGGGTAAAGCTGTACAACTCTACAGAGTGTAAATCTATTCGAATAGTCGTGTCCACGGTTATGGACATGCTAGTAAAGCCACTCCAAGTTAGACTTCGGTTTTGTGTTTTCAAATGCCTTTGTTAACTGGTTTCAGATCTATATCCAAGTGGGTTTTGGGTGGGGAGCCCTGGCGGTTAGCTTGGTGATAGGATGTTGTCCTTCACCCATCTATTCTTGTTATCAATCAATCAAAACTGTGTTGAAAAATGAATTCTATGTATGGTTTAGACTGCTTTAGAACTTATTACTTGTATTTGGAAGGAAACATGGCTTTATGCAAATCAACCATATAAACTCTCCTTTGTGATATCCTTGCATGCACGAATCTGTTAATTGACGGGTGTGACTTGCGAGCACGGTTGTTGTGCTCACTCTTGCTCTGTTGCAAAAGCAGGTGAAGAGATCTATGTTGAGGACCAGGAGGTTCTGGACGACTAGGCTACGCCCTCCAGCCGATTGCATGTGGTGTATCGGGTGGACTTGTCATTTTGCTTCCACTGTGTAAAGTTGTTTTTGACGGCTTGTAAGCCAATCTTGTAATCAACTCTTTTATTGTTAATAAAGTTTGCGTTGATGTATGTTACCACTTTGCTTACTCTGTGAGCTAGCCATTAATCATTGGGACTAGTTCGGATCGCAGGAGATTTAGGGCTTTTCCAAGTCCCACGACCTCCTCGGGCTGGGTCTCTCGACCTCCCTCAGGTTAGGTCGTGGCATTTGGGGAGGTCCTGGGTCTCAAGACCTCCTCGGGTCAGGTCTCAGACCTCCTGGTGGTCCTGCTGGACCTCCTGGTTGGTCTTGGAGGTCTTCTCGGGTGATCCTGCTGGACCTCCTAAGAGGTCTTAGTGGACTTTTCGAGAGCTCTTGGAGGGTCTTTCGGGAGACCCCAGGTCGGGTCTCCACAAAAGTAGTATCAGAGCATCTTGACTATAGGTCGTAAACCTAGTAGAATGGTCGTTAGTAGAAAGTTCAAAACATGGTTTACAAAACAAGAAAATAAATTATTCTCTTCTTATCTGGGTCATCTTTCTAATTTTATCCCCTTCTTAGTGTCCTCCCTTATCTTATTCCTCCTTATCTTCTACGCTCCTCACCGTTTTACAATGTTAATTGGATCTTCTTTCCTTAAAACATCTATAGGAGATCATGTGGTTGTTAGCCGTGGTGTTCTAGACCTCCCCCTCCTCTCTGTTAGGACCTCCCTGTTCGTGGTCAGGAGTGGTAGTCCTTTTTGCAATGACCACCCTCTGGGTCCTTTTGCAAAGACCACCTCTGGTGGCCACAACCTCCTTGCTCGCAACCCTGAGGGCAGTGAGTCCCGAGTAGAACATGTTTGAGCCTTTTAGTTGGCTGTTCTTGTTGGGTTGGGTGTTTCGATCTCTCCCCGTAGCTCTCTTTCTCCCTTTTCTAATCTTTGAGGTTCTGGCAGATAGTGACAACCCGAGGCAGTGGCAGTACTAGTGGTCAGGAAAGAGCTAGTGGAAGTGATCCAGAGACTCCAGTTCCGTAGCCACCTCCTCCTCCAGCTGAAGATCCATATTGGAATCAGATGATGGTGAATCAAGCCCAATTGATCAACTTGTTAGCTCAGTCCATCAGCAACACTCAAAATCTCCAAGACACTGCAGCAGCTCAACCACCAATTTTTGTTCCACCTCCCCCAAGGGCCAACATTGCTGAGTTTATGAGGATGCGACCACCGACTTTCTCTAGCAGCGCCGAGCCTTTGGAGGCAGATGATTGGCTCAGAATTGTTAGAAGGAAGCTGGACATGATCCAGTGTTTAGATCATGAGAGGGTCTTGTTTGCCTCTCACCAGCTCCTCGGGCCAGCCTCTGAATGGTCAGATAACTTCACTCAGTTCTACACTGATGCTCAGACCATCACTTGGGAAGAGTTTGTGCAAGCTTTCTGCCGTGCACACATTCCCCTGGGCATGATGACCTTGAAGAAAAAAGGAATTCCATGCCTTGCGTCAAGGCAACTGTTCAGTCAATGTTTACTTACATAAGTTCAACCAGTTGGCAAGGTATGCACCCGAAGATGTAGCCACAGACGAGTCCAAGCAAGAGCGCTTCTTGGAAGGGCTTAACGATGACCTCGCCGTTCAGCTTATTGCCAAAGATTACTCAGATTTTCAGCAGCTTGTGAGCAAGGCAATTCGCCAAGAGGGCAAGCATCTTGAGATAGAGAACCGCAAGAAGAGAAAGGCAGATCAGTAGTTTAGTTTAGGAGATTTTTCGAGGCCCAGGACCTCCCAATCTCAACAAGGGAGACCTGCGACCTCCTCCCCTTCTAGACCTCCCGTGCCAACCAGACGTCCTGGCACCTCCAGTCCTCAGATGACCTCTTCAAGGGGTCATTTCCAGAAGAAGCCACCAGTGAACTCTGCAGCTGGGGTCACGTGTTTCTATTGCAATGAGGTTGGGCATTATGCCAATAAATATCCAAAGAAGCTTCAAGCCGCCACCTCAACCCCAAACTGAGTTGGTCAAGGATCTCTAGCCTCTGGCAGCTAGGGCTGGAAATGAGCTGAGCCGAGCCGGCTCGAGCCAGGCTTGCTCAAGCTCATTTGCACTGTAGGATCGGCTTAGCTCAGCTCGTTTCGAGCACGAGCCAGAAGGGCGGCTCGGCTCGGCTCAGCTCGTCTGAAGGCTCGAGCCGGCTCACGAGCCCTCGCAAGCCAGGGTCAAGCATTTTCGAGCGGCTCGTCTTGGAGCCAGGAAACACAGAGGATAATCTGATGTTCATACTCTATGATGCAAAAGCCAGCCAGAGAGCCCAAATTCCAGAATCTCTGTTGATAGCTAGTATAATACACATGTTAAGGAATCACATCATCTTTGCACAATATTATTCTTAGAATACTCAAAATCATACTAAATAGCTAATTACAAAATCTGCAGTGCTGGAGCCTAAAATCATACTCCCAAGTCCCAACAAAGTATTGAAAAAATTGCACATCGATCTGCAGTCTGTTCTGCTGCATCTCTGCACTGCATACCTTCCCTCATAGGAGGTTGAATTCACACTTCTCATATCCTGCAGAGATGAAGTGAAAATCATAAGAAAAACACAAGATAAGAAATCAAGATCATGAGGAGGCAGGCCATGCATGGAGCTAGAGCTTGAGGCTTACCTAGTGCGAGAAGAGGACCTGGTCGGTGGGTGAGAGGGCACCCCTGTCGCTGGACTCGAGGTCCTTGGCACGGCTAATGATCTCGGCCATGCTGTAGAGAGTGGAGGTGAGTCTCAGGCCCGTGGCCTCCTACTCCTCGCGCGGTCGTGCCGCACGCCGCTCCTCCTCAGGTGGTTAGGCCCGTGGCCTCCTCCAGTGCCGCGTCGCCGCCCAGGACGAGCGAGACACCAAGATCCGAGCTAGACGAGGTCCGCCGCCGCATCGTCGCCCAAGACGAGTGGGACGCCAAGATTCGAGCTAGACGAGGGCCGCCGCCATGTTGAGGCCGAGCTGGTCAAGGCGCGTGCCAACCTCGAGGTCCTGAGGAGCAGAAGGGGATCGGGGCTGTCATTGCCGTGGAAGAGGGAGGCAGGGGAGAAGAAGGCGGTGTCCATGGTTGGACAGACTTGTGTTCTTGGGCACATTCGGGAGGGATTCGGGAGGAAGGGGAATGATTGGGGAATGGCGAGGAGGTGCTGGGCTGCTGGCAAGGGTGGAGGAGAACCAGACGGTGGAGAGGATGGGGGAGGCAAAGGGGATCGGGGGTTAGGGATTTGAGTAGGTAGCGATTGACCACAGCCCGCAGGGAAATGGGAATCGCGGCTGGGCCTGGGCTGAGGCAAGCCAAATGAGGTTCACGAGCGGCTCGCGAGCCAGCTCAAGCTCAGCTCGAAATTCGTGCGAGCCAAAATTTGGGCTCGGCTTGGCTCGAAAATTCATGAGCCTAGCCCGAGCCGAGCCGTGATGAGCCCGAGCAGGCTCACGAGCCTCGAGCTATTTTTCCAGCCCTACTAGCAACACTGCTAATATGAAGCCTTCGGTCCAGTATATCAAGGAACGTGTGAATCACGTCACCGCTGAAGAGGCTCAAACCGCATCGGACGTGGTCCTTGGTACGTTTCTTGTCAATACTGTACCAGCATCAGTTCTTTTTTATTCCGAAGCCTCTCACTCGTTTGTTTCGACTAAGTTTATGGGTAAAATGGGTTATCTATATCTTCTTTAGTAAACCCTATGCTGATCCACTCTCCGAGCTCAGAAATGAGGACTAGCTCCTTATGCCCAAACCTTACCTTGAAGATCTTGGGAGTACCCTTCTCTGTAGACCTAATAGTCTTGCACTTCCAATGATTAGATGTGATTCTTGGAATAGACTGGTTAGCCAAGAATCAAGGACAGATAGACTGTGCCAAAAAGTCTGGTGTGCTCACTAATGAGCAAGGGATTCAAGTTGAGTTCAGTCCCAAGACCTCTTTTAGAGGAGGTCCTAGCCTGGCCTGTTTGAAGGAAGCGAAGCTAGAGGACCTCCTTGTGGTAAATGAGTACCAAGATGTGTTCCTCAATGAGTTACCTGGAATGCCTTCGGACAGGGACCTAGAGTTTGTCATCAATCTAGTTCTAAGAACAGCACCAATCTCCAAGAGACCTTACAGATTGCCTATCAATGACCTTGTCGAGCTAAAGCAACAGATTGAGGAAATGCAAAGCAAAGGTTTTATTCGGCCCAGCTCTTCATCTTGGGGAGCTCCAGTGATCTTTGTGGCAAAGAAGGATGGCACGTAGTGCATATTTGTGGACTACAGAGCACTTAATGATGTCACTATCAAGAATAAGTATCCTTTGCCCATGATCGATGACTTGTTTGACCAGCTAAAGGGAGTCGCAGTGTTCTCCAAGATTGACTTAAGATAAGGCCATCACCAATTGAAGATCCGACAAGAGGACATCCCAAAGACGACTTTCTCAACTCGTTATGGACTTTATGAGTTTACTGTCATGTCCTTTAGATTAACCAATGCTCCTGCTTACTTTATGATCTTGATGAATAAAGTGTTTATGGAGTACTTAGATAAGTTTGTTATTATCTTCATTGATGGCATTCTAGTGTACTCTAAGAATGAAGAAGAGCATGAAGAGCACCTTAGGTTGGTCTTAGATAAGCTCAGAGACTACCAACTCTATGCTAAATTCAATAAGTGTGACTCTTGGATGAAAGAGGCCACCTTTTTGGAACATGTTATGTCAGCAGCAGGCGTAGCCGTCGACCCTAGCAAGGTCCAAGATGTGCTAAATTGAAAGTAACCCAAATCAGTGCCTCAGATTAGAGGTTTTCTTGGCATGGCAGGGTATTATCGTATGTAAATTGAAGGCTTTTCAAGACTAGCCACACCTCTCACCTAGTTGCTCAAGAAGGAAAGCAAGTATCTTTGGACACCAGTTTGTGAACAAAGTTTTCAAGAACTGAAAAAGTGTTTAACCTCTGCCTAGTGCTGATTTTGCCAGATATCTGAAAAGATTTTGAGGTCTTTTGTGATGCATCCCGGCAGGGCCTTCGTTGTGTTTTGATGCAGGAAGGAAGAGTAGTAGCTTACACTTTCCGACAATTGAAGCCTCATGAAGCTAACTACCCCACTCATGATTTGGAATTAGCTGCCGTAGTGCATGCCTTGATAATTTAGCGCCATTACCTCATTGGTAATTGCTGTGAGGTCTTTACTGACCACAAAAGCTTGAAGTATATCTTCACTCAGTCCGACTTCAATCTTAGGCAGAGGAGATGGTTGGAGCTCATAAAGAGTATGATCTTGGAATCCACTACCACCTAGGCAAGACCAATGTAGTAGCTGATACTCCAAGTTGAAAGAGCTATTACAACACTTTGTTGGTCCAGAAAAGTTAGCCCAAGTTGTATGAGGAGTTGAGACGTTTAAATTTGGAAATTGTCAATCAAGGTTGTGTGCATGCTCTGGAAGTTGAACCCACTATCCAGAAACAGATCCAAGAGAACCAAACTGAAGATGAAGACCTCCAAGAGATCAAAGAAAACTTGAAGAGAGGAAAGGCTCCTGGTTTTTTGGAAGATGAACAAGGAGCTCTTTGGTTCGGCAACCGTCTCTATGTGTCGGATCGTCAAGAACTCAAGCAGCTCATTCTTAAGGAAGCTCACGAATCTCCTTATTCCATTCATCTAGAGAGTACCAAGATATACCAAGACCTCAAGGAGAAGTATTGGTGGGTCAGCATGAAAAGAGAAATAGCTGAGTTTGTGGCACGTTGTGACGTATACCGAAGGGTCAAAGCTGAGCATCAAAGACCAGCAGGTCTACTACAGCCCCTGCCCATTCCCGAGTGGAAGTGGGAGCAAGTAGGCATGGACTTCATCACTGGATTGCCTAGGACCCAATCAGGCTATGACTCTATTTGGGTGGTGATCGATCGTTTAACCAAAGTAGCACACTTCATCCTTGTCAAGACCACTTACCCAAGTAGTAAGTTAGCAGAACTGTACTTAGCCTAAATTGTCTGCCTGCATGGCGTACCCCAAAAGATAGTGTCCGACAGAGATTCTCACTTCACCTCTAGGTTTTGGAAGGGCTTGCATGAAGCATTGGGAACAAGACTCAATTTCAGCACTGCTTTTCATCCTCAAACCAATGGATAGATTAAGCGTGTGAATCAAGTCATTGAGAACATGCTCCGAGCCTATGCACTAGACTATGGAAAGAGTTGAGACAAGAACCTCCCCTATGCTGAGTTCTCCTATAACAACAGCTACTAAGCCAGCCTGAAGATGTCTCTATTTGAAGCCTTGTATGGAAGATAGTGTTGAACTCCTCTCCTTTGGGATCAAGTTGGTGAGCGATAGTTCTTTGGACTTGAGTTGATTCAGGAAGCTGAGAGTAAAGTGAAGCTCATAAGAGAACTTTTGAAAGTGGCTTAGTCCCGACAAAAGAGCTATGCTGATAACCGTAGAAGGGAGTTATCTTTTGAAGTGGGGGATTATGTGTATCTCAGGGTAACTCCACTCAAAGGAGTAAAAAGATTTCAGACTAAGGGAAAGCTTGCGCCAAGATTTGTCGAGCCGTTCAAAGTTTTGGAAAGGAAGGATGAAGTTGCTTATCAGTTGGAACTGCCAGCAACCTTGTCTGTGGTACATGATGTCTTCCATGTATCCCAGCTAAAGAAGTGTCTACGGGTTCCAGATGAGCAGACCTACTTAGAGAGTGTTGATCTTCAAAAAGACCTCACCTATGTGGAGCAACCAATCAAGATTTTGGACGTCGTAGAGCGTGTCACCCGAAGCAAAGTCATCTGATCATGCAAGGTGCAGTGGAGTCATCACTCTGAATATGAAGCCACTTGGGAGTGTGAAGAAGATCTCAAGGCTGAGTATCCTCACCTCTTTGCTGGCCAAGTCTGAATCTCGGAGTCGAGATTCCATTAAGGGGGGTAGGTTTGTAACACCCTGGTTTTGGAGCTTTTGAAAATTTCAAAATAAAATGAACCATATGGTTTTATCAGAATCTAAAAGCTTAATTTGAGATTTTGGAATGGTTTCCAATTGATTAACTCAAACTTCAACTAAATTCCCTATTGGTTTATCGGGTTTGTTGCAGTGATGGAGCTGTTTTGTTTTCCCTTCGGCCAACTTTCCTCTTTGGTTTAGACCTCCTTAGGTTTAGACCTCCTCGGTGTTTCCTCTTTGGTTTAGACCTCCTCAGTGTTTTCTCTTTAGTTTAGACCTTCTCAGGTTTGGACCTCTCTTGTGTTTGGACCTCTGCTTTGTCCAGACCTCTCCTCAGTTCTGACCTCCCTTTTAGGTCACAACCACCCTCGAGCTGTTCGAAGCTCGGGTTTGTGTTTCAAATATCCTTTGATCTCATCTTAACCATTGAGACCTCCTTTGATCTCATCTTAACCGTCAGAACCTCCTTTGGTTCCATCCTGACCGTTAGGACCTCCTTGGATCTCCTCCGTTAGATCCTTTCCCCTTTGGATCTCATCCGTTAAAACTCCTCCTTGTTTGGACCTCCCTTGAGTCTAGACCTCCTCTATCCTTTCACGTGGTCCAATCCAGTCCACGCTTTCCCCTCTCGAGGACCGTTAGATCTTTTTTGGACGGCCCAATCAAGAGGAGGCATTCGGATGGTCCGAACATTCCCTAGCATTGTGGTGCGTCCGATTGAGTTTGGGCGTCCCGATGTAAGTGAACATTCGCGCGGTCCGAACACTCCTATCTCCTTGGACCATCTGATCAAAATCGTACGGCTCTGTTTCGTCGTGCCTTTTCCTTTGTCTTTTGGCCCTCCTCCTCACGACCCCGTGGTCTTTTTGCAAAGACCACCCTCTTTGGTCCAGACCACCCCTTGTGGTCACAACCTCTAGTCTCTTTGCAAAGATAACCCTCTTTGGTCAAGACCACCCCTTTGGGGTCATGACCACCCTTTGCGGTCACCACCTCTGGTCTTTTTGCAAAGACCACCTTGGTGGGTCAGGATCTCCGTTGACCTCTGCGGGATCTCCTTAGGACTTCCGTAGGACCTCCCACCTGAGCTTTGACTGGTCACATCTGTCAGTCCTGCTCACCTTCTCTTTCCTCTAACAATACCACTGATGCCACAGAAGTCTTCGTGCATTTAATGTCGATTGTGTCGCATTAAATGCTATCACTTCTGTAGCACTCATTCCTTCTCTTTTCATCTCCTTTACTTGCTCCCATCTCCTCCTTCACCTACCCTTGAACACGTATGCCTTTGAAACTCCCAGTAGCCTTAGCTATATAAGTTTGGGCAGCTCCCTATCTCTACCTTCTGCCTCATTTCAACTCTCTCGCTCTCCCAGCCAGCTCTTTGGACCTCCTCTAACCAGCTCCTTGGACCTCCTCCAAACCATTGGAGTTCTTATGTTAGTTCTAGTTGGTGTTTCTTTGGAGTTTTTTTGGTCTTTACTTGAGCTTTGTGATGAACCCGAAGGTTCGATTGTTGTCCCGATCTTTCGATGAGAACGATACGTTCGGTAGTAGTCGCTCAACTCTCACGATCCTGGCTACGAACTCGTAAGGCTCGAAACCACGCAATTGCTGAACTGCTCGACAAGTCGTTATCAACCGTGCACGAATACCCGGTTGACCTGACCACGAAGGTCGATTCCTGTATACACCGAAGAAGCACGCAAGAACAAGATAAAGCAATCTGAAATTGCAAATAGGAATTGAAATATTTGAATTGAGTTGGGATTCTGAATAACGATCTTAATTGGGTGGTCTAGTCGACACACGCAAAAGATACAAGTTGCAACGAAGGCAAACTAAACATAAACAAAATCCAAGAAAACTAGAGGGGGTGCGACCTCCTTAAATAGGGGATGAGGAGCCACACATCTAATAGAACTAAGGGGGTGGGACTAATCTCATGGATTACTGTTCACTTGAACAGTAACAGCACCCCCAGGTGGTCCACCGGCAGATGGGCCAAGTTCAGTATGATTACAAGGCCCAGATTGGCCCAAACAAGTGATATGACATCTTCTTTTGTTGATTGCGATCAGTCTAGAAGGAATTTGAAGATGAGGCCAGATCCATTTGAAAGAGGACGAGATAAGATTTCAATCAAGTACTCATGGGCCTCAAACGGAGTTCGTATGCGAAAGTTATGCCTGATTTAAGTTGATGCTGTCAGGCTGATTCTAGAGGCCGAACTAGATTCCAAAAAAGGTCCAGCTCGAACTGCTTGCTTGTCTTGGACCAAAAGTGACATGGTGCTGCACATATATATATTTCATCATTAGGTAGCATCATATAGTTCATATAATATAAAGACACTCCTAAAAACGAGCTCACCTTATAATTTAAGTGAAGTGTACAAGCTCTTGAATTTGGAACAGCAAGCATAGCAAATTTGATTGTATCTATAGTTCTAGTTGGTGTTTCTTTGGAGTTTTTTTAGTCTTTACTTGAGCTTTGTTTGAGTTGGTTTTGTTCTCTCATGTAGATGTGATGACGCCGACGAGCTCGAGTTCTTTGAGGAGGAAGACGCACAAGCTCTCGAGTAAGGCAAGTCATACTCTTGATCATGTTGACACCAGTACTTCAACTTATGTACTTTCTATTTCAAGTTAAGTATTGCTTGCATATTTTACTTAGTATTTCAATACCAGTTTTTAAATTCATAGTTAGACCTAACTCCTTCGTATGACCAATGTTGACATTTCAGCCGAACTTGTTGTTGCCATAGTTAAAACCTGGTTAATGCAATAGTATGACTAGAACCTTTTGAAAAAGTAATGCTTAGTCATGCTTAGACCAAAATCTTGATTTGGGAAGTTTTACTGCCAAGAGACCAATGTTTGTCTCAAATGCTTTAACCGTGATATTGGGTTGTCATGGAAAAATCTAGTATTGTTTTTCAAAGGCAAAACAAATGAAAAAAGGGTTTGGACTTGGGCGAACAGGTTGTCTGGTGGGTGCATGTTTATGCACGGACTCAACTGGGTAGGTTGAGACCCAGGGTTTTGTGGTTGTTTCCCAAGTCAGTTAAGGACTGGCCTTCGAGCGTTCTTTTGCTATGCCCCATCATGCAACCATAAGTCTTGTATGGGCAAGACCTGGCTGAATAATTTGCAATATCTCACCATGGTTGTCTCATTCGGTTGAGTGGGTGGTCCTTTATGACCTTCTTCTTTACATTCCCACTTGGCGCAAGAGAGGGCCTGAAGCTGCGGGTGGTTAGCCCAATTGGGGTGAAACCTTAGCGAGGGGGGACTGTGGTGAGAAGGAGCATTGTAAAGGCCTTGTGATAACTTTTTAGTCGCACACCTTTGGAAGTATGTGAGCGGATAGTATAAATTGGTTATCTCTTGTGGGTAAAGCTGTACACCTCTACAGAGTGTAAATCTATTCGAATAGCTGTGTCCACGATTATGGACATGCTAGCAAAGACACTCCAAGTTAGACTTTGGCTTTGTGTTTTCAAATGCCTTTGTTAACTGGTTTTGGATCTCTATCCAAGTGGGGTTTGGGCGGGGAGCCCTGGTTGTTAGCCTAGTGATAGGAGGTTATCCTTCACCCTTCTATTCTTGTTATCAATCAATCAAAATTGTGTTGGAAAATGAATTCTATTTATGATTTAGACTGCTTTAGAACTTATTACTTGTATTTGGAAGAAAACATGGCTTTATGCAAATCAACCATATAAGGTCTCCTTTGTGATATCCTTGCATGCACGAATCTGTTAATTGACGGGTGTGACTTGCGAGCACGGTTGTTGTGCTCACTCTTGCTCTGTTGCAAAAGCAGGTGAAGAGATCTATGCTGAATTGCTGATGACCAAGAGGTCCTAGACGATTAGGCTATGCCCTCCAGCCGATTGCATGTGGTGTATCGGGTGGACTTGTCATTTTGTCTCCACTGTGTAAAGTTGTTTTTGCCGCCTTGTAAGCTAATCTTGTAATCAACTCTTTTGTTGTTAATAAAGTTTGTGTTGATGTATGTTATCACTTGTGCTTACTGTGTGAGCTAGCCATTGATCCTTAGGACTAGTTCGGATCACAGGAGATTTATGGCTTTTCCAAGTCCCACGACCTCCTCGGGCTAGGTCTCCCGACCTCCCTCAGGTCAGGTTGTGGCATTTAGGGAGGTCCTGTGTCTCAAGACCTCCTCTGGTCAGGTCTCTAGACCTCTGGGTGGTCCTGCTGGACCTCCTGGGTGGTCATGGATGTCTTCTCAAGTGATCCTACTGGACCTCCTGGGAGGTCCTAGTGGACTTTTCGGGAGCTCCTAGAGGGTCTCTCGGGAGACCCCAGGTCAGCTCGCCACAGGTGGCGGTTGGGGAGGAGGTAGGGATGCCGACCGACGGAGGTGGCGCTTGGGGGCGACGAAGGCTAGGCGGGAGTTGGCGATCGGGCTGACCGGGCGCCTGCGCAAGAGGAGGAAGCCGGGTTGGGAGGAGGACGGGCCGACAGGGGGTTGGCGTGAGTGAGGAGGACGGGGGGCCGACAGTTGGCCAGGAAGAGGACGGGGGCAACGGCTGGCCAGGAGGAGGACGGAGGACGGGGGAGAACCAGCCTGGAGGAAGACGGAGGACTGGGGAGAGCCAGCCGGGAGGAGCACGGGGGAGGAGATCTGGATCGAGTAGTGGGGGGCGTGTGACGGCGTGAGGAAGAGCTGGATTGCTGGGGTTTGGAGGGAGGCTAGGGCTTCCGACGGTTGGGAAGTCAGAGGCTGGGATTAGGGTTTTAGACAGTGGGGGTGTCCTACTCCCATGGTCCCACGTGTCAGTGTAGTGTAGGTTGCGGGTAATCGGGTGGAGCTTATGTGAGGACCCCAGTTTATTTGGTTTGTAATGCTTAACCAACCACCTGGTCCTAGCATCACAAATCAAATACACTGATCCTCGAGATATGTATACTTCCCAGAAAGCAGTATACACACCCTGGTACAAAATTAGACATCAACTCCATTCCACACATAGAGTCCAAACACCACACTTCCAAACGGAAGATAAACAAATAGCAAAGATATTACAGACAATGGCCGACCGCCACAAGATACACAAATAACAAGAACGGCAATGAAGCAAAGTGCCATAAGATGGCTATAAACAAAGCCAATCAGCGTGCCTTCAACCCACAAGGCATCGGCCCGGACCGCCAAGACTAGTCGTCACCCACGGCGGCAAACGACTCACGTAGTGAGGACCACGAGGCTCACCTTCTTCCTCTGCAACAAAACATTAAGCAAAGCACACGAGTACAAAGATTGTCTTTGTACCGCAAGATCGACGTGTGAACTAGCGGACTGTTCATATGCTACATGCGGGCTTGTTTAGTGGAGGCCATATGTTTTATTTGCACAAAGCCAATTTTTGTTTGCAATAAGGTAATACGGTTTAAAGGCAAGTTTGCAATTCATTTTTAAGATTGAAATCTGATGACGGATATTAATAACAAAGCGAAAGATAAACAACCTAGAAGTGACTATCCCAATAGTCACCCCAACAATAACGAATCCCGCATTCGTACCACCCATCAAGTTTTAATTTAAATGTTGTAGTCTAGTTCTTACGGGCGTATCCGGCGTGTCCATAACCTAGGGCGAGGCTATTCGAATAGTTTTAACCTGCGGGTGTACCAATGTACCCACACTTGGACCGCCTTTAAGCCAAAACACACTTCCAAGGTATCTTGTACGGCTAAGTCCTACGAGATGTTTCCAATATTGTGTATCAACCCGAGCCGCTCGTATGGATAGAAACCCATACGCTTACATGGTAAAGCCGAAAAGACAACTACCCACTCGGGATAAAGCTTTTGGACAACTACCATGCTCCCACCTCCGTCCCTCCTGCGACCTCCTGCGACCCGAGCCAATACACGCCAAAGTACTAGGTCAAGAGAGGTCCCATATACTCTAGTGTGGTTAGCACGCAAAATGCTCGATGCGGTGGCGCAAGTAACTCGGTCCTTAAGCGACTGGGCACCTTTCGATCCACCCAATGATCACACCGTCTTACCATTGTGCCCAAGTCTAAATCATTTTTGTTTTCATTTTTAATTTTGTAATTAAACATAGCGAAATGCTAAAACATAAAGTTATAGTAAATTTTGTGTGATCAAGGTTACTGACTAAAGTCGATAACACTTGATTCTACCGATAGCTAAGCATGTCTAAGCAAGTTGACCGGATCTACTAAGTGATAAGAGATCATCCAGCGATCTCTAATCACGACAAATAACCTAGGCTCAGTAGTAGAGATCAATATTTTGCCTACAGGATATGCGACTCACGATTTAACTAATCAATTTAACACAAATTAAGCAATGCATACATACAAATTGAAACAAAATATTAATCTTTAAAATACTAGGATTAAACATGATCAAACCGCTTGCTGGCTGCTTTGTTGCTCAAGTTGTTGCGGAGGATCGTCCTCGTGGTTGCATGCAAATATCGAAGCCTAACGATCGAACAAAACAAATGAATAAGAACGAATAACAAGCAAAACTTCAAACATCAAATACAAACACCAATATATACACCAAGGCTAGACTATCACAAAGAATGACAAATAATTGCTACAGACCCATCCACTCATTTGCTAGGTTAACCACAAAATCAAACTTCTAACATGCTTTAACTTTGGACAGGCTTTGATGGTGATTGTATGCACATCTATTATTTAATCATCAAGTTAACACATCAAAATCAGCTAGCTATCTTGAAACCACTATTGTGGTGAGAGCACAAAATCTACAAGAAGCTATTGAAAGCATAACTAGCCAAGTATCCAACTAAGAAATGCTAAACAAAATCTTCTACCTAAGATAGGATGCTAAGGGCGCCGACTATTCATACCCCTAAGCATCACACCTAGATTTTGCAAGGCTAACAAGTTTCAACATTTGGCCACTACCCAAATCTTATAACACTGACAACTCAAAAATGCAGAGGCAAATAAAATGAGCGACTAACTATCCCTATGATCAAGCATGGCAATGAAGCTTAGAAACTTAAAGATACCAACTAAATGATTTCATGCTAACCACCACAACAAAAGGAGGCATCAAGACTAACAAAACCTAATAACAAGCATGATACAAATTTTGATTCATCGACAGAGATAAAAATGACAACAGAGTAAAGCTACAAGGAAACTTGCACTAATATACTTTCAAACCTCAATTACAAACTTTGATCATGCATGAGAGTGAACTAAAGAACAATCATAAGCATGATTAGCGGCTAACTAATTGATTTTGAAGGAGGGGCCCACCGCCGACGGACAGAGAGGAGCACAATCGAAAAGAACAGAGGATCTCGCGGCTCGGACTGGATTAAATCGCCGGCGGTGGCGCGGCGAGGTGAAACCAAGGCCAAAATGGGTCGCCGGAGGGTCATCAAACGTAGGTGGTCTCGAGGCGCCGGAGATGCATGCATGCGTGGCGCGCGACGAGCTTGGCGGCGGCGGTGGGGTGACAAGGTGCGGCGCACTAGAGAGGAAGACAATGAAATTTAGCGTGCGCATGGGCATCGATGAGTTACGAGAACTCACCGGTGTGCTGGCGGCGGCAGAGGCACCGGAGTGACCGGCGAGCCCACGGCGCAAAGGCGATTAACGGCGGCAGAGCCTGGGTGAGCGAGAGACACGAGTGAGTGGAGAAGAAAGGTGGAGTCGGTGGTGCTCACCGGCGAAGAATTGGTGGAGCTCACGGAGAAGATGCGGCGATGGAAAAGGCGGTTTCGGCGGACTTGGAGAAGAAAGTCCACGCAGCTCCACGGGCGATGAATCCTGAAATTCCTTGAGGTTTACTTCCACGGGATGCTAGGCACACCGTGGCGCTTCTCGGCGATGGCCGGAGCTCACCGGAGTGGCTGAAATGCTCGAGCGCGCGGCGGCGCTACGGCTCTCTGGAGCTCGATGGAGAAGAAAGGCAATGAGACAGCAGTGGGAAAACCCTCGATGGCTTTTGTAGGAGCGGCGGAGGCGAGAGTGAGGCGGTGGGCGGTGAAAAGACCGGTGAAGCTAGGTGGCGGCGTGCATGCGGCGGGCGGGCGAGAGCCTGCGGCGGCGGTGCGCTGGAGCGGCGAGGCGACGTGGCGGATGACTGCGAGTGGGTCCGCCTTGTCGGCGACAGCAGCAAAGCGCGCGAGCCCGAGTTAGACTCGATCAATATCGCGCCGACCGTTGGATCTAAAGCGGACGGTGAGATTAGTGTATGCATTGGACGGTCGGTTGCATGCGCGCCGTGGATTGTTCGATCTTCATCGGACGATTACGATCGATTGGACTGCGCGCAGTGCAGCTAGTTGACGCGACCAGACCAAATGTGCGAGTCGGACTCGAGCACGAGTTGGGTTGGGCAGAAACGATTTTTAGAATTTGATTTAAAAGACAGAGAAGGTTTTGGGAATTTTAGAGGTAGCTCCTAAGCTCCAAAAATTTCAGAAATTTTTATGATAGCTACTAGAGACAGAGAACAACATTGCATAAATTTTCCAGAACTTTCTATGCACTGAAAAGTTCTGCAGAAAATTCACAAGCATGCTGACCTAGGGTTTGACCAGGTTTTCAACTAGTTTGACTTGGTCATTTGAAATAGCAAACAAAATCTAAAATTGTGAAATAATTCAGAGAGGTAGCTAGGATGATCAAGATGCTAGGAAAAATATTTGCAGAGGATGATCACAAGTTTGAAAGCCAAGAATTTGCTGACAACAATTTCCATTCACAAGAATTTAATTCTAGAAAATGGAAATTGCTAGGGAAAATTTGGAAAACTTCCAAATGATTTGAAGAGACAACAAAAGTTTTTATTCCTCCTCAAAATTTTACATTTGAAATACAAACCCTAAGTTAGGGCTGTTACAGCTTACCCATGCCCACACCCGTTTACCCGATGGGCAAAGAATTATGTCTGTTTCTATGCCCGTGGGCAAAGAAAGACTCTCATACCCGCCTCCATTAGGGTATTCGCCCGCGGGTACATGGGTAATTAAGCACAATTGAAATCATACTCCCAGCTCACATTTGGTTGTAGAAAGGAAAGAAATTGTGCCATGTTATACTACACCTACTTACAGCTGTCGACCCTCCCAACTCACACTCAGCTGTAAAAAAGAAAGATATTGTGCCACATTATTTATGTCTTGCTTATAGCTGCTGACCCTCACAGCTCACACCCGGCTGTAAAAAAGGAAACACGTTGTGCCACGTTATTCTGCACCTGCTTATAGCTGTCAACCCTCCCAGCTCACACTCGGTTGTAAAAGGAAGGTATTGTGCCACACTATTTACAACATGCTTGATGCCACCGACCTTCTCAGCTCACACCTAGTTGTAAGAAGGAAAGAGGTCATGCCACATTGTTTACATAGCTTACAGCCGTCGACCCTCCTTGCTCATACCTTGCCATAAAATGAAAAGAGGTTGTGGCAAGCTATTTTACAACCTTCTTACAATTATTGACCCTCTGTCGAACCCGAGAGCGAAGGATCCGAATTCCCTGTGATTCATACACTAGTCCAGGAACAACTAGTGTACACAGTCAAGCAAAAGTGGATAGCATAACCATAACACGTCATACATTCAACATAAGTTAAGTTCGTTACAAAAGGGGCATAAAGCCAACAAGAAAATACAGTGGAAGCAAAAGCGGTAAGGTAGGCCAGACGATTTGCCACAGGCAATCATTTGGGGGCGTAGCCTAGTCGTCCAACTTCTCATTCTCCTCACATTATTCCTCTCTTGCTCAATAATTGAATTAAGCAAGAGTGAGCATAAATAACCGTGCTCGCAAGTTACACCCAGTTAACAGAATTATAATGCATGCAGGGATTTAACAAGGAAGGCTTATAGGGCTCAATTTGCATGAAACGATATTTTCCATCAAATATTCATACTAAGTTTTAAAGTAGTTTATTCTATAGCTAAAATTCTTTTTCTAAAATTCAAGTTTTATAGTCAGATAACATTCACTCAAGAGTGGTGAAGGATACCCTCCTATCACATGGCTACCCGCCCAATTCCCATTTGGATAGAAATCCAAAACAATTGATAAAGTATTTTGAAATCAAAATCAAAATCTAACTTTGAGTGGATTTTCTAGCATGTCCATGACCGTGGACATGGCTATTCGAATAGTTTTACACTCTGTGAAGGTTATACAACTTTATCCACAAGAGATAATTTGACTTATAATGTCCGTCTGATACACTACCGAAGGTGTGCGACCAAGTCATTATCATAAAACCTTTACAACGCATCATCCCACCGTAGTCCCACCTCGCTAAGGTTTCGTCCCTTTGGATAGAAACCCGCCGGGTTCAGGCCCTCTCTTGCGCCAGGTGGGAATACATAAAAGTAGATCATAAAAGACACCCATGCAACCGAATGACACAACCACGGTGAAATGATACAAATTGTTGGATCGGAAAGGCGACTAGAGGGGGGTGAATAGGAGCACGCTCAACTTTTTCACAAACGATCGGATTCAACACGATGTTTACTCCAATAGCTATGAAAGCTATGAAGATCAATCAACAAGCACAGTGGAAGACTTGTATTGAATCCAATCAAAACCCCGAAGCAAAATCAACAAAAACTCAAATCACAAAGTCTCGGGCGGTCTAACCTCTCAGAAATCGGGTCGACTTTTTTGCCTAGCGGTCAGACCTCTCACACGGGCGGTCTGACCGATTTGCCTAGCGGTCTGACCTCTTAGATGGGTGGTCTGACCTCTAGCACGATGAACAGGAAAATCAGCCCGAAAACCGAAACTAAAATCGGTCTAACTTTTGATCTACTCGGCCAAACTTGACCAAATTTAGAACACACCTTCCTAAGGATATCACGAACCTATTCCAAGCAACGATTAAGTAGATCTACATCAAAGTTTTGACCTTTTTCCATTTTACCGAAGGATGGTTCAAAACCGAGCAAAAACGAAAACTTGATCTAGAGACTTGCTCGTGGGTGATTGATGATCAAGATGATCCTAGATGTGTTCCCACATGTCATAGCAAGCTAGATCAAGAGAAGAAACCAAGCAAAAACTCACGGATCAAAGAAACCCCCAAAATCTCAAATAGAGAGGATGAACACAAAAACGAAATAGAGATTCATCTAGTGAAATCTTTCCTTGGATTGATTGGATAGATGATAGATTGTTGTTCTGACCACTCCAATCTAGGAGGACAAAGCTCACCACATGAGCACTCAAATCAATCCATCTCTAGAACCCTAACCTCCCACTAATCTCTCCAAGCCCTAACAACCAAAGCTAGGGTTTCCAATTGAAGGGTTAATGAGGTGCTGGCCAGCACCCTCCTCTATTTATAGTGGAGGCTAGATTCTAGGGAATATTCCATTAGGGCACCCATTAAACCCTAACACACAATGAGTTAACACACGCACGCATTTTAAAGCACCGTCTTCATCATCGATTGACCTAAACCGCTTCACCATGCACCGACCCGCGCCGCGGTTTAGCCAAAAGTCATCAAGGCGGTATTTGGTGAAATTACCAAAATACCCCTATCTCGATCTTTCTCCAAAAGACCAAGTCCAATCTGGTGAAGCAATCGCCGCCGCCGCGTGTGGGTTGATCAACGGCTCCATGTCGTCAAGTCTCTCCCGTCCGGATCCCACCGGCACCGAGCACTTGCAACGACTCCGCGCCGCTTGATCAACGATCGCCGGCGCCTGTTCGGTCACCCATGTCCATCCTGCGCCCCGCTTGAGTCTTGACCTCACGGCATCCACGATCGCTCTGGACCTCGGCTCTCCAAGCTTAGTCCGATCCTCCTCGCCGTTGACCGTCATAGACACGCAAGCCACCGCGACAATAGACAAGCAAACACGAATCCGGAACAAGTTCTTCACAACTTGACCCACATTAGCCAAAACATGCATCATGCAACACATATGCACTGATAAACATGAACTTGACCTAACAAGCAAACATCGCCGCCACACGGGCCGGCGAACAAGTCAAAACCGGTCAGACCACCACCCTTGGCAGTCGGACCGCCCACTGGCCGGTCTGACCGCCAACCAAAGGCCGGTCTGACCGCCCCCCTAGGGACTTAGCCAAATTCCAGCTCGGTAATCCGCAACCTCTATGGAAATTTCAAATGAATAGAACTTTTGCCTGGAGGCTCCAAAAATTATGGGACCAAAAGCAGTAGAACCTCCTCTCTTGCCTACACCCTCTATTTTTGGCCCAGCTCAAAAATCCAAAGCCACTTTCATGGCGATCGACGCTCGTGATGGCGGTCGAACCGCCACACCGCCGGTCGGACGCCGCCTGGCGGTCGAACCGCCAGCCTCTCACAAGCAAAACAACCCGACAAGACCGGTCTAACCGCCACCATGGCCGGTCAGACCGCCTCAGACCTGACAGCACAGGAACTTCACCGAAAACGAGGGTTTCTCCCAACACCTCGACGCTATTGCCAATTGTTCAACACACTACGATTAGGATCATATCCACATGATCTCCACAATCTCCCCATTGATGAACACATTGGCAATCTTCTCAAAAATGCAAATTGGAGGTTTGAAAATGAAAATACCCGACGTTTTCGCGCAAATGCACAACTTGGTCCAAATACAAGAGAAAGCAATGGAAATGACCAAGCTGGCTTCAAAATAGCATAGACAAGTGAGATAAGGCAAAAGAAAGCATGAAAGCTTCAAATTCCAAAGAATCGACAAAAATCTCACTTAAGGTCCATATAAAAGAACAATTGTTCTATTTGACCTTTGATCGTTGTGAGTCTTCAAGAATTGCAATTCAAGTTCAGAAAAGACAAGAAGATCAAAATAATGCAATTTAAATACTCCCCCTCACTATGATCACCAATTTACAAGAGAAATTTTCAATTGACCCAATTTCTCCAAAAAGCTAAAGCTCCCCCTTTGACAATGAGAAGTCATTTCTTCTCTCCTTTACAAGACTTCTCCCCCATAACATCCTGAACTTCTCCCCTTAACCTGAAATCTCTTTTTCACATTTTTGCCAAAACTTCTCCCCCTTTGACAATGGATTCATCAAGGAATCATACCTTCCTCTCATCCAGAGATAACAAGTGCAACAATACAGAAGAAGCAAAAGAAAGAGCATGCATCAAGTGCAATGGGGTGGCTTCATTTTTGTTTTGATTTTTTTAATTTTTAGTAAAAGAAGCTTTGGGGATTACTTAGTTGAACAGGCTAGCATTTCTACCATTACTCAAGATACAAGAAGCCTAACAAAGCTAGCAAGATCATATTAAGACATGTATAGCAAAGCTAAGCTAGTGAGCTCAAAATACCACATGTTGTTGGATTAAGTTAAGCAATGCTTCAAAATTAGCAAGTTCAACAACAAGTATCCTAAAGTGATAATGGTCATGTCAGAATATCATTGTGAGATCCAGAAGCTAGCAAAGACCATCTTAGAGACAAAAAGTCCTGAATTGAATCATTTTGCTCAAATTGTCTCAAAAGCTCAAATTTCTCAACAGATTTCATTTTCAATAAATATTGAAGTTGAGTAAAGGTCTATCTTGGTGAAGAAGATCCTGGACTAGGAGCCATCCACAAACTCTTCCCAAGCTTCAACCAATTTTCACAATTTGTTTTCTTAGTCATGTGCTAGATCTCAAGCCTTGCCGCGACCATCCCAAGCAACAAAAGCTTAAAAGAGTGGTCTAGGTCATCCAAAACTCCCCCTGAGTTCATGCCTAGTACAATGGCAAGCAGTCTCATGAGAAAGAATTGGTGAGATCAGTTCTTTCGCACAAAAGAGATCATTTTTCATTGATTCATAGAGCAATTATAGATTCTTAAAAGAACAAGAAGCTCCATAAATGTTCAATTCTAGATCCAAGAGCTAACAAAGCAATTTTGACAGGGCCAAAGTCACAAAAGGATCACTAGTTGAGCAACTAGCTAAAAGATCCACAAATTACAATTTTTAGTTCAAGTTGTTTAATAGTTCTAGCTCAGTTAGCAAAGACATTGTTGCACATGTGAAAGCATGATAATTCTAGCAAGTCAAAGAACTAGACACGATCTTTGAGCAGGAATTGAAATACTAAAGCTCAAGAGGGTAATAAGCAAAGCTTCATCAAATTAGAAGACAGAAGCAGTAAATCTTATATTACAATGCATCTTTTTGGATTTTTCATTTGTATGCAATATGATACAATGAGATGCACAAAAAACTTAAAAGCCTAAAAAGACCGAAAAGGATCCGAAGAAAATACCACTTGAAGAAGGTATCAGAAAAGATCCACAAAACGTTCACATGAACAAGGAAAGTTTAGATGAACAAGGAAAGCTCAAATGAACAAAGAAAGTTCAGATGAACAAAGAAGGTTCAGAAAAGAACCAACTCCCCCTCAAACCAACCCATAGGGATAAATTATCCCTAACTTGCTTCTCAAGGTGGCAAACCTTGTTTGATAAAAAGCTTTGAGGGGAGATCTGCCAACAGAGCATTAGGCTCCACAAAAACTAGCACAAAAGACTTCAAACTCCACAAGATCTCTAGGGAAAGCAACTCAAAAAGCTAGGGAGCGAAACACCAACACTAAACAGACCTACAGGCAACTCAAAAACCTGCTAAGGACTAGTGATTGGGAAACAAGCTCAACCTAGGCTGTGAGAAGAGTGCATCCTAGCAAACCATGGGATAAGAAGAGTGCCTAGAAAAGACACGTGCTAGAACAGAGCCTCCTATCTACCGTGAACTCAACAAGCCCAAATGTTATGCAAGGTAGACTAGGGATACCATACATAAAGGTAAGGTATAGAAGCTCGAACCTGAGTCACACTGCTTGGCAGTGAGATGCAATCATGATGGATGAAGATCTATTCCTTGAAGCTGAAAAAAGTAGTTGCGCTCACCCATCATCCTCATCTCAAAATTCCTTCGTCTCCTAGAAGTGATAGCCAACATTGAATGCACAAATGAAGAAGAACCAACAGCTGGAGTCTTTGACCACTTGTTGGACCACATGTTCTTCTTCTCAACTGAAAAGGCTACACCAAAGAGACAGAAAAAGTCTATGCCTTGGTACTGGGTTAGTGAAACATTATCTAGGAAAAACAGTACCAAGACACACGACTAACAAGGATAGCAGCAATTGATCCAAAGCTCATAAAAGCATATAATCAATAATTCAAAACATGAGCATGAAGATAAACAAATCAATTGCAACACATGCTATCCAAAATATGACAAAGCTCAAACTATCCTTAATCCACAATAAGGCATAGGAGCAAGCAAACAAGCACATAGCATATCACACACCACATATACAATCAAAGATAAAGCATGCTGGTGAAAGCTATGGCAAGACTCATGCATCCACAATTAACAGTATGACACAAAAACCATGTAAGCATAAAGCATGTTAGAGAACAAATCATGATCAAGGTATGCTAACATGGAATCAAGTAAGAATGTGGATACATATAGCAAAAATCAACATAAGCAAGATAGTAAGAGTACAAGACAACACAAGCTCATGATGACAAAATCAAGCTCATACACCCATGGTCATAATGAATAACAATCTAGCCCATGGATACATAAGCAAGGTAAAGGCATGATAAATGATATCAAAGAAGTGACACATGCCAATATGGTACAAGTGAGCACAAAACAAGCACAACATGCCAAGATTGAATAATCATGAAAGTAAATGCATGAAGGTATAAGATTGCTCACAAAACATGTGAAGACACCGATCATGAAAGCACATGCCTCTTGGAGGCCATTATTGAGGTGGAGAACCATCAAGAGTCCCAATCAAGTAATGAAGCAGAAGATCATAATCTTTTAAGTCCATGTTCTCCAACTCGCATTCTCGGTACCTACACATGAGAAAGGTAAGGTGTCCAAACCTTGGATCCCGCAGGGTTAGAGAGCAAATGCTTGGGAACCCAAACCTTGGACACACCACCACTAGAGGCAGTGGAACCATTATGTGAGTTAGCATGATGCAAATGATAGTCCATGCAAGAAGATCCAACATCATCCTTGGAGGCACGCCGCGAGTGGATAACTCGAAGAGGAAAACGAGGTCCATCTCTAGAAAAGCGACGATGACCTTGCTTGAAAGCACCATGATGTGAACCAACAAAGACATCAAAAGAACTCACACATCCTCACCGTGGGTGTGTACCTCGATGAACAAAACGAGGTCTACCTCTTGGAAAACGGCGAAAATCCTGCCTCGTGGCAGCTCGTGGGACAAAATCATAACCATGAAAACCAAGTCTACGATGCTGTCCAACACCACTAGAAAAGGTGTCAAAGAAGCCATCAACAAATCGAGTCTTCGTGCTAGGCTCTTTAGTGTGCATGTCATGAGAAAGACTATGCCCACTAGGAGACTTAGAAGCATGAGCTCGACGCAAATGTTTTGCACGCTGAAAACAAAAATCCACATGATGTCCATTCTTCCCACAAAATGAGCAATGGGGTAAAGGTCTACTAGGAGATACAGTCCGAGAGGACGAAGCACCATTATCGCTCAAAGAAGTCCTGGAAGAACTAGCATCATGACTAGTCCTCGTATCGACACTAGACTCACACATGCCATGAGAAAGGCTATGTGTGTTCCTAGAGGTACGACGACGCACTCGACGCTCATATTTCAAACGGCGAAAGCAAAACTCGAAAGTGTGTCCATCTTTCTTACAAAATGTGCAATGATACTTCTCTTTTGAAGATGTAGTATCATTTGAAGAAGAAACACCTTTGTCCTTTGAAAAATGTTGGACAACACAAGAAGGGTTCGAAAGAGTCGGATCTCCTAAAGAAGAGCTATTCAAAAAGATGGAACAAGAACCAACATCAAGTGACTCACTTTTAGCACAAAAAGACTTCGACTCCGAATGCAAAGATTCAAGAGAAATCTTAAAAACATCAATTTCGGAGTGAAGACAAATACAAGAGTCACAAGACTTGGCGTTCATATCATCGCGCAAAGAATCAATCTCACTCTTCAAAGAAATGCAAGATGTGCAAGAAATTAATGATGCTTTTGAATTAAACAAGCAATTTAAAGCATCAATTTCATTTTCTAAACAAACACAATTCTTGCAAGATACTAAACCATCCTTAAGCGATTTTTCATAATCAAAGCACATGCTACAAGGCCTAGCTTTAATATCAATAATTTCAGCTCTAGCATTCTCTAATAGCTCAAGGTGAATGGAATTAGTCAATTTTAACTTGTCAAATTCAACAAGCATGCCTACATGAGAATCACAATTATTTCTAGCCATAGAAGTAAGATTGCCTATTTCTAACTTAGCATTGTCAAGTTCATGATGTAAGGCAACACAAGAATTACATGGCATAGAAGCATTTGATTTCAAAATTTCATTTTCAGCTTTTAGGCATGCAAGAGAATTATTCAAGTTATCCATGTCTATAAGTAATGAATCATAAACACACATGGATGTTTTCAATTCGGAGAGCTCATTAGATAAATCACCATTCTCTCTTTCTAATAATTTCATTTTAATCCTTAGAGCTAGCAATTTAGAATCATATGAATATAAGACATTTACAAGTTTTTCTTTGCTTACCTTGCTTAGCTCGAGTAGGGGATCATCCTCGGAAGAGGCATTGTGATCATCCTCGAAAAGCTCTCCATTATGTTCATCCTCAAATGCCGCTGCACACATACCAATGGGCTCTTTCTCCTTAGGCTCCATGCGTATCTCATCTATGAAACTAGGATAATCAAAACTAAAGAGACCGCCACAAATATCGCAGGAGAATCCCTCCTGAACCGACAACACCATTATTGCATCTTCAAACGTCTTGTCATGACTCACATCAACGATAAAAGAATCATGCCGAGATGTAACATCCCAAATTCTGTACTTGTGTTTCAAATGTAAGAAAATGAGTAGAAATTAAAACTTTTCTTACGTCATGTATTTCTGTGTGTACTAAACAATTATTGCACCAGTATGGAAATACAAAGTCACAAGTCTGTTGATCATCTCTGAAATATTTTTTTCCTAAGTTCTTGGGTTGATATGTGACCCCTCTAAAAAATTTCACAATTTTGAAATTGTTTGAATAGTTTTATGGGCAGTCAAACTTGCTTGGCTTGTAGTCAAACCCTAAGCCACAGTCAAGTCGGACTTGGACTCGAGACCTCCGTCTTGGTCACACCGAGCCGCTTAGCCGTGTCGGGCTCGGTCGGGTTAGGCGCGGTGGTGCAGGTTGTTGGATTTTAAATCCGGCGCTCAAAGACCTCCTCGGGCCTTTGTAAAGGACCTCCCACCCCACGACCTCCTCCTGTTCTTTTACGAAGACAACCCTCGAGGACCTCCCGGGACCTCCTTTGCACCTTTGCAAAGACCACCTGGCGACCTCCTCGGACCTCCACGACCACCTCTAGCACTTGGGTGATCATGAGCGCCCATCTTGGATCGTGGCTCGGACCTCCCCAGTGTTGGGACCTCTAATACTTAGCCCAAAATCGAGGCCCTTGGATTTCAATCCAACGACTCACGACCTCCCTAGTGGAGCTCGGTGCGGATTTTAGCCGTTGAGCTCTTTGACCTGGTCCTCTCAGCATCGGGTGGGCACAGGCATTATCAATTTTGTGCATGGCGAGAGAGCGGTGCCTTGTCAACTCTAGGGTGACAAGCGGCTATGTGCTACCAACATTAAATGTCCGCGGCCCTTTTGCTCAAAAGTCTCACGACAACCTACTCCCATCACTTCATGTGTACTATAGCTCCGTGCACCCATAAGCTTGCCTGGTTCATTTTGGCGCTCGGCTATATATGGATTAGGGCTTCTCCTTAAGCTTCTTTGGATCCATTCTTGCACCCCTAGTTCTTTCTTTGCTCTTGTGCTCAAGTCTCAGCCTCTGCCACCATTGCTAGACCTTGGAGCTCTCCGTGACCCTTGAGCTCAGTGGTTCAATATTGCAATTTTGGCTATCCTTTTGTTCTTTTGGTCACCTCAAGCCTCCTAACTTGTTTTTGTTTAAACCTTCACGAGGTTGACAAAGTGGGAGCGTCTTTGTTCGTGGCGGGGCGTCGTCTTCTTCACCTCCAGCGACCTCCACGTCACGAGCTACGCGACCACTCCCGATTCTCCTTCAATCCGGGTGAGTACTTGGTTCCAAAACCCGATCCCATTAGACCTCTTCGGTTTCGTTTTGGCGCATTGGGTCTCGGCGGTTATCTCCGACTAGCCGCCGGTAGGGTGCGCTTTAGCCTAGCTGTTGGCACCTTTAGGTTCTCCTCCCTATTTGGGACTCATCAGGTGCCTTTGGTTTCCGCCGATGAGATCCACGTCGCGGCGGCAAGCGGCCATGAGCACGCCTTCGGGTTTGCGATTCAAAACCTTCCGTTTCCATCATCTTTTAGGACCACTTTAATGCTCAAATCATTGCTTATCATTGGTGCATTAATTGTGTCCTAATTTGTGCCGATGGAGTCACTAACGGTGGGCGGGGCCTTAGTATTAAAGTCCGAGAAGTCATTAAGTGTTCTGTTAGATTCATTTATTGTCAATCATTAGATGCATTAAATTGTCTTAGCCATCATTGCAGGAGGTCTGCGCCATTAAAACCACCCGGGACCTCCTCGGGCTAATCTTAGCCGTCCCGAGCCTCTCCAAGTTTAGATGCGGGCCTTAGGATCTTTTCCGCAAAATCCTAAGTCTCTGGACCTCCCCTTGGTGGTGATCCTAGCCGTCCAGGACCACCCCTGTTAAATCTTAGCCGTATAAGACCACCTTGTGTTTCCTCAAAAGACCTTCCCCGAGGTCCTCTTTGCAAAACACCTCCACAATGGTCTTTTGTGCCGCCCTAAAGACCTCCTTGAGGTCCTCTTTGCAAAAGACCACCTCTGGTCCTTTGTGAAGAAGACATAAGACCTCCCCGCCTAAATCTGGGCCGTTCAGGACCTCCCCACGGAAGATCTGAACCGTCCAGACCTCTCTCTATTAAACACCTGTCTCATAGGACCTCCCTCGTTTTCATCTTAGCCGTTCACGACCTCCTCCTGGAGATCTTGACCGTATAGGACCTCCCTGCCAGCTCTGGACCGTTAGATTTAGATCTAACGGGCTAGACCTCTTCAGTCTATTTGCAACTCTACCGTTTTGATTCTCTCTTTATCGTTCGTCTTTAGATCTACGGCTCGGATCTGGAGAACATTCGGACCTCGGATGCAATCTTGATCTAGGCCGTCCATCTCAAGATCCAAGGCCCAGATTCGTTGAGGCGCTCGGATGGACCGAACATCCCATCTCACGTGGGCCATTGGATCTAAATCCATCGGTGGAGTCATTGGCAGTTAAGACCTCCTCAGGAGATCTTAGCCGTCAAAGACCTCCCTCCTTCCGATCTCGCCGCCCGACACCTTTTCCGTAGATTTAACCTAGGACCTCCTAAGGAGTCGGGACCGTCGAATCTTGATCTAACGATCCGACCACCTTTAAGCGCGAGGACCTCCTCAGTGTCTTGCTTGTGCGTGCACTAGTCGTAGCCGTTGGATTCAATATCAGTGGCTAAGACCTCCCCTAGGCGCGATGAGGTCTTTGCGCCCAGGAGCTCGTGCGGGTTTTAGAATCTGAGATCGTGAGCCGTGCGATCCTTGATCAACGGCCCACGACCTCCCCAGTTTTTATTGGTTTTCCAGATTTAGTTCCAAGGGCTTTTATTTGCACATATTAATTGTTTTAAACTTCAAAATTGCATATCTTTTTCTCTGTAGCTCCAAATTTAACAAACTAAAGTCCTATAAATGCATCTGTTAAAGTACTTTAGCTTAGTATAGGTTTTGCAGTAGTCTTTAATACTGAGATTAATCATGTCTTAGATTTATAACTTAGAAAAATCATAACTAAATCATTTTAACTCCAAATGACCTGAAATTTTATATGAGTTACCACTATACCAGTAGGTAGCTACCATAAAAATTTCAGCTTCAAATCTTTCTAGAAAATGTTTTGCTACATTGCTAATTATGGTAGAAAATAGGTTTTAGAGAATATCTTTTGCACCACAAATCCAAATTAGGTTTTCTAGTTTCTATGTCTAGGTATATTCGTATTTTACCTTGTGTATAAATTTAGTCGCATTTGGATAATTTTGGCTTGCTCTTTTGTTTAAGTGTTGCTCGTCTTATTGGTTGTTTTCGCTCTTTAGCTTAGGCTTGACATTTGCGGTAACCAGAAAACGACCCTCGCAACAAATTGAGCAACGACAAGCGAGCAAGCGGTTTGATCATTTCCATTGATCCCATTACTTTTAAAGTCTAATATTTTGTTTAACTTCTATGTATGCATTGCTATTTTGTTGTTAAATTGATTAGTTAGACCTCTAGTTGCATAATCTGTAGGTAAATGGTTATCCTCTACTACGAGCCTAGGTTATTTCTTTGTGGTTAGAGTTCGATGGATGAACTCTTATCATTTAGTAGATTACGAATGAATATTGCTTAGCCATGCCTAGATATCGGTAGTATTGGCGATCATCGACTTAGTCGATGATCTTGATCACACAATACTTATACTACTCCATTATGTCCAACCCTTGTGTTTTATTGATTTACAAATCAAAAGCGAAAACAAAACTATATCTTGACTTGGGCACAATGGTATGTTGATGTGATCTGTTGGGTGTGTTGGAATGGTGCCTAAGTCCCCAGGGACCAGAGTTACTTGTGTCACTAAGCCAGCGCTTGTGCGTGCTAACCACACGAGGGGATATGGAACCTCTCTTGACTAAGTACTTTGGGAGGTGTTAATTATGAAATTTGGTTGGTGGGTGTGTTCTTGTGTGTGTGTGTTTGTGGTGTTGGAGGAGCATTAGCGGGCCAGGTTAGGAACATCTAATGTGTCTTTCTCCGTGGGTTGCGGCTCTTAATTAGCATCGTCCATTGGAAAGCGTCTTGTTAGACTTAGCCATGCACGCATACCAAAGGAAGTGTGCTAACCGTGGTGGTGGAAAGGCGGTCTATCGTGTGGGTACATTGGTACACCTGCGGGTTAAAACTATTCGAATAGCCTCGTCCTAGGTTATGGACATGCTTGGTAGATCGTGCAAGAACTAGACTACAACCTTTTAAAAACTTAAACTTGACATGGGTGGTATGAAGGGGTACTTCATGCTATTGTTGTGGTGACTATGGGTTAGTCACTTCTAGGTTAGTGTTGCCATCTATCTATTGTTATAATTGTCTCTCTTTTATTTGAACAATAAAAGTTATTTGCAAACTTGCTTTGAATCTATTACCTTATTGCAAATGAAAACTTGCTTTATCTTGAAAATAAGTCGAGCCTCATCCACTTAAATAAAGCTTGCATGTAGTTAATTATAGTTACTGTTATCTCACACGTCGGTCTTGCGAGTACAAAAACAAGTTTTGTACTCATCCGCTTTGCTTAATATTAATTGTTGCGGAGGAAGAAGGTGAGCCCAAAGGGCCTCACTTTGTGAGTTGTGTTCTTGTTTGTTTGGGACGATTAGCTTGGCGGTCGGTTGGTTGCCTTGTGGGTAAAGGCACACCGATTGGCTTTGTTTATTGCCATCCTATGGCCCTTTTGCTTCCATTTGTTTAAGTTAGTAGCTTATGTGTTATTTGGCGGTCGGCCTCTCTTTTGTAATAACTCTCTTTATATCATCTATGTCTCTCGATTGTGCTTTTGCTTGGCTCTATGTGTATGAATGGAATTGATGCATGATTTTGTAGCAGGGTGTGTATCTTGCATTTAAGGAAGTATACATATCTCGAGGCTTAGTTTATTTGATTTGTCTTTATTAGGACCAAGTGGATGGTTAAGCAGTACAAGCCGAATAAACCGGGTCCTCACAAAGTTGGTATCGAGCCATTCGACCGTAATAACCCAAGCTTGAATCGTCTTTAGGATATTTTGGAAAACTTAATTTCAAAATATCAAGTGATTTATGAAAGCTTAAGTAAGTTCTCGATTTTACTCCTTACCTATCTTAGGTTTCTATCTCATCTTGCTCTAATTTGAGTTTTAAAGTTGTCCTCCTTTCCTTCTCTCAAAAGATAGTCATTATCGTTTAAATGGGGTTTGGGAACCAATGAGTTTGGCAAATTGAAGTGTTAGCCGCCCTCTACAAGATTTTGAAGCTTCGAGTTGAAGATTTGGCTAGGAGGCTTGGATGCGAAATCTGGACAGCGAGCATTCAATTTCGGACAGCAGGCTCAAAGGTTCTAAATAGGGTAGAAAATGAGAGGTTAATCAATTAAAACTTGTGGGAACAAAAGGGTAAGATGTGATACTAGTTAGCTAAGTATCTAACACCTATTTCGTTGATTTAACCTTGCTCTCTAGTAGTGTTAGACTTGTTGTAGTGTGCTGAAATTTTTATCTTCTCAAACCATTGCTCGTTCTTTCAATACGGGTTAATGGCATTGAGAAGTTGAGCTTAGTTTGGAGTTTCTTTGCTGTTTTGGAGCTTCTTTGGAAACATTTAAAGTTTGTTTACTTGCTGTTTTGGCTTTCGGTTAGGGTGGTATCTCATTCCCTAATCGTTAGCTTTTAACTTTCATCAACTTCTAGTATTAGTGCTTTGGTTGCTAACCTAAATTTCTTGAACCGGGATGGTGGAGGTACTCGTAGCGGTCGTGGTCGGCGACTGGTTTGGATGAGGAGCTTAGCCTCCTCGACCATGGTGAGGTCCTTCTGCGATCAGCGCAACGTTCGGAGGGCGGGAGGTCTGCTGGATGTTGTGCGCGCAACACCTCCGCCAGCCAGGTGCCTCGGGATCCGGCGAGGAAGCGGTGCTCGATCTCGTGGGGTTTGGCGGGTTTCTTCGCACTCGGCCCCACGTTCTCGGATCTAAGGACCCATTGGATGCGGATGGTGGTTGCGTCGGGTTGGCGTAAGCTTCGACATTGCTCGATGCTGGACCGAGGATAGGGCACTCTTTGCCTCCCATCGGCTTGAGGGCACACTCTCTGGTGGGAGAACTTCTTGGCCATGCAGCCCGCCCGACCACTGCTTCTCTTGGGATGAGTTCGGACGTCGTTTAGTCGAGCTCACATCCTGCCGGCTTGATGAAGGTGAAGAAGAAGGAGTTTCGCGCTCAAGCAAGGCGTAAGTCGGTGATGGAGTACATGCGAGTTCAACCACTTGGCTCGTTATGCTCCATCCGAGGTGGCCAGATGAGGCCAGCGGGAGAAGTTCATGGAGGTTTGTGCGAGGAGGCGCAAGGCAGGCTCTCCATTGTGGACTTTGCGACTTTGAGGCTTTGGTGGACAAGACCATTGTTCTTGAGCACAAAGCGAAGCGGCTGGCGAAGTCATAGCGCAAGTGGGAGGCCCGTGATGCCGCAGGCGGCCTCTCCGTCCTCATGTCGGGCCTACCCGAGGGCCGTTACGTGGCTTCGCTACCACCGAGGCCGCCGCGGCACGACCCTCGCCCTCGCGGGCGTGCCCGATCACGTGCGCTGCGAACCAGCCAGTGGCCCCGCAATCCATTGCGGGGTCACTTGCTTTTCGTGCAACGAAGGGGCATTATGCCAATAGTTGCCCTAACGGGGTGGGCGGCCTCGTCCTAATGGAGGGCGCGCGGGAGGTGGTCCTCCCGAGATCGAGAAGGTTGTCCCATTGCCCAAGGCGTGGGTAGTGGCGCGTCAACCTTATCTCCGCGGAGGAGGCACGGGAGGCACCGGCGTCGTGTTGGGTACCCTTTCGGTTAACTCTTTCCACTTTCTGATTTTGTTTGATTGAGCGCATCTCATTCGTTTGTTTACGAGTCTTTTCTTTGCTGTAGGAGGTCTTCTTTTACTCCATTGTTGGTCCAGCTGCTCATTCGCTCTCCGGTTCGGAGTTGAGAGTGAGTGCGAGTGTAGGGATGTCCTGTTGAGATAGAAGGAGTAGGATTCTTGGCAAACCTTATCCTCCTTCGATCGGCGAGCTTAGATGTAATCCTAGGCATGGATTGGTTGTCTCAGCACATGGGACAAATTGATTGCGCTAGGAGGCTCGTCTACCTCACCAGTCCTTCTGGCGAGCAGGTTCGCTTCTCACCGAAGCTGCAGGATCTGCATCTCTTCGCGCTTGAAGCGAAGCCAGCTCTAGATATTAGTGAAGTCCCAGTGGTATGTGACTTTGTTGATGTCTTCCCCGACGACCTTCGGGGATGCCACGGTTCGAGACCTCGAGTTTGTCATTGAGTTGGTTCGGTACGCCCCAATTTGAAGAGGCCTTAGGATGGATCCAATTGAGTTGGTGGAGTTGAAGAAGCGGTGGGTGAGCTTCAAGAGAAGGGTTTCATCCGCCTAGCTCATCTCCTTGGGGATGCTCGGCAATCTTTGTCGAAAAGGACAAGGCGCTGCGCATGTCGTTGATTACCGTCCACTTAATGAAGTAGCGGTAAGAACAAGTACCCTTTGCCCGTGTCGATGACCTCTTGATCAGTGCGGAGCTCGAGTTTTCTCTAAGATTGATCGAGTGGGATATCATCGAGTTGGATTCGACGGAGGATATTCCAAAGCGGCTTTCTACTCGTTATGGCATGCGAGTATACCGTCATGTCATTCGGCTTAACCAATGCTCGGCCTTGTTCATGAACCTCATGAATTCGGTGTTCATGGAGTATTTGGATAGGTTCGTTGTGGTCTTCATCGATGATATCCTTATCTACTCCAAGAGCGATGAAGAACACACCGAGCATTTGAGGCTTGTGTTGGGCAAGCCGTGAGCACCGGTGTATGTGAAGTTCGGCAAGTGCGCGTTACGGTTGAAGGAAGTAGCCTTCTTAGGCCATATTCTTTCGGCGGGAGGCGTAGGCGTGGATCTAACAAGATCGGCGTGCTTTCTGAGTCGGCCATTTCGGTCACGAGTTCGGAGTTTTCTTGGTTTAGCGGGATATTATCGTCGCTTTATCGAGAACTTCTCCAAGATAGCGGCCGATGTGAGTTGCTCAAGAAGGACAAGAAGTTCTCGTGGTCCGCTGATTGCGAGAAAGTTTCAAGCGCTTAAGCGATTGACCACCGCTCCGTTCTTGTTCTCCCCAATGTCCGTCAAAGCTTCGATATCTTTTGTGGCGCTTCTCGTCGAGGCCTCGGTTGTGTCCTTATGCAGAAGGCAAGGTAGTGGCCTATCGCGTCAAACAAGCTGAGACCTCATGAACTCAACTATCCTACCCATGACTTGGAGTTGGCGCTGTGATTCATGCACTTAAGATTTGGCGACATTACCTAATCGGTGTCGTTGTGAAGTGTATTCGGATCACAAAGCCTAAAGTATTTGTTCACCCAACCAGGACTGAACCTCGGCCAAAGGAGATGGTTGGAGTTGATCAGGACTATGACATGGGTATTCACTACCATCAGGGCAAGGCCAATGTCGTTGCGGATGCGCTTAGTCGCAAAGCGCATTGCAATGCATTGTTGCTTCAGAGCATCGACCCCCTCTTCTAGAGGAGTTTCAGTCTCAACTTGGGTTTGGTTGAGCATGGTTCCTCATTGCCTTGGTTATCTGACCAACCTTGGTGGATCGGATCAAATGCGCTCGTGATCGGATGTTGGAGTGAACGCATCAAGGAAAATGTCAAGAATGGAACGACCAAGTGCTTCTCCGTAGATGAGCTTGGTGTCGTGAGGTTCGAACAGCGCCTCGTGGTTCCAAAGGACATGGAGTTGCGGGATTTGATCCTCCGCGAAGCCCATGATTCTCCATTGTCCATTCACCCGGGGCCACAAAGATGTATCAAGATCTCGGCGAGAGATTTTGGTGGACCGAATGAAGAGGAGATCGCAAGATTCGTTCTTGAGTGCGGCGTGTGTCGTCGTGTCAAGGCGAGCATCGGCGTCGGCGGGCTGCCCCGACCCTTACCAATTCCGGAGTGGAAGTGGGATTGGTCGGGATGGACTTTATCACTGGTCTACCCGGTCTCCAAGAAGAATGATGCCATCGGGTGCGTCATCGATCGATTGACTAAGGTGGCTCATTTTCTTCTGTCAAGCCCGACCTTGAGTGGGTCTTACGGCGGATCTCTACATAGCCCGCATCGTGAGTTTGCATGGTGTGCGAAGGCGATTGTGTCGGATCGTGGTTATTTGTTCACTTCGCGATTTTGGCATAGCACTGCAAGAGGCTATGGGAACTCGCCTTTCTTCGGCTCGACTTTTCACCCCAAGCGATGGTCGGGCCGAAAGGTCAACCAAGTGTTGGAGGACATGCTTGAGCTTGTGTCCTTTCCTATGGGAAGCATTGGGAGAAGTGCTTGCCATTCGCGGGTTTTCTTACAACAACGGTTTCAAGCGGTCTCGGCATGGCACCATTCGAGGCCTTATACGGGAGAAAGTGTAGAACCCGTTGAACTGATGCAGGACCGGTGAGAGACCTTTCTTTGGCGGACTCGATCAATGAAGCCGAGAGGCAAGTCCGGTGGTTCGTGATCGTTTGCGCGCGGCTCGATCCGAGCAAAAGAGCTATGCGGATCGCCGTCGTCGTGAGTTGAGCTTTGAGCCCAATGACCGTTTATCTCAAGGTTTCTCCTCTGAAAGGTCACGCGTTTTGGTGTCAAGGGCAAGTTGGCTCCTCGATATGTCGGTCCATACCGTGTCATCGAGAAGAAGGAGGCTATCGCCTACAAGTTGGAGTTACTGCTGCACTTGCGGGTACATGATGTGTTCCATGTGTCCCGGCTAAAGAAGTGCCTCGTGTTCCAAGCGAGGAAGCTCCGTTGGAAACTCTTGATGTCCGGGAAGATTTGACCTCATGGCGTCTGTTCGCATACTCGAGGAAGCTGAGCGAAGAGCGAGGAATAAGACCATCAAGTTCCTTAAGGTTCGGTGGTCGAATCATTACGAGGATGAAGCTACTTGGGAGCGAGAAGATCGTCTCGTCTGGACTACCCCTCTTTCTTTTAAGAGTAAGACAAATCTCGGGATGAGATTTTTGTAAGGGAGGTTTTGTAACATCCCAAATTACATACTTGTGTTTCAAATGTAAGAAAATGAGTAGAAATTAAAACTTTTTCTTACGTCATGTATTTCCTGTGTGTACTAAACAATTATTGCACCAGAGTATGGAAATACAAAGTCACAAGTCTGTTGATCATCTCCTGGGAAATATTTTTTTTTCCTAAGTTCTTGGGTTGATATGTGACCCCTCTAAAAAAATTTCACAATTTTCAGAAATTGTTTGAATAGTTTTATGGGCAGATCAAACTTGCTTGGCTTGTAGTCAAACCTAAGCCTGGTCCAAGTCGGACTTGGACTCGGACCTCCAGTCTTGGTCACACAAGCAGCTTAGCCGTGTCGGGCTCGGTTAGGTTGGGCGCGGTGGTGCAGGCTGTTGGATTTTAAATCCGGCGCTCAAAGACCTCCTCGGGCCTTTGTAAAGGACCTCCCACCCCACGACCTCCTCTGTTCTTTTACGAAGACAACCCTCGAGGACCTCCCGGGACCTCCTTTGCACCTTTGCAAAGACCACCTGGCGACCTCCTCGGACCTCCACGACCACCTCTAGCACTTGGGTGATCATGAGCGCCCATCTTGAGATCGTGGCTCGGACCTCCACGAGTGTTGGGACCTCTAATACTTAGCCCAAAATCGAGCCCTTGGATTTCAATCCAACGACTCACGACCTCCCTAGTGGAGCTCGGTGCGGATTTTAGCCGTTGAGCTCTTTGACCTGGTCCTCTCAGCAGCCGGGTGGGCACAGGCATTATCAATTTTGTGCATGGCGGTGAGAGCGGTGCCTTGTCAACTCTAGGGTTGACAAGCGGCTATGTCTTTGCCAACATTAAATGTCTGCGGCCCCTTTTGCTCAAAAGTCTCACGACAACCTACTCCCATCACTTCATGTGTACTATAGCTCCGTGCACCCATAAGCTTGCCTGGTTCATTTTGGCGCTCGGCTATATATGGATTCAGACTTCTCCCTTAAGCTTCTTTGGATCCATTCTTGCACCCCTAGTTCTTTCTTTGCTCTTGTGCTCAAGTCTCCGAAAGCCTCTGCCACCATTGCTAGACCTTGGAGCTCTCGGCGACCCTTGAGCTCCGGTGGTTCAATATTGCAATTTTGGCTATCCTTTTGTTCTTTTGGTCACCTCAAGCCTCCCTAACTTGTTTTGTTTAAACCTTCACAGAGGTTGACAAAGTGGGGCGTCTTTGTTCGTGGCGGGGCGTCGTCTTCTTCACCTCCGTGAACTCCACGTCACGAGCTACGCGACCACTCCCGATTCTCCTTCAATCCGGGTGAGTACTTGATTCCAAAACCCGATCCCATTAGACCTCTTCGGTTTTCATTTTGGCGCATTGGGTCTCGTGGTTATCTCAGACTAGCCGCCGGTAAGTGCGCTTTAGCCCTAGTTTGTTGGCACCTTTAGGTTCTCCTCCTATTTGGGACTCATCCGTGCCTTTGGTTTCGCCGATGAGATCCACGTCGCGGCGGCAAGCGTGAGCTGAGCACCTCGGGTTTTGCGATTCAAAACCTTCCGTTTTCGTCATCTTTTAGGACCACTTTAATGCTCAAATCATTGCTTATCATTGGTGCATTAATTGTGTCCTAATTTGTCTTTATAGAGTCACTAACGTGTGGGCGGGCCTTAGTATTAAAGTCGAGAAGTCATTAAGTGTTCTGTTAGATTCATTTATTGTCAATCATTAGATGCATTAAATTGTCTTAGCCATCGTTGGAGGTCTGCGCCATTAAAACCACCCGGGACCTCCTCGGGCTAATCTTAGCCGTCCCGAGCCTCTCAAGTTTAGATCGGGCCTTAGGATCTTTTCAGCAAAATCCTAAGTCTCTGGACCTCCCCTTGGTGGTGATCCTAGCCGTCGGGACCACCTGTTAAATCTTAGCCGTATAAGACCACCTTGTGTTTCCAAAAGACCTTCCCGAGGTCCTCTTTGCAAAACACCTCCTGTGGTCTTTTATAAGCCGCCCTAAAGACCTCCTTGAGGTCCTCTTTGCAAAAGACCACATCTGGTCCTTTGTGAAGAAGACCGCAAGACCTCCCCTTAAATCTGGGCGTTCGGGACCTTCCCACGGAAGATCCGAGCCGTCGGACCTCTCTCTATTAAACACACGTCTCATAGGACCTCCTCGTTTTCATCTTAGCCGTTCCACGACCTCCTCACGGAGATCTTGACCGTGTAGGACCTCCTGCCCGACTACGGACCGTTAGATTTAGATCTAGCAGGCTGAACCCTCTTCGATCTATTTGCAACTCTACCGCTTTGATTCTCTCTTTATCGTTCGTCTTTAGATCTACGGCTCGGATCGGAGAACATTCGGACCCCTCGGATGCAATCTTGATCTAGGCCGTCCATCTCAAGATCAAGGCCCGGTCGTTGAGGCGCTCGGATGGACCGAACATCCCATCTCACGTGGGCCATTGGATCTAAATCCATCGGTGGAGTCATTGGCGATTAAGACCTCCTCGGGAGATCTTAGCCGTCAAAGACCTCCCTCCTTCGATCTCGCCGCCCGGACCTTTTTAGTAGATTTAACCTAGGACCTCCTAAGGAGGTCGGGACCGTCGAATCTTGATCTAACGATCCCGACCACCTTTAAGCGCGAGGACCTCCTCCGTGTCTTGTTGTCGTGCACTAGTCGTAGCCGTTGGATTCAATATCGATGGCTAAGACCTCCCTAGGCACGATGAGGTCTTTGCGCCGGGAGCTCGTGCGGGTTTTAGAATGCGAGATCGTGAGCGTGCGATCCTTGATCAACGACCCACGACCTCCCAGTTTTATTGGTTTTCAGATTTAGTTCCAAGGGCTTTTATTTGCACATATTAATTGTTTTAAACTTCAAAATTGCATATCTTTTTCTCTGTAGCTCCAAATTTAACAAACTAAAGTCCTATAAATGCATCTGTTAAAGTACTTTAGCTTAGTATAGGTTTTGCAGTAGTCTTTAATACTGAGATTAATCATGTCTTAGATTTATAACTTAGAAAAATCATAACTAAATCATTTTAACTCCAAATGACCTGAAATTTTATATGGGTTACCACTATACCAGTAGGTAGCTACCATAAAATTTCAGCTTCAAATCTTTCTAGAAAATATTTTTGCTACAGTGCTAATTATGGTAGAAAATAGGTTTTTAGAGAATATCTTTTGCACCACAAATCCAAATTAGGTTTTTCAGTTTCTATGTCTAGGTATATTCGTATTTTACCTTGTGTATAAATTTAAATCGCATTTGGATAATTTTTGGCTTGCTCTTTTGTTTAAGTGTTGCTCGTCTTATTGGTTGTTTTCGCTCTTTCGCTAGGCCGACATTTGCGGTAACCCCGAAACGACCCTCCAACAAATTGAGCAACGACAAGCGAACAAGCGATTTGATCATTTCCCATTGATCCCATTACTTTTAAAGTCTAATATTTTGTTTAACTTCTATGTATGCATTGCTATTTTGTTGTTAAATTGATTAGTTAGACCTCTAGTTGCATAATCTGTAGGTAAATGGTTATCCTCTACTACAGGCCTAGGTTATTTCTTTGTGGTTAGAGTTCGATGGATGAACTCTTATCATTTAGTAGATTACGAATGAATATTGCTTAGCCATGCCTAGATATCGGTAGTATTGGGCGATCATCGACTTAGTCGATGATCTTGATCACAAATACTTATACTACTCCATTATGTCCAACCCTTGTGTTTTATTGATTTACAAATCAAAAGCGAAAACAAAACTATATCTTGACTTGGGCACAATGGTATGTTGATGTGATCTGTTGGGTGTGTTGGAATGGTGCCTAAGTCCCCAGGACCAGAGTTACTTGTGTCACTAAGCCAGCGCTTGTGCGTGCTAACCACGAGGGGATATGGAACCTCTCTTGACTAAGTACTTTGGGAGGTGTTAATTATGAGCTGGTTGGTGGGTGTGTTCTTGTGTGTGTGTGTTTGTGGTGTTGGAGGGCATTAGCGGCAGGTTAGGCTGTCTAATGTGTCTTTCTCCGTGGGTTGCGGCTCTTAATTAGCATCGTCCATTGGAAAGCGTCTTGTTAGACTTAGCCATGCACGCATACCAAAGGAAGTGTGCTAACAGTGGTGGTGGAAAGCGGTCTATCGTGTGGGTACATTGGTACACCCCTGCGAGGTTAAAACTATTCGAATAGCCTCGTCTAGGTTATGGACATGCTTGGTAGGTCGTGCAAGAACTAGACTACAACCTTTTAAAAACTTAAACTTGACATGGGTGGTATGAAGGGTACTTCATGCTATTGTTGTGGTGACTATGGGTTAGTCACTTCTAGGTTGGTGTTGCCATCTATCTATTGTTATAATTGTCTCTCTTTTATTTGAACAATAAAAGTTATTTGCAAACTTGCTTTGAATCTATTACCTTATTGCAAATGAAAACTTGCTTTATCTGAAAATAAGTCGAGCCTCATCCACTTAAATAAAGCTTGCATGTAGTTAATTATAGTTCTGTTATCTCACACGTCGGTCTTGCGAGTACAAAAACAAGTTTTGTACTCATCTGCTTCTTAATATTAATTGTTGCAGAGGAAGAAGGTGAGCCCCAAGGGCCTCACTTTTGTGGTGTGTTCTTGTTTGTTTGGGGCGATTAGCTTGGCGGTCGGTTGGTTGCCTTGTGGGTAAAGGCACACCGATTGGCTTTTGTTTATTGCCATCTTATGGCCCTTTTGCTTCCATTGTTTAAGTTAGTAGCTTATGTGTTATTTGGCAGTCGGCCTCTCTTTTGTAATAACTCTCTTTATATCATCTATGTCTCTCAGTTGTGCTTTGCTTGACTCTATGTGTATGAATGGAATTGATGCATGATTTTGTAACAGGGTGTGTATCTGCATTTAGGGAAGTATACATATCTCGAGGCTTAGTTTATTTGATTTGTCTTGTTAGGACCAAGTGGATGGTTAAGCAGTACAAGCCAGATAAACAGGGTCCTCACGAGATGCAAGGAAGCGCTCACAAGTCGGCACACTAGTCGCCATGCTCAAAGATCGGTTAAGATCACAAAAGAGCAAACTTGGCTCTGATACCACTTGTTGGACCGGAAAGGCGACTAGAGGAGGGTGAATAGGAGCACACTCAACTTTTTCACAAACGATCGGATTCAACACGATGTTTACTCCAATAGCTATGAAAGCTATGAAGATCAATCAACAAGCACAGTGGAAGACTTGTATTGAATCCAATCAAAACCCCGAAGCAAAATCAACAAAAACTCAAATCACAGAGTCTCGGGCGGTCTGACCTCTCAGAAATCGGGTTGACTTTTTTGCCTAGCGGTCAGACCTCTCACACGGGCATTCTGACCGATTTTCCCAGCGGTCTGACCTCTCAGATGGGCGGTCTGACCTCTAGCACGATGAACAGGAAAATCAGCCCGAAAATCGAAACTAAAATCGGTCTAACTTTTGATCTACTCGGCCAAACTTGACCAAACTTAGAACACACCTTCCTAAGGATATTACGAACCTATTCCAAGCAACGATTGAGTAGATCCACATCAAAGTTTTGACCTTTTTCCATTTTACCGAAGGAGGGTTCAAAATCGAGCAAAAACGAAAACTTGATCTAGAGACTTGCTCGTGGGTGATTGATGATCAAGATGATCCTAGATGTGTTCTCACATGTCACAGCAAGCTAGATCAAGAGAAGAAACCAAGAAAAAACTCACGGATCAAAGAAACCCCAAAATCTCAAATAGAGGATGAACACAAAAGCGAAATAGAGATTCATCTAGTGAAATCTTTCCTTGGATTGATTGGATAGATGATAGATTGTTGTTCTGACCACTCCAATCTAGGAGGACAAAGCTCACCACATGAGCACTCAAATCAATCCATCTCTAGAACCCTAACCTCCCACTAATCTCTCCAAGCCCTAACAACCAAAGCTAGGGTTTCCAATTGAAGGGTTAATGAGGTGCTGGCCAGCACCCTCCTCTATTTATAGTGGAGGCTAGATTCTAGGGAATATTCCATTAGGGCACTCATTAAACCCTAACACACAATGGGTTAACACACGCACGCATTTTAAAGCGCCGTCTTCATCATCGATTGACCTAAACCGCTTCACCATGCGCCGACCCGCGCCACGGTTTAGCCAAAAGTCATCAAGGCGGTATTTGGTGAAATTACCAAAATACCCCTATCTCGATCTTTCTCCAAAAGACCAAGTCCAATCCTGGTGAAGCAATCGCCTGGTTCGCCACGTGTAGGTTGATCAGCGGCTCCATGTCGTCAAGTCTCTCCGTCCGGATCCCACCGGCACCACCGAGCACTTGCAGCGACTCGCGCGCTTGATCAACGATCGCCGGCGCCTGTTCGGTCACCCATGTCCATCCTGCGCCCCGCTTGAGTCTTCTGACCTCACCCGGCATCCACGATCGCTCTGGACCTCAGCTCTCCAAGCTTAGTCCCGATCCTCCTCGCCGTTGACCGTCATAGACCTGCAAGCCACCTGCACAGCAATAGACAAGCAAACACGAATCCGGGAACAAGTTCTTCACAACTTGACCCACGTTAGCCAAAACATGCATCATGCAACATATATGCACGGATAAACATGAACTTGACCTAACAAGCAAACATTGCCGCCACACGGGCCGGCGAACAAGTCAAAGCGGTCGAGCCGCCCCCTTGGCGGTCGGACGCCCTGGCGATCGACCGCCAACCAAAGGCGATCGACCGCCCCTAGGGACTTAGCCAAATTCGGCTCGGTAATCCGCAACCTCTCTGGAAATTTCAAACGAATAGAACTTTTGCCTGGAGGCTCCAAAAATTATGGGACCAAGAGCAGTAGAACCTCCTCTCTTGCCTACACCCTCTATTTTTGGCCCAGCTCAAAAATCCAAAGGCACTTTCATGGCGGTCATTGCTCGTGTATGGCGGTCAAACCGCCACACCGGCGGTCGGACGCCGCCTGGCGGTCGAACCGCCAGCCTCTCACAAGCAAAACAACCCGACAAGACCGGTCTGACCGCCACCATGGCCGGTCAGACCGCCTCAGACCTGACAGCACAGGAACTTCACCGAAAACGAGGGTTTCTCCCAACACCTCGACGCTATTGCAAATTGTTCAACACACTAAGATTAGGATCATATCCACATGATCTCCACACAAATTGTTTTGCCAGGTCCTGCGCACACAAAACATGTGGTAGTACAATAGGGCTTAGCAAGATGCAGCTCGAAGACCGGTCCTTAATTAATTTGTGCGACTTTCCATAAAACCAATGGGCATCGGTCATAGAAATAACTTGATCCCGCGCATCAACATGCACCATCCAACCATCCATTTCACCCAAGTCCAAACCAATTTTATTTTATTTAACAAGTCAATTCATTTTATAAATTTCTATAGAAAATACAATACCATGGTATTATTTTAAATGATAGTTGACTTTGTGGCTAAATTCCCTAAAGTAAACATTTTTGGTCTAAGCTTTGACTAAGTGTAAGGTTTTGCAACATGTCCTAGTCCGTACTAATGTATCAACTAGATTTTGACTAAGGTACCAAGGGATGGATTAACTTAATATCAAAATTGGATGTACAATGGAATTAGGAATAACTATAAGGTTAAAACAGGGATTTAAATTACTTGAATTTAAATACACATGCAATAATAACTTAAAACATAATTTAAATAATTTGAAATATTGGGATTCAATATGATCAAAGATGTAACTTGCCTTTCTCAAATGCTTGAGGATCTACTTCTTCGTAATATTTAGGTTCCCCGGAGTCGTCGAAATCTACACGCGAAAACGAGCCGAATTCAAATAATATTCAAATAAAATCAAATGAACTCCAAATAAAATAATTTTAGTATATATAGCTATATCTTGAATTTAGATGAATTTAGACATTTGAATCACTCAAATCGGAGTTCGAACGGAGGAGAACAAATTTTAAGAAGTTTGAAAGGACATGAAATGATGAAAAAGGGAAATTTTGGATTTTTGGAATTAATTTCCTGAAGAAAAATCAATTTATTGCGTCAGCTGACATCAGCAAGGGGATTTAATAATTTGACCGAATTATTTTCCTAAGAAAAAGTCGAAAATGCCACGCGGGCGCCACATGGCTTGCCACGGGCCAACAGGCTGAGGTGGCCACATCGGCACCAGAGATGGTGGTTGCGTGGGCGCGTAGCTCGTCGGCGCTACGCGCCTCGGCAAGGCTCGGGAAATTGCGCAAAAGGAGGAGGGGGCGACACCAACCCTAGTGCACAGGCTAGTGGCGGTGGGGCGGGACGCGGTGCCGACGGCGAGATTAGGTCAAAAGTGGTGGCGGCGCTCCGGTGATGGTCCAACGGAACGAGTGTGCACACGAGGTGGCCCACGTCCGCGCGATGCCGACGGTGGAGGCGGAGGAAGCAGAGGATCCTTGGTGGCGGCGCAAATGGCGACGGCGCAAGCTCTAGCGATGACCGTTAGAGCTCGAAATCCCGGTGAACTAGAGAGATAGAGAGGAGGGAGATGAGGGAGAACGAGGGAGGAGATGAAGGGGCGTCTGGTGCGCGCATTTGTAGGCGCCAAGGAGGAGTGGTAGAGGAGGACGACGGCATGGGTGCCAGCATGGATCTCGGGGTGTAGGGCATGGCTGGGATGGGATGGGGGCAGGTGCGGGAGAAGGTAGGGGAAATGGGGGTGGCGGGAAAACCAGCATTTAATGCCTGTTGACGGGAGCGGCGAGGCTGAGTGAAGGCGACGGGGCGGTGAGGTGCTGTTGATGCCGATACGGCATGGGGCGGCAATGGGCAGAAGGAGGGGAGGAGGAAGATGATAGGCGAGAGGCCGACAAGTGGGACCCACCTATCGGTGAGGGCGAGCGCGAACGTGCAAGCGCGGTTGGAGCGGTACGCTAGGCCGCGTGTGAGTGGGCCGGGGAGGAGTGAAAATGGGCTGGAGCGGTGGCTATCGACCCAAAGCGAATTGAGGTTTTCAAATGGATTTTTTATTTAAGAAATAAAAGAAAACGAAAAAGCTTATTAGAAAATAGTAATTAAAGTCCAAAAATTCAAGAAAAATGCACAAAAATTCCTTGATCTATTTGGAACTTAATAAAATTATTTATAATTATAGTTTAAGTTTTAATTTTGCAAAAAAAAAATAACTTTTGGGCAAAAAGAAAACCTCTTTTTAAATTCCAGAAAATCCAAAAAAATACTTTAAATACTCTTTTTGACTTTAAATCCAAATAAAATCTAGAAAACTTAAATAAACCAAGTTTTTATTTAATTAAAGTTTGATTAACTTAAATTAAATTATTTTTATTTTCTAAAATTTCAAGTTTAAGCTCATTAATCCCATCAAATCAAATGGTTAATTTTAATCTTAAAATTTTCAAAAGCTCGAAAAACTGGGATGTTACATCCTCCCATCTCAAATTTGGAGTTGGAGACCCTCTTCCTCCCTCCCTATCTCTCTAGTTTACTGATTACTCTCCTCTAGTGTTGTAAAAAAGGGAATAAAGTTGTCGAATGGATAGGTGAAGAATCTAGACCCGCCACTATAAGTTAATGGAGAACTTTGGTGATTAATAACAAATCTATATGTGATACTAACATTTTTATTGATATACCTATTGTTTAGTCTTATTTGGATAGAAAGATAAAAAACTTGAGGTATGCATTTGATGTTATATTCTTATATCTTGTTGCATTACTTGGACCAAAATATAAGTTGAACTCCACCAAGAGTCAAACTTAGATATGTGCACATTGTTCCATTCCATATATTTGTATGCACACATTTAGGGAGAGTTCAATCTATGTTTTGTGATTTCACTAGCATTGATCATATTCTTTCATCCACTTATATTAAGGATCTCTACTTTGAAATGTATCCTTGAGTATATAAAGATTTTGTAGTTGATATATACTCATGTTAATTCAATTTCAATTATTTACAACTAGATTGTCATCAATCACCAAAAAGGGGGAGATTGAAGAATTTATACTTGTCATTATGAGTGTCGGTGTTTTAGAACCGATCTTACGTAAAGATTATTTAATTCGAGTCTCCACAATTGATCACGCAGACAAAAGAGACATGGAGATTTTTATACAGGTTCGGGCCTTCTCAGGTGAGAATAACAACCCTACTCCTGTGTATCTTGTATTGGGTATATGGATTACAATCAGTAGAGGGTCTTGCTATCATGCTACTACTGACTGAACTATTCTTCCCCAAAAAAGCTTCCTCCAAAAAAAGCTCCCTCCCCTCTATCTCTAAAAGACCCCTTATTTATACTACGCAGTGGTGGCTATTGTCGTTCCAGGCTAATTAGTCGCTCATTATTGCGTAATAATGAGAGTAATTGCTGGAGTAGTAACCTCCCCATGCTATCAAACGGTTATCAGTCAGAGATAGTGGAGAATTATCTGTAGTTATGTCAGGCATAACTACGTATTTTGTCTGCTTGGATTCTCACCATTAAATGGACCTTCTGACGAGTGGACCCAGTTAGTCGTGAGAAAGTGGTATGAGTGGGTCATAGCGAAACTTACGACTAGGGGTAGTCGTGAAAAACTTCTGACGGGTGCTGGTGGTAGAAAGACTCTGACCGGACGTGTCGTGGCGGGACTTACGATTACACTATAGTCGTAGAAATACTTACGACTAGGGGGTAGTCGTAGAAGAACTTACGACTACCTGACTTGCTCTTCCCTTATAATTTTAAGGGGTATGTCATGTGGCGTCATATTACATAATTATGGAATAATAAAATGAGGATTTATCAGATCCTCGTCATCTAGCCCCCCAGCTTCAAGTGAAAATAGCTTACTTGACCGAAGGGTCGTAGATGATCTTTTGACCACTAGGAGGTCGTAGGAAGAACGTTGAAGGAAAAACTCTTCAACATACGTTTCTCTCGACCAGAAATATACTTGATCGAGGTGATTTGTTAAGAATATTATAATTGCAAGATAGTCGTAGAATATCTTACGACTTCGGAGCAATCGTGGCCTTATGACCGGAAGCAAAACTTTTCCGATCGGCTTTTCATTTGACCCGGGGGTCAAGATGGTAATTTCACTTGAGGTGTGAAAAGTGTCTTGGGACTTTCGAGCAGGCGAGTTAAAAGTCCGTCCGTCGAGCAATTCGGCGGTGGAAACTATTGGGATTCCACGGTGTTTCGTTACAGACGCGTGGTTATAAAACGGGCCGTGGAGGTAAAACTTAGGGTTCTTACCTTTTCACCCAACAGTCTGTTGCTTTCTCGTCTCTTCCGCCGCCGATGATTCCGTACACTTGCTTGGAGCTTTCCCAAATCCTATTCTTCCCGCCCTTGAGAGAAAATGGCTAGGACTGTCTCTGAGTGGGCTGAGTGAGAGATGGATGATACAAAGATGACCGCTCTGGTCGCCGCCGAGAAGATCTTTGAGGGACTTCTCGTAAAGTGGATTGCGGCGAATGAGCAGCATTGGCCGTCGGGAGAGGAAGGCCAAATTCCAGTTTTCCGGGTGTACTGTGAGTGCGGCCTCCGATTGCCTGCTCACCCCTTCCTCACACTCATGCTCGAGCACTTCGGGGTGGAATTAGTGAACATTGGTCCTAATTCCATCACAATGTTGAGCGTGTTCGTGTACTTGTATGAGGCCTACTTGGGGATTCCGGCGGATCTCAAGCTTTTCCAGTATTACTACGGAATGGCTCGTCAAGCCGGGATTGCCGGTAGCTGTGGTCTGACGCTTCACGACGGTAAGTCGAAGGAGTACATTCAGATGTTTACCCGGTTGTCATGGCCGGGGTGGAAGAAGAAGTGGTTTTACTGGGAGGTTACCAAGGAAGATAGCCTCTCATTCGCGGAAAGGCCGCGGCGGTCTTCTTCTGGGACTCGACTCGATAATCTCGGCGGGATAGCCCCTATATTCAAGTGTCAAAGACTTGAAGTCGGAGGGCTCACCGGTAACGCGTGGTGAAGGACTTCATCACATGCGAATCGACCCTTTGAAGGCACGAGTTCCTCCCATGTGGAGGTACTCGGAAAGGATGACCCAACCAGGGATTACAAGGACGGTGAGTAGAAAAACTTACTCTTTTGGCTTTATCCTTGATTAATCCCGATTTAGTCTGCTAATCGTGCTGTCCATTTGTTCAGATCTTCCTCAGGGGGAGATTGACGCTCGCGTCAAGCTCGTCTGCGAGAAGATCCCATCTAATGTAGCAGCTCCTCAAATCCTCGCGGTTTTAACCACAGAAGAGAAATAGGAGCGCCTAAAGGTAATTGAAAAAACAATCTTGCCTTTAGGCGTTTGTCGTCGTAAATCAGGATACAACTAATAGGTTTGTCGTAGAAAATCTTACGACTAGTTACTGATCGTAGAAAAACTTACGACCGAACGTAATCGTAACAGGACTATGATTACACAATGTCGTAGAAACACTTACGACTTTTAGGATGGTCGTACTTACGACCAGCTAGTGACCGTAGAAAAACTTACGTCCACTTTTCTTTTTCTGTTCCTTAACAGAAAGTAGGCATGGAGAACCGCCAAGACGACGAGGAAGTCGATTTGGTGGTCATTGGGGCGACTGCGCAGATGGAGTCAGCGAAGTCCCCTCCAACTAAGAAACGTTGACTGGTAAAAGTCGACGATAAGGGTGGTTCGAGTTCGGCCCCTCCTGCCCCTTTTGCTAAATTTGCTGCAGACTTGGCTGTGGCAAAAAAGAAAGCAGAAGCAGAGGCCTTTGCCCTTAAGCGCAAAGTCCCCAAGGTGAAGGTACCTTTTTATTACGACAACAAGTCATTCGTAGTTTCAGCTTCTCGTGGCTTCATAAGACAGCTAGAAAAGGAGAACTGGAAGAACTTCATGTCTTTTGTGAAGGAAACCGCTGCTTCGGTGGGACCTGAGGCCTAGGGGAGCATCGCTCTTAGGGTGGTCGAGACTGATCTCGACCACCCAGGAAGTCAGGAGGAGGCGACTCCTATTGCCCCAAGTGCATCTCGACCAGCGGTGGTTGAGAAGAAGTCGAAGAAATCTTCCGTCGAGAAGGTTGCTCCCAAGTTTCGAGTTAGGTCCAGCGTACAGAGGTATGTAAAAAATATAAGTGTAATAACTACTTACTGTTTGTTTTTTACGAGTTGACTTACTTCTGCGTTTTGTAATTTTAGCCCGCGTCTTGACCCGGGGATGCTCCATGGAGAATCATTGTCATTCCTTCAACTAGCGAGGGTGTGACTGAGGTAGTAGCTGAAGATCCGGCTACCATTCCCACGACGGAAGAAGTTGCGGCTGCTGAGGTCGCTACGACCGCTGAGGATGTCGAAATCGCTACGACAACCGAGGCTGTCGTAGAGACTGTAGAGGAGGCGACAGAGGCCTCGAGGGAGATACCAGAGGTCGGTGGCAGCGAGAGTGTCGATCACCGCTCCGGTAAGGAGGTTGTCGAGGACGTTCCTTCCATACCTCCAGGTGGTGTTCCCGTCACCGAGTCAGAGAAAGAAGAGTACTTCAACTTTTGCTCTGATTTCTTTGGCCCTGACTCTATCGTAGGATCTTCTGCCTACCGATCTCGCGACCGAGTTCCACACCCTAGCAGCATTCCCAAGTGTGGGGATGTTTTCGACAATGAACGACTCGAGGGGGTCTGGTGGAAACGAGTCGAGAGATGGATGGGCTAAAGGATCCATCACGAATAGTCTCCATGTTTGCTTGGTCAAACATGAACGTAAGTATTCATCGATACTCACTTACGGTTTTATCTCTTTTTCTTATCGTTTTTCTCCCTTGTAGAGAGCCGTGGAGCAAGTCGCTACGATTTACGAATACAATTGGCAACTTGTCAAACTTCGACAAGAGAAGGCAGTACTCTGCGAGCAAGCAGAGAGGTGGTGAGTAACTGATTCTTGTAATCGTTCTGATTACTTATTCGGTACTCGTAGAGGGTTGTCGTAGAAAACTTACGACTTGGTACTAGTCGTAGAAAAACTTACGACTAGGGGGTAGTCGTAGAATAACATACAACCACTCATCGGTCATAGAAATACTTACGACCGCTTGTTTAAGTGTGTTCATGTCTTCCCTTTACCCTTTCAGGTTTAAGAGTGACGAAAAGACCTTGGCTGATTCACTCGACTTTGAAAAAGCCGAGTCGAAAAAGCTAAGGGATAAAACCACCGACCTCCTGAAGAAACTTCAAGAGGCTAACTCTGCAACTCAGCGGTTGCAGGAAAAAATAAACAGTACGTGTGGCTACGACTGCTTTTGATCTTGATCTCCGTCTTCTTAACTCCTCATTCTTTTGCAGAAAAAGAAGTCAAAAATAAGGCCTTTCAGGCCGAGGTGGGGTCTCTCCGGGTTGAGGTCCAGGAGAAGTACTTAGTTGTCCGCGAGACCTCCCGCATTGCGAAGGAGAAAGATCAAGAAATTGAGAACTTGGGTTCCCAATTAGCTGGTAAGTAGAACTTTTACTTGCTATTGATTTGTTTTATCTTCTCATAGAATTGTTTCATCTAATCAATTCTTACTCTTTTCAGATCGATTGATTGAAATAAAACAACTCCACGAGGCTTCGACTTATTCCTAGGAGGAGACGAAATCAATGAAGATTAATCTTCAAGATAACATCTCACTTCTGAACAATGTACTCGATGGGCTTCGTGCCGAGAGGGTTGCTCCTCGCGACGACACGATGGTTGCTCATCACGAGTGCCATTGAAACAGTCGGTACTCTGCAAGATTTGGTGTCTACTCGAAGACCAACGAATGATTCGATAAGGGAAGCGGTCAAAGGAGCTGTGAGCTTTGTTTTAGCAAAACTCAAGGCCTGTGATCCTAACCTTAATCCTCATTCCGTTGAAGCCGACTTCGATTGCACCAAATCGAGAGAAGGTGATCGAAGAGATCGATCGATTGGCGAGAAGGTCGCGAGAGGAGATGCAAATATAATCTTCTTTAACAGAGTAGTCTTGTAATACATTCTTGTAAAGACAAGTCTTTTTGGTGGTGATGCATAAATATATGACCCTTTCTTTTTTTTCCTGTAAATTATCTCTTGGAGTAGTTAGTAACTCGTAAGATAATGAAAAAGGAAGAAATAATCAGACCAGATATGAGCGATTCCTCCTTTCTCCTTCATTTTCCCTGCGAATCATCTCGTAGAGTAGTTAGTAACTCGTAAGATGATAACTCGGAAAAACTAAGACTAAGAAATGAAGTCATATTTATAACTTTATCCTAGCCCCCGACTACTTACTTAGTTTATTAGGAATAAACTAAGAAAGTAGTAAAGAAAGGCTTCCTGAAAACAGAGAGGTTTGTTCGACTTATAGTTATCGAGTATCGACTATCTTGCACTAGTCGAGAGACTAGAAACAGATCGACGCTTGGAAGTTCCCTCTAGTGGGCAAGACCACGTGCAGAGAAAAAAAGGCTTCGACTAGGTGATGTTACCATCTCCGACCAGATTAATCAAATCAATAACGAGAACTTGAGCAAAACAAACATCTAGAGGACCTTAAGGATTCATCCGACTGTTTTCGTTTTTCCTGACGAAGTTGTCCTGGCAGCAAAAGTAGGAAACGGGACGACGCTAGGAAGTTCCTTCTAGTGAGCAGGACCACGTGCAGAAAGGAGAAGCTTCGACTAGGTGTGTTTCTTCCTTCGGCCAGTAAAAACCAATCAAGTTAATTGAAGAGTGGTCTAACGCATCTCAAAAGTGCACTCTTCTTAGATTATTTTTCAAAATAAATAAGGTAAGGTGACATGAATTTGCTTAACAACTTTCGACCATGTTTCTGAGCCCAATAAGCTTTGTACTGGTTGTTATAGTAAAGAACAAAGCGACATTAGGAAGCTCCTTCCAGTGGGCAGGACCACATGCAGAGAGGAGAGACTTCGACTAGATGTGCTGTCCTTTTTACGACCAGTGTACAGGAGGAATGAGCATATAAAAAATGGTCGAAAATAAAAGCGAAATTCAAAAAAGAGACAAAAAAGATAGGGAGAACCTGATATTTTATTGTCGTAGAAACTTGTTACACATAAAATTTGCATAACTGGTCAATGTTCCAAGAGTTTGAGAGAACACGGCCGTCCTCCATTGCAAGTCATACCGATCCTGGACACGTTACTTTGACCATAGTGTAAGGACCTTCCCACTTGGGGAAAAGTTTGTTCCGATTAGACTGGGATTGGATAAGCCTCAATACCAAGTCACCTACAACAAGGCTGCGAGGTTGGACCTTACGATCGTAGTATCTGCGCAGGGCTTGTTGGTAGACTGCGGAACGGATTAAAGCCTGGTCCCTCTTTTCCTAGAGCAGGTTAATGTCGTTCGCTCGAAGTTGTTCTTGAATGGAGTCGTTAAACTTGTCGACTCGTGCTGACCTGATCTTTAGTTCTGGCGGAAGCATGGCTTCGGCACCGAAAACTAGAAAGAAAGGTGTTTCACCTATAGCTCGGCTAAGTGTCGTACGAATTGCCCATAATACTGAAGTTAATTCTTGTACCCAAGCCCCCGAGCGCTTGACTAGCTGATCGAAGACTCGGGTTTTGATTCCCTTCATTATCTGGCCATTCGCTTTTTCGACTGCCCCGTTGCTTTGGGGGTGGGTGACAGAAGCGTAACACAAACGAGTTCCCAACTCGTCGCAAAATTCCTGAAATTTTGCGCTTGTAAACTGTTTGCCATTGTCTGTGATTATTCGACTTGGTACTCCAAATCGAGTGATCACGCATCTCATCATGAACCGTTTTGCTGCTTCCATTGTTATCCCAGTCATAGGCTCAGCTTCTATCCATTTTGTGAACGTATCGATAGTCACAAAAAGGAACTCGAAACCTCCTGGAGCTCTGGGTAACGGTCCTAGGATATCAAGATCCCAGGTTGCAAAAGGCCAAGACAAATGAATTGTTTGCAATGCCTGAGCCAGTTGGTGTATTTGCCGGCTATGAAACTGGCACTGTAAACACTTTTTAACCAGCTCTTTGGCATCGTGGAGGGCTGTTGGCCAATAAAAACCTTGTCGAAAGGCTTTTCCGACCAACGTTCTGTAGGAAGCATGAGTTCCACAGATCCCCCCGTGTATGTTGTGAAAGAGTTTTAATCCTTCGCTCTGCGGAATACATCGCATGAGTACCCCTTGTGTTCCTCTTTTATAAAGGATACCTTCGACCAAAGTATACATTTTGGCCTTTCGGGATAATCGATCTACTTCTAGATCGTCATCGGGTAGGAAACCCGTCTGAAGGTACTTGTAGATGGGTGTCATCCATGTATCTTCGTACTCTAGAGAGGTTGTTTCTATAGGAGGCGTCTCTAATTCTTCGACTATAGACGGCTTTTGAATCTGTTCCAGAAACACCCCTTTCGGTACCAAAGATTGGGAAGAAGCTAGATGAGCGGTTGATGCGAGAAATTATCCTTCGAGGATAAATTGTGCCTCAAAGCCCAAAAGTGCTTTTCTAACTTTGAACTTCCGATAAATGCGGGACATGGTCGGATTAGAGCAACGGTACTCTTTTCGACTTGATTCACGACTAGTTGAGAGTCTCCTCTTACGAGTAGTCGTCGAATCGAGAGCGCTTCGTGGCTCGTATACCAGCTAGCAAACCGTTCGTACTCGCCACATTATTAGTGGCACGAAAGTTTAATTGTATGGCATACTTTAAGGTTTCTCCGATGGAGATTCGGGATCACCCTAGCCCCGAGCCACTTATCGTAAGTGACCGTCAAAGTACATCGTCCAGGTCGTCGGAATCGTCTTGGGGATCTGAGCAGGTTCGAGATTTGTCCATTCGGCGACAAAGTGCGCCAAGATCATGGGATTTAACGGCCGTTCGGGACACGAAATGGATGTCGAGCGCCCTAAGTTCAACGACCATTTGCCATACGTCCATTGTTTCCCTATTATGGAGGATCCTCCCAAGGAAAACTCGAGCAGCACGACTAGTTTGTGCACTGAAAATAATGCATGATTTCCTCGAAGACATGAGGAGGGCATATAGAAGTTTTGAACCTAAGAGTAACGCTCCTTAGGTCGTGTAAAACCTCACGCGTAGTAGGCGGTCGTTGAATGTTCTCACGTTCTCGACCGACCTGCGCGCTCACTTGCTGTGGCGTGGCAGCTAGGTAAATTAAGAGCGTCTCTCCTGGCTTCGGGGAAATCAGGACATGAGCACTCGTAAGATACCTCTTGACTTCCTCAACGGCTAGGTTAGCCTCTTCTAACCACTCGAAGCCCTCATATTTTCTTAGAAGTTTGAAGAAAGGCAGTCCTTTTTCTCCTAGACGTGCGATGAAACGACTTAAAGCCACCATGCATCCTGTGAGTTTCTGGACTTCTTTTTTCGTGGTTGGGCGCATATGAGTGATGGCTTTTATCTTTTCGGGATTTGCTTCGATTCCTCGTGCAGAGACCAGGAATCTAAGTAATTTTCCTGAAGAGACCCCGAACACACACTTCTCGGGATTAAGTTTCAAGTGGTGTTTTCTGAGGTTGTCGAAAGTCTCCTGTAAGTCTGTGATACGGCTGAGCTGTTTGCTGCTTTTTATGACTAGATCATCAACGTAGGCTTCTAAGTTTCGGCCTAATTGAGGAGCAAAAGTCGTTTGCATCAAATGCTGAAAAGAAGCTCCAACATTTTTTAAGCCGAATGGCATTTTGACATAGCAAAATATCCCAAACGGTGTAATAAATATGGTCTTCTCCTCATCTTCTTGACACATACTAATCTGGTGGTAACCAGAGTACGCATCTAGAAAACTCAACATCTCACATCCTGCAGTAGAGTCAACCAACTGATCGATACGAGGTAAAGGGAAATCATCTTTTGGACAAGCTTTATTAAGATCAGTAAAGTCTCGCTTTGCTCGCCATTTGCCGTTCGACTTTCTAACCATTATAGAGTTGGCCAACCACTCGGGGTGGTTGACTTCTCTTATGAAGTCTGCTTTAAGCAACTTGTCCAATTCTGACCTAATAGCATCTCGTCGATCAGGGGCAAATCTTCGTAACTTTTGTTTTACGGGTAGTTTATTAGGCCGTAAAGCTAACCTGTGCTTGATCACTTCCCTGGGGACTCCGGACATGTCGGATGCTTGCCACGCGAAGACATTAGTGTTTGCCTGGGGGAAAGTGATGAGGGTGTCTTCCTATTTGGGGTCGGAAGAATCCCTAATGCGAACAGTCTTCGAGGGCTCCCCGCGTCTAGAGGAACCTCTTTGACCTGTTCGTTCGGCTTAGGTGCAGCTTTAGGCTTCGACTTGCTAGTCGAAGGCTGACTTTCATCTCGAGTTGGTAGTTGTCCAACCATCTCGAGGGAGCGACGGTCGCAGGAGTGCGCCATCTTCTTGTCACAATATATCGTGATCACTCCTTTGGGACCTAGCATCTTAAGACATTGATACCCATAATAAGTAGCTATTAAGAATCTTACCAAAGTAGGTTGTCCGAGTATGGCATTATATGCCGTATCGAAGTCGACCACATCAAAGGAGACCTTCTCTGTCCTGAAATTGCTTGATGAGCCAAACGTTAAAGGAAGAGAAACTTGGCCAATTGGTTTGGCCGAAGACCCCGATACGATTCCATGAAATGAATATCGTACCGGCCTTACCTTTGTCCTGGGTACCTGCATCTCGTCCAGGGTACTCGTAAACAGTATGTTTAGTGAGCTTCCACCATCAACTAAAACTCGATTGACTCGACAATTGTTGATGGTGGGTTCGACCCTGTCGAAATCGACTGGTCTAGTCGAGGATCGGGCAATCACCTTTTCAAAAGTAATGGTGACTTCCGACCACTTGGTAATTTATTGACAAGAGAGTCAGTGTGTTTACATCACGTTCAATAGCTTTGGTGTCTCGCGATTCGTATCAGAAGATCCCCATAGATGTGATCAATGGTGTGTTGTGGATCCTGGAACGACATCTCCTCATCATCCGACTCCTTCTGTCCACTTGTTTGGCCTACCTGTTCAAGAGTAGGAAGTGGCCCCTTGCCAAAGTAATAGTCTTCGAGTTTCCGTAGGAAAACTCGGCAGTTACGAAGATCATGCCCTTCTTTTTTATGAAAGGGGCACCACCTGGGTTTGTCGTTTCTCCGATCTTAGCGTTTACCTTTGCCTCGATCGGGATTTTGCTTGGGGTTGCATGGCTCCTTGTCGCTTACGGCCAGGACCTCCTTAGAACCGGCAACTAGAGATTTGTGTCTCTTTGCCTTGTTCTTAGATTTCCTAGCCTTTTTTATCCTCACGATCGATAGAATTGTTCCACTCGACTGCTTCAGCAGCAGTCGCATATCTATCGACCATCTCAAAGAGTTCGGCGACGGTGGCAGGTGGATGTAAAGCGTTGTCCTCTGTTATCCTTCTGCTACGGACTCCTGCTGAAAGCCACGATCACGGATGAGTCGAAACTTCGGAATAAATTTGAACTTGGTAAGCACTGATGAATTGGCATAGCGTTTCATGGTCGTTCTGCCTTATCCGGTGTAGGTCATCCTCCTTTCCAGGGCGATTGTAAGTGCCCTGGAAATTTGCCAGTAAAAGATCACAGAGGTGTTGCCACGAGTAGATCGATTCGAATGGCTAGTTTAAAAGCCATGATCGTGTCGATCCTTCGAGCACAGTCGGAAGGTAATTCGCCATGACATGCTCTCCTCCTCCTGCAGCTCGGATAGTTGTAGTATAAATCTGGAGGAACTCGATGGGATTCTGAGTTCCATCGAATTTCTCCATATTCACCGGTCGGAAACGAGGCGGCCAGCGAACTGCTCGAAGGTCGGGTGAAAACGCCCAACACCCCGAGATAACCTCTTGCCTCCTTCTTTCCAGAAAAGAAGGGTTAATATCGCCGGGTGATCGTACTCGTCGATACCCAGCCATAGGAGGGCTGGACCTATGATAGGTCTCAGCTTTACGAGGGAAATACTCCTCGTACTCCGTTTGCCGCCGTGCATCCCGTCGCCGAAGTGGTGAAAGATCACCTATCCTAGGGGCTTGTTGCGTCTTCCTCAGGTCAAGAGAACGACGTGAGTGAAGGTCATGCCGCCTTCCATGCGACAAGTTATCTGAACGGCTGGCAGAAGAAGGAGTCGTACTACTACGACTTCCTGGTTGTGGTCGACGAAGACGCTCAAGTTTGGCCATCGTGTCGCGAAGCCTTTGTGTGATCTCTTCTGCAAAGAGATCATACCCTGGTGCTCGAGCGAGTTCTTGAGTCGGGTTTTCCAGCAAGTCGTTGATGTGCTGGAGTTCTTGAGCTTCCTCCGACTGGAAATAAGTACGCTCAGGAAGATTTTTCTGAGCCACTATTTTCCTCCGTCGGGTTGTCTTAGATTGGCCTATTTCAGACCCCTGGGTTGGTTTTAATGGAGCGCGAGAATGTTGAGGATGTCCCGCACGTTCATTAAAGTGTTCGTCTCGCTCGCTAGCGGTGGTGTTCTTGCCATTGCGACGAGGTGGTGTAGAGTGTGCCCGTCGGGAAGCATCGCCAATCCTTCTTCTGGGAGAACGATCCTTATCAGAGGGAAGGACAAAGACCTCCCTTCGATGACCATTACTTGCGCTCGAGACCTCCTCACTTGAGGAGTAGTCGAGCGACACCATCTGGCGACTTGGAGTAAACCCCTCCAAGTAGGGGAACTCCGGGTTATAACCGTCTCTGTCTGCAGGTGGGTCCTGCGTCGAGACGGTTGGATTTGGATGAACAGTGTGTTCGATCCTCTTCCCTGCGGAAGTACTCGGAGAGAGAGGACCATCAGATGCCGATGCAGTTCCGGAATGATGGCTTCCAGAACCTATCTTGCTAAGTCGTACTGCCTTGGGGGACTCAAACACTTGGAGGAAAAACTCTCTTCGTGTTGCGAATTTGCCCCGAGACAGTCCTGTTGTCGGTCATGTTGACCCTTGCCCCCCAAGGAAGTTGGTTCCTCGACTGGGCGTACTATCGTGGGGGATAAGGATCCCTTCTCGACTCCGGTAAGGATGCAGTCTCCGAGATCTGATAGAAGATCTCCAGAGGTGGCAACATCGTCAGAGGATTCAATACTCGGCTCGTAATCGAAACCGGCATCCATGTCGACGTCTGCGTAATCGGCCAAGTCGAACCAATTCTCCTCGTTCCATTCTCCTGCCATGGTTGCATCAAAGAGAAAAGAAAGAACTGTTGACAAGGAATTACCAGAAGTTCCCCACGGTCGGCGCCAACTGTCGGTGTTTTAGAACCGATCTTACGTAAAGATTATTTGATTCGGGGGGTCTCCACAATTGATCACGCAGACAAAAAAGACACAGGGATTTTTATACAGGTTTGGGTCTTCTCAGGTGAGAATAACAACCCTACTCTTGTGTATCTTGTATTGGGTATATGGATTACAATCAGTAGAGGGTCTTGCTATCATGCTACTACTGACTGAACTGTTCTTCCCCAAAAGAGCTTCCTCCAAAAAAAGCTCCCTCCCCTCTATCTCTACAAGACCCCTTATTTATACTACGCAGTGGTGGCTATTGTCGTTCCAGGCTAATTAGTCGCTCATTATTGCGTAATAATGAGAGTAATTGCTGGAGTAGTAACCTCCCCATGCTATCAAACGGTTATCAGTCAGAGATAGTGGAGAATTATCTGTAGTTATGTCAGGCATAACTACGTATTTTGTCTGCTTGGATTCTCACCATTAAATGGGCCTTCTGACGAGTGGACCCAGTTAGTCGTGAGAAAGTGGTAACAGAGCTGGTCATAGCAGAACTTACGACTAGGGGGGTAGTCGTAGAAAAACTTCTGATCGATGCTGGTCGTAGAAAGACTCTGACGACGGACGTAATCGTAGCAGGACTTACGATTACACTATAGTCGTAGAAATGCTTACGACTAGGGGGTAGTCGTAGAAGAACTTACGACTACCTGACTTGCTCTTCCCTTATAATTTTAAGGGGTATGCCATGTGACGTCATATTACATGATTATGGAATAATAAAATGAGGATTTATCAGATCCTCGTCAATGAGTTAATGAAGTATTTTGCTAATTAATAACAATCATCATGTGGATTAACATTTTCTATGAGTTGGTGAAACATGTTGAGTCCCATGATGATGAAGACTTTTGGTGGCATCGTGAGTTGATTTTCGTCAAGTCAAGATTTAGGATGAAGGATGTCATCATGTGTTGATGAGCATTAAGACAAGATCCCTAAGTAAAGAAAATCATCACGTGTTGGTAATATTGAAGACAAGATCCCAAAGTGAAGAAGATCATCATGTGTTAATGATATTCAAGTCAAGAACTTGGAAGTAAAGGAAATCATCATATGTTGATGATTATCAAGTCAAGAACCCGGACTTGGAGTAAAGATGTTCATTATCAAGTGATCACTCCAAGATAGATGCTCAAGGCAAAGGTATGACTAGTATACGCTAAGGATGTGTTCCTAGTCTTTTACCGGTCTCCTCATTTGGTTGGAAGACCATATTGCTATTATAGGTTGCCGTACTGTGAAGAGGGGTTTTGTCTAATAGCTTGAGTCTCATCATATATTGATAGCTCAATCCTACTTACTCTAGGTCTTCTAGGCATGATGCTATTGTTTGCGAATACATTTTGCAAATAGTTAAAGCTCACGTATTAACTCTTTGTAGCATGAGACTATAATTTACAAATGTGTTTTGCAAATAGTTGAAGTCCATGCACCTACGCCTTGTGGTATGATACTAAAGTTTGTAAATGTGTTTTGCAAATTGTTGAAGTTCATGCATCATTCCTTAGTATGATCTAAAATTGTTTGTTGCTCTTTTCTTAGACTTAGACCATGTGTTTACTTTTTGGAGTTGTGCTTGTTGATTTGATCCAATGCTTTTTAGATGAATCAAACAGATGGGTTGTGTAGCCCTTTGAATAAGCTTTCATAGAGTCCAAGATCACTCAATTCCAACATCGGAGTCAAAAGTTATGATCATTTTTTCGAGTGTCGCCTATGCTAAAATTTAGGCCCGGACTAACCGCCTTGGACTGACCAGAAGTCTGATCTGACCGCCCTTATAAGGCTTGTCAACCTTTTTCAGAGGACATGTTTTTTAGTTTTCTTCCTTCCGGAAGTCTAGTCTGACCGGGGGTCTGGTCAGACCGGACCCTATGAGGACTGACTGAAAATTGTCTATAATGACTAGTTTTATAGTCGTTGCATTGTAGCCTGGTTTGATCGACCATCGGCTGGCGATTAGACCGGGTTTCGCTGTTTTTCTGCAGATTCTTCTCCAACATCTTGTTTTTGTGCGTGAGCTTTAAATACCCACCATGGCCGGTTGGAAGGCAACTCTAAGCATTTCATTTCACTCTCTTGAGATAGTTTGAGCCTTTCCTCTCACTTATGCATGTGTTGCACCTTATGAGCAAAGAGAGAGGTTCTAGTTGCACCATGTGTTGCAACTAGAATTGGATTAAGCATCCAATTGTGCATGTGTTGAAGGTGGTGAGAATCAAGCAATAGGCTTGGCTTATTACTCTTAGTATTTGCCGACACCTAGACGGCGTGGAGGCATAGTGGTCTAGTGATCTTCTCAAGAAGATTGTGAGAAGGGCCGATGTGTTGTGAGTGGTTTGGTGCTCGCCATCTCCGAGTGGAGGAAGAGCAACCTCAAGTGGATCGAGGTGTTGATTCAAGTTGTGAGCCGGTCCAATTCATTTGGGCTTACCTCGGAGGTGTTGGCTTAATTCATGGAGTTGGTCCAATTTGTTTGGGCTTACCTCAATGTGGATTAGGGGAGACCGACAAGTCTCTGAACACCACAGTAAAACATCCTTGTGCCATTATAGTTTGCTCTATTGGGATTTACTTTGTGCAATTTACATTCCTAGAATTAGATTGATTGCATGTCAAACTAGAATTGCAAACATTGACTTAGACTTAGAGTGTTGGTGCACTTAAGGGAAACTAGAATATGTCTTACTTCAAAATAATTATGAGGAACTAAAGGATGCTCATGAAAATCTTCTTCTCGATGAGCTCAATAAGTCCAAAGTGGATATAGACATAACATGTGATTTATTAGATAATATGTCATGTGTAGTTGCTAACCCTTGTATTACACCTAAGGTTAACATATCTATCTCTTTTGAGGACTTGCTAGATATGCCTTGTAACTCTAGTGAAAATGCTTCTATTTTCACTTTGCTGGTTGAGACTAATCTTGTAGAGAAAAATGAAGAGCTTAAGGCCTAAGTCAAGAAATTGACAATTAACTTGGAAAAGTGCTACAAAGGGAATGCCTCTCTTGATGATCTTTTGAGTAAGCAACGAAGTTTGAATGACAAGAGAGGTATTGGCTTTGTCTCCAAGAAGAAGAATAGCAAGACAAAGTATAATGCAAGATATTCAAAGAATTTCAAGTGTTTTGATTGCCATGAGAAGGGACATTTTGCCTTTGTATGCCCTAACAAGGTGGATGACAAGCAAATATCATCAAGAAAGAGGCAAACCGGCAAGGAGTAAGGAAAAAAGACAAGAAGGGGAAGTAAAATTCAAACTTGCTACGATTGCCAGGAAAAGGGACACATCGGTAAACGTCCCATGGGTAACACTTCTAAGCCTATCCTTTATAATGATCATTATTTGCTTGGGAAAGATAAAAATGTTAGGGTGATTGCTAGAATTGTTAGTTCACCTAAGATTATTGCTAAGGTCATTTTGGTGCTCAAATCTCTTGTTACTAACATTCATAGACCCAACCGAGTTTGCATACAAAAAAGTGCTTAAATGCTTGATAGGTATTTGGAGAGGCATTGAAGGCTTGACTCATTCAAGAAGAGGTGAATTCCACCATATATCAAAATGGAGCCATGCTTGAGGATAATTATTTCACATCAAAAACCAATATCATTTCGGTAACAAGTACTTACATTGAAGTGTGTAGCTCCTAGCCTTGTGTAGGATGCATTTATAAAAATATTTTTGAAAAATATGTTCTTGCTCTTGTTCAAAATATTTATTATTACAATCTTGAGCAAGATGGTAACGTAAGTGGCACATTAAGGGGAATGCTAAGTCATATACATGTATATCACATCCCTAAGTGTGCACAAATAAATTAAGTGCTAGTAATATTTTTCAAAATTGTGTCTATTAGCCAAAAGTCAAAAATTTTATAAATATTAGTAATCTTTTGAAAAACTAGTTACAAAATGTATACAAATTCTTTTCAAAGGTTTCCCAAAGGTTTTGATTCAAGAAAAACCTATTTTAAGCGAAAATGGGTTTCTAGCCAAAATTCTAGATTATAGTATCTTGTTTTTGACATAAACTAAATTTTTGTGTAAAATTTATTTCTAGAAATTTGAAAACCGTCCCGAAAGAAATATCCTAGAGTTGGCTATTATAAACCTTTATGGTACTCAAAATATTTCCAAAAGGCCAATCTAGCAAAAGTTATTTGATTTCAAAACTCATCCAAAATATTATTTTGACCTAAGTGGTCACTTTCTAGCACTTAGGCCTGGTAATGGGCTAGGGCCCAGCGCAAGTCCTATCCTAACCCAAAAAATTTAATAGACAACCCAACCCTAAGCTAGTCCAACCAAATTTATTAAAACCCACCCCGTCCAGCCCAACCTGGCCCCTTTCAACCCTAAGGGTCGGCCGGTTTAGTCGCAAGCTCCCAGAAGGTCGCGAGCTCAATCTGGCACGATCATCAACCACCGCGGGTGGGGTGGACGACGATTCGAGGGCGCGCTTGGCATCTAGTAGTGCCACTATTCCGTGGCGCCTTCAGTCCCTGCCCCTCGGTGTAGACATCCCTTCCCGTCCCTGAATCGTGTACACATATGCAACTACCGTAGCTCATCGGCCCCGGCTACCATGGATGGGTTGGGAAGGTTCCCAGCAGCGGCTGTGATGAGTTCTGCAGATTTGGTGCGGTTGATTTTGCTTTTGATTTGCTAGGGTGATTCTATTTTGTGTTTTCCCCTTCTTTTTTGTTGTATAAAACAATTGATTTTGTCTTCTGCGATTGATCCACAATTTTACTTTCATATATCATTGTAAGGTATCATCTGAGTTTGTGAGTTAAATTGAGAAGCTTCGGTCTCGTCTTCCTATCGGGAATCGTAAGATCTGATTAGAATCGATATCTATGTGTGTTAGATTCAGAGTTCCAGATTGTTTTGTAATTAGATAGGAAGCTTCAAATTGTTTGACAGTGTGCATGCAGTAGCCAGGGTAGTGGCTACTTGGATGAGCTCGCGTCCTGGCCGGCAGTGAACAGCAGTCGGATTCAATGCCTCAGCAACTGAGCCAAGGATGTCAGCAGCCACCGTCGCGACACTAGGGCATGGGGGCGTCAGGATGGTCTAATGAGCCAGATGAGGTGAGAAACTGAGTCGCCACTGTACTTGTTCTCTTCTTCTTCCTCCGTCTCCTCTGCTGGCGGTGGCGGCAGCTCAGCACGTGCGGAACTCGGCGACAGATCCTCAAATGGTCGTCGAATCGGATCATGTACTCCTGGTTCAGCCCCCATGGTCGTCGGGATGCAGTTGGTCATGTGTGTTCTTGCTGCTGCGCTGAGCTGAGCTCGTGTGTCAGTTTAAACCATGTATGTCTCATTTCAATCCTAACCCAACCCTATTTAAAGTCAGCCCAACCCTATCCTAACCCATTTTTATTATGGCCCATTTCATCCGACCCAAAGTCAGCCCACACAAGGATCCAACCCTCTTGGCCCTTTAAATTCTGGCCCATTACCAGGTCTAGTAGCACTTAAGTGAGTTTTGCCATTTAAGCCAAAATTATTCACATTAATAGATTCATAATGTTATTTATGACTCATACATGAAATTGGATACTTTAAATGCTATCATATGCTTAATTTGGCACTTTTGAAGAAGTTTCATTAAAATAAGTTCTTTTTGCGAAATCAAAAGCTTAATTTATAAAAATTATTTGAGAATTGGATTTTTAAGGGCTATACTAGTTGGAATGCTCCAAATATATTTAAGTGGTTGATTGTGTGAAAGGTTAGAGCAAATTACAACAAATCCTCTCCTATAAAAAATCTGCACTGAAATCTACTAACAGATTCAGTCTTAGCCGGACTGACCGGCCATACCCAGGAGGCCTGACCGCTAGTCCACCGGACTAACCGCCCATGCCCAGCGGCTGTCATAGGACCAACCATTTGAAAATTATAGCCATTTGAATTTCGCCTAAATTCTTGCTTTGACCCAAAATGACAAATTCTTGCATATTGTGGGTTTAGCTATTTGAGCCTAATTTTTATGTGTATCTTGGATTGAAATAGTATTTCTAACTCATACAAAGCCATGAAAGTGAAAAAATCTATGAAATTAAAATTTGAATGTGTTTTGAGGGTTTGAGCAAAATCATTCTCTTTATGTGCCTACAAAATACATTTTGCCTTATCTTTTAAAAGAAAATTCATTTTATAAAAATTCATTTTGGAAAACTTTTTAGGCAATCCAATGTTCTTTTCTGGAAAGTTTTAAACCATTTGGACTTCATCTGAAAAAGTTTTGACTCTTCTCTCGTGGAAAAAAATCATGCCTTCAATACGAAATTTGACATATCTTTTGAATAGGGACACCTTTTTGAAAAATTCTTTTTGGAAAAGCTTCCTAGTAGTCCAAAGTTTATTTTTGTAAAATTGCAAAGCATTTAGACTTGATTTGTAAAAGTTTTGACTTTCTCTCTCTTTGATCAACATGCTAAAAATTCAGACTTTGGTATGGTTTTGAGCTGATTTGTGGTTTTTGTATCTCTTAATAGGTTCATAATTGGAGGAACGTACTATAATAAGATTTGATCCTCAGTATTTGAAATTTGTTATCTAATTTTATCATATTTATTGAACTTTTTTGTCCAGTTTTTCATCTCTCTTTTAAAGCTCAATTGGTTTGGCAAAATCTGAAAACCTAAAACTTTCAGTTTTCTGAATCTTTATGATTTTCATATCTTCAAAATGGTTGTGATTTGTGTGAGCCTCTTAAAACCAAACTTGTGAGTATTTGCATTTACCAGCTCCATGATTTATATCATATTTGTTGGAGCATGTTTATCTCAAGTTTTTAAACGCACAAAAGAGTTTTTTTTTACTTCGTTTATTTTCAGAAAAGTGGACATTGATCTTGCATATTTTCTGTGGTTGAAAATCTGAGCACGACATCTTCATGAAAAATGGTTCAACTAATGATTTCTATCTACTTTGAAAGTTTCATCAAGTTTAAAGTTGTTTTGGATGTGTTTCAAATTTAAACAATTGTGGACAATTAATTACTCATTATATGAGCTCTTTTGCAAATTGGAAAACTTTTTGAGGAAATTTCAAGAGTGAGATTATTTGAACGTGTTTCAAATATCATTTCCTTTGGTTAACTCAAAATATGGCCTTGCTTTAAATTCTTTTTTATTTTAGACCATAAAGGGGGAGTTTATGACTTTTGTGGTTTTCTTCAAATTTCTTTCAGTCAAACTCCCATATAGATCATATGTATCTATTTCCAACACTTTTATAACCAAATTAGAATGAATTCTTTGCTAAGCTCTTTATTTTGAAAAGACTCCATTTTCGCATAACTTTATTTAGCGTTTTTGGTGTTTAATGCTAAAAGGAGGAGAATATTTTTGTGAACTATGTTAAAATTCCCACATTTGAGCACATTTGAGTGTTTCTCTAATGGTGTTTTTCAAATTGATATCTTCTATTGTGGCTTCACCTCATTTCGGTGCATGTTTTGAGGGAAAGCATTTCATTCATACAAATAGCCTCACATATGCATCATATGTACTAGCATGTCATACTCATGTGCATTGCTTGAATTGCTTATTGACATGCATGGATCATCATTAGCTTAAATTCTTATCACGTGTTGATTTATATCCGTATTTAAGCTCTATTATCCAAATATGGCTATTGTTAAAGGATTTGTCATCAATCACCAAAAAGGGGGAGATTGAATAATATAGACTCGCCATTATAAGTAAATGGAGTATTTTGGTGATTAATGACAAATCGATATGTGAGACTAACACTTTTATTGATATACCTATTGTTTAGTTTTATTTGGATAGAAAGATGAAAATCTTCGAAGGTATGCATTCGATGTAATATTCTTATATCTTGTAGCATTACTCGGATCAAAATATAAGTTGAACTCCACCAAGAGTCAAGATTCGGGATAAAAGATGTCATCATGTGTTGATGAGCATCAAGACAAGATCCCGAAGTAAAAAAAAAATCATATATTGATAATATTGAAGACAAGATCCAGAAGTGAAGAAAACCATCATGTGTTGATGATATTCAAATCAAGAACTTAGAAGTAAATGAAATCAACATGTGTTAATGATTATCAAGTCAAGAACCTAGACTTGGAGTGAAGATGTTCGTCATCAAGTGATCACTCTAAGATAGATGCTCAAGGTTGTATGACTAGCATATGCTAAGAATGTGTTTCTAGTCTTTTACCGGAATCACTACTATAGGTTACCAGAGAGCGATTTCTTGATGGGAGTTCTTAATCACTATGGAATAGAACTAGTTCATCTTGTACTGAACTCAATCTTGATACTTTGTGTTTTTGCCCATATGTTTAAGGCATTTTTGGGAATAGCCCCTAGTTTGCATTTGTTTAGATTTTATTACCAAATCATTCACAACAAGAAGGACACTAGTGCTTTAGGCTCCTTTTATTTTAAATTCCAAGATGCCAACAAGAGGGTATTCCTCTTCTTGGCTACCAAGGATGCCAGTCAAACATGGGGCAAGGAATGGTTTTATTCTGCTGTTCCAAGCGAGAGTAGGATAACTTATAGTAGTCATGCACCACCGGAGTGGTCAACAAAAAATCGAATAGCTGACAAGTAGATCAAGCTCACTGATAATGAGAAGAATGCGGTTCTACTGATCAGTGATCTAGTGAAGGGAGATCTGACTAGCCGAAAGATCATCTATGACTTCCTCAACATGGATTAGGGGAGACCAGCAAGTCTCCAAACACCACGGTAAAACATCCTTGTGTCATTGTGGTTTGCTCTCTTGTGATTTACTTTATGCAAAATACATTTCTAGAATTAAATTGATTGCAAGTCAAACTAGGATTACAAACCCTGACTTAGACTTAGGTTGTTAGTGCACTTAAGAGAAGCTAGAATCTTTTGGTTTTAATTGAGCAAAACCGAATTGACTTTCGCTTCTGCATTAGAAATCGGTTTTAACCTTAAAGATTTTTAGAAGACTATTCACCCCCTTAGTCGGCGTCATTGATCTTACAATAGGGTTCACCAAGCGATTAATTAGAATACAGATTATTAATCAGAATTATACGGATAATTTGGCGTTCTCACATATTTGATGATAATACTAGTTTCAGAGATATTTGAACATAATATATTATCAATACTATAAAAAAATTGTACCCCCTCCAAATGTACGTAATTTCATTACTAACTCAAAATATAACAAGATTGATCGGCGGACTATTATAGTTCTGCACCAAAGTACGACTTCCAACGAGTTTAGGTAATAGATTAAAAGCATGCATTGTCGTATAAATTAGACTAACTTAACACACTGACAAGACGACAACAAAAAGAACTAAGTTTTAAATTTAAGTACACAAAATGACAAAAAAACAAGCCGTGCAAAATCTTCATTTGGGTAAAACAAAGGCCTGTCTCTTCTTTCACATGCATAATTTTACACAAAGTTTAACAATCGGAACATCAAAGCAAGTATTACTAAACAGGTTGGATCCACACAAGAAAATTAGGAACCTCGCAAAAAAGGAAGTTGTACATACTGTAGAGTTCGAGAAGTAAGCTTCGGAATCCCAAAAGGCCAAAAGTCACACACTCATGCTAATTAAGGACTTCTCTTAGTTAACTAACTAGGCTAAATGCATGGGTCGGAATCCGTCAATTAGCCGGATATGTCGCCCGATTAAATGTCAATTGGCCGTTTTATCGGTGTAATTGGCCGATTAAACGTTTGACCCCGTTAACTGTCCTCCGTATTTGCTAGTCGTCACGCTTTGGATGCCGTCACCGTATTTCCAAGCGTTTTTCACTACACTCTCCTCGTCTCCCAGCCAGTGGAGCTCCCTGGCCACACTGCCGTGAGGCGCGCGATCGTGCGGCGGAGTATGGACTCTGGAGACGGCTGCAGTTTGAGAAGCAAAGCTACTGCAACCAGCTACTGTATCTTGCAGTTGGTCTTTCTCTGACCATTGGATGGGCGACAGAAAAGATCCAGTGGCTCAGATCGATTGGTACCGTAGACCATAGTAAGTGCAGTTTTGGCACTGTAGCAATTTCTGATGGATCAAAGGATCCCAGTCCTGCGGAAACAAATGAAAATTTGATCATTGAAACGATGCAAAATGATTGAAAATGCTTCATCCAATAACAATCGCCACCCGGTACCCCAAAAAATAAACAACCGCCGCTGATCACTGGCCAAACGGTGCACATATGTTCCTTCCCTTCCATACATCTGTGTCAACGGAAAGACGGTCCAAAATCTCTAGACACATGGCAACCATCTCTTGGTAGTTGGTGGAGCTATGAGTGTATGAATTCATTTACCAGAGGTTAAATCCTGATATCCACTTTTATTCACACGCAAGTGTGATTCAGTAGGATTTTTGTGAGAACTCTGACCTTCGTCTTTGTAGACATGTATTAAGGAGGCTTGCATGTGCCCATATGGTGTGCATACGTGGTGGTGTGTGCGCGTGTGCATCTTCGTTGTAATAAAAAAGTTGTAGACATAGTTGTGCCAATTTGGCTCACACTCTCATGTAGGGATGGAAAAAAAACTCGTTAGTGGAGCTCGTTGGCTCGATTCAAAATTGCTCAATTACACTCGTTAATTGGTTAAATATTGAAACGAGCCAATTTCGAATGAAATTGCATTTCGCTCTGAATCGGCTCAGCTCGTTAGCTCGATTCTAAAAATACTTCCAACTATTAATAAAATGATATTAAATCAAATTATATCAATTTTGAAAATAAAACTCGATAAGACAAGCAACTGACTTGCAAAGGTTTTCTCGGGCCATACGGGCATTGGTCCTGAGTGCAAAGTCAGATATCGACCACATCGACAGAAAGCAGGCTCCTGTCGTTTACTTTGTTTTCCCTGTGTTGCAATAAGGAAAAAATCTGTGTTGCAATAACCAACTGTAACACGTGTCCTTTTACGAATCTCAGGTGATTTGACTGACTAAAAGTACCACATGTTTGAAAGATTTCATGCAGCTTTTTTTCCTTACAATAATGCATGGGTGATTTGACTGACTTGTTTCGATTTCAGCAGCTTGTAATTGCAACAATTTCAGTGTTTGCTGATTGGTGAAGATTGGGATGGAAGGCCGGCCTTGCTACAAAAGGCTGGTTCCGAGTTCTTCTTTCCATACTTCCCCTTCTATTTTATGCAAGAAATGATGTTAAGCGAACAAACGACCGTGTTCTTATCCGAGAACTAGGATGATGCAGGAAAACATGGAAGCAAAAGGATTTCAGCAGTGAAGTTTTCTGTCAGAGCTGACTTCCAAGATTAATCTTCTTCTTTTTTTCAGTCCTTCATGGTTCTGATCGCTCCTTTTCTTTTCTTTTCTTTTTATCCGACGAAGGTGCAATGGAACAATGACAAAAGTGCTACAGGACCATACCATTACTGTATATGAATCCACACGTTGAGTGCGTAGACGTATACCCAAGATAAAGCATCAATTTGTCATAAACTGTTGGGTGCTTATACGGTAAAAACCACCAAAATGTTACGAACTCGTAAAAATCATATCTATATATATATATATATATATATATATATATATATATATATATATATATATATATATATATATATATATATATATATATATATATATATATATATGATACGGTAAAACCACCAAAATGTTACAAACTTCAAAATGTATATATATATATATATATATATAGGTGACATTTTTTAACCATGCAAACTCAACTTCAAACTCAACCTCATACTATTCATGCATAATTTGTCTTTTTCCTATATTGCAAATGAGGTAGAGTTCGATATAGAAATTTTGGTTTTCACGGTTTTGCAACATTTAGGTGTTCCAACTTCCAAATGAAGCATTTTAGATCATTGTTTCAGAAAGGATCTTTCAGGTCTGGTCTGTCAATAACTCGTGACCAGTTTCATGATGTGACGCAAAAATCAATCAGTTCATCACAGTTTCTAAGCAGCAGCATTTTAGTTGAGCCTCACCAAAATATGATCAACGAAATGAAGGAAGAATATGAAGGAACTCGATTCAAGAACAGTCACCAACTTGGACCAAAGCCAACCATCGAGGTGCCGCATCTATTAGTATAATGTATAACGCTAACTAGACCATGACAACCCCAGTTTGACCTGTGATGGGCATCTTAAGAACATGAATCCATACTGATAAACAATAATAAGCGAAAACCAACTTAACAGGCAATAGGATTATATCAGCACGGCGCATTTCATCGCGGCGGTTGTGCGTGGTGCGCAGCTTCTTGTGCTTCTGCACAAAGGTAGGCATGTCGATTTCCTTCTCGAGGAGCTTCAGCTGCAGGGCCTCCGACTCCTCGTCTGTCTTAGCCAACGACTCTGGGCAAGCAGCAAGGCATGCACGCAGATCAGTATGATAAATGGCATCACATAATTAAACCTACGAGTAAAAGACTAGTTACTGCAATTATGAATGAGATTGACACGGAAACAGAAATACTCAGCTTCTGCGCAAGCTAAACAGACTATAGCTTCAGCACCTCTGGAGCAGCTACAGGCATAATAGTCAATGAAGATCTTAATATAACATCAAGATGGCAAGGTTCCACTCTGCACGCACTGGATGGATCATCATAATTTTGAAACCATAGCAACGTGCCACTTCAAAGGCATGTCATTCATGTTTAGGTACATGCATATGCAAACGTGCAGATGTGTACCAGTATGGGGTAGTAATGGTTCACAGGCTCACAGCTGCTAAGGACCTGTTTCCTAGCTTAAGCTGAAGATTATTGATAGAATAATTTAATGCCAAATAACCACCTTATTTTGGGCTTGACTTGTAAGCTTAAGCAGCCCTACGCCACAGAAGGTGAACCCAATGGGGTGTACTGCTGTAGCTTACGAGACTTATAGTTGGTTTGGCAAACAGCTTTCAACGACAATATAATAAGCTGATTTCATAAGCTTATATACCTACAAAGAATCTATTATACAAGTATTAGCTACAGCTAACAGGCCTTAAACTAACATAGTTCTGATGATCAAGAGTTCAAGACAAACACTGAAATTGTACAGTAGCTTACTATGGAGCTTATCAAGCAGGGCAGCAGGAGAAGAAGAGATCATAATCTCTTCCTTTTGTCTTTCCAAGTCAGCCAACCTATCTTGAGCAGCAGCCAGTTCTGTAGATCTTATTATAGTGCACTGCACAAAAGAATAGTAAATGCATTTCATCATAATATGAATTTTGTTTATCAAGTTTCCAATTGTAACAACATTCTTATGAATGCTTCATCTCATAAATCATAATTTAATAGCGTAGCTGCTGTGCTTGCTGAGGAAATAGTCAAGTGGTGCCATACCTGATTCCTGAGCTCCGAGATGCATTGCTCTTTTTCCAAATTTTCTCCTGAAGTGAAGGCAATAGCAAGGATATGAATATAGGACTATGCGAGAGCAAGAAACAAGTCAGAGATAAAATCGCCAACTTACCTGCAAGTTGTACCGTCTCCTTTTTAAGTTCATCACATACCTGACACTATGGGAAAAAGTACACAACAAAGATGAGCCAACAAACAAAACACTAAGAGCACAAGGAAATCTGGTATGCATGACTCAACAATGCAGATATGTTTGTATAATTCAAACTGTAACTATCGTCAACAAACAACTAATTCAGTTTATCATCAAAGTAGGCCAGCTTTTGCTCCAATACTGCTTGTTGAATGTGTCACAAGAGCAAGCAGATACCCGCATTGGTTAAATCAGTAATTGGCAACAACGTTCCATTTGGTGTTACCAGTCATCCAAGCAAACATTTTACGAATTGTTTAATGTTCAGTCAAATGTCTGAGCTTTGCTGATTGCAACAAGATTATTACATCAGCTTATTTTTACATAATAAAGTAGCATACTAGCATAGTTAAAAAAATATGTACAGTACAATTCTGTAATAATCCAAAAAATTGCAGTGTACAAGCATGATGCGGTCGTTGGTTCGGTATGGATCCGAAGACCGAGGGTAGGGCGCTCGCCCTCATCTAATTGTCGGCAGGGCTCTTCCCTAATGTGGTAGAGATGCTCTAAGACCTAATTTTAGAAGAAAAGGGAGACTAGAGACTTTGTTTATTCATTGCTTGATTGAATTACATGATTCGGCTACCCTTTATATAGGGCCCTGTAACAAATGATCAACTAGGGGATATACTTGTTAACTAAGACATATACTTGGTAACTAAGAGATATATTAAGTAACTTCAATCAATCCTGATTTCCTACAAGCATCCTACATGACTCCTTGTACGCAAGGGACTCTTGGACAACCTCATCATGCGTTGCTCCTGGTGATTACGCCTGGCTGCTGCACATCCTGCTTTGCCGCATGCATTGCTGCTGCAGCCTTGCCGCACAGCCGCTGTCCACAGGCCTAAAAGCCCATAACATTAAGCATATAACAATCATGTACACCAAATCAAATTGAAAGGAAACTTGGAGAGGTTCAATAACTTAAGACAATATATACACTATAATCCAGAAGCAGTATATAACTAATTTAACCCAATGAAGTCTAGAGACTCTAGACTATACAAATAAAGGAACAATTCCTAAAAAAATCACTTAATCATTGCTAGAAAAAATAATAGACATAACCCAAATGAGTCGTTTAGAAAAATAATGTGAATCGGCATCACTTGTACTAAAATATGACAGGTGTACTGATAACACTTACATTATTCAGTGCCTTTATTTGGTCCAGTGAATTGAAGAAAGCATTGTATGCCTCTTTGTCTTTAAGCAACTTTTGCAACTCATCAATACTACAGAAGAACAGTAATTAGCTAGATCAGTAGAGTGTGGTGCTAATTCAAACAAGCACAAGCATGGCATGCAAATTCTACATTCCCACACAAGCATATCCATCCTTTCTGTGGAACGCCAAGACATGTTATGACAGTGTGTCGTGTACAGAATTAGGCATCAAAAAGTAACAAGGGTCATGGTCTCCAGTCTTCAAAATTTCAATACATCAATAGCCAAGAGCATGCCAAGTAACAGGATATAGTGGAAGCTGGTAGCACACCAGATTCACTTTTCTAGAAAATTCTTTGGCAGAATTGTAACATGACCAATAAATCCTAGACACACTCTTCGCATTTTTTTCAATATTATATCTAGCACAGAATGAAAATAGGTACCCTTTAATAAGTGTGTTAGGTCAGGAATTATCCACAACAATATATGTATTCTATTGGCTATAGGAAGAGAGTATGCTTCATTCTGAATTGTGATGATATAAATTTGATGCCGACTAGTGACATATTACTAGGTGAAAATATTCACTTTTCTTAAGAAGTATTACTTTGTCCGAGCCTCTTCCTTTTCATGCAGTCATTTAAATATATTGCCAGTATTGACAGTTTAACACGCCTGATCTAATTTAGATGTCATTTTAATCCTATACACATGAAACAAGGAGCGAATATACTTTATTCATTTTTGGACATGTTTTGCCCCTATTAAAACCACTACCAATGAGCAATTAATAGAGTTAGTCGGAGGAAAAAGTTGAGTAGATAAACCAAAACGACAAGCCTTTTGAGGACTAAAACCACTTTGCTAAAACAATCTATAAATCAGACTGAAGGTAGTAACAATAACGAAGGAAGGGACAAATGTAGCCTGTCGAACACAACAAGGTATAGGTAGAAACACCAAACGATATTGTGTCTGTGCATGAAAAGCTACAGGAAATAGTAAAGAAAGGCAGATCAATCTCTTACCGCTTATCCTTCAAACAAGCAATTCTCTCTGCCTGCTCAGTAGGCGGCTTATATGAAGCTCTGTGATGAGGACTAGCAGTGGAAAAGCTAGAAGTGAATGGACTTGATGATGAACCAGCCACAGATGAGGGTACAAAGATTGTGAAGGGATGTTTTGCAAATTTGGAGCAGGTTGTTGCTGTTCGGAGCCACCGTTTATTCAGCAGAAGCAAGAGCAACAATAGATCCAATCAAAACTTCTCAGATCAAGCATAAGTCAAATCATACTAAATCAACATCACTTGACATTAATACATGATATCATAAAAGCTAAGCTATCTTTCAGGAAAACATCTGCAAATTTTTGGAGAACTTAAGCACATTTAAGATAAAACTTATGTTGGGAGTAGCATACCAAGACTCCGATAATAGTATAACTTCTCAAAAGAGACAGGTGCCTACATGCAATGTGGAATTAACTGGCCCTTTCTATTTTATATTCATTGCTAGGGACATGCTATCAAAGTCTAAACCAGACAAGAATGACTTTGCAAGACTGAAAAAAAAAATGTCAGATATTAGATTTAACAACTAAATTGCTTCATACCGTCAATATACCTGAAAAGAGGAAGTCTCCAGTTCATTGTACCCGAATATATCTGTGTCACGGATGGTATTGTTCATGTGTGTGAACAGTAGTCATGGTACTGTAGCACCACGCACTGTTTATGCCGGGCCCGCAGGTGTGTTAGTAGTTGGAAATAGAAATAAGAATTATTAGTTTCCTTGTTAGTTAGATTTACTTCCTTTGAGATATATTCCATCTAATAGAAATAAGTTTCCTTGTTAGTTAGATTTACTTCCTTAGAGATATGTTTCATCTAATAGAGATAAGTTTCCTTAGACATAGAGATTGTTTCTTAGGGGTCAAATTGGATCGTCCCTATAAAAGAGATAACATGTATCCATTATCAAGCAAGCAAAGATGAATGAAAAAGTTCTTAGTCACTAAAATCCAATTGTGGTCATTCCCTTGGCCGATTATTCTAGATCTATTCCTCCCTAATTTGTGCCCTCCTTCACCTAGCGCCGTTCCACGTCAAGTCGTCGCCATTTAACCTCCCTCCGACGGATGTTTACCCCATTATGAACTAAGGTTCACAACATTTGGTATCAGAGCAGTCGATCCATTCTCACGACTTTTGCTACCATGGTTATGGCGACAGATCAGACCATCAGACCTACCGCTGAGTCATTGGCTATGATAAAGGCTAACATCAACAAGATGGCCATGAGTACCAACGACAACGACAAGAAGATGGCGGTCATCTTTCTCGACATGCATGCTACTTTAGAGAAGACGATCGCGGATCAGAAGGAGAAGAAGGCGCAACAAGAGGCGGCGGCGTTTCCAGCAACCACCGTGACGTTGTCGGAACTTGCCGCGCCGCTACCGCATCCTGCCATGGTTTCACCGAAGCCTGTCGCGGCCCTACCGAAGTACGTCGTTGCCACTGTGATGCTGCCAGGGTTGTTGTCATGCCTGTCACAGCAACTGGTGAGTTTGCCGCAATCGCGCATGAAGGCAATGATCTTCAAGGATTCATGTCATCATCGCAACCTCTCGTTAATATGGGATCTCCTAGGGCTTCAGCCATGGCCGCCACCACAGCTCGAGGACGAGCTGTCACGAAAGGAGGGGAGTAATGTCACGGGCGGGACTATTCACGTGTGCAAACAGTACTCATGGTACTGTAGCACCACGCACTATTCGCACCGGGCCCGCGGGTGCATTAGTAGTTGAAAATAGAGATACGAATTATTAGTTTCCTTGTTAGTTAGATTTAGTTTCTTAGAGATATATTCCATCTAATAGAGATAAGTTTCTTAGATATAGAGATTGTTTGTTAGGGGTCAAGTCGGATCGTCCCTATAAAAAGAGATAGCATGTATCCATTATCAAGCAAATAAAGATGAATGAACAAGTTCTTAGTCCCTAAAATCCAGCTGTGGTCGTTCCTTTGACCGACTATTCTAGATCTATTCCTCCCTAATTGGTACCCTCCTTCACCTAGCGCCGTTTCACGTCAAGTCGCCGTCCGACCTCCCTCCGATGGATGTTTACCCCATTATGAACTAAGGTTCACAACAATCTGCAGTCAAACAAATAGAATTTTATGGATCAATTGATAGCTAGAACTACAATGGATTCTGCAACTGTCAACCTAGTTCCAAGAAGAGGTGCATAGTTCAATACAGAAAGAACAACCCCACACACACACACAAAGTTCGTGTTTCAATTAAGTGTTACTACGATCAGGGATTTTAAAATTAAGACCATCCAAGACAAGGGCAACCTCGGTTATCCTACTAGGTTCCGATTTTCCGAATCTTGCAAAATTAATAAGATTTTTTTTTTTTGCCAAACAGCACCTTCTTCTTCTAGTTCTAGTACCCTCCCTCCAAACGGGGCAGGGCAAAATAACAATTCGGGTTTGGTGCTCGTGAAAGCGAGATTTCCACGAGGAATCAAGCTACCGATACAAATCCGACGCGCGATGATTCGATCCCTACGCTGCTACGAACGATCTCATCACGAAGGGGAGGAGATATACAATCACGCGTCAAGAAAGAAGCGCAACGGAGCATGACTATCACGTGAGAGGTGAGATCGATCGGCCTAACCTCTTAGCGCGTGGAGGGGGAGCGCCGGGGGGGGGGAGCCGCCGGGGGTGGGTCGGGTCGGACTACCTGAGCTGCCGCGCCGCTGGAGTCGGAGGGGAGCGCCGACGCGACGCGTGGGGAAGGGAAGCTTTGGATATGACGATGGAGGAGGAGAACTCCGGTTCGAATTGGGTGGGCTGAGTGTTACAACTCCTAACCGAGGCCCAGTTTATTTCTTGTTTAAGTGAGCTGGATCCCGCCCAATCCCAGTCCACTAAAACTGGGCCGTATATGTATCCTAGATAGCCCAGCCTATTCTGATCATTAGCCTAGCCACTCATGGCCTCATGGGCCGCGGCACATTAACCCGCGCGGGGCCGCTCTTCGTTCGTCGGCAGTCGATACTGCGTGTGTGCGGGATGAAAAGCGGATACAGATTATCCGATTGCCGTATTTGATAGAATATCAATACGATATATATTTTTCATCCAATTAATAATTTTTTCATATTCATATTCTAATCCACATAAAAAATATAGATGCGAATATGGTATGGAATTTTCATCTGAATTGTTATCATATCCGAACTAGTTGTATTCGTGTTCGAATTCATCAAGTAATATAAGTATTTTATTGCAGTATGTCTAATTAGTTGGATGTTTTTTTATAATTTAATGTGAATTCATGTTCCTTTAGGTGAAATAAATAAATTAGAATGATTAAGTGTGATTATACAAGGATAAATATCTTCACATTACATAAGTTACGACGATATCTGAATCTAACCGAATTGAGTAAATATTCGGTTCGCATTCGTATTCGCTCTGACATTCTATTCATATACGAGCATATTTGAATTTGTATTCGTATATGATTTTACCACTATTCGATTCGTATTCGATCCATTTTCACTCGTATTCAATCCGCTCGAGCATCTCGGTCACTGTACGGCTGCATGCTTGCATTTGATCAAATGACTGTCTTGCTAATGGCATGCATCTGTCTTTCTTTATTATTCTTCCTTTTTTATTATTTCTGCATTTTAATTATTCTACTAATTGCCTTGATTTGTCCCACCAATATCTTTTCATGTGTTCTACTAACGGTTTTGATTTGTTTAGCTAATAATATTTTCCCTTTTGTTCCACTAGCAATTTTTATTTGTTCCACTGATACCTTTGATTTGTTACACTAATGTTTTTTGTTTGTTCAACTAATAGTTTTCCTTTGTTCCACTAGCATTTTTTTTTATTTCTTCCACAAATATTTTTTCTTTGTCCCACTAACAAGTTTTTAATTTATTCCGCTGATACGTTTGATTCGTTACACTAACACTTTTCCTTTGTTCAACTAGTTTTTTTTTCCTTTATTTTCATTAGCAAATTTTTAATTTTCTGCACTATGATTTGTTCCACTAATACTTTTCCTTGGTTCCACTGGTATTTCATTTGTTCCACAAATATTTTTCCTTTGTTTCACTAGTATCTTTTTAATTTGTTCCACTAATACTTTGATTTTTTTTTTCAAGTAGTGCTTTTCCTTCGTTCCACTAGTTTTTTATTTGTTCCACCAATATTTTTTCATCTGTGTTCGTCTAGCACCTTTTTTATTTGTTGGATAGACACACGTCATAATTATTATATAAGTTAGATAGACACACAAATATAGAAATTAACGGTAGTGCATCAAACTTATATAATTAGGACATAGTGAATATAGATAGACACGCACATACAGAAATTGACAGTAGTCGTCAATATCTATATGTGTGTGTCTATCTAATTTCTGTCCGTCAATTCTTCCATCTATTAATGGACGAGCATGATAGCCAGTTGTTCCAGTGCCGAAAGGCCTAAGGGGGTATTTGGGACGGCTTCCCCCCGGAAAAGCCGGAAGCCATCCCAAATAGTCGGCTGCAGGAAGCTGCTTTTCCCCGAAGTTCAAAGCCCTCACAATGGCAGGAAGCTAGAAGCCGGAAGTCGACCCCGAGGGCCTTCCCGCGCTTCCTTGGATTGGCATTCCGTAATTGCCCTTGATGTTCCGAAGTTATTACCCACCATGTACTAGGTATTTGATCGCGAAGGACCCATTCCCCACCCCACTCGCAGCCCCACTGTTGTCCCTACCCTAGTCGCACCTCCATTCCCCCATTCCTGAACCCTAGCAAGGGAGGCAGCGGCTGTGCCCCGTGCCCCTCCTCATCCTCCCCGCCGGAGCCACCCCAGCCCTGTCGCCCTTGGCACGCCGGCGCCCGCCCTAGCCTCGTCGCCTTCCCGCTCGACCGCGCCTCCCTCGGTCGGGCCCGACCCTAAGTGCCTGCCTTCGCATTCGGCCTGCCCACGAATTTGGGCTCCACGCTGCGCGCGATCGGCCGCCCACACCTCCGGCCACCTCCACCGAGCTGGGCGCCTGCGCCTCCTTGCTCAATCCGAAGGTACAATGTAACGTCCCAAAATTTAGCCTTTCATAAATATTTTGAGTTGTTTAGGTTCTGAAAAATTTCACCAATTTTATTTGATTTAATAAATCTTAATTGGGAATTTTCTAAATTCAAAATATTTAATTTGACTAATCTAAACAACAAGATTTCTTCAACTCCAGAAGTGCCTTCGAGCACCAATCAAGCAGCCCGTCAGAATGCAATCAAGTTGCTAAAAGCCCTTCCTGCCAAGAGCCAGTTTGTCAAGTTTTCGTTGAAGCGAGAAGTTCGGCAAGAAGCAAGACGTTTGTTCCGTAAGTGTTCAGAAGAGCAGTTCTGCCAAAGCCAAAATAGTTTGAAAGCAAGAAGAGAACTCAAAAGCTAAGTTTCCTAACCTTTTCCATAGCCAGCCTGAATCACGGGGACGAGATTCCTTTAAGGGGGAGGTTTGTAACGTCCTAAAATTTGGCTTTTCAAAAATCTTTTGAGTAGTTTAGGTCCCTAGAAAATTTCACCAATTTTATTTGATTTAATAAGGCTTACTTGGGAATTTTCTAAATTCAAAATATTTAATTTGACTAATCTAAACATCAATTTTTCTGTATTTTCTTGGGTTTTTCCTGATTTTATTTGCTATTTATTCGAGCTCATTTGATTTTTAGCCTTTTTTGGAATTCCAAAATTCATTTGAAAATCCTTTTCCCTCGTGGGCCAAAATTGCCTCGGCCCATTCCCTTCTCTTCCCTATTCGAACCAGCCCGTCCCCGCTCCTGCCCAACCCGCCAACTTTCCTCGTCTCACTTCAGCCCATATAAACCCCAACCCACATCCCTTCAACCCGACTACCTCCCAGCTGCAAAACCCTAGCGGGCCATCTTCGCTCTGGCCCAACTACCGCCGAACCCTAGCGCCCCGCCTAGGTCTACTTATTAGCCGTCATCACCACCCGCACATGTAGACGACGCGGTCTCAGCCGCCGTCGCCTTGGCGTCCCCGCCCTGCACACCCGAGGCTATTTAAGGCCCCGGTGATCCTCAATCCGAGCCCTCTCATCGCGCCGCTTCCCTTTCCCAAGCACCACAGCTGGAGGTGTTGCCGTCGCGCCACGCGAGCTCACCGGAGCTGTTCCCGAGGCGCCATTGCCATTGTTGAAGCGAAGCTCCTCGCCACCGCCATCTGGTGCCTCTCCACCCTCACCGAAGCCGCCTTCGGGGTCCACGCGCCGCCCTCGTCCTAGAACCGTGCTCACCAACGTCGATGCACCACCGGAGCGTCATCCCTCTTCGACCCGAAACGCTGCTACCTCGGTTTCCTCCTCCACCTTCACGCGCTGGACCGAGCCGCGTTCGGCCTTGGCCGACCTCGCTGGAGCTACCACGTTTAACACCGCCGCCGACCGTCGAACTCACTGAAGCTCCACCACCCGCCAGTCATCCCTGGAGACGCCGCACCGGTGAACCACTGTGACCCATGCGCCCACTTCCCGTGCGTTTGTTTCCCTCGGTGCCACATCATACTCGCCACGTCATCAGCCCGCCGCCTCAACTCCATGTCAACAACCAGGCACAAGTAGATGCCACGTAAGCACCACCCAGCCCTAACCCTAAAAACTGAAACCGTGGACTTGATCCACTGTGAACCTACTATATGCCTTGTGGACCCCATGCGTCAGCCAAACATCTCAAACCCTAGATCTAAACCTAACCATATGACATGCGGGCCCACATGTCATCCACCAGCCGCATGCACTCAGTCCACCATAGTCCAAGACAACTCCGTGGACCTGGTCCACAGGCCAATGGCCCACTTGTCATTCTCTTTAACCTTTTCGGGAATTCATTTAATTTCTGAAATTCAATTATTCAGTGGGTCCTACATGTCAGTTCATATTCTGTTATTTTCTTTTCAGCCAAAATTCCCTGCTAATGTCATGCTGACGCAGTAAATTGTTTTTTCTTTAGAAAAACAATTCCCTAAATCCTCTCATTCTGATTCAATCATTTCATGTGAATTTCAATCTTCCGATAGTTCGCTCTTTCTCTTATGAACTCCAATTGAACTCATTCAAGTTTTTAAATTCATCTAAATTCATTATCTACCTTCCTGTACCATTCAATTCCAATTTGGAGTTTATTTGATTTGTCTTTTGTTTGTTTTGCGCTTTCTCTCTCGTTAGATGTTGAAGTCTCGGAATCGTCTGAAGGAGCTGAATGTCCAGGAAGTAGAAGATCGAAGATTAAATAAGACCATCATTTCTGTAGCAAGGAAAGTTGTACCTTTTGACCATGTTCAACCCAGTTTTCCAAAATTATTTTGATTCAATTACTGCGTTTACTTTAAGTATTTGTTTAAATACTTTGGGATTACTTATTCACTTATTTGATTATATCCACCTTGTCTATTGTAATATCATGATCTTTTTTCACTCTAGATTGGTTCATTATTTAGTTGGTATTATTATAGCACCAATGTGGGTTGGTTAGATATGATTAGTCTGCTTAGCCATGCAACGAGTCATCACTATCATGTGAGTTGCAAATATAAATTTGACTAAGTGATTATGGAACTTTGTGCAAAACCGTGTGTTGTGTGTCATTACTCATTGATGGTATGTGTTGCACTTAACCAACAGGGTGGGAAAGATTTAGACTGAGACGAGTGGTAGAAACTGTGTGATATGGTGGAGCTTTGTGATTGAGAAATGATAATCTTCATAGCATAGTTAGAAATTAGAAATCTCGCATTGGTCAATTAAAGACTTAACTTTGTGTGTCATTGAAGTGAGCCATAACTATACGATCACATGCCTGATATGGGAAGGGCCTAGCTTAGTAAGTTACGGAATCTCGATATTGACTACTCAAGTTGTAGATTAAACTCTGTGTCTAGGGTGGAGGTGTGGACTACTCTGTAGGTCACATCGTGGGATGGTTCGCTGCTTTCCTATCCAACAGTGTGTGTCGTACCAAGCGCAGTGTTTAGGTGGTATGACGGTAAAACATATCGGGAGTGTCAATGTTTGAGATGAAGTTTCGGAAAGGTTTTGTTGTGATCAGCTCTGATCCAGTTGATTGCATCTTGTGGGTAAAGTGTACAACCTCTGCAGAGTGTAAAATTATTCGAATAGCCGCGTCCACGGTCATAGACATGCTCGTGGATTTCACACGAGGGGTAGATTTTCATAAAACCATTGGGATGGGATAATTGTGTGATTAAACTCATATGGCTATGTGAAAGAATTTGATTAGGCTTTGTGTTTTTTGTGAAAATACTTGTTAAATTATTGTTGTTTATTTGTTTTGAATTATACTTTCAATCTATTATTATATTCAATTGCAAATACTGCTTTATTGCAAAATAATCACATAAGACATTTTCTTTGGAATAAGCCATCATCTATACTTGCATTCTGTGGTGCAACTTGTTGAGTACAGTTGTGTACTCAATCTTGCTATAATCATTCAGATAAAGTGGAGGAATCGTCGTCAACAATGTCTATTTCAAGGATCGTGGAGAACTAGGTCGTGTTGCCCAGTCGATTACCTGTGGGCATATAGATAGGCTTCACTGAAGTTATTCTGTTACCTTCTGTTGTAGCTTAATTGAGTTATTCGTCTTTTGAGATATTAATTGTAAACTTTGACCTTAAGGTCATTACTCTGATAATTATTGTTATTTACCTATTTAATAGTCATCTCTGTATATGGAAATGATATTTCATCGATGTTGCCACTGTGTGTACTAGTGTGATCCTGGACTAGTTCAGTATACACAGAGAGTCCAGATTACATTTTTGGGTCTCGACATACAACCTCCAATAAACTCCCTCCTGTGAATCCTTGATTGTGTTGGTTGAGAGGGAACTCCCGCGCGACAATACATAACAGTTAGTATTCGCAAATGGGGCAAAACCTGTGAATACCATTCTGCTTCCAGTTGGAGTTTTGGCGGCTTGCAAAATTCTTCTGCCATTCTGGGCTTAGTGTTCCTTTAGGTGAAATAAATAAATTAGAATAATTAAGTGTGATTGTACAAGGATAAAGTGTCACTGATATCTTCATATTACATAAGTTACGAGGATATCTGGATCCTACCAAATTGAGTAGATATTCGATTTGCATTCGTATTCATTCTGACATTCGATTTGTATATGAGCAAATTCGAATTCCTATTCGTATATGGTTTTACCACTATTCGATTTGTATTCGATTCATTTTCACTCATATTTGATCCACTCGAGCATCTCGGTCTCTGCACGTGCATGCATGCGCATGCATGCATTTGATCAAATGACTGTCTTCCTAATGGCATGCATCTCTGTCTTTCTTTATTATTCTTCCTTTTTTTATTATTTCTGCATTTTAATTATTCTACTAATTACCTTGAATTGTCCCGCCAATATCTTCTCATGTGTTCTACTAACTGTTTTGATTTGTTCAACTATTAATATTTTCCCTTTTGTTCCACTAGCAATTTTCATTTGTTCCACTGATACCTTTGATTTGATACACTAGTGTTTTTTTGTTTGTTCAAATAATAGTTTTCCTTTGCCCCACTAATACTTTTCCTTTGTTCCACTAGTATTTTTTTTAATTTCTTCCACAAATATTTTTTCTTTGTCCCACTAACACGTTTTTAATTTATTCCGCTAATACATTTGATTTGTTCCACTAATACTTTTCCTTTGTTCAACTAGTATTTTTCCTTTATTTTCATTAGTACATTTTTAATTTGCTGCACTAATACCTTTGATTTGTTCCACTAATACTTTTCCTTGGTTCCACTGGATTTCATTTGTTCCACAAATATTTTTCCTTTGTTTCACTAGCATCTTTTTAATTTGTTCCACGAATACTTTGATTTTTTTTCAAGTAATACTTTTCCTTCGTTTCACTAGTTTTGCTCGTTTGCTTAACGAGCCTAACCGGTTTGATTCCTTAACGAGCTTGACCGAACCGAGCTGCTCGTTATGCACCCCTAGACACAAACACCTTAATTTCCTGTCGAGTGCGAAGTTGCATATGCACGTGGACGCTAATTGATCGGGCGATATTTGGTTTGAGGAGGAAACGAATGGTAAGATGTGGGTGTCCATGACTTAGAGGAAATTGAGGATGTCCGTAAATTAGCAAATACCTATATTGCTTGTTTGGTGGGACCTGAGTCACCTCATTATAGCGCTGTAGATTAATATAAAAAAAAGGACTGTCTATTCATAAGTCGTCTAAAATTTTCTTAAGTTTAAGTCACTTATTGTGACCATTGGATTAATATCCAATCATATGACACATCAATCTCTACACAAATCTCATATGATACATCAATCTCTACACAAATCTAATGGTCACAACAAGTGCTTTAAACTTAAGAAAATTTCAGGTGACTTAAAACTAGCAAGACTGATAAAAAAAAAACCCTCTAGAATTGTTACGGACTTACTCCATGCATCTTAGATTACCAAAAAAAAAGTTACCTCGTCCGTCTCAAAAAATAGGTGGTCATGCGATCTGTAATAGCATATAGATTGACTATATAAAAAATCATTAAAATACTTGAATGCTATATGTTTCTTATTATTTTTGCTATTATATTATGTAAAAAAATTATAGTCAAAATCTTTACACCAGAGACCGTAAAAAGTAATAAAAAAACACTTGTTGGAGCTGTACAACAAATACAACTTTATGTCGTATATAAATACATCGGATTTGTATTATTTGGCATATTTGGCCCTCGATTGCCTCAGTTTTAATACATACTATAGTATATTATTTATAAAGCGGTATATTCCAGCTGGCCATGGGCCCTGGATGGATACAACCACACACATGTCAACGTGCCAGCAATGGGCACGTACGCATCATCAACGGCCGAAAGTCTCTCCCAGGTCTGCACCTTCTTCCAACTCCCGACGCTCGTAAAAGACTTGGACCTTGACTATATTTGGCTTAGCTTGCTTCTCCCGCCACCAACCCACACCTAGAATGGAATGTTTCGTTAAGCAACATTATTAAATCGAGGGATAAACACAGCCTCGTTCAATCGCGTCACGTCACATTTCCACATGACTTGCACCATTATATAATAATAATAATAAAATAATAATAATAGAATGGAATTGAAATACGCATGAGTTGCTCCTAGTAGGTGTTTGGAAGCAACGGTGCATGCATGCTTGACATGAAAATATTTGAATTTTGGATGAAAATGGCTATTAGTTATATATAGAGAGAAAAGGAGAGAAAAAAACTCGAAAATAACCTAGAACCATCAAAGGAATTTTTAACGCAACTTCCCTTAGAAAAATGTAGGAAACTTCCTGCAGTACTGTGAATTTTTTCTGAAGCAAACCTACATGCTAGACACACTCCGTAGGAAAAAAATTTCTTTGGATTGAATTCCTCTGTTTTTCCACGGGAAATCCCTTTTTGTCGCTCCAACGCCGCTCATGACGAGGCGACGACATACATATACAGTTCACTGTTCATTAGTCATACATATACATGCATGCGACGTCATCCACTGTTCCGTACGTAGAGACATCGTAACGTGCAGTACATGTAGACGTAGAGGTACGCACTCCTTGGCACAAAGAGAGAAAAAAGGTACAGATGTACTGTACGTATGCACACAAACACATGCAATACCGCTAAGATTATTGTTGTGTATCATGCAATTAAGCAAGCCGGCCAGCTGGTTGCATGCACGTGTTGTTGCACGTACACCCGTGCGATCGATCAGTCCATGGAGTAGCAGATCTGCTTGAAGGCCTCCACGTGGTCGACGTCGAGCGCCATGAGCAGGTCGATGCCGCCCTTCGCCGCGCACGACGGCACGAAGATCATCAGCCCCTCGATGGGCAGGTCCGGCGACAGGAACGCGCACGGCGGCCCGCCTCCGAAATCGAGGTCGTGGAACCGGAACCCGAGCCAGCTGTCCACCTCCAGGTCCGGGCTGAACACCGTGCCCGGAGACCCCGCCGTCGACACCAGCTCCTCGCCGCTATCCGCTACCCCGAAGTCCACGAACGACTGGATGTACTCCTCGTCGACGCGCGCCACGGCGTCGCGGATGGCGCCGACCACCGCGGCGTAGCTGGAGGACAGGAGGTCCCGGACCTGCATCCTTGGGAACGCCCACAGCACCATGTTTCCGAAGTAGTTCATGGGAACGGCCGGCTTGGCGCGGCCGCGGCAGTTCACTGCCACCCTCACCTGCGTGAAATCCTCCGGCGCCAGGTCCCGTGCTGCCGTGACCTTCTTCCACGCGTGCGCCAGGAGGCACTGGAACGTGCTGCACCGGACGCCGACGCGGGCCTTGAGGTCGGCGACGAACTCCTCCGGGAAGTGCACGATGAGGTTCTTGATCCTGTCCAAGGGAACGACGGCGTAGGAGTGGCTCCGGCTGTGCTCGCCCTTGAACTCGATGTTCCGGTGGTCAAACGATGGCGCCGGCGGGCTGCGGGGCACGGCGGTGGCGGCGCGGTCGACGAACGGCGACGGGAGGATGGCCGAGTCGGTGCGCACGGCGGTGGCCCACGCGGTGTAGAAGACGCTCATGGACTGGCCGTCGGAGACCTGGTGGTGGCAGGCGGTGCCGATCACCAGCCCGCCGCACGCGTACCGCGTGAACTGCACCTGAAAGAGCGGCTCATCCGCACGTTCCTGCAACGGATCACATGCATGCAAGCGTGTCAAAACCCAGTGCCTTAGGACTCGGAAACTCTGCACCAATTGATCATGACAAACACGCGCGACATGTGGACAGGTGATGTGCCACGTACGCTTTTGCACACGGATGCATGCACCCAACCCATCTACGAGTGACTGTCGCTGTACGTATTCATACGTGTCACTGTTTACAGATAAAATTTACGTAGAAACGAACACTCATCTGTTACGTCTTAGAAATTAACTTTGTTACCTTCTCGGCCTTTGGGTAGAGCTCGTTGATGTGGGCGGACACGTCGTGCGCGAGCGCGTCGGCGAGGTCGGCGGCGACGGTGGCCTCGAGGACGAGCACCCCGGCGTCGTTGAGGTGGAAGCACTTGCGGCCAAGGTCGTCAACGGCAAACCTCCCCGCGAGGTGCGGGAACCTGGCGACGGCGGCGAGGAGGCCGTCCTTGATCGCGCCGTTGGTCGGCGCCGGCGCGTTCCACGCGAAGACGGCCGGGATGTAGCCGTCGGTGGAGGCGCGGTCGAAGACGGTGAGCGGGGCCTTCTTGCCGCCGCCACGGGCCGTCTCCGGCGGCGGCCTCAGCACCTCGCTCCGTGTGATCTCCACCATCACCGCCATTGCTGGAGCTAGCTACAACTGATGCTGATGATGATCAAGTAAGTATTCAAGTGTGTGTATGCTTAATTAGTTCGTTGTGTGGGTTAGTGTAGGTTGGTGCGTGCACGTATATATAGGGCTTTTGTGCTGGGCCAATAAAAGCAGCGGGCGGGGGAGCAGGAGAAGGACGCGCACGGCGCACCAACAACGCGCGGCTCGCGCGGTCAAAAATGCAGTAGCTAACGTTGACTCCGCGTGCAAACAAATTCCTTATTTTAAAAAGAGAACTGCTATACATCTTTCAATTTTAGTGCTATGTGATTGGTGAGAGAGAGAGGTAGAGAGGGTGGGAAGTGAGATTAGATTAGGGATATAGAGGTGGGGGTGATATATGGAGCATTGGATCTTCATCTGATGGCTCAAAAAGTGACTGATTTCCAAGAAAAAATCAGTCGCATGTTGTATAGACACTCCCTTTTAAAAAATAGTACTCCGTTTCGTTTGAACAGTACCGTAAAGATTGCACAGGATTATGGTAGGAAAACTCGCTGAATGCACTTAATTATTATGCATGGTAGCAGGGTGTTTATGTGTTGCAACGAAACATCAAAATAGAGTTATACATATCACCAAACGAGATCTGAACTACATAATAAATATCAATTTTCTTTCACACACATATAAACAAAAACATTAACTCCGCCTATTGTATCACCTGCTACTACTACTACTACTACTACTACTACTACTACTACTACTCAGAAATTAAAATTTTGAGCTCATAGATTGTTTACCTTTGAAAGTTGAAGTTGATGCCGACTTCCGTCCCCAACGCACTGCATATTTCCAGCCATTGCCGACCGGCAAGGAAGAGGGCTACGCATCGACAGTCACCTTCCACCTTGAACCCAAGCTGAAACTCGGTTTTCATGTCCATTGGTTTTTGCAGTCCTCGCAAGACACATCGTGGCGAGGAGGTGTGAGGTCAGGGGAGGAGGCGGTGGTAACATCGTGGTGATAAGCGAGGAGGGGGCATGCCTGCTTGGCCGGCGTGGAGCAGGAGGCAGCGGTGGCGCAGGGGAGGATTAGAATGAAGAGGACGCGGTGCGATGAATTCGAGACGGTGGCACGGCGAGGGAAGGACGCCTTTATTTCTACCTCTTCATCATGCGTCGTTGCTGCCTCCCCTCCCTTCCCTGTTGCCGCTGCTTCTACTCCAAGGTATCGTCTCCTCCTCTCCTCCCTTCCCTCCTGGTGCCTTATCCTGTCCCCGACACCGTCTTACTACGCCGCTGCTTACAAGGATTGCGAAGAGCATTATATTTACCAATTGCTCATTTCACAACTACAGAATTGCTGCACCAGCATGGAGGCGCGCTGCCACTTTGCCATAGATCTACCATCTTGCCGACTGCTCCCTGCTGCAACCACACCATGCAACAGATGCAGCTCCTCCACCAACTGCGTAAAGGCGGCTCCGACGGATCGACACAGAGACATAGGGGGTGGATTTGGTGCTGGTCAAATGGAGACTGGAGAGGGAGCAGGTGGAGGCGCACCGTCGCCAGATCCGGTCGCCGGGAGCTCGGTAGAGACACGCCACCACTAGATCGGGTCACCAGGATATCAGTGGAGGCGTGCTGCCGCGGATCCAGACGTCGGGAGTTCCGTCACGAGAGAGAGAGAGAGAGAGAGAGAGAGAGAGAGAGAGAGACCAGCGTGGTCATAGAGAGGGCGGCGCGGTGAGCCGGTGAGGGCGGATAGGAAAAGAGGGGAGAAGAGGATGGGTGGGAGAAGATGTGGGAGATTGGGGAAGAGGACGGGTGACCGGGTGGGGTGGAAAGAGGAGATTGTGGGAGCTGGCCTTTTAGGTTTCCTAGAAATTGTGGGAGAGGAGCTGTGGGCCAGGCGAGACACCGACGGTTTCAGAGAGAAGAAAGCACACTTGGTCATGGGTCTTCCACCCGGCAAGTGGAAGAGGAGAAGGGGCGAACATTTTTTATTCATAGCGGGAGGGGGAGTGAGATGTTTCGTCCCACTGTGTGGGGTAAACTTCTTTTATTAGTTAAGATGTATCAATGTAAGAACATACCTCTTAACCTGTACTCTTCCTTTTGTTTTGAATATTTTTAAATCAAGGTACAGCGCTAGAAAACAGCCGGAAGGCGTATTTCTAATTAACCTTGCAACGCGCGCGAGGTCTTTGTGTTCCGACGACTACCACCAGCGTCTTCTTTATCGTTTGGACAGCAAGAGCTTTGTAGGCTTTGGGGTTTCACACTTTCACTGGGTTCCAAACCCTATATTATTGTGCATATGCATGAACATTCCTTTTGATTTTGTCTTGTGTGTTTTTGTCGGTCTGTGAGAGGTATATTGTTCACACTGGGACTTGCTAAGAAAACGGTTGGCAGCGTTGACGATGCGCGCGCTTGAGATCCGTGCTCCGGCGATCGGCCATCTCCGATGATTTGTTCATCTTTAGCCGGCGATTTTTGTTTCCAGCCCAGCTTTTGGGGTTCACTGGGCTCTCCGACCATAGGATTATGGGGATGGCGGCGGTGTGGCAAGGCAGCAGGCTGGTAGCAGGGGTGCCACTGGGCGTGCAGTTGGTGGCCTGCAGTGGACGAGGTTGGTGGGAAGCGGTACGTAATGAAAGGTGATTAGTACATTAGATTTGCCACGTGTCAAGCATCTAGGATATATGTGTCAACTGATCGGACAGTCCATAATTCAATGTGATTGGCCCTACAAGACGCCAACTTGTTCATTTTGTACGTAGATACGTGATCCACGTAGTTATCACTGTATATATTGTATCCAATCGCGTACAATTGCACATGGTTTCTGACTAGATTGGAGAAAAAAGGATTTCTGACAAAAAGAAAAGAGCTTGACTACAGAGACTTCCCTCCGGCCACACTAGTGGAGGAGTTAGAATTTTCACGATAGAAGTGTAAACTTAAGTAACTATGATTCTGCTTCTACTGACTCATGACTGACTAACTCACTACTAACTGTTCTATTTCTATATAATGTATAATCTATACAATTCTACATACTAACATACAATCTAACGCTTACATATAATAACAAATGTTATTTACTGTACCAAAAATTATTATATATACACACACTATATATATAACATGTATTTTTTCTAAAAATTTGGTGGTACGACAATACCCATGCTCATATGCTACCTCCGCCACTGGGCCACAGAACATTCTCTGTGCAGTAGTTAGTACTAGGAGGTAGCTCGCTTGCTTGAAGCAGCCACTGCATGTCGACACAATATGCTTTCTTAGAAGAAAGAGAGATACAGTTGAAGACTGTTATGACTTAGAAATTTAGAGGAATTTAACGACCATGGGGTAGTCTAGCTATATTATTTATTTTGTCACATGTGAAAACAACCTAGAATAACGTACTACATGCATGTGATGAGATCGTGACGTGTTGATGAATCACGGACATAAACAGTATGTAAGGCTAGACAACCAATATATCTAGCTAGGTCCGAAACTATATGCCATACAATGTATGTGGATTTTCTAGAATATATAATCCCGTAACCATAGTTTGGGTTGTTTCAGTATCGATGTAGTTATAATAAACAATTGTCCTTGCGATACAAAAGTACCAAATAAAAAAGTGAAAATTGGCTACGTGGCACTACACTTTGTCGCTCTATGGCAATAGACATCCAAAAAATATGGCTATATAGAAGACACTCAAATTTTCTGGATATTGGCTCCGGACACTGCACCTCCTGCCTCCGGTCATGCCATCGCCGTCGTCCTCATCACTGCCGCGCTATTCAGGCCGCCGCGTCGTCATCTTCGAGTTCCACCGTCGCTGAAGAATCTAGACTCGCTATTATGAGTTAATGGAGTATTTTGGTAATTAATGATAATCGTATTTTGGAACTAATATTTTCTATGAGTTGGATGAATATGTTATGTTCCATAATGATGGAGACATTGGATGACATCATGAGTTGATCATCATCAAGTCAAGACTTGGGATGAACTAAATCATCATATGTTGATGAAGCTAAGACAAGATCCCGAAGTGAAGAAGATCATCATGCGTTGATGATATTGAAGTCAAGTGGTTGAAGAAAAAATTATCATATGTTGATGATGTCCAAGAAGAGGAGATGATCATGAGAAGTCAAAAGAAGACCAATCATATGTTGATGGAGGTCAAGTGAAAGAGTGCATCATGGATTGATGCATATTCAAGTCAAGAATTTGAAGTAAAAGAAATCATCATGTGTTGATGATTATTAAGTCAATAACCCGGACTAGAAGTAAAGATGTGCAACATCAAGCTTTAAGAAGATGCTTAAGGCAAAGGTATGACTAGCTAGGGCCAAAGATGTGTTCCTAGTCTTTTAACCGTCTTAGCGTTTGGATGGAGACCAGATTGCTAGTATAGTTTGCCGTACTACTAAGAGGGTTTTAACTAGTAGCTTGAGAGTGTCATGTGTTTTTAGCTCGTTGTGCTTGTTCTAGCTCTCGTTAGCATGTTGCCAATATTTACGAACGTGTTTTGCAAATAGTTGAGGCTCATACATAATTCTTGTAGCATATGACTTTAGTTTACAAATGGTTTGAGTCTATGTACCCTATTCCTTGTGGTGTGATTCTAAAAGTTGGCAAATATGTTTGACAACCTGTTGAGAATCATATTTTCATTCCTTATTTGCATCGCACATCAAATTGGCAAATATGTTTTGCAATTTGAGTTGAACCGAAATACAAAAATCTGTGTTTCTTAGCTCTAGCGGTCTAACCGCCATGTGTGGGCCGGTCTAACTGGCACCTGGTCGTGGATCTGGTCATAGAACTGGTCGTAGATCTGGTCGTGGACCTGGTCATGGATTTGCATGACCGTATTTATCCAGCGGTATTACCACAAGGCAGTAGTACCGATCTTTTGTGGCAATGTGTTTTTCCAGTGAGTGTGCTTTTCTTGAGTTTCTGATCCTCTGAAAATCGGTAATACCGATATAGCCAAGCGGTAATACCGAATTCTGGTTGGTGGTAAGACCGAATGTGTGTCCAATGGCTAGTTTTATAGCCGTCGAAGTAGGGGCGGTCTGACCGGCCATTGGTTGGCGGTCAGACTAGTTTATCCCTATTTTTCTATAACTTTGCCTCCAACGGCTAGTTTCTCTGATGTGGGTATATATACCCCTTGTGATCGGTTGTGGGGAAGGTTGCTTGTGCTATTCCCGTTCCTTTTAGCAAAGAGCAAGCCCTCTACATTCTTTTGTGCATGTATTGCATTTAGTGAGCTTTGAGAGGTAAATCCTAGTGCATGTGTTGCATTAGGTAGTGGATTGTATATCCATTGTTCTTAGACACTTGATTCGTTCAAGTGAGCGTTTCCGACTTGTTACTCTTGGTGTTTGCCAACACCTAGACGGTTTGGAGGAGTTGCGCTGATGATCTTCTAAGACCCAAGCGGTTGTGAGTGGTTTGGTGCTCGCCATCTCCGGAGTAGAGGAAGAGCAATCTCGAGTGAATCGAGGTGTTGGTTCGTGTTGTGAGAACCGGTCCAAGTGGTTGGACTTACCTCGAAGGTATTGGCTCAATTTGTGGAGCTGGTCCAACGTGGTTGGGCTTACCTCAACATGGATTAGGGGAAACTGGCAAGTCTTCGAACACCATGGTAAAACATCGTTGCGTCTTTGTGATTTGCCTTCTTGTGCTTTACACTATTGCAATTTATATTTATAGAATTAAATTGTTTATTCATCTTTGTATGATTGCTATCGTTATAAATAGTCTTGTATAGTTGGTGCACTTAGTCAAGACTAGTGGATTTAGGTTTTAATTGTGCTAAACTGAATTGTTTCATAATTCCGCGTAAAACTCGGTTTTAACTAAAATATTTTTAAAACCGCATATTCACCCCCATCTAGTCGGCTTCCTCAATCTTACAAGTGGTATAAGAGCTTAGTCTCTCATTTTATTAAGCTTCACCGTCTAGAGAGTAAAGGATAGCTAGTGATGGTTTCTCCATTGGTAGAGCACCACACTTTGATAGTTCAAATTATACTCATTGAAAAATTAGAATAACCATATATATTAAGGCCATGAGCCCAAACCTATGGAGAATTGTTGATGCAGGTTTTGCTACTCCGATTGATCCACAAAACCCCACTTAAAGGGAAGAGCAAAACTTGCAATTCAATGCTCAAGCTTTAAATGATCTATATAGCGCTTTGAGTGTGGAGGAGTTCAATAGAGTGAGCAATCTTAAGAATGTTCATGATGTTTGGTCAACTCTCGTGGAAATTCATGAAGGAACCTGCACGGTCGAGGAATCTAAATTGCATAGGTTGAAGCTCAAATATGAGTTATTTACTATGTTGCCTCATGAGAACATCAATAGGATGTATTCTAGAATGAATAATATAGTAAATGAGCTCAAATGCCTATCTTGTGATTTAATCGATCTTGATATTGTACGCAAGATGCTTAGGACTCTACTTGACAAATATGAGATCTTGGTGACATTATTCCATAATTCATTCAAATTGCCAAGGATGACTCATATTGCTCTTTTGAGAAATCTCCTCACTAATGAAATGTACAATAAGGACAAAGATGAGCTCAAGGAGATGGCTTCAACTTCAAGTAAAAGAATTCATACCTTCAAAGCTACATATGATTCAAGTGAAGATGACGATCAAAATGAGAAAGATGATGACACCGAAGAAGATATGGTCACTCTCATGAATAAAAATGAAAGATCTCATGAGGAGACGTGACACATAAAAATTCAAGCACATCTTCAAATGCAAAGCACCACAAGACTCTAAGGTGCTACAATTGTCAAAGAAGGGGCACATTGCTTCAAAGTGTCCTTATGATGGGGAAGATGAAGAACAGCATAAATCATCATCAAGAAAGAAGAATGATGACAAAAGAAGACACTTTGTCGGGCTAGCCATAAACGACGATCCATCAAACCTCTCAAATGCAAAAGAGCCTCCATCACTATTTAAAATGTCTACATGCATCATGGCAAAAGATAATAATGAGGTAAGTGATGATGATGAGCCTTTATATGATGATTTGATAGATATGCTAGAGGACTTAAATGAATACCTTGGTAAGGAAAAGTCAAAATTTAAGGTCTTGAAGAAAGAATTTCTTTCTCTTAAGGATTCTTATGAGGAGCTAAAAGAAGCTCATGAGACTATCCTTCTCAAGTATCTCATCAAGCCCAAGGTGGATATAGGCATTACATGTGATTTATTAGATGATTTGCTAAGTGTAGCTCCTAATTCTTGTATTTCATCTAAGGTTAGCATATTCACTTCTTATGATGATTTGCTTGATATACCTTGTTACTCAAAAATAGATACTTCTATTTTCTTTATATCTTGTGAGACTAATCTTGTAGAGAAAAATAATAAGCTCAAGGCCCAAGTCACAAAATTAACAATTGACTTGGAAAAGTGTTACAGAGGGAAAGCCTTTCTTGACGAAATATTGAGCAAGCAAAGAAGCTTGCAAGACGAGTGAAATTGGTTTCACTGCTAAGAAAAAGGTGAAAAGCAACCCAAAACAAAGTGGAAAATAATTCAACAATATCAAGTGCTTTGGATGCAATAAGAATGGACATATTGCCTCAGTGTGCCCAAATCATTCGGATGTCAAGTCAAGACATTCACAAATAAGGCAAACCGACGATAAGCAAGACAAGAAGGCAAAGGATGGAAGAAAATGTCCAACTTGTACAATTGCTAGGAAAAGGGATATTTTAGTAAGGATTATTTCAAAGGTATTACTCTTAAACCTATTCTTTATAATGATCATTATTTGCTTAGGAAAGATAAAAAATGGCAATGTGTTTACTAGAAGTGTTAGTTCACCTAAGACTATTGTTAGGGCCATATGAGTGCCCAAATCTCTTGTGACTAACATTCAAGGACCCAACCGAGTTTGGGTACCAAAAGATGCTTAAATAATAAATAGGTACTTGGAGAGGCATTAGAGGTTTGGCTCATATGTGAAGAGGTGGATTCCACTATGTACAAAATTGGAGCCAAGCTTGAGGATGATCATTTCATATCAAGAACCAATACTATCTTCGTAACAAGTATTTACATTAAAGTATCTAACCCTTTACCTTGTGTAGGTTGCATTCCATGAATTTTTTTTCAAAAGGGTGTTCTTGCTCTTGTTCAAAAACTTCATTATTGCAATCTTGAGCAATATGGGTATGTGGCATATTAAGGGGGAGTGCTAAATCATAATCATGTATATCACATCCCTAAGTGTGCCTAAGTGTGCTAGTAATATTTTTCAAAATTGAGCTTTTTAGCCAAAAGTCAAAAATTTCATAAATGTTAGTAATCTTTTGAAAAACTAGTTGAAAAATGTATAAAATACTTTTCAAAGGTTTACCAAAGGTTTTAGCTCAAGAAACGCTAGAGTTGGCTATTCTAAACCTTTTTGGTATTCACAAGATTTCCAAAAGACCAACCTAGCAAACATTATTTAATTTCAAAACTCGTTTGAAATCCTATTTTGACCTAAGTAGTCACTTTCTAGCACTTAAGTAAGTTTTGCTATTTGAACCAAATTTATTCACATGAATAGATCTATAATGGTTTTTATGACTCACACATAAAATTGGATGCTCTAAATTTCATCATATACTCAATTTGGCTCTTTTGGAGAAATTTCAATGAAAATAAGATTTCATTTGTGAAAACAAAAGTTTAATTCATAAAAACTATTTAAGAATTAGATTTACAAGGGCTATATAAGTTGAAAATGCTCCAAATATGTTTATTTGATTGATTGTGCGAAAGTTTAGAGAAAAATACAACATCACCATCTTTTCTCCCAAAATCAGAGCTGAAATTTGTTGTCAGATTCAGTCTCAGCCGGTTTGACCAGCTACCTCCCAGTGGTCTGACCGCTACCCTCTGGTCTAACCGCGCATTGAACTTCGGTCTGACCGGTAGTTGTTGTCAGCAACAGGAATTGGACTATTTGTCCACTTCTATTTCTTTCGGCCACCTTAATTGCTTCCTTTGGTCAAGATGTTTATTGCTATCCTTGCAAGCTACCCTCTACTATTTTTTCCTTGATTGCAAATGCAAATATTCAAGTGGTATTCTTTCAAATGGTAGCTTCTATTAATCATCTTGACATCGGTATGAGATTCATCTCTACACGTGATATCATCTAATCCTTTCAAGTGGTATCTAATTTCATTCCTTGCCGATCTTACCTCTCTTGATGAAGCTTAAGTACTCTCCGTGTACGAGTGGATTATCTCTTTTCCTCTTCTCTTTAGATGCTTTCTTTGAAAATCGTTGCGAGAGAAGTTCAAGCACTTTGCAAATTCAGGTCTTATCGGCACATGGTATCTACAAGTGATGTTTAATTACTATCTTTCAAGTGTGATCCACTAATAGATATTTTTGGTGCTTAATGTCAAAGGGGGTAGAATTTGGTTTCAAATAATGGTCAAATGAGAGAGGTCATCGTGAGTTTTGTTTGGTTGCAAATAATGGTCAAATGAGAGAGGTCATCATGAGTTTTGAATGGATATATTTCAAAGAGATGACAAAGAGAGAGATATTGATTGGATGAAGAAGCCTTTATGTATCAAAGGAGTATAACCTTTCTGTAAGGGGCAGTTTTCCTAAAAAAGAGGTTTTTCTTAGTGAAAATTAAAAATTCTTTAGGCTTTGTTTAAAATGGGTAACCTATTATATAGGAAAACTAATTTGCAGTTTGCCCAAAATGATTTATGGATCTTTATGAATGCATGTTTTTCTCATAAACATGAGTTAAATTGTCATATCATTCAATTGTTGCATTCTTTGATCCAAAATATAAAATGAACTCCACCAAAAGTCAAACATGAATATGTGCATTTTGTTTCATTCTATATATTTGAATGCACACATTTAGGGGGAGTTCACTCTATATTTTGTCATTTCACTAGTATTGATCCCACTCTTCCATGTACTTATATTAAGGATCTCTACTTTGAAATGTATCCTTGAGTATATAAAGCTTGTGTAGTTGATATATACTCATGTTAATTCAATTTCAATTATTTGCAAGAGGATTATCATCAATCACCAAAAAGGGAGAGATTGAAGAATCTAGATCCGTCATTATGAGTTAATGGAGTATTTTGGTAATTAATGACAATCGTCTTTTGGAACTAACATTTTTCATGAGTTAGATGAATAGGTTATGTTCCATGATGATGGAGACTCTGGCGTTCTCAACTCTGGCGGTCTGACCGCCATGTGTTGGCGGCCCGACCGCACACTGGTCGTGGATCCGTTAGACTGGTCATGGATCCGTCGTGACACGGTCGTGATATGACCGCGTTTGTTCAACGGTATTACCGCAAGAAGGTAGTACCGATCTTTTGTGGCAGTATGTTTTTTCCAGACAGTGTGTTTTTCTTAAGTTTCTGATCCTCTGGAAATCGGTAATACCGATATAGCCGAGTGGTATACTGTTTAGCTATATTTATTCTGTCAATTGTGAAAACAGGAGGAGGTACCTAAAACGTACTACATGCTCGTGATGAGATCGTGATGTGTTGGTGAATCACGGATGTAAACAATATGTAAGGCTAGACAACCAATATATCTAGCTAGGTCGAAAACTATGTCATACAGTGTATGTGGATTTTCTAGAATTTATAATCCCGTAACCATAGTTTTGGTTGTTTGAGTATTGCTGTAGTTATAATAACCAATTGTCCTTGCTAAACAAAAGTACCAAATAAAAAAAGGTTGATTAATTATGTTTATACAACAGACACTTTTTGTTTTGGGAGTTTTTTTTTTGTTATTGCCTTTTGTCTTGTTCACTAGATTTGTGAATATTCATCCAAATCAACAAACCATGTCAACAATTAATTCCATATCTAAATTACACTTGATGTGAACGTCCTTGACTTGTACTATTCCTTGCGATGTATTGAAGTTAATCGAGTCGACTTGCTTAAAAAAAGTCAGAAGGCAAATTTTTAACTTTTGGATGCGCTCAAGATCCGTGTTCTGGAAATTGTCACTAACATCATCTTTATATTTCACCAGCAAGCTTTGTCTTTAACCTAGGTGTCAAGCAAGGGTTTGGGATTTTGGGTTTCACTAGGTTCGTAAACCATAGAATCAGGGGGTGTGGCAATTTGGCAATTGTGAGTGAATTAATTAGTTAGGCGTTGCAACGGTGGTGGGAGCTAGAAAGTAGTCAGCACTAGATCCAGGCATCCAATGCCTCACTCTAGTGATGGTGAGCCGCTAGAGCACTCTAGTGACGGTAAGCCGCTGGAGACGGGGAAAAAGGTGGTCGGTGTCGAGGAAATGGGTAGCAGCATAGGAGGCTGGAGGCATGATAGGTTATTGTAAGTAGGTGGTGGTAGTGGCAACGGTGACGATGGACCAACGAGTTTACTTGGTATCAGTGATTACGAGACTGCAGGAGGAGGTGCATAGTGAGGTACATATGGAATTATGTGAGGGTTGCAACGGCGTTGAGATAAGAGAATAGGAGGAGATCAGACAAGTATAGTAGTCTTGCCACATGTCACTGCGCCACGACACAACATCGAGGGCACTCGTTCTACCAGAAAAATAGCCTTCAAGGGTTAACTGTCTGTTGGGAAAGGCTTTTGCCAACACACATTCTGTCAAAAGCGTCTACCAGGGACCCAGCCATCCGCAATTGTCATTACCAACAGACATTAGATTTTCTGGTAGACAGACAGTCCTTGTTGACCATATTTTCCCCGATAGACATTTCATTACCAACAGACATATTATTCCCGGCAAACCTTTCTTTGCCAGCAAACAATATTATTTTTGGCATCTTATTTGACCCCAAATTAAAATTATGTCGACAGATAGTTTGCCATTTTATGGGTTTTTGAGGTTTAAGAAAATGATATAATTTTTGTACTAAAGGAATACTTATTTGAAATTAACCCATTCAAATATTTTAATTCATAACACAGGTATCAATCAATAGTGCCAAACATAACTATTTTTATTTATATCAACATTGCAAGTGCAAATTACATAACTTCAAGTCTTATAACAACTTTCTATTGTACATCACAACAACCACAATGATACCATCTTTACAAAATATTCATGCCTCTAAAATTAACTAAACGTTTATTCAGTTGTCAATGGTTGCATCCAATCCATTTCACACCACTCCAACTTGTATTACATTGTTTCACTCTAACTGTATTACATTGTATTGATTCCAGCTATATATCCTGTAGAAGGAACTAAAACTAGTAGCATCATTATAATACAAGGAAAAAACAATAGCATCAATAATAGCAATTTAAGAGAAATGGAAAAATAACAAGAATTGGGAAGTGATAGTTGGAATTTTACTACCAACAAAAAACAGTATTTGCCGCTAAATTTCCTAAATAAATGTAATCTAGATTTGCAATGAAAAGCATTCAGTAACTTCACAATAGTTTTGCCCAAAAATAGATATATTAGCAATAAAGGAAAAAGTCGGGTAACGATGACATTGAAATAGGTCATATAATACACCAGTTGAATTAAGCTAAACACAAATGTCAGTATATGTTCCAAAAGATCACAAAAGATTCTTGTGCATAAAACTATAGAGGGATAAAGATACTTCAAATTGCAAACATATTTGTAGCTCATAAAATAATCCCCTCTTACAGTATAAAATAATTGTAGCTCATAAAACATAAGAGAAAATAATGGCAGGCCTGAGACATAGCCAAATATGGCAGCAAAGTGATGTTGGTCATATCACTAACCTTCTTGCAAAGCTCCTAGGAGGCATGGAAACGGAGTCCGAGTGTGCCGAGATGACCATGAAGTCATCCAGAGCTTTCACAAGAAGGGCAATACAATGGACAACAAGGTAATAGGAAGTGTCATCATTGGCAAAATCAAAATGTTGCATCCAAAGCAAAGTTTCATCATTGGCAAACCAATGATCCTAAAATGTTGCATCCAAAGCAAAGTTTCATCATTGGAAAACCGAAATATTTACATATAACAAATTGGCCTCACAACCATACAACAATATTGTGCAACTCGTTGCCCTCACCACGTCACCAAGTAAGGGGACTTGTTCGACAGTGCCAAGACAATCCTTGATAACAATGGAGGGGGCATTGAGAGGCACAACTACGTACCAACTCATCTACATGTCATCCCTAGCCAAGATAACAAGGTGCATCATACAAGTTTCCTAGTAGTCAAGTATAATGCAGCAAAAAGCTAAAACAAAGTGTGGTAAAACATAAAGAAATGAACACTAGTTAAACATTAAAACAAATTGAAAGAGATGCTAACTTCCATTTTGCATATATGTTAAACCAAAGAGATTTTCAACTATTCTTTGCACAACTACAACCTGCAAACTATGGCTGCTTGCAACTAATTCATGATGAATACAACTAGTCGACATGACCCATCTATTCCAATTAATAAAACTAGTGAACTAGCGGCAATTTCATATATTTTATAGAATACATGTCAAATAAAGTTAAAGGACAAGCAAGGCACTTAACTTGATCTAACAGCAAGGCGTTAGCATCACAACATGGGGTGACGATACTGAATAACACGTACACATTTTATTAACTAGTAAGCAGGGTTATTATCTTACAAATATTGAATATATACATGTACCATATCCTTTCATATAAGAACAATCATCACCTCATAAAAGGTGCTGCTCACATACCACTGTATTTTTACCATAGCACTTACACAAGAACAATCATCACCACATGAATTACATGACAACAGTCATTAAACTAGATAGCATGGTAACAGTAAAAATATCTTCTCCACTAAATATACATACGATTTAGGACTATATGATCAAGAGAATAGAGAAAATAATATTTTGACACCCTAATTAGTTGCATGATAAATCAAGCCAGTAGCATGAATCATAGAAAGCCAACCTATCAACTAGATGGCACCAATTCAAAGAGGGGAACTTAAATCATGTAATTAGCAGTAGAAGATAATCTAGTAGTAGCCCTTTCTATTTCCTTGCCTGCGGCAGCACCGGCGATGGAGGAAGACAAAAGAAGAGTAGGCCAAGGCGACGAGGTCAGGTGCTGGTGGAGGTGGACGAATCTGACGGCCCACGATCGAATCTGGGCCGAGTCGGCCTGGATAGAAGAGATGAGGAGGGAGTTGGCTGGAAGATAGATGAGGAGGAGGCTGGGGTGACAAGGTGAGGCGCCAGTGAAGGTGGCCTGTGGCAGCACCGGGGGTGGAGGTGGCCGGATTTGGCAGCCCACGGTTAGATTTGGGATGGCTCGGCATAGAGAGAAGAGAGGAGGGAGTTGGCTAGAAGACAGAAGAGGAGGAGGAGGCCGAGGCGACGAGGTGAGGGGTTGGTGGAGATGGTCTACGGTGGCATCAGGGTTTCACCAGCAGTGGAGAGAAGAGAGGAGGAGGGAGTTAGCTTGAAGAGGAGAGAAGAAAGAAATAAGAGGGGAAGAAAAGAAGAAAGAAGGAAAGAAGAAGGAGCAGCCATGCGGGAGAAAAAGGAAAAAGAGGAAAAAGACAAAGAAAAAGAGGGAAAAAGAAAGAAAAAGGAAAGAAAAGAAAAGGAGAAAAAGAGAAAGAAGAGAAAAGAGAAGAGAAGGAAAAGGGGGAGGAAAGAAAAGAGGAAAAGGTGGAGGCGTGGATCCAAGGCGAATTTGATCGACACGCATGAGTGGCCGAGAAGACCACGTCCGGTGGTGGTTCGCACACCTAGTGCTCATTGTAAAAACTTTGGTGTCATCTGCGTTATGTGAGTGTCTTTAGTGTCATTTTTGGTTGGGTGTCTTAAGTAATCGTTATGTGAGTCATAGATACTAGAATTGGGAGAAACTACCCATAGATTATTTGACCGCGGACAATTAATTGGAGTACTATGTAATTCGTGGATGATTCCTATGTGTCCCCCAAAATTTTCACAACGTGCCAATCTCCCCCCCAAGCTACCATTATAGGCGACAAATATGTTGTCCCTATTCACAAAAAAACATTGCCAACACATTGTTTGACATGTAAGATTTTAATTATCGACATATTAGTTGGCCCTAATTATCTATAAAATTACTGATAGATGGCATGTTCTCATAACACAGTATTGCTGAGAGATACTGTAACGTCCTAAAAATCCCAATTTTGGGTAAGTACATTAAAAATAAATAAGGTAACAATTTTGAGCATGTTTATATGTGGGAAAGATGATTTCAGCATGTTTTTGAATTTTTTCGTTAAAACAATTATTGTGTTCACATACCAACAGTAGCTTGAAAAATTACACAATAAATAATACTGTGCACGGAGCCACACAAAAAATTCATAATTTTTTGAGCCCATTTAATGTGTTTAAAAATTATGCAAACTCTCAGCCTTTTCTGAAAAATTCAAAACTCCTTTGAATTTCCCGCTCACCCTATTGGGCCGAATCCGCTCGGCCCAACTCCTCTGTGCCTTGCCTCAGCCCAGCGTAGCCCCACCTCGCTCTCCTCTCGCTGACACACCTGGCCTACACGACAGGGAGCTTCTTCCACCTCACGCCCGCGCCCATGCGCCAGCTTGCTTGCGACCTCACATGTTCCGTCCCTAGCTAGTTCGTGGCCATCGCCCACAGTTTCATGCCCCAACTGCCCCCGTCGCCTCCACTTGCTCCTCGCCCATGCCAGCAACCCCTGACCAGCGCCCTTTTCCCGTGCTAGCGGAGACGCCAAAGTGCGCCCGTGAGTTCTTGCGTGACCGCCATTTTCTCGCCACCATTATCACGCCAATCTTAGTCGTACTTAAGCTTATGACCGCATCACAAACTCCCTAGCTTGCCATTCAAGCCTCCCACCAAGAATCAGAGCATATCGCTCCTTGATTCGCCGGGAAGGGGAGCATCATTCTCGATGTTAGTGAGCAAGCCTCACACCGTCGCCGCCTCTGGTGAGCTTCCTTGCCCGAGACAGCTGCGTCACCATGTGTCTCATGCATCACTCATGCCATTTATCCACTTGATGTAGCCCCTAGAGCTATGTAGCACTAACGCACTGTCATCTTCCCCAACTCTGGCATGTGCACTCGATCCAAGCCGCCGCGCCCTCACTGTTCTAGAAGGTTTGGGCCCCTTTTGATCGCATCATCATGTGTTCCGTCCGGCAATCATCTAATACTCTTACTCAACGTAGGTCATCTCACAGCGGATACATGCAACCTCGTCTCTTTCCCCATCTTTGGCCGTCGCTGCCATTTCCGCCATTCCTCAAAGCCCGGTGAGCCTCCAGCCAATTCTTTCCTTCTCCTCCACCCCTAGTGTGAATGTGAGCTAATGCACACCTTCTTGTAGCCCCTCCATCACCGAAGAGCACCCACACCGTGAGCCTCCTTTGCGTCGTCATTGTTCAACGTCGACAAGCTTCTCAGGCCATCCCTAAATTCCATCAAGGACCTTGATAAGCTTCTAGTAGTCTCCTAGAGCTATTTATTGCATGCGTTAGATCAGTGGATTAGCGGCTGTAGCATAGAAATCACCATGGCCACCTATGGCGCGCCACGGGAGATGGTGTCTCCACCGCTCTGGTGACCATTTGTCCCTAAGCCACTGCCTATAGCATCACCGTTGCCTCCTAGAGCCAATGTGCACCACTATTCACCATGTCATTGCCTCATACGCGAAAGCCATTGCAGACCCGAGGCGCTCCGTTGCTTCTCGCCAGCATAGCACCACCTTCGTCCACCTCTCTAGCCTCCACCACCACCCAGTAGGATCGCCGTTGAGCAGGGAACTCATTTTGCTCACCCCGAGCCAAGTTGCTGCGCCGTTCGTCGTTGGTGAGCTCACCATGGCGCTCGGTCGTGCGTAGCTCTGCTCTCCTTCCTTCTCTCTCTGAGTGGTGGGCCCCATGTGACTAGGAGTCGATTAGCGCTAAATGACAGTGGTTAGAGTTACTAAGTCACTGATGTGTGGGACTAGCCAAAAGATAATAAAAATCTAATTTTAAACGTGTTTAGTAAAGGAGTCACTAACATGTGGGATCCATCCTCTGTTTTCGGTTTTAAAACTGAGAGGCTGACAAGTGGACCCCACCTGTCAGTAGGTTAAAATCTAATTAGGTTTAAATCTTTTAGTTAATAACTAATGAGTCTGTGGCATGTGGGACCGCCACTATTTTTATAAATCAACATAAAGAAATTAAAATATGAGTGACTAACAAGTAGGGCCCACATGTAAGTAAATGATTTTTTTAAAAAAATGTAAAAATAGAAAAGCCGCTTCCAGTATAAAGGAAATGTGCTTTCTTTGTTGGAAAGCGTAAATCTCGAAAAATACACCTTCGACGTCATCAATTTCTTAATTTTAGGATTTTTCAAACTAAATCAAATTGAAACATTAATAACTTTTTCATATTAACTCCAAATTGGATGATTCTTTTTTATAAATTCATATAAAATCATTCTATATCTGAATATGCAAAAATATCTAGATTTTGTTGCTGTTGAATTTATTTTACTATTTGTAATTTGTTATCGACTCTTTTGAATAGACGTTAAGAACGCGAACGAATCTTTCGACAAATCTCCATCCTCATACTTAGAGATACTAGAGTGAGGTAAGCACCTCGTTTAACCATGTTGATCCCATTATTTCAATTATTGTATTTCATTTTTGCAAAATCTATTATGTGTGCGTGTTTGTTTGGCTAAAATTACTATATTTGGGGATAACGGTAGTTAAATTCCTATTGAATGCATGATCCTCCTTAATATATTGATATCTTTACTGTTGTAGCCTTTAGGACATGGTTTAGACAATGAATGATGTCAATCTGGGTATTTCGACTAGGAATATCAAATAGATGTTTAGCCAGGCTCTAGTTTCGCTAAAATAGAATAACTAATGCAAATATGAGTTTGGATTTGGGAAATTTTGAAATGTTGGACTAGAGGGGTTTACATCTGTTAATTTGTATAAAAATAAAAATGGAAAACCTAGTTTGTGACGCAGTCGAGTTATATTATGAACTGAGAAGTGTGAGAGGTGTATCTAACAAGTAGAGAGGGGGAGATCCTCGCCTGAGTCGATTAAGGACTGAATGCCGATATATCCAACCTAAGCATAAACGTACAACCACGTGTGTCGGTATGGGATGGCCTTAGCTAATTAAGTCATGTAGGGCTAGCCTTGCACATTGGTAGGCCGCAATAGTGCGAGCATATCCAGGTAGGTTTGCTCGAAGGGGCTCCCTTCACCAAGGTGTCGAGGACGAAGCTTGCTGACACAATGGCGAATGCGTTACTAGTGCAAGGTTAGGACTAGATGATGTAAAGGCTTCGTTATGAACTCTAGACCGCATACTATCTTATTGTGTGTGGTGGTGTCGACGGATGTCTAACAAACTAGAGACCTCATATACTTTGGGTAGAGTTGTACACATCTGCAGAGTGTAAATTTATTTAAATAGCCATGCTCATGGTGATGAGCGTGCTAAGTGTCGTTTTGCCGGGTATAGTCTTAACTTTTGCAAAAAACAGTTTGTTGGAAAATATTAGGATGGTTGGTTTGAGTGAGTGTCATGTCTATGGCTTAGAATGAAATGTTGATCTTAGCCAAGGAGGGTTGTGATTTTGCTATTATTGAGTTACATACTTGTTATTTTGATATATGTCAACCGCTCTTTGAAATTTTCGTTGCAAATTATTACATATCGATATTACAAATAAAACTTACTTAATGCTGAAAATAACTTATAGAGTAGAGCTTCATCCTTTGTTAGCCTTGCATCTATAATTATGTTGTGATATACTACAAGTCATGCTGAGTACAAAATGTACTCAATCTTACTTAAATTGTTGATCAAAATATGAGGATGAACTGATTCCATACGACGCTTTCTTCGCTCCTGTTACGAGAGGGTACGGGGACGGGTCTTGCTAGGGTTTGATCCTTGTCGCTTGCCTGAGGGTTTGGATGGGCACTCACTAGACATTTTGAGTTTATTTGCTATGCTTCTGCTGTTTAATTTCCTACATATGTTTTAATTTGGCTTGTCGGCCGTGTAATATATACTTGTCATGTAAACGCTTAAGTTCATGTCATATATTTGTTTCATGTTGTATGTATGATGTATGGATGTGAATATCAATGTTGTAGCTATTGATCATGGGACTAGTACAGTACACAAACGAAGGCTTCGGGTATGCAAAGCTGCGCTCCGACATAATATTCCTTGTTTAATTTTATAAAATAAACATAGGTGACACTCCTTCCATTTTTCCATATTTTTTATAAACGTGGTATGCATGCAATCAAACACTCTAAACTTTGACTAAAGGAAAAACATCTAGATCGACCACATGAAAATAGTACCGGTGGATTTGTTACAAAGAACAGTTTCACAAGTCTCATTGCTTTTAACAATACATTGTTATAATTAAAATAATTAAAAACCCTCACTACCAGAACTGAAATCATTTGGACGGTTACTCCTATTTTCCTCACGGTTTTCAACAGTCGCAATTGGTCTGTTCTCTGGTATTGCCTTGATCAGAACCTCATGCATCTTGAAACAAAATCTAGCACCAGCTGCATGACGCCTAGCACACGCACGGTGGGGTACATACCCATAGCACAAAAAAAAAAAGAGAGACTTGTACGGTACGCTTCCCACGCAGGCGAAGTTCATACCACGTGTTCACGAGAGACATAGACAAACCCTAATTTGTCGCATTCGATCAACTCCAGTCAATTGGCAGTAAATGCTCGGTTTGGAATTTCTTGCACAATCCAATATTAGTCGACGCATTGAAACGGCCGGCATGGTCTCCACGAAGGACTGAACACCTGGCACAAAAGATGCAGCAAATTAAGGGGAACTTTCATGCGTGAACATTGTGGAGAAAATATCAGTTGCTTAGTACATTCTTTTTCGGTGCTACAGGGCACCCCTTACCGACAGACGGGTCATGGTCTATCCTCTAGACCCTCTGGCTAGTCTAGTTATGATCGACAGACTACTGCTGTTCAGTAACTCAATATTCGGCAAGAGACAAGCTGCAAGCAAGTGAAAGTACTCTTAAATTTTGGTCTAGATCCGCCACTGATGATAGCGTTGCGTGAATCTTTTGAGTGTTATATATTCTTTGTTTCAGTTGCGTGCATCCTCTCCCGCTGACATGGAAGCATTCTTTTCTAATCGGACAAAGCATGGTAACGATGTTAGTACACAGTCAAATTACAGTTAGCCAATCAGCTATATACTCAAGTTTTTTTCCCAGTTTTACGGCTACATATCTAACTAGTCGTTATGACCTGTTATTAGTGGGTTGTTATCGGTAAGACTAGGTTAACTAGTGCAGGCCGTTACTACCGGCCGGTTCAAAGGTTAATCTTTGATTGCCTGTTTAATTTGGCTTAATCAGTCCGCTCGATCGATCGGTCGCTTTTGGTCTAGTCGTACGTGTGCGTCCATCCGTGTTACTTGGTCGTCAAAGTCGACGAGATGGGCTCGTCGACGCAACGCACGTCTCCTTTTCGCAAAGTTTCCATGGAAATCACGTCGCTTTCTGCTGCTTTGTCATTTCTCCATCTCTTCTTTGGCACTTTTCCCGCCTCGTCCACTCTATCGGCACAAGTGTGCTAACGCCTTCCTCCCAAATAACAAAATGTGATGGCCTCAGAGAACAACGAAATGAGATAATAAATTTGTTCATCAGGTAATGTGTACGGATTTCAGGAAGAAGACGAGTCTCGCTTAGTTTTTGCTACTTGATCCCTTGGGTCACAAATTCTTATCATGGACTCATGGTAGGTGGGAAGCGTGTGGTCCAAGTTTTGAACAGTACCTTCTAGGCATTGATTTTTTTTTTCCTTTTTGAAAAGAGTGAAACCCAGCTTTTATAGAAAGCAAATATGAGTTCGTATAAAAGGATGAAACCAAACTACTGGAGAAACCAGTTTACATGACAAGCAAAGACAGAAACAGCGACATCCAACCTAAGATAATACTGGAATACAAACAGGATGCACCACATTACAAAAGCCTTTTAGACCAGTCTTCAGTAGCCTTCAAGAAATCATCCAATTTACTATACGCTCAGCCCCGTTGATGAAAATTCGCAAATACTGCAAATAAGATAGAAATTTGAATATGACATCCATAGGTTGCCGAGGAAAAACCCCCTCAATCGCCATTCTGTTTCTAACTTTCCAGAGATTCCAAGCTGAAGTTGTAAAACTAAACAAAATAACATTGTAATCAGTAGCCCCCTCCTATCTAACCAATTCAACTGGAAATCTTCAACATAATTTGGGGCACGCTCCCAATTGAGCACCTCTTTGATACAAAGCCAAAAAAATTCTTGCCAGAATACAAGAGAATAGGATGTGACCAATGCTCTCAATGTCAACATAGAGAATACAGTTCATCCCCCCTTTCCACCCCTTTTGCTAAGTTGATCCAAAGTTTGAACTCTGTTATGATAACACTGCCACAAAAAAGTTTTAAATTTTAAAGGAATTTTGCTCTTCCAAAGCTTTTACATTTTTCTACAGACCACACCCCCAAAGACCGACTGCATATAAAGAGATTTCACTAAGAACATGCCAGATTTTTCAAAGCACCACACAACTCTAGGCATTGATTTTCATGAGAAGTACTTTTATAATTATCACAGTTTTGTAATTGTTATGAATATACTAATTATAAAAAAAGAACATCACAGCTTTGTAACTTTTATGGATATAATAATTATGTCAAAACAAAAAGGTCAAATATGCATTTACTTAATTAGGCAACCTTTTCAGAAGTACAAATTCATCTGTAGCAGTAGTAGGCCTAGGCCAGTTACATGATAGTGTAATGATAATAGAAGGCACATCACAATTAAGCAGATATCATTAAATTCACCAACTTTACGTAGTAGTAATAATTAAATATCCTACTGGGCCCTGACTTGCGATTGTTTCCAGAGAGAGCGCGCAACTTCGAGAGCCAGCGTCGCAAACGTACTTGCGATCGACAGCACAACGCACGGAGGAAGCTGGCCAATAAGTCAAGGTAAATATTCTGACTAGATCTAGTTTGGTGGTACATCGTTTTCTTACCCTTTAATTCGGTGTTGCACACGCCGTGCAAGGATGAAATAGCATCTCATCCCATCATAATTAATGTGACTCGTAGGATTAAAAGAACGGTTGCACTTTGATTAGCCGAACACCTTTCGACCGACGAACATGCATGTATATCTTAAGATTCTTATAGGATTGTAAGAAAGTGATGCAGTGAGTAGAAGCGTGTGTGGTTGAATCTCATCAATTTTTACCGACAGTATGTTTTCAAGTACCTTAATTATCCGCGTGAACGTTGTATAGTATATATCATTAAAAGTGCTTTCGTGGAAATTTATGAATAAATAATGGTCTGAAAATTTCCGAAAGAGATATTGATTAGATGAGTTGAGATGATCAAGAAGCCAACAAAATTTCAATCCTAAACTAAAAATATATTATGAGGAAAAAATAAATGACAAGTTTCAATGAATATTAGTTTATTTTTTTTCCCTTTTGATCATTCATTTTGATTTAGTTTTTAGGGGAATTTGTCTTTTTTTTTTCTAGTTTCTCATGTGAGGACCCGGAATATTTAACTAGTAACACTTAACCTCCAATTGGTTCTAGCGTTACTAATTAAACATTCTAAGCCTCGATGGACATATGCTTCCCAGAATTGCAGCATATGTACATCATCACAAAATTACACATCAATTCCATACACATACATCACTAAGTTCAACAACGACATACATAAAGTAAAGTTATTACAAAAGAGAGCCGACCGGCCAAATAGAACAATATACAAGAAAGACAGTGAAGCAAAAGCGCCATAAGATGGCTAGAACAAAAGTCGACCGGTTAGCCAACATAACCCACAAGGCAACCGACCGGGCGCCAAGCTAGTCGCCCATAGCTACCACAACACAACTCGCAAAAAGTGAGGCCCTTCGGGCTCACCTTCCTCCTCTGCAACAAAACAATTAAGCATAGCAACCGAGTACAAAGATTGTCTTTGTACCCAAGACAGACGTGTGGAATAGCGGACCTATTCATAAACTACATGCAAGCTTATTTAGGTGGAGGTCATATGTCTCATTTGCATGAAGCCAACTTTATTTGCAATAATGTAGTACCTTTTAAAAGCAAGTTTGCAAATTTATTTTGTTATCAAAGTAACAGTAAGTAAAGATACATACAAGTAACCACAGAAGTGACTAACCCAATAGTCACCACAACATATACGAATCCCGATTCGTACCACCCATCAAGTTTTAATTTAAAAGGTTGTAGTCTAACTCTTGAAAGACCTTGCCAAGCGTGTCCATAACCTAGGACGAGGCTATTCGAATAGTTTTAACCCTGCAGGGGTGTACCAATGTACCCACACTTCAGACCGCCTTTAAGCCAAAAGCACACTTCCGAAGGTATGCCGCACGGCTAAGTCCTCTGAGACATTTCCAATCTTGTGTATTAACTACGAGCAGCTCGTATGGATAGAAACCCATACGCTTACATTGCAAGCGAAGACAACCACCCGTTACGGGGGGGGGAAACCTTTCGGACACTACAATGCTCCCACCTCCATCCCTCCTGCGACTCCCTGCGACCCGGAGCCAATACACGCTAAAGTACTAAGTCAAGAGAGGTCCCATACCCTCTAGTGTGGTTAGCACGCTAAAATGCTTGGTTTAGTGTAACAAGATGTTCGGTCCTTGTTGACTCAGGCACCATTCCAGTCACACCCGAAAATCACACCAACATACCATTGTGCCCAAGTCTAAATCATTTTGTTTTCAGTTTTAGTTTTCATAAGTAGACATGGCACAAGGTGGAAATCATAAATCATAATAAGTTTTGTGTGATCAAGGTTATCGACAAGTCGATAACCGCCCATTTCTACCGAAGCTAAGCATGGCTAAGCAATTAATTCGCAACTACTAAGTGACAAGAGCCCATCCACGAACTCTAAATCACAGCAAGTAACCTAGGCTCATGGTAGTAGAGGATAATCATTTGCTAAGGAATGCATCTACTAGGCCAACTATTAAAACAAAGTAGCAATGCATACATAGAATTTGTAATCAACATAAATACTTAAAATACTGGGATTAACATGATCAAACTGCTTGCCTTCTTGCTGTTGCTCAATCTGTTGTGGAGGGTCGTTCTCGGGATTACCGCAAATGTCGAATCCTAAGCGAGAGGCAAAAAGAACCAAGAACAACCAATAAGACGAGCCACAAATAAACCAATGAGCAAGCAACAATTATCCAAATGCGACAAAATTTATACATAAGGTAGAATACGAATATACCTAGACATAGAAACTGGAAAAACCTAATTTGGATTTGTGGTGCAAAGATATTGCCTAAAAACACATTTTCGGTCATAATTAGCACTGTAGCAAAAATATTTTCTAGAAAGATTTTGAAGCTGAAATTTTTATGGTAGCTACCTACTGATATAGAGGTAACCCATATAAAATTTCAGGTCATTTGGAGTTAAAATGATTTAGTTATGATTTTCCTAAGATGCAAAACTAGCATAATGCACTTTCCAGAAATATAAACATGTGCAAAACCTATTTCACATTATAGTATGATAACAGAGGATTTCCTAACATCAAATTTCTATTTTTAGGATTTCAGAATTACTGGTGTCTATTACCTCATTAAATGAATTTTTAATTGCTACTAATAAGGTTAAATCTACTAACATATTTTTCGTGTGATATAGACCTTCCACCATTTTTAGATTAAAGTTTAGTTAATGACAAATTTATCAAAGTTAAAATCATTCAATTAGCAGATATACGAGAAAAAGATATGCATTTTCCAAGTTTTAATACAATTACGGAATATATAAAAATAGCGAAAACCAACTATTAAAGATTACAGAATTTTCTACTACGAAGCATAGCTAAAAGCATTTTTATATTAAACTTTAGTGAAATACAAATTCATTGCGATTGGTTTCATGTAAAAGGATTTATCTTGAATTAGTTATGAATTTCTAAAGTTTTGATACCATTTTCGGTTGACAAATAATTACTTACGTAAATAAAAACCAACCCAACCGACAATAAGCAGCGTGGGCGCTCGTGGGCGTCGATCACGAAATCCAACGAGCCACACGCGCGAAAGCAGCGCGCGCGCGCGATTCATAACGAGAACCACCGTTGGATCAAGATCCAGCGGCTCCGAGAAGCATGCAACCGGAGGATGCGATTACCTCGGCGAACCACAACCGCAGATCTAAAGATGAACGGCTCAAAACCCAAATCTAACCGGAAGGTCCGATTGCACACATGATCTCGTACCAAGATCACGAGATGGACGGTCGGATGATGAGGGAACGGATGGTCCGAATGCACTTACGATCAAGGCGTAGATCTAAAATGAGCGGTGGATAATGATCGCGATTCAAAGGATGCCGACATGTGGGACCGCATGTCGGTGACTTCAGTCACCCACGCATCGGTTTAACACACGTGCACGGTGCATCGCCCACTTGTCGGCGGCGAGAGAAGGTTTCCGACAGATTAAGTCCCGACATTTTTATTAATCAATGATTAAGCATTAATGATGTCGAACGATGCGGGATTGAACCAGAGTGATTAAAGGATGTTGGGCCCACTAGTCGGTGGCTCAACAATAATGATTAAGACACAATTAACAACTAATGATTAGCAATTAATGTGCCCTAATCGGATGACGAAAAGCGGAGCTTCTCAGCCGGCAAAACCCGAGTGGCTTTGACGACTTGTCGCCGGCGACTCGGTCATGCGGCGCCGAACAAGACCCAAAATGGATTCGCAATAACGATGCGAACCTAATGGTAGCATTCTGCGGCGGCGAGGACTAGAACGCCGGCCAGCCGGAAAGCAGCAACGGAACCCTACGGCTAAACACGAAAATAGCGAAAAGCTCACCGCAGACCTAGGATGCGGTGCCATGACTTCTAGGGACTATATAGAAGCTACCTTATCCGAGCAGAGCTTCAAAGATGGCGGGGAAGACTTGAACACGATGAAGTCCACCTGAGCCGAAGAAGATGAAGTGGAAGATGAGGTTACGAGCAAAATGAGTGGAACAAATCATCACCACGCTTCATTATAGCTCAAAGAGGTTCCAAAAGCAAGTAATTGCAAAAGAATCACTTACAGGAGTGGAGAAGAAAGGGGTGAAACCAATGAAAATCTCCAAACTTAAAATTGAGTGATTCTGTGAATGCAACCCAAAATCAAGTTAGGGAATACAAGGGAGGTTGAGGAGTTCAAAGGGTGCAAGAAATGTTGAAGATAAACCACTTTGGACACCAAGGCCGCCATGGGAGCACTCGGGTCAACAATGGTGGATTGAAGGTTTGAGATGGTTTTGAGCTCAAACACAGAGTAGCTAGGTGTAGTGCAAAAGAACACCGGGAGGACCTAGAGGGCTATTTATAGGAAAGGAATTAGGGTTTCGAGCAAGAACATGAGCCCATGGTGAGCTCGGTTCATGGTGCGACCATGGACCACGAAATGATGGGAGCAAGTGAGCACGGTGACCATGGAGGAGAAAGCTGTTGCGCATTAAATGCATTGCGAGAGAGACGCGTTGGCGAAAGCAACTTGAGGTGACACCACAAGCCCCCATGCCCTCTCTTTCTCTACGCCATGAACGCCGCGCGCCGCCGGCCGAGGAGGAAGAAGAACAGAGAAGACGAGCCACGACCGTTGGATTAAAAATGGGCGGTCACGATTAAACGAAGTTCGCGGACAGTCCGGTTGCCCTCGAGAATCGGGCGGTTGGATCGAGATCCAACGGTCCCAATTTGTTAATGTAACCGGAGGGTCCGAATGCTCACACGAGCGTGGGCCACGCGATCCGAATCCAACGGTGATATCGCGCGCCGTTTTGAAAGGGTGGCTCGGTGCGGTTAGTTGACTAGACCGAATCAATTGGCTCGAGCCCAGTCCGACTCGAACCCGAGTAACAAGAAAACCAAGTTTGACTTTGAAATAAAAGCAGAGACTTTGAAAGATTTATTTGAGATAGCGAATTAACTCCAAAATTTATGAAAATTTTACAGGAGCTTGCTAACTCAGATATTAACCTTGTGTAAAATTTTCAGAGGTTTTTATACTGTGAATAAACCTCCCAAAATTCTGCAAGGCTCTGTTTTAATGTTTGACTGAGAGTCAAACAGGTTTGACTACCCTCCAAAAATATTCAAACAATTTCTAAAAATTGTGAAATTTTTCAGAGGGATCACATATCATCCCAAGAACCTAGGAAAAATATTTCCAGAGGATGATCAAAACATTTGACAAGAATGTTTTTGAAGGAACAGGATTTGTATCAAAAGACTTGTGACTTTGCATTTCCATAAGTCTTGTACAATACTTGTCCAATACAAACGGGAAACACATGATGTAAGAAAAAGTTTTAATTTCTACTCGTTTTCTTACATTTGAAACACAAGCCCAAAATTGGGATGTTACAACTCTCCCCCCCTTACAAGAATCTCGTCCCGAGATTCGGCTCACTCGGAAAAGAAAGAGGGGTAGACTGAACATGGGCACAGAGCACCATCGGTGCCATGCAAGCTTACGATTTTGAGGCGTACAGCTTAGCCAAGTGACCGGTACGAATCTTGGTTTTGACTGGTAGAAAATATGCCACTTTAGTTGGCACGGAGGGACTTTCCAGGTCCAGATATACCAAGGATTGACAGACTGAGAGATCTTTCTAGGTTCCATGGTTGATGGTGCAAGGTCGTTGTTAGCTGGTGGAGCGATTTGTCTGGTTACTCCACTAACGAATGGGGCCTCGACTTGATAACTAGCTATACGGAGTCATCCCTCCGCAGCTAGTTCGTTAAAGGAGCTATGACCCTCTAGGCCACAGAAATTTGAGGCAATAACAGGTATGTGATACCCAAGTTAAATAAACGATGACATCCCAGAAGGCATCTAGGGGTTCGGGATAGATTAGCAAGAGATTTTTGGCGAAACTGGGATGGTACCAGGCTTCAGATAAAAGACCAAAACGAAGACCACCAAGAGCAGCAAAAGATGGGGATAAAGGAAATGAGATACTCCTGAATTGACTAAAATAGTATCAGGGCAAGGATTAACAAGAAGCGTACCTAAACGACGTCGGGTACCTCTTGAGCTTTCCCAGCTGAGATGGGGTTGACTTGAGTACGAACAACCCTCAGTCACGATCTTTGCAGAGGAGCATGTGATCGAATCACGGCCGTGAAAAGAAACGAGAGGTTGCCCCAAGCTTCTTAGGACAATTGTAAGCATAATGACCACAGAGTTTGCAGCGGAAACAAGTGACTACGGCCAGATTGCGGAGGCCGCCCTGCTGACTCGCAAGTACACGCGATTGGGGCACGGCCTGCGGAGAACGAGGGGTTGCTGCAACCTCCTTATTTGGACAGTTGGGGCCAGGGATGCCTTCATCCCAACCAGCTTGCTGACCTAGTCCGCTGGCCGCCCGGTTATCTGGTATGAAGAGATGGGTTAGCAACGCAACCCGAAAACTAGAAGCTGAACGACGCGAAAGAAAACCGAGGACTAGGGAGTCCTGCTGAAAGTTGGGTGGGGATAGGTACTAAGATGGACAAGGGACAAGCCCGAAACTGAAAGCAAGGAAAAACCATTAGAATCTCCACCAAACGAACTCCAGAAGCTCAAAAACCAACATAAAACCAACGCAAAAGCTCAATTTACAAAAGCAATTCCCTGGTATGACTAACTCGTATGGAAGAACGAGCAATCAGTTTAGGAAGGTGAAATTTCAGAAATCAACCTTGGCTTAAATCAGCTAAAAAGCAAGGTAAAACCACCTAATTGAGGGTCAGACACGAAGCTAACTCATATCACTCCTTACCCTTTTATTCCCACAAGTTTTAGTTGAATTAACCTCTCATTTCCTACCTTAATTACTAACCACTAGCTAGCTGCCCAAATTTCTTTCTCCAAGCTCTCATGGTTCTCCCAAAACCAAGTTAATCGATCGAGGCTAATTTTTGAAAGTAAGAGAGGAACAACTTTTCAAACTTAAGTGAGGGTAAGGTGAGTTGAGCAAGCTAAGATAGGTAAGGAGCAAAATTAGAGAACTTACTTAAGTTTTCATAAACTATTTGAAAGTAAGTTTTCAAAATATCCTAAAGCGACCAAGCTAGGGTTTCTCTACGGTCAAGATGGCTCGATACCAACTTTGTGAGGACCGAATATTTAACTAGTAACACTTAACCTCCAATTGGTTCTAGCGTTACTAATTAAACATTCTAAGCCTCGATGGACATATGCTTCCTGAATTGCAGCATATGTACATCATCACAAAATTACACATCAATTCCATACACATACATCACTAAGTTCAACAACGACATACATAAAGTAAAGTTATTACAAAGAGAGCCGACCGCCAAATAGAACAATATACAAGAATGACAATGAAGCAAAAGCGCCATAAGATGGCTAGAACAAAAGTCGACCAGGTTAGCCAACATAACCCAAGGCAACCGATCAGGCCGCTAAGCTAGTCGCCCATAAGCTACCACAACACAACTCGCAAAAGTGAGGCCCTTCGGGCTCACCTTCCTCCTCTGCAACAAAACAATTAAGCATAGCAACCGAGTACAAAGATTGTCTTTGTACCCATAAGATCGACGTGTGGAATAGCGGACCTATTCATAAACTACATGCAAGCTTATTTAGGTGGAGGTCATATGTCTCATTTGCATGAAGCCAACTTTATTTGCAATAATGTAGTACCTTTTAAAAGCAAGTTTGCAAATTTATTTTGTTATCAAAGTAACGATGAAGTAAAGATACATACAAGTAACCACACAAGTGACTAACCCAATAGTCACCACAACATATACGAATCCCGATTCGTACCACCCATCAAGTTTTAATTTAAAAGGTTGTAGTCTAACTCTTGAAAGACCTTGCCAAGCGTGTCCATAACCTAGGGCGAGGCTATTCGAATAGTTTTAACCTGCAGGGTGTACCAATGTACCCACACTTGGACACGCCTTTAAGCCAAAAGCACACTTCCAAGGTATGCTTACACGGCTAAGTCCTCTGAGACATTTCCAATCTTGTGTATTAACTACGAGCAGCTCGTATGGATAGAAACCCATACGCTTACATTGCAAGCCGAAAGACAACCACCCGTTACGGGGAAACCTTTGGACACTACAATGCTCCCACCTCCATCCTCTCTGCGACTCCCTGCGACCCGGAGCCAATACACGCCAAAGTACTAAGTCAAGAGAGGTCCCATACCCTCTAGTGTGGTTAGCACGCTAAAATGCTTGGTTTAGTGTAACAAGATGTTCGGTCCTTGTTGACTCAGGCACCATTCCAGTCACACCCGAAAATCACACCAACATACCATTGTGCCCAAGTCTAAATCATTTTGTTTTCAGTTTTAGTTTTCATAAGTAGACATGGCACAAGGTGGAAATCATAAATCATAATAAGTTTTGTGTGATCAAGGTTATCGACAAGTCGATAACCGCCCATTTCTACCGAAGCTAAGCATGGCTAAGCAATTAATTCGCAACTACTAAGTGACAAGAGCCCATCCACGAACTCTAAATCACGACAAGTAACCTAGGCTCATGGTAGTAGAGGATAATCATTTGCTAAGGAATGCATCTACTAGGCCAACTATTAAAACAAAGTAGCAATGCATACATAGAATTTGTAATCAACATAAATACTTAAAATACTGGGATTAACATGATCAAACTGCTTGCCTTCTTGCTGTTGCTCAATCATTGTGGAGGGTCATTCTCGGGATTACCGCAAATGTCGAATCCTAAGCGAGAGGCAAAAGAACCAAGAACAACCAATAAGACGAGCCACAAATAAACCAATGAGCAAGCAACAATTATCCAAATGCGACAAAATTTATACATAAGGTAGAATACGAATATACCTAGACATAGAAACTGGAAAAACCTAATTTGGATTTGTGGTGCAAAAGATATTGCCTAAAACACATTTTCTACCATAATTAGCACTGTAGCAAAATATTTTCTAGAAAGATTTTGAAGATGAAATTTTTATGGTAGCTACCTACTGATATAGAGGTAACCCATATAAAATTTCAGGTCATTTGGAGTTAAAATGATTTAGTTATGATTTTCCTAAGATGCAAAACTAGCATAATGCACTTTCGAGAAATATAAACATGTGCAAAACCTATTTCACATTATAGTATGATAACAGAGGATTTCCTAACATCAAATTTCTATTTTTAGGATTTACAGGAATTACTGGTGTCTATTACCTCATTAAATGAATTTTTAATTGCTACTAATAAGGTTAAATCTACTAACATATTTTTCAGTGTGATATAGACCTTCCACCATTTTTAGATTAAAGTTTAGTTAATGACAAATTTATCAAAGTTAAAATCATTCAATTAGCAGATATACGAAAAAGATATGCATTTTCCAAGTTTTAATACAATTACGGAATATATAAAAATAGCGAAAACCAACTATTAAAGATTACAGAATTTTCTACTACGAAGCATAGCTAAAAGCATTTTTATATTAAACTTTAGTGAAATACAAATTCATTGCAGATTGGTTTCATGTAAAAGGATTTATCTTGAATTAGTTATGAATTTCTAAAGTTTTGATACCATTTTCGATTGACAAATAATTACTTACGAAATAAAAACCAACCCAACCGACAATAACGCGTGGGCGCTCGTGGGCGTCGATCGAAATCCAACGAGCCACACGCGCGGAAACAGCGGCGCGCGCGCGATTCATAATGAACCCACCGTTGGATCAAAATCCAACGGCTCACGAGGAAGCATGCAACCGAGGATGCGATTACCTCGGCGAACCACAACCGCGAGATCTAAAGATGAGCGGCTCAAAACCCAAATCTAACCGGAAGGTCCGATTGCACACATGATCTCACCAGAAGATCACGAGATGGACGGTCCAGAGGATGATGAGGAACCGGATGGTCGAATGCACTTACGATCAAGGCGTAGATCTAAAATGAGCGGTGGATAATGATCGCAGTTCAAAGGGATCTTGACATGTGGGACCGCATGTCGGTGACTTCAGTCACCCACGCACCGGTTTAACACACGTGCACGGTGCATGCCCACTTGTCGGCGATCGAGAGAAGGTTTCCGACGAGATTAAGTCCCGACATTTTTATTAATCAATGATTAAGCATTAATGATGTCGAACGATGCGAGATTGAACGAGTGATTAAAGGATGTTGGGCCCACTAGTCGGTGGCTCAACAATAATGATTAAGACACAATTAACAACTAATGATTAGCAATTAATGTGCCCTAATCGGATGACAGCGGAGCTTCTCAACCCAAGCAAAACCGAGTGGCTTTGACGACTTGTCATGGCGACTCGGTCGCGGCGGCGCGAACAAGACCCAAAATGGATTCGCACAACAATGCGAACCTAATGGTAGCATTCTCGCCGGCGCGAGGACTAGAACGCCGGCTGGCGAAAACGCAGCGGAACCCTACGGCTAAACACGAAAATAGCGAAAAGCTCAGCTGCAGACCTAGGATGCGGGTGCCATGACTTCTAGGGACTATATAGAAGCTACCTTATCCGACAGGAGCTTCAAAGATGGCCGGGGAAGACTTGAACACGATGAAGTCCACCGGAGCCGAAGAAGATGAAGTGGAAGATGAGGTTCTGAGCAAAATGAGTGGAACCAAATCATCACCACAGCTTCATTATAGCTCAAAGAGGTTCCAAAAGCAAGTAATTGCAAAAAGAATCACTTACCGGAGCTGGAGAAGAAAGGGGGTGAAACCAACCGAAAATCTCCAAACTTAAAATTGAGTGATTCCTGTGAATGCAACCCAAAATCAAGTTAGGGGAAATACAAGGGAGGTTGAGGAGTTCAAAAGGGTGCAAGAAATGTTGAAGATAAACCACTGGACACCAAGGCCGCCATGGGAGCACTCGGGTCAACAATGGTGGATTGAAGGTTTGAGATGGTTTTGAGCTCAAACACAGAGAGTAGCTAGGTGTAGTGCAAAAGAACACCAGGAGGACCTAGAGGGGCTATTTATAGGAAAGGAATTAGGGTTTCGAGCAAGAACATGAGCCCATGGTGAGCTCGGTTCATGGTGCGGCCATGGACCACGAAATGATGGGAGCAAGTGAGCACGGTGACCATGGAGGAGAAAGCCTGTTGCGCATTAAATGCATTGCAGAGAGACGTTGACGAAAGCAACTTGAGGTGACACCACAAGCCCCCCATGCCCTCTCTTTCTCTCTGCCATGAACGCCCGCGCCCGGGCCGAAGCCGAGGAGGAGAAGAAGAAGAGAAGACGAGCCACGACCGTTGGATTAAAAATGGGCGGTCCACGATTAAACGAGTTCGCGGACAGTCCGGTTGCCCTCGAGAATACGGGCGGTTGGATCGAGATCCAACGGTCCCAATTTGTTAATGTAACGGAGGGTCAGAATGCTCACGACGAACGTGGGCCACGCGATCCGAATCAACGGTGATATCGCGCGCGCGTTTTGAAAGGGTGGCTCGGTGCGCTTAGTTGATGGACGAATCAATTGGCTCGAGCCGAGTCCGACTCGAACGATAACAAGAAACCAAGTTTGACTTTGAAATAAAAGCAGAGACTTTGAAAGATTTATTTGAGATAGCAAATTAACTCCAAAATTTATGAAAATTTTACAGAGCTTGCTAACTCAGATATTAACCTTGTGTAAAATTTTCGAGGTTTTTATACTGTGAATAAACCTCCCAAAATTCTGCAAGGCTCTGTTTTAATGTTTGACTGAGAGTCAAACAGTTTGACTACCCTCAAAAATATTCAAACAATTTCTAAAAATTGTGAAATTTTTCAGAGGGATCACATATCATCCCAAGAACCTAGGAAAAATATTTCAGAGGATGATCAAAACATTTGACAAGAATGTTTTTGAAGGAACAGGATTTGTATCAAAAGACTTGTGACTTTGCATTTCCATAAGTCTTGTACAATACTTGTCCAATACAAACGGGAAACACATGATGTAAGAAAAAGTTTTAATTTCTACTCGTTTTCTTACATTTGAAACACAAGCCCAAAATTGGGATGTTACATCTCAACCTATAGATTGAATTTATATATGAAATTATAATTTTTACATATATGGTATATTAATTAATTTGTATGAAAATGGTCACAAATCTACAAATGGTGCTCTCGGAAGAAAGCGACCTTTTTCCCTCGTCCGATATCTCGGGAGTGGCATACCGAGTAAGGTAGTTGAAACGGTGGAGGAACTCTATCACTGTCATGTTCCCCTGTTTAAGTTCACAGAACTCCCACCTCTTGATGTCCATGAGGCCCGTCGGTATGTGGGCATCACGGAAAGCTTTCTTGAAGGCGACCCAAGTGATGGCCTGACCTTCACCGAAAATGCCCTGGTGGATTTACCACCAAGCGGCTGTCGCTCCTTGTAGCTAATAAGATGTATAAAGCACCTTCTCCTCGTCATAGCACTGGGCAATGACTAACTTACTCTCGATGGAGCGGAGCCAGTCGTCAGTGTCGAGGGGATTCACTGCAGATGAGAAGGTTGGTGGCTGAGTTCACACGAACTCGCCCATCCTTGACTGTGGCATCATGGTAGCTCCACCACCTGGGGCCGCAGCACCAATGTTGGCAGTATTTTGGACCAACTGTTACAGTAGAAGAATGTAAACGTCTGTCGCCCTTTCTCGATCACGGCGCGCACTTGCGCCATTGTAGGCGGTTGGGGCAACACTTTCGCTTCCTCAGTGGCGTGCTGATCTTGAGGAGCAGTTGTAGATGGATGCAATGGGTTAGGTTGCGGAGGGTAATTGGGTGCCTCGCCCCCTGTTGCCGCGAACTAGAACCGTCGCCGAGCGCCATAAGCTGGTTCACCGAGCGAGTTACCGGCATCCTGTCCACATCACAAGCATTTTAACAATTTGTGTGCAAGATAAGAGGGAATATGCACAAGTTAAGCGGGTCAGCAGGTAATGACATTCCATCCTAAAATGACTCATTTGAAACTGAAATATGCATCAATTTATAACATAGGGACAATATGCATGAAACTTTAACATAACGGTTAAGTTTTACACGGTTTGCATATCCCATGCTTGAACATACTACAAACAAGTAAACCAACATAAGTAGCAAATAGAAATCACCATACATCAGCACCTTACATAATTTAACATACCAAGATACCCAAAATTAGCTCACTCTAAGTCCCTACTAGGTGAGCTCCCACTAGACGGTCTAGAACTTGGCGTCATCGTTGCGCTCGACGGCGAGATGACTCCGGTGCAGCGGAAGATGAAGGCCCTATGAACTCGGTCATCTCACGCTTGTCGTGATGAAGACGGTGTTGCTGCACCGCTTGTGGTGGTTCCTCCGCGTCCGTGTGGATGGCCATCATGCGGAGGCGGTGACCGATATCCGACATGTGAGGACGTCCAGTACCTGGCCGAATGTGGATGGTGAGCTCAGACAACTCCTCTGCAGGTGCTAGTACGACATCCTCCCCGTACAATAGTTCCCGTGATAAGAAACCCTGGGTCACGAACAGAGCGATATTTTCCTCCAACATGGATATCCTCCAGCGTGACTCCAACACTCGCGAGTCACATGATGGAGGTATCCATCGAGTGATCTCACAAAACCGGTGAGGTGCAGGTGCTGGATGTTGATCGAACACTATGCCCGCCACCTAGTAGATATGCTCCTCTCTATCCCACGATCGCTCGGGAAAATAGAAGAACATATCCTACAGCTCGGGTAGGTCGTGGCAGAGACATATGATGGTGACGTAGGCCGCATTGTAGAGCAACATGAAGGTGTGCGACCCTCGCCCATAGTAGCGAAAAGAAGGGTCTCCAACGTGCCTTCCCTGGACAAGCACCTGTGTGAGGTGCTCGGTGGTTGCCGCACTGGAGGGCGTGCTAAAGATGGTGTAGAGGCGCATGTGAGGATGGCAGATACGTTGCAACATTACCCACAAGGTGTGCTGCAATGTACCCTCATCAAATGCACTTGTACGGTACTGCGGCTCCCAGCATGTGGTCATCTACAATTTTTGAAAAAAAGGTAAGAGTTAGTAATCATTTCTATAACATAATGAGAGGTATAGATAAGAATGACACTAAGATAAGAGAAGAATGTAGCAACAAGTTCTTATTCATTCTCTACAATATTTTACTAACATCTAAGGTTTATTTTCAAGTTATACTACCACTTTGTCAACTTATTTACTTAGAACTCCTTAATACCCAGTCAAAGCATCACAAAATGAAGGTAGGAGGGTTTAAGGAATAATACGTCACATCGTTTTCAGTATATAGCTAGGTTCTAAAATTTTTGTAAAGATCCATCTAAAGTGGGATTTTTATTAGTTTTAAAATGGGTTTTCGAAAGACCTTCTTGTATAATGTTTTAGGGACTTTTCAAAATATTTTGGTTCTGTTTTTAATGATTTAAATATGGTCAAATATTTTTCTTTTCAGAGAGCATATCTTCTTCCAAAACTAGAATTATTTTGAGAGAAAATAAGAAGAGTTAACAAAAGAATAACATAGATGAGAAGAGAATGCTAAGAGAGGTAAGGTTAACAAGAACTCGTAATTTTCACAATTATTTTTGTAATTAAAATATGTTGCATTTTGAAAACCAAATCCTAAACTAACGACCATTCTAACTAGAGCTTGACCTACAGTTTGTATGGCCTTAATACCAACGCTGTCGGACCCCGAGCTTTGAATACCCGAAGCCCTCGTGTGTGTGCTGTACTGGTCCCATGATTAGTGGCTAGTATACACATCCACAACATTGATATTCATATCCATACATCATACATACAAACATAAACCAAATATAGGACATAACTTAAATGTTTACATGACAAGTATATATATTACACGGCCGACCGGCCAAATTAAAATATATGTAGCAAATTAAACAGTGGACGCATAGTGAATAAACTCAAAATGTCCAGCGTTGTACACTTACGCTTAGGTTGGATATACCAGCGTTCGGTCCTTAATCGATCTGGACGAGGATCTTCCCCTGTCTACTTGTGAGATACACCTATCACACTTCTCTGTTCATAATATAACTCGGCCACATGATAAACTAGCTTTTCCATTTTTCTTTTTTATACAAATTAACAGAGGTAAACCACTCTGGTCCAACATTTCAAAAATTTCCAAATCCAAACTCACATTTGCACCAGTTATTCCATTTTAGCTAAATTAGAGCCTGGCTAAGCATCTATTTGACATTCCTAGTCAAAATACCCAAATTGACATCATTCATTGTCTAAACCATGTTCTAAAGGCGACAACAATAAAGATATCAATATATCAAGGAGGATCATGCATTCAATAAGAATTTAACTACAATTATCCCCAAAAAAAGCAATTTTAGCCAAACATACATGCATGCATAATATATTTTGCAAAAATGAAATACAAAAATTGAAATAATGGGATCAACATGGTCAAAGGAGGTGCTTGCCTTACTCTGGTATCTCTGAGTATGAGGATTGTGGTTTGTAAACACGTCAGTAACTCCTTTACTAAACACGTTTAAAATTAGATTTTTGATTATCTTTTTAGTTGGTCCCACACATCAATGACTTAGTAACTCTAGCCACTATCATTTAGCGCTAATAAACTCCTAATCATGTGGGTACCACCAGTCAGAGAGAGTGAAGGAAGGAGAGTAGAGTTGTACGTGGGCGAGCGCCATGGCTAGCTCGCTGGAGGCAAATGGTGCAATGGCCTGGCTCAGGGATGGGCAAAATGAGATCTCCACTCAAAAGCGATCCTATCGGGTGGTGGTGGAGGCTAGAGAGGTGGATGAAGGCGGTGCTACGTCGGCGAGAAGCGGTGGAGCACCTCGGGTCCACAATGGCTTACGTGCATGTGGCAATGACACGGTGAATGATGGCGCACATTGGCTCTAGGGGCAATGGCGATGCTACAAGCGGCGGCTTGGGGACCAATGGTCACTGGAGTGGCGGTAACACCATCTCCTGAGGTGGCACCATAGGCGGCCACACATGGAATAGCTCTACTACTAGAAGCTCACCAAGGTTCTTGATAGCCAGATAAGCTTGTCGGCATAGAACAGTGGCGGCGTAGAGGAGGCTCATGGTGCTCGCGCTCTAGGCTACAAGAAGGTGTGCATTAGCTCACATTCACACTGGGGGTGGAGGAGAAGGAAAGAATTGGACAGAGGCTCACCGGGCTTCGAGGAATGGCGGAATTGACAGCGGTGGCTGAAGATGGGGAAGGAGACAGGGTTGTACGTTTCCACTACGAGATGCCCCATGTTAAGTGAGAGGATTAGATGATTGAGGGACAAAACACGTGATGACGTGATCAGAAGGGCCCCAAACCTTCTAGAATAGGGAGGGCACGACGGCTTGGATCGGGTGCATGCGCCGTAGTTGGGGAAGATGACGGCGCATCGGTGTTTCTCCAGGGGATACATCAAGTAGAGAAATGGCATGAGTGATGGATGACACACATGGTAACGCAGCTGTCGCGGGCAAGGAAGCTCACTAGAGGCAGCGACGATGTGAGGCTTGCTCACCAACGTCGAGAATGACGCTCCCATTCTTAGCGAATCAAGGAGCGAGAAGCTCTGATTCTTGGCGAGAGGTGAGAATGGTGAGCTAGGGAGGTCATGATACGGTCCGAAGCTTAAGTACGACTGAGATTGGCATGATAATGGCGGCAAGAAAATGGTGGTTGCGCGAGAACTTGCGGGTGCACTTCGGTGTCTCCGCTAGCGTGGCAAAAGGGCACTGGTCAGGGGTTGCTAGCATGGGCAAGGAGAAGGCGGAGGCAACGAAGGCAGTTAGGGTATGAAACCGTGGGCAATTGTCGCGAACTAGGGGAGGAGCAGGTGCAGCCGCGGGCGAGTTAGCACGGGTGCAAGGTGGAAGAAGCTCCCTTACGCGCGGGCATGACGTTTCAGCGAGAAGAGAGCGAGGTGGGCTGCGGTGGGCTGAGGCGATGTATGGAGGACTTGGGCTAGGCGGATTCGGCCCAATAGGGTGAGCGGGAAATTCAAATGAGTTTTAAATTTTTCAGAAAAGGCTGAGAGTTTGCCGAATTTTGAAACACATTAAACATTCTTCAAAAATTATGAAAATGTTTGTGGAGGCTCCTGAGACAGTGTTGTTTATTGTGTAATTTTTAACGAATTTTATATATTTTTAATGTTTCATGAAATTTTTGCAAGCTACTATTGGTTTGTGAATGCAATAATTGTTTTAACGAAAAATTCAAAAACACGCTCAAATCATCTTTACCACATGTAAACATGCTCAAAATTGTTCCCTCATTTATTTTTAATACACTTACCTAAAATTGGGATTTTTGGGATGTTACATATTCAAGTTCATCTAGAAGGGTAAATCATATTCCCACACTAATCGTAAAAATGTAAAATTATTTACACCACTTGTTTGGTGGATCCAGGCTATAATGATGTACACTAATTCGATATATCATAATTCTATGACAAATAAACTGTAGTTTAAGATACAAAGATCCTAGTACATACTAGTCATTGGACGGAACAGAAAATGTGCGCGGCAGATTGTCATCGGCCCCCATCTACCAAACATATTTTCATCATGCATGGTTCTAGTCTTCGCTAATGCAAACGGGTGACTTACGTACGCATACGTTTCCTAGAGAGGGCAAACTGAACTTCTTTCCTATATATGCTCATGTTTTTTTAAAAAAATCTTGGTGTTTAAGTTTCCTAGCTAGCGACTTGATCTGAATGGTTTTACGTCCATGCATATCCCATGGTTTCATACTAGCACTCACAAATGGAATCTTCTCTGCTAACTAGCTAGTCTCGGTTTAGCGCGTCGCTAAACTCTATCAATGCGTGCATATGGTGCTAGAATTCAGACCAAAGGTTAGGTAGCTGATCTTTGAACATGGAAGATCTCTTTCTGTGCATATGAAGAAAATAAAGATAGATGCTATAGGTAGAAATTGACTAAAAGGTAGCCTACAATAGAAGTGATGTGAATGTTTCAAGAAATATATGTCATTCCTCTCTCACTATCTTCTCTTGGAACCCTAGTTCTTCATCTCAAGTCCACAGGGAATTCAATGTTTGTCAAGAATAATTCTTGCTTATCAAAGTGGACCCAGTAATGGGGCCAAAATCTAGCAAATCTTCTAGCTGCTTGGTTTTGAAGTCCACTTAATTCGACAAAAAAGTACATCTCTTTCCGAGTTTTGATCTCGACTCTTGGGACACCGAAAGGGAATATGAAGAGGCTTGGTCCTAATTGTTCGTCAATCCCTACCAGAGCTTATCATATTTTTAAGCCATGTGATAGTTAAAAGTTCAAGTTGAGTATGCTTTTAATTATCATTTTTCCATAGACTTTTTGAGTGCTGCTCACCTCATCGATGTCGAGTTTATCTTAGCTTCTTCTAGCTCTTTCTTTATTTTTTAGAGAGCTATCCTAGCTAGCTAGCTCTGGACGTTGTGACAGTCGCATATTAATTGAAGCATACTCGACAAGTTAACCTGATTTAATACTGCTACTAAACCAAAAGAAGCAAAAATGATACTGCAAAATTACTACAACATTGTGAGTACTATGCACTCAAGGACTCTCTTACGTAAAGCTAGATAAATATTCTCCTGCAAGAGCACAGCGTAATTAAATTCACTAATTTAGAAAAAAAACAATGTAAAACCGATCAGCACAAAAACAAAGCATCTGGAGAAACTAATTAAGCTAGCTTTCAACTTGGGGACATGCCTGTTTGTATGCATACATGAGCACACAAGGTCCTCGATGACAACGATTTAATTAAAATCAACAAGATCCTGTCCAAGAAAAGTGCGTGTCGATCGATCTGAAGTTTCTGGCAACGTTGGTTGATCCAAGAAAACGATATGTACGTCTGAGAGTGAGAGCTAAGGCTGCTCCCAATGGGCAGTATCTTAATGCAGTTTCTTAGTGTATGAGAAATGTTAGATACTATCTTCCCAATGTATGATTTCTTATGGTGTAGTATCTTAAGCCGTTTCATTTAATTACATGCATGAGGCTATTTTACGTTGGATTTCGAGCTGAACCGGTATCTAAATTAGATACTAGAGTACCCTCTCTCTTCATTAACTATGGTGTCATATCATTTTTTTGCTTACATGGCAAGTTAAGATACTAGCCAAAGTGGAGCATTGGGAGTAGCCTAACTTATGAAAAGACTAAACCAGTTTAATTATTAGCTAGGAGTGCTAAAAAAGGGTTAAATAGCCTCTTCTTGGATGTTGGCACAGACGGATTATGCAACCGATCAGGAGCTGTAAAAACGTCATGCTAAAGTTTTCTGCGTGTATGGCCCGCATAACGACCAGCACAAACAAGCTTTTCTTGAGGACATAAAACACATACATAGCGGGATTGATGGGCCTTGGTTGATAATTGGTGATTTCAATCTTATTTATCAAGCCTTTGATAAAAACAACCAGAATCGACGACGAATGGGGCAGTTCAGAGCGGTAATAAATCATTGTGAGTTAAAAGAGATCCATCTTCAAGACCGTAAGTTCACCTGGTCCAACGGCCAACGCAATCCTACACTGGAAAAGGATTGACGGAACCTTGTGTAACCTACTATGGGACTTAGCATACCCGGATTCCTTTTTGCAGTCGCTATCATCCTCAATCTCCGATCACTGTCCCCTACTAATCTTTGGTTTAGAACGGATTAGAGCACCCAGAAGATTCACCTTTGAAAACTTTTGGCCACTCATGTCAGGGTACAATGAAGTGGTCCAGGTGGCTTGGTCCCAGCCAGTACATGAGGCGGATCCGATAAAGAGGCTGTTAACTAAAATGCAAAAAACTGCGAGGGCCCTTAGGACTTGGAGTAAATCACAAATTAGTGACTGCAAAACTCAGATGCACATGGCTCTGGAGGTGGTCCTTCGGCTCGACAAAGCGCAAGAACAGCGTCAGCTCTCCCAGGAAGAACATGATTTGTGCAAAGAACTCAAGCTTAGAATTATGGGATTAGCGGCCATACAAAGGATGAAATGGAAACAACGCTCTAGGCTGAACTAGTTGCGGTTAGGAGATGCAAATACAAAATTCTTCCATTTAAAAGCAAACTCCAGAAGAAGGAAGAAGCTAATTCACACTTTGCGGCATCAGGGCAACACTTTCATACTGCACTCAGAGAAGGCGGAGGCCTTGGCCAAGCATTACACGGAGATCTTAGGCACTGCGAAACCGGCAACACATACCTTCCTCTGGGACCTTCTAGGCCTGAAAGAGTTACCGGCCAACGCCTCTACCTTTTTGGATCGGCCCTTCACCTAGTAGGAAATCAAGGCAGCAATTGACGCAATGCCAGCAGATAAAGCCCCAGGCCCAGATGGGTACACCGGCTATTTTTTCCAGATCAAGCTGGGAAACAATAAAAGAGACCGTCCCCTCTGTGTTTCACAAAGTGTACTTTATGAATGGCTTACACTTCAAGAAAATAAACACGGCTAACATAATACTTCTTCCAAAAAAGGACCAAGCAATCGAGATCTCCGAATTCAGGCTGATTAGCCTCATTCACAGCATTGTCAAGATCCTTTCGAAGATGCCCTCCATTAGGATCTCGAAATACATGGATGCTCTAGTTTCCGCAAGTCAAAGTGCGTTTATAAAAAGGCAGACTATACAAGATAACTTCCTTTACGTGCAAAACATTGCCAGGAGCTATCATCGGTCTAGGATTCCAATGTTCTTGTTAAAATTGGATATCGCAAAAGATTTCGACTCCATCTCCTGGCCATACATGCTGGACATGCTGCATCGTAGGGGGTTTGGCAGCCGACGGAGGGCATGGATTGAGAGGTTGCTTGGCACCTCAACTTCAAAGATTGTACTAAACTACATTTAGGGACCAAACATAAGGCACCAGTGCGGGGTGCGGCAGGGGATTGTCTGTCACCTTACTTATTTATCCTGGCAATTGACGCCCTGCACTGTATTCTGGACAGGGTAGATTAGCATGGATGGCTAACGCCACTTGATGGAAGATTAGTGAAAGCAAGACTGTCTATGTGCACTGACGATGCAATGATTTTCTTGTCACCAACCAAGGAAGACGTTGATAGCCTGAAAGAGATCATACATATCTTTGGGGGAGGTAACGGGACTAATCATAAATATCTCCAAAAGCGCCGTCATACCAATCCAATGTCAATCGCTTCACCTAGATGATATTTTGGAAAACTTTCCGGCGACTCGATCGTTTGCAGCTGCCATGTAATTATCTCGTCCTCCCACTATCCTGCCACAAGCTAGGGAAGACACAGTTCCAACCTCTTTTAGACAAGGTACAAGCTAGATTAAGTGGATACAAGCAGATCATGTTGTCCCGAGCAGGGAGGCTAGTGGTGCTAAATGCGGTCATCTCATCCATACCAACGTACCGCCAAACAACGACAGAGCTTTTAGCATGGGTCATAAAGCAAATGGACAAGCGGTGAAGAGCTTGGTTCTAGACTAGAGAGAACACTTGCTTTGGTGGGAAATATTGGGTAAACTGGAGCAGAGTGTGTCAGCCAAAAAAATTTCGACAAGCTAGGGGTGTTGGCCCTAGAGCCGTTTAGTCGTGCACTTCACCTCCGATGGCTTTGGTACCAATGGAAGGCGCCAGAAAAGCAATGGAATGGGATGCCATTGCCGATAACTGAGACTGATCGGGTTTTGTTCTGGGCATCTACAACGATAAGCAATGGCAATAGAGATAAGGCAAATTTCTGGAAGGACAAGTGGTTAGGTACAAGGCTACTCAAAGATTTGGCTCTGGGATTATGTAACACCCCAGCCCGACATGAGCCTGGAATGCTACTAAACAAACTCTAATAATTCCAAACTAGACAATCTTAATAAATTTCAGCAGAACCTCCCTTGTAAAGTTAATTACACGAAGGTTCCAACACACAGACAATTCAAATATTAACTAAAACCTTCTTCCAAAGACATCAAAAGATAATCAAAGACATGCTAAGTATCTAACATAACTAGAGAGATATGAATTTCTACTACTCATCATTATTACATTTAATCCATTGCATGAGACAAAACATAATAAATCTTTGGGCATCTCGCCCAATTACTAAAACAATTACGTTCTGAAGATCATTCATCTTTATTTAGTTCATGTGGCAAGTGTGTGACTAGCGACTACTTCCCCATGCATGTCGTTCTTGGCTCAAGGTACCTAAAACAACAATAAAGCAAGAGTGAGTCCACAGACTCAGCAAGTACATAAAGAAACTATAACATCGACATCCATGTAAAGGAGATCAACAATAGAACATCTCATATGCAAATGCAATGCTCAAGGGTCCTTTCTCTTTATCTTTCTTTGTGCATTACACGGTAATGCAAAGTATGCAACCGCCGCCGCATACCCATGCACGTGCGCGCACGCACGAGGACCAATTGCCCAATACTCCGCAAGTATTGGGGACCTCATGCCCACACTCCACGAGTGTGGGGATCTCGGGCCCGTCACATTCATGACGGGGATCTCAAAGGGAAACATACTTGGTCACCATGTGACTAAGCCTCAACATGATCTCAATATGCACATGCTCATCATTTAATTATCATCAATTTACCACAAAACGATAACATCATACCACAACAGAGCATAAACATATTTGGAGCATCCACCAATCTTAAACCAACATCATGCCATCAATCTCACTATACTATCAATCTTAAACCAACATCATGCCATCAATCTCACTATACTATCACATATCGAAAAAGCATACAAACACCAATCAATCGCAACCACGAATCAAACAATGCACTTGCCTTAACCGCGTGCGAATGGAGAACGTGAAGACGGTGCTGCCTCCGGTACCAATCCCCCACCTAATACATTATGAATATAAACTAAGACCATAGTAACGAAAAACATGAATTAAATAAGCGAACTCATCAAGTAGCAAATGACAACGCGATCCCGACTCCGCTTTCTTAAGTACTGAAATGCCCTCTGTGAACAGTCAAGTTCTAAAATTCATATCTTTTCGTACAGTGGTCCAAATTATGTGTTCTTGGACTTCATTGAAAGTTAATCAAATTTCCCAACTAAACCTAGTTGGTGAGCCTCCCTGATTCGGCCATCTAAAATCACTTTTAAGCTGATTAACAAAACATCGATTTCACGTCACCCTTTCTGGACAGAGCACTAAAACTAACATAACTTTCAGCTCGTTTACCCAAATTTCGCGTTCTTGTGCTTCCCGGAAAGCTACGACAATTATCTACAACTTTCGTTATACTGAGATCCTCTAATTCTCTCTTTAACTGATCGCAAAGGTCAGCTCACTAAAACCTGTCCAGAAACTGACAGGGTTGCAGAACAGCCGCACCAATAAAATCATATCGTTTGCTACAGAGGTCCAAAAATTACGTTCTAGCACTTCATTGAAAGCTATTGACGTCCTCTACAAGTTCCTAGGAGACGTCCAAGACTAAATCCGCACTTAACTATATCAAAACGTCCCTCTAACACGATCTGCCCTTAGGCGACAGATTTACCGACATAGAACAATAGGCGCTAAAGCATCTAAACGAGGGGAAAACGAGGTTACCCTTGAAGAACCGATTGCCGGGCACGACGAGCACCCTCCAGAGAACTCTCCCCCCAAAGATGGTCCCAATCCCCTCCTCTTCTTCCTCCTCCAACAGCCGACCACCACCAGCGATCTCCTTCTTCCACCTAGTCGGCAGGCGTGGAGAACGGACATTCTTCGCCGGCAGCAATGGAGACGTGGTGGGGAGGGTGCAAGGACCAGGAGGGGTGGCCTAGGGATGCGCACAAGGGGGAGGAGGAGGGTGGCGGCTGCCTAGGGGAGAGGGAGGGGACGCAAGGGAGAGGGGGAGGGAGTATGGGTGGCTAGGGTTTAGGGGGGGCAAAAGGGTGCCTTTCCCCCCCTTGGCCGGCCACCACTGCCTTATGGGCCGCAGCCCGAGCCCAGTTGCCGTGAATTCACTGCTAACCCCTTCTCTATTTGTTTAATTGGTTATTTTCTATTAGGTCCTTCTCCCGATTCGATTTTCAGCTACTCGTATCCTTTAAATCTTTAGGTTTTCTCCCGAATCCTATTATGGGTTATTACACTCTACCCCCCTTAAACTGAATTCGTCCCCGAATTCTTTCCATCGTTCTACCCGAAGAACAATCACAGCTAGGATTTACGAACAAAACCACACACCTGCTGTGAACAATTCCGAATATTGACTCTAATTCCCAAGTCACTTCCCTCTTGGACATATGGGATCACACCACCTAGATGGATACCAACATCTTTCGCCTCAACACTAGCCTCAACCTTTACAAGTACACTCAACACACGGGACTCAAAGGTAAGGTCTTACTTCTTGGCCAACAGCTCTAACAAAATCTCATACTCCGGACCTCTCATGTGCTCTATCAGCACCGAAAAACACAAGACATTGTGTACTCCGCGCAAGTACTCGAGACGGTCCTAGTGATACGCCAATCTACAAATGCCCGTGACAGGGGATCTATCCGTCACACCTTTGGTTAAACTTCCTTTCGGTACCGAAGTACACCGACTACACAAAACATATAGAACTCTTCTTCCAACTCTCAGTCAATCACTTTACCTATGCAAGCAGCATCTCCTTTACCAAGGGACGCACAAAGAACTCGCCTACCAACTCACTTATTCGAAGAACTCAACTGAGAACAAAGGAGTCAAAAAATGCATCCAACTCAAAGCCATCTTCCCTTAGAAGAGCCCAATCCAAAATCAATGGATTTACCACGAAATCTTTCTTTTTTCACTTTCCAAAATAGGCAGTTTAGAAATAATACCACACAAGCCAAAAGCGAAAACACTCGAAAAACCAGTTTTATCCCCTTTTTTTTAACTGGAAGGAATCACACATACCGACAAGAACCAACTCAATTTGTAATTGACATCCGTCATAACCACATAGTTCAAGTAAGAACTAAGAAAACATCTCACTATCCAAGATCACACCCTTTACCACAATCTTTCTTTTAAGAAATCAACTTTCTCTTAAACCATAGGATCCCAAATCATCGCATAACGCATTAACTCATTTCTCTTAAATTGGCAATCCCAAACCTATGCTCTACCGAACACAAAATCCACAAGTATGCAGGTAGACTCTTCCAATCCACAATATCGTACTCTAGCCAACTTCCCCACCGAATGAATTACTTGTCAAAATAATTTCCAACACAACTCAATAGATTTCACCCACCATCACATCCCTTAATCCGTTAAGGATGAGCAATTTGAAATTCACATCACACACTCTCATATACTAGCCTCAAAGGATACTATCAATGATCATCCCACTACTCGGAATCCACTCTTATTCTACCATCTCTACACATAATCATTGGCATCCAAGGTTCTAACATGAGAATGCAAAGCCTAAAATCAACCTCAAGTCTCCTACAATGAATTTCTGTATGATTGATAGGAAATCTTCCTATTCTTTTACTAAAATTTTACATAGCTCAACAATAATCTCAATCATTAACATCCACGTTCCTCACTAATCAAGTAACCTCAAGGCGTTTCATGTCACCAATCTTGGACCTTCACTAAACCACACTAATCAAAATTCAACTACACGACCACAATATACACATTCGTCATACCCTCACTATATGACTAAGATTCAAACATACCCAATCACTAATGTCAATAAATAAATATCTTCTTTGACCAAGATATCCTCGAAGATAATTTAACTCTCATAAGGTCACTTACTGAGGCCGAGTCATACTTGACAATAGCTCAACAATTCCTGCTATCCCTCTAATTAGCATGACACTTAGGTTCCTCCACACCGCGACTCTTATTAAACTTCACCACCACAACTCTTCTGCACAATCATACTAAGTACCCAATTGTGATACTCTAATAAGTTTATCAAAAGTCCATAATTTCAATAGTCCCAATATTTCAACATGGACAAAGGTTACTGGATCATAATTCGCCATAGGTTCCACTAGTTGTAACACTAATAACTTTTATCTCATCGACAAACTTTCCATTTAAGTAGAATTCTCTCCAGGTGTTGTAAGTCGAAACCAATTCACATTATACTGCTCTTCAAATAGATTGGTTCCCAAAAATATCAACAATTCCAAATACTTGACCACCTCCAACCAATCACCATGTTACTCTTTATAACACTTGGCAACACAATTTGGCTACTTCCTTATTCAAAAGGAAGAAATAAACAGATACAAAGTTCGACGCATAAGAAATCATGGCTCCTCGAAGTGAGCATGTGACCAAGAGAAATAGTCAAATAGAAATGATCTCAGAAAACAGAATGCGAATCCACAGTCGAGGGCAAAAGTCCCACAAGAAGAAATTTTCCATCTCTATAACTCCTAATAAAACATTGCTATGCAAACCCAAGAAACTCTTAAGCTGAGACAACAAGTAAGTTGCGGATTACATTTTTTTTTTAGCTCCAACCTCAAATACTTTTGGTAAACATTTTCCGTTAACACAACGAAAGCAATCTCTTTGATTACAACATTACTTGCCAAACCAAACAAGAGATGCTTTTAATACCAAATCACATTCATCACTTCAGAACCAAACGAAACCTTTTCATATGTCACATTGCTCAACTAATTTTATCTACTACATAAATCATGAGCCCCCAAAAGATCACGAATACGAAACTCCAAACATTTCATTTAATCGTTATTAAAATAATCAACTTACTTTCTCTCTAGAAGAATCATCATCACTCCAACGCGTCACAATCTCTTGTAGACCTTATTACTAACATCAAGAATAATTCACTCTTAACAAGGTTCGTTATCATCAACTCTTCCTTTATAAAGTCCCCAAAAGCTGACCAAACTGTTACATTTCACTTTATCCTCTCATCCTCAATTGAGAGTACACCAAATTCTTACACCCTCACTATAACAACCACCAGATTTTTTTTGAAGGAACCTATTACACAATTTACAAGGTTACACCAAAACCCTTTCATCAAAGACATACTATTATCTGACAATTTTTACCATCGAGCAACCACATTTCACCTATAAAATCCCATCATAAACCTTTCCAAAACAAACACAGCATATTATTTCATAATATTTTTGTTATCTCAATAAGATTGCAACAGTCAACCTGTTCTAGAGTATATCTAATACACCACTACACTATCGAGCAAGACCTCTTTTAACAATGGCATGCGACCACAATACATCCTCGTGAAACACTCGTGAATAAATCACTTTCAAATTTCAACCCTTCAACTATTCTAATGCTCGTACTTATTTAGTACCCACTAACTCCAATCTAGAGGTTATCATAAACTTTTGATGATTATTCAATCATGGATGAATTGTTGGTCCTGTATCTATTTGTACTCCCACGAGCATAAATAAGATCATCAAATAGCCAATTAAAGAAAAATTCTATATTAATATCTACCAAGACGATAGTCGAACACATCTTATATTTCTCTTCCCGCACAGTTAGATTAATCCATTGAGATCAAATAATCTAACAAGTTTAGCAAACTAAACAACTCTAGGGGTCAAGCACTCCGTTAAAGTTACACAGTTGTTAATAACTCTATTGCTTCCAATTAGGTATAGCCATACACTTAATCACAGTTCAACAAGAACTACTACATGGCACCATCAAATTAGTCAACTTTCCTTCCAGGGATCTTAGTTAGGATCGATTATACACCACACTACAGATCCAACTTGATAACTCATATCATATTCACTAATTTCTCTGATTATAACCTCTCACTTAACCACGAGACGACATCGCTAAAGAGTTTAGCGTTTTCTTTCATAAAAGAACTTTTCAACTTCAAAACTCAAGATACCCAAAAGAGATATATTGAATCAAAACTTTCACGTACTACAGGACTTGCAAAAGGAAACTTTTATTATCCAAATCATCAAGTGAAATAAATGGATCATGCTTTCCAAGAAGAAAGACGAACTCAATACAAAGGTCGGATTGACAACTAACCAAGTCCACCACCACAAGAATAACTCAAGCAATTGGAAAACAATAATTGCTTTATGGGACGATTAAGCCAATAAAACATAACAACCTTTCTCAAAGAAACCCATCAACTGAAATGAACTACTGACCCAAAGAAATTCATCGACCACAACTGAACAAGAGTTGATCAAATTCAAATTCAAGGAAGTGGACAATTTTTTTTTCAAAAGATACCCACTATTAACGCCTGTACTAAGATATCTGAGGTAACTTCTTCCCTTTTCTCTTACCACGAACAATGGTGTAACTTGGTAAAGCCCAGGGCCACAACCATGACCTCAATCTTCTCAACAAGGGCTGCTCTCACTCATAATAATCATATAATCATATTATAGGTATGTAAGATCATCTCATAACAGGAATCATCATTACAACATGACAGAAGCGTAAATGCAATGCTTGACCCACCCCATCCTACTGTGCACCAGTGTGTCAGGTTTTCAGTTAATTAACCATTAGCAGTGAGCTAACCTAAACCCCTCACAATGGACATCATGATCACAAATGGCAGACTGGTGGATAGACATCTTCCATTCCGGGCATGGAATCTGTAGAAAAGGTCAAGCTTCGTTGATAGTCCTTATCCTCTGGCACATTTGGAAAGAAAGAAATAGACGGATTTTTCAACATCTCAGACAGACACAAATAGGGTTACTTTCCGTAATCAAGGAAGAAGCCTGGGCATGGACGCATAGTGGGTCCACCAAGTTAAAGATCTACCTACCAGGTGGGGAGGATACTCTTGTTAGAAGACCAGCTTAAGCAAGCGAGCCCTGTGGATACTCACGTCACAGGACCGACATGCCCTGTGGGGTGTCGGTCCTTTTGATTAAGTATCCTTTGGGATGAACAACTTTTCGTTTCTCTCTTCTTTCTTTCTTCTTTCTTTTCACTTTTCTCTTGTGTTTTGGCTTTCCCCTTGCTTGTGACTTTCTGTCCTCTTTAATGCAATAATGGCATTTTGTCGTTTCCTCAAAAAAAAAAAAGTTTTCTACGTGTACACCAGTTAGTTGTCATTTGTCAAGCAAGCTCCAGTATTATTCCTTTTTTTTTAATAAGAGTGACTTCTTTGTTGTCCTCTCATGTTAATCTTATCTCAAAACTTCAAAGGTATTCCCTCTCTTAAAAAATATATGACGTTTTGTACATCGATACCGTCTTCAACAAGCAACTTTGACTGTTACTTTTTACATGATTATGTTCATAAAATAACATAAAAATATTACATTATGATAATGTTTTTCATGGCTAATCTAGTGATACCATTTTCACACGACAAATACAAATATTATATATATATATATATATATATATATATATATATATATATATTAGTGACCAAAGTAAAGGAAATTTGATCACACGTTTTCTAAAACGTCATATATTTTTGAACGGATGGAGTATAGCCTAATCGTTGCTAACCTCTCATGTTCTTTTCTACACACACAGACACGTGCTCACACATAGTGTGTGTTCGGGGGAGAATCCACTAGGGGACTTGGTGGGCTCGAGCCCACACTCCGACGCTCATAACTCCTCACCACCTAGCTAATCAGCTCGGCAGCTCCATTAGCCACATTTAGGTTTGTCCTTGTTAAAATTTTGTCCAGTGTCCACCACTGCCCGTAGATACGAAATGTGAACTTGTGCGTGAGGCCGACGGTGCCGGCCCAGATTGTGACAGTGTTGACCATGCTGCGTGGAGTCGACGCGGGCGGCTGGGGAAGCTTTGTTCTATGAGCCATCCACTTATTTTCATTATGGCTTCGCTACTAAGTATGTCTTAGGCCTGCAAAAGCTATTTATTTCAATGGCATATAAGATGAAAATGCTTCAATGGTGTGAATCGGGTGTAAAAGCTTTCAAACCAGAGATAGAGGAGGCTATGCTCTATATCTAAATTTTGTAAAGATATAGAACATATCATTAGGGGTGGGAATGGGTCAGGTTGGTCCAATGGACCATCGATCCGCACATTAAATTTTGGCCAAATGGGCTAGAGGTTCAATCCAAAATATGATCGGAAGCAAAAGCCTACTAACCTAACACCCCGTTGGATCTAAGCAGATCGACCCTAACCTGAGCTCTAAGACCGCTCGGCTCCTCCCTCAGTCCGCCTCTATCCTCCAGATTCCAAACGCCCCTTCACCCCGCCGCCGCTCGATCCAGTGCGGTGCGGGGCAATAGGTGGTCGCAGTCTCCCAGCGCAATTCACACCGGCAACATTGAGGCAGATCGAAGGCAGGTGAGAGATATAGAGCTCATCTTTTTTGATCTATTCCATCGCTTGTTTGACCCATCATCTTGCTAGATTCTCTCCTGGCTCTCCGTGCCGCGATTCTTGCTTGATTCAGCCGTCTCCCCCACTGGGCTACTCGCTGCCTCCTCGCCCTCTCCGGCCTTACCTCGCTCCACCTCATCGCCCTCCGCCCCTTGTATTTCCTCTGGCTCGCATACTTGCCCCGCCTAAAGTCTTTCGCCCTCGTGAACTCTACCGCTGCTGTAGGCATAGCCGGTTCTGGCTTCGATGATGCCGACGACGATGGATCGGGTGGCTGTGGCGGCGCCGCGGAGCCTCCGGTGGCTACAGCTGCGCGCGTGCGATGGCACCAAGGATGGGCCTGCGTTGCCAGCCTTCGCCGCTTGCCTCGCTATAGCTTGCTCGCGCTTGAGCTCCGCGCCTGTCGCTCCGTCGCCGACCGCGTCCTCCTCCTCACTATTGACCAGTGTCGTGCACTAATTTCCCTCCTGGTGTTCAACGGCGGTAGCCGGGAGGCCCTCCCCCGATTCATCCACCAGCGCGACGCAGCACTGCACACCTTGGACCTTCGCCTACCTCTCGACCTGCACAATGACCACCTCCTTGCGATTGACGCGGAGTACGGTTACCACAGCCGCGGCGCCACACAGAGCCTTGCCGCGCTCCGCCTTCATAGCTGCATCCTAGTCTCTTGCACGGACGGCCACTGGGTCGGGTATCGAAGATCTCACCCTGGTGAGCTGCGATGTGGTGGAACAGGAGCCTGGGTTGCTCACGTTCCTTAGCCAGAGCATGCGCCGCCTCCGCTGGCTTGACTTGTCTTACAATGAGACGTTCCTCAATATTCAACAAAAGGACCGACCCTCGTAAACCAATGGATACACTGGACCAGGGAGGTATTGCAGCATGGAGCGATCCATGATCTTAAGCTTGTCACTCGGACGCTCTGGGTTAGGATAGGTTCGAACCGAACCGAACCGAACCATCCCCACCCCTACATATCATCCCCTATCTCTAGTAATTTTCGAGAACTTGTACACCTGTTTTTCATGGAATTTGCACCATTTAGGTGTTTTCGCCAGATATTTACCCGTTTATTCCAGTTTACAAGAGATTAAGATCGCCTTTGCGCGAATGATGAAATTTGGGCCGGAACTGGGCTAGCCACTAATTCCTGAAAGCATGGGCACTTCTGGTTGGGTGTACGTATGGGCCAGCCTATTTCAATAGTTACAGACAGATGCTGCTATGGTCTAAAGCTCACTCAGACCATAATTGCCGAGCCTAGATCGGCCCAGACAAGGTCCATGGCACATATCCCAGTCTGATGGGGAATTCGGGATTTATGCTTTGCTGAAAGGCTCACGTGTGAGGACCTGGCTTGGTGGGTAGGTGAACGCCGAGTCGCACTCGCGGGTCTCGTCTCAATAATTAGGATATGGTACATATATACGTTATTGCTCAGTTGAAAAATGTGTGTTTCCGTATTTTGTGAGGTATTGGTGTCTCCGTAGAATTGTGAGCATGTGTAAAGGGACGTTCACGTGTGTGTGAGTATAGTGGTGTGAGTTGAGTGTGTGTCTATCCCGTACCCACTCAGAAAATTATTATACTTTCCTACTGCCATAATCGTCCACAATTAATTATATGGGCATATGATCCAGAGTCTGACGAGGAAGACGAAGAAGTTTGGCACATTCATGGATACAAGGACTCGATGTTCCCAGGGTCTATACGTAGAAGATAGGGTTTACAACGTAAAAAAGGTCAATGCTGAGTTCTTCTCGTAAGTTTTTCCAACTAGATGTCCCAGATCTATTCGGTTTTTCAGTAGAGCTTCTGTACGTACCTAGAATTTAATTATCTACTCATGTACCTCCATTTGATCAGTGCTAGCCTAACTGGGCCATTCCATTTCATGACAAAGCTTTTGCATGGCCTTAATTAATACTGTGCAAAGGTCAACATAGATAAAGTAGATGGGCTTAACTATAAACAATAGTGGAGGGGTTCATTAGCAAGGCAGTGACTGTAAAATTGCCCATTCTGTGATGCATGGTCTGAAGCAAAACAAATCAGGGCATTTTATATTAAAATCATGAGTGAATGAATGATGACGCTCTCATGTAGGAGCGTATCAGTTTACTATGGTGAGCCCTGCCCTACTCGGGATGATGTGTTGAGGCAATGCACTGAAGATGGTGAGCGCGAAGCTGATCGGATAGATTACATGATAGCGATTTTGGGTGTGCATGATGCATATGCATATAGTGTTATTCTTTGATATCTTTTTTTTATGTGCAACTGCCCTAGATCGGATCAGGGTTTATGAGACATGGCACGAGCGTGCACGGTATGAAGAACGAAAGATTTGACGAAACCGACCGCAAATCCCTTAAAAACAACTTCAAAAGAATATAAGAGATTATCACTTTCTCACAACCCTCTCGAAGCTTTTAACACATTTGGATCCTTAACCTATACAAGAATCTAGTACTAAAGAATAATCTAGTCTCTAATCCTCTTGTGCACCCTTTGCTTTGGATGAGTTGGTTTGTGACTTGTGTTTTCTACGACCACCCCTCATGGCTTTATATAGTATCACCTAGTTTCCCTTCAAAAAGAAGTAGAAATCCCAATCCTATTAGAATTCACATAAGAATCCTTATAGCACATTTCTCTAAATCCTAGTTGATTAGGATACGAGATCATAAGTCACCCATACTTAATATAGTATGTGGAGTGAGAAGGTAGAGAATAGGAAGGTGCCCAAATGACGGAAGGTGATAAAAATGGTGGGAGTTCTGAAGATCGATGCGCAAAATATTGGCCAAGTCTACGTTGCATCACCCAATTTGGAAAATATGTCCCTCTATAGCATTTGATCGTCAGCTCAATGCCAGAAATCAATCAGAGTGCAGGAGCATCTACGTAAATATGTCCCTCGATAGCATTTGGTAGTCGGAGGAGGCGAGGGCCGGGCGAGCCGGAGGAGGCAGAGCGGTGAGCGCCAAAGCCGGTAGTCGGAGGAAGCGGAGGAGGCCGGGAGGTCAAGAGCCGCCGAGTGCTGAGCGCTGAGGAGGGAGCTAGAGAGGGCCAAGGGGGCGGGGAGCGGCCAGGAGCGAGGAGGGAGTCTAGAGGCTGGGGGAGGCAGGTGGGTAGGGGAGTGAGGTAGCCGGCCCAGAGCCCGTGTGCCGAGGAGGCGATCTCGAGGACGAGGAGGAGCGGAGGACGGGAGGAGACGAGGCGAGGAGAGGTCCGGGTGTAACATCTCAAAAGTCACCTTTTGGGTAGTGTAATAAAAAGAAGTGAGGAAATAAAAATTTAAACATTTTTTATTCGAAATTTTTTATTTAAACATGTTTTGAAAATTTGTGTCAAAACAATTATTGAATTCATACGAAAACAACAACTTTGAAGAATGTTTGAGAAAATTGCATAGTAGATAAAATCCTAAAACATTTATACAAGGAACTAAGCAGTGTCAGAAGCCCACACAAAAATTTTCATAAAAATTGGACCCTGTTTGCTAAGTACAAAAATTCGGAGAACATTCAGCCAGTTTTGAAAAATTCAAAAGCTAATTCGAATTTCCCGCCGGGCCAATAGGCCGAAATTGCCACGGCCCATCTTCGCTCGCACTCGCTCCAACCCGCGCCAGCGCCTCTCTCTCTCTCTCTCTCTCTCTCTCTCTCTCTAACTGGCATGTCGAGCCCGCATTGTCTCACTAAATCTAAATAATAGTTAACAAGAAATAATTATACATACCCTTATTTAACCTCTTTCAAAGCATTTAAGTAGGGTAGAGAGAAAAAATTATAATAACTATACACTAGCTTCTTTCGATGAATAAATATATTAAAACAGATTCTGCAGAAGCCATGGACAAATAGTGAGACGGAGGGAGTAGTTTGCAGCGGACCGGACACAATAGCTCAATATATCATCAAATCAAGATGGACAATTCATACGGATGGATGTAAACAAAATTTTAGCCTAAATGACTGTTTCGAGGTGCCATGGTGAGAGTGGCTCACCTCACCCGTTATTTGCAAATTTAGCATCTCGTTCGCACTGCTATCGTGTAGACGAGGCTTATGAGCCGATACATATGCAGTATCGTACGGCCACCGTGTAGATGAGCCCCGCCCGCTCGACCACCGTGCGGATAAGACTCACAAATCATCAACACGTGGGCAGTGCCACACGCGGTGTGACGGTGGCAGTGCGGAAGTATCGTAAAAAAAACCGGGCGGCGCGGTGCTGACCGATTATTTATTTATTGCCAGCTTAGTGCTGACCGATTATTACAGGTCTTTGCTGAACTTCCAGCTCCAGTTATTAATGGTACAAAGCTTACTGTCGAGGATTTCCAGCAGGAATTATCATGCAGCATTAACATCAAGCACAGGTTCATATTTGTCTTTTTCACTATATAGGTTATGCTTTTATTTTTCTGTATACCTTAAACCTTGCATGTTGGCCTCTTTGTGTGTCAGATTATGTCTTTTAAAATGATGCTGTAGCTGTATGTTTGTATAGAATATATAATTTTGTGGTTCCCTGTTCCTTCCGACAATCTTTTCAAAAGGTCGGGATCTTACGCTCTGGTGCAATAGTTAACTACTAGTGTGTAATATACTTAGAGCACTTATATTTCACATATCTGCACTAAATAAATTTAGCAAATGATGGTCACAAAGTAAAGCGTTGTCCGCACCGGACGGGAAAAAAAAAACAAGCGGCACGGTGGCCGTAACTGGAGCTGGAAGCTCAGCCAAGACCTGTAATAAACGGTCAGCACTAAGCTGGCAATAATTGTGCGGAGGACGCTTCCACACGGCCACCGTGCGGCACTGCACATATGTCGGCTCGTGAGTTTGGTCCACACAGTGGCCATGCGGACGAGGCTCGTCCGCACGGTGGCCATGCGGTATTGCATGTGTGTCGGCTCGTTAGGCCCGTCCGCATGGTGGCGGTGCGTACAAGGTGCCAAATTTGCAAATAACGTACGAGGAGAGTTACTCTCATCATTGCACCTCGAAACAGTGTCATTTATGCCAATAACTCGACATAAACTTAAGTCACCTTCTTCTAGCGTGTAAGTAAAAGTCTTCTACTCTAGTAGCAGGATCTTCGGCGATGGCGAGCAACCGACAATGAGAGGTTGGGGTTATGGTTTACCATGGTTAGGGAGGGGTTCAGTGGGATCTGAGAGGGCAGTGGCGGCTGGCAGCATGACGACGAACGCAACCATCAGTTTGATTCGGCGGGGGCAGGGCGGCGGCCTCGCCGCCAGCCACAGGTGGTGGAAGCGGGGGTGGTAGTTAGGGATGGGAATTGGTAAAGGATAATACGTTTTATCTGATATTCGCATCCGAGAAAACACAAATGTGGTAAGTAAAATCCGCATTCGAATGAAAAATGAGTACTATCTGAAAAAAATGGATAATATCTATATTCGGTGTTATTCGTATCCGGGAAAAATCGGATAGTATCAGGAAAAAAGTGAATATGAATACTATCCATTTTCACGGATACGAATTCGAATACTATCCATTTTTTCCGGATACGAATACAAATACTATCCGTCTTTTTCTCAGAGCGTTTTGTTTCGACGGGGTTTTGATTCGGTGCTGAATCTGTGGTTGTTGGGTGTTCTACCGAGATTTGTTGCAAAAGTTACATGATATTCACATTTGACCGAATTGAGTACATATTCGTTTTGAATTTGAATTTGTTACAACATTCGAATTATATTCGTATTCGAGACTATTTGATCTGTTCCATCCCTAGTGGTAGTGGAGCCGCACGGAGCTCGCGGGAGATGACGAAGGGGGATGGGTGATTGCGGCGGCACAAGAAGCTGAGCAGATCGGGAGGAGAACCATGCTACGGAGGAGTGCGGCTCGGTTTGGGAAATGGGACGGATAAGTTTTTTTAGGAATCGAATGGACCGAACGTTCTATAGATAGAAGCGTCCTATTAATTTGGCCTCCCTGATTACATTAGGTTAGATGATGCTACTGCAGTCGTCATGTTAACTACTCGGAAATGCGTCTGAATATCGACGTCGTACGTACGTACGTGCTCCCAGTCGGAGCCGAGCCTCAATATACCGATCAGATCGAGCTGACGTACGCCAAAGCTACACGAGCTCATCGGCGTTTACTATATATCATTGATGGAAATGAGTCCTCTGCACCGAAGATTTTAATACAGATAATCTACAGCAGATTTATCAATTACGTTCAGGTACCAGCCGAAACGAGCGGAATGTGCCATTCCATCACCCAAAATGGCACAGAGAAGGCTGCACCCTTACCGGTCCCAATTCCGGCCATTACGACCGATTCCGGTCATTCTGGCGGAATCACACGTTCCACTAATATCGGTACCGGAAAAAACTGAAATACTGCCTCATCTGCCTTCTCTACCCCAAATCGCACGCACGAATGAAATCTATTAGGAAACCGGGCCCGGCTAGGTTGTCCGGTCCGCGTTATAGCTATTGTACAAATAAATTTTTTTTGGTTCGGTCTGGAGTATAAATAATTTTTCTTTGGTTCGGTCTGGAGGATGTATCACTGGGCACCTCATCATGGTGAACACCTGTTACGCAATGGTATACATGGAAAGCTAAGGCATTGTCCGTAACACAAAGGTAGGAGCCAAGGCATCGACCCCAAATCAGGTAGTAAGACATGTATAAACGATACTAAATATTGAGGATGAGCGTAACAGAACAATAGCAAAAGCCAAAAAAATAGATAGAGCACAACATGGAACATGACAGAACTACACATGACCAGCACAGATCGGTCTAACAAACAGACAAGATGTCTGGCGCATATTAGTGCATACCAAAGGGAGGTCTGACATAGTTTAACAAAAGGTATGGCTGAGCGTTCCGAGGCTATTGCCTGTACATAAGGTCTATGTATAAACGAAATAAATTCTGAACTGTCAACATAACAGGCGTGAGACAAGAAGTAGCGTAAGTTGTTTTAAACTGTGTAGGCATAACCTATTGTTTCATTTGCTGGAAGGTTCATTCATGTTTACTTTCTTGATGACGTTGGCTCCCTTTCTCAGATGCATTGCGCTGTGAGTTGGGAAATAATAAGCTGTTACAGTATGGAAGAAAGAGGTATTAATAAACCGGTATTGGTAACAGCAGGGGAAGAATTTACCCGATGCTATCATCAGCCTGAGCTGTTAGTGGCAAGTCATTAGGGCAAGTTCATTTTGCGGCTGGTAAATCATCTGAGACAGGCTCTGTAGCAAAGGAAGTAGGAATTACGTACACAACGCATCATTGACATGATCAGCTAGTATCAACAGCAGCCTAAATTGATGAGTCAGTGCAAACCTTGGTAAGCTACGCGCGCTACGATGCGACGATGAGATTATTTTGAACTATAAAAAAATTCTAGTTCGCAGAAAGTCTATATGATGTATATAAACCAAAAACGATCTACGATTTGCATAAACAATACATACACAGATTACCTAAGTCTGAGAACAAAAGGATATGGCAGCAACTATTAAAGACAATATCCTTTACAAACGGAAAAACAAATAGCATAAGAAAATCGCAATGCATAATTACATTCAAATGGGAAAAAACCAATACCTTAGCAATATGAAACTGAATGTAAATAAAACCTCGCTGCTAAAGGTCCACAATATACTGCCTTCTTCAATTGAAGTTCCTTGAACATAACCTCCGCTCTCTTACAATTCTCGCAAAATTGTGTTCTTATGTAAGACACAGCTTCATCTACAACCCGAAAGCACATCAGAGAGAGTATGTACTATATGAATAAAATAACTAATAGACAATCACACTGGCTGTTATATATTCTAGGATGAGTGCATGCTAACGATTTTCGAAGGAATTACGCGACATTGTAGTCAGAGTTTTACAAAGCTACAAGAACGATTTATTGCAAGCACATCGTTTTTTTCTTCTTGTTATCGCTTCTCTATCACAAGTAAATCACTGCAAGTATTGATAACTCAAAGGCTAACAAGTATAAACAAGATAAACCAACAGGTAGCATACATGTGAGATGTTACCAATCAAAACATGCTTAACACCATTACTTTATCGCTTCTTCCTAAGAAAACATCATGTTTTTTTAAAGGAAAGCAATCAGTAATTAACTAAAAGAATGCGACCAACCACGGGCTGAGAGGAAGCATTCTAACCTTTATTTGATCCACAGTTGCCTTGAAAACGGCGAGAATCTATCAGAGACTATAAAGTGGAGAGATAGGTATAAATCATTGTCAATTGGAGACCTGCAGGAAGCTTTCCAACTGAGATGCTGCAAGAGGAAAATGGAAACATATACCTACACTGCTGGAATGTTTGCTCCAACAAATGCTATGGCATCATGAGACTCGGAAGAAACAATGGTCGGCAACATTTCGTAGAAGTACATGGGTTCTATGTACGATACCTGACTATAAACGACCATAGGCACAAGCTCTGTAGGTGAAGGTTTTCCTCTGTTGCTGACCCAAATGGTATTTGGCACAGCAAAACCAGTGGTTAACAAAGACCATGCAGCACACACTATAGCATTGCAAGAAGAAGAGCTGTGAAAAACAGTATGCAGTAATAAACATAAAATAGAGTATAATCAAGCAGACAAAGGGGTTGAACAATTTGTTTTTCTTCAGATTCCATATGCCAGTGAGAATCCGACACATCTGGAGTACGGGCCAAACCAAACTTTAGTATCCAAAAAGAAAAGTATGATGTAAAACAAAATAGACGCACCAAATTTAGTCATAATATCTGCGAGCAAGCTTGGTACATGATTTAGAAAAGTTTGAGCTTTCATACGTGAATAGCACATCCCAAGTTGATTCTACTCTAGAAGAGACCATTTACTAAGCATATGTTTTGAGGCAATACAATTAAATTGAGATGGCGAGGCAATCAATTGAAAGTTTTGCCTCATGCTTTAGACAGGTTGTACACAACAATCGCGCTCTTTTTCCCACCTAGCCGCATAAGTATAGTGGAGATCCTAGGAAAGGTAAAGATCCAAAAGTATATACAAATAATAAAATGACTATTAGCTATTTAAACATAGATCAAGCAACTCGGTTTCAAAAAATCGATGACGGATTAATTTGTAATTGACCCTTGTTACATGTCCAAACAACCGCTCTTGGTTTCAGCATCGCCATAACCTCGCTAAAGCATTTGTATATCGAACATCGGACTTACATGCGATTACAATAAACAATTTGTAATTATCATTCGAATATGTCAAACATTGGAAGCATGGTACAGATCTCGGAATATAGGTTGTCGTAATAAGCCTACAATCGACAATACAAGATGTTTAAGTACCAAATAACCTGAGCTAATAAGACATAAAAGATTTAGTTGTACCGGATGGATTTAAGTATAGCACTACATCATATATTGGGCTCCACTAATCTCGTAAGATATGTAAGCATATGACTCAATTAGCATAAATCGCACAACATAAGGAAAATATGTTAGGATGACAATCCAAAGAGAGAGGATAAGATATTAATATCCTATGGTTTATGACAGAAATATATCAACAAAGGAGAACGAAGTGAAGCTTCATCGGACAAAAATCACAAGCAATGCGTTAACGGAAAATTATGCTACAAAGGGTGCAGATGCTTTCTTAATGCAAGCGGTCGTGAGAGCTACCGAGGCAGGAGAGGAGCCACGGGCGCGGAGCGCGGCCGACGCAGCAGGCGGGCCCGAGCCGCATAGGGGGAACTAAGCACAATTCATTATTGGAAGAGCAATAAAGAGAAGCCCGCATCCCCTCTCATACCGTGTTTTCATCTATTGTTGTGTTCTTGTGTTCTTGCATCGTTCTTACGATTCGATTTTGTATACGAGGTAATCGCCGGATCGACTTGCCAATGACGGTTCCTCAACACGTTATCGAAGACGATCGACTCGCCGCATCGAAAGGTAACCGCCGATGAACGACACTCGTATATTGAATCGCTTTTTCTAGATTGCTTTCAATTCGCAAATTTGGCTTTCTAGATTTGTTTCTACGGTGCAAATTTGCTCTAATCGCCGCGAGCCGACTTGAAGTCACCGCACAATGCCGATCGATAGATTGTATGAAAGAGCGAATGTCGATTGTACCGTAGATTGAAAGTGTATAAACAGTGTTTTTTGGATGAACAGTAACTCAAAAAAACTTGCCCTCAGACGGCTCCGCATGGCGCGCGGATGCCGCATGCATCGCCGGCACCAACCCTTCCCGAGCCCGCCACCGATGGTTGCCGGCTCCCATGCGCCATGCAGCGCGCCACGAGCCCGTAGCCGCGCCGCCGCCGCATGGCTATCGCACCGAAGAAACCGCCGCCGACCTAAAGCCGCCGCGTACCCTCCCGCCACCGGCTTGAAGTCGCACGGTGCCCCACCGCTGAAGCAAGAGAAAAGGAGAGAGGAGGTGGCCAACGCCGATGCCGCGCCAAAGCCGCCGCATGCGGCTGCCATGACTCGCACAGAGCTACCACCCGCCGCGCACTACCGCCGGATGCCGTTGAAGCCACGGTCGGCGGATCTCCCGTCGAGCTCCATGCGCCGCCTCGAACGCCGCACCGCCGTCGGCGCACCGCCGTGCCGGCCGTGGCCGCCGCGAAGCCGCGTAAGCCGCGCTTGGCCGCGACGGTGCCTTGTCGCGACGGTAGAATTGCTTCGCCGCCTCCGCGCATGTGCAAGCCGCCACTGCTTTACTCTAAGCAAGAAACCCTATGCCGCCTTTGTTTTTGACTTGAAAGCAATGGCCAACCGGTGTTATGGGCTAATGCAACCCCTAAGAAATTGGTGCTAGGCCTTAATGGCATAAGAAAGCAATGGGCCCAAACAAAGCAACGTGAAAGCAAAGAAAAAAAAAGCCCGCATTTAAGAGAAAAAATAAAATAAAATAAATGGTATCTTTGCGAAAAGCCTTGAAATTTTTCGTAATTACGCAAGTTTTCGCGTATAATGAAATTTTGCGAAAACCCTCGGAAGAAATGAAAATTACGCACAAATCCTCTCGTAATCGAGTTTTATGCTTTAACCCCGAAACTTGCAGTAGCTACTAAAAATTACTTTTCCAGCAGTAACAGGCCTCGGGAATCCAAATTTTTGCATATTTTTGAACTTTGAAGCATATTTATTCTTGTTATTGCTATTTCTATGCAATTTATTATCAGATTTACTGTTTTGATTATTTGTAATTATTTATATTGCTTTTAATCATCGAATATAGCAGAAATCTTGAAAATGCGTGAGAAAATACGGAACATTATAGGAATTCTTGCAACCTTTTATGTACATTACCAGCAGTAATCTTATGCACCTCTTGCATGAATATGCAGATGACTGGAATTACGAACCGAGAGTTCGAGGAGCCGCCCAAGATGGCTGTAATTATTTGACTTGGGCATCGATGTTGAGATCGTGCTTGGAGCCAAGAAGCTCCGTCGCTATTGGACTCGGCACCGCAGATGTCGTTCCAACGGCGAGGAAAATGATCGAACACTTCATTTTCTCGACATCATCTTTGTCTAACTCTCAAGAATGAGTATATGGCGTAGAAGAGCGCGATCGGCATTATGGACCGCTCAAGAAGCGGTTCGAGAAATCGGTACACCATCTCGCCCGCGAGCAGAATGGACTCGACTACGCTTTCTTCGACTATAAGACCGTGGGGAGTACAACTCGCTTTACGCAATTTGTACAATCTTGACTTTGTGGTAAAGTAATCACGATGCAGAGAGGATTGAGAAAACCCTATCTACCTTTCACCCAAATGCGGTGCAATCCGCACGCAACTATCGTCGGATGGCTTCAAGGAATATGCCGAATCGATTGATATTATGCAAGTTGCGAAGCTCAAGATGAGGTTCTCGAAAGAACTACATCTCGCAGACCACCTAGTAGCAAAGTTGGCCATGAAGTCAATGCTAGCGGCTACAGGAGAAAGCCTCACTCGGCGAGAGGCAGAAGGGTAAGGTCATGAGCCACAAGACTAAGCAAAATGCTCAAGTCAAGAAAGGCGACCAAAAGAAGCGCGATGAGAAGCCCTATGGTCAGCAGAACCAAAGCTGCTACAAATGTGGCACTTGGGGACATTGGTCACGTGTCTGCCGTGAACCGCAACACGTGATTGATGCTTTCAAGGCAAAGAAGAAGGGCAAAGGACAGCATGAGGCGCACCTCGCCATTGCGTGCATTGAAGATCCACGATCATTGGTGCACCTATGGATGTGGACATCCTCGCAAAGAAACCCTACCACTCCTTCTTTGGACATTGCAGCGGCCGCAGCTGTAGTTGCCGAAGAAGAAAAGATAGAAGTAGATCAGATTCAGGCAGAAGTTAATTCTTACTTCGCTTATTCAATCTAGTGCATGCATGGCACTTAGTTTTACAGTCATTTGCAGTTTATGTTAGAATTTTGAATTATTGAATAAAGGTTGTAAGCTCTAGAAGAGCATTCGCAATAAATTCTTATGATGTGTCCAGCAAGACTTTTCCCGTATTAATGAAGCAAGTTTGTTCTATTTTGAAGTATGTTTTATGTGTGGATTGTTTTCTGCTCCATATTAATAAATATTTTATATATCAGAACGCGTGTGGCGCCCTATGGAGGAAGTGTGCCTAGCAGATAGCGGCACAACAAATACCATACTGAGAGAGACGAGATTTTTCCAGTCGATCAGCAAGAATGCTGGTAGTCTTACGACAATCGCTGGCAGCGATACTTGTATAATAGGCCCAGGGAGAGCCACAATTATACTCCCGATGGGCACGACATTGGTCATTGAAGAAGCCTTGTTGTACCCGGAATCGACTAGAACTCTCTTAAGTTTTAAAGATATTCGCGCTAATGGTCTCCATGTAGAGATCAAGAAGAGTATGGTAAGGAATACCCGCCATTACAAAGCGTGAGGAGAATGGGAAAAGGGTATTAGAACGACTTCCTTCATATGAATCGGGCTATACTACACTCATATTAGGGCACTGCAGCCTATACTTGTCTCGAAAACAACTTTTAGAAGCTCAACTTTTCTGTCTCGGCATGATAGATTAGGTCACCTGGTCTTAGAATGATGAGAAATATAATTAACAATTCTCGTGACATAATATCAATGTAAAGAATTTCCGAATCCGTAAGATTTCGTGTGCCTGCATGTGCCACCGGAAATTAATTACTAGACCTTCTCCTCTGAAAGTGAAGGATGAAATCCTCGCATTCTGGACCGAATCTAGGAGATATTTATGTCCTATTCAGCCGTCAGGGCCATTTAGGTACTTTATGGTGCTCATCGATGCTTCCTCGAAATGGTCGCATGTATGCACATATCTCACGAAACCATGCTTTTGCAAAGCTGATCTCGCAGATAATTAAAATAAAGAATAATTTCCCTGATCATCATGTGAAGTCCATCAGAATGGACAACGCCGGAGAATTTACTTCAAAGGCATTTGATGATTATTGTATGGCAATGGGAATTACCGTTGAGCACTCGGTACCACATGTCCACACCCAGAATGGACTAGCAGAGGCATTGATTAAACGAATAAAATTCATTGCCCGACCGCTTTTACAGAATTGTAATTTACCAACTACGTGTTGGGGACACGCAGTCCTGCATGCCGCAACTCTCATCAATTTTAGATCGTCAGCATATAACATCCATTCACCTATGCAACTAGCGCAAGGGTCACCACCGAAAATCTCTCATCTTCGAAGGTTTGGTTGCAAGGTTTATGTACCTATACCACCACCACAACGAACTGCAATGGGCCCTCTCCGAAAATCTGGGATATACGTTGGTTATGAGACTGCATCCATAATAAGGTATCTGGACCCAATAACTGGAGATTTGCATACAGCCCGTTTCGCTGACAGCATATTTGATGAGGATAGTTTCCCGTCATTAGGGGGAGGAAATCAACCTCTTGATGAAAAATGTCGGGAAATAACGTGGCAAGCCACGGGAATTAATGCACATGACCCACGCACCAGTGAAGCAGATAGAGAAGTCCAGAAGATAATTGATTTGCAAGCATTAGCGAATCAACCGCCTCGACCTCTTTAGTGATTTGAAGAGCGTGACTAAGTCGCATGTGCTCGCACGCAATGCACCTGAGAGGTTGAAATACCAAAGAAAATAGAAGGTATCCCTAATCCCATCCGCAGGCCTCGTAATAAAAGGACGAAACTCCGCCCTCGAATCCCAAGTAACCGGGACGCCGCGAAAAAGGATAAGAAGGACTTGTCACACCGATCACCAAGTTCCCACAAATGTAAGGAGCCGCTTGAGACTGCACTGTATGGAACCTTCACAAAAGGCATACCAGATTTGAATATTCCTATGGAGGAGATATCGGCATGGATGTGTGCGCACACATCTGAGTCAAAAACTAAAGGACTTGCCCCGCAATTGAAAGCAAGCAGTAAGCAAGTAGAAACATTAGCAGAACCGCCCATGAAGAAATAGCTATAAATTATGTGACTACAGGAGAATCTATGAATAGAGCAACGACCAATGTCGACATCTATTTTGCAAAGAAAATTGCCACAATCATTGATCTTGATCCGAGCTCAGCATCGCTCACAATGCAAGAAAAGATCAGATTGGAAAGATTGGAAAAAGGCAATAGAAGCGAATTAATATCTCTAAATAAAAGAGAGGTATTTGGGCACATAAGCCGCACACCTCCTCATGTGCACCTGTAGGGCATAAATGGGTATTTATTCGAAAGAGAAATGAAAGAAATGAAGTTGTAAGATATAAAGCAAGGCTCGTTGCACAAGGTTTCACTCAAAGACCAGAGTCGATTATGAAGAAACCTATTCCCGGTCATGGCGGAACTACCTTTAGATATTTAATCTCAATGGCAGAAATCTGAATTTGGAAATGAAATTGATGGATGTGGTAATCTGATACCTTTATGGGAACTTGGATTCGAAATTTATATGAAGGTACCAAGGTATCCCTGCACCAACCAAGACAGAGCGAATAGAAATCTATACAGCAGCAACTCGTAAAGTCACCGTATGGATCAAGCAATCAGCAGATGTGGTATAATCGCCTAAGCGACTTTCTCTGCAAGAAAGGCTACACGAACAGTGAGGATTGTCCTGTGTGTTTATACGGCGATCCGTGATGGATTCAGATAATCTCAGTGTATGTAGATGATCCAATATCATCGGGACTTTAGAAGATATTGGAAAAGCAAGCTCTTACCGAGTCGAGTTCAAATGAAAGATCCGGGTAAAACCAAATATTGCCTAGGCTTGCGGCTTGAGCATACCTCAAGGGATTTTAGTACATCACCAACCTACACTCGTAAGGTGTTGGAAAGGTTTGGCTTTGAAAGGCATATCCTCAAAAGTGCCGATGATCGGAGATCCTTGCAGCAAGACAAGGACCCGTTCGGACTCTAAAGAAGAGGGGAGGAAGTCTCGGGACCGAATTCCCATACTTGAGCGCAGCTTGGAGCACTCATGTATTTGGCAAATCAGACTAGACCGGACATTGCATTTGTAGTAAATCTTCTAGCAAGGTATAGTGCGTAACCTACCAAAAGGCATTGGCGGGAATAAAGGGCGTCTTCCGATACCTCCAAGGAAGTAAAGATCTTGGCCTGCTTTACAGAAGAACCAGACCTTATAATGATCGCTATGCAGATGCTGGGTACTTGTCAGACCCGCATACAGCTAAGTTGCAAACAGGCTATGTATTCCTGTGTGGTGGAACTGCAATTTCATGGAAATCATCTAAGCAGAGTTTGGTATCAACTTCGACGAACCACTCAGAAATTATAGCACTGTACGAGGCCGCACGGGAATGCTCTTGGCTTTGCGGATGATTCACCACATCCAGCAGTCATGTGGATTGGATACCGCACAAACCCCCACTATTATCTATGAAGATAATGCAGCTTGTGTTGCACAAGTGCAGATGGGTTATGTGAAGAGTCCTCTCACAAAGCATATCAACCCCAAGTTCTTCTATGCTCATGAAATGCAAAAGATGGACGAAATTAAGGCATCGTGATACTAAGTCATGTGAAAATCTTGCAGATTTGTTCACTAAGTCACTTCAAGATCTAGCTTTGAAAGGTGCGTGCGTGGAATTGGAATGATAAGACTTAGAGAAGTGCAGATTCAGGAGGAGAACCTTCACAAACTCATTAATGAAGCTTGATTACGAAGATCGAGTACCCAAAGAGCAAATCTCAAGATTAAATAAATTGGGTGAATTGTACTCTTTTCCTTGACGAGTTTTTCCCAAGTTTCTCTAAGGTTTTTAATGAGGCAATTGTATGCGATATAGCAGAACATGATACATGTACTCTTTCTCCAAATTTTTCCCACTGGGTTTTATGGAGTTTTAGCGAGGCATGAACATGAAGGATGAGAGCCCAAGGGGGTATTAGGAAACCGGCCCGGCCAGAGTCCGGTCCGTGGGCACCTCATCTATCAGAGACTATAAATAGGAGAGGGGACCCCCCCAAATTATGTACACAATTCATTATTGGAAGAGCAATAAAGAGAAGCCTGCAGTCCCCTCTCATACCTGTGTTTTCATCTATTGTTGTGTTCTTGTGTTCTTGCATCGTTCTTACGATTCTGATTTTGTATACGAGGTAATCGCTCGGACTGGACTTGCCAGCGACGGTTCCTCAACAAAATCCATCACCTGGCTCCCCACCACTGCAAGCGATTGGCAAGGAGCCGACCTCCATGACGCTGCACACTCCTCGCATGGGCTGGGCTGCACAGGTTGGCTGCTTCAAACCTATGCATGATGCTGCGCCACCACCGTCAGGCCACCTGGAGGTCAGCTCGCACCACCACGGGGCTAGATTGCTTCATTCTGGGAGTTTGATTGGTTTTGTCGTCAGCAGGGGCGGATTTAGAATTTAATCACGCCTCGGGCTAAATTCAAATAGGCAACAATCTAGAACTAACGTCAATTTCTACTCACACCACGACATTAAAAAAAGCCACAAATACTTCATTGACATGGAACTTTACCTCAATGCTTCAACATAAAACATAATAAGAAAAATCTGATGAAACATAAATAATATAACATTGTAGAAATACAATTTGAGTACCCAAATAACAAAGATTTCATCTCTATCCTATCCCACCATTTCTGCATCAACAGTCAGACAAGAATAAGAACCTACAAAGACAACATAAAAAAGTAAATCAAACATAAGTATGATTAAATACAAAGAACATGAAGCAATTTTGCACCCTTTTCATCCTTCTCTTTATACCATTTATGCATTTCTAAGAAGCTCCCGAATTGTTTGAGCTAGAAAACTCATGATGTCCACGAAAAGCAACAACTTGCAATAGATGAAATTTTGTAATGCCAAGCATAATAGTAAGATGTGCTTTATATTCTTCCTCATCCTTCTTGGTGGCAGTAGCTATCACATAATCCACACCTTGCCTTTGATTTTTGAAAGTGTCACAATGTCTTCTTGTTTTTTGTGAGCACTATTGACTTTACCAACATATTCATCAAAAGTTTGAATTCCATTCTTCCAATAACTAAATGCTACCGTGGTGAAAGCATCAACACCAAAGTTTTCAGCTCTCTACTGCTTAAAGTGATAAGAATAAAAATAAGGAAGGCCGCATCTTGAGCAACACTATATTCTAACCAATCATACCTTTTGAACCATGACTCCTGAAATATCTCCCTAATCTTTCCATGGAAATTTATGTCTACTTGGTTGGCATGATCCCAATTGCAAATACTCCCTTCTAGCAGCATCCCTAATTTTAACATCCAACTTCTCAATCGATTTTTGAAGCCCAGGATAAAAACCTACATCATATGGATTAAGTTCAACATGAGGATTGTTTTGCTTGTTGTGACTAGCTCTAGTTCCAACTGTTTCTGGAAGAGATTAGTTGGATTGTTTTCGTATTGGAAAATAAGATGACAATGTCTTGCTCCTCTTTATTTTGTATCCCTATTTCCTAAATAAGAAGTGCATTATTTTCAACATGAATCTCTATGATGATAAATTTTATTTGCAAGACCAAATCAGAAAGACAAAGTATTGAGATGAGGAATCGTATCCCTAATTGCATTATTTTCAACATGAATAATTTTGTATCCCTAATTGGATTATCCCAAATCATTTTGTATCCCTAATTGCATTATCCCAAATCAGATTTACTAGGACAACACATTGGGACTTTTTCTTTGCTTATGATAATTGTAGAAACTTATAATACTTTGGAAAAAGTGTATTTTATACCCTTGAATTTTTCGAAAAGTCCATAAATAACCCTTAACTACAAAACCAGACACCCTCAACTATCAATACCATGCAAATCACCCCGCTGAACCTATTCCAAGCTGGTTTTCATCCAACATGGCATCCATATGGATCTGAGGTGGGCACTGTAATGTCCCTGGCCCACATGTCATACTCTGAAGACTTTCTTCTTCCTCCTCTCCTCCACCTCCGTCGACGCCAACACCACCATCCGCTTATCCTCCTGAGATCTTCTCCCTCGAGACCTACACGCCACCGCCAAGTCCCGTCTAGACCGCCGGCTCCTACTCGACCTAGCTCCCCTGCCGCCGCCGCCAGTGCCCCCTCTTTCTCTCCATTGCTTTGCTCCCTAGAGCTTTTGCTCATGCCCAACATTCTTCCCACGACACCTTCCTCCATCCTCAAGCTCAGCTCCTCCCCTCTGGCCACTGGCTCCTACCCCAGCTTGGCCGCGCGCCTCCACCATCGCCCGCCTTCTCCTGCCGCGCCGCGCCCACGCCCGCTGCTCCTCCTACATCACCCGACCATGGTGCACCTGCCCCCTACTCTGGCTGCGCCTTACTCGAGCCGCGACCGACTACCACCTCCAGCTCACCCGTGCCGGCCCCTGATCCTTCGCACTGCCTCCTTCCTAGCTCGCCTTGGGCCAGCGACCGCTTCATCGTCGTCGCCAACATCCTCCCTATGCACTACGGGCGCCGCCCTGACGGCCGCGGGTGGAGCTTCAGCTAGGATGAGGACTCCCTCCTCTTCCACCTCCGCAACGGCCTCCCCCGAGGACATGGAGGTGCCAGAGCACATGCACAGGAGTAATGCCAGGGTGTGGCTGAGCGCCGTGGGGCGCAGAGGCGCGGGATGGGCCGAAGAAACAGCGCGAGCGGGCGCGTCGGAGAGGCGACAGTGGGTCGGCATGCTGGTGGCGACACGCAGGGCCTGGAGCAGCCAGCGGAGGTGGCGCGCCGGCAAGGGCACAAGCCCAAGCCGGGATCCAGAGGAGACACCATGAGCAAGAACTCCAAGAGAAAAATCAAGAGAGAGAGAGAAACCATGGGGGATTGGGGCTAAGAGAGAAGCACCAGGAGGGGATGCGGCCAGCCACGGGGGGTGGGACGATCGGCGCGAGGAGTGGAGGGATTGCCGGCGAACCAGGAGCTCGATTGGCAGCGATGGGTAGAAGAGTGAATAGAGAGATGAGTGAGAATGAGAGCAAGAAGAAAGGAATGAGAGGATGGCGTGTGGGCCCTGTAAATATATTTTTTGTTTTATTTGCTAAGTGGTTGCCATGTCATCGAAAAGAATCTTACATGTCAAAACCATTGACGCGTCAATGCCACATCACCAAAACTGCCCCTGTTTGGGTTGAGGGGGGGTAAAATGAACGATTTTGATAGTAGGGGTATAGGATGTCCGATTTTGTAGTTTAGAGTTGAAATCCAAACTTTTAAAGAATTTAAGGTTGTAAAATAGACTTTTTCCTAATACTTTATCCCTGATTTCATGGTCTCAAGATTTACCAGAATTTGGAACATGTTCTAAGTTTGGTTCTACTTGTAAGGTAACAACATCATTCCTTGATATGGTTCTATTTTGGTCCATTGTTCCATCATAAGATTTTTGCACGAGCTCAAGCTTCCACAACAATTCACCTAAGACAAAAAGAATCTGGACTATAAGTCCATATACTTTAATCAACTGTATGCAAACTATTTGCTTACCGATGTCTAGTAAAACCAAGCATATAGTTTAGAGCACTTACAACATCCTTGTCTTTTCGCTTGCTCCTCTCCAGTTCTCCTTCTCATGACAGGCCGAGTGTAGAGTGCGGGCGGGCTACCGGGCGTGGAGGGCACGGGTTTGGCGGTAGCAGAAATGGAGCGGACACAGAGGGCGCGGGCGCAGGGGTGGCAGCAACGGAAGAAGAGGAGCGGGTGTGGATTGGGATTAGGTTTCATGGGGGGCTTTAGGGGCGTGGGGGGAGAGGCCGAATGGGCTGGGCCGGTGGGATGGGAGGAAGAGTAGGGGAGGCTAGGCCTCGGGCTGGGCCGCTACGTAACTTTTTGTTAGACCTATATAGCTAAAAATTTATACTAAATTTTTTTTTCTAGGCCTCGGGCTATAACCTACCCAGCCCAAGGCCCAAATCTGCCCTTGTCAATCGGCGGAGACTTGCGGCCAAGCGACATGGACAAAGTGAATTTGGGAACAATTTGGGGAATCAAGAGGAAGAAGACAGAGAGTGAGAGGAGGGGAAAGCCAGAGAGAGAGAGAGAGAATAGGAGACACGACGAACTGGATGGAGTTGGGTTGTGAATTGCTTGGTATTTGATAGGTCCCGTAACTTTGATGCTTGTGGCCTTGTAACGTTGTTAATTTAGTCTGCTTGCTTGCTTTGCATGTCAAGGCGTGCATTACATGCATAGGTATAGGTGATATATTTGACTATCCATGAACAGGGGCAGAGCCTAATAGACCCACCCGACGTCACAGGACACCGGGTCCAAAAAAAAATTTAGTAGAGATCAACCCTTTAATACCATGTGTGCACCCTGAGCAAAAACAAGTGTGCACCCAGACTTTCGGCCCACGCGCGTGACGCGCCAGCAGCCTCCACGCGCGGATCCACACGGCCCGCTCACTGATTGCACACGCAGCGCACGCTGCAGACGTGCAAGCCTAGCCGCCCAAAGAGCCCAACGCTAACAAAGACTCAAAGAGTCGCATGCCCCAAAGGTACGCCGTGGGCGCTAGTAGGCCCACCGCCCATGCGGCCGATTCGCTCGTCGCTGAATTTGGAAGCGTCTCTCGACTAAAATAAGAACGGAGACAACTGAGTAGCCGGAACTCGGGGCCTCAAAGTCGCAAGTCTCCTACACACACGAACGTGTGGCGTAGACTTTGTTAACTTGATATTACACTGCTTTTTAAGTCTTCTCTAGTCTACTACTCTCCTGAACCTTCAGGTCATGAGGTAAACCTTTTTTCATGGAGGAATTGATCCGTAGATCGAAGACAGTGTTTGTAACTTAGAAGATGCGTGTTGTCTTTGTTCTCAAGAGGGAAAGTTTGCTCGAATCGTTTAGTTGGGCATTAACATCCCTGATGCAAGACGATGCTCTTAGCACTATTTGGGTTGCTGTCATATGCCTACTTCATGCGAATTTCTTGTGGCGTGGGAGCCCTTCGCTGGCTAAATTATCTAGCTACTATATGGAATGCGGTAGTTTCAAGTCACATTACAAGGGAACTTCTTGGAATTTTATGAATTCTTAGCAGAGCATGATTCAGCTTTAGGCAAGGTCATTTAGTTCTTGATAATTTTAATTCATTTTGTTCTTTTTTATATGTCATTTAGGTCGGATGATGTATTTTGCCAATGCCGACTATCTTTTATTTATGATTTCAACCTTAGTTGCTTTGTTTTTCTGCAATTAACCAATATTACAAATGTGTTTCTTTATCTTGGTAAGCATTTTGATCGCTACTCCTTTATCATTGTACATGTCATTGTTTATGTTGAATTATTGATACTAAAAGTTACCGGATACATTACTATTTAGTACCATGTTGGTTGAAAATTATATATGTTGTTATATGTATGATGAAGTGGTGACCCTGGTCATTTTTATTCTAGTTCCACCCCTGCATGCAGGCCAAGACCGAGAAGGGTTAGTCGCTCACGGTCTTCGTGATGGGTAATACAGAACATGGTCTCGGCGTGCTCCTTCGGGACAGAGCCGGATTTGGGATGGCTTGCTCTCTTGCTACCCATGAGTTGTGTCTTGGAGATCATGTGAATGAACCTAGCTGTACATGCAACAAGCCAAAGCTCCTTCACAAGCCATGCTCTTATGTCCTCACCGCATGCGGGACCATCAACATGGACCCATCGAACTTCATGTTCGAGTACTTTATGAAGGAGAGGGTGCAACAGGCGTGGTGCGGCGAGCTAAGAGGTTTCACGGTTGTAGACAACTTCACCACGCTGGATATTGCACAGAGGACTTGGATTCCGGATCTTGGACTGTTGAAGGGTGGGAAGGGCTGTCGGTAGAGTCGTCGCATTAGGAACGATATGGACGAAGGGGAAGCTGGATCAGTGGGTAGACGTTGCGGCTGCTGCCGCCAGGCAGGAAGGTCACACTGTGAGAACTTACAAGGCGCCTGCTGACACGTAGGACACGTGAAGTGCAGTACCGCTTCTTGTTATGTGCGTAGTGGTACTAAGATTAGAAATGCTAGCATGTTGTAACTTGTACTTCAGTAACTACCTTGCTTGTTGTACACACTGTGGAACTAATTGTATCGTAATTGTAAACTTTGTCTTCATTGTTAGTGTCCACTCTCTGCAAAGCAGGACGTGACCACTCTCTGCAAAGCAGGATGTGACACACGGATGTGAAACACATCCATGCCTCATCGCAATAGAGCCGCTACAGCTGCGTCTGCTCCCACTATAAATATAGCGTACTCGGCCAACAACTCCACACCAACAACACTACCTAAATAACATGGACAAGGAGAAGGAATGAGAGAAAACACGCAAGCTTTTGAAGGACTGGGTGTCTTGCCAGGAGACCACCGCTCGCCACAGGGCGTTTAGTCAGCAGCCTTACACACACCAAACTTTTCTGGAGCTCGTGGATCTAAGGAGACTGCTTCGCAGTACGCCCAACGATTCTGGGTCGAGCCGCGCCCCCCTCCTATGCCCGATGAACGCCCTCCGGATGGGCCTCGACGGGGGTGACGCCACCCCTTTGCTGGTGTCGAGACACCTGCAAGTGCGTCAAATCAACCGACGAGTGGACCATTGGGTAGTGCTATTAGTGCTTCCCAAACTACGGCACGGACTACCCCGACGCACCTATGCGACTTCAGCCAGTGGATTGACGACAAGATCCACCCCTATGACATGTGGATGCTGCTGACACAGAAGAGTTGGGTTAGAGAGGACATGAAGGACCGTGAAAGGCACCGCGAAGAGCTGCAAGCTGAGAAGGACGAGAAGGAGAGGCAGGACAGGCTACGGGAGGAGTAGGAGCATGGGCATGCTAGGCGACGCGAGGCCGAGAGGGAGCAGAAGAGGGTGATCGCGGTGAGAGCTAAGGTGCAAAGTGAGGAGTACAATGCTGAGCTGGGCCGCAAGGGCAAATGACCACGTTCCACGCAGTAGTTTGACCGTCTTCGTCCACATGTTTCATATATTTCTAATTCTCTAAAGGCATGCATGTACCGTTCTTGGTTCATTAGCCTGCGTACCATGTAACCTCCTTGTTAGATCAACTATCATGTCATCGCTCCCCCTTTTATCAAAAGTTCTTCATTGTGCATGAATTCTCATGCACATCGTAATATCACTTATCTTCCTACTTACAAATCATTGTTACCTCAAACATCCTCACAAAATTCTTTAGAAATTTACCATACTACAACAACATATGACAATCAAAAAATGTTATTGCGAGTCTAATAGATTTCATACATTTCAGAATCTACGAAAATCGCAAACGGACCAACCAACCTTGTCTTCCATTTTATTTCCAAAACAAATAATAAGCTACAAATAAGATTTGCTAAATGTATTACCTACAAAAATTGCCATTTATTCTCCCGCAATTATTTCCATCAGATTAATATAATAATAATATTATTTAAAATCGCCGAATGGTTGGGCGACTTTGTCTAGTCGCCTAACGGTTGCGTGCCAAGTGTCGAAGTCGCTCAAACGTTGGGCGGCTAGGTTTGGTCACTCAACGGTTGAGCGATTTAGACACTTGACATGCAACCACTGGGCGACTATACCAAGTCGCCCAACCGTGGAGCAACAAGGGATTATTACTGTAAAAAACAGAGTATTATTTCTGTAATTCCGAATAAAAAATTGATTATTTAAAAAAAATCAATTGTAGACCATCTTATGGATGAAAGCTGACATGAGGACCCCAAGGAGGCAGATGTAGGAATTAGCCAACCAAATTGACTTTGCCCCGGCCCACTGTCAAGCTGCTTAGATTGTATAGTAGAGCTTAGAAGAGCTTAGGGGGAAACGTAGAACTTAGAAGAGCTTAGGGGAAACAAGACCTTAAATTCTCGAGGGGGCAAACGACATACCTTTGAACAGTTTAGACTATTTTATGAGCAAAACCCTAATGCTAGTTTAATTGACAATTTGACAGAAAGGGCTAACTATACAACATCTAAACTAGGAAGATATTTTCTCCATATTTTTTTGTTAAGATGCCAGGCCAGCCATTGATTATTCAAGTCATTCTATACACACACACACACACACAAAGTATACATGGTATGTATAGACAAATAGTTTGTTTAACAAATACAACATCAACATCTGATAATCAGCCAAATATACCCATGCTAATGCAAGTAGACATGAATTCAATATTATGTCCCTTAAGTGGTTGTGCTGGCTGCTATTAAAGTGTTTATACTTAAATTAATATGTACATAAAACTTTGAGAATATGATGTAGCTGGCATAGAACATACATTTGGTAGGCTTAGTTGAACAACACTGATCAGGTTTGGATGGCCCAAAAATATCAGCAATTTCCTTTTACATAAAGATTTCCACATTACAAGATGCACCCAAATCCCCAATAAACCTATAACTTGCTTGCAATAATAGAAATGCCTAGTTTCAATTTTTGTGCCTATGGACTCTTCTATGTTGTTCTATGTTATAGAAGTGTAATAGGAAATCATATATGAAAAACAATAATGTGGGTAGAAAATTAGAAGTACCTGGAACTAAGCCATCTCAGTCTCAACAACATTGTTGGCAGAAAGCACAGGCACACTATAGTTCTCTACGTAGTTGTTGATCACCTCTTGACTTCGTTGCAAATCAAAGCAATCATATGCACGCTTGAAGTATGCTTTCTAAAAATTAATTAGTTAAAACAGAGATCCAAAGAAGTATAAACAACAATGTTACATTCACATAGCAGCAATTATTACAAAAAATCACCAAGTGGGGTAATACCCCCCTCGTAGAATGATAGCTACCATATCAACTCCTCCATAATGAGAATAGTGAAAGAACTTCAGCAATTAGTGTAAACCAATTTCTCACATCTCCAGAATTGTACGGGAAATCAAGAAATTTGACTAACAACTCCAAGATTCCATCTATTCCTATCATTCACAAAACAAATAGATGCCAAGAGATTTCAAGCAAGCACTGAAAAATTCACCAAAAACTGAATCCAACAGATCTCAATAATTAGCATTAATGCTGATGCTCCACTACTGTGCTTCCTAAAATTCCAACCATTCAACCACCACCTAGATCAACCACTCCAACTGTGTGTGAGTAAGGCTTTCCCAATTTTCCCAACATATAATTGATGGTAACCTACAAAAACAAAGAAGAAGAATTCATGTTGCTTCTTATTGGTATGAAGGATAGGTTGTGATTATGAACATTACCAAGTCAAAATTTATATAGGAACAAATGAACCTTGTTGAGATTTAAAAAAAAAGAAACAAAATAAAGCTATGGAGCATTAGCATATGTGTAAATTAGGACAAAATCATACCCACTGGAATGCACCTTCCTGAGATCCATCTAGAACGGTGACCCAATCCGGTTGGGATTTGAAATAACTCTTATCACGAAGAAGATTCCTAACATGTAGAATTCGTAATCAATAATAACCAAAAGAATGCCATAAACAGGTAATGCAAATTAAAAGATAGTAAGAGGCATATCTAATAAAAAATATCAAAATGAGATTACAATTAAAAAATGGCATAACCCAATCTTGATAGGGACAAGACATGCTACTACTGCGTTATCACAAAGAGAACATTTACCGCTTGCAAAATTTCTTCAGATCCGGCCTTTCCCCAGGTGTGGGCATGCCAGCTTGGCGCCATGGGATCGGCCATCCCCGAGCGCAGCGTCGTCGGATTTGGCCTTTCCCTGGGTGCTCCATCGCCGTCGTCTTCCTCTCTCGCCGTCCTCAAGCTTGGTGGCGCGGGATCCGGTGGTGGCGCAGATGAGAGGAGGAGAGGGGGCAGCGGTGGTGAGGGAGGGGGTGGAGACGGGGGCGGACAGGAGAGTGGGAGGCAAGCGGTGCGGATGGGGAGTGAGAGAGAGAGAGGAGAGGGAGGGAGGGCGGCGACATCCAGGGTGTGATTCTGGCATCGGATGTGAGAGGGAGTGGCGACGTGAATCTAGGGCGCAGTGTCGTGAGATTAGAGGAACAGAGGGGCGACGGTGGCAGGGGAGGGGGCGGAGACGCGAGGAGAAGAGTGGGGGCAAAGGCGGGGACAGAGAGGAGAGTGGGTGGTGGTCGGCGCGGGTGGGACGCGTGAGTGGGAGGTGGGAGATGCGCATGAGTGGGGCACGTGAGTGGCGGCACGGGCGTGGGCATAGGAGACATGTTGTTGTCTCGCGCGACGTGATCTGGGCCATCAGTGTCCTAATCTTAGATCCAACAGACGCCTAAGAGATTGTAGAGGACGGACGACCACCAACTCTAATTTTTAAGTAGTAGAGATGCGACGTCATCCACTGTTCTGTACATAGAGACATCGTACATGTAGTACATGTAGGCGTAGATGTACGCACTACTTGGCACAAAGAGAGAAAAAAGGTATATATGTACTATACGGATGCACACAAACACAGGCAATACTGCTAAGATTATTGTTGTGTACCATGCAATTAAGCAAGCCAGCCAGCTGGTTGCATGCACGTGTTGTTGCACGTACACCCGTGTGATCGATCAGGCCATGGAGTAGCAGATCTGCTTGAAGGCCTCCACTGTGAGTAATAATCACTGACTTGGTTGATTTGGTCTTGGTCAGCATGTCGCTCGTTTCTACTGAGTCAGAAGTGGCATGACTAAGTGTTAGGATGTTGTAGTTAGTGGGTGCATGTAGATTGGGTCGCGCAAGTAGTGTGGATCCATTCAGTTTGTTTTGTTCCGTGAGATTAGCAAGTAGCACTTTTAGTTTTTGGGTTTTAAGCCACAAGGTGTAAAGTTTAGAGAAGAGACTCTTTGTACTATGCATCATCTGAAAATATAGAGCAACAGAAACATTTAGTGCTCTGTTATGAAAATTGTCGTCCTCTATTAGCCACTTCTCGCGTGAGTAAGATTCAGAGCTTCGTCTGAATCGTGAATAGGGTGTGTTTGTCGATCAGAGGGCTCATTCCAACACTTGGTATCAGAGCTAGTACATGCCCAAATACCTGAAGTTCAAACCCATGGTGATCACCACACAACAGGCGACTAAGGAGGGTAATGTCTCACTGCATTACCTGTTGTTGTCTTCCTCAAATTACACCACTTGGGCGATCAAGATGGAGGTTTTCATGGAGGCCTAGGGGGTCTGGGATGTCATTGAACACGCGGCCGGAGGAACCATGGAGAGGAAGAAAGACAAGATGGTGCTTGCATGCATCTTTCAAGCCGTCCCTGAGGATGTGCTGCTGTAGATCGCCAAGAAGAAGGCGGCAAAGAAGGCATGGGAGAGTCTCAAGACCCGGTACCTTGGTGCTGATCGGGTGAAGAAGGTGAGAATTCAAACCGTGAAGATCGAATTCGAGGCTTTGCGAATGAAGGAAACTGAGTCCATCGATGAATTTACCGGCAAAATTAGTGCCTTGGTGTCGACGATTGAGTGCCTTGATTCTGGCAAAAAAACTTCATTTCATCATTTATGTAATTTTCCGATCGGCATGCCATAGTTGTGTTTTTATATAGAGTCGGTCGGGCTGGAGAGAAACGAGCTTATCAGGAGCTCTGATCCAATTGATGTTTCGACCCCTTCTGCTGCAACGACTACTCAAGAGGGTGACTCCTTAGAGGTAAGAGAGGCATTAAAAAGAAATTTACATCTTTAGATGAAGTATTCTATCGCCAAACTAACTTTGATGTATAATTAGGTGAGAGTAAAAAAGGATCCATTGATCGAAATCATCATGGTCATGGATGTCGAAGTGGTCATAACCGACCAGGCGGTTGCTACTGATGCAACCATCCTAGAGGTCGACAAAACCACAAAATCTGATCCGATGGTCAGAGATCTTATTCTCGACCAACTGGTCGAGGATATTTCTTCCGACCTTCTATCAGAGGGTGTGAAGGGTCTAACCAGCCCTACCAGTTCGAATCGGTGAAATTGGTTGAAAAGAAGAGGAAGGGAAGCGCCCTGGACTTTGCTCCAAGACATTTCAAGATCAAAACTAAGAAGACCAGGTATGTACACATGAAAAAGAAACTTATGTAATTACTTACCTTTCATGTCTATGATATTATGAAATGTTGAATTTCCTTTCTTGTATTATCAAACGTCTACTAGTGTTTTGATCATTTTCGATCAGAGCACCCCTCAGGAGGAAACTCCTGAGAGAGTGGTCGAGCCAGCCCTCGAGCAGGAGGCAGCGCCAGCTATAACACCCCAGCCCAACATGAGCCTGGAATGCTACCAAACCAATATTAAATAATTCTAAGCCAAAACATTCTACCAAATTTCGGCAGAACCTCCCCTGTATTGTTAACTACCAGGAGGTTCCAACACTTGAATAGAACATTTATAAATAATCCAACATTCAGAATCATCAATAGGCATTCAAAACATGTAAGCAGCTAGCATATTCAAAGGTATCCAAAAGACACTACTCATCATTATTACAATTAATCTAATGCATGAAGCATAATCATAACCAATGTTTAAGCAGTTTGCTCTTTTATTAAAGTATGAACTAAAAATTTATCAACTTTAAAGGTGGATGGCAGTGTGTGTGTCCAATTCAAGTCTACTCCCTCCCATGCATGCCGTTCTTGCAATTGGTACCTAAAAACACAACAAAAACAAGGGTGATTCCAAAGACTCAGCAAGTACCAATAATGAAACATTAAACTCACATTTATATCATCAACATTCTATTCCAAAGCTTTACACGAACACATATCTAAAGAGGTACGTATGCAAATACGCAATGCAACTTTTCTCTTTCTCTCTTTGTCGCATTTCACCGAAAATACGAGATATGCGACCGTCGCCACATACCATGCTTGTGCTCGCAAGCACAGGGATCAACTGCCCAATACTCCACAAGTAAAGGGGACCTCAAGCCCACACTCTACAAGTGTGGGGACCTCAAGCCCGTCATATACATGACGGGGATCTCAACAAATGCTTGGTCACAACGTGACTAAGTCTTCATTTTATCAACATGATGCATATGCACAAGTCATGATTCATCATAATCATACCTCCTCAGCAACATCATTTATGAATTTAACTCATTCATGCTTCTGTCATACATGTTCATAGACATGCAAACACTCAAGCAACCATGCATCATACACATTTTCACAACATTAATATTCATGGTCAACAACATCTATAACATTCTAGCATCCATAGACATTGCAATTATCACAATACTAGCAAACATGTACTTGCCTTAACCGTGTGAGAATGAAGGAGGCGAAGAGGGTGCTGCCTTCGGGACCACTTCCTCACCTAAAATTCATTGAAAAGCTTACTAAGACAACATTAATGGACCAAACAAACCATATAAGCAAGCACTAACTAGCAATAGCTTGAAACGCGATCCCGACTCCAATTTTCTAAATGCTGAACTGACCCTTTATAAACAGTCGTGTTTAAAAATTCGTATCTTTTAGTACAAGAGTCCAAATGACGTGTTCTTGGACTTCATTGAAAGGTTATCAAATTTTCCAACTAAACCTAGTTGGTGGGCCTTCCTGATTCGGCCATCTACTACCCCTATCACGCCAATTAACAGAACATCATTTTCACGTCAGGTTCTTTGGACAGTACACTAAAACGACCATAACTTTGAGCTCATTTGTCCAAATTTCGCGTTCTTGGACTTCCCTGAAAGCTACAACAATTATCTATAACTTTCGTTATACTGAGCTCCTCTAATTGTTCCTTTAACTATTCTCTCAAGTCAGATTACTAAAACCTGTCATAGTACTGACAGCTTCGCACTGTAGGTTCCTGAGAAGGCACTGGTGTAATACCCCAAAAGTATTCGAAAGGATTATCGAGAGAGAATTAAGTTATTTAAAGAGAAGGACTATTTATAAATTGAATTGAGGAATTGAGGAAATGATCAAATAGAAAACAGTTATTTAAGCAGTTAAAGAGGGGGTTTACAGCGAAATTTGGACAACCTGGGCCAGGGACTCAAGCCCATTGGTATTTGGCCCAAAGGTGGGAGGTGGTGGCCGGCCATAAGGGGGGAAATTAGCCATAGTGGCCCATGAGGAAATCAACCACCAACAAAAGGAGGAGGGGAAACCCTACGTTTGCTACAGTAATTCCATGCTACAGTGTTGCCACTGGTATTGTAGCACTGTAGTACACCCTCCCCGTTGACACCACCTCCCCCTCCATGCCGTCCTCCTTGGACAAGCCATGTCGCCCCTTGCTGCCGGCCAAAAGAAGAGGGAAGAGGAAGAAGAGAGGAAGGGGAGAGATCATAGGCGCGTTGATCGTTGTGCTCAGCAGGTTCTTCGCCGTTTTGTCAAGGGTAACCACTGTCGCCCCCCCCCATTAGATGCATCTTTTATTGTTGTAGCATTATCGGTAATTAGGCCTGTTCAGGACAGTTCGTGTTAGATCATCGTTTTGTTATAGATACAGGTAGAATCAGCTCTGGACGTCTCCTAGAGTATTGTAGAGGATGTCGTTAGCTTTTGATGAACTACTAGATCGCAATATTTGGACCTATGTAGCATAAGTTATGAAATATTTGGTGTGACTGTTCTACGAAGATGGCAGTACTATGACAGGTTTTAGTAATCTGACTTCAGCGAACAGTTAAACGAAAAATTAGAGGAGCTCAGTATAACAAAAGTTGTAGATAATTGTTGTAGCTTTCAGGGAAGTCCAAGAACGCGAAATTTGGACAAATGTGCTCAAAGTTATGGTCGTTTTAGTGTACTGTCCAGAGAACCTGACGCGAAAACGATGTTCTGTTAATTGGCATGATAGGGGTAGTAGATGGCCGAATCAGGAAGGCCCACCAACTAGGTTTACTTGGGGAATTTGATAACCTTTCAATGAATTCTAAGAACACGTCATTTGGAATCCTGTACTAAAATATACGAATTGTTGAACACGACTGTTTATAGAGGGGTCAGTTCAGCATTTAGGAAATTGGAGTCGGGATCGCGTTTCAAGCTATTGCTAGTTAGTGCTTGCTTATATGGTTTGTTTGGTCCATTAATGTTGTCTTAGTAAGCTTTTAAATGAATTTTAGGTGAGGGAGTGGTCCCGAAGGCAGCACCCTCTTCGCATCCTCCGTTCTCATGTGGTTAAGGCAAGTACATATTTGCTAGTATTGTGATAATTGTGATGTCTATGGATGCTAGAATGTTATAGATGTTGTTGACCATGAATATTAATGTTGTGAAAATGTGTATGATGCATGGTTGCTTGAGTGTTTGCATGTCTATGAACATGTATGACAGAAGCATGAATGAGTTAAATTCATAAATGATGTTGCTGAGGAGGTATGATTATGATGAATCATGACTTGTGCATATGCATCATGTTGATAAAATATAGACTTGGTCACGCGGTGACCACACATTTGTTGATATCCCCGTCATGTATATGACGGGCTTGAGGTCCCCACACTTGTGGAGTGTGGGCTTGATGTCCCCTTTACTTGCGGAGTATTGGACAATTGGTCCCTGTGCTTGCGAGCACAGGCATGGTATGCGACGACGGTCGCATATCTCGTATTTCCGGTGAAATGCGACAAAGAGAGAAAGTGAAAAGTTGCATTGCATATTTGCATACGTACCTCTTGAGATATGTTTTCGTGTAAAACTTTGGAATGGAATGTTGATGATATAAATTTGAGTTTAATGTTTCATTATTGGTACTTGCTGAGTCTTTGGGCTCACCCTTGCTTTTGTTGTGTTTTTAGGTACCAATTGCAAGAACGGCATGCATGGAAGGGAGTAGACTTGAATTGGACACACACACTGCCATCCACCTTTAAAGTTGATAAATTTTTAGTTCATACTTTAATAAAAGAGCAAACTGCTTAAACATTGGTTATGATTATGCTTCATGCATTGGATTAAGTGTAATAATGATGAGTAGTGTCTTTTGGATACCTTTGAATATGCTAGTTGCTTATATGTTTTGAATTCCTGTTGATGATTCTGAATGTTGGATTATTTATACATGTTCTATTCAAGTGTTGGAACCTCCTGGTAGTTAACAATACAGGGGAGGTTCTGCCAAAATTTGGTAGAATGTTTTGGCTTAGAATTATTTAATGTTAGTTTGGTAGCATTCATGCTCATGTTGGGCTGGGGTGTTACAGTTGGTATCATAGCGGGCTTTAAGTTTGTGGTGAATAGATTAATTAAAATTTGCTAATGGCTAATCAACTCAAAATTTGACACACCGGTGCACAGTAGGATGGGAATGGGCATAGCATTGCATTTTCGTTTCCGTTATATCGTATTGATGATTGCTGATATGAATTGAGTATGATTGCTCATTAATTGATTATATAATTATTATATGTGGGGATAACACATGTTGAGAGGTTGAGGTCGTGGTTGTGGCCCTGGGTTTTACCAGGTTACACCACCGTTCGCGGTATGAGAATAGGGAAGTGGTTACCTCGGATATCTTAGTACAGGTGTTGATAGTGAGTATTTTTAGAAGAGTTGTTCTCTTCCTTGAATTTGAACTTGGTCAACTCTTATCCGGTTGTGATTGATGAGTTTCTCTTGGGTTATTAGTTCATTGCGGTTGATGGGTTGCTTTGAAAAATGTTGTGTGTTTCCATTGGCTTAATTTGTCCTGTAAATCAATTATTGTTTTCCCAACTGTTGAGTTATTCTCGCGGTTGGTGAACTTTGTTAATTGCCAAGATTGACATTTGTATTAGAGTTTTATCTTTCTTATTGGAAAACTTTACCTATTTATTCGCTTGATGTTTTTTGTTAATGAAAGTTTCCTTTTGTAAGTCCTTTAGTACGTGGAGGCTTTGATTCAATGTATCTCTCTTGGGTATTTTGAGTGTTGAAGATTAATGGTTCTCTTTTATGAAAGAAGATGTTAAACCCTTTAGCGATATTTTATCTTGGTTAAGTGAGAGGTTATAATCAAAGCAATTAATGGATATGATATGGATTATCAGGTTAGGTCTGCAGTGTGTGCATGATCGATCAAACTAAGACCCTTGAAAGGAAAGTTGATAAATTTGAAAATTTCTTGTAGTAGTTCTTGATGAGCCGTGATTAAGAGTATGACTATATCTAATTGTAATCAATAGAGTTGATAAGAAGTGTGGAACATTGATGAATTGAGTTGATCATTAAGAGTGATACATTTGGTAAACTTCTTTGGTAAATTGGATTAACTGATCTCAATGGATTAATCTAACCGTTTGGGATGGTTAAGTTCAAAATGAGTTAGATTATTGTCTTAGTGGATATTAATCTTGGAGTAACCTTTGGTGGATACTTAGTGATTGTATGTAATCGCTAGGTGCAATTATTGTCTATTAAAGTTTGGTGTTGAGCATCACTAAGAGATAAACTGATGTGATTTAATGGATGAACAATATTTACGTGATGGTAGAACTATCGGATAATAGTATGTCTTTGATGGAAGGGTTTTGGAATAGCCTTTTAAATTGTGTAGTCGGTTCCCACTAAAATAAAGTGGTTGTTGTAGTGAGGTTGTAAAAATTTGGTATACCCTCAATTGAGGATGAGATGATAACCTAGTATGTAACAGTTTGGAAAGCTTTTGGGGACTTTTTAAAGGAAGGGTTGACAATAACGAACTTTGTTAAGAGTGAATTACTCTTGATGTTAGAAATACAGTTTATAAGGGATTGTGACGCGTTGGAGTGGTGATAATTCTTCTAGAGAGAAAGTAAGTTGATTGCTTTTCGTAATATGGATTAAATGAAATGTTTGTAGTTTTGCATTCATGATCTTTTAGTGTTCATGAATTATGTAGTAGATGAAATTAGTTGAGCAATGTGACGTATGGGAAGGTTCCGTTTGGTTCCTTAGTGATTAATGTGATTTGGTTTTAAATGTAATTCTTGTTTGGGTTGACAAGTAATGTTGTAATCAAAGAAAATTACTTTCTTTGTGAACGAAAAATGTGTACCATAAGTATTTGAGGTTGGAGTTAAGAATTGTAATCTGTAACTTTTCTGGTTGTTATAGCTTAAGAGTTTCTTGGGTTTCCATAGTAGTGTTTTATTATGATTTATGGAGGTTTGAAAGTTCCTTTTTGTGGGACATGCGCCCTCATTTACAGACTCATATTTTGTTTTTCGGGATCATTAATATTTGACTGTTTCTCTTGGTCTCGGGCTCACTCCGAGGAGCAACATTTTTCTTGTGCGTTGAAAACTTGTATTTGGTTGTTTCTTCCTTTTGAGAAAGGAATTAACTAACTTGTGTTGCCAAAGTCTTATAAAATGTATTATGGCGATTGATTGGTGGTGGACAAGTATTTGATAGTGGTGAAATTTTAGGAACCAAGCTATTTGAAGAGCACTAGATAGTGAATTGGTTTTGACCTATAATACCTGGAGAGAGTTCTATTAAATGAAATGTTTGTCGATAAGATAAAATTGATTAGTGTTACAACTAGTGGAACCTATGGCGAATTATAATCCAATAACCTTTGTCCATGTTGGGATGTTGGGATTATCGAAAGTATGGACTCTTGATAAATTTATTAGAGTATCACAATTGGATACTTAGTAAGATTGTGTAGACGAGTTATGATGGTGAAGTTTAATGAGAGTAGCGGTGTGGAGAAACCTAAGCGTTGTGCTAATTAATGGGATAGCAGGAATTGTTGAGTTATTGTCAAGTATGATTCGGCCTCGGTGAGTAACCCTATGAGAGTTAGATTATCACTAAGTATAACTGGGTCAAGAATTTATTTATTTATTCACATTGGTGATTGAGTATGTTTGAATCTTGGTCAATCAGTTAGAGTATTGCGAATGGGTATATTGTGGTTGTGTAACTGAATTGGATTGATGTGGATTAGAGGTCTAAGATTGGTGAAATAAATCGCCTTGGGGCGGTTACCTGATTAGTGATGAATGTTGATAATAATAACTGAGGTTATTGTGAGCTGTGTGAAATTTTAGTAAACGAATTTGAGGATTTCCTATCAATTATACCAGAAACTCACGGTAGGAGACTTAGAGGTTGAATTTGGGCTTTGTATTTTTATGATAGGACCTAGTATGTGCAGAGATGAACCAATAGTGTGTTGATGATAGAATACTTTGGGTAAAGTAAATGAGTAGAGAACTGAAGTTGATTATCTTTAAGAATGAGTTGAAAAATCTCATTTGTTTGTCAAAATAATTCCTTTGGGATAGGAGTGGACTAGATAATCCTTTTGTGGATTAGAAGAGTCCCTCTAAATAAGTATGGTTGTTCTTTCGGTTTGAGGATCATTTTGAGATTGTCGGTTAAGAGGGAGGAGTTAGTGTGATAATTCTGCACACCCATGAAAAAGGAAAGGGATTATTTCTTAAATGAACATCTGAGAAAAGAATGATCTCTCGAGTAGAGAAGTGCTCTATTGGTTCTTACTTGAATTTGATTTTTTTTATGATGGAGATCATGTACAATTTGAGTTGACTTATGTTGATAATGTGGTTCTGTCCAGTTCAGGAAAATAAATGAAGTAATTGATTTGGGCATTCGAGCGAATTCTCTTTTGGCTTATGTGGTGTTTAGTTGCAAACTGCCGAGTTGGAAGGATGGAAGGTTTTCGTGAAGAATCTCTGATTTTGGATTTGAGTGTTTTGGAGGAAAGTTGGAATTGCTTTGTGAATCCTTTGTTTTAAGTTGAATCTGATTATTAAAATTTGATTAAAATAAGTTGTGTTACGCGTCCCTGCTTAATGGAGGATCTCCTTGTTATGGTGAAGGAATCAACTAAGAGGGAACAAGAGTTCCATATGTTTATGTGCAAGTTATGTGGTTTGGTGCCGAAGAAATAGATAGCCCATAGTATATTTGGTTGTTCTGGAAGTTGCGGGGATTCCGGAAGATAGCAATTCGCTAGAACCGTCTCGAGTCTTGGAGCGGGGTATATAATATTTTGGATGAACCGGTGTTGAGAGAATGCTTAAGGTATTTAGAGTGTGAGGTTTCGTAAGAGCCGTTGACCAGCGAGCATTACCGCATCTTCGAATCATGTCCGTTGAGTGGTTCTGGTTAGGATGGTCAAGGTGCGGTGGTCCTATAAGTCCGAGTGGAAAAAAACGACTTGGGAATTGGAGTCTCGCATGCGCGAGCGATATCCAGAATTATTCAGAGTAGGTACGTAGCAATGTTAGTAAGTTTTAGCTGTGATTATACTTTGGCGTAAGCATGGTTAGAATTTGAGGTCGAATTTAGTTTAAGAGGGGTAGAATGTAATACCCAAAAGTATTCGAAAGGATTATCGAGAGAGAATTAAGTTATTTAAAGAGAAGGACTATTTAGAAATTGAATTGAGGGAATGATCAAATAGAAAATAGTTATTTAAGCAGTTAAAGAGGGGGTTTACAGCGAAATTATTTAGCCAAATCCTTCTCATACAAGACATGTGGTGGTACGGTAAGGCATAGCAAAAAGCGGCTCAAAGACCGGTCCTCAATTGACTTGGGCATCTTCCGAATAAAACCCTGGGCCTTAGTCCTAACCAGACTAAACCCGTGCATGAACTTGCACCCACCATTCAGCCCATTCGCCCAAGTCCAAACCCATTTTTGATTTTATTTAGAGTAAAACCCTCTTTATAAACCTTTTGTGGTAAAACAATACCACCGTGACAAATTTGAATCAAGTTTGTAGAGGTTTGGCTAAACCTTCCCCAAATTTATAAGTGTGATCTAAGCATAGCTAAGCATATGACAAGTTTTACCTAAGGGTGACAAGGCATTCACATTCAATAATCAAATTGGCCATACAATGAAGATTGGAATAACTATATACAAAACAGCGCATTCAAACAATATGCATGCATGCAATAGTAATTTGAAAACATAAATTAAATACTTTAAAATACTGGGAACAATATGATCAATGGTGTAACTTGCCTTCGTTGACGTCTTGAAAATCTAAGTCTTCGGGATGGTCAAACTCTCCGAGTCGTCGAAGTCTATACACGAAAATACGACAAATTCAATTCAAATTCAAATAAATTCTAAAAGATAGCTCAAAATAACTCCAAATTGAAATATTTTGGTTTAGATAGCTAGATTATAATTTTATACAAATTTTGCAACTTGAATCACCCTATTTGGAGTTCAGATGCAAAAGATATGAATTTTAGAAGTTTAAAACCTAAATCTGGAATTTAATTGAATTTCTCGAATTATTTTTCTACGGAAAATCTTTCTACTGCGAAATGCGGATGTCAGCGAGGAATTTCGGAATTTTAAAGGAATTAAAATAATTCCTGACATATGGCCCCACGTGTCATAGACATGGCTCATGGTGGACTAATTCCACCGAGCCGAGGGCGAGCCGGTGCGGTGGATTGGCCACGCGGGTGTTGACCTGGCAACCACGTGGCCTTCGGTGCTGAAGTGGTGCCTACGGGGCAGTGAGGTGGCGCTGAGGTGGCCGAGCCATGTAGGACCAGTGACGGTGGTGCTCGGGTTCTAGGCTCGCCGGCGTTTCACGCCACGGCGAGCCGAATGGAGGTGCTCAACGTGAAGCTAGCGTGACACTGATTCTAGGGCGTTACCTTGCGGCGGAGGAGCGTGAGGGAGTCGTCGGCGACGAGCTGAAGAGCGGCGGCGAGGTTCGGTCGTCGACGAAGAAGATGATACCGCGTCCTCCGGCGAAGTGGTTGGCTGCAACGGCTTCACAACGACGAGACGATGACGTTGATGGGGTTGGCGTGGTCGAAGCGTCTACGGTGTCGCCGAAATGGAGAAGGCCCGAAGGTTTTCGTCGGTGAAGATTTTCGAAAATCGGGCCCTACGGCGAACGGGGCGAGCTGTGGGTGGTGGCTACGAGTTGTGGAGGTCGAGGCGGTCCTGGCGGTCCTATTTATAGGGCGCGGGCGTCACTGAGTTGCCGTGGAGGGCACGAAGCTCCGCGCGATGTCACTGGCGGAATTACGGGGATTTGGGGCCGAAGATGGAAAGGAGAGGCCGTGTCGGAGGCGGAGGGGATCGAGGGTGTAAATGCGCGCGGATTGCGGGGTTTTAATGAAGATTGCACCAGGTTTGGAAGGTTTCTGAATCGGCATTAATGGCGAACGCAGACGAGAAAGGAATGTCGCGAGGAAGAAGAAGGAAAGGAAGACGACGGTGGTGGTGCATCCGATTTTGATCCAACGGTGGACACGGCGAGTGCGAAACGGTAAGTGCGGGCTATGCGCAGCCGTTGGATCTTAATCCAACGGTCGCGATAGATTGCGGCGGTGTGAGTGAGTGATAAAGTCACTGATGCATGTGGGCCGTTGGATCTAGATCTAACGGTGCAAGGCCAGGGGGTGTGTTCGGTTGCCCGAACGTTTCATTGAATTTTGGCCGTTGGATTTCAATCCAACGGCTGGGATGCGTGCGGGGGTTAAAGTGTGTGGAAGCGGCCACTGTGGGCTATGTGCGCGCGAAAAGGGGATTGGGTGGCTAGGTTTCGGCCCAAACACTATTTGGGGATTTTCTTTTGATTTCTTAATTAATTAGATTCTGATAATTCAAATAGGCTTTAGAAAATAGTAAATTAAGTCCAAAAATTTTGAGAAAATTCACAAAAATTCTCTGGGGCATTCTGGACTTAAATAAAATGCTTCCAACTATTATTTGATAATAGGTTTTGCAAATAAATTTGTTTAGCTCCAAATTGATTAAGTAAAAGCTTTAAAAAAATTCAGAAATATCCACAAAAATAATTAAACTTTATTTTCAACTGGAATTTGAAATTTGGGTTGTTACAAACCTACCCCCCTTAAAGGGAATCTCAACCCCGAGATTCAGACTTGGTTAGCAAAAAGATCAGGATAGTTGGCCTTGAGTTCTTCTTCTTTCTCCCATGTAGCTTCACTTTCTAAATGGTGACTCCACTGCACCTTGTATGATCTGATGATTCTGCTCCTAGTAACACGCTCTGCGACATCCAGAATTTTAATTGGTCGCTCCACATAGGTAAGGTCTTCTTGAAGATCACAGCTCTCCAGGAGGGTGTGGTATTCCGGCACTCGGAGGCATTTCTTTAAATGCGACACGTGGAAGACATTATGCACTGCTGACAAGGCTGCTGGTAGCTCCAGCTGATAAGCTACCTCTCCACGTCTTGCCAAGACCTTGTATGGCGCGATATATCTGGGTGCGAGTTTTCCTTTCGTTTAGAATCTCCTTACTCCTCTGAGTGGAGTAACCCTGAGATAGACAAAATCTCCTACCTCAAAGTTTAATTCCCTCTGACGGTTTTCATCATAGCTCTTTTGTCAGGATTGAGCTACTTTCAGACGTTCCTGTATAGCCTTTACTTTACTTTCAGCTTCTTTGATCAACTCAGGTCCAAAGAGCTGATGTTCTCCTACCTGATCCTAAAGGAGCGAGGTTCGGCATTTCCTACCATACAAGGCTTCGAATGGAGCCATCTGCAGACTGGCTTGGTAACTATTATTGTATGAGAACTCTGCATATGGCAGATCTTTGTCCCAACCTTTTTGAAATCTAAGGTAGAGGCTCGAAGCATATCTTCAAGGACTTGGTTGGTGCGTTCTGTCTGACCATCGGTCTGAGGATGGTAGGCCGTATTGAAGTTGAGTCGGGTTCCTAAGGCTTCATGCAGGCTCTGCCAAAACCTTGATGTAAATTGGGAACCCCTATCAGATACGATCTTCTTGGGTACTCCGTGTAAACAGACGATTCTGGCCATATATAGCTCTGCTAGCTGATTGCTTTTGTATGTGGTCTTGACTGGAATAAAGTGTGCCACTTTAGTTTACCTATCAATTACCACCCAGATGGAATCATATCCTGATTGGGTCCTAGGGAGTCCGGTGATGAAATCCATGCCAACTTCTTCCCATTTCCATTCGGGAACTAGTAACGGTTGCAACAGACCAACGAGTCATTGATGCTCTACCTTAACTCGCTGACAAACATCACAACGAGCGACATATTCAGCAATTTCGCGCTTCACGCTGACCCACCAATATTTTTCTTTTAGGTCCTGATACATTTTGGTGCTTCCAGGATGAATGGAGTATGGCGATTCGTGAGCTTCTTTCAAAATCGACTCTTTTATCTCCTGCTGATTGGGTACACAGATGCGGTCTCAAACCACACTATTTCTTGCTCATCCTCAGAAAAACCTGGGGCCTTGCATCTTCTCATATTCTTTTTGATTTCTTGGATGTCTTCATCTTCTAACTGCTTGGTTCTGATCTGACCCTGAAGAGTCGGTTGAACTTCCAGAGCGTTCACACAACCGTGATTGACAATCTCCAGGTTCAGGTGCTTTAGTTCTTCATACAATTTTGGCTGATTCTTCTGCACTAATATGGTGTTGCAATACGCCTTTCTACTTAGGGCATCTGTCACCATGTTGGCCTTGCCCGGATGATAATGAATTCCGAGGTCGTAATCCTTTATCAACTCCAACCATCTTCTCTGTCGGAGATTGAGTTCAGACTGAGTGAATATGTATTTCAGACTCTTATGATCCGTGAAAATCTCATAGTAGTTACCAATCAGATAATGCCGTCAGATCTTCAGAGCGTACACAATTGCCGCTAACTCAAGATCATGAGTCGGATAATTCCCTTCGTGTGGCCTCAACTGCCGGGACGCATAAGCCATAACTTTGCCTTCCTGCATTAGTACACATCCGAGGCCTTGACGGGATGCATCACAGAATATCTCAAAATCCTTGCAGATGTTCGGTAGAATTAACACCGTTGCTGAGACTAGCCTCTTTTTCAGTTCCTGAAAACTTTCTTCGCAGGCGCTCATCCATTCAAACTTCTTTTCCTTCTTCAGAAGTTGGGTCATGGGTCTTGCAAGTTTAGAGAAACCTTCGATGAACCTGTGGTAATAACCCGCTAGTCCAAGGAAGCTTCTCACCTCGGTGACTGATCTAGGTTGTTTCCAGTCCATTACTGCCTCAACCTTGGCGGGGTCTACTGCAATTCCTCCCGCGGATACAATATGTCCAAGGAATGCCACTTGACTTAGCCAGAATTCACTCTTGCTGAATTTGGCATAAAGCTGGTGCTCCCTGAGTTTGTCTAGGATCAATCTGAGGTGCTTCTCATGTTCTTCTTCATCCTTGGAATAGATAAGAATATCATCGATGAAAACAACCACAAACTTATCCAAGAATTCCATGAACACTTTGTTCATCATATTCATGAAATAAGCAGGGGCGTTCGTCAAACCGAAGGACATTACTGTAAACTCGTATAGTCTATCTGGTGGTGAAAGCGGTCTTCGATATATCTTTCGGTCTGATCTTCAGTTGGTGATAGCCGGATCTTAGATCAATCTTCGAGAAGACACTTGCTCCTTTCAGTTGATCGAACAGATCATCAATCCTGGGTAATGGATACTTGTTCTTGATTGTCACCTCATTGAGTGATCTGTAATCAACGCACATTCTCATACTATTGTCTTTCTTCTTGACAAATAGTACTGGTGCTCCCCAAGGTGAAGAGCTGGGTCGAATGTACCCTTTGCTTCACAATTCTTCAATTTGCTTCTTCAACTCTGCTAACTCGTTGGCTGGCATTCGGTAGGGCCGCTTCGAGATTGGAGCTGTCCTGGGGACTAGATCGATTAGGAACATTATGTCCCTATCCGGTGGCATGCCGGGTAGATCATCCGGAAAGACATCGAGGTATTCCTGTGCCACGGGTATGTCTTCAAGTTTCACTTCCTTCAAGCTGGTGAGGATGGAACTTCCTCCGGTGCGGGTCTTGGGCTTGAATTCTACTGTAATTCCTGCTCATTGGTGAGGGTGATAGACCTATTGGCACAGTCTATTTGTCCATGGTTTTTGGCTAGCGAGTCCATTCCAAGAATTACATCTAGTCCTTGGGAATGTAGGACTATCAAATCTCCCAGGAAGGATACTCCGGATATCTCAAGGGTAAGATTTAGGCATAGAGAACTGGTTCTCATTTCCGAGCCCAGGGAATGGATTATCATAGGGGTGGCTAGGGAGGATATAGGTAACCCATATTTTCTCACAAACTTATTTGTCACGAAAGAATGTGAAGCTCCTGAATCAAATAGAACAGATGCTGGTATCGAATTAACAAGGAACGTACCAAGAACAACATCTGGCGCTGCCTGAGCTTCCTCTGCAGTGACATGGTTCACCCGACCCTTGGTGAACTAGCCTGCTGGCCTTGTGGTGCCGCCAGTGGCTGGAACTCCTGAGGTTGGCTTGGCTGGAGTCACGCCTTGCTGCTTCTTCGGGCATTTGTTGGCATAATACCCCGTCTCGTTACAGTGGAAGCAGGTAACTCCCAAAGCCGAGGACGTGGAGTGCTTCTGCTGAAACTGCCCTCTAGATGAGGTGTTGCGAAAGCTAGAGGTGTTGGAGCACTGTCGAACCCAGGAACGAAGGATCCCGAATTCTCTGTGTTTAAACACCGTCCAGGATTTCCAGCATACACAGTCTCACAAAAGGGATATCACATTCATATCACGAAAGCGTAAATGACATTAAATAAATAATTGTTTAATACAACTGAGTCTGAATAACAATATCAAATAACAAATGATAAACACAATGAAACATATAATAGAGGTGAGCCACGATGCGCAATGTGCAATCGTGCAGGTCAAGGCCTACTCGTCCGAATCCTCACCGTCGGGGAAGAAATCTTCTCCTGAATAAGATTTATTCAGCAAGGATGAACACAACTTCCGTGCTCGCAAGTTACACCCAATATTGAATTTAAATGCATGCATAAGGTAACAAGTGAGTATGGCAGGGGTTGTTTTCCATAAACAACATTTTCAGTGTAATAACCATAGTAATTTCTAAGGCAGTTTATATTAATACTAAAACCATAATTTAAAATGACAATATTACAATGTGGATAACCTCCAATGATTTAGTGAAGGATCCCCTCCTAACACTTGGCTTCCCGCCCAATTTTCATAAGGATTATCCATCCTCAGCATTTAATAAAACATTTAAAAACCAAAAACAATTCTAACTTTAAGTGGCCTGCTAGCATGTCCATGACATGACGCGCTATTCGAATAGTTTCTACTATGCGAGTTGGTACAACTTTACCCACACGAGGTGACATGGTCGTTGTGTCGCCAATTCACGCTCCGTAGGCGTGTGATTGAGCATTGCCACGTCAGCATGGGCGGCGGCGACACTCGGCGTTGAGCTCGCCGGTGCTACGCGCCACGGCGAGCTCCGCCCGAGGGTTGAGCGAAGAGGGTAGTGCGGGTCGAGTGCGCATGTTTTGGTCACGAGGCGTCGCGGTGGTGGGGCGAGTGAGAAGCGGCGCGCGAAATATTTTTGTTTAGTTAGCTAGCGGGCTTGTCGGCGGCGAGATTTGGCGGTGCTCGGGAAGGCGACGCGAGCACCGGGTGTGCGAGATCACGGCGAACCCGAAGGTGGTGGCGATGTGGACGCGGCGGCGGTGACGCGCGCTAGAGGCGGTGAAGTGCTTCACGGCCGGCGGCGGTGTTCGCGGTTCCGCGTAGTGGAGGGAGAGGAAAATGAGTGGCGGCGTTGGATTGAGGAGGAAGGGCACCTTGTGCTCCCTTTTATAAGCGAGGAGGCGGGTGATGGAGGTGGGTGTGCGAGCGCGCGGGCGGTTCGACGTGCGGGCGAACCGGCGGGGAAAAAGAGGGGAAAGTGGGGGAGGAGTGGGGCGGTTGGAGGCGCCGAGTTGTGTGCGCGCGTGAGCGAGAGAGGCGGAGGCCGTGGGCGGCAGTTGCGGAGTTCGTGTGTGGCCGAAAATGGCGGAGGCGGCGGGCTCTCGCGAGGAAGAAAGGGAGGAGGAAGAAAGCGGGCGCGGGTCCACCTGGCGGCGAGAGGCGCGGAGGCTGACGAGTGGGGCCGGGGAGTGAGGGAGAGAGAGAGAGAGCGGGCGGGCCAAAATGGGCTGGCGCGGGAGGAGGTTTGGGCCGAAGCCTTTGGGTTTCGGCCCAAAGCCATTTTTGATTTTTCTTTTGTTTTTCTTATTTGATTTAATTCTGTTAATTCATTTAGGCTTTATAAAATGATAAAATAACTCCAAAAATTATAGAAAAATTCACAGAAATTCCCATACTTATTCTGGACCTAATAAAATTATTTTCAACTTTATGTTGGCTTTTAATTTTGCAAATAAATTTGTTTTGACTTTAAAATATTTATAAAAAGCTTTTAAAATTTCAGGAAATTCTACAAAGATACATAAATTTTAAATTTTACTGAAATTTGAAAATTGGGCTGTTACAAACCTACCCCCCTTAAGGGAATCTCGACCCAAGATTCAGGCTTGGTCAGCGAATAGGTCGGGATAGTTAGTCTTGAGATCTTCTTCTTTCTCTCATGTGGCTTCACTCTCCGGGTGATGACTCCACTGCACCTTGTATGATCTGATGATTCTGCTTCTGGTGACACGCTCTGCGACATCCAGAATCTTGATTGGTCGCTCCACGTAGGTGAGATATTCTCGAAGGTCAAAACTTTCCAGGAAGGTATGGTCTTCTGGCGCTTGCAGGCATTTCCTCAACTGGGATACATGGAAGACATCGTGCACTGCCGACAAGGCTTCTGGCAGCTCAAGCTGATATGCCACTTCACCTCTTTTGGCTAGAATTTTGTATGGTCCCACAAATCTGGGTGCGAGTTTTCCTTTTGTTCGGAATCTTCTTACTCCTCTGAGTGGAGTGACTCTGAGATAGACCAAGTCTCCTACCTCAAAGTTTAAATCCCTCCGACGGTTATCAGCATAACTCTTTTGTCGGGTTTGTGCCACTCTCAGATGCTCCCTTATGGTTTTTACCTTACTTTCAGCATCTTTGATCAACTCAGGTCTGAAGAGCTGATGTTCTCCTACTTCATCCCATAGGAGTTGAGTCCTGCATTTTCTGCCATACAATGCTTCAAATGGAGCCATTTGCAAACTAGCTTGATAGCTATTGTTATACGAGAATTCTGCATACGGCATATTCTTGTCCCAACTTTGTCCAAAGTCCAGGGCACAAGCTCGGAGCATATCTTCGAGAACTTGGTTGGTGCGTTCCGTCTGGCCATCTGTTTGAGGATGATAAGATGTACTGAAATTGAGTTTGGTACCTAAGGCTTCATGCAGACTCTGCCAGAATCTTGATGTAAATTGGGACCCTCTGTCGGACACGATCTTCTTGGGTACCCCGTGTAGACAAACAATCCTAGCCACATATAACTCTGCCAACTGGCTACTTCTGTATGTGGTCTTGATGGGAATGAAGTGAGCTAATTTGGTCAACCGGTCAATTATCACCCAGATAGAATCATATCCTGATTGAGTCCTAGGGAGTCCGGTGATAAAGTCCATGCCAATTTCTTCCCACTTCCATTCTGGAATTGGTAGTGGCTACAACAATCCAGCTGGTCTCTGATGTTTTGCCTTAACTCGCTGACACACATCACAGCGAGCAACGAACTCAACAATTTCTCGCTTCATGCTGACCCACTAGTATTTCTCCTTCAGATCCTGGTACATCTTGGTGCTTCCGGGGTGAATGGAGTAAGGCGTTTCATGAGCCTCCTTCAGAATTGAGTGTTTTAACTCCTGTTGGTTAGGTACACAAATGCGGTTCCCAAACCATACTGTTCCTTGTTCATCTTCAGCGAATCCTGGAGCCTTGCCTCTTCGCATATTCTTCTTGATCTCCTTGATGTCATCATCTTCTAGCTATTTTTCTCTGATCTGACCTTGAAGAGTTGGTTGTACTTCCAAAGCATTCACACAACCCTGTCTGACAATCTCCAAGTTTAGTCGCTTCAATTCTTCATGTAGTTACGTTGCTCATACGCACCATCATAGTGTTACAATAGGCCTTTACTCGCTCAAGGCATCTGCAACTACATTTGCTTTGCCGGATGGTAGTGAATTCCAAGATCATAATCTTTTATCAACTCCACCATCTTCTCTGCAGAAGGTTTAATTACACTGCGTGAAGATATATTTGAGACTCTTGTGACTGTGAAAATCTCACGGTTACCAATGAGATAATGCCACGGATCTTCAAGGCATGCACAATCGCCGCTAACTCGGATCATGTGTCGGATAATTCCCTTCATGTGGTGTCAATTGCTGGATGCATAAGCCACTACTTTGCCTTCTGCATTAACACACATCCGAGACCTTGACGGGATGCGTCATGAAAAATCTCGAAATCCTACGGATATCGGGTAAGACTAGCACAGTCTTGAGACTAATCTCCTCTTGGTCTTGGAAACTTTCTTCACGAGCATCTGTCCATTCAAACTTCTTTTCCTTCTTGAAGTTGAGTCATGGGTCTTGCAATCTTAGAGAAATTTTCTATGAACTGCGGTAATAACCCGCTAGTCAAGAAACTTCTCACCTCGGTGGTATCTGGGTTGCTTCCAATCTGACACTGCTTCAACCTTGGCAGGATCTACTGCAATTCCTCCTGCTGACACAATATGTCCAAGGAATGCCACTTGACTTAGCCAAAATTCACTTTTGATGAATTTGGCATAAAGCTGGTTCTCTCTGAGCTTGTCCAGTATCATTTTGATATGCTTCTCGTGTTCTTCTTCATCCTTCGAGTAGATGAGAATGTCATCGATGAAAACAACCACAAACTTATCCAAAAATTCCATGAACACTTTGTTTATCATATTCATGAAATAAGCAGGGGCATTCGTCAAACCGAAAGACATCACTGTAAACTCGTACAATCCATATCTGGTGGTGAAGGCTGTCTTCGGAATATCTTCTGGTCTGATCTTCAGTTGGTGATAGCCAGATCTCAAATCAATATTCGAGAAGACACTTGCTCCTTTCAGCTGATCGAACAGATCATCTATCCTGGGTAAAGGATATTTGTTCTTGATCGTCACCTCATTGAGTGATCTGTAATCAACACACATCCTCATGCTAGTCCTTTTTCTTGACGAACAACACTGGTGCTCCCCAAGGTGATGAGCTGGGTCGGATGTACCCTTTGCTTCACAATTCTTCAATCTGTTTCTTCAATTCTGCTAACTCATTAGCTGGCATTCTATAGGGTCGCTTCGATATTGGAGCTGTCCCTAGGACTAAGTCAATTAAGAACATTATGTCCCGATCCGGTGGCATGCCAGGTAGATCATCAGGAAAGACATCAGCATATTCTCGGACTACAGGGATGTCTTCAAGTTTCACTTCCTTCATGCTGGTGAGGATGGAACTTCCATTGGTGCAAGTCATGGGCTTGAACTCGACTGAACTTCCTTCTCCATTAGTGAGAGTGATAGACCTATTGGCACAGTCTATTTGTCCATGATTCTTGGCTAACCAGTCCATTCCGAGAATGACATCCAAATCTTGGGAATGCAAGACTATCAAGTTCGCTAGGAAGGATACTCCGGATATTTCAAGAGTGAGGTTCGGGCACAGAGAACTAGTTCTCATTTCTGCGCCCGGGGAATGGATTATCATGGAATTGGTTAAGGGAGATATAGGTAACCCATTTTTGCCCACAAACTTATTTGATACAAAAGAATGCGAAGCTTCGGAATCAAATAGCACTGAAGCTGGTATTGAATTGACAAGAAACATACCAAGCACAACATCTGGCGTTGCCTGGGCTTCTTCCGCTGTGACGTGGTTCACACGTCCCTTGATAAATTGTCCTGATGGCTTTGCAATGCCACGAGTGGTTGTGGCTCCTGGTGCTGGCTTGGAAGATGCCGCTGCCTGCTACTTCTTGGGGCATCTGTTGGCGTAGTGCCCTGTTTCGTTGCAGTGGAAACAGGTCACTCCTGCAGCTGAGGGAACGGAGATCTTCTGCTGAAATTGCCTTCCAGTTGATGCGCTGCGAAGTTGGAGGTGTTAGGCGCCGTTCTGCTGGAACTCGGGAGGTGGAAGGCGGAACTTTCCACGCTGTGGTGGCTGCGGCTGAATGAATCGAGGCTTGGGAAGGCCTCCTGCATTGAACCTCTGGGCGGCTATCCTCCGCTTGCGGTTCTCCATCTCCTGATGCTTGGCCTCCTGGCAGATCGCCTTGTCCACCAACTGTTGAAAGTCGGTGAAGTCCTGGGAGATCAGTTGGACGGAAATATCATCATTAAGTCCCTCCATGAACCTCTCCTGTCGGTCCTCGTCTCGGGCTACGTCAGCTGGTGCGTAGCGAGCCAGCTGGTTGAAGCGGTGGAGATACTCGCCCACCGAGCGATTGCCTTGGCGGAGCGCATGAAACTCCTTTTTCTTCAATGCCATCATGCCGGCAGGGATGTGGGCATGACGGAAGGCTCTCACAAATTCGTCCCACGAGATGGCCTGGGCATTGGCGTGGGAGATGCAGAAATTGTCCCACCACTCCGAAGCTGGTCCGTTGAGTTGATGGGAGGCGAATAGAACCCTCTCGCGGTCTATGCATTGCGCGATGTCCAGCTTCTTCCCGATGGCACGAAGCCAATCATCAGCATCCATCGGCTCGGTGCTGCTGGAGAATGTCGGAGGACGCATGCGCATGAACTCCGACATGGTCACCCGCTGAGGAGGGTGTGTTGGTGCCTGAGTTGTGGCGGTAGGCTGCTGCGCGCTGGATATTCGAGTTCTTTGAGTGGTGGGCGGCAAGTCGATGAGGTGAGTTTGATTGGCCATCATCTGTTGCCAATCTTGTCCTGCTGCTGGCGGTGGGGGAGGCTGCTGAACAGGCTGCTCCTGATTGTCGGCATTCTCGTTGCCCTGGCCTTGGACGCTGCCACTTCCTGTGCGGGTGGCCACCATCTGCTAAATTTTCCAAAGATTTGGGAAAGAGAAGAAAAGATAGCACTAAGGGGAAATAAGTTTATATTAGCCCAAAAAGCACACAAATATAAGACAAAGAATCAAATTTTCCTTTTTCAAAGTAGTTCTTTATTTTATTCATCTAATTATGGCTACTACAAAAGGTTAGTAGCTCATAATTCGCAGCTAATCGAACAACTAAAGGGAAAGCAAATATCTAAAATGGTGGAAGCAAATATCTATGGGGTGGATGGGGTGTAGTCAGGGGAGTTGCAGGTGCTGCCTTGGCCTGCTTTGTAGAGGGCTAATTCTGCTTCAATCGCCCTCAACTTCTCCTCTGCTGCTTCTAACCTCCCCTGGACTAAATACAGTTCGTCCAGGGTATTGCCATAGGCGTAGTCCATCGCCTTGGCTAGCTCCACCTGATGGGTGATCTCCGGCATATCCTCATTCTCGACTGAGCTGAAAGCACTGCCTAGCTGGGTGGGGATGTGCATGGGGTAGTACTGGAATGTAGTATCCCGCAGGTGGGCATCATAAGTGTAGCGAAGTCGACGGACGGCTTCTCTTGCGGCATCCTGGATGCCATCGGTGAAAGTCTCCCGACGCATTGGGGCGTCGAAGATGTGGAAACTCGTATCCGGCGACAAGTTAGAGTAGAGGATAACCTCCACTCTCCAGCGCTCCTGCTGTCCCACAATATACTTGTATCCTTGGTATGTGGGTCCCTTCTTGAAACTTACATGCTGCATCATCTTCCATAGAATATCCGCCCATTCTCCAGCAAAGATTCCATAGAATATCCCGCAGGTCGGTCTCTCAGCCATCTACAATTTTAGAAGAGACAAGAGTTTAGAAATCTTTTAACAGAGAAAGGAAGAGTAAGACTCTGGAAGACAGGTAAATAATTTGTAAATTTTTGAAAATAGTCCTTAATGGTTTTACCAATTCTACCGTGGGCCCATAACCCACAGGTCCCAGGATCAAAACCTAGCTCTGATACCACTTTTGTCGAACCCAGGAACGAAGGATCCCGAATTCTCTGTGTTTAAACACCGGTCCAGGATTTCCAGCATACACAATCTCACAAAAGGGATATCACATTCATATCACGAAAGCGTAAATGACATTAAATAAATAATTGTTTAATACAACTGAGTCTGAATAACAATATCAAATAACAAATGATAGACACAGCGGAAACATATAATAGAGGTGAGCCACACGATGCGCCACAGGCAATCGTCTAGGTCAAGGCCTACTCGTCCAGATCCTCACCGTCGGGGAAGAAATCTTCTCCTGAATAAGATTTATTCAGCAAGGATGAGCACAACTTATGTGCTCGCAAGTTACACCCAATATTGAATTTAAATGCATGCATAAGGTAACAAGTGAGTATGGCAGGGGTTGTTTTGCATAAATAGCATTTTCAGTGTAAATAACTATAGTAATTTCTAAGGTAGTTTATATTAATACTAAAACCATAATTTAAAATGACAATATTACAATGTGGATAACCTCCAATGCTTTAGTGAAGGATCCCCTCCTAACACTTGGCTTCCCGCCCAATTTTCATAAGGATTATCCATCCTCAGCATTTAATAAAACAATTAAAAACCAAAAACTATTCTAACTTTAAGTGGCCCTGCTAGCATGTCCATGACCACGGACGCGGCTATTCGAATAGTTTCTACTCTGCAGAGTTGGTACAACTTTACCCAGACGAGGTGACATGCTCGTTGTGTCGGCCAATTCACGCTTCCGTAGGCGTGTGACTGAGCAATTACCATGAGGCCTTTACAATGTTTTGTCCTAATATATTCATGCCCGCTAAGGTTTCGCCCTTTGGACTAACTGTCCTCAGGAAGCCCCTCTTGCGCCAAGTGGGAATAAAGCGTCTAACCGACACCCACATAATCACATGACATAAATACACTAGAACATCACAAATTAATTAGCCAAATCCTGCCTATACAGGACATGTGGTAGTACGATATGGCTTAGCAATAAGTGGCTCAAAGACTGGTCCTCAATTGATTTGGGTGTCATTCCTACAAACCATGGGCCTTAATCACAACCAGATCAATCCCATGCATAAACCTGCACCCACCATTCCGACCATTTCGCCCAAGTCCAAACCTATTTTTGATTTTATTTTGAATAAAACTCCATTTATAAACCCATGTGGTAAGACAATACCACGATATCAAGTTTGAAACAAATTTATAGAAATTTGGTGTAAACCCTCCCAAATTCTGTAAGTGTGAACTAAGCTTGGCTAAGCATATATTTAATTTTGGTAATATCTTGCCTATGGTATCAAGGTAGTCAGATATAACATTCAAATTGGCCACACAATAACACATGGAATTAACTATATGTAAAACAGGATATTAAAATATTTATAACAACATATGCATGCGATAAAGAATTTAAAAACTGAAAATAACTTAAAATACTGGGGGCAATATGGTCAATGGTGTAACTTACCTTGGTCGATGTCTTGGAATTCTAAATCTTCAGTTTGATCGAACTCTCGTAGTCGTCGAATTCTATCTGTAAAATCGACAAATTCAATATTCAAATTCAAATAAATTCAAAAACATAGTTCAAATTAACTCCAAATTGAAATATTTTGGTTTAGTTAGCTAGATTATAATTTTATATAAATTTTACAATTTGAATCACTCAATTTGGAGTTCATATGCAAAAGTTATGAATTTTAGAAGTTTTAAACCTAATTCTAAAATTTAATTGAATTTCCCGAATTATTCTTCTACTGAAAAATCTATTTATTGCACAATGCTGACGCCAGCAACAGAATTCCAGAATTTAAATCAATTAAAAGAAAATTCTGACCAGTGGGCCCCACGTGTCATAGACACGGCTCACGGTGGACTCGTTCCACCGAGCCAAGGGGATTTTGGTGTGGTGGACTGTCCACACAGGCGCTTACGTGGCGATGATCGGGACGCCACGCGTGCGCCACGTAGGCAAGCGTGATGATGTGGCTGCTAGGTGGCATTGCCACGTCGGCATGGGCGGCGGCGACGCTCGGCGTTGAGCTCGCTCGTGCTACGCGCCACGGCGAGCTCCGCTGAGGGGTTCAGAGCGAAGAGGGTAGTGCGGGGAGTCGAGTGCGCATGTTTTGGTCACCTGAGGATGTCGCGGTGGTCGGCGGCGAGGCGAGAAGCGGCGGCGCGTGCGGGCTTGTCGGCGGCGACGAGATTTGGCGGTGCTCCGGGGAAGGCGACGCGAGCACCAGGTGGGCAAGATCACGGCGAACCCGAAGGTGGTGGCGACGTGGACGCGGCGGCGGTGACGGCGGCGCTAGAGGCGGTGAAGTGCTTCACGGCCGGCGGCGGTGTTTCACGGATTCCGGCGAAGTGGAGAGGGGAGAGGGAAAATGAGTGGCGGCGTTGGATTGAGGGAGGAAGGGGGCACCTTGTGCTCCCTTTTATAGGGGCAGAGGAGGCCGGGTGATGGAGGTCGTGTGCAGAGAGCGCGGCGGCGGCGGTTACGACGTGCGGGCGAACCGGCGGGGAAAAAGAGGGGAAAGTGGGGGGGAGTGGGGCGGTTGGAGGCGCCGAGTCGTGTGCGCGCGTGAGCGAGAGAGGTGGAGGCCGTGGGCGGTAGTTGCGGAGTTCATGTGCGGCCGAAAATGGCGGAGGCGGCGGGCTCTCGCGAGGAAGAAAGCGGGCGCGGGTCCACCTGGCGGCGAGAGCGGAGGCGGCAGTGGGGCGGGTGAGTGAGAGAGAGAGAATGGGGCCAAAATGGGGAGGAGGTTTGGGCGAAGCCTTTGGGTTTCGACCCAAAGCCATTTTGATTTTCTTTTGTTTTTCTTATTTGATTTAATTACATTAATTCATTTAGGCTTTTAAAATGATAAAATAACTCCAAAATTATGGAAAAATTCACGAAATTCCCATACTTATTCTGGACCTAATAAAATTATTTCCAACTTTATGTTGGCTTTTAATTTTGCAAATAAATTTGTTTTGACTTTAAAATATTTATAAAAAGCTTTTAAAATTTCAGAAAATTCTACAAAGATACATAAATTTTAAATTTTACTGAAATTTGAAAATTGAGGTGGTTACAAGTGCTGTTGCGGTGCTGGATTTCTGGACATGGAAGATTGAAATTTTCCACGTTGTGGTGGCTGCGGCGTGGTGAAGCGAGGCTTAGGTAGACCTCCTGCGTTGAACCTCTGAGCGGCCATCCTCCGCTTGCGGTTCTCCATCTCCAGATGCTTGGCCTCCTAACGGATCGCCTTGTCTACCAATTGCTGGAAGTCAGTGAAATTCTGGGAGATCAGTTGGACATATATGTCACCATTTATTCTTTCTAGGAACCTCTCCTGTCTGTCCTCATCTCTGGCTACGTTAGCTGGGGCGTAGCAGGCAAGTTGATTAAATCGGTGCAGGTATTCGTTCACCGTGTGGTTGCCCTGATGGAGTGCATGGAAGTCCTTCTTCTTCAGCGTCATCATTCCAGCCGGGATGTGTGCATGGCGGAAAGCTCGCACAAAGTCGGCCCATGTAATGGATTGAGCATCATTATGGGCGATGCAGTAATTATCCCACCATTCTGATGCGGGACCATTAAGTTGGTGAGAGGCAAACAGGACCCTCCCCCGATCGGTGCACTAGGTGATGTCCAGCTTCTTCCCAATGGCCCGAAGCCAATCATCTGCGTCCATTGGTTCCATACCACTCGAGAAAGTCGGCGGTCGCATCCTCATGAACTCGGACATGGTCATCCTCTGGTTATGCGGGGGCAGGGCCTAAGCTGCTACTGCTGCGGTGGCGGCTTGAGCATTCTGAGCATTGTGTAGAGATTGGGCGAGAAGGTCGATCAGATGAGTTTGATTCGCCATCATTTGGCGCCAGTCGGGTCCTTCTGCCGGTGGTGGTGGTGGCTGCGGAATGTGATTATCCTGATAATCAGCCTGGTCATTCCATTGGCCGCTGGCACTGTCGTTGCCTGTCCTGCGATCAGTCACCATCTGTTGGATCCTCCGAGGATTTAGAAAAGATAGCAAGAAACTCTAAGGGGATAAATATAAAATAGCCCAAGAACAAACAAATAAACACACAACAAAGAACCGACTTTTCAAAAATAGTTCTTTTATTCATTTATTTTATTAATTGATTATGGCTATCACAAAGGTAATTGATAGCTCATAATTCGTGACTAAAGTACGGACTAAAAGAAAAACAGCTATGGGGTACTGGGGGTGTAGTCTATCTCATTAGAGCTAGCCTCGCCTACCTTGTAGCTAGCCAGCTCTGCTTCTACTGCTTTCAGCCTTGCTTCCGCATATTCCAAGCTTTCCTAGGCGGTACACAAGTCCTCCAAGGTGTTCCCGTAGGCATAGTCCAATGCCTTCGTCAAGTCCACCTGGTGCGTCAGCTCGGAAATCCTCTTCTTTGGTAGAGCGGAAGGTGTTGTCGAGTCTGGTCGGAAGATGCATCGGGTAATAATGGAACCCGGTGCCATTGAGGTAATGATCATAGGTGTGGCGAAGACGATGGACTACCTCTTTTGCTGCATCCTGGATACCGTCGGCGAAGGTGTCATGTCTGATCGGAGCGTGGAAAATGTGGAAGACTGTTTTGGCGAGAGGTCGGAGTAGATCAGCACTTTCACCCTCCAGAGACGTCGTTCTCCTACTTTGTACTTGTAGCCTTGAAATGTTGGACTCTTCTTGTACTCCAGATGTTGCATCATCTCCCAAAGAAGCTCGGCCTAGTGTCCAGCAAGAACTCCGTGAGAGGTAGCATCCGGTATCTTGGCCATCTACAATTTTGGAGAAAGGGAGGAGTTAGTAACCATTTTAAAGAGAAGGGTTGAGAGGGGACTCTGGACAGACTCAAAATAGTTTTAGTTTTTGAAAATATGTCCTTAAAAAAATTCTAAGGCCATGACCTACAGTCAATATGGCTCTGATACCACTTTTGTCGAACCCGGGAACGAAGGATCCCGAATTCTCTGTGTTCATACACTAGTCCAGGATTTCTAGTGTACACAGTTAAACAAAAGTGATAGCACAATCATATCACGTACTTTATTAATAATAACTCAGAGTTTGTTACAAAAGGGGTGTGAGGCCAAATAAATAAATAACACAGCAGAAAGCAAAATAGTAGTAGACCACACGACTTGCCACAGGCAATCGTCTAGGGGCGTAGCCTAGTCGTCAAGTTCCTCACCGTCCTGATAAAAGTCTTCTCTTGAATAAAGATTATTCAGCAAGAGTAAGCACAACTTCGTGCTTGCAAGTTGTACACCCAATATTGAAAGATAATGCATGCATAAGGTAAACAAAGGGTATTGGCAGGGTTCATTTTGCATAAACAGCATTTTCAAGTTAAATACTCATGTTAATTTCCAAGGCCAGTTTTTATACTATAACTAAAACCAGAGTTTAAAATGACAGTTGTATAATGGATAACCTCCATTTAATGAATGTGAAGGATACCCTCCTAACACTTGGCTAACCGCCCAATTTTACCATAGGATTAACCATCCTAAAAACATCTGATGAAATCATTTTATAAACCAAAAACAAAGTTTAACTTAGAGTGGCTTTGCTAGCATGTCTATGACCGCGGACGCGGCTATTCGAATAGTTTCTACTCTGTAGAGTTTGTACAGCTTTACCCACACGAGATAATTTGCTTTTAATGTCGGCCAATGCATGCTTCCGATGGCGTGTGACTAAGCAATTATCATGAGGTCGTTACAATGCAATGTCTTAATGTATTTATGTCCGCTAAGGTTTCGCTACCATTGGACTAACCATCCTCCGGGAGCCTCCTCTTGCGTCAGGTGGGATTATTGTCTGACCGACCCCCACACAAACAACATAGCACAAATAACACTAAGACGCCGCAAATTATTTAGCCAAATTCTGCCATACAAGACATGTGGTGGTACGGTAAGGCATAGCAAAAAGCGGCGCAAAGACCGGTCCTCAATTGACTTGGGCGTCTTCCGAATAAAACCCTGGGCCTTAGTCCTAACCAGACTAAACCCGTGCATGAACTTGCACCCACCATTAAGCCCATTCGCCCAAGTCCAAACCCATTTTTTATTTTATTTAGAGTAAAACCCTCTTTATAAACATTTTGTGGTAAAACAATACCACCGTGACAAATTTGAATCAAGTTTGTAGAAATTTGGCTAAACCTTCCCCAAATTTATAAGTGTGATCTAAGCATGGCTAAGCATATGACAAATTTTACCTAAGGGTGACAAGGCATTCACATTCAATAATCAAATTGGTCATACAATGAAGATTGGAATAACTATATACAAAACAGGGCATTCAAACAATATGCATGCAATAGTAATTTGAAAACATAAATTAAATACTTTAAAATAATGGGAACAATATGATCAATGGTGTAACTTTCCTTCGCTAATGTCCTAAAAATCTAAGTCTTTGGGATGATCAAACTCTCCGGAGTCGTCGAAGTCTATACGCGAAAATACGATAAATTCAATTCAAAATCAAATAAATTCCAAAATACAGCTCAAAATAACTCCAAATTGAAATATTTTGGTTTAGATAGCTAGATTATAATTTTATACAAATTGTGCAACTTAAATCACCTCATTTGGAGTTCAGATGCAAAAGATATGAATTTTAGAAGTTTAAAACCTAAATCTGGAATTTAATTGAATTTCCCGAATTATTTTTTTACTGGAAAATCTATTTACTATGAAATGCTGACGTCAGCGAGGAATTTCAGAATTTTAAAGGAATTAAAATAATTCCTGACATATGGACCCACGTGTCATAGACACGGCTCATGGTGGACTAATTCCATCAGCCGAGGCGGCGGTGCGGTGGATTGGCCACGCGGTGTTGACTGGCACCACGCGACGCCGGTCTTGAAGTGGCGCCTACGGGGTAGTGAGGTGGCGCTGAGGTGGCCGAGCCATGTAGGACCGGCGACGGTGGTGCTCGGGTTCTAGGCTCGCCGGCGTTTCACGCCACGGCGAGCCGAATGGAGGTGCTCAACGTGAAGCTAGCGTGACACTGATTCTAGGGTGTTACCTTGCGGCGGAGGAGCGTGAGGGAGTCGCCGCGACGAGCTGAAGAGCGGTGGCGAGGTTCGGTCGTCGACGAAGAAGGTGATACCGGGGTCCTCCGGCGAAGTGGTTGGCAGCAACGGCTTCGCAACGACGAGACGATGACGATGATGGGGTCGCCGTGGTCGAAGTGTCTACGGTGGCGCCGGAGCTGCCCCTATGAGTGGAGATTAAGGAGCTGATGAGGTGGGGGTGGCGTGGTGAGTTGTGCGGGCGCAGAGGTGCACGACGCGTGTCCCGGGCACTGGCATAGTGCCTTGGAGAAGACTGCCTATTGGGTGGGCTCGACAAGTCAGTGAGAGGTGGAAAAATTAAGTTTCCTAATTTTTGCATAAGGCGTGAGATAGATTTGGGAATTATTAGGCATAGTTGTTTAGCTCCAAAAATCTTGAAATTTTTATGGAAGGTTCCTGACACTATGTTTATCCATGTATAATTTTTCTAGAGTTTTTCGTGTATACATTTTTCTCTAAAATCCTGTTTTAGTTATTTGACTTCTAATTCACTAATTTTAAATGGTTGTTTAAACTTGCAAATTAATTTTAAAAAATTAAGAAATTTTGTAGGTGAGTTTCTCAAAGGTTCCAAAACCTTAGAAAATATTTCTAGGCATTGTTCACATGATTTGTTTGTATTTTAATTTCAAATTCAAATTTGAACATGTGATTTAAATGGGAACCAATTAACCTCCAAAAAATTCAAACAAGCATACCAGAGTATACAGAACACAACTAAAATATTCCCAGCTATGGGTCCTACTATATTCCCAAAATAAAAATTAGTTTGTAATTCTGAGCTAGAGAAAGTATTTTCAAGTTTGAATTTGAGAATTATTTTGAAATTACCTCAAGCATTCTAGGAGCATTTGAGGTTTTACTGTTTTTAAGTTGAAATCCAATTAAATATTCCCACATTTGAAAAGCTTTTTAGTTTTGCCCCAATTCAAATCGAGCTTTTGAATTGGAGGAGTATATTATTTCTAAGTTTAATTCTAGTCTTCAAAATCAAAAGATTTTCAACATAAAGTATACAGTCCACTCTGAACTAGGTTTAAAGATCTTGACAACATTTTATTTTGTTTTAGAAAATTCATTTCTAGGATTGGGACGATCAGGTTTCCAACCTATTTGCTTTGCAACAAAAGTTTTAAAAGTCCAAAATTTCATAAATGCACATCAGATGCTTAACTAACCCAACTTAGAAATCTTGGATTGTTACATGTGGTCAGAGGACTGACCCAGCGAATAAAATTATTGAAAAAGAAAAACTCCAAATTAGAAAGTAAGTACTTTCTTCTTAACTTCTCCTCTCCTTCCTTGTGATCTTGTTCTTTTGTTAATTAACTTCTCTTGTTATTATATTTGAAAGATTAGGAGGAAATTAAAAAAGAGGTCATGGCTAAGGAAGCCACAATAACCAAGCTTGATGAAGAAAGCTAAGCCAAGGACCGGTCGATCGAATATTTGACGACCAGGCACAAGGAAGTTATCGAAACTTTCAAGAACAAGAATCAAGGTAACTGGTCGTAAATTTGACCAATGCACTATATGTTCCAGTTACAAGCATTTATCTTTGGTGTACTCGTGCAGAGCAAACTCAAAGAATAACCAGTGCAGAGAAAGCTCTTAAGTTCGAGCGCGGCAAAGGGGCAGAACTTGAGCGAAGTCTTGAAGAAAAGTTCAAGGCTCTCAACAAGATACTTTTTGATATGGGATCGGGAGCATGCTTGCCTTCTTTAGGAGATTCGGCCGAGAAGGTAAATTACCTCAGCCAACAACTCGAAGATCTCCAAGGCCTGCTCAAAACTACTAGGGAGAACCATGCCCAGACTATGAAAGAGGTTGTTGCTAACAGAGTTAGCCTTGCTTTGGCAAAGCTGAAAGCTTCCGACCCCTCCATTCACCTCCAAGCTGTTGAAGTGGGCTTCAAGTACTAGAAGGATGAAGTAGCCAACTTATTCGAGGAAATGACGTCTCTCGAAAACAAGGTTGTGGAGGAAATGGAGGTCGGATTTCCAGCGCGTAGCGACCAGTCTGGTGGCCCCAAGGAGTAGATTAATGTAATATAAAAATGTAAAAACTTACCTTTTATCATCAATAAAGTATGTGTTTATCTGTTCAACTTTGATAAGTGGTCATATATCTCCTAGCCCTTGATTGCTTGTGTAGTAGAAAAACTTACTAAAGAAGCAGTAGACCAAGAAAAAAGAACACGAGTTGCGACCAATGTATAAAGTGTGTGTTGATTATGTTATAAAATGATCTAGTCAAGCACTAGGAAATCAACTTGGTTGGAACTAGTGTGTGATTTCGACTAGCTTTAGATCTATTTCTATAATCGAAATACTATGTAGTACATTGTGTGGTTGGAAGATATTGTAGGACCTATCTTGATGAGAAGGAACTATGCAATTGTGTGTGCAGAAAAAACAATAAGTGTGCTTATTTATACATATTATCTAAGCTGGTCGTGAAAGATTGCTAAGAACTAAAGACATGATATGCATTTCGCCAAATGGGTTTGAAAACAAGTTCCGACTAGTAGCAGGATCGTAAGAAAAAGACTGTCTCTAGGAAACTCCTTCCAGTGGGCAGGACCACATGTAGATAGGAGAGATTTTGACCAGGAGGTTTTCCGTGTCCCGACTGTAGCCAAAACAAGTGAAAAATAGAATGTTAAAAAGAAGAAAGTTAGTCCATAGTCCCTATAGCATGTAAGAAACTATATCAAGTTGTTTGTGTTATGCTCCTTTACTTATTTGCTTCTTTGAGAAAAGAGTGTATGGTCACGCATGAGAGCCATCACGATGATGGTCACGACTAGGACCTCGATGTCTTTTGACAACTATGTCGAGGCCAAAGAAAAAAGTAAAAGAATCCCTTTTGGAAGGATATTGGAGAGAAATGTGTCTTCTCCGACCAATTTAAACAGCAATAGTATGTGATCAGATAATGGATAACAAGTATATAAACAAGATCACTCATTGGAAAAGGAAAAACATCTTTATTAAAATTGAAATATGAAATTGAAAAGAACAACTATATATAAAACTTACACAGTTGATCAATGTTCCAAGAATTAGACAAGACACTCCCGTCTGACATAGCTAGTCGTACCAAACCTGGTTGGGTGACTTCAACCACAGTGTATGGACCTTCCCATTTGAGAGAAAGTTTGTTGTGATTCGTCTGGCTCTGAATTTTTCTAGAACCAGATGACCTACAGCTAGGCTGCGAGTTTTCAACTTATGACTGTGGTACCTTCTCATGGCTTGTTGGTAGACCGCTGATCGTATTAGGGCTTGGTTTCGTCGTTCTTCAAGGAAATTGATGTCATCAAGTCGTTGTTCATTCTGATCATTTTTGTTGAAACAATCAGTTCGAGCCGAGCCAATTTTTAGTTCTAGAGGAAGTATGGTTTCAGCACCATAACCATAAAAAATGGTGTTTCACTGGTCACACGACTGGTCGTGGTTTGAATGGCTTGTAACATAGAAGAAAGTTTTTGAACCCAAGCTCCCGACCGTTGTATTAACTGGTTGAATACTCGGTGTTTCACTCCTTGCATTATTATACCATTAGCTCGATCGACTGCCCCATTGCTCTATGGATGAGCGACAGAAGCGTAATGTATCTTGATACCTAGATCTTCACAGAATTCTTGAAAATTCTCACTTGTGAATTGGGTACTGTTATCTGTGATTATACGACTGGGCATGCCAAATCTTGTGATCATATTTTTTTGTGAGGAACCTCTTGGCGGCTTCAGTTGTTGTTTTAATAACTAGCTCGGCTTCTATCCATTTTGTGAACATGTCAATCATGACGAAAAGGAATTCGAAGCCCCCGGGTGCTCTTGAAAAAAGTCCCAAAATGTCCAATCCCTAGGTAGCAAAAGGCAAAGAAAGAGGTATGGTCTGCAAAGCTTGTGTCGGCTGATGTAATTATCGACTATAAAATTGACATTGTATACACTTCATCACAAGATTCTTTGCATAATGAAGGGTAGTTGGCCAGTAGTATCCTTGCTTGAAGACTTTACCGACCAGCGTTCTGTAGGAATGATGTGCTCCACAGAGTCCTCCATGTATGTCGGATAATAACTTCATACCATCTGACTGAGAGATACATCTCATCAACACTCCGTGAGATTCTCATTTGTAAAGGGTATATTCGATCAGAGTGTATGATTTGGCTTTTTGAGCTATACGATCAGCCTTTACATCATCTTTACGAATAATATCATGCTAAAGGTAATTATAGATTAATGTCATCTAATCGCTACTAGGATCGAGCTATATGTCCTCCAGTGGAGCATCTAAGTCCTCAGAATGCTCGACCACCGAGGGTGAATCGAGTTGCTCTAGGAAAACTCCGGGTGGGACAAGTGACCTTGTTGAGGCCAACCGTGCTAACTGGTCTGCCAGAAAGTTTTCCTTTCTAGGAATATGTTGGATCTGAAAACTGAAGAAGTGCTTTTCGAGTTTTCGTACTTCCACCAAATAAGATGACATCTTGGTACTTGAGCATTGATACTCTTTCCCGACTTAATTCGCTACTAGTTGAGAATCACCTTTCACTAGTAATGTGAATCCCGAGGGCTCTGGCTGCTCGGAATCTTGCCAGTAAACCTTTATACTCTGCTACATTATTTGTTGCAGGAAAGTTCAGCTGAATGGCGTATTTAATGTATTCTCCAGTAGGGGATATCAAGACAACTCTAGCCCCTGAGCCCTTAAGCATTAAGGAACCATCAAAATACATTGTCCATTCATTGTAGTGTTCGTGCTCGGGCCCTTGGGTGGGCTCAAGGTTAGTCCATTCAACAATTAATTCTGCTAAAGTCTGGGACTTGATTGTTGTTCATGAGATGAAATGCAGTCCAAACGCCCCAAGCTCGACCGCCTATTTTGCTATTTGTGCTGATGATTCCCTGTTTCTAAGAATTTGACCAAGAGGACATCCGGTCGGTATGACCAATCTATGGGCCTGAAAGTAATGCATTAGTTTCCTTAAAGCCATAAGGAGACCATAAAGCAACTTTTGCACTTGTGGATATCGTTCTTTTGGTCCATGTAAAACTTCGCTTACATAATATACTGGTCGTTGGATGTTGACACACTCGACGACCAGTACAGCACTGACTGCTAGTGGCGTTGCCACCAAGTATACCGGAAGTGTTCCCCTGACCTTAGAGATATTAAGATCGGAGTACTCGTAAGGTACTTTTTAAGCTCTTCAAAGGTATCATTTGCTTCTTTAGTTCATTTGAAACTATCATATTTCCGTAGAAGTTCAAATAAAGGTAGTCCTTTTTCTCCTAACCGTGCTATGAAATGACTTAACACTATCATATAGCCAGTTAGTTTTTTGACTTCTTTCTTTGTGGTCGGAGGGCGCATCTGGTCGATGGTCTTTTTTTTTTACTGGATTTGCTTCAATTCCTCTAGCCAAAACTAGAAATCCAAGAAGCTTTTGAGAGGAAACTCCGAAGACACACTTTTTTGGATTTAACTTAAGATTATGCCTTCTTAAGTTATTGAAAGTTTTGTGTAGGTCGGAAATATGATCGCCTGCATTGATACTTTTTACGACTAAGTCATCAATGTAGGCTTCTAAATTTTGACCTATTTGTGGACTAAAAGTTTTTTGCATTAACCTTTAGAAAGTTGCACCAGTATTTTTTAGACCAATTGGCATGTTTACGTAATAGTAGGTGCTATATAGTGTGATGAAGAAAGTTTTCTCTTTATCATTTTTACTCATGTTAACCTAGTGGTACCCTGAGTATGATCTAAAAACGTAAACAACTCGCACCCCGAAAGTAGAGCCTATGAGTTGATCAATGCGTGAAAGGAGGAAGTCATCCTTCAGACAAGTTTTATTAAGATCTGTGAAATTGATACACATTTGCCATTTCTCATTACTTTTCCTAACCATTACAGGATTGGCGAACCACTTAGGGTGGTCAACTTCACGAATGAATCCAGCCTTGAGAAGCTTGTTGATCTTTGATTGGATTGCCTCCTTCCGATCTGGTGCAAAATGCCTTAGCTTCTGCTTGACTAGTTTCTTGTCGGGCTGAAGAGCTAGCCTGTGCTCGATCACCTCCCTGGGGACTCTGAGCATGTTGGATGCCTGCCAGGCAAATACATCCAAGTTTGCTCAAAGGAAGGAGACGAGCGACTCTTCCTATTTAGGGCCGAGCTCTGCTCCGACCAATACCTTTTGGTTGCTTGTGTTAGCATTTGCGGGAACAGACGACATTCTGGTGTTGTCTGGAGAAGCACCCTTGTCGAGCGGAACCTCCTTGGTTTGGTCGGATGGTTTTGGGGTCATATTTGGTCTTGAGTGCTTGACTTGCATTGAGGGTGGATTAGTGTCTCTGGTCGAAAGTTCATCGACCAGTTCTAAGGATTTTCGATTGCATGCATATGCCATCTTTCTATCCCCTCGAATCGTAATAACCCCTTTTGGTCCTAGCATTTTTAAACTTTGATAGCCGTAATGTGTAGCTATCAGGAATTTTGCCAATGCCGGAGGACCAAGGATTCCATTATATGCAATCTCGAAATCCACTAGATCAAATGGAATTTTTTCTATTCGAAAGTTATCAGGTCTTCTAAACATAACCGGTAGGGACAGTTGCCCTATCAGCTTTGCAGTAGAACGAAACTATGCCATGGTAGACATGCTTCACAGGTTTTACTTTTGACCTGGGAATTTGCATTTCTTCCCATGCTCCTGTAAATAAAATGTTTAAAGAACTACCTCCATCTATTAGAACTCAATTAACTTTGCAATTATTAATAGTAGGTTCAACAACAATAGAGAACCTACATGGTCGAGTCGATGGGATGGGGTAGTCTTCTTTACTGAAGGAAATTACGATCTCTGACCAACTGGATGGCTTAATAGTGATCAGAGCTTCGGCGAGGTTGACTTCCCATTCCACGGCCTTTAAATGACGTCTTGATTCGTATGAGGAAGATCCACCAAAGATCATATCAACTATATGCTAGTGCTCCTGGTACTTCATTTCTTCATCTCCATCTTTGCCCTTCTTAGAGTTAGGTTCTCCGAGCTCTTGTATGGATGGGAAGGGACATTTACCTGCATAATAATCCTCCAGCTTTTTCTGCCAGGCTCGACAGGTACGCAGATCATGTCGTGTCGCTTAATGAAGTGGACACCACTTCTTGTTTTTCTTGTATTCGTCAGTCGGGACTTTTGTCTTGTTCCGACCAGAAAAATTTTTTTGACCCTTGGTAAACTTTTCAGGAATTGCAAGGACCTCCTTATTGCCAGACTTGTGACTCTTTACCCACCCTTGAGAGCCTTCTTTCGTTTCTTTTCTGGTTTGTCCAGGCCAGGCTGAGGGATCTTCTTGTTTCGATCTATTGCTTTGTTCCATTCGACCGCCTCACTAGCGGCCGCATAGTGATCAACCATGTCGAAGAGCTCGATGGTCGTTCGTGGAGGATTCATAGCAATGTCCTCCATAAACCGTTAGTTCCTCAACCCTGCTTTGAAAGCCTGAATGATAGAAGACTCCGTGACCTTTGGTATAGAATTATGAATTTGGCTAAATCTTTTGATATACTGCCGGAGAGTTTTATTGGATTTTTGCTGGATTTGGTGGAGTTCATCCTCCTTTCCAAGGCGGTCGTACGTCCCTTGGAAATTCACAATCAGGAGGTCACGAGCTGCTCCCAAGTGTAGATAGATCCGACTTGTAAGTTTAGCAGCCAGGACTGGGCAGATACTTCTAGAACTGTGGACAAGTAGTTCGCCATCATGTTGTCATCGCCACTAGCAGCTCTGATGGCGGTAGTGTAGATTTGAAGAAACTCTAATGGGTTCTGAGTCCCATTGAACTTCTCTATATTTGCTGATTGGACTTTGTCTGGCCGGAGTACAGCTTGGAGCCCTACTGAGAAGGCTCGACAACCTGTAATCGAATCATGGCGCCTTCTCTGGAAAGCAGCCGGATTATAATCGGTTGGGGACTAGTTTCTCAAGTTATTTCTGGTACCCCGATCCGGTTGTGGACATTAGTATGTGTAACATCCCAAAGTTATGTTACCAAAATAAAATAAAATAGAGTTGTTGTTTTATTGGATTTTCTAAAAATTTAAAGAGTTTTATTGCTTTATTTGAATTCCTAAAGTTTTAAAAGTCAAAATTTAAAATTCATTTGAAGTTCCTGAAGTTTTATCTAGTTGGATCTGAAAAAAAATTAATTTCTAGAATTTTCTGGTATTTTAAAAGCTTTTTCTAATTATTTTAAAGCCAAAATAATTTATTTGCAAAATTAAAAGCCAATTATAAGTTGGAAACTATTTTATTTCAGTCCAAAATGCCTTAGAGAATTTCTGTGAATTTTCTCAGAATTTTTGGATTTAAATTACTATTTTCTAAAAGTTATTTTGATTTAACTCCTTTTCTGAAATTGGAAAATCAAATTAAAATCCTTAAACCCTGTTGGGCCGAATCCTCCGCTCGGGCCACTTCTTTCACACGTGTGTCGGCCCATTTTGGCCCACCCGCACCCGGCCCCCCATCTCCATCGCGTGATCTTAACCATTGGATCAAGATCCAACGGCCGACACTCATCCCGCGCGCCTGCATGTCAAAACACATCTTCACTTGCTAGCCACGGATCAGATTTGGACGGTCAGATTTGGCTGAGTCTTTCAGATGCCCAAACGTCCCTTTTGGTTTCGAACGTCCGATCAAAATTAACGGCCCGATCTTGTTTTTCGTTCGGAACAGCCCGAATGTTCAAATCATTTTGGGCCGTCGATTTAAAATCGAGCGGCCACTGCTTTGCCCCGCTCCCTTTCCTTTTTCGGCCGCCACTGCCAGTGGGCCCAGCACCTTCTTCTTTCCCCATTTCTTCTCCCTGCAGCCGCGCCTCACCCCGCCGCCATTAGCGCCCAACGGAGCTCCGCAATCCCGCAAAACCCTCCCCCTTTTCTCGCGTCATCACGTGCATTCACATCCCCGAAATCGCCGCCAATCTCCTCCTCCCGTGCCCCTCCGCCCCTATAAGTAGGAGCACGGTGAGCCTCTCATCTCACTCACCCCTTCTCCCTCATTCACCCCTCCTCTCTTCTCATCTCCTCGCCGGATTCCAAGTTTTTCCGCCGTCGGCCACCGTGGGCCTCCGTCGCCCCTAGCGCCGCCACCACCGCCGCTGCGTCCCCACCGCCGACCCGGTGCTCGCGTCGCCTTCGCCGGAGCGCCGCTCGAACACCCGCGCCGCGACGACCCAATCTTCACGCCGCTAACCCGCCGCGCGGCCATCCTCGCCGTTCGCCACCGCCGACGTAAGCAACAGGTTTCCCGTGGCCTCCTCTACATATTGACGCCCTCACCGAACGTCGTCGTGCGCGCTTCGCCGCGACTCCTGAGCCCGAGCGCCGCCGGCCTTGATGACGTGGCTCGCCCATGTAGATGCCACCCGTACGCCACCTCCTAGCCATGTCAATGCTACGTGAACGTTAGAGCCCACATGGCCACACACGTGGCGCCACGCCACCTCACACCGCCAGCACACCCGCACCCCTACACTGTAGCATACGCAGGGTCCATCATGGACCTTGACCAACCGTGGGCGTGGTCCATTGACCACAGGCCCACATGTCAGCGACTCAGCGATTTTCGGTTTTAAAATAAATCGGCCGGAAATCATTTTCCACTCGCTGATGTCATGCTAACGCAATAAAGCCTTTTTCTTTTAGAAAAATAATTCCAAAAATTCAGAAAAACCCTAATTCTATCATTTCATGTAATTTCAAACTTTCAGAGCTCATATCTTTTGCATTCGAACTCCGATTGAGCCCATTCAAAATTTCTAAATTTATCTAAATTCAAGATCTAGCCAACCAAACCAAAATTATTTAATTTGGAGTTCATTTGAGTTTTTATTTGAATTTTATTTGAATTTGGCTTATTTCACGATTAGATTTCGACGACTTCGGAGAGTCAGATTTCGAAGCCGTTTGAAGAGCTCATAAGAGAATTGATTTTGACTGTATGAACATCGTGATTGTACACCTGGACTACCTGGAGAAAGTACTTGTGAGTACTAGGTGACATGTTAAGAAAAACAACATCACCTTAGTACCAGGTGATCCGTTAAGGAAAACAACATCACCTCATCAAGCGAAGCAAGTTATACCCTTGATCATATCGATCCCATTATTTTAAATTTATTTAATTCTATTTTTAAATTACTATTGCATGCATAATTTTTATCTAGTTATTTTAATCCCCTATTTAAATACTTAGTTATTCCAATTCCTTGTGTATAGCCAATTTGAATATTGATTATCATTTCCTTGTCACCATTAGATAAAATAATATTGGAAATAATTAAATGCTTAGCCAATGCCTAGATCAAATCTTGTATTTGGAAAGTTTTTAGCCAAATATTTCAAATTTGAATTAAATTGGATCTATGGTATTATTTTACCATAAAAGGTTTATAAAATACCTTTTCCTGGAAAATAAAATGAAAATGGGTTTGGACTTGGGCATAATGGATGTCTGGTGGGTGCATGTTCATGCACGGGCTCAATCGAGTATGGTTGAGGCCCATGGGTTTTGTTGAAAAGTTGCACAAGTCAGTTAAGGACCGGTCTTCAAGTGCATGATGCTAAGCCATACCGTACCACCACATGTCCTCAGTATGGGGAGTAGGACCTGGCTGACTAATTTGCAAAGTTCCATCGCGGTCGATCCAACTGTTTCGTTGGGTTGTCTTTCATGACTATGTTGTCCCACCTGGCTCAAGAGGTGGCCCGAACCCGGAGGTTTTCATTCCAAAGGGGGTGGCGAAACCTTAGAGAGGGTAGACTGCGGAAGGATGGCACATTGTAAAGGCCTTGACACATGCTCTAGACTGCTTACCTAAGGTAGTGAGCGGTGATATCGATGGATATCGAACAAACTAGAGAAGTCGTGTCTTGTGGGTAAAGCTGTACAACCTCTGCAGAGTGTAAAACTATTCGAATAGCCGTGTCCACGGTCATGGACATGCTAGCAGAACTGCTCAAAGTTAGACTTTGGTTTTGTTTGAAAAAGACTTCTTCAAAACTGGTTTATCTAGATGGGAATTGGGCAGGGAGCCATGTGATAGGAGGGTATCCTTCACCATTCTTGTGTGAATGTTATCTAACTATAAAACTGAGAATTTATAAAATAATTTTAGTTAGAGAACAACTGTTTTGGAACTTAGTACAAGTATTTAAAGAAAATGCTGCTTTATGCAAATCAATCATTAAGCCATCCTTTGTTACATCCATATATGCATGTCATTATGTTACTTGACGGGTGTAACTTGCGATCATGGTAGTTTTGCTCATACTTGCTTTATGCAAATAAAATTTTAGAGGAGAAGGACTTCGCTACCAGTGTGGATCTCGATGACTAGGCCGCTACCCCAGTCGATTGCCTGTGGCAGATTGCTGGACTCTACTACTTCTTTTTCGTCTTCTGCTGTATTCTTTATTGTTGGCTTGTAAGCCTCTTTGTAATATACTATGTTGATTATTAATAAAGTTGTGATATGAATTTGTTACCATATTTGTTTACTATGTGAACTAGTTACTGATCATGGGACTAGTTCAAAAATGCACAGAGGATTTGGGTTGTTAACCCCGGGTCCTGATAGTATGATGCCTCCGACCGGCTGCCTGGTTTAGGTGATGTCGGAGATCACCCGGAATGAGCAGTGAGAGTGGCTTCATGAAAGAGTCGTCTTTTATCGTGACTCCCTTGTCAGAATCTTTGAGGAGGTCTTGGTACCGATTGGCCTCTAGTTCGACCATGTTGACCCCTGCTAAAAGAGGAATGTTGGGAGGAAGTCAGGGTTTGACTTTGTGAGTTCCGTTGTTCCAAGTACAATTATGCTGTTGCATAGTTTGTTGGAGGATCTCCGATACCTGTCCTACGAGTTGAGCATATCCTGGAGTTTCTGCCAGAGCAGTGCCAGGGTTATTTAAAATGTTTCGAACTCGTTGCAGGTTTTGAATTGCTACCGAAGGTCTTGGAGGATTCCTGCTAGTAGAAGGTGTCTGATGACCCGAACTGCCTCCTGACCTCTCGGCTTGCCTTGTTCGACCCAACGTGTGTTGTGGGGGTAGAAACAAGCGAATTAACTGATTGATGTCCATCAGTTCAGTGACCTTTGCCATCTGGTGCTTGAGTGCTCGCACCATTTCCACCAGTAAGTGGTGGCGGGTTAGGCTGTAGAGGACTGTGCATGGCATCTTGATTAGTATCTCTGATCGCATTGACCTCATGCTTCCAACAACGATCTTCGACGAGCTTCCATTGTAGCTAAGGGAGAGCCTTCTAGTGCTTCGCAAGGAGCCTCCATGATGGTGAGCGGTCGAAAATTATCACCTCTGGTAGGCTTTATGGTGGACTCAACCTGATCCAGTGGATTCCCGACCGTATACTGAGTTTTATCATTCCCACCTGACTTACAACCGGTGGCAGCTTCATTGACACCCTCACTAGATGTCGGTTGGCCCCTGGAATATGTAGGAGCTATTGGCTAATACTAGTCGCCCATGATCGTATCGAGAGTACATTGACCCTCGGGTTGTAGTTTAGAGCTTTTGTCGCCCTTTTGGCTAGTTGGAAGGACCGGGCTTGCAGAGGCGTTCGGATGTTTCGAGCAGGTCGGAAAAACCGATTCCTCTTGTTGTGCCACTGATGGCGTGTCTTCCTCCATCCGGTCAATCTCGCTAGTTTTTGTGAGCGGATAGCCGGCATCGGTAGAGGATAACGATGACATTACATCATGTTCCATAGCACGGATACATGCATCCATGTCCATGACGAGTAGTCCGCCAAGTCGAACCAGTTCTCCTCATCCCACGTTCCCACCATAGTCGCATGAGAGGTTATGGAGCGAAGGGGAAATGAACGAGGATTGTTGAGTGAAGGATCTTCAAGAAATCAAATGCCTATCTTCCCCACGGTCAGTGCTAGTTGTCGATGATCGAGTTGCCGATCTTACAAAATAAAATAGAGAAAAATGGCAAAGAGTTCTTGGGAGAGAATAAGACTGCTCTTTATTGTTATAGACTGGCTATTACAGGGGTACCCTCGACTAGGTAGCGAACTAGCCCTAAGTACACAGAATGTATTGCTATTCTAACGCTTCAATTGTCTTCGAATTACTAGGTCTTGTGTATTCGATCGGATTGCAGTCAATTTGATTGCCCTCAACTCCTCCCTTGATCTTCCTTTAAATAACTGATGAAGTGGTGGCAGTTACTCTTTGAAGAGACGCTCTTTGGAAGTGTCGTATTTGGTCGGAGAATCGGTGGCAGTTGGTGAAATACCAACTGTCGAGCAGTTGATGTCAGTGGAAGACATAACCATATGGTGGTTATTGTCAGTGACTTAGAGCTATGAAACGTCGTGCGGTTTGGAACAAATAAGGCATATGTCCTATTCGTCACACAGAAAGGATGTATTTAGAATCGGATCCAAGTGCCAGTTCATTGCTTTTATGAGCAGTTACCTGGTTGGGTAGCAGGTACAGGACTTCTCCAACCAGGGTACCCACGATGTAACATCTAGAATTCTTACGACCACAGGGGTCGTTAGCCTTAGGGGTTACGACCACGAAGGAGTCGTGTGGTCTTTAATTAAATAAATTAATATTTAGAGATTAATCCTCATCACTTAGCAAGTAAATTCAGTGGACCCAAGAACTCTCTATAGGATGATGCTCTTGTCAAGAAACTACTTGACTCAGTGCCTCACAAGTACCTACAGGTTGTGGTTAAAATTGAGCAGTTCTCTGATGTGGATGCAATGCCATTTGATGAGGCGATTGACCGTCTCAAGGCGTACTAGAAGTGTACTCGGAGACGGAGCGACGGAACCGGTGAGGGGCAGCTCTTGCTCACTCATGCCGAGTGGCAGGCGCGGCAAAAGGTTGGTGGCGGAGACTCATTGTCAAACAACAAAGGCCGTGGTGCTGGTAGTAAAGGAAGTTGCAGAGGACGAGGCCACGGCAGAGGAGACCATGGTGGTCCTGCTGCACCGTGCTAGGACGGCACCGACAAAGGTAAAGACACGAGTCACATAAAATGTTTCAATTGTGACTTGTATGGTCACTATGCGTCAGAGTGTCACAAACCACGCCGGGAACATGAACAGCAGGCGAATTTGGCACGGGCACAAGAAGATGAACCTGTATTGTTGATGGCGCTGTGCAGTGAAGAAGCACACAAGGGTGTTGGTGACATGTTGCTGAGTGAAGATAAGTTTGTACTAGAAATGCACAAGCATGAATACACCCATGTTGAGTCCAAGGTCTGGTACCTCGACAACGGCGCAAGTAATCACATGACTGGCCAGAAGTCCATGTTCAGGAACTCGATGAGAAGATTTCTGGACATGTCTGGTTTGGAGATGGTTCAAAAGTCCAAATCAAGGGGAAAGGGTCCATCCTGTTGTAATGCAAGAACAGCGAACAACGACTACTCTCCGATGTATATTATATCCCTTATTTGTGCAGCAATATTATTAGCCTTTGACAGCTAGCAGAAGAGGGCAGGAAAGTTGTGCTGCAAGTTGCATTCATGTGGATGCATGACTGGAATGAAAGGCTACTGATGAAACTCAGGATGACAGGGAATCGGCTCTATAAAATCTCACTGGAGACTTGCAATCCCATTTGCTTGGCTGCAAGCCTTGGCGACCCAGCTTGGCTCTAGCATGCCCGGTTGGGACATCTAAATTTTTGGGCTCTCAAACTTATGTTTGAGAAAGAAATGGTTGTAGGGTTCCCAAGAACATATCATCCCACGCAGTTGTGTGAAAGCTGTTTGGTAGCCAAGCAGACAGGAATCCCATTTCCTCCACAAGCAAGTTACAGAGCCGAGTGTCCACTGCAGTTTTTACATGCTGATCTATGTGGGCTGATTACACCACAAACAAGTGCCGGTAACAAATACTTTCTACTTTTGGTTGATGATTTCAGCAGGATGATGTGGGTGTATGTAATCAAGGCAAAAAGTGAAGCATTTGCTGCATTCAAGGGATTCAAGGCAATGGTGGAGAACCAGATCGGACATAAGCTCAAGCTTTTGCGGACTGACCGAGGGGGTGAATTCTGTTCTCACGAGTTTTGGACTTGTGTGAAACATATAGGATTGGCAGGCACCTCATAGCCCCTTACACTCCCCAGCAAAACGGAGTGGTGGAGAGAAGGAATCGCACGGTAATGGCCATGGCTTGCAGCTTGCTCAAAAGCAAAATGATGCCGGGAAGGTTATGGGGAGAAGCGGTGTGACACGCGATGTACATTCTCAGTCGTGTGCCCACCAAGGCAGTAGCAGGCATCACACCATATGAAGCATGGTCAGGAAAGAAGCCGCGCATGGATCATTTGAAGGTGTTTGGGTGCATTGGCCATACGAAGGTGCCTACTGCCGAACTCAAGAAATTTGATGATAAGAGTAAACCCATGGTCTACTTGGGCGTTGAAGAAGGAAGCAAAGCTTACCGATTGTTTGATCCACGGTTTGGCAAACTCCGTGTTAGTAGGGATGTTATCTTTGAAGAAGAAAAGCAGTGGGATGAGTGGGACAAGGCTGCAGTCAATGATCCACAAGAATGGGTTACCTTCACCATTGAAGGAGATGTGGGTTTGCAGCAGCCAAATCAGACCAGGGAGGTTGAGCATGATGATTTCTCACCAGCACCACCGGTGATGCCAGGAGTAACCGAAAGTATGGTAGATGTGCCAGAGGGAGATGAAGCACCGGGTAGTCCAAGTATCGTTGAGACACCGGGAACCCCTGCACCCCCGGTTACCACCGTAGACTGTCCCTCATCTCATGAAGGTTCCTTAGCTACCACAACTGAGCCTAAGAATTATCGGTCCCTCAGTGACATTTATATAGAGACAGAACAGATGCACATTGATCAACATGAGTTGTTTCTTCTTGCCTCCGAAGAGCCAACATCATACCGTGAAGCTGCAGAAGAGAATGAGTGGCAGGTTGCAATGCAGCAAGAATTTAATGCCATTGAGAAGAACCGGACTTGGTCCTTGACCGAATTGCCGGCTGGCCACAAGGCAATTGGAGTAAAGTGGGTGTACAAGTTAAAGAAGGATCCCAATGGCAAAATTATCAAGCATAAGGCCAGGCTGGTGGCAAAGGGGTATGTGCAGCGAAAAGGGATCGACTACGATGATGTTTTTGCTCCTGTGACAAGGCTAGAGATCGTGAGACTTCTTTTGGCACTCTCGGCTCAACAAGGATGGACTGTACACCATCTAGACGTCAAGTCGGCGTTCTTGAATGGAGATCTTCAAGAGGAAGTGTACGTCAAGTAGCCGGAAGGTTTCGTGCAAGATGGCCAAGAGAACTGTTGGAACACAACACCAGGATCCTACACACACATTTACCCGTGGACGAACACTACACGGGGGAGACGAGGAACACAGACACATGGAGAGAATTTTCCCGACACGAACTCGACTTGCGCCGGTTTTTCTCTTGTGTTTCTATTCCATCGCACTCAATTTACTCAACAGGTTACATGGCTTAAATAGCCTCACTAACACATGCACGCAATTGTTGGAATTAATCTTGACTAGTATCTTAGTTAAGTCATGCATTAGTTGAGTCATGCATCAATTTGAGTCGTGTGCGTCAGAGTTGGCCGTGATGCTCGGTCCATCAGGTTCTAGAGCTACTAGTTGAGTTAGTTTGTTAGCTAGCTGGGTTAGTTGATTAGTGGATGCGTGAGAATAGTGCATGTGTGTTAGTGGTTAGTGGAGTGAGTCAGTTGCTAGCTGCATGCGCATGACCACAGGTAGTGGAGTCGGTGCGTGCATGTGTTAGTGAGGCTATTTAAGCCATGTAACCTGTTGAGTAAATTGAGTGCGATGGAATAGAAACACAAGAGAAAAACCGGCGCAAGTCGAGTTCGTGTCGGGAAAATTCTCTCCATGTGTCTGTGTTCCTCGTCTCCCCCGTGTAGTGTTTGTCCACGGGTAAATGTGTGTGTAGGATCCTGGTGTTGTGTTCCAACATTTGGTATCAGAGCTTGGTGCGTGTGAGATCACCGGGATAGCGGAGGCAGCAAAGTGAACGTCGACACGACGACGTCAGGAGCACCGGCGAAGAAGAGTTCCATGGTGTGGCTGCATTACCCCATGCTCACCCATGCACAAGTTTATGCCTCGTGTGTCGAGGCCCGAGTCTCCGTCACCGTCGAGCTGCGTCACGGGCGGAGGAGAAGCGACGAGTTACCAGCAAGTTGCATCACCGGTGGCGAGGATGTGGTAGCAAGAGGATGCTATGATGGCACACTCGCGGTGAAGGCCATGAACCATGGTGTGAGGCCGTGTTCATGGAGGTGGCGGTGTGATTCCGCTGCGAGAAAGCATCGATGTGATGCCGACAACGATGGTCGGCGGTCGAGGCCGCTGCGACAATGGCGGCACGTGAGGCCACAACAAGGCAATGGTGGTGCAATGTTGTGTCATCAACAAACCGACGGGACAAGATGGCATTGGCGGCTATCTCCGTGTCTCGCCGAGGAGAAGATGCGTGAAGATCGGTGCCGTAAGTTGACATGTCAAGATTAGGGGGGATTTGTTGGAATTAATCTTGACTGGTATCTTAGTTAAGTCATGCATTAGTTGAGTCATGCATCAATTTGAGTCGTGTGCGTCAGAGTTGGCCGTGAGGCCCGGTCCATCAGGTTCTAGAGCTGCTAGTTGAGTTAGTTTGTTAGCTAGTTGGGTTAGTTGATTAGTGGATGCGTGAGAATAGTGCATGTGTGTTAGTGGTTAGTGGAGTGAGTCAGTTGCTAGCTGCATGCGCATGACCACAGGTAGTGGAGTCCGTGCGTGCATGTGTTAGTGAGGCTATTTAAGCCATGTAACCTGTTGAGTAAATTGAGTGCGATGGAATAGAAACACAAGAGAAAAACCGGCGCAAGTCGAGTTCGTGTCGGGAAAATTCTCTCCATGTGTGTGTGTTCCTCGTCTCCCCCGTGTAGTGTCCGTCCACGGGTAAATGTGTGTGTAGGATCCTGGTGTTGTGTTCCAACAAGAAAAGGTGTACCGGCAGTCAAATGCACTTTATGGCTTGCGACAGGCACCAAGGGCGTGGAATGTTTGGCTTGACAAGTATTTGGTGAGCCTTGGCTTCATGAAATGCCCACAGGAGCAGGCTGTCTACAAGAGAAGCAAAGGAGATGAGATGCTAATAGTTGGTGTATACGTCGATGATCTAATTGTCACCGGAACAAGTCCTGCTGAGATAAAGGAATTCAAAAGCCAGATGAAGGAGGAGTTTGAAATGAGTGATTTGGGATTTCTCTCTTACTACCTCGGAATTGAGGTGGAGCAGTCCGAGCATTGTATCAAGCTGAAGCAAGCCTCATATGCTAGGAAGATCCTATTACAGTCAGGAATGGCTGATTGTAATTCCACCCGTTGTCAAATGGAGGCAAAACAGCAGCTAGGGAAGGATGAGGAAGGAATACTTGTAGATGCAACCGAGTACAGGAGGATCATTGGCTGTTTAAGGTACTTAACTCATACCCGACCTGATCTAACTCAGTTGGGATGGTTAGTAGCTACATGGAAAGGCCAACGACTTTGCATTTGCAAGCTGTGAAGCAAATCCTCAGATATGTTAAGGGAACAATTGACTATGGGCTCCAGTATACAAAAGGCAAGGAAGAAGAGATGCTGACCGGCTACTGTGATAGCAATCTTGCCGGGGATGTCGTCAACAGGAGGAGTACAAGTGGCTCGGTGTTTTATTTCTGTGGGAATGTCGTCAGTTGGGCATCACAGAAACAAAGAAGCGTGTCATTATCATCTTGCAAGGCCGAGTTCATGGCAGGCAGCCACGGCTGCAGCCTGCCAGGCCATTTGGTTGCGTGGATTGTTGAGTGAGTTGACAGGACAAGAGCCGGAGCAAGTTGCCTTGTATGTCGACAACAAATCAGCCATAGCATAGATGAAGAACCCTGTTTTTCATGGGAGAAGTAAGCATATCGACACTCGATTCCATTTTATTCGAGTGTGTGTGGAGAATGGTTTAATTACTGTCAAGTTCATCCACACAGAGGAGCAGCGGGCTGACATCCTCACAAAAGCACTTGGATGAGTCAAGTACGAGGAGATGCGTGAATTACTTGGTGTGAAGAATTTGGAATAAGCAAGTAAGGATTAGGAGGGTGAATGCGAGCAATAATCACTGACTTGGTTGATTTGGTCTTGGTCAGCAGGCCGCTCGTTTCTGCTGAGTCAGAAGTGTCATGACTAAGTGTTAGCATGCTGCAGTTAGTGGGTGCGTGTAGATCGGGTGGCGCAAGTAGTGCGGATCCATTCGTATTGAGTTTGTTTTGTTCCGTGAGATTACCAAGTAGCAGTTTCAGTTTTTCGGTTTTAAGCCACAAGGTGTAAAGTTCAGAGAAGAGACTCTTTGTACTGTGCATCATCTGAAAATACAGAGCGACAGAAACATTCAGTGCTCTGTTCTGAAAATTGCCGTCCTCTGTTAGCCACTTCTCGCGTGAGTAAGATTCAGAGCTTCGTCTGAATCGCGAATCGGGCGTGTTCATCGATCAGAGGGCTCATTCCAACATCCACATGGTCGACGTCGAGTGCCATGAGCAGGTCGATGCCGCCCTTCGCCGCGGACGACGGCACGAAGATCATCAGCCCCTCGATGGGCAGGTCCGGCGACAGGAACGCGCACGGCGGCCCGCCTCCGAAGTCGAGGTCGTGGAACCGGAACTCGAGCCAGCTGTCCACCTCCAGGTCCGGGCTGAACACCGTGCCCGGAGACCCCGCCGTCGACACCAGCTCCTCTCCGCGCGCCGCCACCCCGAAGTCCACGAACGACTGGATGTACTCCTCGTCGACGCGCGCCACGGCGTCGCGGATGGCGCCGACCACCGCGGCGTAGCTGGAGGACAGGAGGTCCCGGACCTGCATCCTTGGGAACGCCCACAACACCATGTTTCCGAAGTAGTTCATGGGAACGGCCGGCTTGGCGCGGCCGCGGCAGTTCACGGCCACCCTCACCTGCGTGAAATCCTCCGGCGCCAGGTCCCGTGCCGCCGTGACCTTCTTCCACGCGTGCGCCAGGAGGCACTGGAACGTGCTGCACCGGACGCCGACGCGGGCCTTGAGGCTGGCGACGAACTCCTCCGGGAAGTGCACGACGAGGTTCTTGATCCTGTCCAAGGGAACGACGGCGTAGGAGTGGCTCCGGCTGTGCTCGCCCTTGAACTCGATGTTCCGGTGGTCGAACGATGGCGCCGGCGGGCTGCGGGGCACGGCGGTGGCGGCGCGGTCGACGAACGGCGACGGGAGGACGGTCGAGTCGGTGCGCACGGCGGTGGCCCACGCGGTGTAGAAGACGCTCATGGACTGGCCATCGGCGACCTGGTGGTGGCAGGCGGTGCCGATCACCAGCCCGCCGCACGCGTACCGCGTGAACTGCACCTGAAAGAGCGGCTCATCCGCACGTTCCTGCAACGGATCACATGCATGCAAGCGTGTCAAAACCCAGTGCCTTAAGATTCGGAAACTCTGGACGAATTGATCATGACAAACACGCGCGACATGTGGACAGGTGATGCCACGTACGCTTTTGCTCACGGATGCATGCACCTAACCCATCTACGAGTGACTGTCGCTGTACGTGTTCATACTTCATACGTGTCACTGTTTACAGATAAAATTTACGTAGAAACGAACACTCATCTGTTACGTCTTAGAAATTAACTTTGTTACCTTCTCGGCCTTTGGGTAGAGCTCGTTGATGTGGGCGGACACGTCGTGCGCGAGCGCGTCGGCGAGGTCGGCGGCGGCTGTGGCCTCGAGGACGAGCACCCCGGCGTCGTTGAGGTGGAAGCACTTGCGGCCAAGGTCGTCGACGGCGAACCTCCCCACGAGGTGCGGGAACCTGGCGACGGCGGCGAGGAGGCCGTCCTTGATCGCGCCGTTGGTCGGCGCCGGCGCGTTCCACGCGAAGACGGCCGGGATGTAGCCGTCGATGGAGGCGCGGTCGAAGACGGTGAGCGGGGCCTTCTTGCCGGCGCCACGGGCCGTCTCCGGTGGCGGCCTCAGCACCTCGCTCCGTGTGATCTCCACCATCACTGCCATTGCTGGAGCTAGCTAGCAACTGATGCTGATGATGATCAAGTAAGTATTCAAGTGTGTCTATGCCTAATTAGTTCGTTGTGTGGGTTAGTGTAGGTTGGTGCGTGCATTGTATATATAGGGTTTTTTTGTGCTGGGCCAATAAAAGTAGCGGGCGGGGAGCTCGAGAAGGACATGCAGTATAGTTATCAATACCGTATCGGTACTGGTACCGATCATACCGGCGGTACGTATTATGTCATCATCTAAACCGGTATAAAATAGTCATGCGTACCGTACCAGTCTAAATACCGGTCATACCGGTCATACCGGTGGAATTTATAATATCGTCTATTGAACTATATGTTTGAACTATATGTTATATTTGATAGTAATGTATGTATTTGAAATAATATTACAAGTGATATTTGGTGTACACATAATTAAACAAATATATACTTATAAATATATATACTCATATTATTATATTAAATATAAAATAGTATACCAGTATAGATCAATACCGGAACATACCATTTCAATAACCACACCGATATGTTCTCTAGTATGGTATTAACAAGAATGCCACACGGCGCATTAACAACGCGAGCCTCGCGCAGTCAAAAATGCAGTAGCTATGTTGACTCTTCGTGCAATCAATTTTTAATGAAAAAACAGCAGTACTCGTTTCTTTAAAAAAAAATAGTACTCGGTTTCGTTCAAACGGTACCGTGCAGATTGCACAGGATTACGGTAGGAAAACTCGGATTTTTTTTTTCCAAATAGCACTATTTGGATCGGTATTAGTAAAAAGGACCTTCTCGCAGTCGTAATGCTAAAAATGGCGCTCTACTCCGCCCCCGCCTGGCCTGAACGCCTCCGGTGCTGCCACATGTCCTTGTCCACAACACCCTAGTATGGACAAACCTTGTCAGTTCCTCCCTGGTGCGGTCCTTCCTCGTCCATCCCACCGTGGAGGGGACAAGCCCCAACATGGGCCCAGCTTCAGTTGCTTTGGCGAAAGCATCCTCTCTCTCGTCATTTTTTTCCTATCCCATCCATCACGTCGTTACCTCATCCACATATATTGCTAATCACGCTACCCCATCTGCGTAACGCTTTTGCGCGCCTGTAAAAACCAGCGCCACGCTTGCTCTCGCTCTCACTCGTGAATTTATTCTCGTTCTCGCGTTCGTCGAGAACAAAGAGAATTGTACTAAAACTTTGTTTGGAATACGCTATGGAAGAAATAGTGTTTAGAGCAGTGGTTAAGACTGTATAAGTACCATGGGGTCAGCATCAAGGCAAGGTAAAATTATTTCGTATGCTTCAGTTGTAATTATTTCAGTCGTTGTTAATTAGCGATAATTTATTAGACATAGTTAGTTAGCGGTAATTGATCCGTAGTTTGTAAGTGGTAATTAAGTAGTCATAATTAAATACTCGTAGTTAATTAGTCATAATTAATAAGTGGAAATAGAGTATTAATTAATTATTTAGTCGCAATTAATATTTCATAACTAAATTTCGCGTAGTTGAGTAGTGCTGATTACATTAGTGCAAAATAAGTAGTCGAATTTACGTGACCATAATTAATTAGTAGTAACTAATTAATCATTATTAATTCAGTGGGAACTACTTAGATGTAATGACTTATTCGTAAGTAATTTATTGATAAGTAATCAAATTATTGCTAATTAATTATTTGTATTCACTTACTCGCATTTAATTGCTTACTTGTATGTAATATTTCGTAATTATCTGCGTTGTGGGTAATTATTGGCAAATTAATTACTTGTAATTATTTAGTACATTTTTGTTTAGTCCAATTTAATTAATGGTAATTGAATAAATAATCTCATTTAAATAGTCGTGGATAGTTAATTAATTAGTGCTAACTACATACCCTCTTTGCTATATTGCTTACTCTCGTTAGGTAATTTTAAACATGCAAAACTTAGTAGTGTTTTATGGCGACGGTCTCGTACGGTCAGACCCGATGGGTTGGACCTATCAAGATGCCAGTACAAGGTGGTCCGGGCAGACGAGCTCGAAGCGATGAATATTCACAGCTTAGGGGCTGCATCCGGACGGACTTTGACACGAGAGCCAGCGACGAAGAAACTTGTCATTAAGGCAATCACCTGCGTGAGTAGGGGAGGGCAGGGGGTATGGGAGCTAGTGAAGGTGAATGAAAGCATAGCATGGGGCCAGTACGTGCAGATTGCTTTCCAGCCCGAGGCGGCGATATACGGTAAGCCAATGGTGTATGTGAAATTCGTACACAGGACGCTGGGAGACCATGATGATGCCGGTGCCTCGGGAAGTGGGCAACCGTAGGCAGAGCCTGAAAGCGGTTGCACGGAATGTGTTGTTTTGGAGAAAATCCACGAGAGAAGAGTTGCGCATAATTTTGTGCAAAATGAGGGGGGACTGTGGTGGTCGACTCACATTGACTACTACGAGTATCTACCGGACCAGCCTCTGGGGTTGGAGTCCGATGAGAACGCCGACCCAGGCTCGAATGGTAGCGAGGACACACCCCATAGTGCTTGTCAAATCAGCGGAGTTGTGTCTTCGGAGGTGTCGTACATGGCATCTAAACTTGATAATATCGTAGTGTGATCGCTCGTACTGCCGCAACAAGAAGGATCACAGTGGGGGTTTGATGCTGACACACTCTTAGTTGGGTAGCACTTCCCTACCAAGGTGGTCGTGCAACACGCTATAGCACGGTATGGCTTGTCCATCAGCCATGTGTACCGGGTGCACCGGTCTAACCCAGGACATTACGCAGTGAACTACGTAGTGGAATGCTACCCTGGCAAGATCAGACTCACCGAGGAAAGTTCTTCAACTCGGTCTTCACGGTCAAGGTGGTGACCGACCATACTTGCGAACTTAGTGAGCCACTTCGGTAGTATCAGAATGTGACCTCCGCATATGTGGCAAGCCTCGTTGTAACATCCTAATTTTCCGGTCTTGTTGAAAATTTTCAAAATAAAAGGAACAAGTTGAATTTTCTTGATTTGTTTAAAGCTTAAATTGAAATTTTAGAAATTAAAACAATTTAGTATGAATAAATCAAACTTTAATTAATTCAAAATTTAGTTTATTTGATTTTTTGGGATTTCTTGAATTTTCTCCAAGTTCCTTGTTTTTTTGGAATTTTAGTTTATTTAATTTCTTTTCTATTTTCCCAAAATTTCTTTTCTTTCTTATTAAATTTAAATTTAAATAATTATTTCAAATTGTTGGATTTTAATTTGGAATTCTTGCTTATATAAATATTATGCAAATCAAATCCTGAATCTCAGTCATCTCCAAATCAAAATCCAAATTCCAAGTCTTAATTCAAATCTTTGTCCTTAAATCAATTCTTTTCTTGGTCAATTTTGAATTCAAATTCTTATTTGAATTCACCTCTCCTCAATTTGAAACCTCAGCTAAAATTTCAAATTGAAATTTCAATTTGAATTTTCTCTAAAATGAAAATATGAGAATTTCATTTCATTTCATTCTTATTTCTTGGCCGAAAATATTTTTCCTCCCTCTTTTCTTTTTCCTTCCCCCTTTTCCTTTTTCCTTCTATCTCCTCTATCTCTTTCTTTTTCCTTCCTTTCTTTCCTTTCCTTCCTTCTTTCTTTCTCCTGGCGTCAGCCCCTGACTGCCTCTGTCTCATCCACCCATGCCCTGCGAGCTCTACCCATACCCTATCCCGACAACCTAGCGAGCAAATGCCCTTGTGCACCGCCTCTACTCTCGGCGCCTGCCCATGCCCTGCACCTCCCCTCGCCCGCTCCGCTCGCGCCTTGCCCATGCCGCGCGCCTACCGCCCACGCCGCGCGCCGCCTGTCCCGGCTGCGCCCATGCCGTGCTGCTCCCCCCTTCTCCCTCTATATAAAGGCTAGCCTCCCCTTCCCCCTCTTCTCCTTCCCTTTCTCCCCCCACCGGAGCTCACTGCCGCTTCTTCCTCTTTCTTCTCCAAAGCCGACCGTGTGCCTCCCCTGTTGATCTCCCTATTCGGTCACTCTTTCGTCGTGCCAAGAGTGTCATGTCACATTCCTGAAGGTCCCCTTCCCATTCCCGCCCTTGGTTCGCCTAATTTGTCGCCGGATTTTGCTTTTTCCCTCGCTGCGGCGAAGCTCTTTCTTCTCATGTTTCATCGCCATCGTTGATCCTCCAGCCGCATCGTCACCGCCGTCGAGTTTGCGTCATCACGTTCTCCGCGGTGGTCCCCTCCTCTCACCAGCGCCGCCATCGGTTCGTCGTCGCCCCGTGCACCATTTGCCACCCCACCGCGCCTCTGGCCACTGTCTGACACCACTGCCACCACTGTGGGATAGGTAACCCCCACGGGGTTCCATTTTGGTCGTCGGCCGACACCACCGTACAGCCCCTCGTTGGCGTCGCCGCCATGACTGAGCCCTCGTGAAGCTTCTCTGTTCTGGCCTTTGCTCTGTTGACTGTGCTTGACTCTATGACAGGGAGGTTCCACCTATCATTGGCTCCCATCATTTCCTCTCTATCTCATTTCTTTCTCTTCCTTGTGGGCCCTTGATGTCATGCTCACAATTGCTTTGCTCTGTAAAAAATATCATGAATCTCTGGAATTTCCCTCCTTCCATTTTTCTATCATTTCCTGTGATGACAATCTTCCGGACATTCGTTCTCTTTCATACGAACTCTGCTTTTGTCTATTCTTGTTTCTAAATTCATCTAAATTTAGTACCTTTCTTTTGCTTCTAATTTGATATTTTTTGGATTTTATTTGGGTTTATAGTATATATTTGCCTCATTTTATGCGTATGGTATTTTCAAAGAATTCCTGGACCTGTCTACCGAAGCAACTCAAACCTTCAATGAAGGCAAGTCGTAGACCTTTGATGATGTCAAACCCATATTTATAAAATTATATTATTTTATATCAACATGCATTGCTAGTTTTATAATAACTACTTTCGGGAATAGTTAAAGTCCTATTCGACATTATGCCACTATAAGAAATTGCTATTGACATGTATCCTTGAAAATCATAGGCTGGGTTCATTTTAGTTGGACATACTTTATTACCAACATCGGTATCGTTTTATGCTTAGCCATGCTTAGTTACGATGAGATCATGATCACATGTTCTATAATGATAAATTTGACCTAATGATATATGAAATTGTGGCGAGGCTACTGTTATTAAAATTTGTTGTGCCATGGCAAGGGTTGTCATTTGGCCGGGTTGAACAGAAATGGTTTCATACTCAGGTGAATGATCGTACGGTAAAAGGGATGAATTTTGGGATGTGGTTGCCTTACCCGAGTAGTCACTAAAGACATAACTTTGTGTGTCATTGATCTGGGTCATACTGTACAACCACAAGTCTATTTATAGGGTGAACCTGGCCAACTAATTAGCAATATTTTGATTTAGTTCTGTTTGGGTTGATAAGTGGCGCAAGAGGGGGCATGTATGGCAAAACCTTAGTGAGCATAACTGGGTCAAAACAGAGCTTGGTAAAAACCTTGTGATAATCGTTTAGTCACACACCTTAGGAAGTGTGACAGACGGATATTATAAACTGATTATCTCTTGTGAGTCAGGCTATACAACCTCTGCAGAGTGTTAAAAACTATTCGAATAGTCGTATCCCCGGTTATGGACAATACCTAGTGATTTCCCACGAGGGGTGGATTTTCATAAAATGTTCGGATGGTTTGGCTGAGATTTGAGTAGTTAGTTCCGGTTGATGGTTGGGAAGTGAAGAGGGTGGTTCACTAGTTATTTTAAAGAACTTGTTTACTTATGTATTTAATCTTTTAAATTGTGATTTTTAATCTATTTACTATATTTATCATTAATTCTGCTTTCTGCAAAATAACCATAAATTTATCCTTGTTCAAGCCTTGCATGAATACTATTTGCATATATTTTCCTACGACTTGTTGAGTACTTTATGTACTCACGGCTTTGCACCATTGTTGATTAGTCACTGAGGAAGACCTAGAGAACACAGAGTTCTAGGAGAAGGAGTACCTTGAAGACCATGCGAACCTAGGCCGCATTCTCTACTCGATTACCTGTGGGCATGTCAGATGGCTACTACGAGTTGTTTTATTCCGCTGCAAGTTTACTCTTTTGTCTTAAGCCTTGCGTGGCAAACTCTGTAAAACTTGACCATGAGGTCCATTGCTACTAAATAATATTAATTTGTCTGCTTATTAGATATTTTATTATATGGATATGATTTCATCAATGTTGCAACTGTGTGAACTAGCTACTGATCATGAGACTAGTTCAGAATACATAAAGGGTTCGGATTCAGTGATCCGGGGCTCCAACACTCATCATCCATCTAGTTGAAGAGGATGTATCTGTCTCCCCCAAGATGCTGCTGTCAGAAGTCGCCAATCTGGTTGGTTATCCAGTCAGCTATTGTAAGGTTCGACGAGCCAAGCAGAAGATTATTGAGTCTATATACGGGACATATGAAGAGGCGTACAACTTTTTGCGACGAATGCTTCACCAGATTTCTAAAGCAAACCCTGACACATACATAAACAAGCTTGAAAGTGAAGATACCGATGATGGCCCCAACTGCTTCATACTGGACCAGGTGTTCTCGGCTTTCGCCCAGGCCATAGAGGGCTTCAGGTTCTATAGTCTTGTGCTCACGATGGATGATACTTTCCTCATGAGGAGGTACAAGGGCACCATTCCCACCACGGTGGCGGACGATGCGAATGACCAGCTTCTACCGATTGCTTTTGCCATTGTAGACAGTGAGAACACATCTAGTTGGTTGTGGTTCCTAGCGAATGTGAAGCGAGCGGTTGTGGGAGACCGGCCCAACGTATGCTTTATCATGGACCACAATGCTGGGTTGTTGTCGGTTCTAAACACCATGAAGCATGGGACGGAACCCCCTCACGAGTGGAACAACGTGCAAACCTGACGATGCATGAGGCATCATGCATTGAACTTCTTCACGTGGTTCCACAGTCAGGAACTTATAAAGACCTTCAAGGCGTTATGCCTGCAGAACCAGAGGTGAAAGTTTGAGTCCATCTAGACAGATCTCGAACATCGGACTACGAGGCAAACAAGGGAGTCCCCTTCGGAGGCACAGGAGGGACAGTAGACCATGAGTGTGCAATCCAGGTGCACAATAAGTTTCACACAATGTATTAATCTCCACGCTCTTGAGTAGGAGAAATGGTTCCTGCTCTAGGACACAGATAGTGTGAGGTACGGAATTATGACGACCAACATATTCGAGGTGTACAACAACGTGCTCAAAGATGTCGGTGCCTCCCTGTCACCACGATTGTTGAGTTGACATGGACTCGGATGGTTGGCTACTTCGTTAATAGAGCCACCGTAGCGAGACGGTAGATGGAAGAAGTGAAGTAGTGGTTCAAGAACATGCAGTGGTATATGGACCAGAAGATGCAGAAGGCTCGAATGCACGATATCCGGGTGACAGATGGCCTTAAGAGGAAGTACGAGATCAGGCTGCGTAAAAAATATATCAACAGTCTGTAGGATCGCGGGAAGGCTACGATAGCACAAACAAAAATTTTACCGCGCAACCAAGGAACCTCCGCTAGTAATAGATCACGAGATTACCACTAGACGCGCCGACCCGTAGCGGAAGTAGAGTCGATGTAGCGAGTTGAAGCAGTCGTAGTCGTACTTGCCGCGTGCCTTCTCCTCCTACTCCGATGAACGTCGTGAGTCGTGGATCGTCCTAGTGCTGATGCTTCGCAACAACACCTCCAAGGTATCCACACGTACGGGGCAGGGACACCACGCGCAGGAGTACTAGCGCCGGCGGCGTGGTTGAGGAGAGCGTGGCTATTAGGGTTTCGGGATTTCTTCCAGATAGATTGATCGATCACCTCACCCTATGCCACCGCCCCTCTATATATATAGGCATCCATAATGGGTCCCGAACAGAAGGCCCATTAGGAACTCGTGGCCTATAAGAATTCGGATCACCATCCAAATCAAATCCTAGCCCTTTAAGTGTGTGACCCTACGGTTAAATCATGTCGATTGTGACTTGAAACTTTTTCCCGATCACGAGTCGTCAGCGGTACCTAGCAGCACATAACGATTCCCGAACACACACAGAATATATCGGACGAACCTTAATGCAATATGATCTACGACCAGGTCCTTATCACTTATGACCAGCTCGTACTTAGTCACGACCAGTTCATAATTAGTTATAACCAGTTCGTAACTCCTTATGACCAGTTAGTATCTAACTAAGACCAGTTTGCAACTCCTTACGACCAGTTGGTGATTATGTTCGAGTAGTCTTCGACTGGGTCGCATCTCCATACGACTTCGACCAGTCTACGACCACGGCAACTGAACGACCTTCTTGTGTATTCTCCCTTTGCCTCACGACATCTGGTTGAACTCCAGGTGAGATAATATGTCATCCATGGACTGTTCAATACTTTCTCGATCAAGTGTCGAATAACTTCATGTGGTCGACACTTCGACCACTAGTGGCATGGCCATGCACTTTCTTTATTCGACCACAACGAGGGGCCCAGAGACATCTCTCCCGTTATGTTAGGAGGGGCAAATCCCATATCCGACCAGTCACATTCCTGCGCAATGGCTCCATTATTGTCACAATAGAGATCCATTAGGCCCGAGGCACTCGGAACCATGCCCAATTCAGCAATGAAATTCCTTATCCAAACACCTTCCTTCGCAGCTTTAGAAGCTGCAATGTACTTGTGAGGACCCGGAATATTTAACTAGTAACACTTAACCTCCAAATGGTTCTAGCGTTACTAATTAAACATTCTAAGTCTCGATGGACATATGCTTCCCAGAATTGCAGCATATGCACATCATCACAAAATTACACATCATTTCCATACAACATACATCACTAGGTTCAACAACGACATACATAAAGTAAAGTTATTACAAAAGAGCCGACCGGGCAAATAAAACAATATACAAGAATGACAGCGGAAGCAAAAGGTGCCATAAGATGGCTAGAACAAAAGTCGACCGGTTAGCCAACATAACCCACAAGGCAACCGACCGGGCCGCCAAGCTAGACGCCTCGCAAGCTACCACAAAGACAACTCACGAGTGAGGCCCCTCAAGCTCACCTTCTTCCTCTGCAACAATTACATTTAAGCAAGATAACTGAGTACACAAGGTACTCGCGAGACTGACGTGTGGAATAGCAGACCTATTCATAAACTACATGCAAGCTTATTTAGGTGGAGGTTGTATGTCTCATTTTATATAAAGCCAACTTTATTTGCAATAATGTAATACATTTAAAAGCAAGTTTGCAAATCTGTTTTGTTGTCAAAATAACAAATAAATAAAGATACATACAAGTAACCACCGAAGTGACTATCCCAATAGCCACCACAACATAGCACGAATCCCGATTCGTACCACCCATCAAGTTTTAATTAAAGGTTGTAGTCTAGTTCTCACGGGCGTGTCCGAGCGTGTCCATAACCTAGGACAAGGCTATTCGAATAGTTTTAACCTGCGAGGTGTACCAATGTACCCACACTTGGATCGCTTTAAGCCCAAAAGCACACTTAGAAGGTATGCAGCACGGCTAAGTCCTCTGAGATAGTTCCAATCTTGTGCATTAACTACGAGCCGCTCATATGGATAGAAACTCATACGCTACATTGCAAGCCGAAAGACAACCACCATCACGGGGAAGCCTTTCGGACACTACAATGCTCCCAACACCATCCCTCCTGCGACTCCTGCGACCAAAGCCAATACACTCCAAAGTACTAAGTCAAGAGAGGTCCCATACCCTCTAGTGTGGTTAGCACGCAAAATGCTCGATGCGGTAGCGCAAGTAACTCGGTCCTTAATGACCGGGCACCATTCGATCCACACCTAAGCACACCAATCATACCATTGTGCCCAAGTCTAAATCATTTTTATTTTCAGTTTTAGTTTTCATAAGTAGACATGGCACAAGGCGGAAATCATAAATCATAATAAGTTTTATGTGATCAAGGTTATCGACAAGTCGATAACCGCCCATTTCTACCGGAAACTAAGCATGGCTAAGCAATTAATTCGCAACTACTAAGTGACAAGAGCTCATCCACGAGCTCTAATCACAGCAATAACCTAGGCTCATGGTAGTAGAGGGTAATCATTTGTCTAAGGAAATGCATCTACTAGGTAAACTAACGACAATAGTTTAACACAAAGTAGCCATGCATACATAGGAGTTGCAAACAACATAAATACTTAAAAATACTGGGATTAACATGATCAAACTACTTGCCTTGCTGGGATTGGTCTTGCTGCAGAGGGGAGTGCTCAGGTTCAACAAATTCTTCGGACCCTAACGCAAAAAGGCGATAAAAACCGATAAGAACGAAGAACACCAAAAGGAACCCAACAGCAAAGAACATCCAAACCCCATGAAATTTCTACAGCAACTAGAGGTTGATTTTAGACAATTTTAGAAACAAGAATCACTTCATTTGGACTTAGTATGAAAAAGTTATGGCTAAACTAAGTTCTCTCAGCCTGGAAAATCCTAATTAAATTAATTACGGCTACTGTTCATGGCGAAAATTTCTAAAATGATCTGGAACTTGAAATTTTTATGGTAGGTAGATATGGTTATCCTAACAACAGCAAAACTGAGTTTGCACAATTTGGAGTTATAATGAATTAGTTATGATTTTTCTAAGTTCTAGAACTAGTGAATCATTAATTTCAGTGGCCAGGATCAAATGAAGACCTATTCTATATTACAGTACATTCTTAGTGGGTTTTAACAAAACTTAGTTTGCTCAGTTTGGAATAACAGAGAATAAGTTATGCATTTTACAAATTTTCAATGAATTTCTAAACAACCTATTTCACTAAACAAGATCATGCAGTTAAAGTCATTTTCTACTATATAACAGTGCCCAAATTCATTCTCAAAATAAAGTTTATTCTATAACAGAGCTACAACAACTGGAATCATTCAAAAAGAAGCTAAAATGACAAAGTTGAGCACTTTTGAAATTTGAAACATTAAAAGACTTAGAAAATTTGAGTTCTCGGGAGGTCCAATTGAACTGGAAGACAAATGAGAGGTCGTGTGCCGTCGATCCTTCATCGCACGGCCACGGTCCTCGAAGCACAGCGCACCAAAGACCTCCTCCCGCACTGGGGAGGTCTGGACCGTTGAGATTTGATCCAACGGCCACGACCAGTGCATGCACAGCGCACGCAAAGGAGGTCCTTACGCCTAACAGAGGTCGTGACCGTCAGATCGAGATCTGGCGGTCCCGAGCACTAGGGGAGGTCCTAAGGCTTTAAATCGAGGAAGGAGGTCTGGCCGTTAGATCTAAATCTAACGGTTTAGACCGAGGAGGAGGTCCTAAAGCTACGGATCTAAAGGATGAGGTCCTAGGCGGTCAAGATCTCGGAGGAGGTCTTGATGGTGGATAACTTCGAGAGGTCGTGGATGGCCAAGATCTACTCGGGAGGTCCTAGCGATAGTGTTTTAATCGGAGGAGATGCGGGCGGCTCAGTTAGACCTAGGAGGTTACGAGCGGTCCGGATCAATGCGGAGGAGGTCTTTTGCCAAGAGGACCTTGGAGGAGGTCAGGGGCTTTTCTTTTATAAAAGACCGGGGTGGTCTTTTACAAAGAGGACCCTAAGGGTGGTCTTTAGGGTGGTCTTTACAAAATGACCACGGGAGGTCTTTTTGCGCGAAGTGGTCCGACCGGCCGTGATTTAACTGGGTGGTCTGGGACGGCTAGGATCAAAACAAAGGGAGGTCTGGCGCTATGTTTTAACAAAGAAGGATCCGACGACCAAGAGCTAATCGAGGAGGTCTTCAGCAGTCGAGATTAACCCTAGGATGTCCTAAGACTTAGAGTTTACACAGAAAACGCTCTATGGCACAGATCTAATCTTGGGGTGATCTTAACGGCTACGATTCCTCCAAGGAGGTCGGGGCTTAGAGGGCACGCGCACACTGCCGGCAAGACAGCAATAAAGGACAACCTCGGACAGCCATTAATGCCAATCATAAGCTCACGGATCCTGTCCGAGTACGACACGGCAAAAATGCCCGAGCCAAAGGAGAGCTCACCGCCGGCGACGTGGACCACGCCGGCAGGAACCAAGGGCACCACTACGCTCATAAAAGCACCGCGGACCTACTGGGCTAGCTCTCGACGGCGGCGATGGCTCAGAACGCCGGCGAGCCGGAGAGGGTGGTAATTAGGGTTTTGGCAAAACCGAAAACGACGACAAAGCTATGCTACGCTCTAACTAAGCTAATCCTCGAGCTCTAGGAGGCTAGGATGAACTCACCAGGGCCAAGATGAGATCCAAAGGGCTCGAAGGAGAGGTTGATGCGAAGGAGGTGCTCAGATGACCAAGCTCGCTGGACGAAGAAGAAGCGAGGACGGCCTTGAAGAACAGTCCCACAATACCTTCCTGAAACCAACCGATTTGGTTAAGAAAGATGCCCGAGGTGGAATAATTGAACAAGTTGGAAACCAAGTTGGCAATTAAACCGCAGAGCTCGGGTGATCTTGAAGAACTTCAAAACCGACAATGGTGTGTTCTTGAAGTTTGGTGGAGGGAGAGAAAGACTAAAGGAAACAGGAGGAGCTCGGGGTCTTAAGAAGACAAAGGAGCAAAGCCATGGCAGAGGCAAGCTTGGTGCACACACCTGCCATGGACTTGCTAGATGTGACAGAGCCGGTAGGGGCTGACTTATTTTAGGGCAAAGGTCGACACATTAAATGTGTGGCAGAAAGAGACGTTGGGAAGGACCAAAAAGTGACAGGCCACTGCTCCCAACTGCTCTGACACGGACACAAGCACCGGTGCGGGAAAAATCATGACGACCAGACCTCCAGGAGGTCGTGGAGAAGAAACACAGGGCTGAGGGGAGGTCCTGGACGATCCCGATTGGCATGGGGTGGTCCTGGACGTCCCAGATCACCCGAGGTGGGGAGGTCTTTGCGGTGAGGAGGTCTAGAGGGAGGTCAGGAGCATTGGATGAGAATCCAACGGCTTGGACCACCCACCGCTGACGCCCGAGTGGCCCGAGCCCGAGGAGGTCTAAGCAGCTGGCTCGACCGAGACCAAAAGCTGGGTCGGACTCGGGTCTGACTCGAGCCCGAGTCTGACTCAGACCTAAACTGAGTTTTCATGCTGATTTGGAGTTTGAGGATTTGATTGAGATAGCAAACTCACTCCAAAAATTATGAAATTTTTACAGGAGCTTGCTAGCTGAGTTATTGACCTTGTATAAAATTTCCAGAGGTTTTTGTGCTATACGTTTTCCTCCAAAAATTTCACAAGGTGCTGGTCCCCAGTTTGACCAGAATTTGAGTAGGTTTGACTGACCCCGAAAAGTATTCAAACAATTTCTAAAAATTGTGAAATTTTTCAGAGGGGTCACATACCAACCCAAGAGTTTAGGAAAAATATTTCCAGGAGATTATCACAAGATGGAACAAGAATACTTTTGAAGGATCAAGATTTGGATCAAAGACTTGTGACTATGTATTTCCATAACTCTTGTACAATAATTGTTTAGTACATACAGGAAATATATGATGTAAGAAAAAATTTTAATTTCTACTCATTTTCTTACATTTGAAACACAAGCCCAAAATTGGGATGTTACAGTACTCGGCCTCCGTCGTAGAATCAGCAACCGTCCCTTGCTTGGAACGTTTCCAGCTCACTGCTCCTCCATTCAAAATGAATACATAACCAGATTGCGAATGATAATCATCTTTGTCGGTTTGGAAGCTTGCATCGGTGTAACCATTTACAACGAGCTCTTCATCATCGCCATAAACTAGGAACGCATCCTTAGTCCTTCTCAAGTACTTAAGAATGTTTTTCACAGCTGTCCAGTGACCTTCACCGGGATCAGCTTGGTATCTACTCGTAACACTTAGAGCATATGATACATTTGGTCGAGTACATATCATGGCATACATGATGGATCCAATAGCTGAAGCATATGGAATACCATTCATACGGTCTCGCTCATCAGTTGTCGAAGGACACTGACTCTTGCTAAGACTTATGCCATGTGACATGGGCAAGAACCCTTTCTTGGCATCTTGCATGCTGAACCGAATCAACATCTTGTCAATATAAGTACTTTGGCTTAATCCAATTAGCCTTCTTGATCTATCCATATAGATCTTTATTCCTACGATATATCTTTGCCTCTCCTAGGTCCTTCATAAAAACTATTTTCAATGATACCTAATGATTCGACATTGGAATGTCATTCCCAATCAATAATATGTCATCTACATATAAGACTAGGATAACAAGTGCGCTCCCACTAACCTTCATGTAAACACAAGATTCTTCTTTGTTCTTGACGAAACCAAACCTTTTGATCTCCTCATCAAAACGTATATTCCAACTCCGAGATGCTTGCTTCAACCCATAAATGGGCTTTTGAAGTTTGCATACTTCCGTAGCATTCTTTGGATCGACAAAACCTTCAGGTTGTGTCATGTACACATCCTCACTTAGGTTTCCATTAAGGAAAGCCGTTTTGACATCCATTTGCCATATCTCATAGTCGAAATATGCAGCAATAGCTAGAATGATCCGTATAGATTTAAGCATCGCTACCGGTGAGAAAGTCTCATCGTAGTCAACCCCTTGAACTTGTCGAAACCCTTTTGCGACTAGTCAAGCTTTATGAATGTGAACATTTCCATCCATATCAATCTTTTTCTTATAGATCCATTTGCACTCAATGGTTTTAACACCATCAAGAGGATCGACCAGATTCCAAACCTGATTGTCACTCATGGAGTCTATCTCGGATTTCATGGCTTCAAGCCATTTCTCATAGTCTGGGTCCATCATCGCTTCCTCAAAAGTCTTAGGCTCATCATTATTCAACAATAATACGTCATGCCCATACCTTATAGGCAATTGACGTGGCTTTTAGATCTCGTGGGTGATGCCTCATCTACTGAGTTCAACAACAATTTGTTCATCTGAAGAGGTTCATGAGGAGTTGAAACACTTTCGGATGTTTCCGAATTTCTTCGAGTTGCACCTTTCTCCATGACTTCTTTTGAAAGAAACTCTTTCTCCAAAAGACACCATTTCTGCAACAAAAACTTTGTCCTCTTCCCTGTTGTAGAAGTAATATCCTTTGGTTTCCCTAGGATATCCTATAAAAAAGCATTTATCAGACTTGGGTGTGAGTTTATCATACGTCAAACATTTAACATAGACATCACATCCCCAAACCCTTAGAAAAGACAAACTAGGACTCTTCCCAGTCCACATCTCATATAGTGTCTTATCTACTGATTTTGATGGTAATTTATTTAAAGTGAAAGCGCGGTTTCAAGAGCGTAACCCAAAATACAATGGCATATCGATTGGCTCATCATCGACCAGAACCATGTCCAACAAGGTCCGATTCGCGCTCGGACACCCCATTCCATTGTGGAGTGCCGGTGGTGTAAGTGTGGAACAATTCCACATTGCTTCAAATGATCACCAAATTCATAGCTCAAAATTCACCTCCACGATCGGATCGTAAAGATTTGATTGTCTTGCCAAGTTGATTCAGACCTCACTGGAACTCCTTGAACTTTTCAAAGGATTCCGACTTGTGCCTCATTAAGTAGACATATCCATATCTACTATAGTCATCGGTGAAGGTAATGAAATCACGAAAACCACCTCTAGTCGTCGTGCTCATTGGTCCACATACATCGGTATGCACGAGTGCCAACAGGTCGGACGCCCTCTCAGCTCGACCAGCGAAAGGAGTCTTGGTCATCTTTCCGAGTAGGCAAGATTCGCATGTTTCAAATGATTCTAAATCAAATGAGTTTAGAATTCCATCATCATGGAGCTTCTTCATACGTTTCTCACTTATGTGACCCAAACGACAATACCAAATAAAAGTGGAATTCATATTATTAGGCCTAAGCATCTTCGCATTAATATTATAGACGGGTGCAACATCAAGATTCAAAATAAATAACCCATTCAAAACAGGTGCATAGCCATAAAACACTTCATTCAAAAATATAGAACAACCATTGTTCTCAATAATGAATTTATAACCCTCTACCATCAAACATGAGGCGAGATAATGTTTCTACTCATGGTCGGAATGTAATAACAATTATTTAATTCCATAATAAATCACGAAGGCAAAAGTAATGGCAAGATCCCGACGGCTAATGCGGCAACCCTTGCTTTTTCCCGACGAAGATCCATCTCGCCTCTTGCAACTCTCCTAATCCTTGTTAGACTCTGCATCGAATTGCAAATATGAGCAACCGATCCGGTATCAAATACCCATGAGTTAACAGAAGAATCAAGCAAGAAAAACATCTATAACATTAATACAGGCGGAAGGTTTAGTCCCACCATTCTTTTCGCACCGGCCGGTATTTCTTGCAGTTCCTCTTCCAATGTCCTAGCTCTTTCTGATAAAAGCATTCATTCTCTTGAGTCGGGCCGGACTTAGTCTTGGCTTAGGCTTATGGTTTGGATCCTATCAGAAGCTTTAGCCTTGCCCTTTCCATTGACCTTAGTCTTAGCCTTCTTCTTGAAGCTCGTACTCTTTGCAACATCATCACATGATCGTTGCTTTTCTTATCTTTGTCTTCTCAGTCTTGAGCATCATATGCGATTGGTGAGACTCTTGTCTAAACTATTCATATGGAAGTTCGAATGAGCGGCCCATAGCTTGCGAGGAAGCGAAGCAAGAATCAAATCTGTAGCCAACTCTTGACTAAGTGGAAAACCAAGTTTTTCCAAGCTCTGTGTGTAACCAACCATCTTGATCACATGTGGGCTCACCGGACTACCCTCAGCCAGCTTACAACCAAACAATTTCTTTGAGATCTCATATCTCTCAGTTTTTGTTTGTGTCTCAAACTTGCCTTTGAGCGCCACGATCATATCGTAGGCCTCAATGTTCTCAAACCGCTTCAAGGTCCGAGTTCATAGCGGCAAGCATGAGACAGCTAACATCAAGGGACTCATCACATGCCTTTTATAGGTCATTTTAAGAAGCAATGAGACATTTTCAAGAAGCACATCCGGAATTGGTTCCTCTAGAACATGTTCCTTTTATCTTGCCTAAGAACAATTCTTAGGTTGCGGGACCAATCCATAAAATTTGTTCCATTCAGTTTTCCTTATCAAATCTTGAATGTAAAGCAAAACTGGATGTAGATACAGCAGTTGATGCCATGATCTACAACGTAAAATATGCAAAACTAAGACATATGTTCAAAAAGTAACTTGTATTAAATAATTTAATAAAGATACTCCCACTAAATACCATATCCCTCTTATGACATTCTAGTGATTCAAGATCCTTAATTAATTAATCTCCTAGTGAGCTTTGGCATCACTGCTAGAAGATTAGTGAATATGGTAAGCAACCCTTTGCTAATCATATCTCTATATGACTCTTGTTGTTGGGTAGCATCTCTATGCTTCGGCACCCAACCCTATGCCCCAAGGTCCATAACCGTTATGATGACCTTGTCAAGTTAGACCAATGCTAAGCGTGTAAGTGTCTGACACAAACCCATCTAGTCAAGGAGAGTTAATGGCACTCTGCTTTGGCAAGACCTACCATTAAAATACAAGACTTTGGATGGTGCAGCAAATTGGGAGGGCATCAATTTTAACTCAATATTAAGTGAGGGAATTTTACTTCTACCATGTCAAGAGCATTCAAAGCAATTAAATAACATGCATAGAAATAAAAGAACAAAAGAAAGGCATTCACAGACAATCATATTGTATTGTGATATAGTATGACCCTTCCACAAGGTGATCTCCATCGCCGTGCTTCCTGTGCGCCATGTCTCCAAGTACTCCCACTAAACCATTACTGCTAACAGCACTAGTGATAAAATACAAAGGGTGAAAAGACATCACAAATCGACACGCATGCCGTTATACAAATATAGACAGCTTTGGGCTACAATAAGCATGACACGCACGTCATGAATATTACACACATACATGCATCTCATACATTACGGGTCATACTATTCACAAAATCCTGCAAAAACAAGTTAGGCATAGAATCGCATTCTATCTAACGTATGGCGTGAATTAGCAATATTTAAACCAAGTTAAGGTCCTAATCCATAGGAGTGGCAACCCGCACCAAAAGGGCAGAAACCCTATCTATATTCCAAAGTCCTGCTCGGCGGTTCCGCTCTATTGCTCCGTCCATGTAAATCGCATTGGATTAATCACATTAACCCTTGCCGATCGCAACTCTGATTCGATCAACCAGATTGATCTTCGCGTGCTCCATGGATTTACGATCACCGCGCCTGATGGCGTAAACCCGACCGGTAGAGGCAAGTCGTGATACGACCATGAACACACAATCACAGAATAACGATCATCAATCACTTTACAACCACCGCGCATGGACGATCATATCGACCATCGCCAAGAACGATCTATCACATAGAACGACCAACAGAAATAGAAATAGATCACATCTATGACCCCCGCACATCACCATATGCATCTAATCCGAATCTAAAACTAAACAGGATGGCTCTGATACCACTGTAGGATGGCGGGAAGGCTACGATAGCACAAACAAAAATTTTACCACGCAACTAAGGAACCTCCGCTAGTAATAGATCACGAGATTACCACTAGACGCGCCGACCCATAGCGGAAGTAGAGTCGATGTAGCGAGTTGAAGCGGTCGTAGTCGTACTTGCCGCACGCCTTCTCCTCCTACTCTGATGAACGTCATGAGTCGCGGATCGTCCTAGTGCTGATGCTTCGCAACAACACCTCCAAGGTATCCACACGCACGGGGCAGTCTACGACCATGGCAACTGAACGACCTTCTTGTGTATTCTCCCTTTGCCTCACGACATCTGGTTGAACTCCAGGTGAGATAATATGTCATCCATGGACTGTTCAATACTTTCTCGATCAAGTGTCGAATAACTTCATGTGGTCGACACTTCGACCACTAGTGGCATGGCCATGCACTTTCTTTATTCGACCACAACGAGGGGCCCAGAGACATCTCTCCCGTTATGTTAGGAGGGGCAAATCCCATATCCGACCAATCACATTCCTCGCATGTTTCATAGCATACCCAAAGCTACCTTTATAACTACCCGATTCTGAGTAGCGTTTGGTAACCCTAAGAGTGCCATTACACATGTAGGAAACCATGCTGATCTCGAGTCTAAGGATTATACATCATCATTGCTTGAGACCAACTAACGACACATGGAATCATAACAATCTCAATAGTGTATCAAGGTGGGTCTTATCCAACACTATGTTCTCTAACATGTGTCCACATTATTGATTCGATATCTCTATATTCATGACCGGTGAAACATGGTCATCAATCAATACATGTATCGAATGTAGAGTCACCGGTGTTCCACCAAAGACATTCGACTGTGATACTTTAGAACGACATCATATAAGATAAAGAGTTTCACCAACAAGTCACATACTCATTGATCTATATAACTGATGATTCATTCGAGGAACAAGATAACATATTATCAAATGTTATGAATATAATGAAATATAATCATCTCTATGATTGCCTTTAGGGCATATTTCCAACACAGTCATGCTAGGAGGGGAAGGAAACATGCATGCATTCTAGGTGATATGGCTACATGTACCTGCAACAAGCCGAAGCTCCTGCACAAGCCATGCTGGCATGTGTACAAGGCATATGCGCAAATGAGGCAGATGTATACATCATATATCTCTGAGTACTACGACATGCAGCACATTTGGAGTGCTGAGTTTCACTCGTATGATTTGGACATGAACTATAGGGATCTTAGGCTGAACAAGGTGCAATGGGGCCCGAACAAGGCCTTGAAGTTAATAGAGAAAGGACGATGTAGATGTGGCGCTTGCCTGAACCACATGATCAAGTGCAGGATATCCAAGACCCTTGGACACTCAATGAAGGATTGCCCCAACAGACCGAGCTCGTCTAGTCGTCATTCAGTGTCATAATTTATTATATTGTCTGCCTGTACAGGGATAATCTTATCATGTAAATGGGTAATCTGTTCATAGTTGTTCATCTCTTTATGTCATTCTTTCTTAACGCGTACGTTTTTTACATTACATTTCTTCGACCTGACTCGCCCTTATTTTGTGAGCTACAGCAAGGATATGTCTGATTCATCCCTAAACTTTTATGTGAAGATATTGCATAAGCACAAGTGAGATGCGAAGAGGGCTAAACACTACCTAGATTTTTCAATGAAGGATGCGCTGGTACCATCTGAGTTCTCATGCCCGCAATGTGTGTGCGAACAATCGACCAAGATCATTCAGTTGACACACTAGGCCACCACCGCCCAGATGTACTACACGTGCGGGCACCACCTCATAAGCGTATCTTGCATACACATCGATTATTCACTACCTACGTTGAATTTCATGAATTTTTAACTTCATCAGCATGTAATGGCAACCTGAGATGCGCTGCAACTTCTTCCAATGGATCGACGGTCCAGAGATGTACGATAGGACATTCATCGAGCAAAAGTTCATGTTGAACTACGCGATGCGAGCAGAGACCTTCCAGTGATGGAAACCTTACATACCAAACCCTATTGAAAAGGTACCGAGGAGCCCAGACAACCGGGTGGTGGTGAAGACCCCAACAGAAACCGAGTACATCCGCACAATCCGCGATAGATAAGGAAAGGCTCCTACTACTGAGACCGGTGGCCGTCGTAGCTTCTCTCATCACCCAGGCGCACTCCATATCGAAGAGGTGAGTTATATCTAATTTGCATTCTGACTATGTATTTGACCTTTCGTTGTTCTAACATCATGCAATCGTCCTGCCCGTATCATAGAATATGGTGGACTTCGACACATGCCACCGGCGCGTGACAAGGGGAAGGTTTCTGCTACTGAGACCGACCAACGTCATAGTGTTTCCAGTCACCCGGGCGCACTCCATATTGAAGACATGAGTAATGTAAAATTTGCATCTTGGTTATATATTTGGTTGTACGGTCTACTTACATCATGGAATCGCAGGACATGGATGACTTCAACACTCACCACCACCGTGGGCAGTCCCAAGCCAAGGGGAAGGGGCTATTTCACCACGAAGACTAGTTTCCATCCTCCTTTATCCCGAGTCCAAGAAAGCTACGCGTGTATCTTAGCTGTTTTCCGGTTTGTTCTGGTTTGCTCACCTGTGCATGATGTACCGCCGGTATAAAACCGTGACGCGCACGCAGATGCAAATGAGCGCAGAGTGGCTCGATTTAGTGTGTCATATTGTATCCCGTGTGTAATTGTAATACATATATGTTATGCACTTTAGTTGTTCTATATTTGTTTGCGTATTTTGTATGTCATGTGCGTATAGTCAGAGTAAATCGGTTCCGGGCTAATATGAAATCAGAAAACACCGAGGTTCACATGAAAGCATGAAATCACGAGAGTTTGGACATTTCATATCGGGTTGTAATAAAAAAATGAAAAATAAATTTAACAAAAATTAGGAATACACTTTGTTATTTGCACGACATACGTACCCCTAAAACACCTGATAATCGTTCACATGAAATCATGAAACCCTAATTTTCAAAACCTAAAACCCTTATTTCCCAAAAGCCCTAATTTTCGACACCTAGAACCTAATTTTTGAGACAATTTCAGAACATATAAATTCTGGAAAAATCAACGGGTCCTACCACCAGGAAGCAACATATATATACACACCTCCATACCTTGTCTGCCTAGTACAAGAAACCCAATCAAAACCCCAAACAATTAAGCTCATCACACGACAGTATACTAGTTGTGTCGACTTTTCAAGTGGAGTTGCAATCTAAAATTTGATAGATAAAATTGAAGATATTTCGGAATGACATGCACGATGGAACAAACAAGAAATTAGCTAAGATACACGTGCTAATTACAAAATATTAATTATGACTAACTAATTAATTAATACCCTATTTGCACGCAGATCGAAAGCGGAGGCGTGCGCGGAGCCACATCAACCTTGTTAGGTGGAGGGTGGGACGGACGGGGAAGACCGCGCCAAGGAGGGACGGACAAGTGCCACTTGCCCGTGTTGGGGCTTGTCCCCTCCACGGTGGGACAGACTAGGCCTTGTCCCCTCCACAATGGGACAGATGAGGGAGGACCATGCCAGGGAGGGACGAACAAGGCTTATCCATCCTAGGGTTGTGCAGACAAGGACACGTGGCAGCACGGGAGGTGTTCGGGCAAGGCTGGGACAGAGCAGAGTGCCATTTTTGGCATTACGGCTACGAGGAGGCCCTTTTTGCTAATACCGGTCCAAATATTGCTATTTCGGCCAAAAACTCTAAAAACTCATGCCCGAATGCACTTAATTACTATGCATACTAGTAGAGTGTCTATGCGTTGCAATGAAAACTAAAAAGAGTGATACATATCACCAAATGAGATCCTAAATCGCATAATAAATATCAATTTTCTTTCACACACATATAAACAAAAATATTAACTCCGCCTATTGTATCATCTCACATTACTACTACTTAGAAATTAAAATTTTAAGCTCATAGATTATTTACCTTTGGAAGTTGAAGTTGATGACGACTTCCCTCCCCAACGATCGCCCATTTTAGCCATTACCGGCCAGCAAGGAAGAGGGCTACGCATCGACGGTCGCCTTCTTCCACCCTAAACCCAAGCCGCGACTCGGTTTTCACAGCCATTGGCCTCTGCAGCCCTCACCAGACACATCGCGGCGAGGAGGTGTGAGGCTAGGGGAGGAGGCGGTGGCAATGTCGCGGTTGTAAGCGAGGAAGAGGCTATGATGCTTACTCGACCGGCATGGGACAGTAGGCGGCGATAGCACAGGGGAGGATTAGGATAAAGAGGACGTAGTGCGGTGAACTTGACATGATGGCACGGTGAGAGGAGGACGCCTTTGTCTCTACCTCTTCATTGTGCATCGTTGTTGCCTCCCCTCCCTTCCCCGTCGCCGCCGCTTCTCCTCCAAGGTATCGTCTCCTCCTCTCACCCCTTCCCTCCCGGTGCCGTATCCCGTCCCCGACACCATCTTCCTGCGCCGCTGCTTACAAGGATTGCCAAGAGCATTGTATTTACCAATTGCTCACTTCATAATTGTAGAACTACTGCACCTGCACAGAGGCACGCTGCCACTCTACCATAGGTCTACTGCTTTACCGATTGCTCCCTGCTGCAACCATGCCATGCAGCAAATGTAGCTCCTCTATCGATTGCGTAACGGCTGGCTTCGACGGATTGACACAGAGACATAGGGGTGGATTTGGTGTTGGTCAAATGGAGCCTGGAGCAGGAGCAAATAGAGGCGCACCACGCCGAATCCGACCGTCGGGAGCTCGGTAGAGACACACCGCCGCTAGATCCGATCACCAGGATATCGGTGGAGGCGCGCCGCCGCTGAATCCAAACGTTGGGAGTTCTGTGGAGGCGCTTTGCCGTCGATTTCGGACGCCACCATCGGCTTCTGTCATGAGAGAGAGAACATCAGCGAGAGAGAGGACTGGCGTGGTCATGGAGAGGGCAGCGCGATGAGCTGGTGAGGATGGGTGGGAGAAGAGGTGGGAGACTATGGAAGAGGACAGGTGGCCGGGTGGGGTGGAAAGAGGAGATCGTGGGAGCTAGCATTTTAGGTTTTCCCAGAGATTGTGGGAGAGGAGTTGTGGGCCAAGCGAGGCACCGATGGTTTCAGAGAGAAGCAAGCGCACTCGGTCATGAGTCGACCTCCCAGTGAGTGGAAGAGAAGAATGGGCGAGTGTTTTTTCATAGCGGGAGGGGGAGTGGGACGATTTGTCCCGCTGTGCGGGGGTAAACTCCTTTTTTATTAGTTAATATGCATCAATGTGTGAACATACCTCTTGACCTGTACTCTTCCTTTTGTTTTGAATATTTTTAAATCGAGGTACAATGCTAGAAAACAATCGGGAAGCATATTTCTAATTAACCTTGCAATGCGCTCGGTCTGCGTGCTCCGATGACTACCGCCAACGTCTTCTTTATCTTTTGGACAACAAGCTTTGTTGTCTTCAACCTAGCTAGGCATCGAGCAAGGCTTTGGGGTTTCATACTTTCACTATGTTCCCAACCCTACAATTAGGGGGTGGGTGTGCCACCTACCGAGGGTTTGTTGTTGGTGGTGGGTTCACATGGAGGGCAATTGCGACCAAGAGTGGTGAATTAATTAGGTGTTACAAGGGTGACAGGAGGCACTCGTCGATGGTGGATCCAACGGAAGTGAGCTGCTGGAGATGGACAAGAAGGAGGTTGGCATTAGTAGAGGAGGCAGCCAGGAGACGAGTTAGAATATGGGGAGTAGGTTGTGCATATGCACGAACATTCCTCTTGAGTTTGTATTATTCTTGTATGTTTTTGTTGTTTTATGAGAGGTATATTGTTCACACTGGGACTTGCTAAAAAACAGTTGGCAACTGACGATGCGCTCGCTTGAGATCTATGCTCCGGTGACCATCTCTGATGATTTGTTCATCTTTAGCCGCTGATTTTTGTTTTCAGCCCAGCTTTTGGTGTTCACTAGGCTCGCCGACCATATGATTACGGGCAGTGGTGGAGCCACGTTAAAGCTGTGGGGTCAATTGACCCCACAACTTTTTTGTAAAACCATTAAATGCAAGTGAAAATTCATGCAAAATTATAGAAAATAATGAAAATTTTATAATAATTGACTCACAAGTTTAGATAATCATGTATTTGGTCCCACGAGTTGTAATCCTAGCTACGCCACATATTATGGGAATGGCGGTGCGGCAAGAAGGTGGCAGTCGCGGCAGGTGCCAATGGGCGTGCGCTTGGTAGTGGCGATGGACAAGGTCGTGGAAGGGAAACGGTGAGATAAAAGTACGGATGAAAGGTGATTAGTATATTACATTTGCCACGTGTCAAGCATCTAGGATATATGTGTCAATTTGATCGGATGGTCCATAATTCGGTGATTGGCCCTACCTCGACGCCAACTTGTTCATTATGCACGCCAAGACGTATACATGATCCACGAGGTATCACTATATATATTGTATCTAATCACTACAATTGCACATGATTTCGACTAGATCGAAAAAAGGAGTTTGATTACGAGACTTCCTTCCGCCACGCACCATTCTTTATGGCATCCAGCTTGATTGCATCTTGTGGGTAAAGTGTACAACCTCTGCATGCTGTTAATCAATCTATTCGAATAGCGCGCCCACGGTCATGGATATGTTGAGGATTTCACACGTAGTGTAGATTTTCATAAAACAATTGGGAAGGTACATTGTGTGATTAAACTCATATGGACGTGTGAAAGAAATTGATTAGGCTTTGTGTCCTTTGTGAAAACAATTGTTAAATTACTAGTGTTTATTTGCTTTGAATTACTTTTTCAATCTATTATTGTATTCAAATGCAAATACTATTTTGTTGCAAAATAACCACAGAAGCTATATCATTTGGAATAAGCCATCATCTATATTTGTATTCTGTGGTGCAACTTGTTGAGTACGGCTGTGTACTCAGTCTTGCTATAATCATTCAGATAAAGTGGAGGAATCGTCGATCAACAAAGTCTACTTCAAGGATCGTGGAGGACTAGGTCGCGCTACCCCAACCAATTGCCTATGAGCATATGGATGGGCTTCACTGAAGTTATTCTGTTACGTTTCACTGTAGCTTAATTAAGCTATTCGCCTTGTGAGGCATTAAATTATAAGCTTTGGCCTTAAGATTTTTACTCTGATAATTATTGTTATTTTTTATATTTATTAGTCATCTTTGTATATGAAAATGATATTTCATCGATGTTGCCACTGTGTGCACTAGCTTGATCCTGAACTAGTGCAGTATACACAGAGGGTCCAGAATTGTATTTTTGGGTCCCGACAGAGGTGGTATCAGAGCCATATCGACTATAGGTCATAACCTTAGTTAGAATGGTCGTTTGTAGGAAAGACTTCAAAACTTATTTTACAAATGGAAAATCTTAATGATGTGCTATTCTCATCTTGTCTAGCTTTTCTACTCCTCTGATATATTTCTTTATCATCAATTTTCGTCCTCACCATTTTGAGTATTAATTTGGACTCTTTAATCATAACTTCTATAGTCGTCGTAATCTGTGCCAAATGTTTTGGTGGATGCCCAAGAGTCTTTTGAGCAACTCTTTGAAGACCGTGCAATCAGAAACTACACATCAACATCTCCCCACGTGTTCAGGACAAGTTCGTCACAAGAATTGAAGACCAAGAAGAAGTTGTACGTCGCCCCTGTCTTTCTCCAAGATTTGCCTGCAAGGATCGCCAACAGTCAACGTTTGACGAAGATTGTGACCAATCCGAGTTTTCTTTAGACCAGTCATATAGGATAAATTAGCGTAGGCTCCTCTCGTGTGTTGAGCCAAGTCACCCAGTTAAATTGGAGTTTAATCGATTAGACGATTAGATTTTCGTTTTCCTCCTTCTCTGTGTAGTTTGGCTGTGAGTTTTATGCCTCTTAATAACTTTTTGGCTATTTATGTGTTCCTTGGTGTTCCTTGGGTTAAACCTACTCCCCTCAGTAGATGTCTTCCCTTACCTTGTGTTTTTTCCTCTCATCTATTAGCCCTGGTCAGCCAGTAGATGGAGAACCCTAGTGGAGCCAACCTTGTCAGGAATCTTGAGACAATTTGTGCCACTGCACCTTGTCAATCCCAAAGGACATTTGTCAAGACTGGCAGCAGATCCACCATGGGACAATTTGTGGTCGCTGACGCAATTCATGAACATGATGATGTAAAACATGAACAACGTGATGACACAGCAGAATCAGACCACCATCACATTAATCAAGTTATTGCATTAGAATAACCAAGCAAGCCGTCGTACCGTCACCAGTATCAGTACCAAATTAAACATTAACCAGCAGAGATCTTCAGTGCTAGTAGTGACACATCAGAGTCTGAATCACTTTCTTGCCACTCAGAATCTGCTCATGCAAGTAGAGATTCAACCATTAGACAATACCGATGTTTGCAATGATGGACGACTCGTTGCCATCTCAATGGCACACCCTCAGTTCAAGTTTGTGCAGTTCATAATGACAAAAAAAACGCCTATCTTTAAAGGATCAGTCAAACTCAAGGATGCATAATCCTATATTCACACCATACAAGAGAAGCTAACAATTGCACAATACAACGATAATGAGAAGGTTTTTCATGCTGCTCATCAATTAGAAGGAGTTGCATTATATTGGTGGGAAAACTTTCGCATTGCCCATCAAGACAAGCAAACCATCACTTGTGCAGAGTTCGCCACAGCTTTTTGCCAACAGCATGCAACATCAATCAGGAGTGATCAAGAGTAACCTGCTATTTCGATGTCCTACATTCGATCTAGTTGTCATTTGAAATGCTGCTAACCAAATAAGTCAGAAGATTGTGCATATGCCCTGTTATGGAGAAATAGGCTATAGTGCCGATGAGCACAATATAAATTATTCCAGTTGCGAAGAAAACTATTCTGTTGGAGAATATCCAATGAGCAAGATCACATGTTTCTTATGTGAGGGCAATGATCATTGTCTGAGTCAGCGAGAAAATTTTGAGCCGCTGTCAAAGCATTAGCAAAAGAAGGTAAATCGTTGTCAGTGCAGGATATGCCAAATAAAGAATCCCAAAAGCAGAATAGAGATGCCCTGCAAAGTGAGAAGCTTCAACCTTTAAAAAGGGTAGTCATTCTGCCACAGTGTTGCCAAACAAGGCACAATGCCTGCCATGTGTATGTGTAATGCCCCAAAAGTATTTGAAAGGAATTAGTCATGCCCCAAAAGTATTTGAAAGAAATTAGTCGGGAGAGAATAATTAAATCGGGAAGGAATAATTAAATCGGGAGAATATTTCCTTCAGCAAAACATCAAAACAAGGAAGGAGAAGGGGTTTTTTTTTGTAAAACCGCGGCAACCTGGGCCTGGGCTTCGGCCCATGAGGCCCATAGGTGGCCGGCCAAGGGGGGGAGGCACTTCCCCCCCCCCAAACCCTAGCCGCCCCACTCTCTCCTCCTCCTCCCTTTGGCCGCCCCTCCTCTCCCTCCTTGCTCCTCCTCCCCGTAGCACCATGGCATCAGAGCATTCATCCTCCAACCTTCCCCTCCATTGGTGCTGTCCAAGAAGAGAAGGGGGGAGATCTCCATCGTGGTCACCGATCAAGAAGAAGGGAGAAGAAGAAGTGCGGGGAGAAGAAAGGAAAGGGGAGAGATAATTACCTCGGTGCGTCATCTTCAGCGGTTCTTCGAGGGTAAGACCCGATCCCCTTCCGATTAGTCGATTATTTGATTATTAAGTTTTATCGGTAATCTGATCGGTTGGAGCAGAGTGGGTTGGACGACGTTTTTAAGTAGTCTAAGGGCAGAATCAGGTCCGGATGTCTCCTAGAGAATTGTAGAGGACGTTGCTAGCTTTCGATGAAGTACTAGATCACGATATTTGGACCTATGTAGCAAAAGTTATGAATTTATTGGTGGGACTGTTCTGCGAATCTGTCGGTAATCTGATGGGTTTTAGTAATCTGTCTTGTTCGATCTGTTAAAGGGCGAATTTGAGGAGCTCAGTATAACGAAAGTTGTAGATAATTGTCGTAGATTTCAGGGAAGGGCAAGAACGCGAAATTTGGACAAACGAGCTAAAAGTTATGATGGTTTTAGTGTACTGTCCAGAGAACCTGGCGAGAAAATGTTGTTATGTTATTTGGCTTGATAGGGGTAGTAGTTGGCCGAATCAGGAAGGCTCACCAACTAGGTTTAGTTGGAGAATTTGATAACCTTTCAATGAAGTCCAAGATCACCACATTTGCACTACTGTACTAAAAGATACGAATTTTAGAACGCGACTATTTCCAGAGGGGACAGATTAGCTTATAGGAAATTGGAGTTGGGATCGCGTTCAAGCTTTTGCAGTTCGGTTTACTCTTTTGGGTTGAGTGGTCCATTACTGTTATCTTAGCATTCTCCTAAATGGTTTTTAGGTGGGGAATGGTTCGAGGCGGCACCCTCTTCGCGTCCTTCGTTCCCGCACGGTTGAGGCAAGTGCATTGTCTGTTGTATGGGTGTGATTGATTGGCCATGTTTGTGTGCTTTTCGATATATGATAGCGTAGCAAGATTGCTTGATTGATGATTGTTTCAAGAATGGTGGATGGTCGAAGTATGGTTATGCCTTACATGAATGTCGTTATTGCTTTTGGTACTCTGATGATGAATAGTATTGGTGCTTGTGCATATTGATTTCATACTTAGACTTGGTCTTGTGAGGACCAAGTATGCACAACTTTGAAGTACCCAATACTTACAAGTACTGGTTTGATAAAATGACTATGATGAAGGATCGGGTTGCAAGTATTCGGGTTGTGGAATATTTATGTTTGATTGCTGAAATTGGTTGTGTCTTTCCGTACTAGTCATACATGGATGATAGTGTGATATATATGAATGAGACTTGGTTATGGCATGTTTGTGATTAAAGAGTAATTTTGTATGTGATAATGCTCTACATGTTATTCAGTGATTGAGATGTGGTATGTACTCGTGCTTTTACTAGTTGTTGAAAGTTACATTCTAGTACATATACATGTTGAGAGCATCTAGGCGCCTTGGTCACGTAGTGACCAAGTACATACAGTTGAGGTCCCCGTCATGTAGATGACGGGCTTGAGGTCCCCACATTCATGGAATGTGGGCTTGAAAAGGTCCCCATCGTGAAAACGATGGGCTTATGGTCCCCACACTTGCAGTGTGGGTTGAGGTCCCCATTACTTGCGGAGTAATGGGCACTGGTCCCTGTGCTTATGCGAGCACGTGCATGGGTATGCAAATGACGGTTGCATACTTTGCATTACCAGAAAATGCAAAAGTTAAAGAGAAAGAGAAAGTGCACTTGAGCATCTTGCATAGCATGAGCATATGTCTTGTTTATAATTGAGATGGTATATGGATGTTGATGATTACAGAGTCTATGTTATTGTTGTCATTTAATGTACTTGCCGGGTCTTTGGACTCACTCTTGTCGTTGTTGTGTTTTTAGGTACCCCTTTACAAGAACGGCATGCATGGGAGGGAATAGAAGTGGTTGCACAATTGCACTAACTACTCACATTTGGATTAACAGATTGATAAATTAGTAGTTGAGTAATTGCATAAAGAATTTCTTATGATTACTCACTATGCTTGGAATAATTTGTAATAGAGTTGATTAGAGGATTATGAATGTCATTCTGTTTATGCTTTAGTTGTTTAGCATGCTATGGATGTTGTAGTGATGATTAGCATAGTTTTGGTTATCTCTTGTTTATGCTGGAGGTTGGATTATTTGACTATGTTATATTTAAATGTTGGGACCTCCAGTTTAGTAACTAAACAAAGGAGGTTCTGTCGGATTTTAGAGAATTGTTTCAATGTAAAAATGTTATTGTGCTAGTTTAGTAGCATTCCAGGCTCATGGGGGGCTGGGGGTGTTACAGTATGTTACAATTGACACGAAGAAGGTCATTACGTCAGCCAGTGTCCTCAGCAGAACCAGTCACTCACTCTAGATGCAAGAATGCTGAAAGTCATTTCAGTCAAGATCATAACACCTAGAGGAGGTGGTAAAGCAAAGAGGATTTGTTTGTCCAAAGAAGCAACAAAGAAGAGAAGTTTGAATGATGAAGTTACCAAGAAAGCCTAGATTGTGATGCCAGATTATGCAGTGTCATGCCTTCATTCATAGCAATAAAGTCAGAGAATAGTTGTAATCTTTTCCTTTATTTGAGAGCAAACATGTTGACATTATTACATGTTGACATTATTTGAGAGCAAACATGTTGACATCTTTCTATACAAGTTACGAAGAAAAAGAATTATTGGATATTAAATCATTGGATACCTTTCTCAGCATATGCCTATGCATGTCGAGTAATCAAGCTCTGAGTCATGTTAATTGAAGGCCATAGGGTCGTAATTATAAGAGGTCATGTTGAAGTCTAAACCACCACTTTGCAAAGCAGTGAGGCAATAGTAAATGGTTGAGGAATTTAACCATGGGGATAATGTTGGTATCCGTAAAAGAGTATGTAGTTGTCATTGCAAGTGATCCCTAAAACATGCAACTCTATTAGAAGTCAAGTTGTCTTTGACTTGTTACCAGGACCAGCCCACTTCAAAAGGAATTACGTGAGAGGTGAATTATGAAAAAAATTGTTAAATGAGTTTGCAGAACTGATAGCGTAGGTTAAGAGATTTCCTCAAATAAAGGCAGTGTCAAATCAAGTTTGTTAGTTTGGCAAGCACCAATGTGAGTTGTTATTATAAATGGTAGCACAAGGATATGCGAGAATTTCAGTCTATCCAAGAGCTAAACCTCAGAACCTCAGAATCAGCCTATTTGAGTTGTAAGAAAGAGTTGCAGTTTCTTTAAGACCATTCGAGAACAGGATAGTGTTAGTTGAATGCCAGCAAAAATAGTCATTTTGAGAGGTGTCAGCTGAAGAACAGTGAGATCATTGTTTCAGGACATCCAAGCCCTCTCCCTATGGTAAAAGGGAGAAGTTCACCCAGATCGCTAGAAGTGAACTGAGTCAGTGAGAATTTCAGAAGAGATCGATCACAACTCTAGTGTTCATATTGCCAGATACTAGGAAGAACCTTGATAACTTGATTCATGGAACATCGAAGAAATTATGCGTTAAGAAGTTTTGCCTGCACTTCCTAACAACTAAAATTTCAAGTAGTGAATTATCCTGGTCATAATTCAAAGTTGCTACCTTGGAGCAATAAAGATAATTTTATTGGATTGAGAACCATGAGGTTGAAATCCATTCCTCGAGCGATCAAGACAATGGCAGATGCCTTGAATCAGAAGAGCTACCACAGGAATCTATCGATCAGTCAGCTAAAGTTACTTGTGAAATCCAGAAGTGAATCCTGAGTCAGTTGCAAGAGGATATTTGTTGAACCCGAGAGTTCGAACCGATTCTAGAAAATCAAAGTTGACAAGATAGGGAGATGATAGTTTTGTTAAGGAAATCGCCCCTTGAAGCAAGGTAAAGCTTTAGAATCCATCAAGGCGAACAAAATGATCCATGAATCAATAAGTATATTTGTGTATCTGATGAAAAGAAATTCAAGTAGTGGATGCTTAAACCAATATTTGAGTGCAGGCATTCTATTCTCTCTGAAAGTACCCAGGTGTATAAGGATCTCGAAGTTGAATTGTGATGATCCAATTTAAAGCAAAAGGTTGCAGAATGTATTATCATGTGTTTGGTATGTCAGAAAGTTAGCCAAAATGATGAAGGCCAACCAGAGTGCTTCTATCCCTGAATTCAAGCATGGGATCTCCCAGGACCCAATCGGGATGTAATTTCTTGAAGAGTGATTGTTGATCCTTTGACGTAAATTGGTCGCTTCATGCCCGTCAATATTCCCAGTATGGAGACCGCTTAGCGCGAGGTGGTATACGATAGGGGTTATATATGACGAGATGGTATTCGCCATAATTGGTATAGTGTCGATCGACAGATGGTCGGTTGCACAATGTGCCAAAGGAGTTAGCGTCGATCGAGGATCCCGCTTTACCTCGTGTTAGCAACAAAGTGTATATGAAGCCTTGATACTCATTGTAAATATCAATATTGTGTATTGCTCTGACCCGGTAGACAGACTGAAAAAGATTAATGAGTTGTGCCTTAACTCATAGTACCAGTTGGAGCAAGCAAGTGTTGTGTGCAGAGTTCCCCTACAACACCAGATGTCAGCCAATTTGCAATGTCATCATCTAAAGTTCACAGTGGTTGATCGTGTAAGTCATCGCTTAGCTAGGAGCAGATTAGATCGCAAGAATACCTATTGAGGTTCTGTGTTAAGAAGTTGTGACAGAGATGTGTTAATTAGTTCATATTTCGAAGCTCAAAAAAAGAGTTATTTTGTCAACCTAAGTTACCAGTCAGCAGCAGGATTTTCTCAACTCCAGAAGTGTTTTCAAGCACGATCAAACGATCCCGCGAAGCAATCGAGTTTCAAGATGCCTTTCTTGCCAAGAGCCAGTTTGTCAAGTTTTCGTTGAAGCGAGAAGTTCAGCAAGAAGTAAGACGTTTGTTTCGTAAGTGTTCGAAAAAGCAGTTATGTCAAAGTCAAAGCAGTTAGACTCACAAGAAGCAAGACGTTTGTTTGTCCGCTTGTAATTTTCGTAGATTCTCAAGGGTACGAAATCTGTTAGACTCGCAATAACATTTTGTGATCGTCATATGTTGTTGTAGTGTGGTAAATTTCTGAAGAATTTTTTTAGGACGATTGAGGTAGCAATGATTTGTAAGTAGGAAGATAAGTGATATTTCGATGTGCTAGGGAATGCATACAAAGTGGAGAACTTTTGAGAAATGGCACAACGATAATAGCACGATAGTTGATCCGACAAAGGGGTTACATAGCACGCAGGCTAAAGAACCAAGGACAGTATATGCATGCCTTTAGGGAATTAGAAATACATGGGTATATGGATGAAGAGGGTCAAACTACTATGTCGAATGTGGCCATTTGCCCTTGCGGCCCAGATCAGCGTTGTACTCCTTGCCTTGCACCTTAGCTCTCGCCGCGATGGCCCTCTTTGTCTCCCTCTCGGCCTCACATCGCCTGGCATCCTCGCGCAGCCTCTCCCACCTCCCCTTCTCGACCTTCTCAGCCTGCAGCTCTTTGAGGCGCCTTTCATGGGCCTCATAGTCCTCCCTAGCCCACTGCTTCCTTGTCAGCAGCATCCATATGTCATAGGGGTGGATCTTGTCGTTGATCCACCGGTGAAGTCGATAGACGCGTAGAGACCGAGGTGGGAGAGAGACGTGGTTACAACATAACGGAAAACAAAATAGTGGTGTGCACTGAAATACGATTTCATTACCGGCTGCCTATGGCTCTGCATGTCAAATCTTTGGTCAGAGTAGTCCGCGCCGTAGTTTGGCAACACTAATAGCGCTATCCAATGGTCCACTCATCGGTTGATTTGACGCACTTGCAAGAGGCCCTTCTAGAGGGCATTCAACGGGCATAGGAGGGGGTGCGGCTCGATCCGGAATCGTGCTGTTGAGGAGGTGGGTGGTGTGTGTAAGGCTGCTGACTAAACACCTTGTGGCGAACGATGGTCTCATCGGGACCCACCTAGTCCTTCAAAAGCTCGCGGATGCGCTTCCATTCCTTCTCCTTATCTATGTTATCTAGGTAGTGTTGTTGGTGTGAAGTTCCGCACGAGAAGTGCCCTATTTATAGAAGGAGTGGACGCAAACAGTAGCGGCTCCATTACGATGAGGCACGGTTGTGTTTCGTGTCCGTCGCCACACCCTTCAAAGTGGAAGCTTGCGCGGTCCGAGTGGTCTCTTCGTGCTTTGCGAGCGAGGTCATGTCCCGCTATCATATCCTCTCGAAAAGTAAAGCAGTCGTCGATCTTTTCGGTCCAAAAGCCGAGGAGGCAGAGTTCTAGTCATTTCGATCCGAAATGCTTGTGTGGTAGTGTGTTGTCATCTCCATCTCAAAAGTAAAATGATCGCAACATAGTCTAGTCATTTTGGCCTCAAAGCCAGTGTGGCGCTTTGTTGTCATCTCACTCTAAAAGTAAAATGATTGCAGCATAGTCTGGTCATTTTGGTCCAAAAGTCGCGAGGTGGAGAGTCGTCGGTTAATTGGAGAGATAGGGGCCAGAGAGAGAGAGAGAGAGAGTGAGATAGGGTTTATGTGGGTTTGTCCTTTCACGCCAATGGCCTTGGTGTGGCCTAAGCATGCTGCCACGCTAGGGTTTGCTCTGCTCTGCAGGAGTTGCAAACCACGCTAGGTTCCGTGCTAAGTCCTATCACGCCAAGATCCCCGGCATGACAAGATCGCTTTTCACGCCAGATCTCCGGCGTGGCGACTATGTTGCCACGCTAGGTATTTGTTGTTCCGAGGGGATGTAAAAATTTACGCGCTCGTGCTAAGTCCTGTCACACCATTTGTCTGGCGTGGCTTCACCGCTGTAACGCCATTCATCTTGGTGTGACTATACCGCTCTGTCATGCCATGATCCTCGGTGTGCTATAACCGTGTTGCCACGCCGTGTTTGTGTCGCTCGCAGAACTTGCCAAAAAGGCGTCGCTCACGGTGCTAAGTATGATCACACCAGTCGCATAAAGATGACAATACCGCTTTGTTACGCCAGATCCCGACGGAGGGCCGGAGGTCGTCGACCCGGATGTGGTGAGGGCCTTCTTCCTGTCCGCTTTGTGGGTCCCAGCAGTGGCGGAGCCACCTAAGGTATATGGGGTAAAGCTGTACCTTAAAAATTTTGCATGTAAACTTTATGTACAGATATATATCTAGTATAATACACAAGTTATACAATAAATTTATGATGTTAGTAATAAGTAGTTAGCAGTCCACCAACACAAACTATATTTTTTTATGTCGATGACACTAGTTAGAAATATGTAATTTGTTCTATTTGATTTTTTACTATATCATTTAAACTTTTATGTTGGAATGTACCGTTTAAATTTGCACCTTCGCGCACACGCGAATACGCTTTCAGTAGAAATTTTGTAAAATTGTAGATTTATTCCTAGCCCCCGTCTTTCTAGATGTGCGGTAAGAAGGCGCACTCGCGCGTGTATGTGGTGCACATGCGTGGTGATATGTACATTCATATACGTCTTCCTGGTAATCGGAAAAAAAAAAGTTTGTACCTCTATAGTCGTCGAAATCCTAATTCTCCACCACTTGTCCCAAGGAGGGGTGAACCGCCGGAGCCGAAGGACAGCGTCGTTACAAGTTTCTTGGAGGCCAAGACGCTCGTGAGCCATTTCGGCTGCATGAGTGGCGTCCTGGTGATGATTCCTCTCGTCCGACGCAAGTCGGATGCACGCCTCGCTGGAGAACATGGCCGGCCCGGCGGGAGGGTCCGAATGGGAGGCTCTCAACCTGGAGGCTCTGGGAACGGCGGCTAAGCTCTGCGCACCCTTGGAGGAACTCAGAAGCTGAGGCGCGGCGTTGGGCGCCATGAGGTGGTGGTGTCCACCGGCCTTGAGATCATTCATGAGGATTAGCTGTTCGACGACTGAGATCTGAGCAGCCGCGGGGACGACGACTACTATACTACTACGATGTGGGGGGTACGTGTATGCGTATGGTAATGAATACGTATGGACGTACGTATAATATGTGAACGAATACTATGCTATGTAGGGGGTACGTATATACGTATGGTAACGAATGCGTACGTACGTGTAGATATGGCTGCGCACCTGTTTTTTGAATGATAAACGCTTAGATGTATTAAACCTTTTTTTGGATCTATTGGGATTGAGTAAATTTACCACTACATTTGCTATCTTTTGCGTGCATGATGTTGCTCACCCAAGAAAAGCTAATGTTAACATCAGCTCAACATTGGCCCATCAATATTAATGACCATATGTATACGTTTATGGTATTGTCTATTAAGTAAAACCAATGCATGCAACGGGAGATCAGATACAGCTCTCACAAAGCCTCCAAGCTAATCCGAAAAGGGAAATCAGAGATAAAGCTGATGAGGCATGTCGATCAGGCATCAAGCGGCATAGCATTTCCTGGAAGTGCATTCTTTAGAGAAGCATTTTAGATTAGCAGGGTCATCAGAGATTCGGAAACAGTAGTCATCAGTAAGTGGTTAGCAACTTCTTCAGGCTACACGAAGGTTTAGCAGGGGGCTTACTGCTCTTTAATTAGCTGATTGTCTCACGGTCACGGAATACACCAAACTCAAAGTCCAAAATGTTTAACAATTATATGAACCGTAATTTGGACCACCAAGATTTTTTGTGATTATCAATGCTCCATTTATAGGTTGCATGGACGAAAAGAGAGGCGCATAAGATACTGGGGATTAAAAAAAGAAAAAGAAACCTAATTTCGATACAACTTCATATACAAGAAAATTATGAACAAATAATTGCTTTCGAAAACGAATAATCTTATGTGGTATTTACAGAAGGTATTTACAGAAAGCATTACGAAAAGATATGTTGGATGACTGCCTCCGCATTTCCATTATATTGCATGAGGAGTTGAATGGCGTCCGCCCTTGGCAAAGCAAGGAATTCCTACAAAGAGAAAAGGACGAAGATAAATCATGAATCATATGTAAAGCAGGTGAGAAGATGATGATGCTCATTATTAAGTTTGTCTGCACTGTACAAGTCATTTTTATCAAGCTTAGGAGTGCATGCATAAACATATTTTGTTCATACCTATAAATAAACTAACTAGAAGCCCTAAAAAAAGTGATCTAACTAGAAAACTCAACACCAAATTCCCACTCTAAATGAGCATCCCTCGGTTGGATAAGTTCTTTAGGGGGTATAAACCACAAATGAATACTTGGTAAGGATGCCCATGTGAAACACAAGCCACAAACTGCAATTCGTTCTGAATTCTGACAATTCAACTTAAGACATGGATATCAATGGAGATCGGAGTCAGGGTTCAGAAAACCAGCAGGAACCAATTCTTGCTTGTTTCTGGTCAAAGATGGGGTATCAAATCTTGGCCAGTTTTTGCACTGAGTTGACACCGATTTATTCAGATTTACTACAGATTTGAACTGATTATAGAGATTTAGACATATTTCTACAAACTCACGGCTTACGGGTATGAGTGACTATGGCAGTATGGCGCAAACATTTTCTGTGTACTCCACAAACACTTTTTCCACCTTCCACCACTCATAAGTGATAGTTGGAGAAGTAGAAAAAAATTGTGTAAAGTGGATGAAGGCTGAAAAGTATATTTTTTTAAACTACATGCTTGCACTACAGTCATCCCCATATATATATATATATATAGAGAGAGAGAGAGAGAGTACTTACCATAACCTTGAGTATAGCGTTTTCATCGTAGGCAGCTTCTGATGACAACTGAGGGCTACTACCTTCATCTGGCACCTTGCCACTTGAGCATGTTGTGATTTGTGAAGATCCATTGCCACATTCATCTGTAAGAGCCTTGGGCATAGTGCGACTCCCCACAGATGGGTCAATCTTTTTTAGAGAATCAATCTTCAAAAAATGCTCAAAACGGTCCTTGCACATCTGAAGCTTAAACCATTCAGTGTGTGTATGTAGTGTTGTTCTGACTATCTTCATTAACTGAGGTTCTTCAATATCAAGCCTCCTGCTCATTGCAACCTGCAAAAGAAACTGTCATAATATGATCCAACTTCACTCTAGATAAACATTATAAAACTCAGGCCTTGTGTTCCTTTACTTTAATTAGAAAAACTATAATCTACAGCCAAGTAGATGTTCCCTTGTCTCCTACTGCTAGTGTACCACAGAAGCAATTATGGTGTGCTGCTTTCATGCACTTCCGGAGATACTGAACAAACTCAAGTCTAACACCACAAGTCCACAAGAGATTGACAATGCATACCAATTACACTAGATATGATGAGACTCGGTATCGACATACAATATACAAACATTAGACATACCTGGAGAGAACTGGCAAGAACTGGCAATGATACTGCCTTCGTGAGTACATCTTCACTGGATCGAATCAGTGTTACCAAAGTTTCCTTCAAAGGCTTCAGTAAAGCTTGGTTACTGGCAGCAAGAGGTCCCAGATAAGTGGATGCTACCTTGAGAGCAGCTACATGATCACCAGCAACTAATAGCTTAAGAAATTCAATCTGAAACAGTAAAAAATACAACATGTCAAAGATAGTGCTTCCTACCTGTCAGACCTGCAGACTAACTAATGTTGATTGTAATGTAGGGCCTCACCTGTTTCAGCTGAAACAGAAGGATAGGGTTTTGTGAAAAGAAATCAGGATCTATGCTGTTAATTTCTTCAACAACTTTGAAGCTATTCCTTGGCGTGTGAGGTCCTCATCTCTAAAATAACTTCATATTTCTGATCTTGCATGTTTCTAGTATCAGACAAGCCAGAATCTGTCAAGTCCTAAAACAGGGTATATAATCATCAATAACCTTTGTCAACAATCTAGGTTTCAGGCATGGAATAATGAATTAAAAATAAAGCTTGCCTGTCTTTCTATCATAGCACCTCTGTCCATGTCAAGGGCAGGAGACGAGATATCATGTTTATTTGCATCCAGTGAAGTCTCACAAGCATAATCTAGATCATCTACTCGTCCTCTCCATCTCTTTCGCCTTTGCTGCCCCGATGTACTACTTCTAATCCTGCGTAATCTCTTGGACCAGGAATCATGATGGGTAATGTCACTGGTGCTACAATCTCCATTCTGATTGTTAGTCATTTCACATTCAAGCCGTGTTTCATCATTGGCTCCCTGTTTATTTATGAAACTAATGTCATTGTTCTGATTACATTTCAAGTCAGCAGTGCCTACACAATATACAGAAAACGATTTGCATTAGTGTCAAACAGAACCGAAAAACTAATCCTAGGAGTGAACTGAGTAATAGAGCACCATAGAAAACAGCTTATTTGAAGCAATCAAGATTGTCAAGTAGGCTATAGTGTAGGTTCAGTCATTTACCAGGAGGGACATGAGAACCGCCATCAATTATTCCCCTGTAGATACAGTACTCATGAACAAGTTTATCCAGAAGTGACAGATCCAGCTTCATTCCGCACAATTCATTCTGGCATTTTCACACAGTGTAAAGTTGACACAATGGATATCGGATACCGAGGAAGGCATAAGGCAACAATTGTTGAAACACAAATACAAACAGAAAACTAGGCTCATTGAGCTGTGTTAAATAAGAAGCCAGGAAATGAAGATCATACTGTGCGATGTATAATTCATTTTAATTTAATCAATGGCAAAGGTGAAACAGCCAATATGTTCATCAAATTAACTGTTGGGATATGTTACATACCTTAACATTATACAATGAAATGAAATGCAAATCACAAATTATAATGTGTACACCAAAGAACTACAGCTGTAAATGGGAAAGTAATGTTTTCGTCCCTCAACTCTGACCTTCGAAGATATTTAACCCTCAAATGTTTCAGAAGGACACTTCAGCTTCTCAAGTTTCATGCAGATCAATCCTTCCAACGTATCAACAAACGGAGCCAACTAACAGAATTACAGAAGTGCTTAACCTAACAGTGACTCAGAGACTTGATAGACTTGTTGGATTTCGTGGTGGAAAGGTTAATTTACTGACACCACCAAACATAAGGGGAAAATTTTACCTTTTGAAAAGTTTAGGGCTTAAAATGCTCGCAAATCAAAACTGAGGAGCCAAAATGGTACTTCTCTTTTAATGATTCTACTCATCCAGAATGGTAAAAATCCATATACAACTACAAACAAAAAAGGGCTCCCATCTATTTACTCTGTTCTAAGTTCTAACTTCTAACGCTGTCAAATTATCACATTGGCCCTGCCCATTTCACAGTGACCATCTTGCATAAACCTAGCAGGCATGCAGGCATTGGTGCACAGCATACAGTGAAGCATAAGCAGTGCGTTACACAGGCAGGTGTGTGCAACAGATAAAAGCAACTTGAGACAAACCAAAAGTAGATCTCAAGGTGTCATTACACTGCACCAGACAATATTAAAGCATAAAACCAAAATGGCATCAACATATAATTCTTAGAACTCCAGTGGGCATATGAGACACTATCAAACATGGGAGGATGCCACAGTATGTCATGTCTATTGGTCAGCTCTGGATAGCATCAGAAGGGCAGTTTTGCAAGCCCAGGAGGCAGGTGGTGGTGGGAAAAGAAAACAGTGAGCAATATACCCTTAGGATGGGCAGCAAAATGGACAGTGCTGTATGAAGTTTCCTGTAATATTTGTTCCTTCGATTTTATACAGACCATGAGAAGTCTTCACACAACTTCGGTGAATTTTGCGAGTCAACATAAACCCACCCAAAAAAATTGTGCTAAAAGTTTTGTCTTTCATGCATATCTGTATGTTTCAATGTTATCAACCGTCCTTTTGTTAGTTTACTCCTCATCCTCATGAACAATCCATCAAACAAATGCTGGAACAAGCAAGTCCAAATCAAGAAGTAGCTGTGACTAGTTGACCACAATTATGCCTATATACGATCAGGAGTGTTCACATCCCTTTTCGATGGTCAGGCATTATTTTTTTCCCCTTCAATTTTTGAGAATCAGGCACCCAGTTATTGACTGGTGGGTGTGTCAGCAGCCGACACTTGACTCTTGAGGCAGTGGGGACAGGGCTTGGCGGTTATACTAAAAAGTAAATTCTGTAAGGGAAATATAGATTTATGACATAGGAAGGGAAATGTCTACTGTCAAAATTTTGCAGGTGGATCAAATAAATATGTATCTCCTGACATTAATAATAGTTCTTAAAAGCCAATAAAGAATAACAAGATCACCAGTGTTACTTAAGTTACATGCAAAGTAAATATTGCAAGTTTTACAAGAAACTTTCCAAAACAAATTTGCCCTTCTGCCAAGTATTTGAAACGGAAATGGCAATAAAAGGAATTATTGAGGATTTACCACTATGAATAGGTGCATTTGAGGATTACCCACATGTCAATGAGACATCGAGAGGTAAATCATCAAATGCATCTATCTCATAATGGTAAATCCTCAAATCCCCTGCAATAAAAACTCCATATTCGTAGCTGAATAGTTTGATATTTAAATTTTAAATTTGTAACAAACCTGAAATGCTAGATATAAATCTCCTTTCGCAAACTTCAAGCTGTCAACAGCACCTTGTCTTGTCAACTCCACAGCATGTGCTAGGGCTTGAACATCAACCTGATACTCAAATATTAAAAGCTGGTACACATAGCATAGTATATAGTTAATAATTACCAAGAGGTGCTTGCCTCGTCAAATGGCGGTGCTTCTAGTGAACATTCCTGAGGAACCGCAGGTGGGTCATGATCCTCAAAGAGCAGCCGCTCAGTCAGATCAGATATAGGTGATGAAATTCCTTGGCGTGAGCAAAATACGCTGTGAATGCTTTACAAAATGTTGTGAGATTGTCAGAAATGAATGATGCAGGGAAAGTAGCCTAACCAACAATGCTAGGAAGGACAGGATAATGATGTAATATATAAGGTACCTTATTAAGTATCTTAAGGTCATTGAGAGAATAGGATCATAAGCTTGTAAATGAGCTCTTAATATGGATGATAACAATCCAGCAAGTTGAAATCTCCTCTTTACAGACCACTGTAGAGCAAAACATTTCAAGGAAGAAATGGGTCATATCTGAAATAATAATAGCTTTACTATGGTACAATAAAATGTGCTAAAGGGTGTAAAATAGCAAACTAGATATTAGAAAATAAAAGTTCTATGAAGCAACAAACATAGTACTTAACAACATGAGCAGGTACTAGAGTAATACAGTGTGAAGCAACGAACTGTCAATGAACTAAAGGACAATCAAAAGCTACTCCCTCCGGTCACAAATACATGTCGTTTGGACATTGACATGGTCCTCAAAAAACAACTTTGACCACTAAGATCTATTGTAATATAGTTATAGCACCTAATAAAATTATAATATTATAAAAATGCTTTTCAAGGCAAATATATACATATGATTTTAATGTATCCAATCTAAATATTTAAAAAGATATTGATAGTAGAAGTTTTGAAAGTTTGACTGCACGTATCCCAAAACATGTATTTGTGGTTGGAAGGAGTACTTCAACTCTGGAGAATTAAAATAATTAAGAACCCTTACTCTCCATAGAAAATTCCCTCTTGAATCCATTAGGCGTTAATTGTTGAAGTGGATTTCTAAATCACTATTTAAATAAGCAAATATGCTCGAACAGAATGCTCAGAAGTCTTAACAATTAAGCTGTCCTGGTGATTAATCTTCTGTTGAAAAGCTCACAAAGCATAATATGGACATAGAGTCGTACATACCTCATTGGCAACTGGAGAAGATTGATCATCTTTGTCAAATATCAATACCAGCAGTATATGCTTGAACTCCTCATAAGCTTCCTTCGGAGCATATCAACATACCAACATTCAGTAGGCAAGATCCAAACAAACACAAATAAACTTTAATGAACATGCATGAAAAATTGAATACATGCACATATTCAGGTGTCCCAAATTTTCATCTAAATAGATAGGAACTGAAAGATAGTATGGTTATTGTTAGATAGTACGGTTATTGCTTTCTTTGAAACCAGTAAAAGTGCACCTCCCTTTACTGCCTATATGATATTGAACCTCCTTTTCCCACTTTGACTGATATCTGTTCAAGTTTCCATCGCCACGCATTGATCACATGTTTTCATATTCTTTTGCAGCAATATCACAGGTTATTTTTCATTAACGATGTGTTAGTTTGGTCACAACACATGCCTCTCCATACTAACATGCATGGTGGGCACCAAGATGATTCCAACAGTCTTTTTCGGATAAGTTCAACAACGGTGCATAATAACTCTCTACTAATGAATTAAAGATGTATTTAACAGGGAAAGTAATGCTATAGGACCAAGTTTTTTCCCATCAAGCAAAGACCTCCAAAAGATGTAACCCAGCTCTTGCACAAAATCTTCAAGTATGCAATTTAATAGATCTATGCCCACCTCAACCACTTTATTATATCACGAGAGGCTTGGAGATTTGTGCAAGGACATATTATATCTTTGCTTGATGGTAAAAACTTGATCCTATAGCGTTACTTTCCCTGTTAAGTACATCTTTATTTCAGTAGTAGAGAGTTATTATGACATCGTAATATAGGATTATTTTTTCTTTGCAACAGAGACAACAATATGCCATGTTTGAAGCATAAATGCAGCACGTCAGGTCAACTGATGGAAGAAAGATACACTTTTAGAACTTTTAGTCATGCATTTTAGTATGTTAAGAGCCAATCAATGACAAGCCAAATATGTGCATCTCAAGGTACCGGGTCTTCAAAAAAAAGTAAACTAACCATGCCATATATGATGAAAAGATAACTCCATACTGGATGGGGGTCAGGAATCAGGATCCCAACTTTTAGTATTTGCCATACCCTGCTCTTTTGGTATTTATGTTCAATGTGCCTCTCTAATAGATTTGAAATTTGCCCTCCCCAGGCTACAACAGGAAAGAAACAGGAAATAATGAGCATTGGAACCTTATCAAATAGGAACAGGGCGTAGTGCAGAAGCCTCTAACAATGGACCATTAAATAGTTAATCCACAATCTCTTTTACCAGTGTGCTACTGTGCTCTGCACGTAGTCGAAAGGAAGTACAGAGGAACTTAACGGAAGTAATAATGGGAGCTCTTTCTGGCTTATCATTCCAATATATTTGTTCCCAATTTCCCATCATAATATAGTAGTTTCCAATGAAAGAAGGCCAGATGGATATTTCAAAAACTAGGTTCCGCAGGATACCACTTTTAGCTGTGCTACTGATTGAAGTCTTAAATAGATTGGGTAACGGTACAGTTATTTCACATGGAAGAAGAACCAGTATCAGATGGAGAAGAACCAGTATCAGATGGAGAAGAATCAGTATCAGATGGACACATCTTCAACTACCCTTAAAGTAAAGAGTCACTCCAAAAATACAGCAGCGTTATCACCCCTTTGTGAAAATCTATGTATCACCTATTTAAAGATGATAAAATGTAAAGAGGCTACAAGAGATTGAGACAATGAGAATTTCTAAGTTAAGGGAAGGCGGAGAAGGGAGGGGAGGCAGTGGCAAGGGCAGGGCGCCGCCGAGAGCAGGGGGGAGGGTGGCAGCGAGAGCAGGGGAGAAGGGGCGACAGGTTGTGGCTGCGTGGTGCGTACGTGTGTGTGAGGGCTCGGGAGGGGCAGGGATTTGGTTGGGAAGGCATTAGGGGTTGGGAGTTGGACTAGGCTGTTGTTGGGCTTCAATATGAAATGTTTTGGGCCTGGAGTATCAGGGAGTATCGCAGAGTATCTAAGAAGTATCGGAATTATTTTTATTAATTTAAAATCCGAAATTCACCGATCCTTCCCGATACCGTATAGGGCGAAGGATTGGTGATTCATAGGAGAAAATTAACACCACTGTTGGCAGCACTAAAAGAGGACTATCCTAAAATCAGAGTATTGAGAAATTATCCACCAGCTTTCCAATTAAGCGTCAACCATTTTTGTAAACAAGTCCCTCGCATTTTTTTCCATAACTTGTTTAGTAAGGATTAGCCCTAAGTCAGTCCCACTAACCAATATCAGTCAAAGGCATTGTTCTAAACATTAGCTACTATGACCTAGATAGTGGCCGCTATAAAGGTAGTGGTGGGTCTACCAGAACGATATATGCATCGTAGTGGTATAATTTACTAATTTAGTGGTTGAGCAGGCCGCTGATTTAGTTGTTAAGTGAGCCTTGAAATGCAAAAGCAGCCTTTATTGTGTCCCCAAAGCCAAAACAATCCCATATTCTTTCATCTGTCTTCCTTTCATCCTTTGAAAATTCAAAGTTCAAACCAGTAGTGACTTAACTATTAGCAATATGTCCACATATGAAAGAATATATTGCATGTATCAATGTTTATATATTATTTTCAATTGTTAAACCTCTTACAGGGCACTTTCCAGGCCACCTACCGCAATATTGCTACAAGGTGGGGTGGCCACTTGCTAACCGTTTACCTCTAGGCGCTATTTAGAGCATTTGTAACAAGTGATCCTTACCACCCCTAAACCATTCCCCCTGCTTTACTAATACAAACCACAACTATTGTTTCAAAACATTTTGGTACCCAATCATTTATTCCCCTTATAGAGCACTCCTTCAATATCAGTTACCCTTCATCAAGTACTCCACTTGCAGATATGCACTGCTATTACACTCAATATGAGGCAGTTGTACTTGAACGAAATGCTAAAACACCGAAAAAAAAAGAAAATCCATCAAGACATTTCCATCAAAATGAGCAAACTGTGTAAATTTAACACTTGCATATGAAAAGAAAGCTCATCATACCTCGGCATGAAGCAAGATAACATAATAATCTGCTATGTGCACATAAATTTAACCCTAAAAGACTCATAATACATGTTCACATCACACTACTAAGCAGCATTAGAAATTATACTTATGTGCACACATTCACTTCTACATTCAATAATGTAATCTATTATGTTCGCATCATAGCAACCAACTGTGCCAGGCCCACTATGAAGAAACGCGTACAGGTCAACCAATAGCGAACCCGACAACTCCCGTCTCCCATGAGTTTGCAACCGTCCATGCACTAGTCATATGAATATATGATCCAACAACTTGCACATGCAGACCAGTTTACCCAATGGAAACCCAATCCACTAACGTTGGACACACACATGGCATGCCGTGTACCAGCCCTGAAAGTCCAGTATGTTTTCAAAATGCCAAATTCACATCACATTGTCATTAAACCCAAGCACCCCAAGAGGGGAGCCGTCACATTAGGTTCAGGCGAGCGGGGAACCGAAGCAGCACTCACCAGATAGGCGTCGAGGGCACAGGGCGCTAGCGCCGTGCGGAGGCAGTCCAGCGCCGCCTCCGTGTCCGCCTCCGTGCCCCTCCTCACCAGCTCCACGAATCTCTGCACCACCATACAAATTCATATCTCGCACGCGCGCACAGACACACAGTGGGAGACCAAGGAGCGGTACGTTACCTGCTTGTGGAGGTGGAAGAGGAGGCGGTGGTCGAGGAGCACGGCGGGGGCGTGGGCGCGGAGCAGCGCGAGGGCGTCGTCGACGTCGCCGGCCTCGAGCGCGCGGCGGGCGCGGCGGATGAGGATGCGCGACCGGTAGGACGAGGACGAGGATGGGGCGGAGAAGGAGGTGGAGGTGGAGGTGGCGGTGGTGGTGGAGGAGGAGGGCGGCGACGGTGAGGCGGGGGGCACGACGAGGCGGTCGGATCTGGCGAAGTCGAGGACGAGCGCGTCGAGCGCGTCCCAGTTCACCAGCGTCGGGGACTGCGGCGGCGGTGGCGGTGGAGGAGGTGACGAGTCCATCGCCGGCGAGCGGAGGCCGTGGCGTGACCGCGTGAAGCTAGGGGACGGGTGGGGTTGGGAAGTTGGGATGAAGTCGGTGGAAGACTGGAAGGGTAGGAGGTGGATATCCGGATATGTGTCTTGCAACCAAGGTTGGTGAGATCATTTTTTATCTGACAGCATCGGATGGTACTATCAGATTTTTAAAAGTATTTATATTTTATATAAAAATTAAATTATGTTTTTATACATGGGAGGCTAATTTTTGAATTTTTGTATTTTTTGAATTTAGTTTCATAAATTTGGGCACGCTTATGCATTTTACATGCAATTAAGCTTTTTTATTTTTTTTTTTAGTAAACTAATCATTTAAAATCCAATATATTAGTGGTAATTTTTTCTACCTTAGAACAACATGTAAACAGCAAAAACAAAGCAAATAAACTATTGTAACCAAAATTAGCAATAAATAAAATAAAATTTTATATACTGATATAGTTTGTTGTCAGGATCATGATACTACCTGATCCTGAGTACGATCCTAATGATTCTGCCTGATTCTATGCGATCCTACCATCAGGGTTATGATTCTATGAAATTCAGATAGCTCTGTGGGCTCGTAGGATCGTACTATCCCACGATCCGTGTCGTGATCCTGACGACCTTGCTTGCAACTCAGTTGAGCGAGACATAATTCTTATGGTATATTAATTGCCCTATAACTGGTCTAAAAAATCCCTCTACACTCAGTAAATATTGATGAAAAAGCGTGTACGTTTTTTTATCGGGAAAGAGCGTGATAAGTGAGAGTGGAGGCAACAAACTATTATAGAAAATCATGGTGATGATATGGTTCCTCTAAGAGCATGTACAATGGGCTTATGTCAACTGTCTATAGCCTCTGCCACGTAGGATTTTTGTTGACATGGATGAAAGAGAATGAAGAGAGAGAAAGATGTTGTCTATAATCGTGTAGTCGACTGTAGCACCAGAAACAAGAAAAATATTAAAAGATTGTGTTGTTTACAATCTTATAGCCGACTGTATCACCACAACCATTGTATGAACTGTTTTTAGTGTTGTCTACAGGTGACATAGAGAATTGCTATAGACAGCAGCTGTCTGTACCATTGTACATGCCCTAAATATTCAGTGGCTCTGCAGGAAACCAAACGGGAGCGTGCACAACCTAAAAGTTGAGGTGGTCTTTCCGTGACAATATGATTCGCATGTGTGTTTACATTGTCGAAGACCTTGCGATTGCGGCTCTTCTAGATGATCTAAAGGATGAGGAGTATGGCAGTGTTGGGCTGTTGGCTAGAATCATGTAAAGGTACCCAAACAGGGGCGGAGCTAGGCCTTAGGTCTCCCGGACGATGACTTGAGGCCCAACGAAAAACTATCTGGTAAAAAGAGGTTAGCATTAGCTGAATAATGCTTGCTCATCCTGTGTTGTCTCTTACTTTGGGTCAAAACAAGCTGGGCCAGTCCGAGGCCTGGGCTGACGCTGGCTCCGCCCTTGTACCCAAACATAGTACTAGTGGTGTCACAAATTATATACACACAAGCAATCTTCTTTCCTAGTGGGGAAATAGAGGAGGACTGAGCGTAGCTCAATTGACAAGAGTGGTCGTTGTGTTCTCAGACCACCCGCGTTCGAACTCTGTTCGGCGCACATGCTCACCAATTTATTTAGGATACACACGCATACATATTCAGTGGAAAGCGTATGCCTGCACTATATGAGGTCTTGGTACCTCCGCAAAATTCATAGTGTGTGTAATAGGGGATGCGCATGCATATGTGTGCGTGTGAGGTGTGAGTTGTGTGTGTCCGTCTGCCTTGTATCCCTCTCTCTAAAAAAAGCAGAGCAATAGAGTGCCACAACTGTTGAAGACGTGTGCAACACTCTACTCTGAGGCAAAAAAAAAGGGCGGCAATCACTTGTGTCAACAGATGGAGAAGGAAGGCTCTAGTTAAAAAAGAAAGCATTCTTGTTTTTTTTTTCATAGGCATACGCGTGTAGAGTTCGTAGCTACGACAAAAAAAAAAGGCAAAACTTTAATAAACTAAGCACTATGCAGTTGACTGCTTCAATAAAACCATGCATGTAGTAACCATCTTGTATGGATCCTTAAAAACATTCTTGTATTTTTGGAAACGGTTATTTCTGTTGTTTACTCTCTAGTCCTTACATTTATCGGTCTCCATCTTAAGTACTTACCTTTTCTAGAATATTAAGAGGTTGATAACAACAAATACATGTAAGATAAGATGTAGACATTATATTAGCAACACATCCGGCCACTAATATTAATTTAGTATTAAGTACATACAAACCTTGGTGTGTACCTTGTATGAACATTTTGCCTCCACATAGTGTACAACTGCGTCATTTGGTTCGATCGCAATTAGCTTCTTAGATATGAAGTGAATAACCTTTGGCTCAATACTCAGATCTACGGTTGAAGCATTTGAAGCCACATCGATTGAGGATACACAACAGAAAGAATTGTTAGTTCACCTCGCCTTTTCCAAACGTGTTTCCTTTACTAATTTTGTTCTCTGTATGTGATGATGATCCACGGATAAGAATATTTATCCATCTGTAATGAAGATTACAATAGTAGAAATATAGGAGAAAATGTCTTCAAATTTACTCTCAACTATTAGCAAAGTGGTCGTAGTTCCTTTGCTAAAACAAGATTTAATTTAATGGTTCTTTCTAAAGGGCGTGAATGCAAATAAAATCCGTAGTTATGCTCTCAAGAAAACAAAACTACAACAATAGAAAACCAGATAAGCAGCGGCGGCGGCTCTCTGAGCTGTTGAAACCTAGTAGGCTTGCATGCTGCGGTGCATGTACGTGTTGGGCCTCGGCCTTTCTAACTGCTTCTAATTGTCTCCCAATTCTTCTCCTTTCCAAATTGGATAATGCTAGCCCACTGACGTTGATGCCACCGGACCCTTCGTCTTCAGGCATTCCCATCCCCGAGTATCCACGTCTGTCTCACCCAATCCCTATTTCTTTCTCAATTCAGTAACCGAATTCTTTCCTCCTCCCACATCCAGCAACTCGTCGGCGGAGCGATGCTCATCATCCTCCGTCCATCTCCCTCCCCTCCCCTCTCATCCATGTATACTCCACCTAGTTCTTGAGTCGACAGGCAAGAGACACTACTACGTAAAACCTCATCACGCGATTCGGGACCGTCATCACAAACGGTTTTCGAACCGTCTGAATTTGTATGTCTATGATAAAAGACGGTTATCACAAACGGTTTTTGAGCCGTCTGTGATAAGACACAACACAAACGGTTTTTTATTGAAACCGTCTGTGAAAGGCTACTATTACATACGGTTTCCACAAAAAATCGTCTGTGGTACATAAGATACCACATGCGGTTCAATTTACAAACCGTCTGTGATTGGATACATATCACAGACGGTTAGTAAATAGAATCGTCTGTAGTATTGTATGTATCACATACGGTTATTGGTGGAAACTGTCTATGATAGTTCTTTATACCTGACTATATTTTTTTTTATTTTCGGCTAGCCTCAGGAATTACTAGCCATGCCCTCTGAAAATAAGCAGACAGAAAATAGATACATCACAAATGAATCAATCGTTGACAACTCAAAGTGATCATTTACAACTCAAAATTAATTACAAAATAATATGTATCAAGTATTGTCGCTAGAGTTACAATTGAATTACAACTACTCAAAGTGAATTACAATTGAATCAATTGTTTGAAGGTCGTTCAACGGTGTCGACGGAGTGAAACTATCCGTTGGCGTTAATGATCTCTGCCTTGATGAAGTTGTAGAGCTTCCCTCTAACCTCCGAGATCTCTCTCATAACGAGTGCAGCTAAATCTATGTTCAAGCCCTGTCGCTAGCAAGAGTAAAGTAATAAGCATATATATTTAAATTTATAATTAGGAAATAATTATTGCGAGATTGACAAACCTCAGGATCCTTCAACTTAACACTCATGATTTGTTGCATATGATGGCAAACGTAGAATGCACATTGTTCTTGTTTTTGCTGACGGCACTGCAAAAATAGAATTACATATATATGTATAGTCAGTTCGAGACGCATTATTACAAAGTATGATATAGGATTATTGTGTTGTAGCGCGTACCAAAAATCGCGCCATGTGTTGCAGTGTGGCACTCGATCCCTTGTATGACCCTCCCTCGGCAACATAGGCGATGAACGACCTACATGATTCCAAAAGGTTATCCTCGGCCATTTCAAACGAAGAAAGACTACAATAAAGTAATTTATGGAGGAAATGAGCATACCTGTCGAGTATTCCTTCCATAAGGGTGAAGTCGTGGGTTTTGTTGAGTAGGGAATCAAAGTATATTATCTTGTTCCTCTTTAGTATAATGATTATAAGGATCTAGTGGTACCTACTCATGTATGTCGCTATAGTCATTAAACCTAAGTTCGTGCTACGTATAAAGTACAAATGAAATTTGTATAGCAAGTAGTGAAGCACTTACTTCTGGTTGTAGGGCACCATTATGTAGTCCTTGTCATCCTGAGCAAGAAATCTCATCGTTATGTATTTCTCGATGTAGGATGCGTCTTGGTTGATGGTTTGCTCAGAGACCGCGTGTGGATCGAGAAAACCCACCGGTTCATTCCATTTTTGGGTATTTTTCATCATGTATCTATACATAAGCAATGAGTTATGATATTAATCGGTATTACGTGAATGTAGAACTTGATTATACACACTTACAGTGTCCAGCATTGTAGAAGTGAGGCATTGAGGGCATTGAGGTTGAATAGGTCAAATAAGTCATCAAAACCCACGACGAAGTGGCCCAGCTCGTGGAGGAAATGCTCCTTCGTGTATCCGAAGATGATTCCAGTATCGCACCCTTTCTCTTTGGTCTTCCGTATGTACTAGACATGCAAAGACTATACGCAGGGCGTCGGCTCCTCACTTGGAGCGTGCAGGGCGTCGGCTCCTACAAAACTATACGCAATTAGCTAAGGCATCCTATAGGTCTATCTTTGGAGCATTCTAGAGATGTATATTACTTTGATGCCGTCGATAGGTAATTGGACGTCATGTTCAGAATTTTGCGTGGACACGACGCTACTCCGATTTTGAGGAGGACTGGCTCTCAAAATAACGGAGGCGGCTTGCAACTGGTTGAGGAGTACTTGATTCAATTGATCCTACAATCTTGTTATATGTCCTTGAAATTTTGCAGTAAGCACCTGTTCCAACCAATCATCGTACTCAGCCTTGGATCTCTTCCTACTCCTATACGTGCAGTAGTCGTCTATAAATCCATCCCTCCAAGGTACGTAAACCCCAATGCCTCGCGTGCGACCCAGGTGCTCCTTGTTTCCCAAGGCCGTAGATAGTATATCCTTCTGCCTGTTTGCTTCGAAAGAGCCTTGGGAAAATGCGGAAGTCAATGCGTGCTGCAAGAGTTCATTATGTTATTATAGACAGTATGAAGTTATGGACTTATTAACAACTAGATAGTTCGACATATTTACCAGACGTTGGGACACTTTTTGGTCTGCCGAGTTTGTGAAAGAGATGCCGTCCGAAGACGTGGCTAATGCCCTCCCTCTTAACCAGCTTCGAGCGCGCTCATTTGTGATATCAGCAAATGGTATGGTTGCGTTCTTGTCTTCCGCCGCCCATTGCACGGTTTTACCCACACTTTTAGTAGTGCCGAGTTTGTGGGGGTGAGTGTTTTGTGCTTGGAGAGCCTTGTGCGCCATACTTTACTCCTGAAATTCGGCCGTCATCTTCATCTGCACAAAGGCGTCCCATATATCCCGTGATAAGAATTTATGCTTAGTGAAGGGCGTCCGACCGGTGTTCACGTACTTCGTGATAAGCGTGCTCTTGAAGCTCATCTACACGTGTCCTATCGCGAGCAACGCCTGCCATTCCACGCGTGCCTAGTCTACTTCTGGGATAGTGAACAAGCTTGAAATTTCTGTCCACAGCTCGCCTCTCCATTCCTTCGTTAGAGACTTCCAGCTTGGTGTGGTAATGGGAACTCGTTCCCTTCCAAGTATCCCGCAGATGGTCTGGAATCTCGCCGCTGCTCTCTTGGGACTCAAAGGGACCACAACGTCACTGACCTTCGTGATGGTCAGTCGGTCCGCAGGCATTTTCGATATTCCTCTGCCATCTCACTAACGTGAAGAATCTAGATCCGCGCCATTATATGTTAATGGAGTTTTGGTTATTAATGATAAATCTATTTATGAGACTAACACTCTTTTTTGTTATGTCTCATGTTTAGTCTCAGTTGGATTTAAAGATCAAAGAGGTATGCATTCGACATCATTTTATTATACCTTGTTGCATTCCTCGGATTCAAAATATAGGTTGAACTTCACCAAAAGGTTAACTCGAATATGTGCATATGTCTTTATTACACATTCGTGTATGCACACATTTAGGGGGAGTTCACTCCATATTTTGTGGTTTCATTAGTATTGATCCATATTCTTTTGTCCACATATATTTAGGATCTTTACTTTGAAATATACCCTTGAATATATTTAACTTGTGTAGTTAATATATTCATATGAGTATATGTAACTTGTGTAAGTTTATATATACTCATATCCTTAAATATATACAACTTGTGTAGTTCGTATATATTCTTATGGGCATATGAGGCTTGCGTAGTTCATATATGCTCATATATCTTTTGAGTATACATAATCTTTGTAGTTTATATATACTCATACCAATTACATTCAATTACTTGTTATTGAAGTGATTATCATCAATTACCAAAGAGGGAAAGATTGCGGTATCTTGTCCCACCATTATCAGTTAATGGTTTGATGGGGTAATTTATGATAATCATATTGTGGAACTAACGTTTTCTATAAGTTGGTGAAATAGGTTATGTTCCATGTGATTGAAGACGTTGGATGACATCATGAGTTGATCGTCATCAAGTCAAGATTTTCGAAGAAGAAGAATACCATCATGTGTTGATGATATAAAGAGAAGAATATCATCATGGGTTGTTGATATTGAAGTAAAGAGCTGGAGTAAAGGATGTATCACGCATTGATGCATATCAAGTTTAAGAAGTGGAAATGATCATGAGTTGATCGACAAGTCAAGAAGAATTCATCACGTGTTGATGGAGGTCAAGTGAATAGTACATCATGAGTTGATGCATGTTAAGACTTGAAATGAAAGATGTCATCATATGTTGATGGACATTGAGTCAATAACCCGGACTTGAAGCGAGGTGTGCATCATCAAGCTTCAAGTGGTTGCGCAAGGCAAAGGTATGACTAGCTAGGGCTAAGGATTTGTTCCTAGTCTTTTACCGGTCTCGGTGTTTGGTTGGGAGACCGAATTGCTAGAATAGGTTGTCGTACTATTAAAAGGGGTCTTAATCAGTAACTTGAGTTAGTCATGTGTTGATAACCTCATTGTGTTTGCTCTAGCTCAACTTAACATGTTGCCTATATTTGCGAATGTGTTTTGCAAATAGTTGAGGCTCATGGTTATTCCTTGTAGCATGTGACTTTAGTTTGCGAATGTGTTTTGCAAACGGTTTAAATTCATGTACCTTATTCCTTGTCGCGTTGATTCTAAAAGTTGGCAAATGCGTTTTGCAACTTGTTGAGAATCTAGCTTTCATCTCTTGTGTACATGTTGCATCAATTAGCAAATATGTTTTGCAAATTGAGTTGAAGCAAATGTGCAAAGTATGTTCTCGATCTTGGTATGTTGGCGATCGACCGCCTCGGTAGCTGGCGGACCGTGGTAGCGGTCTGACCTCCATGGGATAAGCGGTCTGACCGACCTACGGTTGTACCGGCCATAAGAATCGGTACTACCGGAGTGCGGTAGTACCGGGCGTTTGAAACGGTACTACCGGAGTGCGGTAGTACCGAAATTTTTTGGCGATGTATTTTCCGAAGAGATGTTTTACGGTTTGATCGGTTCTTTCGATCGGCGCGGGCCGACCTCTCTGGCGATCGATCGATGCGAGCGGCCGACCGGCCATTGGTTGGCGGTCAGACCGATTGTGAGTCCAACGGCTAGTTTTATAGCTGTTGGCACTTAGGCGGTCCGACCGACCATTTGTTGGCGGTCAGACCGGTTTCGTCCAGATTCTCTGGAATCTTCTCCCAACGGCTAGTTTTTGTGTGTGGGCTATAAATACCCATCTTGGCTGTGTGTGGAGGAGTTGTTGGTGCCCCATTGAGTTCCTTTGAGCTAAGAGCAAGCCCTCTACTCCCATTTGTGTATGTGTTGCACTTAGTGAGGTTTGAGAGGCAAATCCTATTGCATGTGTTGCATTAGGTGGTGGATTTAGTATCCACGAGAGCTTTGACACTTGATTGGTTCAAGTGAAAGTTGGAGACTTGTTACTCTTGGTGTTTGCCGACACCTAGACGGCGTGGAGGCGTCGTTCGTCGGTGATCTTCTCAAGTGAAGCTTGTGAGAAGACCCGGGCGTTTGTGAGTGGCTTGGTGCTCGCCATCTCCGGAGTGGAGTAAGAGCAACCCTAGTGGAGCGAGGTGGTTGATACCTCGGAGGAAGGCTTAATTTGTGGAGCCGACCCAATTGGTTTGGGTTTCCCTCAACGTGGATTATGGGAGACCGGCAAGTCTTCGACCACCACGGTAAAACATCATTGTGTCTCGTGTGCTTCTTGTGATTAGCTTTCATATGCTTTACTTTGTGCAATTTACATTCATTATATAATTGCTTATTCATTTGTATGATTGCTATCTTGTATGTGCTTGATTAATCATATCATTAGTTGATAGCTTACAAGTCTTTGCTAAATTGCTCTATTTATTATTGACTTGTATTGTTGGTGCACTTAGTGAACTTAGTTGATTTAGGCTAAACCGAATTGATATTTAGCTTCCGCATTAGAAATCGGTTTTAGCTCATAGAAGTTTTAAAACGTCTATTCACCCCCCCTCTAGTCGGCCTCCTCGATCTTACATAACGTACCACTTTCCTCAGAGATCCAGATGCATTCGACGACGTCGATGACGGTGGCGAAGACGGTGTGGACGCCATCTCGCTTACTTGCTATCTATATAAGTTACGTACGCGATGAATTAAAATTCCAGAATTCAAAACGCTGAGAGTTTAAATAAAATAGAATGCAAGTTGATATCCATTAGGTATTTTCGAAGATAATTTCTCTTGGAAACATATTTTATACAAAAAAATAGAAGTTACCCAACTAATTTACTATATAAATAAATAGTATCAAGCATATACAGTATATAGTACATACTACTCAAGGAAGTCTCCAATATATCCAACATATATGTATCAAGCATATACAGTATGTAGCACCTTAAGAATGGCACAAATGAATAAAGATTCTAGTGGCCATAACTTTTGCTAAATGGACCATAATTGGCATACGCACAGCAATAGCACACAATTGTTGTATGACGTGCAGATTTAGCAAATAATCATAATTAAACCCAGCATTCACTATTAGTAATAGAGCATAATACCAGCATGTAATAAATAACCATAATAACATGTGTCCATGAAATTCGTTCAAGTCATTTAAAGACAATATTATGCTCAACATTAACAACAGGAAATCATCAATAAGCAGCATAAAGCACAAAAGATTGATGATAGTGTGTGCTCTCAGAAAGAGAGATGCAAAACAACAAGCCTTTGCCATCTCAACCCTATTGTCTATACTCTTCATTAACTAAACAAGACAATATAAATTCAAACTTTGAGCTCTAACAAATACTTTACTAAACTGTCAAAAGATCTCAACTGGTAAAGTATACAGACTAATAACTAGGATCACAATCTGAAATCTAGATTACCAACAGATATTGAACACTCTCAGAATAAACTGAACCTCAAAACACAAGTTCAATAATTAAAACCAATTGCTTGACAGTAGAGTGATCAACTAAATTCTAGATATCAATGGAATCAGAAGATTCAATATAACTAGTTAAATCCGAAAGTAACAGTCTGACAACAGATCAAAGATACAACAACAAGTAATTGAACAGAGCTCAAAGTATGAACTAACTATCACATTCAATTTCAGAGTTTGACATAGTTCATCACTAAGCAAGCCAACAGAGCCCACTGAACAATTTGCAATATCTTCAGAGCTAGATTCAGATATCACAACTAACACAGATCAAGAATATCAACTAGCACTACAACTATATATGCAAGAATAAGCAATGAAATAACACAGAGGTACATTACTCACTGAAGAGGCGTTGGAGCCGGTGGCATGAGGACCAGAGGAGGCGCTGGAGTTGGCAGCGCGAGAGAGGACCGGAGGAGGCATACCTTGGGCGGCGGCGTCGAGGGAGGGGGCGCTCGGGTGGGGAGGTGAACAGGTGAGAGTAAGGGCGAGTGATGAGTAAGGGCGCAAAACCTAGCGGTTCCGCCTAATAAAGGCATATCATAGACGATTCTATTATGGAACCGTCAGGATAGAAATCCTGACGGTTCCATAATAGAACCGTCGTGATATGGCCGCCTAAGCCTCTCGCCCTACCGTGGCCACACGCGGCACCACTTTGCCACCCCCGAGTAGGGATGGTAATGGGCCCCATTTCCCGATGGGAAATTCATCCATTAGGGGACGGGGATGGAGTTATTTCTTCCTCCACAGGGATGCTAATATGCAAATACAATTCCCCATCAGGTGAAGTGGGGATGGGTCCATTCCCCTACTCCCCATCTCCGCTACCTGCATGGGCCCCCGATAAGACATGTAGGCCACTAGCCCAGTACCGCACAACCTGATAAGGCGATAGCCCGATAATCTCTTTTGCATCCTTTACTTTCCAGATGTAAATTAATAAAAAAAACATTGTCATTTTAGCATTGCATGTGGATGTTCATACTCATTTTATAACATTATGGATCTTATTTTCTCTTCTTTCGGTATCCAACATTCGGGTATGGGTCCCCGTGGGGCCTGATAACCTGATGGGGACGGGGAATGGGGGGAGAATAGCACCCGAGGATGGGGATGGGGACGGGTAATTTTTCGTCTATCGGGATAGGGATGTTCCACTACTCCCTGACGGCGAATGGCACCGTTACCATCCCTACCCCCGAGTGCCTGCCCCCTCCTCCGACCGGCCCGCGCGCCTCCACCTACCTCTTCCGACTCCGACCGGCCCTACACCACACGCCGCCTCCCTCCTCCGACTACGACCAGACCAAGCGCCTTCACCCCGTCCTCCTCTAACTCCGATCATCCGCGCTCCTCTGCTCGTCTCCTCCTCTGACCCCGACCAGCCCCGCGCAATGCCTTCCGCCTCTGACCAACCTACGCGCCGCCTTCTCCCCCCCCCCCCCCGAGTTCTCCGACTCCCACCAGCCTACGGGCTGACCCCGACTGGCCACCTGCGCCTGTGCCCGACTATGGCACTACGCGTGGCACCCACCAGTCCGCCACATGCATCGTAGCGACGATAAAAACGTCGTGTGTATAGCATTACTCTAGTTTCTCTGAACTGCTTATGGGCAATAACACGTAGGCCCCACTAGCTCCATCTTCGCACAAACCGTCCAGAACAATCTAAGGCCCTGTTTGGTAGAGCTCCAAATTCTCATTTTTCAGATTCTGCTCCTGATTATCTAAGAATCTAGAGCTGTATGTTGAAAGCGTTTGGCTGGTAGGTTGGCTCCAAAAATCATTTGAGGGAGGATTAGAGGCAAATAGACCATGTTACCCCTAGTTGTAATACTTCAATTGTATTTGTGTCTTTGTCCTATGTATTTGTAGACAAATTATAGAATTTTACCCAAATTTGTTTAGACCATATGAATGTATATATGTTGTATTTATACACAATGCCAGATTACATTGCATTTACACTTCATGACGAAGTACAACTATTAGCAAATAACGAATTGACGCACAACCATTGATTGTGTATATGCAAATTTTGTAATATTGACGCTGCGATAGATGAAGTTGGAGATATTGCATTCATATCGTATAAGTGTTCAAATGATAATTAAATACTATTACATACAAGTATTGAAATGTCAAATAAGTGATAACAAAAGACCACAAAATTTCACAAGTATTGTGTCCATCATCCTGATTGAGCAATTGCACTTGCAAGGTCATCACAGAAACTATCTATGGATGTAGCACTCGTTTGTGACGTTGACGCATCCGATGCATCCTGAGAAATGACATATTTGGCATATCTTGATGGTATTGTGGGCACATAATTAGGATCCCGATCGAACCTACGAAAATGCATGTCCGGCGAAGCATGTTCACGTATGAAGTTGTGGATTCCCATGGTTGCTGCAACAATCTTCTTTTACTTGGACATGTGAAAGCTCGGCATCTTAAGAAGAATTATCCATTTCATCTTCTATACACCAAAGGACCTCTCAATTACGTTGCGAACACTCAAGTGCAAATGGTTGAATTTCTCTTTCTCACCACTAGGAGCAACACCTCTCCAAAATTTTGGAACATGGTACCTTTGCCCCTTGTATGGCGCTAAGTACACAGGCCTGTTTGGATAACCGGCATCGATAAGATAATATTTACCTGCAATATAAGACGAAAAAAATCATGTATATCAACATCCAATGCATGAACATTACAAGTAAATAAATTAGTAAATGGTACAAAACAAAGAAAATTACCCTATGGAGGATGTGGAAAAACTTCCCTGTCTACATCCAATGCATGAACACTAGTATCATGCATAGCTCCTGGTTGTCTAATAGATGTGTATGTGAAGCGCATGTCAAAATCACATACCGCCATGACATTCTGTGTTGCACTGCCTGATCTACCAATATATCTAATTAGATCTTCTGGGGCAACAGTTGCAAGAATAAGCATACCATCGATAGCTCCAATACAGTCTTTAAAATATGGCCACATCCTACGATCATTTCTAATTCTACTGTGAACCGTAGAGAAGTTTGGATCCTTTGGCCTCATAAAATCTTTAGACATTCTGGCCACACACTGCAAAACCTCGTTAAACTTTCTGCTAATTATCTCACCAGAATGCTTGAACCGATTCTGCGCTCTTCGGTTAGATTCACCGCCACCACATATGTATAGAAAAAGAGCTAGTGCTTTAATTGAACTTGTATGCGTAGTTGATTTCAAGTTATATGTACTCACCAAAAAATCATATAGACTGTGAAAGATCGTAGCATTCATACGAAACATGTGGTAGCTTTCTCCCGGAGTGGTCAAAGTTTCTCTTACCCAACCCATTCCACTAAGCCGTGAAGTCCTAGGCTACAAACTCTTCAACCGATTCCATGACATTCTTGCTGCTACAAACCGATTCTTGCTTTCTTTTCTGTGCAAATGGTTCAAAAGATACATGTGACTTCTCATTCAACTCAAGAATTCTTCTCAGTTGATCTTGCATGATCACAGACCCACTCTTTAGTTTCTTCCCCTTATCATTGCTAGAACTGCAAGGTCTCTTCCCTTTCGTACCAATTAGTGATTCATCTTCATGATCACTATTATATTTATCATCATTTTCATCTTCAAGCTCTTCAATATCAATAGCTGTCACTGTACACACAGGACTTTGAGGCAATGTTTCCATTGCAGGAGACCAATGGTCTTCACCGGTGTTGCGAATGTCATCAAACATCTTGGACAACAACTCCTTATTTTGAAGTCCAATCTTCTCAAACTTGGAACATCCTTTATATTCCTGTCAATGCCAAATGTTACACGTTAAACTTTCACTAATAATAGAGCTAGGAGTGCACGTTAATGCATTTCAAAAATAGATAATGAGTAATGACTTACCTTTTTTAATTTCTTCCACCGTTCAAAGGTTCTTACATTTTTTAATTTCTTCCACCGTTCGGGGGTGGTCTTTATTGCCTTCTTTTTGTGATCCCAACCTAGGCCTGTCACCTTTGTCCTCAATTTTCTCCAAATGTTGTAATCATTCTTTAATTTATCCTATTTGTTCTTCAATTGCATCTTTTTGTATTACAGCCCAGTCTTCTCTGCAAATTTTGCAATCAATAGAGTATACCCTGAGTTGTTCAAATAGTTATTCGGGCGATTGACTGTCTCTACTTGTTCAACAAACAATTCACATACTATCCTAATATTCTTGTCGTTTCACTCAGCGTTATCAGCCATCTGCTTTTTTTGGCCCATAAATCCAATCAATCAAAGTGACATCAACAACAAGATATGGACACCTAGACTTTTGGACTATCAGGTTCTTTATTACTGAACTATCAGGTTCTTTATTACTGAAGTTCACTATTCACCAGCACTGGACAAATCAGAAATATGGGCATACAAGCATACAAAGCCTTGTGCCGTCACTTGAGACAGCATACAACATATGCTACTATACTCACAATCCAGTATGTACATTTGATAACAAAAAAAAATGGATAAGAAACAATCCTCAACTAAGCCAATTGAACATCATACATCATCTATCATCTGGTGCTAGTACTAACAAACAAAGCCTTAAGCCTCACTGGAAGTCATCTCAGAAAATTGCAAGTAAAATCCTCCCCAAGACATGCAACACAGATGTCCCATGAAAAATCATGACAATCAAATGAGAACAAAAACTAGCTACTACTCATAACTTTCAGGTTCTTTATGTACTACTCATGAGAATCAGAGTGACATCGACAATAAGATATGGACACCAAGACTTTTGAAGTATCAAGTGTTCATAAACTAGCTACTAGCCATCAGAAATACAAGGATATGGCATCAGGAATACATAGTACTCCTCAAGTGTATACTGAGGATATGGCATCGAAACACACGCATTGGCCAAATATAAGCAAACAAACTCAAAGGGTTAAACAAGAACAAGAACACACATGCAAACACACCTTGCTATAGCCATATACCAAATACTAATCCAAACTTTGCATCATCCATGACACACAAAGCAAAACCGGATGGAGTCCTAACTTCACAAGCATACAAGGTTGGTATGAGCATAACGAGAACTATGAGCATCCAAGCACACAAAGACCTCTTATCTTGATATTGGTATGTTTTGTTACTGAGCATGCAAGCATACAATGGAGTTAAAATAAACCTTAACTCTCATGCTGCAGCTACCTGTAAAATACACTTCACATACACACAAACGCCATGTATCGCATCCCAGACTTTTGTCAGAGCATTGATAACCATGTCATTGCTTTTGCTTAATGGTTGAGACCACTTGTCTTGAGAGAAGATCAGGATAGAACAAGCTCCACAAGGCACGATCTTCAGCAAATTTCAAGGTAGAACAAGCTCCAGACTCCAGTCACAAAATCACATGAACTTTGTATATATTGGCAGGTAACATTCACAGTTCATAGCAAAGGCGATGCGTAACATAAGAATATCAAGTTTTCTTGATCGTGCAACAGATAAAACTCAAATATATATGAAATCACTTATAAAATTCTAACAGAAAACTCAAATAATCAGGTGAAGAACCATCAGTACTACATTCACATATTCATTCACAAATTTCACAGATTCAAACACATATGCAATCACAGAATCACAGACAAAGGGAGGAGTAGCGAGGGCAAGGGGTAGGAGGATGGAGGCGGCACACTGGAGGCCCAACCTTACCTTCACAGGAGTCGGCCGATAGTCATCTTCTCGCGGCGACGCACTCTGGGTCTGGCGGCGGTGCACTCCGGGTCCGGCGGTGGCGCAGTGGAGGTCCGACGGGGGTGCCCTTGGGGGCCGAAGGCGGCGCTTTGGTGGCCCGACGGGGAAATTGCCTCGGTCGCCGTAGCAAAAGATAGAAGACTCAAGGGATTCTCGCGAAGGAGTACCGGCTCGAGTGACTTCTCGCGATGGGGGTGGGAGGGGTAAGTAGATGGCATTTTGCGGGTAAATAGACTCAACTTCAAGGGGTATTTTGCTTCTACCAAGTTGGCTTCTCACGAGAATCCACAGAAAGGCTGCTTCTCGTCTCTAGTTCATTTTTGAGACAGCTCCTCGTGAGAATCAGAATCGAGTGATTTTGAGAATCTGGGTGTTTGGTACAACTCTCCAAGATCTAATCGAGAAGCTGGGAGTAGGAGCTATACCAAACAGGGCCTAAGAAGGATGCAATTAGCGTCCGGACGCTTCCCATCGTACACTACCGACTCCTCTGCGCAACATGTTCGACAACACATACAACCAAAAAAATTCAACATATCCAACAAAGTACTTGGATCTCGAAAAATGGAGAGGGGATCTGTATTCTTGTCAAAATACACTTAAAAATTAAAGATATCATTAGCTAGCATACGTAGATATACTTCAAAAATTAGCAAAGATGTTTCGAAAAACATTAATCGATGATACTATAACCTTTACAATGTTTTTAAAACACATATGCAACAATTGGGGGACACTTGCAACAAATTATTATAACCCCTGCAACAATTCATCTCACATGGCTAAAAACATCGCAAAAATAGAGGGCAACATCGTAACAATATCTTGCAGCAACAAATTCGAGTAGAGATAATGCAACAAAGCAAAACACTTTTGGCAACGATTGAGGAAATGCAATGCAACATTTGAAAATACATGCTACAACAAACTCGAGTTATCCGATGCAACAAATACCAAAATAACCAGCCCGCTGGGTGCAACAATGTATCCAATGGAGAGCAACAAAAGCTATCGGTGTGCAACAAAAAAAGCATTAGACGTCTTAAGCGGCCCAACATTTGAGGCTAACTCATAAAACATTTTGATTCCGTTTGTGCGACAACTAGTAGAACAATTGTAACATTCAAAAAACATTCTGGAAAAAAACTCATTTCAATAATTTGTTACTGTAACATTAAAAAATACAGCCCCCAACATCTTAAATCATGTGTAGCAACAAAAAAACCCTATAACAACAACAAATACCTAACTCACCGGCCTCGGCCTCAATGATCGCGCCAACGTGCACGTCCTTAGGCTCCGAATGTCACTGGAGGGCCTGGATCTGGCACACGATCCACTGCCGCTAGGCCATGCTCAGCCCCTTGACCGTGTCTTCCCCGAGCTCCTTGCCTGTAATGGTGTCAAGTTTCAGCAAATCTGTCTGGTTCAAGGCCGGCTCCCAAATCTTTAGCGAGGGCGGCCTCGACTACCTCGGCAACCCCAGCCTCATCCACCCCTAGAGCATCCTCACCATCTAGGCATGCCAGGTATACGCTCGATTTCAGCTCATCTCAAACGAAATCAATTATGTACGTACTGATCTGGTGCCCGTCACTGACCCATTCCTCGTGTGGACGTGCGAGGCGCACTGGACCATGGGCAGTCTCAGTTCCATGCTCCTCCGCCGCGCTCGCCGCAACGCCAAGGCGGCGGCCAAGGCCCGTGCCGCCGGCCAAAAGCCTGCCTCACTTGCTACGCTCGGCTCCAAGGGAGAGCCACGGGTGGTGAAGAAAACGTGGATGAGGAATGCGTGGCTAGGACTTTGGGAAAAAGTGAGCAGGTGGGGAAAGCGAGGTGAATATCCAAATTAATTAAGCTCGATCCGTTCGTACGCCCGTACCTAAGGGCATCTCCAATAGTTAGAGATAACTTTGTCTCTAACATATACTACATCATCTTTAGAGACAACATCTTTAATAGATAGTCTCTAGCACACTCTCCAATGTTTATATTCTATAATTTTTCTTTGAAACGGGTCTACATGTCAACTAGAGTAGATTAATGTATCATATTTTGATTCACGTGCACGACAGTCACTTCAGGAAGAGATTTGCTCTTTTTCCTCCATGTAGAATTTTATTGATGTAGTATAATTAAGAGACGACAATAAATACATAGATGGATCCATTCGCCCAACCAGTACCTCGCGCGCACGTGTCCACCTCTCCCCGTCCGGTCGTCCAGGCACTAATTGGTTTGGATCCACCGCGACGAGACGGTTGCAATTGGCAGCATCCGGATGGGAATATCGTGTGATGCGTGGGACGGTGGGAGCCGATCGGCGCCGTCCGTTCGAAAAGCTAGTAGCACTGGATCGATCAGCGCCGTCCGCTCCGTGGCCGCTCTGCTATATATACACCACGGCGCTCCTCTCCCACAGGCCACAGCTCCGTCGCCTGCTTCTCCCACTCGCTTTGTGTTGCTTCGTTTATTCTAGTTTGTTCTTTCTTCGACTAACAATTACTAACTGTCTAACTCTGTTCTTTCTTTCTGGTTTGTTCTTTGTTCGATTGGTTCTTGGTACTAACAATTACTAACTCTGTTCTTTCTTTCTGGTTTGTGCTTATATGTTCTTCGCCGAAACTGGTCTCCTCGTGTTCTTGATGCGCCGATGAAAGGCAAGAGCTCGGTCGCTTTGATTCTTTCGAGGTTTCTTCGCGTGCGGACCGTAGCTCCAGATCTGAGGCGTTGTTTCTTTGATTCTTGTTTCTTGGTAGAACTAGTACTACTACTTCTTGGCTTGAAGCCACCTGTTCGAACCAAGAAAGTCGGATCTCTTTCGATTGATCTGGAGCTTTGTGTCTTTATGGATTTTTCTCCCGGGGTGCCAGTGATGAGACTCGCAAATATTTACCTCAGATGAAACATGATGATTCTGAGTAGAGCACTTGCTGCTAGTATCGCTTCTCTGAGTCACTTTTGTAACTAACTACTCGCTCTCTGTTCTTGGGATCGATTTGGATTGCACCCTTCTTGCGCTGCTGCGCTTTCAAGTCGTGTAGCTTGCAGATGAGGTCCAAGAACCGGTTCATCTGCACGCGCGGCTCGGGATCTTTGTGTGGTTTTTGGTTGCTGTTCGGCTTGGTTCCTCCGCTCTGTTCTCTGGAGATTTGTGTGCTTTTTGGCCTGCTCTTTGAAGCAGTGATGCGCAAAATGGAGCCCAATTAATGCAAGAACTCTCTTTGTTTCTTCCTGGCAGGCGATGATGTGCCCGATGATAGCAAATCACGGCGCCCTGATCCACACATGTTGATGTGGAGATGATGTTGCGCGCGCTTGTTCACTAGTGCAAGTAATTTTAGATTGTTTTGAGGGCATTCATGCATGTGCCTGTAAGCTTCCCGTAGAATTAATCCTTGTCCTGCGGTTTTTTTTTTTTGCTGTTCTTTGCAAGGGGGTGGCCGTGATGTGATGCGAAAATCTACACCTCTTTTGAAACGCGCCGTGATGAGAGCAGTTCTTGCTGGCTTCTGCTCATCGACTTAGATCTGAGCCACCCTCTTCAAGTTTTACTCTCTTTTCAATTCGTCTTGGTTTCTTTGCTCTCCATTGCGATCGATTTGTGTTCTTTGGAGCGCATATATACGTTCACGCGTGGCCGCTCTGTTCGATTGCTGGGTTTCATAGATCTTTGCATGTTTTGTTACTGCTTGCATGTCTTATTTTTCTTCTTTGAATTAATTGGTTTCTTGGGGCCGATGATGCAAAGCGTAGAGACCTTCTACCTCTGACTCTAAGACGTTTTCGCAGAGAAAAAACATGCTCAATTTGCTGCCTCTCTCTGGAATTTTCATCTCTGGTCTGTTCTTGTTTTTTTTTTTTTCGTTTTGATGCTGCCGGCGTTTCAGTTTTCCTTTTCTGATCTGTTTTTATTCCTCGAGTTGCGATGATCTTTCTTTTCGTTCTTCTTGGCAGCCAAAGATCGTTTTGCCCGTTGAAAATAGCAGCTCGATCGCGGTGTGTGCCCAGATCCTGATTAATTTTGGAGATGACATTAGGCACGCACCGTTCTCCTTCGTTTCTCTTCTTTGGGATGGCTAGTGGTTCTGCTCTGCTCTGGCATGCGTACGTGTTGTCAGGTGGCGGCAGCAGAAGAGCCAATCGCCCAGACAGGGAGGTGCCTTGCGCGCCACGAAACCATCCGGGCCATCCATTCCTTGTAAGGACTAATCCCATACGTACATTTGTTGATGTTGTCTTTTCTGTGGCCTCGCGCGCTCCTCCTTTTTTCCATTTTTGGTCGCTTCTCTTCTCTTTTCTTTTCACTAGTGTACAAACATCTCTTGCTGCTGCTGCTCTTACCACCAACCACTCCAGTACTATTTTCCTTCTTCTTTTTCTTTTCATGCTTTCCTGTACTGATCAAGAACTGAGTTACGGTGTGCCAGTGATTACAAAGTTTTGCTCGGGCTGTTCGTCGTGTGCTTGTGCATTTATTGGTGCTGCCGCATGGTGGTGTCAATCTGATATGGATTACTCGTTTTATCTGATATCCGTTCCGGGCTATTCCATTCGTATTTGATATCTAGCTTTGTCCAGTTTATCTTTTCTCTAAACCGCATGGTGGTGCTTGCAATTAATTCTCAAGCTAGTGTTCTCTCTTGTTCTACTAGGCACTTCTTTTTTTAGTGGTCAGGTTTTGTCTGAGCTAGTGCGCGCGCCGAACCAACGTGGAATGCGGGCGGACAAGGGTCTAAAAGCTCCCATACCAACTGAGCTAAGCTCAGCTCTCCATACTAGGCAGTTCAATGTAAGTATAAGTTTAATGCTATTCTAATACTTGAGTTCTTGCGTCCTAGTTGTAATACTTACGAGTTATTCGTCAGCTGCGTGCTTAATTTCACGTGAGATGTTGTTCTATACCACTCGGTGTCCATGCATGCACCTGGTCTCTGCTTCTTGAGATATACGCGCTCTGTTTCTTCTCATCGCGCGCATGTCTTCCGCTTGCTCTAACAGTGAACTACTGAACTGTGCTAGTGTTTCAGTGAGTCCATGTGTGCCTGTCACTGAAATTTTCTTCACTTTGTAGGAGGCAAGCGATCGCGTTTCTTTCGTTGGTTTTGTGGATTGCTTTGCACAAATCGTGGCTATTTGTGTTTTCATTTGTTAGGTGGAGGGACTTTCATTTTTGTGCGTGTGTTTTGGTTGGCGATGATGTGATATTCAGTGGAGTATCCGATTCGCTCCATGCATGCGGAACCTTTACATTGCTGAGGCCATGCCTGAACAGCAGGCGCGTCAATTTCTCTGCATTTTCTCAAAGAACAAATTTATATCACTAATTCGTCACTTCTCACTACTTCGACATGGACCGGTGCTCCAATTTACGGGCTCGTTTGGTTCCATGGGAAAAATAATTTCTTGAATATGAGGCAATCGATCGTTAGTTTGGGTTGGGAACTTGTTCGTCTTTGGTGTTTGCGCCAACTTTAATTTCTTGTCAGGTTCGCATGTTTGTTTCGAGTCTCTTGTTTATTGGCCGATGATGGTGTCGGGACCCAAAAATTATAATTCTGGACCCTCTGTGTATACTGCACTAGTCCAGGATCACGCTAGTGCACACAAAGGGCAACATCGATGAAATATCATTTCCATATACAAAGATGACTAATAAATAGGCAAATAACAATAAATATCGAGTAAAGACCTTAAGGTCAAAGCTACAATTAATGCCTCGAAGGCGAATAGCTCAATGAAGTCGCAGCGAACGAAACGGAATAACTCGGTGAAGCCCATCCATATGCCCACAGCAATCGGTACAAAGTGCGCGACCTAGTTCTTCTCGATCCTTGAAGTAGACCATGTTGACCGACGATTCCTCCATTTCTGTAGGTTTGGGCGCAAGTTTTACAACAAGCGTGAGTACACAACCGTACTCGCAAGTCATACCACAGAATGCAATGTATAGATGCAAGCTTATTCCAAAGGAAATGGCTTCTGTGGTTATTTTGCAGAAATGCAATATTTGCAATTGAATACAAGTAATAGATTGAAAGCGTAATTCAAAACAAATAGACAATAATAATTTAACAGTTGTTTTCACAAAGACACACAGCCTAATCAAATTCTTTCACACAGCCATATGACTTAAATCACACAGCTGTCCCTTCCCAAAGGTTTTATGAAAATCTACCCCTCATGTGAAATCCCCGAGCATTGTCCATGACCGAGGACGCGGCTATTCGAATAGATTGTTTAACACTCTGCAGAGGTTGTACACTTTACCCACACGATATAACCAGTGTGGCCGCACTGATCATAACAAAACGGTTCAGAAACTTCATCTCAAACATTGACACTCCCGATGTGCTTACAAACCGTTATACATATCACAAAGCCCATGCATAACACACACCGTTGGACAGGGACGACGAATCCTCCCGCAATGCAACCACCAAGTAGTCACACCTCCACCCTATCACAAAGCCTAACCTACCACCTGAACATCAATGCCGAGAATCCATAACTTACTAAGTTAGGCCCGTCCCATACCAGGCATGTGGTCGTACAGTAAGGCTCAGTTCAATGGCGCACAAAGTTAAGTCCTTAATTGACCAAGGCAAGACTTCCATTTTCTAACTAAGTCACAAAGATTATCATTCCCATCACAAAGTCCACCACATCACACAGCTTCCACCACTTGCCCCAGTCCAAATCCTTTACCACCCAGTTGGTTTTAGTGCAACACATGCCATTACGAAGTAATAACACATAGCACACAGTTTTACACAAAGTTCCATAATCATTTAGTCAAATTTATAATTGCAACTCAGGTGATGATGATGACTCGTTGCATGACTAAGCAATCTACTCGTACTAACCAACCCACGTTGGTAATACCATAGCACCAACTAAATATGAACCAATCTAGGGTGACAAAAGATTATGACATACAATAGACAAAGTGGATATAACAAATTGGATTAATAGCTAAACCCAAAAGCATTTAAATAATTACTTAAAGTAAATGCAATAATTTAAATCAAAGTAATTTTGAAAACTGGGATTCAATATGATCAAAGGTATAACTTGCCTTGCTATAGCAATGATGATCTTATTTTATCTTCAATCTTCTACTTGCTTGATCTTCCGCTCCTTCGGACGATTCCGGACTTCACGCCTAACGAGAAACAAAGCAAAACAAACTAAATTCAAAAGACAAATCAAATAAACTCCAAATTGAAATTGAATGGCACTGGAAGGTAGATATTGAATTTAGATGAATTTAGAAACTTGAATAGGTTCAATCGAATTGGATGAAGAAGATATGGCTTTTGGAAGATTGGAATTCACATGAAATGATGAAAAAGCTTTATGGAATATTCTCAGAATATTCTATTCCGAAAATATTAGAAAAAGGAATGAGTGTATGATAGGTGGGACCGACTGATATTTATGGATTTCTAGAATTAAAATAATTCCAGAAATAAGGTAGAGAGGGTGACAAGCGGGACCAATAAGATAAAAGGATTTTCAAGAATTAAATTAATTCCCGAAAATAGAATTAGGGGTTGACATGTGGGCCACTGGTCTATGGACCAGGTCCACAGAGATATGCTAGTCCACGGTGGACCAAGCTCATGAATAGGGTTTGACCAAGATTGACTGACATACGGGCCCCGCATGTAAGAGAGATAAATAAATAAGGTGTTTAATTAGGACGATGACATGTGGGGTCTACATGTAAGATAGATAGATATATATATATATATATATATATATATATATATATATATATATATGGATGGCAAAGGGTCCACATGGAAGTGATAGATAGACATTTATTTTATTGCATGACAAAGTTTAGAGAAAGAAGTAACAGAGAAGGATCAATATAGAGGAACTGGATGGATGAAGCAACAGACTACAAAAGACATGCATGTGTGACTGGTTCATGGCGCAAGGAGATGGATGCATGGATTCTTGGCACTGAGATGGGAGCAAGGATTAGGGAAAAGGATTAATATAAGAGAATCAACATAGAGTATGACTAGCAAGGGAACCAACAGATGAGTATAACAGGGATTCACGGAACCAAGGAAGCAACACATGAAGGCAACAAGAAGATACGCACGTACAGTATACATGCATGAATAGTGCGTGCGGGGTGGCCGGCGGCCGGAGACGACATAGCAGCGGCGAAGGGGCAAAACGGAAAGGAAACGACGAGCCGGACGCGATGGCGCGGTCGGATTTTGGAAAAACTCACCGAGGAAGCGAGAAACGCGATGAACACGGTTTGGCTCTAATGGCCGACGGTGCTCCGGCGATCTTCGGGTGAAGTGGATGGAACCATGACGTAGAGGGCGACGACGCGAAGCCAACGCCGCAGACGGTTCGGCCAACGGACGTCGGACGAAGGTGCAGTTCGCCGGAGAAGACTTTTGGTTGGAGCTCGGTTTTCTGGAGATTGCAACGAAAATAGATCGGTTTGGAGGAAACCAATTCAGGGGATTGGAAGAGGATATCAATACGGACGCGTGGGCGCAAACGGCTCGCTTTTATATGCACCGTAGAGGAAGATATGGAAATTTGAATTTTTCAGCCCAAACCGAACACGTTCTGGACTCTCTGTTGCGTTCGGAGGAACACGATGAACAGTGTTTCGCGCGTTACTGTAGCACGTGGGCAGGAGAGAGAAAACCTGATTTTTGGAATTAAAAGAAATCCCAAAAATCAAGGAGATCAAATAAAATAGCAAACAAATCCGGAAAAATCTCAGAAAATACCCAAAAATTCCTTGAAACACAAGGAAGCCAAATAACACAAGTTTTTATTTAATTAATGTTTATATTAGTCAAATTAAATATTTTTAATTTAGAAAATTCCCAATTAAGCTTTATTAATTCAAATAAAATTGGTGAAATTTTTCAGGGACCTAAACTACTCAAAAGATTTTTGAAAAACCAAATTTTGGGACGTTACAAACCTCCCCCCCTTAAAGGAATCTCGTCCCCGAGATTCAGGCTGGCTATAGAATAGGATAAGAAACTCAGCCTTCGGGTTCACTTCTTACTTTCAAATTGCTTTGACTTTGACTGAATCGCTCTTCTGACCACTTACAGAACAACGCCTTGCTTCTTGCTAAACTTCTCGCTTCACTGAAAACTTGACGAACTGACTTTTGGCTGGAAGGCATCTTGAAACTTGATTGCTTCTACCGGGGCTGCTTGACCGGTGCTTGAAGGCACTTCTGGAGTAGAGAAAATCTTACTGCTGACTGGCAACTCAGGTTGGCAAACTATCTCTTCTTCCGCGCTTCGGAATCTGAACTAGCTAACACATTTTTGTCAACTCACATACAATTCTTTAGCACGTAACTCCAACGGTATTCAAGATAGACATGGTGCGAAGGTGAAAATCAGATAGTCTGTGTAGCTTTCCTTTTGAACACCAGCTACTTAAATTCCATTTAGGATTAAGGACCCTTGGTCTTCTGCTTCATGATTAATGCAACATCCACATACTTTGTAATTTGATCTGCTCCTAGCTGAACGATGACTTACGCGATCAACCACTGTGAACTTCAGAGGGTGACAACTGCGACTGGCTGACATCTGGGTTGTAGAGAAACTCCACACATAACACTTACTTGCTCGACTTGGTAATATGAGTTAAGGCACAACTCACTATTTCTTTCAATATGTCCGCTGATTCGGGTGATACACAATACTGAACTGAAATGACCATCCAAGCATCATGCAGACTCTGTCGCTAACACAAGATAAGCTGGGATCCTTGGTCTGACACTATCTTCTCTGACATGTCGTGTAAATTGATCATCTCTATAGATCTGACACTGCACCCATGCTGACGAATGTCATATCTGTCGTATACAACCTCCGTCGTATACCACTCTGCTAGGCAGTCTCCACTCTGCTAGGCAGTCTCCAAACTAGGTGATATTGACAGGATTGAAGCGACGAATTTCTGTCAAATGATCAACAATTATCCTTCAAGAAATTATATCCCGATTGGGTCCTGGGAGATCCTATATCTGAGTTTTTAGGGATATAAGTACTCTGACTGGCCTCCAACATTTTGGCTGACTTTCTGACATACCAAATACAAGTTAACCCATTCTGCGATATTTCGCTTTATTTTGGATCATCATAATTCAACTTTGAGATCTTTGTACGCCTTGGTACTTTCAGGGAAACTGGAATGCTTGCACTCAAATGTTGGTATGAGCGTCAACTACTTGAGTTTCTTCTCATTAGATATGCAGATATGCTCATTGATCCATGGATCATCCAGTCTGCCTTCACGGGTTCTCACGCTTTCCTTGGCTTTACGTGAGGACGGATTTCCTTGGCAAAACTGTCATTCCACTGTCTGGTCAACACTGATATCTAGCATCAGTTCAAATTCTGGGTTTCAACAGATATCCTTGCAACTGACTCAAGATCCAACCTCTGAATTTCACAGGTAACTTTAGCTGACTGATCAACAGATTCTTATGGTAGCTCTTTTGATTCAAAGCATCTGCCATTTTAATGGTCTGGCCTGAGGGAACGGATTTCAACTTCATGGTTCTCAATCCAATAACCATCTTTGTTGCTCCACGGTAGCAACTTCGAATTATGACTAAGATAATTCACCACCTGAAACTTCTTAACACACCAATTCTTGGATGTTCCGTGATAAAAGCTATCAAGGTTCTTTCTGGTATCTGACAATACGAACTTTGGAGTTGTGATTAATCTCTTCTGAAATTCTTACAAACACGGTTCACTTCTAGCGGCCTGGGCGAACTTATCTTCTTGCAACCGGTGAGGGATCTTGGCTAACTTGAAACGACTGTCTCACTGATCTTCAACTGACACTGTCTCAAAACGACTATTTCATCGGTATTCAATCGACATCGTCTTAAAACGACCATTTCACCGTATTCAATCGACATCGCTAAGTCGATGGGATTGATTTGACACTACCTTTATCCGATAAAGTCATCGATCTACTCTATCATCTCTCGCAAACTCGTTGGCAACTTTTGTCATAATTCATCGTGACGTAATTCTTCCGAATTGATCGATCCTAGGTACCAAGTCGAGACGAACTTGACTTTGAATATGGTTGCATCTTTGCATAGACCACTTGCAATGAAGACTGCATATTCTCTTGTGGATACAGACATTATCCATTGATTAGATTCTTCAATCATTTACTATTGTCTCACTGCTATGCAAAATGATGAGTTGGAATTCAACATCACATTCCATAGTTACGGCTCTACAGCCTTTAATCATCATGAATTAACGCTTGATTACTCAACTTGCAAAGGCAGACTCTTGGAAAGGTATCCAATGATTTAATATCCAATAATTTCTTTTTCTCTGTAACTTGCATGCAAAGATGTCCACATTTTTGCTTTCTAACAAAGGAAAGGTTACAATGATTCCCTGATTTTACTGCTACTAACAGAGGCATGACACTGCATGATCTGGTATCACCAATCTAGACTTTCTTGGTAACATCATCATTCAAACGTCTCTTCTTTGACTACTTCATTGGGCAAACGGATCCTGGTGCGTTACCAACTGCTCTAGGAGTTAAAATCTTAACTGAGCTGACTTCTGGTATTCTTGCATCCGAGTGAGTGATCGGTTCCATCAAGACACTAGCTGATGTAGTGACCTTTCCCATGATTGTTGTAGCATAGACATGTCGAACCTTGTGACTTTTTCTGAAGAGGTCAAGGCAGAACGATTATTTTGGTGTTCTTCAACCTTCAAGAAGGATAGTCGCTTTGTAGGACATCTCTTGGCATAGTGGCCTTGCTTACCACACTTGAAACACACTAGTGACGAGACTGGCTTGTTTCTCTTTTGAGGTGGGCTGCTGAGGTCAACATCCTGCCTTTGTGATTCTTTAGCTGACATATCTTGTACTGATAATGGTTTGCCTTCTTTTGCTAATGTTCTGACAGTAGCTCGAAAGTGTTCTCGCTGACGTTGCATTGCAAAAGTCAACACGAAATACATAGGGCACTAGCTCGGACAATGATCATCGCTTTCACACAAGAAACATGTGATCTTACTCATAGGACATTTTCCAACGGAATGGTTTCCTTCGCAACTGGAACAATTGATATTGTGCTCATCGGCACTATAGCCTATTTCTCCACAACGGATACATGCACAAACTTCTGACTCATCTGGTTAGCAGCACTTCAAATGACAATGACTGCATGGGATGTAGGATATCGGAATAGCAAGTTTCTCTTGATCACTCTTGCTTGATGTCACGTCTTTGTTGCGCGGCAATGAGGAACTTTAACCATGTGATGGTCTTTTTGTCCTGATGGGCGGCATGAAAGTTTTCCCATCAATTTAATGTAACTCCTTCTAAATGATGAGCAGCATAGAAAACTTTCTCATTATCGTTGCACTGCACAATAGTTAGCTTTTCTTCTATGGTGCGAATCCAAGATTCTGCTTCATTGAATGTGGTTGAACCTTCAAAGACGGGCGTCTTGCTCCTTAAGAACTTTGCAAACTTGAACTGAATGTGTGTCTTTGGGATGGCAACGAGTTGTGCACCATTGCAAACATTACTAATGTCCGACGATCGCATTGTTGCTGGCATGAGTTGATTCTGGGTGACAGGAAACTGGCTCGGGTCCTAATGTGTCACTACTGGCACTGGAGATTGTTGTTGGTCATCGTGCGCTCTGAGTGCGACAACCGCCCATCGGGTTGACAACACTGAGCCGCACTGCATCGTCTCAAGATTACTAACAGGTGCTCGCTTCACCGGGTTCTCCATCCGCCGGTGACCGGGCTAATAGATGCGAGGAAAAGCACAAGGTAAGGGAAGAGAATCTACTAAGGAGCGGGTTTAACCCAAAGAACACCAAGGAACACACAAATAGCCAAAAGCTATTAAGAAGCATAAAACTCACAAACCAAACTACACAAGAAGGGAAACAAAGATCTAATCGTCTAGTCGATTAAACTCTAACTTAACAGGGCGGCTTGGCTCAACACACGGGAGGAACCTACACTGAATTATCCTATATGGTTGGTCTGAAGAAAACTCGAACTGGTCACAGTCTTCATCAAACGTTGACTGCTTGTGATCCTTGGAGGCGAAGCTTGGAGAAAGATGGGGGCGACGTACAACTTCTTCTTAGTCTTTAATTCTTGCGACGAGCTTGTCTTGAACACTTGGGGAGACGTTGCTATGTTGTTGTTGGTTGCACGGTCTTCAAAGAGTTGCTCAAAACTGCTCTTGGGCATCCACCAAGACATTTGACATGGATAACGATGACTATAGAAGTTATGAGGGGAGAGAGTCCAATTTAATACTCAAAATGGTGAGGACGAATATAGATGAGAAAGGAATAGAATGGAAGAGTATAGAAGCTAGACAAGATGAGAATAGCACATCATTAAGATTTTCCATTTGTAAAATAAGTTTTGAAGTTTTCCTTACAACGGCCATTCTAACTAAGGTCACGACCTACAGTCGATATGGCTCGATACCACCTCCGTCGGACCCAAAATTACAATTCGGACCCTCTGTATACCGCACTAGTCCAGGATCACGCTAGTGCACACAGTGGCAACATCGATGAAATATCATTTCCATATACAAAGATGACTAATAAATAGGCAAATAACAATAAATATCAGAGTAAAGACCTTAAGGTCAAAGCTTACAATTAATGCCTCGTATAGCGAATAGCTCAATGAAGTCATAATGAACAAACGGAATAACTCGGTGAAGCCCATCCATATGCCCACAGCAATCAAAAAGTCGCGCGACCTAGTTCTTCTCGATCCTTGAAGTAGACCATGTTGACCGACGATTCCTCCATTTCTGTAGGTTTGGGTGCAAGTTTTACAACAAGCGTGAGTACACAACCGTACTCGCAAGTCATACCACAGAATGCAATGTATAGATGCAAGCTTATTCCAAAGGAAATGGCTTCGTGGTTATTTTGCAAATGCAATATTTGCAATTGAATACAAGTAATAGATTGAAAGCGTAATTCAAAACAAATAGACAATAATAATTTAATGATTGTTTTCACAAAGACACACAATTAATCAAATTCTTTCACACACCATATGACTTAAATCACACAAATGTCCCTTCCCAAAGGTTTTATGAAAATCTACCTCATGTGAAATCCCGAGCATTGTCCATGACCGAGGACGCGCTATTCGAATAGATTGTTTAACACTCTGCAGAGGTTGTACACTTTACCCACACGATATAACCCGGTGTGGCCGCACCGATCATAACAAAACGGTTCGAAACTTCATCTCAAACATTGACACTCCGATGTGCTTACAAACCGTTATACATATCACAAAGCCCATGCATAACACACACCGCTGGACGTGGGACGACGAATCCTCCCGCAATGCAACCACCAAGTAGTCACACCTCCACCCTATCACAAAGCCTAACCTACCACCTGAACATCAATGCCGATAATCCATAACTTACTAAGTTAGGCCCGTCCCATACCAGGCATGTGGTCGTACAGTAAGGCTCAGTTCAATGGCGCACAAAGTTAAGTCCTTAATTGACCAAGACAAGACTTCCATTTTCTAACTAAGTCACAAAGATTATCATTCCCATCACAAAGTCCACCACATCACACAGCTTCCACCACTTGCCCCAGTCCAAATCCTTTACCACCCAGTTGGTTTTAGTGCAACACATGCCATTACGAAGTAATAACACATAGCACACAGTTTTACACAAAGTTCCATAATCACTTAGTCAAATTTATAATTGCAACTCAGGTGATGATGATGACTCGTTGCATGACTAAGCAATCTACTCGTACTAACCAACCCACGTTGGTAATACCATAGCACCAACTAAATATGAACCAATCTAGGGTGACAAAAGATTATGACATACAATAGACAAAGTGGATATAACAAATTGGATTAATAGCTAAACCCAAAAGCATTTAAATAATTACTTAAAGTAAATGCAATAATTTAAATCAAAGTAATTTTGAAAACTGGGATTCAATATGATCAAAGGTATAACTTGCCTTGCTATAGCAATGATGATCTTATTTTATCTTCAATCTTCTACTTGCTTGATCTTCCGCTCCTTCGGACGATTCCGGGACTTCGACGTCTAACGAGAAACAAAGCGCAAAACAAACTAAATTCAAAAGACAAATCAAATAAACTCCAAATTGAAATTGAATGGCACTGGAAGGTAGATATTGAATTTAGATGAATTTAGAAACTTGAATGGGTTCAATCGGAATTCGGATGAAGAAGATATGGCTTTTGGAAGATTGGAATTCACATGAAATGATGAAAAAGCTTTATGGAATATTCTCAGAATATTCTATTCCGAAAATATTAGAAAAAGGAATGAGTGTATGATAGGTGGGACCGACTGATATTTATGGATTTCTAGAATTAAAATAATTCCAGAAATAAGGTAGAGAGGGTGACAAGCGGGACCAATAAGATAAAAGGATTTTCAAGAATTAAATTAATTCCCGAAAATAGAATTAGGGGTTGACATGTGGGCCACTGGTCTATGGACCAGGTCCACAGAGATATGCTAGTCCACGGTGGACCAAGCTCATGAATAGGGTTTGACCAAGATTGACTGACATACGGGCCCCGCATGTAAGAGAGATAAATAAATAAGGTGTTTAATTAGGACGATGACATGTGGGGTCTACATGTAAGATGGATAGATATATATATATATATATATATATATATATATATATATATATATATATATATATATATATATATATATATATATATATATATATATATATATATATATGGATGGCAAAGGGTCCACATGGAAGTGATAGATAGACATTTATTTTCTTGCATGACAAAGTTTAGAGAAAGAAGTAACAGAGAAGGATCAATATAGAGGAACTGGATGGATGAAGCAACAGACTACAAAAGACATGCATGTGTGACTGGTTCATGGCGCAAGGAGATGGATGCATGGATTCTTGGCACTGAGATGGGAGCAAGGATTAGGGAAAAGGATTAATATAAGAGAATCAACATAGAGTATGACTAGCAAGGGAACCAACAGATGAGTATAACAGGGATTCACGGAACCAAGGAAGCAACACATGAAGGCAACAAGAAGATACGCACGTACAGTATACATGCATGAATAGTGCGTGCGGGGTGGCCGGCGGCCGGAGACGACATAGCAGCGGCGAAGGGGCAAAACGGAAAGGAAACGACGAGCCGGACGCGATGGCGCGGTCGGATTTTGGAAAAACTCACCGAGGAAGCGAGAAACGCGATGAACACGGTTTGGCTCTAATGGCCGACGGTGCTCCGGCGATCTTCGGGTGAAGTGGATGGAACCATGACGTAGAGGGCGACGACGCGAAGCCAACGCCGCAGACGGTTCGGCCAACGGACGTCGGACGAAGGCGCAGTTCGCCGGAGAAGACTTTTGGTTGGAGCTCGGTTTTCTGGAGATTGCAACGAAAATAGATCGGTTTGGAGGAAACCAATTCAGGGGATTGGAAGAGGATATCAATACGGACGCGTGGGCGCAAACGACTCGCTTTTATATGCACCGTAGAGGAAGATATGGAAATTTGAATTTTTCAGCCCAAACCGAACACGTTCTGGACTCTCTGTTGCGTTCGGAGGAACACGATGAACAGTGTTTCGCGCGTTACTGTAGCACGTGGGCAGGAGAGAGAAAACCTGAATTTTGGAATTAAAAGAAATCCCAAAAATCAAGGAGATCAAATAAAATAGCAAACAAATCCGGAAAAATCTCAGAAAATACCCAAAAATTCCTTGAAACACAAGGAAGCCAAATAACACAAGTTTTTATTTAATTAATGTTTATATTAGTCAAATTAAATATTTTTAATTTAGAAAATTCCCAATTAAGCTTTATTAATTCAAATAAAATTGGTGAAATTTTTCAGGGACCTAAACTACTCAAAAGATTTTTGAAAAACCAAATTTTGGGACGTTACAGATGGATTGTGAGTTGTACAGAAATTGAAGTGTAATAGCACACACTGCGTCTGAGAGCATGTACAATAGGCTTATGTCAGTCGTCTGTAGTTACTGTCACGTAGAATTTTTGCTGACGTGGATGAAAGAAAATAAAAAGAGAGAAAGATGACGTCTACAATCTTGAAATCAACTGTATCACGAGAAACAAAAAAAAGTATTAAAAGATTGTGTGTTCTATAAGACAACTAGAAAGACAGCAACTGTTTGTACCATTATATGAGCTATTTTTATTGCTGTCTACAGGTGACATAAAGAGTTGCTATAGATAGCAGTTATCTGTACCATTGTACATGCTTTGGCCTTGCATTAGCCATGATGCATTTCTCTGCCTGGATGTTTTGGTTGGTTAGCCAAGCAGCTCTTCTCTGTGCGTGCTCTTCACGATCACCTGTTTTTCCCTTGGAAAGCATAATATTCAATTCTACGCTTGGGTGGTTTGCACACCTGCTGCACGATGTTGTAATTGGCATACCAATAACCATCGATCAATATTGTTCGGTAGGACCATGTGTATTAATCGCTTTAATTTTCTTCACTTTTTGAGGCATCAATGAACGAAAGCAGTGGCGTCAGTTCTTTGACTATTTTCTTTGGTTGTTTGGAGTAGTGCTCTTCTCGGGTGTACCTTATAGCAACTCATCCTTCACTAGGAATTGGCAGAGTTTTACTACGTCTCTTCTCCCCTATCCTCCTCTCTTCTCTCTCTCTTCTCTCTCTCTTCTCTTTTTTCCTGAATTAAAATAACTTTTTCACCAAATTTGGGATATATATAACCAGTCTCTGTTCCTGTCGTCATTTCAACTGGTGAGTTGAAATGACGATTAGGAGTAAATAGGTTCTTGTCGCCATTTTAAATGGTGACAGTTGCCTGTCGTCAGATCAATTAGTGCTAGGAACTATTTTTGTAAAAAAAATCGACTATTTTTTTTAACAAATTACATTTTAAATAATTATTATTTTTAAAAAAATTCGCACCTAGTCCACATACTGCCAGAAACAGTTTTTTTTTTGGATAGGCTCATGTGTGAGGCCATCAAGTGAGAGAAGCATTATCTGATTAGATAGTTGCACCTACCTCACATTAGGGGTGGAAAAAACCCGTTAGTGGGGCTCGTTGGATCGGTTCAAAGTTGCTTCAATTATATTTATTAATTGGTTAAACGTTGAAATGAGTCAATTTATAATAAAATTATATATCACTCTAATTCGCTCGTTATCTCAATTCTAAAAATACTTCCAAAATTATAAATAAAATGATATCAAATCAAATTGTGTTAATTTGAAAAAGATCGATAAGACGAAAACTTGGCTCGATATCCACCCCTACCGTCATGCATGTCGATTTTGAACTTTCCGCCTTAAGAACTCTCGTTGTATGTAGGCTAGGGCTATGGAGTATATGATCAATCAATGGCACCATTTGTACCGCTTGATCTGCGCGCTGATGGAAAGTCAAGCTAGTTGCATGATCGATCACCGCAAGTTGAGGCCAACTTTTAGTTCCTAGTACTCATCCTCAATCTGCACTTCAAGTTAGTTCCGCAGATTTGTACGCTGATGATTTGTAAAAATTAATGCCGTCCAAGCACCTAGATACTCGTGGTATAGTTCATCTTGAGGAGGGATAAACATCCTCTGCTTAGGAAATTTGGATTAGTTCTCGAGTCGTTGTCGACGAAGGTAATCAACGTGTATCATCCCATAATTAATGTGTTGCTTGCGTGTAGCGGCCACCACGGTTCAAGTCCAAGTCTTGGACTAGACTAACTATTCTTGGGTCAAAGTTATATATCGATGATTTTTCAAGAAAATTTTTACTGTGCTTTTGATCTTCAAAGATCGGACTATAGCCCATTAGCCCGAGGTCGGATTCCGCCTGGCTGCTTGGTTTGCTCCCTTGCGTAATGCTCTAAAGCATGTTACACATTGTGCATGCTCAAAGACACCACGGTAAGTAACAACGTACATGCTTGTAGCACTATATATTAGCTAGTCGATCGTATCGTGACTGTAGCAATATTAACATATAGTATTTGTCTATAACCTTTACAACATTTTGAAAACACATATGCAACAATTTGGAGGGGTACACTTGCAACAAATGATTACAACTCCTGCAACAATTCATCTCACGTGGGCTAAAACCATCGAAAAATAGAGGGTAACATCGCAACAATATCTTGCAGTAACAAATTTGAGTAGAGATAATGCAAAAAGGCAAAACACTTTCGGCAACGATCGAGGAAATGCGATGCAGCATTTGAAAATACCTACTGCAACAAACTCGAGTCATCCGATGCAACAAATACCAAAATAACTAGCACGCTGGGCACAACAACGTATCCAATGGAGAGCAACAAAAGCTATCGGTGTGCAACAAAAAAGCATAAGACATCTCAAGCAGCCCAACATTTGAGGCTAACTCATGAAACATTTTGATTTTATTTGTGTGACAACAAGTAGAACAATTGCAACATTCAAAAAATATTCTAAAAAAACACATTAAAAATACAATTTCAACATCTTAAATCACCAAGGCAACAAAAACCCTATAACAACAACAAACACCTAACTCACCGACCTCGGCCTCAACGATGGCGCCGACGCGCACGACCTTAGGCTCTGGATGTCATTGGAGGGCCTAGATCTGGCACGCGATCCACTGCCGCTAGGCCATGCTCGGCCCCTTGGCCGCATCTTCCCCGAGCTCCTCGCCCGTAACGGCGTCAAGATTCAGCAAGTCCGTCTTGTTCAAGGACGGCTCCCAAATCTTTAGGGTAGCCTCGTCTTCCCCGAGCTCCTCGCCCGTAACGGCGTCAAGTTTCAGCAAGTTCGTCCGGTCCGTCTGGTTCAAGGCCAGCTCCCAAATGTTTAGCGAGGGTGGCCTCAACTACCTCGGCATCCCCAGCCTCATCCACCCCTAGAGTATCCTCACCATCTGGGCATGCCAAGTATACGCTCGATTTCAGCTCATCTCAAACGAAATCAACTACGTACGTACTGATATGGCGCCCGTCACCGACCCACTCCTCGTGTGGGCGCGCGAGGCACACTGGTCTATGGGTAGTCTCAGTTCCAAGCTCCTCCGCCATGCTCGCCGCGACGCCAAGGTGGCGGCCAAGGCTCGTGCCGTCGGCCAAAAGCCCACCTCACTCGCTACGCCTAGGGGTGAAAACGGATCGGAAACGGACGGATAATGGTTTTACTATATTTGTTTTTATATTTTTTTTCTGGATCCGATACGAATACGAATAGTATCGAATACGAATACAGAGCGAATACGAATCGAAACGAATACGGTCACAGATATTTTTCGGAACATGAAAACCCCTTAAATTGTATGGCAGAAATTAACGAAAACATATAACTAATTTATTTGATGTAAACATTCATGAATTGTTCATATTTTCAGCAACCACACATAGCATTAGCACTAGCAAGTTACATTAACTAATTCATCACAAATATAACATTTAGTTTACCATATTTAGCTCATAAGTCATAACTCACAAAGTCATCACGCATTCACACTCAGTTCATCATATATATAAAATTTAGTTCACACTAACATCGATTAGACTGGATGGTTAATCTATATCATAAATGACCAGAATATCCCAAAGTATGTTACCAAAAATAAAATTAATAAATTTATTATTTTATTGGATTTTCTGAGATTTAAAAGAGTTTTCCTAGTTAAAAGGATAAAATAATAAAATAAAGTCAATTATTTAATTTACTAGTTTTTAATGAAAAATAAAATTTATTGAGTTTTTGGGATTTTATTGATTTAAAGTGAAAAGAAAATTTTAATTAATTTATTGAATTTTCTGGATTTTAAAAAGGGTTTTCCTATTTTTAAAATTTAAAATAATTTATATACAAAAAAAAAACCAACTTTAAGTTGGAATTAATTTTATTAAGTTAAAAATAATTCAACAAATTTCTGTGATTTTTTCTAGGATTTTTGAACTCTATTTGCTATTTTCTAAAAGACTATTTGATTTGTTACATTTTTTGAAATTCGGAAATCAATTAAATTCCCCTTTTCTCTTTTGGCTGAAATCCGGATATCCGGACTCCGTCTTATCCGGATAATCCGTATTCATTTCCGTTTCCGACAAAAAAAAAATCCGAATTCGTTTCCGATCCGAGACATTCCGAATCCGTTTTTTGTCCGGATCGGTCGGAAACTATCCGATCCGTTTTCACCTCTAGCTACGCCGGCTCCAAGGGAGAGCCACGGGTGGTGAAGAAAATGTGGATGAGGAATGAGTGGCTAGGAGCGTGGGAAAAAGCGAGCAGGCGGGGAAAGTGAGATGAATATCCAAACTAATTAAGGTTGATCTGTCCGTACGCCCGTACCTAAGGGCATCTTCAATAGTTAGAGATAATTTTATCTCTAATATATGCTACATCATGTTTAGAGATAACGTCTCTAATAGATAGTCTCTAACACACTCTAACATTTATATTTTATAATTTTCTTTTGAAACGGGTCTATATGTCAACTAGAGTAGATTAATGTATCATATCTTGTTTCGTGGGCACGACAGTCTCTTCAAAAAGAAACGATTTGTACTCTCTCTCCTCCCTCTCCTTCATGTAGGATTTTGTTGACATAGTATAGTTAAGAGACGATAATAAATACACTATCGGAGTTAATTACTCGAATAGACCCATTCGCACGAATGTCAAAGCATCGCCCAACCAGTACCTCGCGCGCACGTGTCCATCTCTCCCCGTCCGTACGTCCAGGCACTAATTGGTTTGGCTCCACCGCGACGAGACGGTTGCAATTGGCAGCATCCGGGTGAGATCGTGTGATGCGTGGGACGGTGGGAGCCGATCGGCGCCGTCCGTTCGAAAAGTTAGCAGAACTGGATCGATCAGCGCCGTCCGCTCCGTTGCCGCTCCGCTATATATACACCCCCGCGCTCCTCTCCCACAGGCCACAGCCCCGTCCCGTGCTTCTCCCACTCGCTTTGTGTTGCCTCTTTGATTCTTGTTTCTTGGTAGAACTAGTACTACTACTTCTTGGCTTGAAGCCACCTGTTGGAACCAAGAAAGTTGGATCTCTTTCGATTGATCTGGAGCCTTGTGTCTTTATGGATTTTTCTCCCGGGGTGCCTGTGATGAGACTCGCAAATATTTCTCAGTAGAGCACTTGCTGCTAGTATCGCTTCTCTGAGTCACCCTCGATTTGGATTGCACCCTTCTTGCACTGCTGCGCTTTCAAGTCGTGTAGCGTGCAGATGAGGTCCAAGAACCGGTTCATCTGCACGCTCTCTGTTCTTTGTGTGGTTTTTGGCCTGCTCTTTTGAAGCAGTGATGCGCAAAATGGAGCCCAATTAATGCAAGAACTCTCGTTCGTCTTAGGATCTTTGCTCTGGTCACTCCGTCGCATTTGGTGTTCCAAGATCTTGATTCGTTGGCGCGTTTGGTTTGGTTTTTTTTCTTCTTGGCTTTTTCTTTCTTTCTTTCTTTGTTCTTGGCAGGCCATGATGTGCCCGATGATAGCAAATCACGGCGCCCTGATCCACACATGTTGATGTGGAGATGATGTTGCGCGCGCTTGTTCACTAGTGCAAGTAATTTTAGATTGTTTTCATCTCTGGTCTGTTCTTGTTTTTTTTCTCGTTTTGATGTGGCCAGCGTTTCAGTTTTCCTTTTCTGATCTGTTTTTGTTCCTCGAGTTGCGATGATCTTTCTTTTCGTTCTTCTTGGCAGCCAAAAATCGTTTTTCCCGATGAAAATAGCAGCTCGATCGCGGTGTGTGGTTCTGCTCCTTTTTTCTTTTTTGGGATGACTAGTGATTCTGCTCTGCTCTGGCATGTGTATGTGTTGTCAGGTGGCGGCAGCAGCAGGAGAGCCAACCTCCAAGAGGGAGGTGCCTTGCGCGCCACGAAACCATCTGGGCCGTCTATTCATTGCAAGGACTAATCCCACACGTACATCTGTTGCTGTGGCCTTTTCGGTGGCCTCGCGCGCCCTTCCTTTTTCCATTTTTGGTCGCTTCTTTTCTCTTTTCTTTTCACTAGTGTACAAACACCTCTTGCTGCTGCTGCTCTTGACCACCAACCATTCCAGTACTATTTTCCTTCTTCCTTTTTCTTTTCTTGCTTTCCTCTACTGATCAAGAACCGAGTTGCGGTGTGCCAGTGATAACAAAGTTTTGCTCTGGCTCGTGTGCTTGTGTATTTATTGGAGCTGCTTGAGGCACACCGCATGGTGGTGTCAATCGGATGCGGATTACCCGTTTTATCCGGCATCCGTATCTAAACTATTTCATTCGTATTCGATATGTTAAGACTCAAAGATTGTCAATCAAATCCTGATTATCTATTTGATCCGACATCTATATCCGGACTATGCGATTCGTATCCGATCAGTTGACACCCATACGCATCCTTTCTTCATCAACCAACTTAATTGATTGCCTTGTTTTCCTTGTTCCAAAATAGGAGTATCATATAGCTTTGTCCTGTTTATGTTTTCTCCAATCCTGCGGTGCTTGCAATTAATTAATTATTCCCCAGTTGGATAGACTTGTCGTGCTACTGCTATCTCGAGCTAGTGTTCTCTCTTGTTCTCATACTAGGCAGTTCAATGTAAGTATAATGCTATTCTACTAAAGAGTTCTTGCGTCCTGTTCTTGCGTCCTAGTTGTAATACTTAAGAGTTCTTGGTCAGCTGCGTGCTTAATTTCACGTGAGATGTTGTTCTATACCATTCGGTGTCCATGCATGCACCTGGTCTCTGCTGCTTAAGATATACGCGCTGTGTTTCTTCTCAGCACGCATGTCTTCCACTTGCTTGCCGATGATGCGAGTATGCAACTGCTCTAACAATGAACTACTCAACTGTGCTAGTGTTTCAGTAGGTCCATGTGTGCCTGTCACTGAAATTTTCTTCACTTTGTAGGGGCAAGCGATCGCGCTTTCTTCGTTGGTTTTGTGGATTGCTTTGCACAAATCGTGGCTATTTGTGTTTTCATTTGTTAGGTGGAGGGACTTTCATGTGTGCGTGTGTTTTGCTGGCGATGATGTGATATTCTGTGGAGTATCCGATTCGCTCCATGCGGAGCCTTTTCAGTGCTGAGGCCATGCCTGAATCAGCAGGCGCGTCAATTTCTCGGCATTTTCCTAAAACAGAACAAATTTATATCACTAATTCTGTCACTTGTCACTACTTCGACATGGACCGGGTGCTCCAATTTCTGGGCTCGTTTGGTTCCATGGGAAAATCAATTTACTGAATATGAGACAGTCGATCGTTAGTTTGGGTTGGGAACTTGTTCTTCCTTTGGTGTTTGCGCCAACTTTAATTTCTTGTCAGGTTCGCATGTTTGTTTCGAGTCTCTTCTTGTGGATTGGCCGATGCTGGATTGGGAGTTGTACGGACACTCTAATGAGTCACAATAGCACACACTGCGTCTGAGGACTTGCATTAGCCATGGTGCATCTCTGCCTGGATGTTTTGGTTGGTTAGCCCAGCAGCTCTTCTCTGTGCGTGCGCTTCTGCTGATCACCTGTTTTTCCCCTTGGAAAGCATAATATTCAATTCTATGTTTGGGTGATTTGCACAGTCCTGCCTGCCGATGTTGTAATTGGCATACCAGCGAACCATCGATCAATATTGTTCAGTAGTACCATGTGTATTAATCACTTTAATTTTCTTCACTTTTTGAGGCATCAATGAACGAAAGCAGTGGCGTCAGTTCGGCGACCATTTTCTTTGGTTGTTTGGAGTAGCGTTCTTCTCGGGTGTGCCTTATTGCGACCCATTTCTTTGTTCTAGTTAGTCGATGGCGTATTTCAGTAATATCAGTGTAGTACCGATACGTTCCATGTCACCATGTGGAAGATTGAAATACTGAGGCCATGGCTGAATCAAGCACCTTATTTTCTCAGCATTTTCCTGCACGGACCATATCTAGTTAGATGAGGAGGTTGTGCAATGCTGGTAGCATCAAACTTCCCCATTTGACCAGCATGCATTTTTTCAGCATGGGAGTCTCAATCAAAGAATTGGAACTTGGGGAGGATGTCCATTTTTATGTATTGAATGACAAATCAATGAGACTACTTTTGCAAAATAATTCTCGTAGTGTCCCGGCAAGAGGAGCGCGAGGAACTGCTCCTGTAAAATGTCCACTGTGTTGGTTTTTTTAAAAAATAATATTATTTTAAAATATATTTACAAAAATAAATGGTCGCCCCAAAAAATTACAAAAATATGTCACTGTCGCCAGTTGAACTGGTGATAGGAACCCTGTCGCCACCCTGTAGCCGGTTGAACTAGCTATCGCCAGTTCAACTGGCGACAGGGTTCCTGTCGTCAGTTGAACTGGCGATACGACAGAGACCCGGCTATAAAAACCCCAAAAAATCAGTGCATAATTCATTTTAATTCTAGAAAATTACAAAAGAGAGTTCGAGAGGGAGAGAAGAAATAGTAGCGAAGCTCTGCCGGTTCGTCGCGGAGGAGAGATTGACAGAGCATCAGTTTCGAGCGATCATCTTGCAGGTAAATTTTTCTGAACTGTGTACGTTACGTCCAAACATTTGTAGGTTTGCAAACAAAAATAGCGACATAGAATTGAGCAGATTAGATAAATGTAGTACATATTTTGAGTAGTGTAGCAACAAAGAATTGTGATAATAGCGACATAGAATTGAGTTAGTGCGCGATCAATATCTTGTTAGTGCGGAAAATACCATTTAAACTAGAAAAATAGAATGGCATGTATTAAATTTGTATAGAAAATTCGTAGTTGCTACATAGGCTATGTAAAGATGCATGAAAAAATATAAACTTTTTTTTTGTTGCATTTTCAGGTATGGCAGACGCGAGTCAGTACGAGTTACTTGACCCAGTGATTGACACGCGTCACCGTAGCCGCTCAAGCATCGCGTTCCCGAGGGCGAGGCGCCGATAGAGCTTGGGGCGCGTTTCGGTTACGCACCCCCATCAGGGCATGGAGGCTGCACCGAGACTGGATTCCGAGGTATGTGAAGTTGTGTTCTTCATGCACTCAATCGCGTCCGATTATTTTGTGTTGACTCGCTTGTGCTTAATCGCTTGGACGCAGTTGAGAGCGGCGCACCTCCTTCCACTCGCGAGGATGGTGGAGGCGACGGTGGAGGACGATCGACCAGCGGCCGGGTCGTGCGCCCAGGCGTTGCACGACCGGCCCCGCCGACGGTGCCGGTTGACCGCCGGAGGCCGAGACCCACACGCTCCACCTCCCGTGCGGGGAGATGACGCCGACGCTGCAGGACGTGAGCTATCTGACCGGGTTGTCGTGCGCAGGCGCTCCGATGGCGGTGCACGATGTCCCGTCTACGTGGCGCACGGATCTCCTAGCCAGGTTCCACGATGTGCTGCCGCCAGGCAACGGGTACGTGGAGTTCAGCAGCCCGCACGGGCCCACGCTGAAGTGGATTTGTCGCCTTCGTAAGTGTTTGTAACCATCGCTTCTCGCAGCACCAGTATGTGAACCTTGGCCGACGGTACGTGTCTTCTTGCAGCCCGAGCGTATGGCGGAGAACCTAGGGGACGTCGCTGTTAGGAGGCACTTCGAGGCCTACCTGCTGTGGTTGTTCAGGTGGGTCATATTCCTGGGCTCCCACGGCGACAACGGCGACAAGCACTACATCCGGTACGCGCGTGAGGTGGCGGTTTCACCGGTCGACCGGATCCCGCAGACGCTGCGGGGATCCGGCCGTCTTTGGCGCGACGTATCGCGACACCGCGGCGACGCGTGCCGCCGCGTGCGCGCACGCTCCATCCTCTCGGGATGCCCGCTTCTACTGCAGCTGTGGTCGTTGGAGCATTTCCAGATCGGACGGCCACACCTGGACTTGGGAGCGTACGAGGATAGCTTGTACGTCCCGCAGGACGATCTGGACCGGCCGACCATGGGCACTGTGTGGTGCCGCCGATGGGTTAGTTTCTGTCATTTATTGTTTTAGTATTTCAATCACTATTTCGTTTGCTTAGTTTGCAGTGTTCTATTGCACAGGTCACCTTCACGCCGATCACCTCGCAGGGCTCTTACCCAGAGTACGTTGCGATGTTCGATCAGCTGACCAATGACCGTGTCATCTGGACACCGTACAGTGACGTCAGGGTGATCACGCGCGCCCCCAATGGACTGTCGGTGTTGTTCACGCGAGACTACCTCTACTGGTACATGCGGAGTGCCTTAGTGCATGATATCTTCGTGGAGGAGTACCAGGTACAGCGTGTCATGCGCCAGTTCGGTCTTCGACAAGAGGTCCCAGCCCCTTGGGGGGGGAGGCGGGTGACGGCGCACGTACACGCGTAAGTTCACTCTTTACTTCATTCGTACAATATGTGTTATATCCGCACCAAATATTTTTCTTGCCATCCACAGGTACACTAGGAAGGGTGTTCGTGGCACGACGTCCTGGTCGGACCGGATGGCCCCTTGGGTCGAAGGTTGAGTAAGCGCACGTGAGGACCTCGTCCGGTGTGGGCAAGATCAAGACGACCCGAGACGTGACGGCCGCGCATGGAGTGGTACGCTACTCAGACGAGGCTTCGGTGCGTCCGGGTCGTGCCTGACCCTCCTCGACATGAGGCCGCGACGTCGGACACGTACCCCACTCAGCCGGACTCCGCTTTCCACCGCTGTTTACGTCATCGAACGGTCCTTATTTCATATTTAATTTGACATACTTAGGTCTACAACTTGTTGATTACCCGTGCGTGGATCGCACCGGGAGATTGTCGAGTTGGTAGACTCCGCGCAGCACATGACAACGCTGGGGGAGACTAGAGGGCTCCTGCAGCGGATCAGGGAGGCAGGGGTACGCGGAGTGCACATCGCGACGGTCGCACGCCGACCGACCCGGTGGACCGACTCAGCATCAGACGCAGGGGTCACCGAGGTGGCGACACGCCTCCCGCTCGCTCGGGCGGGCACGCTGTCATGGCGGTGGGCGAGCACCTCGGGACATGTCGGAGGTGAGTACGACACACTCACATCGCTTCTTCATTTCGAACCTCCGAAGTTTGTAACGACTATCTTCTGTTACAGGTCCTCAGCTCCACCCATCCGCGGGCCAGGACTATGCCGCGTCGTCCGAGCACATCTTCGGGCCAACAGGTAAGTTCCGCTTGATCGAGTAACGTCCTTTCCGCCATGGTTATGTTTGTAACGTAATTATTCGCAGGAACGGCTTGGGAGGACGATACATTGTCGCCAGACAATGTATACCCATCGCCACCCATCGAGGACTTCTTCAGGGATTCGCATGACACGCAGTTCTCTTTGGACGCTACTCACCAGACGGCGCCGAAGTTCGTCCCACCGACGCGACTCACCGGCAGCACCCAACCAACGCAGGAGCAGCCCCTGGCGACACCACCGCGGACTACTCGCGCGGGTCGGGTAGTCAGGCAGCCCGACCCTCTGACGTACTCGCAGCGAAATGACAAAGCGAGGCCCGGCGACATCGCGGTGGCCCCTAAGAGGGGACGCCACTAGATATTGATTTCTGTTTGCAACTATTATTATGGTAGCCATGTAAATTTTATTCTGTTTGCAACTATTATTATGACATTATCCAGTTTCGATACCAAAAGCTTTTGAATACCATGTGAGGTGACTATCAAACTTTTGACAACGACGTGATGCGACTATGAAACTTTCGGCAACGACGTGAGCAAACGACCTAGCTTTCAGGACGATGTCACCAGGCGCGCTAGCTTTTTAGGACTATTTGACCCCACGAGCTAGGTTTTCAGGACGATGTGACCAGACGAGGCTGGTTTTCAGCACGATGTGACCAGACGAGACAGCTTTTCAGGACGATGTGACCGGACGAGCCAGCTTTTCAGCACGATGTGACCAGACGAGACAACTTTTCAGCACGATGTGACTAGACGAGGCAGCTTTTCAGGACGATGTGACCAGACGAGGCAGCTTTTCAGGACGATGTGACCAGACGAGGCAGCTTTCCACGACGATGTGACCGGACGAGCCAGCTTTTCAGGACGATGTGACCAGACGAGCCAGCTTTTCAGCACGATGTGACCATACGAGCCAGCTTTAGAAGGATTGGGTGTCCGTCCGCTCTAGCTATAAATACAGCGCAGCTCGTCCAACAAGTCCACAACAGCACCACCAAGTAGAAAACATGGACAAGGAGAAGGAATGGGAGAAAATCCGTAAGCTTTTGAAGGATTGGGTGTCTCCTCATGAGACCAGTGCTCGCTATCATGCCGCTAGTCAGGAACCTTTCACACACAAAACTTTTCCAGAACTGGTGGATCTGAGGAAGCTGCCTCGTAGTACGCTCAATGGTTCTGGGTCGAGCCGCGACCCCCCCACCTATGCCCGCGGAACGCCCCCTGGAAGGGCCCCCGATAGGGGTGGTGCCACCCCTATGCTGGTGTCGGGACGCCTCCAAGTGCGTCAAATCAACCGATGAGTGGACCATTGGGCAGTGCTATTGGTGCTGCGCAAACTACATATCTTTTTCAGTCTTGCTTTTAGTTTGTAATGGATATGACATTAACTGCAATACGGCCAACACTTGCTAAACGTCAGTCTGCTTCTGGTCACGGTGTGTTTGATAGCAGTTTCATCCGACTAGGATTGAATAAGAAAGCATCCACCAAAGAAGGCAGGATAGATACGTACTACATGTCAAGCCACTGTACAATTTGTGGTGATATGATTCAAGGATCAGACACCTTTTGCAACAACTGCTTGAAAAATGAAGCTGTTGTTGCCACAGTAGTTGCTGGCAGAACTTCAAAATTGGAGCGAGAAATCCAACATCTTGCTGCTGTAAGTTCGTATTGCTTGTATAATTCTGTCGATATATATGCTTGTGGTTTACCCTCATTCTTTATTCCCCCAACATAAATACTAGTGAATTTTGACATGTAAAAATGAAAATCTCGGCTTACCACTCAATTTATGCTCACAGTCTTTCCCAAATTTCATATTGGAGAGAATGAAATCATTGCTTCAGTTCTTCATATTTAGTCATTTTGTTCATAAAAACAGATAGCCTTGAGACAAGGTGTTCCAGATGTGCTGACAGTAAACTTTTGAACGTTGTCCAGATATGTGATCATTGCGGCGGTGCAGACTGGATTGTTGAAAGTGGGGTCAAGTGCATTTCCCTTGCATGCCCAGTGTTCTATGAGCGGAGAAAGATTCAGAGGGAGTTAAAAGTTGTCTCATAATCAGCAGGAGAAGCTGGCTATATCCCTTCTGTTGCTCAGAGCTCTTTTGAATTTGCGTTTTTGTTCATATCCTGTATATTGTAAATCTGTAACTTGTACAATCATATGGTAGTGTAATTATTTTGTTGTAACATTGTACTATTGTATAACATGTGTTGAGCAAAGAAATATAGTGTTACTATGCAGACTTTCAGAGCCCCATCTGAGAGGATATGTACAAACTACAAACTACTTTGCTGCTTGTTGAGTACAGTGCTGATGCTTCAGTCTTGATCGTCACCATCCTATGCTCATAGTCATAAGGCAACAAACTATAGTTACCGACGAATTTTGCTTGTTTATATATGTAGATATAGCCAAACAACATATATAGGTTACAAAGATTGAAGTTAGTGTTGATCAGTATGGTTATTTGATTCATCCCAAGCTTAAATGCTTGTGAAGGTGTTAGAGACAACCTAAGAGACAAACTATTGGAATAGTTGTCTCTAATATTGTCTCAAGATGACACGGAGGGTATTAGAGACAAGCTAAGAGACAAACTATTGGAGATGCCCTTATATAAGCTATTTTTATTGCTGTCTACAGGTGACATAAAGAGTTACTATAGATAGCAGCTATCTGTACCATTGTATATGCTTTGGCCTTGCATTAGCCATGATGCATTTCTCTGCCTGGATGTTTTGGTTGGTTAGCCAAGCAGCTCCTCTGTGCGTGCGCTTCTGCTGATCACCTGTTTTTACCCTTGGAAAGCATAATATTCAATTCTATGTTTGGGTGGTTTGCACAGTCCTGCCTGCCGATGTTGTAATTGGCATACCAGCGAACCATCGATCAATATTGTTCGGTAGGACCATGTGTATTAATCGCTTTAATTTTCTTCACTTTTTGAGGCATCAATGAACGAAAGCAGTGGCGTCAGTTCTTTGACCATTTTCTTTGGTTGTTTGGAGTAGTGCTCTTCTCGGGTGTACCTTATAGCAACTCATCCTTCACTAGGAATTGGCAGAGTTTTACTACGTCTCTTCTCCCCCTATCCTCTTCTCTTCTCTCTCTCTTTTCTCTTTTTTTTCCGAAATTAAAATAACTTTTTCACCAAATTTGGGATATATATAACCAGCCTCTGTTCCTGTCGTCATTTCAACTGGTGAGTTGAAATGACGATTAGGAGTAAATAGGTTCTTATCGCCATTTGAAATGGTGACAGTTGCCTGTCGTCAGATCAAATAGTGCTAGGAACTATTTTTGTAAAAAAAAATTGACTATTTTTTTTTAACAAATTATGTTTTAAATAATTATTATTTTTTAAAAAATTCGCACCTAGTACACATACTGCCAGAAACAGTTTTTTTTTACTAGATAGGCTCATGTGTGAGGCCATCAAGTGAGAGAAGCATTATCTGATTATATAGTTGCACCTTCGTATGAGGGAGATGTACCTCACATTAGGGGTGGAAAAAACCCGTTAGTGGGGCTCGTTGGATCGGTTCAAAGTTGCTTCAATTATATTTATTAATTGGTTAAACGTTGAAATGAGTCAATTTATAATAAAATTATATATCACTCTAATTCGGCTCGTTATCTCAATTCTAAAAATACTTCCAAAATTATAAATAAAATGATATCAAATCAAATTGTGTTAATTTTAAAAGATCGATAAGACGAAAACTTGGCTCGATATCCACCCCTACCGTCATGCATGTCGATTTTGAACTTTCCGTCTTAAGAACTACTGTTGTATGTAGGCTAGGCTATGGAGTATATGATCAATCAATGGCACCATTTGTACTGCTTGATCTGTGCGCTGATGGAAAGTCGGCTAGTTGCATGACTGATCACCGCAAGTCGAGGCCAACTTTTAGTTCCTAGTACTCCAGTCCTCAATCTGTACTTGGGTTAGTTCCGCAGATTTGTACGTTGATGATTTGTAAAAATTAATGCTGTCCAAGCACCTAGATACTGTGCATAGTTCATCTTGAGGAGGGGATAAACATCCTCTGTTTAGGAAATTTGGATTAGTTCTGGAGTCGTTGTCGACGAAGGTAATCAACGTGTATCATCCCATAATTAATGTGCTGCTTGCAGGTAGCGGCCAGCCACGGTTCAAGTCCAAGTCTTGGACTAGACTAACTATTCTTGGGTCAAAGTTATATATCAGATGATTTTTCAAGAAAATTTTTACAGGCTTTTGATCTTCAGCATCGGACTATAGCCCATTAGCCCGAGGTCGGATTCCGCCCGGTTGCTTGGTTTGCTCCCTTGCGTAATGCTCTAAAGCATGCCACACATTGTGCATGCTCAAAGACACCACGGTAAGTAACAACGTACATGCTTGTAGCACTATATATTAGCTAGTCGATCGTATCGTGACTGTAGCAATATTAACATATAGTATTTGTCTATAACCTTTACAACATTTTGAAAACACATATGCAACAATTTGGAAGGGGGACACTTGCAACAAATGATTACAACTCCTGCAACAATTCATCTCACGTGGGCTAAAACCATCGCAAAAATAGAGGGTAACATCGCAACAATATCTTGCAGCAACAAATTTGAGTAGAGATAATGCAAAAAGGCAAAACACTTTCGGCAACGATCGAGGAAATGCGATGCAGCATTTGAAAATACCTGCTGCAACAAACTCGAGTCATCCGATGCAATAAATACCAAAATAACTAGCACGCTGGGCGCAACAACGTATCTAATGGAGAGCAACAAAAGCTATCGGTGTGCAACAAAAAAGCATAAGACATCTCAAGCAGCCCAACATTTGAGGCTAACTCATGAAACATTTTGATTTCATTTGTGCGACAACAAGTAGAACAATTGCAACATTCAAAAAATATTCTAAAAAAACACATTAAAAAATACAGCCCCAACATCTTAAATCACCGTTGCAACAAAAACCCTATAACAACAACAAACACCTAACTCACCGACTCGCTCAACGATGGCGCCGACGCGCACGGCCTTAGGCTCCGGATGTCATTGGAGGGCCTAGATCTGGCATGCGATCCACTGCTGCTAGGCCATGCTCGGCCCCTTGGCTGCATCTTCCCCGAGCTCCTCGCCCGTAACTGCGTCAAGATTCAGCAAGTCCGTCTTGTTCAAGGACGGCTCCCAAATCTTTAGCGAGGGCAGCCTCGTCTTCCCCGAGCTCCTCGCCCGTAACGGCGTCAAGTTTCAACAAGTCCGTCCGGTCCGTCTGGTTCAAGGCCAGCTCCCAAATGTTTAGCGAGGGCGGCCTCAACTACCTCGGCATCCCCAGCCTCATCCACCCCTAGAGTATCCTCACCATCTGGGCATGCCAAGTATACACTCGATTTCAGCTCATCTCAAACGAAATCAACTATGTACGTACTGATATGGTGCCCGTCACCGACCCACTCCTCTTGTGGGCGCGCGAGGCACGGTGGTCCATGGGTAGTCTCAGTTCCAAGCTCCTCTGCCATGCCCGCCGCGACGCCAAGGTGGCGGCCAAGGCTCGTGCCGTCGGCCAAAAGCCCACCTCACTCGCTACGCATAGGGGTGAAAACGGATCGGAAACGGACGGATAAAGGCTTTGCCATATTTGTTTTTATATTTTTTTCTGGATCCGATACGAATACGAATACTATCGAATACGAATACGGAGCGAATACGAATCGAAACGAATACGGTCACAGATATTTTTCGGAACATGAAAACCCCTTAAATTGTATGCCAGAAATTAACGAAAACATATAACTAATTTAATTGATGTAAACATTCATGAATTGTTCATATTTTCAGCAACCACACATAGCATTAGCACTAGCAAGTTACATTAACTAATTCATCACAAATATAACATTTAGTTTACCATATTTAGCTCATAAGTCATAACTCACAAAGTCATCACGCATTCACACTTAGTTCATCATATATATAAAATTTAGTTCACACTAACATCGATTAGACTGGATGGTTAATCTATACGCAAATGACTGTAACATCCCAAAGTATGTTACCAAAAATAAAATTAATAAAGTTATTATTTTATTGGATTTTTGAGATTTAAAAGAGTTTTCCTAGTTAAAAAGGATAAAATAATAAAATAAAGTCAATTATTTAATTTACTAGTTTTTAATGTAAAAAATAAAATTTATTGAGTTTTTTGGGATTTTATTGGATGTAAAGTGAAAAAGAAAATTTTAATTAATTTATTGAATTTTCTGGATTTTCAAAAGGGTTTTCCTATTTTTAAAATTTAAAATAATTTATATACAAAAAAAACCAACTTTAAGTTGGAATTAATTTTATTAAGTTAAAAATAATTTAACGAATTTCTGTGATTTTTCTAGGATTTTTGAACTCTATTTGCTATTTTCTAAAAGACTATTTGATTTGTTGCATTTTTTGAAATTCAGAAATCAATTAAAATCCCCTTTTCTCTTTTTGGCTGAAATCCGGATATCCGGACTCCGTCTTATCCGGATAATCCGTATTCGTTTCCGTTCCCAACAAAAAAAATCCGAATTCGTTTCCGATCCGAGACATTTCGAATCCGTTTTTTGTACGGATCGGTCGGAAACTATCCGATCCGTTTTCACCCCTAGCTACGCCGGCTCCAAGGGAGAGCCACGGGTGGTGAAGAAAATGTGGATGAGGAATGAGTGGCTAGGAGCGTGGGCAAAAGCGAGCAGGCGGGGAAAGTGAGATGAATATCCAAACTAATTAAGGTTGATCTGTCCGTACACCCGTACCTAAGGGCATCTTCAATAGTTAGAGATAATTTTATCTCTAATATATGCTACATCATGTTTAGAGATAACGTCTCTAATAGATAGTCTCTAACACACTCTCTAACATTTATATTTTATAATTTTCCTTTGAAACGGGTTTATATGTCAACTAGAGTAGATTAATGTATCATATCTTGTTTCGTGGGCACGGCAGTCTCTTAAAAAAGAAACGATTTGTACTCTCTCTCCCCCCTTCTTCATGTAGGATTTTGTTGACATAGCATAATTAAGAGACGATAATAAATACACTATCGGAGATACCCAAGTAATTACTCGAATAGACCCATTCGCACGAATGTCAAAGCATCGCCCAACCAGTACCTCGCGCGCACGTGTCCATCTCTCCCCGTCCGTACGTCCAGGCACTAATTGGTTTGGCTCCACCGCGACGAGACGGTTGCAATTGGCAGCATCCGGGTGAGATGGTGTGATGCGTGGGACGGTGGGAGCCGATCGGCGCCGTCCGTTCGAAAAGTTAGCAGAACTGGATCGATCAGCGCCGTCCGCTCCGTTGCCGCTCCGCTATATATACACCCCCGCGCTCCTCTCCCACAGGCCACAGCCCCGTCCCGTGCTTCTCCCACTCGCTTTGTGTTGCCTCGTTTATTCTCGATCTGCTTCTTTCGAGCTCTTTCTTTCTAGTTTGTTCTTTCTTCGACTAACAATTACTAAATCTGTTTTTTTATTTCTGGTTTGTTCTTTGCTTGATTGGTTCTTGGTACTAAGAATTACTAACTCTGTTCTTTCTTTCTGGTTTGTGCTATATGTTCTTTGCCGAAACGAGTCTTCTCTTGTGTTCTTGATGCGCCGATGAAATGCAAGAGCTCGGTCGCTTTGATTCTTTCGAGGTTTCTTCGCGTGCGGACCGTAGCTCCAGATCCGAGGCGTTGCCTCTTTGATTCTTGTTTCTTGGTAGAACTAGTACTACTACTTCTTGGCTTGAAGCCACCTGTTGGAACCAAGAAAGTTGGATCTCTTTCGATTGATCTGGAGCCTTGTGTTTTTATGGATTTTTCTCCCGGGGTGCCTGTGATGAGACTCGCAAATGTTTCTCAGTAGAGCACTTGCTGCTAGTATCGCTTCTCTGAGTCACCCTCGATTTGGATTGCACCCTTCTTGCACTGCTGCGCTTTCAAGTCGTGTAGCGTGCAGATGAGGTCGAAGAACCGGTTCATCTGCACGCTCTCTGTTCTTTGTGTGGTTTTGGCCTGCTCTTTGAAGCAGTGATGCGCAAAATGGAGCCCAATTAATGCAAGAACTCTCGTTCGTCTTAGGATCTTTGCTCTGGTCACTCCGTCGCATTTGGTGTTCCAAGATCTTGATTCGTTGGCGCGTTTGGTTTGTTTTTTTTTCTTCTTGGCTTTTTCTTTCTTTCTTTCTTTGTTCTTGGCAGGCCATGATGTGCCCGATGATAGCAAATCACGGCGCCCTGATCCACACATGTTGATGTGGAGATGATGTTGCGCGCGCTTGTTCACTAGTGCAAGTAATTTTAGATTGTTTTGAGGGCATTCATGCATGCGCCTGTACGCTTCCCGTAAAATTAATCCTTCTTGTCCTGGGTTTCTTTATTTTGCTCTTCTTTGCAACGGGGTGGCCGTGATGTGAAGCGAAAATCTACACCTCTTTTGAAACGCGCCGTGATGAGAGCAGTTCTTGCTGGCTTCTGCTCATCGACTTAGATCTGAGCCACCCTCTTCAGCTTTTACTCTGTTCTTCAATTCGTCTTGGTTTCTTTGCTGTCCATTGCGATCGATTTGTGTTCTTTGGGGCGCATATATACGTTCACGCGTGGCCGCTCTGTTCGATGGCTGGGTTTCATAGATCTTTGCACGTTTTGTTACTGCTTGCATGTCTTTTTTTCTTCTTTGAATTAATTGGTTTCTTGGGGCCGATGATGCAAAGCGTAGAGAGCTTCTACCTCTGACTCGGAGACCGTTTCGCAGAGAAAAAACATGCTCAATTTGCAGCCTCTCTATGGGATTTTCATCGCTGGTCTGTTCTTGTTTTTTTTTTTTTCTCGTTTTGATGTGGCCGGCGTTTCAGTTTTCCTTTTCTGATCTGTTTTTGTTCCTCGAGTTGCGATGATCTTTCTTTTCGTTCTTCTTGGCAGCCAAAGATCGTTTTTCCCGATGAAAATAGCAGCTCGATCGCGGTGTGTGGTTCTGCTCCTTTTTTTCTTCTTTGGGATGACTAGTGGTTCTGCTCTGCTCTGGCATGCGTATGTGTTGTCAGGTGGCGGCAGCAGCAGGAGAGCCAACCTCCAAGAGGGAGGTGCCTTGCGCGCCACGAAACCATCTGGGCCGTCTATTCATTGCAAGGACTAATCCCACACGTACATCTGTTGCTGTGGCCTTTTCGGTGGCCTCGCGCGCCCTTCCTTTTTCCATTTTTGGTCGCTTCTTTTCTCTTTTCTTTTCACTAGTGTACAAACACCTCTTGCTGCTGCTGCTCTTGACCACCAACCATTCCAGTACTATTTTCCTTCTTCCTTTTTCTTTTCTTGCTTTCCTCTACTGATCAAGAACCGAGTTGCGGTGTGCCAGTGATAACAAAGTTTTGCTCTGGCTCGTGTGCTTGTGTATTTATTGGAGCTGCTTGAGGCACACCGCATGGTGGTGTCAATCGGATGCGGATTACCCGTTTTATCCGGCATCCGTATCTAAACTATTTCATTCGTATTCGATATGTTAAGACTCAAAGATTGTCAATCAAATCCTGATTATCTATTTGATCCGACATCTATATCCGGACTATGCGATTCGTATCCGATCAGTTGACACCCCTACGCATCCTTTCTTCATCAACCAACTTAATTGATTGCCTTGTTTTCCTTGTTCCAAAATAGGAGTATCATATAGCTTTGTCCTGTTTATGTTTTCTCCAATCCTGCGGTGCTTGCAATTAATTAATTATTCCCCAGTTGGATAGACTTGTCGTGCTACTGCTATCTCGAGCTAGTGTTCTCTCTTGTTCTCATACTAGGCAGTTCAATGTAAGTATAATGCTATTCTACTAAAGAGTTCTTGCGTCCTGTTCTTACGTCCTAGTTGTAATACTTAAGAGTTCTTGGTCAGCTGCGTGCTTAATTTCACGTGAGATGTTGTTCTATACCATTCGGTGTCCATGCATGCACCTGGTCTCTGCTGCTTAAGATATACGCGCTGTGTTTCTTCTCAGCACGCATGTCTTCCACTTGCTTGCCGATGATGCGAGTATGCAACTGCTCTAACAATGAACTACTGAACTGTGCTAGTGTTTCAGTAAGTCCATGTGTGCCTGTCACTGAAATTTTCTTCACTTTGTAGGAGGCAAGCGATCGCGTTTCTTTCGTTGGTTTTTGTGGATTGCTTTGCACAAATCGTGGCTATTTGTGTTTTCATTTGTTAGGGTGGAGGGACTTTCATGTGTGCGCGTGTGTTTTGGTTGGCCGATGATGTGATATTCTGTGGAGTATCCGATTCGCTCCATGCGGAGCCTTTTCAGTGCTGAGGCCATGCCTGAATCAGCAGGCGCGTCAAATTCTCGGCATTTTCCTAAAACAGAACAAATTTATATCACTAATTCTGTCACTTGTCACTACTTCGACATGGACCGGGTGCTCCAATTTCTGGGCTCGTTTGGTTCCATGGGAAAAATCAATTTACTGAATATGAGACAGTCGATCGTTAGTTTGGGTTGGGAACTTGTTCTTCCTTTGGTGTTTGCGCCAACTTTAATTTCTTGTCAGGTTCGCATGTTTGTTTCGAGTCTCTTCTTGTGGATTGGCCGATGCTGGATTGTGAGATGTACGGACACTCTAATGAGTCACAATAGCACACACTGCGTCTGAGGACTTGCATTAGCCATGGTGCATCTCTGCCTGGATGTTTTGGTTGGTTAGCCCAGCAGCTCTTCTCTGTGCGTGCGCTTCTGCTGATCACCTGTTTTTCCCCTTGGAAAGCATAATATTCAATTCTATGTTTGGGTGGTTTGCACAGTCCTGCCTGCCGATGTTGTAATTGGCATACCAGCGAACCATCGATCAATATTGTTCAGTAGTACCATGTGTATTAATCACTTTAATTTTCTTCACTTTTTGAGGCATCAATGAACGAAAGCAGTGGCGTCAGTTCGGCGACCATTTTCTTTGGTTGTTTGGAGTAGCGTTCTTCTCGGGTGTGCCTTATTGCGACCCATTTCTTTGTTCTAGTTAGTCGATGGCGTATTTCAGTAATATCAGTGTAGTACTGATACGTTCCATGTCACCATGTGGAAGATTGAAATACTGAGGCCATGGCTGAATCAAGCACCTTATTTTCTCAGCATTTTCCTGCACGGACCATATCTAGTCAGATGAGGAGGTTGTGCAATGCTGGTAGCATCAAACTTCCCCATTTGACCAGCATGCATTTTTTCAGCATGGCAGTCTCAATCAAAGAATTGGAACTTGGGGAGGATGTCCATTTTTATGTATTGAATGACAAATCAATGAGACTACTTTTGCAAAATAATTCTCGAAGTTTCCCGGCAAGAGGAGCGCGAGAAACTGCTCCTGGAAAATGTCCACTGTGTTGGTTCTTTGTAGTTGCGTGAGCTCACCGAGGGGATTGTCTTGGATGGGAGGGGATTGTCTTGGATGGGAGGCTGACGTCCTCGACAAAGCGCGGCCATGTCGGAGCGCTGTGGTCTCGCTTGAGCTGGAAATACCATTGTTGGTCTCCCTCAACTAGATGGTACAATGTAAGCCAGGCCTTCTCCCTCTGGAAGAATTGCTCACAACGGTTCAACTAGGGCAGCGGGTTCTTTCCAGGTCGGGTACTCTAGGCGGTGAAACTGTGGCGGTGTTTTTTCATGTCACTGTTTCAAGATGTAGTTTGACGCGTGGTTAACTGTTTCAAGATGAACTGTGGCGGATGCTTTGATTTTTTTTTTTGGGTAAAATGGTAAATAATCCTCACATCTGCTACTTGCCTGAACATTGTTAATCTTTTCCGAAGTCCCCATGATGATAAGTAATCCATGTCTGGGTTTGAACCAGTGGGGTTATTTATCCATTGATCTCATGTATATTTCCTCAAGTTTTGTTGAGGCAACAAATTTGGATGTACGGTCTATGTTTCCCCTTAAGTTCATGTTTTGTTGGGTACCAACTGCCAATGATATTATAATCTAATCGCCACTAATTTGAATTAAACCAATGGCCTGTTCTTAGCTCATTTGGTTTTGTGCTTGCTTTCAACAACTTACTACTTTGTGGATATCATGGGGATATACTTATGTTCTTATGATGATGATACAATTGGCAATGGTATTAAATGTTTATCGAATCACTTGTTATCTGCAGAGTTCAGGAATATCGAATCACTTGTTATCGAATCACTTGTTATCGAATACAACCGAGCACTGAGTGGTCGAAAGCTGCTAGTACTGTTCATCGAGTACTGTAGTTACGAGCACTGCTCATCGAGTATTGTAGCTTTCGTGTACTGTAGCTCCGAGTACTGTAGCTACGAGTAGCAAGTGGTCGCAGCCCTTTTCGACTAGGTGTGGTCGTAGCCTTTTCGACTAGGTGTGGTCGTAGCTTTCTGGTCGTAGACAGTAGTTCTGGACACTGGTCGTAGACAGTGGTCGTGGACACTGGTCGTAGACCTTGTGGAGCTGGTCATAGACCTTGCTGGTTAGACCAATTTCATAGGTTTCATTGCATAGATGTTGCATGATGCATATTTTGACTAACATAGATCAAGTTGCGAAGAGCTTGTGCTCGGAAATGGTTGCTTGGTCTATTGTTGTGCTGGTGGCTTGGAGTCAACTATGGTCAACGGCGAGAAGGACCAGGACTTGGTTAGGAGAACCAAGTTCCAGAACGGTCGTAGATGTCGGGTGAGATGGTTATACTCAAACAAGACGCAAGATGGACAAGAACTATAGAAAGTGAAGTTTGAGCAATGGCCTTTGTGAAGGTATGCGCTCATGCCTCATCAATTATGTGAATTGATGATTGTACGTTTCATGCAGTGCTACGTAATGGTTTGCTTGTTTGCGATGGTTGTAGGACATTGGAGCTAGGTCATGGCGAGACGGACTAGATCGGGACTAGGTTAGGAGAACCAAGGTCCAGAATGATCGAGGTGGTGCTGGAAGATGACTGAGGCTAGCGGCGTGGTTACAAGCCGAGAAGATAAGGAACCGGAGCGGAAGCTACGGTGGTGAACATGACGGGTTACATCAAGCGGCATGGCTTTTCGTGCAACAAGTTGCATCAAACGGCACAGGGGTCGATGCAAGTGAGGTCCGGACTAGGCTCAGGGAGGAGCTGAGGTTCTGAACGGTCAAGGAAGCCGGGTGTAGTCATGGTGAGACATATGGTGCACCAAGTGACTTGGTCCCTGTTGCAAGCGAGGACGGTTCGATGGGATCCGGACGCATGAGAGGCTTGGTGAGAAGTCATTAGGGTCACATGGATGATGACCGAGCGCAACAGTTTTGTGTGACACGTTACATCGAGCAGCGCGACAATTCTACGCGACGGGTTACATCAAGCAGCGAGACAGTTCGTGTGATGGGTTACATCAAGCGGCACAGCTTTTCGTGCAACAGGTTGCACGAAGTGGCGCAGGGGTCGATGCAAGTGGAACCCATTGTGTGTGGGCTTAACGGGTGCACATTAAGCTGTTTTCCTCTAGAAGCTAGCCGCCACTATAAATAGGGAGGGTGCCGGCTGTGCACCTCTCAACCCTTGTATTCTAAAAACCCTAATTTATGATTTAGGAATAGGAGAGGAAAGTTGAGAGACTAGGGTTCATGAGAGACAGATTGATTAAGTGCTCAAGTGTTGAGTTTTTGTCCTCTATAAGGGAGTGACTGTAAACATACAATCTCTCTAATCAATCTATGCAAGATTTGCCCCAAGAAGAGTTATATCTTGTTCTTGCTCTCTCTTTGATGCATTTGAGATTTTTCGTGTTTCTTAGATTTTTATTTGGGATCTTGCTATGATCTTACTTGCTGGGATGTGTGGGATATGATCTAAGGTCTTCTTTATCATTATTCACCCATAAGCAAACTTTTGGATCCAAGTTTGATTTTTTCCGTTTTTTGTGAAAGAAAGGGTGATTTTAAGGGTTTTGCTGTTAAGGGCTTTTGGCTTAATTCTTCCAGTGATTGAGGGTGCTAGGACGTATGGGAGACCATCCTTAGCCATCTTGGATTTATTCCTCCCACGAAGTCCTCTCAATCACCGTTTTCGTATTTGGCCCGATTTTGGAGCAATCTTCACTCAAACAGGAAAATGTCAGAACTTTGGTAATGATCTTCATAATCTTTAATTGTAATAGGTTCCTAACATCCTAGAGAAGTTCTATTTCAAGTTTCTTGAAATGAGTTGTGGATCAAAAGTTGTGTCAATCTTTGATTTTGGTTTTGGACCGATTCCCCTGTTACTCATGCTATTTTTACTGTTCATCCCGAGCACTGTTCGTTATGAGTACTGTTCATTATCAACACTGTTCATAGGCACTGTTCGTCAGCGCATTTTTGGTTGCTGTGCTTGGGGGTTTGGATTGGATTCAATACAAGTCTTCCACTACGCTTGTATATTAATCTTCGTAACTCTCATAGCTATTGGAGTGAAAATCGCGTTGAATCTGATTAAAGAGAAAAAGAGATAGTGCTCCTATTCACCCCCCTCTAGTCGTCATTTCGGTTCAACAAGTGGTATCAGAGCGAGGTTTGCTCTTTTGTGATCTTAACCGATCTTTGAGCATGACGACTAGTAAAAGTCTTCTAGTTCATCTTCTTGTGACTCTTTGGCCAATGATCATGTGAGGTGTGAATAATTTTAGAGATGGTTTGCTAGAGATCAAATTTGTGGATGTGTGGTGCTCGTGGTCACTTTACTCATATATGCTCTAGTTTCAAACATAAGTTCTCCATAGAGCCTGAAGAGACAGAGCCCAATAGCATATGTAGAGTAGTGTTTGAAGATGAGCATGCTGTAGAGCTTTTCGAGGATGATCATGATGAGTCATGTGAGGATGATCCCTACTCAAGCTAAGCAAGGTGAGCAAAGAAAAACTTATTAATGGCTTGTTGTCATATGATTTTAAATTGCATGCTCTTAGAAAGGAAATTAAATTGCTAGAAAGAGAAAATGGTGATTTGTCTCATGAGCTCGCTGATTTGAAAACCTCTATGTATGCTTTCGACTCCTTGCTTGTAGACATAGATAACTTGAATAATTCTCTTGCATGTTTAAAATCTGAAAATGAATTATTGAAATCAAATACTTCTATGCCATGTGATTCTTGTGTTGCTTTACATCATGAGCTTGATAATGCTAAGTTAGAAATAGACAATTTTAGATCCATGGCTAGAAATGATTGTGATTCTTGTGTAGGCATGCTTGCTGAATTTGAGAAGTTAAAATTGACTAATTCCATTTACCCTAAGCAATTAGAGAATATTAGGGTTGAAATTATTGAAATTGAAGCTAGTCCTTGTAGCATATGCTTAGAATATAAAAAATTGCTTAAGGATAGTTTAGTCTCTTACAAGAATTGCACCGGTTTAGAAAATGAAATTGATGCTTTGAATTGCATGCTTAATACAAAAGCATCATTGATTTCCTACACATCTTGCATTGCCTTAAAAAACAAGGTTGAGTCTTTGAAGAGATTGTGCGATGATATGAGCGCCAAGTCATGTGACTCTTGTATTTGCCTCCACTCCGAGATTAACGTTTTCAAGATTTCTCTTGCTTCTTTGTATTCGGAGTTGGAGTCTTCTCGTGCTAAATGCGAATCATTTGATGTTGGCATTTGTGTCATTGCTTTGAGTAGCTCTTCCTTGGCAAGTGCAACTCTTTTTTACTCTTCTTGTGTTGTCTAAGGGATTTCTAAAGACAAGGGTGCTTCTTTCTCAAATGGTACTATGTCTCCCAAAGAGAAGTATCATTGCACCTTCTGTAAGAAAGATAGACACATTGTTGAGTTTTACTTCCGCGTGTCAAACACCAGCGTCGAATGTGCCGTCGAGCTTTTAGGAACACACATTTCCCATTTCATGGCATGTGTGAGCGGTGAGCCTAGTGCCGACACGAGGGCGAGTTATAATGTTGGTTCTTCTCGCTTGTCCCAAAGGACTTCTTCTTTGAGCGACAATGGTGCTTCGTCCTCTCGGATCGTGTCTCTTAGTAGACCTTTACACCATTGCTCATTTTGTGAGAAGGATAGGCATCTTGTGGATTTTTGTTTTTGATGTGCAAAACACATACGTCAAGCTCATGCTTCTAAGTCTCCTAGTGGCATAGTTTTTCTCATGACATGCACACTAAAGAGCCTAGCACGAGGACTCGTTCTATTGATGATTTCTTTGACACATTTTCTAGTGGTGTTGGACAACATCGTGGACTCGGTTTCCATCATTTTAGTTTTGGTCCACAAGCTGCCCCGAGGCAGGATTTTCGCCGTTGCCCAAGAGGTGGACCTCGTTTTATCCATCGAGGTACACACCCACGGTGAGGATGTGTGAGTTCTTTTGGTGCTTTTCTTGGTTCTCATCATGGTGCTTTCAAGCAAGGTCATCGCTGCTTTTCTAGAGATGGACCTTATTTTCCTCATCGAGTTGTCCACTCGCGGCATGCCTCCAAAGATGGTGTTGGATCTTCTTGCATGGACCATCATTTGCATAATGCTAACTCACATAATGGTTCAATTGCCTCTAGTGGATGTGTGTCCAAGGTTTGGGTTCCCAAGTATTTGCTCTCTAACCTTCGGGATCCAAGACTTGGGCATCTTACTTTTCTCGTATGTAGGTACCGTGGACGTGGATTGGAGAATATGGACTTGAATGGTTTCGGTCTTTTGCTTCATCACATGATTGGGACACTTGATGGTTCTCCATCACCATGATGGCCTCTAAGAGGCATGCGTTTTCATGATTGGCGCCTTCACCTATTTTCTGAGCTATCTTATATTTTCATGCCTCTACCTTCATAATTGTTCATTCTTGACGTGTTGTGCTTGTCTTGTACTCACTTATATCATATCGGCATGTGTTACTATTATGATATCCTTCATCATGCTTTTGCTAGTACCTTGTTTATGTATCCATGTATTAGATTGTTGTTCATTATTTCCATGGATGTATGAGCTTGGTTTTATCATCATGAGCTTGTGTTGTTTTGTACATTTATTATCCCGCTCTTGTTGATTTTTGCTTTATGTATCCACATGCTTACTTGATATCCATGCTAGCATACATATTTTATGATTTGTTTTATAATATATTTTATGCTTACATGGTATTGTGCCTTATTGTTGATCGTGGATATATGAGCTTTGTCATAGCTTCATTAACATGTTTTACCCTTAACTTGATGTATGTTGTATGACATGCTATGTACTTGCTTGCTCCTATGTCTTATTATGGATTAAGGATATTTTGAGCTTTATTACATCTTGGATAGCATGTGTTGCGATTGATTTGTCTATCTTTATACTCATGCTCTGAATTATTGATTATATGACTTTATGAGCTTTGGATCATCTACTGCTATTCTTGCTAGTCATGTGTCTTAGTACTGTTTCCCTAGATAATGTCTCCTTAATCCAGTACCAAGGCATAGACTTCTTCTATCTCTTTGATGTAGTCTTTTCAGTTGAAAAGGAGAAAATGTAGCTCATGACTCCAGTTGTTGGTTCTCCTTCATATATGCATTCGATGTTGGCTATCACATCTTGGAGACGCGGTATGGTCCAGCTTCTACTCATTCGACTACAACTCACTACCAAGCGATGCTACTTGGGTTCGAGCCCCTATACCTTATATTTGTGTATGGTACCCCTATTCTGCTTTGCATAGCATTTGGTTCTTGTCTGGTGTTGGGCTTGTTGAGTTCAGGGTAGATAGGAGGTATTATTCTAGCACGTGTTCTTTCTAGACACTCTTCTTATCCTATAGTTTGCTAGGATGCACTCTTCTCACAGCCTAGGTCGAGCTTGTCTTCCAGTCACTAATCCTTAGCAGGTTTTGAGCTGCCTGTAGGTTTTCTAGTGATGGTGTTTTCGCTCCCTAGCTAGTCGAGTCTTTTCCTCTAGAAATCATGTGGAGTAGAAGGCCTTTGTGTAAGAATTTGTGCAGTCCAAGGCATAATTGGCAGTCTTCTTCACCAAACCTTTAGATCCAACTAGGTTTGCTCTTGAGAAGTGAGTTAAGGATAATTTACCCCTATGGGTTGGTTTGAGGGGGAGTTGGTTCTTTTATGAGTTTTCCTTGTTCATCCGATCTTTTTGAACTTGCTGATCTTTTGATCTTTTAGGCTTTTATGCTTTTTCTTGCATCTCATTGTATCATATTGCATTCACCTCTAAATTAAAAATAGTGCATTGTAATATAAGTTTTACTGTTCTGTCTTTTAAATTGATGAAGCTTTGCTTATTACCCTCTTGTGTTGCAAAGATTTTTATTCATGCTCACTGCCATGTCTTGTTCATTGACTAGCTAGAATTGTCATGTCTTCTCATATGTAGCATAGTCTTTGCTAGATGAGCTTTAATGCTAAGATAACTTGAACTAAAAACTATAATTTGTGGATCTTTTGGTTAGTAGCACCTTTAGTGATCATTTTATGACACTGGCCATGTCAAAATTGCTCTCTTAGCTCTTAAATCTAGGATTGAATATCTTTTGAGCTTTCTATCCTTTTGTAAATCTAAAATTGCTCTAGTCAAAATGAAAAATCAAGTAAAAGAAACTTTGTGATCCTCATGTGGTTAAAATTGTGCCAAACTACTCTCACGAGACTGCTTGTTATGTGACATGAACTTGGAGATAGTTTGATGATCCAGATGATCTCATGGGGACTGCTTGTTATCCTTTGACATGAACCTTAAGATTTGTCATTCTGGTTGAAGTTTAGAGAGTGGTTGTGGATGGCTCCTAGTCCAGGATCTATTATACTAAGATAGACTTTGTATACAACTTCAACATGTGCTATCTATTTGCAAAATGATCAAATGTTGTAGAAATATAGGTGCATGACATATTTTAAGCAAAATGATTCACTTTAGAACTTCTAGCCTCTAGAATGATCAATTATAGTTTCTTGATCTCACATTGACATTTTGACATAGCTTGGATCATTCTAGAACCTCTTTAGATAACTAGTTAATTATGAAGCTTTGCATAACTTGTAATCACACTTATTGCTTCATTTTGTGCTATCTTGCTTAGCTTAGCTATATATGTCTTGATGTGACATTGATAGCTTATTCATGCTTGATATGCCTTGCGCATTTTAGAAATGCTAGTTTGTTCATGATTAGGTAATCTCCAAATCTTCTTGCTCTAAAAAATTGAAAAATCTAAAAATAAAGCCACTCCATTGCATTTCATGCATACTCCCTTTTATACTTCTTCCATGCATCTTGACCTGTTATCCTTGGATGAGAGGAAGACGTGTTTCTTTGATGACTCTTGACGAGGATCTAATAATACTCATTTTATTATTTCCATAATCATGTAATATGACGTCACATGGTATACCCCTTATTATCATAAGGGAAGAGTAAGATAGGTGGTCGTAAGATCTTCTACGACCACCCTCTGGTCGTAAGTGTTTCTACGACCATGGTGTAATCGTAAGCCCTGCTACGATTACGTCCGGTCGTAAGTCTTCCTACGACCAGTACCCAGTCGTAAGCCTTTCTACGACATCCCCCCTGGTCGTAAGTTCTTCTATGACCAACACTGCCACGACTTTCTCACGATTAACTGGGTCCACTCGTCAGAAGGCCCATTTAATAGTGGGAATCTAAGCAGTCAAAATACGTAGTTATGCCTGATATAACTACGGATAATGCCCCACTATCTCTGACTGATAACCGTTTTGACAGTATGGGGAGGTTACTACTCCAGTAATTACTTTCATTATTGTGCAATAATGAGCGACTAATGAGCCTGGAATGACAATAGCCACCACTGCGTAGTATAAATTAGTGTCTTTTAGAGATAGAGAGAGAGGCCCTTTTTGGAAGACAATGAGTAAGACCCTCAGCTGATTGTAATCCAGATACCCAATACAAGATACACAGGAGTAGGGTTATTATTCTCACTGGAGAAGGCCCGAACCTGTATAAAAATCACCGTGTCTCTCTCGTCTGCGTGATCAATTGTGGAGACCTCCGAATCAAACAATCTTTACGTAAGATCGGTTCTAAAACACCGACAGTTGGCGCCGACCGTGGGGAACTTCTGGTAATTCCTTGTCAACAGTTCTTTCTTTTCTCTTTGATACTACAATGGCAGGAGAATGGAACGAGGAGAATTGGTTCGACTTGGCCGATTACGCAGACATCGACATGGATGCTGGCTTCGACTACGAGCCGAGTATCGAATCTTCTGACAGTGTTGCCGCCTTTGGAGATCTTTTATCAGATCTCGGAGACTGCATCACTACCGGAGTCGAGGAGGGATCCTTATCCCCCACAACGGTACACCTCGTCGAGGAACCAACTTCCTCGGAGGGCAAGGGTCACCACGACCAACAGCAGGAATGCATTCGGGCAAATTCACAACGCGACGAGAGTTTTTCCTCCAAGCGTTCGAATTCCCAGGCGCATTGACTTGGCAAGACAGGTTCTGGAAGCCATCATTCCGGAGCTCCATCGACACCTGATGGTCCTCTCTCTCCGAGTATTTCCGCAGGGAAGAGGATCGAACACGCTGTTCATCCAAGTCCAATCGTCCCGACGCAGGACCCACCTGCAGACGGAGACGGTTATAACCCGGAGTTCCCCTACATGGAGGGGTTTACTCCAAGTCGCCAGATGGTGTCGCCGACTACTCCTCGCGAGGAGGCCTCGGCGCAAGTGGAGGTCATCCACGGAGGTCTTCGTCCTTCCTCCGATAAGGATCGTTCTCCCGTAAGAAGGATTGGCGATGCTTCCCGACGAGCATACTCTACACCACCTCGTCGCAATGGCAAGGACACCACAGCTGGCGAACGAGACGAACACTTTAATGAATGTGCGGGACATCCTCAACGTTCTCGCACTCCATTGAAGCAAGCTCAGAGATCTGAAAAAGACCATTCTGAGACAACCCGACGGAAGAGAATAGTGGCTAAGAAGAATCTTCCTGAGCGCGCTTATCTCCAGTCGGAGGAAGCTCAAGAACTCCAACACATCAACGATTTGCTGGAAAATCCGACCCAAGAACTCGCTCGAGCACCAGGTTATGATCTCTTTGCAGAAGAGATCACACAAAGGCTTCGCGACACGATGGCTAAGCTCGAGCGTCTTCGTCGATCACAACCAGGAGGTCGTAGTAGTACGACTCCTTCTGCAAGCCGTTCAGATAACTCGTCGCATAGAAGGCAACACGACTTTCACTCACGTCGTTCTCCCGACCTGAGGAGAACGTCACAAGCCCACAGGAGAGGTGATCTTTCACCACTTCGGCGACAAGACACACGACGGCAAGTGGGGTACGAGGAGTATTTCCCTCGTAAAACTGAGACCTATCGTAAGTCCAGCCCTCCTGTGGCTGGGTATTGACGAGTTCGATCACCCGGCGATATTAACCCTTCTTTTCTGCAAAGAAGGAAGCAAGAGGTTATTTCGGGGTGTCGGGCATTCTCACCCGACCTTCGAGCGGTTCGCTGGCCACCTCGGTTCCGGCCAGCGAATATGGAGAAATTCGATGGATCTCAAAATCCCATCGAGTTCCTCCAAATTTACACTACAACTATCCGAGCTGCAGGAGGAGGAGAGCATGTCATGGCGAATTACCTTCCGACTGTGCTCGAAGGATCGACACGATCATGGCTTTTAAACCAGCCATTCGAATCGATCTATTCATGGCAACACCTCTGCGATCTTTTGCTGGCAAATTTCCAGGGCACTTATAACCGCCCAGGAAAGGAGGATGACTTGCACCGGATAAGACAGAACAACCATGAAACGCTACGCCAATTCATCAGCGCTTGATCGAGTTCAAATTTATTCCGAAGTTTCGACTCATCCGTGATCGGGGCTTTCAGCGGAGTCCGGCGTAAAGGATTACATAAGACATTGCTTTACATCCACCTGCCACCGTCGCCGAACTTTTTGAGATGGCCGATAGATATGCGACTGCTGCTGAAGCAGTCGAGTGAAATAATACTATCGATCGCAAAGATGACATCCCTCAAGAAGCAGGTGAAAGTGGTAAGAAAAAGGCTAAAAAAGCTAAGAAATCTAAGAACAAGGCAAAAAGACACAAATCTCTAGCAGCCAGTTCTAAAGAAGTCCTGGCCGTAAGTGACAAGGAGCCACACAACGCCAAGCACAATCCCGATCGAGGCCAAGGCAAGCGCCAAGATCGGAGAAATGACAAACCCAGGTGGTGTCCTTTTTATAAAAAGAAGGATATGATTCAGAATCGCCGAGTTTTCCTACGAAACTCGAAGGCTACTAAATCGCCGAGTTTTCCTACGGAAACTCGAAGGCTATTACTCTGGCAAGGGGCCACTTCCTACTCTTGAACAGGTAGGCCAAACAAGTGGACAGAAGGAGTCGGATGATGAAGAGATGTCGTTCCAGGATCCGCAACACACCATCGACCACATCTATGGGGGATCTTCGGCATATGAATCGCGGAGGCAGCTGAAGGCTGTCGAACGTGAGGTAAACACAATCGACTCCCCTCTTGTCAATAAATTACCGAAGTGGTCGGAAGTCACTATTACTTTCGAGAAGGGTGATTGTCCGATCCCTTCGACTAGACCAGGTCGATTCCCGATAGTGGTCGAACCCACCATCAACAATTGTCGAGTCAATCGAGTTTTGGTTGATGGTGGAAGCTCATTAAACATACTATTTACGAGTACCCTGGACGAGATACAAGTACCCAGGACAAAGGTAAGACCGGTACGATATTCATTTCATGGAATCGTACCGGGGTCTTCGGCCAAACCCATTGGCCAAGTCTCTCTTCCTTTAACGTTTGGATCACCAAGCAATTTCAGGACAGAGGTCTCCTTTGATGTGGTTGCTTTCGATACGACGTATAACGCCATACTCGGACGACCTACTTTGGCAAAAATTTTAATAGCTACTCATTATGGGTACCAATGTCTTAAGATGCCAGGTCCCAAAGGAGTGATCATGATATACTGTGACAAGAAGATGGCGCACTCTTGCGACCGTCGTTCCCTCGAGATGGTTGGACAACTACCAACTCGAGACGAAAGTCAGCCTTCGACTAGTAAGACGAAGCCTAAAGCCGCACCTAAGCCGAACGACCAGGTCAAGTAGGTTCCTTTGGACGCAGAGGAGCCATCGAAGACTGTTCGCATTGGGGATTCTTCCGACCCCAAATAGGAAGACGCCCTCATCACTTTCCTCTAGGCAAACGCTGATGTCTTCGCGTGGCAAGCATCCGACATGCCCGGAGTCCCCAGGGAAGTGATCGAGCACATGCTAGCTCTACGGCCTGATAAATTACCCGTAAAACAAAAATTACAGAGATTTGCCCCTGATCGACGAGATGCAATTAGATCAGAATTGGACAAGTTGCTTAAAGCAGGCTTCATAAGAGAGGTCGACCACCCTCCCCGAGTGGTTGGCCAACCCTGTAATGGTTAGAAAGTCGAACGACAAATGGCGTATGAGCATGGACTTTACTAACCTTAATAAAGCTTGTCCAAAGGATGATTTCCCTTTACCTCGTATCGATCAGCTGGTTGACTCTACTGCAGGGTGTGAGATGTTGAGTTTTCTAGATGCATACTCTGGTTACCACCGGATTAGTATGTGTCGAGAAGATGAGGAGAAGACCGCATTTATTACACCGTTTGGGATATTTTGCTATGTCAAAATGCCATTCGGCTTAAAAAATACTGGAGCTTCTTTTCAGCGTTTGATGCAAATGACCTTTGCTCCTCAACTAGGCCGAAATCTAGAAGCCTATGTTGATGATCTAGTTGTAAAAATCAGCAAACGACTCAATCATATCACAGACCTACAGGAGACTTTCGATAACCTCAGAAAGCACCACTTGAAACTTAATCCTGAGAAGTGTGTGTTTGGGGTCTCTTCGGGGAAATTACTTGGATTCCTGGTCTCTGCACGAGGAATAGAAGCAAATCCCGAAAAGATAAAAGCCATCACTCAGATGCGTTCCCCAACCACGAAGATAGAAGTCCAGAAACTCACAGGATGCATGACGACGTTAAGTCGTTTCATAGCACGTTTGGGAGAAAAAGGGCTCCCTTTCTTCAAACTTCTAAGGAAACACGAAGGCTTCGAGTGGACGGAAGAGGCTAACTTAGCCTTCGAGGAAGTCAAGAGGTATCTTATGAGTGCTCCTGTCCTGGTTTCACCGAAACCAGGAGAGATGCTCTTAGTTTACCTAGCTGCCACGCCACAGGCAGTGAGCGCAGTACTGGTCGTAGAACGTGAAAACATTCAACGGCCAGTCTACTACGTCAGTGAGGTTTTACACGGACCTAAGGAGCGTTACCCTCAGGTTCAAAAACTTCTATATGCCCTCCTCATGTCTTCGAGGAAACTACGGCATTATTTTCAGGCGCACAAACTAGTCAGCGCTGCCCGAGTTTCCTTGGGAGCGAACCTCCAGAATAGGGAAACAGCGGGACGCATGGCAAAATGGTCAGTCGAACTTGGGGCGTTCGACATCCATTTCGTGTCCCGAACGGCTATTAAATCCCAGATCTTGGCAGACTTTGTCGCCGAATGGACAAATCTGGACTGCTCAGATCCCGATCACGATTCCACGGCGCTGGGCGATGTACTTTGACGGTCGCTTAATAAGTGGCTCGGGGTCGGGGTGGTCTGGAATCTCCTCTGGAGAAACCTTAAAGTATGCCATACAATTAAACTTTCAGGCCACTAACAACGTGGCAGAGTACGAAGGTTTGCTAGCTGGTATACGAGCCGCGGCGCGCTCGATTCGACGACTCCTCGTAAGAGGAGACTCTCAACTAGTCGTGAATCAAGTCGGAAAAGAGTACCAGTGCTCCAATTCGACCATGTCCCGGTACTTATCGGAAGTTCGAAAGTTAGAAAAGCACTTTTTGGGTTTTGAGGTGCAATTTATCCCTCGAAAGGATAATTTCCTCGCAGACCAATTGGCTCGTCTAGCTTCTTCTCGATCCTCAGTACCGAAAGGGGTGTTTCTGGAACAGCTTCAAAAGTCGTCTATAGTCGAAGAACTAGAGACGCCTCCTATAGAAACAACCTCTCTGGAGTACGAAGATACATGGATGACACCCATCTACACGTACCTTCAGACGGGTTCCGTACCCAATGACGATCTAGAAGCAGATCGACTATCTCGAAAGGCCAAAATGTATGCTTTGGTCGAAGGTGTCCTTTATAAAAGAGGAACACAAGGGGTGCTCATGCGATGTATTCCGCAGTACGAAGGGTTAAAACTCCTTCACGACATATACGGAGGGATCTGTGGAACTCATGCTTGCTATAGAACGCTGGTCGGTAAAGCTTTTCGACAAGGTTTTTATTGGCCAACAGCCCTCCATGATACCAGAGAGCTGGTTAAGAAGTGTGTACAGTGCCAGTTTCATAGCCGGCAAATACACCAACCGGCTCAGGCATTGCAAATACACCAATCATAGGACCGTTACCCAGAGCTCTAGGAGGTTTCGAGTTCCTTTTTGTGGCTATCGATACGTTCACAAAATGGATAGAAGCTGAGCCTGTGACTGGGATAACAACGGAAGCAGCAAAACGGTTCATGATGAGATGCGTGATCACTCGGTTTGGAGTACCAAGTCGAATTATCACAGATAATGGCAAACAGTTTACAAGCGCAAAATTTTAGGAATTTTGCGATGAGTTGGGAACTCGTTTGTGTTACGCTTCTGTCGCCCACCCCCAAAGCAACGGGGCAGTCGAGAGAGCGAATAGCCAGATAATGAAGGGAATCAAAACCCGAGTCTTCGATCAGCTTGTCAAGCGCTCGGGGGCTTGGGTACAAGAATTACCTTCAGTATTATGGGCGATTCGCACGACGCCTAGCCGAGCTACAGGAGAAACGCCTTTCTTTCTAGTCTTCGGTGCCGAAGCCGTGCTTCCACCAGAACTAAAGATCAGGTCAGCACGGGTCGACAAGTTCAATGACTCCATTCAAGAACAATTCCGAGCGGATGACATCAACCTGCTCGAGGAAAAGAGAAACAAGGCTTTAATCCGTTCCGCAGTCTACCAACAGACCCTGCGCAGATACTACGATCGTAAGGTCCAACCTCGCAGCCTTGCTGTAGGTGACCTGGTATTGAGGCTTATCAATCCCGCTAATCGGAACAAACTTTCCCTAAATGGGAAGGTCCTTACACCGTGGTCGGCGTAACGCGTCCCAGGATCGATGACGACTTGCAATGGAAGGCGGCGTGTTCCTCAAATTCTTAGAACATTGACCGATTCGCAAGTTCTATGTGTAACAAGCATCTACGACAATAAAGTATCAGGTTCTCCCTACCTTTTTTGTCTCTTTTTTGGATTTCGCTTTAATTTTCGACCATTTTTATAACCTCATTCCTCTTGTGCACTGGTCGGAAAAATAACAACATATCTAGTCGAAGTCTCTCCTCTCTGCATGTGGTCCTGCCCACTGGAAGGAGCTTCCTAATGTCGCCTTGTTCTTTGATATAACAACCAGTACAAAGGTTATCGAGCTCAAAAAGCATGGTCGAAAGTTGTTAAGCAAATTCATGTCACTTCAGCTTATTTTGAAAATAATCTAAGAAGAGTGTACCTGTTGCGATGCATTCGACTACTTTTCAATTATCTTGATTGGTTTTTACTGGCCGGAGGAAGAAACTGTAGGGAAACGGGTAGGCTACACTAGGGCAAATTAAAAAATTCTACCCGTAAACCAAGATCAATGCAGTTATAGATCACGGTCTTACCACTAGACGCGCAGTGCGGAAGTTGATGCACAGCGTCGAGGCGGTGTAGTCGTACCAAGTTGATGCGATGCGTCGGGCGCAGTAGTCGTACTACTTCCTCGTCCTCGTCGTGGCGTCCCACGTCTGACTCCTTTCTTGCGGTTCGTCCCAACGCCACGGATGCGGCGCCTTCAAAGGTATCCACACGCACGGGAGAAGCGGCGCACGCCGGACTACTAGATCCGCGCGGCGACTAGGGCGTGGGAGGGTGGCGGCGGGATTTGGGGATGTCACGAAAAACTCAACCCTCAACCAGTGCCCTCACCCTCCTTTTATAGACGTCCTTATAATGGGCTTCTACAAATAGAGGCCCATTAGGACTCAATGCCCGATCTAATTCGGATCCAATCCGAATTAGGCTTCACTTTAAGTGTGTGACCTATGGTTCACATATGTTTAGACATGACGCGAGTACACATACTTGGTCAATAGTTGGTAGCGGCCTCTAGCAAGGCGTGCCAACTCCTAAACATACGTAAAGATCATATCGGACGAACCATCACAGCGTTATGTACATGCCAATCCCTTTGCCTCACGATATTCGGTCGAGCTCCAAGTGACCACTCTTTCTCGATCCTGTGATCCGAATCCCTTACTAGGTTAACTCTTAACCTTAAGTAGCATGGCCATGCATTTCGGATCCGATCACTCGAGGGCCAGATATCTCTCGGTAGAGAGGGCAAATCCCATCTCGACCGACCATGCCTCGCAAAGATGCTTCATGACAAACCCAAAGCTACCTTTATAACTACCCGATTCTGAGTAGCGTTTGATAGCCCCTAAGTAGGTCGATTCACATCTCAAGTACATGCGACAATCTCGAGGTCTAAGGACAAGGCGTATACATTGTGTAGAGAGACCATAAGAATAATTACTATGTCTCATGTTGGGTCGGTCCAACCCCATGTTCTAAACATGTGTCCACATTATTGGTTTGACATCTACATGGTCATCAACCGATACATGTGCTAATCCATCATTCACGTGTGTCCTCACATGAACTCCGACTAGGGACAACTTTAGAATAACCATACAAGTAAAGAGTTTCACAAACAAGTCACATACTTGTTAATCAACACAAAGACAATATTCAAGGAACATTTATTAAATCATGGATACAATGAAATATCATCATCAATATGATTGCCTCTAGGGCATATCTCCAACAGTCTCCCACTTGCACTAGAGTCAATCTAGAAGATATCTAATACCCATAGCTCTTGTGTGCGCCTCATGCTTAGGTGTGGGAGAGAGGCTTTCACAAAGGATCTCAAATATTCAAATCCGTGTGTATTTTCCATATCTTTAAATCTCCTCGATTAAGGATCTCTAGAATGAGATGAAACCGCCGAAGTATGTGTTTGTTCTTTTGGTGATTCCTCGGCTCCTTGGCTTGCGCAATGGCCCCACTGTTATCACAGTAAAGATCCAGAGGACTGCACGCACTAGGAACCACACCTAGTTCAGTTATGAACTTCCTTATCCAAACACCTTCCTTTGCTGCTTCAGAAGCCGCAATGTACTCGGCCTCCGTTGTAGAGTCGACAACGATCTCTGCTTGGAACTCTTCCAACTTACCGCACCACCGTTCAAAAGGAACACAAAACCCGATTGCGATTTGTAATCATCTTTGTCGGTTTGGAAGCTTGCATCGGTGTAACCATTTACAACGAGCTCTTCCTCACCTCCGTAGACTAGGAACACATCCTTAGTTCTTCTCAAATACTTGAGGATGTTTTTAATCTGCTGTCCCATGACTCTCACTGGATCGGCCGTATCTGCTCGTAACACTTAGAGCATAGGAAACATCCAGGCGAGTGCACATCATAGCATACATGATAGATCCAATGGCGAAGCATATGGAATCTTACTCATGCGATCTCGCTCATCGGTTGTCGAAGGACACCGAGTCTTGCCAAGATTTATGCCATGAGACATGGGCAAGAACCCTTTCTTTGCCTCCTCCATGTTGAACCGTTTCAACACTTTGTCAATGTAAGTACTCGCTTAATCCTATTAGCCTTTTGATCTATCTCTATAGATCTTAATACCCAAAATATATGCCGCTTCCCTAAGTCCTTCATTGAGAAACTATTTTTGGTGAGGTCTTAACGGACTCGAGCATAGGAATATCATTTCCAATCGGTAATATGTCATCTACATATAAGATTAGAAATACGAGTGAGCTCCCACTTGTCTTCTTGTAAACACAAGATTCTTCTTCGTTTTTGATGAAGTCAAACCCTTTGACCACTTCATCAAAGCGAATGTTCCAACTCGAGATGCTTGCTTCAATCCATAAATGGATTTTTGAAGTTTGCATACTTTTCTAGCATTGTTTGGATCGACAAAACCCTCGGGTTGTGTCATATACACGCCCTCGGTTAAATTTCCATTAAGGAAAGCCGTTTTGACATCCATCGCCATATCTCATAGTCGAAATATGCGGCAATAGCTAGAATGATCCGTATTGATTTAAGCATCGCTCTGGTGAAAAGTCTCATCATAGTCAACTCCTTGAACTTGCCGAAACCTTTGCGACAAGTCGAGCTTTATGGATATGAACATTTCCATCCATATCAATCTTCCTTTATAGATCCATTTGCACTCTATGGTTTTAACACCATCAAAGGGTCAACCAAATTCCAAACTTGATTGTCTCCCATGGATGCTATCTCGGATCTCATGGCACTATGCCATTTCTCGTAGTCTGGTCCATCATTGCTTCGCATAGGTCGTAGGCTCATCATTGTCTAACAATAATATATCTCGCGCATTGCGAGCCTTCCGACCTTCGTGGTGGTGGTGCTTCCTTTGCCATGGGTTCCTCAACTTGTTCGCCACATGGGCATCATTCGTCGAGTCTTCCCGATTGGTTCATCTTGAACCTCTTCAAGCCGCACCGTTCTTCCACTTGTCTCCCTATTGAGAAACTCTTTCTCTAGGAAAACACCACTTGAGCGACAAACACTTTGCCCTCTAGTCGGTTGTAGAAGTAATATCCAAAGGTTTCTTCTGATATCCCACTTAAAATGCATTTATCCGACTTGGGTGTGAGCTTGTCCGATCAGAGTCGCTGACAAACGCCTCACATCCCCAAATCTTTAGAAAAGACAAGCGTGACTCTTCCTCCCATATCTCATATGGTGTCTTAACTACGGATTTAGACGGTACCTATTAAGTGTGAAAGCTGCCGTTTCTAGAGCGTAACCCCAAAGGATAATGGTAAATCGGCGGCTCATCATCGATCGAACCATGTCCAACAAGGTTCGATGCACGCCGCGGATACCCGTTTCGTGAGGCGTTCCGGCGGTGTTAGTTGTGGAACAATTCCGCAACTCTTGGATGATTGCTAAATTCATGACTCAAATACTCGCCACCACGATCGGATCGCGAGCCTTGATTTTCTTGGCACGTTGATTTTCAACCTCATTCGGAACTCTTTGAACTTTTCAAAGTTTTAGACTTATGCTTCATTAAGTAGACATAGCCATATCTACTAAAATCATCGATGAAAGTTATGAAGTAATGAAATCCACCTCTAGCGATCGTGCTCATTGGTCCACATACATCGGTATGTATGATTTCCAACAAGTCCGACGCCTCTCAAAAGAACCTTTGAAAGGTGATTTGGTCATCTTACCAAGCAAACAAGCTTCACATGTCTCGTATGATTCAAAATCAAACGAAGTTAGAAGACCATCAGTATGGAGCTTCTACATGCGCTTTTCACTTATGTGACCCAAACGACAATGCCAAACATAGGTGGGATTCAAATCATTAGGTCGAAGTCTTTTAGCATTTATGTTAAAGATAGGCGCATCATCAAGATTTAAAATAAATAACCCATTCACAATGGGCGCAAAAGCATAAACATTCCATTTTTAGAGATCAAACAACCATTGTCTTTACTTGCAAATGAATAACCATCTCTCATCAAACATGAGGGGATAAAATGTTTCGACTCATACTAGGAACATAATAACAATTATTCAATTCCATAATAAATCTTGAAGGAAGTGAAGTTGCATGGTGCCGACGGTCAACGCAAACCCCCTTGCTTTATTTCCGACGCGAAAATCAACTTCACCTCTTGCGACTCCTCTACTTCTTATTAGCCCTCGCATCGAGTTGCAAATGTGAGCAACCGATCCGGTATCAAATACCCAAGAGTTAATAGGAGAATCTGCGAGAAAAATGTCTAAAACATTTATGACAAGTGTACCATGGTGGAAGTCTTACTTCGGCCTTCTTCTTGCATTCATCGGAATCCATGTACTTCTTGCGTTTCTCTTCGGTGGCGGTTTCTTTACAATAGAAGCATCTTGTCTCGCCTCAGTCCAAAGATTAGGCTTAGGCGTTGGCTTCGAGATTATATCTTTAACCTTGCCCTTATTCTTTGGCCATGGCTTCTTACCATTTTTCTTGAAGCTAGACTTGTTCTCGCATACCATCACATGGCTAGGCCCGCACACTTCTTAATGTCACTCTCTGCTTTTTTGAGCATCCCACAAAGCTCATTAAGGCCCTTATCCGCCCCATGCATATGGTAGTTCGAAATGAAATGCCCATAGCTAGGTGGAAGAGACGCTAAAATGAAATCGATTGCCAACTCTTGGCCAATTGGAAAACCAAGTTTATCCAAAGTCCGATTTGTAACCAACCATTTTGATCACATGTGGGCCTACGGTGCACCTTACATTAACTTGCATTCCGAAAAGCCTTAGAGACATTGAACCGTTCGGTCTGGCACGTGTGCGAACATGTCCTAAGCGCTATGATCATATCATACGCTTCTGATCCTCAAACCGCTTTTGAAGGTCGGGTTCCATGCATGCAAGCATAAGACAACTAATCTCAAGAGAGTCATCACATGCTTTCTTGTAGGCATTTTTAACAACAGAGACGCATTGTTAGCGTGTTCTTACGGGATTGGGGTGTCGAACGTTTTCCTTTTATTTGCCACGAGAACAATTCTCGTGTTACTGGACCAAATCAATAGTTTGTTCCATTTAATTTCTCTTTCTCAAGAATCGATCGCAAAGCAAAAGGGTGTGCGTGGTTGCTAGATGCCATTGATCTACAATAGGAAATGCAAAATACTAAGACAAATAAAACCATGATAGAGTAAACGTATTAAACAAATTTAATAGAATGTACTCCCACTAAAATCAACATCCCTCTGTTGATTCTTAGCGATTCAAGATCCGCAATTAACGAGTCTACTAGTGAGCTTTTGCATCACCGCTAGGAGACAAGGTAATTGATAAGCAACACCTTGCTAATCATATCTCTATATGACTCTTGTTGTTGGGTGACATCTCTATGCCCGGCGCCCAACCTTTATGCCCTAAGGCCCATAACCTTTATGATAACCTTGTTAAGTTCACCAATCCTTATGCATGTAAGTATCCGATACAAAACCCATCTAGTCAAGGAAAGTTGATGGTGCCTAATTTTATAGACCCACCATCAATTTACAAGACATGGGATGGTGCAAAGTTTAATTGGGAGGGCATATGTTTAACTTAACATTTTGTGAGGGATCGCTATACTTCTACCATTCAAACATGCATAGGAGTAAAACAATAGGAATAACATTCACACGATTGTGACTCAAGATGGCCCATTTTCTCATGGTGATCTCCATCGCCATAGAATCATCCCACCATGATGATCTCCATCTCCATGGTTCATGTGTGCCATCCTCCAAGTGATGTGTCATCCGAGTACTACTATAAGCTATTACTCATAACACTAGTAATAAAATACATGGATACTAGGAATCATCACAAGTCGGCACGTGAGTCGTTAATACAATACTTTGACAACACAATGGCTCCAGCCGTGTCGCCGCACCCACGACACGCAGTCATGCAAATATTACAAACATGCATCACATACACATTAGGCCATCTGTCACATACATCCCGCAAAAACAAGTTTATGCATAGAATCGCAATCTCGGATAGGGGTCGAGGGGTTTCCCATCGGGTTCAAAGGCGGCGCCCTACCGCGTATCATATTTACCATAGGATTTTGATCGACAAATCATATTTACCACAAATCGACTCATCGTTAGATTCGACCAATTATATTGATCTTCGCATGCCGCAACCGGTTTTACGTGTCACCGTCTGCCCGATGGCGAATCCGACCGTAGGGGTATGTTGTTTCACGACCTTAGCGGATGATCACGGTACATCGATTATTAATCGAGGTTCCGATTCGATCAATCATATTGATCTTCGCATGCCGCAACCGATTTTTACGTGTCACCGTCTACCCGATGGCGAATCCGACCGGTAGGGTATGTTGTTTCACGACCTTAGCGACATGATCACGAAACCGACCAATCCATTACGTAACTATACAATCGATCACATCGATCATACCGATTTACATATCGCCATATGCAAATCACCCAACCTATAACATGACAAAGAACCGCTCGATACCATCGTAGGGAAACGGGTAGGCTACACTAGGGCAAATTAAAAATTCTACAGTAAACCAAGATCACTGCGATTATAGATCACGGTCTTACCACTAGACGCGGTGCGGAAGTTGATGCGGCAAGTCGGGGTAGTGTAGTCGTACCAAGTTGATGCGATGCGTCGGGCGAGTAGTCGTACTACTTCCTCGTCCTCGTCGTGGCGTCCCACGTCACTCCTTTCTTGAGGTTCGTCCCAGCGCCACGATCGGCGCCTTCAAAGGTATCCACACGTGCGGGAGGAAGCGACGCGCGCCGGACTACTAGATCCGCGCGGCGACTAGGGCGTGGGAGGTGGCGGCCGGGGTTTGGGGATGTCACGAAAAACTCAACCTCAACCAACGCCCCTACCCTCCTTTTATAGGCGTCCTTATAATGGGCTTCTACAAATAGAGGCCCATTAGGACTCAATGCCCGATCTAATTCGGATCCAATCCGAATTAGGCTTCACTTACTAAGTGTGTGACCCTATGGTTCACATATGTTTAGACATGACGCGAGTACACATACTTGGTCAATAGTTGGTAGCGGCCTCTAGCAAGACGTGTCAACTCCTAAACATACGTAAAGATCATATCGGACGAACCATCACAACGTTATGTACATGCCAATCCCTTTGCCTCACGATATTCGGTCGAGCTCCAAGTCGACCACTCTTTCTCGATCTTGTGATCCGGAATCCCTTACTAGGTTAACTCTTAACCTTAAGTAGCATGGCCATGCATTTCGGATCCGATCACTCGAGGCCCAGAGATATCTCTCGGGTAGAGAGGGCAAATCCCATCTCGATGACCATGCCTCGCGAAGATGCTTCATGACAAACCCGAAAGCTACCTTTATAACTACCCGATTCACGGAGTAGCGTTTGATAGCCCCTAAGTAGGTCGATTCACATCTCAAGTACATGCGACAATCTCAGGTCTAAGGACAAGGCGTACACATTGTGTAGAGAGAACCATAAGAATAATTACTATGTCTCATGTTGGGTCGGTCCAACCCCATGTTCTAAACATGTGTCCACATTATTGGTTTGACATCTCCATGTCTATGACCTGTGAAACATGGTCATCAACCGATACATGTGCTAATCCATCATTCACGTGTGTCCTCACATGAACTCCGACTAGGGACAACTTTAGAATAACCATACAAGTAAAGAGTTTCACAAACAAGTTACATACTTGTTAATAAACACAAAGGCAATATTCAAGGAACATTTATTAAATCATGGATACAATGAAATATCATCATCAATATGATTGCCTCTAGGGCATATCTCCAACAGAAACACACCTAGTCGAAGCCTCTCCTTTCTGCACGTGGCCCCGCCCACTAGAAGGAACTTCCTAGCGTCGTCCCGTTTCCTACTTTTGCTGTCAGGATAACTCCGTCAGGAAAAACGAACACAGTCGAACGAATCCTTACGGTCCTCTAGATGTTTGTTTCGCTCAAGTTGTCGTCATTGATTTGATAAATCCGGTCAGAGATGGTAACATCACCTAGTCGAAGACTTTTTTCTCTGCACGTGGTCTTGCCCACTAGAGGGAACTTCCTAGCGTCGATCTGTTTCTACTCTCTCGACTAGTGCCAGATGATCGATACTCGAAAACTAAAAGTCGAACAAACCTCTTTGTTTTCAGAAACCCTTTCTTTACTAATTTCTTAGTTTATTTCTTAAACTAAGTAAGTAGTCGGGGGCTAAGATAAAGTTATAAACATGACTTCATTTCTTAGTCTTAATTTTTTCGAGTTATCATCTTACGAGTTGCAAACTACTCTACGAGATGTTCACAGGGAAAAGGAAGGAGAAAGAAGGAATCGCTCATATCTGGTTTGATTATTTTCTTCCTCTTTTATTATCTTACGAGTTACTAACTACTCTACGAGATGATTTGCAGGAAAAATAAAGAATCATATATATGAGCATCGCCATCAAAAAAGACTTGTCTTTACAAAAATGTGTTACAAGACTACTCTGATCAAGGAGATTCTATTTGCATCTCCTCCACGACCTTCTCGCCAAACGACTGCATCTCTTCGATTAGCTTTTCTGCTTCGGATTTGGTGCAGTCGAAGTCGGCTTCAACAGAATGAGGATTAAGGTTAGGATTACGGGCCTTGAGTTTTGCTAAAACAAAGCTCACAGCCCCTTTAACCGCTTCCCTTATTGAATCATTTTGGTTGGTCTTCAGAGTAGACACCGACTCTTGTAAAGTACGGACTTGTTCCCCAATAGCACTCGTATAAGCAGACATCGTGTCGTCGCAAGGAGCAACCCTCCCGGCACGAAGTCCATCGAGTACATTATTCAGAAGTGAGATATTATCTTGAAGATTAATCTTCATTGATTTCATCTCCTCCTGGGAACGAGTCGAAGCCTCATAGAGTTGTTTTATTTCAATCAATCGATCTGAAAAGAGTAAGGATTGGTTAAATGAAACGATTCTATGGGAAGATAAAACAAATCGATAACAGGTAAAGGATCTACTTACCAGCTAATTGAGAACCCAAGTTCTCAATTTTTTGATCTTTCTCCTTCGCGATGCGGGAGATTTCACGAACTACTGAGGACTTCTCCCTAACCTCGATCTGGAGAGCCCCCACCTCGGCCTGAAGGGCCTTATTTTCGACTTCTTTTTCTGCAAAAGAATGAGATGTTAAGAAAAAAGGGGGAGATGGAAATCAAGAGCGATATCGTAACGATGCGTCTTCGTTTATCTTTCCTGCAACCGTTGAGTTGCAGAGTTGGCTTCCTGAAGCTTCTTCAGGAGGTCGGTGGCTTTATCTCTTAGCTTTTTCGATTCGGCTTTCTCAAAGTCAAGCGAATCGGCCAAGGTCTTTTCGTCACTCTTAAACCTGAAAGGGTAAAGGGAAGACATGAACACACTTAAAACAGGCAATCGTAAGTACTTCTGCGATCGATGAGTGGGCGTAAGCTATTCTACGACTACTCCTAGTCGTAAGTTTTTCTACAACTAGTACCAAGTCGTAAGTTTTTCTACAACTAGTACCAAGTCGTAAGTTTTTCTACGACAACCTTCTACGAGTACTGAACAAGTAATCAGAACGATTACGAGAGTCGATTACTCACCACCTCTCTGCTTGCTCGCAGAGTAATGCTTTCTCTTGTCGAAGCTTGACAAGTTGCCAGTGGTATTCACAAATCGTAGCGATTGGCTCCACGGCTCTCTACAAGGGAGAAAAACGATAAGAGAAAGAAGTAAAAACTGCAAATAAGTATCGGTGAATACTTACGTTCATATTTGACCAAGCAAACATGGACATTATTCGTGATGGATCCTTCAGCCCATCCATCTCCTCGACTCGTTTCCACCAGACCCCCTCAAGTCGTTCATTGTCAAAAACATCCCCACAATTGGGAATGGTGCTAGGGTGTGGAACTCGATCGCGAGATCGGTAGGCCGAAGATCCTACGATAGAGTTAGGGCCAAAGAAATCAGAGCAAAAGTTGAAGTACTCTTCTTCCTCTGACTCGGTGACGGGGACACCACCTGGAGGGCCGGAAGGAACGTCCTCGGCAACCTCCTTGCCGGCACGGTGGTCGCCTCTCGCGCCACCGACCTCCAGATCTCCCTTGAGGCCTCCATCGCCTCCTCTCTAGTCTCTCGACGACCTCGGTTGTCGTAACAACTTCGACATCCTCGGTGTCGTGGCGACCTCGGCAGCCGCAGCCTTCTTCCGCCACAGAATAGTGGCGGTTCTTTGGATACTACCGCGGTCACACCCTCACCACCGAAGAGTGACAAATGCTCCTCCACCGGAGCATCCTCGGGTGAAGACGTCGGGCTAAGATCACAATACACAGAAGTAAGTCAACTTGTAAAAGACAAACAGTAAGTGCAGTTATTACACTTATGTTTATTTTTACATACCTCTGTACGCTGGACCTAACTCGAAACTTAGGAGCCACCTTCCCGACGGAAGATTTCTTCGATTTCTTCTCAACCATTTCTGGTCGAGAAGCACTCGGGACAACAGGAGTCGCCTCCTCCCGACTTCCCGGGTGATCGAGATCAGTCTCGACCACCCGAAGAGCACTGCTTCCCTCGGCCTCAAATCCCACCGGAGCAGCGGTTTCCTTCACAAAAGACATAAAGTTCTTCCAGTTCTCCTTTTCTAGCTGTCTTATGAGGCCACGAGAAGCTGAAACTGCGAATGACTTGTTGTCGTAGTAGAATGGTACCTTAACCTTAGGGACCTTGTGCTTAAGAGCAAAGGCCTCCGCTTCTGCTTTCATCTTCGCCGTAGCAAGGTCTGCGACAAATTTAGCAAAAGGAGCGGGAGGAGCCGAACTTGAACCACCCTTATCGCCGACTTTAACTAGTCGACGCCTCTTGGATGGAGGGGACTTTGCTGACTCCGCCTGCGCAGTCGCCCCGATAACCACCAGGTCGACTTCTTCGTCGTCTTGGCGGTTCTCCATGCCAACTTTATGTTGAAATAGAAAGAAAGTGGTCGTAAGATCTTCTCGATCACCATCTGGTCGTTAGTACGACCAGTTCAAAAGTCGTAAGCCTTTCTGCGACATTATCTAGTCGTAAGTTCTCCTACGATTACTTTCGATCGTAAGTGTTTCTACGATCGATATCCAGTCGTAAGTTCTTCTACGACAAACCCGCTGGTCGTACATCGTTTTACGACAACAAAACGCCTAAAGACAAAATCATTTGATTACCTTTAGGCGCTCTTCTTTCTCCTCTGTGGTCAAAACCGCCAGGATTTGAGGAGTGCTAATGTTGGTCGGATGCTTCTCGCAGATGAGCCTGACGCGCGCGTCAACCTCCGCCTGCGGAAGATCTGTACACATAAACAGTACGATTGAAAGACTAAATCAGGATTAATCAACGACAAAACCAAAAGAATAAGTCTTGCTACTCACCGTCTTTATAATCCCTGGTTGGGTCGTCCTTTCCCGAGTACCTCCACATGGGAGGAACTCGTGCCTTCAAAGGACTAATCCGGCGCGTGATGAAGTCTTTCACCACGTGCCAACCGGTAAGCCCCTCCGACTTCAAGTCTTTAACAGCTTGAATGAAGGGGCAATCCGGTCGAGATGCTCGGAGTTGAGTCGGGAAGAGGACCGCTCGGCGGCCTTTCCGGCGAAGGAGAGGCTGTCTTCCTTGGTTACCTCCCAGTAGAACCACCTCTTCTTCCACTCCGGCCATGACGACCGGGTAAACATTTGAATGTACTCCTTCGACTTGCCGTCGTGGAGCTTCAGACCACAGCTACCGGCGATTCCAGCTTGACGAGCCATTCCGTAATAATATTGGAAAAGCTCGAGGTCCGGAATCCCGTGTAGGCCTCACACAGTACGAACACGCTCAAGATCGTGATGGAATTAGGACCAAGGTTCACTAATTCCACCTAAAGTCTCGAGCACGAGTGTGAGGAAGGGTGAGCAGAGCGATCGGAGGCCGCACTCACGATGCGCTGGAAAACCGGATTTGGCCTTCCTCTCACGACGGCCAATGCGCTCATTCGCGCAATCCACTTCACGAGAAGTCTCGGGAATCTTGGCGGCGGCAACGGAGCGATCAACTTGGCATTGTCCATCTCCGACTCAAATTTCACTCGAAACAATTCTGGCCATTTTTTCTCAAAGCGGGAAGAACTAGATTTGAGAAAGCTCCGAGAAAGAGTACGGAGTCACCAGCGGCGGAAGAGATGAGAAAGCAACAGACTGTCGGGTGAAAAGGTAAGAACCCTAAGTTTTACCTCCACAACCCGTTTTATAACCGCACGCCCGAAACGAAACGCCGTGGAATCCCAACAGTCTCCACCGCTTCGGGAATTGTTTCGACGGACAGACTTTTTACCCGCCCGATCGAAAGTCCCAAGGCACCTTTTTCACACCTCAAGTGAAATTACCATCTTGACCCTCGGGTCAAATGAAAAGCCGATCGGAAAGGTTTTGCTTCTGATCGTAAGGCCACGACTGCTTCGAAGTCGTAAGATATTCTACGACTATCTTGCAATCACAATGGTTTTAAACAAACTCCCTCGATCAAGCATATTCCTGATCGAGAGAAAAACGAGTGTTGAAGAGTTCTTCCTTCAACGGTTTTCCCCACGATCTCCTAGTGATCAAAAGATCATCTACAACCCTTCGGTCAAGTAAGCTATTTTCACTTGAAGCTGGGGGGCTAGATGACGATGATCTAATAATCCTCATTTTATTATTTCCATAATCATGTAATATGACGTCACATGGTATACCCCTTATTATCATAAGGGAAGAGTAAGATAGGTGGTCGTAAGATCTTCTACGACCACCCTCTGGTCGTAAGTGTTTCTACGACCATGGTGTAATCGTAAGCCCTGCTACGATTACGTCCGGTCGTAAGTCTTCCTACGACCAGTACCCAGTCGTAAGCCTTTCTACGACACCCCCCCTGGTCGTAAGTTCTTCTATGACCAACACTGCCACGACTTCCTCACGATTAACTGGGTCCACTCGTCAGAAGGCCCATTTAATAGTGGGAATCTAAGCAGTCAAAATACGTAGTTATGCCTAATATAACTACGGATAATGCCCCACTATCTCTGACTGATAACCGTTTTGACAGTATGGGGAGGTTACTACTCCAGTAATTACTTTCATTATTGTGCAATAATGAGCGACTAATGAGCCTGGAACGACAACAACCACCACTGCGTAGTATAAATTGGTGTCTTTTAGAGATAGAGAGGGAGGCCCTTTTTGGAAGACAATGGGTAAGACCCTCAGCTGATTGTAATCCAGATACCCAATACAAGATACACAGGAGTAGGGTTATTATTCTCACTGGAGAAGGCCCGAACCTGTATAAAAATCCCCGTATCTCTCTCGTCTGCGTGATCAATTGTGGACACCCCCCGAATCAAACAATCTTTACGTAAGATCGGTTCTAAAACACCGACAACTCTATTGTCAAAGGGGGAGAAGAAATAAAAAAATGATGAAAGTAGGAGTTATTGTCAAAGAGGGTGAAAAAAAGGAGAAAATAACAAACTAAAAAATTTGGGTGATCTGAGTGAGGAGAGCATCTCATATGCATTCTTGTGATTTTAATATTCATCTCTTGGTTTGAATTGCATTTATTGAAACCTCACAATGATCAAAGGTCAAAATGAACAATTGTTCTTTCATATGGAGCTTGAGTGAATTTTTGTGTTCTCTCTGGATTTGAAGCATTCATGAACTCTATTGCCTTATTTATTGTGCTTCTGCATTTCTCAAGCTTTCTTGATTATTTTTATAGCTTTTTCTTGCTTGTGGACCTAGATGTGCCTTTGCGCGAAAACGAGATATAGTTTTTCAAAACAACCTACAATCTGTATTTTTTAGAAGATTGCCAATGTGTTCATCAAGGGGGAGATTGTGGATATCGCGGGGATATGCTCATGATCTTAGGATGATGATACAATTGGCAATGGTGTTGAAGGTTTGTCGAATTACTCGTTTTCTGCAGAGTTCAGGAATATCGGCTTGACCACAACCGAGTACTGAGTGGTCGAAAGCTACGAGTACTGTTCATCGAGTACTGTAGTTACGAGCACTGCTCATCGAGTATTGTAGCTTTCGTGTACTGTAGCTCCGAGTACTGTAGCTACGAGTAGCAAGTGATCGTAGCCCTTTTCGACCAGGTGTGGTCGTAGACAATGGTCATAGACACTGGTCGTAGATAGTGGTCCTGGATACTGGTCGTAGACAGTGGTCGTGGACACTGCTCGCAGACAGTGGTCATGGACACTAGTCGTAGACCTTGTGGAGTTGGTCATAGACCTTACTAGTTATGTCAATTTCATGGGTTTCATTGCATAGATGTTGTATGATGCATATTTTGACAAACATGGGTCAAGTTGTGAAGAACTTATGCTCGGAAAAGGTTGCTTGGTCTCTTGTTGTGTAGGTGACTTGGAGTCAACTATGATCAATGACGAAGAGGACCGGGACTTGATTAAGAGAACCAAGGTCCAGAACGGTCGTGGATGTCGGGTGAGATGGTTCTCCTTAAGCAAGACGCAAGATGAACAAGAACCATAGAAGGCGAAGTTTGAGCAAAGGCCTTTATGAAGATATGTGCTCATACCTCATCAATTATGTAAATTAATGATTGTACGTATCATGCGGTGCTACGAACGGTTTGCTTGTTTGCGATGGTTATAGGACACCGGAGCTAGGTCATGGTGAGGCGCAAGATGAACAAGAACCATAGAAGGCGAAGTTTGAGCAAAGGCCTTTATGAAGATATGTGCTCATACCTCATCAATTATGTAAATTAATGATTGTACGTATCATGCGGTGCTACGTAACGGTTTGCTTGTTTGCGATGGTTATAGGACACCGGAGCTAGGTCATGGTGAGGTGGACTAGATCGGGACTAGGTTAGGAGAACCGAGGTCCAGAACAATCGAGGTGGTGCTGGAAGATGACTGAGGCTGGCGGCGTGGTTACAAGCCGAGAAGACAAGAAACTGGAGCGGAAGCTATCGGTGGTGAACATGACGGACAGCGGTGTAGGATCAAGGATAACCGACTAGAGGGGGGTGAATAGGAGGTTTTTAAACTTTTTCACAAATTAGCGAGTTAACCAATTAACAACTTAGTCTAAACAAGTTATACTTCTAGCTAAGCAGTACAAGCACAAAGATCAAGCTAGGAATATAAATACGGAAGAGTAAAGACTAGAGATAACCACAAAGAGACAACGATGTTTTCCCGTGGTATCGAAGACTTGCCGGTCTTCACTAGTCCACGTTGAGGAAGCTTGACCACTCAAGCCGGCTCCACAAATTAAGCCTTCCCTCGATCACTATGGTTGTTCTTTCTCCGCTCCAGAGATGGTGAACACCTAACCACTCACAATCTCAGCAACGAGCCTCTTCACAATCTTCTTGAAGAGATCACCGTGCAAGCGCCTCCAAGCCGTCTAGGAGTTCGGCAAAACTCCAAGAGTAACAAATCGATGACATTCGCTTGACAACTCACAAGTGCAATGGGATCAATCTAGAATGGATGAATGAATGCACTTGAAAGAACTCAACCATCTCACAATGAATGCACAAAAGAATTTTGGTGTTGAGTGAATGCTCAAAGCTCTCAAGGCTCTATAGATGTTAAATGAACTCTAGCACCTGCCCTTGAGCAGTTGGGGGGGGGGGTATAAATACCACCCACCAACAAATATAACCGTTGGGGAGGAAATCCCCAGAAAAACAGCGATTTGCGGTACTGCCGCCAAGTAAATGCGGTACTACCGCACTTTACCACCAGCACAGTAACGGCTACAAAGGAAGATAATAAATGCACTAACATAGCCGTTAGAATTGCAGAGCGGTACTACCGCCACGAACATGCGGTACTACCGCTTTCCCAGTCATACCGCCCGAAGGCAGCGGTACTACCGTTCCATGAGAAATCCCAAACTGCATTGCTACTGGAAAAAACGTACCGTCGAATAATCGGTACTACCGGGGGTGTGCGGTAGTACCGTTAAGAGGGTTTGCACCGAGACCCCCAAAAAACATGTTCTCTGGAAAAAACATACCGCCTTTTATGCGAAACGACCGGGGTGCGGTAGTACAAGATTACTATCAATCCGGTTGTGCTTCTCTCAGAGTACCGCGTGAACACGCCGGTATTACCGATTATCTAGACAGTGCAATGGATGCTTTTCAAAGGAAAATCAATTTCATGCATGATCCTAAATTGATCCTCAAGGCACATGAATATGCTATCAAGTTACTTGGACATCATCCCTCTTAATAGTACGGTATTTATCCTATAATCCGGTCTTCCAACCATATCTCCTAAGACCGGTAAAAGGTAAAAGATTTCTAAACTACTTGTATCTTGACTTTGATCTAATTTGATTTTCACGATATCCTTTAGCATGCAGCTTCACGATCGTACTTACCATTTGGACTTAACCTTGCAAATACTCAACAAACACATAAGTCCAATTATCACATATTATCATTAATTACCAAAACCAATTTTTAGGGGCCTAGATGCTTTCAAGCGGCAAAGTGGACCGGGACTAGACTCAGAGAGGAGTTGAAGTCCAGACTAGGCTCAGGGAGGAGCTGAGGTTCTGAACGGTCAAGGAAGCTGGCTGCAGTTATGGTGAGATATGTGGTGCACCAAGTGACTTGGTCCCTGTTGCAAGCGAGGACGGTTCGGTGGGATCCGAACTCCGAACGCATGAGAGGCTTGGCAGGAAGTTATTGGGGTCACATCGATGATGACCGAGTGAAGTAGTTCTGTGCGACGGGTTACATCAAGCAGCGCGACAGTTCTATGCGACGGGTTACATCAAGCAGCGCGACAGTTCGTGTGATGGGTTACATCAAGCGGCACGACTTTTCGTGCGATAGGTTGAATCAAGCGATGTAGGTGTCGATGCAAGTGAAATCGGTTATGTGTGGGCTTAACGAGTGCCCGTTAAGCTGTCTTCCTCTAGAAGCTAGCCACCACTATAAATAGAGGAGGGTGCCGGCAGTGCACCTCCCAACCCTCGTATTCTAAAAATCCTAATTTGTGATTTAGGGATAGGAGAGGGAAGTGGAGAGACTAGGGCTTATGAGAGACGGGTTGATTGTGCTCAAGTGTTGAGCTTTTGTCCTCTACGAGGGGGTGGCTGTAAATATACAATATCTCTAATCAATCTATATAAGATTTGCCCCAAGATGAATTATATCTTGTTCTTGCTCTCACTTTGATGCTTTTGAGATTTTTGATGTTTCTTAGGTTTTTATTTGGGATCTTACTATGACTTTGCCTGCTGGGATATGTGGGATATGATCTAAGGTCTTCTTGATTATTATTCACCCACGAGCAAGTTTTTGGATCTAAGTTTGATTTTTCCCGTTTTTTGTGAAAGAAAGGGTGATTTTAGGGGTTTTGTTCTTGAGGGCTTTGGCTTGATTCTTTCAGTGATTGAGGGTGCTAGGACGTATGTGAGATCATCCTTAGGCATCCTGGATTGATTCCTCCCACGAAGTCCTCTCAACCATTGTTTTCGTATTTGACCCGATTTTGGAGCAATCTTCACTCAAACGAAAAAATGTCAGAACTTTGGCAATGATCTTCATAATCTTTGATTGGAATAGGTTCCTGACATTCTAGAGAATGTCTGTTTAAAGTTTTTTGAAATGATAAGAGAAGCTGAAATAACAATTGCATTTCAAGAGAGTAAAAAAAATAATGACAATAACCAACCATTGCAACAGATATTTCACAAGACACATGATCAAGGTCAACTATTACAATCAAACGCAATCAACAAGATTCAAAACAAGCTCCCCTTACTCTCAAGACTACTACTACTACTACTTCTCCCCCTTTGGCATCAAAGTACCAAAAACATCAAGCAGTGGGAGCCGGAGAAGAAGGACCTGCTGGGTCCTGAGAAACTGAATCGTGAAGAGGAGGAACAACCGGAGGTGGAGAAGCTGAAACAGCTGGAGCTGGAGGGACTAGAGCAACAGGAGCCGGAGGAGCTGCGACCACTATAGAAGGAGCACCAGGTGGAGTATTGGGGCGACGACGCGTGAAACGCAGAGGAGGTGATAGATGCGGAAGAGGTGGTAGACGGTGTTCCATAGAGTCAACTGTCTCTGTCAGGGCGGCAAGTCTGTTGTTAGTCTCATTCTGAATGTCTGTAAGTGTTGTCCTCATCTCCTGCTGAGTGACCTTAATCTGCATCAGATTATTAAGAATAAGAGTCTGAGTGTTAAGATTCTGAGCGAGAGTGGCTTGGCTCTGAGAGCCTTCTGCAGCTGCCTCCTCTGGGGCAATAGCTTCTTGTTGATCTACATGCTCTTGCTGTGCTGGCTGAACAGGAGGTCCTTCTCTTGGCTTGTAGGCTTTATGAACAGTACCTAAGCCTCCTTGGTACTCAATTTTGCTGAGTATTAGGGCCATGATAAAAGGAGCATGATAAATCCTTTTTACCCTGTCATCTATTGAAGAAGCTATACTTCTGATTATGACATCTACCACATCAAACTTCTTCCCCTTTGAGATAAGATCAATAATGTTCCAAGCATGTCCACGCACAACATCAAAATTTCCACTCTTGGGAAGAATAGTGTGATTAATAATCCTATTAATCAAACTGGAAATGGGAAGCAAGCCATGAATTTTTCCTGGAACAAACCTGGTATTTCTATCATAATACTCTGTCTAGCTAGGAACCATCAGGGCAGGTCTGTCATAAATCTTCTCCCACTTATTGGATGAAGATACCCGCAGGACACGCTCAAAATCAGTCTTACTACACTCCACATAGCGTGTCACTGTCATCCATTTCATCTTGGTGAAATCTGGAGAGACATAGAGAGTGGCATAGAATTGCCTTATGATTTCCTGATCATAATCATGCTTTAGAGCTACAAGTTCATGAAGACCCGCTTGCTGAAACATCTCATATATCCATCATATTTTTCCAATTTGTTGATGTGTGGCCACTTTATCCACTTGTGATCAGCAAACTTTCTGTTCTGACCATATACCTCTTCATAGACTTGCTCTTGGAACTTTGTATGAAATCTGGGATTGATTGAGTTGCTAGGCAGGAGGTACTGATCCTTGTGTCGCAGACGGATAGTCATCGGTGATATGAGCCTTAAGTTAATTTGAGGCTCTACTGGATCTTCCATCTCTTCATCAGATGCTGCTGGAATCTCTTATTCTGAATCAGATCCAGAACCTGACCCAGCTTGTGAGGATACTTCCTCATCTTTAGATTCATAAGCTGCTAGACCTTTGCCTTTGTCATGAGATTCTTCAACTGGATCTTCAGGAGAATGGGAGGAAGAAGATTGACCTCTACGAGGTCCAACTGATTGGCGAGCGGCATTTCTTGTCCTTGCCATCTGAGTAAAGAGATGAAAGGTTACAAGGAGATCAAAGGATCAATCAAACTAGGATCAAAATGAATGAAATGACATTTGTGGTTTTGTCAGTAAAAACGGTAGTACCGCAAATCTTGGCCGGTAGAAAATGGTAAGGTTAATCAACTAAAACTTGTGGGAATAAAAGGGTAAGATGTGATACTAGTTAGCTAAGTATCTAACGTTATTTTTATCGCCTTAACCTTGCTTTTGAGTAATGTTAGACTTAAGGTAGTGTGCTGAAATTTTATCTTCTCAAACCATTGCTCGTTCATTCAATACGGGTTGATGGCAGTGAGAAGTTGAACTTTGGGTTGATGTTTCCTTTGCTGTTTTGGAGCCTTTTTGGGAGCATTTAAAGTTGTTTATTTGCTGTTTTTGGCTTTCGGTTAGGGTGATATCTCAATCCCCTAATCGTTAGCTTTTCGCTTTCATCAACTTCTAGTATTAGTGCTTTGGTTTCTAACATAAATTTCTTGAACCAGGATGGTGGAGGTACTCGTGAGCGGCCGTGGTCGCGACTGGTTTGGATGAGGAGCTTCGCCTCCTCCAACCATGGTCGAGGTCCTTCTTGGATCGAGCGCAACCGTTCGAGAGGACGGGAGGTCTGCCGGATGTTATTGCGCGCAACACCTCCGCCTCGACCGGTGCCTCGTGATCCGGCAGGAGGCGACATCGATCCTCATGGGGTTTGGTGAATTTCTTCGCACTCACCCCCCGTTCTCAGTCCGAGGACCCATTGGGCGCGGATGACCGGTGCGTCGGGTTGAGCGTAAGCTCGGCGTTGCTCGATGCTGGACCAGACAGGCACTCTTTGCCTCCCATCACCGCGGGGCGGCACTCTCTGTGGGAGAACTTCTTGGCCATGCACCCGCCGCCACACTGTCTCTTGGGATGAGTTCGGACGGCGTTCCGTCGAGCTCACATCCTGCCGCTTGATGAAGTCAAGAAGAAGGAGTTTCTCGCGCTCAAGCAAGGGCGTAAGTCGCTGATGGAGTACTGTCGAGTTCAACCACTTGGCTCGTTATGCTCCATCTGAGGTGGCCACTGATGAGGCCAAGCAGGAGAAGTTCATGGAGGGCTTGTCTGAGGAGCTGCAAGATAGACTCTCCATTGTGGACTTTGCTGACTTTCAGGCTTTGGTGGACAAGGCCATTGTTGCTGAACACAAGGTGAAGGCGCTGGGCGAGTCCCGCAAGCGCAAGTGGGAGGCCCAGCGGTCTGCACAGGCCGGCCTCTCTCGTCCCCGTGTCGGGCCTACCCTAGGGGCCCGTTCGTGGCTTCACTACCACCGAGGCCGCCACACTCCTCGCCCTCCGCAGCGTGCCCCGATCACGCGCGCTGCGAACCGCCAGGTGGCCCCGCAATCCGGCCGCCGGGTCACTGCTTTTCATGCAACCGAAGGGCATTATGCCAATAGTTGCCCTAACAGATCGAGCGGCCCTCGTCCTAATGGAGGACGCGCGCGGAGGTGGTCCTCCCGTGATCGAAGGTTGTCCCCGCTACCCAAGGCGTGGGTAGTGGCGCGTCAACCTCATCTCCGCGAGGAGGCACAGAGGCACCGACGTCATGTTGGGTACCCTTTCGTTAACTCTTTTCTGCTACTGCTTTTGTTTGATTCAGCGCATCTCATTCGTTTGTTTCAGTCTTTTCTTTGTGGAGATCTTCTTTTACTCCATTGTTGTTCCCACGCTCATTCGCTCTCGGTTCGAGATGAGAGCTGAGTCTGAGTGTAGGGATGTCCCTGTTGAGATAGAAGGGGTAGGATTCTTGGCAAACCTTATCCTCCTTCGATCGGCGAGCTTAGATGTAATCCTAGGCATGGATTGGTTGTCTCAGCACATGGGACAAATTGATTGCGCTAGGAGGCTCATCTACCTCACCAGTCCTTCTGGCGAGCAGGTTCGCTTTTCGCCGAAGCTGCAGGGTCCGCATCTCTTCGCGCTCGAAGCGAAGCCAGCTCTAGATATTAGTGAAGTCCCAGTGGTATGTGACTTTGTTGATGTCTTCCCCGACGACCTTCTAGGATGCCACGATTCGAGACCTCGAGTTTGTCATTGAGTTGGTTCCTGCATCGCCCGATTTCAAAGAGGCCTTACGGATGGACCCGGTCGAGTTGGTGGAGTTGAAGAAGCGGTTGGGTGAGCTTCAAGAGAAGGGTTTCATCCGCCCACTCATCTCCTTGGGGATGCTCGGCAATCTTTGTCCCGAAAAGGACAAGACAGCTGCGCGATAATGCGTTGATTACCGTCCACTTAATAAAGTAACAGTAAAGAACAAGTACCCTTTGTCCCGTAGATCGGCGATCTCTTCGATCAATTAACTGGAGCTCGAGTTTTCTCAAGATTGATCTCGAGTGGGATATCATCGAGTTCGGATTCGACCGAGGATATTCCAAAGATGGTTTTCTACTCGTTATGGCTTGTAAGAGTATACCGTCATGTCATTCGCTTAACCAATGCTCCGCCTTGTTCATGAACCTCATGAATTCGGTGTTCATGGAATATTTGGACGGGTTCGTTGTGGTCTTCATCGATGATATCCTTATCTACTCCAAGAGCGATGAGGAACACACCGAGCATTTGAGGCTTGTGTTGGGCAAGCTCATGAGCACAAGTCGTATCACGGTTCAACAAGTGTGCATTCTCGGTTGAAGGAAGTAGCCTTCTTAGGCCATATTCTTTCGGCAGAGGCGAGTCGTGGATCCTAGCAAGATCGACGTGCTTTCACGAGTCACCACGCCGGTCCACCGGTTCGGAGTTTTCTTGGTTTAGCGGGATACTATCGTCGCTTTATCGAGAACTTCTCCAAGATAGCGAAGCCGATGACGGAATTGCTCAAGAAGGACAAGAAGTTCTCGTGGTCCGCTGATTGCGAGGAAAGTTTTCAAGAACTTAAGAAGCGATTGACCACCACTCCCGTTCTTGTTCTCCCCGATGTCCGTCGAAGCTTCGATATCTTTTGTGTCCTTATGCAAGAAGGCAAGGTAGTGGCCTATGCATCAAGGCAATTGAGACCTCATGAACTCAACTACCCTACCCATGACTTGGAGTTGGCGGCGTGATCCATGCACTTAAGATTTGGCGACATTACCTAATCGGTGTCGTTGTGAAGTGTATTCGGATCACAAAAGCTTAAAGTATTTATTCACCCAACCGGTCTGAACCTCGGGCAAAGGAGATGGTTGGAGTTGATCAGGACTATGACATGGGTATTCACTACCATTCGGGCAAGGCCAATGTCGTTGCGGATGCGCTTAGTCGCAGCGCATTGCAATGCATTGTTGCTCCAAGAGCCTCACCCCTCTTACGGAGGAGTTTCACGTCTCAACTTGGGTTTGGTTGAGCATGGTTCCTCGCCGCCACGGTTGTACAACCAACCTTGGTGGATCGGATCAGTGCGCTCGGCGATCGGATGTTGGAGTGAACCGCATCAAGGAAAATGTCAAGAATGGAACAATCAAGTGCTTCTCCGTAGATGAGCTTGGTGTCGTGAGGTTCGGGCAACGCCTCGTGGTTCCAAAGGACATGGAGTTGCGGGATTTGATCCTCCGCGAAGCCCATGATTCTCCTTGTCCATTCATCCGGGGCCACGAAGATGTACCGGGATCTTCGCGGAGATTTTGGTGGACCCGAATGAAGAGGGAGATCGCAAGATTCGTTGCCGAGTGCGACATGTGTCGTCGTGTCAAGGCCGAGCATGAGCGCCCTGCGGGATTGCTTCAGCCCTTGCCCATTCCGGAGTGGAAGTGGGATTCGGTCGGGATGGATTTTATCACCGCCTACCTAGATCACCGAGGGCAATGATGCCATTTGGGTTATCATTGACCGGTTGACTGAAAGTGGCGCATTTTCTTCCATCAAGACCAAGATTTGTGCGGTCACCTTGCGGAGCTCTATATCGCCAGGATAGTGAGCTTGCATGGGGTGCCGAAGACGATCATTTCTGATCGTGGTTCCATCTTCACTTCCCAGTTCTGGCATAGCTTGCAAGAAGCTATGGGAACTCGTCTTTCTTTCAGCACAGCATATCACCCCCAAACAGATGGTCAGACCGAGAGAGTCAACCAAGTTTTGGAGGACATGCTTCGAGCTTGTGTCCTTTCCTTTGGGAAGCATTGGGAGAAGTGCTTGCCATTCACCGAGTTTTCTTACAACAACAGTTTCCAAGCCAGTCTCGGCATGGCACCATTCGAGGCCTTATACGGGAGGAAGTGTAGGACCCCGTTGAACTGGTCTGAGACCGGTGAAAGACCTTTCTTTGGCCCGGACTCGATTAATGAGGCCGAAGGTCAAGTCCAGCTCATTCGTGATCGCTTACGCACAGCTCAATCCAGGCAAAAGAGCTATGAGGATCGCCGTCGTCGTGAGTTGAGCTTTGAGCCCAATGACTTCGTTTACCTCAAGGTTTCTCCTCTGAAAGGTCACCAGCGTTTTGGTGTCAAGGGCAAGTTAGCTCCTCGATATGTCGGTCCATACCGTGTTATCGAGAAAAAGGGAGCTGTTGCCTACAAGTTGGAGTTGCCTGCTGCACTTGCGGGGGTACATGATGTGTTCCATGTGTCCCAGCTAAAGAAGTGTCTCCGTGTTCCAACTGAGGAAGCTCCGTTGGAAGCCCTGGATGTTCAGGAAGATTTGACCTATCGCGAGCACCCTGTTCGCGTACTCGAGGAGGCTGAGCGAAGAACAAGGAACAAGACCATCAAGCTCCTTAAAGTTCAGTGGTCAAACCATTCCGAGGATGAGGCTACTTGGGAGCGAGAAGATCGTCTCCGTGCAGACTACCCCTCTTTCTTTTCCGAGTGAACCAAATCTCGGGACAAGATTTTTTGTAAGGGGGGGGGGAGGTTTGTAACATCCCCATTTTGGCTTGTGTTTCAAATGTAATAAAATGAGGATAATTTAAAACTTTTCTTACAACCTTGTGCTTTTGGGCTTTTCTGAGATTCTTGTAAAAGGATTTTGGGAAATCAAAAATCAAAACCCTCCAATATATCAATTCAAAAACCTCCATGGTGAAATATTGTGTCAAACCCATGGAAATAATTTTTCCTTGGTTCTAGGGTTGCTTGGTAACACCTCTGAATTATTTCATAATTTTTGGAAATTATTTGAAATATTTTAGAGGCAAGTCAAACCTTGGTCAAACCTCTGAAATAACCTTCGGAATTTCTTGAGAAAATCCCAGCACAAAAATCTCTGAAAATTTTATGGAAGGTTAACCCTAAGGTCGAAGCTCAGTTAAAATTTCATAAATTTTGGAGTTAATTTGATGCCTCAATTAAATCCCCAAAGTTTCAGTTCAAAAATCAAACCCTAACTGGTTTTCACTGTTCCTCGGGTGCGAGTCAGACTCGGGCTCGAGCCAACTGACTCGGCCGAGTCAACTAACCGCACCCGGCGCGGTCGAGCGGGCGCGCGCGTCATCAGCCGTTGGATCTCCATCGAACGGCTCTCATTCGTGTAAGCATTCGACAACTCGATCGCCTCGAATCTCGGCCGTTGATTTCCATCGCGCGCCCACGCTTGCCCGATGCCGCTTCAACGCGACATGCGCGCTAGCCCTTGGATGCAATCGGACGGTGGCGTCGTCGCCTTCCTCTCGCTCGCGGCAACTGCGCCATGGCGGAGCCGGCGTGGAGTGCGCAGCGTTCGTCACCTCCGTCTTCGTCAACGGCTCTCTGCGAGCGCATTAAATGCCCGTCACTCCACCGCCCGTTTAGTCGCCGTCTCAATCGCTCCGCCGCTCACGCGGCCGCGGCAGCGGAACCCGAGGCGAGCAACGGTGCTCTCGCTCTTCACGGCTACTTAAGCCCCATTGTCGTGCTTTATCCTCCTTTACACACCCTTGAGCTCTCCCTGCACCCACCGCCCTTGTGGAGCTCCCGGCGCTCAAATCTCCTCGCCGCCATTGTTGCCCGCAGAGCTTCTCGGTGAACCCGGTGTTCAGTGGTTCCTGGCTCCCTCCTTGCTCTGTTGCTTCTCCTCACCTCGGTGGTGCTTAACCCCACTCCATTTCAGGTTGCTTCAACGGAGCACCGGATTTTGATTTCCCCAATTCGCCGCGAGCACCCTTCTTCGCCTCGAGAGCGGTGAGGCCTTCTCTCTCTAATTCCTCTCTCGGTAGCATCGGTGGGTGGTATGCAACCTATCTTGATCCGCGGGCTCATTATTTTGGCTCGTGGTCTTCCTCGTTGCGCCATTGTTGCCGCCGCGAGCTTCGTCGCCGAGTCGCCGGTCATCCTCTGCACCTCGCGTCACTCGTAGCATCGCAGAGTCCCTAGATGCTCGCACCGCTTGAATGGACCGCTGCGGCTCTTTTTTTGCTTATCGTCGTCGTCATCTTTGCCGTGCCGCCCCTCTCCGTCGCGCCGCTCTGGTCCACCACCGCCGGTGTGAGTGGTACCAGAGGGTGCGCAATGCTATTGCGCACCCGTTGCTAGCATCCTCTCGCGCCGCCGTGCCTTTGGTCGCCGGCGATTGGCCGGCGAAGCTCTCGGTCGCGTTGTCGGACGCGTCAGCGCAGTATGCGACGTGGCCCAACGTGCGCCATCCATCCTTAGATCTGCGGTCGAGATTTCGTGTGTTCTGTGCGGTGTGCTGTGTAGCGTCGATTGTGAGCCGTCCATCTCGCGATCGACGGTCCACAGCCGCTGTTCCGCCACACGCGCGCGTTTTCAAACGCGTCGGCGTGGTTCAATCTGGATCGTTGGATCGAAGATCAGCGGCCCACGTTTGCTACCTCCGCGGCGCGCGGCAGTGCTCCGGTTGCTCGCGCCGTCCGATCGAGATCGACGGCTCTCAATCGTCCACGTCTCCGGTTGTTAGGAAAGCCCCGAAAATACTAAGTCCAAAAACTGAAGAACCTTAGGGTCTTGTCATTTTTGTATCTCTGTAACTATAGATCCAAATTAGATGATTCCAATTTTGTTAGCTTCCTTATACCTTGAACTTAAATAGAAAAATAATTGTAGACCATGATCAAACCTGGAAAACCATTTTCAAAAATAGTAAACAAGTGAACTCAATATTGTTTTTCAGAACTTTTAGCAAACTTGTAAAATGCATAACTTTTAATCTATAGGTCCTTTTGAATGAATCCAATTGGATTAGCTCCACTGCTAGTGTATTTGCTAGGAAAATTGGTTTCACAAATTTTACTGTTTTTAAAAATCATAAGGATCATATTTTAGTTTAATACCTAAACCATTTAGACAAATCATAACTCTTTCAATATAACTCCAAATGACCTGAAATTTTATATGGCTTATCACTATACCAGTAGGTAGCTACCATAAAAGTTTCAGCTTCAAAATCTTTCTAGAAAATATTTTTGCTACAGTACCTAATTATGGCCGAAAATAGGTTTTTAGGGAATATCTTTGCACCACAAATCCAAATTAGGTTTTCCAGTTTCTATGTCTAGGTTTATTCCTATTCTACCTTGTGTATAAATTTCGTCGCAATTGGATAATTTTTGCTTGCTCTTTCGTTTAAGTGTTGCTCGTCTTATTGGTTGTTTTCGCTCTTTCGCTAGGCTTCGACATTTGCGGTAACCCCGAGAACGACCCTCATAACAATTTGAACAACGACAAGCGAGCAAGCATTTGATCATTTCCATTTGATCCCATTACTTTTAAAGTCTAATATTTTGTTTAACTTCTATGTATGCATTGCTATTTTGTTGTTAAATTGATTAGTTAGACCTCTAGTTGCATAATCAGTAGGCAAATGATTATCCTCTACTACCCGAGCCTAGGTTATTTCTTTGTGATTAGAGTTCGTTGGATGAGCTCTTGTCACTTAGTAGATTTCGAATAAATATTGCTTAGCCATGCCTAGTATCGGTAGTATTGGGCGATGATCGACTTAGTCGGTGATCATGATCACACAAATGCTATTATTATTCCATTATGTCCAACCCTTGTGTTTTACCATTTTTGCAAATCAAAAACTGAAAACAAAAATTATATCTTGGCTTGGGCACAATGGTATGTTGGGTGATCTGTTGGGTGTGATTGGAATGGTGCATAAGTCCCTAAGGACCGAGTTACTTGTGCCATTGATCCAAGCAATTGTTGCGTGCTAACCACGCGAGGGGGATATGGAACCTCTCTTGACTAAGTACTTTGGAAGGTGTTAATTATGAGCTGGTTGGTGGGTGTGTCCTTGTGTATGTGTGTTGTGGTGTTGGAGGGGAGCATTAGCGGGCCGGTTAGGTCGTCTAATGTGTCCTTCTCCGTGGTTCTGGCTCTTAATTAGCATCGTCCATTGGAAAGCGTCTTGTTAGACTTAGCCATGCCTGCATACCAAAGGAAGTGTGCTAACCGTGGCTGGTGGAAAGGCGGTCTATCGTGTGGGTACATTGGTACACCCCTGCAGGGTTAAAACTATTTGAATAGCCTCGTCCTAGGTTATGGACACGCTTGGTTATTTCCCACAAGAACTAGACTACAACCTTTTAAAAACTTAAACTTGACATGGGTGGTATGAAGGGGTACTTCATGCTATTGTTGTGGTGACTATGGGTTAGTCACTTCTAGGTTGGTGTTGTTCTCTATCTATTGTTATTATTGTCTCTCTTTATTTGAACCATAAAAGTTAATTGCAAACTTGCTTTGAATCTATTACCTTATTGCAAATGAAAACTTGCTTTATGCTGAAAATAAGTCCAGAGCCTCATCCACTTAAATAAAGCTTGCATGTAGTTAATTATAGTTCTGTTATCTCACACGTCAGTCTTGCGAGTACAAAAACAATTTTTGTACTCATCTGCTTTGCTTAATATTAATTGTTGCAGAGGAAGAAGGTGAGCCCCAAGGGCCTCACTTTTGTGAGCTGTGTTGCGGCGCTGTTTGGGACGATTAGCTTGGCGGTCCGGTTGATTGCCTTGTGGGTAAAGGCACACCGATTGGCTTTTGTTTATCGCCATCTTATGACCATTTTGCTTCCGCTGTGTATTTACTTATCTGTATGACTTTTGGCCGGTCGGCATCTCTTTTGTAATATCTCTATTCATATTATCTATGTCTTTCAGTTGTTGCTTTTGCTTCGGCTCTATGTGTATGAATGGAATTGATGCATGATTTTGTAACGGGGTGTGTATACTGCAATTCTGGGAAGTATACATATCTCGAGGCTTGGTTTATTTGATTTGTACTGTTAGGACCAAGTGGATGGTTAAACAGTACAAGCCGAATAAACCGGGGTCCTCACATACCGCCACGAACATGCGGTACTACCGCTTTCCCGGTCATTCCGCCCGAAGGCAGCGGTACTACCGTTCCACGAGAAACCCCAAACTGCATTGCTACTAGAAAAAACGTACTTCGAATAATCGGTACTACCGGGGGTGTGCGGTAGTTCCGCTTTAGAACAGCGGTACTACCGTTAAGAGGGTTTGCACCGAGACCCCCAAAAAACATGTTCTCTGGAAAAACATACCGCCTTTTATGCGGAACGACCGGGGTGCGGTAGTACCGCACTACAATCCCGGTTGTACCGTTCTCCGGTAGTACCGCGTGAACATGTCGGTACTACCGATTATCTAGACAGTGCAATGGATGCTTTTCAAAGGAAAATCAATTTCATGCATGATCCTAAATTGATCCTCAAGGCACATGAATATGCTATCAAGTTACTTGGACATGATCCCTCTTAATAGTACGAGATTTATCCTATAATCCGGTCTTCCAACCATATCTCCTAAGACCGGTAAAAGATTTCTAAACTACTTGTACCTTGACTTTGATCTAATTTGATTTTCATGATATCCTTTAGCATGCAGCTTCACGATCGTACTTACTATTTGGACTTAACCTTGCAAATACTCAACAAACACATAAGTCCAATTATCACATATTATCATTAATTACCAAAACTAATTTTTAGGGGCCTAGATGCTTTCAAGCGGCAAAGTGGACCGGGACTAGACTCAGAGAGGAGTTGAAGTCCAGACTAGGCTCAGGGAGGAGCTGAGGTTTTGAACGGTCAAGGAAGCTGGCTGTAGTCATGGTGAGACATATGGTGCACCAAGTGACTTGGTCCCTATTGCAAGCGAGGACGGTTCGGTGGGATCCGAACTCCGAACGCATGAGAGGCTTGGCGGGAAGTTATTGGGGTCACATCGATGATGACCGAGTGAAGTAGTTCTGTGCGACGGGTTACATCAAGCAGCGCGACAGTTCTATGCGACGGGTTACATCAAGCAGCGCGACAGTTCGTGTGATGGGTTACATCAAGCGGCGCGACTTTTCGTGCGATAGGTTGAATCAAGCGGCGTAGGTGTCGATGCAAGTGAAATCCGTTATGTGTGGGCTTAACGAGTGCCCGTTAAGCTGTCTTCCTCTAGAAGCTAGCCGCCACTATAAATAGAGGAGGGTGCCGGCAGTGCACCTCCCAACCCTTGTATTCTAAAAATCCTAATTTGTGATTTAGGGATAGGAGAGGGAAGTGGAGAGACTAGGGCTTATGAGAGACGGGTTGATTGTGCTCAAGTGTTGAGCTTTTGTCCTCTACGAGGGAGTGGCTGTAAACATACAATATCTCTAATCAATCTATATAAGATTTGCCCCAAGATGAGTTATATCTTGTTCTTGCTCTCACTTTGATGCTTTTGAGATTTTTGATGTTTCTTAGGTTTTTATTTGGGATCTTACTATGACTTTGCCTGCTGGGATATGTGGGATATGATCTAAGGTCTTCTTGATTATTATTCACCCACGAGCAAGTTTTTGGATCTAAGTTTGATTTTTCCCGTTTTTTGTGAAAGAAAGGGTGATTTTAGGGGTTTTGTTCTTGAGGGTTTTGGCTTGATTCTTTCAGTGATTGAGGGTGCTAGGACGTATGTGAGATCATCCTTAGGCATCCTGGATTGATTCCTCCCACGAAGTCCTCTCAACCACTGTTTTCGTATTTGACCCGATTTTGGAGCAATCTTCACTCAAACAAAAAAATGTCAAAACTTTGGCAATGATCTTCATAATCTTTGATTGGAATAGGTTCCTGACATTCTAGAGAATGTCTGTTTAAAGTTTTTTGAAATGAGTTGTGGATCAAAAGTTGTGCCAATCTTTGATTTTAGTTTGGGGCTGATTCCCATGTTCCTCGTACTGTTTTTACTGTTTATTCCGAGCATTGTTTGTTACGAGCACTGCTGCTCCGAGTACTGTTCATTATCAGCACTGTTCATCAGCGCGTTTTTGGTTGATATGCTTAGGGGTTTGGATTGGATTCAATACAAGTCTTCCGCAATACTTGTATATTGATCTTCGTAGCTTTCATAGCTATTGGAGTGAAAATCGTGTTGAATCCAATTAAAGAGAAAAAGATATAGTACTCTTATTAACCCCCCTCTAGTCGCCATTTCGGTCCAACATCCTTCGAGCTTATTTACAGGAAATTTGTTCTGTTCTGGTTACCCAACAAATTCCTATATTTTTCTTGCTTTGGTTTAACGGTAAGCAGTTTTTCATCTTAACAGTGGAGGTGGTAAGAAAGAAGCTTAATTGCCAATTCACTAGAAACTCTTATCTTGACATTTCCTTATTTGAGTCCTTTAATCACCACAACTGTTACTCTAAAAAAAATACAACAGTCGTTACTAATGTGACATTTTAAGCATTCTTTTGGTGTTTTTCTGTTTCTGAGTAGCTTCATCCTTATTAAGAGCTGATGATGAAAAACACAACCCAGCATTGAACCAATGGGCTAATTTGCTCAGTGGCCACATGTGAACCTCTTCCAATGTCTAAAATGGGGACAGAACCATTATTCCACGCACTTATCCTACAACACAACCCAGCATTGAACCAATGGGCTAATTTGCTCAGTGGCCACATGTGAACCTCTTCCAATGTCTGAAATGGGGACAGAACCATTATTCCACGCACTTATCCTACTTCAAATATAATAAATATAGCTGAATAAAATGTCACTTATCCTACTTCAAATATAATAAATATAGCTGAATAAAATGTTAGTTGCATGTAGATTCATTATTTGAAACTCATGACGAGAAATACAGTTTGAATTTTTGATCCAGTGGTGAAAATTTCTTCATTGGCCCCAGATTTGGAGATAGAAGTTCCTATGCCCAACTTACTGATTTGTTCCACTTATATAAGTTTTCTTGTTTTTTCTTTGTCCCAAAACTACACTTCGTGCAATGCAAGAGAAACTAATAGTACAATTCTGGTGCTCATGATGACGAGTAAGCTGTGCCAGGATATGAACCAAGTGGGCATGTAAATTTTCTTAGGTTTTCCTGAGGCACTATACCACAGTTTTCATAGTTTGAGGATATGGAGCCCAGTTTTTCCTTTTGTATGCCGATGATATTATCTTGTCATCGCTAATTTGAGATGGACTTCTGGATGAATTCTTATGCACTGAATGATATTATCTTGTCATGTTGTTAACAACATGATATTAGTCCGCATTGAACTCGTGCTTGCAATGCATTTTTATTAATGGTTAAGGTTTATCTTCTTTACTTTCCAATTGTTGTCTGCAATATCCATGTGGTATGCAGAAATATCGAATGGATCCATATTGTTGTTACAATATGATGTTGGAATCACCACCCATCTGAAGAGTATATGTGCATAGTTCCAACATTCTGCTTCAATATTATGAATGGGCAAGTTACAGTTTCACTTTGCCTTTTAGATATTTTACATTTCTCCCATTTATGCCGCAGAGTTGTGTGTTTCTTCCCACTTAATATTTCGCACTGGCAGATTGTGGATTTTGTTCTTGTTGATTTTGAGGATTCCTGCATATTTGCAGGCAGCAACAATTTCCTAATGTTGTACAGCTATGCATAATAGCACTGTTTCTCTTTATCTTGATGCCAAGACATGATGTCACAGTACAGACTATGCTAGACATAAAAAAGGTATCCCTCAGATTGTTTGTACATGAGATGTTGCTGACCTTATGTTTCATGTTTGTTATTAGATTATCGTACAACCTTCTGTGGTGTTTGAACTCTAGGTGCTTGCTAGACCATTCCATGGCAATACCAATTGGGCTAAAATTGGTCTATTCTTTGCCATTGATTTGGTTAGAACTAATTATATTCAAGATGTTAGTGTGAATAGTTTTTCACTATTTAGAAAAAGGTTTCCATCGTAGTAGTTGAAAATTATGGTTCCATTAATTAATACTGGACATTAACATAGAAATGATATATGAAGTAAAAGCATCGATACATTATAACGCCCTCTTAATTTGACTAAATTCTTTCATTTTCTCAGTAAAATAGAAGCAGTGAACATCAATCTAATTCTATCAGAAACCTAATTTTTAGACCAATCCACATATTAAGGGAAGAAAGTAAGCAATCCACAAATCAAAATAGTACAAGCAGAACCTCAAGTAGTTAGTGCTGAATTATAATAGTAACTTCTGAAATGCCGTATAATTGGGAGTTTGGGACTGTCATAATATCTCAGAAACCTGCATTGCAAATATGTCCAGTTTAGCCCACAAGAGTGTATTATGACTGCTAAAATGAATGATAGTGTATCTTACATGTATTGGCATCTCTGCAATGAGCAAACCACTGGTTTCTTCTAGACCCTCGAGAGTAGCTACCTCGCCACCAACCACCATGTTAATCACGATTCCATCTGCACCATCATAGCCCATCAGCTACAGAACGCTCATAAGAAGTGGATCATGTTAGAGATATATATGTATATGTGTTATTCCCTATTGTTATAAGGGGTTCTTTGCATATTCACCACATGTATTTGTGTATATATACTGGCCCATTGGCTCCATATTGAATACAAGCGCTATTCACAACATGGTATCAGAGCGAACCTAGGGTTTGCCGTCGCTTCGCTTGTCCCGGCCGCCGGCGTCGCCTCCGACCGCCTCGGCCTCCGCGCCTCCGCCTCAGCCTCCGCGTGTTCTCCGGCCACCGCTCCTCCAGCCCGCTGCTTCTCCAGCTGCGTCGCCGCCGCCAGGGGGGCCACCGCTCCTCCAGCCGCGTCCCCCGTGCGTGTGCGGTAGCCGTCTGCTTCGTCCCGGCCGCCGGCGCGACTCCACCTCTCCGCCGTGTCGCCGCCTGCTTCATCTCCTGCGGCTCCTCAGGCTCCTCCCACTACACTCGTCTACACTCGTCGACCTCGTATTGAGGATCTTTCAGATGAGCCATCTTCTCCTGATGTTTTATCTTCTCCTGATGATCCATCTTCCTCTGATGGGTTATCTTCTCCTCGCTGCGCTCTCCGCGATCGCCAGTCGATTCGGCCTCCTGCCCGTTTTGGATTTTCTGGTGCAGCTACTCTTGAGCCTGTCTCCTATCGGGGTGCTGTTACTCATCCTGAGTGGCAGCATGCTATGGCCGAGGAGATTGCTGCCTCGAGCGCATCTTGGTACTTGGAATCTTGTTCCTTTTCCATCTCACTCTCGTCCCATCACGTGTAAGTGGGTCTATAAGATTAAGACTCGCTCTGATGGCTCTCTTGAGCGCTATAAGGCGTGTCTTGTTGCTTGTGGCTTCCAGCAGGAGCATGGTCGTGACTACGACGAGACTTTTGCTCCTGTGGCTCACATGACCACTGTCCGCACTCTTCTTGCGGTGGCGTCTGTTCGCCACTGGTCTGTTTCTCAGCTTGATGTCAAGAATGCCTTTCTTAATGGCGAGTTGCATGAGGAGGTCTACATGCTTCCGCCACCTGGGTATTCTGTTCCTGAGGGCATGGTCTGTCGTCTTCGTCGTTCTCTCTATGGCCTTAAGGAAGCTCCTCGTGCTTGGTTTGAGCGCTTCTCCTCTGTGGTCACTGCTGCTGGCTTTTCAGCTAGTGATCATGATCCTGCGCTCTTTGTCCACACTTCGTCTCGTGGTCGGACTCTTCTTCTTCTGTATGTTGATGATATGATCATTACCGGAGATGATTCTGAGTACATTGACTTTGTTAAGGCTCGTCTTAGTTAGCAGTTTCTTATGTCAGATCTTGGTCCTCTTCGTTACTTCCTTGGGATTGAGGTTACTTCCACTCCAGATGGTTTCTTTATGTCCCAAGAGAAGTATATTCAGGATCTTCTTGATCGCGTCTCTCTCACTAATCAGCGTACTGTTGAGACTCCCATGGAGCTCAATGTTCACCTCCGACCCTCTGATGGTGAGCCTCTTTCTGATCCGACTCGCTATCGTCATCTTGTTGGGAGTCTTGTCTATCTTGCTATTACTCGTCCAGATATCACTTATTCAGTCCACATTCTGAGTCAGTTCGTATCTGCTCCCACTCAGGTCCACTACAGCCACCTTCTTCGAGTTCTGCGATACCTTCGTGGGACTATCTCTCGCCGTCTTTTCTTTCCAAACTCCACTCGTTCTGACTTGAGCTTATTCAGATGCTACTTGGGCGATGATCCTCGATCGCGGTCTATCTCTCGCCATCGTGTTTTTCTTGGTGGTTCTCTCATTGCCTGGAAGACGAAGAAACAGACTGCAGTGTCCCGTTCGAGTGCAGAGGCTGAGTTACGCGCTATGGCTCTCTTGACAGCAGAGATTACTTGGCTTCGGTGGTTACTTGAGGATTTTGGTGTTTCACACTACACCGACTCTCTCTTGTCCGACGATGCAGTGCTATCGATGTGCCGTGACCACGTGAAGCATGAGCTTACCAAGCATATTGGTGTTGATGCTTCCTTCATGCGGTCTTGTGTGCATAATCAGGTGATTGCTCTCCAGTATGTACCTTCCGAGCTTCAGATAGCGGATTTCTTCACGAAAGCCCAGACTCGAGCACAGGACGGTTTCTACCTCTCCAAACTCAGTGTTGTTGATCCACCATGAGTTTGAGGGGGGGTGTTAGAGATATATATGTATATGTGTTATTCCCTATTGTTATAAGGGGTTCTTTGCATATTCACCACATGTACTTGTGTATATATACTGGTCCATTGGCCCCATATTGAATACAAGCGCTATTCACAACAGATCAATCGATATTTTCTTAACGTACCTGCTGCCAAGCATGCTGACATATGTCTTAAGTAAGATTCCTGTAAAACTCAAACTGCATGAATGCATGATAGCACTGAAAGATAAAATTTACCACAATCAGCTCATGGTGTTTGGTTCAAAAAGTACGTAAGGTAACAAATATCCAGAAAAAACATGGGGATGGCTCACCTTCTTTGTAGGCAATTCATAGTTTATCAGCACACGAGCCAAAAGGGGAGCCTCTCCCATCGCTGACAGAGGCAGGCAAGCATCCGTCGCTACGGGAATGCTTAGTTTTGAGGCCATACTTTCAGGCTTGGGACTTTCAGAAATATCAGCATCTTTAGTCTGATTCCACTGTAATGCTGCTTGACGGAACTTCTCAAGAACAGGTGCACGCTCAGGTTCCGCCTGATCACTGTACTGTACTACTGTGTACACAAATTCCATGAATTGATACAAGTAGCTAGCAAAGGTAAGTACATAGAGACAGTGTTCGTATCAGGGGTGACAAAAAGCTGGGATAACCTTTGGGTACAGAACAATATTTGTAATTGCATAGGCATATTTATAATTCCTAGATGCAAATACCCAACACAGTGCAATAGCAAAACAATGCCATGATTGTAATTTACCACTAAAACCACATAGTATCACAGAATTGAACATATCAATTTGCGCCCAAAATGAGCATACCAGTGGTGATAACGACACAAAGAGGAGGTTGGCAACAGCAGCACAGACGATATCATGGTCATCGCGGGACGAAACGCATACGGCATTCGGCAGCTCGCCACGGCGATCGGCGACAACGCCAAGGAGCTCCAAGAGTGTCCTCTGCACCACAGACACACCATAGGTTCACAAGCATCCAGATTTGATTCAATCCACTCGATGTGGCTGATTAATTGGGCACGGTTATCGTCTGAGAGGAACCCAAAAATGCACGGCAACAGGGACGGCGGAGCCAGTCGTACCATCTTGAACTGGAGGCGGTCTACGGCGAGGTAGAAGTGGCGGCCGGAGCTGGGGATGAAGACAAGGATGCCAAGAACCGGTTGATTAGTAAGACGTGATGCACAGGTGGATGCGAAGATTAGTTCTGGGGATTCAGTTTCTCACCTGGGGTGGTGGGACGGGGTCGCGGCGGGGGAGGTCGGAGACGGCAGCGCGTCGGGGAGGTCGATGGCGGCGGCGGCCGGGGACCTCATCGCGGCCGGAGAGTGGCGCCTCGCCGGAGGGGAAACCGAAACAGGGGATGTGGAATATTCCTCAGCAACAACTGCACTACTTCTCACCGAGAAACAAATGAGCTGTCTGGTAAAGTTGAGGAAAAAGCTACTCCGGTGCGTTTTATTGGTGTGTTCTATTTTTCTTTTCAAAAAAAAAAACTTGTAGGCAGGATGTCTACAGCTTTAATTAAAAGGAGAAAATGACCAACAGTTTATATATACAACGGGCTTAGGAGCCTGCTAGAAAAAAAAACGCGTTAGAGGTAGGAGTCTAACGATTTTTTGTTCTATTTTAGTGAGCTGCTTTGTTGGTTTCAGTGGTCTTGTTAACGATTTTATGTGCGCTGAGTGTAGCTTCCTTGGGTGGAGAGACTACCGATTCGAGTAGGAATTAATTGTAATAAATTTGCTTCAGTTTTAACAAAAAAATGATTAATCTCACTTGAGTGGAAAAAAACTAGCCAAAGCTTCCACAACAGGTACAGCATCTAGGTGGTGAATGTTTGAAAAATACAAATAGGAGGGCATATTCAACGGCCCTTAAAAATAGGGTAACATGACTCTACGAACTCAACCATTTGATGGGATTAAGGCTTTGTTTGTTTGATTTGTTACCAATGTGAACTAAATCAAGTTTTAGAAACGCCAATGAAAATTGGCTATCGTTTGGTTTGCTACCAATATTTGGTAATACGAACAAAATTTTGGTAATGCCAACGAAATCCAATGTCACACACGGGCAATCTAAGGGTGAGGCACCAAAATTTTGGTAACATCGAAATTTGATCAGATTTGCTATTTTGAAGTTGCATGAAATTTTCTTAAGTTTAAGACAATTGTTGTGACTATTAGATTTGTGTAGAGATTGATGTGTCATATGATTAGATATTGATTTAATAGATAAAAAACGTGATTTATGCATAAAAAAATTTCAATCATCTTATAAATAGACAGTCCCAAATTTAATTTAGCCGCAATCCAAACAACATTCTTTTTACCAAATTTTGGCTTGATTCATTAGGGCCAAAAACCAAACAACCCCTAAGAATCAACTACACCATCCGCATTAGAACTTGTTTAGATATACAATGATTATTATCGTCGAAGAAAAATGTAGGCAAGGATTAGACCTAATTCTTTCAAACGCGAGGAGAAATGAGTACTTTATTTGATCCTCACTGTATGCACATACACACTACATATCCACACGACATTACTGTGCTTAATAATTACAGATAACGTACAAACATCTGAAGCTACAGATCCATAATGTCGCGGCAAACTCCGTGCATCCGGCTATTATTGCTCCAGTGGTTTCGCTCCAGTGCGTGTCGTATCGTACGTGCTGACTAGAGATATTGGTCGGCTAAAATCCGGCCCCGAAGCTTGTCTGCTTCATCATCCTCAGAAACTCCTCTAGGTCGATCTCACCGTCACCTGCGTATATGCATGCGTACAGTGATTAACGAAGAACTCTTAAGAGATAATTACTCTAACCTTAGCATTCCACGCGCATGTGCGCAGAAACGATCCAGATATTATATTGAGTTTCATGCATCGACCAATACAGAGGAACTGGGATCTGCTCCGTACCGTCTTGATCCGCGGCCTCTATCATCTCCCTGACCTCGTCGAGCGTGAAACGCTCGCCGGTCTCGATGGCCAGCCGCTGTATATCGACGTCAGATATCTTCCCCTGGAGCAGAAACAAAAACACGATGCATGCATGCATGCGTCATCTGCAGATATACAACCACAGGACTGCAGCAATTCTGAAGGCGAAACAAGCTGGCCCTTTTGATCAATCGATCAATTACGTTGTTGTCCTGGTCGATGATCCGGAACGCCTTCATGAGCTCGTCCCTGGCGTCCCTCTCGCCCATCTTGTCCGTCATCATGTGCACGAACTCGTCGAAGTCGATCGTGCCGCTGCCGTCCTTGTCCACCTCCGCGATCATCTGCTTGATTTGCTGCGGAAACAACCATGCACGAAACGTGGTATCTGATCATCCATGGGCTCCAAGAACTGCCATGCTAATTGGCACGATGCTACCATGCGGCTGTTTCCATCTTCTGAATAGATTTAGAAGATTACTACCTCCGTTGTCAGCTCAAACCCCAAGGCTCTGCAAACATAACAACGTTACAATTAGTAGCTGCTTGGTTAGAAATTACAGTGAGCCAGAGAAGCAAATAAGAATGGGAAAAAAATTTATAGAGCATTCCAGAATCACGCATACCTCATTGCAACATTCAGCTCCTTCGCATCAATAGTGCCTGCAAGGATGCAAGGAAGAAAATGAGCAATCCAATTCCATGGCTGAATTTACTGGTTCTATCCGTTTCCAACAATGGGCATCGTCAGAATTCAGTATGAAGTGCATATGTACCGGAGCCATCGGTGTCGAAGAGATCAAACGCTTCTTTGATCTCCTTCCTCTTCTGCGCCGTCAGGCGCTTTTTCTTGCCTTTGTCCTTCCTGTAACCAGAGGCAGAGGAAGGCTCATAGCCCTTGAAAGCGCCCGACTGCATCGGAGAATTCAGAGCTCAGCAGGTGAGGTTTTGGTCAAGTGCTACTCCCCACAACAAATTTTCTACATCGGTTTAAACAATAATTTGTTTTTTTCGAAAGGAAGCAATGATTTGTTTTAAACTATCACAAAGAGCCCAATTTGGATTTATTTTCTTCATGTATCTATCCATCCATGTGCAGACTACTGGGCTTCAGCATTATGTGACTGAATAGGTTCCAGCAAGAAATAGGTCCATCCGTATCCAGTTATCCACCATATTCTGCTTTGTGTATCAGTTTCTTCAGGATCAACCAAACACTCAAGTGAACTAAACTAAACAAGGAAATTAACCGAAGCAGAGTATTCAGAACAGACTGTCCCTAAGTGAATCAATTAGAGTTAATTTTGTTCCTCCTGTAAGGTCCAAATGAACTAACGGTTTTGCTAGTTTTAAGTTGCCTGAAATTTTCTAAAGTTTAAGTTACTTGTTGTGACCATTGGATTTGTGTAGAGATTGATGTGTCATATGATTGGATATTGATTCAATGGATGTCATATGATTGGATATTGATTCAATGGATGTCATATGATTGGATATTGATTCAATGGTCACAACAAGTGACTTAAATTTAAGAAAATTTCAGACAACTTATGAATAGACAGTCCTATGAACTAACTGGACAACTCTGAACACAAACAGAGCCAAGTGCCTAAGCAGCCAAAAACTTTGCAGCATCCAATTCAGTAACTGAACTCGTTCTCATGAAGTGGTAGAACAAAAACTATAGTGGATAAATAAAGAACAGCTCGATTCTTCCATTAAAACTACTCATATCATTAATCCAGTAAGCAACCGGGGGAAAAAAGCAGTAACCGAGCCATAACAACACAAACAATCCTAGAATTCGACAATCAAAGGAAAATAAAGTATTTCATCAGGTCATCTGCATAGAGCGGCTGCTTACCATTTGGAGACTACTGGAGCCGGTCGTTGCCCGCCCTCAGAGACGAAGAGAAGCAGAGTTTTCGTCAGGCTGGCGGTTTTCTTCTTGTTGATACTCTTTTCTTGAAGAAAGTGGGAGAAGAAAGGCTGAGAGAATTATGGTTTCTTCTGGTGCTCACAAAGGCAAAGTGGAGAGGGAGGGGAGAAGAAAAGACGGGAGGGGAGGGAAAGCGATAGAAAGTGTATACAGGTCCAAGCAAGTGCACACCAACACGACACTCATCACGAGCCCTCACAGAATACTGTTCCGTCGGGTCAAAAACAATTTGATGGAGACCAAGTGGCCAAGGTTCGATTTTGATTCTCTTTTCCCCTTAAAGGCTCCTGAACGAACGAGAGGACACACAAGGAAGGATTCCACGGGAATTATACTGTTTCATGCGAAATTCTCGCGGAATTTATATGAACTTCTAAATGTACACTATTTTCTTTACTTATGTTGTAAAAAACCGTAAAGATACAGTACCGTTACGATAGTATTCCACCTTCCGATGGGCTCGGATGCTCTGCAGCAATGACTTCAGGGGGCTGTCTTGTGGTGCAGAAAACGGTAGCGCCATGTTTCATTAGACTACCTTAGCGGAGCGATCTGTTGGGCTATAGCGTCTTGTTACGTAATTATGCTCTCCACACCGGGGCTTTGACTCCACCTAACGCTATAGCGCTTGTTTCTTACATCACACTCACAAATATTACTTACTCGGTGTGAAAAGCATAATTACATAACAAAGTAGCATTTCTCCGTCGAAATGGGAAAATGATTGGTATTCAAATACGGTCTCTGACCGAGTAAGAGTTTTGTTAGTCCTTAGATTTTAACCATAAGTAAAGGGTCCCACCTCTTCCCTCATCTCTTTCTTGCCCTAGGCCCCCTTTACCGGCCATAATATTAACTCTGTTCTTATCTCATTTCTCATTCATCAATTCTTTTCATCATCTTCTTCTTCTGTTTAACCTATTTGGATTTTTACACATAGTTTTTATGCAATATGTATAATAGTACAGAATATAACTTTTATATTTAATATAACTATATTGATGTTCAAGAAATAAACTTGCCTTCAGAACGGTAGAAAATATCATCATCGAAGAAATCTGTATCAGCTACTCTGGTCTGTGTAGGCTCGTCTGCTGCAATTTACAATAATCAGTTGGTTCTCTTTTTGACATATTTTAATGTAATAACATTTTTTCGGACTCCCGTTAGGTTAGCACTCCCCAAATGCGGTTGATCTAGTCAGTCAGCACTAGGGTCGCGGTCGCCTAAATCCTCATTTTATCGTACGAGAATAAAATACTAAACATACCAGTATGCAATTATGATTATTTGGTTTTATTTGGGTGTGTATGCATGTAATTACTTCTCTAAATAAACTCGATTGCTTTAATTTAATTATTCTAATATGATTAAATTGTTTATAACATGTCATATTATTTGTCTAATATAGTGATTTTTATTGGATATTAACTTCAATAAAAATTCTCAGATTAATTTTACATACGTCTCTATTTTTATTTTCTGCTTGTCAGTCTACTGTTATTCATCTGTATGGGGTTTAAAAATCCATTTTCTGGGAATTTAACTGAAACTCGTAGGCAACGCGTTAAATTATTTTGCTAACACGATGGCAATTTTATTAGATTTATTTTACCTCATTTTCCCTGCTTTTAATGTCTCTATCGGTTGGTCTATTGCTAAATCTTCTCACGTAGTTTAAACTTTCATACTTCTGGCAATTTGTCCGAAACTTGGAGGTATGCTAAGAATACATTCTCTCTATCCACTTTTTATTTTTATAAAAAACTTTCTACATAATTTTCTTTTCCTTTTATTTTTCTTCTTTTCCTTTCCTTCCATTTCTTTTCCCACATTCTCGCTCCTACCCTATTCTTTCTTTTCTCTTTCCTTATCCTTTCAACTGAAGCAACCCAGGCTCATCGCTCTCTTCCTCTTGCTTTTCCCCATTTCATTCCTCCTGGTGCTCCTTCCGTGGATATCATGGGGATATGCTTATGATCTTAGGATAATGATACAATTGGCAATGGTGTTGAAGGTTTATCGAATCACTCGTTTTTTGCAGAGTTCAGAAATATCGGTTTGACCACAGCTTTGTACCTAGTTGTCAAAAACCTCAAGTACTATAGCTACGAGTACCAGTGGTCGAAAACATCGAGTAATGTAGCTTCGAGTGCTGAATGTGGTCGTAGAAGCCTTTGACTGCATGTGGTCATAGCTGGACATGGTCGTAGCTAGGTGTATCGAGTTGTCAAAAGCTACAAGTACTGTTCATCACGAGTACTGTAGCTCCGAGTACCAGTGGTCGAAAACTTTGAGTACTGTAGCTACGAGTACCAATGGTTGAAAACCACGAGTAGTGTTCTTTTCGAGCACTGTAGCTACGAGTACCGTTCACCGAGTACTGTAGCAACGATTGCCGAGTGGTCGAAATCTTCAAGTACCGCAACTGCGAGTGCTGAGCGGTCGAAAGGTACGAGTATTGTTCATCAAATACTATAGCATGGTCAAAATCATTGAGTAGAGTAGCTCGTGTACTATTGCTTTAGGTACTGTAGCTTTCATGTACTGTAGCTATGAGTGCCGAGTACTGTAGCTACGAGTAGCAAGTGGTCGTAGCCCTTTTTGACCAGGTGTGGTCGTAGTTTTTTTGACCAGGTGGTCGTAGACCCTTTCGACTAGGTCGGTGGTCGTAACTCTTTCGACCAGATCAGTGGTCATGGACAGTGGTCATGAACACTGGTCGTGGACTCTAGTCGTGGACAGTGGTCGTGGACAGTGGTTGTGGACACTGGTCGTAGACTCTGGTCGTGGACAGTGGTCGTGGACACTGGTCCTAGACACTGGTTGTAGACAGTGGTCTTGGACACTGGTCGTAGATAGTGGTCCTGGACACTGGTCGTAGACAGTGGTCGTGGATGATGTTTTGCATGATGCATGTATTTAACTAACATGGGTCAAGTTATGATGAACTTGTGCTCGAAAATGGTTGCTTTATCTATTGTTGTGCAGGTGGTTTAGAGTCAACTATGGTCAACGACAAGGAGGACCGGGACTTGGTTAGAATAACCAAGGTCCAGAACGGTTATGGATGCTGGGTGAGATGGTTGGACTTAAGCAAGGTGTAAGATGGACAAGAACCATAGAGAAGGTGAAATTTGAGCAAAGGCCTTTATGAAGATATGTGCTCATGCCTCATCAATTATGTGAATTGATGATTGTACGTATCGTGCGATGTTACGTAACGATTTACTTGTTTGTGATGGTTGTAGGACACCGGAGCTAGGTCATGGTGAGGCAGACTAGATCGAGACTAGGTTAGGAGAACCGAGGTCCAGAACGATTTAGGTGGTATCAAAAGATGACTGAGGCTAGCGGGGTGGTTACAAGCCGAGAAGACAAGGAACTGGAACTAGAGCGGAAGCTACCAATGATGAACATGACCGAGCACGGCAGTTCGGTGTGACGGGTTATATCAAGCAGCGTGGCAGTTTGGTGCGATGGGTTGCATCAAGCGGCGTGGCAATTCGGTGTGACGGGTTATATCAAGCGACGTGGCAGTTCGGTGCGATGGGTTTCATCAAGCGGCATGGCAATTCAGTGTGACGGGTTATGTCAAGCAGCGTAGTAGTTCGGTACGACAGGTTACATCAAGCAGCGTGGTTGTTCGGTATGACGGGTTGCATCAAGTGGCACAGGAGTCGATGCAAGTGAAACCCATTGTGTGTGGGCTTAATGGGTGCTAGCCGTGCATCCCCCAACCCTTGTATTCTGAAAACCCTAATTTGTGATTTAGGGATAGGAGAGAAAAATGGAGAGGCTAGGGTTCATGAGAGATGGATTGATTGAGTGCTTAAGTGTTGAGCTTTTGTCCTCTATAAGAGAGTGGTTGTAAACATACAATTTCCCTAATCAATCTATGCAATATTTGCCCTAAGATGAGTTCTATCTTGTTGTTACTCTCTCTTTGATACCTTTGAGATTTTTGGTGTTTCTTAGGTTTTTATTTGGGATCTTACTTGCTGGGACGTGTGGGATATGATCTAAGGTCATATTGATCATCATCCACCCACGAGCAAGTTTTTTGATCTAAGTTTGATTTTGCCCAGTTTTGGTGAAGAAATGGTGATTTTAGGGGTTTTGCTCTTGAGGGTTTTTGACTTGATTCTTTCTATGATTGAGGGTGCTAGGACGTATGAGACACCATTCTTAGCCATCTTGGATTGATTCATCCCATGAAATTCTCTTAATCACCTTTTTCGTATTTGGCCCGGTTTTGGAGCAACCTTCACTCAAATAGAAAGAGATCGGAATTTTGGCAATGATTTTCACAATCTTTGATTGGAATAGGTTCCTAACATCCTAGAGAAGATTTGTTTTAAGTTTCATGAAGTTTTGAGTTGTGGATCAAAAGTTGGATCAATTTGCGATTTCAAAATCCTACTAAAATTCAGTTTCTGTGCTAATTTTACTGTTCACCGGTCTGACCGCACTGTTCATAGATCTGACCACCACTATTCACCAGTCTGACCAGCCAATAAGGATTTCAGCGAGTTTTGATCCTCTTTGTTGCCTGATTCTTATTTGAAAGACTATCTCTGATCTTCATAGTTCTACATAGCTATTGGAGTGTAAGAACCTTGAACGTCTTGAGGCAAAAGATTTTGAAGAAGTTGTTTTTGTGTGACACCAATTCAACCCCCCTTCTAGTTGCCTCTTCGGTCCAACAAGTGGTATAAGAGCCAGATTTGCTCTTTTGTGATTTTCACCGATCTTTGAGCATGGCGACTAGTAGATGGTCTTGTGAGTCTTCTAGTTTATCTTCTTGTGACTCATTGGTTGATGACCATGTGAGGCTTGAATCATTTCAGAGATGGTTTGCTAGAGATCAAATTTGTGGTATGTGTGGTGCTCGTGGCCACTTTATCCATATGTGCTCTAGTTTCAAACATGAGTTCTTCATAGAACCCGAGGAGACAGAGCCCAACGACATATGTAGAGTAGTGTTTGAAGATGAGCATGCTGTAGAACTTTTCGAGGATGATCATGATGAGTCATGTGAGGATGATCTCCTATTCAAGCTAAGCAAGGTGAGCAAAGAAAACCTTATTAATGGCTTATTGTCATATGATCTTAAACTGCTTGCTCTTAGGAAGGACGGTTTAGTCTCTTGCAAAAATTATGCTAGTTTAAAAATAAAATTAATGCTTTGAATTGCATGCTTAATACGAAAGCATCATTAATTTCTTGCACATCTTGCATTACCTTCAAAAGTGAGGTTGAGTCTTTGAAGAAATTGTGCGATGATATGAGCGCCAAGTCATGTGAATCTTATATTTGCCTCCACTCTGAGATTGATGTTTTCAAGTTTTCTCTTGCATCTTTGCATTCAAAGTTGGAGTCTTCTCGTGCTAAACACGAATCATTTGTTGTTGGCATTTGTGCCATTGCTTTGAGTAGCTCTTCCTTGGTAAGTGTGACTCTTCTTGTGTTGTCCAAGGGATTTCTAAAGACAAGGGTACTTCTTCCTCAAATGGTACTATATCTCCCAAAGAGAAGTATCATTGCACCTTTTGTAAAAAGATGGGCACATTGTTGAGTTTTGCTTCCGCCGTGTCAAACACCGGCGTCAAATGTGTCGTTGAGCTTTTAGGGACACACATTTCCGATTTAATGGCATGTGTGAGCCTAGTGCCGACATGAGGGCGAGTTATGATGTTGGTTCTTCTAGCTTGTCCTAAATGACTTCTTCTTTGAGCGGCAATGGTGCTTCGTCTTCTCGAATCGTGTCTCCTAGTAGACCTTTACACCATTGCTCATTTTGTGAGAAGGATAGGCATCTTGTGGATTTCTATTTTCAACGTGCAAAACATATGCGTCGAGCTCATGCTTCTAAGTCTCCTAGTGGGCATAGTCTTTCTCATGATATGCACACAAAAGAGCCTAGCACAAGGACTCGCTCTATTGATGGCTTCTCTGACACCTTTTCTAATGGTGTTGGATATCATCGTGGACTCGGTTTTTCATGATTTTGGTTTTGGCCCACGAGCTGCCCTAAGGCAGGATTTCCACCATTTCCCAAGAGGTGGACCTTGTTTTATTCATCGAGGTACACACCCATGGTGAGAATGTGTGAGTTCCTTTGGTGCTTTTCTTGGTTCACATCATGGTGCTTTCATGCAAGGTTATCGCCGCTTTTCTAGAGATGGACCTCGTTTTCCTCATTGAGTTGTCCACTTGTGGCATGCCTCCAAAGATGGTGTTAGATCTTCTTGCATGAACCATCATATGCATCATGCTAACTCACATAATGGTTCAAGTGCTTCTAGTGGATGTGTTCCCAAGATTTGGGTTTCCAAGTATTTGCTCTCTAACCCTTCGGGATCTAAGACTTGGGCATCTTGCCTTTCACATGTGTAGGTACTGGGGACGCGGGTTGGATAACATGAACTTAAATGGTTATGATCTTTTGCTTCATCACGTGATCGAGATACTTGATGGTTCTCCATCCTCATGATGGCCTCCAAGAGACATATGCTTTCATGATCGGCATCTTCACCTATTTTGTGAGCTATTTTACACCTTCATGGCTTTACCTTCATGATCATTCATTCTTGGCGTGTTGTGTTTGTCTTTGTGCTCACTTGTATCATATCGACATGTGTTACTCTTATGATATCTTTTATCATGCCTTGGCTAGTACTTTGTTTATGTATCCTTGTATTAGATTGTTGTTCATTAGTTCCATGGATGTATGAGCTTGGTGTTGTCATCATGAGCTTGTGTTGTTTTGATACATTTATGATCTTGCTCCTATTGATTGTTTTGCTTTATGTATCCACATGCTTACTTGATATCCATGTTAGCATATATTATTCATGATCTGTTTTATGACATATTTTATGCTTACATGGTACTGTGCATTTTTGTTAATCATAGATACATGAGCTTTGTCATGGCTTCACTAGCATGTTTTACCCTTAACTTGATGTATGTTGTATGACATGTTATGTGCTTGTTTGCTCTTATGCCTTATTATGGATTAAGGATATTTTGAGCTCTATCATATCTTGGATAGCGTGTGTTGCGATTGATTTGTCTATCTTTATGCTCATACTATGAATTGTTGATTGTATTCTTTTATGAGCTTTGGATCATCTACTGCTATTCTTGATAGTTGTGTGTCTCAGTACTGTTTCCCTAGATAATGTCTCCTTAACCCAGTACCAAGGTATAGACTTCTTCTGTCTCTTTGGCGTAGTCTTTTCAGTTAAGAAGGAGAAAATATGGCTCATGACTCCAGTTGTTGGTTCTCTTTCTTCATATGTGCATTCGATGTTGGCTATCACATCTTGGAGACGCGGTATGATCCAGCTTCTACTCATTCGACTACATCTCACCACCAAGCAGTGCGACTTGAGTTCGAGCCTCTATACCTTACATTTGTGTATGGTACCCCTATTCTGCTTTGCATAGCATTTGGTTCTTGTCAGGTGTTGGGCTTGTTGAGTTCAGGGTAGATATGAGGTACTGTTCTAGCATGTGTTCTTTCTAAACACTCTTCTTATCCCATGGTTTGCTAGGATGCACTCTTCTCACAGCCTAGATCGAGCTTGTCTTTCAGTCACTAATCCTTAGTAGGTTTTGAGCTGCCTGTAGTTTTTCTAGTGATGGTATTTTTGCTCCGTAGCTAGTCGAGTCTTTTCCCCTGGAGATCATGTGGAGTAGGAGACCTTTGTGCTAGAGTTTGTGCAGTCCAAAGCATAATTGGCAGTCTTCCTCACCAAACCTTTAGACCCAACTAGGTTTGCCCTTGAGAAGTGAGTTAGGGGTAATTTATTCCTATAGGTTGGTTTGAGGAGGAGTTGGTTCTTTTTGAGCTTTCCTTAATCTTCTTTTGAACTTACTGATCTTTTTGATATTTTTAGGCTTCTGATGCTTTTTTGGCATCTTATTGTATCATATTGCATTCACATGTAAATTAAAAATGGTGCATTGTAATATAAGTTTTACCATTTCTGTCTTTTAAATTGATGAAGCTTTGCTTATTACCCTCTTGTGTTGCAGCATTTTTAGTCATGCTCACTGTCATGTTTTGTTCATTGACTAGCTAGAATTGTCATGTCTCCTCATGTGTAGCTTAGTCTTTGTTAGATGAGCTTTAATCCTAAGATAACTTGAACGAAAAACTACAATTTGTGGATCTTTTGGTTAGTAGCACCTTTAGTGATCCTTTTATGACACTAGCCATATCAAAATTGGTTTGTTATCTCTTGAATCTAGGATTGAACATCTTTTGAGCTTTGTGTCCCTTTGTAAATCTAAAATTGCTCTTATGCAAAATGAAAAATCCAATAAAAGAAGCTTTGTGATCCTCTTGTGCTTAAAATTATGCCAAAGTACTCTCATGAGACTGCTTGTCATGTGACATGAACTTGGAGGTAGTTTGATGATCTAGACGATCTCATGGGGACTGCTTGTCATTCTTGACATGAACATCAAGATTTGTCGCCTTGGTTGAAGCTTAGAGAGTGTTTGTGGATGGCTCCTAGTTCAGGATCTACTCTACTAAGATAAACCTTTTACACAACATTAAGATGAGCTATGAAATTGCAAAATGATTAAATGTTGTAGATGTGTAGGTGCTTGAGGTATTTTGAGCAACATGATTCACTTTTAAACTTATAGCCTCTAGAATGATTAATTATAGCTTCTTGATCTCACATTGACATTTTGACATGGCTTAGATCATTCTAGAACCTCTTTAGATGAACTAGCTAATTGTGAAGCTTTACATAATTTGTAGTCACACTTATTGCTTCATTTTGTGCTATCTTGCTTAGCTTGGCTATATATGTCTTGATGTAACCTTGATAGCTTATTCATACTTAGGGATGGCAATGGGGCGCCATTCCCCATTTCCTGACAGGGAATTCACCTATTAGGGGACGGGGATTGGGCTATTTCTTCCCCTACGGGGATGCTAATATGCAAATACAATTCCCTATCGGGTGAAGCATGGATGGGGCCATTCCTGTAACATCCCAATTTTCTGAGTTTAAAAATCTTTTAATAGTTAGTAGGGAGAAAATTCATCATTTGGATTTATTTAAATTTAATTTCAAAAGCTTAATATTGGACTTTCCAATCAAAAATATTTAATGTGAATATTTCCAACTTGAACAATAGTCAAAACTATTTTATTTGGGTTCCTTGTGCTCAGATATATTTTCTAGATTTTTCTAGAATTTTTCCGAGTTCATTTGCTATTTTCTATTGCTTATTTGAATTTCTGGTATTTTCTAAATTAGAAAAGCTATTAAAATCTCAAAAATCCTTTCGGGCCGAATTTCCAAAGCTCCGGCCCATCTCTTCGCTGTGCCGGCCCATCTCCCGCTGAAGCCCGACTCCCGCGCGCGCCGCCTCCGCGCTGCGGCTGACGTGTGGGCCCCACGCCTTCGTCGTCCCCCTCGCGCCCGGCTTCTTCCTGCGGCGGCGCGCGTCGCCATGTTTCCGAGCTCGAGTCCGTGCGACAACGCCTCCTTTCCAATTGAACCCCTTCTAGAAAACACGTAGAATCTTATCCCCAACCTCCCGCGTCTTCTGGATCAAAATCAAACCACGTTTAGTTTCTAACTCCGATTTCTCGCGAGTTCATATCGGACTCTTTTTAGGGTTCGCCGCGCGCCGCCGCCTAGCCCTCCGGCCCCTATAAAGGCACCCGGGTTCGCCTCTCAACGCAACCTAGAGCGCCACCCTTTTCCACCGTAGAGCCCTAGCGCCGCGCGAGTCAAGGTTTAGGTTTTCACGCCGATCTGTTCTTCGTCGATTCCGCGCCGTCGTTGTCGTCGCATCATCGTGGAGCATGCCGACGTGTTCCTCGTCACGACCTCTACCTCCGGAGCCTTCGCCGTCGCGAACCCCATCGAGCCACCGTCAACAAACCCGGCACCTCCGCGCTCTGAGCTGCGCCGGCCACCTCGTTGTTCCCGACCACGGACCTACCTCAACAGTTTGCAATAGCAAGAGCTACACGCCGTACCACTCACCGCCGGTGGATCGCCGCCGTTCGCCCGTTGTCGTCGGTTTCGAAGCGCCGCCGTCCGTCGATGCAGCGTGGCGTCCACGTTGTTAGCCACCTCAACGCCGCGCGGTGTGCCATCCCGAGTGGCACGCGTGGCATCCTCGCATCATCGCCGCGTGCACCCGAAGTCGTGGCGGTCGGCGACGCGGTGGCGTGTCGCCGGGATTGGTCCACCTCAGTCCACGTGCGATCCACCGGTTTCAAATCCGTGCTCGGTGAGACCTAGTCTACCGTGAGCGTCGTCAGCGACATGTGGGTCCCACCTGTCGGACCAATTTTCATCCCGTCCGAACGTCCTCCGATGGCGTCGACATTGCGCAATAATCCGATTTTCTTGAGAAATAATTCGGAAATTCGGAAAATCCAAATTAGGGTTTCTTTTAGATTTAAAACTTCGAGCCCATAACTTTTGCATCCTAACTCGATTGAGCCCATTCAAATTTCTAAATTTATCTAAATTCAAGCCCTATTTATCTGAGATTTTTATTTAATTTTTGGAGCTTGTTTTGCCTCTGTTATTCATTTGTTTTGTTTGTTTGTGCCTCGTTTGCGAGTAGACGTCGATTCGTCGGGAAATTTTGTGGAAGAAGGAGCACCCCAAGATCAATACCAGTACATAGACCTTTTCCAAGGCAAGTCATACCTTTGATCATCTTGAACCCAGTTTTCAAATTACTTTACTTCAAAGTACTGCATGTTATTTTAATCATTTATTTAAATGCTTTGGGTATAGTTATTATCCAAATTTGTTATAACACCTTGGCCTTGTACATCATATTTCCTTGTCACCCTAGATTGGTTTATTAGTTGGTAATATTGTAGCACCAACGTGGGTTGGTTAGATGTGAGTACAATTGCTTAGCCATGCTACGAGTCTCATATTTCATGAAAGTTGCAATTATTAAATGTGACTAAGTGACTATGGAACTTTGTGTAAAACTGTGTGCTATGTGTTATTACTTCGTGATGGCATGTGTTGCACTAAAACCAACTAGGTGGTAAAGGATTTAGACTGAGACAAGTGGTGGAAGCTGTGTGATATGGTGGACTTTGTGATGGGATTGATAATCTTTGTGACTTAGTTAGAATATGGAAGTCTTGCCTTGGTCAATTAAGGACTTAACTTTGTGCGCCATTGAACTGAGCCTTACTGTACGACCACATGCCTGGTATGGGACGGGCCTAACTTAGTAAGTTATGGATTCTCGGCATTGATGTTCGGTGGATAGGTTGGGTCGTGTGACGGGTGGAGGTGTGACTACTTAGTGGTTGCATCGCGGGACGATTCATCGCTTCCTGCCCGGTGTGTGTTATGCCAAAGCGCCGTTTGGGTTGGCATAGCGGTTTGTAAGCACATCGAGTGTCAATGTTGAGATGAAGTTTCGAACCGTTTTGTTATGATTAGTGCTTGCTACACTAGTTGTATCTTGTGGGTAAAGTGTACAACCTCTGCAGAGTGTTAAATCAATCTATTCGAATAACGTCATGATGTCATGGACATACTCGGGATTTCACACGAGGTAGTTTTCATAAAATGTTGGGAAGGACAATTTGTGTGATTTAAGTCATATGGTTGTGTGAAAGAATTTGATTAGGCTATGTGTCTTTGTGAAAACAAGCGCTAAATTAATATTGTCTATTTGTTTTGAATTATGCTTTCAATCTATTATTTGTATTCAATTGCAAATGTTGCATTTCGCAAAATAACCACGAAGCTATTTCCTTTGGAATAAGCTTTGCATCTATAAATTGCATTCGTGGTATGATTTGCCGATCACGGTTGTGTACTCACGCTTGTTATAAAACTTGCGCCCAAACCTACTGAGAGAGGAGTCTACACCGCTTTCGGAGGAATTCGTCGAAGGTTGTTGATCGTTAAGTCCGGATCGAGTTGGTTGCTGTGGTGAATTGGTGGGATCTGTTTGGAGTTATTTCCGTTCATTTCTTGCTTTATTTCTTTATTAGCCTGCGTGGCTTAATAAGTGTAAACTCGACCATAAGGTCAAAACCCTTATTTGTTATTCAAACTAATCGTTTACTTTATTTATCGTTTGTGTGGATCGATATTTACCTATGTTGACCTGTGTGCACTAGCGTGATCTGGACTAGTGCGGTATATCTGAGGGTTCCAAAATCGTAATTTTGGGTCCCGACAATTCCCTACTCCCCACCGCTACCCACATGGGCCCCGATAAGACATGTAGACCACTAGCCCACTACCGCACAACCCGATAATGCTATAGCCAGATAATCTCATTTGCATTCTTTACTTTCCAGATGCTAATTAATCAAAAAAATATTATCATTTTAGCATTGCATGTGGATGTTCATGCTCATTTTATAACATTATGGATCTTATTTTCTCTTCTTTCAGGATCTAACTTTTGGGTATGGGTCCCCGTGGGGCCCCGATAACCCGATGGGGACGAAGAACAGGGGAGAATAGCACCCAGGGACGGGGAATTTTTCTTCTCTCGGGGATGGGGATGTTCCACCACTCCCCGACGGGGAATGACCTCGTTGCCATCCCCATTTATGCTTGATATGCCTTGTGCATTTTAGAAATGCTAGCTTGTTCATGATTGGGTAATCTCCAAAGTTTCTTGCTCTAAAAAATTGAAAAATCTAAAAGAGAAGCCACTCTATTGCATTTCATGCATGCTCCTTTTTATACTTCTTCCATGCATCTTGACCATTATCACAAATGGCGGCGAACGGAGGCGGAGAAGAAGATGCGGCTTCCGCGGAGAAGGCGATACAGACTTCTAGAAGACTCCGGAAGGTGCGCACGAGCTTCGCCCCAACTCCAGGAGCAAGAAGCACACGATCATGCCGACGAAGAAAGCCTGAGGTGGCCGGAATTTCCACGGCGGCGGAAAACCGAGCTTGGAGAAGAATTGGTGCGACGCGCAGCCGACGCACAAAAAGCGTAAACAAGCCCACCGTTAGACTCAGTGCATCAGTGCGATCCTAAAGGACCAAGTGTCGAGGTTAGAGGCTCACCAGAACACAAACGAGCTTGCGGGGCCGCCGCAACCGGAGTTGGAGACGACGAACACGCTCCCGGCGATACACTGGACACCGAGGGCTCGGGATGGGCAAAATGGATGCGACGAGGAACAAGGAAGATGAAGACGGGTTGAAGAAGCACGGCGCAGCAGGTGGTGGCGCTGGCTCGGGTTCTCCTCGGCGAAGCTAAGAAATGGGCGGAGAAAACGCAAGAATGAACGCGAGGAAGAATGGATGACCCAAGGAGGTAGATGGACTCGGCGATCCTCCGGAGGCGAACACGCGTCCCTGCGTGGCGGCGGACGAAGCTGCGTGGCACGCATGCGCGAGCGCCAGCGATCTCCGAGGCAATGGGCCGGCGAGGAAGAACCGCGGGGATGGCCCACATGTCGCCGACGGCGACAAGCGGTGCGAGCGGAGGTTCGACTCGATCGGAAAGATCTTGACCGTTCGATCGCTAATGGACGGTGAGATCAATGTATGCATTCGGACGGTCGGTTGCGCAAGGCGACGGATCGTTCGATTTGCATCGGACGGTCACGATCGATTGGACTCGCGCAGTGCGTTTAGTTGACGCGACCGAGTCAAGTGGCGCGGTCGGACTCGAGCCCGAGTTGGGTTCGGGCGAGGAACGAGTTTTTTCGATTTGAGGTTTTAAAAGGTGAGAGAGTTTGGAGAATTTTAAAAGGTAGCTCCTGAGCTCCAAAAATTTTGAAATTTTTATGGTAGCTACTTGAGACAGAGAACAACCTTGTATAAATTTTCCAGAACTTTCTATGCACTGAAAAGTTCTGCAGAAAATTCACAAGCATGCTGACCTAGGGTTTGACCAGATTTTCAACTAGTTTGACTTGGCCATTTGAAATAGCAAATAAAATCTAAAAATTGTGAAATAATTCAGGGAGGTAGACAGGATGATCAAGATGATAGGAAAAATAATTTTAGAGGATGATCACAAGTTTGAAAGCTAAGAATTTGCTGATAACAATTTCCATTCACAAGAATTTAATTCTAGAAAATGGAAATTGCTAGGGAAAATTTGGAAAACTTCCAAATGATTTGAAGAGACACAAAAGTTTTTATTCCTCCTCAAAATTTTACATTTGAAATACAAACCCTAAGTTAGGGCTGTTACAGCTATATATGTCTTGATGTAACCTTGATAGCTTATTCATACTTAGGGATGGCAATGGGGCGCCATTCCCCATTTCCCGACAGGGAATTCACCTATTAGGGGACGGGGATTGCGCTATTTCTTCCCCCACGGGGATGCTAATATGCAAATACAATTCCCCATCGGGTGAAGCATGGATGGGGCCATTCCCCTACTCCCCAGCCCTGCTACCCACATGGGCCCCCGATAAGACATGTAGACCACTAGCCCACTACCGCACAACCCGATAATGCGATAGCCAGATAATCTCATTTGCATTCTTTACTTTCCAAATGCTAATTAATAAAAAAAAACATTATCATTTTAGCATTGCATGTGGATGTTCATGCTCATTTTATAACATTATGGATCTTATTTTCTCTTCTTTCAGGATCTAACTTTTGGGTATGGGTCCCCGTGGGGCCCCTATAACCCGATGGGGACGAAGAACAGGGGATAATAGCACCCGGGGACGGGGAATTTTTCGTCTCTCGGGGATGGGGATGTTCCACCACTCCCCGACGGGGAATGACCCCGTTGCCATCCCCATTCATGCTTGATATGCCTTGTGCATTTTAGAAATGCTAGCTTGTTCATGATTGGGTAATCTCCAAAGCTTCTTGCTCTAAAAAATTAAAAAATCTAAAAGAGAAGTCACTCTATTGCATTTCATGCATGCTCCTTTTTATACTTCTTCCATGCATCTTGACCTGTTATCCTTGGATGAGAGGAAGACATGTTTCTTTGATGACTCCATTGTCAAAGGGAGAGAAGAAATAACAAAAATGATGAAAGGAGGAGTTATTGTCAAAGGGGGTGAAAAAGGGGAGAAAATGAAAAACTCAAAATTTTGGGTGATCTGAGTGAGGAGGAGCATCTCATATGCATTCTTGTGATTTTAATGTTCATTTCTTGGTTTGCATTGCATTTCTTGAAACCTCACAATGATCAAATGTCAAAATAAACAATTGTTTTTTCATATGGACCTTGAGTGAATTTTTGTGTTCTCTCTGGATCTGAAGCTTTCATGAACTCTATTGCCTTTCTATAGCTTTTTCTTGCTTGTGGACCAAGATGTGCCTTTGCGTGAAAACAAGCAAGAGTTTTTCAAAACAACCTCTAATTTGCATTTTTGAGAAGATTGTCAATGTGTTCATCAAGGTGGAGATTGTGGATATCATGGGGATATGCTCATGATCTTATGATGATGATACAATTGGTAATGGTGTTGAAGGTTTGTCGAATCACTCGTTTTCTGTAGAGTTCAAGAATATCAGTTTGACTGTAGCTTTGTACCGAGTTGTCGAAAACCTCAAGTACTGTAGATACGAGTACCAATGGTCGAAAACATCGAGTATTGTAGCTTCGAGTGCTGAACATGGTCGTAGAAGGCTTCGACTGCACGTGGTCGTAGCTAGTTGTACCGAGTTATCAAAATATACGAGTACTATAGCTCAGAGTACTGTTCATCATGAGTATTGTAGCTTCGAGTACCAGTGGTCGAAAACCCCGAGTACTGTAGCTACGAGTACCAGGTGGTTGAAAGCCACAAGTACTATTAATCTAGTATTGTAACTATGAGTACTATTCACCAAGCACTATAGCAACGATTGCCGAGTGGTCGAAATCTTCTAGTACTGCAACTACGAGTGCCGAGCAGTCGAAAGATACAAGCACTATTCATCAAGTACTATAGCGCGGTCGAAATCTTCGAGTATTGTAGCTCGCGCACTGTTGCTTTGGGTACTGTAGCTGCGGGTGCTAAGTACTATAGCTTTGAGTACTGTAGCTACGAGTAGCAAGTGGTCGTAGCCCTTTTCGATCAGGTGTGGTCGTAGCTTTTTTGACCAGGTGGTCGTAGCTTTTTGACTAGGTGTGGTCATACCTTTTCGACTAGGTGGTCGTAGACCTTTTCGACCAGGTCGGTGGTCGTAACTCTTTCGACCAGGTCGGTGGTCGTGGGCACTGGTCGTAGACATTAGTCGTGGACACTAGTCGTGGACTCTGGTCGTGGACAGTGGTCGTAGACAGTGGTCCTGGACACTAGTCGCAGACAGTGGTCCTGGATGCTATTTTGCATGATGTATGTTTTAACTAACATGGATCAAGTTGTGATGATTTGTGCTCGAAAATGGTTGCTTTGTCTATTGTTGTGCAGGTGGTTTGGAGTCAACTATGGTCAACAGCAAGGAGGATCGGGACTTGGTTAGAAGAACCAAGGTCCAGAACGGTCATGGATGTTGAGTGAGATGGTTAGACTCAAGCAAGGCGTAAGATAGACAAGAACCATAGAGAAGGTGAAATTTGAGCAAAGACCTTTGTGAAGGTATGTGCTCATGTCTCATGAATTATGTGAATTGATGATTGTACATATCATGTGATGCTACATAATAGTTTTCTTATTTGTGATGGTTGTAGGACACCAGATGATGAGGACATGACCCCTATCGATACAACCATATTTGCTATGCTTGTTGTTCTAAGTACAAGAGCTCGTACGCTTCACTTAAATTATCAGGTGAGCTCGTTTTTAGGAGTGAATTTATATTATATGAACTATATGATGCTACATAATGATGAAAATGTATATTTATGCAGCACCGCGTCACTTTTGGTTCAAGACAAGCAAGAGTTCAAGCTGGACCCTTTTTGGAATCCAGTCCGGCCTCTAGAATCACCTGACAGCACCAACTTAAAACATGCATAACTTTCACATACGGAGTCCGTTGGAGGTCTACAAGTACTTGATGGAAAGCTTATTTCATCCTCTTCCCAACGGATCTGGCCTCACCTCCAAATTCCTTCGGACTGATCGTAATCATCAAAAGAAGACATCATATCACTGTTTGGGCCATTATGGGCTTTGTAATCGTACTCAACTTGGCCCATATGCCGGCGGCCCACCTGGGGCGTGGTTACTGTTCACATAAACAGTAACCTATGAGTTTATTCCCACCCACTTTTTGTTTTAGATTTGTGGCTCCTCATCCCCTATTTAAGGAGAACGCACCCCCTCTAGTTTCAGTGGATTTTGTTTAGTTAAAAGTTAGCTTCCATGCAACTGCGTTTATTGGCTTGTGTCAACTAGACCAATCATAATACCGCTTCGGAATCCCAATTTATCAAGTATTTCATTCATATTCGCAATTTCAGATTGCTTATTTATCTTGTTCTTGCGTGCTTCTTCGGTGTATGCAGGAATCGATCTTCGTGATCAAGTCAACTGGGTATTCGTGCACAGTTGATAACGACTTGTCGAGCAGTTCAGTGATTGCATGGTTTCGAGCCTTGCGAGTTCGTAGCCAGGATCGTGAGAGTTGAGCGACTACTACCAAACGTATCCTTCTCATCGAAAGATCGGGCAAAAAATAGGACCTTCGGATTCATCACCAGAACTAGGTCATGGTGAGGCAGACTAGATCGAGACTAGATTAGGAGAACCGAGGTGTAGAATGATCTAGGTGGTATCAAAAGATGACTGAGGCTAGCGAGGTGGTTACAAGCCAAGAAGACAAAGAACTGGAGCAGAGCTACCAATGATGAACATGACTGAGTGCGGTAGTTCGGTGCGACGGGTTACATCAAGTGGCGCGGCAATTCGGTGCGATGGGTTGCATCAAGCAGCGTGGCAGTTTGGTGTGACGAGTTACATCAAGCAGCGCAACAGTTCGGTGTGACAGGTTACATCAAGCAGCATGGCTATTCGGTGCAACAGGTTACATCAAGCAGCGTGGCTGTTCGGTGCGATGGGTTGCATTAAGCGGTGCGGGGGTTGATGCAAGTGAAACCTGTTGTGTGTGGGCTTAACGGGTGTCCATTTGGGATGTCTCTCTAGAATCTAGCCGTCACTATAAATAGGGGAGGATGCTGGCTGTGCATCCCCCAACCTTTGTATTTTGGAAACCCTAATTTGTGATTTAAGGATAGGAGAGGAAAGTGGACAGGATAGGGTTCATAAGAGATGGATTGATTGAGTGCTCAAGTTTTGAGCTTTTGTCCTCCATGAGGGAGTGGCTATAGTGCATACAATCTCTCTAATCAATGTATGCAAGATTTGCCCTAAGATGAGTTCTATCTTATTCTTGCTCTCTCTTTGATGCCTTTGAGATTTTTGGTGTTTCTTATGTTTTTATTTGGGATCTTGCTTGCTGGGATGTGTGGCATATGATCTAAGGTCATCTTGATCATCATCCACCCACGAGCAAGCTTTTGGATCTAAGTTTGATTTTGCCCGGTTTTGGTGAAAGAAATGGTAATTTTAGGGTTTTACTCTTAAGGGCTTTTGGCTTGATTCTTCTTATGATTGAGGATGCTAGGACGTATAGGAGACTATCCTTAGCCATCTTGGATTGATTCCTCCGACGCAATCCTCTCAATCACCTTTTTCGTATTTAGCCCGGTTTTGGAGCAACCTTCACTCAAATGAAAAAGGTCGAACTTTGGCAATGATTTTCACAATCTTTGATTGGAACAGGTTCTTGACATCCTAGAGAAGGTATATTTTAAGTTTCATGAAGTTTTGAGTTGTGGATGAAAAGTTGGATATATTTACGATTTCGAAATCCTGCTGAAATTCAGTTTCTGTGCGATTTTACTGTTCACCAGTCTGATCTCACTGTTCACCGTCTGAGAACCACTATTCACTGGTCTGACTGGCCAGTGAGGATTTTAGCGAGTTTTGATCCTTTTTGTTGCCTGGTTCTTATTTGAAAGACTATCTCTGATCTTCATAGCTCTATATAGCTATTAGAGTGTAAGAATCTTGAACGTCTTGAGGCAAATTTTTTTGAAGAGATCGTTTTTGTGTGGCGCCTATTCAACCCCCTTCTAGTTGCCTCTTCGGTCCAACACCTTCTCTTGTCTTCATTCTCCTATGGCACCCTCTCTCCTCCTCAACTTGGCTTGGTGCCTGGCTGCCGGCGCCACCTCCCGGCCTGCGCACCGCCGTGGCCTACTTCTCGGCTGCTTCCTCCTCCGGCTCCTATGTGCAAGGCATTGCCTCCTCTGGCCTGCGGCCGCCGCGCCTCTTCGCGCCGCCGGCCGGCTTGGCCATCCGGTCACCGACGCCTCGGCTGGCATGGCCTTTGGCCTACCCGCGCTCCCCCTCGGCCTGGCCAAACCGTGCGCCGTCCCCTGACCCTCGGGCCTGTGTTCACCTAGTGCTAGCCCTCTACGCTATCTCGGCTCGGGTGGCTCACCAGGTTGTCGGCCTTGGGGTTGAGGCATGGATTTGGATTTCCCCTTTATTACTTTTGTTTTAAGGCTTGAGTTTGATTTCTGGTTTTGATGGTTGCTCATATATTGTGTTCATGCATGGAGGATGGTAAGGGGATGGATGTTGCTCCACTGATGATCATGCATGGGGGATGCACTAGATGGAGTTACTACCAAGGTTACCACTTTGCCCTAAGGTAAAATACTCCCCGCTGTTCTCTATCCCGCTCCCTCCCCTTTGCTCTGTGATGAACTGATGACTAACGTGGGCTATGGCATGAAGTACGTAGTGCAGTCTCCTGAAAACGACAGCCAAATGACAAAAGGGGGTGTGGGCTACCTTGTCGATTGATGGTCGGGTTGGTTCGGGAAAGAACCAAAATCTGATCTTGTCGGTCGCTTTCCTGATTTGGCATAGCTGGGGTCGGCTTGAAGTGGGCTCACTCACCATCCTTCCAGTGTTGTGGACTCCTGTGCTTACACCCTTTCCTTGTGTTGGCTTGGATGGATTGGGGGTTGGGGATGGGGTTGTTTTTGGGATGGTGACAATGGTGTGTGGCTGCTAGTTCTAGCTTCGTCTAGAGGAGAGCAGTGGCTTTGCCTTTGGCTTGCTTGTGTTCTAATGGGTGGCTTTCGGCTGAGGAGAAATGAAATGTGGTGGCTTGTGTGAGGCTTTGTGAGAAGTAGTGAGGGGATAGGAGGCTTTATCCAAGGGGGATGGCTTCGGCTGCCCTTATCCATTGCACTGTAGGCTGCTCTATCCCTTTCCTCTCTCCTATAATTGTTGAATTATGGACCTTTGGTCCAAAGGGTGGTTCGGCTACTATATTCTGGGTTTTCCTACGGTAGGGGTAATTTGGTATACGTGGGTGTCGGTACTAAACAATGCCGGGTGATGAAACCCACGAAAGCGAAAGGTGCCGATTGACTTCAGTTAGTCTAGGTATCTTGACGATCAAGGGGCCGACTAACTTCGGTTGGTTTGGGTATCTTGATGGTCAAGGGGCCGACCGACCTGAGTTGATATGGGAATCCTACTGAACTTCGGGGAAACCGACAACCACTTTTTATTTTAACTCAAATATACTACTTTCTGTTTTGCTAATCGCTTTCTGAGCTTTTTGGCCGCTTATGGAGGTGTGAACTTTAGGAGAGGTCTAATTGGTTGATGATAACTGGATGAGATGGCAAGGAGGGCTCCAATGACATGAATGTAAGAATTTGAATTGTAATTTAGTTAACTTTGTAATTTACCTTGTGTTTGGTTGTAAATAATTTTTTTTGTAGTAGAAGTCTAGTTTGTAATATATTACTTTTGCGTTGCAAATGGATTGTTGTAACACTGCCAAGGTTATAATATTTGCATATTCCTTGATGTATTGAACTTATGTAATAATCTTGAGTTTGAGTTAGTATTCCATTATAGCTTGTAATGGATTTCTTTTTGTGTAAGAACCTCAAGTGATAATGTTGTTGGAATGTTGTTACAATATTCATATTGTTAATTGTGTGGATTAAGAGTTTGATGTCCAATTTGAGATTACACTTTATTCCTGATTTGATGAATTTTAATTACCGCTAAGTCCCGATTACAGTTGTTTAGTTTAATCTAATGGTTTAAGTTCTCACAGCATGCAACGGTTGAGATTCCCAAAGCTGTGTAGGTTACTCTGGCCTTGTCTGCTTCTAGAATGGCTTTGTTTTTGTTCTCTTCTAGTCTTGTTGGAAACGTGGCTTTGACTCAAAACTTTCGACAAAGGAGCCCTATAAACGCTGAAGCACATGTAGTATTCACCGGGAATGAAGGCATGCTGATCAATCCAGCTTAATACTCTTGTTGAGGTCTCTACTCCATGCTTTAACTTTGGGAAAGAAGAGTTGAATACTTGGACCCGTGACCTCTCTTTTCTTTAACAAAAAATCTATTAAGCATGTACAGTTGTGTGACCTCAGCTGTCTATAAGACACGAGATGATGTGGAGGAGAAAGATTGAACATAGAGAATTAAGTCGTCTCTTATGCAGTAATCGACTTTAACGAAAAAATAAGACACGTTATACATGGAGAAGCTATCTATTAAGACATGTAAAAAAAACAACTTATTGTAGAATATGCTTTTAGTGTTGTCTATAGATAATATAGTGAAATTCTATAGGCAATGATTGTCTATATCATTACACATGCTCCTGTCCAGTCGACCAATCTAACTTCGTTACTTCAAAATTGGCGCGCAGGTAATTAAAATCCTGAAAAGGCTTAAATACGGACGCGAGCTTTACTTTGTTTCAATTGGAGACTCCCACGTGTCGCCCCAATCTGATACTCGTGCCATCATGGCCACCCGATCACGTGAACAACCCTCTAAGGAGCATTTGCCACCTCGCTCTTCCTTCATTTCCCCCTTCTATTGACTTCCTCCTACTCTTCACCTGTATCCTCCTCGCGCGTCCATGTAGTCCCAATAGGGCAACGCATCCCATGCCGACTGTTGAGCCCTGCCATCGCCTCATCTTCTCCTTCCAGCTTTGCCAGCAAAATCACACTAGCCGTGCACCGGTCGAATTAGAGCGTCTCGCCGCAAAACCTAGGGTGTGGTTTGCGGTGGCACTAAGGACTTTTTTGTTTGTTATCAACGTTAACCAAACCAAACTTTGGTAACGTCAATGAAAATTAGTTATGATTAAGTTTGCTACCAATATTTGGTAGTGCCAACAAAAATTTGGTAACACCGCAAAAATCTAATGTCATACACAGGCAATCCGAGGTGAGGAAATCGCTTACCAAAATTTTGGTAATGCCAAAATTTGGCTTGGTTGCAATCCAAACAACGTTTTTTACGCCAAATTTTGGTTTTGTCCAAGTTTTAGCTAGACCAAATTTTAGCTTGGTTCATTGAGGCCATGAACCAAACAACCCCTAAACTCCGGCAGGCCGCCAATAGGCCTTGGCAACCATATTTCCCCCAAATCCCAATTGAAGGTTCTTAGGACATTTAGTTGAACATTATTTTCTTTGCTCGAATCCCAAATGAAATTGCTTACATTGGATTGGAAAGTCTCAAGATTAGTTGAAAGTTTTGCTATTCTCCCCAAATTTCCAATGGAAAATAGGAAAGTCCTTAAATCCCAGTCAAAAGTTTCTTTAAATCGTACTGGAAAGTTCAATTTTCCTTTTAAACCTTGTATAGGAGCTCTCACATTAATTCTAACCAAAAGCTTTCTTTTTGGGTTTTATTTCTTCTTAGATGGGAAGTAAAGGGGAATTCGAAAACGATTTTGATAATTTATGATCGATTCGGATCATTTTTTAATACGGAAGCTATCGGCTCGGATATTTGTCAGATAATGTCGGATTATAAATGAATACGAATTATTTTTATTGAAAATGAATACAAATTTAGTTGCGTACTATCCGTCAAACACGGATACGACTTCAAATATCTAGAGATACAAGAGGTCCAGATATCCGGAGGTACTGTTTGAGGTTGCGTGTGTATTGTCTTCTGAAGATCATAACTTTCTTGTTCAAAGTCCAAATTAGGCAAATGAGTATTCTAAATTGTAGCTCTCGATGAGATTTACAACTTTGTAATTGTGAACATTTTCATTTGACTCCATTCAATTTCCCAAACATACGTCCAAAGGTATGAATAGTATTATCGTCACATGGTATTTCTCTGGATTTTGCCTAAACTTGATTCCTTTAATCATTCTTCGTTCTTGGGAGTAGCGAAACACATTCATTATATATAACATCCCAAAATTTTAAAATATTTCAAATTGTTAAAAATGTGAAATTTTTAAACTTTTAGTACATTCTAGTGACATTCGAGTTTCCTAGATTCTATCTCTCCTTCCTTCACCCTATAGCATGCATTGTCGCCATGCCGTCCACATGCCGCGCTATCGATCCCGGTCGCCTCTCACCTGCCCCATTTTGTTGCTACCACTATAGCGCCATACTGTCGCCACTGGCTCCATAGTGTTGGCCAGGTTGGCCACTTGCTCTGCCACTCTACGCATCATTGCTGTCTTGTCGCATGTAGCCAGACCTACCCCAATTTCGCCCTCGCGTCCTACTTAAGCCTCAACTCAGTGCAGCAAACTCCTCTCCATCCTCTTCCTTCCCTGCTTCCTTCCTTCTCCTCGCGTAAGTAGAGACAACAGAGCTCTTTGGTCCGACTGCCACGCCTCTCCCGCACGCAACCGCCACCCCATGAACTCTGGCCATCCCTGCTATGCACATCGCCACCTCCTTGGCTTCCTCCTTCTAGTGCTCACCCCTTCTCCCCTCCCTGCAGCCGAAGCATCGGGAAGGACCCCATCTTCCTCTCCTCCGGCAATCCCCGTGCCAGCCACCACCACATCAACTGCGTCGTTCCAGCCGACTCAGTGGGCTTCATCCACAACCACCCACATCACCTCATGTTCCTGGGCATGCCGCACAAAATGCCTAACCTAATTCAGGAAATCCAGCACCGAACCTCACTAGCGTCGTCGTCTCCTCGATTTTGACCAAAAACCACCACCACTATCTCCACCATTACCCAGTGAGTCCCCTCTCCAATTCACTCCTACCATAGCACATCCACACCCTCCCCTCTCTTGCCCCACCGTTATTCTGCACCCTTTTTGGACAGTTGCTTCCATGGTAGGAACCTTGCCGCCCTACCCATGGCGCACGTTGCTAACCTACCTCAGCCCACCCCTGTCACCACCGTCTACACCGGCCGAATCCCCTCAACCTCTGGATATGCTTGCATGTCATCTTTATCCCACTCTCCTCCTCTAGCGTCGCCACCACTTTTCCTTCCCTTGCTCCGGCCGCCGTATGCCGCCGTCGCACCTCCACCGAGTGTCTCCAGCCTCGCCACCACCACCCACCAGACTAGTATCCTCTCCCTGTTTCCATTTTTATCATCCAAAGCCGCCTACACCTCCTCTATTTTGCCCCTCTGCTTGACTCCCTTCTCTGTGTATCCTTTCTCTCCCACTGTCTCTGACAATTGGGCCCACTTGTAAAGGACTAGTATTAACTAGTGTCCATTAGCAATTATTTAGGGTAATCACATTGGTAATTTACATGTCAATTGCAGTTAATTGTGTGCTATTAGCATTTAGGTAATAAGTCCCTGACAGTGGACCCATTCAAATAAGTGACTAATCAGAAGTTGATTTGTGAATAGCTTAGGGAGATTAATTTAGGTAATTAGAATGTTCATAGCATTTAATTTAATATTGCAATAATAAATACATGGTTATTAAAATCCAATAGTAGGTTAATTAGTTAATGGAAATTCAATTAGCAAGTTCTTTTAATAAGCTAATTAGTGTATAAATTAGGTAATTAAGGCTTAATTAAAAGTAATTAGTAAGCGATTATCCTACATAGTGCGAAGAAGAATATAATTAGGAGTTGTACCAAAATAATAATAACAATAATGATAAGGGATTAAGACTAATCAATATATCATTACATCAAGATGTTAACAACTAAAGCACAAGGTCGGATGATCAATGTACCATCTCAATTAGAGTTTAGTTACAATAATTCGATCAGTTGAAATCTACAATTTAAATTAAATTGTTAACCTTGTCAATAATTCAATGACAGCGAGTCACACCTTAATTGAAAATGGCATATTAAATAAGTAATTAGTCAATAATCTAAAGTGACTAATTTAGACAATTAGATAGCAATTAAATTGATTAGTGCTATAGAATAGATGGATCAATATTAGGACATTAATAGTGATGTCAAGTGTAGATCTAGTTAGATGATAAGTTTTACATAAAATGGTATACCATGTCTTAGTGACATTGCAATTGTGGTTAACCTCAATTTAAATAACCCAAAGCATGACATATAGAAGAGCATATATTTAGGGTTTAAAGTAAGTAATGGACCGCAACAAATCATTAAACAAATCAAACACACCCAAGACCCACCTAAATAGCTGGTTAACCAAAACATGTTAGTTCTATAGGATAACCAGGAATAATTAGTATAACATTAGGTGATAGCCTAGGGTCCCTCAGCATAAGGACTAATTAGAGTAAAGTGCCAAATAAGGTGCAGTAGTGGTAATCTTTAATTAAAGCTAGTTAAGGTGACATTAATATTTAAAGTAAAATAAAGAATCTAACTAAAGATGGTGTTAACCCATAAAGTTTGAACCTTGATAAGAATTAAGTATATAAATGTAAGAAATTTCTAAGTGACAACTTAACCCTAGGCCATTATCCATTGTCTAGTAAAGGTTAATGTACTTGACAAAGACCAATATCAACTATGGCAATAATGTGACAATTACACTTCACATATAATTAGGTATTAATGGAAAAAATAAACTAAACTATGAGTCCAAGCCATATAAGGCCTCCCGTTAGATAAATGGTAATCAAATGAATTAGGTTAATTAATCACTAAACAAGAATTAGTAGCCAACAATAAATAGGCCCTACATAGTAAAATAAGTAGTTAGCTACATAACTAAAAGCAATCATTAGTAGTGTTTTACGAATACAAACTCACTAGGGAATCCGATAAAATATAATTATATACATGGGCATGCAAGACCACGTTAGTAATTACAAGAGCAGGTCAACTCAAAAGATAAAACTTAGACACATAAAAGCCATTGATTAAAAATGAAATGATGGTGTCTTGTTAGTACTCATAGGTTCCACCTAACTCATGAAATTAGTACTCATAGGTTCCACCTAACTCATGAAACTCCCTTGGTAAATATAAATTGATAAGAAAGTCATTAAACAAACTAGGTCTCATGTATTAGTAAGAATCACATCCTCATACGTGGCTGTCATAACTATACACAAATCCTAGTTAAGGCTCATGGAACTTCCTTGATAAATAGGAAGTAATAACCAAATAAATCTTTAAACAAACTAGGCCTCCCGTGCAAGGCATGGTGAGGTGCTTTAAATGAAGTCATTAAACAAACTAGGTCTCATGTATTAGTAAGAATCACATCCTCATACGTGGCTGTCATAACTATACACAAATCCTAGTTAAGGCTCATGGAACTTCCTTGATAAATAGGAAGTAATAACCAAATAAATCTTTAAACAAACTAGGCCTCCCGTGCAAGGCATGGTGAGGTGCTTTAAATGAGACAATAGTAATTCAACAACAAATTAGGATCGGGTTGATCCTATCTCTTACATCATTATCCGCATCCAATAGAAGAACAATTCATAAAATAAACAAAGATCAATAGATCCTACCTTTTAACATAACCTCCCCGTCTGGATGACCCCAGGAGAGTGTTCTCGAGAATATTCTCTCCCTTTCAGTTTTAATAGCATTTACACATGTGAGCATTTCGAGAGCCTGATCCCTCTCGCCCTAGCTCCGGGTCAAATAGTTACCTAATCCTAAGTTTAACTAGCAACCCAAAATCCCACCGCTAGATCAAACGAATAAAGTTTGTATTTATTTACTTTGGTCTGAAGTATTTCCTTCGTCAACTACCTTTGGATATATTTCACCTGAAGTATTTCCTTCATCAAACCCCTAGGGTCATTTAATTTCATCTAGGGTATTTCCTCCTCCCAAGATATTCTAGGGTATACTTGATTCTATTTGAAGCATATCCTACTTCGCACAACTCTTTGATTTATTTACTTTCGTTTGGAGTATTTCCTTTTATTTCAAGTGCCTTTGGATTTATTTGGATTTCATTGGTTATATTCAGGCGTTCTTGCTTTCGGTTGTATTTCACGTAATTAGAAGTCAAAGCCATGATGGAGCAGTAGTTCAAGCAAGAGCGAGAATAAGACCAAGGTTATCAAAACATTGAGCAAGGTGAGTTAATACTTTGATCATGTTGCACCTACTTTTAAATGCAAATTATATTGATTTAAATTATGAAAGTGCATTGCTATGATTTATACAATTATGTTAACTAGCTCATAGTTAATACCATAATGATAATTGAGAATAACCTTCCCATCCTTGAACTTGGATACTATTCTTTGTCACCCTAGTAATAATGGTATACATGACTAGTCAATAAAGTATGTATCTAAGTGTCATGCTTAGCCTTGCTTAGATACATTGACATGTGGGCATTAATTTGCCTCGACAACTTTCAAAACTCAAAATTGGATTTGGGTAGTCGAGGCTGGAGCCTGGCTGGTATGTTGAAAAGAGAAAGAGATTTCAAAAGAAAAAAACCCAGAAACTTGTTTTTAGACTTGGGCAGATGGAAACCGTGGTGGATGCATAAAGGAGTACACAAGATGGGTTTGGGAAGAACTGCCAAGTCGATTAAGGGCCAGTTCTTGTAATAATCTCTTGAGCACCAAAATAGTGCAACCACAAGTCTACCATGTGTATGACCTGGCTCACTAATTTGCCTGACCTTGGCGTTACTCCAACATCCCCAGAATGTGGCATGCATATCAGTCACTGAGTGTAAATCCACCTGAGGGTGGTACAACTACGTGCATGTAGAAACCACTACAATGCAAGAGGGGGTCTCCGGGATATCACCTTGGGCAGCGCAAACCTTAGTGGGTGGGGTCGTGTTGGGGTGGGGGCATTGTAATGGCCTTGTGAAGATTTTCTTAGGTCCCATGCCTACGGCAACATGATGACATTATAAGATAATCAGCTCTTGTGGGTAAAGATGTGCGACCTCTGTAGAGTGTAAAATTGTCCAGATAGTCGTGCCCATGATCATGGGGAATGTTGAGGCCCACGATCATGGGAAATGCTAAGAACTTGCTTGATTAGATTTTAGATTTTACAAAATGCTTTGTGGGTGGGATGGAAAGCCAGGTGAGAGCCCGAGGATTTGATTTGACCTGTTGAGAGCCAGTGGGAAGTGACAGGTGTGTGCAGCCGTGGGATTGCAAGAGGAATGTGGCCTAGGATTCGCGGTCGGATACGTCTTGGTATGACAGGGGGAATACGGCTTGGATTGCTGGGGGCTGTAGCCTAGAAGTCGCCTACGTCGTTAGGGCATCCAATTCAGAGGGTCCTTGCCAGAATATGAGGGTATTCGGCTCAAAAATGCCAGGAGTAGTTCGCCTAGAATCGCCGGGTGGTTGCAACCTTAAGATCGTTGGGTGGACGCAACCCTGGAAAATGGTATAGCATGAGGTGAATGGAACTGATATCTATGTTGGAATGGATGGAACCTTCGGGTACTGTTCTCCACTAGAGGTGGATGGAACATTCACTACTATTATACAAAAACATTGAATTTCATTAAAACTTGGTTTAGTCAAAATGCTAGGTCTTAGGACTTGCCTACTATTTAATCTATTTCGACATTGGCTTTATGCAAATAAAAGAACAACATGTTATTCTTTTGATCAGCCTTGCATATTACATAACTGTAGGGAAACTGGTAGGCTACACTAGCGCAAATTAAAAATTCTACCCGTAAACCAAGATCACTGCAGTTATAGATCACGGTCTTACCACTAGACGCGCAGGTGCGGAAGTTGATGCAGCACGTCGGGGCAGAGTAGTCGTACTACTTCCTCGTCCTTGTCGTGGCGTCCCACGTACAGCTCCTCTCTTGCGGTTCGTCCCAACACTACAGATACAGCGCCTTCAAAGGTATCCACACGTGCGGGAGGAAGCGACGCACGCCGAACTACTAGATCCGCGGCGACTAGGGCGTGGGAGGGGTGGCGGCTAGGGTTTGAGGATGTCACGAAAAACTCATCCCTCAATCCTGTGCACCCCTGCCCTCCTTTTATAGACGTCCTTACAATAGGCTTCTACGAATAGAGGCCCATTAGGACTCAATGCCCGATCTAATTGGATCCAATCCGAATTAGGCTTCACCTCAAGTGTGTGACCTATGGGTTCACGTATGTTTAGACATGACGCGAGTATACATACTTGGTCAATAGTTGGTAGCGGCCTCTAGCAAGACGTGCCAACTCCTAAACGTACACAAAGATCATATCGGACGAACCATCACAACGTTATGTACATGCCAATCCCTTTGCCTCACGATATTCGGTCGAGCTCCAAGCGACCACTCTTTCTCGATCCCGTGATCCGAATCCCTTACTAGGTTAACTCTTAACCTTAAGTAGCATGGCCATACATTTGGATCCGATCACTCGAGGCCCGAGATATCTCTCTGTGAAAGCGGCAAATCCCATCTCGACCGACCATGCCTGTGACTTGCTTCATGACAAACTCAAAGCTACCTTTATAACTACCCGATTCACGGAGTAGCATTTGATAGCCCTAAGTAGGTCGATTCACATCTCAAGTACATGCGACAATCTTAGGTCTAAGGACAAGGCGTACACATTGTGTAGAGAGAACCATAAGTATAATTGCTATGTCTCATGTTGGGTCGGTCCAACCCCATGTTCTAAACATGTGTCCACATTATTGGTTTGACATCTACATGTCTATGACTCATGAAACATGGTCATCAACCGATACATGTGCTAATCCATCATTCACGTGTGTCCTCACATGAACTCCGACTAGGGACAACTTTAGAATAACCATATAAGTAAAGAGTTTCACAAACAAGTCACATACTTGTTAATCAACACAAAGGCAATATTCAAGGAACATTTATTAAATCATGGATACAACGAAATACCATCATCTCTATGATTGCCTCTAGGGCATATCTCCAACAATAACTGCATTATGTGTGTTGGCTCGCTGAGTACGCTAGATACTCACACTCGCTCAATATTACATTCAGTGAGTGAGAGGGAAGAAGACTCTGTGGCATTTAAGTGTGATCGTCAAAACTGAAAACCGAGAAGACCAAGAACTAGGTCGTGAGTCTCAATCAATTGCCTATGGGTATATCCTGGAAGCTCCACATGTTGCATTTAAATTTCGCTTCCGCTGCTGTTCTTTAAAGGTATTTGGCCTAGCTGGCCGATCTTCAAAGTCAAAAGCCGTAAGGTACATTCACGCTTGTTTATTATTATGCAATAGATTTACATCTTTTAGATATGTGTTTGATATTCAATAACGTAACTGTTGGCACTAGTTACTAATCTAGGGACTGGTGCTGTGAACACAGAAGATTGTAATTGTGGGCACTAGTTACTAATCCAAGAACTAGTACTGTGAACACAAAAGATTCCAAATGACAAAATTAGGGTCTGATATTATATATAAAAATAAATAAATAGTAGTAAAAATATTTTATAGTGAATAATACAATGTTTATGAGGTATGCAATATATATCGAGTTTTAAGCAAAAGTGGTAAATAAAGCATATATAGGAGAACATATTGAGTCATTTTACATTTAAAACTTGTTAGGAAGTGGATGTAAACATGTACACTGAAAAAGTGTTTGGTGATAAACCATCTATAATTCTCCAAGCTAATGGCCAGCTTTTGGCTTCTCCAAGGGAAAAGCGAGGTTAAGCGGCCCAAACAGGCCCTAAGCCAGGCTGCGTACTAACGCGGCTCTGAGGAGCACACAGACACATACAGGTCGTCTGTCCATTAACCCACCGAATCGGAGCCGTCCATTCCATCGAAGGCCACCTCACTATCGTTATTTATCGATCGATCCAACCCTACGCTCACGTTTGCATATGGCTAACCAACTAGGGTTGTTTAGTTTGTTCAATGATTTCTTTCCCTCTCTTTCTCACTCTCTGTTGAGATCTAATTACCCCTTTTTAGATTGTTTGTTGTGCCATTCTTAACTTGCATGCTGCTACTTAACCCTGCTCGATCGGCGCGGTTCCTCCATCTCATTTAATTCCTCATCCCCCATCACCTAATCTCCTAGCCTCTTCTAATTCTCTTGTCTACTTTGTGGTTTAATAATCTTTTGCTAGTCAATTGTTCTTGCTTGATTAATCACCATTCTTTTTTGTTCTTTATTCTATCTACGTGTTTTCGTCGTCTTTGTCATCGCGCGCTGCTGGTGGTCAATCGATACGCAGGTAACATAATACTGATTAATTCAGTACTTTGCTTCTACATTCATGCAAATCGATAGATGATATTTTGAGATATGAGGCACCCTTTTTCTCTTGTTGGCTTCAATTGATTTTTCTCTCTCTCTCTCTCATCTCTACTTGATTCTGCTTAATGTGTGAAGTTTTTTTTTATTTGGGCATGCCAATGATGATTGCAGAGCTATCTATGGTGAATTTTGGATGAATGTGCTTGCGCACAGCCGGTGTGAAGCTCTAGTGATATCCCTTACGCGATTCATCTAAGACACGCGTGCATAAAAAAGTCTATTGAACTTCCCAGTCAATTTTACCTCAAAATCTTTTTTTTTGTGTTACGTGTGTTACTTTGTTATCTTATTCTTTTTATGGCACCTTCAATGCAAGATCTGCTATTGCATGGGTGCTTACGTTCATAAGAGAAAATTGCATTGTAGGTCCCTGAATTTGCGAGGTTATATCACTTAGCTCTATGAACTTGTATTTTACTTTCTCAGCCCCTTGAACTTGTGAGGTTGTACCACTTACCTCCCCGAACTTGCATTTTACTTTCTTAACCGTCTGAACTTGCGAGGTTGTGCCACTTAACTCCCCGAACTTGTATTTTACTTTCTCAGCGGTTGTAGGTGTAAAAACCAAGCACGAGTGAGGGGGTGGACGTCAGTCGTTTGACGGGCCATCATCCACAAGAAGCAAAAAATGACACGAGGATTTATACAAATTCAGGGGTCTAAGAGAACTGCTTACTCCTGTCGGTGAGCCAACAAGGGGTTACCTCCGGAGAGGGAGCCCCTGAGGGCTCACCAGTTTGAACATGCTTCTTTATTGCTCAAGAGAGCCCCCTTCAAATGAGAGATACATGGGCTATTTATAGACTCTTGGGCTTGTACAAATGACCAAAATACCCCTTGGGGGATAGCTATACTATGAGTACAAGTGAGGGGTATTACAGTCTTTTCTAAGCATAATTGTAGTCCTGATTTGTATGTGTGTGTTTCCTGCGGAGCGGGCCCGTTAGCGGAAGGGTAAAATTAATATTCCAACATCAGCCATTTGAACTTGCGAGGTTGTGCCACTTAGCTCCATGAACTTGTGTTGAAGCGAAGTTCGTCGGATGCGATGCTGGTGACTTCATCCTCTCCGAGTCCGATGGACTCGTCACCCCCGTTCCAACCGTGTTCATCGTCCCCGTCACCTCACGCCGATAAAAATAGAATCTTTGGGCCCGGGAATGCACCGTCTCTCCATCTTCACCGGAGGTCCACCATCATGGCTTGCCGCCACCCTAGAGATGGAGAAGTACTATGCCCATACTTTGGCACTGGAAATGTACTTCTCTCTCTCACGGTCGACTCAGAGGAGGCAAGGTCAAGGGCGGCGGCAAGCTACGACAGTGGAGCTCTGGCGAAACGCAAACACGGTGCGTTCCCGGGCCCGAAGAATCCATTTTTATCAGCGTGAGGTGACGGAGACGATGAACACAGCCAGAACAGGGTGACGACAAGTCCACCAGACTCAGAGCGGACGAAGTCACCGGCATAGCATCTGATGAACATCATTTGAACGCAAGTTTATAGAGCTAAGTGGCACAACCTCACAAGTTCATGGGGCTGACAAAGTAAAATACAAGTTAAAAGAGCTAAGTGGCATAACCTCGCAAGTTCAGGGACTGAGAAACTAAGATATAAGTTCAGGAAGCTAAGTGGCATACAAGCTCGCAAGTTCAGGGACCTTCAGTGCAATTTTCTCTATTCATAAATACTATTAAGTATTGTTGCCTCCTTAAGCAGCGATGCTTCAAAATAAGCACCTTATGTGACTCAGGACATGTACAATGGTTCCACGTAGGTCGTCTATAGCCCATGCCACCTTGGATGTGTGCTTACCTGGAGGATAGAGAGTGGAGGTCATCGACAATGCTGTAGCTGGCTATAGTGCGCGAACCAAAGCACGAACATATGACTTTGAGGCCATTATACGAAGCTCGTCTACTCCCCCACACGGTTTGTGTGCCTGGGTGTTGGGAAACTGCCACCAAGCATGGCCCCAACGGCCACCGGGACGATGATTGGGATGGCAACGGCCAGTATGGCCGATGAAGAAAGCATTGTTGAGTCGGATCTTGTCGCATCCTACTGCTTGCAAGCTGGATCTGGATGCAGACTAACCACGATGGCGAGCCTATCTTGTCCATCCGCTGACCGTGACGCCGTGCTCCAAATCTAGAGGCCAGCGGCTCATATCCGACTGGTTGGAGTCTAGATAAGGTTGAATATGGACACCGCCGCTCAGATCTGGCTGGCAACAACTTGGTTGAGAGCATGGTGACAGTGGGAGGAGTGATGAGGGGAGGGGAGGGGAGGCGGTGGCTACGGTGGGGAAGAGAAGGTGACAGGCACTACGACGAGGAGGGAAGGATGGTTTGGTGGAAAAGAGGGGGATGTTAGTAGGAGAAGGAAGAAGAGTGGATGGTGTAAGTGTCAATGGTGATTGGTGAGAGGAGGGATGCGGGAGAGAAGGATGGATCGGTAGGTGGATTTAATATCTGACAGATGAACCTACAGAAAAGAAGAATATAAAATGATGCTATAGAATGTGCTAAGACAGACCATTGTAAATGATGTCTACTAGATTGTCTTTCGTTGACGTGAATATTTTATAGACCACTATAATTGCACATGCCCTCACATGACAAGAAAAATGTTTTTCTTTTTCTTTTGCTAAGCACCTCTCCCATCACATGTTTTGGAGATGACCTTAAGTGTGAAAACTGAGGACAAAGATGGCCTCAAGTGTAGGGACAAAGTATGGGTCTGTTTGGAATGGCTTCAACATCGGCTTTTCACTCGAAAAAACTAGAAGCCGTTCTAAATGGACGGCTTTTCACCCATCTCTTTTTCAAAGTGGAAGCCATTACAACATGAGGAAGACAGAAGCTGAAAGTCCCCTGTGAGGAGCTTCCTGCGGTTTCTTGTAGCCCCTATTCTGACTTTGCCCCAAGAGTTGAGGGCTAATTACCCGCTTTTGCCACGAAACAAAAACCCCTCCCACTGGCCTCCCCACCTAAACAGCTTTGGCATCGGCTTTTCACTCGGAAAAGTCGGAAGCCGTTCCAAATAGGTGGCTTTTCTCCCCTTACTTTTTCCAAAGCTGGAAGCCGTTACAACATGAGGAAGCCAGAAGCCGAAAATCGTCCACGGGGAGCTTCCTGCGGTTTCCCGTAGCCCCATTCGACTTTGCCCCTAGAGTTGAGGGCTAATTACCTGCTTTTGCCACGAAACAAAACCCCTCCCACTGGCCTCCCCGCCTGAACCCTAGCCCTAGCAGTGCTCGCCCCACCACGTGTCCAACTCCTTCCTCCCTCCTCCCACGTGCCCGCCCCCATCCTCCTCCTCGTGCGCGGCACCCTCCCCTTCTCCTCCTTCCCCGAGCGGCGCCGCCCCACCCTCCTCCTCCTTCCCCGAGCGGCGCTGCTACCCTCCCCTTTTCCTCCTCCTTCCAGTCATCATTGCCGACGCAGTCCTCCCCCGACATGGCGGCAGCGGCGGGCGTCCTCCACTGACGCCGCCCTTCCTTTCTCCTTCCCTGAGCCGCCACCCTCCCCTTCTTCTCCCCGAGCCGCCACCCTCCCCTCCTCCATCGAGCCGCCGCCGCCCACGCCATCCTCCCCCGAGCTGCGGCCGTCACTGGCCTCGATGCGGTTGCCGCCACAGAGTTACCGTTGTCGGCCCCGACGCAGCAGGCGCTCCTCCTTCCCTAACGTCGCCGCTGCCGCCGGCCTCCTCCTTCCCTGAGCCACCACCGAGCTCCTCCCCCAACCGCGCCTCTGCTGCCAGCGTCGCTGCCCCAACCCTAGTCACCGTCGGTTTTTCTCTTCTTTTCTTTTTCTTTTTCCAATATAAATGATTTATTTATGTATTAATTGTTTATTTAAATAATTATTTATTGTTAATTTTTATGTATTAATTGTTTATTGTAATAATTATTTATTGTTAATTTATGATTGTTGTCGCCAATCGCATCGATTCTTTGTCAAATCTTGTAATTGTCGTCAATTGTGTTTGTTGTCGTTAATGGTCGTCGTTTGTCGTTAGTTGTTGTTAGTTATCATTAATTATCATTAAACGAAATCAAACAAGTCATCATTTGCCTCAGAGGCATTTCAAACATTTTTCATCTTACAAGCTGCATCCAGTCTACCTTAAAACTAGACAACCAAATATCAAATCTCTTAAACTCAGTTGTTCAGTCATGCAGTCCAGCCAGAACTGGTGCCAAAGATGCCCTATAATTGTCTAGCGAAAAAAAAAATGTCTAGCGCAATCAATCTGGGGTGGTTGGTAATCCAGCTCTGACTGTCATTGAGATAGAGATGTAGGACACGCCCCTTATGTGTGGGGTGGAGGTGGAGCCTTTCCCAGCCCTCCATTCACTGATAAAAGCGAAGCCAAATCAATCATAGCCGTCCGCGTGCTCCGCTGTCTATGGACCACCCACGCATCGGGGCTACTTCTTCCCCTCTCCTCCCTATCCTATCACCATTCTATTCGACCCCCAACTCCCGTTTGGTCACTAGCACTACTAGTGCTAATAATTCTTAAGTATGCTTCTCTGTAGGTTGTTCAATCTTTGGCCGGTCAAGTTATTGCTCAATTACCCCCTCTCTGTTTGATTTTCGGCATCTGCATGTGTTTCTAGCTAGTTACTCTTTGGATCTTGATGTCCCGACGACGACACAGCAGCTTCTGCGTTCATGCAGATGAGGTTTAATTCGAGGCATCTTTCCTCGGTTTAAATAATTGATCTCCCCCCTCTCTCCCCCTCCCTCTCCCTCTCGGTTTGGTTGTTCAATATGTGTTTTTCTCCTTTTTTTTTTGGAAACATGAATGTCTGATTTTTTTTGGGTTAAATTTTGGCGTGCTAATGATGATTACAGTGCAATCTATGGTGAATTCTGGATGAATATGCTTGCGCACGTCTAGTGCGCAGCTCTGGTGATATCCCTTACGCGATTCATCTGAGGCACGCATGCATCAATGTTTTTCAATAGTCTATCGAACTTTCCTGCCAGCTTTTTGTTCCTTCTCAAACTATTGGTGCTTGTAGATTTGCAGTCACCTGGTCTCAGATCTCAATTTGAGGCACTTTTTTTTCTTCGTCTTGCACGGTTTGATTGTGTCTGTCTCTCTCGATCTCGAGCTGGATCTCATGGTTTGGGTTTTAATATGTGATTTTCTTTGTTCAATTTTGGCGTGCCAATGATGATCGAAAAGCTTGGGTGAATTCTGGATGAATGTGCTTGCGCACGACCAGTGTGCGGCTCTGGTGTCCTTACGCAATTCATCTGAGGCACACATGATTTTATTTTCCTTTTTTGCCTCTAGTTGTCAGTTTTATATCTGAATTTTGCTGTCTATTATAGGCCGGTTTAGGCTAAGGGTTCACACTGATAAGCACATGCTACAACACAATGTATAGTTTTCCTTCTAATCTTTACTGCATAAAAAGAATGGTGGTGAATGATGCGTCCTTATTTCCCTCCTTCCTCTCACAACTCACAACACATCCGTGCAGACTAGTGGGACCGGTGTTGTTCGCTCTCTCTATTTCCGCGTGCTCCACCTCTTCTCACATATTTCATAGGCTTTTGGACCCTTGTCTCACGTGCCATCGCCTCTTCTTTATCTTCTCTTCTATGACGATTTCTCCGTGTGTAAGGACATCTTTGTCGCGATTCCTCTATCTCCCGGTCGCAATTCCTCCGTTTGCCACCTCGTCCCTAACATCGCCTTTGTGTACGCCCTCTACCACAATGTTGTGTTTGCCATCGTCTTTAAAGCATCATGATGCAGTGCTACCCTTATGTTGTTCCTCAACCCGCATCGTCGCGGTTGCTTCCCTTACTCAACAGGCGAGTTCGAGCTCCTCTATCCTTGTCATCATGAAGTTGGCAGGCTCTGTGAATCTCTAGGATCACAACCCCCAAATTAGCCGGACAACTCGCTGTTTCACTGCCCACCAGTCACTCGACGAAATGTCTTGCTCATTATTTTCTTATCTGATCGCTCTCATCTCTCCTCGACATCTAATCACACTCTCGCTTCCTTTCTCACAATGGCAGAAAGCATGTGGCGGTCAGGCGGAAACGACACGATTGCACGGTGTTAGCAGCAGGCAAGCTGAGGGCGAGGGACATGCATAGGTACGACTGGCCGAAGGCGAAGGCCACACACGACGTTAGCATAATAGGATGAGGGCTGGCGTGTCTGGTCGGGGGCGCATTGCAGACGCAACTGGCAGGGCTTACGGTGAGATACGGCTCCCCATGTCCCTATCTTTACCTCTCTGCGTGGGCATGTGGTACGTCTGTATTTAGTTGGATTAGCTCTCAATAGGTTTGTTGTGAAAACTACGATGATTATGCATTTGCTTTCAATTTGGATTGAAATGATAAAAGAACTAACATGATATTATTTCATTAACTAATGAAGTTTGATCCAGCAAGGTAACATTACTTAATAATGAAAGCAGTTGATGAAATATTTATTGGAAACGATGTATGCTAGTAGTTCGAAAGACGCTTGCGACAGCTGAGAGCTGCATAGGAAATTAAAAGGCATTGAAAACAAACTGGTGGAAGAAAACGATGTCCATATGCTCAAATATCAGCACTTACCAGTAAGGTTTTCAGCAACAGAATTTGTTCTGTGATATAAAAATAAATGATCTGCACGTTTGATTGCCACTACCAGTAAATGTGATAATACATTTGCTATATTTTCATATATATACCATATTTGTTGTTTCATACAATATCACCTTCCTATTAGCACATCACTTGATGTAACTTTTTACCTATCTGCTAATTAATTAACTATGCTTTTTACAAAATTGTATAACCTTCCGATATATATTTTTATCCGTTATCCGAGCTGGGATGCCTAAATACATGACGTGCTGTAACAGTACAAAATTGCGCAATTCATGGCTCCCCTGCACTTAGCCAGCCCAGCAAAATATACATAGGCTCTGATACGGCCCGCATTTAATGAGACCGAGCCTGGGCCCGGGCCCGGGCCCGTGACTTTATCCGAGGCCAACAGAGAAAAGGTACTGAATCACGTTCACAGGTACAGATATTCTAGCTTCATGCATCCGTGAAGAGGAAATGTGTAATTTTTCGCCTGCATCTGGATGAATACAGGGAACAAGTGTGCAACTGCAACTAGATCATCAAAATTCAGGAGGTGCTACATATCGAAGCAGCGGAAGTTCAGAATAGTTAATTGTAGGGTCTACAATTCTTACCTATCATATTCACAGGAGCAACCAAAAGTATTTTTACTCTGATTCTGAAGGAACATACGCTAAGTCTCTTTGCACCTCTGTTGCTCAGTAACAAGTTTTAAAAGCAGTTTCTTACTTTCTTGATACTCTTTTTGATTCTTGAAGAAATGTTTAAGAAGAAGAAAAGTATGAAAGGATATTGTTTGCCTCTCACCAAGCAATCGACACGTAGAGAAAGAAGAGAAGGAAAGCGAGGAGAGAGAGCGAAACAAATGTATAGCTCCAAGAAGTCTCGCCTAACTTCCGCACCATGCAAAATGGCAGATCACCACATCTGAAGGTTCAAGAGTCGCCTTCTGCTGTTCAGCTATGCTTGCCGGTTAGACCAACTCACTACTTACGGCTTTGACAAGCAACAGGCTTCTGATTGGGTGCAAAGGTTGAGTCACCAAGATGTACACAAGAGTGACAGGGCAAGAAACAAGAAACCACAGAGCTTCAGCTTGATCATACACACAAAAAAGAGGAACACGACATTTCCATCCAATTGTTCAGATAAGAGGGACTGCAGACCAGGAACATTACTTCTAAATAATTTACTTATGCATTCGTTTGTAATCTTGGTCGTATTTCTGAATGCTAGGCCTCTTGTACCCCAAAGGCCTTCCTGATTTCAGCTATGACTCGGCTTGACACATCAGGGTCAAACATCCTTGGCAGATTTGCAGTCAGATCGACCTCGATTGATTTCAATCTTACAATCTGGTCCCTCTTGAGCATGATGTCTCTCTCACTCTCTTCCAGTTCTGAAGTGCGATCGGCACAACTATCGAGCCAAATTTGAAGAACCTCTTTAGCGACCGTCGCCAGTTGACCATGCACTATCTCTTCCAAGGTAGTCTCTCCTCCTTGTCTGCAGTCAACACTGATCAATATTGCTGTTGGTGAACAGGCACTGCGCACAAAGAGAGATGGTGATCGGTATGGACGGGCCTGCGGCAATTCTTCAATCTTCTCCCGTTGTTTGTCCAGCTGAGTATTTTCGTAGTACTTCTCAATGTATTCAGGGTGGAGTGCGAGGTCTTTCCGCGGGAGCAGATCCAGAACCACGACGATTGAAGTTGGACTGCCTTGTATAAGCTCCATGAGGAAATGTGGAGCATCCGTCGAGGCATTTAGGAAAATGAGAATGGATGTAATGTCAATCACACCATTTGGGACTTTGCAGTGAAGTGAGGACTGCAACATGAAATCAATCTGTAGACAAGAAAAAAACACTTCAATTGCATTTGTCGTTCCTTGTACAACTTAACAAATTCTACCGTTATACATGATAACTAAGCAGTGAGCAAAATAAAGCAGCCGTTTATTAGTGAGACTGTTCTCATGATTCCAATAACATCGTTCTTTTTGGTCACTGTGATAACAGTTTCAGATGGAGCTGTCAGCTGGAAGAATTAAGAATGAAATATGACACAAAAGCAGATCAATTGTTGCCAGTTTGGTTACCAAAGTTTCACAACACTACAAGTGAATTAAATTGAATTTTGTTAAACTCATTCTCAATTTGCTCTGAAGACTTGGATTATCAATCTTTGCTTTTAAATGCTTGACAATTCACCTGGACAATCATGAATCATTCAGAAGCAATTTTTTCTGTTTAATACAGTTTTGGTAAATTGGCTTGGCTTTTGACATAGCATAGCTCTACTTGGGCACTATGTTTTTTGCTATAATCCAATAATAATATAATACGGGTACAGTTGCCTATGATCTAGCACATATTTTTCCATGGCAACCTTATCACCAGGTTGTAACATCTGCATGATACTAAATAGTAGCATGTTTGGCTCTCAAAGGTAAAAAGGATAGTTGCATGATTTCCACAGCCAATTGCTAGAACGATGAATGCAACGGTTTAAAAACAAGTTATCACGAACTTGCGTTACTTGCTACTCTGTACCTATTGGATAGACCATGCAACTATGGAGTTGTGCATATTATGTTTTCATCTGATCTCCTCCGATTCGACTCGATTCTGCTGGTGTGTTTTGTCAGAGCTTTTCCAATTCCTATTGTTGCGTGATACTCTGATCTCCTTCTATTTGACTCACATCTGCCAGTGTGTTTTGTCGCTGAGATTTCCGAATTCCTATGATTTTGCTTGTGCATAAGACATTACTGCAGTATGACTGACCTCCAATTAGCTGCTACTTGCTCGTGAGCAAGATGTACGCACGAGTATATGATATGATCGAACGAACGAAGGTGCTTAGGTGCGAGAGAAACTACCGACGAGCCAGGCGCGCCCCGTCGCACGTCGAGCGAGCCGACGGCGTTCCCGGCGCCGTTGCGGAACTCGGCGACGTCGGCGGGCACGGCCGAGGGCAGGAGCCGCGCGCCCAGCCGGGCCTCCGCCTCGTCCGCGAGCGCCCGCGACACCTCCCTGTGTGCAAGAGCCGGCACGAGCGCCTCGGCGGCCTCCCGCGCCGCCGGTACCGACGCGCGCACGGTGCTCGACATTTTGCCCCTGAGAGAGGGAGCCGAGCGGGATAGCCGGAGCGCTCCGGGATGGAGGCGGGAGAGGGTAGGGAGTGCTGCCACGGAAACAGAGGCTGGGGTGGGGACGGTCGCCGCAGGCGAGCGGAGGTGGTGCCCAGGCCGGAGCATGGTGCACACGAATTCTTGATGCGTGGACGAATGGGGAAGTGAGATGTGATGTACGATTTTTTTCTTTTTCAGGGTGAAGTATGATGTTGTAAATTTGCACTCTCTCTCTTACTCTTTTATACTTCAGTAAAAAAAAAAGTAAAATTAGGGTTTTAATAAAGGGAATTAAATAAATTTGTGACAATTTAACAGAGAAATCAAGAAATGCTAGATAGGATTGCAGGGCCTGTTTGGAACACCGGTGCAGAAATGGTTACAATTCCTTCGAAATTCCTAAAACACCTCCGTTACAAATGGCCCTTAGAAAAAAAACGTTACAATAGCGCAAATGAAATATTGCGACAGTAAGATAAGAATTAGTTAAAAAAAAAGATATGTTGCACTATATATATGAGAATGGCATATTTTACAGAGAAAGTTGCAGGAGTTAATGTATACAGTACACATAAATAATTAGTGTAACCGATCTAAAATAGTAATAATAATTAGTGTAACCAAGCTTGCCTGGAGTAACTAAAAAAATACCACGTGAAAGCATGTAACAATTTTATTTTCATAATTGACACACATCTCATCCATGCTACTACAACATACTACTTCCATTCTTTTTTTACTGATCATTTTAGACATCGACACGGTCCTAATACATATTTTTTTATAATTATTTTTATAATTATATGTTATTAGAAATTATAAAAAATACTTACACAAGAGGTAGTGGCTCTGTAGTTGCAGCCAGCAAGTTGGCTGGTCAACATGGGCGAGACCCAGCCGAAACAAAAGGTGTGTTTCAACAGGAAGAGGAGCCAGAAGGTGTTGTTGCTGACTTGAGTAAAGCTCATGAAATTTCTCCAGAGGATGAAACTATTGCTGAGCTTCTGAGAGACATGGAAGAAAAACTGGCAATGGAAGGGGGAGGAACGAACTTGTCAAAAGGTGTTGTTTCTGATAATGAGAAAGGTGATGATCCTAAGGAGGAAACTACGAAGCTTCTGGAAAAAGAAAACAGCAAAGAAGAGGAACTAGAGCAAGATATCAATGCAAGGATTAAAAATAATCCAATCAAGATGACTGAGATAAAGAAATTAGTGGAAGCTGAGAAAAAGAAAAGAAGAGAAAGAATAAGAAGCATTGCCATCAAACCTCAAAGAATAAGAGGCATGAAGAAACAAGATTAAGGGAGTGATTGTTGGATTTAATCTTGTTTTAGTAATTTTTTTTTTTTAGTTTCTGTTTTTAGGATTCCTGTTTTTTAGTTGAGTCGTAGTCCGTATCAAAGTCTGGCTGTGAAACCGTTTCCGTATCCTAGTCAAGTCAGTTTTGCATGTGTATATAAAGAGGTCATAGTGCCATGTAAAAATAGTACCGAGTTTAGTGAAGAAATAAAAAGATCAAAAAGAGGAGCGTGCTCCCGAAACAAAGATCGTGTCTTGGTGTTTTTCGTTGTGTGGGTGTTCCTGTCTTTCCAGCAGAAAAGAAGAAGCAAGACGGGGTGCACAACTTCACGTGAAGAAAGTAGAAGCACAGGGAAGCACAGAAGCCGGGTCACGTCAAGGATACAGGGCAATGGGTCCCACGGAGGGAAGAAGTATCAGAAACAGAGCGCATCCCGAAGTCAAGCGGTGCCAGAGCTGTGCGTCTCACAGCCAAAGCTCTGGACGAAGCGCATCAAGGACAGAGACCGAGTGGCTCACGGAGAAAAGAACTAAAGGATTTTTCTCTGGTTGAGCTGTGAACACTGCAGATCAAAGGAAAATTCCGACATGCTCTCCCTCTCTGCCTCCTCCATCTCCACCGCCGCGCCGCCGCCACCCGTGCAGTGCTGGAGCCATATGCCAAGAACCTCCGCGGCGGAGCTCGCGAGCTGGCCGCGCACGATCTCCTCGAGCGCGACCTCCCCTCCCTCCCCGCACTTCACTTCGACGACCACCGCCGTCGGCGACCACAGGCTCCGCAAGAGAAGCGGCGGAAAGACGTAGGGCCAGACCTGTGGCAGTCGCTCGATGCTCCGACGGTGCGCGTCGACGCCGGTGGCGTCGTAGTACTTGTCGATGTCGATGGCGCCACCGTTCGGGATCTCGTGGTGGAACCAGGCCTCCAGCATGAAGTCGATCTGCAGCACTGGACAAAGAAAGAAAAGTAATTCAGCTTCATTTGTCATGCTTGTTTGCTTTTGCAACTTCAGAAAAAAAAATGGATTATTCTAACTAGAAATTAGCACGGTAAATGGCTAGTAATTAAGAAGAATTACTGATGTAGATGTTCTTTTTACTGAGGTTGTTCTTGCGGTGAATCAGGAATTCTCAAGGTGTGGACTATGGAAAAGTTCACCAAAGTAAAATAACAATAAAATTCTGGAAGATACATCAGTCTTGGATTCTTGGAAAGTTAAGTTGGCCGTTTGGATTCCAGAAATTGGGATTCAACTCCAATTTTAAAATTTCCAATTTGATTCACACACAATTTCAAATCCATTTTCGATATATGCTCTATAGAATCTTTATTGGGCATATAAATTAATGATACATTGTTATTTCATATGTGTTGCTTCGGCATCTCAAATTCCGAAAGTCGTGAGTCAATCTTTATTGAATTTGGGAAATGGATGCTGCAATTTATAAGTTTTCTTAGGTTTAAACTTTGGGCGTCTATACAATATTTGACTGTTTTCTCAACCTAAAACAGTCAAATTTAAGTTTATTTTTAACTTTATTATACATAAATTACATTAAATTATTTATATAATTTTTGTTCTTAGCTATTGTAATTATTCTCGAAAGTCTTAATAACTCATATTTCTATCGTATGATTCAAAATCTAAAATATACTTTGAGAGTTGAACAAAAACAAAGAAAAAAAATGAAATTCTATATTAACAAAATAAGGCAATTTGATGAACCCGTTATGTTCTAAAGAAAAAAAAATCATAATAAATTCATATTTAATTCATCGTATGAGAAGAAGTGCAAATTCTCAAAGCATACCGGAATATGAAAATTTGACTATTTTGACCAAACAAAAATGTCGAATGTTGTTTAGCAAAACCGTTAAACTTTATAGTAATTCAAAATTTGCAAATACAAACATAATACAAACCAAAATTTTAAAATTCAAATATGAAACACACATTAGAAACTCAAAATATTCCCCCACCATCTCCCCCAAAGGATAGTTCACCTTCACCGTCCATGGTGCCACACTCCCTACCACCTAGTCCCCAAAACCAAATTCAACTCTCGGGATTGTAAATAGCCACCCTAAGACTTGGCATACAGTCTGCTGACGGTGAATGCTTTCGCCACAGCGTGCCGCCATACTATCCACCAGTGTGCTACTTAACGGTCGAGCAAAATCTAAGGATGAGAGCGGCTACTCCGACCTGTCAAAGCTGTCAGTGAACTACTACTTTATTGAGTGAAATCGTTACCGTTATCCGTATATGTGTAAGCTACCTAAAAATTTATTATTTTTTAATCACTTGTTTCTAATTTCTATTTAACGGCATGAAAAAACATTACAAAAAAATACAAAAAAAATTTTAAAACTAGACAAAAATAAATTTAGGTGAACCCTACAAATACAAAAAATATACAAAAATAAATAGAACTAAAAGTTACAGTAGAGCTATGCTAAAATTTTACATCACTTGGTATTGTAATTTTAGGTTTAGTACTATACAACTGTAGGTGGACGATGAATAAGAAAATTTCAGACAACTGAAAATTAGTAAATCCATTTTTTTAACTCCTATGTAAATCCGAGAACCAAGTCTTGCTTGGGTGGCTAGTGGAGGTGGTTGTACCCCCAGCCTACTAGAGTTCAAACCCCAGGTTTGACCCTGCGTGTCTCATTTAGGAGGATTTTCTTTCAGTGGGAGACGACGTGCCCATCGCAAGCAAGACGTCGGTGGTGACTTCATTATCTCTTCGTCAAGCTTCGCTTGTCTAGTATTCCGCGGGCATCGTATGTGTGAATGCATACGTGTGATAATGTACATGTGTGGACGTCTATGTGTTGTAAAAAAAAACTCCCATGTAAATCTAACGAGGGTTCAAACAAAAGGCGACAAACTGTCCACTGGTGGAGCATGGAGACGGAAACATGAGGTGTGGCCCACAAAGCCCTTAACATCGTTCTACCGCTGCAACGAACATGCATGCCTGATCCTCGGACTGTTCACATACAGTATTCTCGGTGGTGAGAATCCGGATCCCTGATCCCCTGGTTCTCTACAGAGCACGCAAGCTGTTAGTTGCTCTCGAGAAGTCGTGATCATAGTTAGATGGTACGACTGCACGACCGAGAGGTATAGTGCGCTTACGTGTATGTGTACGTGTACGTACCAACGAGCCGGGTATCAAGAACCTGAAGTATTAACTTAGCAAATCGCTCAAATCAGAGAATACAGAGGTGAGATATACTAGATGAAAATGGGATGAGAACAAGAGGATGAGGCGGCTAGGGTTTTTCTTAAGACAATATTTGGAATGTCCTCTTACAAACGACTTCAACTGGCTTTTATAGCCCTCAGTCGACAGAGTACCATTAAACTAAGTGCTATTAATGACAGACTCATTACAGGCAACAGTGCTTACGCTTAAACTCTCTACCATCTTTACTTCTAACACCAAGCCATCCGATCCTCATAAAGGCTTGTTTCGCACCATCCCAACCGCACGATCCAACGTACCGCTTCACTTTGAAGTCTACAATGCTCTGCTCGATTCTTCAGACTTCCCTTCTTTTCTATCTTCAGACTTTGCATTTTTCAATCCTGACAATTCCCCCCTTCTTCAGAACATTCTTGTCCTCAAGAATGGAAGTCCCGGAAAACTTTTGCTATGAAATATGCATCTCCCACGTGGCAGCTTCAAGTGGCAAATTTACCCACTGGATTAACCATTGTATTACAGGTTCATTGTTCCCAGGAACCATCCTCCTTTCAATGATCGCAGCAGGATATACCTTCAAGTTTCCTTCTCTGTCAGTCAATGGAAGTTCAGCACTGGGAATCACCTTAGAATCCAAATGCTTCTTGAGCTGAATCACATGGAACATGGGATGTAATTGACTACCGTCCGGCAGCAATAGCTTGTAAGCAACCATTCCGATCCTTTCCAACACCCAAAATGGTCCATAGATCTTCGGATGCAATTTTAGAGATCGATGTAGACTGAGAGAAGTATGTATGTAAGGTTGGATCTTGAGGTACACCATATCTCCAACTGCAAACTCCCTTTCTTTCCTCCTTCTGTTAGCATACTTACTGATTCTCTCTTGAGCTTTGATCAAGTTTTCTCTAATAAGTTGATTAGCCAACTGTCTCCTCTGCAATATGCCTCTCACTTCTTCATTTGGAGAATCCAGCAATATATCCGCAGTGAACATTGGAGGAGGAAATCTGTAGAGAGCCTGAAAAGGAGTCATATCCAAACTGGTATGATAACTTGTGTTGTACCACCATTCGGCTAATGACAGCCGATACTTCCACTTCTTAGGATTATCAAAAGACATGCATTTGAGGTAACCTTCTAAACACTGGTTGACTCTCTCGGTCTGTCCATCTGTTTGGGGTGGTAGGATGTGCTAAACGTTAGTTTAACTCCTAGGGATTTAAACAACTCTTGCCAAAGATGACTTGTGAAAATTTGATCCCTATCTGATACAATGATAGCAGATAGTCCATGAGGCTTGTATACTCCATCAAGGAACTCATGAGCTACTTGTTGTACTGTAAATGTGTGGCTCATCGCAAAGAAATGTGAATACTTGGTGAATCTGTCCACCACTACTAGTATCACCTCCGTCCCTTCTGACTTAGGTAAACCCTCTATGAAATCCATGGATATGTGAGTCCAAGCCTTCTCAGGTACTAGTAAAGGTTGCAGCAACCCAGGGTAGGGGGTATGTTCACTCTTGTTCTTTTGGCCAACTGGGAATTCCTTCACAAATGTGATAACTACTTGCTTTAACCCCACCCAATAAAAGAGAAGTTTCAACCTCTGATATGTTGCTCTCTCCCCTGAATGACCCCCCAAAGATGAACTATGACAAGACATGATAAGTTGCCATCTTAATTCAGAGTTTGCACCCACTACAACTCTATTTTTATACCTCAATATTCCCCCATTCAAAGTATAATTAGGCTCAGCTTGAGAATCCACAGTTAACTTCCTAATCAGTTCCTTGCAATACTCATCCTGCTCATAGCTATTTATAATTTCTATGATCCAAACTAGTATAGTAGTCGTAATAGCATTGAGTTGCTCCTTATAGACAACCCTTGATAAAGCATCAACTGCTTGATTCTCCTCAGACTTGAGAGGTATAGAATGATCACATTTCCTATTAGGAGGTAGCTCTTTTGGTTCAACAAACACACATTTGAATCTCTGCATAATTGGTACTATCCCAGCAGGAGTGTCCACCCCTTTATGAGATCCTTCCTTGGTATCACAAGCATATACTACTGCCCCCATTACTCCTTTTTCCATCAGCTTTTGCAACTTCTCTATGGGCACAATATAATTTGCTGCTGGTAGTGTCTCATCTTTGATGGTAACTTTACTCTTGCCATAATGATTCACACTGAGTTCCCTAGTCCTGAGATTAAGGCCTATAGAGCTGTGTGTGTATATCCAATCTGCTCCTAATATAAAATCATATCCTCTTAGGTCCAAAACTCTATTGCTAAACTCCAATCCTTAGATAGCGTATTTGCAATTCTCACATCTTGCTTTACTCCACAATGTTTCTCCATTAGCTACTATAACTCTCACAGTCGAGTTGTTCTGGATTGGACAACCAGCCCTCAGTGCCATACCAATATCAATGAATGTACTACTGCTTCCACTGTCAACTAGAGCAGTTCCCTTGACCTTGCCCAATTGAACCATGAAAGTGAAGGTTTGTTTGGCAGAGCTAGTACCCTGGATAGCATGTACTGATAACTGGAATCGGGATCCCTCCTCTCCTTGAACCTCTTCTTCCAACTGTTCAGGTTCCTGAGAGTCCTCTTCTCCTTGTCCTCCTCCTTCATCCTCTACTTCTTCCTCCTGAGTGACCATAGCCCATACTTGCTTGTTCATTTTGCATTCTTGCTTGTGTCCTAGGTACCACTTCTCATTACACCTGAAACATCTTCCCTCATTCTTTGGAGCTATGCTTTGGCCCACATTTGTGTTGGTGTTTCTGTTTTGTTCAAGTTTGGTGCCTTTGTAAGTGTTTCCTTTGCCGTGGTTCCACTGTGCACCATTTCTGAAATTTCCCTTGGAAGCACTAGACTCCACACTTTTGAAGGGATTAGATTGTTCGAGCCTTTTTGCTACCCAATATGCATCAATCAAAGTTGCTAGGTTCTGTAGCTGTGAATGGCTTTGAATATAGTCTTTTAACCCGGTAATAAAGCTCCTGATGTAATAGTCTTCGGGCAAATATGGGTTGTCTCTCCTGACCAAAGCCATTGCTTCCTCAAACATGTCAATGTAAGATGAGACTGCAGTCTGCTGTTTCACTGCATGGAATGCTGGCACTACATCATATACTGATTGATGAGCAAACCATTTGCCTATTGCCATGCCAAACTGATGCCAAGATGTGTTCTCCATATTGATTCCAGACCCTGCCCACCAGGTCTCAGCCTTGTCCACAAGGTAGAGTACTGCAATTTCGACCCTTTGATTCATTGGAACTTTAGAAATCTCAAAGTACTTGTTGGCCTTTTTGATCCATGCATTCACTTTATCTCCATCAAACTCCGGAAAGGTGAGTTTTGGTCCCCTGGCAAATGTTCTATGATTGTATTTCTCTGATTGATGGCCTCTATTACTAATATGTTCCATCCTCTCCTCCCATTCCAGATTAGTATACTCATTGAAAGTGGGTGAACTTGTCACTCTAGTGGACCATTGTTGTTGTCCTAGGTCTGCTGGAAATGAGCACAGTACTGTACCAAACTGCAAGTTGTGGTTTTGAGGGATACTGCCTATTGGATGAGAAAGCAAGGGAGGCACTTGAGTACTCATCCGTACACGGGTTAAGGGCGGATTTATACTTTCCTCTACTACAGAATGGTTATGATGGTTCTGAATTTCTGGGATCAGTGTCGGAACAGCAAAATGAATCTGGCTTGCACTAATACCACTAGCAGGTAAAGCTATACCACCAGGATGAACCACACTGGCTGGAGAGAAATTTGCTAATGGTGGAGAATTGTAGTGTACAAAATTACCTCTGTATCTTAAGAACCTATCAGAGGGCACTTCGTTCTCCTGGCTCCTCTGAGACGATCGAAGCACTAAAGCGTTTACTGCAACAGTCAGTAGGCTCATTTGCTTGTTGTACTGCTCCATTTGCTGATTATGCGCTACTTGTCCTTTCCTCATCAGATCCACACTTCTTTTCACCTCTTCCAACTCAACCTTGGTGACAAATGGTTGACTCTCTACTTCTACCTCATCATCTTTCCCATGCCTAGCCATTACTCAGATTCACAGATCTGACCAGGGATTTTACCAAAGAATCAAGAGATTTCCTCAATCCAGTACAGATCAACAACAACCTTCCCCCACAGTGCCCTCAAATCTTCTCTGGAACAACCTTAACTCTGGAATTTTACAGGAAAAGTAGTTTCCAAACCCTTGTCAAGATGGCTCTCGATCAGATTTGAGGCCAAGAACGAGGTTCTTATACCACTTTGTCAAGAACCTGAAGTATTAACTCAGCAAATCGCTCAAATCAGAGAATACAGAGGTGAGATATACTAGATGAAAATGGGATGAGAACAAGAGGATGAGGCGGCTAGGGTTTTTCTTAAGACAATATCTGGAATGTCCTCTTACAAACGACTTCAACTGGCTTTTATAGCCCTCAGTCGACAGAGTACCATTAAACTAAGTGCTATTAACGAGTGCTATTAACGCATGCACTCATTACAGCAACAAGTGCTTACGCTAAACTCTCTACCATCTTTACTTCTAACGCCAAGCCATCCGATCCTCATAAAGGCTTGTTTCGCTCCATCCCAACCGCACGATCCAACGTCATCGCTTCACTTTGAAGTCCGCAATGCTCGCTCGATTCTTGAGACTTCCTTCTTTTCTATCTTCGACTTTGCATTTTTCAATCTCGACACCGGCGCGCGCGCAACAAGACGTCGACGGAGCCGACGGCGTCCCGCGGCGTTGCGGAACTTCGGCGACGTGGCGGGCACCTCCGACGCGCGCGCCGCGCCACCAGCGCCTCCACCTCACCGGCCAGCGCCAAGATCACCTCCCGGTGCGCCCGGCGCGAGCATGCGCCACACGTGTCCTCCTCCCGCCGCGCGCGCAGCGCATCGTCTTTGCCGACGCCCTCCGACGGACGGCGGCGGCGTGGACCGTGGAGCAGGACGTGTGTGTTTGAGTAGCGGCTATTGAGAGCAGCAGATGAGAGACCGATGGGGGGAAGTGAGAGGTGGATGGATATATCCGAATTTATCAGGCCAAGCCATGGAAAGAGCTAACCAGTCAGTCCCAGGACGGTGGACAAATGGAGGGCTAGTCACAGGCTCACAGTTTGTGCTGACACGCGCACTATTCGGCTCCGGGACGCCCGATAAGAACATATATGGTCATAAGCCTCTCGCGCCCATATGCAACGCATTTTTTTAGTAATCCACAGTGTTTGTGATAGTAATTTGTGTAGCATTTCTACTGCTAGTCTCTGTCGTAGGGTGCTACTTTTTTTTCCGGCCACGGCTACACGTCCGCATACGTGTGATAGTAAAATACAACGAATAACAAAGTAATTGTGTTAACGTTTTTTACGGCCGAATCACACGTAATTGTATATTTTTAATTGGGCCACGATCCTCCCGATACGTGAGGTCACATCTGGCAGTAATTTGCAATATGTGTGATAGTAATTACACCGAACATATTTCAACCTACTCATCATACCACATCGGACTTTTAGTTTATATTGGGATAAGGACCCACGATATTCCCCACGTGAGACGTCACGTCTGGTAGTAACAAAATGCACCACATGCGAAGTAATTTTTGTGATAATGCATACTGCCAATGACCACCCACTGATCATTTGAATTACTGCATCAGACATCTACTTTTACATATAAAAAAGTTTACCTTTACAAATATGTGTTGCTCTGTTTAAATTTTACCGAGGGGTAGGATGGGTAGGGGCCACGGACAATCGCACTTAGGGCCAGCGCTTTGCGACAAGCTTGTCATACCAGTAATGCTCAATGAATAGTCTAGTAAAGTTAGTATGACAGTAAAAGCTTATTCACGTAGAAGTAAAATGGATTGTAGAGATAAATAAATGTGTCATTCTTTCTAGCATTCTCAACGATACTGCCTATTTTGCGTCGGTAGTAAAATAAAATTATTAATCTAGTAAATAATATTATCAATAACAGTAAAATGAAAATAGAATTTCTTAAATATATTTGTGTGTGTGTGTGTGGGGGGGGGCAAATAGCGTGGTCAATCGCCTTTTTACAAAAGACCATCCTTTTTTACATTGCATGAGAAAAAAGAAGGAAAAAGATAAAAGACGAAGGTCCTAGTACCCAAGGTAGGACCCTATCCTAGTCTTGAAGCATTCGTAAGCCTTCTCGTGGGCTTTAGTGGGGGCAGGATCAATGAACATATGGATAAACGCCTCCACCTGCTTCTTCGCATTGTCGAGTCGCGCTTTGGAGTCGTTCGTGCTGAGCAATCAAGTTGATGATAGACCAAAGGAGAGATCGTTACCCTCTTCCACGGTCTCAGCGAGGGCGACCCTCGAGTGTTGCCTGTCGAGGTAGTCATCGAGCCTCCGGACCAATGTTTCGACATGCTCCATGTAGTTCGAGAGGACAATCTCGATGACGAGATTAGCCCGTCAGACGTCAAAGACCATGACATTGGTCCGACCGAGGAGGAGACCCAGTAGGCAGATGATCACAACTACACTCTCTAGTAGACCTGAGGGGCGGAGTATGAAGGGGGTCACAGACATAACCATTGTCTGTAGCTTGGCCCAGGTCCCGTACAGAGAGGTGCTCATTGATCAGGGCGTGGTAGGCTAGTACTATCGGTGGTAGGGGAGAAGTTAGCGTCGGAGTAGAAGAAGAGTTTGAAGGCAATTTTTTTTGGGTTGGGAGTGTGTAGGGATGGGGATAAATGGGGGCGGTGAAGTATGTGGTTTGGAGTTTTTTCGTAGGAAAGATGAGGCTAGTGAGAATTCCACTTACGTAAACAGATGTCCACTTTTATAAGTCATCAAGGGGAGACGAAGAGACACATCAGGAGCCGGAGTAGCAATGGTACGTTTAAAAGAGCAATCGGTTGATATGGTATCGTTTTCTATTTTACAAGCAAATATAAAAAACAATCAGTGTGAACAATAGTACAGTCCAATCAGTGTGAACAATAATTATTTTCTAGTTATTAATTAATATATATAAGTGCTTACAACTTTACTCTTCCTAGCGACAGGGCATCAACATCCGTTTAAGTACAGTCCAAATGAACGAACTCTCCGAAATTCGAGGACGGCTCACCACCTTCTTCATGACAGAGGTCATTGACCCAAAAGGAGAGTTTCACGCGGACGAGATTGAATAAAATTTTTATTGACAAATAATGTTTTCTTACTGTATCCGTAAACATGTTGTAAGAACATTATGACAATTCATCTATAATCAATCTGTAAATTTGTATGTGTATGTGTGATCGATATATGTGTATATTGTATGTGTGATCAATATGTGTGTATCTGTGATATATCTATGTATTTGTGTATTTGTGTATTTGCTTGTATCTGTTATCTGCATATTGATTCCAGAGGACATGGCTAGCATTTCTTGAGGCTAGCTGAAAAATAGAAAAATTTCTATATATAGAGCAACTATCATAGACAGTTTTGTGATATAAACTGTCGGTGAACACCTACTATCACAGATGGTTATGTGAACCAACCGTCTGTGATATGTAGCCCGTCATAGACAGTTGTGTCACAACTGTCTGTGATGGCCGATATATCATAAACAGTTTTGTGGTCAAAGCCGTCTGTGATAGTTGGTATTCACGGACGTTTATTTATGCGAATCATCTGTGTTGTGACTTATCATAAACAGCTCAAAAACCGTCTGTGATAATCGCCTGTTATTACAGATACAATAAATCAGATGGTCCAGAAACCGTCTATGATGACCCTCCGTGTGGTAGTGGATAAAAGTAAATCGACATGATATTTAGAGCCAGTATTAAGAGTTTCAACTACAACTATAGGAAATCTCTACTTCATTGATATTTTTCAAGGACGGCTTGATCATGTCCGGGAGCTTCTTAATAGTTCCTAATATTAACAAGACCTAGTAAGTCTTGGAAAAGTAAAACACATAGATATCCTATATCTCAAGCAGATTCATCAGGCTTGTCATATGGGCTTTCAACCCTGTTGCGCGGCGTCATCGGACCGCTAATAGAGCTGCTATAGCTCGTGATTTAAAATACACCACTGCAGACAACAGGCATTGTCGCAAGTCCGATGGCTGTCTGTTCACGGACTAGCCGTACTCATATCAAACTGCCAGGATGCCAATTAACAAGGCACACCGACCAAGATTATTGCTTAACTACAATTCACCAAACTCAGAGCTGGATAGCTATGATGTTATCCTTCTATGACCACGATGTCTTAAGCAACATCTATTTTGGAACAGATGTAGTACCTTTGTAGCCATGCATGCATAGCTACTTCTCGTGCCCAAGGAACGCCTTGCCGATCTCAGCGACGACCCTGCCAGAGACGTCGGCATCGAACATCCTGGGCAGGTTCGCGGACAGGTTGAGCTCCACCGACGTCGTCGAGATCATCTTGTCCCTCGCCACCATGCTCTCCCTCTCTGCCTCCTCCATCTCCACCGCCGCGCTGCCGCCGGCCGCGCAGTGCTGGAGCCATATGCCAAGAACCTCCGCGGCAGAGCTCGCGAGCTGGCCGCGCACGATCTCCTCTAGCGCGGCCTCCCCTCCCTCCCCGCACTGCACGTCGACGACCACCGCCGTCGGCGACCACAGGCTCCGCACGAGCAGCGACGGAGAGACGTAGGGCCGGACCTGCGGCAGCCGCTCGATGCTCCGGCGGTGCGCGTCGACGCCGGTGGCGGCGTAGTACTTGTCGATGTATTCGGGGTGGAGCGGGAGGTCCTTGCGCGGGAAGAGGTCGAGCAGGACGACGAGCGAGGTCGGGCCGGCCTGTATGAGCTCCATGAGGAAGTGCGGCGCGTCGGTGGCGCCGTTGAGGAAGGCGATTAGGGAGGTGATGTCGATGGCGCCGCCGTTCGGGAGCTCGCGGTGGAACCAGGCCTCCAGCATGAAGTCGATCTGCAGCACAGGACAAAGAAAGAAAAGTAATCCAGCTTCATTTGTCATGCTTGTTTGCTTTTGCAACTTCATAAAAAAATGGATTGTTCTAACTAGAAATGAGCATGGTAAATGGCTAGTAATTAAGAATAATTATTGATGTAGATGTTCTTTTTACTGAGGTTGTTCTTGGGGTGAATCAGGAATTCTCAGGGTGTGGACTATGGAGAAGTTCACCAAAGTAAAATAACAATAAAATTCTGGTTAATACAGCAGTCTTGGATTCTTGGAAAGTTAAGTAGGCCATTTGGATTCCAGAAATTGGGATTCAACTCCAATTTTTAAATTTCCAATTTGATTCACACACAATTTCAAATCCATTTTCGATATATATATGCTGTATAGAATCTTTGTTCGGCATATAAATTAATGATAAAATGTTATTTCAAATGTGTTGCTTAGGCATCTCAAATTCCGAAAGTCGCGAGTCTCAATCTTTATTGAATTTTGGAAATGGATGCTGCAATTTATAAGTTTTCTCAGGTTTAAACTCTATAGTAATTCAAATTTTGCAAATACAAACATAATACAAACCAAAATTTTAAAATTCAAATATGAAACACACATTACAAACTCAAAATATTCCCCGACCATCTCCCCCAATGGATATTTCACCTTCACCGTCCATGGTGCCACACTCCCTACCACCATGACTTGCCTACTGTCTACTGACGGTGAATGCCTTTGCCAGCAGGCTAATTAACGGTGAAGCAAAATCTAAGGTGTCAGAGAACTCTGTTGAGTGAGAGTGGTTGCTGCCATCCGACTTGTCGCTGCCTGCGGACCAAAGTCTTGTAATTTTTTGAACTTCCATGTAAATCTCTCGAGGGTTTTGAGCTTGTATGCAAAAAGCTATAGGGCAATGGACCCCACAGCTTTCCACGAACGAAAGCGATCGAACGAGAGGTATAGCGCGTGTACGTGTACGTACCAACGAGCCGGGCGCGCCGCAGCGCACGTCGACGGAGCCGACGGCGTCCCCGGTGGCGTTGCGGAACTCGACGACGTCGGCGGGCACCTCCGACGGCAGCAGCGCCGCGCCCAGCCGCGCCTCCACCTCGCCCGCCAGCGCCAGCATCACCTCCCGGTGCGCCAGCGGCGGCATGCGCGCCACCGCGTCCCCCCTCCGTGCCGCCGACGCCGTGCGCATCGTGCCGGCCGACGCCCTCCCGGTCGGGCGGTGGCGGCGTTCCCCGGAGACGACCACCGGCGGCGGGCAGGGACTGTGGAGCAGGATGTGGTGGTGCTTGCACGCAGCGGGAAGCATAGCAAGGAATGTGCTTGTCGCGCTCATGCTCCGTGTCACGTCTCACGGGTGTGTTGGAGTAGCGGCTATTGAGAGCTGAAGATAAGGAGAGACTGAATTTATCAGGCCAGGCCATGGAAAGAGCTAATCAGTCGGTCCCAGGACGGTGGACAAATGGACGGCTAGTCCCGGGCTCACAGCTCGTGCTGACACGCGAGCTAGGCATGGTTGGCAAAAAAATCAACATACTCGTGTTTGGATGTAGTACTGTACGGTGGGAGGAACTACCGAACTGAGAGAAGAAAGGTAGCCTAGTGCTTATCCAAGTACTGTACGGTGGGAAGAATCGTCAAACTGGGTATGTACAGTGTTGTGATATGAATGGGAGAGAAGGAGGAGAGAGGTAAAAGCCATCTGACATGTAACAGACGGTCTATAAGGTCCTTATAGACATCACTTTTGTTGTTGTATCTATGCCGTCTGTAACCCACATGTTTCATGATCTCATTTTATGGAGGACATATATAGACAACTTAAAGACAACTCATTGTATGAATTGCGCTTAGTTCTGTCTATAGATGACATAGAAGATACTACAGATAACCACTGTCTATACCACTGTACATGCTCTGAGAGAAGAAAGGTAGCCTCCTGCTTTTCTTTATATTCTTGATGGGTAGATGGACAGATGGACATGTTGAGAAGAAAAAGGGCATTTATAGTGTGTTTCACCACAGCTGTTTAGTAGACCGATGGGTCAAGAAGAAAATGAGTATTTGTCAGAAATTAAGGAAATAATATACTGTATATACACGTATATATCCTACTGTTCTTCCAAAAACATAGTTGATTTTTCCTACCTTGGGTTGTTGTACTACAGTATATTATTTCCTTAATTTCTCGCAGATACTCATTTATATATATATATATATATATATATATATATATATTCTGCATATATATATATATATATATATATATATATATATATATATATATACTATTCTGGTGGAACAGTGCGTGCGCACACTATTTGGCTCCGGGACAGCCCAATAAGAACAGATATAGGTCATAAACCTCTTGTGCCCATGTGCAACACATTTTGGTAGTAGTAATCGACAGTGTTTGTGATAGTAATTTTGTTGGTGATATGTCATAAAGATAATCATGTAGGTGATTGTATCACATCTATATTTATGAGTTATGAAATAAATGTTATTATGTTCCTTGAATACACTACTACAAAAAAGCTAATACTGGACGTCTCATCACAGACAGTTGGCCAAAACTATCTGTATTACATGAAATCATAGACGGTTTTGGTTTAAAGACCATCTGTGTAAATGGATGCGCTAAAAACCGTCTGTGAAGAGAAAATATTACAGACGGTTCGTATTTAAAACTGTCTGTGAAGTATCACAGACGGTTTATAATAAACAACCGTATGTGAAACTTCTAAGACGGTTCTTTTAACTAACTGTATGTGATAATGATATACTTCACAGACGGTTTTTCATCAGAACCGTCTGTGATAATTAAATGTTTCGACTCCCGCGTGTTATACATGTGCCTCTTCGTCTCCCGCGCCGACGGGCACCGATGTGTCTCTTCGTCTCCCGTGCTGACGTAAATGTGTCTCTTTAACGTTTTATAAGAGTTATATTATCGCGCGCCATGGTAAGCACATATGGTATTGAATAGTACACCATGGTGAGCACGCGGAGCATGACCAAGCGGGCGAGGAGGTCGGCGATCGCCGTCCTTGATCTTCCTGACGAGGTCGTCGTCCACATCGTCGGCCTCGTGGCCGCAAGCTCTCCTCAGCCCATGGCTGACGTCTGCAGCCTACGAGCCATGTACGTATTTTGTTCTCGTGATGATTTTGTTTTGTGTCCAATATCCAGTATATTAATTCTCTTGTATTAAGATTATATATCGTCTTGAATTTTAGTTACAAGGCCGGCGCCGGCAACCCGGAGACCTGCTTCATTGATATTTTTCAAGGACGGCTTGATCATGTCCGGGAGCTTCTTAATAGTTCCTAATATTAACAAGACCTAGTAAGTCTTGGAAAAGTAAAACACATAGATATCCTATATCTCAAGCAGATTCATCAGGCTTCTCATATGGGCTTTCAACCATGTTGCGCGGCCTCATCGGACCGCTAATAGAGCTGCTATAGCTCGCGATTTAAAATACACCACTGCAGACAACAGGCATTGTCGCAAGTCCGATGGCTGTCTGTTCACGGACTAGCCGTACTCATATCAAACTGCCAGGATGCCAATTAACAAGGCACACCGACCAAGATTATTGCTTAACTACAATTCACCAAACTCAGAGCTGGATGGATAGCTATGATGTTATCCTTCTATGACCACGATGTCTTAAGCAACATCTATTTTGGAACAGATGTAGTACCTTTGTAGCCATGCATGCATATCTACTTCTCGTGCCCAAGGAACGCCTTGCCGATCTCAGCGACGACCCTGCCAGAGACGTCGGCATCGAACATCCTGGGCAGGTTCGCGGACAGGTTGAGCTCCACCGACGTCGTCGAGATCATCTTGTCCCTCGCCACCATGCTCTCCCTCTCTGCCTCCATCTCCACCGCCGCGCTGCCGCCGGCCGCGCAGTGCTGGAGCCATATGCCAAGAACCTCCGCGGCGGAGCTCGCGAGCTGGCCGCGCACGATCTCCTCTAGCGCGGCCTCCCCTCCCTCCCCGCACTGCACGTCGACGACCACCGCCGTCGGCGACCACAGGCTCCGCACGAGCAGCGACGGAGAGACGTAGGGCCGGACCTGCGGCAGCCGCTCGATGCTCCGGCGGTGCGCGTCGACGCCGGTGGCGGCGTAGTACTTGTCGATGTATTCGGGGTGGAGCGGGAGGTCCTTGCGCGGGAAGAGGTCGAGCAGGACGACGAGCGAGGTCGGGCCGGCCTGTATGAGCTCCATGAGGAAGTGCGGCGCGTCGGTGGCGCCGTTGAGGAAGGCGATCAGGGAGGTGATGTCGATGGCGCCGCCGTTCGGGAGCTCGCGGTGGAACCAGGCCTCCAGCATGAAGTCGATCTGCAGAACAGGACAATGAAAGAAAAGTAATCCAGCTTCATTTGTCATGCTTGTTTGCTTTTGCAACTTCAGAAAAAAAATGGATTGTTCTAACTAGAAATTAGCATGGTAAATGGTTAGTAATTAAGAAGAATTACTGATGTAGATGTTATTTTCACTGAGGTTGTTCTTGGGATGAATCAGGAATTCTCAGGGTGTGGACTATGGAGAAGTTCGCCAAAGTAAAATAACAATGAAATTCTGGTTAATACAGCAGTCTTGGATTCTTGGAAAGTTAAGTTGGCCGTTTGGATTCCAGAAATTGGGATTCAACTCCAATTTGATTCACACACAATTTCAAATCCATTTTCGATATATGCCCTATAGAATCTTTATTGGGCATATAAATTAATGATAGAATGTTATTTCAAATGTGTTGCTTCGGCACCTCAAATTCCGAAAGCCGTGAGTTTCAGTCTTTATTGAATTTGGGAAATGGATGCTGCAATTTATAAGTTTTCTCGGGTTTAAGATTTATAGCAATTCGAAATTTGCAAATACAAACATAATACAAACCAAATTTTAAAATTCATATATGAAACACACATTACAAACTAAAAAATATTCCCCCACCATCTCCCCCAAAGGATAGTTCACCTTCACCGTCCATGGTGCCACACTCTCTACCTCCTCGTCCCCAAAACCAAACTCAACTCTCAGGATTGTAAATAGCCACCCTGTGATTTGGCCTACAGTCTGCTGACGGTGAGTGCCTTTGCCACACCTTGCCGCCACACTATCTAAGGATGGGAGCGGCTACTCCGACCTGTCAAAGGTGTCAGCGAATGCTGCCATCCGACTTGTCGCTGCCTGCGGACCAAAGTCTTGTAATTTTTTGAACTTCCATGTAAATCTTACGAGGGTTTTGAGCTTGTATCCAAAAGCTACAGGGCAATAGACCCCACAGCTTCCACCTACATCTGGCCGCTGCGTCTTTTCAAACAAAAGGCAACGAAGTGTCCTCTAGTGGAGTATGGAGACAGTATAAACCTATAAAATGGGGGCCGTAGGTGTGACCCACAAACTAAGACTCCAGCTGGGGTGTCCTTATCATCGCACTGCTGCTGCAACTAACATCTTGTTTGATCCTTGGAAATGAATCATCTGTATTAGTATGTGCTAATGCAGAGGAGTACATTAACATATATTAGGGTATCATTTTCACAGGCACAATAAAATCACTACAGTAACATTGATTGTTTCTACATCGTTATGCTACAGTTTGCAGTACTGCTCACAGAGACTAAAAACTATTCACACATATTCTCGGCGGTAGCCGAGAAGATCCTTATCCCCTGGTCCGCTACAGAGCACGTAAGCCATCAGTTGCTCTCGTGAAGTCGTGATGATAGTATATGGTACGACTGCACGAACGAAAGCGATCGACCGAGAGGTATAGCGCGCGTGTACGTGTACGTACCAACGAGCCTGGCGCGCCGCAGCGCACGTCGACCGAGCCGAGGGCGTCCCCGGCGGCATTGCAGAACTCGGCGACGTCGGCGGGCACCTCCGACGGCAGCAGCGCCGCGCCCAGCCGCGTCTCCACCTCGCCCGCCAGCGCCAGCATCACCTCCCGGTGCGCCAGCGGCGGCATGCGCGCCACCGCGTCCCCCCTCCGCGCCGCCGGCGCCGCGCGCGTCGTGCCGGCCGACGCCCTCCCGATCGGGCGGCGGCGTCCCCCGGAGACGGCCACCGGCGGCGGGCAGTGACCGTGGAGCAGGACGTGGTGGCGCTTGCACGGAGCGGGACGGCGTCCCCCGGAGACGGCCACCGGCGGCGGGCAGTGACCGTGGAGCAGGACGTGGTGGTGCTTGCACGGAGCGGGAAGCATAGCAAGGAATGGGCTTGGTGCGCTCATGCTCCGTGTCACGTCGCACGTTTGTGTTTTGAGTAGCGGCTATTGAGAGCTGCAGATAAGGAGAGAGCGATGGGGGAAAGGGAGAGGTGGATGGATATATCCGAAGTTGTCAGGCCAAGCCAAGGAAAAAGCTAACCAGTCAGCCCAGGACGGTGGACAGATGGAGGGCTAGTCACAGGCTCACAGTTTGTGCCCACACGCGCACTATTCGGCTCCGGGACGCCCGATAAGAACATACTAGGAGGATATATATATATATATATAAAGAACATACTAGGAGGAATATATATATATATATATATATATATATATATATAATATGCACGCGATGCCGCGCCGTTGAGGTAAAAAAAAAAGGGAGTGTCTATCAGATGAAGATCCAATGCTCCAGATATCACCCCCACCTCTATATCCCTAATCTAATCTCACTTCCCACCCTCTCTCCCTCTCTCTCACCAATCACATAGCACTAAAATTGAAAGATGTATAGCAGTTCTAAAAAAAAATGGTTTCTTAAATGTGTGAAACAAATATGTTTGACCTACAATGCACAAGTTTTGATGAGAATGGTTAGTCGGGATACAGTGCTTTTAGTTCTACGTGATATGTTGGCAGCCTATGTTAGCAGCTTGTAGGTTGGTAACAGCACTAGTAGTAATAGAGAACATGAGTAACATGGTTTACTTTGTGTAGTTGTAGATGCTAGACAGGTGTTTATATCTCGATGATTAGGTAGTTTCAAATATATAAGTAATGTTGCGGGGATAAAGGCTAATCTATATATGTAGACGGAGTTATTACATGAATATTGTTAGCACGTTTATACATATCAGGAAAATATACATCAGTGTTGTGTGATTTGCGTTATATATGTACATTGATAGTACGGTTATACATAGCAGCAAAGCATACATTAGAGTGTTGTGTGATCTCCGCCTGTTAATTAATAGCTATGTGTAAATGGAATTTGGCAAATAACAATTAGGTGCTGTGTTAGGGTGACAATCACTGAAGCACCTCTGATAGGCAAGCAATTTCTCAAGATTGGATATCAAAAGGAACTCTCTTTCATTACCACATCAATTTTTTTAATGCAAGGTCTATTATTCGAATAAATCACACAGTCGGAACAGTTTTTTTTTTAAAAAAAATTCTGGAACAAACACGGACGCACTAACAGTAATAGGATATGAAGCCAATAGAATATGCAATTGGTTTCTCTTGCGATATCCTAACCGTTTCAGCAGACTTTTCGTGTTTGCACAGATAGAATGGAGAGCTGGACTAACATGACCGTGGGAGGACACAAAGATGGCAACTCCTTCTCTGACTCGCTATCGAACATGCGCTCCTAGTATAATCCAGTTGACAAACTTTAGCATCCACAATCTGCAAACGAAAATAACCTTTGTAAGTCCAAAAACGTAGCATTCTACGCGTATTTTAGTTCTACTGAATTGAGTTATTTAAAACATTACAGAGGTATCATGATTCTCCACAGCAATAGTAGAAAAGTCCATAAAAAATGTTTTCTATTTACCTGAAACTTTTAAAAAGCTGAGAACTTATTTATTTTGAATCTCCACAGCAATAGCAGAAAAGTCCAAAAAAAGTAGTTTTCTTTTTACCTGACCAAAAGAAAACAAAGAAAGACAGCAGAGAATGTAACTCCCTATTGAATTTTACTTGGACAGAGTAGTAATAAAAATGTAATGTAAGAAAGGAAAAAATGGGCAGAACACATACTTGGTTCCTCAGTTGCGTGTTCTCCTCTACCAGCTGTGAACTCGGCAGTAAAATATGGGAAAAAAATTGGGTGAAGGCCGGCTGTAGCGACGCCTCTGTGCAGACCCAGCGCGGATGAGAGGCACGTGTCCATGAAGTTCATCGCACGGCAAGGTAGAGGTTCGGCTCGCCCGCTGCTTGTTTTCCTCGGGCCAGGAGCAAGCCGATGTGCCTCGCTGCAAATTGAGCCACGACCAGCTGCGCCCTGTGGGATGACGTGTCAAGATGTGAGTAGAAGTCTGCACGGCGCCTTGGTGCAGGCCGCCTTCACCCAATTTTTTTTTCCAAAATATGACAGATAACACAACATGTAAATATATGTTTTGTCTTATCTCAAAATGACACGGGTATTCTGCTGTACTAATTTTTTAGTTTATATTTTTCAAACTAGTGAGTACTTTTTTCCAAGAGAGAATGGGATACTATTCCATCTGCTAATGCTGTATCTGATCAGCTTCTAACGGCACAATGAACATTTTAAGTCTTTGCTTCGTAGAACAGGTACATTTCAAAGCTAAAATAGGTACTGATACATAGTAGATCCATTATAGGGCCTACAAAGCCAAACGAAGAAAACTTCCTTACTGGCTTCCTAACTTATTCCTTAGCCTGCTGCGTTTATACAGAGATTGAATTTATCGATATAAACATTTTCATATTATCAGTACTTTCTCAGATTTATATGAGCTCCTTTGTTGTTCTTTCATGGTTTACACATTTATAGGGAACTGTTATCGAAATTGGCATGATTATCCTTTTTTTGTTGAAAAGAGCAGCAAGTAGTACGTGAGAGACTTGCTATGTTAGCTAGCTACCTGTAATATTAGTTATGTTTTTCTAGACATGTAAATGGCATGTTTCTTTTCATTGCAGGTTTGATTGTGCAGCTCGATACCTACTTAATTCGATGTGCCATGAAGAATCTAAATTTGAAAGGTATTGCTCTTAGGTGGTAGGTTGAAATGAGCCTTCGGTGTCCTTTTGGTTACCAACTTACTATATATTGATGTCTCTGATCTTACTTTAAGTTTGTTTTCACCGTTATTCTTCGTTACTGAATGGTAGTTTTTAAAATGCATATACATAGCTACAATAGTCAATAATGCCTACAGAATCATTACGCATCCAAAGTGATATCCTATCCGAACATACTTTACGAAATGCGAAAAAAAACTGATAAATTCTGATATAGCCCAAGACTTTCCTGTATGTCCTGCCACAAAATGAAATCACCTCAAATCGAAGCCAGCCCATGCTCCAGCAGCTACATCCATCTCTCTTTCCCTTCTCATTCGAGCTATAGAAATGTTGCAGATTTCCTTCCATTTAGATTGTGATATATGGGATGTCCGCGATTGTCATATATGGGGTGTCCTCTTTGTAGATTTTGGTTTTATTTTTTCGATACTACCACTTGCTACCATCTGCATACACAGGATAAAGAAAAAAAAAAGATTTCTATCATCTGCGAACCAATTGCCTTGTTTGAATAGAATGACATATTTTACCATATGGTTGACGCATATCAGGGGGCGCTATGCTATTATCTGTTCTCTAATTGGTTCGCCTATTTCTCCGATTTTTCATTCCACCATTATTTCCTTTAGCTAATTTACCATTTGGTAAGTGCATATCGGGAGCCGCTATGCTATTATCAGCTCTATGATTGGTTCATCTTTTTTTCTTCTCCTTTTCATTCTACCATTATTACTGCTCTTTTCGAAAGCTTTTGTTACTAATTTGTTTCCACATTCTCCTATTTCAGGTTCAGGCTTCCAACCGGATGGGTAGTCGCTCTTTGGTGCTCTTTGCTTGCTGCTGCTTTGTTCCCTCTCTTGGTATTATTGTGGTTTGAGTACCTAGAATGCCTTGCGTTTTTGTTTAGTTTTCGGGTGTATGCATTAACATTATTTGTCTATATTGGTTCTCAGCCTTCCCTTGCTCTATTTTAGCCCATCTAAGCAAAGAGATAGCCCCTCTTCTGCTCTATTTTAGCCCATCTAATCAAAGAGATAGCCCCTCTTCCTTTTTTGTAGGCTACTGGTGTTCTTTTATTTTCATTTAGTGCTAATTTAGTCCTTCTATAGTTATATCGTTTGTAGTTCTATCAATGGCTCAACGGGTTATTGAGTTGTACAGAAAGACTGGAATAGGTGCACATCAAAGGCATCTTATTTTCTTTTAGTACCTGTAGTTGATTGTTACATATTGGTTCGAAATTTCTAATTAATAGACATTTCATTGATTTCTAGAAGATGCTTCTTTATAAACGGGATTCTAAGCTAACAACTGATGCAACAGATCGATTCCAGAATAAATGCATGATCCTGGAGTTCATTAGCTTCAACCTTTGTTAGGATTTTTATCTTATCTTTCTAGAATTATCCATCTGCTTTGAATACTTATTGATGTATTCTATGCTATGTCCCTTTTTTTTCCTAATCTAGAATGTTTTACCATTCTTTCAACCTACAAAAGTATATATAATAGCATTTTCAATTGTTTTTGGGAACATGCTTTGTATAGATATTCTATTGCAGCATATGTATCTGGATTTCTCGAGTCATATGGGATGTATTTTGCGCCCAAGTCAAAGCCATTTCGTACAATACTGGCCAAACTCCCATTTTAGCACAGAAGGTTGCTTCCACTGTTTTCCCAACTCAGGTATCGCTTATTGCCATTTCGTACAATACTTCCTTATTCTTTTGCAGTATGGTACCATTGTCATGCAGATTATTATACACACAACACATTTTATCCATTCTTTATGTTGAGAATCCTAACTTTTCATCGATACATGCATATGTGCTGATGTATTATAATGGGGACATGACAAAATTGTAACAAGGCATACCCACTGAATATCGCAAGTGTTCGCAGAGTAATTGTGTTAACGTTTTTTTACTACCATGATCCCACAATCCTCCCGATACGTGAGGTCACATCTGGCAGTAACTTGCAACGTATGTGATAGTAATTACGCTGAACATATTTCAACCTACTCATCGTACCACATCAGACTTTTAGTGTATATTGGGACAAGGACCCACGATCTTCCTCACATGAGACGTGAGATGTCACGTCTGGTAGTAACAAAAGGTACCACATGCGAAATAATTTTTGTGATAATGCATACTACCAATGACTACCCAGTGATCATTTGATTTATTGCATCAGACATCTACTTTTACGTATATAAAAGTTTACCTTTACAAATATGTGCTGCTCTGTTTAAATTTTACCGAGGGGTAGGGGCCACGGATAATCACACTCAGGGCCAGCGCTTTGCGACAAGCTTGTCGTACCAGTAATGTTTAATGAACAGTCTAGTAAAGTTAGTATGATAGTAAAAGCTTATTCATGTAGAAGTAAAATGGATTGTAGAGAGAAATAAATGTGTCATTCTTTCTAGCATTCTCAACGATACTGCCTCTTTTGCGTCGGTAGTAAAATAAAATGATTAATCTAGTAAATATATTATCGATAATAGTAAAATGAAGATAGAATTTCTTACATATATTTGTGTGTGGGAGGGGGAATAGCGTGGTCAATTGCCTTTTTTACAAAAGACCAGCCCTTTTTTTACATTGCATGAGAAAAAGAAAAGAAGGAAAAAGGTAAAAGACAAAGGTCCTAGTGGCCAAGGTAGGACCCTATCCTAGTCTTTAAGCATTCATAAGCCTTCTCGTGGGGTTTGGTGGGGGTGGGTTCAATGAACATATGGATAAACACCTCCACTTGCTTCTTCGCACTATTGAGTCGTGCTTGGAGTCGTTCATGCCGAGGAATCAAGTTGATGACAGACCAAAGGAGATCGTTACCCTCTTCCATGGTCTCAGCAAGGGTGGCCCTCGAGTGTTGCCTGCCGAGGTAGTCATTGAGCCTCTGGACATGCTCCACATAGTTCGAGAGGATGATCTTGATGACGAGGTTAGCACGCCGGACATCGAAGATCATGACATTGGTCCGACGAGGAGGGGACCCAGCGGGCGGATGATCACAGCTACACTCTCCAGTAGACTTGAGGGCGAAGTATGGAGGAGGTCACAGACATAATCATTGTTAGTAGCTTGGCCCAGGTCCTGTACAGAGAGGTGCTCGTTAATCAGGGCGTGGTAGGCTAGTACTATCGGTGGTAGGGGAGAAGTTAGCACCGGAGTAGAAGAAGAGTTTGAAGGCATTTTTTGGGGTTGGGAGTGTGCGGGGATGGGGATCAATGGGGGTGGTGGAGTATATGGTTTGGAGTTTTTCCGTAGGAAATATGGGGCTAGAGAGAATTCCACTTACGTATACAGATGTCCACTTTTATAAGTCATCAAGGGGAGATGAAGAGACACATCGGGAGCCAGAGTAGCAATGGTACATTTAAAAGAGCAATCGGTTGATATGGTATCGTTTTCTATTTTACAAGCAAATATAAAAAACAATCAGTGTGAACAATAGTACATTAAATGCTAAACCGTAACACAATAAAACCCTTTTACACATACAGTAATTCCAAACGAAACAAACGCTAGTATTTTTATTTGCATCATACAATAAAAAGAGCTCTCATATATCAATAGATGAAACGATGACACAGCTCGTTTCTTTTTTGTCTACAAAAAAATAGCAATCACCACGCAAAAGCTAGTAAAAGACTATGCCCAACACAGTAAAATAATGTTTAAAGTAAGGGCGATTCATATAGAGTAGTATACCAACCAACGGGAACACACTCACAATAGTCCTGCTAATACAAGTCCATTTATATCACGTGATGTTTACAGTAAGAGATAGTATATAGAACAATAAAATAGGTCACACGAGCTAAAGGCCCGCTCCGTTCCAGTCGGAAGATGTCACACAGTAACATATCTAAGGTAAGGCAGTAAATGTGTTACAATGGAAAGTAAAAAACACAACTATTCAGCACGTATCGCTGTCATCTGTCACCCACCGGTGAAATTGTCATCACCACCATCCTCTTCCGATTCATCGTCATGAATTAGCTGGCGGCGTGTACTGGACCTTCCACTCCCTCGTCCCCTCTTCTCTCCTCCCCTCCCTCTATCTCTTGAAGAGGAGTTTTGGGGAAGGGTTGGGCAGGTGGCACAATTGTGGCCAGTTTTAAGGCCGCATATGCTGCACGCCCTAGTCATCTTCTTCTTCACCAAGGCAGCGGTAAGCTCTAGTTCGTTATTGACTCGTTTGCAACCCTTGGGCTGAGACAGAGGAGGCACAGATGGATTGATCGTTGAGTCGTTCACTTCATCTGGCTCAGTGGTTTCGGTAGCCACCGGCCAATGTCATTTGGTATGCTATCAAGCTGCACCCAGAGCATCTTGAGGACCTCCATGGCTTTATCGTACGTAAGACTCGATCTGCACCCTGACCTTACCACGCCCATAGTCTCTATCAGTAAGGTGGAGTGCTGATACATCTCATTCATCCCGTTGGGACCGACTTGCAAGAGGTCATGTCTTTCGTACGACACATCCACCCATGCTTACTGGTGTATCGATGGTGTACGTAGTGGCTAGGGATACTCTTGACCTACAAGTGAGTGAACGTACTAACCAGGTGCACACAGAACAACCCTACTGGGAAATGAAAAAATGGAATTAATAGTAAATTGTATAGGTATGGGACAGTAAAAAATGACACTTTATATCACACAATGAAGCAGAGTAATTATAATTGTTTCAATAGTAAATATTAGAACGAGAGACAGTAAAAGTACATGTGTGCTCCCACCGTTTGCATTCACAACCGTAGCTACCAGAATCTTCTTCGGCCAACACCTTGCAATCATGCTACGACCATGCGAACATTGTAGACTACTTCCCATGAGACACGAAAAATAGGCCATCTCAGGTTGTCTCGGCCCTTATGCAGAAGGTTGTACTGGAGAAGTAGGTCTCTTTGTACTCCTTCAACACTACAGGTGTGTACACCCTACTCAACTGCTAATCGAACAGGAACAGAGTGGATCTCACTGGTTGGCTCTGCGTGCACGCAAGTCTGAACACGACATGTAGTATACACGGAAATAACATGAAGTAATTCTCAATATGCATTGCAGTAAAAGAGGATCAGGTTTGCCATGTACTGATCACAACAATCTTAACAGTAAATCATGTACTAAGAGGAAGTAAATTTTTACTCACCGTAGAGCAATACGTCTCCTGGGACTCGGAGTGCTTCTTCTTCTTCAACACCCGGTGCATCTTTCGGGCGAATTGGTGGAGTGAAGTCATGCTATCCACAAAGTTATATTTTACCATCTTGCTCATACTCTCGCTTCTATACGTGGATGTCATCCTATCGCGGTATACGTCCTTGAAGTATGCCGCGATCCATCTTTCGTACAGGTCATAGAGGTTAGCAATGGCGTGGCTTTGCTCAAGGCTGTATTCTCTTACCAGATCCTCCCACGCATTCTCGAATTCTCTCGGAGGAAGCGGATGGTTTATAACAGAAACCAAATGCACCTTTAGCCCTTTGTGCACCGTGTATTACTTGTTCAGGAGCTGGTTGTACTTTTTCAGCATGTGCCACTTGTACGGCTTGTGGTGTGTGTCGGGGAAGATGCGTGAGGTGGCCGCGGCCATCGCTGGGTCCTGATCTGCAGTACATGCAAACACAATAAGTAGTAAAACATGTATAGCAATAGTCAGTAAATGTGTTCAACAAATGGAGTAAATATGTTGGGCACAGTAAAAAAAAATCACCAGTTAGCATGTAGATGGGGTCCTTGCCCTCCATGCTAGTCTGGAATGTCCTAAACAAGCACTCGAAGGATGTTGCCTTCTTGTCTCAAAGCAGTGCGATGTCGAATGTGGTGTTCTGCAGATGGTTGTTGGAGCCAACAAACATAGCTAGAAGCATCTCGTACTGGTTGCCTCTGTACATCGTGTCAAATGTGACGACATCTCCGAAGTCAGCGTACTCCGTGTAGTAGCTCGCGTGGCTCCAGAAGATGTTTTTCAAAACGCCATTATCATCCACCTATATGTCATAGTAGAACTTATTGTTCTGCATCTGACACTCATTGAAGAAAGCTGTCAGCTTATTTACATCGTTGGCGCGATCAACGTGTGTATTCACAGCCCTCTTCATGTAGACAATAAAATGGATAATAAAATACAGTAAATCTACACAGCCCATGCAGTAAAAGGAGTTTATGAGTAAACAAACAGTAAATCAACACAGTCGTAGCAGTAAAGACATTGAGGGCACACAGTAAAGACCTGTTTTCTAGGCCGTGAGCAGTGAAAGGTATGTTATGTTGCCCCCCCCGTGCATCTCAGACAAAACGTTTATCATGGTGACCAATGACGGCGTCCTAGAGAGGGGATGGTTGTGCTCCAACACAACCCTTTCGATGCAGACGAAGGCATTCTTTACGCTCTTCCTCAGCTTCATGAATGCCCTGCACCCAATCCTTTTTGAGGTTTTGCAATGTTCACGCTCCTTCTCTAGCATGTAGTAGTCGTGTTTCCCTTCCAGACTGCAACATAAGTTTTTGACCGTCTTCCTGCTCCTATTCTTCCTGACTCCAAAACCAGCTGTCACACGTACTGACAGTTGAACTAGTAAGCCTCACCCAAATTATCAAATCTCATGTAGATCTGCGGCACCATATGGTCTGGAACATCCGTGTCCTAATAAGAGAAAATCACAGTTAACACAGTAATCTCTAACAGGAAAGCTAACAAACGATAGATATAGAGGATAGTAAAATGGGTGATACAAGCACAGTATGGAATATGATAGTAATAGAATGACATGTTTACAGTAAACCATAAAAATAACATACGTTAGTGTACGACCGATCTATGTCTGATGTCCTCATCTTGCTCGAAGAAACAATGGGGGGTGGCGTGATCAGGACAGAGGTGTGGAGCAAAGGATCTTGGTTGTCAGGGGGGTGTAACGTCTCAAAAGTTGATCAAAACCATCTGCCACCGGGTACCGACAGGGGGGGCTTACCGCCATGGGTCCTTTGGAATAATCTCTTTTTATCTATTGTGGCTTTAATCTCTTTTATAGGGTTTGAACAAAATGTGGATGATTTAGTCGATTTCTTTTGGGCACATCAGTAAAAACTAATGTTTGATGACTTATTATGTCTACTACATGGATTATTTCATGCCAAACATTTGTTAGAATCAAGAATCGAAGGATTGCCCTAAGAACTTCTGTGGGTGCGGTAATACCGCCCGCGGCAATCAGTACTACCAATTTCCAGTAAAACCGGATGTCTACTGTGGTATTACCGCTCCAACAGAGGAACATTGAATTAATCATACTCATTCACTCAAATCCTATCCTATCTAGTTCTAAATTGTTTTCTCTTATCTTACCAACTATGCCTCACAATTCCGGACCTTCCTCCTCAAAAGGAAAAGAAAAGGTTCAATATCTTTTAGAAGATGACTTTGAGGAAGAACCAACTGACAACGACACCAGTGATGAAGAATATGTGCCAGGCAATATCCCATTCTTTGTTGCTAATCCCAAGAAGATCAAAGGTGAAACCTATACTACAATTGTACATGCAAATCAATTTCTATTACAAAAAAAATGTGATTGATCCTCACTTCCACACAAAGTTTCAAGAAAATGTGTTCTATTACATTTATGGAAGTAAGTGCTTTGCACAACATCAGTTTGTGACATGGGATCATCTGAGTCAGAATCCTCACCTCAACGATCTTTACTACTTCTTCTATCGAGTGAAATTGGACAGTCTGGTGACGTTAAGATGTGATTATCATACTTTTACTATCAAGCAGTTTTATGCCACATTCCATATCTCTCCAGAGAATGACTCTCTCACTTGGTTGACTGGATTTCTGCAACTAAGTGCCACTGAAGAAGATTGTCGTGATTCTTGGCGTATTCCTTCTCTTCGACAAGGTTCAGTGGCCACAAAGGTACATCAAGAAGAACCCTGGGGATTGGATGATCTAAATGAACTTTATGATGAATCTCAACCCTTCGTGCTTGGAAAAGATACTGGCCTTCTACCATTGCCAAATATCATAAACAAGATTCTGAGAAAGACTTTCTATCCAAGAGCGAGCAAAGATGATGATGTCAATAGAAGGACTTGGAACATTATCTGGCATATTTTGAAGGGAACAAAGTTTGACATTGTTGATTTTATTTTGACAGAGATTGATTTCTCAAAAAGGGATACAGAAGATCATGTTTTCTATGCTCATTACATCGTGAAGTTAATTCGAGACAAGATGGGTTTTTACCTTGAAAGCAACATAGCTCATACCAAGTTCTGACCAAGCATCCATCCTCCTTTTGAGTGATTTCTTTTGGTCCTTGATGCCAAAAGGGGAGAGATTGGGAGGAGTAGATTGAAAGATTAAGGGCGAGCTCAAGCAAAGATGATCAAGGGCTGCTATCTATGATACTATATATATATATATATATATATATATATATATATATATGTGTGTGTGTGTGTGTGTGTGTGTGTGTTTGGAACTATATATGTATTATGCTACTATATATGTTTGGAACTATGTGTTTTGTAAAGACTTTATTATGTTTGAAGTACTTGGAATATGTGTGTAATACCCCGAATATCAATTTGAGAGAATGTATTATTCGGGGGGAGAGAAATTTATTCAATTTTCGAGTGCATTATAGTTTAGAGAGGGATTTCTCCTAACAAGGAAAGTATCCATCAGCGATTATGTAATATCCTGTTTAACATTAGAGAATTAATTGAAATGAGAAAGGTATTTAACAGGAATTAAAAAAAGAAATCAGATTTTTAGAGGAGAAATAATCTTGGACTTTCGGCCCACGTTGTTTGGTCCATGTGGGAAGTTGGTTTAAGAAGGGGCCAACCAAACCCTAGGTTTTTTTACTGTAGCATGCAACTACAGTACCACGCCGCCCCTGTAGCAACCCTCCTCCCCCTGCTACCACGCCCTCCATGTCGCCCCCATTGCTGCTCCTTGCTACCGGCCATCGGGAGGAAGAAGAAGGGAGAGAAAGGAGGAGAAGAAGGGACTTCTTCGTGGGGGATTGATCATCGTCTTTCCGTGAGTCTTCAAGGGTAACGAAGTGCTTTCTTCGCTGTTTGTTGATTACTAGATGCGAATTAGATTAGTTTGTTTGGATCAAAACTCTGCTGTTACAAATTCAGATCTGTCCAGTATGTTGCGTGGGCAGTTTCGATGTTTTAGAGGGCGAATTAGAAGTTTTGATCTCCTAGAGTTATTTAGATAATGATCTTAGCTTTCAGTGGCCACCAAGAACACCTGATTCCGACATACGGATCAAAAGTTATGATCGTTTTAGTTTCTGCTGTCTAGAATTCTGACGAGAATTAGCAGACACTTTAATTGTTAAAATTTGACCTAGTTAGAGGATGATTCAGAAGTCTTGCCCATAATAACTTTTGTACGTGATATCATTAGCTTTCAGGATTGATAAAGAACACCCCATTTGGATTTGTAGAACACAAGTTATGCACGTTTTAAGTTGACTGTCCAGAACCCTGACGAGAATGAATTGTCGAATTGCCTTTTAATATATGATCAAGTTAATGGCAAATTCAGGGCTTTCACCCAACTAGGTTATTGTAGGTCTGGGTCTTAAATTTGATATTGATAAAGAACTCTAAGTTTGGTTTAGCCAATTAGAAGTTATGGCTATTTTCGTGCCGCTGCCCAGAAGTGTCGGGCAGTTCTGACAGAGGATGCTCATCGGTCTTTTGGGGCTTGGTATATTCAGAATTTGGGTTTTCCATAAAATAGGTTGTTGTAGATAATCTTGTTACCTTTCGAACAAGCCTGAGTTTACATTTTTGCGAGTTTCAGAGAAAAATTTATGTCAATTTTAGTATTGCTGACCATTATGGTTTTCTGATGGAATGTAGTTCAATTGGAGTAAAATTGTGTAGTTAAATGTTGGAGTATTGGGGTTTGTATTACGAGTAGTGTCTTGACATCATGGTTCTTATTGAGTAAACTAATGCTATAGGAGGTGGGGCTCCGGGGTTAGCGGTATCGTCGTTGCCTCCTAACGCATCGCAACGCTAAAGGCAAGTACACTGACGTTTATATGAATTGTGTATGTTGGATGCTGGATGTTCGTACTGTGTTTTCATTTGATACGTGAGAAGTTCCGATGATTATGTTTCTTCTGTATGTGAAATTCATATGTTCAAAGATGATGCTGGTCGTTGTTCTTAAGTATATTCATGCACCCATATTCAAGTTCCGTCCACGGGAGTGGAGTCTAAAGTTGCATCCATGTTCATGTTCCGTCCACGGGAGTGGAGTCTAAAGTCCCATCAATTCCAGTATGGGCATGTGAGTCCCACCATTCCAATGTGTGCAGTTTGGACACTCGTATGAAACGTTCTTCATACGGTATTTTGGATCCCCGTATTTCGATAAATACGGGCTTAAGTGAACACCGACGGGTGTGTCACTGGCTATACCGGTATATGCATGTGTGCAGTCAAATCCTTTGATTTTGAACATTCAACTCATATCTTCATAAGTATTCATTTGCTGTATGTTCAGAAGTTGAGAAGAGATTATCCTATTCATGTTGGTTGTATGTTCTTATTCATTGTACTTGCTGAGTCTTGGACTCACTCTTGCTTTGTTTATTTATTTTTAGGTGATCGTTGATGAAGTTTCTCTTAGGAGGGAGTAGACATGCACTACTCAAATACACCACTTTACACTAATTGAATAAAAGATCTGTTGCTGCCTTTCATTAGTGACTTGTTGGATTGTAATAAATAAACTTAGACTTGGATAGTACCTTCCTTATCATTGAGTTTTTTTTAAAACAACTGTTTATATTCATTGATTATTCGTTGATAGGATTATTTTAGTGGATCCAATATTATATTTCCGTTTGTGTTCCAATTGTTGATGATCTACTTAACTTAGTTGATAAATTATTGTTGAATTTATTCCGCTGTATGGTTATATGTTAGGTCTTTAGATAGCATTTTGGCTTCCGAATAGCCAGGGTGTTACAATGTGTGCTTGTAATAGTTTAGCTTAACTTATGTTGCATCATGACTCTTATAATATGCTATGTGACATGATGGTTATTATCTATGATTATCCAGTTTATGAGTTCAAGCTTTCTCTACCCTGCTTATTATCTTTATGCTTGAATGATATTTGTTTACAAGTTCCTCGTATTTTCTAAGAAATCCTCAAATGTGCATGACAATCACGTCTTGAATCTATATGCACATCTTAGGGGGAGTTTTGTTTATTTGTTGAAAGACTTTGAATGCAACTAACTCTTCATCTCCTTTGAACTTGTCTCAAGAATTATTTGCTCCATTCAAAAGTCAAAACAAGAATATACAACTTGGTGTATATTCAAAAATCTTTCAAATCATTCATAGTGATTAGGTTATCATCAATTACCAAAAGGGGGAGATTGAAAGTATATAGGCCCCTAAATATGATTTTGGTAATTAATATCAATAATATTTCGTGGGGCTAACATGTGTGCTAAGATGTTTAAAGGTTTAGTCCTAGTGTGTGAATGATAACATGGAAATAGCAATGCAAAGGTGGTAAAGATCGTCATGGCTCAAGGCAAACGTATCATATAGCCTAAGGATCCTTTTGTAATTTTTACCGGTCTCGGTGTTTGGAGAAAAGATTGGATTTGTAGGCTAGATGTCGTACTATAAAGAGAGATCATGGCTACTAGCTTGAGAAACTTTATTTGTGCCATCTTGATCAACTAGGGTTCATGCATTGCATTTAGTTTAGCTTCTGGAAGTGTTTCAAAGAAAATTGGTATGACCTCAAGTGATATGCGGTACTACCGCAAGTCGGTAGTACCGAAATCTAATTGCTGGTACTTAAATTACAAAGAGCATGTTTTTGGTGTTTTTGAGCTCCTCTAAAAATCGGTACGACCAAAATTTAACAGTGGTACTACCACAGGTCGGTAGTACCGAAATATAGTTGGCGGCACGTAATTTATAGAGAGTGTTTTTGGGGGTTTTTTTTTATCTCCTTTGAGAATCAGTATGACCGCATTTCTTGAGTGGTACTATCGGAGTGCAGTAGTACTGGGTTTTACATGGCGGTATGTTAATTCCAGGGAAGGTGTTTTCTTGTGTTTCTAATCCTCTAGAAATCGGTAGTTCCGTTCTAGCCGAGCGGTATTACCGCTGTGCGGTAGTACCAATTTATAGTTGGCGGTAGCACCGTAACTTTTTTTCGTAATGGCTAGTTCAGAGCATTAAATGCAACTGTTCCGACCGTTGATCACGCTATGCGGTAGTACCAGGTTTGAACGGCGGTATTACCGCAAATGCTGATTTTTCCAGGAAAGAGAAGCTCTAGTGATTGAGGGAAGTGCTCGTGTGGAGCCAACTTGATTTGTTCAAGTTTCCTCAACGTGGACTAGTGAAGACCGGCATGTCTTCGATACCACAAGAAAAATATCATTGTTTCTATTGTGGTTTATTCCTTGTCTCTACTATTTTCACATTTACATTTCTAGCATTTTACTTGTGTAGAATTGCTTAGATAGGATTGTATCTAGTATTGACATAAGCTCATAATTGTCTTTAAAAGCATAGTATTTCTTTCATTATATTTGTGCTAAGAAGCTTTGTTAAGACAATCAAGGTTAAAATTGTTAACTAATTGAAAAGTTTTAAAAAACTTCCTATTCACCCCCCTCGAGTCGGTTATCCTTGATCCTACAGACAGTTGTTGGGGAAGAAATGTTGATCGGGTATGTGGATGGGAAGATATTTACACTCATCGATTTTGTGTTGGATTTTATGATCAATTACGTGGGGAGCGCGTTTAGTGGGAGACATGGGATCATGAGCTTTTTATTTGGTGGTGTGGGAGGATGTGGTTTCTTTTGTTTTCTTAGCAGTAACGATCGCGCTAACATAGTAGGGGCTTTTTGTTATACAGTAAATGTCATATTATAGTAAACTAAAACATAGTAATACGAGTAGTAGTGACAAACATACAAATGACAGTAATACCCCGAGACCTTTACAGTAATCTAGATCAAATAAAATAGTAAAATAAAATCGTGCTAGAGGGTGTAGTATGCCATGTACAATAGTAAAACAGGTGGGGTGACAAAAAAATGTAGGGGGAGTCGGCTGTAAAAAAATAGGTTGGAGATAAGGTGGAGGGAAATGCGACCACATTTGTTTTGGGACATTTTTTTTACTGTTGACTGCCGTGCGATGCGCGGGTTTTACTCTCGGTTGGGGGAGAATGAATTTTACTATCGGTTTGGACGCTCCCAAGACTTTTACTGTTGTTTGCAACGCGTAGTGTTCTCATTTTACTACTGGTTCCATGAGGGTAGCACTAGGGCATGAGGGATAGGGAGCGTGGGCTGGTGTGTCGCACGTAGCGTGGCCCAGGCTATGGCCCACGCGCAGAATAAGCTATTCTGCGCTCAGGTGTTGAATAGCGTTACCGTATAGTAATTCAAAATTTGCAAATACATACATAATACAAACCAAAGTTTCAAAATTCAAATATGAAACACACATTACAAACTAAAAATATTCTAGGCAACTTTTTTTGTTACAGCAAAGAATCGGAGACCACATTGTGTTCACCACAAATTCCTTCAAATTTGTGTTGAATTCATAGATCCAAATTAGGAGGCATCCGATTCGGATTCAAGAATTACATGCCTAATTCTTGGGATCCAAATGGGCTCATAGCAATTTCGTGCATTATATATAGCACTTGACCAACTTGGTAATACGTGGTTGCTAGAATCTAGTGACGATTTGTGCGATCCAGGAGCGTCGGATACCTTTGCTTCCCCCATCTCAATGGCTCACAATAACCCCCACCATCTCCCCCAAAGGATAGTTCACCTTCACCGCCCATGGTGCCACACTCCCTACCACCTCGTCCCCAAAACCAAACTCAACTCTCAGGATTGTAAATAGCCACCCAGTGACTTGGCCTATAGTCTGCTAACTGTGAGTGTCTTTGCCACACCTTGCCGCCATACTATCCACCAGCATGCTAATTAACGACCACACAAAATCTAAGGATGGGAGTGGCAACTCTGACCTGTCAAAGGTGTCAGTGAACTCTGTTGAGTAGAGTCGTTGCTGCCATCCGACGTATCGTTGCTTGCGGACCAAAGCCTTGTAATTTTTTTAACTTCCATGTAAATCTAACAAGAGTTTTGAGCTTGTATGCAAAAATCTACAAGGCAATGGACCCCACAGCTTCCACGTACATCCGGCACTGCCGCTACGTCTTTCAAACGCCATGTCTTTCAAACAAAAGGCGACAAAGTGTCAGCTGTGGACCGTGGAGGTGGTACAAACTTATAGTATGGAGGGCTATAGGAATAGGAGGTGTGGCCAACAAACTAAGACTTCAGCTGGTGCCCTTTCCATCGTACTACTGCTGCAACTAACATGCATGCTTGATCCCCGAAAATGGATCCTCTGTATTACAGAGTACAATGACATGCATTAGGGCACTGTCTCAACTGTACGATAAAAAATGAACGTTCTAGATCAAGTGGTATAGTACCATAGGCACAGTACAATCACTACAATAAACATGTGTTGTTTCTACATTTTTTGCTACAATGCTGCTGCAGGGTACTACACACATAGCATCAAAAAATTGTTCACATGGTATTCTTGCTAGTGTAACATCCCAATTTTTGATTTTCAAATCCTTTTTGAGTAGTTTAGCTCCTTGGTAAATTTGATCAAATTTTATTGATTTAATAAAGCTTAAATGGGACTTTCCAAAGTAAAAACAATTTAATATGATTAATCTGAACCTCACTTAATTCCAAAATTATTTTATTTGAGCTCTTTGTGCTTGGAAATTTTTTCAGATTTTTCTGGAATTTTTCGAGTTCATTTGCTATTTTTAAATTGCCATTTGGTTTTTGTGTATTTTCTAAAATAGAAAAATATTAAAATCTAGGAAAATTCCTTTGGGTTGGATCCCTCTTTCCTAGTCCATTTCCTTGCTTTCAGCCCATTTCTATCATGGCCTGCTTTTCTCTCTCTCGCCCGCGTACGCGTCCCTGGTCGCACCTGCCAGCGTCACGTGTACCATATGCAACGCGAATCCACCCTAGCCACCACCACTAGCATTTGGGTCCCACCCTGTTACTGTTCTTCATGTCCGTCTCGGGCACGACTTGGACTCCGCCGCCGCCCCGGTATCTTGGCGTGTATGGACACTCCTGGTCGCCACACTATAAAGGGAGACGTTGTCCTTGGCTTCCGCACCCCAGCCGCAACCGTCGCTGCTCAAATCCCTAGCCTTAGCCACCAGGAGCTTGAGTTTTTGCCGCCGCCATCCGTGAACATTCATCGCTGATTTCCATCGCCGTCGATGAGCCCTATAGACCCGAGTTCATTGTCACTTCAGCTACCTAGTGCACCCGCTCCGTGTTCGCCGACGTGGTCTGAAACGCCGACAACCATTGGGACCCTAGCGCCACCGCAGTCATCGTCAGCCACGTCGCTGTCCATGTCAGCCTCGTCGCCTACGTGTCTGCCACCTGGCTACCGCGTCAGTATCACGCTAGCGCCACCTTGCTCCAAGTCAACACCGCTCGGCGTTGCGACCACGTCACCGTCTCCTTCCACGTGTCGCCCCCATCACTACCTGCGTGTCTGCCACGTGTGTGGCACGTGCGCAACCAGCCACCACCACAGCGCCACCGCACCTAAACCATAAACCTAACTCTAGGTAAACCTAGTTTACCGTAGTCCTAGCCTGTGACATGTAGACCCTACATGCCAGAGCCCTTGTCCATAAACCTGTGAGCCGTAGACCTGTGGACCAAAATCCATAGACCTGGTCTATAGACCATGGGTCCCACCTGTCAATTACTATTTATTACTAACGTCATGTTGATGCAAATATTTCAGAATTTCCTTTAGAAAGAAAATTCAAAAAATTCGAGAGCCTGTTCTTTTCATACGAACTCTGATTGAGATCATTCAAGTCTATAAATTCATCTAAATTCAAGCTCTACCTTCCTGTGTTTTTTATTTAATTTTTTGGAGTTTATTTGTTTCTTTGTTTGGTATTTATTTTTGTTTTTTACTTTTGTTTTGCGAGTAGACATTGATACTTCGGAAGCTTTCAAGGGAGGGGGTGATCAAGCTCAAGCCTAGTACTAAGACTTGTTTCAAGGCAAGTTGTACCTTTAACCACGCTGAACCCAGTTTTTCAAAATAACTTTGATTCAAACTATTGCATGTTATTTTAATTATTTAATTCTTTAAATGCTTAGGGATGAGCCATGTACCTACTTGTTTATATCCACCATGTTCATTGTATTACTATGATCTTTTGTCACCCTAGCTTGGTTAATTACTAGTTGGTATTATCATAGCACCAACGTGGGTTGGTTAGATACAAATAGTCTGCTTAACCATGCAACGGTTCATTGATATCATTTTGAGTTGCAAATATAAACTTCACTAAGTGATTATGGAACATTTTTGTGAAAAGACTGTGTGTTGTATGTTGTCACTCGTTGATGGTATGTGTTGCAATTAACCAGCAGGGTGAGAAAAGATTTAGATAGAAGCAAGTAGAAATAATTGTGATATGGTGGACTATGTGCTTGGAAAATATGAATCTTGGTAATTTGGTTAGAAATTTGGCAGTCTCGCTTTGGTCAATTAAGAACTTAACTTTGTGCACCATTGAACTGAGCCATAACTGTACAACCACATACCTAGTACGAGACATGCCTAACTTAGTAAGTTATGTAGTCTTGACATTGACTACTCAAGCATGTAGATTAGACTGTGTGCTAGGGTGGAGGTGTGTACCACTTTGTTTGAATCACATTTATGAGCAATTGGGTCACATGCCTAACTATTTTCTAAAGCAAAACTTAACTTGTAAAATTAATGAACTGCTTGCCTCTTCTTGTCTCTCTCTTGACTTGCCTATTGGTGAAATTCTTTTCTCCGTTGACTTTAAACTGGTTATTACCTTTTGCTTGTCTTTGTTAGATGGCGTGACTTTACGCCTGTGGAAAGCGTACCAGAGGTTATGCTGCCGAGCTATGGAAGATTCTATAAGCACTTAGAGGATTCGAGAGGCCATTCTACCAAGGCACCAACTGGATGGTGCACGACGAAAGACGTGGTATGCTGTGTTGACTGACGATCTACGCCCGAGAGGATACCAAGGCCAGTTGTCCTGTGCACATCACTGTTCGGAGGATCATCTTCGAGGAAGGGATCCAGGAGTCTCCATGTCTTGCCATCCTACGAGTGTGCAACATCTACGTGGATGAGTTGAAGGATTCAATCTTTCGCCTTCAACCTCTCGCCTCCGCAGTGGACCGTTCAACCTGCTACCTCTCCACCGATGGAGAAGAAGATGCTACCGTGGTTCACCTTGCTCACTTCATTGCCGCCCAAGAGGAAGCCATGGAGACTACTACAATAAAGCTACAGGGAGCCTACAAGACATTGCAGCTCGTAGAAGAGAGGATTGCAGAGCTTGAGGAGGCTTTGTATACTCAGGAGTTGCTTGTACGTTTGCTTGAGGAGCCCGAGGAGCTAGAGCCAGTCATGCCTGCACCCGAGCCGCACGAGTTGGTGACCTCCGTGCATCAGTTGACACTCGGGGAGTGCTTCAGCATGGCAGTGAAGGACATCAGAGTGGTCATGGCGCAATTCATTGAGAAGACAAGACGAGGGATCGAGATCGCAACTTGTCGTACGCCGAGGGACCCAGTGAACCCACCTATGCGTGAATGGGGGGTGAGCCACGGTGCGTCTCGCCCCAGGACTCCTCACCTAGACGTAGGGGTGAAAACAGATCAAATAGTTTTCGACCAATCCGGATTGTCTCGGGTCGGATGTTTCTCAGATCGGAAACGAATGCGGTTTTTTTGTCAAAAATGCATACGAATGCTGTAGCCCTGCTATCTGTCGAATATAAATATGAACTATCCAGACAATATGAAGGTTGGATATCCGGCATATCAACCCAATAGCCCAACTAGCCAAACGACCGGCCTATCAGTCCATCGCTCATTAGGGTTCCTATTCGGCTTTGGCTACTCCAGTCTCTAGTTAGGGGGGCCACCTGTTAGTTTCCCACACACAGAAAGGGCAACAGAGAAGTTAGAGCAGGGCAGAAGAAAAGGAGCCAGGGGCGACTCAGGTGGCACTCATCGCCGGTGAGGGAGACATCAGCGGCATCCGAAAATAGCAAAATTGGATTGAAGAGGGGGAGGCAGTCCTGTGGGTGGTGGCGGCGCGGCCGGGGGTGGATGGTGGTGACCGAGCGGTAGCATGCAGCGACCGGCTGTGGAGGGGAAACGGGGACGGCGGCGCCAGAGGGAAAGAAGGAGAGGGGGCGCGCACAGGCATTGGTGGGGTTCGGGGAACCTACCGAGGTGGTTGATGGAAGTAGGGAGTGGCCAAGGTGGGCCGACATTGGTAACTCGGGGCGGCGCGATGGGGGCATCGTGGGTGTGGCGCTCGGGTGGGGGAGAGCATGAGTGAGAGGTGGGGAAGGTAGAGGGAGGTGAGGTGATGCTCTAGTAGAGAGGAATTGGGATGGGGCTCACTAGAGTGGAAATGGCGGCTGCGGTGGTAGTTTTGGCCAAAACCGAGGAAGATGGCCGCGGTGCGAGCTCCCGTGGTGGAATCCCAAAATTGATTGAGGGGTCTTGTTCGTGATGATGTGGGATGCAACATGTGAAAGTATTTAGGCCCCTAAAAGTGATTTTGGTAATTAATAACAACAATATGTTATAGGACTAATATGTGTGCTAAGATGTTTTAAAGGTTTACGTCCCGGAGTTTAAACAATGACATAGAAATGGCAATGCAGAGAAGATAAAAGATCGTCATGGCTCAAGTCAAAGCTATTATGAAGCCTAAGGATCCTTTTTATAGTTTTTACCAGTCTCGGAGTTTGATGAAATGACTGGATTTATAGGATAAATGACGTACTATAAAGAGGGATCATGGCTAGTAACTTGAGAATTTATTTTGTGCCAACTTGATCAACTAAGAGTCTTGCATTGCATTTAGAACTACTTCTGGAAAAAGTCTTTCAACAAAAATCAGTAGTACCGCATCTGAGAAACAGTAGTACCACAGTGTGGTATGATCGAATTCTAGTTGGTGGTACGTATATTCCAGAGAGCGTGTTTTTTAGAGTTTTCTTCACCCTTTGAAAACAGTATGACCGCATCTTTTGAGCGGTACTACCGCAAAGTGGTAGGACCAATGTTTACATGGCGGTACGTAATTTTTAGAGAGCATATTTTCGGTAGTACCAGACCATGTGAGTGCGGTCGTATCGTACCTTTTTGTAAAGGCTAGTTCAGAAGCATTAAATGAACATCAGTCAACCATTGAACAGTAAGTGCGGTAGTACCGGTTTTCTACAACAGTACTACCGTAGATGCTGAATTTTCAGGAGATCTTCTTCAAATAGTCAAATTTGTGGTTGGGGGCTATAAATACCCCCTCACCAGCACCAAGCTCAGGACCTTGGACCACATTGAATACATTTGAGACTTTGGTGCACTCTCCTCTACTCATTGGCTCATATTTCACATTTTGAGGTAGTTGAGCGCATTCAAGTGCATTGCATCATTAGTCGATCTCTTTGGCACTTGATAATCTTCAAGCAAGTGTTGCAATTTGTTACTTTTGGTGCTTGCCGGCACCTAGACGGCTTGGACAAGGTTTGCACGGTGATCTCTTCAAAAAGGGTGTGAAGAGGCCCGACAAAGATTGTGATTGGTTCGGTGCTCACCATCTCCGGAGTAGAGAAAGAGCAATCTTAGTGAAATCGAGGTGTTAAGGCTTAATTCATGAAACTGGTCCAATTCGTTTGGACTTACCTCAATGTGGATTAGTGAAGACCGGCAAGTCTTCGATACTATGAGAAAATATCGATTGTCTTCATTTCGGCTTTCTCTCTTGGCTTTACTTTTTCCGCATTTACATTTCTAGCTCTTACTTGTGTAGAATTGCTTAGCTAGAATTGTTTTTAGTATAGCCTTGTGTTGCCTTAGCAAATATACTTGAATATAACTCTTGACTTGTGTTAAAATATTTAATTAGATCATACTTGTTAAAATTGCTAACTAAAATAATAAGAATTTTTAGAAACCTCCTATTCAACCCCCCTCCTCTCTAGTCGGTCATCCTTGATCCTACAACGTGACGCAGTGGTTTGGGGAAGGAGCTCGTCGGTGCGGCCGGAACAGCGGGGTGCGTGTGGCGGTCGGCACGATCACGACGTGAAGAGAAATGTCAGGGTTGCTCCGACGGTTCCTGTGGACAATAGGGCAGGGGGTGGATAGGGAGGCGGGGCCATGGCGAGGTCGGTGGGCAAGAAATCATGGCCAGCACTCACCCGAGGAGGTCGGCACGTCACAGTGAAGCGGGGCACCGCAGCCAATTTGGCTTCGAGAAGGAAGAAGAAGTGACGTCGGCGCTCTTGGGAAGAATGAAAGGAACAGGATTGAGCATCGGAAGCCGCTCTTGTTACGTGTGGTTGCTGAAAATATGAACATGAATGTTTGCATAAAAAAAACTATATATATGTTTTCGTTAATTTTTGGCATACAATTTAAGGGGTTTTCATATTCCGAAAAATACACGCGGACGTATTCGTTTCGATCCATATTCACTCCGTATTTGTATTTGATATTATTCGTACCTAGGGTATTCGTATTCATATCCACATCCAGGAAAAAAATATGAAAATGATTATGGCAGAGCCATTATCCGTCTATATTCGATCTGTTTTCACCCCTACCTGGACGTGGCGGGCGGGTCCTTGTGGCACCGTGCTGGGAGTACCCCGGCACAGTTCGCAGGTCAGCATTAACCAGTCACGTCCGGTTCTTTCTTTTGAAATCCGCTAGTTACTAACGGCAATTTTCTCTGACAAGTCCTGAGTTCCAGTCGTACAAGGGAGCAAGTGTACGCGGAGACGTCCTCTGCCTTCGTGCGACCAGGTATGACTATCTTGTTTGCACGTATAACGTACTATTTCATAGTTTTTGCTATGTTTACATGCATAACGTAGTGTTTCATAGGTTGTACACCACTTTGGGATGAGCCGGTGGTGTTGCACGAGGAGTCATGCTCCGGGGACTGTGACTTCGACCAGCATGGCAGCCAGGTCTCTGCAGGGGCTTCACAGCTGCACGATGCGCCCGGAACAAGCCAACTGACGCAGGAACCCCTCGTGACACTCCACAGGCAACTCACATCAGTTGGTACCTCGGCTGCCTGAGCCTTTGACGTACTCGTACAAGCGCCCCTAGTCGCCCCGGATGAGGCAAGGGGCCACACGTGGGGTACGCCCCAAGAGGGCCCACGAGTAGATATTTGTTCTTGTAAATGTGAGTCATGCCGTGTAAATATTAATTTATGTACAACTTATATTATGCTAGCCTCGTGTTTCCATACTATATTTTTGCGTGCGCAGGTAACCATGTGAGGAAGACATCATCGCAACACCCCACACCACCCTGCCATTATCTACTCATGCCATGTGAGGGAGTCAGCATCGCGACACCCCACACCACCCATGCCATGCGAGATGACCACACACTACGACACTACCGTTTCAGATCAAGAAAAATGCACTCTGACACGCCACCTTTTCAAATCGAAAAGACCGCACTCAGTCACACCACACGCTACCACTTTTGCAGATCGAGATGACAACACACCGCGACACCACCTTTTTAGACCGAAAAGACTGCACCCTGTCACGCCACACGCTGCCACTTTTGCAGACCAAGATAACAACACACTACGATGCTACCTTTTCAGACCGACAAGACCACACTCCACCATGCCACCATTTTAGACCGAAAAGACCGCACCACACCCTATCACCACACACTGTCACTTTTGCAAATCGAAATGACAACACACTACGACGCTACCTTTTCAAACCGATAAGACCATGCTCCGCCACGTCACCTTTTCAAACCGAAAAGACTGCACCCTGTTACGCCACATGCTGCCACTTTTGCATATTAAAATGACAACACACTGCGATGCTACCTTTTCAGACCGAAAATACCACACTCTGTCATGTCACCTTTTGAGACTGAAAAGGACCATTATAAAAGGAGGGAGAAGAGAACTGCAGGAGAAGAGAGCTCGAGGAGAACACTGCACCACCACGCCCAACACTTCACAAAACCTTGGTTCACACAACTGAGAGGAAGGAGATGTCGAATTCGTCGGCAAACTTCTACACGAGGATGCTTTGGAAGTGCGAGTGGCTTGCCAAGACGGCTAAACTCTACCTGGATAATTCTATGAAGGATGCGCCGGTACTACCGGAGTTCTCACACCCGCAATGTGTGTGCGAACTACCGACTAAGATCATCCGGTCCACACACTCGGCGACAACCGCTCGAGTGTACTACACGTGCGGCCACCATCTCGTAAGTGTATCTTGCACACACAAAAATTTTCATATCTTACGTTCTATTCCACAAATCCCGGACTACACTCACGCATAATGGCAGCCGAAGATGCAATGCAACTTCTTCCAATAGATCCACATACCAGATATGTACGATTGAGCATTCATCCAGTAGAAGTACATGTTGAACTATGCAATAAGAGCCGAGACCTTCAAACGCTGGAAACCTTACGTACCTGACCTTACTGAAAAGGCACCAGAGGAGCCCGAGCGCGCGGCGTACAAGGGGAAGGCTCCTGCTAATGAGACCGGTGGTCGTCCTAGTGCTCGTCGTCGACCGGGTGTAGTCCGAATCGAAGAGATAAGTTATGGTTATTTGCATCATGATTATTAATTTGGCCCTACGTTGTGCTAAGCTAACATCATTCAATCGTTCAGCTCGTCTCGCAAAACATGGCTGACTTTGAGACTGACCACCGCTGCGGGCTGACCAGAGACAAGGGAAAGGGGCCGATGGGCCACCACGACTAACCGATTTCGTTCCAATCAACTTTTTTTTATTCCAAAAAGGCACGATGCATTGTGGTATATTTCGGTTTGCACATTCATGCGTATTGTCGTTTCTAATATACGTAACTAAACTGAGCACACTATGTATTTCACAATTAAATTATAAACTCTTTCAAACTTACATCTCTTTTTCTCAAATATTTTAACTGTTAAATATTACATGATCTTTTCTGAAAAAATCGGTTCCACGAACAATATAATCGGGACAACATCGCACGTGGCAACCATAAACCCAAATATTTTTGTCATTTCGCTCCGAAGGGGGCTGTTTGTGTCATTACGCCGCCGAATTCACGTTCCAAATTGCGTCGTCGATCTTGCATTCTCTACTTCGCTTTACATTGTCTTCTCTAATTTTGCATTCTGAACTACACTCACCTCAAGGTATTACCAATTTTTTTTAAAAAATTACAAAAATAAATTAAAAAAAATAAATATTTCTCTAAGCATAAATAAAAAATAAAGACATACCTCTTGTCGCCAGTTCAATTGGCGACAGGAACCTCCCCCACTGTTCCAATTGGTGGCAGGATCCTTATCGCCAATTGGAATGACAACGGGAGCCTGCCGCCTTTCCAAATGGCAACAGACACCCACTTCTCTATTTTTTCTAACTATTTAATTTTGTAATTATCTTTTAAATTAATATTATTTTTTTTAAAAAAAGGGCATCTACCACAGTATGATCATTTCCTACTTTGTGTATGTATGTGTGTATAAATATATATTAAAAAGGTGCAAAGCAAAAGGGGTTACAAAAATTAACTAATTAACTCTAGCCAGGCTGGCGTTTCCACTTTTCATTTTTTTTATTGACCGGGACTTTTCCCTTCGGCTATAATAATAATAAAATAAAAAGCACTGTGAGACGTCCCGAGTGAGTCCGCACTCGACCGCAGATAAACGGGAGCAACTAAGCTAAGTCCTCCACACACTTCTCTTTTTCCCCTGACACATTCCTCGCCCGATGGATAACCGTACGTAGCAAATTCCAACCTGTTGCTTTCGATCTCATCTTTAGCCGAGAATAGCTCCTACAAGATTTCCAGTTTGCGACCGGTAAGTTTAAGACTATACACCTCATTTCATTTCCAGCTAAACAGCGAGCTCTCTGACGAACAAGCTCTTTGTTAGCATTGACCTAAGCTCATTAGGTTCAGAGCTCAGACTACAGAGGATACTATGATAAGTTTAAAATGCATCCATAGTACATAGAAAGCTCATTTTATTCAGTGCTCAGACTACAGAGGATACTATGACACTTTTAAATTGCATCCATAGTACATAGAAAGCAATGCAAATATCGCTAATGAGCAGTCACAAAAATAATAAAATCATCAATCATTCTCTTTATGTCGTGGCAAGCATGACTGTTCATTCGCTTGCAGACAGTAGATGCTGAAACACACCAACAGAAGGCCTCACAACTCACTCTTGCAGACGGTGTATCTGCAAACTTGAGCCTGATGGTCTGCAGAGAAGAAACTACATATAAACTACCAACTAATGCATTCCCAACACCACAATGACAGGCCGATACAGAGCTACCGGTTGATAGAATTCAATCTGCCAAGTCGAGACTAGCAGCTTCACCAATGCCTACCACAGCTAGTTCAGCAAGATTCCAAAACTAGTCTTCCATGGCTTCTTTCGGACTTCAGAACACCTTGGCTTTCATTCACCAGCTTTTGTCGCTGCATGCAATTTTCAATATGTAACAACCTGCAGAGATGGAGCACAGGGGTAAATGCTTGATGACTGTAAAAGAAGTAACAGTTCTCATGTAGGATAGGCTCCACTTATTTCTAGTACTTACAACAAATGAAGATAATTGATTGTGTTAAGTTGCTTGATCATTTGGTGCAGCAGTGGAAGGAGTAGACCTCCTTTTCTTGCATGGTTCAGTATCGACTTTAACCTCCTCATCTGGGAAATTCTGATCAGAGACTTCTGGAGAAAAGAAAATGAAATGTTTGTGTTATAGCCCTGATTTTACATGGTTAGCAGAGTAGGATGACAATTAGGAATGGTAATTAATGAAGTCTTAACACAAGTAGAAACACCAGATGCAAATGATACTTAAGCATACATTAAACATGTATTAGCAGCTGGATGATCTATTTTGGTCACATTATTTGTGAGGATACAACAACTTGTTTCTGGGGGTAGCTTACCCCTATGGACGCAGAAAAATAAATCTCAAAAGATCTTACAAGTTAGCGGTGATTAAGCATAATGGTCAGTAAGAATCTGACAAAGTTGTTCAATCAGTTATGTGCCGAAAGCAAAATCATGACACAACAAGTGTTGAAGAGCTGTACAAAAAATGATTCCAAGCAATTATGCATGAAAGATCAAAGTCTGAACTCCATAGTTACTTCAACTAGTAGTTTTTTTTCACATTTACACAGTTATGTAATATTGAGCAAGGACAAAGAAATTCCATATGATTTGTACTTCTTCGACAGATTATGATAGCTACCTGCAGCTCTGCATGTAAAGTTACATCATTCCTAGAGCATAATTATTTACCAGCTTAAAACTCTTGCTACATGACAATTCTAAACTCTTATCAGACTGAAAACTGCGGAACAATTCTGAACTCTTGTCAAACTGAACAAAACATATACTGAAGGAAACAATTCGCAAACGAGATAACTAATGTAGCAACCTGTGCTTTTAGCAACATGATTTTCTCCAACACAACCCCTCATTTCTCTTCCATGCGTCCGAACCCTCTCTTGGACTGTATCAGTACCCGATTCACCATCATCAACCGAAGCTCTCACCCCATCACCATGGCGGTTTATACCGGAATTGCGTGGTCTAAAACGCCTTATCCACGGATTGTCAGGCAGGCAGATTATGCCTCCATCACGAGCACGAGCATCGTTCCTCTCAAACCTGAGGCCCTCCAACACGCCCTCTTGGAGCACCTTGAACCCATTGCCACCCACATGGCTCCTATTCGCATCAGACCCGTGGTGCTCTTGGCCATAGAGTTGCCCCATGAAGGATGCCTCCATGGAGCTTATGTACAAGCTGTGCCTCTCATTTGTCCATCCAGCCGACATCAAGTCTAGGATTTGATCTCCCTGCTGAAAAATCACAACACAAAATTTGTTTTCAGGGTCTGCAAATTGCTTATCTCATACAAAAACTAATTTAAAGTACAGTTGTCACACAGTAGACGAGAAAGTCCTGGAGCAAATGTTCAACATCATGTATGTTCTTTCTTCAGTTCTATCTTATATGTCATATAGTAGAAGAGTAAGTCCTGAATCAATTGTCCAAAATCATATATGTTCTCTCTTCAGCTCTATGTCAGATGTCACACAGTAGCAGAGAGTCCTGAAGCAAATGTCCAAGATCATATATGTTCTTTCTCCAGTTTTACTCTTGGAGTCGAATTATGTGCACATAGTAACAAAAAATGTACCGGTCTAGTGACTTGCAACTTGCAAGAGCTAATTTATAAGAGAAAATTGTACAGAAGATGTAAATTAGGTGTACAGGGCACAAGGGAACCTGCAAGAACCTAAGAACAAACAGGATGGGCACCCCTCATCATAAATCTTTTGCTTTGTTTTGAAACTAGGACTCCTCATCATAAATCAAAGTAACAAACACCCTTTTCCCAGCGAATAAAAAATAATAGTTCTCGATCGATTACCTTGGCAATACTGCCGGGCAGCGGCTCGGCGTTAATCGGCTGGTTCAACGACACGTCCCCCATTGGATTAGCTCTCAAGAAACAGGATAACCAATTAAGTGGAGGAAAGTCCCAGGGATTTGGTTCTCTCTCTCTCTCTGTTTTCTTTCTTAAAAAGGAAATAACCAAAATGGTGGGGGTTAAAAGACCTATCAACTGGATATTATGCAAGAGGTATGCAAGAGGTTTTGGGTGAGAAAGAAGCAAACAAATCAAGAAAAATCAACAGAACTAGGGGGGGGGGGGGGGGATTACAGTTGCAAGAACCAAGAACCCTACACAACAACGGACAGAAATTAACAGAACAACAGAGAAATCAAGAATGAGCCAAGGACATTTCCCAGGACTCAGATGGAAAAGGAAACAGCGCACCAAGAAAGAAGAGGCAAAGGAAGAAAAGATCTGAGATTTAGTCTATCTGGAGAGAGAGCAGACCGAAATTTATAGTCTACTAAAACATCTCAAAAGAGGAGCAGGAGGCGTAGAGGAAGAGCAGATAGTACTCCGTCTCAGCTGGTAAAGGGCGGAGAATTGTGCAGGTGGGGAGGCGGTGGGCTCCACCCCACCGCCTTTACGATGACGTGGCGGCCTTTTACACGTAGCGGCGTGGAGCGCGCCAGGGGCGAAAAATATCTCGGCCCCGATATTTCCGTGGGCTCGGCCGCCGCTGGGAGCCTGCCAGGTGGGGCCGTCATCTGCAGCCCGAAAAGATCTGCGCCTGGATGACGTCACGCGGGTGAGAGGTAAATCACGCTGGTGAAGCACGGGTTAGGTCCCTGAAGTCATCTCATCTCTTGGGATCTTTTCGAGAATATTATTCGATGAATACTAACATGTATGTTCCTTCGGTTCCGTTACATTTGTGCGTAGTAGGAGTACTTGTTTCCATATATTTATCAATTAAGTAATTTATAGTTTAGTTATTATAGTTTTTTTTCTCTACTCCTAATTAAATACTTTTAGAAGATTTTTTTAGATAATGGAAAGACAAGTCTCCCGGTCTCTGCACCATATGATGCACACAACCATAATTTATTATAAACAAACAAATCGACATACAAAAAGCAGACTAAGAACTAAATGACAAATAAATTGTCATGTTGTGGCCAGCATCAGGAATAGCCCGCCGCCGGCGACAGTTAGCTTCTTCTTCAACCAACACATCCGAACAGTAGCTGTGCAACAAGGTGCTTGAGGGTCAAGTCATCAAAGTGACGCCTCCAAGGGAGGAAAGAAAACGTCGCCAGATCCAACCACTGAAGGCCAGATCTAGTGTTTTCATCCCGACGAGCAGATACCGGTGCTCCAAGACAACGTCTTCAAGAAGGACATGCTGCTCGTCGTCTGACCCAACCAGTGAAGGTGTCAGATCAATACGCAGTATGTCGTCGTCGCCAAATCAAACCACTGAAGGCCAGATCAAGGGTTTTCACCCCGGTGAGCAGAAATCGGTGCTCCAAGATAACACCTTCAAGAAGGACACGACGCTTGTCGTCTGGTCCAACCAGTGAAGGCCAGATCAAAGCTCAGTATGTTATCGTTGCCAAATCCAACCACTGAAGGCCAGATCAAGGGTATTCACCCTGGTGAGCAGATACCGACGCTCTAAGACAACACCTTCAAAAAGGACACGACGCTCGTCGTCTGACCCAACCAGTGAAGACCAAATCAATACTCCATACGTTGTCATCGTCGGATCCAACCACTGAAGGCCAGATCGAGGGTTTTCACCTAGAGAGCAGGTACCGGTGCTCCAAGACAACACCACAATGCATCCTCGACGCCAGATCCAACCAGTTAAGGCTAGATCGCCATCACTGTCTAATGCAACCATGAACCACAGCCTAACACAACCGCGAAGCCACGGTTACATGCAGCCTCCACAAAAAGGAGGCCGACAGCCACCGTTGGCCATGCGTCACATCTCCACCAAAGCCCACCTGGGTCCGTCTCCTGTCGTCCAGATCCAGCGCCAAAGCACAGATCCAGAACCACGCTGCCTGCAAACGGTCGTGCCCCTCGCGCCGCCCTTCGCGCCGCCTACACGTGGCCCTTGCGCCTCCTGCACCAGCCCTGTAATGCCAACCGAAGCCAACGGGCCATCGCGCGCAAACGAAGCCTTCGTTGCTTGAACGTGCCCCTACACGGGAGCACCGCCGCCGCCACCTGAACGTAGCCCCCTACGGAAGCACCGTCGCGTCGCTCGCTTCCACACAGCGTCACGCCGCTATCGGCCGCGATGCACGTGTCTGCGCTGCGCGCAGCCGCGCTCGGAGTCGCGCCCGCCGCAGATCGTGTGCCCACGCGCCCTGCGCCTCTTCGGCATGGAGCCGTCGGAAGGAGTCGAGGACGATAGGGGCGTTCCGAATTTACCGGGAAAAAACAGATCTAGGACCTTCACAAAAACGGATATGAAAGAAAAAGGAACTGAAACTTGGAGAGGGAGAGTGAGATAAAGAGGTGTGGAGGGGAGGCCCGCCGCCGCCGTCGTGTTGGCAACGACAGCAGCAAAGGGGCGTGGTGGAGGTGGGGAGCTCGGAAGCGGAGGGGCGTGGTGGGAGAAAAAGGATGCGTATAGCGGTCCTTGGGTGGGATTGATCGTTTCTTTCCAAATATTTTTAGAAGATGTTAAGTGATTGCAATAAATCATTTAATAGATAATATGTATGATTACTTCTCATCTAGTTTTCTCATATTTAGTGTTTTATTGATCTGTACGTATAGTGGACCATGAATAAATACAACGAAACAGAGGGAGCAGTATAGTGTTAAATTCTTGGGATTTGACGGAGTTAATTGTGTCGAGAAATATAATGGATAAAAAAATGTATGAGATCCTTTTTATTACGGAAAGGCAGTGGACTTCTGCTTTTCATTGACGGAAGAAGGAATACACAGGGGAAAAAATTAATTAGAGAAAATAGAAAAAAAAGAAGAGCTAAAAAACATTGCAAGCAAAGGAAAACACACACACATACGACGCTAGAGGCTCCGAGGGCGGGTGGAGTTGTGATTGTTGTTTTTTTTATGGGAGCGACTAGCGCTCGGATGTACGTCCGAGCGCTAGCCATCGTACGCAGCGATTGGCCGTTGGATTGTCGTAGATACTTTTCAGTCGTCCATCTAGAACTCCCAAACTTCACGCGCAGCGCAGCCGCAGACAGCATCAAAATCCCCCAATTGCTGCGTCTCCAAGCTTCCTCGTCACCCAATCCCAATCTCCTCCGCCCCGTAATCCCCCGTAAATTCGTCCGGTCGATCTGCCCTCAACACCAACCATAAATCCAATCTTGTTGGATTGCATTTGTCGCTCCCAATCTTGCAGCATCACGCACCTCCGCCCCAATTTCCCGACATCAACAAAATCATCTTCGCTTCAAAAGTTCATCCCCAAAACTCATCCCAATGTCTCATCTGATCCGTGACCTCGAGTTCCCACCACCGAATCATCCTTTCACAAGGCATCCGCCACCCATCGTCGTCGCAAATCCATCCAATCTCGAGTCCCAACAATCTGCTGCCGAACGGATGGCGGTCAACACGGCGAGTGCCTCCAGTAGCAACCATGGAACGCATCCGAGCAGCGAGGTCCCGTTATTGGTATGTACTGGTCATACTAGACTTTTGATGATTTGTTGTGACAAAACATGCACATTGTTGCAAGCATTATGTTGTTGACATTGTACTCCTGATTAGGTGCAACAATTTTTTAACATTGTAAAGAAAGTTGTGTACTGTTATTTTAGATGTTGCATATGTAGATAAACAAGTGTTGCATACTTTTCACGGTGATGTTGCAAGATTGGAGATCTCAGTTGCAATTTTTTTGTTCAGGTAGATGCAGATCTCAGTGTTGACCAAGGTGAATCGCTGAAAAATGGAGATGATGATGATTACACTATGGTGGATGTTGCGAGTGACGAATGTGATGATCAAGATAAAGATGTTGTGTGCTCTCAACCAATTGTGCCTTATGTTGGGATGATGTTTGAAACTCTTGAAGAGGCTAAGAAAGTGTACAATGATTATGCATACAAATTTGGTTTTGGCATGAGGATAGCGTGCTCAAGAATCAGCAAGGTCACAAATCAAATCATTAGGAGAGAATTTGAGTGCTCACATGCAAGAAAGCCGGTAGAAGAAGGCGAAAACTCTACAAGCAATTCAGTTGGCATCTCTACAGTCAAAACCATTGGGGCAAGGAAACGAAACAGACTGACAAAATTTGGTTGCAAGGCACACATGGCAGTAAGTCTGAGGGATGGCAAATGGAAAGTTATTGTTATGCAAAAGGATCACACCCACCCATTGGTGCAACATGTTGCAAGGAGAAGGTTTTACAGGTCACACCGCCGTATCTCTTGGGGGGATTTTGAGTTCTTGAAGACTTTACACCACAGAAACATCTCTACATCACACATAATGGCGCTGCTTGGTGACGTACATGGTGGGATCCGTAACCTCACTTTCACGAAGACGGATGTTTGCAACTTAAGGACAAATTTGAGGCAAGGGCTCACTTTCCGGGATATGGCTGTCACCATCGAGTACTTCCAAAAAATGCAAGCTGAGAGCCCCTCATTTTTTTATGCAGTAAGACTGGATGAAAATCAGGTTGTTAGAGCTTTGTTTTGGGTAGATGGACGAACCATATCACTGTACCAGAGTTTCCGAGATTGTGTCTTCTTTGACACAACGTTCATGACTAACCACTACAATATGCCATTTGCACCGTTTGTTGGGATCAACAATCACATTCAAACCATCCTACTTGGTTGTGCACTTCTCCCTGATGAAACAACTGAAACATTTGTGTGGTTGTTTGAAACCTTGAAGTTAGCAATGAATGGCGACCTCCAATCAGATAATGACAGATCAAGATAGAGCGATGAAAGCAGCGATAACTCAAGTGTTCCCAGATGCCATCCACAGATGTTGCAAATGGCACGTTATGCAAAAAGCTTGGAAGAAGTTTGCAAGGTTGATCTCAACTAAACATGGATTCTCTGACGATCTGCATACATGTGTGAATCTATCTGAAACTGTTGAGGAATTTGAGAGCAATTGGCAGGAGATGTTGCAAAAATACAGCTTGCATGACAATCAACACTTACAGAACATGTGGAACTCAAAACACACATGGGCCCCAGCGTATTTCAGGAAAAATTTCTTCCCATTCACTAGCACGACAGGCAGATCTGAAGGGTTGAATGCAATCTTCAAGAAAGTCATTCACCCTCAAGACTCGGTTTGGACATTCGTTAATCAGTATGAGTACATCATGGATACTAGACTCGACAGAGAAGATGGTGATGGCTTCAAAGGGGAAACAACAAATCCACCAATGTGGTCCAGGTACATCTTCTTTATCCAAAAAATAATAATCTTCTGGACCAATGCTTTGAGTTACTTTTATATCTTGTGTTGTGCAACATTGATGTTGTATCAACTGAATATTTCAGCTACTCATATCTCTTCTGTATAATATTTGATTTGTTATCAACTGAATGTTTTCATGATAGTCTGGCTTGCTTGTTGCAACATATTGATACAGTGGCTTGACAATTTATTTGTATGTGTTTCATGATAATCTGACTTGCTTGTTGTGTTTTACTGCAACAATTTATTTGTATTGAGTCATGATAACCTGGTTTGACAATTTATTTGTATTGAGTCAAACTGAATGTTAAATATTTGATTGGTTGTAACTGAATGTTTCATGTGAATTTTGCTTGCAACAATTTTTTTGTATGAGTGCAACATATATTGATACTGTGTGCAACATATATTGATACTGTGTGCAACATTATGTTTCATTGAAAAATTTCATGAGAATCTGGCTTGCTTTTGTCTTGAGAATCCGGCTTACGAATCTATTTGTATATGCAACATGTATTGATATTGGGAATTCAATTTGATAGGTACAATTTGGAAAAAGAGGCATCCAAATTCTACACAAGAAGTGTATTCTACAAGTTCCAGGAACAATTGATGCGGACAACATATTATAGTTGCACTATGCTTGAAGGGCATAGTCAGGTATTTGTACTGGCTGTGCCGGGTATGAACCCCCCAAGACCTTCAGAGTTGCAGTTGATGAAGATACTTTTACATATATGTGTAGCTGCAACAAATTTTAGATGGACGGGCTTCTGTGTGCACACATCCTGAAAGTGATGATGTATCTCAATTTGCAACAAATACCTCAACAATACTTGCTGAAAAGATAGTCTGAGCAAGCAACTCAAAAGATACCAGAGCATCTTTCAGGACAAGCCCCAACCTTTGGAGTACCCGCAACAAACAAGTTAAGGTATAACTCACTGTGCAGAAAAATGACAGATCTAGCATCTGATGCATGTTTAAATGAAGAAACATACAAAATCGTATCGGATGCTATTAGTAGCCTGTCTGTTTTGGTTGCTGCAACAAGCAATCCAGCTAATTCTCAACAAGGTGATGCTAAAAACTCTGCTCCTGAGTTGGTGCAAAACCCACCAAGGTCTGTGCGCAAAGGGCGGCCAACAAAGAAATCACAGCGAAAGAAACTGCCCATCGAGAAGGCAATTGATAAGAAGAAGAAACAAAAAGCAAAGATCCATTGTTCGTACTGCGATGAGGATACACACAATGTGCAGAAGTGTCGTTACCTAGAGCTCGCGAAGATTCGTGATTCGTTTTTGGCAGATAAAGCACATCGCGATACGGAATTAAAGTTGTAGATTTACTGATGCATTCACCTACTATAAAAAAACCATGGTTTAAAACATGTACTCATGCTAGTGACTTTTGTACTGAACTAATTGATTTTATCTACTATTGACTCTTTATGATTTATGTTGGGGTTGTCTGGGAGAATGTGTGTCCTATAGATGTCATGGGACATTAGGACAATCACCTGTTTTTTGTTTTTTAAAAAATGCGAGGTGAAAAAGGTGTTTCATGATAGTCAGGAACAACTGCAACAAATTTTTTTGTGTGGTTGCAACATATTATGGTGATGTGTACAACATGTACTATTTTGCAAACTTTGCGTAATCAAATATTTTTTTTTTGTGACATTCTGAAGAGTTTGGCAACAACAAAAAACATTAGTTTGATTTTTGTTTCCTATATTACCGATAGGAAACACAATTTGTTCTCGTTGATTTGGAATGAATTAAGTGGTAGAAAAAGAAAACCATGATGGCACATTGATTCAACCTAAAGGAATTTTATTCTTGGCTGCTTTGCTGTTGTACAAATTCTGGAAAAGACTACAACGGTCTGCTTTGCATTGGTATGGTGATAGGAGTTGGAACATTGCAGAAACATCAGTTTGGATTAGTAGCCAAAAAGAAATTCCATATTCACAAAATCGTCGTTGTATATAAACATTTTTTTAATCTTTTCCTACGATTTGTATTTAAAAAAGAAGTTTGTATGGATTGCAGAAAAAGGGAACATCTGGCAGACTGCAACAATTTGTTTATATGGCTACAACATATGTTGATATGAGTTGCAACAAATATTAACCATAAATGCAACATTAATAGTAATTGCTTGCAAAATGGACTGAGAATCATATCTGGTGCAGCCAGAATTCCTTGTTGCCATAGTCAAAATACAGCATCAGTTCACAAACTTTCATATAATCAAAAAAAAAGTTACCACTTACTACGAAAAAATTAACGTCTCTGTTTAAAACCACATTCACACTTGTGAGCGCCAGCACGCAAAAAAAAATCCTCAACCATATGTGTAAGTTCCTACATCTATGCCTGCACTAAATCTGACTTGTAGCTCTGCATCATCTCATTTAACCCCCTCCATGTTCTTCCTTCCCACTGAGCACAAAACTTGAGTCAATTACATTGAGTGGAGACTTTATCAACCTTGATGCAACAACCTTACGGAAATCGGGGATGTTTTCTTGCATTTAAAAATTAAGCAAATACCAACGTGTGAGTCACTGATAGTGAAAAGTGACATAATGAGTAACAATGTGCAAAACGAAAAACAGGAATTACCGGCAGAAATGGCTTCAGTGTCTTCCCATCCCAATTCTCCATAAACATCATCATGTACACCCCGCAGTCAAAACTTTTTTTTTTTAAAAAAAAGGAAAAGTAGTGAAACATATTTACATTACTATTGCAGCAAAAAATAAAATGAAATTAATGCAACATTTACATAAGTATGATGCAACAATTAAAAATTAAAAAACTTAAACATGTAATACTGACACGTATTGATGAAAAAAAAATCATAGAACATAATAAAAAAAGTGGACAACAACCCGATATGTGCATTAGTTATTTTTCATCGCATAATATAGATATTATTGCACACATATCATACGTAATATAAAAAAGCATTCACGACGAACATATTATATGTCAAGCCAGATCATACAAACTGAATTGTTAAAGTCACAAGGAAACCATGTTCTGATCAAACTTTGTCAAACCAGATTGTCATGAATCATAATATTGCACAGTATCAAAATATGTTGCACGCATAAAATAATAATGTTGCACACATGATCAATATATGTTGCATCCATACAAAAAATAATGTTGCTTACAGTATCAATGTGCAAAGCCACAAGGAAGCCAGATGAATCATGTATCAATTGTCAAGCAAGAATAAATTGTTAAAGTCACAAGGAAGCAAGTAACTGATGAAACCTTCAGTATTGCCATATTCTCATGTAAGATAATGTTGCACTCATACAGAAATGATGTTGCACACAGTATCAATCTATGTTGTAATCATATAAATAAATTGTTGCAAAGTCACAGCGGAAGTCAGATGAAACATGTATTAATTGTCAAGCCAGAAATCATCCAAATCAAATTGTTAAATTCACAATGAAGCCAGATTCATTTACAAAAAAATCGTAGAACATATTTAAAAAAGTGCAACAACAACAAGGAACATATTGGCTTCCTTGTGACTTCACTGCAATAAATTGTTGCAGTAAATACACAAGGAAGCCAATATTTTGATTGCATAATATAAAAAAGCATTCACAACAAACTAAAAAAAATGATAATTGCTGGAAAACATTACATACAAGGTAGATTGTTGTGGGTACTCTGTTGGAGAGCATCGCTGAAACTTTGAGACATCTTTCTTCATGACATTTGAGACGTTCACAAGTTTGCTGAAGTTTGCAATCTGACAAAAAAAAACAAAATTACAACAAAAAAAGATAAAACCTGGCAATACATGAAAATTAGTGGATCTGCTAACCATGTTATTTGCTGCAGAGTATGCATCAGAATTCCTTGAGTTTTTTATTGAGTCAAAGAAATTAACTTGGCTATGCAAAATGTTAATGCATATAAGGACCCAATGCTTGTTACACACAATGGGGAAGAACAGCTGCAAGAAAAAACATGGATTAAAAATTGTATGCTGCGTACAGGTCAAACAAAAAAAAGCCAAAAAAAATACCAGATCTTTTTTCGCTAATTTGTACTTTGCATCGATCCTTTGAATAGCTTTCATGCAAGACTGAGGCATAAAGTTTTCTTGGTTCATAAGCAATTGTGACTGTTTCAGACAAAAAAAAAGGAACAAACAACATAAATGGTACCAACATCAGTGGACAAAAAAGTTAATATGCAACAATTGCCATTTTAATTACAACATTGATGAAACAAAAAAAATGTTGCACGAAAAATAAATTTTATTAACTACTTTACCGTGATAACAGGTGTGAATGCTAATTTCTTCGGAAAGGTCCTTTTTAACAACAATTTAATTGTATCTTCATTAAATTGCTCGACGAACACAGTTATCAACTCATTGTCAATGTCCCCTCTAGGCTTAATTAAGTGAATTGTAAAAATGATCATAACATATGTTGAATCCACCAATTTCAACGAAAGGAGGACTGCAAAACAAGCAGGGCACATATTTATTTGATTTGGGACAAACAGATTGTAGAAAAAAAATCAAACAAATGAATCAATCAATTGTAAATGTGTGATGCAACATTTTGTGATGAGACAAAAATGATATTTTTCATGAAACAAGTCGTGTTAATTGTTGAAACATATTTACATTACTATTGCAGCTCAAAAAGGAAAGTAATACAACATTTACATAAGTATGATGCAACAAGTCAAAAATAACAAGTAAACAAACAGGTCATTGATTTGATTGGGGACAAAAAGGATGGTAGACAAAAAAAAAATTGGATGCCTCTTTCTCCAAAATGACTTCCCATCAACTGTGTTGCACAAAGTATCAATAAATGATGCACTCATACAAATAAATTGTTGTAGTAACCAGATTCTCATGAATTGTCAAATTTGTATCCACCAATTAAACAAAAGGACACGACAAGCAAAACCAGATTCTCATGTTCAGTTACATCCAAATCCTCATGAAACATAGTGTTGCACACAGTACAAATATATGTTGCACAAAGTATCAATATATGTTGTACGCATACAAAACAATTGTTGCAGTACAAACAAGCAAGCCAGATTCTCATGAAACATGTACAAAATAAATTGTCAACTTTGAATCCACTAAAAAGAGCAAAAACAAACATGTCATTGATTTGATTGGGGACAAAAAGGATGGTAGACAAAACAAAATTTGGATGCCTCTTTCTCCAAAATGACTTCCCCATCAACTGTGTTGCACAAAGTACCAATAAATGATGCACTCATACAAATAAATTGTTGTAGTAACCAGATTCTCATGAATTGTCAAATTTCAATCCACCAAATCAACAAAAGGACACAACAACAAGCAAAACCAGATTCTCATGTTCAGTTGCAACCAAAATCCAATATTTGAAACAATCAAATTGGTTTCCCAACATCAAAATGGCTTTATAATGTTGCACACAGTATCAACATATGTTGCACTCATTAAGAAAAATTGTTGCAGGAATAATTCAGGCCCTTGAAACAAGATGTAAACAATGATTTTGATTGGGGACAAACAGACTGCACATACTGCAACAAAAAGAATGAACAAAAAAACGATACTGCAACGTTTATATTTAAAAAAACAAATAGACGAATAAATACTCACGGCACGACTCCCTTCTTAGCCTTCTTCACACATCGCGTGGATATGTATTTTGCATATAAATCCTCGGCCATTGGGTCCACCTTGAACTTCTTCAACTTGGTGCCGTCCTCTAATGCCTTCGCTGCCCTCTTCTTCCTATTCTTCTTTTCATGTGTGCTTGGGCCGCTGCTTGCATCAACATGTTTCTCACTGCCAGCTGCAACTCAATAGGACCCCAAAAAAACTACATAAGTACTTGTTACTAAGTAAAAAAAACATACAGGTGACTTACATGCATTTTTAGACAACTTACTGGTGGTGGGGCTGACATTGGTTTGGCTGTGAATTGGAATGCTAACAGCATCAGCGACATCCTCAGAAAAAATCAATTGAGTGCTTGCTGGGCTGCTATGTGATCCATCGTTCCCCTCGAATATATCAATGTACCCTGGTTCACCAACTTTGAATAGGTTAAAATCTGGATCTTCCTTGCAGTAAGAAGGCCAATTGCTTGTATCACTTCTACTGGGACTCGTTCGCTCCTCAACCCTCCCAGCTGGACTGCCAACATCTTGCACATAGCTAGTGGTGCCTTGCCTTGCGCTGCCAGGTTGGTTCACACACAACTTTGCCACAATACAATCGATGTTTTCACTGGCGCAGCGTATATCAGAAATGGTAGGGCTGGCGCAGCGTCTATCAGACATGGTGGGGCTTCCCCCCGCTACCTGCTCAACAATCTTTACAACATCTAGGCGGTTGGGTCTGTTGATGTTATCTTTTGGGGTCACATGAACAATCGTTTGGCTCCTATGGGGTGTACCAACCACTCTGTTAGCATCAACAAAATCTGCCTTGGATTCATTTTCTTGCGTGCTTTCGACATTTGTTGCAGCAACGCCAGCAGTACCTCCAATTGTGGAACCCCCGCCTGGTTGAAAGCATATATCGCTGGGTTGTCCCCCCATGTTTGGTGCTAGTGCATCTCTAACTTCTGCTATCAGAGCAGTTGTTCGGTTGGTATGCATTGATTTCAATGTTGCAACAACAGCTTTCATGTCTTTTGCCCACAACTTGTCATGCTTCTCAATAATTTCTTGAATGTTTTTGGGGAACTGTAGGGAGGGGATTGCATGCTAAGAAACACAGTATAAGCTAGTGTAACACGAAGTGGTAAAAAATGTAGAAGGTTGGGAAGCATATAAAAGATGCAACATTTGGTGATGCGACAAAAATAAAATGATAGTTTTCATTAAACAAGTCGTGTTAACTGTAGAAACAAATTCACATTACTCATACAACAAAAAAAATGAAAGTAATGCAACATTTACATAAGTATGATGCAAAAAAAGTAATAAATAACAATACTTTAACATGTAGTACTAACACATATTGGTGAAAAAATAAATCATTAAAACAAATTTGTATGGTGGTGATGAGACAAATTATTTACAATGCTATTGTAACATTAAAAATGTACTTAATACAACATTTACATACATACGATGCAACACATATTGATTTGATTGGGGACAAACAGGTAGTACACGTAAAAGATGAAACAAATCAAACAAGTCATATTAAATGTTGAAAACAATTGCATGCTAAGAGATACATTACAATACAAAAACCTGTGAGCATTGGCTGCTGGACTGAGACATTCGCAACCACTCCTCCAAGGATGCCGAGTCAACTGATGCAGCATTTTCATTGCTTGGACCATTGTGATATGGAGTGCAAGCTAGCTCACGGAACTGTGTACATAGAAACACACAAAAAAACAGTAGGTTACATCATTAAATCAAACGAAAAAGGAAAAAAAAGAAATTGTGAGGTGGCGTACAGGACGGGATCCATAACTCGTGCTATTCAAATTCAAACGATTCTTATCAGCCTTTTGAACAAACGCAAAATCCGCATCGCATATGTGACAAATCCTAGGGCATGAATAGTTGATTGCATGATCCTGTAGAGGTCCTGAAGGGAGGTCTAAATAATCCATATATATAATCTGCACATAAAACGTATAAAGAACCTGATTCACAACATTCAACACAAAAAACACAATCAATATACAAAAAAAATGAATTAAACAAAAAATGTTCGAATACATACGACAAGGAGAGGCAGACATCCCCCAATGAGGAAAGGGTTGGAACACTGCTCCGGTGTCAACTTCTGATACCTTTCAACCTCCTTCATCAACACATAAAGGATGTCACCGGCCCAGTCATATTTCATAAGCTCTGATATGTCAGCTAGGCTGAATAGGTAATCCAAGTGAACCATGTTTCCAGTGCCAGGGCTTAAGACGGTTGCCAATGCAACAAGCATGAATGATCTCATGAAAATATATTCATCATCGCTTTTGATCATCACTTCAACAGCCTTTGATATCGGTGCCCTTTTCCCTACTCTTTACATATCTCGAAGCTCACGGATATCTTTCTGCATGCCCCCTGTTTTCAAGGGCTTTTCTCCGAAAGGTATCCCTAACACCTTCTGCACCATTCCCTTGGTGAAACATATAGACTTGCCACGGTAACGGAACTCGCAAAGGAGTGGGCTGACATTTCTCATTATCCACTCAAGTAATACGATGGGTATATTGAAATCAGCTATTGACAGAAGATGGCCAAACCCATGCTTCAAAACAAAACCCCGCTGTCTAGGGGTTAGCCCACTCGCAACTCTCTGAAACCTCTTGGCACCAAAACGGTGCCTGAAACATGATTTGCCGCCTTCCGCATTCATGGTGAAGAACTAACCTATGGAAACGCAACAACAAAAAACATAAACAAACACAATGTTGAAACAAAAACATGAACCCAGACAGATCATAGGGCATCGTCGCTCAGGCCTCCGACATCAACAAAAAGCCACACCTTATCTCACTCTAGAACCCCCCTAAACCCCTCTCTGTTCATGAACAAAACTCCTCCCGACTCAAACATGCAACATCAAAATCACACCCCAGTCAGCAGCAAAAAAAACCCAAATTCCCAAATTCCCAACCCAAAACACATCTCCACTTCCAAAATCCCACATTCCCACCCCTAGCTGGCACTAATCTCGACTCGGCCGCATCTCCTCCTAGACCAACACGCCCTCCCCCGCTACTTGTTGCCTCTCCTCCCACCCCGCTCGTCGGTCCGAGCCTCCGACATCAACCAAATCCCCTCTCCTCACCCGTCTCCCCTCTCCCCACCCCACTCCCCTCTCCTCACACATTCAACACAACAATCTCAGTCGTCGCCCCAAACCTCCGACATCAACAAAAAAAAAACCTCTCCCCAAAACCCTAACGCGATAAAATCACATTTCGCATCAAATAAACAACAAGCAAAGTACACACCTGTGACGTCGCAGATCGTGTTCGTCGCCGGTGGCGGGGCCAGACGCTTCGCCGTCTCCTTCTCGCTGTGTGGTCGCTCGCCCGACGCTCGCCCAAATTCTCGCTGTGTGGGCGGAGGAGAATGGGGAGAAATGGACACACGGAACAAATGAATGGGGAACGTAATGTCGTAATGTGGTCTCTCGCCCGACGCTCGGTGACTCAGTCGCTCGCCCGACGCTCGGAAGCTTAGATGCGTTACACGTGGACGGTGGATGTAGCGTATGACGTTAACTAGTCGCTCCGGACGTCTTCACCTTATCATTATCCTTTTTTTATAGTATTGTTTTGTAATTTCTCATTTGAGAAAAGTTTAAATAGAAAAGAGATTTTTGTTGGGCCCATCTGTCATTGTGATGGATGAAAGGATAAGGGTTGGAGAAGAAAATCTCCAACCAGCAGTTCTGAGGCCTGGGCGGTCGGGTCTGAGGCCTTGCTTGGCGCGGGCATATCGGGCGGCTCCTCCGGCGTGGGCGAGTTTGTTGCCAGCGGTTGGGGGAAGCAGCGAGGGGTCCTCCTCTTGAAGGCCGGGACCCCTCTCTCTTTTGGAAGAATGGGTGGAAAAACAGTCGGTCTCCAGTTTTCTTGATTGCTTCTTCTCTTGGCTTTGGAGAGCTATCGATCTGCCGTGTTTCTACCCGGCACCTTCGGTAGTGAGGGGTGTTTTCTCCTCAGTGTACATCCCGGGTCCTCGTTGGCATTCTCTCCTTACTGAGTTTGCTTCAAGGTGATTCTTTTGTGCATTCTGTGGAGGAAATCAGACGGCCTTGGATTGAACTTGAAGAAGGAAGGAGGTTTTCTGTGTCTGTCTTGGTGCTGCGTTGGTGTTTCCGGCCGGAGCATCGCCTTTGTCTTGTGCGGCATATATCCAGTTCCTCGGCTTCTTTCTTTGGTGTGATCCCGAAGGAGAAGAGTGGCATTGTATCTCCGAATTCTTCGTCTTTGCTTGGATTAGCAAGGCGGTAGTTTTTCTGGGTCAGCGTCTCCTTGACGTGCCTTGCCTGGTAGCATCCTGGTGGTTTCGATTACCACCGATTCTTGTGATTGAGATACTATGCAAAGTGATGTCAGTGGGTTTCATTGTCTTGCTCTGTGATGAAGTTAGACATAATCTGAAATTTGGTTTGACAATTTAGTTTAGACTTGAGCTCTAAGAGTATTATTCAATTCTGTCATTTGATCTGGAAGTAGCAGTCTGTTCTTTTGGACTCTAATAGTCTTGCATGCTATTCTGTTAGTTCCTGGTAACAGTGTTCTTCATGATATTCTGTTAGCTCTTGAAGCTTATTTGCTGATCTGATTTTAACTGAGTTTGATCACTGTCAGTGAATAAAAAATTGTTGAATCAAGATTGTTGGCTATTTGAATTGCATGTTTGATTTTCTGTTATCTGTGAGACCCTGTGCTGGCCGAAAGTAGTAGCTGCTGTTATGGTGTTCAGTTTTGACAGTTTATTAAAAGTGGTTTTTGAGCTCAAGGCTTAAATTGATTTTGTCAAATACAATAAGTGAAGAGTATAGTCTATAGTATTTTGAAGACACAGATTAAATTCTTCTGCATCTCTACTTCTGAGAGCAACCATAATTTCCTCAAATCTGAGCAATATGCTGATTTGTTTTATATACATGTGGTATATGTTTAGCATTTCAATCAATATAAATGATTTGGAGGATTTACATTTGATTATGTTGATTTGGTCATTTAAATACTGTTGGATTAATGCTATTTTGTCTTATGATTATGCTGGATTTATATTTGTTAGTTTGCTTAAACTGCTTTGTTTACAACAGTGATCAGCCAGCAAGCGCTTGAACCAATCTTTGGCCTAACGAAGGATCGCTTCGATCGAACACCTGTGTTGCGCCTGCAGCGCGACCTTGTTGACTGAAGTTCTTGCATTCTTCTCTCTCCAGTTTTTTTTTTTTTCTTTTGAAATTTCCTCTCCAGATTAGCCACAATACTGAAAGTACAATAGAGTTGCAAGCTTTTCTGTCGCCCGGTCGAAATTTTCGGCATGTGTGAAGCCACCACCAGAATCTCTAAGGGAGTTTGATAAGGGAGTTTGATTGTGTGGCCTGTGTCTGTTGGGGGCAAGGTCTGCACTAATTCCCAGCCGTTGCAAATGAGAAAGAACAGGCTATCCCAGCAAGTGCAGTGTTGTTTCTGAATGGATGCGGCACAAGTTCCGTGCTGTTAGGCATATGTTTACCTTGGACGGCCGGCCAGGCGTAGGATTTGCAGTCGAGGGGTGCCTTAACTAGAGCTCCAAATGAGCTTCAAATGTGCTCCTTTTCTTGCTGCCCCGTCACCATCCACCGGAGCATTGTGACTGATTCTTTGGGTCACAATGATTCTTTGGGTGCAATCTTCCCGCCGCTGTCGCCCGCGCTCGCCATGGGGTGGAAGAACCTTTCTTTGGTTCATTGCTTGTGTACTGAAGATAAAATTGATACATGGACACGGCTAGAGGAATCCCCCAAATTGGGTCTTACAAGCAGCACTCTTTCCTCTGTAATATATGTACAATGCAAGTGTTCAGTGGTAAATCCACCGTAGGTGCTTGTGGGTGCTTAAGCACCCCTTCCTCCCATCGTATGTTGAAGAAGACCCCGGCCCAGAGGTTGAAGAAGACCCGGAGGTTGAAGAAGACCCCGGCCCAGTCGGCCCAGCGCCTCAGCCGGCCCAAATCAGTGGCCAATCCTAGCCCAAAATCCCAAATACAACCAAAGATTCAATCCCTAAATCAGAGATTCAATCCCCAACCGGAGAGGCCGAGTCAGAGACTCACCGTCACGGCGTCAACGTCGAGTCGGTAGCCTAGCGCAGCGGAGAGGGAGGGGGAGGCGGTCGGTGACTCGGCACGGAGGGATAGGCCGGAGCCCAGAGGCAGTCGGGGTCGGTGGCCCAACGCGGAGGGCGGCCCGACGCCGAGCGGAGGGGGAGGCGGACGACCACTTGGTGCTCGATGGCGGCCGGGCCCGGGCGCGGGTGCGGGCAAGGCTGAGCGGGGCTGGCACCTGGCGGGCGGTGCGCGGCGGCATCAGCATCGCCGCATCGGAGAGGACGAGGTGGAGCTGGTGTCTAGTGAGGTAAAATCCCCAAAAAAATTTGTTGTGCTTGTGCGTGCGTGCAGATGGGTGAGGTGCGTGAGGCAAGGCGTTGATCGAGAGGAGCCGTGATCGTGATTGGTGATGTGGTGAGGGCATGAGCTGGCCGTGAGGGTTAAGCAGAGCTAGGGAATTAGGGATTAGTGAATCTGTGATCTGTTATCTGTGAATGAGTGAATTTATTTAATTGACACTTTGACAATAGCCATTAGCTGATAACATAATTTATTTAATTAGTAGTTGACTAATTGTTGTTTAATTATTGTTAGATTTACAAAAATGGAGAAGCAAACTTTGCACAAATATTTCTCAAATAATGCAACTAGCAGTAACCCTCTAACCATAGAAAGCAGAACTGAAGCAAAAAAGGTTCAGCATGAATTTAATCCAGATGATATTATTGCCGATCCAACATGTCGCAAACCAATTGAAGATTATCCTAATGAAATTAGAGATCAAGTTAGTAGAGCATATTTGTTGAAGAGTCCAACTCAACCAATTGATCATGATTTTCCACAAAAAAAAACGCAAGATTCAATTTTAAGATCCTTTCAAAAATCATAGTATAAGAAGTTCGATTGGCTGAAATATAATGTAAAAAAAGATGTCGTCTTTTGTTTCTATTGCTTTCTTTTTAAGAAGCCGTCACACCCCACTCACTTTGGAAGAGATGTCTTCACAAAAGTTGGGTATGTGAATTGGAGAAGTGCTATGGAATCTTTCAATCAACATGTTGGTGGACCTACTAGTGTCCACAATATTGCAATGCTAGATTGTGAAGATTTTCAAAATCAAAGAGCAAGTGTAGATCATAAATTAAATACTTATAGCAAGGAGTCTGAAATTGCATACAAGATTCGTTTGACTGCTTCTTTAGATTGTGCAAGATATCTCATTCAGCAAGGTAAAGCTTTTCGTGGACACGACGAATCTTCTACTTCTATGAACAAGGGCAATTTTAAAGAGTTGGTGGATTAGTACATTGATAAAAAGGCGGATGTGAAGGAGGCTTTTGACTTTGAGGTTGGTGTCAATTGTTTGATGCTTTGTCCGGATATACAGAAGGAACTCGTGAAATGTAAAGATGCAGCATATCCTTCAGGTCATGGTGGAGTAGCAGGTTTGATACAAAAGATAGAGAGCTTTGAATTTGTATTCATCATGCATTTCTTGAAAGACTTGTTGAGCATTACACATGAGTTATCACTTTCTTTGCAAAGAAGTGATCAGGATATTATTAAAGCTTTGGATTTGATTGTGAATGTGAAAACGCGTTTGCAAAACATGAGGGACAATGGGTGGGAGCCATTGTTCAACACAGTAAAAAGCTTTTGTAAGTCAAATGAGATTAATGTGCCAAGTATGGATGATCACATCAGAGTAAAGGGTAAATCTTCACGTCGGAAGCTGACAGATTGGCTTCATGTGGGGGATGGGATTGCTCGTATTATAGGTCTTGGTGAATAATATCAGGTGAATTAGTCGAATTTGTAGAAGGGATAGGGGTATTGCTCTGAATTCGGAATCCAAAAATGTTGGGTTGCGACCTTGGCTCCGCGACAACGATGAACAGTGCCCCATATGACCTCTGGAATCTATGAGCTCTGTGGATATCATGAGGATATATGCACGATATTAAGATGATGTTACAATTGGCAATGGCATTTTTAGTTTACTATTTCTCGTATTTTCGGCAAATGTTCAAAGGTTGTCAGGTTCAAGCGGTCTGACCGGCGCTGGAAGCGGTCTGACCGGTTTTGTTCTGATTGGTGATTCGTTTGGAGAATTGTTGTTTAGGATTGGTCATATCCATGTTTATCTTTGCATGTGTTGCATACTGCATGTTTTCACTGACGTGGGTCAAGTTGTGAAGAACTTGTTCCCGGAGACGATTTCTCTGTCTATTGCTGTGCAGGTGTCTTGAAGGTCAATGACGGTCAACGGCGAGGATCGGGACTAAGCTTGGAGAGCCGAGGTCCGAACGATCATGGATGCGGGTGAGGTCAATTGGCTCAGCGTGGCGCGAATGGACGAGATGACCGAACAGGCGATTCGGTCGCGGCGATTTGATCAAGCGGCGCGGGGTGGTGCAAGTGCCTTGGTGGTTCCGGAGGATCCGGACGGGAGAGACTTGCCGACATGATGAGAGCCGTTGATCAACCTACATGTGGCGAGCGGCGATTGCTTCGATCGATTGGACTCGATCTTCTGAGAAGGATCGAGAAGGGTATTTTGGTAATTTCACCAAATACCAGCTTTGTGACATATGGCTAAACCACGGCGCGGGACGGCGCAAGGTGAAGTGGTTTAGGTCTAGAGATGATGGTCTCGGCGCTTTAAAAAGCGTGCGTAAGTGTCCCGTTCATGTTGGGCCTTAACGGAGCCCATTAGAGAAACTTCTTCTAGAAGCTAGGAATAGGGGTGTCTTTGGACAAGCCACCCCAAACTTCTTCAAGAAGCTAGGAATAGGGGGTGTGCTGGACAAGCCACCCCAAACTTCTTCAAGAAGCCAGGCCTCTCTATAAATAGGGGGTGTGATGGACAGGCCATTCTACGCACTTCATTTGTAAACCTTAGTTTGGTTTTAGGGACTTAGAGAGAAAGAGAGAGGCTTAGGGTTCTAGGGAGATGAGTTGATTGTGTGCTCTTGGATTGCTATCTTGTCCTCCTTGAGGAGTGGTCAGAACCAAAGAACAATCACTAATCAATCCATGGATGATTTCCCAAAGATGCGTTTCTTTGTGTTCTTCCTTCTTGTTTTGTGATTTTGAGCTCATCTTTGATTCTTTGGTTTTTGGTTGATCTCTTGCCCTCTTCTACCTTGCTGTGACGTGTGGGAATACATCTAGGATCATCAAGATCATCAATCTCCCACGAGCAAGTTTTAGATCTTGTTTTTCGTTTTAGCTCGGTTGAATCTTTCTTAAAAGAAAATTTTGGTTAAGCTCCTATTCACCCCCCTCTAGTCGCCTTTCCGGTCCTACAATTGGTATCAGAGCCCGGTTAGCTCTTCTCATAGATCTTAACCGGTCTTTGGAGCCATGGCGACTGACAAGTATGCAAACAAACCACATATCTTTGATGGATCTGATTTTTCTTACTGGAAGGCTCGTATGCAATTCTACATCGAGGCTCAAGGGCACGCTATTTGGCTTAAGGTCAAAAATCCTTATGTTGTGCCACCATGACGATGTGATCACTCCAGATGTTGAGGCTAATAGCAAGGCTCGAAATTTTCTGATTCAAGGGCTTAGTCGATCTGAGTTTGAGCGTGTTGCTCATTTTAGGTCTGCTCATGAGATCTGGAGGACTCTATGTGATTATCACGAGGGTTCTATGCGATCAAGGAAGTGAGAGAACCAACTCAAGAAAGCATACTCAAAGATCGAGCAAAAGCCCGTGAATCTTTAGATGAGTGTGGGAAGATTCTCAAAGATTCTGCATAATCTTCGCGCTGTGGATCTTGTTTTCACCGAAGTTCGAACGCACGCCGACTTTTGGGTGCGCTTGACGTGAGAGTTTGGGGGATGAAAATCACTTCCATCAATGACAACACTGTCATGAGTGAGCTTACCATGGACAAACTCTACTCGAGGTTGAAGACGCATGAGATTGACTTTATCTCGCGTCTCCCCAAGACAGAGTCGATGGCTTTAGTGGTCGACCCATCTAAGGGTAGTTCTTCGATTCTTTTGATTCTAGCTCATCCGGTCTTTCTTTGTCGACTTGGCATTCTTTGAGCGATGAGCAACTAGAGAAGATACCTGAGGATGACTTAGCCCTCCTATCCACCAGATTCTCGAGAGCATACAACAAAGTAAGAAATAGGAGGAGAGGTGGACCTATCACTTGTTTTGAGTGCGGTGAGCCAAATCACATTCGCTCCAAGTGCCCTGTGAAGGGCAAAGAGGAGAAGGACTTTCGGAGACATCCACAAGCTAAGGATGAAAAGCTAAGAAGCCCAACTATCGCAAGTTCGTCAGCCGTGTCCTTGCCGCTCTCGAGAGTGTTGATATGAGCGATGTGGACTCGGGGACGGAGGACGACGACGATGACTCCCATGGCAAGAAGAAGACTCATGATTTCACCGGCATGTGCTTCATGGCCCGGGACAGCCACGACGTCGACTCCTCCAACGATGACGAGCTCTTCAGCGATCCCGACGAGGTATGTCCATCACCAAATGAAATGAAACGTGCTTTGGTTGTTGCTGAACAAAACCAAGAAGCAAGCTAAAAGATAAAGAAACAGGATACCATAATTGAAGACTTGAACCTAGAAATTGTTAGGCTCAAATCTATTAATCCTACCAATGATTGTGATTCTTGTCTTAGCTTGATGTTTGATCGACCAATCTACAAACTACTCATTCCTCTCATACAAATCAATTAAAAGATGCTCTTGATAAAATTGAATCTCTCAAGTCTAGTCCTTCTTGTATGAATGCTATTGCTCTAGATGTGACTCATGTAGATGCTATTCCTTCATCTTGTTCAAACTGTGCGTTGCTTGAATTAAAATTGAATAGCGCTACAAAAGAATTACAGAAATTTGATCCTAGTCATACTTGCTCTCATTGTGAGGATAATAAGGTCAAAATGAAAGAGATGACTGAAATGGTTCTTTATTCTAGACCTGCATCATGTGAAAATTGCCTTAAACTCACAATAGAGAATGATGCTCTAAACAAGACTTTAGAGGGGAAAGCTAAAATTGAAAAATCCATGTTCATGACTGCATCCAAGAAAGATATTGACTCTTCTTGTTGTATCTTGTGTACTGAAATTGAAATGAATGTAGATAAGATACAAGAAGCATTTAGAGATAAATTTAAGGAATAGTTGAATAGGATTAGGAATTCCTATTGTGTGTCTTGTGAGGCATTAAAGGTTGAGATAGCTATTCTCAAGGATGAGTATGATGAGGCAATCAAGTCTAGTAATTGTGCTTCATGTAAGGACATAGCCAAAGAAAATGATTACCTTAAAGATACTCTTGAGAGATTTACTGGTGGGAAGAAGAATCTCAACATGATTCTTGATAAATCTAAGGTGAGTGTGAAGAATAGTGGCTTAGGTTTTAATTCAATAGAGCATTCCAAGAACCATCCACCTAAGATCACGAGAGTTGTTGGAGCTGTTGAGAGTGGCTTGTTTGAGGTAGAACCCCCTGAACCATCTAAGATTGTTTTTAGATCTGCAGGTTTTGCCCAAACTTCTTCTAGCAAGACAGGTGTTTCTACTTCAATAGGTCAGACCCCTCAAAAGGTCAAGTACCATTGCACCTTCTGCAAGAAGGATGGCCACATTGTTGAGTTCTGCTTCCGTAGAGCTAAGATTGAGAGGAAGGGCAGGATGAGTGCTTTGAGGTCCATTAGAGGAGTTCCTTCACTTACTGTAGTCTCTAGAGCCAGGCAGTCTGTCTTTCCTGCTAGACATAGGCCTAGGTTGGTAGATGACTTCTTTGACTCCTTTGGAGGTTCTAGGCAGCGTTCTGGCTTAGGATATCATGAGGAGAGACCACGGGTAGCATCTAGACAGGGGGAGTACCGACCTTTTGGTAGGTCGATTCGGAGAGGTCTAGGTGTTTCTCATGTGCATTCTGATGATTTTACTCTTAATCGTTTTACTGCTGCTTCTTCTGTTGTTCCTCAGCATCGTGTGACTCAGTACTGGATTCCCAAGTCTTTTACACTAACCCCAGTACTGAGGCACAGATGTTTCCTACTTATGCCTTGTAGGTCCGTCGTGCGAGGAAGGAGGACATTTGGCTTGTTGATTCTGGATGTTCTCGACACATGACTGGAGATTCTAGATGGTTCTCCTCCCTCACACGTGCATCCGGCAATGAGTTGATCACATTTGGGGTTGCTTCTAACGGGACCGTGACAGCCAAGGGCACAGTGCGCGTCAACAACAAGTTCATGCTGAAGAACGTCGCTTTGGTAAGTAAGCTAAGGTATAATCGCTATCTGCTTCTCACCGCTTGATGAGGGTCCGAGGTAAGGTTTAAGAGTGGTGAGTGTAGAGTTCGACTCTTCAGTGAGAATGTCTTTGGGATCTCTAGGTTTGAGAGGATCTTTAGTGCTGATTTCAGTGTCTCTTCTGCTTCCAGTTCTAGATGTCTTGTAGCTTCTAATTCTCATGATCTAGTCTTATGGCATCGTAGACTTGGACACATAGGTTTTGACCACTTGACTAGAGTCGAGTAAGGATTTGATTAGAGGTTTGCCTAGGTCAAGGCTATTAGAGACCTAGTGTGCGCTCCTGTAGACATGGTAAGATGGTTTCGCTTCTCATCCACCTCTTACTTTAGTGATGGTGATGGACTGGTCGCTTTTGCACTTAGACACCGTTGGTCCTTCTAGAGTTCATCTCGGTGGAAAATGGTATGTGCTTGTGATTGTGGATGACTTCTCCGTATTCTTGGGTTTATTTTCTGGTTTCTAAGGACGAGGCTTTTGGATTTTTAGAGAATTGGTTCTTAGACTAGTGTTGATCTTCCCGAGCTTTGAGAGTCATTAGGAGTGACAATGGGACAGATTCAAGAACTCTTCTTTGCCACTTTCTGACCGATAGGGGAATTGAGCATCGCTCTTCTCCTAGAGTTCCCAGTGAGAATGGCGTTGTAGAGAGGAAGAACAGGACCCTTGTAGAAATGGCTAGAACCTTGCTAGATGAGCATTCCACACCTAGGAGATTTTGGGCTGAGGCAATCTCTACTGCTTGTTATGTGTCTAATAGGGTTTTCTTGAGATCTGTGATTGGCAAGACTTCTTATGAGCTTAGATTTGGTCATAGGCCTAAAGTCTCTCATTTCAAGATTTTTGGTTGCAAGTGCTTCATTCTTAAACATGGCAATTTGGATAAATTTGAATCTAGATGTTCTGATGGCATATTTCTTGGATATCCTGCTCATTCTCGTGGCTATCGTGTATTTAATTTGGATACTAACAAAATTGTTGAGACTTGCGAAGTCACCTTTGATGAGGCTAGTTCTGGTACTAGACCCGATGCTGCAGGTACACAGGTTACTGATATTCGAGAAAGCATCTTCGTCGACGATGACTCTGAGGATGAGGACCCAATCCATCCTCAAGTCTCTTCTGAGATGGTTGGAGAGCCTGCTACCACTACTCCAGCTTCAGCTGAGCAGCCTCCTCCTATCTTCACCGACGACCTGAGTGGCTCTGCTCCTACCTCCACAGCCCATGAGGTAGAGGCCACTTCTGCACCAGGAGCTCCTCTTCACATCCAAATGACGACATCCGCCTGCGGATGATTGGAGATCTCAATGAGCGAGTCACTCGCTCTGTGTTTAATTCTCCGATTCTCATGCACATTCTCGCTTTGTCGCGTCTTTTGAACCCCGAGATGTCACCCATGCTTTGTCCGATTCCTCTTGGGTCAATGCCATGCATTAGGAACTTGAAAATTTTGAAAGAAACAAAGTCTGGACCTTAGTTGAACCTCCACCTAATATTCATGTAATTGGAACAAAATGGATTTTCAAAAATAAGCAAAGTGAGGATGGGTTGGTAGTTCGCAACAAGACTAGGCTTGTAGCTCAAGGTTATTCTCGGTAGAGGGCTTAGACTTTGAAGAGACCTTTGCTCCTGCCGCTAGATTAGAAGCCATTCGCATATCGCTAGCTTTTGCTTCTTCTAAGGGCTTTAAGCTTTTTCAAATGGATGTCAAAAGTGCATTTCTTAATGGTTTCATAGAAGAAGAGGTCTATGTCAAGCAACCTCCTGGCTTTGTAAATCATAAGTTCCCAAATCGTGTTTTTAAACTCTCCAAAGCCTTGTATGGATTGAAGCAAGCTCCTAGAGCTTGGTATGATAGGCTTAAGAGTTTCCTACTTGATAATGAATTTAAAATGGGTTTGGTTGATAAAACCTTGTTCACTCTCGTGCATGGCGTTGACTTTTATTGGTTCAGATTTATGTGGATGATATCATATTCGGTGGTGCTTCTCATGCTTTGGTGTCTAGATTTTCAGATTCTATGAGCAGGGAGTTCGAGATGAGCATGATGGAAGAATTGACCTTCTTCCTTGGTCTTCAAGTCAAGCAACTGAAAGAAGGCACTTTCGTTCATCAAAGTAAGTATACAAAAGACCTTCTTCGGCGTTTCGACATGGGAAGCAATGAGACCAATGTCTACTCCCATTGCCACAACCACCGTGGCCGGACCTCGATGAGGATGGAGAGCCCGTGGATCGGAAGGAATACCGCAAACATGATCGGCTCCTCCTCTACCTCACAGCGTCGAGGCCGGACATACAATTAGCTGTGTGTCTGTGCGCTCGATTTCAGGCTTCCCCTCGTGCTTCTCATCGTCAAGTAGTGCGGCGCATATTCAGGTACCTTCAAGACACTCTTGATTTTGGACTCTGGTTTTCTTCTGATTCGGCTCTCTCGATTCGAGCTTTTTCTGATGCTGATTTTGCGGGTGTAGAGTGGATAGGAAGAGTACTTCGGCACTTGTCATTTCTTGGGCACATCTCTTATTTCTTGGTCTTCTCGAAACAGTCTTACATTTGCACGACCCACTACCGAGGCCGAGTATGTAGCTGCAGACAGCGCTTGCTCTCGTGTTCTCTGGATCTTGTCTACTTTATGGACTATGGGTTATTTTTGGATAGTGTTCCTCTTTTCTCGTGATAACACTAGTGCCATAAACATTGCCAAAAACCCAGCAACACTCTAGGACCAAGCACATTGATATTCGATATCATTTTCTTAGAGACCATGTTGAGAAAGGTGATGTTGTGCTTCATTTTGTTGAGTCCGAGCAAAGAAAGTTCTTGATATTTTCACTAAGGCTCTTGATTCTTCTCGCTTTGCTACTTTGCGGGAGAGTTAGGGTTATTAGTCCTCTTGGCCTGTTTTGAGGGGAGTTTTGCTCTTTTGCATTCATTGTATCATAATGCATTTTCTTTTCTACAACTTGCATTGTAATATATTTTAATGGAGCTTTGATTATTATCCTTGTATGACTTGTTTTCATACTTTATATCTTGCCGTGTCTTGTGATAGTGTGCTAAGACTTCATTATGGCTTTTCATATGTAGCTTAGTTTTTGCCATGATAGTTAAATTATCATGAGCAATTTGAATCAAAACATAACTTCTTAAATCTTGTGACTAGTTTTGCTTTAGTGATCCTCTTATGATTCACGCCATGTCATATACGCTTAATTGAGTCTTGAATCGATATGAGTTTTGAAATGAGTGAGTCAAGCAAATGAAAAATTATAAGCTTTTCGTGCGAAAAACTGATCTCACCAATTCTTTCTCATGAGACGGCTTGCCATTGTACTAGGCTTGAACTCGGGGAGTTTTGGATGACCTAGATCACTCTCTTAAGCTTTCTTGCTTGAGATGGTCGCGCAAGGCTTGAGATCTAGCACATTGCTAAGAAAACAACATTATCTTTTGGTCAAGCTTAGGAGGCATTGTGGATGGCTCCTAGTCCAGACTTGCTTTACTAAGATAAAACTCAAGTATTTCAAAGAAAGTGCTAAAATGTGCTAAAATTCGCGTGCTTGAACAAATTGATTTATAATTGCACTCGTAATGCTCAAAATTGACTCTTTGTTTAATTTCTGGCTCCATTTTGCTTATAGACATGGCTTGACTCCTTTTGGATACCTTTAGTTAAACTATGATCTTCAATATCTTTTCATGCTAAGCTTTTATTTCCACACGATTATTGCTCTGTTGCGTTAGCTTGTTATATATGTTTTACCATGATGGAACATTGCTACTTCACATAATATGGCTTGGTGTAATACTTGTTAGTCTTCTTGGATAATGCTCATGGCTCTGTTGCTAAAAATCAAAACAAAAACAAAAATTTGCACCATTCTGCTTCCTTCATGCTCTATCTTCTTCCATGTATCTTGTTGAATACATTGTCAAAGGGGAGAAAGATTGATAAAAATGTTGTTTTTAAGGGATGTTTGAGTCTTCGGAGAAAGTGAAACTTTCATGAAAATTGGTGATCATTGCAGTGGGAGCATCTCAATTGCGCTTTTTGGTTTTATTGCCTTTTCGAATCAATTGCAATTTTGAAGACTCACAATGATCGAAGGTCAAATAGAACAATTGTTCTTTCATATAGACCTTAAGAGAGATTTTAGCGATTCTCTGAAATTGAAGCTTTTGTGCCTTCTCGCCTTATCTCACTTGTCTTAACTATTCGAAGCCGCTTGGTCATTTCCATGGCTTTCTCTTGCTTATGGACCAAGTTGTGCCTTTGCGCGAAAACGACGATTTCTTTACTTTTCATACACCAAACTTACATTTTCTGGAAGATTGCCAATGTGTTCATCATGGGGGAGATTGTGGATATCATGAGGATATATGCACGATATTAAGATGATGTTACAATTGGCAATGGCATTTTTAGTTTGCTATTTCTCGTATTTTCTGAAATGTTCAAAGGTTGTCGAGTTCAAGCTTGTCCGACCGTGATACCGAAGCGGTCTGACCGGTTTTGTTCTGATTGGTGATTCGTTTGGAGAATTGTTGTTTAGGATTGGTCATATCCATGTTTATCTTTGCATGTGTTGCATACTGCATGTTTTCACTGACGTTGGTCAAGTTGTGAAGAACTTGTTCCCGGAGACGATTTCTCTGTCTATTGCTGTGCAGGTGTCTTGAAGGTCAATGACGGTCAACGGCGAGAGGATCAGGACTAAGCTTGGAGAGTGTAACAGCCCTAACTTAGGGTTTGTATTTCCAATGTAAAATTTTGAGGAGGAATAAAACTTTTGTTGCCTCTTCAAATCATTTGGAAGTTTTCCAAATTTTCCTAGCAATTTCAATTTTCTAGAATTAAATTCTTGTGAATGGAGATTGTTGTCGTGCAGGTTCTTAGCTTTCACACTTGTGATCATCCTCTGAAATTATTTTTCCTACCATCTTGATCATCCTATCTACCTCCTGAATTATTTCACAATTTTTAGATTTTGTTTGCTATTTCATATGGCCAAGTCAACTCTGTTTGAAATCTGGTCAAACTCCTCTGTACAGCAGCTTGTGAATTTTCTCTAGAACAATGCAGTGCATAAAAGTTCTGGAAAAATTATACAAGGTTGTCCTCTGTCCCTAGTAGCTACCATAAAATTTCGAAATTTTTGGAGCTCAGGAGCTACCTTTAAAAATTCTCCAAACTCTCTCAGCCTTTTAAAACCTCAAATCGAAAACATCGTTTCCTGCCCGAACCCAACTCGGGCTCGAGTCCGACTCGTACCACTTGACTCGGTCGCGTCAACTAAACGCACTGCGCGCGAAGTCCAATCGATCGTGACCGTCCGATGCAAATCGAACGATCCACGTTGCGTCGCGAACCGACCTGTCAATGCATACACCAATCTCGGTACCGCCCATTTCGGATCCAACGGTCGGTGCGACATCGATCAAATCAAGCCACCGGTTCGCACCGCTTGTGAGTCACCGACGAGTGGACCCCACTTGTCGCCTTCGCCTCGCCCCTCTCGCGTCTCACCGAGCGCACGGCGATCGCGCATGTGTGCCACGTACCTGCGTCGCCGCCACCTATTTGCCCTCGTGTTCGTCCGTGGAGCATCGCTGAGCTTTATAACCTCACCGCACTCACTCATTCATCGCTTCTTCGCTATCTCACTTTCTCCGCCCGCTTCTCTTTCGCCGGCGAAGAGGGCGGCGTAGCGCCGCTGCAGTTAGCGCCGCCTTGATCCCGCAACCACGCCGCTGCGATCCACGCCGACGCCGCTCCATTTTGCCCAACCCGGTCCTTGGCGCCCTGGATCACTGGGCGTATCGCTGCCTCTCGCCTCCGTTGCGGCGGTCCCGCGAGCTTGCTAGTTCTCGGTGAGTCTCTAACCTCGCTCACTTGGTCCTCGTGATCGCAATCGCCCTCTGAGTCTAACGGTGGGCTCGTTTACTTTTCGTGCATCGTGGAAGTCGTGCGGTGTTTCTTCCTCGCGACGGTGTTCCGCCCGCCGGCAATCCGGCCGCCTCGGACCTTCTTCTTCGACTTTGTCTTGTGCTTATTGCTCCGGAGTCGAGGCGATCCCGGGGCGCAACTTCTCGCCGCCGAAGTCCGTAGCGCCTCGCGAGCCGTAGCTTCTCTCCGCCTCCGGCCGTCGTGGGCCCATCTCCGGCGACCATTGGGCTCGCGTCATCGGATCAAGTCCGTGGAGCTGCGGTGCACCCGTGCGTGCCATCCCGAGCTCGAGCCTCGGCCATTCTCCGATCCCCACCTGCCGCGATCAAGTGTGGAACTCCGTCGAGCCGCCGTAGCTAAGGTCTAATCCCTTCTTAAGCTCTAATCGTCTTTTAGTTTGTATCTCGCTTGGGCCCTTCTTTGTTAATCACGCTTAGAAATCGCTTAATCCAACCGCTGCATTTCACTTTGTGTCTGTCATGTGGGCCCGGAATGTCGGTTGGGGTTGTGTAGTGTTATTAATGCGCTTTCCGCCGGCAGCGTATTTTCTCCGTGAGTATATGTTAGAAGTACACTTTGATATGTCAAAGACGTATTCTAGAATACGCCGACGCCACCTTATGCGGGCGATCCGCTCCGTCAAGCGTTTTCGCGCCCGCCACTGTCGGTGGGGCTGGCCGTGCGTCGTAGAAGAAGTATTAAGTGCTTTAGTATTTCAAATGCTTTTCATTTGCCTTTATAAATCAATTAAACTTGTAAAATGCATAACTAATTCAATTTTTATCCAAATCGCATGAAACCAGTCTTGTTAATTTTCATTTTAAATGTACTATTTACTAAAATGAGTTTCAACCTGGTATCTGTAGCAAAAATCTGTTAATTAATTTAATGTTGTAAATCGTAATCTCCAAATTAGAAAATGCATATCTCTTTCAATAATTGTCCAAATACAAGAAACCCAATTCAAAATTTCATTTTCAGTATACTAACTATTAGGATAGGTTTTACACACTGTTTCTGTTCATGAAAATTTGTTAAGTAATTAACCATGGCATGTTGTGTTTTTAGCTTAGAAAATACATAGAAAATTATTAATAACTTAAAATAATTTGTTCTCTGTTTCTAAAATTTTGTTATATCTTGCTTAGGTTGTCGTGGTGAGTTTTGGCTTGTTTTAGTGTTGTTGTATGTTTGAGTTTTGTCGGTGTTATTCGTTCTTATTTGTCGTTATGTTCGATCGTTAGGCTTCGATATTTGCGGCAACCCCGAGGACGATCCTCCAAAACATATTGAGCAACACAGCACCTGCAAGCGATTTGATCATATTTATCCCAGATTTTAAAGTCTAATATTTTGTTTCAGCTGTATGTATGCATTGCTTAATTTGTGTTAAAATGGATTAGTTAAATCCGTAGCTGCATATCCTGTAGACAAATATTGATCTCTACTACTCGAGCCTAGGTTATTTGCTGTGATTAGAGACATTGGATGATTTCTTGTCACTTAGTAGATACGATTTCAGCTGCTTAGACATGCTTAGTATCGGTAGAACTGGGCGGTTATCGACTTTAGTCTGTAACCTTGATCACACAAAATCTACTATAACTTTATGTTCAGCATTTTTGCTATGTTTAATTGCAAAACTAAAATGAAAACCAAAAATGATTTAGACTTGGGCACAACGGTATGATTGGTGTGATTCTGTTGGGTGTATGGAATGGTGCCCGAGTCAACAAGGACCGAACATCTTGTTACATCGAACCAAGCATTTTGCGTGCTAACCACACTAGAGTATATGGGACCTCTCTTGACCTAGTACTTTGGCGTGTATTGGCTCGGGTCGCAGGAGGTCGCGGGAGGATGGAGGTGGGAGCATGGTAGTTGTCCAAAAGCTTTATCCCCGAGTGGGTAGTTGTCTTTTCGGCTTTACCATGTAAGCGTATGGATTTCTATCCATACGAGCGGCTCGTGAGTTAATACACAATATTGGAAAAAGTCTCGAGGACTTAGGTGTGCCTGCATACCTTGGAAGTGTGCTTTGGCTTAAAGGCGATCCGAAGTGTGGGTACATTGGTACACCTGCAGGTTCAAACTATTCGAATAGCCTCGTCCTAGGTTATGGACACGCTTGGCAAGGTCTTCAAGAGTTAGACTACAACATTTAAATTAAAACTTGTGGGGTGGTACGAATGGGATTCGTGCTATTGTGGTGGTGACTATTGGGATAGTCACTTCTAGGTTGTTTTATCTTTGCTCTTTTGCTATTATTATCCTTTCTTGCTATTTCAATCTTATAAATGAATTGCAAACTTGCCTTTAAAATCGTATTATATTATTGCAAATGAAAGTTGGCTTTATGCAAATGAAACATATGGCCTCCACCAAATAAGCTTTGCATGTAGCATATGAGCAGTGCTGTTAGTTCACACGTCGATCTTGCGGGTACAAAGACAATCTTTGTACTCGGTGCTTTGCTTAATGATTTTGTTGCAGAGGAAGAAGGTGAGCCTCGTGGTCCTCACTTACGTGAGTGTGTTGCCGCTTCTTGGGCGACTAGACTTGGCGGTCCTCGGATGCCTTGTGGGTTGAAGGCACGATTGGCTTTGTTTATAGCCATCTTATGGCACTTTTGCTTCATTGTCGTTCTTGTCTATTTGTGTATCTTGTGGCACAGCCGGCCTATGTCCGTAATATTGTTACTATTTGTTTATCTTCCGTTTGTAGTGTAATGTTTGGACTCTATGTTTTGAATGGAGTTGATGTCTAATTTTGTACCGAAGTGCGATATCGCTTTCAGGAAGTATACATATCTCGAGATCAGTTTATTTGATTTGTGATGCTAGGACCGGTGGTTGGTTAAGCATTACAAGCCAAATAAACCGGGTCCTCAAAGTTGGTATCGAGCATAAGGCCATTGTTGCAGAGCATAAGGATGGCTTGTCCGAGAGCTGCAGGACAAGCTATCTATTGTGGACTTCTCGGACTTTGGGCCTTGGTAGATAAGGCCATTGTTGCGAGCATAAGGCAAAGCGCTGGCGAGTCCCGCAGCGCAAATGGGAGCGCATCGATCTACTCACACCGGCCTCGTTCGTCCTCGGCCAGGCTAGCACCGATGGCCCGTTCTTTTTGCTCCACCGTGCCGAGACCATCTGCACCGCTCCTCGTCCACCGCAGCCGTGTTTGACCACGTGCGCTGCGATCCGGCCAGAGCGGCCTCGCAATCCGGCGGCGAGGTGACTTGTTTTATTTGCCACAACAAGGGCCATTACGCGAATGCACGCCCTCAGTGTTGCGGTAGCCCCTCGTCCTAATGGAGGACGCGGGCGGGAGTGTCATCCACGACGGTAAGATGATCCGAAGCCCGAGTGCGGCGGCGGCCGAGTCAACCACCTTTGGTGGGGAGGCTCGGGGCGCCAGATGTCGTGATGGGTACACTTCTTGTTAATTCTCGTCCTGCTGCAGTATTATTTGATTCTGGAGCATCGCATTCTTTTATTTCAAGATCATTTGCTGCTGCTAGTGGTCTTCGCTGTGTTCCTTTGGGCGTTCCTTTGCTCATCCGCTCTCCGGGGGCGGAAATGAGAGCTGATTTACAGTGTCGGGATGTTCCTATCATAGTTGAAGGAGTGGGATTTTTGGCAAATCTCATTCTGCTCAGTTCAGCGAGTCTGGATGTGATTCTTGGCATGGATTGGTTGTCCCAACACTTGGGGCAAATCGATTGTGCCAGGAAGATTGTCTATCTTACCAGCCCTTCGGGTGAGCAAGTGGGTTTCGCCCGGCAGGGCCCGTGTCTATGTGCATTAGAAGCAAAGCCGCCTTGCAAATTCAAGATGTTCCATAGTATCGACTTTGTGGATGTCTTTCTGAAGATTTGCAGGATGCCTCGGTTCGAGACACAGAGTTTGTCATCGAGTTGCTGCCCGTATCGCCCGATTTCAAGGCGCGTGTCGGATGCCTCCCAATGAGCTAGAAGAATTGAAGAAGCAGCTTGGTGAGCTCCAAGCAAAGGGTTTCATCCGTCGATTCATCTCCTTGGGGCTGTCCGGTGATCTTTGTGAAGAAGAAGGACAAGACTTTGCGCATGTGCGTGGATTACCGTCCTCTCAATGAGGTGACGGTGAAGAACAAATATCCTCGCCCGCATTGATGATCTTTTGACCGGTTATGCGAGCTCGGTGTTCTCCAAGATTGATGCGAGATCGGGCTATCATCAAGTCGGATCAGGTGAGGATATTCGAAGACGGCTTTCACTACTCGTTATGGCACATGCGAGTACACCGTCATGTCTTTTGGTTTGACCAATGCTCCAGCGTTGTTCATGAACCTTATGAATTCGTATTCATGGAGTATTTGGACAAATTTGTGGTGGTCTTTATTGATGACATTCTTATCTATTCCAAGATCAAGCGAGCATCTTTGAGCATCTAAAGATTGTTTTGGGCAAGTTATGGAGCATCACCATGATGCAAAGTTCAGCAAATGTGAGTTCGTTGAAGGAAGTGGCATTCTTGGGCCATGTTCTTTCAGTGGAGGCATAGCGTGGATCCCAACAAAGTCGCGATGTTCTATCTTGGGGCGGCCAAGTCGATCAACGATGTGCGGAGTTTTCTTGGTTTAGCGGCTACTATCGCCGCTTTATCGAGAACTTCTCCAAGATCGCAAAGCCGATGACCAATTGCTCAAGAAGGACAAGAAGTTTGTGTGGTCCTCTGCTTGTGAGAGAGCTTTGGAGCTCAAACAACGATTGACTTGACTCAGTCCTTACTCTTCCCGATATCCACAAGAGCTTCGATATTTATTGCGATGCCTCTCGTCGGGGACTCGGTGTGTTCTTATGCAGAAAGCAAAGCGGTTGCCTATGCATCTAGGCACCGAGGCCTCATGAGCTTAACTATCCCACCCATGATTTAGAGCTTGCTGCGAGTGGTTCATGCACTCAAGATTTGGCGGCATTATCGATCGTAAAGCAGTTGCGAGGTTTATTCCGATCACAAGAGTTTGAAATACTTATTCACTCGGCGGATCTGAACCTCAGCGAGAGGAGATGGCTAGAATTGATCAAAGATTATGATATGGGTATTCGTATCATCTGGCAAGGCCAATGTGGTTGCTTTGATGCACTTAGCCGAAAGGTGTATTGCAATACTTTGATGATCCAAGAGCAAAGAACCCCGCACTACTTGCGAATTTCAGCGTCTCAACTTGGGTTTGGTTGAGCACGGTTCCTCTTCGCCTGATTGTGCAACCAACCTTGGTGGATCAAATCAAGTCAAGACAAACAATCAAATGTTGGTGTGGGCAAAATCAAGCGAACATCGGGGATGGTTCAGGCTAAATGCTTTACGAGAAGATGAGCACGGTGTTGTGTGGTTTGGGCGCCTCGTGGTCCCAAAGGTCCCGAGTTGCGGATTTGATTCTTCAGAGGCCCATGATTCGCTTTGTCCATCCATCCGGGGCTACCAAAATGTACCAAGATCTGCGTCGAGATTCTCGGTGGACTCGCATGAAGCGAGATTGCCGGTTCGTTGCCGGGTGTGACATATGCTGTCGTGTCAAGGCTGAGCATCAACGTCCAGCAGGTCTTCTTCAGCCCTTGCCCATACAGTGGAAGTGGGATTCAGAGGCATGGATTTCATCAACGGCTGCCCGCTCATCTAAGGGAAATGACGCCATTTGGGTTGTCATTGACAGGCTAACTAAAGTGGCGCATTTCCTTCCGGTCAAGAGTCAGCTCCGTGTGGAACCTCTAGCCGAGCTCTATGTATCAAAGATTGTGAGCTTGCATGGTGTACCCAAGACGATTGTGTCTGACCGTGGGGCGCTGTTTACCTCTCGGTTTTGGCATAGTCTGCAGGAGGCCATGGGAACTCATCTTACTTTCAGCACGGCCTATCATCCTCAGACCGATGGTCAGACGGAGCGCGTCAATCAGGTGCTTGAAGATATGCTCCGTGCTTGTGTTCTTTCCTATGGGAAGAATTGGGAGAAGTGCCTACCGCTTGCTGAGTTCTCCTACAACAACAGCCTTCGAGCTAGTCTCGGTATGGCACCGTTTGAGGCTTTGTATGGGAGGCGATGAGAACCCCATTGAACCGGTCGAGACCGGGAGAGCAGTTCTTTGGCCCAGATTCCATCAATGAGGCTGAAAGTCAAGTGCAGTTGATTCGTGAGCACTTGCGCGTGGCTCAGTCCAGGCAGAAGAGCTATGCAGATCGGCGTCGCCGTGAGTTGAGTTTCCAGCCCAATGACTTTGTGTATCTCAAAGTCTCACCTCACGAAGGACATCGTCGTTTCGGTGTCAAGGCAAACTAGCTCCTCGATATGTCGGACCGTATCGCGTCGTCGAGAAAGTGGGAGCGTTGCATACCGCTTGGAGTTGCGGCTACACTTGAAGGGTGCATGATGTTTTCCATGTGTCACAATTGAAGAAGTGCCTCGTGTTCGGTTGAGGAAACACCATTGGAAAATATCGATGTGCGGAAGATCTGTCTTATCGTGGCGTCCGTTCGTATCCTCGAAGAAGGTGAACGCGAGCGAGGAACCGTGTGATCAAGTTCCTCAAAGTTCGGTGGTCAAACCACTCCGAGGATGAAGCTACATGGGAGCGGGAAGATCGTCTCCGAGCAGATTACCCATCATTCTTCTCCAGTGATCGAATCTCTGCGAGATTCTGTAAGGGAGATTTGTAACAGCCCTAACTTAGGGTTTGTATTTCCAATGTAAAATTTTGAGGAGGAATAAAAACTTTGTTGCCTCTTCAAATCATTTGGAAGTTTTCCAAATTTTCCTAGCAATTTCCAATTTTCTAGAATTAAATTCTTGTGAATGGAGATTGTTGTCAAGAGGTTCTTAGCTTTCACACTTGTGATCATCCTCTGAAATTATTTTTCCTACCATCTTGATCATCCTATCTACCTCCTGAATTATTTCACAATTTTTAGATTTTGTTTGCTATTTCATATGGCCAAGTCAACTCTGTTTGAAATCTGGTCAAACTCCTCTGTACAGCAGCTTGTGAATTTTCTCTAGAACAATGCAGTGCATAAAAAGTTCTGGAAAAATTATACAAGATTGTCCTCTGTCCCTAGTAGCTACCATAAAAATTTCGAAATTTTTGGAGCTCAGGAGCTACCTTTAAAAATTCTCCAAACTCTCTCACCTTTTAAAACCTCAAATCGAGAAAACACTGCTTCTCTGGCCGAACCCAACTCGAGCTCGAGTCCGACTCGTACCACTTGACTCGGTCGCGTCAACTAAGCGCACGCGCGCGAGTCCAATCGATCGTGACCGCCCGATGCAAATCGAGCGATCCACGCGTTGCGTCTTGCAACCGACCTGTCCGAATGCATACACCAATCTCACCGTCCATTTCGGATCCAACGGTCGGTGCGATCGATCAAATCAAGCCACCGGTTCGCACCGCTTTGTGAGTCAGCGACGGTGGACCCCCTTGTCGGCCGTCCTCGTCCTCTCCGCGTCTCACCGAGCGCACCGGCGATCGCGCATGTGCCACGTGCCTCGCCGCCGCCACCTATTTGCCCTCGTGTGCGTCGTGGAGCATCGCGAGCTTTATAACCTCACCGCACTCACTCATTCATCGTTTCCTTTGCTATCTCACTTTCTCGCCCGCTTCTTTTGGTAGCGAAGAGGCGAAGGTAGCGCCATTGTTAGCGCCGCCCTTGATCCCGCAACCACGCCGCCGTGATCCACGCCGACGCCGCCTCCATTTGCCCAACCGGGTCCTTGGCGTCCAGTGGATCACCAGGGCGTATCGTCGTCTCGCCTCCGGTGCGGCGGTCCGCGAGCTTGCTAGTTCTCTCGTGAGTCTCTAACCTCGTCCACTTGGTCCTCGTGATCGCAATCGTCCTCTGAGTCTAACGGTGGGCTCGTTTACGTCTTTTCGTGCATCGTGGAAGTCGTGCGGTGTTTCTTCCTCGCGCCGCGGTGTTCGCGCCGTGCAATTCCGCCGCCTCGGACCTTCTTCTTCGACTTTGTCTTGTGCTTATTGCTCCTGGAGTCGGCGATCCTGCGGCGCAACTTCTGGCCGCTCGAAGTCTCAGAGCGCCTTCTCGCGAGCCGTGAGCTTCTTCTCCGCCTCCGGCCGTCGTGGCCCATCTCCGGCGACCATTGGGCTCGCGTCGCCGGCATCAAGTCCGTGGAGCTGCGGTGCACCCGCGTGCCATCCCCGAGCTCGAGCCTCGGCCATTCTCCGGATCCCCACCTGCGCGTCGCGTCCGAGTGTGGGAACTCCGTCGAGCCGCCGGTAGCTAAGGTCTAATCCTTCTAAGCTCTAATCGTCTTTTAGTTTGTATCTCTGGCTTGTGGGCCCTTGCTGTTAATCACGTTTAGAAATCGTTTAATCCAACCGTTGCATTTCACTTTGTGTCTCTGTCATGTGGGCCCGGAATGTCAGTTGGGGTTGTGTAGTGTTATTAATGCGTTTTCTCTGTCGGCAAGCGTATTTTCTCTGTGAGTATATGTTAGAAGTACACTTTGATATGTCAAAGACGTATTCTTAGAATACGCCTTCGACGTCACCTTATGCGGGCAGTCCGCTCTGGTCAGCGTTTTCGCGCGGGCCCGCCTGTCAGTGGCTGGGGCTAGCCGTGCGTCGGTAGAAGAAGTATTAAGTGCTTTAGTATTTCTGAAATGCTTTTCTGTTGCACTGTTAAATCAATTAAACTTGTAAAATGCATAACTAATTCAATTTTTATCCAAACTGCATGAAACCAGTCTTTGTTAATTTTCATTTTAAATGTACTATTTACTAAAATGAGTTTCAACCTGGTATCTGTAGCAAAAATCTGTTAATTAATTTAATGTTGTAAATCGTAATCTCCAAATTAGAAAATGCATATCTCTTTCAATAATTGTCCAAATACAGTAAACCCAATTCTGTAAAATTTCATTTTCAGTATACTAACTATTAGGATAGGTTTTACACACTGCTTTCTGTTCATGAAAATTTGTTAAGTAATTAACCAAAGGCATGTTGTGTTTTTAGCTTAGAAAATACATAGAAAATTATTAATAACTTAAAATAATTTGTTCTCTGTTTCTAAAATTTTGTTATATCTTGCTTAGGTTCTGTGTGAGTTTTGGCTTGTTTTAGTGTTGTTGTATGTTTGAGTTTTGTCGGTGTTATTCGTTCTTATTTCTTTGTTATGTTCGATCGTTAGGCTTCGATATTTGCGGCAACCACGAGGACGATCCTCCGCAAAGATATTGAGCAACAACACCGAACAAGCGGTTTGATCATATTTATCCCGTATTTTAAAGTCTAATATTTTGTTTCAATTTGTATGTATGCATTGCTTAATTTGTGTTAAAATGGATTAGTTAAACTGTGTTGCATATCCTGTAGACAAATATTGATCTCTACTACCTGAGCCTAGGTTATTTGCTGTGATTAGAGACCGCTGGATGATTTCTTGTCACTTAGTAGATACGATTTCAGCTGCTTAGACATGCTTAGTATCGGTAGAACTGGGCGGTTATCGACTTTAGTCGGTAACCTTGATCACACAAAATCTACTATAACTTTATGTTCAGCATTTTTGCTATGTTTAATTGCAAAACTAAAACTGAAAACCAAAAATGATTTAGACTTGGGCACAACGGTATGATTGGTGTGATCTGTTGGGTGTGACTGGAATGGTGCCCGAGTCAACAAGGACCGAACATCTTGTTACATCCAACTAAGCATTTTGCGTGCTAACCACACTAGAGTATATGGGACCTCTCTTGACCTAGTACTTTGGCGTGTATTGGCTCCGGGTCGCAGGAGGTCGCAGGAGGGATGGAGGTGGGAGCATGGTAGTTGTCCGAAAAGCTTTATCCTGAGTGGGTAGTTGTCTTTTCGGCTTTACCATGTAAGCGTATGGATTTCTATCCATACGAGCGGCTCGTAGTTAATACACAATATTGGAAAAAGTCTCGTAGGACTTAGTCATGCCGCATACCTTCGAAGTGTGCTTTGGCTTAAAGGCGATCAAGTGTGGGTACATTGGTACACCCCAGGGTTCAAACTATTCGAATAGCCTCGCCCTAGGTTATGGACACGCTTGGCAAGGTCTTCCAAGAGTTAGACTACAACATTTAAATTAAAACTTGTTGGGTGGTACGAATGGGATTCGTATATTGTGGTGGTGACTATTGGGATAGTCACTTCTAGGTTGTTTTATCTTTGCTCTTTTGCTATTATTATCCTTCTCTTGCTATTTCAATCTTATAAATGAATTGCAAACTTGCCTTTAAAACTGTATTATATTATTGCAAATGAAAGTTGGCTTTATGCAAATGAAACATATGGCCTCCACCAAATAAGCTCTGCATGTAGCATATGAACAGTGCGTTAGTTCACACGTCGGTCTTGCGGGTACAAAGACAATCTTTGTACTCGTGTGCTTTGCTTAATGATTTTGTTGCAGAGGAAGAAGGTGAGCCTCGTGGTCCTCACTTCGTGAGTGTGTTGCCGCTTCTTGGGCGACTAGACTTGGCGGTCCGGTCCGATGCCTTGTGGGTTGAAGGCACGATTGGCTTTGTTTATAGCCATCTTATGGCACTTTTGCTTCATTGTCGTTCTTGTCTATTTGTGTATCTTGTGGCCATCGGCCTATATCCGTAATATTGTTACTATTTGTTTATCTTCCGCTTGTAGTGTAATGTTTGGACTCTATGTTTTGAATGGAGTTGATGTCTAATTTTGTACCGAGGTGCGTATCACGCTTCAGGAAGTATACATATCTCGAGGATCGATTTATTTGATTTGTGATGCTAGGACCGGTGGTTGGTTAAGCATTACAAGCCAAATAAATCGGGTCCTCAGAGCCGAGGTCCGTAACGATCATGGATGCCGGTGAGGTCAATTGGCTCAGCGTGGCGCGAGAATGGACGAGGATGACCGAACGGCGATTCGGTCGCGACGATTTGATCAAGCGGCGCGGGCCTGCAAGTGCCTTGGTGGTTCCGCAGGATCCGGGCGGGAGAGACTTGCCGACATGATGAGAGCCGTTGATCAACCTACACGTGGCGAGCGGCGATTGCTTCGATCGGATTGGACTCGATCTTGAGAAGGATCGAGAAGGGTATTTTGGTAATTTCACCAAATACCAGCATTGTGACATATGGCTAAACCACGGCGCGGGACGGCGCAAGGTGAAGTGGTTTAGGTCTAGAGATGATGGTCTCGGCGCTTTAAAAAGCGTGCGTAAGTGTCCGTTCATGTTGGGCCTTAATGGAGCCCATTAGAGAAACTTCTTCTAGAAGTTAGAATAGGGGTGTCTTGGACAAGCCACCCCAAACTTCTTCAAGAAGCTAGGAATAGGGGGTGTGCTGGACAAGCCACCCCAAACTTCTTCAAGAAGCCAGACCTCTCTATAAATAGGGGGTGTGATGGACAAGCCATTCTACGCACTTCATTTGTAAACCCTAGTTTGGTTTTAGGGACTTAGAGAGAAAGAGAGAGGCTTAGGGTTCTAGGGAGATGAGTTGATTGTGTGCTCTTGGATTGCTATCTTGTCCTCCTTGAGGAGTGGTCAGAACCAACAACAATCACTAATCAATCCATGGATGATTTCCCAAAGATGCGTTTCTTTGTGTTCTTCATTCTTGTTTTGTGATTTTGAGCTCATCTTTGATTCTTTGGTTTTTGGTTGATCTCTTGCCCTCTTCTACCTTGCTGTGACGTGTGGGAATACATCTAGGATCATCAAGATCACCAATCTCCCACGAGCAAGTTTTAGATCTTGTTTTTCATTTTAGCTTGGTTGAATCTTTCTTAAAAGAAAATTTTGGTTAAGCTCCTATTCACCCCCCTCTAGTCGCCTTTCCGGTCCTACAAGCTCTAGACGAGAGGATAGTGTCCGCACGTTGGTTTGCTCGGGTATCTCAGATTGATTCATTTCAACCATTCTTAATTGTCGATAAATAACTAGCAACTAAGTGCTGACTTGAGTCCAGAAGGGGAAGCAATTAATTTCCAGTTCTCTTTGCTAGCGCTTGACTCCTGTGGAATTCCATTAACGAGCTTAAAATGGGTCTGTCTATCCATCATCTGAATCGCCCTCGCCCCGCCCTTCTTCTTTATCTCGGTCAACCGCCGGATCTGCCACCACCACCACCGCCTCCTAATTACTTGTCGTTCTCGCTGCCCCCACCGCCTCCGTCACCCACCACCAGTGGCGGATCCAGAACGAAAATGATCGATCGAGGTCCCCACTCTCCGTGCATATCACGCATGTTTAATTATCAAGCAATGTTGTATTTAATAGTAATATGTTCAACAATTCAATATGACTAAATAAAATAGTAGCCACCAAAGTGCTATCAAAATGATGAGTCTTACAAGTAGTATTGGACTATTGGTTAATTGTAGCAAAGTAGATAATGATGGATAAAGGTCCAACTTATGGACAAAAGACGGACGACATTGGCAAAACACAACATCTGACCTTGATGGCCTACAAAAAAAAGAGAATAAAAATTTAGTAAAATTGTATGTAATGATCAAATAAAGATAAGTACATTACATTTTATAGTTTGTTTCGACGCTCTCTCTAGTTTTGGAATCGACGAATTACAGCATCATTGGTAATTCTCTATATTTCGTGTTTATCCACATAGCAAATAAAGCTATCACGCAAAAAGTCATCGCCAATGCGATTGTGCAAATATGTTTTCATGACTTTCATAGGTGAAAAACATATCTCAACAGTAGCAGTGGTAACAGGTAAAACTAGTGCTAGCTTCAAAAGGCGATAAACCGAAGGATGGCAAATATGTTTTCTTGTCTCTATCATTTTTTTTAGAAAACTCATTAATAGTCTCTATGTTAGAGAATCTATCGTCCACTTGCATTATTATCATCCTGCGGTGGTGCTTTCCTTTTAATAAATATTTTCATAAATTTGCCTGCCATTTGCCAATTATTGAATATTCCATTAGATATTTGTACTCTAAATAATAGATGCACACATGATAGATACATCATTATGTTCATCAACAATTTCAAATTGCAAGGCTTACTTGACATTGTTCTCAAATATTCAGTTGGTCACATGGATCACTCGCAAGTTACAATTTCGCCTCCAATTTATCACTGAGGTATTCTAAATACTACCACAATTAAAAGCCCTAACCCTATAATTTGAAGAAAAAAAAAGTCAACGATCAACAAATTGAATCCGAAGAATATAAAATTAGTGATTGAATTTGAGATAAATCGAAATTATCGAGAGAAATCGGAATTACCGAGGACTGCTGCGTTTGGGACTTCAGGCGTCGAGGGAGTCGAGTCGGTGTGGGAGTTGACGCCGTGACGCATGCGGACACGCGGACGCGCGCGGCGCCTGACGCTAAGTCGCTGACTGTGTGCGGCGGGCGAGCTGGCGATTGGCGAAGGAGTGGAGGAAAGGGCTAGGCGACAAACAGACGAACAGTCGCGAACTGACGAAGAGAATAAAGAAAAGTAGAAAACGATGTGCTCCTCAGTGGCTGTGCGTGATGTGCATTGTGGCTTGTTCGCCTGTGCGTGTTCGCCTGCTTGGCACCGAGGCACAATGAATGAATGAAGGATGGGCATGGGCCACGTTGCTGCTGACTGCTGCGCGCCTGCAGGCTGCCACTCGGCGCTGTGCCTTGTGCGGCTGTGCGGACTCCATGCTGCCAAGGCCACGCTCGGCTGGGCGCTGGGTGGCAAGATGGCCGCGTTCGGCTAATCAGCGCGACTGCCCTCCTCCGTCCCTGTGGCTAGCAGCGCGACTGCCCGTCACCACCGCCCACCCGCCGCACCCTCGCCCCGGTGAACCCCGACCCTTAAGAAGCTCATCAGAGCCTCACCAAAGGCAAAGACAGTGACAACAAATCGGAAGGTCAGGGATTCAAATGAGGAAGATATATAACAATTATGTTAATTTATATGAGAACGTTGTACACTGGTAGTAACAAATTAATTATCATGCGCTTTTGAAAACGTGTTGTCTCACGCGTTTCTTGTCGTGCTACGTACCTACACGTACTTAAAAAGTGCTAACTGATGTATATCGTTCGTTTCCAAGCCCCCATTATGTCTAGACATTTTACCTAAACAAGGGTTCTTTAGAGAGTTGGTGGTCCACAATGTCCATTAGTTAGTTTAGTCTTATATTACTTATTTTACATGGAGTGGTTCATTCTTCTCCCATATAAAGAGGGGCAGGGGCTATCATTGTACACACAAGCCTAAGGGTAAAGAGATCAATAAAGAGAGAAGATTCAGACTATATCATTGTATTCTTGTCTATTGTTTATTATTTGTGAATTGAAAGCTTCGTTCGTCCGCAACACGACCTCGATTATACAATATGTTATCAACACGATAGCATAAGTTAAGACTTCCTGGCACGTTACTTTGATCTAAGTTTTTAATTCTAATGGTAATATTCTTTTTAGTAGATTAGTTTTTATTCTATTGTTCATTGTCGTCGATCCCACCGGCCATCCGGGCGCACGCCTCCGTGTGCGTGCCAATTGGCGTCAACGGGCCTTCCGACCGTGCGCCTTCGCGTACGCGCCATCGGCAACCACCGTCTAGGCAACAACAACATGCCTCTGCATGCGCGTTGCCGCCATGAACCGAGCACCGGGCGCTTCCTCTGCGCCACACCACCAACCGCGATCGGGCTCGCCATCGCTCGTCACCGGGCGCACCGTCGGGCTACATGTGGCAAGGACCTCGCCGTCGGGCGAGGTGTGTCATGCACCACCTCCGCGTAGCACGTCGCTGGCCAAATCGACGCTTCGCGTCGTGGCCACCATCGTCATATTCCATCATTGACATTGTCTTCATGCTGGTTTGCTAGAGAAGAAGAGATACGGGACGACCTCAATGCCTCCATGCCATGGTCGACGTTGTCCAACTCTACACCTGTGCCACCGCCTCCACGGCATCGTCGGGCCAAGGCAGCCTCTGTACCGTACTGCCTCCACGTGTGTGTGCGGACGAAGCTAGGGGCTCCAACTTCGTCCCCTAGTGATGACGGAGTAGACGTCGTCGCCGCCACCATCGCTCATGGTGAGGACGAGGTGGGGCACCGGGTGTACGTCACTAGCGCACCGCTCATGCGTGTGCATGCGTGCAGTCAGGCCAAGCCGTGCTAGGGTTAAGGGAAACCCTAGCGGGCCGACTAAGCGGGTGTAACAGCCCAAATTTGAGCTTCTATAAAATTACTTGAATTTTATGGATTTTCAAACAACTTTGTATGTATTTGGTGAATTTACAAAAACTTGGTTGCATTTCAAAAAGTCAAATAAAAATCCTTGCCCTCAATTAAATTATAAAAATATGCAAGTCAATTAGAATATTAAAAGTCCTCTAAATTTGAATTCAAATTCGGTTTCAAATTCAAAACTAAAATCTCAAATCAAATTCAAACCTTCCTCCTTCTCTCTCCCCTCGGGCCAAATCCCTCTCCCGCAGCCCACTCTTTTCCCTCTCCCTTTCTCTTCTACACGGCCTAGCAACCCATTTGGCCCAGCCGCGCCAACCTCTCCCGTACCTTCCTTCCATCTCTCGCGTGGCCCAGATGGCCCATGCATAAGCCTGGCCCAGCAGCATAGCCGCAACCCATGCTCACCATCTCCTCCCTCTCCCCACCCATAACTTTCAATTCTAGAATCCAAACATAGTCAACAATATAAGTTCTGGAATATACACAAAATTTTCTACAGCTTTCTAGTTATACAAATTTCCTGATTAATCCATATAATCCCTCAATTTCAACCCCAAAGGTCATTCTATTGTGTTACTAAACAGCAGGCTTAACAATTTTGTATTTATTTTTCTACAGCATTTTCTACAGCATAATAAGTTGCAAACCATGCTACTTACGGAAACTATAGACAACTATCTACATTTCCTAGTTTTGACTGTAATTTAATTCGACCATCTACTATACGTAATAAAGCAAACAATATGGCTGCTACCAATGGCGATGTAATTCTGGAGAGCACCGCTCCCGAGGCCATAACGTTTACACCACTCAACCAAATCCAGTGTTCTTGCATTCTATGAAAATATTAAATAATAACCTACAATATTCATAATATAGCAAGGCTACGAAACAAGATATAGATACCCCAAAACCCCCTCACAAGGCTCAGCAATGCACTAAATCGAATCATGGAAATAATCAAACCACCAATCCCGCTACCGATCTGCCCTAAAACTTTGATAAAACTCTAATCTAACATCACAGTAAAGGCCCTTTGGTCGTTACCCGCGAAAACGGATGACGGAGGCGACACGAGCGCAAAACCCAAATTTTCCCTTCTCTTCTTCCTACTTCTTCCTCCTCTTTCTTCTTCTTTCTTCTTCCTTCCTGGATGCAGCTTTCTCCTCTAGCCACCCTCTCCCATCTACTCCAACCCTCTGCCATAGTAGTGAAATCCTTGCAGTGATAGGATTTTTCCTTACCGCATCGGAGTTTTTCCTTGTTGTGGTAGCCATCAGCAAACACAGGTAGTAGCACAGACCCTGTCGTGGCAGCAGTGTGGTAGAAGAAACCCTATCGTCGAATTGGCAGCTTGCGCTCTAGGGTTTGGCGATGGCTAGAACAAAGACCCTATCGTGGCAGTAGCGTAGCAGCAAAAACCCTACTGTGGCAGCAGCGGCATGGCTAGCTAGGGTTAGGGGCTAGAGTTAGGGCTTTGGATGATGGCTCAATTAGGGCTGCGCAGCCTCCTCCTGCTTCCACTTATAAATAGCACGGGAATCGGGCCTGTAAGGAATGCACACAAGGCCCAAACGGTCTCAGCCCAAATTCCAACCGAGACGGTACAGTTGGTCTGACTGTCGTGCTTGGCCGGTCTAATCGGCCGGCTGGTCAGACCGCCAGCCTAGGCCAGTATGACCGATCCAGCCTAGATGTAACACCCTAGCCCAACACTGAGCCCTAAATGTCACCTAAATCAGTCTAACTATCAATTTTAACCATAATTACTAATAATTCCATCAAGTTATGCATGGAATAAAACCCCACAACGGGTCACATAAAGCAGATTTAACATAACAAATGCATAAATGTAACATTCTGATTTTACGAGTTTCAAAATCCTTTTTAGTAGTTTAGTTCCTTGGAAAATTCACCAAATTTTATTTGAATTAATCAAGCTTAAATGGACTTTCAAATGTCAAAATAATTTAATATAACTAATCTAAACATCAATTAATTCCAAAACCATTTTATTTGAGTTCTTTGTACTTGGAAATATTTTATAGATTTTTTCTGAGTTCATTTGATAATTTTAATTGGCTATTTGGATTTACTAGTATTTCTAAAATGCAAAAGCTATTTAAAATCTCATAATTTCCTTTGGGCCAAATCTTCTCACCCTAGGCCCAACCCTATTCATTCTGGTCCAATCCCGTGTGCAGCCCACTTTTATCTCTCTCCCGTCGCTCGCCGCACTCGGTCCCACCTGCCAGTCACACATGCACTATGTGCGACGTGACTGCGCTCTAGCCACCGTCACTGACATGTGGGTCCCATAGAAGCACTGTTTATCATCCTTGACTCGGACTCCTTTCTCTCTCCTTCGCCGCGCTGATGCCGTTTTCATTTGTGACTCTGCCTACCGAGGCTATTTAAGGTCCTGAGGATCTTCGTTTTTCGCACCTCGAGCCGCACCCTACCTTTTTGTCCTAGCCGCCTTAGGTCGAATCGCCGCCTAGCGCTGTTACCGTTGTTGTCTTCTTCATCTCTGACCGAAGAACTCCGTCTTTACCACCTCCGTTCCAGTGAGCCTCATCGTCTTTGGTTGCCACCATCGGGATCGCCTCGACGACCGCATCTCAGATCTACCCGTACTTTTGTCGGAGCGCCACTCTAGCTCCTTCGCCGATGAGCCCAAACCCTAACCTCCACTTTGACCTTGGCGCTGTCAACCTTCGTCCACCTCCAGCCGTCGCAGGTATCTCATTGAGTTCACCGTTACCTTAGCTACCCAGTGCACACCGCCGTTTGCTCTGCCGTGGCCGCTATCGCCGTCAACCCTAGGTTTCAGAGCCACCGCCGTCGTGAGCTTATATGTTAGCCACATGTTTGCTGTGCTAGCACCACCTCAGCATTAGTGCTCGTGTGTCAGCCGAGTCAGCAGCCCACGTGGCAAACTGGCACCCAAACCCCATATTCAATCTTATGTGAACTTGGTTTATGGTAAACCCAGCCACTGACATATAAACCCCATTTGTCAGATCCACTATGCCATAGACCCATGCTCCATAGACCAAAGACTAGAGCCGTGGACTTGGTCTATAGACCAAGGGCCCACATGTCAGCGAAATAAAAAGGTTTTGCTGTACAAAAATAAATCAACTGAAAAAGAAATTCAGAGCTGATGTCATGTTGATGTCATAAAAGGATTTCTCTTCAATAAAATAATTCAGGACTCCAGAAATTCGAATTTAGTTGATTTCTTTAGGGTTTAATCTTCCGAGAGCTCGTTCTTCCTTACACGAACTCCGATTGATCTCATTCAAGTTTCTAAATTTAATCTCTACCTTCCTGATATTTTTATTTAATTTTTGGAATTTATTTATTACTCTATTTTGTATTTATTTGGTTATTTACTTTCATTTGCGAGTAGACGTTGATATTTCGGGAACTTTTGAAGGAGAAGAAGTTGATCAAGCTCAAGACCAATACCAAGATTTGTTCCAAAGCAAGTTGTACCTTTGACCATATTGAACCTATTTTTCTAAAATTACCTTGATTCAAATTATTGTATTTTACTTTAAGTATTTATTTAAATATTTTGGGATTAGTTATATACCTAATTGATTATATCCACTTAGATCATTGTATTACCATGATTTTTTGTCACCCTAGCTTGGTTAATTATTATTTGGTATTATCATAGCACCAATGTGGGTTGGTTAGATACGAATAGTCTATTTAGACATGCAATGAGTCATTGACATCATATGAGTTGCAAATATAAACTTGACTAAATGGTTATGGAACTTGTGTAAAACTGTGTGCAGTATATTGTTACTCGTTGATGGCATGTGTTGCACTTAACCAACAGAGTGAAAAAAGATTTAGACTGAGGCGAGTGGATGGAACTGTGTGATTGGAAAAATATGAATGTGATAGTTGATAGTAATTGAGCAGTCTCGCAATGGTCAATTAAGGACTTAACTTTGTGCGCCATTGAACTGAGCCATAACTGTACAACCACATATCTGATATGAGACAGACCTAACCTAGTAAGTTATAGAATTTTGGTATTGACTACTCAAGCATGTAGGATAGACTGTGTTCTAGGGTGAAGGTGTGTACCGTTGTGGTAGGGTCACGTTTATAAGCGGTTCGACGTCTTTAGGTCCAGCAGTGTGCATTGTACCAAAGCACTTCGTCAGTGTTGGTACAACGGTAAAACACATCGGGAGGGTCAATCGTTATGGTGAAGTTTCAAAAAAGTTTTGTTATGATTGGTGCTAGCTACACTGGTTATATTTTGTGGGTAAAGTGTACAAACATCTACAGAGTGTTACAATTTATTCGAATAACCGCGTTCTCGGTCATGGACATGCTTAAGAATTTCACACGAGTGGTAGATTTTCATAAAACAATTGGAAAGAGACAGCTGTGTGGGATAACTTATGCAGCTGTGTGAAAGAAATTGATTAGTTTATGGAAGCTTTGTGAAAGAAATTGATTAGATTATGGAAGCTTTGTGAAAGAATTTCACACGAGGGGTAGATTTTCATAAAACAATTAGGAAGGGATAGTTGTATGGGATAACTTATGCAGCTGCGTGAAAGAAATTGATTAGGTTATGGAAGCTTTGTGAAAACAATTGTTAAACTATTATTGTTTATTTATTTTGAATTACACTTTTAATCTATTATTTGTATTCAATTGCAAATGCTGCTTTATTGCAAAATAGGCACAAAAGCCATTTCTTTGGAATAAGCCATCATCTATAATTATATTCTATAGTACAACTTGTTAAGTACTCGGAGCACTCATTCTTATTGCAATCATTCAGCTAAAGTGGAGGAATCGTCGCCTGCCTTTGAGAAGGAGCTATACAATGATGGTGATCATTAGGTCTTGATCCCAGTTGGTTGCCTGTGACAAGTTGATGGATTTTCGCTGGAGTTGTTTTCGTTCCGCTGCCATTTCTTTATTTAGTGTCAGCCCTGTGTAGCTTAATAATTGTAAACTCGATCATAAGGTTAAACCCATTAATTATTATTCAAATTAGTTGTTTATTCTTATATTCATCTTGTGTGGAATGATATCCATCTATGTTGACATGTGTACTAGCGTGATCCTCGACTAGTGCATTATACACAGAGGATCTAGAATTACATTTTTGGGTCCCGATAATAAAGTATTAACTTTCACAACTTGGTCACACGCGCTAAGAACTCTCATGTCACATGCGCCTGAGAAACGATTCACACACGCTCGAGAAAAGCTCAAGTCACACGCGCTCGAGAAATGTCGGAACCATGCTCTTGGTACATAGGATGGCAACAAGTAATAATAATCAAACTATTATTAAATCAATCAAAGTTCCAATCATTAAACTAATAATAACCCGATCTAATAATAAATTCTAAATGAAAGTATATGTTTTTAGATTTAGTGAAAACAAAGTAAATAAAGAATATATATGTAATAACTGCATGTGTTGCACATGTGCTACTCCATCATATGCATGTCACCTTCAACGATCACCTAAAAACAACAACAAAGCAAAAGTGAGTTCAAGATCCAACAAGTATATCATAAAACAATAAACAAACGGTTTATCATTAAATTCAATTATTATCATTGCCATGCTCATACCCAATTATTCGTATAATCTCTCATGTAGTTAATTAACACAATTAACTCTACATGTATGCAATGCTCAAGTATGCTCCATGCTATACAACTCAATTAGCTGATGCCGGTATAGTGGTGTGATCACTCGTCAGTGAACCCTATCTTTTGCTCCCGTGAAGTCCCTACTGAAGTAGATTTTTATCTAGAGCTCTCTGGAATAGTCATGTAACATTACTTACAGACCTCATCGAAATAGTTACATGACTTTCCCATCGACCTGCCTCATGCAACTCCTGTTATGATGCATGCAAATGATAAGACATCTTTTTCATTATCCGTTATCATCATTACAATGTCATGTCATCAATATATCATTTCATTATCATGTCATATCATCATTATATCATCCTCAACATTATATCATAGCATTCAAATAAGCATAAGTAAAGCATACATAAATGTCATGGAAATTCAATTGTAAAGACAAGGGTAAATAAACAGATGTCTATCGCACTACCATGCACTTGCCTTTTAGCCACGAAAACCAGAATGATGCAAAGATGACACCGAACTCGAAACAACACTCCCTGGACAAAGATCAATAATTCACCTAAAAAATATGCCACAACAGTACAACATCAAGCAACTCAATATCGCTCCTACACACAAACCCGACACAAATAACTCATCTTCACTTAACAACCTACCCATTGTCTCAGTGATCAAACATCTATAACTTTTAATTTTGGAATCCAAATATAGCAAACCCTATATTTTATGGAATCTAAATAAATTTTTTCACAACTTCATAGTTATGCATATCCTCTTATTATGTCATCTAGTTCTCCATTTTCAACCTTGAAGGTTAATATGGAACTTTATAGAATTATATGTTTCACAATTTTATAACTATTTTCCTACCACTTGAAAAATAGTGAACCATACCACTTCTAAAAACTAAAGAGAATTATCTATCTAAACCTAGTTATGATCACATTTTAATTCTAACACCTATTGCATGTAATAAAGCAATCTACACGATTGTTGTTAATGACAATGGAGTTCTAGACAACAGTACTTCAGAGGCCATAACTTTTCAACCTCTTAACCAAATATAATGATCTTAAACTCTATAGAAATCTTAGGAAATTATTTACAACTTTACTAACATGGAAAACTTATGAAACTAGACCTAAATACCTCAAACCCCCCTCGCAAGGTTCTACAGTGCAACTAATCGACGCAGGGCATCCCCAATTTAACAAATCAGGTGATCAATCTACTCTAACCTTCAAGTAAACGTTGATCCAACACTAAAACAATGTTGTTTAGATCGTTACCCCCACGAAATTGGACGGCGAACAAGGTTGGATCGCGAAGCCCTAGTTTTTCTTTTCTTCCTTGTTTTTCCTTCTTCCTTGCTAATCTTCCTCTTCCTCCATGCTGATCTTGCTCTTCTCCTCGCTGGCCTTCACCTTCCTTGCTTCTTGCTGGTCTCCTTCCTTCCCTCTCCTTCGAAGCAACAACAGCAGCAAGTCAGGCCAGTGGCGGCGTGCGACAGTGTTGCGGTAGCAGCTATGACAATGACAGAGGGTAGGCAAGGCGTGCGGTAGGGCTGGCGAGGGCGCTGCGATAGGCAGTGCAAGGGTACGATAGGGGCAACTAGGTGCTGGCACAGACAGGGGCAACGCAAGGGGCAGGGGCGGCGTCGCAGGGGGCTAGGGCGCTAGGGTTAGAGCAGCCATCCACCCCTGCCCCTTCTTATGTGGCCGACGGCCACCCCCTTACCAAGTCCACCTTGGACTCAGCTTGGCTTGGGTTTGGGCCTTGGCTAGCCCACTCTCCTTCCCCTACACTTAATTCCTTTAATCCATTTTCTAATATCTTTTCCCCAACACTTAAAGTTAATTCCTTTAATCCATTTTCTAAGATCTTTTCTAACTCCTTTGATTAAAATGGGATATTACTCCAGATCACTTAGAAAAACAGGGTATTACACGAAGTATCTTCTCTTTTTTTTTTCCCTAACAAACACACGCCACATGCAAGCATGTGTTAGAGCCCGTAAGAAACACTTGCTATAAGCCAGTTAGAGGTAGCATATTGCGCATGCAAACAAATTTGAGGGCTCTCCATTTTGTTACGAAAGAGAATAGCACTCCATCACAACAACAAAAAAGACTTTCGTGCTTGCTAAACAGATCTAGGTCATTGATACAACCCGACATATGATTTGGATGGATTAGATCTTTTTTTTTCGATTAATGTGTGAATTTATAACTATTTTTTTCTCCGATTAATGTGGAAATTTCCACTTTTTACCTCCTAGGATTAACGTGGGGGCTTCTACGAGAGTCTCCAATTAGTATATATAGATAGATAGATAGATCGATAGATAGATTTGGTGTAAACCAATAGGGCGACCTCCCTCAAAAGAAAAGGCTCCGTTTTAACCACGTACTATCTCTTCTCTTGTATATGCATATTTACCAATCAACATGCCATTGATGGAAAGGGTTACTAAGGAAAGGCATGGCCCCAGGAACACAAATTTGCCTATCATCATAGACTTAAATTGAAGAGTTGGCAACAAATATACATACTAGTACATTACAACGTTGGAAATGTGATATATTTCGGCACGACAAAAAAATGCTAATGCAGAGCATTTAGGATTACATAATAGTATAAATGAATAATGTTAGGTTCGCATCTCATTCTGTTTTGCCACACCAAGCAGTCAATTCCTTGTCACATCTTTTCTAGGCCGGAACTTCTACAGAGATTTCAGGAATAGATGGTGAAACGAGGAGCCGTCTTGTTGATGATGGGAAGAAAAGCCTGCATTCAAATCTAACTGCACCGAACTATATACTGCGGTGCCTTTCGCCATTGGCATCCAATTGTTCCACAATTCGTTTAGACTTGATGCATTGCTTTGCTCCAACATATCAAATCAACGGATGAAAAAGGCCAAGCTTCAATGGGTAGCTCTGTGTTTAGATCTCTTCAGTTTGTGCATAGCTCAAAATCAAGATCACTCTGACAATAACTAAGAACCATAGAACAGAGAACCATGGCAGTCTGCAGAGATATATATGGGGGCAGGAGAAGGGTAAAAACTGAGCAATGAGGGCTCATGCATTTGATATTTTTCACCCAATTTGTTCCTTCTAAGCGCCTCAATTAGTTTGTCCATACATTTGATCTCAATTTGTCTCTAGGTTTGGAAATGTCATATATTTGGCACAACGAAAAATGCTAAAGCACAGCAGTTCAGATTGCAATGGAACACAATTACTTCACACATTGTTCTTTTTTCAGAGGAAGACAACAGGGAAGGCCTACAAAAAAAGTCATATGAACAAGAGAAACAAACTAAAGGAACCCGTCAAAACTAATGCTGAATTTTCAAGCCCGTTGGCTATAAGATCCTTGATCTCTCCCGCCTTTGTTTTTTTTTTTTTTTTTTTTTTGAAAGGTAACAGTAGGGAGAGATCCTTGATCTCTCCCGAATGGCTATTACATTCTAGTTTTAATTGGTAGTTGTAACTTCTGTAAAAGTAGCTATTTGCCGCAACCCTGTGGGTTTGATCTTGTATTTATACTCAAAGAGTTCGGTTGAAACCGATTACAACAGATAGGATCTGAAGATCCTGAAAACAGCTGACAAAAGATTACACGCAACAGTCAACGTCGGGATATGCCACAGTACCAATAGCAGCCAGATTTCAAAGAAACAGAATTCAAAGATTACATAGAAGAGATAGTGAGACAGTGCGATCGTTATTTTAACATCCCCTCTCAATCTCGACAGGTGGAAACCAGATTGAGATTGTGAGTAAGTTGATCAAACGAACGTTGACCTAACGCCTTTGTAAATATATCTTCTATCTGATCTCCGGATGCTCCGGATGAAATGAATCGTATATCCAACATCTTTCATGCTACCGTTCCCTGACAAAGTAAAAATCTATTTCTTTGTGCTTGGTTCTGGCGTGAAATATCAGATTTGCTGCCAAATACGTAGAGCCTAGATTAAACACCATAGTATCAGGTATCTAGATCGAAAAATCTTCAATTCCTTAAGAAGAGACTGTATCCAAATCAGCTCAGCAGTTGCATTAGCCAATGACTTGTATTCTGCCTCTATGCTTGATCTAGATACGGTGGGTTGCTTCTTAGAACTCCAAGAAACTAAGTTCGGTCCAAGGAAGATCGTAAAACCATTTGTTGAACGTCTGTCATCTGGGCACCCGGCCCAATCCGCATCAGAAAACGCACTAATCATCACAGACCTTGTCTTCTGAATATGCCAGCCAGTTTCAGGAGTACCCTTTATGTATCTTAGAATTCTTTTGACTGCTACCCAATGCAGATCAGTAGGCATTTGCAAGAATTGGCATACCTTGTTGACTGCAAATGAGATGTCTGGTCTGGTGAGTGTTAAGTACTGAAGAGCTCCTACTGTACTTCTATACCTGAACACATCAGAATCTGAGCAGCAGAGTTCCTCCCTCCTTTGAAATTTTTTCTGAAATTATCATTGGAGTAGGAAGAGGCTTGCATTGATGCATATTAGTTCTGCCAAGAAGATCAGATATGTATTTCTTTTGTGTGAGTATCATACCAATCTTTGTTGTGACAGCTTCAATGCCCAAGAAATAGCCCAAATTGCCAAGGTCTTTGATTGCAAACTCTTTTGACAAGTTCTGAATAAGTTTGTTTGTTGCCGATGCTGATGAGCTAGCAATGATAATATCATCAATATAGATCAGCATGTACATCATAGTTCCTTGTTTGCTGAATATGAATAGCGACGATCTATTTTGGACAGTGCAAAACCCAACTCTAACAACTTACTGTTTAATCTAAAAAACCAGGCCCTCGGCAGTTGCTTTAAGCCATATAAAGTCTTTTCAAGTTTGCAGACATAGTCCGGGTGTGTCGGGACCCAAAAATGCAATTCTGGACCCTCTGTGTATACTGCACTAGTCCAGGATCACGCTAGTGCACACAGTGGCAACATCGATGAAATATCATTTCCATATACAAAGATGACTAATAAATAGGAAAATAACAATAAATATCAGAGTAAAGACCTTAAGGTCAAAGCTTACAATTAATGCCTCAAAAGGCGAATAGCTCAATGAAGCTGCAGCGGAACGAAACGAAATAACTTCAGTGAAGCCCATCCATATGCCCACAGGCAATCGGCTGGGGTGCGCGACCTAGTTCTTCTCGATCCTTGAAGTAGACCTTGCTGACCGACGATTCCTCCATTTCTGTAGGTTTGGGTGCAAGTTTTACAACAAGCGTGAGTACACAACCGTACTCGCAAGTCATACCACAGAATGCAATGTATAGATGCAGGCTTATTCCAAAGAAAATGGCTTCTGTGGTTATTTTGCAGAAATACAACATTTGCAATTGAATACAAATAATAGATTGAAAACATAATTCAAAACAAATAGACAATATTAACTTAATATTTGTTTTCACAAAGACACATAGCCTAATCAAATTCTTTCACACAGTCATATGACTTAAATCACACAACTGTCCCTTCCCAAAGGTTTTATGAAAATCTACCCCTCGTGTGAAATCCCCGAGCATGTCTATGATCATGACGCGCTATTCGAATAGATTGTTTAACACTCTGCAGAGGTTGTACACTTTACCCACAAGATGCAATCAACTGGATCAGAGCTGATCACAACAAAACTTTTCAGAAACTTCACCTCAAACATTGACATTCCCAGTGTGCTTACAAACCGCTATACCAGCTCACATAGAATTGGTATAACACACACCGCTGGACAGGGATGCGACGAATCGTCCCGCGATGTAACCACTAAGTAGTCACACCTCCACCCTGGCACACAGCCTAACCTATCCACCTGAACATCAATGCCGAGAATTCATAACTTACTAAGTTAGGCCCGTCCCATACCAGGCATGTGGTCATACAGTAAGGCTCAGTTCAATGGCGCACAAAGTTAAGTCCTTAATTGACCAATGCAAGACTTCCAATTTCTAACTATGCCACACAGATTATCATTCCCATGCACACAGCTTCCACCATATCACACAGTATCCACCACTTGCCTCAGTCTAAATCCTTTCCCACCCTGTTGGTTAAGTGCAACATATGCCATCCACAAAGTAATAGCACACAAGACACACGCTTTATCACATAGTTCCATAATCACTTAGTCAAATTTATAATTGCAACTCAGGTGATGATGATGACTCGTTGCATGGCTAAGAAATCTACTCGTACTAACCAACCCACGTTGGTAATACCATAGCACCAACTAAATATGAACCAGACTAGGGTGACAAAAGATTATGATATACAATAGACAAAGTGGATATAACAAATGGGATTAATAGCTAAACCCAAAAGCAGTTAAATAATTACTTAAAGTAAATGCAATAATTTGAATCAAAGTAATTTTGAAAACTGGGATCCAATATGATCAAAGGTATAACTTGCCTTGCTATAGCAATGGTGATCTTATTTTATCTTCAATCCTCTACTTGCTTGATCTTCAGCTTCTTCAGACGATTCCGGGACTTCGGCGTCTAACGAGAAAGAAAGCGCAAAACAAACTAAATTCAAAAGGCAAATCAAATAAACTCCAAATTTAAATTGAAGGGTACTGGAAGGTAGATATTGAATTTATATGAATTTAGAAACTTGAATGGGTTCAATCGGAATTCGGATGAAGAAGATATGGCTCTCGAAAGATTGGAATTCACATAAAATGATGAAAAAGCTCTACGGAATATTCTCAGAATATTCTATTCCGAAAATATTAAAAACAGAATGAGTGTATGATAGGTGGGACCGACTGGTATTTATGGATTTCTAGAATTAAAATAATTCCAGAAATAAAGTAGAGAGAGTGACAAGTGGGACCAATAAGATAAAAGGATTTTTCAAGAATTAAATTAATTCCCGAAAATAGGATTAGGGGTTGACATGTGGGCCACTGGTCTATAGACCAGGTCCACAAAGATATGCTAGTCCACGGTGGACCAAGCTTATGAACAAGGGTTGACCAAGAGTTGAGTGACATGCGGGACCCGTATGTAAGAGAGGACTAATTAGTATTTTTAATTGAGAGGATGACATGTGGGGTCAACATGAAAGTGAGAGGAGATATAATGGCTTAATTTAGTTGGATGACAAATGGGGCCAAGTTGCTAGAAAAGAGTTTGTTCTGCTATATATATACTGATTGGATGACATGTAGCCTGTAGGTTCACACACCTGAGAGAAAACAAGAAGATGCCAATAGAGCAGATGAACGAACAGAGAACAGACCTCTGCACGTTGGGTTTAGGTGCAATTGCATGTCAAGGTTTTAGCAAAGATTTGCACTGAGTTGGCAAAGCATGTATTAGGGAAATAATTAATAGAGAGCTAACTACGTAGAAACAACAGAGGCAACAGACATGAATAGTAACAGAGGGTTGGCCTGTTCTTGCTCACGGAAGTGCTGATGAACGGAGGCGAACCAGCGTTGGCGAAGGGGCAAAACGAAAAGAAACGGCGAGCCGGAGATGATGACGCGGTCCAGACGTTGAGATTTTGCTCCATGCGACGGCAGCGACGCGAAGAACGCGGACGACGACAGCCTCACGGGCGCGTAACACTTCCGGTGATGCTCTGCGAAAAGGGAGGTGAGCACGGCGTAGAATGCGGCGACGCGAACTCAACGGTGGTGGAGTTGAAGGCAGGGGATCAACGGTTGCGGAGTAATTGGCCAGAGAAGGATGACGAACAAGAGGCGAGAGAACGCTCGATTCTCAGCGCACGGTGGATGAAACTTGAATATACAAGATGCGAAAAAAAAGGTATTGACGTGGGGCACAAGATGACGCGATCGGATTTAGGAAAAACTCACCGAGGAAGCGAGGAACGCGATGAACACGTTTCGGCTTTATGGCTTGACATGGTCGACGGTGCTCCGGTGATCTTCGGGCGAAGAGGAAGGAACCATGACGTAGAACGCGACGACGCGAAGCCAACGCCGCAGACGGTTCGGCCGGGGGACGTCGGATGAAGGCGCAGTTCGCCGGAGAAGAACTTTGGTTGGAGCTCGGTTTTCTGAAGATTGCGACAAAAATAGATCGGTTTGGAGGAAACCAATTCAGGGGATTGGAAGAGAAGATCAAGACGGACGTGTGAACGCAAACCGTTCGCTTTTATATGCACCGTAGAGGAAGATATGAAATTTTGAAGGTTTGAGTTTGCAACGTGTACGTACTAGACTCAGCAGCTGGCTGTTCGGTTCCGGAGGTTCACGATGATGAACAGTACCTCGCAATTACTGTAGCACGTGGGCAGGAGAGAAAAACGCTGATTTTCGGAATTAAAATAAAAGGCCAAAAATCAAGGAGATCAAATAAATAGCAAATAAATCCGAAAAAATCTCAGAAAATACCTAAAAATTCCTTGAAAGACAAGGAAGCCAAATAACACAAGTTTTTATTTAATTAATATTTGTATTAGTCAAATTAAATATTTTTAATTTAGAAAATTCCCAATTAAACTTTATTAATTCAAATAAAATTGGTGAAATTTTCCAGGGACCTAAACTACTTAAAAGATTTTTGAAAAGCCAAATTTTGGGACGTTACAGGGTGAGACTAATCTTTGTGGCCTGGTGGTTGGCACATGAAGACCTCTTCTTGGATCACACCATGGAGGAATGTGTTCTGTACATCAACTTGGGGAAGATTCCACCCCCTCGAGACAGCAAGGGAGAGGATGACACACACTGTTGTTGGTTTGACAACAGGGCTAAAGGTCTCAAAGTAATCAATTCCATATCTCTGCTTGAATCCTTTGGCCACGTGGCACGCCTTATATCGCTCGATTGAACCATCAGGTTTTTGCTTGATTTTGAAAACCCATTAGCAATCCGCCAGATTATGTCCCTTCTGTTATGGTACAAGTCACCAAGTATTATTCCTTTGTAATGCCTGAAACTCAACATCCATGGCTTCTTTCCATTTTGGATCAGTAAGAGCTTGCACATGTGAGATGGGTTCTGCAAAGAAAGCTTTCTTGTTGCCATTACACCGAATTGTACCATTAGTGAACTCCTTGGGCCGTGCGCGGTCAAAGATGTTCTGCTACAAGCGCGGCACTTGTTGTGTCATCCCTAGAGATGTAAACACGCCTAGTAGAGCCCCTCATAAAATCATTCTCCACTATTGGTTCTGCTACAGATGTACGTGGTAGGAGAGAAGAGTGATTGAGAACCAAATGAAGGACAGTGTTTGGCATAGAAGGGGTAGTGGAACTTTTTGTGGTTTTATGAGCAAAAGGGAAAACGCTTTCATCGAAGATTACATCCCTAGAGATGTAAACACGCCTAGTAGAGCGATCAAGGCACTTATAGCCCTAGTGCAATGGACTATAGCCAATGAAGACACTGTCCGCTACGAAATTTCTTCTTTCTTTGTCTTTTCTTTTTCTTCTGCACTTCCTTCTCCTCTCCCTCTGTTGCTTCTATTCGACTGTTAGCTGCACAGACCAGCGCCTAGGTGGGCTAGGCGCTAGGAGGCCTCCCTCTGCCCGCCTTCTGCCTAGTGTCTAGTTGAACACTTCTGCCACCTAACATGGCCTCCACTGGAGCTACCACCAGTTCCTGCTTCGTCATCACCGCCGCTCAACGTAGCCTCCACTGAAGCTACCACCAGCTCCTGCTTCATCCTCATCATCGTCGAGCTCATCACCGTCATCCAACACTTACCACCACAAACACATCCCCTACCAGTACCAACACCAACTCCAACGAGCACCTTCGCTATGAACTCTAACGCCAACACTACCTTCGAGACCGCCACCAATTCCATCATTAGCACAACCACCAAAGCACCACTTGAATAGTCTTCTCCCTCTGTCGTCCATGCTTTCTGTCGCAACCTCCGATACTGTCACCACCAAGCAACACAGCAGCTAGAACTCTTAGTAAACACACCATCCTTTCTCTCCTTTTCCTAACACAGCACACGCAGCCACACCAGATCACCTGACCACACCAGATCCTCCATCGATCTGAATCCACACCAAATCACGTGACCACACCAGACCCTCCACCAATCTGGATCCACACCAGATTCCCTCAGCCACATTAGATCCTCCACCAATCTGAATCCACACCAGATCCCTTTTTTTATCCCTTCCCTTTTTTTTCTTTTCCTCTTTTATCCTTTTCTTACTTTTCTTTCCTTTTTTTCTTCTCCTTCTTTCCCTTTTTCTTCCTTTCTCTCCTGAGCCCAAGCCCTTCCTTTCCCCTTCCTCTCTCTCACCTCTCTCCGGCCCAGCCGGCTCCCAACTCCCTCCTCCCTCACCAACCATCGGTGCTTTCTTCCCTCACCGTCGCCAGCCCAAGTGCCACCCCGGTCAGCACCCATCCCCGACACTGGATCTCCTCCCTCTGCCTTCTCCACCGCTGGCCCGAGCACCCCCCGAACCCACACATCCACTTCTTCACTCTTCCTTTGCCTTCTCTGCAGTCGAGCCGACCTAGATCTAGCCATGGGCCGCCGGATCTGGCCGCCTCCGGCTACCGTCGCGCCGCCTTCACCGCTCGATGCTGGAGCCGACCTCCATCGCCCAGCCTCCGTCTCCGCTATTTGCCTCGACCGACGCCGCCTCTGCACCTCCTCACACTGCGGCCCCAGCTTGTCCACACGTAACCCAGCCAGCCACGATTTGCTCCCGTGTGACGTGGTCGTAGAGGACCACGTGCAACAAGGCAGCGCAGTCGGTGGATCGACAGATGGCGGCTGTTGTTCTTGAGGTAAGGGTTTTTTCTTAAGTTAGGGTTCTGAGTGTATTAGCTCTAATACCATATAGGATTTTGAGGAATAGTTGTGTCTCTTAGAATCCCCACACCCTTTATCTATAGTGCTAAATATTACAGTTCGACTCACACATGACTTGGACTCTTACCTAGACTATAATATCTCCGTCAGGCGCTTAGCTAAGTTTACATTATGTTCTATCAATGACATAGTAATGTGATTTCCTACTTTTTTTTCTATTTGGTCCTATCATTTACCCATTGGCATTATGGTTCAGCTTTTTATTTTAGGTTTTACAGCATAAAATATGGAAACTTTCTATGAGAGATTCCGGTAAAGGAATATCAGGAATCTATCGGAATGCAAATTTGATCAAGGTCACCGCAGGCAACATCTTTCAGATGTTCATTAGTCATTACTCATTAGGCATGGCGCACAGTCATACAACAATAACCTGTGTTTCATGATACGAAACAAAACCTGTGATTATGTACTGATAAAAACTCGAAACTTCTGTTTTCCCCCTTTTCTCTCTGCATTAGGTGCTAGGGAAACAAAACAAACACAGTCAAAGCAGTAAGGTGGAGGTGCAAGTGCAACAGTAGATCTATGGCTTCAATTGTGTTACATGAATTCCTGGTCCTGATCATCTGGTCGCCGAGAAGCCTCTTCGCCGTCGATCATACTCCTGGTCATGTTGGCCCTCTGAACAAGCCGAACCAGCGCTTGCACCACCTCAGACATCGGTGGTCTGAATTCTGGTTCAGGCTGAAAAAGTAGAGGTTGTGGTTTGATATGATTCAGATGTTTGATATGCATGTGTTAGGTTCTGCAAACTGCAATGTACAGGAGTGAAGTTTATACCTGGACACACAGAGCGATAACATCGGCGAAACGGGAGAGGGACTTGGCAGGGTAAAGACCCTTGAGTGCCGGATCAACCATCCGGTCTAATGCATCAATGTCGTGCAGCTGGGGAGTCGCCCACCGGACAAGTAACTGCTCTGTGCGGGATCTAGAGCTGCAACGATGTTATAAAATAGTCAGGTGGCCGGAACTGCAAATCACCAAATCAATGCATAAACAACTCGGCAGTGCAGACAGGCAGTAATGATAGTGATACCTGTCAAATGGCTTACGGCCTGTCAAAAGCTCCAGCATGACAACTCCAAAGCTGTAGACATCGCTCTTGAGGGTATATTGGCCGATCATGTCCACCTCAGGGGCGCTATATCCAGAGCCCTGATCTGAAGCCTGCGGAGGTTTATTTGGAAGCAACGTTAACAGAACTGGTCAGCCATATGTGGGTGTAAATCATTTCGGAGCAATTCGATGGCCTCATTAGATGAGTCACTTCCCACTTGTGTACTTCCATGATTACTGTTATAGGCTATATACCAACATTTTGGATAGCTCATGGTTAAAGAACTAATTCCCTGATGTTTCTTTACCATATGTACTTCTAAAACATGTTTGTTGGGGAAAATTGCCTTAAACTTTACCTGGAATTCAGCATCAGGAACAAAGCTTGCAAGTCCAGCATCTGTAAGGTGAGGGCTGAACTCCGTGTCCAGTAAAATACTGGATGACTTAAAGTTCTTGTGAATGATTGATGGGGAAGAAATTTCATGAAGATACCTATAGAAAGTAATATAAAGAGTAAAAATGATTAGGTGATAACGAAGTTTCATGAACCAAAGAGAATGTAGAGATCATGCCAGGAACAATAATTCTGCCAGAAGCATACTATTATCATTTTCCTAACAAATTCCATTGTGTTTAATGGCAATTGGCAAGTCAAACCAGCTTTCACAAGCCATATCAAACTCAGAAAAGACAAGCATCTAATTGCAAAGCATGAGAGAGAGAGAGAGAGAGCGCACTTACTCTAGGGCACGTGCAGAGCCTAATGCAATCTTAACACGAGAATTCCAGCTGAGAGGCTTGTTGTATTCATCTGGGAGGTGGAGCATATCATGCAGTGAACCATTCCTGTGGAAATCGTAAACCAGCAAGTGTTGTCCATGTTCCATGCAGTAGCCCACAAGCTCATTTAGATTGGGATGGTGTAACATTGAAATGTTTGACACCAGTTCATAGAAATCATCTGATGATTGGTTGGGTAATGCAGTACTTCTTAGTTTCTTCACAGCTAGAACCTAATTCAAGTAAAAAAAGCAAGTCCCATATATCATGTGAAGTACAGGAAGTGTAATTTGCAATGCACTATTACAGAAATAAAGTAATGCAGGAATGCTGAATTCGTAGGGAGCTATCAACATTAATTTATTTATACAGTTATACATTAAGAGACAGAAGTTTAATTGTTCTTTTTAGGAAGAAATGAAAATCATTTTTTAACGTTGTACAGACTCACTTCATTTAGGTGTGTTTATGCAGGAAAAGTTACTCCATTTGAAAGCAATTTCACTGCATGATTAACAAGTACCAAAATATAATAAGCACTAAGACATTCAAAGACGTCACAAACACTAGAAAATATTTTACATAATTCTATCATGTACAATGTATCAACAACAAGGATTGATCATGCGTACCTTTCCATCATTGAATTGTGCCCTGTAAACACGTCCAAAAGTACCCTCTCCAACAAGGTTGTCCATATTGAAGCTATCTGTTGCCATCTGCAGATCTGCAACTGAATAAACAGTTGCTTTTACCGGTGCCACATTATTTTTCTTTACAACAGGCTTGTTTGCAAAATCGTCATCATCATCAAAGGACTGATTGCGCTCAATCTTGGGAGGTGGTTTCAGACTAACTGTGGCAGGGGAAGGCAAGGACTCCACCTCTATTGTGGTAGACTCTTGAATAGGCTTCATATCTGTGGTGTTTGAAGAACCGAACAAGTGTTGTCACTAACTAAAATAAAAGCATCTGTCAAGGTATATCAAGCATCGAGCATGCTGACCTTTAACTTCATTTGGAGGGAATGAATTGAACGGCTGTCGCTGTTCAAAATGTTCTTCCATTGTACCTTTGCGTTGTTTTCTCTTTATCAAGAAGAATGCAACAAGTGCTCCAATAACCAGTAGAGCTACAATAATGCCAGCTATGGCTCCGGCACGTAACCCAGTGCTTCCACCAAAACTTGATGAGCTTTTACTGCTGTTGGAGTGTCGGCTTGGGCTTTTCCGATGGTTGCGTGAATGTGGAGGAGCAGTAAATGGTGGTGGTGGCGGTGCAGGGCCTGTGCTCCAAGAATTGCCATCGGTTCTATACATAACCACAACATTAGATCAAGATACAACCTTTCACAATGCTAGGAAACTAAAGACTAAAATAAATCTTACTGCAGACTATTTATCTTCTTTAGCTCATTAGGAATCCAACCAGTAAAGCGGTTGTTTGCAACATTCCTGCAATAAAAGACATAAATTAGATACAGTACAAAGTATGTAAGATCAAGATGCACTATTTATGCCATGCAAATTGATTTCCTTACAAATCATCAAGGGGAAGATTAGCAAGGACATTGATAGAGCCAGTAAATTGATTGTTCTGCAAATACCTAAGAAGAACATAACATGGGTTATAGGCATAACAATTAACAATAAAGTATAGAAGATCAAACTAAATTCCTCAAAGTTCTATCTTACAAAGTTTTCAGGCTTGACAAAGAAGTGAAACTTTGTGGTAGATCGCCGGTAAGAGAATTGAAGGACAGATCACTGTAGCAATTTCCACAGGAAATATAGTTAGAGCAAGGATACATTGGAAATGCCAACAAAAAGCTAGAAGAATTTATGGTGCAAATTGAGGGTCACACGGGAAGATTTTTTAAAAAGTACTCACATTGTTGTTAAACTTGGAAGGTTGGAAAAGGTGTCAGTGATATTTCCTTGTAATTGGTTATGATTAAGGTTTCTGTATTTACGAAGAAGAATCCAATTAGCCCTTACATCACAATATGAATTTCGAGGCAAATTCAATTTTCAATTTTGGGTCAAAAGATACTCACAGATACTTAAGTTTAGACATAGTGGAAATTGAGTACGGCACATTTCCAGTGAACTGGTTTCCTGCCAGATTGCTGCAAATCAAGAATTCACTTAGATCGTCTAAAAAGGAAAACAAATCACTTAAGATGCCATGCCATCAGAACATTTAAAAAAAAAAAGAATATACATCTGAGAGACTTACAGCCTCTCAAGTTTCTTATTTGGAAGATTGTATGGAATCTGTTGGCCACCACCGAGATTATTTTGGCTCATGTCGCTGCATTGGATTTTAACAAGTCAGTCACCAACTGAACTCCCAAACACAGAACTAGACTGAAGAAATGCATGACAGGACTCACAGCTCAACTAGAGAATTCATGGTGTTCATATTGTCGGCCAATGTCCCCGAAAGCCCCAAGCTCGGCAATTTACTAACAGAACAAAGCAGAACAAAACACATCAGAGGAAGCAACAAATTGGGCTTAGGAGCAAGTACAATGGAATATGAACTCACATTGCTGTGATTGCCGATCCAGAGCAAGTGATGCCCTGCCATGATTGGCCGCACGGGTCGCCGCCGTTCACCTGCCAACCCCGCAGCTGTCCCGGCGAATTCATGCTGGTAAATAGCGCGTTGAGGACAGAAACTGCATGGTAGAAAGCTAAGAATTACTACAGTAGGCATGACTATCACTGAATAAATTTCAGTTACTATGATTGCTTATAATGGAAAGTTGGACCAGTCACACCTGGAGCACATGATATGAGGGCCACACAAAGAGATGAATCACACACAGATATAGTAAGACTGGTCTACTTTAAGATGAGAAATGATATCAAGATGAGCAATGATATCACAGATCCATCTTGGGCAATTTTACTGGTTTTGATAAACTTTACAAAGATGGATCAAAAGTTGGAAGCCATTAGAGGAGTAAAGGGACCGCATGCTCCTAGAATTGTCATTTCTTCCCTAAAATTGAAACCTCCCATGCACTCATCAAAGAAAATGGAGAACACAGTGCCAGGTACATTCATATGAAAAATCCGTCTATTCACCAACCAAACTGTATTAAGAACACCAGAATGTAAGCAGCTATAAAATCCATCAAGATTTGGCTAAAAAAGGCGGCGACAACAAGTGAAAGACGCAAAATTTCCCAAAGAATCCAATGCATGTCCTTGCTCAAACTGCCCATCAACGAAATGAAATCAATCAATAAAAGTGAAAACAGTATGCTGACATCAACTGAGGATTTGGGGTTGCTCAAAATCCTTTTGCCTCCCAAATCTGTCAAAAACCACATTAAAAAGAATCCAACTTTGCAACAAATGACCCAACAGCACAAGATTTAGCTAAACAACAGAGTAAGAAAATGCAGAAGCACTGTAGCAGGAGGAGGAGGAGGAGAACTCTCAACTAAATCCCCAGTCAAACAACGACGACCCAGATGGGGGTGGAAGCATGTAAAGAAGCAAACAGCGAAACAACTCAATGATCCCAATGCTGCAGCAAAGCAGAATCCCGCCTTGTCCGAACCAAAATCCATGGCGCCCATCGAAGGAAAGCACACGAAGCAGCAACCATGAACTCTGAAAAAGAAGGAAAAAACATGATCCCACACAAGGTTTCGGGTAGCCCACCGTCATTCGCGTCAGTGCTTGCGGCCACCAAGATTTGCTGCTGGGTCCAAGAACAGCACAAGAGGAGGAGGAGCAACGCCCAGACCGCGCCCGCCATTGCTCCACCACCTGTCCTCCTTCCCACCATGCCAACAGCAACCAATGCTCTCTCTGTCTCTCTCTCTCTCTCTCTCTCTCTGAGCCTTATAGGGGGGGCATGAGAGTGGCAAGAAAGCTGCTTTCTTGGCTAAAAAATCCCGCCTTTTGGTTGGGGCGCCTTCAGTCGACTGGATTTTCTCGGTATTTCTCCGGGTTTTGCTGCATTTTTCTTGCCTTTTTAGCAGCAGTAAATTCCTTATTGCTATTCGTCTGCTCGTGCTCTTGAATTCTTTTTGGAGTATTAAATGGGGGAGCAGCAGAGAGAGCAGAGCTCAGCTGCTGCACCTGGCGCTACAGCGAGGCGAGAACCCGAGGCCACGGTGCGGTGGGGCCCACAAGCTCCACGGGTTGGATTCTGATCTGACCCTCTGCTCTAGATCGAACGGTTCAGATCACCTCCCTAGTTCCTCGTATAGCTTCAGGAGTTCAGGTATTCACCAATCCGAAGCACAGAAAACCGCATGCAAAGCTACTATGCTGTAAAAATGTAGCTATTTTTCCAAAATTAAAAAAACACTCAATGTTTATACTTTTATACACTCACAGCAAATTTTATTGACCGCCAAATAAAGTTTAAACATAATCTAACAAACTCTAAAACGGAACTACTGGATTGGTTTTTTTTAAGGTGCCCTCGTTAATGCACACTATTGTAAGTACTAATTGTTATGTGCCTCTAAAAAATGCCACACTTAAGCATTTGCATTGACAGCGATTTTTTTTTACTAGGCAAGATAGAAAATTAGATGTTAAATTTTGGCTCTCCTAAGTTTCACTTGTGTTAAACTATCAACTAATGCATGCAACCGTTATGGATGTGATCTAGAGGAGGTTAGCCTATGATCTCCAGTTCTCCACAACGTCTAATTATTTTCCTTTGGCAAGAAGGGCCATCTAATTATGCTCCAATTAAACAGAACCAATCGATCATTCCCTCTTCCCTAATAGGATAATCAACTGACCTCAACAACCACCCAACATGAGGGTCCTCCCATCCGTGGCACCTTCGCTGGATGCAGCCATTTGGTATAAAACAATTTGGCTCTCCTCCTTACTTAGTTGTTGCTCCTATAAATTAATATAGGACAGAGTGGATTAGGGCATAAACACAACAAGGCACACCATGATACCATATCATACCGTTCAGATATTTCTGTCAGCCAATCAGCCGTAGGTGTGGCACATGTTTTAATTTTGTTAACAGTAATGTGTCTAGTCGTTGCCATGTAGGTAGAGCACCCTGAAATGGTTCACAAATACTTTTATTTTGGAGAGAGGTTCACAACTACTGCTGTATTGTCTATTGTGTGTCCAAGGGCCATCTTGCGAGCACTAGGTTCTAGACCTAATATCTTTTATTCTTTGATCATTGCCACTACCTAACATATTGTAGCCGGCAGTGACGTAGCAGTCTCAAAACCTATGGACCCAATTATTATAAAAAATTTAGACTTTTATAGATTTATATATAAATATTAGTACTAATTAGGTTTTCTTTGCAAAAAAAAAAAAAAAAACTGAATAGGCTGGATACGCCACTAGTAGCTAGGTCTATGATTTGACTATTTGAGGCAAATTTAACACAATGCTAACTAAATTTTGTGAGGTATTTGCAAGCACAACCAACTCATCAGGGTGGTGGCACAAAAGTTTTGATCTAATTAATTCTCTTGTTGGCACTAGTGGGCGATCATAATAATTGAAATTAAGAAGTTTTTCATGTGGTTCTTAATTTACTGGTGATAATGTCAATGCATGTATAACCATTTGATAAACCAAGAAACTGAGACTTTTTGGCCTAAATGGCACTGTTGCGGGCGTTTTTGACGAAAGTAACATCTCCCGCGACATATTGGTAGAAATAGCAACTTAGCCGCATGCTCATAGTCCGGACACGTCGTGTGCTGACACATTTTGCATTTTATGGTTTAGTTCTACAGTCTACACCGAACCTTTTCGTTTCGTTAGGTTATTTGTGATGCACTGTGCACTCATGTCATTTTTTCCTTTTTCTTGTTTTATTCTTTCCAGGTCAAGTTTTTATAGATGTTGTTGGAAGCCCATATTATGTAGTTCCAGAAGTGTTGTGCAAACAATATGGACCAAAAGCTGATGTCTGGACTGCTGGTGTATTTCTTTACATTCTACTAGGTGGTGTACCACCATTTTGGGTTGGTTAGTATTTGATTTCATGTCTAAACTATCGTGATTTTCATGAATCCATGTGAATCTCGTTGTTTTCTGATTTTATGTTAGTTCGAAACCGATTTACTCCGACAATACACACATAACATACAAAATATCCATACAAATACAGCAAAACAAAAGCACAAAACATATATGTAGTGCAGTTACACACGTGATACAATATAGCTCACTCGTTTGAGTCACTCTTTGCTCATTGTGTTTGCATCCGCGTACACATCCTGATTTTGCGTCGAGCATGTCTCGTGGGATATATTAGCTGGTCCAGAGATTGCGTATCGGTTCGGAGGGGGTACAAAGACCGTTGAGTGGGCGGAGATGCATCAGCAAGTTGACTCTAGCTCAGCTGAGTTTGTCCAATGTCATAGTCATCCAGCTGAGTCATGCCAAACTGGTTGCCACCTACAACCATGTCAGTAATGAACGAATTAAGAAATCCACACCTAGATCGTTCGCCCTCTAGATACGTTGTCTGCAAGTCCCTCGGTGCAGATGAGCTCTGGCCTTGACCGTACGATATGCCAGCGACCCTAGAGGAGCTTTGCCCTTTGTACAGTACTCTGTACTGGTCAACGTACGATAGGGGTGGGTGCCACAGTCCAAACCCTTGGCACCGTATACTGCTCCCTAGCAGCAGCTGGGAGGCCCGTATCCTCATCAGTGGATGGATGGCCGTCACCCCCACGGTCAACTGAAGGCTGCAAAACGGAATGATGTCAAGTGAAATAAATACTCAGGACATAAACTGAACATCTTGTACATCCTGGATGTGTAGTTCAGATGAGACCGAGGAGAAGCGTCAGTCTGAGTACGGGGTGCAGACGGCAGAAATGATGCATCCCGACAGACTTGCGGCTGGAGAACGACATGGTGTTAGTGGAACCTAAGGCGTAACAAAAAAACAGAACGGAGGACTGATGGGGAGCACTACGATGCCCACCAGTCTCACTGAGCCATGCTGACGTAGCAGGTGAGCACGGTCCGCCCACTCGGTGCGCGGCGTGTAGGACGTCGTCTCTCGAACGACCGCAATTCATGTTCTTTATTATATTCTTTGACTCCGCGAAGATGTACTTCAAAGTGCTTAGCAGCCCTGGTGGTCTCCGATGCGCTTGCTATGAGCTGCAGCCGCTCCAACTAAAGTGAGAGACAAAACTGGTTCAATAACAAATAGTACAAATATCATCAATATAATTAAACAACCAAAGGTTGTAAATGTCTTACAGTGTGGTGGAGCCTCTCCTGGTGCATCACCTGCTTCGGATGCTCTAGTGGAGGGCGGGTGAGTCTGGTGCACGATCGTGGTACGTACCACCACTACTACAGAAAAAACCATCACGCATTTGTTCGAATCGTCATCACGCATTTCGAACCGTTTTCACGCACCGCCTAGAAAATAGGTCTCTGATAACAGGTGGTTATCAGGAAACCGTCTGTGATATGAATATCACAGACGGTTTTTATCAACAAAATGTCTGTGAATTAAGAATATCACAGACGGTTATATGTAACAACCGTCTGTGATACTCTGTCTTCACAGACGGTTATTTACACGAAACGTCTCGGAAGTCGATTATCACGCACGGTTTTAACAATGAACCGTCTCAGATACTCGAGTTCACGCACGCTTTTTACTTAGAACCGCTCGTGATACTCGAGTTCATGACGCGTTTTTACTTAGAACCGCTCGTGATACTGCTGTCTTCACGCATCGCTTTTATAAAAACCGCTCGTGATAGTTCATTAAACTAACTACATTTTTTCGATTTTTGGCTAGCCTCGGAATTGCTAGCCATGCCCTCTCAAAACAAGCATACAAAAACAGATACATCACGTATAATCAATTGTCGACAAACCAATCGATCATTACTCAAAATAAATTACAAAAGATCACATTTGTTCAAGTATTGTTACAAAATAAATTGGATTACAATTGAGTCAATTTTGCAGTGGTTGAGAAGTGCCTACAGGTGATGCGCTCGCCGGCAATGAGTGAAATTCTCCTGTCCTTAATTATCTCTCGATATGATAAAGCCGCAAAGCTTCCTCGAATGTCCTTGATCTCATTATCAAGGAGTCCATCTAATTCTATATTCAAGCCCTGTCGCTAGCAAGAGTAAAGTGTTATGCATATATATTTAATTTCATAATTACAAAATAATTATTTGGAGATTCACAAACCTCGGATCCTTCTTCCTAGCTCTAATGATTTGGTCCATATGATGGCAAACGAGATTGCACATAACTCATCATTTTTTTGTCGGGCACCGCAAAAATAGAATTACATATATCGCCGAGATGCGTTATTATGAAGTATGATATAGGATTATCGATTATAGCGCGCATCGAAATTTTGTCCTGTGTTAGTTGGGCGCTCTTTCCATCGTATATTCCTTTGTTGGCAACATAGTCGATGAACGACCTACATGATTCCAAAAATTTATCCTCGACCATTTCAAACTAATGAAGACTAAAATAGACTTATGTATGAAGGAAATGAGCATACCTGTCGAGTATTCCTCCTAGAATGCTGAAGTCGTGGTTGTTGCGGATTAGGGAATCAAGGTATATCACATGGTTCCTCTTTGGTATGATGACTAAAAGGATCCAGTGGTACCTACTCATGTATGTCACTATAGTCATTAAACCCGAGTTCGTGCCGCGTATAAAGTAGAGCAAGCATCGACACTTACCCTCGTTGTAGGGCACCACGATGTACTTCGTGTTCTGCTGACGAAGCAATGCCTGTGTTATGTATTTCTCGACGAAGGACGAGTCTGTTTGGATGGTTTGCAATGATACCACATGTGGGTCGAGGAAACCCACCGGGTCTTTCCAGCCCCGGACATTTTTCATCATGTATCCGCACATAAGAAATGAGTTGTGATATTTATCGGTATTACGTGAATGTAGAACTTGATTGTATGCACTTACGATGTCCAACATCGTAGAAGCGAGGCGCCAAGGCCAACGAGGTTGAATAGGTCATATAGGTCGTTGAAGCCCACGACGAAGTGGTTCGTCCGTTGAAGAAATGTTTATCCTCGTATCCGACGGTGATTCCAAAGATCGCACCCTCCTTTGGGTCTTATCCAAGTACCGGGCATGCAAAGCCCGACAAGCATATCCAAAGACGCCCTAATATCGCGTGGGAGCACAACGGTTTTCCGAGGATGTACTTCGCGATATTCCCGACTTGCCGGACTTGAGGGGCGCCGTCGATTTCGATTTGGTCATTGGCGCGTCTTCTTGCGAGACGACTCGGGACCGATCGGTGACACGCTTTTCTTGTTCCTTCGATGTCTTCTCCAAGGGAACCAAAACATGGCCTTCGAGGCGAAATATGAGGTGGAGTCATGGAGGGTCCCGCTGGAGAGGAATGGTCGTGTTGAGATCGCGGCATCGCTGGGTCCGGGACGATGTCCTTCTTGGGCCATCGGATAAAACGTACGGCATCCCCTAGTGTTGTGATCTCTTCGTTCGGGCGAATCTCGGTAGGACGGCCATGAAATGTTCATGTACCATGTCCACCTCCACCTGGCGTAACCTGCGCCACCGGACACCGTCTTTGCATCGCCTCTTCTTGGTATGGATGCACCATCCCCCGCGCGGCCTCAATAGAAATGGACCCAACCAACCTCACTACGAGCTTGCAGGCCGTCGGCTCCTACAAAACGATACGCAATTAGGTAAGGTGTCCTATAGGTCTATCTTTGCTGCATTCCATAGATGTACATTACCTTGATCTCGTCTATCGGTAATTGGACATCGTCATGTCCAGAATTATGCGTGGACGCGACGCTACTCCGATGTCGAGCAGGACTGGCTCCCAAATTAACAGGGGCGGCTTGCGACTGCTGCTGGCTAAGGAGTTGATTCAATTGATCCTGCAATGCTGCCAGCTTTCCTTCAAAATGTCCAGTCATCTGTACGAACCGGTCCTCACACTCGGCCTTAGATCTCTTCCTACTCCTCAGACGTGCGAGAGTCGTCGCGCGAATCCATGACTCCATGGTACGGTAACCCCAAGACCTCGCGTGCGACCCGGTGTTCCTTGTTTCCCGGTGTAGAGAGTATATCCTTCTCCTGCTTACATGGAAGGAGCCTTGGGAAGTTTGGGCGCATAATTCACGCCGCAAGAAGTCATCATGTTATTATAGACACTATGAAGTTATATATGGAGTTATTAACTAGGTAGTTCGACATACTTACCAAACGTTGAGACACTTCCTCGCTTGTCGGTTTGTGAAAGAGATGCTTCGAAGACGAGACTTTTGCCTCGCTTTAACCAAAGCTAGGGAACGCGGTCCGTGACATCGAAACGCGCTGTCCTCCGCCGCCATTCATCATATTTTCCTGCGATCCAGCCGTGCCGAGTCCAGGCGGATGAGTGTTTCGTGTCCGGGAGCTTTGTGTGCCGCACTTTGCTCGTTAAATTCGGCGCCGCCTTCATAGCAACAAAGGCGCCCCATGTTTCTCGCCAAGAATCCGTGATTGCGAAGGCGCCGACCGCGCTCACGCATTTCGTGACAAGAATACTTTGAACGACCTCCACGATTTATCGATCGTGAGCATCGCCGTCCGCTGCACGCGCGCGCGTGTCCGCTCGGGATAGTGAACTTTTGTAATAGTTCTTTCCACAACGCGCCTCGCTTCTTCCGTCGATCCTTCCACCTTGGTGTGGTGATGGGGACTGCTTCCTGCAAGTATCCCGCACATGGTCCGGAATCTCGCCACGAGCTCTTGGGACGCAGAGGGACCCCAAACTCACTAACCTCCGTGATGACCGGTCGGCCGCAGCATCTTCGATTCTCCTCTCGCCATCTCGCTTCGTGTCATTGTCATCTGCGGCGTCGGCGACGGCGGGAAGATGGTGCCTCGCACCGCGGCGCGGCGACGGCGGGAAGATGGTGCCTCGCCATCTGCGGCGTCGGCGACGGCGGGGAAGATGGTGCCTCTGCCATCTCGCTTACTTGCTATCTATATAATTAGTTTCAGATATATTACTACCCAGGCCAGGGCCGAGGGTTAAGCACACCGAAGAAAACAAACCGTGTTCAATGCATAAGAATTAATCTTTGTGAGCTAAGTATGATAGGACATATAGGTAGAGTTGTTTTTCAAGACCAAGAGCTAGAGATACTTTCGTTAATTAGCAGATTACAACCATGTTCAATGCATTGCACGAGGAAATCGTGTCTCGCTCACCAAGTACATGGAGAAGTGGCAACCGATGCTTTGTTTGGCACAAGTATAGGTTGTAAACAGATGCGTTTTAGCAAATGGACATAATTAATTCCAGCAATCACCATTAGCACTAACGCATAATAACAAAGATGAAGTAAATGACCATAATAACATGTGTTCATGAAATTGTTTCAAGTCATTTAAACACGATATTATGCTCAAGATTAAGAGCAGAAATCATCAATTAGCAAAGATAAAGCACGTAATATTGATGATAGAGTGTGCTCGTATGAGAGTTGCAAAAGAATAATTCTTTGCCATCTTACTCCTATTGTCTATGTTCTTCATTAATTAAACAAGACAATATAATTTCAAACTTTGAGCTCTAAAATTATTCACTAAACTGTCTAAAGATCTCAATCGAAGAGAATACGAATGTATTAATGAGCCTAATAGAGGATAACTAGGATCACAAATGAACTCTAGACCACCAATGAATTTGATCACCTCGTAATAAATCAACACCAAAACACAAGATCGTGAATGGCTAACAAAGATGATCAAATGAAATGCTAGAGATCAAAGTAATCAAGACATTCACTATCACTAGTTACACTCGAAGAACAGATCGCCAAGCATCAAACATACAATAAGCAAGTAAAACAACAGAGCTCAAAGTATGAACTAATTATCTCATTCAATTTCAAGATATGACAAGTTTCATCACTAAGCAAGCCAACAAAGCCCAATTATCAATTTGCAAAATCTCCAAGACTAGATTCGAAAAATGTAACTAATGCGATCAATGTATCAACCAAGATCGCAAGTATATATATGCAAATCAAGAAAGAAATCACATAGAGATCCAATACTCATCGATGCAAGGGTACTCAAAACCACCGAGATGAAAATGGCAAGCGTGTCACGACATCGACCTAAAAACTATCGCCCGCAATCCCGAGCGTAAGACGGCAATCGGAGATACAATGCCACACTCCTCCTTTAGAACCGACCAAAGAAAGAAGCCGAGGAATCGGAGGATGCCGCACAAGAATCCCACGGGAGAGGCCCTGGCCGAGAGCAGCGCCGAGGTCGGGGCGGCGCCGAGGTCGGGAGCGCCGAGGTCGGGAGCAGCGGCGCGGTCGGGAGTGGCGCCGAGGTCGGGAGCGGCGGCGGCGAGGTCGGGGCGGCAGTGTCGAGGTCGGAGGCGGCGGTGAACGGGATCCCTAGAGGAGGCAAAGGAGCGCGCGATAAACTCAGTGGTGCGGCAGAGGAAAGGACGAGTGAGGAAAACCCAGCGGTTCCCACCTTATAAGACGCTATCACGCAGCGGTTCTTTACTAAAACCGTCTTTGATAAGTAATCATAGACGGTTCTATCTAATAACCGCTCAGGATACGTTAATATCACGAGCGGTTTGTATATTAAACCGCTCGGATTAGCTCATATCACGCATGCGCTTGTGTATTAAACCGTCGTGATTAGCTCATATCACGCATTTGCTTGTGTATTAAACCGCTCGTGATTAGCTCATATCACGATTACCTATTGGTTTTGTCGGATATCACGACGGTTATCAAATAGAACCGCTCGAGATAAGCTCATATCACGCATTTGTTCTATATTAGAATCGCTCGTGATTCATTATCACGCATTTTATATTATAGAACCGCTCGTGATAGATCCGCATAATTATCAATTACAATGAACTCGTGACAAGTATATATGAATTACAATGAACATCCACATTCACGTCAATATCAAAATATATGAGAGATGACAAAACTCGTGACAAGTATATATGAAGACAAGCTCATAACGCATTTTACTTCAAAACCAATTGTCGCATTCGATGAACGCCCACATTGACATCAATATCAAAATATATGAGAGATTACAAGTCCATAACACATGATGTTATAGAATAAATTAATTACAATGGATTAAATTCTTAATTAAAATATAGCCCTTCATGATGATCGGCGCGCATATAGATAGCTTCCTCAGTGGGTTCTTCGTCGAGCCTGATGCCATCTCCGAAAGGAGGCAACTCGTTAAATTGATTGTATTCTTCCTCGTCCACTACATTCTCAACTTCGACAATCCTTCTTTTTCCATGAAGAACTACGTGGCGTTTCTTATTTGCCGGGTCGGTTACATGGAATACTTGAACAACCTGATTAGCCAGTACGAATGGTTCGTCTTTGTATCCGACACGTTCAAGGTCCACCGTAGTGACGTCGTACTTGTCAACCTTCACCTGTGGGAGATGGACCCAACGGCACCGAAATAGGGGGATCTTGAAAAGCACGTAGTCGAGCTCCCATATCTCCTCTATTTGCCCATAGTACGAGCTCCTCAGCCCATCGGTACTGAATGCATCTATGCGGACACCGCTGTTCTGGACTGTGCTCTTCCTATCCTGAGCTGTCGTATAAAATGTGTACCCATTTATGTCATATCCTTACCGTGTGACAATTGTAAATTGTGGCCCTTGTGCCAACCATAGCAATGTATCATCACTTGATGACCTCCCAGTGATTCGCACCTTTAACCATCCGTTGAACCGACGGTTGTGCTCTCTCATGATCCAAACCTCCGACCGGTTTGGATTATATTGGCGTACCATGTCTTTGTGCTCGCCGATGTACGGGACACTTCGGTCATGTGTTGCAAGACCATGAAATGGGCTTGAGCGTATGTATCCAGATCGGAGTGATTGATTTCCTTCCGATGGTCCCGATACCATCAAGTCTCCTCATGACGAGATAGAGGCACACCTATCGATCCACTGAGCCATATAGTCGACACGTAACTCAATGACCTCTTCCGTTGCATAACCTTCGATGATGCCGCCTCCTACGAGATCGATTCCGTCGTAGGACTTGAGAATTCCCATGTACCTCTCGAACGGTACATATGACGTAGGAACACAGGCCGCATATCTTTATCTCTTTCACAAGGTGAACAATGAGATGGACCATGATATCGAAAAATGACGGAGGGAAATACATCTCAAGATGACATAGAGTCGTCACCACCTCGGCTGTAGAGCATCTAGTCCTTGGGGATCGATGACCTTCGAGCAATTGAGTTGAAGAAATAACACACCTCAAGATTGCCACTGGACCTTGTTCGGCAAGATACTCCTAATTGCAACAGAAGCATTTGTGTCATCGCACATGACAATCATGCGACTTCATACCAATTAATTTCAAATCTTGCATAGAAACAAGTTTCTTAATGTTAGCAGAGTAACGAGACGGACTTTCACACCATGCAAGCTCGCACGCTTCATATCTCTCGCCTTGGACAGAGTGTAGCAAGTCGGGGAGGTACGCTCGTCTCAGACGCTCTCTTGCGGTGCTAACTCGGTCCTTATGTTCATATCGACCAAGTCTCTCCGTGCGTTAACACCATCCTTTGTTTTGCCACTAATGTTCAAGAAGAGACCAATCTGCTTATCACATACATTCTTCTCCACATGCATGACGTCGATGCGATGGCGAACTTCTAAGTGCTCCCAATAAGGCAAGTCCCAAAAATTGACCGCTTCTTCCGATGTTCTTCGACGGGTTCTTAATTGACGCCCTTCCCAAGCACAACATCGATATCCTTAACCATATCATAGACATCTTTCCTCTAAAAGCCCTTGGAGCCGAACCGTCCTCCTTATTTCCGTCGAATTGTTTCTTCATCTTCCGGTATGGGTGACTCGGAAGGAACCTACGGTGACGCCAGATACACGCTTTTGCGTGAGTTGTTTAGCCATATGCTCTCAGAGCATCTAAGCAAATCTTGGAAAAGTTTTGGCCCTTTTGTATCAAGCCCGACAGTTACCTGCAGGAAAATCATTGATGGTGCAGAACAACATGGCGTGTAAAGTGAAGTTCTCTCGCTTGTACGCATCCCATACCTGCATTCCCTTCGCTCCACAAAGTGTCACAAGATCTTCCAAAGAATGGTGCTAGGTACACATCAATATCATTCCTGTGTTATTTCGCCCTTGGATAAGTAGTGACATCAAAATGTACTTCCGCTTCATACACACCAAGGAGGAAGGTTGTACATGTATAGATTCACAGCCAGTGCTATGTCGATCGCTCATGTTACCGAAAGGATTCATTCCATCTGTACTCAACCCTAACCTTATGTTCCTTGGTCCTGCACCGAACTCTTCGAAGCTCCGATCGAAGTTTCTCCACTGAGCAGAATCAGCAGGGTGTCTTAGCTTTCCATCTTTCTCACGGTCCTCTGAGTGCCAACGCACCAATCTTGCCTCTTTTGAGTTCGCAAATAAACGCTTCAAACGTGGGATCACAGGCAGATACCACAGCATCTTAGCAGGAGGTCCTTGCTTCAACCTAGCAGTATTATGACGCTTGTATCGGGATGCTTTGCACACGGGACATACATGCATGTCTGCATACTCTTTACGATAGAGGATACAATCGTTCGGACATGCATGTATTCTTTCTACTTCCATTCCCAATGGACAAAGAACCTTCTTTGCTTGGTAGGTGGTGTTGGGCAACACGCTTCCTCGGAAGAATGTCCGCTAGAGACCTAACAATGCTTTGAAACTCTTATCGGACCAACCATTGCTTGCTTTTAATTTAAGCAGTTCAATCACGGTTGACAACCTTGTATATTCCGGCTTGCAGCCAGGGAACAAAGGTCTCACCGAGTCCTCCATTAAGCGCTCGAATTTACAAAACTCTCTCTCATAGTTCTCTTCGCATCGCGTAGCATCCGATCCGCATTGTCATCGTGTGACCTATCCTCATCAAAAGCACGATCTACATCCGCATATCGTTGACATCCGCATATCGTTGACTTCCTCGGCGATGTCGTTATTACTAACTTCCGTCGCTCTTCACCGTGATCGTCCAACATGTATACCCTTTTTGAAACCCTTCAATCAAGTGTGCTTCTATCTCGCGGGTTGGTAAACATCTTCCGATTATCGCAATCAATGCATGGACAAGACATATATTTTATCCCTTTTTCAACATATCCCGCTTCGCGGCTCTTCTAAAAGCAACCACGCCATTAATGTACTCTTGACTCACACGGTTCACACCATACATCCAGCTGGTCCATCTACACTACACATGTAACAAAATATATAGTGTCAAATTAGATTAATAAAATCTCTCTCAACCGCTCTCTCTCCATTTCCTTCCCCTCACGTAACTTTAATATTATTCCAACTACCAAATGAAAAATATTATTCTATTCCCTTACATCCGGATACAAAAGTTTGCATCGGTTCCTAGAGTTTTGTTTCTGAATAGGCAGCTTCCACTTGTGAAATCGGTTCCTAGCATCAAATCTAGCCATTCGAACCGGCTAATTAAGCACGTAAATTACAGATGCTCTAAAGGGTACAGTTTCGGGATTTTTCAAAATAGCTAATAACTGCATTCCTAATAATGGGATTAATTCCTTACTACTTTGTGTGCTTTTTTATTATTCCTTGGTGCAGTTGCAAAATCCGCACAATTCCCTCTTCACGTATGGTTACCCGATGCTATGGAAGGACCCACTCCCACTTCGACTCTTATACACGCGATGCTTAGCATATTCTACCATATCTCAATTGGGTTATAAAGAATGTTACCCTCGGAGCTCACGACGAAAATACCAAATCGATCTATTCCGATTGCTGTCTCCCTCCCTTTCTCCTCTCTTTCTCTTCTCCTTCCCTTTCTCCTCTCCTTCTCCCTCTCTTTCTCTTCTCCTTCCCTTTATCCTCTCCTTCTCCCTCCCTTTCTCCTCTCCTTCTCCTCCCCTCTCTCTCTGTCAGCGGCGCAGTGGGTTTTTATCTGGGTGGCGGCTCAAATGGGAATGGACAGGGGGTACTCAAGGTATTTATAGCGCGAGGATATCACAGACGGTTCAAAATATGAATCGCTCAGGATAGGCATATATCACGCATTTATTTATTAATAGAGCCGTCGTGATATGTCACGACGGTGATCTTTATAAACCGCTCGTGATACGGAGGATTATCACGCACGGTTTATATACGTAATCGTCGCGACATATCGCGCACGGCTCTATTAATAAACCGCTCGTGATATGGGGATTATCACGCACGGTTCATAAATAGAATCGTCGTGATATTTCGCGACGATTCGTATATAAACCGCTCGTGATAATCATATATCACGCACGGTTACTAGTAAGAACCGTCTGTGATAGGCCGGCAAAGCAAATGCCGCGCCCAACAGACCCAACACAGACGGATTCAAATTAACCCGTCTGTGATGGGGTGTCTTCTATAGCCTGTTTTGTAGTAGTGCACCCGATGTACTGACGGTATGTTCGTACGTCGTACGGTCGGTGCTCTTGCAAAATCTCGATGTGCGTCGTCTCCATCCAAGCCGTAATCCACTCATGCTGGACTGCTTGCTAGTCCTCAGCATGTCAGCCCACCCTCGATTGCCTGCATTCCGAAAAGATTGATGTTAGAACAGAGGATATAGGTATGAAGTGTAAACATTACTCGAGTGGAGTTTGACTCACAAGTGGATGACTCACTACAGGATCTTGCCGTCGGGAGGGGGCACGAGTGGTACAAATCGAATTGTCACATTATGTGCTGCGGTGTGTAAAGCTCCACCATATGTACAAACACCAGGTGGCAGGTTGTCGCCCATAATCTGGCATCCTATGTGCATTGCACGGACAACCCATATGGCGCTACCATGTCCATAAAATCTGGGCTCCGTGGAGCCCATATGATGTCGTTGTCGTACAATAACTCGAACTCATCGTGGAACAACGAGTAGCACCTCGTCGGTCTATCCTTGGCCCAGCGTAGATGGGTAGCAGTCCACCGGTAGCCCATAGTGGGCCTGTCTATCGGGTCGTGCAACTGGGGTACGGGTGCATTGCTTTGTCAAAGGAAGGTCGCCCAACAGGGAAGTGCTCCTAACTCCACAGCTGCAGAAGCACGTATAGACGGCAAGGCTCGATTTAACACCGGTGTCGCTCTGCGAAGCATCACACAACCCCCTGTATGTGGTGCAAAGGATGACTAATCCCCAGTTGTACTGAGACATCGTCCTAGCCCCCGCGTCAGCCAGAGACTCGGTGATGTGGACAAAGCTAGGGTACACCCAATCGCCCTGTGTAGTAGGAAATAAGACCAAACCAAAAAGATGAAGAAGGTAAGCAACGAGGTGCGTCCTGACAACCACGTCAGGTGCATCCTGTGGGCATTGACTAAAATACCTCAACCAAATCCGAGGGACGCCATGGGCACTGTCCGGGATAGGTATACCGAACCGATGCCCTAGCCTGGCCTTCCAGTCTGCCGGCAGATGGCCTAGAACAAGTAGCTCACCCCGAATCGGGAGACTGGTCAAGAATGAGACGTCCTGAAGAGTGACCATCATCTCGCCCTACAAAAAGTAAAAGGTGTGCATCTTAGACATCCACTGTCGATAAGTGCCAACAACAGACCGCCGTCCAAGGTGAAGTGGCATTCGACGGAGAGCAGCCTCTCGCAAAGGGCAACAAGCTCGTGTCCCGAAGAATTAGGATGTAGCGAGCATCCAGCAGCCAGTAATCCCTGCTGGACCAAAGCACCAGGGGTGGATCCACGACTTGAACCGGTGATTCTCATCGTAGAAGGGTTCTAGAAGCTCTGACAGAGGCATGGCTTGCAAGAGATGGAACAGACAGATTATTAGTGAAAAGATTGATAATGACGATAAATTACTAAAAATTAAAAATTATGGCTAAATACAGACGACAAATTAATTTACATTAATTTACTATGACCAAATTAATTATGACTAATTAAGTACAACTAAATTAGTTGTGAATAAATTAATTAGGACTAATTAATTACCACAAATGAACCTATGTTACATAATGACAGCTATATTATTCACGACTAAATTAATTACGATGAACTAAATAGCACTAAAATAATTGCTACTAATTTATTACCACAGATTAATAACAAAAAATTTAATACAGCTTACTAAGGCCACTAAATTAATTACGACTAATTAATAACGACTAATCAATTATGTCTAATAAAATATGACTAATTAATGGTGTCTAAGACTTAATTGCAACTAATTAGTTATGACTAATTAATTGAGTAAAACTAACTAATTAGGACTAATTAATTGGTAACTAATTAACTATATCTGAATAATTACAACTAATTAATTATGTAAGATTAATTTAACTATAGTTAATAAATTATGACTAATAAAATCACACAAATTTTATTATGAAACATTTGAAAATGACTAAATTAAGTACGCCTGAGTAAGTACAACTAATTAACTATGAATATTTCACTACGACTAATTTACTAACCACACAATTAATAAAGAAATTACGAATGAGGAAAAAAATACCTTCTAATATGGCTTCTAATGACGGCCTTTAAAAATATTTAATCGTCTGCGAAAACAAAATCGACAGAACGAGCGAGGGAGCACATGAGAATGAGAAATGAAATCACAGTCGTCTGGAAATTTATAGCCGTTGCAGGAGGAATCGGATTCCCTCCCCCGCGCGACGCTTGTATGCATGCATCCGTAGATAAGGATGCGAAAGGAAATAAAGGGAAAAAGGTGACGACGATATGAAAATTTTGATAGATGTGATGGGCATGTGTGGTTGATGTCTAGGTGCATGCATGCGCTAGTCCGGGTGGTGGCCGTGCGGACACGCCACGTGCGAGCGGTGGCCATGCGGACGAGGGGCGTGCGGGCGATGGCTGTGCAAACGAGGGGTGTCCAAGCAGTGGTTGTGCGAACGAGGTGCGTCCAGCTAGTGGCCGTGCGGAATTGCACATGTGGTGGCGTGAGGCTCGTCCGGGCTACTATATTTGCAAATAACGCACAAGCAGAGTCACATTCGCAATTACGCCGCGGAACAGTACCATTTAGGCCAAAAACTTAGAAACTGATGGCCGGTGAGGTAGCCGGGGCGCTGGATCCAGTACTATTTTCTAGCACGACGGCAACTCCACACATGCATGTTGGATGCGCTAATCTATCTAGGAAAGCAAACACTAGATACCCGAGATGGACACCGCTATAGCCTATTCTGTCCGAGAGCCAGATCCACCCCTGTTGGTTAGGGACCGACTGACGATGGGTGATCTATCTACTGCACGTGAGCCGTGAGGGCACGCACTTTCGGCCGTCCCATCTAGCACCGACAACTCTAAAATGGGAGCGAGTTAAGGAGAAGTTTTGGATCTTATTATCCCAAGAGCTAGCTACTATGGATGCAGCCAACCGTAGTTCAGCGGTGGCATTTTGTATTTCTACCTGATGATCCGAGTTATTTGTGTTGATCATCGCCACTTAAAACTCGGGCCGTCCGATCGTGCCAATGGTTTAGATGTCGAGTTTCTACAGCAAATGTGTTGATGCAGTGCAGGCCACGCGAGGAATTCTACATTTCTCGCCCAAGATTGATCTACAGCAACGATCCTTGATCGACGCGAGCACACGAGAACTTTCTTGTCCACTGCAGTGCAATCACCTTGTACCTTTTCCACTGCCCCATTTGGAAGGAACGAATTTTATGAGGATTTTGGAGGAAATAAAGACTACTTTTACGAACTTGATGTTTTCTTCACACGGATTCTTGTAAAAAAAACCTGACTCCAAAAGAGCCATGAGAGGCCTTTATGTCGGGACTGGATCCTATGCATTGAAGAATTCGATACAGATGATCTATAATGCATAGTATTAGAAGCGATCTTTATTGTCTGATTAGAAATAAACATTGAGATCAACAGCTACAGTATTTTCGTTAGAGTAAAATGCTACACTCTTTACTTTATTACCGCTGCAAAGTGCTGTTCACACAGTAAACTTATCCGGATCCTTTGTATCGGTCTATCCAGTAAGGAAGACATGCTCCCTCAAAAGCGGGTTTTCTGTGAGAGGAAAATGAGCGAGTGCCTACTCTACAGCTATATATTCTCTTTTTCAAAACGTGAAGCTAGAAATCGTGGAAATTAAGCGGCCTAATCTACCGTAAAAAATAATTTATAAAATGCAATGTATGAATTAAGAAAATAGAAAGTTGTAGTTATATATCCAAGTGTATGATTTTGATGTACAATCTTTATCTTTCTAGCTGAATAAACATCCATTAGACCAGTTATCTTCTTAAAACTAATGATAAAAAAACCAATATATTTGTGCGTATTACAACGAAAGTCACCCGGCCGGGCCTAGTATCCATTATTGCATACATTGTCTAAGAGTGGGGACTAAAGCACAAGTCTAAGAGTATATTTGATGGTGTAAAATATGCTTCGTTTTAAGGGGAAAAGCATAATTCTTATTCATTACTCATTTGGTAAATAATTAATGATTAAAAATTACAAAGGTATGGTTAGCATAATGACCTCCTTTATGTTGTCACGTCACTGGCCCAAATCAAGGTTAACGTCCCTATACAGTGTGCCGATCTTGCCTCTTTTCACGTTGGATTCGAATCATCTGCCGTAATGCAAAGTGATATGTGAGTGCGGGAATGTTACTCTACAGTAATATTGTAGTAAACATTGTAGAAACAGCAAAATATTTACTGTAGCAGTTTTACTGTATCAAAAACACTATAACAATTGATCTGCTTTTTATTTTTCGATCAAATAGTGGAGATCGACTTCTAATACGTAATAGTGCAGATCGTCTACGTTGAACCGTTCAATCCAGAGATCCATTTCCTTCCACGTTACCTACTCTGCACGTATCACCTTCCAACACACGACAACTAGCTGCAAGCACATCAGCCAAATAATTTATCCTTTTTTTTACTTCTTTTCCCTGTGTGAGAGCAGTACTAGAAGCCTGGAAGGCGGACACATATCACGGCCACGTCTTAAATTCTTTGAATTCCAAACTAATGGAGAGAAGAAATATTGTCAAGAAAGAACAAGAAAAAGTTCAAATCCAAAAAGGCTCAAAAGCAAAAGAACTAATGTTGCCGGTACTATTGAGCATCTATTTACCTTGAGTTTTTTTATGGTATTTACTTTATGTGTTAACATTGTTAATTAGATTATGGGCTTGTTTGGATTGAGACCTAGGCTTTATGCCTGAAAAAAAACTGGTGCCTGGATGTAGTTTAAAAAATAGATAATTTTCGCCTGCCCAGGCAAGCTGGGAATATGGTGTTTGGTTGAATACCTGGGTCTGAAGAAAATATAAAGTTAAAAAATGACATCTTGAGAATGAAAAGACGTAAAACCATGAAATACGATTCTATCAAGTGTGTTCGAACGTTAATTTAACCATCTCAAAATAAAACCATGAAAACGGTTCATTAACTAACTTTGATAATTACGTTAAAAACTAAATTATATTAGTCCAACAGATGGTTTGGAAATAAATAGCATGAGAAAGATTCATTAACTAATGAAAATAGTTCATTAACTAACTTCTAATCTCAATTAGCTAGCATTATTGCTGCTTCCTACAGGGCAGACGGGCATTTTTGGTGGCCTGGAAAGGCTTGAGTTGTCTGAGAAGACATCCAAGCTAAGAAGGAGATGGCAACTCCAGACCTCCTCCAACCAAACGACTTGCAGGCAGCATTCAGAGAGGACTCCGGCCAGATAAAATGGTGCCAGATCTCAATCCAAACAAGCCTATATCTTGCAATCAGGCCTAGCAGAATAAGATATTACGTTAACAAAAAAAATAAAAGTCCCACAAAAATACACATGTTGCGATGGACCCATCACTTTGACTCGCAATTAACACAAACGCAAACAAAAGAATAAAGGGAAAACATGACCAAGCTATCACTGTAAATCATGTTGGATGGAAATTCTAGAGTTCGGGGCCAACGCATACTGTTTGATATTATCTAGTTTAGATCTTTCGAAGAACTTAATTGCTCTCCCTAAAACTAAAAGGTGCAATTTTAAAGTATATTAAAGGCCTAATTTGCAGCTACCCACCATTATTCTTGTCACAGGCACAGAGTTACTAATTTCTGACGGATGTATGTTGGCCCGTCAGGATACTCGTAAAAGTATTTTGAAGCCTGTGCAAATTACTTACGAGGGAGCCATGACCATGACGCACTCTTCGCAACTTGTCTTTTTCTTTTCTTGTATTAACTAGGCTACTTAATTCACTAGTCGCCCGTTCTATAAAGGATGCACCGTTTCTAAATTCAAAATTTTTTTGTTTTAAAAAATCCACTAGTCGCAATAATGCTTTCAAATTTGTGTAGTTTCCTATTGTGGGAGTAACGGAGCAGAGAAGCGCTCCTCACATTCATTTTTAAATTAGGCAAAATTAGCTACATGACACCTAACTTTTGTGGTATTTACTCTAGAACACTGGCTTTTTTTGGTTTTGTCGAAAGACACTAAACTTTGGTATCTCTTTGTCGTAGGACATTCCGCTCAAAAAAATGTAGTATCCGACTGAGAGAGAAGAGAGAAAGTGGGTAAAAACTATGTTTTGCTCCTGACCCCTTCTTCTTTCTCATCTTTTCTCCCTCTTCATCTTCTCCTCTCCTCCCGCCGGGCCTCGAGCTCCTCTCGCACCGCTGTCGTTGATGGTGAGCTCCTGTGACAACCAAAAAGTTTCCGATTTTTTTTAAACAATACATTTTTAAATTAGAATTACATAAATAAATACATATTTAATATAATTACAAAAATGGGATTCTGTCACCATTTCAATTTGTGACAAACCCTGTCACCGGTTGGAACGGCGACAGACACTGTCGCCAGTCAAACAGTGTTAAATGTCTCTGTAGCCATTTGGAATGGCAACAGAGATCAAATTGCCACTTGAAATGGCGACAAGTTCTTGTCGCCAATTCAAATAGTGACAGGAGCTGGATTTTTTATTTTTTGGTAGAAATAATTGAAATAAAACTATATTAATATTTGTAGAGAATGCAACTTCAAATTTTACAGGATTTGACTAAGTTTTTTAGTAATGTTTTGTAGTGTATGCGCAACCGATTATTTTAGAAAAATAAAAAGAAATATTAAATAGAGGACAATTCAAGAGTTAAATTTAGAAGATGATATTTGAACTGTGGCAATAAGACTTCGTAATCTGATGTGAATTATATGGCGACGAGGGATTGGTTATGTGAATTTCAGACGGCAACATAAGCCCATTTTTCTAATATTATTAAACGTGCATTTATTTATATTATTCTATTAAAAAGAACCATTAAAATAGAAACATTAACGACATATCCGCAACTAAACTACACACATCTAAAAAGATTTACTAGACTACAAAACTATACATCTCAAACTATCTAATTCGTTCAATTACTACACCATAAAAAATATATACATGATTAACGATATATCTAAAACTAAACTAAACACACTACAAAGATTTACAGCAAAGAACTACTCTACGTAACAACACAGATACAACTATATATACTATTCAATTACTACACAATAAATAAAATCTTTACGACTAACCATATTTCTATAACTAAACTACACACATCTAAAAATTTGTACTACACCGAACTACACTACATAACCATACATTTAAAACTATCTAATGCATTAAATTATAGACCAGCTAGTTTTAGTTGCTAACCTATCAGGGTTTCGAATTTTACAAAAAATTAAATACAATGTTGGGCGACCAAATCTACTCCTCCCCCGCTTCCCTCCTCGTCTACATACAGACGCGGCTTCACTACCTCTTCTCCTCCCCTCTCCTCTTCTCCCACCTCTTCCCTCTTTCTTTTTTTCGGATTAAAAGTGAACTATGGTCAAAATTTTGGCCCTTTTATAGCCTACTCTCCGTAGCCATTTGGAACGATGACAAAGGCATTTAATCCGTAGCCATTTCGAATGATGACAGACATTTAATCTGATTTGGTTGGTGATAGGTCTTCTGCCGCTAGTCCAACTGGCGACATAGGCCTATCAACAATTGAAATGTCAACAGAAGCCTATTTTGGTAATTTTATTAAACGGTCATTATTTCTGTAATTCTATTTTTAAAAGGTGTTTTTTTTTTAAAAAAAAATAAGAGATCAAAGGCAAAATAGACTTTTCACCTACCTTATCTCTCCTCTCTCGGCCGAATATTATATTTTAATGGACATAATATCTTACGGCAAAGAACCACCAAAATTTAGTGTCTTTCAGTAAAGACACAAAAAGTCAGTGCCCTAAAGTAAATATCACAAAAGTTGAGTATCAAGTAGCCAATTTTAACTTTAAATTAGGCATTTTTCACCCACACGAAGTTGGAGATTAATCCCAGAATCTCATGCTCGTGCACCCGCCTGCTCCAACATCCAGAATGACAATTATCTAGAAGCTATTCTACAATGGATGCACATCATTTCGAAATTTAAGCTTTTATTTTTTTAAAAAAAAAAACACCATCTTGTTTGTATCATTAAATCGTGAAATGTGCATATGAGATCGAGTAAACTCTACCAACTCCACCGGGGCCGAACCCAATGGATCCAAAATTCCAAATATCCTTGATCAGCACGTCCATGCTAATGAGAAAGATGCATGTCAACATCAGATCATTCAACCAATTGACAAATTTCATCCCTTCAATCAATTAGCTAGTTCCTTCCTTAACGCGAAAGATAGCAACATTAGAACTAACAGCAAAACAAGGACAACCTAATCGAAGATTCTAAATAGCTTTTGTGGCAAGACACAACCTGCTCCACCAACTAGATAGCTAAGGCAAATCCATGAAACGCCAAGAATCATGTCGATGCCATCACATGGCAGCATTGCTCAAGATTTGATGTCCTGCGCGATCGGACATTTGACATCTGATACCCTCTCCGTGATCCATCGAGTTGATCTTTCGAGAAGGCCATATGCATGCAAGCAACTCTGTTGGTAGCAAGGCAAGGACGGAGGCAGTGGACTAGTGGGAGCGTTGGTCCTCTGTTTGCTCATGTAAAATAGCAAAATATTTATAATTGACACTTATCGATGTTTAGTTCTCACTGTACGGTCCGTTGGGTAAAAATTTTATGGCTCTGGTGCTACAAGCAAGGAATACATCAATCATGGAACCACCCCCTAATTAAACTTTTGAATTCAGCTTAAGGATGCGATGCTCTTTTAAGGCTAATCCTCATTTGATACTCCCTCCGTTTTTAAATACATGACGTTTGACCAAACGTGCAGTCAAACTTATCTAACTTTGACTAATAATATATGAAAAACTATTTAGATTGATCATGAGTGAATAGTATCATTAGATTTGTCATGATAAATATTTCCATAATATAATAATTTTGTAATTTTTACTAACAAAATCATATAAAAAGTAATGGTCAAAGTTATATAAGTTTGACTGCATGTTTGGTCAAACGTCATGTATTTAAAAACGGAGGGAGTATGTCCCAAAGCAAGCTTCAGAGTGATGCTAACTGCTAAGGGCTTGACGACTCTCTCAAAAATGTGGAAAAGTCATTTTTGAAAAGTAGCAATCATGTATATATAACTGTCATAATCGTCCTTTTGGCTTGGATTGAAATAGTAACCATCAGTAGGTTGTTCCTTTACTTCAGAAAAACTCCCCAACCACTGAGCTATGGAGTGGACAATCCTTCTTTGAGCTTTTACAAAGTGCTACTGAGTGAAAATTAAACTACATATGATAACTGAAAAGCAACAGGGTGTGCCTTCCTACACTGAATTTTTTTTAATCCTTTTTTTAATTTAATTTTAAAGTTAACCCCTCGCAAACTTTATTTCCAATTCTGACCCCTTTGGTCACGCCACCACCCGTGGCGTGACCAAACAACACTGTCACGCCAGCCCATTTCTGGTCAAAGTCTTGTCACACCCCTAGTGGTGGCGTGACAGTATTGTTTGGTCACGCCACCACCAGTGGCGTGACAAAAAGTGCAATTTTGGGGACTTATCCTGTGGTATGACAGTGGCGTGACCAAAGGGGTCAGAATTGAAATAAAGTTTGCGAGGGGTTAACTTTAAAATTAATTTTAAAAAAGGATTAAATAATAAAAAATTTCTCCTACACTACAAATATTACAATTTATTTGTTCTAGAGGCTGCAAAAGCTGAAGATTTGCTACAACCAATGTACCAAGAGATATATTTTTTTTTCCAACTCTTTCAAGTGTAAATGTACTTAAAATAAGTTTGCATACAAACAATTTTCTATATATGATCTTTTCGCCGCAATTTTACGTTTTAATTTCTGCATACTCGTGGCATGGCATGTGGATGTGGACATGGACGCCAAATCAGCTACATTTAGATGCCACATCAACTAAAACCAGCCTGAAAGGTCTCATAAGGGTAAAATACCCGTATTGATAGTTGAGAGGGTAGGTAAATCGGTTTCGTAGTTAGGGATTGATTTATAGACAAACACAACAGTCAAGGGGACCAAATAGACTTATCTCAATACAATATGTCTGTAATATCTAGCCACACAATTGTGTGGAAATTTCAATGTACCAACAGTGCCTTATTTCTTTTGAGATAAACAAACTACCAACACCTAACAGGTGTCAGGTCCTATATTGAGGCACCTGTTAATGTTGAGGCATGAGGCAAAGATGCTCCTAAATAAAGAGGCTCCATGCATGTCATGTCCCTGATCTTTATCCTTTGTCTTTGACATAAAGCTTCGATTAGGCTGTCTTGATTTGTACGAACAGACTAACTTACGCTTGCAAGGAACGAAATACACGGGGATTATTAGGTGGCCATGGCCGATATCATGATGTCGGTGGCATGCATCATTTCATCGTGGTACACACCTCTCAGCCTCTTTTGATTTATGCCACATGTGTGCTAGCCAGCATGTTATGTGATTACGTGTCATCGATTAGTGGTTAAACATTTATAACCACCAATTGATTAATATTTATGCGTCCGATTAATCAGAACTCTAGGCACTTAGGCAGTTGGAGCCAAAGTAATTTTTGTGTTGGTCTTCGTCACTATTTGGAGTAAAAGTTCAAAAGAATTTCCAAGTCCCGTTTGGAGCACACGAATTTCCCCAGGTATGAACGAAAATTGGTTTCCACTTTCATGTGAAATTCCTGCGTTCTAAATAGGTCCCAAAATAGATATACGTAAAACTAGCATTTCTCATGACAAACTTAGGCCAACTTAGGATCATGGAAACTAATTAGTAAACTAGAACCCTATATTTTCAGCAAATTATTAGTGATGATTGTTGATAGGTGGAGGGAAGAATGAAAAAGACCTGCAAAAGCCAAGCCCAGGACCTACAAGTCGGCAGATAAAATGTCCAGTCATCTCATCTTGGTAGAAGTAAAGGGTCTTTATCCAACCATATAAGCATCATTTTCAGATGCGCGTGGGCCTGAAAATGCACTAGTCGAGCACCCACGCAGCCTACCAGTTCTAGCTACTAGTTGTAGAATCCAATTCAGTTGTTTTTTTATCATCATTTTCCTTGAAGCAATTTTGCTTCTGAAAGAATTGTTGGAACAAGATGAAAGTAGTTCTTCTCTTACAAAAGAATAGCAATTGTCAAACTAAACCTGCAATTGGCCCATCCTAAGAAACTCCGTACAGACTTACTTGTTAAGTGAACAAGACTGGACTCAGTTGTGTTGGGCCGTCCCGAGCAAACGGGCTTGATCATCTCTGGCTATAAGCCTAACTTGCCATTTCCTTTGCATTCTAGTCTCAAAAAAAGTAGAGCTGGACTTGCTTTCTCTCTAAAAAAAGTAACATGTCCAGTAAGATGGTGACATTGTGACGATCAAGGTTGGGGTTGTTTGGAACAAAGAAATTTAGTAGGAAATAGCATGACTCCTTCACAATCCCTACGAAAATCCTTTGTTCCAAACGGGACCTTAAGAAGTCTTGTGGGCATCACATGTACGTTTTTCCACAATATTTTTTGTTTCCATTGGATGCATAAAAGGTAAGAGCTGCACCATAAACAGTTTCTGCTAGTACAAGAATCAGAAGATCTTGCCTTTTTCAGAAACCTAACTGAAAACAACCCTGAAGCATTGAGAAATGCCTTTAAATTCAGTCAGCAGATCACATTATTGCACGAGGTAGCAACATTTCTGAAGACCTTCTGGTTGTCAAGCAATTCAGAAATCTAACAAGAACATTGCCAGAAATAATTAACCTAACACCAATTTGCAGTTGCACATCTGGAACTGGGAGCACTCCGAACTGAAAATGGTCACTAGGCGACCAAGTATACCGGACCAAAGGCCTCTCTTTTCACTCCATAGGTCACCTGGTCAAGCTGCATGTATGGCAGATCATCCTCATCAGCTCCTGACGCCGCTGCGGCGGCAGCGAAGCAGTCTGCTGTGGTGCGCCGGATGACGTGGACCAGGTTGCTGCATTCTTCGAGTATTGGACTTGACACGAGTAAGCCGCGCTTTGGGTTCTTCTGTTTGAAGCCGTTTGGTGCCCTGATGTCAGGTTTCTTGTGCTTCCTCTTGTTCTGAAACTTTGACAGGAATGTCAAGTATCTCTTCCAGGACTTCTTTGCAGCTTGCGGACCTGCACTGTTGCCCTGTTGATGTTTCACTGGTTCTTCGGTGGGCTGAAATGAGTAGAGTGGATCAACTTCAGATTTGAGATGGAATGTAAAAAAGATACCATGTAAATGTCACGGCCGGGTGGCCCGCCGGCGGCGGAGGGTCGAGGCCCAGGCAACTCGATCGACTGCCCGGACACCGTGACGGGAAACAAGGAGACAGGGGAAGGATTGCTAATTCTTGCTTGATTATTTCATGAATCAAAGATCACCTTATATAGGGATACTTTCCTAACAAACATACCTAATCAAATCTCAAGGATCCAATCTAACCGAATATAGCTTAACTTGGAAGCCAAGGAAAATCTCAATCCTGGCCACTGTGGCATGTCCGGCTCGGCTACTGTAGCACATCCGGCACATTAGACCCGTCGCCTATACGTTATGCTGACCATGACATCTCTTTGTCCCTCTGGAACCAGCTCATCCTTGAGCTGGAGATAGGGTACCGTTGACGGAATGATGGAATGTCCTCCCGAGTAGCGTCGAAGCAGGATGGCCACACCAGTGGATGAGTACTTGCCACGATCCCCGACTCAGTCGCCCATGGAGTGCCTTTAGCGGGGTAGGAATTACCCGACCATATAACATTGGTGGCAAAGCCAGTGGAGAAGACGGTGGTTCTCCTTTGAATGGCTTGAGGAGGCTAACATGGAAGAAGTTGTGAATATGAATGCGAGGAGGAAGAGCTAGACGATAAGCGACCGAATCGATGCGTGTCAAGACTTGGTACGGCCTGTAGAACTTGGGTGCGAGCTTGCCTTTGTTGGTGCCATCCAGAAAATCCGCGGAGCGATGATGAAGGCGAAGCCACACCCAAGCGCCAACGTCGAACTCGAGGGCACGATGTTTGCTGTCGTAGTAATGTTTGGCGACTTGCTACGCCAAAAGGAGTCGGTCCTGAATGTCGGCCAGGAACTGGTCTCGGGCCTCAATGCTATGGGCTACAACCGCATTTTGAATCTCACTTGTGTCATACGTACAAAGTGAGGGGGGTTCACGACCATACACCATAAAGAAGGGCGTCTCCTGGAGGGTGAAATGGTAAGAGGTGTTGTAGCAGTATGTGAGGACCCCAGTTTATTTGACTTGTAATACTTAACTATCCACTTGGTCCTAGCATTACAAATCAAATAAACCAAACCTCGAGATATGTATACTTCCTAGAAATGCAGTATACACACCCCTTCACAAAATCATGCATCAATTCCATTCTAGACATAAAATCCAAAGCAACACGTTACCAAACAGTAGACATAACAAAAGAAGTTATTACAAAAGAGAGCCGACCGGCCAAATGACATACAAATAACTAAGTAAACAGCGGAAGCAAAAATGTCATAAGATGGCGATAAACAAAAGCCAATCAGTGTGCCTTTTCCCACAAGGCAACCAACCGGACCGCCAAACTAGTCGTCCTAAAAACCGCACATTTCACAAAAGTGAGGCTCCTTAGGGCTCACCTTCTTCCTCTGCAACAAATAACATTAAGCAGAGCAAATGAGTACAAAAATGTACTCGTAAGACTGACGTGTGGACTAGCAGACCTATACATATACTACATGCAAGCTTATTTGAGTGGAGGCTGTATGGCTCATTTTAGCACAAAGTAAATTTTATTTGCAATAATGTAATATATTTAAAAGCAAGTTTGCAATTCATTTTATTGTTCAAAAAGCAGCAAGAATATCATAGTAACAATAGATAAATGACAACAACCTCCTGGAAGTGACTATCCCATAGTCACCACGACAATAGCATGAATTACCCATTCATACCACACATGTCAAGTTTTAAATTTTTAAAAGGTTGTAGTCTAGTTCTTGCACGACCTTACCAAGCAATGTCCATAACCTAGGACGAGACTATTCGAATAGTTTTAACCCTGCAGGGGTGTACCAATGTACCCACACGATAGACCGCCTTTCCACCAGCCACGGTTAGCATACTTCCTTGGGTATGCAGGCATGGCTAAGTCTAACGAGACATTTCCAATGAATGATGCTAATTAAGAGTCACGACAACCTGAAGGGTAGGGTGCACGCCCACCAAGCAATCATGGTGCTCTTCCCCTTATAAAAACAGTTTTAACCACCTGCGACCCCGAATTAACAACTCCCAAAGTACTTAGTTAAGAGAGGTCACATATCCCTCCCGTGTGGTTAGCACGCAATAAGCGCTTGGCTTAGTGACACAAGTAACTCGGTCCTTGGGGACTTAGGCACAATTCCAATCACACCCAACAGATCACACTAACATACCATTGTGCCCAAATCAAGATATAATTTTTATTTTCAGTTTTTGATTTGCAAATTAGTAAAACACAAGGCTGGACATAATGGAATAATATTAACATTGTGTGATCAAGATCATCGACTAAGTCAATGATCGCCTAATACTACTGATGGCTAAGCATGGCTAAGCAATTTGAACCCGTAACCTACTAAATGACAAGAGCTCATCCAACGAACTCTAATCACAGCAAACAACCTAGGCTCAGGTAGTAGAGGAATATCATTTACCTACAGGTTATGCATCTAAAGGAATAACTAACCAATTTAACACAAAATAACAATGCATACATACAAGTTGAAAATAATATATTAGACTTTAAAATAAAGGGATTAACATGATCAAACTACTTGCCTTGCTGGATTTGCTTAGTTTGCTGCAGAGGCTCACTCTCAAGATCAACACTCTCGTTGGCACCTAACGAAAAAGCGAATAGGAACCGATAAGAACGAAGAATACCGAAAAGACTCAAAAATAAACTTTCTCCAAATGCTCTGAAAACTTGACAGCAGCAAGATCATGATTTATAATGAATTTAGAAACAAGAATCAATTTATTTGGATATTCTATGCAAAATTTATGATCAAAACAATTCTGCTCACCTCGAAAAATGCAAAAAATTACTATTCATCATAATTAAATTATTTGGCAATATTTTCTAGAAAGGTGGTGAAGCTGAAATTTTTACAGTAAATCAAGAACCTCATAAGATTAACAACCCAATTGGATTCATATCATTTGGAGCTATAATGCATTTTCTATGAATTTTCAAAGACAAGAAAATGAGCACAATTTAATTGTATTAGCAATTCCTTTAACAACAGTAACATGCCTAAAACTAATTTTAACAGCAAGTTCATTATTAGAGTAAGCCAACAAAATTGGATTCACTCAATTTGGAGTTACAGAGAAAATACTTATGCATTTTTGAATTTAAAATAATTTTTAGTGCAAAATAAATCTAACATAAAGTTATTTTATTAACAAACATTTTCTGGAGCAGCAACATGGTTCAACCTATTTTTAGACTAAAGTACATTAAAAATAGAAGCTAACAAAATTTGGATCATCAATTTTGGAGCTAAACTGAATTAGTTATGCATTTTTAAAGTTAATTGATTTTTCAGTTCAACAATAAAGCATTTCGGAAATTATATAAACATACAATACTTTTTATACCCAACTCAACCTAGCCATACACACTGACCAGTGGGGCCAATGCATAGTGCTATTTTCTAATTAAATCTCGGATTTAAAAACGCACTAACATGTGGGGTCCACACGTCATACTCTCTAGTCCACGGAATAGGGCGTGGACCCTTGGTCCACTCGCTCGGTCCACGGTCCATGGACCACCGGGTGGTTTACTATGCGGCTAAGACCCTCGGGCCCACTTGCAAGAGATACAAAAGAGTCTAAAGGACATCCATTAACTATCTAACCACTCATTAGGTATTTAAATGACTACGATTTGCCCTAATCACGCCGCTACAGTTGTCGGCCCGTCCGACAACGAAGCACTGGCTTCGCCGGAGGCTTGCCGGCGTTCCCGGCCACGGGAGTGCAAACTAAGGACGAGTATAGCTTCGCAATAGCCTCACGCACAACTGGGTGGTGGCGGCGACCTCGATGGTGGCCGGTAGCGGCGGTGCGACACGGCGGAGCGGAGGTGACGCTATGGCCAACATGGCACAATGCGGATAAGAGGCGCTCGCGGCCAAATAGCGCACGCATAGGCAATAGAGGTTGTCGGAGTCGAGCCGACGACGAAGAACAGTGGCGGCGGCGATGGTGCTACCGAGGAGAGCTCAGCCTGGGGACAAAGGAAGAGAATGGGTGATGGAGGATGTATCAGAGGTGCCTCGAGATGGTGTAAGAGAGGGGGATTCGGCAGGGACTCACCGTGCCGTCGACGGGGAAGAAAGGGGTCCTTGCGGTTGATAAAGGAGAAAAACCAAGATTCTCGGGTTCCTGGAAATGGATGGCCAAATTGATTGAGGGGAAACTCTTAGCAAGCCAAGGCATGCATGGTGACGCCCTAAAATGAGGATAGGACTCACCGGAGGAGAAGATGGCACGGCGACGGCGTTGGGTGCACGCTCTGGTTCAGCAGGGAGCTTCACGGTGGACCAAGAGCTACAAGGTAACACAAGGCTCCATATAAGCAAAATGGAGACGGTGAAGGACGAGGAAGAAAGGGAGACCACGCGGAGGAAGCTTACCCGAGAGCTCCGTAAGAGCTAACTTCCTCCTCCTCAACGGCCGAGAGGAGAAGTGAGCTCAAACGGAGAGGGAGAGCGAGATAAAGGGCTCCAACGGCCAGAATGGAGGCGGCGTGAGGAGGCGACGCAGCCCATTGGGTTTCGCGGGCGGTGGAGTGATGATACGACCTGGCGAAGACAGAGGCGCGACAGAGCAACGCGGAGACGTGGCGCAGCAGCTTTGAGCGAGCTGACGGTTGAAGAAGACGACCCCGACAGGTGGGCCACGGCTGGCAGCGACTCAGCACGAGCGCGCGATCGCTCGGAAAGAAATCGAGGCGGGCCGTTGGATCGAGATCCAATGGTCGATAACGCGAGATGTTTTGAAACATGGTGAAGCGGTACGCCATCGTGAGCGTTGACGCGCGATCGAACAGCTGCATGTGACGGTGCGGTTAGTGGGTTAGACCGAGTCAGGTTGCGTGGGGCTCGGTCGGAGTTGGGTTCGGGCCCAAGGAATAGTGGATTCAGATTTTGTTTTATAAGGCTGAGAAGATAGGGAATTTTTAGAGGTAGCTCCGAAGCTCCAAAAAATCCAAAAATTTTATGGAAACTTTCTAGAACAGAGAACAACCTTGTGTAATGTTTCCAGAAATTTTCATGCACTGCATTGTTCCCAAGAAAATTCACAAGCTGCTGCCCTAGGGGTTTGACCAGAATTCAAACTGGTTTGACTTGCTCTTTTGAAATAGCAAACAAAATCTAAAAATTATGAGATTTTGCAGAGAGGTTACTAGGATGGTCAAGAAGATAGGAAAAATATTTCCAGAGGATGATCACAAAATTAGGTTTGAAAGTTTTTAATGACAACAACTTTCATCAAAGAAACATGGCTCTTGGAAAATAGGAATTGCTAGGGGAAAATTCTTGAAAATTTTCAAATGACTTCATGAGGCATCAAAAGTTTTAATTTATCCTCATTAAATTATATTTGAAACATAAACCCTGATTTGCGATGTTACACAGTACTCCACATAGGGAAGTCACTGAATCCATTGACGTAGTTGATGTCCTATGTGGCAGTGCAGGTACATGGCGATGACACAGTTGACAGACTTGGATTGGCCATTAGATTGTGGATGGAAGGTGTCAGACCCGAGAGTAACTCTCCTAAATCCTCTGTGCATTTCTGAACTAGTCCCATGATCAGTTGCTAGTTCACACAGTAAACAAATATGGTAACAAATTCATATCACAACTCTATTAATAATCAACAGAGTTTATTACAAAGAGGCTTACAAGCCAGCAATAAAGAACACAGCGGAAGACGAAGAAGTAGTAGGGTCCAGCAACCTGCCACAGGCAATCGACTGGGGTATCGGCCTAGTCGTCGAGATCCACATCGGTAGCAAAGTCCTTCTCCTCTAAAATTTTATTTGTATAAAGCAAGTATGAGCACAACTTTCGTGCTCACAAGTTACACCCGTCAAGTAACAGAATGACATGCATATATGGGTGTAACAAAGGATGGCATAAAGGTTGATTTGCATAAAGCAGTATTTTCTTTAAATACTTGTACTAAATTCCAAAGCAATTATTTTACAACAAAAAATTATGTTATAAATTCTCAATTTTATAGTAAGATAATATTCACACATGAATGGTGAAGGATACCCTCCTATCACATGGCTTCCTACCCAAATTCCCGATTGGAAATAAATCCAAATCATTTTATAAAGTTATTTGAAAACAAAACCAAAGTCTAACTTGGAGTAATTTTTCTAGCATGTCCATAACCGTTGACACGGCTATTCGAATAGTTTTACACTCTGCAAAGGTTGTACAGCTTTACCCACAAGAGATAATCAACTTTTAATGTCCGTCTGACACACTTCCGAAGGTGTGCGACTAAGTGATTATCACGAGGCCTTTACAATATTCTGTCTTAATGTATTTATGCCCGCTAAGGTTTCGCTACCATTGGACTAACCATCCTCAGGAGCCCTCTTGCGCCAAAGGGACTCTTCGTCCGACACCCACACCAACAATGTAGCACAAATGACACTAAGACATCATAAATTATTTAGCCAAGTCTGTCCCACACCAGACTTGTGGTAGTACGGTAAGGCGTAGCATCATGCGCTCGAAGACCGGTCCTTAACTGACTTGGGCGTCTTCCGAATAAAACCCTAGGCCTTAACCCTAACCAGATTAAGCCCGTGCATAAACTTGCACCCACCAATCATCCATTTCGCCCAAGTCCAAACCCATTTTCACTTTATTTTCCGAGTAAAAGCATTTATAAACCTTCTATGGTAAAACAATACCATAGAACCAATTTAAATCAAATTTGGAAGATTTGGCTAAAATTTTCCAAATAGAAGGTTTGATCTAAGCATTGGCTAAGCATATGGTTAATTTTAGTATCACTTTGCCTAATGGTGACAAGGTATTCACGTTCAATATTCAAATTGGCTATACAAGGAAGATTGGATTAACTAGGTAATTAAAACAGGGAATTAAAATAATTATATAAACATATGCATGCAGTAATAATTTAAAAAAATATAAATAATTTGAAATAATGGGATCAATATGATCAAGGGTATAACTTGCCTTGCTTGATTGAACGCTGCTCTCAAACGGCGTCGAAATCTGACTCTCCGAAGTCGTTGAAATCTAATTGTGAAAATACGACAAATTCAACTCAAATTCAAAAAGACAGATCAAATTAACTCCAAATAGAAATATTTTAGTTTAGTTAGCTATATAATAATTTTATATGAATTTACAAATTTGAATGGACTAAATCGGAGTTCGGGGTGCAAAAAATATGAATTTTAGAAGTTTGAATTTACATGAAATAATGAATTAGGGTTTAAAGGAATTACTGGTCAAATGAACCCAAAATTAAATAATTTTAGTTTAGATGGCTAGATCTTGATTTTATAAGAATTTAAGAATTTGAATCGACGAAATCGGAGTTCGTATGAGGGAGAACGAACCCCGGGAAGTTCTAAATCTAAATAAACCCTAAAATCAGATTTTATTGATTTATTTTTCTGAAGGAAATGGCTTTATTGCGCAAGCTGGCGTCAGCGAGGAATTTTCGGGATTTAAAAGAGATAAAGAAATAACTGACATGTGGGACCCACATGTTAGTGACTCGGCTCACATGGACCAAGTCCACGGGGAAGATGAGCTAGGGTCAACCGAGGTGGCGGTCCGCACATGTGGCGTCGGGTGGCGCCACCGCATGCCGTGGCGACCACGTGGTATGCGCCACGCGCAGTGCGGCCGTGCGCTTCGGGTGCGCAAGGCGCCAGCGAACGGCGGCGCGTTGGACTCTGGCGAGGGTACCAGAGAGACGAGGGGAATGTGGGGAGTTTGGTGCTTACCCAGGCGGCACAAGGGCACGATGCGGTGGCCGGCGACGAGGAGAGGAGCGGCGGCGAGTTGCGGCTTGTGGCGGCGAGGCGCTCCGGCGGCGTTCGGGCGGGGCGGATGCGAGCACCAGGTAGGCGGCGGTGTGGCGAAGCCGTTGATGGCAGCGGCGATGACGCGACGGCGGTGGTGGCGGCGCCAGAGGCAACGGAGTATTGCTCGGCCGACGGCGGCGTTTCGCGAAATCCGGCGAAGAGAGGCGAGGAATGGAGGGGTGAGTGGTGGGAGCGGGATGAGGGTGGAAGAGGGCACGTCGTGCTCCCCTTTATAGGTGCGGAGGGGGCCGGAGCGTGGAGATCGGTGGCGCGGGCGTCGCGGCGGCCGTTAACCAGTTCCGACGATTGCGCGCGAAACGGAGGGGAAAATGGCCGGAGATGGGGCGGCGGAACATGGGGAGTTTAATGCGCGTGACCGTGTGGAGAAAGGGGGCGAAAATTGCGGCGTTGATGGAGCTCGCGGGGTGCGACAATGGTGGAGGCGCGCGGCGGCTACGCGAGGAAGACGGTGCGGGGGAGAAGAGATGGTGCGGGCCACCCGATCTTGATCTGGCGGCGAAGAGGAGGTGGTGGCGTGGAGGTTTGCTCACCGTCCGATCCAAATCGGACGGTGGGGTGGATGGGAAAGCGGTGGTGAAATTTGGGGTGGAGTGGTTTGGGCGAGCGGCGATGCGCATAGAAAGGAATGGGCCGAATGAGGTTTTGGCCCATTAGGTTTTAGGGCATTTTAAATTGGTTTTTAAATTGATTTAATCCAACTAATTAGAAAGGACTTTATAAAATAGCAGAATAAATCCAAAAATTATGATAAAATTCACATAAATTCCCTTATTTAGCTTGGACTTAATAAAACTATTTCCAACTCAAAGTTGGCTATTAATTTTGCAAAATAAATTACTTTGGCTTTAACACATTTGGGAAAAAGCTTTTAAAATCTCAGAAAATCCTAGAAATTATTTAGAATTTTATTTTTCAGTTCAAACCTAATAAAACTTCAAGAACTTCGAGTAAATTTTAATTTTTTTATTTTTAAAACTTCAGAAATTCAAATAAGGCAATCAAACTATTTCAATTTCAGAAATTTCAATAAAACAGTAACTTTTATTTATTTTATTTTGGTAACAACACTTTGGGATGTTACAGAAGGTCATGCTCATATTTAGTTGAACACCCGTGGCCTTGAATGGCTCCTGCCAAAAGCCCAAGGTGAACACAATGGTCGAAAGAATTTCGTGCAGACGCACGATGGTGTCGAAGAAGGTCCTAGCGACGGACTCCACTGAGTAAGGATGCGCTAGAGGAATGAAATGCGCATACTTGGAGAACCGATCCACCACCATGAGAATGATGGATTTGCCGCCCATGCGAGGAAGACCTTCAATAAAATCCATGGCGATGTTAGTCCAAATTTGAGAGGGGACCTCCAAAGGCTGGAGAAGGCCGACCAGGTGTAGCTGCTTGGTTTTATTGCATTGACAAACCGTACAAGAACGCACGTACTCCTGGATGATGATGCAGGCACATGGTGTGTGGAAGTCGCGACACAAACGGTGTAGTGTCTTCTGGATGCCTTCGTGGCCTACCCCATGTGTTGCGGCCAACACCTCAGGCAAGAGTGGTGAGTCGGGTTGTAGATATGATCGATGATTGTAGGTGACCAGGCCGTCGAGTAGTGCCCAAGGTGCGACGAGATCACCGGTGGCAATCTGGTCGCGGAGGACCACCAAGGGTGGATCGAAGGTGTTTGCCGTCCGAAGAGACGTGAAGAGCTCAAACTGCGGACTGGAGACTACGTGTAGGTGGGTGTCCCCAACATCCGGCCTAGAGAGAGCGTCGGTGACGATGTTGGTGCTGCTAGGCTTATATTCTACCGTGAAATCAAAGCCAAGTAGCTTACCCACCTAATGGTGTTGCGGGATGGTGGTAAGCCGTTGATCCAACAGGAACTTCAGGGAGTAGTGGTCAGTGTCACGGTAAAAGGGCGGCCCCAAAGATAAGGCCGCCAATGGCGGACGGCCTGCATGGGGCAGATAAGCTCACACTCATACACGGCGAGTGCACGGTGACGAGGCACGATCGGCCGGCTGTAGAAGGCCAGCGGCTCGCCCTCCTGCTGAGCACGGCGCTAAACCTAGACCCTGAGGCATCGCATTCCACAATGAAGCGACGCTCAAAGTCCAAAAGTTGGAGAATGGGGGCCATTGTGAGGGCTGTCTTGAGCCAGCGGAATGCCTCGGTCGCCTTCTCGGTCCACACACAAAACCGTCTTTTTTTAGAAGTTGCGTCAATGGAGTTGCAATATTGCCATAGCCTTGGATGAACTTGCGGTAATAGCATGCCAAACCCAAAAACCCACACAAAGTGTGAGAGTTTGCCGGGTTCGGCCAATCGAGCATGGCCTGAATCTTTTGCCCGTCCATTGCCACGTTGTGGACGAAAATAGTGTGGCCCAAAATAGGCGACAGTGTCCTCGCCAAAGGAGCACTTGGAGCACTTGAGGAAGAGGCAGTGTCGACGCAGCAAGAGGAGGATGGTGCGCACATGTCGAAGATGCTTAGACCATGAGGATTTGTAAATTTCAATATCGTAAAAAAAATACTATGACAAATTGACGAAGAAAAGGCCGGAGTATCTCATTCATCATGGCTTGGAATGTCGCCGAGGCATTAGTCAAGCGAAACGGCATGACCAGGAACTCGAAAAGCCCCTCGTGTTTGTGGAAAGTCGTTTTCTTGATGTCGTTGGCATGCATCTACACTTGATGGTAACCCCAGAGAAGGTCAAGCTTGGTGAAGAAGCGGGCATCGCAGAGTTCATCGAGGAGCTTATCAACCACCATTATGGGAAATTTGTCATTTGTCGTTTTCTCATTCAAGGCATGGTAATCGATGCAAAAGAGCCAAGAGCCATCGTGCTTCTTGATGAGAATAACTGGGGAAGATAACTCAGAGGAGCTTCGCCAAATGAGTCCTTACGTCATCATAGCGGCGCATTGCCACTCAAGTTCATCCTTCTGTGTGTTGGGGTAGCGGTACGGGCGCATGACAACCAAAGTGATGTCTGGTAGGAGTGGAGAGTGGCAGACCGTGTAGTTCGGCGAAGAGTTTGTTGAACTCATCTAGGAGGCATAGAAGGATGCCACGGTTGTCGCAGGAGTGTAGGCAGGAAGATGTCTGCGGGCTGGTGACGCCTATCCATGTGACGCGATGGTCGTGATGCCAAAACACCATGGTGAACTGCGTAAAGTCCCACAAGATGGGGCCAAGCGCGGCTAGCCATTTGGTGCCCAACACGACATCATAACCGCCGAGTGGAATGACGTTAAGATTGGTGATGAAGACTTCCTCACCAATGGTGATGTCCACTGTGAAGACCCAAATTTATTTGGCTTGTAATGCTTAACCAACCACCTGGTCCTAGCATCACAAATCAAATAAACTGATCCTCGAGATATGTATACTTCCCAGAAAGCAGTATACACACCTCGGTACAAAATTAGACATCAACTCCATTCCAAACATAGAGTCCAAACACCACACTACCAAACGGAAGATAAACAAATAGTAGAGTTATTACGCACTGTATCGATGTGCTACAAGGTACACAAATAAACAAGAACGACAATGAAGCAAAAGTGCCATAAGATGGCTATAAACAAAGCCAATCAGCGTGCCTCCAACCCACAAGGCATCTGACCGGACCGCCAAGTCTAGTCGTCCACGAAACGGCAACATAGCTCACAGAAGTGAGGCCCCTGAGGCTCACCTTCTTCCTCTGCAACAAAAACATTAAGCAAAGCACCTGAGTACAAATATTGTCTTTGTACCCGCAAGACTAACGTGTGAACTAGCAGACCTGTTAATATGCTACATGCAGGCTTGTTTAGTGGAGGCCATATGTTTCATTTGCATAAAGCCAATTTTCATTTGCAATAATATGATACAGTTTGAAGGCAAGTTTGCAATTCATTTTTAATGCCGAAATAACAGTAGAGATAATAATAACAGAAGAGTAAAGGTAAACAACCTAGAAGTGACTATCCCAATAGTCACCACAACAATAGCACGAATCCCAGATTCGTACCACCCATCAAGTTTTAATTTAAACGTTGTAGTCTAGTTCTTGGGGCGTATCCGGCGTGTCCATAACCTGGGGCGAGGCTATTCGAATAGTTTTAACCTGCAGGGTGTACCAATGTACCCACACTTGCACCGCCTTTAAGCCAAGCACACTTCAAGGTATGCCGCACACTAAGTCCTACGAGACTTTTTCCAATATTGTGTATTAACTACGAGCCGCTCGTATGGATAGAAATCCATACGCTTACATGGTAAAGCCGAAAAGGCAACTACCCACTCAGGATAAAGCTTTTCGGACAACTACCATGCTCCCACCTCCATCCCTCCTGCGACCTCCTGCGACCCGGAGCCAATACACGCCAAAGTACTAGGTCAAGAGAGGTCCCATATACTCTAGTGTGGTTAGCACGCAAAATGCTCAGTACGGTGGCGCAAGTAACTCGGTCCTTAACTGACTCGGGCACCTTTCCAAACACACCCAACAGATCACACCAGTCTTACCATTGTGCCCAAGTCTAAATCATTTTTGTTTTCATTTTTAATTTTGCAATTAAACATAGCAGAAAGGCTGAAACATAAAGTTATAGTATATTTTGTGTGATCAAGGTTACCGACTAAAGTCGATAACCGCCCAGTTCTACCGATAGCTAAGCATGTCTAAGCAAGATAACCCGGATCTACTAAGTGACAAGAGATCATCCAATGCCTCTAATCACAAAGAAATAACCTAGGTTCGGTAGTAGAGATCAATATTTTGTCTACAGGATATGCAACTACGGATTTAACTAATCAATTTAACACAAATTAAGCAATGCATACATACAAATTGAAACAAAATATTAGACTTTAAAATCTTGGGATTGTCATGATCAAATCGCTTGCTCTGGTTTCATTGTTGTTCAATTTGTTGCGGAGGATCGCTCTCGGGGTTGCCGCAAATATCGAATCCTAACGATTGAACAAAGCGGAAATAAGAACGAATAACACCGCAAAAATCAAAGATCACATACCAACACCAATTTATACACAAAGGCTAGACTATCACAAAAGAATGACAAATAAGCACTCTGAGACCCACTCACATATTTGTTAGGTTAACCACAAAATCAAACCTCATACCTGATTTAAACTTTGGACAGACTTTGATGGTGATTGTGTGCACATCTATAATTTAATCATCAAGTTAATATATCAAAAACAGCTAGTTTCTCAAACTCAACCATTATTGGCTGATATTACAGAACCTACAAAAAGCTATTGACAACACTAACCAGTCAAGTATCCAACTATGAGATGCTAAACAAAAATCTTCTACCTAAGATAGGATGCTAAGGATGCTCAGCTATTCATACCCCTAAACATCACACCAAGATTTTGCAAGGCTAACAAGTTTCAGCATGCGGCTACTACACCAAATCTTATAGCACTGACAACTCAAAAGTACAGAGACAATAAAATGAACAGCTAACTATCCCTTATGATCAAACATGACAACAAGACCTTTGAAACTTAAAGATACTAACTAACTGATTTCCTGCTAACCATCACAACAAAAAGGGAGCCGACTAGCACTAAACAAGAATCCAAAGCATAAGCATGAACTAGAATTTAGCCACTGACAACAAAACCGACAACAGGAGACAAATTCAGAGAACACACTAAAATACTTTCAAACTTCCAATCCCAATTTTGATCATGCAAAGAGATTGAACTAATGAACAGTTATAGGCATGATTAACAGCTAACTACAAAGCTTAAGGGAGGTGGGGCCCACTGTCGACCACGAGGCAAACCAAGAACAGAGCAACCCGGTGGCGCTGACACGGAAGTCGACGCCGAAGGAGTGGCGGCGCGGTCGGCGACGGCCAAAATGGGTTGCTCGAGGACCACAAGGCCGAGGGTGGTCGCGGTTGGCCGAGAAGACCGAGGCGGCGCGGCGACGAGCACGGCGCGGCGGCGTGGAGGTGATAAGGCGCGGCCGCACGCAGAGGTAGACAACAAGAATTAGCGCGCAAGATGGGCATCGATGAGTTACCGAGAACTCACCGGAATGACGCGAGCTCAAGAGGTCGCCGAGATGGCCCGCGACGAGCCCACTGCGGCGCAAAGTGGTCTCGACGGCCGAGCCTCGAGACGAACGAGAGGACAAGTGAATGACCGGAGAAGGAAAGTGGAGTCCGATGATGCTCACCAAGCAAGGAATCGAGTTAGAGCTCACCGAGAGGATGCGTGGCGGAGGCGGTTTCGCCGACTTGAGAAGAAAGTCCACGCGAGCTCCACGCACGATGAAACCCGAAATTCCTTGAGGGGTTTACTTCCGTGGAGGTGGAACACACGTGACGCGATCGGCGATGGCGGAGCTCACCGGAGCGGTAAAACGCTCGAGGCGGCGCGGCGGCGCTTCGCCTCGAGCTCGGTGGAGAAGAAAGGCAATGGAGAAGCAAACGAGGTAGAAAAGCCTTCTGAGGGTTTTGTAGGAGCAAAGGAGGCGCGAGGTGAGGCGGTGGGCGGTGAAAAGACCGGAGGCGAGGTGGCGGCATGCATGCAGCGGCGGCGGCGGCGATGCACGGCGAGCTGTGCAGGCTGGCGAAGCGGCGTGGCGGGATGACTCGGCAGGATGGCCACAAGTCGCGAAGAAACGAGCGCGCGCGAGCGAGTTGGTGCGGCGCAAACCGGTGGTTCGACTTCGACCATTTTGCGCCGACCGTTGGATCTGAGATGGACGGTCGAGATTGATGTATGCATTCGGACAGGTCGGTTGCATACGCGCACGTGGATCATTCGATCTGCATCGGACGGCTGACAGCCATCGAGCGCGCGCGGTGCAACTAGGTGGTGCGACCGAGCCAAGTGGTGCGAGTCGGACTCGAGCCTGAGTTGGGTTCGGGCCCGAGGAACAGTGTTTTTAGAATTTGATTTAAAAGACAGAGAAGGTTGGGGAATTTTTAGAGGTAGCTCCTGAGCTCCAAAAATTTCAAAATTTTTACGGTAGCTACTAGGGACAGAGGACAACCTTGTGAAATTTTTCCAGGAGTTTTCATGCACTAGATTTTTCCCACTAAAATTCACAAGCTGCTGAACAGAAGTTTGACCAGATTTCAAACTAGGTTGACTTGGCCATTTGAAATAGCAAATAAAATCTAAAAACTGTGAAATAATTCAGGGAGGTAGCTAGGATGGTCAAGATGATAGGAAAAATAATTTCAGAGGATGATCACAAGTTTGAAAGCTAAGGATTTGCTGACAACAATTTCCATTCACAAGAATTCAATTCTAGAAAATGGAAATTGCTAGGGAAAATTTGTAAAACTTCCAAATGATTTGAAGAGACAGCAAAAGTTTTTCTTTCTCCTCAAAATTTTACATTTGAAATACAAACCCCAAGTTAGGGCTGTTACAAATCTCCCCCTTACAGAATCTCGGCAGAGATTACGATCACCGAGAAGAAGGATGGGTAATGTCTGCTCGAGGCGATCTTCCCGCTCCCAAGTGGCTTCATCCTCGGAGTGGTTTGACCACCGAACTTTAGGGAACTTGATCACACGGTTCCTCGTTACTGCGTTCGACTTCTTGAGGATACGAACGGGCGCTCACGATAGGGACGGATCTTCACGCACATCGATATTTTCCAACGACGTTTCCTCCACCTAACACGAAGGCACTTCTTCAATTGTGACACATGGAAAACATCATGCACCCCTCAGAGTGTAGCCGGCAATTCTAACTTGTATGCAGCAGCCCACTTTCTTGATGATGCGATACGGCCCGACATATCGAGGAGCCGCTTGCCCTTGACACCAAGCGACGATGACCCTTGAGGTGAGACTTTGAGATACACAAAGTCATTGGTGGAAGCCCAACTCACGCGACGCCGTCCGCATAACTCTTACGCTGGATGAGCTACGGCGCAAGTGCTCACGAATCAAGCGCACTTGACTTTGGCCTCATTGATGGAATCTGGACCAAAGAACCGTTTTCCCGCCGACCGGTTGATGGGGTTATGCATCGCCTCCATACAAAGCCTCAAATGGTGCCATACCGAGACTAGCCTCGAAGTCGTTGTTGTAGGAGAACTCCGGCAAGCGGTAGGCACTTCTCCCAATTCTTTCCATAGGAAAGAACACAAGCACGGAGCATATCTTCAAGCACACGATTGACGCGCCGTCCGACCATCGATCACGAGGTGATAGGTGAAATGACGAAAGACGGTCCCCATGGCTTCCTGCAGACTATGCCAAAACCGAGAGGTGAGCAGAGAACCACGATCGACACAATTGTTCGTGGCACACCATGCGACTCACAATGCGGGATATGTAAAGATCCGCTAAATGATTCACATCAATCTTCGATCGCCTTTGGAAGGAAATGAGCCACCTTCGTCAATCGATCGATGATAACCCATAATGCATCCTTCCTGCAGAGGAGCACGGGCGGACGATGATAAAATCCATGCCTCTGAATCCCACTTCCATCGTACACCGCAAAGGTGAAGGAGACTCGCTGGCCGATGCTCGGCCTTGACGCGACAACATGTGTCACATCTGGCCACGAACCTGGCAATCTCGCGCTTCATGCGAGTCCACCAGAATGTCTGACGCAGATCTTGGTACATTTTAGTGGCCCCGGGATGGATGGACAAAGGCGAATCATGGGCCTCCTGAAGAATCAAATCCCGCAACTCGGGGACCTTTGGGACCACAAGACGCTGCCCAAACCATACAACACCGTGCTCATCTTCTGTAAAACATTTGGCTGATCCATTCTTGATGTTCTGCTTGATTTTACCCACACCAACATCTGATTGCTGTGCTGACTTGATTTGATCCACCAAGGTTGGTTGCACAACCAAGGCAGCAAGGGAGCCATGCTCAACCAAACCCAAGTTGAGACGCTGAAATGCGCAAGAAGTGCGGTTTTGTTGCTCTTGGATCATCAAAGTATTGCGAGTACACCTTTCGCTCGATTGCATCGGCAACCACATTGGCTTTGCAGGATGATATCAATACCCATGTCATAATCTTTGATCAATTCCAGCCATCTCCTTCCTCGAGGTTCAGATCTGGTTGAGTGAACAAGTACTTCAAACTCTTGTGATCGAATACACCTCACAAATGGTTTCAGATCAAATAATGCCGCCAAATCTTGAGTGCATGAACCATCGCGAAGAAGCTCTAAATCATGGGTGGGATAGTTGAGCTCATGAGGTCTCAATCGCTGGATGCATAGGCAACCGCTTGCCTTCCCGCATAAGAACACATCCAAGTCCTGACGAGAGGCATCGCAATAAATATCGAAGCTCTTGTGGATATCGGAAGAGTAAGGATGGAGTGAAATCGCCGCTTGAGCTCCTCAAAACTCTCATCACAAGCAGAGGACCATACAAACTTCTTGTCCTTTTGAGCAATTCCACCATCGGCTTAGCGATTTTGGAGAAGTTCTCGATAAAGCGGCGTAGTAGCCCGCTAAACCGAGAAAACTCCGCACATCGATGGATCGACTTGGGCTGCCCAAGATAGAACATCACCGACCTTGCTGGGATCCACAGGCTATGCCTCCAGTGAAAGAACATGGCCCAAGAATGCCACTTCCTTCAACGAACTCGCATTTCTTTGAACTTCGCATATAGTGATGCTCCAATTTGCCCAAAACAATCTTGGATGCTCAAGATGCTCTGCATGATCTTGAATAGATAAGAATATCATCAATAAAGACCACCACAAATTTGTCCAAAAACTCCATGAATACTGAATTCATCAAGTTCATGAACAAGGCGGAGCATTGGTTAAGCCAAAGGACATGACGGTATACTCGCATGCACCATAACGAGTAGTGAAAGCCGTCTTGAATATCCTCGATCGATCGACACGATGATACCCCATTCTCAAATCAATCTTTGAGAGCACACAGGCTCGATCAAGCGATCAAACAGATCATCAATGCGGGCGAGGATATTTGTTCTTCACCGTCACCTCATTGAGAGGGCGGTAATCAACACACATGCGCAAAGTTTTGTCCTTCTTCTTCACAAAGATCACCGGACAACCCCAAGGAGATGAACTGGGACGGATGAAACCCTTTGCTTGGAGCTCACCAAGCTGCTTCTTCAATTCTTCTAGCTCATTGGGAGGCATCCGATACGGCGCCTTTGAAATCGGGGCGATGCCGGCAGCACTCAATGACAAACTCAAGGTCTCGAATCGGAGGCATCCGGGCAAATCTTGGAAAGACATCCACAAAGTCGATACTATGGGAACATCCACGAATGCAAGGTGGCCGCGCTCTAATGCACATAGATGTGGCCCACAGTAGTGCAGCGAAAATCCGACTGCTACTTTGAAGAGTGGTGAGATAGACAATCTTCCCGCACAATCGATTTGCCCCAAGTGTTGAGACAACCAATCCATGCCAAGAATCACATCGGACTTCGAACCGAAAGCGAAATAAGATTTGCCAAAATCCCACTCCTTTGACTACGATAGGGACATCCCGACAACAGTCAATCGCTCTCATTTCCACCGGAGAGCGAATGAGCAAAGGAATTCCCAAAGGAACACAAAGAAGGCCACAAGCAGCGAGAAATGATCTTGAAATAAAAGAGTGCGATGCTCTGAATCAAATAATCTGCAGACGGGGCGAGTGCGAGAGTGTACCCATCACGACATCCGCGCCTCTGAGCCTCCTCGGTAGAAAGGTGGTTGACTCGACCGCTCGCAACACAGGGCTTCGATCATCTTCTCGTCGGTGGATGACCACTCCCGCCGCGTCCTCCATTAGGACGAGGCTGCCGCAACACTCGAGGGCAGCGTTGGCGTAGTGGCCCTTGTTGTGGCGGGCTGAAAACAAGTAACCTCGTCGCCGGATTGCGAGGCCACCTGTTGGCCGGATCGCAGCGCACGTGGTCAAACACGCGACGCGGTGGGCGAGGAGTGCGTATGGCGCGCGTCTTTGGTGGAGCAAAGAACAGGCCATCAGGCCGGTCCACCAGGGACGAATGAGGTTGGTGTGAGTAGGTGATGCACCTCCCATTTGCGCTATGGGACTCGCCAACGCTTTGCCTTATGCTTCGGCAACAATGGCCTTATCTACCAAGGCACGAAAGTCGAGAGAAGTCCACAATAGATAGCTTGTCCTGCGGCTCCTCGGACAAGCCATCCATAAACTTCTCTGCTTAGCCTCATCTGAGGCCACCTCCTGGAGCATAGCGAGCCGGATGATTGAACTCGTATAGGTACTCGTCACGAGTTGCGCCCTTGCTTGAGCGCGAGGAACTCCTTCTTCTTGACTTCATCGCCATCGGGGATGTGGGCCCGACGAAAAGCGACCTGAACTCCTCCCACGCGACCACATGGCGCGGTCGCATGGCGAGATAGTTCTCCCACCATGAGAGTCTGCGCCCTCAAGCCGGTGGGACGCGAAGAGTGCCTTGTCTGCGCTCGCATCGAGCTATGTTGAGCTTCGGCTCAACCATGCGCAGCCAATCGTCCGCATCGAGAGGGTCCTCGAACGGGGAGAAAGTCGGCGGTGGACGGAGGAACTCTGCAAGTCCCCTGCGAGTCGGTGGCCGCCACCACGGCAGGAGTGGAGGTATTCCTAGCAATAACCTCCAAAATGCGTGTCTGGTCCATGCGGTTCGCTCAATCGGCGAGAACCTCACCATGGTCGGGAGGAGAAGCTCCTCATCATGACCAGCTTCTTGGCCGCTGCGTTCTCCCGCCATCCTGCTTCACTAAGACAAGTTAGCAACAACTCTAAGAGCAAGAAAGCCCAAAATTCACCAAATAACGAGAAACAAACACAAAACAGGTAAAGTCCAAACAAAAAACTGGACACATAACTACTCACTTTACATCTTACCCTATTATTCCCACAATTTTAGTTAGATTAATCTTCCATGGTTCTCCCAAAACTATTTCAACCGGTAGTAACTATCTTTTGAAAGGAAAGAGAGAAACCAAGTTTTAAAACTCAAATTAGAGTAAGATGAGAGTAGAAGGCTAAGATAGATAAGGAGTAAATCCTGAGAATCTGCCTAGATTTTTATAAACCCTTTTGATGCTTTGAAAATAAACCTTTCCAAAATATCCTAAGGACGACTATGCTTGGGTTACTACGGTCAGAATGGCTCTGATACCAACTTTGTGAAGACCCCAATTTAATTGGCTTGTAATGCTTAACCAACCACCTGGTCCTAGCATCACAAATCAAATAAGCGATCCTCGAGATATGTATACTTCCCGAGCGATATACACACCTCGGTACAAAATTAGACATCAACTCCATTCCAAACATAGAGTCCAAACACCACACTACCAAACGGAAGATAAACAAATAGTAGAGTTATTACGGACCGGGGCAGACAGTGCCACAAGGTACACAAATAAACAAGAACGACAATGAAGCAAAAGTGCCATAAGATGGCTATAAACAAAGCCAATCGTGCCTCCAACCCACAAGGCATCCGGCCGACCGCCAAGTCTAGTCGCCCACGAAACGGCAACATAGCTCACGTAGTGAGGCCCCGAGGCTCACCTTCTTCCTCTGCAACAAAACATTAAGCAAAGCACACAGTACAAAGATTGTCTTTGTACCCGCAAGACCGACGTGTGAACTAGCGGACTGTTAATATGCTACATGCAGGCTTGTTTAGTGGAGGCCATATGTTTCATTTGCATAAAGCCAATTTTCATTTGCAATAATATGATACGCTTTGAAGGCAAGTTTGCAATTCATTTTTAATCTGAAATAACAGAGAGATAATAATAATGTAAGAGTAAAGGTAAACAACCTAGAAGTGACTATCCCAATAGTCACCACAACAATAGCACGAATCCCGCATTCGTACCACCCATCAAGTTTTAATTTAAACGTTGTAGTCTAGTTCTTGGGGCGTATCCAGCGTGTCCATAACCTAGGGCGAGGCTATTCGAATAGTTTTAACCTGCAGGTGTACCAATGTACCCACACTTGGGCCGCTTTAAGCCAAGCACACTTCCAAGGTATGCGGCCTGACTAAGTCCTACGAGACTTTTTCCAATATTGTGTATTAACTACGAGCCGCTCGTATGGATAGAAATCCATACGCTTACATGGTAAAGCCGAAAGGCAACTACCCACTCGGGATAAAGCTTTTGGACAACTACCATGCTCTCACCTCCATCCCTCCTGCGACCTCCTGCGACCGGAGCCAATACACGCCAAAGTACTAGGTCAAGAGAGGTCCCATATACTCTAGTGTGGTTAGCACGCAAAATGCTCAAGACGGTGGCGCAAGTAACTCGGTCCTTAATCGACTCGGGCACCTTTCCAAACACACCCAACAGATCACACCGTCTTACCATTGTGCCCAAGTCTAAATCATTTTGTTTTCATTTTTAATTTTGCAATTAAACATAGCGAAAAGCTGAAACATAAAGTTATAGTATATTTTGTGTGATCAAGGTTACCGACTAAAGTCGATAACCGCTTGATTCTACCGATAGCTAAGCATGTCTAAGCAAGATAACCGGATCTACTAAGTGACAAGAGATCATCCAGTGCCTCTAATCACAAAGAAATAACCTAGGTTCAGGTAGTAGAGATCAATATTTTGTCTACAGGATATGCAGCTACGGATTTAACTAATCAATTTAACACAAATTAAGCAATGCATACATACAGCTGAAACAAAATATTAGACTTTAAAATACTGGGATTGTCATGATCAAACTGCTTGCCTGGCTGCTGTTGTTCAATTTGTTGCGGAGGATCGCTCTCGGGGTTGCCGCAAATATCGAATCCTAACGATTGAACAAAACAGCAAATAAGAACGAATAACACCGGCAAAAATCAAAGATCACATACCAACACCAATTTATACACAAAGGCTAGACTATCACAAAAAGAATGACAAATAATTGCTACAGAGACCCACTCACATATTTGTTAGGTTAACCACAAAATCAAACCTCATACCTGATTTAAACTTTGGACAGACTTTGATGGTGATTGTGTGCACATCTATAATTTAATCATCAAGTTAATATATCAAAAACAGCTAGTTTCTCAAACTCAACCATTATTGGCTGATATTACAGAACCTACAAAAAGCTATTGACAACACTAACCAGTCAAGTATCCAACTATGAGATGCTAAACAAAAATCTTCTACCTAAGATAGGATGCTAAGGATGCTCAGCTATTCATACCCCTAAACATCACACCAAGATTTTGCAAGGCTAACAAGTTTCAACATGCGGCTACTACACCAAATCTTATAGCATCGACAACTCAAAAGTGCAGAGACAATAAAATGAACACTAACTATCCCTTATGATCAAACATGACAACAAGAGCTTTGAAACTTAAAGATACTAACTAACTGATTTCCTGCTAACCATCACAACAAAAAGGGAGCCGACTAGCACTAAACAAGAATCCAAAGCATAAGCATGAACTAGAATTTAGCCACTGACAACAAAACCGACAACAGGAGACAAATTCAGAGAACACACTAAAATACTTTCAAACTTCCAATCCCAATTTTGATCATGCAAAGAGATTGAACTAATGAACGATTATAGGCATGATTAACGACTAACTACAAAGCTTAAGGAGGTGGGGCCCACTGTCACCACTGTGGCAAAACGAAGAACGAGCAACCCGGTGGCGCTGGACTGAAGTCGACGCCGGCGAAGGAGTGGCGGCGCGGGTCGTGCGACGGCCAAAATGGGTTGCTCGAGGACCACAAGCCGAGGGTGGTCGCGGGTTGGCGGAGAAGACCGAGGCGGCGCGCGACGAGCACGGCGGCGGCGGTGGAGGTGATAAGGTGCGGTGCGCACGAGAGGTAGACAACAAGAATTAGCGCGCATGGGCATCGATGAGTTACCGTGAACTCACCGGAATGACGCGAGCTCAAGAGGCCGGGAGATGGCCCGGCGACGAGCCCACTGGCGGCGCAAAGTGGTCTACGACGACCGGAGCCTGAGACGAACGAGAGGACAAGTGAATGACCGGAGAAGGAAAGTGGAGTCCAGATGATGCTCACCAAGCAAGGAATCGAGTTAGAGCTCACCAGAGAGGATGCGGTGGCGGAAGAGGCGGTTTCGGCCGGACTTGGAGAAGAAAGTCCACGCGTAGCTCCACGCACGATGAAACCCGAAATTCCTTGAGGGTTTACTTCGTGGAGGTGGAACACACCGTGACGCGGTCGGCGATGGCCGGAGCTCACCGGAGCGGCTGAAACGCTCGGAGGCGGCGCGGCGACGTTTACGGCTCTCAGAGCTCGGTGGAGAAGAAAGGCAATGGAGAAGCAAACGAGGTAGAGAAAGCCTTCGGAGGGTTTTGTAGGAGCAGGCGGAGGCAGCGAGGTGAGGCGGTGGGCGGTGAAAAGACCGGTGAGGCGAGGTGGCAGCATGCATGCAGCGGCGGCCGGCGGCAAGGCGGCGGCGGTGCTGGCTGGGCTGCGCGAGTGGCGTGGCGGGATGACGGCGAGGATGGCCCACAAGTCAGCGAAAGAAACGGAGCGGCGCGAGCCAGAGTTGGGTGCGGCGCAAACCAGTGGTTCGACTCGACCATTTTTGCGCCGACCGTTGGATCTGAGATGGACGGTCGAGATTGATGTATGCATTCGGACAGGTCGGTTGCATACGCGCACGTGGATCGTTCGATCTGCATCGGACGGCTGACAGCCATCGGGCGCGCGCGGTGCAACTAGGTGGTGCGACCGAGCCAAGTGGTGCGAGTCGGACTCGAGCCTGAGTTGGGTTCGGGCCCGAGGAACAGTGTTTTTAGAATTTGATTTAAAAGACAGAGAAGGTTGGGGAATTTTTAGAGGTAGCTCCTGAGCTCCAAAAATTTCAAAATTTTTACGGTAGCTACTAGGGACAGAGGACAACCTTGTGAAATTTTTCCAGGAGTTTTCATGCACTAGATTTTCCCCACTAAAATTCACAAGCTGCTGAACAGAAGTTTGACCAGATTTCAAACTAGGTTGACTTGGCCATTTGAAATAGCAAATAAAATCTAAAAACTGTGAAATAATTCAGGGAGGTAGCTAGGATGGTCAAGATGATAGGAAAAATAATTTCAGAGGATGATCACAAGTTTGAAAGCTAAGGATTTGCTGACAACAATTTCCATTCACAAGAATTCAATTCTAGAAAATGGAAATTGTTAGGGAAAATTTGTAAAACTTCCAAATGATTTGAAGAGACAGCAAAAGTTTTTATTTCTCCTCAAAATTTTACATTTGAAATACAAACCCCAAGTTAGGGCTGTTACATCCACGTCCTAGTACACACCGGTACAAGTGACCCGATCACCATTGGTGACGGTCACGCTGAGGCCTGTACATGGTCAGAGAGTGGTGTTGAGGCGGTGTGCGACATCAGCGTTGATAAAGTTGTGTGTGGATCTTGAGTCCAATAGAGCAGTGACATCCATGCTGCCCACGGTTGAGTGGACCTACATGGCCTCACTAGTGCGTACACCGGTTAGTGCATGCAAGGAAATTTCCAGCGTCTCCATGGACTCCAGTGTTGGCTCATTGACCCCCTCATCACTGGTAAAGATGATGGAGAAGAGTTGTTGGCAGCGGTGTCCTCGTGAATACTTTTCATTGCAGTTGTAGCAGAGGCCGAGATGGTGTCGTTCCTCCATCTCTACCGGTGTCAGTTTGCACAACACATGTGGTCCTGCAGTGCCGCTGCCGACGCTAGTGGTAGGGCCGGTGCTCGTGACCGAGGATGGTGTCGAGGATGCGATGGTTGCCGACCGTGACGACAATGAGCGGTCTGACTTGACAGCCAGTGGAGCGAGGGAGTACAGTCAGCATTCAAACACCCATGTGACTATGTGAGGCTCATCGCCTCCTCGAGAGTGTGTGGTGCCTCGAGGTCAATGTCTAACCGAAGAGGATCTTGCAGGCCAAGGGTAAACGGTTGTATCTGTTGTCATTCGGACAATGGGTCTGCGCGACAGATGTAACAGCCCAAAAATGCCTAAATGCGAAAATATGGGATTTTTAAAACTTTTTATGCAATAGCTAGTGTTGCTCTTCTTGATTGCATTTTTTAGAGTTACTCGAGTGCATTTTCTCTTCTGCTATCATGATTTTATCTATTATCACGTAAGAGTTCCCTAAAGCAAATATCATAATTTTAGCAAACCTAAAATTTTGTTGTTCTGCCTTTTCCCATTCTTTCTAGCCTTTTCCCTTCCTCCTACTTTTCCTTTGGTTAAGTACTGTTGGTCTGGTCTGGCTCGACCAGCTCCCGCACGTGCCCCTCTCTCTTCTTTTCCAACTGAGCCAGCGCCCCTACCGTCGCTCCCCTCTACTGTTCCTCCGACCAGTGGCTTGCCAACCCAGTTCAGCCAGACTCCTAAACTGTAGACCTGGGACAACTGTCTCCCCGGTCTTCGGTCAAGTGTCGTGTATGACCAGGCTGGTGTGCTGGCCAATTTCAATCGCTCGGCCATTACTCCCCACCGCTCAACCTGTCACATCGTCTGCACTATACTGCCAACCCGTCATATCGCCACCACTCTACTTTGTCGGCTGAGCCCAATCGCCTATACGTAGCAGCTCCAAGCCCCCTCATCGCCTCCTCGCTACACCATTGCTAGCTCCGCCTCCTCTCTCTCTTAGCGAGCGAGAGCTATGGGTTCAGCTACGCACCACCACATCACCGCCTTCGCCGCCGACACCCGGCGGAACCACCATTGATATCACTCTAGCGGTCGAGTCAACCTCGCCGGCGTGGAGTCTCCCCAAGACGTTTCCCCACAACCATCTGCTTGCCTCCCTGGGGCTCTCTTGAAGGTTGAAGACTATTCTTCTTCCTCAGGACACCGTGGTGGCGTGGAGATTCTCTCGCTGTTGCAGTCTGCAGGCGCCGAACCGACTTCTGCTAAACTCATCCCCTCAGTTCTGAACCGGTACGTCCCAAGTGGCCCAGTTGCCCCTCGTTTGAGCTGCCATGTTCTTTCTCTGTTCTTCCTCTAGTTCCTTCTCTAGGTTCTTTCTTTGGTTCTTTCGCTGGTTCTTTCGACCACTGTGGAGTATTCTAATCCTTGTTTCTTTCGACCACTGTGGAGTATTCGAATCCTTTTTTCTTTAGACCACCGTTAAGTAGTCGAATTCAATCGAGTCTTCTACGACCACGCAGTCAAAACTCCTTCGACTACGTAATCGTACCACCTCCGACTACATCCAGTCATATCCCCTCCGACTACAGGTAGTCGAACCATTGTTTAACTACAGGTAGTCATAACTCCTTCAGCCGCTTCTAGTCGTACCTCCTACGGCAACATCCAGTCGTACTTCCAACTACAAGTAGTCGTATCCCCTCTAACGCCAAATAGTCGTATTCTTTTGATACCCCTCTTGCGACCACATTAGGCAGTTGTATCCCTCCTGCGACCACATTGAGCAGTTGTATCCTTCCTACGACCACATTGAGTCATCGTAGCCTTCCTTCTTACGACCACACTGAGTAGACGCATCCTTCTCTGGACATAGTAGTCCCCTTTTCGACTAGTTGATTGTACCCCTTGTTCGACTACACGTAGTCGTACCTCTTCGACTACACATAGTCGAACCTCTTTCCGATTAGGCAACTGAATTTTCCTCAACTACGTAAGGTAAACCTTCTTCGACTACACATAGTCTTGCCTACCACGACTACACCAGTCGTATCTCTTAAGACCACCCCTAGTCGTAACTACGACTACACCTAGTCATACCTCTCTTTCGACTACATCTAGTCGAACCATCTTTTGATCACGTGATCGTGTAGTCTTCACATGGAGTCAAACCTCCTTCGACTGCACCTGGTCGAACTTCCTCCAACCGCGTAACAACCACGAATACTGTAGCACTATGAGTACTGTAGAACTCGCGAGCATTCTAGCCCTACGAGCACTGTAGCACCCAAGAGTACTTTAGCATCTACGAGTACTGTAATGCTACGACTACGCAGCCCGCTACGACCACGATCATGACCACACAGTTTCGACCACTGTGTCCCGACCACAGTTCGACCACTCATTCTCGACTACTATGTTCGACCACCCAGTTTTGACCACTTTGTTCGATCACTGTGTTTCGACCACTTTGTTTCGACTAGTGTTTTGACCACTTTGTTCGATCACTGTGTTCCCACTCAGTTTTGACCACCCATTTGACCACTCAGTTTCAATCACTTATTTGACCACTCAGTTGACCACTGTCTCGACCACTCTGTTTCTACCACTAAGTTTTAATCACTCGGCTTCGACCACTGTAGTCTTACGACCACCGTAGCTACCATGGCCACTGTAGCTTATACGACCACTGCAGCTCTCATGACCACTGTAGCATCTATGATCACTGCAGCGTCTATGACCATTGTATCTTCTGTGATCAGTTCCTGGTCGTAAGCCTCACTACGACCACTGCAGCTCCCATGACCACTGTAGCATCTACGATCATTGCAGCTTCTACGACCACTGTATCTTCTGCTATCAGTTCCTAGTCGTAAGCCTCACTACGACCACCACCTGGTCGCAGGTTCCCCTACGACCAGTCCCTAATCACAAGCTTCTCTACAACTATTCCCTGATCGTGAGTTCTACTGTCAGCCTGTAGTCGTAAATCTTTCTATGACCATCCCCTGGTCATAAGTCCTACTACGACCAGTCCCTAGTCAATAAGGCTTACAGACGTGTAGGCTTGGTCAATTAGGGAGTCTTCCACGCCATATTGAAGGATATGGCCTGGTCGTTATGTCAAGTTGCCGTTAGATATGTTTGCACTCATTTGGAGTGTTTCGTGTGTTTGCATGTATTTGGACTTATTGAATTTCATTAGGTTGTTTTCAGTTGCTCTTGAGTTTGATCGTAGTCTGCGTAGTTAGACTCTGACGCTGTGATGGGACCACAATCCCAAGAAGATCAAGATGGTCAAGCTATTGACCAGGATGATTATCAGTACGTTGAGCGAGATTATTACTAGGATATCGAGAAGGGCGAATATCAAAGTATAGAGCTTTATCAGAACGACGAGCAAGGCGAGTCAACACTTTGATCATATTGCACCTACTCTTTGCAAATTATGTTGCTTTAAATTATAAAATTGCATTGCTATGATTTATGCAACTATATTTGGTGTAGTCGTAGCTAATGCCTTAATAATAATTGTGTATAAACTTTCAATCCTTGAACTTGGACACTATCCTTTGTCATCCTAGATTTAATGGATTACATACTAGTTAATAAGTTTGTATCTAAGTATCATGCTTAGCCTTGCTTAGATACATTGTTATTCGGGCATTACATTGCCCGACAACATTATTTCAACATAAAAACTGGATTTGGGCAGTCGAGGCTGGGAGCCTAGCTGGTATGTTGGACTAAAGGTTATTTTCAAAACAAACGAAAACCTGAAAAACAGATTTTGACTTGGGCGGATGGAAAGAGTGGCTGGTGCTTGGGGCACGAGAGGATGTGGGTATGTGGATGTGCCGCCTGAGTCAATTAAGGACCGAGTCTGGTTATGACCTCTCATGTAAAAATAGTGCGACCACAAGTCTATAATGGGTACGACCTAACCAACTAATTTGCTTGTCTCGGCGTGGCTTCGCCGTTGGGTTGAATGCGGGTGGATATTCGGGGGAGAACGAAGCCACGAGAACCACACGGCACAAGAGGGGCCTCCTGGGAGCATGGCTCAGGGCCGTGGAAACCTTAGCATAGCGGATGGGGGTGCGTCGAGGTTGAGCATTGTAAAGGCCTTTGTGGTAATCTCCCCTTGATTCACATGTCTAAGGAAACGTGTGTATATATCAAGACGATTATGTCTTGTGGGTAAAGCGTGTGAACTCTGCAGAGTAAGAAAACTATCTAGATAGCTGTGCTCACAATCAAGAGCGGTGCTGAGAACTTGCTAGATATAGTTTTCCTTTTTATAAAAACCGATTTGTGGATGGAATGGAAAGATGGGGTGGGACCCTAGGGATTTGGAAAAGCCTGGTTTGGAACCAGTGGTAATTACGGGATAGCCTGAGCATTGAGTGGTTGGTGTGTTCAATGGTATAGGAGGTGGACCTCCACTAGTACATTTCAACAAGAACTCAGATTATAAAACCTGTTGTTTAAAATGCTAAGTCTCAGGATGTTTACTACTTACTCTATTTCAAACATGGCTTTGGGCAAATAAAAGAACTCTGAAACTTCCTTGATCAGCCTTACATCTATGATAAATGCATTGTGTGTTGGTTCGCGAGTACGGTTGTGTACTCATGCTTGTTATTTACATTCTTTTAGTCAGTATGCACAAAAGAAGGCTGCTGGGTCGACTACGAGTACTGTTCGTGCCGAATAATGTTCATGACGAGTACTGTTCATCTGAGGAGTGTTCACCACGAACAATGTTCATGTCGAGTACTGTTCACCACGAGGACTGTTCATGTCGAGTACTACTCGAACCGTCCCCTTTCGAGTAGCATGGTGGTACTTGGTCGTAAGACTCCGACTGCCGATCCAAACACTGCACGACTACAAACTTCAGCCAAGACCTGGTCGTAGGCCTGTCTGGGGGATGTTTATGGGTGCTGATCAAGACCGAAGACCAAGAAGGCCAAGAACTAGGTCGCGAGCCCACAATCGATTGCCGGTGGGCATATCGTGAGGGTTCCACGCGTTATACTCTGATGCTGCTTCCGCTGCTGATTCTCTAAAAGATTTTGGCCTGTTCGGCCATTCTTTACACTAAAAGCCGTAAGGTATATTTATGTTTTGTCTAGTATTATGCAATAGCTCGTATTTTCGTGATATGTGTTTGAACCAATGATGTAACTGTGTATGCTATCTACTGATCCTGGGAATGGTACAAATATACACAGAGGATTCCAAGTTCCAAATTTGGGGTCCGACAACAGAGCAGGGTAAGGAATTTCTCTTGGTATTGTTCGACGGTGCTTGTACGAATTAGGGCAGCGAGCTCGCCGAGAGAATTGCTCCGGAGGGGTGGCCCATTGCGGTTGTTCACTAGGTCGACGAAGTCGAGCCACAAAGGCGTGCCGGCGTAGCACTCAAACCAAAATAACCAAGTCTGGGGCTGCATCGAGTAAGTGGTATGACACCAACCAAACCTTGTCTCCCTCCGGTGTCCGTTGGTCACGAAAGAATTGCTCGCAGCGGTTAGTAATCGGCGGTTGCACGTGCCGTCACGATATTGGATGAGTCGTTGTTCATCTCAACAAGGGACTTGCCGTGCCCATGATCTAGCCGAGAAATCGCCAAAGGATGTGCTTGCTGTTGTCTGTCAATGTCGGCGAGTTTGGACTCGATGGTGGTAATCTTTTCTTACTTCGGACCAAGTGACTCGAGCTGAGGCCGGGTGGCTCGAGCCAATCTAGCTTTGTGGCAAGGCCAGCAATTTGCGCTGGGATCGCGCTGAGGGTAGGGGATGGGTTGGTGGAGCACTAGACATGGTGGGGTGAGGATAGAATCTGATACCAAATTGTCACGGTGGCTACCGCCGGTGGCGGAGGGTCGAGGCCCAGGCACCTCGACCGTCCGAACACCGTGACGGGAAACAAGAAGGAGACAAGCGAAGGCTTGCTAACTCTTGCTTGATTATTTCATGAATCAAAGATCACCTTATATAGGGATACTTTCCTAACAAACATATCTAATCCAATCTCTAAGGATATTAAGGATCCAATCTAACCGAATATAGCTTAACTTGGAAGCCAAGGAAAATCGCAATGCCGGCTACTGTGGCGTGTCCGGCACCTTGGGCCCGTCGGCCGCCCTTGGTGCACGTCGCCTGTACGTTATGCCGACCACGACAGTAAATTTGACCTGAAGTTAAGAAGAAGAACTGAACAATAACAAGAAAAAGAATGCCATGTAAATTTACAGAAATTGAGCAATCCATACGATGGCGGCTCTTCTAAATATAAATAGCGAGGCATTAAATAGGACGTTACAAAGATGCCCTTGCCTTGTATTTTGGTAGGTATCTGTACCTCGGAGAACTAACAGAAGTTATCTTGGACAGTACCATGTAGTGATGTAGGGCATTTGGACCAAGGAGCAAGGGCTAGTAGTTCATGAGTGCAGTGTGTGCCATTTAGACTGAATCTTTTGAGACAAACTGAACATTTGTCATAGTTGCGACAAACACATGTGCAGGGGGGGGGGGGGGTGCATTTGGGAATCTGCAGAATTCACGGCATAATGCATTGGATGGATGGATGAACATGTCTTGTTCAGTATAACCACTCCAAAATTACTGTCTCCATGTTGTTTTGTATGTACATTGTACTTGTGACATGGTGTCAGTTGTCACTTGTGACTTGTGACTTGGGAGCAAGGCCTCCTAGCTCTTAGATAGTCTCTTGTTTGCATCTGTTGCAAGATATTTTGTTCATCAGTTAATATATACATGGATATCACGATAGAAGAATATAACTGCAACTCACAGGAACTTGTCGTGGACTGATGATGATTCAGCTACTTGTAATTGTGTGCACATAAACAAGTTTGTACTTTCTGCCATGGATCAATACAAACACGAAGTCTTGCTGAACTGAAAGGTTATAGGTCGGTATGGATTTGAGCGGTTTTTTTTCAGAAACCGAGATGAGTTGTTTCCACAGATTCATCAGCAAGCCAGATTCAACACAAACTTGAAGATGATTAGATGAAGTGAATTTTCAGAAACTCATTCTACTGAACCAAAACTATCTAGACTTGAAGATGATTAGATGGAGTGAATTTCCAGAAACTCATTCTACTGAACCAAAACTATCTAGCGTGCTACAGGTAAACAGATCCATTCCAGAATCATAAAGCTCATGGCTTACAACAGATGAGGGAAAATAGTAAACAAAATTGCTGCATTAGCCCACGTTTGCAAGAAAAGGGGAAAAAATATTATATGGTCATGCTTGCTACAACTGCTCACATGATCTGAAATCGGTTAGCTCTTGCCGGACATATCGGGCTTCAACAGTTTGCGGACTTCTCCTGCAGTCAGTTTCTCCTTACCAGCCAGATCAGCAAGATCGGCGATGGACTGTTTATGTTTCCCAGTATTCCTGACAAATGGTGTGCTAGCAGTAGCACTATCCTGAACAAACTTCTTGCCATCTGATTTATCAGAATTGGGTCTCTGATGTTTTTGTTTCTTGAGACTTGGTTTGTCTGAGAGGAAACCTGGTGATTTCCTCTTGTCGGAGTTCTTCAAGAATGCCACACTGACAGCGTCGTTCATGAGTTTCTCGCTGCTTGATTCTTCCTCAAATGTCGCCTTAGCAGATTTTTGCCTCTTGTTCGGAGATAAATATCGCTTGTTGGCACTGGCATCGTCAGTAATTCTGCCACTCTTCTGTTTCTGTTTACGCTTCTTCTTTGTGGAACTTTGAGGAGAGAGCATTTCTTCAATGTTCTGTGGCTTCTGCCCAATAGGTTTACTGTTCAAGCCAAATTCCACTTGAAATTCTCTCTGAGTAGTTTCTTTTGAAGTTTGCCTGGCTCTCCACTGGTCAGGTCGTCTTGCAAATCTAGAACCAAATAAACAGTAAGTTTATTAACATGCTAAAAGAACTCTGGTTTCGTAACCAAATGCACAAGAGGATATGGAAAAATGACTAACCTATCAACATCCAGCTTCTTTAACAAGTGGATGGCATGTTTTGTCTTAGACAGTTCAGTTTGCATAGCCAACATCTCTGAAACTATGGCCTCTTTATGGGAAAAATTACTGGCTGTAAAACACTTCTCTACCAAGAATGAACCAGAAGGATTCATAGCAATCTCTCCGTAATGGCCTTGCAATCTGTCAGATAATGTATAATGGTAAAAAAGATGCAAACTCTTGGAAACATCATATAAGCCAGACTGCAGTTTTCACCTTACAGTACTATGCCAAAACAGCCGTTGGCAGCAGTAAAATAAACAAGTGAAGCAGAGATAATTCACTGTAGTTCAGCTTAACAAATGACAAAAGGATAGGCCATGAGAATTAACATTACAAGCTAATTTTGTGTTGAACAATACTGGAATAGCACAAAATGCATCATACAAGTAACAAGTACGACTACTAAATAGATGATCAAACATATGGTGCAACAAATTATTATGTATTGATATAATAATAGCATGACTACACAATGGTTTCTATTTAGGCAATTTTGGGGGTTTTTTTGAGTTCTACATTACTGGGACCTAGTCTGTGATAGGTTATGTGGAGCCAAACCCCCCTCTAGTGTGCTTGCCCATGCCACGATGTTCTAAATTTCTAAAAGGTTACAAACTTCCAAGTCTCAAATAATTCTTTGTTGCCAATATAGCAATCGCATAAAAAAATAAGGTAGTTCTTTCATTGCTGCTACTTGATAATCACTGCTTAAAAGGTGATAAAGAAAATATGGTAGCACCAATAGTTCCCTCAAGCACAGTTTCGTTAGTCATTACACAAAATTACCATGTATAGAGGTTTTTTAAAGTTTTCTCCCAATATCAGCTTTTTCTTACAACAGCAATAAGCACATCTTTTGCATATATAAAAATTGAGAAAGAAAAACATATGTGAAGTTGACTATGTCAGAACATGGTTTGGAGATGGTAGAAACGATCTCCAAAGAGTTGTGCTGTTCAGGAGAAGCTTACTTTGCAAAAACTTTGAACTTTCGCTTTGTTGTTGCACTTGAACATAGAAAAGCCTCAAGAACACGGCTGCCTCCAGAATCCTTGGCAACTTGGAGGATCTGATCATCATCCATAGCCAGCAAGCTTGCAACATATGGCCGAATGTATTGCTGTCCAAAAAATGGTAGTAAGGAGTCAGGTTTTAGCCACCTAGGTGTTGCCATACTATTGTTCAGGAAATAATAGTACTAGAGTAGCAATTTGGTGAAGATGTCGGAGAGACAAGAGTAAGGCATGAGGTGTTGCAATTTTATTGTTCCAGAAATAAAAACTAGTAAGGTACAAGGTATTGCCATATTATTGTTCAGGAAATAAAATTAAAACTTAGTGTAACAGTGTAAGAGGACAAAGTCAACCCTGTTGCAAAGTGAAGATCGCACAACACAAGATATCCAAAAGCTAGCAAAAACACAGCTAACAAAATGAGCGTGGTGTAGACCAAGCAACAATTTGCAATACAACAGCGAACATTGATAAAATGCTCATCAGCATAAGACTATTAAAGTAAACATGGAACAGTGAAGTCATGCAAAAGGGAATTTAAAAGAGTATGACAACTTTAACATACATGTGGGTATTGAAAAATTGATTGCAGCATCAGGCAACCAAGGACACTCATCTTTGCGCCAAGCGGCCATTTCCAAGAAGATTTCTCCCGGAGAAAATTCTCAAGAAAAAGTATATGTGCAAAAATGCTGTCAGGAGACTCAGAATCTGAACTTATTGCTGCAGAAAGAGCTTGAGAGCACTGCAGTTCAAAGCAGAGGAATCACATATAATGAAGTTAAATAAAGTTCTCAAATATCAATGCAGAGATTTCAAGTTGATAGAAGACCTCAAGGCGATTTGTTTCAAGCCGCTGACATGCTGCTAAAATGGAAGCTACCACTCCTGTTTTACCTAGCTCAAGCAACTCCTTAATTTTAGGACCAAGTTCCTCCCAGATTTGCTTCATCTGCATAGAAACAAAAGAACTCTATTGATTAAGCATTATCAACTCATCAAATGTTAACCAAGGAAAAATTGTAGTTGACAGATATGTGGATGACAAACATTAGAAATGGAAACAAATCGAATATATGCATTAAACAACCTATCACATATATGTAGAAGGAAAGTTGTAGATTTGGACACGTGCTCGTGCACACATACACAAGTAATTATCGCCTCCAAGATATGTAGTATAAAAGTCATGACTCAACAATGGTAGTACTGTCTATTGCAGAAGAGATAGTTGATCAGACATGAGATTATCCATGATCATTTAATGAATGCTAGAACAATCTGTTGAGAAAGGATGCACGTTGCAAGTTCAACATCAACACCTCCATAACCAGTCTAGCACAAAAAAAGGAATGAAATATGCTAAAAGTCCTCCAGATTCTCAATGCGCAGCAATGTTTTACGGAATGTTAAATAACTCAATGCAATGTGAACTGTGGAGTAAGCATTTATGTTAACAAAACAGATCAATTTGCTGAAAGAACATTAAATTAGCTTATTGGTTACACAACTAACAAAATTCCCAAGAAACTTATTTATGTTGTATATGCCTATATGGTATACCTGATCTGCAGTTTTGGCTGATGATATTAAAGCTTGCACCACATAGTTGCCACAGTGGTGAGATGATATTGCAAATAATGCACCCTTGAGAGTACCTGTAAGCATATTATTGCGCAGTTCCTCAGGGGCAACCTCCACAATGACCTGCAAGCCATTTGCATCCAGTGAATATTCTTCCACATACCAAATTGCAAAGAGAAGGGCAAGGACTGGAAGATCTCCATGGTGGCTAGGGTGGCTAGTTCTTAACCATATGCAGATGCAAGAAAGATATGAGTTGAATGTCATTGAGAAACAAGAGAACTAAAAAGAATACCTCCAAGAGATGGCTATAAGCAGTATCTTCAAGCAAAGCAACAATTTCATTCTTTTGTTCACTATAATCTTTTTTCTGTGCAGTGTCATCCTCAGTGTAACCCAGAAGAATTGATATCATGTGATGCAATTCATGATCATCACCAGCTGATAATTTCAGTGCAGTCTGAAGAAGGATATGTTAAGAGGGTTATTACGCAAAATCCAAAATGACACTATGCATCATACCATATGGTGTATAAATAGTACAAGAGACACTAACCTGTAAAACAAGGCTACTGTTTTTGTCAATTTGTAAAGTTGGAATGTCGTCTTTTGCATTTTGTAGCATTTGCCTGACAAAAGATTTAAACATGTCTGAGAAACCATGTTCATAGTTCGTTGGATCCTGTCCGCCTGATCTATTTAAACCACAGCTCAACCGCTCAGCCAGAACAGCAGATCTCTTTGTAGTGTGGAATTCTTGCAATGATTCTAACGGGACTCCCTTACAAAGACAGAGAAGCGTCCGTAGAACATGGGATCCATAGCAGCTGCACATCACATTAGCAGCATCTGCAGCAATAACCTGTAGCAACAATTCAAACGTGAGTTCCATTGCATTACAATGGAAACAAGAACACCCACTGAAAAAAAAGATGAAAAAAAAGATAACCTTGCATATCTTATTCAATATATCTTCTATAATGGCCCTGGAGGTCTCATCTTCAAGATGTGTTGCCAGTGACTTGAGAGCTGCTTCCACCACATGCGATCCAAATTTATCCATGGCAATAACAGGAAAAGACTCGATACAGTTGCGGAGGAACATGCATAACTGCTCCAACTCACAACCTTCTACAAGAACCTGCAAGGTGTGGCTTATTACACCATCAGTGGCAAGTTCAAGCTCTTTCCCTCTAGTTTCTTCCAAGGCATTAGCGCATATCGTTGAACGCTCCTCCAAATCAATCTCCTTATTGTCAAAGAGGTTTGAAATCTCCAAAAAGTACTTTGCGGTTTCAGGGTCAACCTTTTTCCTGAATAATGTTTACATGAGAATCAGACCTATCAGAACTTAGCATCCTCATGCATATAACTAGGCTATCTCATATCTACATTAGCACAGAGATTCATACCTAAGAACATTTGTTACTGGTTTTGATGCTTTGGAGGGTAGTAATGCATTCTCATTCTTCATGCTCCTGGGATTCATCTTCATGGAACTATCTGAATGGCAATCCTTTCCGTGCCCTTTGCTTTTCTTTCCGTCATCGCTCTTCTTCTTCCCATGTTTAGCTTTGTCTACTGAAGGCCTATTACTTGAACCCCCTTTTCGGGGCTTCTGGCCCTTATCCTTCCTTCCTCTCTTCTTAGAAGAGCCATCATCTAAATCCCCATGAAGCAAATTGTTCTGCTTCTTTTCCTTCCACCCAATTGCCTTGGACCCAAAACAAGTCATCGTTCAAATGCGCTTTGACAAGAACTGCAAACCACGAAATGACAAATGAAACATACATGAAGCAGAATTAGGATTCTCTAAGTTTACACGTTGAGAGAAGGGGAAAGAGCATCCGACTAATAAAGCAAGGAAGATGCTATCCTATATAATATGCCACAATAACCAGTGGCGGACCCAGGAAAAAATCTAAGCTAGGGCGGAGTGGACCATGACTAATATGTAATAGCAACTTAAATGCACTCTTTAAGTTACCATCACCCTGGTAGTATACTGAAAGCAATAAAAAAACTACGGTATTGGATAGGATTGAGCACAATTCCTAAATATTTGGATAGGATTGAGCACAATTCCTAAATATCTGTATACCGAATTCTTGTTTACCTTTTTATTATCTTCATATGCAAATTCAAGTATGAGATATTTAAACAAAAGTTCATGGGTTTAAGCCAATCTTTAAGACTCCACCTGCAGCTCCTACGGCACATTTTCATTTCTTAGAAATCAACATAGCAAAGACTAATTCTATTTTTTCTAGTTTCTATTACCTAATCGAGTACTAATTAACATTGGATTTCCATAACAGAAGAATAACGAAGGCCATTGCTTTCTGAAATCCTCTCTATAGTCGAATGAAATCCGGTCGACCCAACACTAGCACATCCCAAATTGGAGCATGGAACTCATGTACATCGAACAAAATCACGGAAGACGGTAGATTGAAGGACAACAAGAACCTGACAACCCAAACATCCCCACAAAATATCAGCCTTTTCTAGAAAAAAGACTTTTGAGCTTTCATGAGAAGAAGATAAGCATATACCGACGAATGGCACCACTGCGGGCTGAGCCACACCGGACCTACGCACCTCCGGCGGCCTGAAGCCCCTCGTGGCCTCGAGGTGTCCTGGCCTGCCGCTTGCGCACTCACCCAAACGCTGAGCCACTGCCCACACGAGCACGCCTGCGCCACCGCCGCACGAGCACGAGCAAAGTAGGCACTAAATTGAGAATCGGCAAAAGTATTATAAACTCTTTTAGACCTTAGGTGGGCTGTGGGCCTTTACATTCACATGACTTAGGGGAGGTCCATGCCCATCGTCTTCCTCCTTCCTCCTGACGCTCCTCCTCCGACCTCCCTCCTGTGCTTCCACGGCGGGCTTGCCCTGATACCCTTGACAGCAATGAGATACACGCAGTGCGTGTACAAAATACCCTTGCCATAACCTTTGAGACCAAACGACTCGCGAAAATCACAATATAGCTTTAATTAAGCTTCCAGTGCTCATCAAACACCCTTGTCCATCCCGATTTCAGTGTAAACATTTGTACACACGGATAAACAGAATGACAATGTCCATCCTACTTCCCAAGTGCAGTTGATCTTGAATCAAGAGGAACTACGCATAAAGAACATGGTAAGATGTCACCACACAAACTCCAAACAAATCTTGCCAAAGGAACCAAAGGGCACTGACACATATCGCTCCTAAACTCCCGACGCTCCACTCGAATTAACCATGCCACTAAGCGTCCCACTCTTTTCAAGACTCCAAATTGCACGAGAGAACTACGAAAAAGGAGAGAGATATTCCAGTACCTCAAGTTAGCCCCGGGCTCGTCCGTGGCGGAATTCGTCGTCTTCAATCCAAGATTAGGCCGCCACCAGGCCGAAACACTCTACCAGGGCGGACCCAAGATTTTCAGGATGGGTGTTCGAATTACAAAAATATTGGATAGAACAGAACATAAAGGAGCTAATTCTGAAGTCTGAACCAATTCCCTGATCATTAATTTTTTTGAGATTTTTTAGAGGTTCCCTGATCATTATTGTACATCCATTTCACATATATATAGTAGTGATTAATAAGTGTAGCTTGTAGTAGTGTCGTCAGGGGGGTAAAGCCAGAAATTTTTACCAAATGAAATAATCTATAGAGCATATATAAATTGAAGTTGACTGAACCCCGTCTCTTATTGCACACACATAAGTAGGTCCATCTGTTGCCATCCAGCTAATCTCTAGAGTTAAGTTTCAATTGCTCGTCGACCTATATATACGAGCTAGCACACTATCATCAGGTGTAAGTACGTGTCATAATGCAGATCAGAGAACATACTTAGTGAGGGAATCCAGTGTCCGCCTCCGGAATCGCCACTCAGCAGTCGCTCGGTTGCTCGGAGGTTGGAGCAGCAGCGCCGGCGCGCCTCGCCCAGTTGCCCTCGCCCGATTGCAGGTCGCTCAGAGCAGCAGCGCCGGCGCACCTCGCCCTCACCCGGTCGCTCGGAGCAGCAGCGCTGGCGAGCAAGCCACCGCCGCAGCGCCCCTCCGCCTCCGGTCCTCGCCTCGCCAGTTGCCTCCTCGCCCCTCGGTGGCTCGGTCCTCCCCTTCTCCGGACTCCAGCTTGGCTCTCCCCGTGTGACTGGGTGAGAGATAGAGAGAGATTCAGATTGGGGATTTAGATTTTAGGGTTTGAGCTTAGGGATTCAGAAATGGGCTGCCGCTTGAGGCTTGCGGCTTGCCGCTTGGGCCTTGCGAATTGGGATATTGAATGAATGAATGGGCCATTCATTTGGGCATGGCAAGTTGCGATTTGGCAAGCAACTGCGAGTGCTGCCGACGCGCCGATGGGCTGGGCTCGGCTGCGATGCAAGGCGCGACTGCACGAGCGGCCAGCGTGCGCGTGGTACCCTGGCGAGACTGCGACCGAGACGTAGACGCTATGACGCTGAATGAACTTTACTTTCAATATATACATGTATTATACTTTATATATACTAAAATTTTGCCCAAAATTTTTGGGTGTTCAGCTGAACACCCATGAACCTAGATGGATCCGCCCCTGCCTCTACCGAACCAAGACCAAATTGTTCGCCGCCGGAGGTTTGCTCTAGGAGGAATATGCCGCGACCCCGCGCAGGTGAGCCGTGAGCGGAGCGGCGGGCTCCGTCGCCGTCGGGGAGTTGGGAGCGGCGGAGGCGGCGCGCCGCGCGGGTGCGTGCTGCTCGAGGAAACGGAGGAGCAAGAAGAAGAAGCCCTTGCGTTTTTCGCTTTAGGATTTGAAGTTTTGAGCCCAATTCGCCTATGGAATCCTCGGCTGAAAAATAATTCGAGTTGGGCTGAAAGCTTCTGTTTTGGGTGGGTACCGTACCGGGTAGCGTACTGATTTAGCCCAATAAGAAAAACACAGACCAAGGACTTTTATTTATTGTAGAAGAGCTACACACCTAGGCCCACATGTCTGTGACTGCCACTAGTCTTTCTGAAGGCTGACAACCTCTTTGGGAACAAAAATATGGTCTGCTCGTCACTGAATACAAATCGTTTCGGGCATACATTGACCACTGATTTCTAGATTAATAAACAATATATGTTATGAATGTATAGTTATGTCAAATCGTGTGGTCAATCTACATTTTCCTTACGTATTAATGGTCAAAGATAGATATATTCCAGGACAAACTATATTTAGTGATGAAGGTAGTACATCTGTACATGTCATCTCTCAAAAACTTGATCGATGCAAATTTTATACCATTTTACTTTTTTTAAACTAGCATATTTTATACTTATTTCAACAGAAAAATAATAATTCCCCTGGTCTTCACACAGTAGCGTGTGCACTGGCTGACTCCTAGCAAGTACTTGCCACATGTGCACATCCTTACACATGCACGTGCTATTAACGTACCATATCAGCATATAGCCCCACATTTAGGCCATGTTTGGAATGCGAAATTTTTTCTTAATTTATGTGGAAATTGAATTGTTTTTTATAAAATTATTATAAAAATTCTCGTGTTCCAAACAAAACCTCACTACCTACAATAAGTCTATTCGCCCCTCACAAAAAAATTAAATTATTTCACGTTCCAAACTGAACCTCACTACATACAACACGCTTATACGCCCCTCACAAAAAAGAATTTTTTTAAAAAAATATTATTATTTTTAAAGATATTTACAAAAATAAATAGTCGATTAAAAAAATTACAAAAATGTATCTCTGTGCTTGATTGAATCGGCGGCGAGAATAATCGTCGATTCAATCGGCGGCGAGGACCTGTCCCCGCCATGCCGCGATTGAGGAATGAATCGCCGATTCAATCGGCGATAGGTCTGTCGCGATATTCGTAAAAAGGAAGATAAGTGATATTGCCATTCCCAACCCTTATTTTCCTATTTCACTTAGGCGGTTTGTGATTTTCATAAAAATTAAACGATGCGAAATGTGTTGGACTCGTAATAACATTTTATCATCATCGTATGTTGTTCTACTACGGTTAATTTTCGGAGAATTTAGCGAGGGCGTTTGAGGTATGAGCGATTCGTAAAAGGAAGATAAGTGATATTGTCATTCGCTCGAATTCATACACTCGATATTACGAACTTGCGGAAGAACGTCATAACACTTAACTAAAATGATAATTGACAACATTGATAATAATATTTTTATCGTGGTCGCGGCGTCAACGTCTCCCATGTGGATCGCCTCTAGTCGGGCACGGGATGAGGTCCGTGGTGACGTCCGAATGCCGATGTCTCCTTGGTCACGAGTATTTCGCGTGGCGCGTGTCTTGAAGGTGTGCCGGACTCCACGCAAATGGAGCACTTCTTCGTGCGACGTCCGCCGCCTCGTCCATATCGTTCTGATCGCGCTGCACTGCCGCGGCCAACCTTTCCTTGAGCCTAGCAATGTCCGCGCCCGCATTAGTTGCTCCGGGATGGATGGCGGTGAAATGGCCAACAACGGCGTAACCATACATCTCTCCACTCCATGTTTGCATCACCGCCTCCTTGGTGAAGTAGTGAGAGAGGTCTTGGCGGGATCTTTGCGCCACCGTCGAGCAGCGCCATGACATGGGAGCGAGCTTATGCGAGAAGAAGGGGCTTGTTACAAGTGCATACGCAACTATCGCGGCGTGGCGTGCACTCATGGGTGATCCTCTCGCGGTTAGTCTCGCGGCGCCCTTTATCCTCGCACATTATCTCGGCGAAGCTCCTCGTGCCCATCTTGAATGCCCGGTGCATCTCACCCTTCTTGCTCTTCTCCTCCATGTATGCGGTGATCATGGCGGAGTAGAGTACTCATCATTGCCATGGTGAGCGACGCATTGCGCATCTGTTAACAAAGTAGTTTGTGGTACCGCGGAGAATTGCCTCCACAATACCAACCAAAGGAGGCACTGGCGCGCGCATGACCCGATTGTAGACCTCGGCTAGGTTGGTTGTCATGATACCATATCGAGCACCACCCACTGTCATGCGTGGCGACCACTTCTCCTCGGGCTCGTGCTCAATCGGTCCGAGAAGCATTTGACACGTGCCCTGTCTTCCTCGTGACACTAGGAGCGTCGTGGGTAGTCGTGGCAATGCTTGGGGCCAGTCGGCGCTTGGGTTGCCCTTGTCGATGCCTCCATTCGTGGGTTTGGGTCGGTCGTCGAATCTTCCGTGAGTATGTCGAACTTACGCTGCTGGTTACGGTTGCACAGCGCTTGAACATGTTCATCAAGTCCTTGTTGCGAATCGCTTATAAAGTTGGCACCCAAGTGCCTCATGCACCACCGCTCTGTAGATCCGGCCATGGAAGTGGAACGTTCTCTCTCGGCCAGTAGGCGTGTTATTGCACGCAGCAGCCCGCGTCTTGGTCATGTATGAGGCATACGTTGGGGCGGTCTGCACAATGTAAATCCTCACATTCTTCGGGAACCACGACCCGACTATCCGTGTTCTCGCTTTCAACGAAGCGAGTGACACGGAAGAACTTGATTGTTTCCGTCCGTCGCTATTGCGGTCGATGTCGCCCTTGTACCGCCAATCGAGAATGTGCCATCGATACACAAGATTGGGCGACGATCTTGAATGCATTGATGCATGGACCAAACGCGAAGAATGCTCATTGTAGTACCCTCTTATTAGGCCGCCGGATGTGTGGCGTCTTGAATGTCGATATGAGTGTCGGATTCTGTCTTGTATGACTCGGAGTTGCCGGGGAGGTTGTGGTAGGAATCCTCGAGCGTCGCGAACCTTGATTCCAATACCTTCTGCTTTGCCCTCCAAGCCTTGGCATAGGCGATAGTGTCTTTGAACCTTGCCTCAATGGCCGAATGATGGATCGTGGCTCAAAATCTAGGTTATCCACGATCTCACCGTACATGAGATTAGCAATGAAGCTCGATGACGAGTTCGGTGGGGCTATGGCGACTTCGGCGACGCGCATGTGAGGACCACTATGGAGCACTTCCGATGGGTGTCCCACTTGGTGAAATGCGTGCATGCGCCAAGGGCATCCTCTATGCCGCACTTGACGTCGTAGCATCTTGGGGTAGACTTGACGACGGTGAATGTGCGTCGAACCGACAATGCCCGAATTTGACCGCATCTTGCACGGCCTCCTTGCATTTGTACGTAGCTCCTAGTCGACCTCGCTCGTCGTACTCCCATGGTACATGGGAGCCTTCGTTAACGACGAGGTTCTCGAATCGTATGTGTTCCATTCGGATGGAACCGCTTTCTGTCCGCATCATCGTCGTCATCGAACCTTCATCTTCTGACAACGCCATGTAATCTTGGTCTTGAGCTCCATCATTTCCACTAGGTCTTCGGCTCCTCCCCTCGTCGGCAAGCCCACTAGCTTTGTCTCACCGAATGAGGTAACTCGGCGACATCGGCAACCTCTTGCCCTTCTCGCCATTGTGTGCGCGCGCGAGTCACCTATTTCTTCGTCGGTGTCGACAACTCCTACTTGTTCGACGCAGATGCAGGAGTGGATTTTGCAAACGCTGGACCGAAGGACCAATTTCCATCCCTCTCCTCGCCATGCGTACATCGACCGCCATGAATTTGTTCCTTTAGTTGCACTAACTCCCAATATGTGGGTGTCTGCCGGAAGCGAGGCGACTCAATGTCGATCGTGACATCACGGTCCACTTGGGCGTGTGGAACAACCACCGCATCACGGCGCCTATTATGCGTTGGTCGGTCTTGGTAGGGAACACGTCCGCAGATCGAAATAACTCAAATCAATTCCTCGGGACCCTCCATAATAGTCCTCGTAGTAGTAAATTTTGAAATTGACGACGTCGGACATATTTGACGTACTGCAGTGTGAAGAACATTTACACGATGAACTACATATGTGCAACCGAATATCCCACCAAAAAAGTATCTAAAACGGACTTCACTACGTAATAGCACATCAAGAATCATGTAATCCGTTCAGTTAAGAAAATTACCCGGGTGGGCAAGCGAATGACAGCTAACCGCTAGCTTTTCTCCTCCTCCTCTCTGTTGTGTCCTTCTATGTTTAGTTGAGTAAGACCGAGTCCTGTGTGGAATTTCGACGGTTGCAAGAGGATTTTGTAGAGGTCGAGCCTGTCGCCAGTTTAATCGGCGATACCTTCCTGTCGCCAGTTGAACTGGCGATACCTTCCTGTCGCCGATCAAGCGGCGATACATACGTGAACCAACAACTAGCGGTTCAAGCGGTGCGAGGATTAATTTATCCAAATTGTTCGCCCGCTATTTGTTGTTGTGCATTGTTGGAAGATTTTTGGAGGGCGATTGAGGATTAATGATTCATATGTACCAACGCAGTGATATTGAAATGCGTTCGAATCTCGCACAACTCCGTTAGAGAACTTTGGGAAATGGCGCAACGATAACCACACGACATTTCATCCGGCAAGGGATTACATGGCATGCGGGACAACGAACCGAGGACGGTACACGCATGCCTTTAGGGAAATTGAAATACATGGGACATGTGGAGGAATAGGGTAGAACTCACGAGTCGAGCGTGGCCATTTACCCTTGCGGGCTAGCTCGGCGTTGTACTCCTCGCCTTGTGCCTTGGCTCGCCGCGATGGCTCTCTTTCGCTCCTCTCGGCCTCCGTCGCCTCGCATGCTCACGCTCCTGCTCCTCGCGCCGCTGTCCCGCCTACCTTGCTCGGCCCTTTCGACTTTCAACTCTTTGGCGCCTTTCACGGGTCTCGATGTGCTCCTCGCCCAGCTCTTCCGTCTCAAAGAACGACCACATGTCGTAGGGGTGGATCTTATCGTCGATCCACTGCCGGAAGTCGCATAGTCTTTGGCGGAGATCTGCGGTGGGTAAAGAGAGTTCGTTACCCGTTTCCGAATAAAAAGCATTGTACCATGAAATAGGGTTTCATTACGGATGCTGTTGTTGCGATCCAACGGCGTAGTTTGGGCAAACCAATAGCGCGCCCAATGGTCCACTCATCGGTTGATTTGACACACTTGCGGCGTCCCTACACCAAAGATAGGGGTGCCACCCTATCGGGGTCCTTCCGAGGCGTTCGCGGCATAGGAGGGGTCGCGGTGGACCCGAGAATCGTTGGGCGTACTACGAGGCGGCTTCCTCGATCCACCGATTCGGAAAGGTTTGGTGTGTGAAAGGCTCCTGACTAGCGGCATAATAGCGAGCGGTGGTCTCATGGGGAGACACTCAGTCCTTCAAAAGCTTACAGATTTTCTCCCATTCCTTCTCCTTGTCCATGTTTTCTACTTTGTGGTGCTGTTGTGGACTAGTTGGACGAGTTACGCTGTATTTATAACTGGAGGGGATGGAGCCGTTGCCGGGCCTCTCGTGCCATCGTCCTAATAAACTAGGCCGTGTGGTCACATCGTCCTGAAAAGCTAGCTACTCTGGTGCCATCGTCCTGAAAAGCTAGCCCGTGTGGTCACATCGTCCTGAAAAGCTGGCTACTCTGGTGCCATCGTCTTGAAAAGCTAGCCCGTGTGGTCACATCGTCCTGAAAAGCTGGCTACTCTGGTGCCATTGTCCCGAAAAGCTAGTCCGTGTGGTCACATCGTCCTGAAAAGCTGGCTACTCTGGTGTCATCGTCCTGAAAAGCTAGCCTGTGTGGTCACATCGTCCTGAAAAGCTAGCCCGTGTGGTCACATCGTCCTGAAAAGCTACCTTTTAAGGGCGATGCTACAAGACGGAGCAGCCTTTAAGGACTCTGTCAGCGCCCGTGTTGTCGCATCGCCCAAGAAACCTAGCTCGTTTTGTCACGTCGTTGCGAACAGTTGGATCGTCAAAGAAAGCAGCCATATTACTCATATTCAAAAGATGTCATAACAACAGTTGGCATAATGAAAAAAAATTACATAAAGGGAAATCTAATGGCGTCCCCTCTTAGGCTGCACCCCGCGCGTCACCCCGGGCCTCTGCCGTCGCTGCAGCGAGTACGTCAGAGGGTCAGGCTGCCTGACAACCCGACCCACGCGAGTAGTCCGCGGTGGTGTAGCGATGGGTCGCTCTGCGTCGGTGATCTGCGTCGGTGATCTGCGCCGTCTGGTGCGTCGCCGAGTCTGCATGGCACTGGTCGCTTTCGGCGCCGTCTACCGAGAAGCCTCCAAAGAGAACTGCGTGTCACGCGGATCCCTGAAGAAGTCCTCGATGGGTGCCGATAGGTCTGCATCGCCGGCCGAGAATGTATCGTCCTCCCAAGCCGTTCCTGCGAAGAATTAGGTTACAAACACAAACATAGTCATGACTAAAAGTACGTTACGCAAGCAAACGAAACTTACCTGTTGGCCCAAAGATGTGCTCAGACGACGCGGCATAGTCCTGGCCCGCGTACGGGTGGAGCTGAGGACCTGTGACAGAAGATCGTCGTTACAAACTTATGAGGTTCGAAATGAAATGAAGAACCGATGTCAGCGTGTCGTGTCGAACTCACCTCCCACATGTCCGGAGGTGCTCCCCCCGCCCTGCCACGCCGACGTGTCCGCCACGTGCGGAGCAGGAGGCTGTGTCCTACCACCTCGGTGACCCCTCGTCCTCGGTTGCGCTTTCGGTCCACCGGTCGGTCGGCGTCGCGACGATCGCGGTCCGCGCTCCGCGTCTTCTTTCCTCCACGGTCTGTCGCGGGAGCCCTCGATCTCCCGACATTGCCATGTCTTTGCGCGAGTCTACCATCTCGATGACCTCCCGGTGAAGATCCACCTGCATAGGTAATCATCAAGTTGTACACGTAAGTATGTCAAATTAAATATGAAATATATAATATTGAGTACGTGACGCTGCGGTGGAAGCGAGTCGGTGGGTGGGAGTGCGTGTCGGACGTCGCGACGCATGTTGAGCAGGGTCGACCACGACCTGGACGCAACGGAGCCTCGTCCGAGCTGAGTACCACTCCATGTAGTGCTCGTACGTCTCGGGGTCGTAGGCCTCGTCCGCAACCTCGACGAGGGTCTCGTGCGCGGCACTCCAACCGTCCACCCAAGGGGCCATCCTGTCCGACCAGGGCATCGTGCCACGAACTCCCTTCCTAGTGTACCTGTGGACGGTAAGAAAAATATTTGGTTGCGATGTAACACATATTGTATGGACATAAAAGTCAACAGTGAACTTACGCGTGTCGTCGCGCCGCACCGCCTCCCCCAGGGGTGGGACCACTGTCGCGATCGAATCGGCGCATGACCCGTGTATCCGTACTCCTCCACGAAGATGTCGTGCACCAAGGCACTCGCGTACCAAGACACGTAGTCTCGCGTGCACGGCACCGACGATCGTTGGGGCGTGCGCGACCACCCGTCAGCCATCAGACGGTCGGATGACGCGGTCATCGGTCGGTGATCGAACATCGCAACGCGTACTCGGGTAGGAGCCCGCGAGGTGATCGGCGTGAAGGTGACTGTGCAATACAACACCGCAAACTAAGTGCACGAAAATAACGATTGCAAAATAAAAATAACAAAAGATTACGAAACTAACCGTCGGCGGCACCACAAAGTGCCCATGGTCGGCGGTCCAGTCGTCTGCGGGCGTATAAGCGTCCGTCGTGTTGTCAAGTCCACTGTGGTTGTCCGTCTGAAACGCTCCAACGACCACACCGCAGAGGAGCGAGCATCCCGAGAGATCGGCCGCCACGCATAACGCCCAGCACGCGTCGCCAAGGTCGCGCAGATGCGTCGCGCCGCAAGACGGCCGGACCACGCGCGTCGCGGGATCCGCTCGATCGGTGACTCGGCCACCTCTGCGCGCACGGATGTAGTGCTTGTCCACGCTGCCGCCGTGGGAGCTCGTGAACATCACCCACCCGAACAACCACGGCGGTAGGCCTCGGTGCCTCGTAACGACGGCGCCGTGTCCGCGACCATACGCTCGGTCGCAGAAGACACGTAACGTCGGCCACGGTTCACAAACGAATTGTTACGAGAAAAATAGTTACGAAAACACTTATGTAGAATCGGCGATCCACTTCAGCGTGGGCGTGCGGTGCTTGAACTCGGCGTCTGTACGCTCGGCGCAGATATTGCGGAACACGCCAGGAGGTCCGTGCGCCACGTGGCGGGGCGTCGTGCGCCACCATCGGGCGCTGCGCAGGCAATCGGTCGGGTAGCTCACATCTGCGGCGTCGGCGTCATCTCCCGCGCGGGAGATGGGCGTGTGGGTCTTTGGCCTCGGCGGTCAACCATCACCGTCGGTAGGGCACGTAAATGCGGAAACGCCTAGACGCGTCGACCGGCCGACGCTGGTCCTGATCGTCCTCCACCGTCGCCTCCACCATCCTCGCGAGTGGAAGGAGGCCTGCCGCTCTCAACCTGCGTCCAAACGATTAAGCACAAACGAGTCAACGCAAAATAATCGGACCGCCATTGAGTGCATGAAGGACACAACTTCACGCACTCGAATCCGATCTCGGTGCGACCTCCATGCCACGATGAAGTGCGTGGCAAACGCCCCAAGCTCTATCGGCGCTGGCCCTCCGGAGCACACGCATCGAGGCGCTACGGTGACGCTGGTCAATCACTGGGTCAAGCAACTCGTACTCACTCGCGTCGCCATACACGAAAATGCAACAAGATAGAAAGTTCATATTTTTTCCATGCATCTTTACATAGCCTATGTAGCAACTACGAATTTTCTTTACAAATTTAATACATGTCATGCTACTTTTCTAGTTAAACGGTGTTTTCGGCACTAACAAGATATTGACCGCGCACTAACACAACTAATAACAGCGTACTAACAAAATAATAACCGCGCACATATATTCTCATTGTTTTTTAGACCTACACAGCTACTCCGTGTTTTTCTCACAATTCAAAAATGTATCGTGCATTAATTATGTTACTACAGCGGTCAACCAACGCCATACTCAATTCTATGTCGCTATTGTCGTAATTCTATGTCCAACTCAAAATATGTACTACACAGTTTGGCTACATTTATGTAACCTACTCGATTCTATGTCGCTATTGTCACATTTCTATGTCGCTACACAACTCAAAATATGTACTGCACAGTTCGACTAAATTTATGTGACCTACTCAATTCTATGTCGCTATAGTCGCAATTCTATGTCGCTACACAACTCAAAATATGTACTCTGAGTTCGACTACATGTATCTAACCTACTCAATTCTATGTCGCTATTGTCGCTTGCTAACTTACAAGGTTTGGGCGTAACATACACATTTGAAAAAATTTACCGCAACACAAGATGATCGATCGAAACGATGCTCTATCGATCTCTCCACCGCCACGAACCGGCGGCTTCGCGCAATTTCTTCTCTCCTCTCCAATCTCTCGTTTTTTCGGAATTAAAATGAATTCGATTGATTTTCGGGATTTTATAGTCGTGTCGCCGCCGCTTGAATCGGCGCCGAGTTACCTATCGCCGATTCAGCGGCGACAGAAACGCCCGCTTCACCGCCGATTGAATCTGGCGATAAAGTCGCCCGGCCATGAGTGGCGACAGTTCCTGTCGCCGATTGAACCGGCGATAGGTTCTGTCGCCGATTCAATCGGCGGCAATGACACATTTTTGTAATTTTTTTAAACGACTATTTATTTTTGTAAATATCTTTAAAAATAATAATATTTTAAAAAAAATTCTCACAAAAAATACAAAACAAAAGTGGCGGAAATCTCCGCTAGAACTAATCACACATCAAAACCTTTGCCCATAGGCGTGATCTGATATTTAAGAAAGGGTAGCATGCTAGACTACAAGTCTTCTCTGTTTTGAAATCTTACAACAATTATTAATTAATTAATTGCAGCTGGCAATTACAAACTCCGAATCCGATAGCCCCTTTGACGGGTGACCTTTGTGACTCTGCCCAGGCGCGATATTCCGGTGGGAATATGGGATCCATATCGTGAGGCTTGGGTTTGCCGTCCAACTTGTTTCCCAAGAATGCATCGATGAACAGAAGGCCGTGTCCTTTTCAGCGTCCAAATGGCCCATGGGTGACGTGTAGCTCCTGTCTTTCGTTCTTAATAGAATAATGATACGGTCACACTCACGCAAGTGTCCATTCCATGGATGTCCGATTGTCCAACCTCTTACAAATTAAGTAGGGCGTATAACAATTAATTCAGCAATATAAACCGATAAATTTTATCGAGATTGAAAATGCTAGGCATTGATTTTTATGTAAGTGAGATGTTCAATTTTTAGGAAGTCCTTTATAAAAGAAACACAAGCCGCAATTATGTTTTTATTGTAAATGATGTTGAGTTTAGTGATAGATGCTATCAATTTGCATGGTGCATCTAGGTAGGTGTTGTCATCTGCACAGGAAAAAGGTTGAAATATGTCTTAGTATAAAAGAGATAGTCAATTACTATAAGTTATAAAAGTCTAAGAATTTTTGTTTCCTCAAGGCAAAATAAGTAGTGTGTGTGACTTTGTCCATACGGTAACAAAACATGTGATATCATGGCTAACCTTAGTAAATTTGTCTTTTAGTGAGATATTCATGTTTCATATATGATTGGTTTGATACTACTTAGTTGTACATTTACATGTAATATCTAACTCATACCTTGTAACACTAGAGTTGACATAGAGTATCAGTGAGTCAAAAATCCAAAGAGTGAGCCACTCAACCTTGTGTCTCCCACTCTTATATGGAACACTGTAGAACTAAGTAAGCTTGAAACAATCAACACTTTTTTTTTAAAAAAAAAATCAATTATTTAGTAATAAGAAAAAAAAACCACAATCACATACTTCATTCATACAACTAGCAATACGAAGAAAAATAACCCCTAGTTGTCATTTAAAGTATATTATCAGTTTGTCACATATGATCAATGTCCAAACAGAAACTTCAAAAATAGGTCAACAAGCTTTTTAAGTTTCAATGAGTAACACTCGCTACAAAACCAAGCCTATCTTGTTTCTTCTTCAACTCCATTGATGGTTTATGCTAGCTAATAAGTCATCATAGATAGAAACAAACGGAGAAGGAACAACTACCTTGCACTTCACTCTATGTGGACTATCTCCATGTGACCCAAGCAATTTACACCGTTTTCCAATCTCACAAAAAACAAAAGAGAAAAAACATTGAAAGAAAGCAAAAAGGCCAAACTGCAATCCTCTGTCTAAATACGTAATTGAATTGGGCCAAGATATCTGAAGTCACACTAGGATGATATGCCCCGAGGACACAGCTCTTAGAGTATGTACAATAGTATAAATAATTATTTTATGTAATACTTTTTATATCATCTATAAACACAATTAAAAACAACTTATATAATATATTGTCTTTAAGTTCTGTTTATATGATCTCACAAACTGTATAGACAAGATGGATATAACAGCGAAACAACTGTTTATAAGAGCCTTATAGACTGTTTGTTACATATCAAACAGCTTTATTCTCTCTTTTTGTTTTCTATCATCTATATCATTAAAATTCTTACGTGATAAAAATTATAAACCGCCGATGTCACCCTATTGTACGTTCCCTCGGCCAGAAACTTAATCACATTTTCCACCATGGTTAAGACTTTTTAATGGCAAGGTTTTCAATGCGAAACCGCAGCTCTGGTCGGCGGCTCGTCTCCCTCCACTCGCTTACCTGTGGGCGACCTGCGCCTTTTGTTTTCTTCCGTCCATCTCTATAAGACCGACGATTTGGTGCCCCGATTCGCCACGAAACCGCAGGGAGAGGGAGAGGACCCGTCCCAGCTAGGCGCTCCGGTTCTTGCGTTTGAGGTGAAGGCGATCTTGCTCTTGTTGATTTCGCCATGGCTGCCAGCGTCGCCGTGGAGAACTTAAACCCCAAGGTGAGGCCTCCCTTGTTCCCTTTCTCCTCTCTGTTTCTTGATTTTATTGGGGTGAGAGGAAAGGTTGGGTTTTTACGAGGTGGGGGGGGGTGGTTTTGTTGAGGTGGTCTATGAATGAATTGGGTCTTGTGTGTTCTTGATTTGGCGCGTGGTGGGGTGTGCTCGGGTTCTTGTTTTGTTCGAGGTGGTTTGGTTGCGGACTTGCGGTGGACTTTGCATTCAGGAAGTGATGTTTTGTTAGGGTACAGTACAGTGGATTATATGTTTTTTTTTTTTTTTTTTTTTTTTTTTTTGTTTCGGGAGTAATAGCATGAGACTCTAGGAGTGATGCAGAAGGCATGATGGTGATTCTGATAAACTGATTTCATTGAGTGGTAATTGCTATGCTTGATTCTTGTTCTTGTGCTGGTGGTCTGAATCTGTTAATTGAAACGTCAGAAGTGAGGAATTTCTTAGGAGTATCTTATCAGCCAAAGAGGTTTTGATTTTACAGTGGTCTTGAACTGATGAACACGTACTCTGCAAATTGTAATTATTCAGCAGTTGATTATAAATGTACTTTTTTACCTAGATGCTGCCAGTTCTATCAAATCTAAGTCTTAACTAATCAGAGGTAGATCTCAGTACTATCTGAGCTGCTGACGCGCAGTTTTTGGTGTGATCGAATAGTGCAATGTCAGCATATTTTTTTCCTTCAAAAGGGAATACGGCAATTTGTTTGGCCTGTTGCCACATTACTGGTAGAAAATGATGACATGTTGATGCTGAAACACCATGTTGTTGTTTTGGTGAGAACAGAGGTGTTGCTCAGTTGGCAACCTGTGTCGTGAAGATTTTGGCATTTTGTAGTTGGTTACAGGGGATATAAAAAATGAGAATATTTTAGCACCAACGGCCAATTTGTTCTTCAAACTAAACCACCAAATTACGGTAAACTAAGCTCCTTGCTTAAAAATTAAATTAACATATCATTTTCTGGGCTTGAGAACATGGCAGAATTATGTTTTAGGTGTTAGGTAGTGGGGCATGAATGTCTGCTAGTTTCTTCTTGGATGTCATTTTCATCTGATCTTGATTTCCTCTTTTTTTGTCCGAAAATCAGTTTTGATTCTTTGCTTATTTGGAAAAAGGAGAACGTTCTGTTATTCTAATACATTCATTGTATTCTTTATATTCGTTTTCTGTACTTCCTTTTCCTTACTTCCGTGTTCTGCTTTTCATTGTCTTGGAAATTCCATCTCTGGCCTTTGCTTCTCAACCCGAAGTAAGTGACCTAAATGTTATGCATTGTTTCTGCTTGCTGCATTCTGTAATTCATTAGCTCTATCAACTGTGCAGCATATGATGAAATGACCACTTGTCTGTGTGCATATATTCCTCCACTTGGAGTTCTTATTGCAGACAGTTACACGATCATTTAACAGCATAGCATTTCATCGACATTTCTGTCATAGCTCTAAAAAATGGAAACCCTTATAACTTCGTTGCAATTCCAGTTTTAAGAATGTATGGGCAATTCCATGACCTGGCATTTTGTGTCATATTTGTTGGAATGCCTGATCACTTGGTCAACTATGTGCATTTTCTAATACCTAACTAATGCTCTTATCACTGGTGCAGGTCTTAAAATGTGAGTATGCAGTGCGTGGAGAGATTGTCATCCATGCTCAGGTATTTCGGGTGACCATCAAGTGTTATTTTTGTAACTTGAAATCTGCTGTATTCAGATTTTAGTCGATTCATGTTCTTGAATAGTCACCTAGTCTAATAAAAATGAAGTTGGATGCTCTTTTATTCTCGATTTTTGACAGGCATTTGTTGAGTATAGTATTATTTTGATTTGCTTCTTTTTTAGTGGATTTACAACAGAACAAGTCACCCATTTTCTATAGTAACAGGTCTTAGTACTTTCAGGCTTACGTTGTAGGGTTTGAATTTTACATTTAACATTTGGTTCATTGACGAAATTGAGTATAAATTTGAATTTGATTGTTAGATATTTTGGTATTACAAATCATACAGTTTGAGGAATTTAATTATGAAAATATTCTTCAATCAATTTTATCATAATTAATTAATGTTTATCTTGCTAAATATGTTTATGTAATTCCCTATGAACACTATTTGAAAATCTTATTCACATTTCCCGAAAGTTGGCAGTTTTCGTGCCATTTGGTATCTGCGTAGAAATTGATTAACTATCTCTTTTTTGTTTTCAGCGATTGCAGCAACAGCTACAGACTCAACCAGGGTCTCTTCCTTTTGATGAGGTACTTAACTGTAGTTTACAGATTGCTGTAATAGGCAGTTTTATCTTGTTTGACAATTTCTTAGTTCATTCCATTTTTTCCCTTGCAGATCCTCTATTGCAACATTGGGAATCCTCAGTCTCTTGGTCAGCAACCAGTTACATTCTTCAGGGAGGTATGTGGTTATTGTAAGCAGAGTTTACCTTTTGTTTTCTTGGATATTTACATGGCATATTGCATTGCAGATTCTTGCACTTTGTGATCATCCGTACTTGTTGGAAAGAGAAGAAACAAAATCATTGTTCAGGTGAATATCATCATCTTATAATTCATCAGCATGAAAACAAATTCACAGAAAACTTAACGGGGAGATATATAGGTAAACCCTTGAATGGGTGCTATCGTGCTAATTTTTTCTTATTAGGGCATCAAATCAACTTGAAAATTTCCAACAGAAAATTGTGGAGGTATTTCTCAATGTAATATACCATCCTGCAGATTTCAAGTCTAAACCTGAAAGGTGCTAACAAAAACAAATATTGATTACTCTTAGAACCAATTTAACTTTGGACTTGGAAGTTTTATACAATAGTGGAACATATTTAGGACCAACTCCGATTTTTTTGGTAGAATTTTTCAAGTTAATTTCATGCCCCAACATTAGCATGATATCACCTAGCTAAGTGTCACTAGATATATCCCCCAACTTAAATTTAGACAACATTCCCTTGATAATATTCCCAATTGTAAAGATTATCTTTCCTATTTGGTGTTTGTCTTGTTTACAAGGTTTCCACTTTTTAGTTTTTCTTTAAACAAAACTCACTGTCTTACTGAAATGTGAAATTCTTGTGTATAATATCTGATGCGATGTCTTGTTACAGTGCTGATGCTATTTCTCGGGCAAAGAAGATTCTTACCTCGATTCCTGGAAGAGCAACAGGAGCATACAGCCACAGCCAGGTTAGCATCTACCGACACATTTTCTTACTCACCATAACAGAAAAAAAAAGGAATCTTGGCTTCACTTTTGTTCTCTCTTTTGCCTAGGGTATCAAAGGACTGCGTGATGCAATTGCTGCTGGGATCACCTCACGTGACGGATTCCCTGCTAATGCAGATGACATCTTCCTTACAGATGGAGCAAGTCCTGGGGTATGAACTTGACCTTGTCTTTTAATTTCCCTGGACATTTTCTGAATAAACATGAAGCAATTTAAGTATGATTACCATGTTATTCCTCCCTTTTTAGGTGCACATGATGATGCAATTATTGATAAGGAATGAGAAAGATGGCATTCTTTGCCCGATTCCTCAGTACCCCTTGTACTCGGCCTCCATAGCTCTTCATGGTGGAGCTCTTGTATGTACTTTGTTTGTGTGGCAAAATAAGTTCAATATAGTAGCTTTTCATGCAGCACCAAAGCCTAAATCGAGAGCATTTTATTTCAGGTCCCATATTATCTTGATGAATCAACAGGCTGGGGTTTGGAAATCTCTGACGTTAAGAAGCAACTTGGAGATGCTCGGTCTAAAGGCATTGATGTTAGGGCTTTGGTGGTTATCAATCCAGGAAATCCAACTGGGCAGGTTTGCACTCACCATTTCTCCTCTTTGATTTAAAGAACATCTTGGATAGCTGCACTTTTCTGTCCACACCATATTCTTGATATACAAACATAATGCATGCTCAGATCCGTCTGCCACAGAAGGAAATTGAGGCTGCTTATAGGTTCATATTAATTAAAGTGGTCCATTTGTTTATAGGTTCTTTCTGAGGAAAACCAATATGACATAGTGAAGTTCTGCAAAAATGAGGGCCTTGTTCTTCTGGCTGATGAGGTGAGCGGTAGTCTCTGTCAGAACACTACAGCAAACTTTGAACTGCTTAATTCTATTTCTTTGTGTCGTCTGTAACATCAACGTCATTTATATATTGGTAGGTATACCAAGAGAATATCTATGTTGACGCCAAGAAATTTCACTCTTTCAAGAAGATAGCAAGATCTATGGGATACGGCGTGGAGGATCTCCCTCTAGTATCATTTCAATCTGTTTCTAAGGGTTGATACAATGATCCACTTGCTTATTTTTCTACTCACATTGCCACTGGCTTATCAAAAAAGGTTTTCTTGCTGCCACCAGGATATTATGGAGAGTGTGGCAAAAGAGGAGGTTACATGGAGATTACTGGCTTCAGTGCTCCAGTGAGAGAGCAGATCTATAAAATAGCGTCAGTGAACTTATGTTCCAATATCACTGGTCAAATTCTTGCCAGCCTCATCATGAATCCACCGAAGGTCGATATTATGTCATTCTTTAAATTTCTACCCAAAAGAAAATGCCAAATTATCCAGTTAGATACCTTCGTTGTATTCTGCAGGCTGGGGATGAATCATATGCTTCATACAAGGTAGAGAAAGATGGAATCCTCAAATCTTTAGCTCGTCGTGCAAAGGTGTGCCAGGGCTCCATTTCTCCTGTAGCTCTAAATGATTTCTTTAGAAAATTATAGGAGTTGTTTATCTGGATCACAGGCATTGGAGGATGCATTCAACAAGCTTGAGGGAATTACATGCAACAAGGCTGAAGGAGCGATGTACCTCTTCCCTAAGATCCGTCTGCCACAGAAGGCAATTGAGGCTGCTAAAGCTGCTAAGAAAGCACCTGATGCGTTCTATGCTCTTCGTCTCCTTGAGTCGACCGGAATTGTTGTTGTCCCGGGATCTGGATTTGGCCAAGTGAGTCAATCTTGATATGAAAATTATAAATTACTTTTGCGCCTCTAGTTGCTAATATTATTGGTTCAAACATGTAAAGAGAGCAACGTTTTTTTATGCCACCAAATAACAATAGTAGGGTTTCTCTCTCATAACAATCATAGCCTAAAAAACCGAAACATGCTTTCATGTTGAGCTTGTGCAACAAATATCTTAATAAGTATGCCTGGACTGAAGTATTTAGGCATGAGATATTTTCTCTTTTTATTGATAGGTCTTTCTCTACTTAAAACTTTCCTGTGACATGGGCATGAGTGGCACATCAAATTTTGCTCTGTTAAGTCCAATAGAGGTTACCTAATATCGTGCTGCCATCTCTGCCTCATTTGTTGTGAACCAGCAACTATTTCAGGACTTATTTTCTATGTTTGAATTTCTGATCATGATAAACCAAAAGCTATTTTGAAGTTTCTGAGCAATATACATTACATGTATTTTTTTTTTGACTTAGACATGTACTGATGCTTCTTCCCTTTTGTCTACTCAAAAGGTTCCCGGCACATGGCACATCAGATGCACTATCCTGCCACAGGAGGAGAAGATCCCGGCGATCATCACCCGCTTCAAGGCGTTCCATGAGGCGTTCATGGCAGAGTACCGCGACTAAATTGTTGTACCATGTGAAAGATGGGGGGTTTCATACAAGTTTCGTGGATTTTCCCTCGGCTTTCTTTACACCCCCTAATAGCATCGTCCTGTAGACCAAACAAAATAAAGCAAGCCATACATGCTTTTTTGTGTGTGCTAATTCCTGAATGGAGAAACAGAGAGTAGCCTGACGCCTTTGATGGCAATTGAGGAAATTTTTGCTTTCCTTTTTGTTGCTCGGTATTGTATGAATCTCAAGTTTTAGTGCAGAAGCAACTATAATTTTCAGATATTGAAATTGGCAAAACTGCATGACAGGGTTTGAGTTGAGCGTAGTCTGCATTGTTTGGCCGCATTGAGCAAAGTTCTGATTGTTTCATATGTGCCTTAAAGAGTATTACTTGGTCGGTGTGTTGCTAAAGCAAATAAAAAATAATAGTGTCCCTGTTACGCTGAATAGCTGAAATCTGAAGATTTTTGAAGAATTATTTCATATAAAAATTGTCGTAGCATCAAAACTAAACAGTTCTAAGGATTTTTGAAGAAATTGAATTATTTCATATGAAAATTATCGTAGCATCGAAACTAGACAGTGCATACGATGTATCCTTTTGTCATGGGGTACCGAACAAGATGAGCCAAAGAGTGTAAGAGGTATGAGCATAGTATTATAAATGTGTGGATGAGGGAGAGCTCCTTTCTTACATGCTCTTAGGGCCACATATAGGGGGCAAGGAATGATATTTTTCCTTCTTGTCCTTGCCTTACATTGAGAGAGAGAGCGGCATTTAAGTATATTTTTATAGATGCACCTCATAGACTATCTATACACACATGACTTTCCCTAGGACCTCTTGAGTATTTCTGAGGACCCAAGGAGGCGAGACACCCCTTGATGCCCTACTACAACAACTATCTCCTCTGCAAGGGCCGAGGTCGCGAGGACAGGTCTTACGATCACGAGGGGCAAGCGGACGCAATCCTTTCGCCATCGGCCCCTCGGGAGTTGGGATACCTTGGGAAAAGTCGACGCAGGCGGTGAGCGAAGACGGGGGCCGTACAGGTGAAGCCAACGTGGGGCCGCCACGCCGAGGTATGCCCTTCGAGGCGGGCGATGCGCCGTGGCCGCCATGCTGAGGCTATAGCCTCGAGGCGGGCGACAAGGAGAGACGGAGCCCGTGTGGGCGAAAACGACGTGGGGCCGTCACGCCGAGGCATGGCATTCGAGGCGGGCGGCGCGCCGTGGCTACCCCGCTGAGGATATGGCCTCGAGGCAAACAGCAAGGAGAGGTAGAGCCCGTGAGGGCGAGGTCGGCATGGGGCCGCCATGTCGGAGGCATGGCCATCAAGGCGGGCGGCGCAGAGAGACGGAGCTCGTGCTTGCGAACTCGATGCGGGGCTGCCACATCGAGGTATGGCCCTCGAGGCGAGTGGCGAGCAGAGACGAAGCCCGTGCGGGCAAAGTCGACGCGGGTGGCGCACCACGACCGCCCCACCTAGGCTATGGACTCGAGGCGGGCGGGGGGCAGAGACAGAACCCATGGGGGTGAAGTCAACACGGGGCCGTCACGCCGAGGCATGGCCTTCGAGGTGGGCGGCGCGACGTAGGCGCCCCGCTGAGGCTATGGCCTCGAGACGGGCGAAGAGCAGAGGTAGAGCCCGTACGGGGCGGCAAGCAGAGGTGGAACCTGTGCGGGCCAAGATGACATGGGCCGCCACGCTGAGGCATGGCCTTTGAGGCGGGGCAAGCAGAGGTGGAGCCTGTGTAGGCGAAATCGATGCAGGTCGCCATGCCAAGGCATGGCCTACGAGGCGGGGGACGCACCGTGGCCGCCCCACCCAGGTTATGGCCTCGAGGCGGGTGGCGAGTAGAGGTGGAGGCCGTGCGGGCGAAGCTGACTGTCGAGACCCCGAGTATGCAACACCGGGACCCTCTGTGCCTTCTGCACTAGTCCAAGATCAGTAGCTAGCTCGCACAGTTGCAACATAGATGAAATCATATCCATACAACAGAACGGTTAATGAAGAAAACAAATTAATAATACATAATAGCAAAAGAACCTTATGGTCAAGATTTTACAAAACTTGCCATGTAGGGCTAAGGTCACAACCAGGTCCACGACCAGATCAATCTAGCAGAAGAACAAAACCAACTCGTAGAGGCCATTGGATATGTCCACAGGCAATCGAGTGGAGGACGCCTCTTAGTTCTCATGGTCTTCGAAGTAGTCGTCCTTGTAGAGCTCGATGCTACCTGGGTCTTCTTCGACAACTAATCAACAGAGGGTGTAAAGCCGTGAGTACATAAAGTACTCAGCAAGTCGTAGAGAACAGTATACAAATAGTATTTATGCAAGGCTTGACAAGGATAGTTTTATGGTTATTTTGCAGAAAGCAATATTGACTGGAAATACATTAAGTAGATTGCAAAGCATAAGTTGAAAGATTAATACTTAAGTAATCAAGTTTCTTTGAAACAACTCGTAAACACCATGTTCACTTTCCAAACCACTCGAGCCAACCAAGACAACAATTTTGAGAAAAATCTACCCCTCATGTGAAATCACTAGGTATTGTTTATAACCGGGGATACGACTATTCGAATAGTTTTACACTCTGTAGAGGTTGTACAGCTTGACCCACAAGAGATAATCATCTTATACTGTCCGCCCACACACTTCCGAGGTGTGCGACTAAGAGATTACCACAAGACCTTCACAAAGCTCCGTTTTGACTCGGTTCTGCTCGCTAAGGTTTCGCCTTCTTGGCCCCCTCTTACGCCGTTCATCAACCTAAACAGAACCGACTCAAAGCATCGCTAATTAGTTGACCAGGTTCACCCTATAAATGGACTTGTGGTTGCACGGTATGGCCTAGATCAATGACGCACAAAGTTAAGTCCTTAGTGACTACTTAGGCGAAGCATCCTTATCCCAATGTGCTTCCTGCACCTCCTTTACTACACGATCATTCGCCTGAGTATGAAATCATTTTTGGTTCAACTCGACCAAAAGACAACCCTTGCCATGGTATAACAAATTTTAATATTAGCGGTAACACATACCGCAATTCTATATTCACTTAGTCAAATTTATCATCATTGAATCATGTGATCGAGAGACATCGTATAACTAAAGCAGGACTAAACATAATACGCACCCATGTTGGTATTACAATAATGTTCAGCTAAGATTACCCAATCTACGGTGTCCAAGGGTACATATCAACATGTCATTCATAATTATTCAAGGAGTCATACTACCAAGTAGGTATTTAACTACTCTTAGAACCAATTTTATACAACTAGCCATGCATGTTGATACAAAATAATATAATTTTGTAAATTGGGTACGACATGATCAAAGGTCTACAACTTGCCTTCGTTGAAGGCTTGAGTGGCTTCGGCAGACGGTTCCAGAAATTCTTCAGAGAAGTCGGTATCTATACGTACAAAAAGAGCTAAGTAAATAAGACAACTCCAAATGAATTCCAAAAAGATTACTAAACTAGAACCAAAAGAAAGGTACTGAATTAGAAGAAGATAGAAATTTGAATAACTCGAATCGAAGCTCGAACGAAGGAGAACGAGCTCTCGGAAGAAGGTTCAGCTGGTCGAAAGATAGGATACGACTACTCAACGTGGTCGTAAGAGGGGATACGACTACCCAATGTGGTCGTAAGAGGAATACGACTACTCAAGGTGGTCGTAAGAGGGGATACGACTACCCAACGTGGTCGTGAGAGGAATACGACTACTCAACGTGGTCGTAAGAGGGGATATGACTACCCAACGTGGTCATAAGAGGAATACGACTACTCAACATGGTCGTAGGAGGATACGACTACTCAACGTGGTCGTAAGAAGGATGTAGGGAGGATCGACAACTCAACAGTGGTCGAAAGAGAAGGGGGATTCGACTTCTCAACAGTGGTCGAAAGAGAAGGGGGATTCGACTTCTCAACAGCGGTCGAAAGAGAAGAGGGGATTCGACAGCTCAGCAGCGGTCGAAAGAGAATGGGAATTGGACTGCTCAGCAGCGGTCGAAAGAGAAGAGGGATTCAACTACTCAACAACGGTTGAAAGAGAAGGGGGATTCAACTGCTTAGCAGCGGTCGAAAGAGAAGAGGGATTCGACTGCTCAGCAACGGTCGAAAGAGAATGGGGATTCGACTGCTCAGCAATGGTTGAAAGAGAAGGGAAGGAGAACAGGGTATGAGAAACTCACCAGGACAGAGAGAGAGGCCGGAGGAGGAGGCTGGGGAAGGAGGGCGAACGATGGTCGAAGAGGTTGAAGACGACGCGAACTCCAGCAGACTCTTCGACGATAAGGAGGTTGAAGATGACGCAGGCTCCAACGAACTCTTCGGCGACGAGGGGGTTGAAGACGACATGGGCTCCAGCAAACTCTTCGGCGACGAGGAGGTTGAATACGACGTGGACTCTTTGGTGATGAGGAGGTTGAAGGACAGCAGGGAAGCTCGTAGTCGAAGGCGAATTAGGAGGACGGCGATGAAGGGGGCCAGCCGGGACTGGAGGAGAAGCAGAAAAACGATGGCTTCTACGAAACACAACTGAACCAGAGCGAGGGGATTGCTTCAAGGAGCTTTGGGACAAGAATTGACGTAGGGCTTAAAATCAGAGCGTGGGGCTTTGGGCAAACCACAGCAACAAGAGCGAGAGAGAGAGAGAGAGAGAGAGAGAGAGTTGGGTGCACGTGGTGCTCACCTGAATAGGCGAAGGCGGCACACGGTTGATGAGGAGTGCGAGCGGGATTCACAGCGGCGTACGCGATCGACCGCGCACGGGGCTCCGGTGAACCGGCGGTGCTTCGGATAACAGGAAGGGAACACGGCGTAGAATTTCACGAGGAAAACTCAACAGAGTAGACGATGTCGCTGGGGAATCAACGACGGTGGTGGAACACGAGGAGGAAGGTGATTCGGCTGCCGGTAGGCGAAACTTGACAGTGGCGCTAGAGGCGGTGGCGTGAGCTCCAGCCGGCGGCGATGTAACTCGAAGCACGGCGAAACGATTGCGAGAGAGAGAGTGATGAGGACATGACCTGTATGGATACAACCATATTTGCTATGTTTAATGTTCTAAGTATAAGAGCTCGTACGCTTCACTTAAATTATAAGGTGAGCTCATTTTTAGGAGTGTCTTTATATTATATGAACTATATGATGCTACCTAATGATGAAATATATATATGTGCAGCACCATGTCACTTTTGGTCCAAGAGAAGCAAGCAGTTTGAGCTGGACCTGTTTTGGAATCCAGTTCGGCCTCCAGAATCAGCATGACAGCATCAACTTAAAACAGACATAACTTTCTCATACGGTGTCCGTTTGAGGTCCACAAGTACTTGATTGAAAGCTTATTTCGTCCTCTTTCCAACGGATCCAACCTCATCTTCAAATTCCTTATGGACTGATCGCAATCATCAAAAGAAGACGTCATATCAATTGTTTGGGCCAATCTGAGCTTTGTAATCATACTGAACTTGGCCCATCTGCCATCGGGCCACTTGGGGGTGTGGTTACTGTTCATGTGAACAGTAACCCACGAGTTTAATCCCACCCCGCTAGTTCTATTAGTTGTGTGGCTCCTCATCCCCTATTTAAGGAGGCCGCACCCCCTCTAGTTTTCTTGGATTTTGTTTAGTTAAAAGTTAGCTTCATAGCAACTTCGTGTATTGGCTTGTGTCGACTAGACCAACCATAATACCGCTTCAGAATCCCAACTCAATTAAATATTTCAATCCTATTTGCAGTTTCAGATTGCTTATTATCTTGTTCTTGCGTGCTTCTTCGGTGTATGCAGGAATCGACCTTCGTGGTCAGGTCAACCGGGTATTCGTGCACGGTTGATAACGACTTGTTAATCAGTTCAGCGATTGCGTGGTTTCGAGCCTTGCGTGTTCGTAGCCAGGATCGTGAGAGTTGAGCGACACCTACCGGACTTATCGTTCTCATCGAAAGATCGGGCCAACAAATCGGACCTTCGGGTTCATCAGGTGGTATCAGAGCCAGGTTGATTGGTGAGAATTTCCAGTTTTCTAGTAGTAGATTCGTTTTTCATACCTAGAGTCCAGAAAATTGCCCAAAAAATTATTGCATCTATCATCCCTGTCCGAACCCCTTTGAGCCATAGCAATTTTTCATTTCGGTATTTTGCTTGTTGAATCATTGGTTGCATCGTCGTGTCTAGTTGCTGATCTTTAGCTCTAGTTATTGTCTAGTTGGTCATGGTATAGATTGCTTCTTGTGTTTTCCTTTGCGTTGCTTGATCGTTCGTTTAGGGTCTTAGTTTTTGCATCTAAAACAGAAAATTCGTGGGTTAGAACTCCTCTAATCCGCACCAAAAACTAGAAAATCCTTACTGTTGTTCATCTGAAAAAAGAGAGGGTTGCTGTAATCTTTTGAGAGAATTGATGTTATTTACGACTTACGACAAACCTTAGAGCCGACCAAATATTAGAAGGAAAAAAGAGGCAGCCGCATAGAACAAAAGCCGAGGTAAAAAAAAAAGAGAAAAGAAAAGTGCATGAAAATTGGTGGAGACCTACATATAACCAAAAGCTTCCACAAAAAATTTCAGCAAGTTTGGCCCACGGGTTTGAAAGATATAACAGTTTCAATTTTAAACCCGAGACGGATTCGAGTCCGAGTAGAATTCCGTATCCGAGACACCTTCAGTAAAATGGGCATAACGTTTGCATACGGTGTCCGTTTTTGACGTTCTTGTGCTCGTTTTGAAGCTAATGACGAGGCGCATCTTTTCTACCTAAGCCACTAGTCTCCCTCCAGGTGCCCCAAAATCGGCCATCTTCGGCCCCGAATTCGCGTTGCAAGTTTTCGGTTTCTGTTTTTGCCGTTTCTTTCGATCTTCCTTTCGGAATTTGGAGTTCACCTCAACTGCAAAGTTGTAGATCTCGTCGAAACCTTTCAAACAAGCATATATAAGCCATATAAAACTCTGCTTTGTTTATCGTTTGAGACTAGCTGTTGTTTCTGCTCAATCTAGAGGGCTGTTCGCGTGCACCCATATCGCTGTTTTTGTGCTCTACATCGCGCGGACAATCTTGTGCCCTAAGAAAGAAGTTTGAGTAGTTGGCTAGCGTCTCTCCTAGCACTTGTTGTGAGGCTTTCCCTTGCTTGCATCAAGTCACATTGATCGTTGCGCAGCGTACATACACTTCTCTTCATAGGGCTTTGATTAGCTAGCTTTGATTAGGCTAGGATCAGCAACATTGGCTAATACTTTGAACAATCTTTCAACTTGCATTAACTGTTTTGATTATTGCTGATCCTTACTACCATATTGAAGCCTTCCAAGCTCCACTTCCTACTAACTCAGCAGGTGTCGTTCCTCGCAATCGTTGGGCTGATCGCAAGTGAGAGTGTCATGAACCAGCCACCGGTTGTACCACTTCCTTGCTGCATTGGTAAGAACTTGTAAGAACTGGGTATAAGCTTGAGTGTGAGTGACTTGGTTGAGCCTCCAGAACCTAGTAGTTGATAGGGACATATACTTGTGATTTGTTTCCTTGTTTTCTACTAACTATAGCAGGTTCACGGAAAGATTGCAAGATATATCCACCTCTTCTTCGAACTGTTGGACGGGAGTGCAAGATAGTGAACGAGGAAGATGCACACTTGAGACAAGTTTTTTCACCACGGGAGGTATATGATAGTGATAGTATGTCTCATAAAATTAACTTCACGATACCCTCGTTTGCTGGGAATTATGATCCTGATGCTTATCTCATATGGGAATTAGATGTACAACAATTATTTGCATGCCATGAATTTCCTGGTCATCTAAAAGTTAGGGCTGTTACTCGTGAGTTTTATGATTTTGCTTCTATTTGGTGAAGTGAATATTGTTGTACTAATCAGAACATACCTAAAACATGGAATGATTTGAAGAGAGCAATGAGACATAGATTTGTACCTTCATATTATTCTCGTGAATTGCTTAATAAATTGCAACGCTTAAGACAAGATAGTAGTTCTGTAGAGGATTATTATCAAGATTTGCAAACTGCTTTGTCTCGTTGTGGTTTAGAAGAAACTGAAGATGCAAAGATAACTAGATTTCTAGGAGGATTAAACTATCAAATTCGGAATAAACTTGTTTATAAACCTCCCACTGTCACTCGTTTGTTTCGTCTTGCTTGCCAAGTTGAAAAAGAAGTACAGGGACGACAATCCAAGACCGTTCGTGCTCTTTCGTCTACTTCCACTACACCTTCACGTGTACATGAAACAAATAAACGCACGGTACAAACCTCTGCATCAAGATCATCTTCGGTTACTTCTCCTGCTGCTGCATCTACTATGATGGCCGCCCCTACTACTGTGGGCGTTACTCTGGCTCGTTGTCTTGCACCCATGGCTCGCTCATTGTTAATTGAGCTGGAGCAAGAAGAGGAAGGAAAAGCTTTTAACTACTCACCAATTTCAGTATCAACATCATCTGAGGCGATCCTACAAGGTAATACCAAAGGTACTGATTTGAACACTCAACCTAAGAACAATAACCATGATTTCATGCCTAGTATCATTGAGCAAAGGGAAAATCAGATTGTAGTAGAAACCACTGCATCACATGAGGTGGATGAATCTAGTGCTGAGAAGCTAGAAATTAATTTCCTAGCTACAGAATCTAATATTATTGAGAATTTGCATGAATTCTGTGATAATTTGATTGATTTGCCAACAGAGTTGAGTGCACCATGTGCTGAAATAATTGAATTGCATGCTGTTTTGAATGAGTCATGTGATGATTTAATCACATACAATGATCATGTGGAATTGGTTAGACATAAAGACGTTTTGACTAGAATTTCTCCTACTGACTCTTTATGTTATATTATGTTGGATCCACCTGTGAAATTGTCACATACTATGGAGAAAGTTTCTGAAATCGCATGTTCAAAATGCTTGTCTAGTGCCTACACCCCTGGGTATAAGTTTAATTTGATTAGAGATTATGGTGTAGACAATCAATTTCTTGTTTATCGAATATGCATAACTTGTGATTACATGGATGAATTGAAGCTTGCTATTTTGAACAACAATTATTATGTGCAAAATCTTGTTCATTATGAGAGAAAATTAAAATTTAGTATTCATTCAATGCCCATGTGTTTATCTCTTGTTGCACCATCTGGTGTGGACAATCTGCATCAAGATGTTGAAGTATGGAATAATTTACACATCCTTTCACCCTTGCTAGATGAATTTGCTATTGCTCCATTGAAATCTAATAATATGGAGGAATTTTGTTTGATTCCAAAAGTTGTAGATTTGCCCATATATGCTACCACTGCAAGTTTACAACTTCAGAGATTTGAATTGCATAAACGCTTCACTTACATTTGCAAAACTAGTTGCAATAATTGTTGTGTGAGAACTTTTGTTTTGATAATTCACATATATGATTGTTGCTGTCTTCTAACATTAATGGTGCAACAACGAAGAGCTATTAAAACAGATGACATATACATATATCATGCATACACTTTGGCTTCTCTGTTACCCTATTTTCAGCTTATAAAAAGCCGAGGACGGCTTTGTTTTCAAGAAAGGGAGGATGATGAGGACATGACCTGTATGGATACAACCATATTTGCTATGTTTAATGTTCTAAGTATAAGAGCTCGTACGCTTCACTTAAATTATAAGGTGAGCTCATTTTTAGGAGTGTATTTATATTATATGAACTATATGATGCTACCTAATGATGAAATATATATATGTGCAGCACCATGTCACTTTTGGTCCAAGAGAAGCAAGCAGTTTGAGCTGGACTGTTTTGGAATCGATTCGGCCTCCGAATCAGCATGACAGCATCAACTTAAAACAGACATAACTTTCTCATACGGTGTCCGTTTGAGGTCCACAAGTACTTGATTGAAAGCTTATTTCGTCCTCTTTCCAACGGATCCGGCCTCATCTTCAAATTCCTTCTGGACTGATCGAAATCATCAAAAGAAAACGTCATATCAATTGTTTGGGCCAATCTGAGCTTTGTAATCATACTGAACTCGGCCCATCTGCCATCGGGCCACTTGGGGGTGTGGTTACTGTTCATGTGAACAGTAAACCACGAGTTTAATCCCACCCCGCTAGTTCTATTAGTTGTGTGGCTCCTCATCCCCTATTTAAGGAGGCCGCACCCCCTCTAGTTTTCTTGGATTTTGTTTAGTTAAAAGTTAGCTTCATAGCAACTTTGTGTATTGGCTTGTGTCGACTAGACCAACCATAATACCGCTTCAGAATCCCAACTCAATTAAATATTTCAATCCTATTTGCAGTTTCAGATTGCTTATTATCTTGTTCTTGCGTGCTTCTTCGGTGTATGCAGGAATCGACCTTCGTAGTCAGGTCAACCGGGTATTCGTGCACGGTTGATAACGACTTGTCAATCAGTTCAGCGATTGCGTGGTTTCGAGCCTTGCGTGTTCGTAGTCAGGATCGTGAGAGTTGAGCGACACCTACCGGACTTATCGTTCTCATCGAAAGATCGGGCCAACAAATCGGACCTTCGGGTTCATCAGAGAGAGAGAGAGGAAGAGTTGAGGGGAAAGCAAGAGGAGGGCGAGGGCTCCTTGGTTCTCTATTTATAGCGGAAGGAGGGGGGAGACCGGGAGACAAGATGGAGCGGTGGGATTTACGGTGACACGGTATGGGCGCACGGCCGGCAGGTGAGGGAGGGGACAAGAGGAGAGACGAGTGTGGCGAAAGTCAAGGAATTTAATACGCACGTCGCTGAGGGAAAAAGGGGCGAGATTCGCGCCAGAGACGAAGGTGGCCAGGGGAAGCAACAGCATTTAATGCGAAACAATGGCATTCAATGCGCGAGGACTTCACGACGGCCGTGAAGCAACGGAAGGGGGAAAAGGTGAGCAGGGGGCTGACAGGAGGGGCTGGTCGAAACTGAGCGGCTGATCAACACCGAGAGGCTGGTCGAAACCAAAGGCTGATCGAAACCAAAGGGATGGTAGAAACCGAAGGCTGGTTGAAACCGAACGACAACAGAGAGGGTGGTCTAAACCAAGAGAAAATAGAGAGGTGAAGCGGCTAGCGACGAGAGGAGGAGGAACGGGCTGACGAAAAAACAGAACAGACAGGGAAAGAAAATTCCAAATACCAGAGAACTCCAATAAACTCAAGACAAAATAAATTTTGAATTAGTTGAAGTTTGATTAATTCATATTAAATTGCTTTTAACTTCCAAAATTTCAAGTTAAGCTTTAGAAATTCAACGAAACCAAATGGTTATTTTTATTTTTGAAAATTTTGAAAAACTCTGGAAATTTGGGGTGTTACACCGACCCAGGGCCACCACACCGAGGCATAGCCTTCGAGGCGGGCAGTGCACCGTGGCGGCCCCACCAAGGCTATGGCCTCGAGGCAAGCAGCGAGGAGAGGGGAGCCCGTGCAGGCGAAACTGACGTGGGGCCGCTACGTTGAGGCGTGGTCCTCGATGCGAGCGGCATGTCGTTGCAAAGTTGCCACTACACCTTGTTGTATTTGATTACTTCTTTGGTGTGACCGTTTGCTTTGGTCCTATTGGGGGCCACGTACCGTCCCGCCTTTGGACGCTCCTAGTGGCTTGCACACACAACTTGGAGTGGCGCGAATGGCTGGTGTTGTTTGCAGGAGGAGGCGAATGTTGAGCGCCATCTCCCATACTCTTTTTGATTGAGCTCGCTTGGGAGCCCAAAGTTAGCGAGGTGGAGGCGAAGCCGAGCATCATTCTCCATACTCTTTTTGATTGGGCTCGTTTGGGAGCCCCAAGCTAGCGAGGGGGAGGCGAAGCTGAGCGCCGTCCCCCATATTCTTCGGAGCGACAAGGGTTTGGTGCACTGGATAGCGATTTGTGTAACACCAACTTGATAAATAGAATTAATATGCATCTCATGAGCATTCATTTAATTTCTAGAGCATGTGCACAATTTATTGCATTTGAAAATTTTCAAATCAAAATTTAGCATACAACTTAAATAAGAAGCTCCAAAAGGTAACAGAGATAAATGCTTATAAATTTATCTGGGAATTAATTTATTTAAATATTATAATATTTATCATGAATAAATATAATTTTCCCAAATTTTTAGAATTTAAATCAACCCTGAGAAAATTCAAACTCAATTCACAAACCTTTCCTGTGAAAGAATTTAAAATAAGAAAATAAAACATGAAAAGTGAGGTTTAAAAATTTATTTGTGTGCTAGGTCATCCGAGGAACCTTTCTGAAATTTTTTAGTTTTTCAGGAATTTATTTGCTATTTTTTAGTAGGTCAGAGGTGTTTGATTTAAACTTAGTCAACACTGTTTAGACTCGTTTGACTCGGATTGAACCTTTTGACTCGGTTGAACCGCACCTCACTTAAACCCCGACCGCACCACACAGCGACCCGTGCCTCTTTGTGCTACTACCACCCAGGGCCCACTTGTTGGGATTGTCTCCTAGCTCTCACTGACGCACTCGCAAGCGACACGCGCCACGCAACCGAGACACGTTGCGTCGCTCCGTCGACGCCGTGAATCCACCGCCACTCCTGACCACTCTCGAAGCGTCGCCACTTCACGCCGCCTCCGTTCCATCCATTGCCCGAGCATTAACCCCCTCGCACCCCTCCTGTTTCCCTCATTCTTCCTCTCAGTGGCTGAGGAAGAAGAAGCTCATTCTTGCTCTCTTCCCGGGTAAGATCCTCACTAAAGCATCCTTTCTCCTTTACTTCCCTTGCCATCTCCATTCCCACAGTTTTGAGCTCCTGTCATTGCTTGTAGACTCTGGAACGCCTTTGTGTCTTCCTCGACTCTGGAGCACGTCCAGAGCGCACACCTGAAACCACCACCGTGTTAACTTCCACCTCAGTGAGACTTATCCTCTCTTGAGTGCGTCACCGTGTGCCATATGACATAAGGAGTTTTTCCTCTCAACCCATTTTCTGAATGCTTCACAGGAACATCAGGAATTTTTTCGGACTACGTAGATCCAATCTACTATTCTATTCATGAAATCGTATTGGATTAATCATATTAACCCCTTTTCTATCGCAACTCCGATTCGATCAACTAGATTGATCTTCGCGTGCTCTATGGATTTACGATCACTGTTTGCCTTGATGGCAGAAACCGACCGGTAGAGGCAAGTCGTGATATGACCATGAAAACACAATCACGGAATAATGATCATAAACCCATCTTGAGATCACCACGCATGGATGATCATATCAACTACCGCTAAAAACAATATATCATATAGAATGACCAACAGAAAACATAAATAGATCATATCTATCACCCCACATATCAAAATATGCATCTAATCTGAATCTAAAACTAGACGGGATGGCTCTGATACCAATGAAGGAACGCGGGAAGGCTACAATAGCACAAAACAAAATTTTGTCGCAACCAAGGAAGCTCCGCTAGTAATAGATCACGGGATTACCACTAGACGCACTGACTCGTAGCAGAAGTAGAGTCGATGTAGCGAGTTGATGAGGTCATAGTTGTACTTGCCGCATGTCTTCTCCTCCTATTCCGATGATCATCTCGAGTTGCGAATCGTCCTAGTGTTGATACTTCGCAACAACACCTCCAAGGTATCCACACGTACGGGGCAAGGACACCACGCACAAGAGTGCTAGCACCGGCGGCGTGGTTGAGGAGGGCCTAGCCATTAGGGTTTTGGGAATTCATCAAAAGAGATTACTTAACCCCATGCCACCGCCCCCTCTATTTATAGGCATCCATAATGGGTCTCCAACTTGAGGCCAATTAGGAACACAAGGCCTACAAGAATTTAGATCGCCATCCAAATCAAATCCTAGCCCTTTAAATATGTGACCCTATAGGTTCAGGTGTGATCGGTTGTGACTCAGAAACTCTTTTCGATCACGAGTCGTTAGCGTTACCTAGCAGCACATAATGATTCCCGAATACATATAGAATATATCGAACGAACCTTAATGCAATATGATCTATGACCAGGTCCTTATCATTTACGACCAGCTCGAATTCAGTCACGACCAGTCCATGTGTAGTTACGACCAGTCTGTAACTCTTTACGACCAGTTTGTAACTCCTTACGACCAGTTTGTAACACCTTACGACTATTTTATATCTCCATACGACCAGCCTGTGACTATGTTCGAACAGTCTACGACCAGCTCGTAATTGCATACGACCAGCTCGTAACTGTGTACGACCAGTTTCGACCAGTCTACGACCAGCTTGTAACTATGTATGACCAGTCTATGACCAGCTCGTATCTGGTCGAATTGAACGACATGTTTGTGTATTCTCCCTTTGCCTCACGACATCTGGTTGAACTCCAAGTAAGATAATTTGTCATCTATGGACTGTTCAATACTTTCTCGATCAAGTGTCGAATAACTTCATGTGGTCGACACTTCGACCACTAGTGGCATGGCCATGCACTTTCTTTATTTGACCACAACGAGGGGCCTAGAGACATCTCTCCTGTTATGTTAGGAGGGGCAAATCCTATATCTGACCAGTCACATTCCTCCCCATGTTTCATAGCATACCCGAAAGCTACCTTTATAACTACTCAGTTACGAGCAGCATTTGGTAACCCCTAAGAGTGCTATTACACATGTAGGAAATCATACTGATTTCAGGTCTAAGGATTATACATCATCATTACTTGAGACCAACTAATGACACATAGAATCATAACAATCTCAATAGTATCTCAAGGTGGGTCTTATCCAACACTATGTTCTCTAACATGTGCCCATATTATTAGTTTGATATCTCCATATCTATAACCTATGAAACATAATCATCAACCAATACATATGCTAGTCTATTCATATGTGTCCTCATATGCTTCTGACTAGGGAACGATTAAGAATAATCATTGCAAAAATACAGAGTTTCACAATCAAGTCACATACTTGATGATAAATATTAACGATATTATTCTAGGAACAAGATAACATATTATCCAATGTTATGAACATAACGAAATATAATCATCTCTATAATTGCCTCTAGGGCATATTTCCAACACGACCAAAGCTCCTCGCCGCCCAACTCCGGTGCGCCGCCGCTTCAGGCTGTCGTGGAGCTTGCCACTAGTACCGAAAGGTGCGCATGGCTCATAGGTTTCCATTCCTACCACTCAAACGAGCTGCCAAGGTCTCCATCGTCGGCAAGACGCCAGACGAGATCGAGCCATGGAGCTCCCCTGTTGTTGGAACTCCCGACCACCACTGTAGCAATTTGATTAGCCAGATCGTTGTCGGTTTAGGGTTTAATTGATGATCACTGTCGGTAAAGCAGTTATTAGTTGCATTAATGATTGGTAGTTTTAATGCTTTGAGTCTATTACATGTGGGACCCATGAATAGGAAACAAGAGAGTAATAAAACTGGTTTGCCTTTTAGTCAATGACATGTGGGCCTGGCACCTTAAGTGCATAGTAACCGTCGACCATGAACCCGTGGACCGAGCATGTTGACCTTCGGTCCATGCACTATTGCATGGACCGAGTCAATGACAAGGTGGTCCCACCTGTTAGTATGTATTTAAATTTGAAGTTAAATGAAATAGAGTACTGTACAGTGGACCCCACCTGTCAGCAACTGATGCTAGGTAAACTCAGGTATAAAAAGTATTAAATGCTTTTAGAAATTCTGAAGCGATTTATCATTGCATTGAAAATTCAAATAACTTCAAAAATCCACAACTAATGTATTTTAACTCCAAATTGAGTGAAACCAATTTTGTTAGTTTGCATTTTTAATTTACTTCCTCATGGTATAATTTTTAAACATGTTGGTGCCACAGAAAATTTCAGAATGAGAATTGAATTCGGTAGAGAATTATTTTTACACTAGAAATTGAATTAACTTCAAAAATTAATAGAAAATTCATTTAAACTCCAAATAGGGTGATTCAAATTTTATTGATCATAACTTTTTATTATATTTTTAACCATGTAAGTCTTGCCTCCACCACTATTCTGGAAATTTTTACCAAAGTAATTAATTCGAGTGAACAGTGACAGAACTTGAGTTTTCAGCATTTTCTCAAACTCTAATTTTCAAATTGCTATAACTCTCACATATGAACTCCAATGGGGATAATTCTTTCACATAAATTCATATAAAATCATAATCTTACTACTGTATCAATTTCATGCATTTTTGAGCATTTTGAATTTTTCGTCTTTTCTCAATATTTATTCGATGTCGTCTTTTATAGATTCTGAATTGTTCGAAGTGAACGACTACGCTACTGAGAGTGAACTATTATACTTCCAGCAAGGCAAGCATCATTTGAACTTTGTTTTTGCATCATATTGATCCCAACTTTTGTTAATTGGTATTTTGAAATGCAATGATATTGCTTGCATGTTATTTTGGAATATCGTTATGTTTGTGAGTAGTTAGTTATGTCCTACTCTCGCTGATTATCCTTGATATTTTCATTACAAATATGCTTAGAATTAGATGTTTGTGATGTTATATCTATTATGTTGTAGAATGCTTAGCCATGTAAGTTCAGTAGTTGCGTTAGATCGGTTGACGGGGTTAACTCGTCAATTGTGGGAAACACAGAACATTTCTTATCTTTGTTTTTGTCCAGATCTTCGTATTTGGTTCTTGAGTTAAAACTTTGTTCATTTCAAATGATTTTTGGTCTGGAAAAATGGTTGATAGTGTGGGTGCCTTCGTGCACGAGACTCGGGTATGTGGTAGTCTTGTCTGGACCTCTAAGGACTGAACTTTGGGCCGTCGATTCCAAGTACCATTCGTACTTCGACACGTTGGATTGGGGCTGGTTTGGTCAAGTAGGGGGAAGGGTATATTGGGTTGAGTCCTAGGTGGTGTGAGGACATTTGTGTTTGATCATCTGTTCATAGGATTCGATGCAATTTTCTATAATGTGCATGGGAGCACTATTTTTTTTATTTACATTGTATCGGTATTTCCAACACAACTTGTGTGCCTGCTTAGCAAGTTCTATCAGTAGCTTGTACTGAGTTTGGGGTTCATCTCGCAAGGGGGATTCAACTCGATAGGGTCTTCTTGCTGAAAAGTATCGAATCTCGATTTACCTAGCCGACATACCTTAGGAATTGTGTCATTATCCAGAGGCTTACGGGCTAATCGAGACGTGTGGGTAAAGTAGTACTCCCCTGCAGGGATTAATCTATTCGAATAGTTGTGTCCACGATTATGGATGACCGCTTGGTATTGAATGACATCATCGTTAGACTCTAATTAAAACTTGTTATGGGTTGCAACTTGGTATCGGCATGAACGGGTATTCATGCAAAGTTAGTTTACTAAAGTGGGCTGCCACTTTGGTATTGTCTGAGCTATATATATATACTTCTGTATCATTTTTAGTATACTTCAATACTAATTATAAGATACCAAAGTGAGTACCCGTTTCGTACTCCTGGGAGTATGTACTCCCACTTTCAATATACCACTTAAACACACATATTATACTTCTGTATCATTTTTAGTATACTTCAATACTAATTATAAGATACTCTAATGTGATTTGATTGAAAACTTTTCATTGGAGCCCTTTGTTTTTTGCTATATACCCCTTTTCATATATAATAGAAGTATATACACAAATTTAGTTATAAAAAATGGAATTTAATGAAATTTTTCATGGAACTCAATTTGGAGTATCTTATAATCATTATTGGAGTATACTCAAATAGATAAAGAGGTATCATCATACGATTTAAGTGGTATATGAGAGGTGGGAGTACGTACTCCCAGGAGTACCATACCATTTTCCTATATATATATATATATCACTCTTATTCATATTTTTTTTGTTAAAAATTAGTTTGTTAAATGGCAAATTTCAAAATAGTTTGTGTAGGGTGAAAACTTGTGCGATTTATGCAAAACTAAGCCGCTAAGGCCTCTCTTTTGGGATAGCCGCTAGCATATATAATTTTTACTTTGTGTAAGACTTACGAGTACATTTTGTACTTAACCCGGTTGCTGCTTGTTCAGGTGAGGATGACGTTACACTCGATGAGTTCGTTAGCGCTAATTTAGGCGACGCTAACGAATAGTGCTATTCTTTAAATCCAGTCGGTTGCCTTGGGTTTTGGGCATACGTGCTGGACCTTTTGGTTTATTTACCTTGCTTCCGCTGCTACTTAATATAATATTTTTGCTGGACCGAAACGGCGACTAGAGGAGCGGGGATGAATAGGAGCACTATCTCTTTTTCTCTTTAATCGCAGATTCAACATGATTTTCACTCCAATAGCTATGAGAGCTACGAAGATCAATATACAAGTATAGTGGAAGACTGGTATTGAATCCAATCCAAACCCCCAAGCACAGCAACTAAAAACGCGCTGATGAACAGTGCATGTGAACAGTGCTAATAATGAACAGTACTCGGAATGAACAGTAAAAACAACACGAGGAACAGGGGAATCAGCCCAAAACCAAAATCAAAGATTGACACAACTTTTGATCCACAACTCCAAACTTCAAGAAACATGAAACAAACCTTCTCTAGGATGTTAGGAACCTATTCCAATCAAAGATTATGAAGATCATTGCCAAAATTCTAACCTTTTCCCGTTTGAGTGAAGGTTGCTTCAAAACTGAGCCAAATACAAAAACGGTGATTGAGAGGACTTCGTGGGAGGAATCAATCCAAGATGGCTAAGGATGGTCTCCCATATGTCCTAGCACCCTCAATCACGGGAAGAATCAAGCCAAAAGCCCTCAAGAGCAAAACCCCTAAAATCACCTTTTCTTTCACAAAAAATGGGCAAAATCAAACTTAGATCCAAAAGCTTGCTCGTGGGTGAATAATGATCAAGATGACCTTAGATCATATCCCACACATCCCAGCAAATAAGATCATAGCAAGATCTGAAATAAAAATCTAAGAAACACCAAAATTCTCAAAGGCATCAAAGAGAGAGCAAGAACAAGATATAACTCATCTTTGGGCAAATCTTGCATAGATTGATTAGAGAGATTGTATGTTTACAACCACTCAAGCTCAACACTTGAGCACTTAATCAATCCATCTTTCATGAACCCTAGCCTCTCCACTTTCATCTCCTAACCCTAAATCATAAATTAGAGTTTTTAGAATACAAGGGTTGGGAGGTGCACAGTCAGCACCCTCCCCTATTTATAGTGGAGGCTAGCTTCTAGAGGAAGACATCTTAAATAGGCACCCGTTAAGCCCACACACAAATAGGGTTCACTGACACATGATGGCTCCCACTGAAACCATCATGGCACTTGCACTGACCCCCCGTCGCTTGATGCAACCGGTCGCACCGAACAACCACGCTGCTTGATGTAACCTATCGCACCGAACAACCACGCTGCTTGATGTAACCTGTCGCACCGAACTGCTGCGCTGCTTGACATAACCCGTCACACCGAACTGCCATGCTGCTTGATGCAACACATCGCACCAAACTATTGCGCCGCTTGATGTAACCCGTTACACCGAACTGCCACGCTCGATCATGTTCATCATTGGTAGCTTTCGCTCCAGTTCCTTGTCTTCTTGGCTTGTAACCACCCCGCTAGCCTCAGTCATCTTTCGGCACCACCTAGATCATCCTGGACCTCGGTTCTCCTAACCTAGTCCCGATCTAGTCCACCTCACCATGACCTAGTTCCAGTGTCCTACAACCATTACAAACAAGCAAACCGTTACGTAGCATCGCACGATACACATAATCATCAATTCACATAATTGATGAGGCATGAGCACATACCTTCACAAATGCCTTTGCTCAAACTTCGCCTTCTCTATGGTTCTTGTCCATCTTACGCCTTGCTTGAGTCCAACCATCTCACCCGGCATCTATGACCGTTCTGGACCTTGGTTCTCCTAACCAAGTCCTGGTCCTCCTTGCCATTCACCATAGTTGACTCCAAACCACTTGCACAACAATAGGCAAAGCAACTATTTTCGAGCACAAGTTCATCACAACTTGACCCATATTAGTTAAAACATGCATAATGCAAAACAACATCCACGGCAACTATCTATGACCAGTGTCCAGGACCACTGTCTACGACCAGTGTCCACGACTACTGTCTACAAGCAGAGTCCACGACCACTGTCTACGACTAGAGTCCACGACCACTGTCTACGACCAGTGTCTACAACCACCAACCTAGTCAAAAGAGTTACGACCACCGACCTGGGCGAAAAGGTATACAACCACCAGGTCGAAAAACTACGACCACACCTAGTCGAAAAGCTATGACCACCTGGTCAAAAAAGCTACAACCACACCTAGTCGAAAAGGGCTACGACCACTTGCTGCTCAGAGCTACAGTACTCTAAAGCTACAGTACTCGGCACTCGTAGCTACAGTACTCAAAGCAACAGTACGCGAGCTACAGTACTTGAAGATTTCGACCACGCTACAATAGTACTTGTAGCTTTTGACAACTCAATACAAATAGCTATGACCACGTGCAGTCGAAGCCTTCTACGATCACATTCAGCACCGAAAGCTATAGTACTCAATGTTTTCGACCACTGGTACTCGTAGCTACAGTACTCGAGGTTTTCGACAACTCGGTACAAAGCTACGGTCAAACTGATATTCCTGAACCCTGCAAAAAACGAGTGTTTTGACAAACCTTCAACACCATTACCAATTGTATCATCATCCTAAGATCATGAGCATATCCCCATGATATCCATAATTTTGAATTTGGTCGGTCGGCCACTTTTGTAATAGTTGTAGAGTTAAGTATTGTCGTATGTACTTGTTATATCAATGTATGAATGTTGTATGCCTGTGATTAACATTGTTAAGGGTATGTGCGTGTTGGTCGCTGATCTTGGGAGCCAGCATGAGACACATACCCACTGTTTTGAAATCCCTTTTTAACTCGTTAAGTGTGGACTCAAGCTATTGGAGAACCAGCTATCATGTAGCGGTATACATGGTATCCATCGCTCTAGATCAGTCGGGTACTCTCACTTAAATGGAGTTAAGTTGGGTTTCATCTCCTTGGGGCCCAGAGTTATTTTCCAAAGATTGGGAATGCCTTGGTCTTACAAAATAACCCGGGGGTCCTCACCATTTGCGAGGTCTGTCCGCCGAGGCGAGGCCTTCGAAGGAGGAGACTCCCTAGTCGTCGAGGCTCGGCCTTCATAGCGACTAGGGTTTGGCGCGCTGGAGTGTGATTTGCGAGGTCTTTCCGCCGAGGTGAGGCCTTCGAAGTGGGTGACTCTGAAGAATCTTGGCCCCATTTTAGTGTTTTGGTAATTAAAGACAACCATGTGTTGTGAACTAACTTATTTTGTCAATTGGCTGAAAAGGTTAATCTTGGATAAAAGATAAAGAGCACTAAAGGTACTCAAGTATTGGATATCAACATCATCTAGCTCAAGGCAAAGGTATCTAGTCGAATAGGATCTTTTCATAATTTTATCGGTCTAGGAGTATGAAGGATAAAAGGATCGGATTGCTAGTGTAGGTAGCTGTACTATGAAGAGAGATCAATGACTAGTAGCTTGATAGCAAAGAGTGCCACAAATGATCAAACTCATTTGGATGAATCTTGGATTTCTTTATGATTGTTTGGCCACATTTCTTTTGTTCTTTATTTGCTTGGCCGGAGTGACTGCAGTTGAAGGGCCGGACTGACCAGGACCCCGGATCAACTCAACATCAGCTTTTTTTTAGAGAGCTTCCTATTTGCAATTCTGCTGGCCGGACTGGTCGCAGGTGTAAGTCCAGATTGATCGGACCCCCGGTCTAAGTCGCGCGGCTAGCTTTTTCTAGAGACTCTCTTTTTGGCTTCAATTGTTTCTAATTTGCTATCCGGACTGACTGTTGTTGGAGGGCCGGACTGACCAGACCTCCGGGTTGATTGACCCGGTCAGTTTTTTTTCTAGAGAAGGGTGTTTTTGGGTCTTGCTACTGATTGCTTCATGCCAAACTAACCGCAAGTGTTTCCCTGGACTAACCAGACCCCCGGTCAGCATAGGGCGGTCAGCTTTTTTGTGAGGACCCCAGTTGATTTGGCTTGTAATGCTTAACCATCCACTTGGTCCTAGTATCACAAATCAAATAAACCGAGCCTCGAGATATGTATACTTCCTAGAAATGCAGTATACACACCTCAATACAAAATCATGCATCAATTCCATACATTCACATAGAACCGAAGCAAGCGACAAACTAGAAGACATACTTAATATAAAGTTATTACAAAAGGAGGGCCGACCGGCCAAATGTCATACAAATATCTAAGCAATTAGCGGAAGCAAAAGTGCCATAAGGTGGCGATAAACAAAAGCCAATCAGTGTATCTCAAACCCACAAGGCAACCAACCGGACTGCCAAACTAGTCGTCCCAGAAACCGCACATCTCACAAAAGTGAGGCCCTTGGAGCTCATTTTCATCCTCTGCAACAAAAACTTAAGCAAAGCAAATGAGTACAAAAATTGTTTTTGTACTCGCAAGACTGACGTGTAAGATAACAGAACTATAATTAACTACATGCAAGCTTTATTTAAGTGGATGAGGCTCTGGACTTATTTTCAGCATAAAGGAAGTTTTATTTGCAATAAGGTAATACATTTAAAAGCAAGTCTGCAATTAATTTTTATTGTTCAAATAACAGAGAGACAAAAATAACAATAGATAGATGACATCAACATCCTGGAAGTGACTAACCCAATAGCCACCACAACAAATAGCATGAAGTCCCTCTTCATACCACCCATGTCAAGTTTTAAGTTTTTAAAAGGTTGTAGTCTAGTTGTTGCACGACCTTACCAAGCATGTCCATAACCTAGGACAAGGCTATTTGAATAGTTTTAACCCTGCAGGAGTGTACCAATGTACCCACACGATAGACCGCCTTTCCACCAGCCACTGTTAGCATACTTCCTTTGGTATGCCGGCACGGCTAAGTCTAACAAGACGATTTCCAATGGATGATGCTAATTAAGAGCCGCAACCCACGGGAGAAGGACACATTAGACAGCCTAACCGATGCGCTAATGCTCCCTCACACACCACATACACACACACATTTTTAACACACCCACCGACCAGCTCATAATGATTAGTGGTGAAATTAATTAAATCGGAGGAGGGTTCTTTTAGTAAAACACCAAATCAGGAAATGAGAGGGGTTTTCCGTTTGTGGGCAACCTGGGCTTGGGCCTAGGCCCATGTGGGGCTGGCCGGCCAAGGAGGGTGCCACTCCCCCAAACCCTAGCCGCCTCTCACCCCTCCCCTCTTTCCTCCCCATTCAGCCGCCACTTTTCCCCCACCTTCTCCACCCCTTGTGCTCCTCCCTACCTCCTCCACCTCCATTGCTGCTGGCCAAAGGAAAGAAGAACCTCCATTGCAACCGGCCAAGGAGGAAGAAGAAGGAGAAAAGAAGAGAAGGGAGAAGAAGAGGGAGAAGAGAAGGAAGAGAGGAGAAGGAGGATCATCTTCGGGGCCTGCTCATCGTCGTCCAGCACGTCGTCAAGGGTAACGACGGGTTTCTTGTGTTGAGGATGGTCATTAGAGGCGATTGCTAATAGGTTGATTGGATCGGTTAATTTCTATTCTCTGTCCAATTTTGTCCAGTAGCTTGCGCGGCCGATTTCATGTGGTTAGAAGCAGAATTAGGAGTTTGGATCTCCTAGAGAGTTGTATATTATGTTCTTAGCTTTCAGTGGCCGCCAAGATCACCCAAATCCGATCAACGGTCAGGAAGTTATGAATTTTTTAGTATCGCTGCTCTGTTATTCTGTCAGTTTTGAACAGTCTGTAGAAAATGGGATGAATATGCTAGTTAAAGTCAAAATCAGAGGACCTCAATATAACGAAAATGTAGGTAATTTCCATACCTTTTCATAGAGATAAAGAACACAAGATTTGGACTTTCGTAGCAAAAGTTATGATGGTTTTAGCGTACTGTCCAGAGAACCCGACGAGAATTCTGTTGTCTGATGATTGGTTTGGTAGGGGAAGTTAAGGGCAGAATCAAAAGGGCTCCCCAACTAGGTTTATTTAGGCAATTCAATTACCTTTTCAGAGAGTCTAAGATCATCTTAATTGGACTCCTAAGCAGAAAGTTATGTATTTTAGAATTTGGCTGTTTTCAGTGAGCACAAAAACGATCGCTAGAAATTGGAGGTTTTGTTAACGCTTGAGAGTTTAGTGAGATCAATTGTATATTTATGCTCTTGGTCCAGCGTGTTGGTCTTAGATTGGGTTACCTTTATGTTCAGGTGGGAGCGCGTTCCAGGGCAGCACCCTCTTCGCGCCCACCGCTCGCACGGTTAAGGCAAGTATTCGGGCTATTGTATATTTATGCTTGTATGCCGTGATCGTTTGTGTCGTGCTCATAATAGCTATGCATGGATGTTATGGTGATGAGTTCCAATTTATCTTGGTGAATGCAAGTGCATTTGTATGATTCGTGGTTGTGTTCGATTGGTCATGATTGTGTGCTTCTCGATATGTGGTAGCATAGTGAGATTGTTGGCTTGATGTTGATTTAAGATCGATGGATGCTTCATATATGTCCATGCTCTATTATTATTATGTTGTTACTGTCTTGTGGTAATTTGATGATGATTATATGATGAGCATGTGCATATTGATAGCATATTGAGGCTTGGTCACGCGTGACCAAGCATGTTTCCTTTGAGATCCCCGTCATGAATGTGACGGGCTCGAGATCCCACACTCGAGGAGTGTGGGCTTGAGGTCCCCATTACTTGCGAGTAATGGGCAATTGGTCCCCGCGTGCGCGCGCACGTGCATGGGTAAGCGCGACGGTTGCTTACTCGCATTACGGTGTAATGCACACGTAAAGTTAAAGATAAAGGATCCTTGAGCATTGCATTGGTTGCATTTCACAAGTTAAAAGGCTATGTTTAGTGTTGTGTTATTGTGGATCATTAATGCTATGTTTGTGTTCTTGTTTATAGCCTTGTTGATACTTGCGAGTCTTTGGGCTCACTCTTGCTTTAATGTATTTTAGGTACCAATGGCGGGATCGACATGAATGGGAGGAATAGATGATGGATGCACGCACTACCTCACAACATTAAAGCAATTGTCATTTAGCTTCATATAAGAATAAATAGATCAATAAAAATACCCATGGTTGTTTTATGATTACGATTATGGTTGTGAGAATAGTGTTAATTTGCTTACATTCATATGATTATCTCTTATGCATGAGTGAATTGGATTATGAAATTATTGTTAAATGTTATGTCTACATTTAGAAGCTATGGATAGTTTGAGTTTCAGTTAATCGTAATAATGAGAATAGAAAGTTTTGGTTATGTTTATGATATTATTCTACACGCTTGAATGAACTCGATTATGATTATATTGATAAATGCCTTGATCAATTGTTGGAACCTCTGTATAGGCGACTATACAAAGGAGGTTTTGTCGAGATTTTGTAATTGGTCTTAGTTTAGCTTAGTTTAATTTAATTTTAGTAGCATTCCGTGCTCAATGTTGAGTCAGTGTTACAGATGGTATCGAGCGGTCAGAGGTCCGTGGTGACTAGATATAAAAAAATTGCTAATGTTAACCAACTTAAAAGTTTGACACACCGAGCACGATGGGATGGGATGGGTCAATCTTTGCATTTACGCTTCGTTATATCGCTTTTGATTATTGCCGATATGAATTGAGTTTAGCTGCTTATTAATTAATTATTATGATTATTATGAGTGGGATTAGTCGTTGTTGAGAGGTTAAGGTCGTGGTTGTGACCCGGGCTTTACCAGTTACACCACCGCTCGTGGAGTGGGTATAGAGAAGTGCTACCCAATATCTTAGTGCAGTGTCGATAGCGAGAATCTTTAGAAGAGTTGCTCTCTTCCCCGATTTGAATTTGGTCAACTCTTAACCGTTGCGATTGATGGGTTTCTTTGAAATGTTTGGAGTGTTTCCTTTGGCTTAATTTGCCCGTAAATCAATTATTGTTTTTCCCAACCGTTGAGTTATTCTCGATTGGTGAACTTTGCTAATTGTCAAGATTGACTTTGTAGTGTTGGTTTTGTTTTTCTTATTGGAAAGCTTGACCTATTTATTCGCTTGATGTTTTAGTTAATGAAAGTTTCCTTTGCAAGTCCTTTAGTTCATGAAGGTTTTGACTCAACGTATCACTCTTGGGTATTTTGAGCGTTGAAGATTAATGGTTGTGTTATGAGTTTCAAGTTGAGTCCGCAGGTGTGCATGATCGATCTTAACTAAGGTCCTTATCAAAGAAAGTTGAATAAGTGGAGGTTGTCCTTTGGTGGTTCTTGATGAGTCGTGACTATGAGTACGACAATAATTAGTTGGAATCAATAGAGTTATTAAGAGGTGTGGTATTTTGATGAATTGGTCCGATCGTTAGGATTGTGGAATCGTGTAGATTTATTGGATAGCATGGAGTAATGTATCTCTATGGATTAGCTTACTCATTAGTGATGGTTATGTTAAGAATGTGTTTGAACGATGCTTTAGAGGATATCAGATTGGAAATTTTCGTAAACTAGTTACTTGATGATCATACATAATTGCTAGATTGAAACGTGTATATTAGATTAGACGAACGTTGAGGTAGCATGTTGTGAAACCCTGTTGTACAGGCGATAAGATTATTAAATGTTGACTTTGTGTTTATAGATGGTTATGTGACTACAAACAGAAGTAGGACCCTATTTGTGTACATGATACATACAATTGACAAATGTTAATGACATTGAGCGGGTGTGAGTAACACTAATGGTTGAGTGGATGAATGAGTAAGTGGCCTCTGATAGTGTGCTTTGCGAAAGTATCATTTGATAGTATGAACTAGTTAAAATAGGTTTGTTTCAACCTTTTGGCTTGTGTTTCTTTTGGAGAAATTTATGATGGGACAAGAGGCTATGATGAGTCTCACTAAGAGTGTATTATTACATTACTAATGTGATTGTCAGTAAGGGATTATGATGATAATATTGAATGTTTTGTATAAAGGGACTGGATCGCTCGCCAGATGTTGATTAATTGAGTATGTGCTTGTAAATACTTATGTGATTTGGAGAGGAAAATAGGTAGCAACTATATCTCATAATGAAACTAGTCGATAACATAATGGTTGGAGTACAACTATTGTGTGTTTGAAGTTTGGTGTTGAGCATTACTAAAAAGTTGCAATGATATGATGTAATAGGAGGCTTATGCTCATCTAATTGTGAATTAAATGGTTGATAATGTGACCTTGATGAAAGGGTTATGGTAGGAGCTTTTCAATTGTTTAGTAGACCCCTTCTAAGTTTAAGAGGTTGATGTATTGATGTTGTATGGTTTTGGTATACACTGCTTTGAAGATGGGATGAAAGGATAGTATGGGAACTTTTGGTGAAACTTTGGGGCTTTCTAATGGAATAGTTGATGATAAAGATTCGTGTGTAGAGTATATTATTCTTGATGTTAGTAAGATTATCTGCAAGAAGTTGCGACATGAGTTATGTGGTGATTGAGTTTGTTTCGAGCAAAGTGACATGTTGAAAGATTTATTTGGTTCCTTAGTGGTACCTGTGATTTGGGTTTTAAGAGTTTTCCCTAATTCTAAAAGCAGTGTTTTATTCTCGTCTGAGGTTTGTTATTCTCTGATTGTGGGAAGTGCGCCCTCAACTATTGATCATATCTTTTGGTTTTCGAGAACAACTTTATCTGATTGTTTCTCTTGATCTTGTAACTACTGTAAGTGGTAACGTTTTCCTTTGTGCAGAGATTTATTTCTATTTGCCTCTTCTTCCAAGAAAGGGTTAACTGATTTGTATTGTAAAGTCTCGTAAGTAGTGTTTTGGCATCTAGACAGTGGTGGACTAGTAGATGGTTTGGTGAACCCTTAGATGTCAGGTTGTCAGAGAGGCCTGGAGTAATAAATCGATTTATTAGAATAATCCTTGGAGAGGATTTGAGTTAAAAAAATTTGTCTTTAGAGCTAACAGATTTCGTTGTCGCAACTAGTAGGACCTATAGCGAGATGTAGTCCAAGATTTGGTGTTCTTTTTGACCGAGCATTAGAATTAGCAAATATGGAAATCTGGATCAATTTATTAGAGTATCACAATTTGGTAGTATTGCGAGGCTATGAGAGTTAAACTTGATGATGTGGTTTAATGAGAGTGTGATTATAAAGTAATCGAATCGTCATGTCAATTAATGGGATAATGGAAAATGTTGAGAAATGTCAAGAGTGATTTGGCTCTACATGTGTAATCTTCGAGAGTTATAATCCTTGTAATGGTTAATCGTCAAGAAAATATTTTCATGATGATTTTAATGAGTGAGTATGTTGGAATTGTGGGTTTATAGGAATTAATATGAGAATTTCGTTGCAAGAGTCTTGGAGGTTAAATTTGGGCTTTGCATTGTTGTGCTAGAACTTTGAACGCCCATTGATAATGTGAAAAAGTAGTATAAGGGTGGATTTGAGCAGTGGGATGGTCATTGATAGAAATATTTTTATGAAATACATGAGAATATGTGATGTGAATTCGAGTTGTCCATTCTTGAGGATTGAGGTAACGTGATTACGTGTGAAGATCCATTTTGGGATGCATCGAAGTTATCTATCAAAGTAATTATGTCAAGAAGAAATTCGGTTAGAGAATGTTTTGTGAGATCTTCGAGTCCCTTTTCAAAGGTGTTGACAAGGTGTTTTGATTTGGGTTTGGCGTTGAGATCGCCAAGTTAATAGTAACAAGTTAGTGTTGTGCGATGATTGGGATTGCATAACTTGAGGGAAATTTTGGTCTTAAAAGAGAAACTATTAAATTGATGTGTCCTCAAGAAGTGAATCGCTTTTCGATTTTCGTTTAAGTTCTATGTCATTGACCATTGTCTTTCGCAGTTGAGTTTGGCTTTATGTTTGGTATGTGTGGTTCTTATCATTCGTAAAGAATAACGAAATGATGGATTTGGTTATTCGAGTGATTTTCCTTTGGTGGGCGTGGTGTTTAATTGCAAATTTTCTAATTTGAAGGTGGAAAGATTTTCGTGATAAATCTTCGATTCTCAATTTGACTCTTTTAGTACCGAGTTGGTAACGTTTGGTTGCGATGAGAGTCCTTCATTTTAGTTGGGGTTCTTGTTGTTTTGCTAGTAGATGACGTAGAATTCGGGTCGAATTCTGCTTTAAGGGGGTAGAATGTAATACCTAAATTTTATTCGAAAGGATTAGTCGGTAGAAATTAATTAAATCGGAGGAGGGTTCTTTAGTAAAACACCAAATCAGGAAATGAGAGGGGTTTTCCGCGTTTGTGGGCAACCTGGGCTTGGGCCTAGGCCCATGTGGGCTGGCCGGCCAAGGGAGGGGTGCCACTCCCCAAACCCTAGCCGCCTCTCACCCCTCCCCTCTTTCCTCCCCCATTCAGCCGCCACTTTTCCCCCCCACCTTCTCCACCCCCTTGTGCTCCTCCCTACCTCCCCTCCACCTCCATTGCTGCTGGCCAAAGGGAAGAAGAACCTCCATTGCAACCGGCCAAGGAGGAAGAAGAAGGAGAAAAGAAGAGAAGGGAGAAGAAGAGGGAGAAGAGAAGGAAGAGAGGAGAAGGAGGATCATCTTCGGGGCCTGCTCATCGTCGTCCAGCACGTCGTCAAGGGTAACGACGGGTTTCTTGTGTTGAGGGATGGTCATTAGAGGCGATTGCTAATAGGTTGATTGGATCGGTTAATTTCTGTTCTCTGTCCAATTTTGTCCAGTAGCTTGCGCGGCCGATTTCATGTGGTTAGAAGCAGAATTAGGAGTTTGGATCTCCTAGAGAGTTGTATATTATGTTCTTAGCTTTCAGTGGCCGCCAAGATCACCCAAATCCGATCAACGGTCAGGAAGTTATGAATTTTTTAGTATCGCTGCTCTGTTATTCTGTCAGTTTTGAACAGTCTGTAGAAAATGGGATGAATATGCTAGTTAAAGTCAAAATCAGAGGACCTCAATATAACGAAAAATGTAGGTAATTTCCATACCTTTTCATAGAGATAAAGAACACAAGATTTGGACTTTCGTAGCAAAAGTTATGATGGTTTTAGCGTACTGTCCAGAGAACCCGACGAGAATTCTGTTGTCTGATGATTGGTTTGGTAGGGGAAGTTAAGGGCAGAATCAAAAGGGCTCCCCAACTAGGTTTATTTAGGCAATTCAATTACCTTTTCAGAGAGTCTAAGATCATCTTAATTGGACTCCTAAGCAGAAAGTTATGTATTTTAGAATTTGGCTGTTTTCAGTGAGCACAAAAACGATCGCTAGAAATTGGAGGTTTTGTTAACGCTGAGAGTTTAGTGAGATCAATTGTATATTTATGCTCTTGGTCCAGCGTGTTGGTCTTAGATTGGGTTACCTTTATGTTCAGGTGGGAGCGCGGTTCCGGGGCAGCACCTCTTCGCGTCCACCGCCTCGCACTGTTAAGGCAAGTATTCGGGCTATTGTATATTTATGCTTGTATGCCGTGACTGTTTGTGTCGTGCTCATAATAGCTATGCATGGATGTTATGGTGATGAGTTCCAATTTATCTTGGTGAATGCAAGTGCATTTGTATGATTCGTGGTTGTGTTCGATTGGTCATGATTGTGTGCTTCTCGATATGTGGTAGCATAGTGAGATTGTTGGCTTGATGTTGATTTAAGATCGATGGATGCTTCATATATGTCCATGCTCTATTATTATTATGTTGTTACTGTCTTGTGGTAATTTGATGATGATTATATGATGAGCATGTGCATATTGAGAGCATATTGAGGCTTGGTCACGCGTGACCAAGCATGTTTCCTTGAGATCCCCGCCATGAATTTATGATTCGATTATGGTTGTGAGAATAGTGTTAATTTGCTTACATTCATATGATAACACCTCCCAAAGTACTTGGTCAAGAGAGGTCCCTTATATCCTCAATGTTGAGTGGGGTGTTACGTACTTGTGGTTAGTACGCAATAAGTGCTTGGCTTAGTGACACAAGTAACTCGGTCCTTGGGGACTTAGGCACCATTCCAATCACACCCAATAGATCACACCAACATACCATTGTGCCCAAGTCAAGATATAATTTTTGTTTTCAGTTTTTGATTTGCAAATCAGTAAAACACAAGGGCTGGACATAATGGAATAATAATAGCATTTGTCTGATCAAGATCACCGACTAAGTTGATGATCGCCCATTACTACCGATAACTAGGCATGGATAAGCAATATCCATTCGTAATCTACTAAGTGACAAGAGCTCATCCAACGAACTCTAATCACAGCAAATAACCTAGGCTCAGGTGGTAGAGGATAATCATTTACCTACAGATTATGCAACTAGAGGATTACTAATCAATTTAACAACAAAATAGCAATGCATACATACAAGTTAAACAAAGTATTAGACTTTAAAAGTAATGGGATCAAATGGGAAATGATCAAACTGCTTGCCTTGCTGGAATTGCTCTTGCTGCAGAGAAGGATTCTCAGGTTCAATATAATCTTCGGAACCTAACGCAAAAATGCGATAAAACCAAATAAGAACGAAGAACACCAAACAAAACTCAACAGCAAAAGACATCCAAATTCCATGAAATTTACACAGCAGCTAGAGGTTGATTTTAGGCAATTTTAGGAACAAGAATTACTTCATTTGGACTTAGCATGAAAAAGTTATAGTTAAAACTAGTTCTCTCAACCTATAAATCACTAAATCAATTATTGGTACTGTTCATGGCAAAACTTTCTAGAATGATCTAAGCCCTGAAATTTTTATGGCAAGTAGATTATGACATCCTAATGACAGCAAAGTTGAGTTTACTAAATTTGGAGTTATAATGATTTACTTATGATTTTTCTAAGTTGTAAACCTAGCACATTACACTTTCCAGAGACATAAACATGTTCAAAACCTATTTCATACTAAAGTATACTACCAGAGGGATTTTCTAGCATCAATTTTATATATTTTGGATTTACAGGGAATTACTTGTGCCTTTTACAACACTAAATGAATTTTTAAATGCTACCAAAAAGGTTAAATCTATTAACATATTTTTCTGTTGCTGACTTAGGCCCACAACCATTTTTAGATTAAAGTTTAGTTAATAAAAAATTTATCAAAGTTGAAATCATTTAATTTGCAGATATACAGAAAAAGATATGCATTTTCCAAGTTTTAATTCAATTCTGGAATATACAAAATTGGCTGAAAACAAGCTATTAGGGATTACAGAATTTTCTACCACAGAAACATAGCTAAAAGTATTTTTATATTAAACTTTAGTGAAATACAAATTCATTACAGTTGGATTCATTTAAAAAGGATCTATTTTGAATTAGATATGAATTTCTAAAGTTTTTACACAATTTTTCAGTTGACAAACAACTATTTACCGAACTAAAACAACATTTAACGGAAAGGAATCGACGTGGACTACTATGGGCCCTTGATTTGGAATCTAACGGCGCGCGCGAGGGGTGCGCGAGAGCGACCCGAACTGCCCAACTCATCACGACCGTTGATCAGAGATCAGATGACCAAGAACGAGGGAGGTTCGGACCTCGCGAACGGCACAAGGATCAGGACCGTTGATCATCAAATGAACGGTCCACAATGACGGGAGGACCGGGTGACCCGATCGGCCCAACTAATCTGGGCCACAGATCGCAGAATGGACGGTGGCTTTTGATCGAAGTGCAAAATGGAGCGCTGACATGTGGGGCCGCATGTCAGTGACTGTGAGTCACACACGCGAGCTTTAACACACGTGCACAGGGCTCGGGGCCCACATGGCAGCGAGACACAAGGAGATTTTAGGACAGCGAATTAACTACTAATGACCAATGATTAGTGATGATTAGTAATTAATGTGTCCTAATGATTTTCACAGAGGTGGATTTAGGAACTGAGGGCCCACTTGGCAGCGAGAAATTTCGCCAGCTTAGGACACATTAAATGCTAACAATGATTAGCATTCAATGAATTCGAAAATTAGTCCTAATGACCCCGTGACTGAGGTTTAAGGCCTATGGGCCCACACGTCAGTGACCCCAAAGGCAATTTCGGACACATTAATGTTAAGATAGGGATTAATGATAATCATTAGCATTAATGATGTCCGAATGCAATCGGTAAGCGCCAGCGGGTGATTACCGGGGGTTGGGCCCACATGTTAGTGAGACATTAGGCCAAATTAAGACACAATTAAAACTTCTAATGATTGGCAATGATTGGGTATTAACTGTGTCCTAATTAAATGACGAAAACGGGAGCCTCGGCCGGCAAAATCCCGAGTGGATTCCACGGCTTGTCGCCGGCGACTTCGGTCGCGGCGGCGCCCACAAAATACCAAAATGGGTTCGCAATAGTGTTGCGGACCCAATGGTGATGACCTCGCCGGCGGTGGAGATCTAGAACGCCGGCGAGCCGGAAAATGGAGATGGGAACATGCACTGCCAAGAATGAAAACGGCAAAAAGCTCCGCTGCAGTCCAAGAAAGCGAGTGCCACGACTTCTAGGGACTAATAAGAAGCTACCTTAACCGAGAGGAGCTTCAAAGATGGCCGGAGAAGACTTGAACACGATGGAGCTCGCTGGAGCCGAGGAAGATGAAGTAGAAAATGAGGTTGTGAGCAAAATGAACACTAATGGGTAATCAAAATAGCTTCATTATGGTTCCCATAAGCTCCACAAGTAAGTAATTGCAAAAAGAACCACTTACCGGAGTTGGAGAAGAAAGGGGGTGAAATCGGCCGAAAATCTCCAAACTTAAAGTTGAGTGATTCCTGTGAATACAACCCAAAATTAAGTTAGGGGAAATGTAAAGGAAGTTGAGGAACTCAAAAGGGTACAAGAAAGATTGAATATGAACCACTGGAGCACCAAGATCCACAATGGAGCTCCACAGTCGAAAATGGTGTTTTGGAGATTTGAAGTGGTTTTGAGCTCAAAACACAGAGAGTGAGCAAAGAGTGGTGTAAAGGAACACTAGGAGGAGCTAAGGGGGAAATATAAAGGGAAAGGATTAGGGTTTTGAGCAAGAACATGAGCCCATGGTGAGCTCGGTTCATGCTACGGTCATGGACCAAGAAATGATGGGGGCAAGTGAGACTCGGGATGGACGAGCCGAAAGCCTGGGGCGCATTTAATGCCCCACAGAGTGATGTTGACGAGAGCAAGTTCGAAGTGACACAACGAAGCCGCCCTCTCTCTCTCTCTCCCTGCCATTGCTTGCATGCGCGCACGGAGAGACAGAGGAGGAAGAAGAACAGAAAAGAAAACGGTGACCGTTGGATTGAAAACGGACGGTCACGATTAAAAGGATCCGGCTGAGGGTTTCTAAGACTCCAAGCAATCAGGGCGGTCCGATCAAGATTGAACGGCTGAGATCAAATGGGACTTTCGAGTGACCCGATCAACCCATTCAATCTGGACGGCCCAATCAAAATCCAACGGCTCAAAAAGGATGGGCTCTTCGCGGTGGCCCGAACGCACAACCAACGCGGGCCGAGCGATTTAAATCCAACGACCGATATCTACCACGCGTTTAAAAGGGACCCGGTGCAGTTAGTTGACTGAGTCAAGTCAAGTGGCTCGAGCCCGAGTCCGACTCAAACCCAAGGAACAGTGAATCAGGTTTTAGGTTTTAATTTAAGCTGAAAATTCTGAAATTTTTACAGGAGCTTGCCGACTTAGATATTGACCTTGTGGAAAATTTTCAGAGGTTTTTGTGTTATCATTTTTCTCCAAAAATTCTACAAGGTTCTGGTTTAAGATTTGACTAAAAGTCAAACAGGTTTGACTGCCCTCTAAAAATATTCAAACAATTTCTAAAAATTGTGAAGTTTTTCAGAGGGGTCACATACCATCCCAAGAACTTAGGAAAAATATTTCCAGGAGATGATCAAAAGGTTCGACAAGATTGTTTTTGAAAGATCAAGATTTGGATCAAAAGGCTTGTGACTTTGTATTTCCATAACTCTTGTACAAGAATTGTTTAGCACTAACAGGAAATACATGATGTAAGAAAAAGTTTTAATTTCTACTCATTTTCTTACATTTGAAACACAAGTATGAAACTTGGGATGTTACATTTTTCCAATAGCATGTATCTTCGGTTTTGAAATTCTTTAAACCTTGTCTGACCGGATCTTGAGTGGGCGGACTGACTGGACCTGGCATAATGGGTAGTTTCTGTAACATTAAATGCAACAGAGTTTACTGTTATACTGTAGTTCAGACTGACCAACCCTGTGCCTACGGACTAACCAGACTTGCTGATTTTGCACAGTTTTGTGCTCCAATAGCTAGTAAAGTGGGTGGAGGCTATAAATACCTCACCTACTGTAGCAAGGGGGTCTTTAAGAACCTCATTGAATACTCTTGAGCCCTTTTCCTTTCCTTCTACTCTTTGAGAGTATAAATTTCATCTTGCAAAGGTGTAGAGGTTTTTCAAGTTCATTGAGTTGGTTTTGATATTTGTGGCACTTGAGCATCTTCAAGCAAAGAACTATTGGCTTATTACTCTTGGAGGTTGCCGCCTCCTAGACAGCATGGAGAAGGTGATTCTATGATCTTCTCAAGAAGTTTGTGAGAAGACCCAGACATTTGTGAAGGTTGGAATTCGCCTTTTCGGAGTGGAGAAGAGCTACCTCTAGTAATCAAGGGGCGTGCTCGTGTGGAGCCGGTTTGATTTGTTCAAGCTTCCTTAACGTGGATTAGTGGAGATGGAAGTTTTCAAGACAATGCAAAAACATCGATTGTCTCCATAGTGTGGTTTATCTTTCTTAGTCTTCTACTGGTGCATTTACTTATATAAGAAATAGTATATCTTGATTAGATTTTTTTGCTTAATCTGGAGTAAGTAGTGCACTTAGAAAGACTTATATTATTTAGGTCTTGAATTGTAAAATTATGTTTCATAGCTTAAAATTGCTAAAATCTGTTTTTAGCCTAAAAGTTTTAAAAACCGCCTATTCACCCCCTCTAGTCGGTTATCCTTGATCCTACAGACTCCCTAGTCACCGAGGCTCAGCCTTCGGAGCGACTAAGGTCTTGCGCGATGGAGAGTGATATCTCTCCTCCGAGATGAGGCCTTTGAAGCGGGAGACTCCCTAGTTGCCGAGGCACAGCCTTCGAAGCGACTAGGGTTTTGCACGGTGGAGCACGATGTGCAGTGTCTCTCCACTGGGGTGAGGCCTTCTAGGTGGGAGACTCTCTAGTCGCTGAGGTGCGACTTTTGGAGCGACTAGGGTTTTGCGTTCTGGAGCGCGATGTGCGACGTATCTCTGCTGAGGCGAGGTCTTCGAGGTAGGAGGCTCCTTAGTCGCTGAGGGGCGGCCTTCAGAGCGACTAGGGTTTTGCGCGCTAGAGCGCGATGTGCAGTGTCTCTCCATCAAGGCGAGGCCTTTGAGGCGGGAGACTCCCTAGTCGCCGAGGGGTGGCCTTCGGAGCAACTAGGGTTTTGCGCGGTGGAGTGCGATGTGCGACGTCTCTCCGTCGAGGCGAGGTCTTTGAGGCAGGAGACTCCCTAGTTGTCGAGGCACGACCTTCGTAGCAACTAGGGTTTTGCACGGTTGAGCACGATGTGTAGTGTCTCTCCGCTGAGGCAAGGCCTTCGAGGTGAGAGACTCCCTAGTCGCTGAGGGGCGGCCTTCGGAGTGACTAGGGTTTTGCATGCTGGAACACGATGTGTAGTGTCTCTCCACCGAGGCGAGGCTTCTAGGCGGGAGACTCCCTAGTCGCCGAGGCACAGCCTTCGGAGTGACTAGGGTTTTGCCTGGTGGAGCACGATGCCCGATGTCTCTCCGCCGAGGCGAGGCCTTTGAGACGGGAGACTCCCTAGTCACCGAGGAATGTCCTTTGGAGCGACTAGGGTTTGGCGTGGTGGAGCACGATGTGCAGTGTCTCTCTACCGAGGCGAGAGACTCCTTAGTCACTGAGGTGCGGTCTTCAGAGCGACTAGGGTTTTGCGCGCTGGAGTGCGATGCACAACGTCTCTCCACCGAGGGGAGGCCTTCAAGGTGGGAGACTCCCTAGTCATTGAGGCATGGCCTTCGGAGCGACTAGGGTTTTGTGCGATGGAGCACAATGTGCAGTGTCTCTCCACCGAGTGTTTGTGGTTTGCATCGGGGCCTTTGCGTCATGTGCGATATCTTGTTTATACACTCGCGCTCTCGAGGGGCACCCTTGACAAAATCTTGAGTGAGCAAAGGTTCTCATACAACAAGAAGGGACTTGGTTTCATCCCCAAGAAAGGAAAAAGACCAATCGACAATGCTACAAGATTTGTGAAGAAAAATAGTAACTTGTGCTACAAATGTCATGATGTAGGGCATTTTGCAGAAGATTACCCAATTAGTAGCACATCAAAATCCTTTGTCTTTGATTCATGCTATATGCTTAAGAAATATAAGGATAAAAAAATTATAGCTAAATTTATTGGCACTCCTATACTTGGAAATAAAAAGAATATCATTTGAGTGCCCAAAACCTTAGTATCTAACCTCCAAGAACCCCAAAAAAATTGGATACCTAAAATAGTATAACTTGGTTTTGTAGGTGAACTACAAGATCAGTGGAAGATATTGGGTACTTGATAGCGATTGTACCCAACATATGCCCGGAGACCGAAAAATGTTCACTACATTCGAAAATAGAAAAGAAAATAATAACAAGACCACATTTGGTGACAATAGCAAAGGGAAGGTAATAGGATTGGGTAACATTGCTATATCCAATGACCTTTCAATTTCTAATGTGTTTCTAATTGAATCAATTAACTTTAACTTGCTCTTAGTTGCTCAAATTTGTGATCTTGGTTTAACTTGCACATTCTCACAAGAAGGTATTTCCATTTCAAATGAAAATGATGACTCTTTAGTTTTCAAAGGATTTTGATTTGGCAATCTCTATTTGGTAGATTTTTCTTCAAATGATTCTTGCCTCAAAACTTGTTTAATTGTAAAAACCTCCTTGAGTTGGTTTTGGTATAGAAGGCTTACTCATGTAGGAATGATTCAACTCAAAAAGCTTTTCAAATATGATTTAGTTGTGGGCTTGAAAGATATGAAGCTTGAGAAAGATAAGCTATGTAGTGCTTGTCAAGCTGGAAAGCAAATAGCAAGTTCTCATCCATCCAAGAGTATCATGTCCAACTCTAGACCATTGAAGCTCTTATATATGAATTTATTTGGGCCAACAATCTATAAGAGCATCGGAGGAAATAGTTATTATCTTGTGATTGTAGATGATTACTCAAGGTACATTTGGATTTTCTTTTTACATGATAAAACCGAAACCTCTGGTATTTTTAAAAACTTTGCAAGAAGGACCCAAAATGAATTTGAGTTTAAGTTGAAGAAAATTCGAAGTGACAATGATTTCGAGTTCAAAAATACTAGAATTGAAGATTTTTGTGATGAACTTAGAATAAAGCATGAACTCTCCACTACCTACACTCCGAAGCAAAATGGAGTTGTAGAAAGAAAAAAAAATCGAATATTAATTGAAATGGCTATGGCAATTCTTGATGAGTACAATACTTTCGATGATTTTTGGGCTAAAGCCATCAATACCACTTGTCATGCCATAAATCATCTTTATTTACATCACCTTCTTAAAAATACTTCTTATGAGCTTCTCATTGGAAGAAAACCGAATTTCTCTTATTTTCGTGTGTTTGGTTACAAATATTTTGTTTTAAGAAGGAAGAAGTCCATTCTACCCCCTCAAGTATTAACGTGCGGACACCTAACCCTCTAAACTAAAAAATCGGCCCTTTGACACCCCTAAGATGCAAAACCGGACAACCTACCCCCTCCGGCTGTTTCATGCGGTGGTATTGCTGATGTGGCATCCGGGTGATCTGGTTTCGCCAAGTAGGCTAGGTGAGCTGGCTTCTTTGGCACTTGGGCCCACCTGTAAGTGAGCCCACATCAATTAGAGCCTTTTCTTTTTGCTTCTTCTTCCTCTCTCTCTTTTCCTCATTGTTTCTCTCTCGCCATTTCTTCCTCTTGGCCGAAGCTCCCTCAGGGTGCCTCCTCCCTCCGGCCCACTCTCCATCCTGCCCGACGCCGCCTCCCCATCCCGCCTGAACACCGCCTCCCCATCCCATCTCGCCCGGCGCCACCTCCCCATCCCATCCCCATCCTTCTTCCTCAAGAAGGCCTTGCTTCACTCGTCTCGGGCAACTGCCTCCTCCACCACGTCATGCGGCTCGTCGCCGAGTTATGCTCCGCTTGGAGACCAAGCTGCCTCCTCTCCGACACTTGGAGGTCGAGCCGCACCGGGTCCAGTTCCCAGGCCAGATCCGGTCTCCTCGTTTCTTGGCGTCTTCAAGTCATCCTGCTCCAAGTCGACCGCCGCATCGCCCGACCAGATCCGGCATCGCTCTCTCCTTGGGCTACCGCCGTTGGCTCTGCTTTGCCTCACCTCGAGGCCCCTACTCCTAGATCCGCGCCACCTCCAGAGCATGACATCAACCTCCTCCACCGCGTCACGCAGTTCGTCGCCGAGTTCTGCTCCGCCTGGAGACCGAGCTGCCTCCTCTCCGACGCTTGGACGTCGAGCCGCACCAGGTCCAGTTCCCAGGCCAGATCCGGCCTCATCCATCGATGTCAGCCATGGATCTGGGTTTCCTCTTCGTCGTCGGTCGTCTTCTTCGCCTCGTCGTCAAGCAACAGGAGCACCAAACTTCATCCTCTCCGCGCACGGCCTATACCTGCCGCGCCCCGCCACCACCCTCTCCATGTGCCCCTCCTGCGAGTGTGCCTCCTCCAACCCTGCGTCGGCCTCCACCTTGGCCCTCGCGTTCATAGCTAGCAACGTTGCTGTTGCCACGATTGAGCATCGGTCGTCATCCTTCGCCGCACTTTTCTCGGTTTCTTTGGTTGGATGGTTACGTGGACAGTTGGGATGTTCAGGATATTGCACCAAAGAACAAATAAAAAATGATTGCCAGCTCACCTAGCCCACACATCAGTCTACGTGGAAAAACCGGACCACCCAGACACCACATCAGCAATATCACTGCACGAAACAACCGGAGGGGATAGGTTGTTCGGTTTTGCAACTTAGGGGTGTGAAAGGGCCGATGTTTTTAGTTCAGGGGGTTAGGTGTCCGCACGTCGATACATGAGGGGGTAGAATGAACTTCTTCTTTTTAAGAAAAGGTATTCGACTTTTAAAATTTCAAAGTCATTGCAATGTTGGATTTTTTATTGGTTATTCTTCATATAGTAAAGCTTACTGTGTCTTCAATCAAACTACTAGTTTAGTTGAGGAGACTCCTCCACTGATTGATCCTGCTATTGCTAAATACTATGAAGGTTCTTGAGTAATGTGAAGCTAAGATCACCATTGGACTGAACATATCTCTTCTCAAAGTATATCCACATCTGCTTGGCTGAAGTATGATACTCAAAACTCCCTCAAAGAAACATCAACACTCAGAACAAGGCCAGTCATGACACGATCATCCTCTTTCTGCCAAGCCTTTACTACCTCAACATCAACCTTCTTCGGATCAGGAGGATCATCAGTCAAATAGGAGATCAAACCATAACCCTTAAGAGTAGTCTTGACTGAAAAGGCCCATGCTCGGTAGTTCCACCCATCGAGCTTGATGTCTGTGAACACAAAAGATGAACTACCCCAAACATTGAGTTAGATTTGGCCATTTTGATGGACCACAACCATACAACAGTATTAAGCACGACACAACATCAGTTGCAACATCAACAACAGTAGCGGAGCAGAGCACACGGCAGCAAGCAATCAACAACAGCAGTGCACAGGCAACAACAACAGAGCACAGGTTATCGAAGTTGAGTAGAGCAGAGGTTACCGAAGTAGAGGATGCTGGAGGCTGCGTGTTGGATCCTGCTGGAGTAGAGGACCCGCCGGAGCAGAGGAGGCGCCAGAGTCGGAGAGAGGATCCTGCCAGGCGCAGCGCTAGATCCCGCGAAATAGAGGAGGCTAGAGGTTGCATGCTGGATCCTGCCAGAGTAGAGGACCCACCGAAGCAGAGGAGGTGCAGCGCGGCTGAATGCTGGATCCCGCAAAGCAAAGGATCCTACTGGATCATAGGATGCACAACGCTCTGATCCTGCGTGATCTATGGTGGAGACGAGGAGCGTGGTTGCGTGCTACTCGCGATTGCGTGCCGGATCCCACGAAGCAGAGGGTCCCACCGAATTGGAGGAGGCGCAGTGCTAGATCCCGCTGGATTCGTGGTGGAGATGAGGCACCGGCGCCGGCACTAAAGAGGTCGAGGTCAACGTCGGATCCGATCCAGGTTGGAATGGGAGGAAGAAGCGAGGAGCGATGGCGGATCTGCATCGTGCGTCGTCGGGCAAGCTCAGGCTCACCGGCCCGAGCGAAAGTCAACGCTAGCAGAAGACGGCAGCGGTGGAATTAGGAAACAGGGCTAGGGTTAGGGTTGAATAGTTTTGATACCATGTTAGAACTTTGGTTGAGTAATTTTGATATTCACAACTATGCAACTTATTCATTAATTGAGGGTATATATAGATATTGTTACATGGGCCTTATGGGCCACATGAGCTGAGAGAGAGAGAGGGAGGGAGGGAGAATGTACAACACTCTTAACAGTTGTATCTTCCGTGATCAGAATTAATTTAAATTTGCTTGCCTTTTGTAAATATAACCCGGTGTATCCTTTCTTAACCTATTTGGTAGGTTTACTAAGAAAACATTTACACATATGAAAAGAAATTTAACTCTTTCAAGAAGATAGCACGGTCCATTGGGTATGGCGAAGGACATATATCTTTAATATCATTCCATTCGGTTTCTAATGGTATGACATTGGTTACTTCCTTTCATCCATGTTCCTTCTCAAGTTATATCCAACTCTCTTATTACTTACTCGCCAAAAAAAAACTCTCTTGCTACATGCACTTATGAGCAAGGTTTCTTTTAACATTTGATTTGAAACTCATCGAGTAATACAAACACAATAAAATTTTTGTGGAAGCACATTTGCATCTTGGTTACATGAATACAATCATTCTAATGTAAGGAATGGTGTACTCTAGGTTGAATCCATTACTTCAATGTGAACAGAGGACCAAACTTCATCTAGCATGCCATCATTCTGTGTCTATTGGCCCTCTATTCCAATTTGCAGGCACTACAACCTTTTGTCCTTAATTAATAAGGAATATCTTGCATAGTGTCTTGTCTTTTATATAAATCATTTGTTCCAACTTCTAATTAGTCTGAACTGTTGGAAGATGAAGCATCATACACCACAGATTCTTAATCAATGGATGTGACATTTCTTTGAAAGTCTCATCTTTGCCATCAGGGTACTATGGAGAATGTGGGAGAAGGTGGTCGGGTGTGTGTATGCTCCAACATCTCCGGCCAGATCCTCATGAGCCTAGTCATGAACCCACCAAAGGTCAGTAAATGTATCTCATTATTTATCTTAATTTATGGCCCTGTTTGTTTGGCTTTTTTCTTCAGCTTTAAAGCAAAAAAAGCCTAAGTCCAAATAAATGGGTGATTTTTTCAACTGACCTTTTGAAAAGCCTAAGCCCCTTAACATCTATAAGCCATAAGCCAGCTCAGGGGGGCTTTTTTTTGTGAAATGGAATAGGTCTTTGCCACTGAAGTTCGAAGAAATTACCAGCATGTACCAGAGTATAAAATTCCTATCCCAAGCCTCTCCATCCACATCCCCTCATACGGACCCAGCTCGCCTCCCTGGAGGATAGGGTTCCCCCGTTTCCCGTACGAGAGTGCGGCGGCCCGCTCGTCCACGACCACCGCCAACCTCCCTCGACCTCCGCCGACCTCCTCCCTCCACCGTCATCCTGCTCCCCTGGGCCTCCGCCGCCCCCTACCTCCTCTGCCCCTCCCTCAGCCGACGACCCCATTCACAGGCCAACGGATGTGCACTCCCACGTCCAGATTTGGAGGATGTGAGGCTAGGCGGTGGTGAGGCTGACGACAGCCCGGCGGCAAGGGCAGCCCGCTGACAAGGGCAACCTCCACCCTCTCGTCCTTGACCTTCACCCACCCGCCTGCGACCCCCTCCCTGTATAGCGCCAACGACCCTATCTCCCGCCGTCCTCCTCCCCGTCCCGATGACGTCAACCTCCTCGTCGTCCACACCACTGCCGAGGGATCCCCATCACCGCTGAGGTGTATTGGTTATTCTTGCATGTTGAGGAAACAATCTTTGATTGATCTGAGGCATGTGCATCGATCCAAGAACGTGTTAATGGAATGTTCTTATGCTTGTACTGATGGAACTTTCTGATGCTTGTACAATCTTTTTCCTTTTGTTGTTTGCAATACATCTGATGAACTAGTTTGTTCAAAGAGCTTTCTCGTACTTTCTTATTGCGGTAGGGAAACTTCCAATTGTCAATCTGATAAACTTGTTCTCTCATCATCTCCTTTCGCGATGTTTCTATTCATGTGTCTTGTTGGGCAATAAGGGTAACTTGTCATTGATTCCTGACTGTCAATCTGGTTAAGCTCATTTGATTTCTTGGGGTGAATTTGTTATGAACATTAGCAACCAGATGATCAGGTCATAATTCCTCGATGGATTGAGAATTTTGATATTGAGTTATGATGGGATTTTTAACGGTGAGCAAATAAGTCATTAGAACTATGTGTATTTCAGATAATTTAACAATAAACCATAGCTCAAAAGCGATAAAAAGCCAGGTTTCCAAACACCCTGGTTTGACTTAAAAGCTAGGTGCTTATAAGCTACTTAAGCCAAAAAAAACTGACTTTAAACTATAAGTTAAAAAGGCCTAAGTTTAAACAAACAGAGCCTATATATACATATACAGCTTAATAAGCCACTTTTTTGTCAGCTTGGAGATGAGTCATACACCTCTTATCGGGCAGAAAGAGATGGCATTCTATCATCTTTGTCTCAGTGTGCAGATGCTCCTTTTTGTAACTTTCAGTTCAATGACTTCATTGCTGATTCTGTGATAGTACAGCGATGAAAAAGTGTACAGCCAAAAAGTGCAATATCATTAAATCTGAATATCATATTGTTGCACTGGTTATAGGCCATGGTGTACACATTCAACAGACTGGAAGGGGTGCCGTGCAGCAAGGCTGAAGGGGCAATGTTTGTATTCCCATTTGTTCGACTGCCTCCAAAGGCAATTGCAGCTGCAGTGGCAATGAACACCACGCCAGATGTGTTGTATGCTCTCCGGCTTCTTGAAAGCACCGGGATTGTTGTTGTGCCTGGTTCTGTGTTTGGACAAGTGAGTACGATGCACTTATGTTTATCTACTTATCTCTGGAACGGTTCATAACAGACTAAATAAGAAACAAAGGAGGAAGAACTTGATCTATATACTTTTTAAAAGAATAGCTGGTCTGTGGAGTTAATATATGTACGAAGGTTGAGTGCATGCCCTTGCAGAAAAAAATTCCTTTTTCTTCCTATCGGTATTCTAATATTATGTTCCTTTCTTATGTGTTTATTGTTAGAATAGAATTTTTTTTGTAATAACTCCTTTGTACTCCATATATATATATATTACCCATCGGGTCTCATGAATAAACACATTATTCATAACATGGTATTAGAGCTGCTGCAGTAGAGCCTGACAGAACTATTGAACAAAGTCACCTCGCTGAGAAAGTCCTGACATGCTGGTCCGTCCCCCCTCCCCCATCGAGGAAGGGCATCCTTGCCCTCCCTTGGATCGTCCACCCCCACGCGCCTTGTTCCGTTTTTTTTTTGCACCGCACAACTCTGGTAGTTGTGCCTGAAGTTCTTGCAATAATTGCACTGAACCTCAGTTGGTAGTTGGTGCAAAAACAGAAACAGAAATAGACACCTGAGAAGGGACTATAGTCGAAGCAGAAACCATCGGTGTAGTCAAAGAAGAAAGGGTAGCAAGCACAGCCGGAACAAACTGTGCTGCTAACCCGCGGCAAAGCTCCTTAGCACGAAGCGTCAAAAGAGCCTCGGTAACTGTCGGTCATGGTGAGCGACTGAGCAGTTGAGCCCTCACAGGCTCAAACTCTGGGCAAAGACAACAGACGAAGTCATAAAGGTTAAGACGCTCACGATCCGCCTTCTGCACCTTATAACACTCCTGACAAAGTGGAAAAGTCAGCTCGTCCAGCTAGCACCAGAGATTGGCCAGGGCTCGAAAGTCGTTGACAGAGGAGTCCTCCTGACGAAGCATCTCCAACTCACGCTGAAGTGAAAAGAACTAAGCATCGCTGCTCTGCTGGTATCGCTTATGCAAATACTCCCAGATCTGACGAGTGGAATGCAGACCAACAATGTCTAGCTGGATGGAGTCGTCGACACTGACCACCAAGATGGCTCGAACACGGTCCTCATCAGCACACCAGCACTCAAAAGCGTCTATGGCATACTGAAAGGCCTCATCAGCAACGTCTGCAGCAGTAGCAGCAGTGGCCTCTGCCTCCTTATTGGTGGCCTAATCTTCTGTAGGAGGTGCGGAAGTAGGCTGTCTGGGAGGAGGCTGAACCAGCGACGGTGGACAAGGTCGAGCACCAATGACATGTCCCCAGAGGCGAAGACCATCAAGCATGATCAGTATGAGTGAATACCACAACCTGTAGTTCGTCCCATGAAGCTTTGTTCCCGGGAATGGGATCGCAGCTGATGGAACGAAAGCCATCGGTAGGCGGCACTGGATGGCATGACGGTTAGATTGACGTGCTGTATTTTTTTTGGAAAGCCGAAACTCTGTTTCTATAAGAAACCGATACGGTTTCTAAACGAAATCGTATCTACAGAGGCCAAGCAACCAAGCGGTGGCTGACGACGATAGAGGTGAGCGACCGGGTGACGAAGATGGAGCGGCATCGATGGAAGCAGCGGCTGCCAACGGCGCAACAGCTGGTGGCGGCGGCGGCGATGGGCGACGTACTGGGAGGCACCGACGTCGGGTTGCAGCCAAACCTAGCGGTGGCGACGGCATCCTTCGACGAGGGACGGGTGGCCTCGGGCGGGGCGGCCCGATTTGGGTGGGATGTCGGGTCGTGCGTCAGGAGGGCGACGGCGGCGGGTTGATTCGGGTGGTGGCCCTTATGCTCATAACTATAACCAAGAAACACACAATCAACTGACGGAGTCGATAGTTTGATGCGCTCATGAAGCTGTAGCAAAACAAAACAAGTACAACCAAAACACACGAAGGTGAGTGTACTGGAGGGCTCGAGAGTAGAGATATTCTATAGGACTGACACCCCTAAGAGCAATGGAAGGCTGCATATTGATGAGATATGCAGCCGTAGAAACATTCTCAGCCCAGAACTGTGGTGGAACGTGAGAGGCAAGGAGAAGAGTGTGGGCAGTCTCAATCATATGACGATGTTTGTGTTCAGTAACCCCATTCTGAGCATGAGTACCATGACAAGAAGGCTGGTAAAGAATGCCCTACTCAAAAAGAAACTGTCTAAAAGCGCCAGAACAGTAATCGCCAGTAGAATCACAGTGAAAAGTACAGATGAAAGAATCAAACTAAGTACAAACCATCATTACAAAGCTACGATAGATTGCAAGAAATTGACCACGATTAGACATAGGAAAAATCCATATAAAATAGGAATAATCATTAATGAAGATCACATAAAATTTATACCCGCCTTTAGAGATAATAGGCGCAAGTCCCCATATATCTGAATGAACTAAGTCAAAAGGACGAGAAGACAAGAACTCACTAGAATGATAAGCAAATTGTAGCTGCTTGTCTAGTTTACAATCCTGACAAAACATGGTTGTATCAATGGTAACACATCCAAGAACATCCTGATGAACTATTGAAGAAAGGCAAGACCCACACAAGTGACCTAGACGATGATGCCACTTCACAAAAACTCCAGTGGTGGTGGTAGTAGTAGCAGTGGAGATAGACGTAGAGGTGATAGGAGCAACTGAAGTGGATGGAAGGTGGAGGCGGTCACGGATGCAGAGACCGTAACGATCCCTACGGCGCTAGCCAGTCCCAAGTACCATCCCTGTTTATTGATCCTGGACGAAATAGGAGTGAGAGTCAAAACCAACCCTACAGCTGAGATCGGTAAGTTGATCAACCGAGATAAGCTGCATGGTAGGCTGGGGAACATAGGAAACAACTGAGACAAAAAAATCAGTGGACAAAAGGTTGCCCTGACAGCTGATAGACAGAGGAGTACCGTCAGCTTTCTAAATAGAGATAGGAAAAACAGGGGGTCCTACTGAAGTAAGAGATGTGGAGTCCGTTGTCATGTGGAAAGAGGTACCAGAATCCAGAACCTAAGAAGTACCTGGAGGAGACGTCTGAGCTAAACTAGCAGAACCCGCTGAGCTATGAGAGAGTTGCTATGATCCTTCTGCTCGACGGATTAGGATTTCATGAGATATTCTCTTTGATGAATCTCGACCTTTCTTCTATCGAGATTCCGCTCTTTGTCCTATTTTCACTGTTGAGTCGATTTTATGGTTGTCTCTTTTTGACTCTTCACCAATTTCTCTACTATCACAGTCTTCCCCTGGTCTGTCTCTAGTGGTTCCTTCTATACCTCTGCCTCCGGTGTTGCCTCCTGTAGCACCACCTCTTGTTCATACAGCACCATTGTCTCGTTTCTGTAGTATTCACTACTCCAAGCATCCTAAACTTTCACTAGTCTCCTCTTTTGTTATCTTGCCGACACCCACATCTGATCCTCCTGATGATGCTCCCCGTTACATCCTTCATGACCGAACAACCATTCGACCTCCTGATCGTCTTATATTTGCTCCGATAGCTCATGCTCTCTCTCTGTCACTGAGCCTAGTTCTTATCGTGAGGCTGCTCCTCATTCTGAGTGGTAGCTCGCTATGGCAGAGGAGCTTGATGCTCTTTGATGCACGGAGACTTAGGATATTGTATCGACACCTGTGCATGCTTGTCGTATCACGTGCAAGTGAGTGTATAAGATTAAGACCCAGTCTAATGGTACTATTGAGTGCTACAAGGCTTATCTTGTGGCTCGCAGCTTTCAGCAGAAGTACGGTCGTGACTACGATGACACCTTTACCCCTGTTGCCGATATGACCATTGTTCACACTCTTGTTGTGGTTGCTTCTATACGTTGGTGGTCTATCTCTCAGCTGGATGTTTAGAATGCATTTCTTAATGGTGTTTTGCATGAGAAGATCTATATGCAGCCAGCACCTGGGTATTCTGTTCCCGATGGGCACGTCTGTCGGCTTTGTCGTGCTCTTTATGGCCTCAAATAGGTTCCTCGTGCCTAGTTTGCACGTTTTACCTCAGTGATTATTGCTGTCAGTTTCACTGTTAGTTCCCACGACCTTTCTCTTTTTGTCCATATCCCGTTTAGTGGTAGGACACTGCTTCTGTGTGTTGATTGCTCATCACTGGTGATGATTTCTCATTCATCACGTATGTGAAGAAACTTCTCAATGAGCAGTTTTTGATTACTGATCTTGGTTCTCTTACGTATTTCCTTAGAATTGAGGTCTCTTCCATGTCTAGGGCTACTACCTTTCCCAGCAGAAGTATATCCAGGATCTTCTTGATCGGTCTGGTCTGACTAACACTCGTACTACAAAGACTCTCCTGGAGCTATCCCTACAGCTTCGTGCCACTGATGGTGATCTTCTTGAGGATCCTACTTGATATCGCCACCTTGTTGGGAGTTTGGTGTATCTTGTGAGCACTTGTCCTGATATTGCTTATGATGTTCATATTTTGAGTTAATTCATGGCTCGTCCTACCCAATTTCACTACAGTCACCTTTTTGTGTTCTTCGCTACTTGCGTGGGACTATCTCTCGTCGTTTGTTTTTCCCTAGTTCCACCTCACTACAGCTTCAGACGTACTTCGATGCGACCTGTTCTAGTGATCCTTCTTATTGTCATTCTCTTTCTGTTTACTGTGTTTTTCTTAGCTCTTCCATGATTGCCTAGAAGACAAAGAAGCAGACTGTAGTTTCCGTTCGAGTGCAGAGGCTGAGTTGAGAGGTATGACAATAGTGACTGCAGAGGTTATTTGGTTGAGGTGGCTACTTACAGATTTTAGAGTGTCTGTGATGAGATCTATGACTCTTTTGTCAAATAGTACAGATGCTATCAGTATTGCTTGTGACCCAGTAAGACATGAGCTCACCAAACACATTGGTGTGGATGCTTCACATACTCGCTCACAGGTACAAGGGGAGTACTTGCTTTACAGTTTGTGCCCTTAAAGTTACATATTGTTGACTTCTTCATGAAACCACATACTAGGGTATAACATTTGTATTTTCTCTCCAAACCCAGTGTGTATGATCCCCCATTAGTTTGAGGGGGTGTTAGAATATGAATTCTTTTGTATTTTCTTATATACCTTTTGTATTTTTTTATATGTGTATGGTATATTCTCTTGTAATATCTTTTTTGTACTCTCTCTATATATTACTATTGGCCCTCATGAATACACACAATATTAATAACATTTATATTCTGAAATACCTGGCACATGGCATTTCAGATGCACAATCCAGCAACAGGAAGAGGAGATACCACCGATCATCTCCCGCTTTGAGGCGTTCCACGAAACTTTTATGGAACAATTTCGCGATTAAAAGTCGCCAGCATTTCTTCCGTGTAGCACAACTTAGAATTCCGGACAAAAACATGAGCTTTGTAACTGACATGCACATCATTGGAGCTTTGTAACTGACATGCACATCATTTCTATCTGGGACTCTAGAGTTTTTCATGCTCCACTTGTCTATTGCCAATTTTTCTACAGTTCAAAACTGCAAATCTTTCCAACCAGTACAAATTTGACTCATAGTCTCTTACAGCCCATACTCCTAGAATCCTATCATTATAAACTTTCACCTAGAACTCATCGATTTTTCTTTTGGTGTGCTGTAAAAACCGAGGTGGGGAAACTTGAAGGGAAGCAAGTTGGAAGTTATTGTCATGAGTCATGACCTGAACAACCCAGAATATTTTTTATCCAATAATGCTACAGGAGTTAGAAAAGGAATTTGGCACCAATTATTTGCCAATTCAATAGCTGAGCAGCCAAACTTAGTCTAAACAGCACAACCAATCATCTGCTTTGCCACGCCTTCAATGACCTAACATCCCGGTTTAAAACAGTATCCACATTCCCACTAATGGCCATTTACATGACATCAAGTCCACGATTAGTTGTTCTATGGTTCCAGGGCTCCAACCCAGCCATGGCTTCCTTGAGGTGCTACTCATCTAATCCAATCATAATTCCAAGAAAGAGTAGCTCCAAGACTTTGATCAGAGCCTCCATGGATAGCTGCTCAAGTTCTGAATCCAAGAAAGCTTCCAATTCTGTCAGCTTCACCAATAAGGTCAACAAGGTTTGTTCTTGCCAAGCTGTGACCTGTGAGCATCTGAAACATCACTACTGCGTGCTAATCTGTAACATAGTTTTCTTTTCAGGTTTATGAAGACAAGAACATGGGCATCCTTTGTTACACCGATGAGAATGGTGAATTGATCTGCGAGGGCTTGGACGAAGGCCCCAGACTGACCTGGCAAGACATGGAAAAATTGAACAAGGAAAAGTAATGTTCAAGAGTTAATTAGTTCTATTTTTTCTAAACAGTGGAGTGCAAGAACTGACCATTGTCTTTGCCGTGATGTGTTTTCATCAGAAAACTGAAGACCGCAGAAGATCGGCGGGAGAGGACGCTGTGGATCGCCGGTGGGATCGACTGGAGCAGCCTTCAGACTGCTGGGGAAGAACTGAAAAAGGAAGCTGACAAGCTTAGCCTAGTAGATTAATTTCCTGGTGATATTTCGTGCTGGGTAAAAATTGCTTGTTTGTGTGTGTAGATTAAGATCTCCATGGTTGCTTGTTTGCTCTGTAATAAGGATATTGTGTGTAGGATTGAAGGAGACAGGAGCTGATATAGCTGGTCAGCTCCTATAACCTCTGATGGATAACAAAGCATGTCCAGATTAGTATGGATGGTACTATAGCTTAATGACTGTTAATTCAAGTTGATTGGATTCTCAGTATCGTGTTTCCCCTTAACACAGGACTGGAAGAAGATAGGAAGCTATTCTCTTGTGGGTGTGAAAAAGGGTGCATACTTTACGCAGAATTAGCTTGGAATCAGTTTTGGTTGGATTGAATCGAACTTGACAAGTTATTGGCTGTTTCAAGCAAACAATTCTGGCCCAGAATTCCAGATCTATTTTAATTCGGTTTCAGTTAGTGTGGATTAAACAACTCATGAATTCTTGAATTGAGTTCGGCAATCTCTGGTAAACAGGTTGATTCCTTGATCTGATAATGACCTCAGAAAATTACATAGTGCCCACCTGTCAATGACTCTCATTAGATGCCATATGGGGTGGGAAGGACGCCCACAGTGAGGAGGGAGAGTATAATGTCAAGAAAGAAGAAGAAAAAGAACACCAAAAAAGAGAAAACAGAAGTAGTTGACAAGTGAAACCCACCTGTCGGAGACACTTACAAAGCACTCAGGCTATCTGACGGGATTAATGTGTGTTGAGGTAAACTTTATCAAAGAAAATGTTGTGGATTTAAAAACCATAATAGTGTGCAGTGCACTACCTCCCTCCTTCCCTCCTCTTTTTATAAGGCGTCAATGCATTTTGAGAGTCGAACTTTGTAAATTTTATCAACAATTAGTGCAACATTGTATATGTTTGGTGATAAAAATGATACCATTAGACTCGTGCCTGAAAATACCATCATACGATTGTAAATCTTTAATAATCAATAGTACCATAAATCTATGGTCAAAGTTTAATTTTGGAGACCATACAAATCAAATGATGCATGGTATTTTGTGACGGGGATAGCAATAAACTTGTAATGGCGGATATCATGGGGATATGCTCATGATCTTAGGATGATGATATACTCATGATAGGATGATGATATACTCGTGATTTTAGGATGATGATACAATTGGCAATGATGTTGAGGATTTGTCAAAACACTTGTTTTCAGTGAAATTCAGGTTCTGTAAGGCAGTAGGCGGTCAGGCCGGCCATGTGTGGCGATCTGATTGGTTTTGCCCTGTTCGCTGGCCAGCTTGGCAGCGATGTTTTTAGGTTAGGTCAATTTCATGGGTTTTTCAGTGTATATATGTTGCATGATGCATGTTTTGACTAATGTAAATCAAGTTGTGAAGAATTTGTTCCTGGAATCGATTTCTTGGTCTATTGTTGTGCAGGAGGCTTAGAGGTCAACAACGGTCAATGGCGAGGATGATCGGGACTTGGCTTGAAGGGCTGAGGTCCATAACGATCGAAGATGCCGTGTGAAGTCAGTGGACTCAAGCATGGCGCAAAATAGATAACGGGAAGTTCAGTGCGACGGGTTGTATCAAGCGGCGTGGGTGTCGGTGCAAATGCCAAGGTGGTTTCAGTGGGAGCCCGATGGGAGACACTTGCCAACATGAAGAGAGCCGTTTGGTCAACCTACACGTGGCGAAGCATATGATTACTTCATAAAGATTGAACTAGATCTTTGGAGAAGGATCGAGAATAAGTATTTTGTTAACTTCACCAAAATACCGCCTGATGACTTTTGGCTAAACTGCGGTGCAAGACGGTGTAAGGTGAGACGGTTTAGGTAAAATAAAGACGAAGATCATAAATAAACAAATTCGGGAAGCCCAGCTCGTCATCCGCTTTGAAAAGTGTGCGTGAGTGTAGACCTCATAGCCTAGCCTCCACTATATAAGGGGATGTCCAGATGTGGAGTTCCCAAGCCCTTCCAAGAGAGAAACTCTAATTTGTGTTTTAGAGATTTTGGAGTAGTTGAGGCTAGGGTTTGTGAAAGATGGATTGATTGTGTGCTCAAGTGTTGAGCTTTTGTCTTTCATGGTGAAGTGGCTGTAAACCAACTCCAATCTCAAATCAATCCAAGCAAGATTCTTCAAGACGAGTCTTCTTGTTCTTGCTCTCTTTCATGATGTTTGGGTTTTTTGTGTTCCTTTGGTTTCTACTGAGATTTTGCTTGCTGTAACATATGGAAATGTATCTAGGATCATTTCTTACCTACGAGCAAGTTCTAGGATCAAAGTTTAATTTTCCAATGTTCTTGTGCCCTCCTTCACTCATCTATGAAATTCGTGGAACCTTGGCTTTAATCTTCCTAGTCGTCGATTGCAATAGGTTCTCGACCTTCTTCATGAGCTATGGTTGAAATTTGAGGGGATTTAGATCACTGGATCAAAAGTTGAGCCAATTTTGGTCTTTGGTTTCGTGTTGATTTTACTGTTCACCAGTAATCTTGCTATTGTTCACCGGCACTACCACCTGCCTTGGTTTAATTTGAGCTTTTGGTGTTTTTAGTTGTTGTGCTTCAGGATTTCGATTGGATTCAATACAAGACATCTGTTGTGTTTATTCATTGATCTTCATTGTTATCATAAGTAGTGGAGAGAAAATTGAGTTGAATCCGATCAAGGTGAAAAATAGGCAGAGCTCCTATTCACCCCCTCTAGTCGCCGTTTTGGTCCAACAAGTGGTATGAAAGCTCTGTTAGTTCATTCTTGATCTTAACCGGTCATTGAACTTGACGATAGAAAAGTACTCCACCAAGTCGCATGTCTTCGATGGGCTCGACTATGCCTATTGGAAGAATCACATGTGTGTCTACCTTCAGAGTGAAGGTCTAGCCATATGGGAGGTTGTCCGAGCTTTGCTCGTCTTGCCTGAGGATGCTACGCTGGCTTCATAGCTCTCTTGGCTAACAACTATAAGGCAAAGAACCTCCTATATACTTGGCTTGGTAGACACGAGTATGACAGTATCTGTTACCTTGAGATCGCGTACGAGATTTCAGGTCACATAAAGGCATCGAAGAGCATCTTTGTGGAGGAAGATGATGATTGAGTCGATGATGGTCTTCCACTTACTGCTGACGCTCCTGTTCCAGCTCACGAACCTGCTTCAACTTCTTCATCTTCAGTTGAGACTCCTGCTGCATCTTCATCATCAGCAGTACCTGCGGAGGTCAAAGAGGTGCTATCTTCCCTGGGGGCTCCAGTTCACATTCAGAGGCGTCATCTTCCAGATCAGATGATTGGTCATCTTCGTGAGCGAGTCACTCGCTTTAGGTATCACGACCCGAGTCTCTACTCTCATTTTGTATTTATTGCTTCTTTCGAACCCCACGATATACCACATGCTTTATTTGATTCGAGCTGGGTGAATGCCATGTATGAGGAGTCAGAGAACTTTGAGAGAAACAAGGTCTGAAACCTAGTAGAGCCTCCTAGTGGTCATAATGTGATAGGAACCTATTGGGTATTCAAAAATAAACAAAGTGAGGATGGTTCTGGGGTTAGAAACAAGGCTAGATTGATAGCTCGGGGTTTTAGCCAAGATGAGAGGTTAGACTTTGATGAGACCTTCGCTCCTGTTGCTAGATTAGAATCCATTCATATTTTGCTTGCATTTGCTGCATCTAAGGGTTTTATGCTATATCATATGGATGTCGAGAGTGTATTTATGAATAGTTACATAGAAGAGAAAGTATATGTTAGACAACCCCAAGGCTTTGAGGATCCCAAGCATCCACATCATGTCTTCAAGCTATCTAAAATCTTGTATGGTCTTAAGCAAGGTCATAGAGCTTGGTATGATAGGCTTAAGACCTTTTTGCTTAAAAATAACTTTGAGCTAGGTAAGGTAGACAAGACCCTATTCATTCTTAGGTATGGTAATGACTTCTTGTTTGTTTAGATTTATGTAGATGATATTATTTTTGGTGGTTCTTCTCATGCTCTTGTTTCTATTTTTTCTAAGACTATGTCTAGGGAATTTGATACGAGTATGATGGGAGAGCTCAACTATTTTCTAGGGCTTCAAATCAAGTAATATAAAGAAGGGATCTTCATCCATCAGACGAAGTACACCAAGGATCTGCTCAAACGCTTCGTGATCGGTGACTACAAGCCGATCGTCACTCCCATGGCGACTTCGACTACTTTGGATACAGACAAGGAAGGAGAAGCCGTGGATCAACGCGAGTACCGCAGCATGATCAGCTCCCTCCTTTACCTGACGGCTTCAAGACTGGACATCCACTTCGTGGTCTGCCTCTGTGCGAGGTTTCAAGCGTCTTCGAGGACTTCCCATCACCAAGCCGTCAAGCGCATCTTAAGGTACCTTCACTCTACCCTCCAGTATGATCTTTAGTATTCCTGCTCATCTTCCTTGTTCATTCGAGGGTTTTTTTATTCTGATTTTGCGGGTTATCGACTAGATAGGAAGAGTACCTCAGGCACTTGTCACTTCTTAGGCACTTCTCTCGTCTCTTGGTCTTCTAGGAAGCAGTTCTATATTGCACAATCCACTACAGAAGCTGAATATGTAGCTGCCGCTAGTTGTTGTAGTCAGATTCTGTGGATGGTGTCCACCCTTAAGGACTATGGGTTAGCTTTTGCTATTGTTCCTCTTCTCTATGATAAAACTTCTGCCATTAATATTGCTAAGCACCTTGTACAACATTATAGGACCAAGCACATAGACATTCGCTATTATTTTCTTAGAGATCATGTAGAGAAGGGTGATATTGTGTTAGAATTTGTGGAGTCCGAGGCTCAGCTAGTTGATATCCTCACCAAGCGTTTAGACCCAACTAGATTTGCCACCTTGGGGAGTGAATTAGGGGTAATTTACCCCTATGGGTTGGTTTGAGGGGGAGTTGGTTCTCTTCTGAGCTTTCCTTGTTCATCTGATCTTTTCTTGATCTTCTTTTGAACTTTTCGATCTTTTTGATCTTTTTAGGCTTTTGAGTTTTTCTTGCGTCTCATTGTATCATATTGTATTCATATGAAAATCTCAAAAAGATGCATTGTAATATAAGATTTACTTCTTATCATTTAAATTAATGAATCTTTGCTTATTACCCTATTGAGCTTTAGAATTCTAATTCTTGCTCAATTCTATGTCTAGTTCATTGACTTGCTAGAATTATCATGCTTTCACATGTGTAGCTTAGTCTTTGCTTAATGGACTAGAACTTCAAGATAACTTAAACTGAAAATTGCAATTTATGGATCTTTTATCTAGTTACACAATTAGTGATCTTTTTGTGACATTAACCATGTCAAAATTATTTTGTTAGCTCTTGAATCTAGAATTGAACATCATTTGAGCTTCTTGTTCCTTTATGAATATGAAATTGCACCTATGCAAAATAAAATTTTTAAGGTTCTCATTTGATTAAATTATGCCAAACTATTCTCACAAGACTGCATGTCAAAGACATGAACTTGGAGATAGTTTGATGATTCAGACGATCTCATGAGGACTGGTTGTCAAATTTGACATGAACCTCAAGATCTATCGCCCCGGTTAAAACTTAGGAAGAGTTTGTGGATGACTCCTAGTCCAGGATCTTCTTCACTAAGATAGACCTTTAATCAACATCAAAATTCATCACAAATGAAAATTGTTGTTAAAAATAGGGTGATTGAGGTACATTGAGCAAAATGATTCACTTTAGGAACTTTTGCCTCTATAATGGTCTTTGTTAGCTTTTTGATCTCATATTGATATTCTGACTGGCTATTATCACTTTAAGATCCCTTTTGATGAACCTACCAATTATGAACCTTTGCTTAACTTGTGAAAAATTCATTGCTTCATTTTGAGCCTTCTAGCATAACTTTGATATATATGTTTTAACATGATCCTAATAGCATCTTCATGCTTGATGTGTTTTGAGTAATAATAAAAATGCTAACTTGTTCTTTTGGGTAATCTCCAAAGCTTCTTGTACTAAAAATTAAAAAGTATAAAAACTAAAGCCACTTCATTGCACTTCATGCATGCTCTTTCTTATACTTCTTCCTCATTTCTGCATTCGTCATCTCTGGATGAGAGGAATGTGTGATTCCTTGATGACTCCATTGTCAAAGGAGGAGAAGATATAGCAAAAATGTTAAAACGAGAGCTATTTAAAAAATTTCAAACAATAATGATCATAGTGAGGGGGGAGCATCTAGTTTGTGTTCTTGTGATCTTATTGCCATTTCTGAACTTGAATTGCAATTCTTAGAATCTCACAATGATCAAAGGTCAAATTGAATAATTGTTCTTTTATATGGACTTGAAGTTTTCATAAGTGAGATTTTTTACTCTTCTCTAGAAATTAAAGTTTTCTTACTCTCTTTTGCCTTATGTCACTTGCCTATGCTAATCTGAACCCAACTTGTTCATTTCTATTGCGTTCTCTTGCTTTTGAATCAAGTTGTGCCTTCGCGTGAAAACGTTGAGTACTTTCGTTTTTCAACCCTTAAACTTATATATTTGGGAAATTACCAATGTGTTCATCAAGGGGGAGATTGTGGATATCATGGGGATATGCTCATGATATTAGGATGGTGATACAATTGGCAATGGTGTTGAGGGTTTGTCGAAACACTTATTTTCAGCGAAATTCAAGTTACGTAAGGCGATGAAGCGGTCGGACCGCCAAGTGTGCGGGTGGCCGTTTTTCCTGTTATTTGCCGGCTTGGCGGCGATGTTTTTAGGTTAGGTCAATTTCATGGGTTTCAGTGTATATATGTTGTATGATGTATGTTTTGACTAACGTGGGTCAAGTTGCGAAGAACTTGTTCCCGGGATCGATTTCTTGGTATATTGTTCTGCAGAAGGCTTGGAGGTGGACTAGGTTAGGAGAGCTGAGGTCCAGAACGATCGAGGATGCCAGATAAAGTCAGTGGACTCAAGCATGGCGCAAAATGGACAAGGATGACCGAACGGGAAGTTCGGTGCGACGGGTTGCATCAAGCGGCGTGGGGGTCGGTGCAAGTGCCATAGTGGTTTCGGTGAAAGTTGGATGGGAGAGACTTGCCGACATGAAGAGAGCCGTTTGATCAACCTACACGTGGCGATGCATGTTATTGCTTCATAAAGATTGGACTCGGTCTTTGGAGAAGGATCGAGAAGGGGTATTTTGGTAACTTCACCAAAATACCGCCTTGATGACTTTTGGCTAAACTGCGGTGCAAGACGGTGCAAGGAGAGACGATTTAGGTCAAATGAAGATAAAGATCACGAAGAAACGGATTCGGAAAGCCTAGTTCGTCATCCGCTTTGAGAAGCGTACGTGAGTGTAGAACCGTTTGTGTGTGGGCTTAACAGGTGCCTATTAGGGTTTTCTCTTATAGCTTAGCTTCCACTATATAAGGGGATGTCCAGATGTAGAGTTCCCAAGCCCTTACAAGAGAGAAACCCTAATGTGTATTTTGGAGTAGTTGAGGCTATGGTTTGTGAGAGATGGATTGATTGTGTGCTCAAGTATTGAGCTTTTGTCCTCCATGGTGAAGTGGCTATAAACCAACTTAAATCTCAAATCAATCCAAGCAAGATTCTTTAAGACGAGTCTCTTCTTGTTCTTGTTCTCTCTCTTTGATGATTTTTGCATTTCCTTTGGTTTATTGTTGAGATCTTGCTTGTCGTGACATGTGGGAATGTATCTAGGTTTATCTCTTACTCACGAGTAAGTTTTAAGATCAAAGTTTGATTTTCCAAAGTTCTTGTGCCCTCCTTCCCTCATCTATGAAATTTGTGGAATCTTGGCTTTGATCTTCTTGATCGTCGATTAGAATAGCTTCCTGACCTTCTTGATGAGTTATGGTCAAAATTTGAGGAGATTTGAATCACCGGATCAAAAGTTGAGTTGATTTCGGTTTTTGGTTTCGTGCTGATTTTATTGTTCTTGTGCTGATTTTACTGTTTACTGGTACTACCGCCCACCTCGGTTTATGGTGTTTTTAGTTGTTGTGCTTCGGGGTTTCGATTGGATTCAATACAAAACATTTGCTGTGCTTGTTTGTTGATCTTCATATGTTTCATAACTAGTGAAGAGAAAATTGAGTTGAATCCGATCAAGGTAAAAAATAGATAGAGCTCCTATTCACCACCTCCTCTGGTCGCCGTTTCAGTCCGACTAAATAAGAAAGAAAGGAGGCACAACTTGATGTATATACTTTTTAAAAGACTAGCTGGTCTAAGGAGTTAATATATGTAGGAAGGTTGAGTGGATTCCCTTACAGAAAAATTTCCTTTTTCTTCCTGTCGGTATTCTAATATTATGTTCTTTTCTTCTGTGTTTATATTCTGAAGGTACCTGGCACATGGCATTTCAGATGCACAATCCTGCAACAGGAAGAGAAGATACCACTGATCATCCCCCGCCTTAAGGCGTTCCACGAAGCTTTTATGGAAGAATTTCGCGATTAAAAGTTGCCAGCATTTCTTCTGTGTAGCACAACTTAGAATTCCGGACAAAAACATGAGCTTTGTAACTGACAAGCACATCATTTCTATCTGGGACTCGAGTTTTCATGCTCCACTTGTCTGTTACCAAATTTTTCCACAGTTCAAAACTGCAAATCTTTCAAACCAGCACAAATTTGTCTCATAGTCTCTTACAGCCCATTCTCCTAGAATCCTATCATTGTAAACTTTCACCTAGAACTCATCGATTTTTCTTTTGGTGTGCTGTAAAAACCGAGGTGGGAAAACTTGGAGGGAAGCAAGTTGGAAGTCATTGTCATGAGTCATGACCTGAACAACCCAGAGTATTTTTTATCCAATAATGCTACAGAAGTTAGAAAATGAATTTGTCACCAATTATTTGCCAATTCAATAGCTGAGCAGCCAAACTTAATCTAAACAGCACAGCCAGTCATCTGCTTTGCCACGCCTTCATTGACCTAACATCCCTGTTTAAAATTGTATCCACAATCCCACTAATGGCCATTTACATGACATCAAGTCCATGATTAGTTGTTCTATGGTTCCACGGCTCCAACCCTGCCATGGCTTCCTTGAGGTGCTACTCATCTAATCCAATCATAATTCCAAGAAAGAGTAGCTCAAAGACTTTGATCAGAGCCTCCATGGATAGCTGCTCAAGTTCTGAATCCAAGAAAGCCTCCAATTCTGTCAGCTTCACCAATAAGGTCAACAAGGTTTGTTCTTGCCAAGCTGTGACCTGTGAGCATCTGAAACATCACTACTGTGTGCTAATCTGTAACATAGTTTTCTTTTCAGGTTTATGAAGACAAGAACATGAGCATCCTTTGTTACACCGATGAGAATGGTGAATTGATCTGCGAGGGCTTGGACGAAGGCCCCAGACTGACCTGGCAAGACATGGAAAAATTGAACAAGGAAAAGTAATGTTCAAGAGTTAATTAGTTCTATTTTTTCTAAACAGTGGAGTGCAAGAACTGACCATTGTCTTTGCCGTGATGTGTTTTCATCAGAAAACTGAAGACCGCAGAAGATCGGCGGGAGAGGACGCTGTGGATCGCCGGTGGGATCGACTGGAGCAGCCTTCAGACTGCTGGGGAAGAACTGAAAAAGGAAGCTGACAAGCTTAGCCTAGTAGATTAATTTCCTGGTGATATTTCGTGCTGGGTAAAAATTGCTTGTTTGTGTGTGTAGATTAAGATCTCCATGGTTGCTTGTTTGCTCTGTAATAAGGATATTGTTAGAAATAATGCACGGATCGACAGGGACAAGAGACACGAATTTTACGTGGAAAACCCTTGCGGGAAAAAACCACGGGCGCCAACCGGCGATGATCACTATATGAGGAGCGATTACAGAACGCCGGGGATTACAATGAGGTATGAGGCGTCAACTCTCCCCGTGCGGCTTACAAGAGGTATATAAAGGGGTAAAAGGACTTAGAGTCCAAGTAGGAAACTAATCCGCTAATATGGTAACTAATCCGGACACTTCCATATTAGAAATTCGGATCACAATATATCCCTTATTTCAACAATCTCCACCTTGAGACGAATTTCCTCTTGCAGCATAATGAAGAATCATCAATCATCAAATATCTCCATAATAAGATAAAAATCACCGTCGCCAACTAGTCTCTAGGACTAGATCAGAATACCAACTAAGCTGAGCAAAGCTCAAACTTAGTAAAAGGAACTGCTTTGTCATCATATCATTGGATTATCATGAGTACTTATTTTGCACACTTTGACATCACCTTGAGCAATAACACCTCGAATAAAGTGATATCTCACATCAATGTGCTTTGTTCTTTCATGGAACATCTGATCCTTTGTAAGGCATATAGCACTCTGACTATCACAAAATATAGTAGTGCAAGAATTATCTCCACAAAGCTCAGTATACAAACCTCTCAACCAAATAGCTTCTTTACAAGCTTCAGAAATAGCCATGTATTCTGCTTCAGTGGTAGATAAAGCAACAGTAGTTTGCAAACTTGCCTTCCAACTAACAGCACAACCACCAATGGTGAAAACATAACTGTGAGAGACCTCCTCTTGTCCAAATCACCAAAGATAATCGAATCAACATAACCAACAAGTCCATCTCTAGAATTCCCAAACTGCAAACAAGCATTAGAAGTGCCACGCAAATATCTGAATATCCACTGAACTGCTTTCCAATGCTCTTTTCCAGGATTAGCCATGTATCTACTAACAACACTCAGTGCATGAGATAAATCAGGACGAGAACATACCATGGCATACATAAGAGAACCAACTGCACTGGAATATGGAACTCTAGACATGTACTCAATATCATAATCTGACTTAGGACATAAAGCTGAAGATAATCTGAAATGCGAAGCTAATGGAGTACTCACTGGTTTTGCATCATGCATATTAAAACGACGAAGAACCTTCTCAATATAACCTTTTTGGCTAAGGTATAACTTGCCAGATTTCCTCTCTCTGATAATCTCCATGCCAAGAATTTTCTTTGCTGCACCTAGGTCCTTCATCTCAAATTCATTACTCAATTGTGCTTTCAGTTTTGCTATTTCTGACTTATCTTTTGCAGCAATCAACATATCATCAACATAGAGAAGCAAATAAATGGCTGAACCATTACTGAGTCTTTAAATAGACACAGCTATCATAATCAGACCGCTTAAAATTATGAGAGAGCATAAAAGAGTCAAATCTCTTGTACCATTGCCTAGGAGACTGCTTCAAACCATAAAGAGATTTCTTTAATCTACAAACAAGGTTTTCTTTTCCAGGAATAACAAAACCCTCAGGTTGGTCCATATAAATGTCCTCTTCCAACTCCCCATGTAAGAATGCGCTTTAACATCTAATTGCTCAAGTTCATAATCATGCATGGCAACAATCGAGTAAAGTGCGAATAGAGCTATGCTTCACAACCGGGGAAAAGACATCATTAAAATCAATACTGGAATTTGACTATAGCCTTTAGCAACCAACCTTGCTTTATACCTTCTTTGGTTCTCAGAAGAAATACCTTCCTTTCTTTTGAAAATCCACTTGCAACGAATGAGCTTCTTCTCCTTTGGCAATTTTACTAATTCCCAAGTGTTATTCTTTTCAAGTGACTCCATCTCATCATGCATAGCGATTATCCACTTTTACAATCAAGTGGAGCTAATAGCCTCGAGTATGATGAAGGTTCCGCATTACCTTCAATTTCTTCTGCTACACTTAAAGCATAAGCAACAATGTTAGCTTCTTCAATCAACCTCCGGGTGGATTAATCTCTCTCTAGGCACATTAAGCGCAATAGACTGTTGTGGTGGCTGCTCAACAATAGGTGCATCATGAACAATGGTATTCTCTTTATCGATGTGTTACAGAACCAACAGAGTGCTCCACTGAACACTTGAATTCGCTTACTCTCAACAGAACGTTAGTAGGCGGTTTATCGAGAAACATAGCGATTCATTAAAGACTACATTTCGCTAATCACAACCTTCCTTGTTTCAGATTCCACAACTTATATCCTTTAACACCAGATTTATAACCAAGAAAGATGCACTTAATAGCTCTAGGCTCTAATTTTCCATTATCAACATGAGCATAAGCAAGACAACCAAAACTCTCAATTCGAGTAATTTGTCGGGAACCGCACCATACCTCAATTGGAGTCTTCTTTTCAATTGCAATATTGGGTGACCGATTAATGAGATAGCAAGCGATGGAAGCGGCTTACCAAAAACGCCTATGCAAACTCGCATTAGACAACATGCAACGGGCCTTGGAAATGATGGTTCTGTTCATACGCTCGGCTACACCGTTTTGTTGAGGAGTACCAGAACGTGTAATGCCTAACAATGCCTTCACTTTGCAATATGATTCAAATTCATCGAATGAATTCCATCCCATTATCGGTCAAAGTTTCTTTACCTTCTTTCGGTTTGCCTTTCAATCATAGTCTTCCACTCTTTAAATCTGAAAATGCTTCGACTTATACTTCAAGAAATAAGGCCACACTCTTCTAGAATAATCATCAATAATTGTTAACATATAACGAGCACCTCCTAGAGATGTCTTACGAGATGGCCCCATAAATCAGAATGCACATAATCTAAAATACCTTCGTAGTATGAACCGAGGTATTAAATCTCACCCTCTTGTGTTTTCCAAACACGCAATGCTCACAAAATTTCAGCTTCTTGATGCTATGTCCATCAAGAAGTCCTCTCTTACTCAATTCGCTAAACCAAGTTCACTCATATGCCCAAGACGCATATGCCAAAGATTAGTAGCATCGAATCGATAATGAACTTGAAATTACAGCAACATTACTCGATATTGTAGTACCTCGCAGATGGTACAAATTGGCGATTTAATATCACTTTCATCACAATAAGAGAGCCTTTTGATACCTTTAAAACTCCACCTTCACCGAATACTTGTACCCTTTAGTATCAAGAGTACTCAAAGAGATGAGGTTTCTTTTCAAATCGGAATGTGCCTCACATCTGTCAAAGTTCGACAATACCATCAAACATCTTGATCTGAATTGAACCAATTCCTGCAACCTTACAAGATGAGTTATCACCCATCAACACAAAGACCACCTTCAACGAGTTCATAGGTGGCAAACCAATCCCTATTCGGACACATATGAAAGGTACAGCGTAATCAAGAATCCATTCATCATTGGTCTTAGCACATCCAACCAAAGGCAACAAGGTTTTCTCCATTAGGACTATCATCACAGCAAGAGTAGCTTTACCTTCATCATCCGGTTTACCTTTTGGCTTATAATGGCCAGTTCTCTTTTCTTTATTTTGCAGCTTCCGGCATTCGAGAGATGTCGTGCCCACTTTTCTTGCAATATTTGCACGACTTGTATTTGCCTCTAGATTTTGACCGCTCTTGTAGCCGTTCGGACTTTTACCTCGAAATCCATTGTTTGAGTTCTTCTCCTTTTGCTCGCCACGAATAAACAAGCCTTCTCCTTCGAGCTTGAATTTTGAAGGTACCATCTGTTTCATCTTTTCCTTAGCATGCAAAGCTTCATAAACTTCATTAAGAGTGAGAATATCTCTACTATATAATATGGTATCTCTGAAGTTTGAAAATGAACTAGGCAGTGAACACAAAAGAATAAGACCCAAATCCTCATCCTCATATTTTACCTCCATCGACTCTAGGTCGGCAACAATCTCCTTAAGCGTCGAAAGATGATCAGCCTGATTCTCCTTCTTGCAATTTATGAGAGTACAACACGCTTGAGATGCATCTTGCTTTGGTGAGATCTTTTGTCATGCAAATTTGTTCCAACTTCAGCCATAATGCAGCAGCTGTCTTCTCCTTTAAAACATCCTGCAAAATATTATTGGATAGATGAAGGTGAATCTGAGATAAAGCCTTACGGTCTTTACGCTTGTCATCTGCGGTCCATGCGGTAGGTTCTTTTGCAAAACCTTCCAATGCATCATCCAAATCCATCTGTGCCAACACAGCTCTCATCTTGACTTGCCACAGCGAAAATCTTGTGTCACGATCCAGGAGTGGAAGATCATACTTCAAAGTCGCCATGAGGAATAAAACCTGAAAATTGCTAGTACTGATCTGTGTAAACCTAGCAAAAATCACGACCTATATGGTACACCTTTTGTGTACGCGAATCAAAACTTCGAAACTCCTGGTAGAATTCTCGTGTGCACAAAGCTTAGATGGCTAAAGGTTGCTTTCTCACGTGAATAAGTGCTAACATGAAAGATTTGCTTGAAATTAATAAAGAAAGAATTTGATGTGACCTTGATGGGACCTGTACTAATTGATGGCTTCTTTCGGTTTAGTTTTGGTCCGCTGCCTTGATCCTTCGCACGCTGGTTCGGATGATGGCGCACGGATCGAGAAGCGGAAAGTGGAAGACGCGCGATCGGTTTCGTGTGGCGGCGATCGCTCCCACGTCTTGGACGCTTGCGGATTGAGGCGGGCGGGCGGCGAAGACGATCTCGGGCGACACGGAGGCGTTCGACCGACGAGGCGCTGGCGCTCGCGTGTACGCGAAAAAAGCAGCGGCGCCAGCGTCCTTGACCGAGGCGACCAAGGCACGCGCCTCGCCTCGGAGCGGCGCGACGAAGATCCGAACGAGGCGGCGCGCGAAGTCTCGCGGGCGAAGATGCGCTGCGAACGGCGGTGCGAACGGCGCGGCGCGAGGCGGCGCGTCGATCCGATCTAGATTTTTTCCGTATCTCTCCAAACCCTAATCTCCTGTGCTCGATACCACTTGTTAGAAATAATGCACGGATCGGCGAGGACAAGAGACACGAATTTTCGTGGAAAACCCTTGCGGAAAAAACCACGGCGCCAACCGCGATGATCACTATATGAGGAGCGATTACGAGCGCCGGGATTACAATGAGGTATGAGGCGTCAACTCTCCCGTCATGGCTTACAAGAGGTATATAAAGGGGTAAAAGGACTTAGAGTCCAAGTAGGAAACTAATCCGCTAATATGGTAACTAATCCGGACACTTCCATATTAGAAATTCGGATCACAATATATCCCTTATTTCAACAGATATTGTGTGTAGGATTGAAGGAGACAGGAGCTGATCTAGCTGGTCAGCTCCTATAACCTCTGATGGATAACAAAGCATGTCCAGATTAGTATGGATGGTACTATAGCTTAATGACTGTTAATTCAAGTTGATTGGATTCTCAGTATCGTGTTTCCCATTAACACAGGACTGGAAGAAGATAGGAAGCTATTCTCTTGTGGGTGTGGAAAAGGGTGCATACTTTACGCAGAATTAGCTTGGAATCAGTTTTGGTTGGATTGAATCGAACTTGACAAGTAATTGGCTGTTTCAAGCAAACAATTCTGGCCCAGAATTCCAGATCTATTTTAATTCGGTTTCAGTTAGTGTGGATTAAACAACTCATGAGTTCTTGAATTGAGTTCGGCAATCTCTGGTAAACAGGTTGATTCCTTGATCTGATAATGACCTCAGAAAATTACATAGTGCCCACCTGTCAATGACTCATTTGATGCCATATGGGGTGAGAAGGAATTTTTTTATTATTTAATCCTTTTTTTAATTTATTTTTAAAGTTAACCCCTCGCAAACTTTATTTCCAATTCTGACCCTTTTGGTCACGCCACCACCCGTAGCGTGACCAAACAACACTGTCACGCCACAGGATAAGTCCCCAAAATCGCACTTTTTGTCACGCCAAGGGATGGTGCACTCCTAGTCACTTGAGGCATGTGTGGGAGAGAACTAGAGGAACACACACGCGCGCGCTCGCCTCGCCTCGCCGGGCCGGGCCGGGCAGGGCAGGGCAGGGCAGGGCAGGGCAGGGCGGCGCGGGCGCACGGCACCTGCGTGAATGGTCCGCCCAAATCGGCGTCAGGTGCTTGCGCAGACGCCTCTTCCATTGTACTACGCCGTTCTACGTAGTCTACTTTTCGCAAATAATCAATAGCACCCCACACTGTTCGTATGAGCACAGCAGGCGAACTGTATTCCAATTGGAGAAAACATATAAGGTAAAGAACTCAGTAGCCTCAATGGCAATGAGGGTGACCACAAGTGACATGGTAATGGAGAGGTAGAGGTATGGAAAATTTATGTGGTCGCCGCTGGCCCAGGCCATGGCTGTGGAATATAGGTATGCAGCATCATTGCTGTTGATTAGTATCACCCAGACGGCAGCGATGTATATCAGCACAAAGAGCATGGACAAGACAAAGTTGGCGAAGAAAAGGATAGGTTCGGACATCACCACAGGGGCAGCATCCTGGTAGTAGTTCTCGAGGAAGTCAAGCTCTAGCTGAAGAACTTGGAAGGGCCTATGGGCTTTGTCTTTGGGGTTGTAGCCCTCGAGGTTGAGTAGGCCCTCGAGAAATAGCTTGCGTGCCATGACGGAGCCAACCTCCACCATGGGGTAGTGCTCGAACCGGCGGCGCAGCATCTTGAAAAGAGAGAAAGAGAGGCATAAGTCCTCAAGGTACTGCTGCCGCCTTTTGCCGGAGAAGAGCTTTGGGTGCTTGTTGGGTAGCTTTCATATATCTCCTACAGTGAACAGCCTTTTGTCGGAGAAGAGCTTTGGGTCAATGAGGAGATGGACATGCTTCTGTTCATTTTGGTCGCCGTAAGGGACGTGCTGCATCCTGTGTTCATTCGGGTGGCAAGGGACGCGCCTTCCCACGCCGTAGCCATATCCATGGGTGGTCGCTATCTTGAGCGGCGCCTCTTCCCTCGTTCGCCTCTTTTCCTTGTCGGGCACAAGGATCTCCTCCCCCATCACCGCGTACTTGCAGTTGGTCATGATGTCGATGGCGGCGGAAGCAGCAGCGCTCGAGTGGTTCGCCTCCTCATCATCTAAGACATGCTGCATGTAGCCTGCAATAAGAAGAGGGTTCCTCGCTGTAAGCCAGGAGCGGCTGGCCAACCATGTGTTGACCCCCGTCTGCACCAGCTTCACCAAGCTCAGAGACCAGAGGATGACAAACATGGCCTCCAACCAATGACGGTGGCCACCTTGCATGTTGGAGTAGATGAGGTAGCCGACCCACAGCAGGCGAGTCGCTTCGTCGGAGTAATCCCACGGCGTGAACCGGCCTATGCCCTTCGAGAAGGAGGAGCCATCGGCCGGCAGCACCATCACTCGAACCTTCCTGCGGATGAGCTCTATGAGGAGCATCCACAGAATCATCAGGAGAAGTTCCCTCTCCCGACCTTCACTTTGAGTGTGGGAGAACACATAGGACATGAGTGGAAGGAGCAGCACCAAGGTGGAGTGCAGCCCAATGCGCATGATGGGGTAAAGGTTGTACCGACCAAGGAGAAGGCGCAGGTGAAGCGTGTGCCGGCCGACGAATAGGCGCAGGAAGCCAGCGACGAAAAGGGTGGAGCCGAGGAGCGCCATGAGCACCACCGTGAAGGCCATCGCCCTTTCCATCATCACATCTTTCTGGGACTGCCCCTCCGACATAGTTGTGTTGTACTGAGACTGAACCAGAAGGCACAATGTGTTGGATTATGTGGGCCTAGCCCATGCAAGAAGAATAATTCCTAAATTAAATCTCAAAGGCCCACTCATGCAAAGGAAGGTTGCATCTGAACTTTAGTACCATATTGCTAGTTCTAAGAGAGGAAGACCACCTTAAAAGGGATGGTGCACTCCTAGTCACTTGAGGCATGTGTGGGAGAGAACTAGAGGAACACACACGCGCGCGCTCGCCTCACCTCGCCGGGCCGGGCAGGGCGGGGCGGGGCGGGCGCACGACACCTGCGTGAATGGTCCGCCCAAATCGGCGTCAGGTGCTTGCGCAGACGCCTCTTCCATTGTACTGCGCCGTTCTACGTAGTCTACTTTTCGCAAATAATCAATAGTACCATAAATCTATGGTCAAAGTTTAATTTTGGAGACCATGCAAATCAAATGATGCATGGTATTTTGTGATGGGCATAGCAATAAACTGGTAATGGCGGATATCATGGAGATATGCTCATGATCTTAGGATGATGATATACTCATGAAAGGATGATGATATACTCATGATCTTAGGATGATAATACAATTGGCAATGATGTTGAGGGTTTGTCAAAACACTTGTTTTCAGTGAAATTCAGGTTTTGTAAGGCAGTAGGCGGTCAGGCCGGCCATGTGTGGCGGTCTGACTGGTTTTGCCCTGTTCGCTGGTCAGCTTGGCAGCGATGTTTTTAGGTTAAGTCAATTTCATGGGTTTTAGTGTATATATATTGCATGATGCATGTTTTGACTAATGTAGGTTAAGTTGCGAAGAATTTGTTCCTGAAATCGATTTCTTGGTCTATTGTTGTGTAGGAGGCATAGAGATCAACAACGGTCAATGGCGAGGATGATCGGGACTTCGCTTGGAGAGCTGAGATCCATAACGATCGGGAATGCCGGGTGAAGTCAGTGGACTCAAGCATGGCGTAAAATAGATAACGGGAAGTTCGGTGTGACGGATTGCATCAAGCGGCGTGGGGGTCAGTGCAGGTAGTGCCCACCTGTCAATGACTCTCATTAGATGCCATATGGGGTGGGAAGGACGCCCACAGTGAGGAGGGAGAGTATAATGTCAAGAAAGAAGAAGAAAAAGAACACCAAAAAAGAGAAAACAGAAGTAGTTGACAAGTGAAACCCACCTGTCGGAGACACTTACAAAGCACTCAGGCTATCTGACGGGATTAATGTGTGTTGAGGTAAACTTTATCAAAGAAAATGTTGTGGATTTAAAAACCATAATAGTGTGCAGTGCACTACCTCCCTCCTTCCCTCCTCTTTTTATAAGGCGTCAATGCATTTTGAGAGTCGAACTTTGTAAATTTTATCAACAATTAGTGCAACATTGTATATGTTTGGTGATAAAAATGATACCGTTAGACTCGTGCCTGAAAATACCATCATACGATTATAAATCTTTAATAATCAATAGTACCATAAATCTATGGTCAAAGTTTAATTTTGGAGACCATGCAAATCAAATGATGCATGGTATTTTGTGGCGGGGATAGCAATAAACTGGTGAACCGTATTGTTTCACGCTCTTTCCTTATCAATCCTCACCCTAAATTATACTTGTTGAGAGGTGACTCATATCCTAGCATACTAAAACTTAGGGATGTGCTGTGTGGATACCTAGGTGAATCATAATAGAATTAGGATTCCTCCTTGTCTCTACAGTAGGATTCTTACTTCACTTTGAGGGAGAACCTAAATCAAAAATCAACTCATCCAAAATAAAAGGCGTACGAGAGCATTCGATGCTAGGTTACTCTTTAGCACTAGATTCGTGATCTAGTTTTTGAGACCATATGGTTTTTGAGGGAGGCTGGCCTAATAAAATTTGGTATTTTCCTAACCTATATTAGCGCTAACATATGTAGGTACTCCTTGGGTTGTTCTGGGTCAAGGGGCTGAAGCCCAGTATGACCTAGCCCTAGATCCGCCCTTGCCCATACTCGCGAGTTTTTTTTTTTTTGACGTAATACTCACCGGAGCATCTTGACTATATATATATATATATATATAAGCTAAGCAAAACTTGAGCTGGATTGGCATTGGCCTGATTTCATTTGGACCAACTCGCCTAGGGCGAAATCAGTTGCAAAATGGTTCCATAAATCCGAGGCCCAGCCTGGCATGAGCTCGGGCTACGGGCCACTTGGCGGCGCCTGTTTGGAATATAATTTTTTTTTCCCTATAATTTCTGTGAGAATCGACAGTTCATGTGAAATCCATCCATGTGTTCAAGGAGGCTCTAATTATTTTTAACCCAAGGGCATGCTAGAATATCATAGTTAGGGCCCAATCCAAGCCCGCCCTTTTCTCTTTAAAGCCCAAAGCAACTCCTCACGTTCCTTGATCCGACAGCAGCTGCTGCCTCGATGTTCCCCGTCATATCTCTTCTTCAGAAATCGTGCACTTCATTTTATCCTAAGTTCTTTAATATAAATATATAGGTGAAGCAGACAAAGTATGTTGAAACTAAGATGTGGAAGGCCAAAAAAAACAAAAAAGATGGATTAAGAGGTGCAAGGAAACATGTCTCTTGCATCCTGGAATGGACTTACATTGTTAATTTTCTACAAACTCAAACAGACCATCTACTCCGAAATACCCTACAACGCCAAATATAATTGCATTACGAGGTGAAGAAAGTCTCTCTCTCTCTCTCTAATAAGTTTGTAATCTATGAGTGTAACATCCTGAATTTGGAGTTCATTTGAAGTATTTAAAAATAAAAATAACCATTTGAATTTTCTTGTTTAAGTTAAAGCTTAGTATGAATTTTCAAAAATTAAAACAATTTAATGCCATTAATCTAAACTTCAATTAAATTCAAAGCTATTTATTTGGGTTCCTTGAGTTCCAGAGTATTTTCTGAAATTTTCTAGGAATTTTTGGATCTTTGAGCTCGAAAATTCCTTTTTTCATATTTTTCCCTTCGGGCCAAATCTCTTTTTTTTTTTTTCCTTTGGGCCGTTTTCTTTTCTCTTTGTCCCATCTCCTTTCTTTTCCCCCTCAACCCAGTCCAGGGCGCTGCCCGACCCATTTCTTCTTTCTTTTGGCCAACGGCCAAAGCCCACCTCCTCCTCCCTCCTCTCTCTGCCTTGTGGCCCTTCCCTATCATCCCCGTCTCCGACTCCATCTCCGAGTCCCCCATGCGCACGCCTTGCTACCAGCTTCAATCGGAATCCTCCCGTCCTAGCCTATATAAGTCGCACCGCCCGCATAAAAAATCTCACCTCAACCTCCTCTTTCGAAGCCCCACCGTGCCACCACTGATTTTGTCTGCGTTGCCCCGGATTCCACTGAAGAAGCCACCATTGTCGCAAGCACTCCGTCATCCGTTCTGTCGCCATCGGTACTCCTCCGTCTGTACCGACACCGCTGTTGAGTTCACATTGCCCCGTTCTTCGAGGTGCTCGCCTTCTCTTCGCCCGAGCAACCCTAAGTCGCCTTCGCCTGTGTCATCTCCAAGTCCAGCCGCCGCCTTCGTTGTCGATCTCTCTCTTCGGTGAGTCTCTCGCCTTCCCGAGCGTGTCATCGTGTGTTCCAAGTCGTCCACTTCTGATCCCCTTCCTTCCATTTTGTGTCTTCGTCGTCGGGATGCCCTGCCACTGCTCATCTTCTCCATCACCAGCCATCTCTGTCGCACCGTCATTCCCATCACCCTCCGATCTTCCCAAGCCGCTCTTCGTGTTCCTTGCACCGCCGCCGTGCTGATGCCCACCTCCTTTCTCCTCGGGTGTCTTCGTTTTGCCAAAGTCGCCGCAAGCCCGTGAGCTCCTTCCGCCGCCGTCGCCATCGTCACTGCTTCATCACCGATCTCACTGCGCCACCGCCACCAATGGAATCCCCATCGCACTAGCAACCTATTTTTGTCTTTCTCCGTCGTTCCCTCGCCGCTGTCGACTGCCAGCGCCGCCCGCCAACTCCTCTGTTTCTCTCTCCCACCGCATGGCACGCTACCTCAGCTCCATCTTAGCCTCGCCACCCCTATGTCATCCCACGTTAGCCCGCGTGGCAGTCCACGTGGCGAGCCCGAGCCAAAACCCTAGACCCTAGCCCATAGACCCGGCTCACCATGAACCCAGTCTATGCCATGTGGGATCCTCCCCTCAATGTCTCTCTCTTTCTTTCTCTCTTGTCAATCTGGCCCCACATATCATCCTCTCTTTTTCTCTCTTTCACTTACAGGTGGACCCCACTCAAAACATCTAGGCCCCTAAAAATATTTTTGGTAATTAATGTCAACAATGTATTATGGGACTAACATATGTGCTAAGTTGTTTTAAGGTTTAATCCTGGAGTTTGAATGGTAACATAAAGAAGGCAATGCAAAGATAGTAAACGATCGACATGACTCCAAGGGCACCAAGCAAAGGTATTTTATATAGCTTAAGGACCCATTTATCGTTTTTACCGACCTCACTGTTTGGGAAAAGACCGAATTTGTAGACTAGATGCCGTACTATAAAGAGAGATCATGGCTAGTAGCTTGAGGATCTATTTATGTGCCATCTTGATCAACTAGGAGTCATGCATTACATTTGGTTTTGCATCTGGAAAACTGTTCAGAAAAATTGGTATGACCGCAGTTGATGAGCAGTATTACCGTAGGTCGGTAGTACCGGATTCTAGTTGGTGGTACGTATTTTTTAGAGAGCATATTTTTGGGAGTTGTTCTTGAATTCTGAAAACGGTATGATCACATTTCTTAAGAGGTACTACCGCAGTGTGGTAACACCAAAGTTTAGTTGGCGGTACGTTTATTCCAGAGAACTTGTTTAGGAGTTTTCATCTCCTTTGACAATTGGTATGACCGCATTTCTTAAGTGGTACTACCGCAGTGCGGTAGCACCAAAGTTTAGTTAGCGACACGTTATTGAAGGGATACGGGTAGGTTACGCTAGCAGCATTTCAAAAAATTTCTACCATATAAACCAGGAAACCATACAAGCAAAAGATCATAGATCATTACCACCAGGCGCGCAAGCAGCGGAAGAAGAGTTGAAGTAACCCGATCCAACGTTGAGCGCATTGGTGTAGTTGTCGTAGTCGATCACCCAATGTCGACCACGTCGATGAAGTGGCCGTAGTTGATCTTCCACCGTAGTCGAACGTCCAGCGAAGTTGAACGTCTCATCTAGTAACCAATCACATCCTTGCCAAGGTTGCGGATCATCCTCAAGCGCAACAGCAACCATAGTAGCACCTCTACGGTATCCACACGTCTAGGGAAGGAACACCGTACACCAGTGTGCTAGCACCAAGTCGCACGAGAAGGCTCTCTCAGGAAGATGGCGGCTAGGGTTTCGGTAGAGCAACTCACGTGTGTCACATGGCGTCTCTCTCGCCCAACAGCCTCAAGCATCTTCTTATATAGTGCCCATGACGGATCCTACCCGAACACATTTTGTTCCAGCCGGTTAAGTGTGTAACCCTGTAGGTTCATGTGTAGTTCGGTTGTGACTCGGAAACCTTTTTCGACTACGAGTCGTTAACGGTTCCTAGTAGGACATAACGATTCTCGAATACATACAAATTATATCGGATAAACCTTAATGCAATATGATCTATGACCAGGTCATATCCCTATATGACCAGTTCGTATTTGGTCACCACCAGTTTGTAACTCCTTACGACCAGGTTTTGACCACTCTGTGATTACGTTCGACCAGTCTACGATCAGCTCGTATATCTATATGACTAGTTTGTAACTGATCAAACTAAGCAACCTACTCGTGTATTCTCCCTTTGTCTCACGATATCTGGTTTGAATTCTAGGTGAGACATTTGTCATCCATGGACTGTTCAATACTTTCTCGATCGAGTGTCGGATAACCTTATGTGGTCGAACTCTTCGACCACCAGTGGCATGGTCATGCACTTTCTTTATCCGATCACTTCGAGGGGCTCAGAGATATCTCTCCTGTTATGTTAGGAGGAGCAAATCTCATATCCGACCAGTCACAACCCTCTGCATGTTTCATAGCATACCCGAAAGCTACCTTTAGAACTACCTAGTTACGAGTAGCGTTTGGCATTATACATCATCATTACTTGAGACCAACTAATGACACATAAAATCATAACAATCTCAATAATGTCTCAAGGTAGGTCTTATCCAACACCATGTTCTCTAACATGTGTTTACATTATTGATTCGATATCCCTATATCCATGATCAGTGAAACATGGTCATCAATCAACATATGTGCTGGTCGATAGAGTCACTAGTGCCCCGACCAGTGACATTCGACTAAGGATACATTTAGAATGACATCATCATAAGTTAAAAGAGCTTCACCAACAACTCATATACTTGTTAATCTTCATAACCAATGATTCATTCAAGGAATATAACAACATTTATTCAAAAACTCATAAACATAGATATCATACAATCATCTCTATGATTACCTCTAGGGCATATCACTAACAGTCTCCCACTTGCACTAGAGTCAATCATATAGGTATCTTATACCCATTGCTCTTATGTTTGCCTCATGCTTAGGTTGCGGGAGGGGCTTTGTCAACGGATCAGCAATATTTAAATCTGTGTGCACTTTGCATATCTTCACATCACCTCTATCAACGATCTCACGAATAATGTGATATCGTCGAAGTATGCGTTTGGACTTTTGATGTGATCTAGGCTCCTTAGCTTGTGCAATGGCTCCACTATTATTACAATAGAGATCCATTGGACTGAAAGCACTCAAAACAACACCCAGATCACTAATGAACTTTCTAATCCATACGGCTTCTTTTGCAGCTTCTGAAGTCGCAATATACTCAGCCTCTGTTGTAGAATCAGCAACTGTTTCTTTCTTAGAACTTTTCCAGCTCACTGTTCCTCCATTAAGACAAAAACACAAACCCAGACTGCGATATGAAATCATCCTTGTTGGTTTGGAAGCTAGCATCGGTGTAACCATTTACGACCAGCTCTTCCTCACCACCATATATAAGGAATGCATCCTTAGTCTTTCTTAAGTATTTAAGAATATTCTTGACTGCTATCCAGTGACCTTCACCTGGATCTGACTGATATCTGCTCATAACACTTAGAGCATACGACACATCTGGTCGTGTACACAGTATGACATACATGATAGATCCTATAGCCGAAGCATATGTGATTCTACTCATTTTGTCTCGCTCATCAGTGGTTGTAGGGCACTGACTTTTGCTAAAATTAATACCATGTGACATGGGCAAGAAACCTTTCATGGAATCTTGCAAGTTGAACCGTTTCAACACCTTGTCAATATATACATCTTGGCTTAATCCAATTAGCCTCTTAGATCTATCTCTATATATCCTTATACCAAGAATATATGTTGTATCTCCTAAATCTTTCATAGAGAAACTATTTCTCAATGAAATTTTAACAGATTCAAGCATTTGAATATCGTTTTCGACCAGTAGCATGTCATCCACATACAATATCAGAAACACAATTTTGCTCCCACTTACCTTCTTGTAAACACAAGGTTTTTCTTCGTTCTTGATGAAGTCAAACCCTTTGACCACTTCATCAAAACAAATGTTCCAACTCCAAGATGCTTGTTTTAATCCATAGATGGATTTCTTAAGCTTGCATACCTTTCTAGCTTCCTTTGGATCGACAAAACCCTCAGGCTGTGTCATGTACACAACCTCACTTAGGTTTACATTTAGAAAAGCTATTTTGACATCCATTTGTCATATCTCATAATCGAAATATGCAGCAATAGCTAGAATGATCCGGATAGACTTAAGCATATCAACAGGTGATAAGGTTTCATCATAATCAACACCTTGAATTTATTTAAAACCCTTTGCGACCAGTCATGCCTTATGAATGTGAACAATTTCATTCATATCTATCTTTTTATTAAAAATCCATTTGCACTCAATGGTCGTAACACCATCAGATGCATCAACCAAGTTCCAAACTTGATTGTCATACATGGACTTTTTCTCAGATCTCATGGCTTCAAGCCATGACTCAGAGTCTGGGTCTACCATCGCTTCCGAATTAGTTTTAGGTTCATCATTATTCAATAATAAAACGTCATGCCCATACCTTATATGCATTTGACATGGCCTTTTTGATCTACGTGGGGCTGATGCCTTATCTACAGGTTCAACAATATTTTGTTCATCCTGTAGAGGTTTAGTAGGAGTTAAAATATTTTCAGATGTTTCCTGAATTTCTTCGAGTTGCACTTTGTTCCCACTATCTCCTTTGGAAAGAAACTCTTTCCCCAAGAAGCTTCACCAACAAGTCACATACTTGTTAATCTTCATAACCAATGATTCATTCAAGGAACAGAATAATATTTATTCAATAACTCATACACATAGACGCGATACAATCATCTCTATGATTGCTTCTAGGGCATATCACCAACAGTATTTTCCAGAGAGGGTGTTTCTGTGTTTCTTTAAACTTTTGAAAATCGGTAGTTCCGTTCTAGATGAGCGGTATTATCGCTGTGGGGTAGTACTGGTTTTTAGTTGGCAGTAGTACCGCACCTTTTTGTAACGGCTAGTTCAGAGCATTAAATGCAACAGTTCTGACCGTTGATCGTAAAGATCGGTAGTACCGGATTTGTACAGCGGTACTACCACAAATGCTGATTTTTTAGGAATTTGTTTCAAACGGCTAGTCTTGTGGTTGGGGCTATAAATACACCCCCACCTACACCAAGCTCAGAACCTTTGGCCATATTGAATACTCTTGAGGCTTTGGTGTACTCTCTTCTACTCATTTGCATTCAATTCATATTTGGAGGTAGTTAAGAGCATTCAAGTGCATTGCATCATTAGTTGATCATTTTTGCACTTGATAATCTTCAAGCAAGTGTTACGATTTGTTACTCTCGGTGCTTGCCAGCGCCTAGACGGCTTGGAGAAGAGTTTGCGCCATGATCACTTCAAAGAAGCTTGTGAAGTGGCCCGACAAGTTTGTGAAGTGGTGTTGTGCTCACCATTTTCGGAGAGGAGGAAGAGCAACTCTAGTGATCGAGACAAGTGCTTATGTGGAGCCGACTTGATTCATTAAAGTTTCCTCAACGTGGACTAGTGAAGACTGACAAGTCTTCGATACCATAGGAAAAACATCAAGTGTCTACATTGTGGTTTTTCCTCTATTATCTTTATGTTTTCGCATTTATAATTCTAGCTCTTACTTGTGTAGATTTCTCGCTAGAATAGTTTAGAATTATCTTGAGTTGTCTTAGCAAATATTGATCACTCTTGTAAACTTGTGCTAGTAATTCTTCTTTAATATCTTAATTGTTAAAATTGTTTATTAGAGCACAAGAATTTTCATAACCTCCTATTCACCAGTGTTGAAACCTTAGCGGACAGAACTAGGTTAAGAAGGAGCTTTGCAAAGGCCTTGTGATAATCACTTAGGCCCTGTTTAGTACAGCTTCATATTCTCATTTTTCGGATTCTGCTTCTGATTATTTGAGAACCCACTTCTCTGAGAATCTGGAGTTGTCTATTGAAAGCGTTTGGCTGGTAGGTTGGCTCCAAAAACCATATGAGGTAGGATTAGAGGCAAATAGACCATGTTACCCCTGGTTGTAATAATTTTATTGTATTTGTGTCTTTCTCCTATGTATTTGTACACAAATTATAGAATTTTCCCCTAAATTTGTTTAGACCATGTGAATGTATATACGTTGTATCTATACACAATGTCAGGTTACATTGCGTTTACACTTCATGATGGATTACAACTGTGTATAAGCAAATTTTGTACTATTCATGTATAAGCAAAATTTATACTATTCATGTTGCGATAGATGAAGCTGGAGATATCGCATTCATATCGTATAAGTGTTCAAATAAAAATTAAATAATATTACATACAAATATTTAAATGATAAATGAGTCATAACAAAAGACCACAAAAATTCACAAGTAATGTGTCCATCATCCTGAATGAGCAACTACACTTGCAAGGTCATCACGAAAACTATCCATGGATGTAGTACTTGTTTGCGACGTTGACGCATCCAATGCATCCTGAGAAATAACATATTTCTTTACATACTACGTTGTCTACAATTTCACAGCTATTTTCCTCACAGCTGTTAAGTGCCAAGACCATATATATATACCATATCACCAAAATAAATTTTGGATTTCAATATTCATCTCTCAAGTCACAACTCATCAGAATGTTGGCATTACTTTTCATTAAAACAAATTACTGGTAATACTAGTTATACATTCATTACTATGTAGATGACAGCTTATGAATGAACAACCATGAACAGTTCTTTTATTATATTCCTATGCAAGCTGTGAACATTGTTGAAGTAGTCAGAAATTCGGGAAATCTTCCGGCTAATGCAACAGTAGATATTCAATTTGAATAGCATATTCATGCATGATTTAAACAAGATCACCTACTCTAGAATCTTCTTTATTTTGGCAATGAGTCACCACAAGTGAAATTGGAATTGCAGTACATCATTCCAGGCATCCATTTCTCTCATGATCTACAAGAGTGTCTCTTTCCTTCCAATACAACAGTAGCATGCTAGCTAGCTTACAAGTCCCCCACTGATCTCAAAGAACATGACAAAATCCTGATCTATATTTCACAACTTTGCACAAGCTAAGTGATGTATCTTTGATCACCATCAAGTTTATGTTTTTCTTTGCAAATTCAGGCACACCCTCATCTTCTGAAAGAGGAACCACACTATCATTCTCTCATCCTTGAATCCTATAACCTATGCTAGTCCAGACCTCCCTAGACCTCTCTGCATTAAAAAGAAGCAAAGACACATATACCATATAACAAATTAAGCGGAATTATGGCAAGGAATAAATCTTAATCTACAAAATGCATACAAGCATAGGTGAATTACATTGTCACATACCGAAGAACGCTGGATCTTTGCACGACTTTCGAGATGCGGTGGAGCACATCGACCTGAGCGCGCAGATGGATGACATAGTCCATGGCTTCGTGGAGCAATAAGACTTCATCCGTGGCGTCCCCTCCGGGTATCACCTTCCTGAGCGCCATGGTCCTTCGCCTCACCAGCCTCCTCGCAATGTCACCACTGGTGCTACTACCAGTAGTACAAAGATCTTGTTGCTGGCTGTTAGTTCTGAGTCTTTGAAGATATGAAACAAAAGCACAATGAGCCGGATGCATACACATATACTATAGTAATTAGAATGTCTGGAATTTGCTATACTACCAGTTCAGGTTCAGGTTCAGGTAAGCATGAATTTTTTTTTTATCAAGATTGAAAATCAACAACAATCATCAATCACTTACATCACAGGAAAGGGACTAAGCGATGTTCTATTACAACTCAAAGGACAAAGCCTTAAGCCTCAATTCACAGATAACTGTCCCATGAAAAAATCATGACAATCAATTCAGATGTTAATTTGTTCCCACTGCATTCACAGATGCATGGAAAAATCCTCAATCATTCATTTCATGCCAAATCAGAGGCATTCACAGATCATTCACAGATGCATTAATAAAATCATTCACAGATGCATGAATAAAAGCATTCACCGATGAATGAATTCACATATCATTCACACAGGCACGAATAAAATCATGCACAAAACATTGACATCAAGCAAAGCTAACAGGGCAAAGAACATTGGCTTACCTTCGCCGGAGCCCGCCGGTGGTCCTCGAAAACCTGCGACGGCGAAGAAGTCGGGGTACCCGACCTCTAGGGTTTCCGAGGTCGGCGACTCTAGTGCAGGTGGCGGCGTAGTCCAGGGCCTGCGGCAGAGCAATCGACGACCGGAGGTGGTGCAACCTCTAGGGTTTTCGGGGTCAACGACTCTCGTGCAGGCGGCGACGCAGTCTGGGACCGACGGCGGAGCAATCGACGACCCGAGGCGGCGCACGATGGGACCCGAAGCGACTCTCACGAGAGGACCCAAGGCGGCGCACGAGAGGACCCGAGGCGATTTTTCTGCCGTGAGAGCACCAAGATAGACGAGGAAGCGAGGGTAGGCAAAGGGGTACGGGAAAGGGCAGCACGGTGGGATTTGCTCGGGGGTAATTGGATGGCATTTGCGAGTAAAAACTCCAAACTTCAATGGGTATTTTTGTTTATGCAAGCTGGATTCTCACGAGAATCTACGGGAAGGTTGCTTCTTATTGCTAGTTTATTTTTGAGACAGCTCATCGCGAGAATTAGAATCAGGTGGTTTTGAGAAGCTGTGTGTTTGACACGAATCCATGAGATCCAGATGAGAAGTTGGGAGTAGAAGCTGTACCAAACAGGGCCTTAGTCGCACACCTATGGAAGTGTGGTCAAACACTTTGAGTTGATTTACCTCTTGTGGGTAAGGTTACACAACCTCTGCAGAGTTAAAATTGTTTAAACAGTCGTGTCCTCGGTTATGGACAATGCTCGGGGATTTCATACGAGAGGTAGAGTTTCTTTATAAAATTGAGTCGAAAGGTGAATGGAAAGTTCACTTGGTGAATATAATGTTCACTTAGTGGATAAGATGTTCACTTGGTGGTTGGGTTGGGAAGTGAATAGGAAGTTCACTGGTTGTTTCAAAGAAATTGTTTACTTTATAAATGCAACATCCAAAAAAATCCATTTTTGGGAAGATATAATAAAAATAAAATGGGGAAAAATAATTTTGAGCATAACCTATATGGAAACTATTTATGCATGATTTTTGAACACTTTGTATAAAGCAAATAATAAAATTTTATACAAGCAGTAACTTGTAAGAATTTTTGAGAAAATCACAGAGCAGATAAAATCCTAAAAAATTTACAAAAGAAACTATACGGTGTTAAAAGACCTCACAACGATTTTCATAAATTTTGGAGCCTGTTTGATGGGTTTACAAATTCAACAAAGACTCAGCCAGCTTTGGAAATTCAAAAAACTATTTTTGAATTCCCGCCAAACTTTTGGGCCAAATCTGAGCCGCCCATTTTCGTGCTGCCTAGCTCCATCCCACACCAGTGTGCACTCTCCTTCTTGCAGATGTGTAGGCCCCACACATCCTAGCCTTTCTTCCACCTAACGCTGCCATCCCCTCCGTCCTGTAGTAGTGCCTGACCCCGCCCATGTCGGCGCTTCCATCACCCTCGCGCGCCCACAGGAGAGGATCACATTTGCCCAGTATCACCTACCCTACCCACCGTTTCTCTCCGCCTGGGTCTCATCACTGTGCAAGATAATCACAAGAACCCGAGCTGCCTGCATTTTTCTTGTCGTCGTTCTCGTTTCCATCTTGCTACTTGAAGCTCTCCCTGGCGTGTCAAAACACTCCACTTCCACTGCCATTTTCATTTTCATTTCTCCTCTCCTCGGTAAGTTTCATTCACTATAGCGCACGGAACTTTTCATCGTCCCAAGCTCTGGTGCATGTGCTCCGCCAAAGCACAATCGTGTCCCGGTGCGCTAAGCCCTCGATGTGTGTGTTAGCTTGCACCATTTAGCTCACTCAATCACCCCCTCACTCCCCTGTTCTTCTATTGCAGTGTAGCGCTACAATCGGGCCTTCTTCCTCACCTTTGGCGCTACGGTAGCCGCGAGAGACCTCTGAGCCCAGTGAGTCCCAATTCACTTCGTGCCCGGTTTGAGCATCGCCTTGTTTCACTGAACCTCCTCGCACCACCCATTTTAGCTATCGTCGCCCACATGGAGCTGCCACTGTGTAATATCCCATTTTATTAAATGAGTATTTAATGAATTAGAAAATGATCAATAATATGAATTTAGTGAAAAAAATAGTTATGGGCCTTTGGCCCATACCCAAGAGGTGGGCCAGCCACCAACAAAAGAGGGAGAGGGGGATGTAAGGATCCGAGATTAATGCTCCCAAATCCTCTGTGTATTCTGAATTAGTCCCATGATCATTAGCTAGTCCACACAACAAGAATGGTAACATCCATAATTCGCATAACATTAATAATAAATAACTGAATCATGAAATGTAGTGAAGTGTTTCTCAAGTGCAAAAGTTCTATGGTCTACTTTCTCCCAAAGTATGACGTCCTCGTAGTTCTCCTAAAACATTAAAAAAAAAACAAGTGAGTCCAAGATTCAGCAAGTACAAATACGGCATACGAAACCTCATATCAATAACAGTTCATTCTCATTATACAACATATGAAACTTTGAAGCATTGAAAGATCATTCTCATTAACTCGAATACATAAGTAAATGTCATGAATGCAATGCAAATCATGCACATGTCTCCACTTCTCTTCTGTATATACCGGTATAGCCAGTGATACACTCATTGGTGTTCACTCAGGCCCACATTATCAAAATACGGAGATCTAATTTCCCATATTGGAATGATGGGAATCTCAATACCCACTCCCGTGGGTGAGGCATAAATGATGAGATGAAGGAAATGAAATGAATGTATTATCTCATAGTAACAATTTGATATCAACAATGAACAGAATCATGTAAAGGACGAAAATACTCATAATTCATAAGAATTGATCATGTCATAATCATATAACCAGATTGAACAACAACCATAGAAGACGATCCAATTTGTACTTGCCTTTCGCGTAGCAATACGTTGGATGGTAAAGAAGGTGCAACTAATCCCAAGGTCACTCCTCCTACAAAAAGTAATTTACTCAAAACAAGATTTGACAAGAGGAAACAACGCCAATCGCAATGCTCTAAATGCACTCCCAAAAACCCATACTGCAAATATTTAATTTACTCAAGCGGAACGACGAACTAGTAATAACTCAGTTCTAGACAACAACCTTCTAAATTGCATAACTCCCGTTTGGATTATCATAAAAATGCATTCTTAGTCTCTCCGGAAAGCTTATAAAAATGTTTACTGAAGTCTGGTTGGCCAGATTCTTATATTTTACATTTAACAAATTTTAGCACACATATCAAAATAACTGTCAGAAACTGACAGACATTCTGGACAGTAATATTGAAACGTACATAACTTTTATTCTGAAGATCCAAAAATGGTGTTCTTTAACAATCCTGAAAGATAATTGAATTACCTACAGAAGTCATTTTGGGCAACATCCCTGATTTGGCCGTTATCTATTTTCAATCTATTTAATACCACAACTGCTATAACCTAACACGGGTTCTGGACAGCGGCATTGCAAAAATAATAACTCAAAAACTACAACTCCAAATAATGTGATCTCAGATCCTACTAAAACCTAACAAAATTTCCCACAATTCTTCAGGAGGCACAAAATCCTAATTTCGCATTGAACTATTTCAAAACTACTGATCAACATGACTACAAATTAATGTATCTATTACAGCAGGAACAACAATAAGCTATTCGACATCAATCACATAGAAAAGAATTAATCAAAACAATGGAGAGTTGAGGATCACCCTTGAGGACATGAAGGAACCTGTTGAAATACCCACGAGGATTTCCTCTCCCCTTCCATCTCCCTCTTCCTCTTCTTTTCTCCTTGGCTGGTGGCCCCCGAAGGGTTCTTCTCCCTCCCTCCTTCTTCTTGGACAATAGCAAGGGAACTGGTGGTACTGTAGCAGGTGGTGGCACTGTAGCATAGGCGTGCTACAGTATCATATAGGGTTTTTGTCTACCCCTAATGGGCAAAGGCTATGGGCCTTTGGCCCAAGATTTAATCCCCATTCAAGAGAAATTCTGAAATCCCTTTTTAAATCCCGATAAAAATATTTGAAATTCAATTATAGTTTTAAACATTGAACGGGGTATTACATTGATAGGAAGTGGTCATATAAACAGTAAGGAATGTCTAGGTGGTTATTATCCCTAGGTCATTAACAATAACTAAATTAAAGGGTAGCTCATTCAACAAGCGCAGACAATGAAGACATGACATGGCGGGTATGCCTCACACACAACTAGGTTTTACCTGGAACTAGAAGCTAAAATATAAACTTCATAGTATATAAGATTACTAGTAATATTAGACAGTCACAAAGATTAGCAGTAGCTATGTCACAACCTCATGCTTGTTAATCGAAATCGAAGCCGATAAGGTAAATCACTAAACAAGAATTAGGTGGATGGAAACACATAGGCCTTACCAAGGACACGAGTAGTTATCTACTTAACTAGAAGTAGTCTTTAGCAGGTGTTGGAGCTAAGGATCAACCTAGTGTGATAGGTTACTTTAGTATATGCCAAGCCACATAGATAGTAAGACTAAGTATAGTTCACATAGTTAGTAAGACTAAGTATAGTTCACCTCAAAGACGAAAACCAAACATGTAAAAACCACTAAGGGTATAAGGTCGATCTCTAACTAATGCTTGGAAGTTCCAGCTAAGGCTCATGGAACTTCCTCGATAAATAGGAAATAATAACAAAAGAAACCATTAGATCAGCTAGGCACCGCGTCTGGTTAGCGGTGGTATGTTCCCAAGTGGATGATAGCAGTGTAGCTACTAAACAGCATCACCTGGGCTCTAGTTATCCTCCATCGCTATTCGCTCCTTGGTAAAAGGATAATTCATGGTCTGAAGATGGATTAGAGGATCATATCTAGCAAGGTAATAACCCCCATCTAGATAATCGATGAGGAATATTCCTATGAATATTCTCCCTCTTCCAGTGGAGTACTTACTCCTTGCACCAGTAGACTTTCCGAGAGCTGGTCCTTCTCGCCCTCACTCCGGACAAAACGGTTGCCTAACTCTAAGCCTGATTATCAACCAAAGACCCCACCACTAGACCAAATGAATAGAGTTTGGATTTATCTAATTTGGTCTGAAGTATTTCCTTCATTCCAACTATCACTAGATGTACTTCATTCCGTCTGAAGTATTTCCTTCATCAACTCTACTAAGTTGGTTTAATTTCATCTGGAGTACTTCCTTCTTTCAGGATACCCTTACGTAGGTTTAGTTTTTTTTAAGTATTTTTCACTTCAAACACTCGTGGTTGTATTGACTTTCATTTGAAGTGTTTCCTTTGTTACTTGTCTTTGGATTTTATTAGATTTCATTTGTTTGTCTTTCAGACGTTCTTGAGTTCAATTGTATTATGTGCAGTTAGAATTTGAAGCCACGACAGGGATAGCAGTCCCAATAAGAACGAGGTCGAGATCAAGATTATCAGAACACTGAGCAAGAATAGGACCGAGGTTATCAGAATATTGAGCAAGGCGAGTCAACACTTTGATCATTTTGTGCCTACTTTTGAAATACAATTATATTGTTTTACATTATGAAATTGTATTACTATGATTTATACAAATATCTTGATTTAGCTCATAGCTACTACCTTAATGATAATTGCATATAAACTCTCCCAATACTTGAACTTGGACACTATCCTTTGTCACCCTTAGCTAATGGTATACATACTAGCTAATAAGTCCGTACCTAAGTGTCATGTTTAGTCTTGCTTAGGTACATTGGTATGTGGGCAATGATTTGCACATCATTTAAAACTTAAAATTGGATTTGGGTAGTTGAGATTGGAGCCTGGCTGGTATGTTGATTACAAAAGTATTTCAAAATAAAAGAAAATCAAAAACAGATTTTGACTTGAGCGGTTGGAAAGCGTGGCGGGTGTACATAAGAGCACGACAGAGTAGGTATGGGAAAGTACCACCCAAGTCAATAAAGGACCAAATTCTTGTACGATCTCTCGTGTAAAAATAGTACAATCATAAGTCTATAATAGGTATGACATGGTTGAGTAATTTGTTCGCTTCAACGTGGCTGCACCTTTGGTGGGTGTGTGGCATGGGTAGAGGGTAATGAAGCCACAGGAAAACTACACAACGCAAATGGGAGACCTCACGGGGGCAAGGCCCAAAGAGGTGATACCTGGCAGGTAGGGTTACGTTGAGGTGAGGAATTGTAAAAGCTTTGTGATAATCAACTTAGTCGCACACCCATGGAAGTGTGTCAAGGATATTATAAGTTGATTGTCTCTTATGGGTAAAGTATACGAACTCTACAGAGTGTAAAAACTATCTAGATAGCTGTGCCCACGGTCATAGGTAGTGCTGAGAACTTGCTCTAATTAGCTTCCATTTTTATAAAACAATTTGTGGAAGGGAATGAAAAGATGGGTTTGAGCCTAGAGATTTGAGATGGCATAGTTGAGAACCTCCCACAGGATTGTCTGCTCATCCTCCTTCCTCCATTACGGGATTTTACCTGCATACCCAGCGGTGCCGAGTCTATAGGGGTGCGTGTTTTTTGCCTAGAGGGCCCTGTGCGCCGCACTTTCACTCCTAAAATCATATGCCGTCTTCTTTGCCACAAAGTCTTACCAGTACGGTTCCACGAACGGATACTTCTGGAAGGGCGTTAGATCCTTCTCCATGTATTGCTTGATAAGCGTGCTTTGAAGTTCTTCCATACTTTGCACACTGCTAGCAATGCGTGTCGTCGCACGGAGGCCTGATGTTCTTCCGGGATCTCGAACGATTGGAAAATTTTCGTCACTAGCGCATCTTTCTAAGCTTCGGTCAACTCCTTCCACAAATTGTAGATGATCTTGACCTGTTCCCGTGCAACTATTCCGACCATTCTCCGGAATGAGGACGCTTCTCGGCGAGGATTGAGAGGGGTCTCAGGCGCATCGACATCCGTGATGGTAAATCAACCCTTGGGCCCTTTCGATATTCCTCTTCTATTGTGCTTGGATTTTCCAGAGGACGGCGCATCAGACACATGAGGCAACGATGATAGAGATGTCCTAGTTGAGCAAGGTTGTTAGGATCGCGATCCTACTCTTAGAGTCTTACGATTCTACGAACCCATGACAGCCTATCGATCCAAATCTCACTGTCGATGCGATCCTACTCAAGGTAGTTAGGATCGCGATCATACTCTTAGAGTCTTACGGTTTTACGAACCCATAACAGCCTATCGATTCTACTCGTAGAGACTTAGGGTAATTTTTTTTAGAGGCCAGGTTTTGCTGATATTTTGTTTTAGAGCAAAATTTGTTGATATTAATTTTGAGAATGAAACTATAAATAAACAAGGAGTATACAAAATATTGTATCAGTGTGGTAATGCTAGTACAAATATCTATATTATGGCATGAACAATCTTGAGCTTGATAATGATAAGTTGTTTTTATTCCTGAAGTATGTCTTGCTGTTTTTAAGGAATATACAAGTTGTAAACCATATAAGAATCATACAAACTTATAGTATAGATGTTAAATATGTGTATTTTTACAATTCTGTAGAATCGCCGATTCTATGATTCGATACTATGATTTCGATCCTATCGAAGGCAAATTGATCCAACTCGGGATCTCAACTCTGACTACCTTGTAGTTGAGAACCAGTAAGAAGTACGGGATGTGACCCAAGAAAGAATATGCTTATTGGGTCGATGGAGCCACTTAATGGTATAGGAGGTTGGAGCCTCCACTAGTATTTTTACAACAAAACTCAACTTTGTTAAAAACCTTTGTTAGTTAAAAATGTTAGGCCTCACGATTTGCTATTACTTAATCTATTTTAATAAATAGCTTTATGCAAACAAAAAACCACAAGCTACTCTTTAGATCAGCCTTGCATATTATATAACTTCATTCTGTATGTTGACTCGGAAAATCGGTTGTGTACTCATACTCGCTCAATATATTATTATTCGGTAATCATAAAAGAAAAACGTTATGCGAACACTTATGAGCATTCGTCAAGACTGGAGATTAAGAAGGCAAAAACTAGGTCGCGGACCCTAACTGATTGCCTGCGAGTATATCGTGAGGGTTCCACGTGGTATATTTTTATTTTGCTTCCACGGCTATTTTTTGAAAGGTATTTGCTCTGTTCGGTCATTCTGTAAGTCAAAAGTCGTAAGGTATATTTATGCTTGATTATTATTATGCAATAGTTTTACATTTTTATGATACTGTGGACATTGGCTACTAATTCAGGGATTGGTGCTGTAAATACAGAAGATTCCAAATTACAAATTTAGGGTTCGACACGATGCCTAACCAGACTATGCTTCTGCTGATCTGCTGAGCACACATCAGTTGAGCTGAAGGGATTGACGCCTTCCGCAGCACCATCCTCACCGTCATTTCTTATATCAAGCTCTGAATTAGAGTTGCGATGTATGCGAATGCAGTTCATCCTCAAGTTTCTCCAGCACTATCCGAAAACAGGCCTTTGTACAGGGATGTCAGGATCAAAGATTTGCTGTTAATTAGTGGCAAAGCATGCCACGCCAATTAGATACCCATTGTGCAAAACAGTCAGAAAATTCACGGAGCTTGGAGATCGGATGTTTTCTGTGTAACAGTGGAATTTTTTCCGATCCCTGGTATCAACAAAAAAAAATACTAAAATTAGAGCAGTGGTTGAGATATATATATATAACCAAATGTAAGTACAATATCGGATGCAATTTATATTTAAAGGTGTCAATCATGCAATTGTTACATAGAAATTTATGTTGCCATGCTTTGAGAAAAAAAATCTTACCTCATCATTTTGTTCTCCTCGGTAGGATTCAGCTGAGTGACTGGAAGCAACAGAATGTGAATAAAGAGAGGTCCTGTGAATTGGAAATTGCAATCCTGATTATGCCAACGATCAGTACTTCCAAATAAGAACATTTAAATGAAGACCATGAGCGTTGTGGCCCATTGAGATTAATTTAGAATTAGTTTTATCATCTGAAATAAACCTGAGCATCGTTCAAACATAATTTTTTATGCTTGAGCAACTCTCTCAAAGGAGCCTGAACATGCCCAAGCAGATTTAGCTAATTAGGATTATATGCCACGGAAGCATGGAACCCATAAACTGAATTCTAAGCCTAGCAGGGGCAACTGGGTCCTCATCTCACAAGAACGAATTGTCGGTTAAATTCGGTGTTGAAATAAGATGTAACACAAATTTTAGGATCATGAAATTAGCAGTAGCGCAACTCACCTCGCGAAATCTTCACAAGAATTTAGTGAAGATGACAGCTTATCAAGGTCCATAAAGTTTGAAGAACATAATCCTTGATAAACTGATTCATTCAAATCAATCTTCCCTTCTGCAGAGAGGTGTCTCCCCTGCATTGTGCTGGAGTTCCCGCTGAACATTAAAAATATGCGCGGTTAGCTCGAAATATGATCATCTTATAATTTTTTTCATGGCTACCTTGGGGAATACAGACCTGGAGCAGCTTGGTTCAGCTTGAGGGACGGATATTTCTGAGTCAGAGTCAGAATGTTCTGTAGAATCATCCTGCTCCAGCATCCCTGGAAGTAATGGTCTGTTTGCTGCATAGCTTTTTATAGCTTTCCCAGGACGGATGTGGCCAGTCGAGAAGGACTTCTTGAATGATCTATTGACATAAAGGACAAACTTTGATTGTGTTACTCTCCAATCAGTGATTTTTGTTTGATGAGACGTGAACAGCACTCGGTAAGTACCTTTCATATTCTTCATTAGTAAGAGTTCCTTGCCTTCTGCGGATGTTAGCCGAGCCCGACCGCCACAGTGGAGGCCTTCCTTCTGTGGGTTGGAAGTGACCTAAAAACCTAAAGTGGAAAGCAAACATCAACAATTTTCCACTGTTTTTGTCATTCCAACAGAATATATGTAACAGATATAACTAAATGACACTTACACATTTAGAGCATTCTGCTTTTCACTGTCCATATAGGCATTGCTCACAAAGCGTTGGACGTTCCGGATGAGCTCGTGCCAATGGGATATTGCGTTCCATTGGCGTCTTTGCTTCCAAAACACCTATGGCATAATCAAGAAACATGAGTCACTTGGACAGAAAATGGGTTACTTGGAGTAGCAGTTTGGAAGAAAATAGTGCACTTTACATATAATTCAGAATAACATGAGAATTATTATGCAATATATATACCTTGTTTTGAGCAGCAGAACCAGTATAATGAACAGCCAATGCGTCCCCCATTGCTTCATACAAATACATCAAAGAGTGAGACAAAGGATCATCTATACCAATCTCAGGCACCTGAATAAGCCCCAGCGCGTGAAGTTGATGCCTGAAAGCAACTAAACCATACGCGAATTGGGCCCCGTTTGTGCGGTCCAAACAGTCTATGCAGTTTGTCCTGAGCACTCCCTTTTGTAGTGAAAGAGGCACCACCTCCGTTGACCCGAAATTAGGGTCCATGGAACTGGTGCTTTCACTTGAGCTGGTAATGTCACTTTGTTCACTGTAATACATGTAGAAGGTGGATATAAGAACAAAAAAAAATGCTATTCAAGGTTATATCAATGTACAAAAAGGGCTGCAAGACAGCTACTTTCTAGAGAAATTTTACGGTACATTCTACCGGTAGTATATGGTAGTAATATAAATCAAATATGATTATTGATTTGTTAAGGACATAAGAGATTTTTGACTTTTTCACCTAGTGTTAAAATTTTACTCTTGTGCCATATGATCTCCACATGAACAATTACTATTCTATCCCTTTGGAATTCTGCTACTCATACTATCAAGTATAATATGATTAAATCCTAACTAATTCGAATCCTTGGATCAAATAGACTGACTCGTATTAAATTGAGTGTACCGTAAAAGAGTTCACTTTCTAAGGTAGATTTATAAGATTAAAAGTATTTTTGAAGAGTTTTCTAAAAGTTATTTAAGGACTTAAGACATTGTTAATACATATATAGGCCTGAAAGCTACCTTTGTTTTGGTGTCGGAGTTAGTTGGCAATGGAGGATGTCTGTTTGAGCAAATGCAGCTGCTCCCACCATGATCAGATACGGAAGCACCTCACAGCTGAAAATAACGTGTCTAGGCATTAGAAGAACTTGTTGAAATGATCAACCCCAACAGCAAAGCCAAATTGAGAAAGACTTTAGGGAACATAATAGATCACCTCCGGGAATAATTCTTCATGTCCAAATGAAAAAACATTAGGTGGTCTTCATCCGATAACCCCTTATTTATGTGTTCAATGGCTTTTGAGAATTCTACACGGAGCAAAGACTCACGAGGCTTCTTCTCAATAATCTTAATAAAAATATACCAGGAATTAATCCAAAAACAAGTATGTGAATAAATAATGATGCACAAAGGATTACTAAGATGGGACATTATTCGATAAATTGTAAAATTAGCGAAAATTAAAATGAGAATTAAAATGCATTTCTGAAGTACAAATTATATAAACATACCTTGATCAAGTTCAATACGATTATTGGATTTCCATATCTCATCATGAGGTTTTCAAAATGGAGGCGGGCCGCTTTGTAGTCTTTGTCTGGTTTTACTGAGGTAATAGGAGTATCAGAAAATCTGGTGTAAAAAAAATTCCCGTATACTTGCAGTCGAGTAAGGATTGAGGCACTTACACATGATATCTGGCTTAATAGGAAGTTTTGAAGTTTCTTGAGACCAGAAAAGAGGTATCGATCCTCTGTTTTGCACAACGGATGTTATCTTGGGTGGCATTTCATCTTGGGTGTCTTCGAACACAATCTGCTCCGTCTCGACATCATTGGCAACCATACCCTTCTCATTTACACCTCGTTTCAAGAACCTATATTTCAAAATGAAGGAATCAGAATTATTAATATGGGATTAATACACAATGAGATTGACAGCTTTAGCATGTCCCTCTCTAACTTGAGTTAGTAATCATTTGTAATACATTTTATACAAACCTGGGTCCAGCAAAATGGCGTGAGCGCCTAGCTATGACCGTCAACCAGAAATCCTTCCCAGATACCGACAGTTTCTCCTGAATGAGCAATGAAGTATATATTAATTTTTCCTTTAAAATTCGCGCCAATAGGTAGAACATATCAACAAATGCATTTCAGAATGTACAAAGAAATTTTTGCAGACTGGAATAGTGCTAACTGCTAAGCGTCCCACTAGCTAAAAGTAGCAGCACGGTCAGTAACATATATCCCTACAAAACTTTTGCAATGCACCAGCAAACGTTAAGGAACAATTAAGCAAAGGCACTAATAGTTTTCTGTTATTTATGAGCAAACGTTTCAAGTTAGGAAAACCTCAAGTGGCTCAAGCTGATAGAGAGTTATAGAAAGCAAAGCTCTGCAATATATAATAGATTCCACGCTTTCGCTACAATGCAATTTTGTCAAAGATGAATAGGCAATACTATTTAATAGTGATTAATATAAACCATTTAATTAGAAATTAAAGTTGGATATAGAATAAATACAGTTTTTTTACAAAGATGGTATACCTGTCTAAAAAATCCATGGACTAATGCAACAGTCCAAATAGGATCTTTGAGATGTTCCCGGATTCCCCGGGTCAGAAATTCGTTCCACACAAATGCTGTCTCGTACTCAGACTCCCATGTATTCTTGTCAGTTATGTTCTTCTGAAGGGAATGCATAATCTTGTATGAATAACTAAAGAAGAAGTCCTTCGAGAGATTCACGGAGCGAAGTAGCCTTTTGTATCTACATCACCAACAAAAGGACAAATAATAAACATGAATTTCTGTAAAGAGTTTATACGAACAAGAAACATCTATAAAAGATGTTACATGCTTCATATTACACCAATGCTAAATGAATGCCCACCAAAAAAAAAAGACCGAAGAATCTTGAAACATTCATATGTACCTCGGACCATAATTAATTAAGAACATCTTATAGAAAGCTCACAAGCAGCTGCAAGAATTGCAATGATATGATTACATGTATGTGAATTACATAGAGCTATAGATGAGAACACTTACAGACGCATCTACCCAACAACACATATAAACAGAAGGATCACTATTGTATTAATGCAACATTGGGGTTGAAGAACTCGTTGTTTCTCACCTAGAAATGAATGGACCCTGACAAGATGACAAATGATTACCAAAACTCGATATGCATGTCCAAGTGGCAAGTGTAAAAGAAACAAAATTATGCACACACACACACACACACACACACACACACACACACACATATATATATATATATATATATATATATATATATATATATATATATATATATATATATATATATATATTGCATGCAATGGAATTACAGTGAGTATGATGCAAATTTTACATGTAGAATACACAGATACGCTACTTTTACATGAAGAATAATAAAGCAACCTGTTCTCATCTCTAGAATTAGCCACATTGGGCAGGACACTAGGAGCTGGGATTGTGATGATTTCGCTCCTGTCAACGGCATAAACAACGCCATGCCCACAAATCGTGCCTATCTTCTTTCTCCTGGTAATCAGCAACATGTAGTATGGGCCGAGGAACTTCACGAAACCTGAATAATCAAAAGATAGAGCAAATGTTACGATTCATCGGAAAAAAACCGTCACTGATATGCATGCACCCGAAGCTAGCCTCGATTTCATACCAGCTATTCCGTAGCATTTCGTGACGAATTTCAGCCCGCCGGTTGCCCTGTTGCCGTCATGTATCCGCCCAAGCAACTCGTCGCGTTCGGGCTCCGTGTAGCGGGCAGGATCCTCCACGATGCTCAGCTTGGTGGGCTCCGTACGGTCAATCTTTAGCACCCTCCATGCAGTCTTGCCTCGTCCCTTCCGACGAGGTAAAACATCTACACATGACAAAACAAATGCACATGGGTTGAAGCATAAAATGAAGCAAGCTGGGAATTGCTAGATCTACCCAACAAACCAACCAGTGTATATACAACGAGAGATCGACATGTAGAAACGATCGTGTTGCTAAAAAATCTTGACTTGAGCATTAATTATGGACCTAACCACACCGCTAAGAATTTCTTCTTGAAAAGATCCTGCCATGAGTGCAGAGCTCGGCATCCAACTAGCTGGTGCAATCCAAATCGGAAGAAAGGAAGCCCTAATCTCCATTTCCATGTCGGCTTGCTTTGCTTGTGTGTGTAAGAGAGAGAGAGAGTAGAGAAGACAGGAGAGAGAGAGAGAGTAGACAAGGTACGAGACCCTGTGCATGCTCACCGATTGCGTCTCGTAGAGCTTCGACTTCTGCACCACCGGCTGCCTCCAGCCGCCGCGGGGCCCCACGCCCGCCGCCGCCCCCGCCATTGCCGTGCCAGATGACGCCATGGTAGCACACGCAGCAACAACCAGCTAGCACACGAGAACCGAAGCAGAAAGACACTCCAACGCTCGAGCTCAGCTCGTCGCCGGAATCCTCGAAAAGCTCCCGACTTCGCACCAAAAAAACCACACAAAAAAACACCAAGAAACAGATAGGAAAAAAAATCTGCCCCAAGAAAGAATCCTACACGAGAGAGAATTCTCTCAACAACACACGTGAAATCTCTACCGGAGACGAGAGAGAGAGAGAGAGAGAGAGAGAGCACGAGGAGGGCACGGCCGGAGACGACAGCTAGCTGTGGCCGGAGGCGACAAGGAGAAGAAAAGGAGATTTGTTTAGGGATACTTTAATCAGACTCCCTCTCCCCCGTAATTTATAGGAGGGGACATCGTATCAGGGGAAGTTCGTTTGGCTGGGTGCCGGGGCCACACGGCTCTTTTCACAGGGGATTCGATTCGGCCTCCTACTTGGCACTTTACCGCTGCTAGATGCCTAGATTCTATGTGGCACTCGGATACGGGGGAGATGAAGGAGATCCTCCCTGCGTGATTAGACCTATTCCCGAATTTTCTAGGTTGGGCTTTGATTTTCGGCCCGAATCCCATAAAAGGCTGACAATCGTAATAAAAATTATTTTTTATTTTTGAAATAAATTAAATATTAATTTTTATTTAAAAAAAAAATACAATAGTATTATTTTATTCAAAAGCAGAGTTTTTAGGCTGGGCTCAGGTCTGCCCAATCAAGGCTGGACTTTTCTAAACTCGATACGAAACCCTACCCAGGGTTTGAACAGGTCTGCCTGTGATCGACTCGAGCTTGTTGTGTTTGTGTGTGTGTCATGGTGGAAGACTGGGATATTCTTTGGGATCTAGTTAGGAGCCGAGCGTTCACACCACAAGATGTATTGTTGGTTTTGTGTTATATGAAAGTAGGCTTATTTGGCATGTTTTTCATCTGGGTTTTACAAAATTAGGCTAAAGGGTGTAGTCGTGAAAAGAAAAGTTAGGCTAAAGGGTGTAGTTGTGAAAAGAAAATACCCGAATTAACCCTAGTCCCAATCCCGTCTATCTATTTAATCCCCAACTCAGTTCTTATAATTAACCCTAGTCCCACAAAAGTGCTAAACCAGACACACAAAGGATTTTTAGTTCGATGCAGATATGATTTTTTTTTTGGTTTAGAGATAGAAAACATAAAGATGGATCCAAGATGAAACTAATCTATATATTAAAACTGGCATAAATATTCAGAGTATGTACCTTGTAGTGATGGTAGGGTTGATCGTACCGTCAGTTGTACCATCGGTTGTGGGTTGCGACGGTCGGCGTGGCGTAAAGCAAGGGGAACAGAGACAACGGAGAAGGGTGTGGGATGCGTTGAGGCAACGGAGATCTAGGTGATGGAGAAAATCATAAGTAGACGTTGGAGGAGATTAGAGGAGAGGTACTCATTACTCATGGCACTAGGGTGAGGACGGTAGCAAAATCGGAAGAGAGGATCACTAATCAAGAATTAAGGGGCGGTGCAGATTGGCGAGGCAAAATATATAGGGATAATGGAATGTTCTAAGTCTTAGATCAGTTGACCGTTAGACTGGGATCAAACGGCGTTTTAAGGGTAAAACTGGAATCCATTTTTGCGCACTCCATTTTAGTAATGCAATTACAAGCGGACAATGCAACATAAAGATATGCCTACATATCATGTCTATTTTCCCTGAAAATTCAACCCTTTATTTTTACTTAATGCGTTCTAACAACGACAAAGTTGTGATACTATTGAAGCACATTACATAATGCTAATATCATTTTATCTACTACAGTTAGATGTTTCCTGTCCTCCACGCTTTTTTTCGTTCCAGCACATAAAAGCTTAGCAAAAAAATTGACACTTGGTTGTAAAAAATAGTAAGAAAAAGATAAGGCAATAGTCACTTTACTATTAAAAAAAAATTAGGCACATCGTTGAGAGCCTACGTGCAAAAACTGCACTACGGGTATGGGATAATGAGAGGCTGGCTAAAGAGAATCATACACGCAACACATTCAAATACACGAGGGCGTATGAGACAGAAGATCCGACAGGCAAAAGCGACAAGTTTTGTTCCGCCGGTGAAAAATCAAATCTGGGGAGAGATGCTCGATGAACATTCTACATCGTACCCTTCTCCATGAAAAATAATTTTACAGGATTTGGTCCATAATTTTATCAGTGTACACCCATTCCACCGTATAATACGTGTCTTTTTACGAATCTCAAAGCGCACAGCTCAATAAATCACTGATGTGAATTTTCACGAATTAAATACTGAAGACTAGCATATCATACTTTGAGATTCGTGAAAAAACACGTGTCACGCGGTGAAATGAATCTACACTGATGGAATTGTGGACCAAATCCTATAGAATTATTTTCCCTTCTCCGCGCTTCACTCGTTTACTGCAGTCAGTTACATAAGCGTTTGGCCCGTTTGGAAACCTTAAGCTTGCACGCTCCGCTACCACCGTCCGCTCGCGTCGTCACGCAGGCAGCACAGGAGTGGTGGCATGCAGATGCAGAGATGCCTCATGCTGCATCCTGCATGCAACAGCATGAGTTGGCTGGTCTCCCTTCTTCCGTGGAAACCTTGTACAGTTGTACTACTGATATGATGGGAGGGAACTTTTTTTATTAAGTAATCTATTTTTAATTTATTTTTGTTACTAACCTCCCGTCAACTTTATTTTTAAATCTGACTCTTTTAACCACGCACCACTTGTAACGTGACAACACAACACTGTCATACTATAGGGTAAATCTAGTTAAATAGTACTTCTTACCACGCCACTGGTTGACCAAACAACACTGTCACGCCACTGGTGATGTAGTGATAGGATTTGGTTACGTCATAGTGCTAGCATAACAATATTGTTTTACCACGCTACGAGTGGCGGCGTAATCCAAAGAGTCAAAATTAGAAATAAAGTTAGCTATGGATTAATAATAAAAATATATTTAAAAAAAAGCTCGATGGGAGGTCGCTTTCTCCTTTCCTTTTGTGTTGTACTGTAGCTAGTATATATCTTGTCCTTTTTAACATACTTCTCCTTTCTTTTCCGAATAAAACGACATCTCTACCGATGTTTTATGCCTCGTTTGTGAACAGGATGTGTTAAGAGAACAGCGTAGAAGCGTGGGGGTACAGCCATACCCCTAGAAATTTTTGAAAAATATTTGTTATATATATAGAGTATATAAATATATGTAATAAATTTTGGTACAGTCAATGATATTTGTGATTATGTATAGGTGTTAGATTGTATGTTAGTATGTAGAATTGTATAGATTATATATTATATAGAAGTGGAGCAGTTAGCAGTGCGTTAGTTAGTTAGTTAATCATAAGTCGGTAGAACTATATGTTACTTAAGTTCGCACTTTTATCGTGAAAATCCTACTCCGCCACCGGTGAGGATGTATACAAAGTTTGTTGTGCCCTTTCTTCGCATTGCTCAGAATTAAAATTTTAATGATAAGCTTGAGATGGACGGTTCCAAACTGGTTGTTACGCCACCTATGGGTTTTCTTCGCGCCTTGGAGTGATGACAAGGAGTTTGGTGTGCTCTTCTCCACAAGATAAAGAATAAAAAAAAAAAGACCAAATGAGACAACTGGAGAATGACATGATCTCCGAATGGCCATGCATGCATGCAGATTGGTGTGTGGTCAGAAGAGCCAAAACCAGGTGGACCAGTAACCGAAGACCCTTTCCAGAAACCCCTTTTTGATAGGCAAGGAAGGAGACAGATTAGAGTGCTGCATGCACACAAGAGGCAGCGCATTGTGTTGGTGGCTGTCTGTTTGGATAGGATTTTTCTAGGGTATTGTATGACCGGGTCAGATGCTTCTGTTCTTTTTTTCTCCTAGAAAGAGAAGTAAGTAACAATATTTTTTTGCTAGTATAAATTTTTTTAGAAATGCTATTAGTTTAATGATTTACAAAAGTATGTTAAGTCTTGATAAAGAATAATTCATCAATCACCATGGCATAGGAGGGCTTGTTGGAAATTAAGATTAACTAATCTTGTTTCGGGATGCATGGAGGGCATCATGAGTAGGGGTGAAAACGGGTCGGATATGGACGGATATTGCTCTTTTCGTATCCTAACCCATGTTTTTACCCTGGATTCGGAGTCGGATGAATACAGATTTTTCAGGATATGGGCACGGGGCAGATGTGGATAGAATTCAAATCGGTCATGGATAACTTAACAGATAGTGTACACATAAAAAAAAAGATATACCTTCATCAACGAAAGTGTCAAATTCATATTATATATTAGTCAATCACTAGAAAACTATAGAGGATATTATTGGATATTGATGTTTATCAGATATCCTATAAAACACAGATCGGATATTGCTCTTCCCATATTCCATGAGATTTTTCCGATACGGATTGAGACTAAAAAATGGTACCCCGGGCGAATTTTTTTCTAGATACGGCGTCGGATCGGGTGGGAATTATCCGCCCCATTTTTACCCCTAATCATGAGTCCCATGAACCATACATGTGTGCGCTCCATTGTTGTGAACCTGGTGATGCATGCATTTACGTTTAGCAAATCGGATTGGTTCACAAAAAGCTTACTATCACTTTGCAGTTAATCACTACACGCATATATATATTCACTCTCTTGGAATAAGGTGCCTTAGACCCGTTTGAAGTTGAGGGTTTGTTTTAGGAATTTTGGAGGGCTCCTCACACAGTTGTACAAAATATACCTTTAATTTTGGTTTCTTCTCTGGAGATTACAACATAATATACACCTTTAATTTTGTTTTTTATATTTGGGGACTACAACATATACCTTTAATTTTGTTGAGGATGGATGGTCGGACCACATGATCACAACTCCCATGCACTCCATCGTAGTGACTCATGGACAGCTATTTACTTCATCCGTTTATGAAATTTTCTTCACACGAGGACAAATTGATTGGCTCGCAAAACTAAGCATATATCATTTTGATGTTTCAAGACAAAACCATTTGTTAAAAAGGTGCATACTATATTGTTATGTATGTGTACTTTGTCTTCATATAATGTGGCTTATATTAGGCCCGTTTGAAATGGATATTTTTTTAGGAATTTTTTGAGGGATCCTCATACAATTGTACTACTTCCTGCAAAATAAGCCTTTAATTTTAATTTTGTTTCGTTTTTCCTTAGGAGATTACAACATGCAACTTTAATTTTGTTGTGACCGGAGGGACGATATTGCAATTCTCATGAACTCCATTGTAGTGATTCATGGACAACTGTTACTCCAAAATTAAAGCTATACGATAAGCTCGGGATGAAATGTTCCAAACTGGTTGCTATGCAGCCTATGATTTTCTTCACCCCTTAGAGCGATGACATTTAGAGAACCAAATCTTACTTGGGTGGTTAGTAGAGGTAGTTATACCTCTAGTCCACGAGGGTTCAAACTCCAGGTTTAGCCCTGTGTGTCTCATTTAGGGGATTTTCTTTCAGTTGGAGGCGACGTGCTCATCGCAAGCGAGACGCCGTGGTGATTTCGTCATTTTTTCGTCAAGCTCCGCTCGTCCAATCTTCCGTAGACATCGTGTGTGTAAGTGTGTGTGTGAACGTCTATGTGTTGTGCTAGGAGTTTTTTTAAAAAAAAAAAAGAGCGATGACAAAGAGTTTGTTGTGCTCTTCTCCAGTGTGTAGTCAGAAGAGCCAAAAACAGGAGGATCAGTGCTCATTGCTCAAACTGAAGTCCCTTTCCAGAACTTCCTTCTTGGGGGATAGGTAAGGAAGGGGACAAGTTGAATAATTGCTGCATGCACACACAAGGGCCAGCACGTTCTGTTGGTGGCTGTTTGTTGGAATGGGATTTACTGAGGTATTGCACGACCGGATCAGATGCTTCTGCTCTTATTTCTTCTAGAAAGAGAAGCAAGCAATATTATATTTTTTGCTAGTATACTTTTGTTAAAGCTAGTATGCTACTATTTTGACGATTTAGAAAAGGTAGGTTAACGATTGATATAGATTAGTTCATCAATCACCGGGGCAGAGGGCGTGTTGGAAATTGAGATTAACTAACCATGTGATGGTATGCTGTGAACCTTGTGATGCATACATGCATGTACAGCTGATATACTGCTAAGTATATACGTTTCACAAATTGGATGGCTCACAAAAGCTTACTACACGCATGTTTCATGAAAAAAGGCTTTTGAATATGTTCTTGAGATCAATCAGAACGTCCATCCAAGACAGACTGTTGCGAAAGAGGACAATCAAAGAAAACATGTCCAAGAGTTTTCTCAACCCCTTGATCACAGATCACACAAGAATAGTCACCCATGTGAAAAATTTTCCGTCGAAGCAAATTCCGAGTGTAGAGAAGTAACCAAAAGAAGACCTTATTCTTTGATTGACAAGACCTTTTGATTGAAGAAAAAGTTGTATTACTCCAAATCATGGATCAAAATCCCCGCCGGTAACCGCTTACCGGCGGGTCTCCGGGATCCAAAATCCCGGCCGGGATTCCCGGGTTTTTCAAATTCAATTTTCAAATTTCGAAATTCAGCTGGTTTTTAAGCAAATTCAAACAAAATTCGTCCGAAAGAAACCCGGTTTGACCGGTAACCGGCCGGTTACCGGTACCGCCCCCCTGCCCGGGAAATCCTCCGGTACCGGTTATGTGAACCCTGCTCCAAATATAAGTCCACTGGTCCTCTTCTGTAGTAAGTGCACAGTTATGCAGCAAATCCATAAACTCATTAAATTGTTGATATGCCTGCTCAGAGAACCGTAGATGGAAAAGGTCTTGTAGATTTTCTTCTAGCAATGCATGCTCCAAAGTGACATCTTCATTTTTCACAAACGAGTATAGCTGTGGGTATTGAATCTGTAACAAATGACCATTCCACAAATCCTTCCAAAGATACCCTACCGAATTACCTCTTCTAGGTTGACACAGGGCAATGCCCTAGTGTATATCCAAAAGTTTTAAAATGTCTCTCCACCAAAAAGATCATTCAGTTAATTTGTTAGGGAGATGACCATTACTATAATATGATTCCCATATAAGCTTGACCCGGGCGAATTTGCATGGTTGAAGAATTTATGAAGGTTGTTAAGGAGTAGTGCATTGTTATGAGCTATCAAATCTAAGACTCCCAGTCCCCCCCAAAGTTTTTGGTTTACATACTTGTTTTCAAGCAACTAAAGATGGGCCTTTGTTCACTGCTGATGATCCCCTCCATAAGCAATGTCGTCTGTATTTATCTATTTGTTCGATAATCCCTACTGGTCCACACGTCAAAAGTTGGAAGAGAAGAAAAGGATGCATTTACCAAAGTCATTCTTGCTCCCTGGGACAAACAAGACACAACTTTTAAGCCTAAGTTCTACACGTTAGATTAAAGGGAAGAAATGCTCAATCCTTGGCTTTGTCAATCCTAATGGAAGTCCAAGATACGTGAATGGAAAGGACCCCATCTCGCAATTCAAAGTTCTTGTCAAAACTTCCATTTTGCTTGGAGCAACATTAATTGGCACCATGAAAGACTTCCGGTGGTTCACTCGAAGTCCAATGGAGGCAACAAAAGTATTAAGGAGAGCTTTCAAGCAACAAAAAAATTGCCGAGCACAACCCGGCATAACAAGGAGTGTGTCATCTGCGTATTGTACAACTAGGGAAATATGAGCAAGACATAAAAGTCAAATGACATTTAGTTATACTCCACTTCAGCGGCGACAGATCCAAGAATAAATATCAGTGGATCATTCTTACTATAACACTAAAGTTATTACTTATTTATAATGTGCTATATGTTATTTCTATACTATAGCCTTAAAAGGATTAGTAAGAGGTCATTGGGGTCAAATGACGCCGATACATCTATACTGGATCTGTCCCTGCTTTGCTTATGATGAGGACATCCCAACCTTCAATAACCACGCTGAAAATGACCATCTCCGCGACCAAGATATTCTCAAGAACCAACAATACCAAGGACCAATCACGAGAAGATGTGCTAAGCAAATACATAATCAGGTGAATGCCAACCTAAGCTACATTTCAGATTCTTTTGGCTTGGTCGTGCCCCCCACCTCTTCTTCTTTGATTGGACTTAGGTGCATCGGTGTGGAACGAGAAGGACTATGTGCTGCCAATATGGATTACATGAAGACAAAGAAGGAGTTCACTACTTTGTGACAAATGCACCACTTTCCAAGGGCAAGGCGCACCAACCTGTCATGTTTCACTGTGCATAACCTATATGGATGGAAAGATAATCAAATCTACTTTCACCTCCAACAAACAGCATGTCTTTTGGACTTCTGAGGAGAGAGTTATTGCTGTTTTACTAAAGACTGCGCAGAAGTTGAGCAGACGCGCGCGTGCATCGGTGTGGAACGAGAAGGACTATGTGCTGCCAATATGGATTACATGAAGACAAAGAAGGAGTTCACTACTTTGTGACAAATGCACCACTTTCCAAGGGCAAGGCGCACCAACCTGTCATGTTTCACTGTGCATAACCTATATGGATGGAAAGATAATCAAATCTACTTTCACCTCCAACAAACAGCATGTCTTTTGGACTTCTGAGGAGAGAGTTATTGCTATTTTACTAAAGACTGTGCATAACCTATATGGATGGAAAGATAATCAAATCTACTTTCAGAAGTTGAGCTAAAGACTGCATAACCTATATGGATGGAACTCGAGAAAAACTCCTTGAATGCTTCAACCAGTTGGCCTTCCACCTTCCAACGTGATGACTTGTGTTCATACCCAACTAGGAGGGTTGTTCCTAGTATATATACCCCTCTACCCCCATCCGTTAAAGTACTTTTGAGTTTTCAACAAACTAATATATGAAATTACACTAAGACTACTGAGTGCCTTGCTCCTTTGCTCTTGTGAGTTCTCTTGGATTTGCAAGAAGATTCCTCTGAGACCCCCTAATTCGTGCTCTACACTTCCGGGCGTTTTGTGTGGGTTAGTTCCGGATTGTGGTTCTGCGATTGTTCGGATAGCGGGTCAAAGTCCATAAGGCTTCGGATCGTCTCTCCTCAACGCTTGGTCGCATCCAACCTTCGCAGGTTAAAGCTAGTTACCCTTTATCTCTACTCACAACTAGTTATCCCGCTGTCCACAGCAAGATTCGCTTGTTCTTTAACCTACGCCGTGAAGATCGGGTCACCCTTGGCCTGTACGCATCAGCTTAATTTGCTCATGTAGGAGTTTAAATGTTTGCAAATTAAAATCTATTTGCTAGCTGATTACCATTTTGGTAGAGACGTACACTCCATCGACCAATCTCGATCATGTATAAGTTTATTATTATTGTTATTTTTTGAGCGGAAGCCGAGGCTAGGTTTGTTAGTATATCCACAGGTTGATCGAACGGGATTTGTGCTAGTTTAGGACCAGAGGGCCTAGTTTTATCTGTATCTTCTGCAAGCTACATGTGGGCCTTACCATCAGTCTGGGCCTAACGTAAACGTCTGGGTTCAAAGATTTGTTTATGCTGTATCTCCCAAGCTATAGATCGACATATAAGATTTTTTGCTGCTGTTTGGATATACAATAATACAACCCCAGCGCTGTGAAAAAAATTGGTTAGAGCGATTAATGGACGACGATATGTTGTTAATAATATATTTATTTTTATTTAAAACTTATTAAAAATAACTTACTCACCATTTTTTTTTTGGCAAAGTATCACTACACAAAGCATCATTTAGCCATACTCTACGTTTCATAGTTTATACTTTATTTACATGGTACATGCTATGAATATTGCTCTATTTGTTTGAGCATATATGACGTTTTGGATATCGATATGGTTTTCAGCATGCAACTTTGATCGTTATTTTTTATATGAATATGTTAATAAAATCATATAAAATTATTATATTAAGAAAATATTTTTCGTGACTAATCTAGTAATACTATTTTCACACGGCCAATACAAATAGTTTCTTATATGTTAGTGGTCAAAGTTTAGAAAGTTTGACTGTACGCTTTCTAAAACGTCGTATATTTTTTAATGGACGGAGTATTACATAATATTACAGGCTACTTTACTGTAATTAGTAGGTATAAAATCAAGTTGTTTTAGTCATTAAACGGGAACACACCCTACTAATCAGAAAAGGGGTTAATCGTCCGACTGTGTTCAAAGCACTCTGATTACATTAATTTGTGACAAACTTAGCCAGCATCACCGACTAATCGAGTGATTAATCGACCGACTTTGACCATATTTCACGGCACTGGTGTAATGTTTGTTCCATGGTTTTCGTTCGTCTTAGTTGAACTTCCACAACATTTTTTGTTTGTTCTGGCGCCAAAAAGGACAGGAGTACCATTTCATTTTTTGTGCAGCTAGTAATCTTTATCTTTATCCTTACTACTTAAAAAGAATGTAGTGGTGATGAGTGATACGTTCTCCGTTCCCTCTCTTGTCCCCTCGATCGTTCCACTACTCGCTCTAATCACCAACATATGGGCCTCTGCTACTCGATTGATTCCACCTCCCTTCCTCGACCCCCCTTGGCTTCCAGCTATAAAAACGTTTTCGTATCAATAAGCCATAAAAATGTTTTTGTATCAATAAGCCACCCAGCACCCGTCTCCACGTAAATCGCCCTGATCTCAACAAACAAATCCTAACAGAACTTGGAGGAGGCACACCAAGTGCGGTAGTGACTAAGCCAAGATCAAGAAGGCATGAGCGTTTTGTAATCACACTGCATGGCTATGACCTCGAGAGCTTGACGCTTGAGGTTGGGCTACCAAAGATGAACCAGAGAAGCACAAGGGAAGAGAAGATCGCCTCAACACCTTGGCGCTGGGCGCGTGCTTCACATCGGCGTCGGCCGACTGGCGCTACCCGGCTGTGGTCTCTTGGAGCAGCATGACACGCATGACGCATCTCCTCCACCTCGGCTTGCATGCTATGCATGCTCCGAAGGACGCCCATGCTGTCGGGTTGACCATGGTGGCACTTACTAGTGCGTATGTGCACACACATGCGCGTGTCCTTCTGCTTGCCTGTTGCGCCCCTGCCAGGCTGAAACTCGGTGGTAGAGTGCTTTGGAAGTGTGTATTTGTATGTTGATTGCAAATGCTATTTTTCTATCGTGTGTACGTGTTTCATTCACATACACATTTGATTGCGTCACGACGACATGCGGTCATGTGGTGAGACTATAATCATCATGTTTTCATTGTCTGTTGAAAGAGCGAGATTGGTGATCTAGACACATCTGCGACACGGCTTGGGAGGCATTGGCCACGTTGTTGGGCCACAGGTCTAATGTGTTCATTGCAGTGCGGTGGAGCAGGCATAGCGCATGGCGACAGGGTCAAAGGTGCAGTACAAGCACAACAGTGGAGGTGCTACGCGGGCCGCATCAGAGTTTGTTTATAAGTACCAAACACGGTAGCGGAGGCACGAAGTAGGCCAGGGCGAACCTCACCATGACACCCTGAAGAGAGTAGATGGACTGGCGTAGGCTAAGCCCAGCGACGACCAACAAAAGCTCAACATGTTGGGGCAATATGTTTTTTCTCCGTAGCAAACGTACATGCATGTAGCTAGTTTACTAATAATAGTCTAATACCAAGGCAGAGCCGCCAGGGCCTAAGACTCAGGCTAAGCCTGCTGTTCTTGAACTGAACTCGTATTTTGGTGATTTTTTAAGAGAATTTTCATGGGCTTTTGATCCTATGACTCGGGTTATTGCCCCGACAGCCCGAGGCTCAACTCCGCCCTTGTTCTAATATAACATTATTTGATTCCGTTTTTATCATTCACATGAGTTAGCTAATATAGGTGCAACTAGATAACACAGGTATATATTTAAGCTGTAGATGTCACGGAATTAAGTTATGGAAAATCCACATATAAACCCATGAAATATTTAGTTAGTGCCTTAGTGGAACTCAAGTCATAGTCTCTAGTCACACAACTCAGGTGCTGCTTGGATCGGAGTAGCCACTTGTTAGCTGTAACAGCCCCGGATGTGGGACCGCTAGAATCCTTACAACTGTCCAGGATGTTCAGTTGTAAAGATGTGGTTTCACAAGCAAGCAAACGATAACAGCAAAAGACAAACTTTTATTACAGCAGTTATGGCTTAACAGCCATTTTGAGAGCGGAAGTGGGCATCCAAGCCCAAACGTATATAATACAGAGCAAAAGAGAGCCAACACCACAGGCAAGCTTGGGCGCAAAAGAGACCCTAATACCAGTAGTCGTCACCGTCCCACGCTTCTTCCTGAAAGCTGGGGTCACCTGACTCTTCCCAAAACTCCTCTGTTGATGTTTAGCAAGAATGAGTACAACTACCGTACTCAGCAAATTGCATGGAAATTCTATTTAACTACATGCTAGGATCATCAATGGAGGGTATAGTTTTACCAATACAGGTATATGTGGAATGCAATAGTTGAATTTAAAAGCTATATAGTAATTTAAAAATAGTAAAACGATAATAAGTATAATCACAGGGTTTTTTAACATCTGAGATTACCAATTAACATCTGTAAAAGCCTACTTATGCCTTGTATATTGGAATCACCCAAGAACACAGCTTCATTAACCAGAAGCACGGCGTATTCGAATACCATTAATTATTCACTCTGCAGAGTTGCCCAACTTTACCCACAAGATATCTCATGCTCGTACTGTCATGCAATATACACGCAACACGTTAGCGTGCGACTGAGATGAGATAACAAAGCCTTTTCACTGCTCAACCTCTCTAGTCTCTACACGGTAGGTCTACATCCATACAGCTCGGGAGACCACTGGCCAATAGTGGAATCCGCACTCCGAGTCTGACGGGCCCATACCGTTGTCCAATTCAGAGGGTGCCCTAAACGGTCCACCCCTGATCCACCCCCATTCCGCGTCTGTTCTATCACACAAGCAACAGTTGACATCCTGTAGATATTCAATCGGATGAGCAGTGTACTAAGCCAGGGAGGAATGACCACGCATGTGGTTGAGCGGTTTTATGTGTTTGTTACTTGGCACAAGGTTCTTGTCCTTACCTGTCATCCAGTGAGACGATGGCCCAACACCAACTCGTGGCTGTCCACCTCCAGATCTCACTGATGACTCACTTTTAAACGAGTATATTGAATTGTCCAACTTCCTGGACAATTCTCAACTCTCCACCAAAACCTATTGGCCTAAAGCCAATCTTCCTTAACAGTATTTAGAAATGAGTTTTGTATGACATTGTGGGATAATTTCTATTATTTTATGTGGACTAGGTTTGTCAATGTGAACATGGCTTACAAGAATGGGTGGTTTGATATGTGGAGTGAAGGGTTTTTAACTATTTAGCATGGCATTCCAAAGTACTTTATTCTAATTGAAATAATTGGCTAAAATATGCTAATGAAAGTAATAATATAAAATATACGGAATGTAGGTTCAATATGTTCAAGGCATGCAACTTGCCTTCCTGCTCGTAGTCTTCGAACTGTCCTGCTGCTTCGGTGTCCTGTCCGGTGATGTCCTGAGCTGGCTTGTCGGTGTCGAGATCTAGCGTAAGACACAAAAAACGAAATTAAATATTGGGCTCGACAAGGAATGAGCCTGACTCGAATCCAAGTACAACAAAAATATAAAAAGAAAAGAGAAGGCAACTTAAAGAGGCAAAAAGGTTTTACAGGAGTTAGGTATGACTGAACGGGTCTAAGAATAGGCTTTATGGGTTCGAAACGGTCAGATTGGATATAAGATGTCATTTTAGGGTTTCGATGAATAGTGATCATTTTATTGTTCATACTCATAAATTAAGTAATGAACAATAATTAACCACTAATCTAGGGTTAGGAACAGTAATTATTTCACTGTTTGAACAGTGAAAAGGCTAAATTAAAGGAATGAACAAAGATGGCTTTTTTTTGAATTGAATTAAATTAAATGCATGCGATGAAATGATGTATGGGCTGAAAATAAAAATAAAAAGAAATGAACAGTGCTGGGCCACAGCACTGGGCTGAGGCCCATTTGGGCGAACGGCCTTAAGGCCTGCGGCGTCTAGGGTTAGGGAGGCGGCGGCGTCGCGCCTCGACGCCGCCGCGCGGGCGCGGAAGCGCGCGGATCGGCGGCGCACTGTGGCGGATCGCGACGGCGACCAGCGAAGGAAATGCGGCGCGGGGAGAGCTCCACCCAGGTAAGGCTTCTTCCTCTCGGGTTTTTGTGTGGGGTGCGTTTTTGGGGAAAAAGGTTCTCGGGTTTGGGGGTGGCGGCGGCGAGGGAGGGCGGCGCCGGTGAAGATCCGGCGGATCTGGGGTTGGAGGGGTGGGGAAGGGCTCGGGTGTTTGATTGGGGGTTTGATTCGGAGAGGGAGGAGCAAGATCGGCTTATGGGATGGATGAACCGAGGCGGCGGTTCCTTCGGGTTTTGGCCGGGGCTGAGGGAGATGGGTGGTGGTGCGGTCGTTTTCGGTGAGGGGAAAAGGCTTGAGGTGGCTTTTGTAGTCGGATGAAGGCGGTGGGAGATTGCGGCGCCGGCACTGACGTGGCGGTCGGGAACGTTCGCGAAGGCCGGGCGCACATGGGGGGGTGACGCGATTGCGGCGCCGGCGCGACTGCGGCTTGGGGCACACGTGCGCATTGAATGCAAGGTCGGGAGGTGGCGCGGACGGGGTGGCGACGCACTGGTGCGGCTCGTACGGGGCGGCGGCTAGAGGCGGTTGTGGGCTACGGCTCTGGCGGCGGCGCGTGTAGGGGTGAGCAGGGAGGAGGCGGGTTCGGGCGGAGGCGCTCCCGGGGTGGGAGACGGCTTGGGTTGAAGGGAAAGCGGGATTGAGGTTTTGCTGAATTTTGCTAGGATTTGAAAATCCAAACTCAAACTCAAATTCGAATTTGAAATTTTGCAGATGTTTCAACCTACCCCCCTTAAAGGAATCTCGACCTCGAGATTCACACAAGACCGGGGAACAGGTTGGGAAAATCCCGCTGCATCTTTGATTCCTTTTCCCATGTTGCTTCTTCTTCCGTATGATTTTTCCAGAGAACCTTGCAAAATTTGATATTCTTGCCTCTCAACTGTCTTTCTGTGGTATCAAGTATCATCAAGGGTTCTTCTTCATAGGTCAAGTCATTCTGTAGTTCTATCTCTTCAAGTGGTACCTGCTCTGACGGTTGCCTCAAGCATTTTCTGAGTTGAGAAACATGGAACACATCATGTATGCGAGTTGGATTTGGTGTCAAGTGTAACTTGTATGCCACTTCTCCTATTCTTTCCACAATTTTGTAGGGACCAATATATCTTGGGGCTAATTTTCCCTTTACTTGAAATCTTCGCACTGTTTTGAATGGGGTAACTTTCAGATATACCAGATCTCCTATTTCAAAACTCAAATCTTTTCTGCGTTTATCTGCATATTCCTTCTGACGGCTTTGAGCAATCTTCATCTTGTCTCTTATCATCCTGACTTGATCTTCTGAGTCCTGTGCTATCTGAGGACCTAGTAACTGTCTCTCCCCTGTATCTGTCCAGTTTAAAGGTGTTCTGCACTGTCTGCCATACAGAGCTTCAAATGGTGTCATCTTGATACTGGTCTGATAACTGTTATTGTAGGAGAATTGTGCAAAAGGTAAACATTTATCCCAAGTTGCTCCATAAGCTAAAGCACATGCTCTCAACATATCCTCTAATATCTGATTCACTCTTTCTGTCTGTCCTCCAGTCTGCAGATGGTAGGCTGTGCAGAATGCCAAATCTGTTCCCATGGCTTCATGTAATTTCTTCCAGAATTTAGATGTAAACTGAGCCCCTCTATCCGACACTATTCTCTTTGGAATCCCATGTAGTGATATTATCTTCGTCATGTATAATTCTGCCAATTTATTCTTTCCATATGTCTGCTGGATTGGGATAAAATGTGTCACTTTTGTTAGTCTATCCACTATTACCCATATGGCATCGAATCCTTTTTGTGTCCTTGGCAATCCTGTGATGAAATCCATGTCAATTTCTTCCCACTTCCAATCTGGCACTGGTAGGGGTTGTAACAATCCTGCAGGCTTCTAATGGTTTATTTTAATCTTCTGACAAATGTCGCATTGGGCAATATACTCAGCTATTTCTCTTTTCATCTTTTTCCACCAAAATCTTTTCTTTAAATCTTGGTACATTTTTGTTCCCCCTGGATGTATTGAGAATTGGGATGAGTGAGCCTCTTGTAGAATCAATTGTTTCAATTCCTCCTTGTTTGGTACACACAGGCGGCCTTTAAACCGTATTATTCCTTGATCGTCCTTCTTGAATTCTGCTGTTTCTCTGTCCTGATTATCCGTCAAAAGTTGCTGAATTTCCTGATCTTCCTGTTGTGCTTGTTTAACTTGATCATCTAAGTTTGACTGTATCTCTAAAGCTGATATTGATCCTTGTTCGACTATTTCCAAGTTTAGCTGCTGCATTTCCAGTATTAACTGTGACTACATTCCTGTAAAGCATTCAAGCTATGATATGCCTTTCTGCTGAGTGCATCTGCCACAACATTTGCTTTTCCTGGGTGGTACTGAATATCAAGATCATAATCTTTAATCAATTCTAGCCATCTTCTTTGTCTGAGATTCAAGTCTGGCTGAGTGAATATGTATTTCAGACTCTTGTGGTCTGAAAATACTTCACAATGATTTCCTAGCAGATAATGCCTCCAAATTTTCAAAGAGTGAACCACTGTTGCTAACTCCAAATCATGTGTGGGGTAATTTTCTTCATGAGTTCTCAACTGTCTTGAAGCATATGCCACAACTTTCCCATCTTGCATCAATACACAACCCAATCCTTGTTTTGAAGCATCACAATAAATCTGAAAATCCTTTGCAGGATTTGGAAGTATGAGTACTGGGGTGGTGGTCAATCTGTCTTTCAACTCCTGAAAGTTTTTCTCACAATTGTCCGTCCACTTAAAAGGGATATCCTTCCTGAGAAGTTGAGTGAGTGGGCGAGTAATCTTTGAGAAATTCTCTATAAATCTGCGGTAATATCCCGCCAGACCTAAGAAACTTCTTATCTCTGTTACTGTCTTTGGTTGTCTCCATTCTTGTACTGCTCTGACTTTTTCTGGGTCAACTTTTACTCCTTCTTCGGTGATAATGTGTCCTAAAAATGACACTTCTTTCATCCAGAATTCACACTTTGAGAATTTTGCATACAACCGATGCTCCCTCAATTTGGTTAGGGCTAGATGGAGGTGTTGTTTATGCTCTTCTTTGCTTTTCGAATATATCAATATATCATCCACAAATACTACTACGAACTGATCCAAATACTCCATATAAACTTGGTTCATCAGGTTCATAAAATATGCTGGAGCATTGGTCAATCCGAAATGTACTACTGTGAACTCAAATAGTCCATATCTTGTAGTAAAGGCAGTTTTTTCTCGGTCTTGTTCTCTAATCTTGAGCTGGTGATATCCTGATCTCAGATCAATTTTTGAGAACACCTTGGCTCCTTTCAACTGATCAAATAAATCATCAATTCTTGGCAAAGGATATTTGTTTTTAATAGTCACTGCATTTAAGGCCCTATAATCCACACACAACCTCAAACTCCCATCCTTTTTCTTAACAAATAACACTGGTGCAAACCAAGGCGAGACACTAGGTCTTATGAAACCTTTTTCTTCCAGTTCATCCAACTGTTTCTTGAGTTCTTTTAATTCACTAGTTGTCATTCTGTATTGTGCTTTGGTCACCGGTTTGGTCTCAGGTATCAATTCTATAGCAAGTTCAATTCTTCTATCTGGGGGTCTTCCAGGTAGTTCTTCAGGAAACACATCCGGATATTCCTCAATCACTATCATTAGCATGGTGGTTTCTGAAATAGTACTGTAAACCTTTCTTTTCTGCTCCTTCATCAACGATTGGTGCATTACCACCGAGACTTCTGTCCCTCCGAGCTTCTCGAAGATATTGTCTTCTTATCACAATCAATTGTGGTCTTATACTTTGATAACCAATCCATTCCCAAAATAACATCTATGTCTTTCATCTGGAGTACCAACAACTCTGTTCTGAAACTAACTCCTTGAATCTCTAGGTTCAGGTCACTACACTTATATTGAGATTTCATTCTAGTCCCGGGTGTTTGCAACACATAGGGATTTGGTAAAGCAACAAAAGGCAAACAACTCTCCACAGCAAAATCCAAAGAAATAACTGAATGGGTAGCCCTTGGATCAAAAAGAACCAAAGCTAATCTTGCATGAAGTAGAAACATACCAACAATGACATCGGTGGCCTCAGCTGCATCCTGAGTGGTGATGTGATTGATCTTCCCTTGTGATGGTGCCTGTGCAGATTGTCCTCCTCCTGAGAACTGTCCTGACTGCCTAGGTTGGACTCTGGGCTGTAGCATTCCTCCTCTGTTGGCTTGGGAGGTGGGAGGAGTCCGATTGCTTTGCATCTGGTTTCTTGCTTGGGCTTTAGCTGCATCTGCTGACATATTCTTCAACGGACACTGTCCCTTGAAGTGACCAGTCTGTTCACAATGATAGCAACTTAAGGATTTCTGAGGACAATCCTTTTGATGGTGGTTTTGCCCACAATTATGACATTGAATTGTGGTGGTCCGGTTTCCACTGAAAGCTGGTCTTGCTGTTGGATTCATAGGTGGTCTTGGCGCTGAATTCATAGGTGGTCTTGGTTGGAATCTGAAGGATGGCGGTGGCATCATTCTCCCCCTTGGTGCACTTGAAGATGGAACCATTTGCTTCATCTTTCTCTTTCTAGTTTCTTCCATTTCACCTCTAGCTTCTTCTGAGATTAACAACTTGTTTACCATGAAAGCTAAGTCAGGGAAATCAAGGGCTGAGATGTGAAACTTCAGTGACTTTTGCAATCCTTGTGAAAACTTTTCCATTTTCTTAGCTTTTGTATCCACATCCAGTGGGGCATACCTTGCCAATTGATTAAATTGGTGAAGGTATTCTGTCACTGTACGACCTCCTTGCTTGAGAGCGAGAAACTCTCGGCGTTTAGCTGCAACTGTGCCTTCAGGGACATGGGCTTTGTGGAATGCTTCCTTAAATTCTGCCCATGGAATATCTCTGCCTGGATGCAGAGTCTGGTGATTCATCCACCATGCTGCTGCTTGACCTTGAAGTTGATGAGATGCAAACAAAGTCTTTTCTTTATCATTGCATTGGATGGTATCTAACTTCCTCTCAATATCACGTAGCCAATCATCAGCTGCTAGAGGATCTGGTGATACTGTGAAAATTGGGGGTCTTGTCTTCTGGAAATCTGTCCATCTGAAACCTGGGGTTGTTCCTCCATTATTGCCTCCGGAGGGATGTCCGATTGGTGATCTGGTGGCAATCTGCTCAAGAAGTCTGGTGTGCTGTTCCATCATTCTTGCCTGATTATGTTCAGCTTGATATCTGTTCCTCTCCATCATGGCCATAACTTCTGCCAAAGTCGGTTGTTGTTCTGTTGATTCAGCCTCATTGTTGTTGTTGTTGTCAGACATCTTGGGAATGCAAATCTGCAGTGGTTCTGACCAAACACAGAAGGTAAGTAAGATTCAGATTTTTAAGATAAGTGGTGAAGGGAATAGGTAAGTACTTAAGACGAGAAGAAGGAAAAGACTTTTGACAGGGGTGATGTACAGATACTGATAGGGAAAACAACTTTATTGTATTTCACATAGGTCTACACACTTATCTTACAAAAGCTGGATATATACTACTTAGAGTATATTACACAACCTTTATTACAAGCAAAAGTCGTACTAGACTAGGGTAGCTCTACACTATCGTTCTCTGAAGACTTGACGAGGATTCTACCACCCATCTGACAGAGGGTTGCTGGTGGTGTAATGGATCACTTCCTCTGGATCCTTCTCTTCTTCTTTTTCAGTAGCCCTTTTTCACCTGACGACTGGGCCCTTCATCTGCAACTTTCTCCTTTCCCTTGACGGATCCTAGGAAAAAGCGACGGTAGTTGCGCGCTATACCCGTTGGGTGAGGGCGAGCGCCAGGAGGTGATTCTGGAGTATAATCCGGTGATGCTGGGGTATAGTCAGGCGATCTTGGAGTAACATCTGCCATCAGGTCAGCAAGAGGGTTGGGACTCTCACCACAAACAGATCCGGATCCCAGATCCAGAGCATCACGGCGAGACAATTCCCTTCGGAGGATATGTCCTACCCGTTTGGCCAAGTAGTACTTCTGATGCATCGTGTGATACTCACTCAGAATCCTGTTGTAAAGAACTTCTTGTGTCACTATGTGAATGGCAGCTTCATGGAGTCTTGGGTCTTCATCATCATCTGGCATGGAGACAATGGCACTGAGTCCATCGTCCCCCTCTTTGTGGGATAAGCTGGAATTCAGAGTCTTCAAATTCGTCATCATAGTGTTGACGGAGGTGCAGAACCGCCCGTCGTGCTGCATCTTGTATGGCATCTCTTTCCTGGCGACGATAGCCCACAAACCGACACTCAGTGTCTGGTCTGTAAGCCAATGGAACTAAAGTCACCCATGCCTTCCACTGATATCTTCTGTTGTGAATCAGTTGCTCGATAGTGTGGAAAGTGGGTAGCTGGCCAGTTGTCGCTCCCAGGTGATGTAGCATTCTCCATAGTTTTGAGGCCCATCCTCTCAGTTCTGCAGGCTCAGAGTATGAATTCGGCATCTTCCTGACAATCGAAAAGTTGAAATTTAGTCAAGAGGAGATAAATCTTTTTAGTAAAACAAAACAAGTTTTTCAAAATCTATAGTGAGATGAGATAGCAAGAGAAAGCGAAAAGACAGCAATTTAATACTTATATTTTTGTTTTTGGAAATTTTTTTGTAATTTTTGAAATTAGCATTTTAAAGGTCTTCAATCCTATAACCAAGCTAAGGTCTCAATTTACGGTCAAGCTGGCTCTGATACCACTTTTGTAACAGCCCCGGATGTGGGACCGCTAGAATCCTTACAACTGTCCAGGATGTTCAGTTGTAAAGATGTGGTTTCACAAGCAAGCAAACGATAACAGCAAAAGGCAAACTTTTATTACAGCAGTTATGGCTTAACAGCCATTTTGAGAGCGGAAGTGGGCATCCAAGCCCAAACGTATATAATACAGAGCAAAAGAGAGCCAACACCACAGGCAAGCTTGGGCGCTAAAGAGACCCTAATACCAGTAGTCGTCACCGTCCCACGCTTCTTCCTGAAAGCTGGGGTCACCTGACTCTTCCCAAAACTCCTCTGTTGATGTTTAGCAAGAATGAGTACAACTACCGTACTCAGCAAATTGCATGGAAATTCTATTTAACTACATGCTAGGATCATCAATGGAGGGTATAGTTTTACCAATACAGGTATATGTGGAATGCAATAGTTGAATTTAAAAGCTATATAGTAATTTAAAAGCAAGAAACGATAATAAGTATAATCACGGGGTTTTTAACATCTGAGATTACCAATTAACATCTGTAAAAGCCTACTTATGCCTTGTATATTGGAATCACCCAAGAACACAGCTTCATTAACTGGAAGCACGGCGTATTCGAATACCATTAATTATTCACTCTGCAGAGTTGCCCAACTTTACCCACAAGATATCTCATGCTCGATCACATGCAATATACACGCAACACGTTAGCGTGCGGCGAGATGAGATAACAAAGCCTTTTCACCGCTCAACCTCTCTAGTCTCTACACGGTAGGTCTACATCCATACACTCGGAGACCACCGCCAATAGTGGAATCCGCACTCCGAGTCCGACGGGCCCATACCGTTGTGCAATTGAGGGTGCCCTAAACGGTCCACCTCGATCCACCCCATTCGCGTCTGTTCTATCACACAAGCAACGATTGACATCCCGTAGATATTCAATCGGATGAGCGATGTACTAAGCCGAGGAGGAATGACCACGCATGTGGTTGGCGATTTCAGGTATCATTACTTGGCACAAGGTTCTTGTCCTTACTGTCATCCAGGTGAGGCGATGGCCCAACACCAACTCGTGGTCATCCACCTCCGATCTCACCGATGACTCACTTTTAACGAGTATATTGAATTGTCCAACTTCTGGACAATTCTCAACTCTCCACCAAAACCTATTGGCCTAAAGCCAACCTTCCTTAACAGTATTTAGAAATGAGTTTTGTATGACATTATGGGATAATTTCTATTATTTTATGTGGACTAGGTTTGTCAATGTGAACATAGCTTACAAGAATGGGTGGTTTGATATGTGGAGTGAAGGGTTTTTAACTATTTAGCATGGCATTCCAAAGTACTTTATTCTAATTGAAATAATTGGCTAAAATATGCTAATGAAAGTAATAATATAAAATATACGGAATGTAGGTTCAATATGTTCAAGGCATGCAACTTGCCTTCCTGCTCGTAGTCTTCGAACTGTCCTGCTGCTTCGATGTCCTGTCCGGTGATGTCCTGAGCTGGCTTGTCGGTGTCGAGATCTAGCGTAAGACACAAAAAACGAAATTAAATATTGGGCTCGACAAGGAATGAGCCTGACTCGAATCCAAGTACAACAAAAATATAAAAAGAAAAGAGAAGGCAACTGAAAGAGGCAAAAAGGTTTGACAGGAGTTAGGTATGACTGAACGGGTCTAAGAATAGGCTTTATGGGTTCGAAACGGTCAGATTGGATATAAGATGTCATTTTAGGGTTTCGATGAATAGTGACCATTTTATTGTTCATACTCATAAATTAAGTAATGAGCAATAATTAACCACTAATCTAGGGTTAGGAATAGTAATTATTTCACTGTTTGAACAGTGCAAAGGCTGAATTAAAGGAATGAACGATGAATCGGATTTTTTTGGGTGAATAGATAATTAAATTATCATGCAAAGAAATGATATATGGGCTGAAAATAAAAAAGGAATGAATAGTCTTTGAGCCACAAAGACTGGTGAGGCCCATTTGGCCGAACGGCCAAAGCCCACTCGCGCGCGCACGGCCTTAAGGCCTGCGGCGTCTAGGTTTAGGGAGGGCGCTGGCGGCGTCCTCGGCGCCGCCGCCGCGGGCGGGAAGCGGCGGGGATCGGCGCGCACCATCGGCGGCTCGCGACGGCGACCAGCGAAGGAAAGGCGGCGCGGGGAGGGCTCCACCCAGGTAAGGCTTCTTCCTCTCGGGTTTTTGCGTGGGGTGCGTTTTTGGGGAAAAAGGTTCTCGGGTTTGGGGGTGGCGGCGGCGAGGGAGGGCGGCGCCGGTGAAGATCCGGCGGATCTGGGGTCGGAGGGGTGGGGGAAGGGCTCGGGTGTTTGATTGTGGGTTTGATTCGGAGAGGGAGGAGCGAGATCGACTTACGGGATGGATGAACCGAGGCGGCGGTTCCTTCGGGTTTTGGCCGGGGCTGAGGGAGATGGGTGGTGGTGCGGTCGTTTTCGGTGAGGGGGAAAAGGCTTGAGGTGGCTTTTGTAGTCGGATGAAGGCGGTGGGAGATTGCGGCGCCGGCACTGACGTGGCGGTCGGGAGCGTTCGCGAAGGCCGGGCGCACATGGGGGGGTGACGCGATTGCGGCGCCGGCGCGGCTGCGGCTTGGGGCACACGTGCGCATTGAATGCAAGGTCGGGAGGTGGCGCGGCCAGGGTGGCGACGCACTGGTGCGGCTCGTACGGGGCGGCGGCCAGAGGCAGTTGTGGGCTACGGCTCTGGCGGCGGCGCGTGTAGGGGTGAGCAGGGAGGAGGCGGGTTCGGGCGGAGGCGCTCCCGGGGTGGGAGACGGCTTGGGTGGAAGGGAAAGCGGGATTGAGGTTTTGCTGAATTTTGCTAGGATTTGAAAATCCAAACTCAAACTCAAACTCAAATTCGAATTTGAAATTTTGCAGATGTTTCATTAGCAATCTTCAAGTACAGCTTGATGGTCAAATAGATGATACAGATACTATGCCATGTCTTGGCAATGTGACAAGTACAAATTGCCAAATTGGTACTTAATAACTTAAACAGGTGGTAAATTAGCCGCTATATAATTTATGCTAGTTTTTGGTGGTTCTTGATCTAACACTAGGTCGGCGGCAAATACAGTTTTGGAGAAGATGTTTTTCAACAGGAAAATTGATCGTATGCCATCCCTCAGATTGGCTATCTACGATTTGCAACTGCTCCGGCCGTAATTGATCATTTGCCGTGTAATCTGTCTATATATCTAGGATTTGCCCCTTTTGTGCTTGAACTGTCCATCTTGCCCCTCCCCTTCCTCCTCACAACTCCATCTCTCCTCCCTCACTGTCTATGCCCGCCATCATATTCCCCTTCACTTTGTAGCCAAACGATGGCCGCCTCACGTGGAAACTCCCTACTATCATCTCGCCGGAGATCACTAATATAGTCCCACCACCTCTACCTACATCCCCTCGCCCCCCTCCCTGCCCCCCTTACGCTTGCCATCTCCCGTCTCCAGCCGTCAAAGCCATCTCCCATTGCTCCCCTCCCCCCTCCTCCCTGCGCACGCCGCGAGAGTACCCACCATGGGCCACGCATGCGCTTTAGGTCATGATACGAGCTTGCGAACGGGAATTTTTGGCGCAAATAACACGTTTTGCGAGGTGTTATTACGGAAGTAGCGTTCGTTAAAACGAATTTGTAAATCTGGAGTCTCGTCCACATGGTCACCAACTGGACACGTTATCCATGTGACACATTGTCCCATCTGGCCGATCACGGGCCATGCGTCCCCCCACATCGTCTTGTCCGGCCGATCATGGGCCGAACGCCTCTATGTCGCCCTCGTCCAGCCGGTCACGGCCGGACGCCCCTTCACGTCACTTTTCCTTTCCCCTTGCGCTCGCCAAAAGTACCCATCTTTCCGGTGGGAAAGGAGCGATTCCGTTGTAACCCGCGACTCGGCGAGCTCGTGATCCCCGCCTCCCCCCTCCGGGGACGAGACGTTTCTGCGTCAAACGAGAAGCAAAGCTCGCGCCTTTTCTTCCCTTCCTTGGTTTATATAGCGGCAGCGGGAGCTGCAGCCATCCACGGACCACGGGTGCTGCGCCTCAGATCTACGCGACAGAGGGAGAGGCCGGGGCACAACGCCTCCGGCGAGGACCAGGCCATGTGCGGTGAGTCGATGCTGACCTTGGGTATCGCGTTGTTAATTTGGTTGGTTCGTCCTGTTCTTGGAGATGGCTTATCTGGCAATCTGGTTTGGTTCTTGGGTGCTCAAGCTTTAAAAGGAATTCGTGGTTGTTTTTCAAGATTCTTATGGTGCAGTATCTCGATCAGTATCGAAGGTGTTAGCTTCTATGGAGCTGCGAATGCGTGTCATTGAAGCTTCCCGAAAAGTTGGAATATTTTGATTTCGTTTACGTAACTTAGTGGTGAACTCCTGTTTTCCTTTTAGGAGAACATGATGATGATCCATTGCGGAGCTCCTTTTCTGCTTCATGAATTAATGGACCGGCCGAGCCGTTCTTTTGTGTAGCTAAATTGCACGGTTAGTTTTGGTTTCGTCCATCTATTTTGTTGCAGGTAGAACGAGGATCCTGTTCTTGATAGTTGATCGGCATTGTCACGGTCTATGATTCAAGTGTTGAGTTATTTACAACACTTTTTAATGTTAAAGCCGAGGTTTTGAGTCGATATTTAAGTTAGATTTCATTTCATGGGGACGTGGAGGGGCGTCGGGCCACGGCCGGACGAGGGCAACGTGGAGGCATCCAGCCCGTGACCGGCCGGATGAGACGATGTGGAGGGGTGTCCGGCTCGTGATCGTGCGGACTGAAGGCTCATAGAAATGATGTACTTAACTGATTCATTGGTGTACAGGGATATATATACAATGGTGACGCTAATGTGAATATATATAGCAACTGCTAATGTGAATACATACAGTAACTGGTAATTAACCTCCTGGTTGAACCGATACGTCACATGCGAACGCATGGTAGGCTAACCACCACCACCCCCCTGCAGTTCGAATGGGGAGCGGGACGGACGTTCAAACTGGAGCATAACTCCTTGAAGATGGCCGTGGGAAGGCCCTTGGTAAATACGTTGGCGTACTGCGAGGTGGTCGGTACGTGAAGAATGCAGACTTCACCGAGAGTGACATGTTCCCGAACAAAGTGAAGGTCAATCTCGACATGTTTTGTCCGTTGGTGCTGGACAGGATTAGTCGAGAGGTGGACTGTACTGATGTTGTCACAAAAAACAACTGTGGCCTATTGAAGAGGGCGATGCAGTTCGGTGAGGAGTTGACGAAGCCAATAGGACTCAACGACAGTGTTGACGACGACGCGGTACTCAACCTCGACACTTGAACAGGAGACTGTCTGCTGTTGCTTGGAAGACCACAAAATGAGGTTATCGTCAAGAAAGACGCTGTAACCCGAGGTGGACTTGCGGGTGTCGGGGTAGCCGGCCCAGTTGGCGTCGGTGTAGGTGGTAAGAGAGGTCGGGGAAGTCCGATGGAGTTGCAAGCCATAGTCGATGGTGCCCTTGAGGTAGCGAAGAATGCGCTTGAGGAGATTGGCGTGCGGCTCGCGTGGATCATGCATGTGAAGACAAGGCTGTTGCACGGCGCAGGCGATGTCCGGACGTGTGAACATCAGGTACTGAAGGGCGTCGACCTGTAATCGATGGCATTGGCCACCGGTTCACCGGCGGAGGGGAGATTGGAGTTGGTGTCGACTGGCGTGCTACAAGGGTTGCAGCTTGTCATGCTTGCACGGGCAAGTATGTCCTCAGTGTATTGACGCTGAGAGAGGAAGAAGCCGGAGCCGGTGCACTGTACGGAGATGCTGAGGAAGAAGTGCAAGTCGTCGAGGTCCTTGAGGGGGAATTCGCTGTGAAGCGAGTTGATCACTTAATGAAGTAGTGCCGGCGAGGAGGCCGTGAGGACAATGTCGTTGACGTACAATAGGAGGTAGACAGTGTCTGTGCCATGCCGGTAGATGAATAGTGAGGGATCTGCCTTGGAGGCGAAGAACCCCAAAGACACAAGGTAGGTCACAAAGCGACTGAAGGGGGAGGTGGGAGAGGAAGTGGAGGAGGCCCGAGGAAGGAGCCGAGGAGGAAGAAGGCGGCGAGGCGCGGGAGCGGGCGGCGGGAGAAGAAGAGGAAGGGGTGCGGGTAGTTGAGGTCGTTGCGGCGACGACACGGCCGGGGTGAGGCACTGAGACGAGCAGAGGAGAAGGCCGGTAGCGGCACGTCGAGGCCGGCGACAGAGGTTGGAGGGAGGATGGCATGGGCGGTGGTGGCTCGAAGGAGGAGGAGGAGGAGGAGGAGGAGGGGAGGGTAGCGGCTTGGGGGAGGAGAAGGGGAGGGCGGCTCGAGGGAGGATGGCGTGGGCGACGGTGGCTGGGAGGAGGAGGAGAAGGGGAGCGGGGGCAGAGCCGCTTGAGGAAGGAGGAGAAGGATGGGGGCGGGCCGGGGCGGCGACGCGGGAGAGAGGAGGACGGGAGAGAGGAGAAGGCGCTAGGGTGAGATGGCACCATACAACCAAGAGCGGATGAGGGCGTCGAGTCGAGTCCATTGCCCGTCAGGAGTAGAAGAGGAAGACTCGAGGATGTGGTCGTCGAGGGTGTACTTCTGGAGGGCGACCTCGAATAGGCCACGCCATTGGGCATAGTTGCCCGCCTAGATGTCGAGGGTGATGGAGACGAGGAGCTTGATGCTGGAAACGCCGACCTCTTGCACCCACAACACGGTCTTGGCCGCAGCAGCCAGGGCGGCAGCGTCAAGTGTACCCGTCATGACGAGAGGAGAAGAGAAGGTGGGAGGAGAAGATCAAGATCGTAACCTATTTGATACTATGAAGGCTCATAGAAATGATGCACTTAACTGATTCATTGGTGTACAGGGATATATATACAATGGTGACTGCTAATGTGAATACATGCAGCAACTGCTAATAAATCTCTTGGTTGAACAACAGCGTCACATGCGAATGCATGGTAGGCTAACACGGACGAGGTTCCAGATTTGTAAATTCGTTGCGATGGGCGCTACTTCCATAATAACACATCCCAAACATGCTATTTACACCAAAAAAGTCTGTGAACGGAAGCCTCGGTGGCCCTGGATGTGAACACAGTGGAGTGGGATGGGGAGGTAGCGGCGGACGGGGAGAAAGGCATGGCCGACAAGGGAGGCGAAGTGAGTTTTGGCGAATCGTGGGTGGAGGAGGGGTTGCCAGAAGGAAGATGGTGGTGCACAACCATGGTCGGTGGGTGAGGAAGGAAGGAGTTGAAGGAAGAAGAAGGAGGAGGGGCAAAATCGTTCATGGCGGTAAAACCTAGAGAAATAGACAGATTAGACAACATATGATCAATTACAGTGGAATAGTGACAAGTCATAGATGACCAATATGAGGATGGTATAAGATCAATTTTCCCTTTTTAAGAAGACCGGAAGTTAAGCTTATGTACCAGAGTAAAAGGGAGATTATCTTGTTGCCCTTTTGCCTTTGTCATCACGCGCTAGTTTTTTTTTTTTTTTAGGCGAGGCAGAAGAACTGCCAACACTGCATTAAAGGAGAAGGGAGAAAACAAGGTTCGGGGCTACAAGGGCCCTCCAACAGGGAGGGGAAAGAACGAAGAAAAAGGAGAACGAAAAAACGAAAACAAAGAACAAAAAACAGAGAAACAGACGAAACTAAAAAGGAAAAAGAAAAACTAGAAGAAGAGGAAAAACAAGGAAAAGAACTGTGCTAAGAGAGCGCCGCGTCGCCCGAAGGAAGGTAAGTCTCCAGACTGCTTGCCCTGCCTAGAATCCAAGCACGGGCTTCCTCTTTGACTAAAGCTACCAACCCTAGAGCTTCTGTTCTTTGGGCATGGAAAATCCGCCTATTCCTCTCTTTCCAGATTTGCCAGAGGGTGAGCATGATTAAGGAGCTTTGTCCCTTTCTGCTAGTCACCATTTCCTTTTCCGATGTATGCGTCCACCATTGCAAGACCAATTCCTGAGAGTCCCCGTGCATTGGCTGAATACTGGTACGAGATGACCAGGATGCAATAGCATTCCACACCCTCTTTGTGTAGGCGCAATTGATAAACAGTGTCTTCTTTGTTTGAGATTTCAGTGCGAGAGGCACCGAAAATCATTTTGTATATGCCTTGCTGTTAGGATATCTGCCGTTGGAATCCGTTCCTGAACGATGAGCCATGCGAAAATTTTACACTTCTGCGGTGCCCAAGCGCTCCAGAAGAGGCTAACATAGGGCCTCTCTATGGCTCCCACGAACTATGCCTCGTAAGCCGACCTGGCAGTGTATATCCCTGCCGCTGTCCATCTCCAAGAGATATCATCCGATATTCCGGGAGAGAGTGCCACCTGCGCGACTCTTCTATGGAGATTGACGAATTCTAGAATGTGATTCTGGGTGATCCTTCGTCTAAGGTCGGCGATCCAAGAATTTCCAAGTAGCGCCTCCTTCACCGTTCTGTTCTTCCGGGCCGCTATACGATAAAGATTGGGTGCCATTTGTTTCAAGGTCGTGTTTCCTAGCCACACATCATTCCATAATTTTGCCTTATCCCCGTTCCCAAGAATTATTTTGGTAGAGACCCGGAATAGCTCGTGGTCCTTCTCGTCGATTGGAAGCCGCATACCGTTCCATTGTTTGTCAGGTTCCTTCCAATGATACCACAGCCACCGTAAGCGTAGCACACGACCAAAAAAGGCGAGATGCAGTAGTCCGAGACCACCCCATTTCTTGGGGCGACATACCGTGCTCCAATCAACCCAGCATGTCCCTCCCCCCATATGAAGTTCATGCCCACTCCAGAACCAGGACCTGCGCCGTTTATCTATCTGTTTTCGCGTCCATGCCGGGAGATCGGCTAAGGTCATATGGTATATAGGCATGGATGTGAAGACTGCCTTGAGCAAAGTAAGTCTACCGGCTCGGGATAGCATATTCCTTTTGTAACCCGCTAGCCTTGCATCTATTTTTTCTACAAGAGGCTGAAAATGTATCTTCCTCAGTTTGCGCAAAGAAAGCGGTAGACCCAGATATGTGCACGGCATGCATTTCCTAGGAGCCGGAAAGTCCTGCAAGATGGTGTCTAAATCCGTGTCTTGCACTGGATAGGTATGATGGCACTTTTGGCCAAATTAATCTTCAACCCGGTCACTTCTCCGAATAAGGTCAGGAGCTCCTTCAGATTGTCCAAGTCTTGTTTGATAGGCGGCATAAAGATCATGACATCATCCGCATAGAGAGACAGACGTGCCTTTACCGCCCTCCCCCCAAGTGGAGACAGCCAACCATTCTCTGTAGCCTTGTTCAACAAATCTTGTAGGGTATCAATCGCTAGGATAAACAGATACGGAGATAGAGAGTCCCCTTGTCGCACTCCGTACTGATGCCAAAGTTTTGGTCCTCTGATCCCATTCAAGATCATTGAAGAGTTTGATGTACCCAAAAGCATTGCAATCCACTCTCTCCATCTTGGGCCGAAACCACAGTGATACAGGGCGTCAAGCAAATAAGGCCATGAGACAGAGTCGAAGGCCTTAGAGATGTCCAGTTTTAACATGAGTGCTGGCGTCCTGGATCTGTGATAACGCCGGGCAAGATTTTGAACGTGAAGGAAATTGTCATGTATGCATCTTGTCTTAATGAAGGCGCTCTGACACTTAGAGATCAGCATGTCCATGTGTTTGGAAAGCCTACTGGATAACACCTTTGAAATTATCTTGGCCATGCTGTGAACCAAACTGATAGGACTGAACTCCGATATATCAATCGGATGTTCCTTCTTAGGCAGAAGGACTATGTCGGCTGTGTTTATTTTTGCAAAATGGGTTCTGTTAAGATTGTAGAATTTGTTAAAAACTGCCAATATGTCCAGCCTAATGATGTCCCAAGTTTCCTTGTAGAAATTCCCAGTGAAACCATCTGGCCCCGGGGCCTTATCCCGTGGCAATCTGTGTATCGCTTGAATGATTTCTTGTTCGGAGAAGGGCTGCTCCAACTCACTCAACAGAAGCGTGAAATCCCGGTTTGGCCGGATGTGCTCCCAGGCGAACTCCCTACCTGCCTGCTGCGCCGTTCCCAGGATGCGCGAAAAATGTTGGAAAAGCGCCGATTCCTTTTCTGACTGCAGGGAGTATGTTCCTGCCGAGTCTGATAGGATGCAGATAAAACTTTTCCTCTTCCGAGAAATTGCCTTGGAATGGAATAATTTTGTGTTTGCATCTCCTAATTTCAACCACGTTATTCGAGAGCGATGTCTCCAAATCATTCGCTGTATTGCTGCTAAGCCTAAAATCCTCGCTTTAAGCCCCGTGCGTAGCTCTCTCTCCAGGAGGGAGAGCTGTCTTGATTCCTGGGCCCGGTCCAGAAGGAAAACTGTTTCTAGAGCCAGCTGCAGATGTAGCTTCTTGTTGCGAACGTTTTCGGTGTTCCAGCTGGCTAGGGAGGAGGCTGTCCTTTGTAGCTTACACAGCAAGACTTTGACCGGGTCGGTTGTGCCCACTTGTTGAGACCAAGCTTCTTTGACCACATCTTTAAAAGAGTGCAGCAGGGGCCAATAACTCTGAAAGACAAAACGCCTCTGCCTAGGGATCATCTGTTCTGCCGCAATCAACAGAGGGCAGTGATCTGACATGGAGGAGGAGAGCGGACGCAGCTGATGGTCCGAGAAAATATGATCCCAGGCGTCGTTGGCAAAAGCTCGACGCGCTAGAAAAATTGATCTTAGAAATTGACATTTACATTGTATATGGTACAATGAGGAAGACTCCAACATCACATTACCACAGTACCTTGAAAAGATCTAATGCACTACCTTTTCAATCGGATGCCCTGAGAAGGAGATATGGTTTTATAGAACCATGCCTTGAGCATGGAAATGACGGGACTCAACTTGTAAGCAAGAATGCCCATAAGAAAACAAAGATAAAATCAAAACAGTTTGCACAATAACAACAACAACAACTGAAAGACTGTATCAGAAACACGAATAATCAAATGGCAAACACACTCAACCATCGACTGGTTGAAAACCAACTCGTAGCTTAAAAACGTGAGAAGAAATGAATGACTCCGCAAATTCTGATAAGACAATTGAATAAGTTTGAATCCTCCTCAGGAAAAGAAGGATATTCTCTGAAATCTCTTGAACACAACACATTCGCCAAAAATAAAAGAAGAATGCCAACCGCGTTCATCCGGACCGTCCAATTCCGATCGGACGTCCCTACAGGCCGTGCCGATCAATTGCCCATTGCATCCTGCAAATGCAACCCATCGAAGAGTCGCCAGCTGCTCGCAGAGATCCCATGAACCAAGCCCACCCACGCAAGCGAGGCCTTTGCAGTTCGCACAGCCGAACACCTCTCCTACCGTGGACCCAACTCACCACTCCGCCTCGTACACCAACACACGCCGCCGCCAAAGCCCACGCCTCCCTGGCCCGACATGTCATGGAGACGTATTTACCTGGCAGAGCCATACATCCGTGTCCCCATACACCGAGCTCACCTCGTAACCTCTCTCTCCTCTCTTTCTATCTCTCTACCCCTCTTCTCGCTCTCACGAGCTCGTCGGCGACGGCGGCGGAGGCCGCGGGGCAGGCTTAGCTCCTCGGCGTGGGATACGGACCCGCGGAGATGGGGATCTCGTTCAAGCTATCGAAGGTCGGCGTCCGCGTGCACCCCACCGCGCGCGCGGCCGCACCGGCGGCGGCGGCAGCGGCCGCGGCGGAGGCGGGGAAGGAGAAGCCGGGCGCGGGGGAGAAGGATGGGTCTGGGTCGGAGGCGAAACGCGAGGTGAGGCGTGCTTTCTGTTGCTTGCTCGGCTGGGTTTGGTCGCGGGATGGTCGAGGCGGTGGCGCCGGCGATCTGGGCGCGCAAAGTTGGGAGCTTTATGCGCGGAAGAGGGAAAAAAATCGAGTTTGGGCTGCGATTTTGGGGTTTTTTGGTGGCGAATTTGCGCCTGTTTGGGTGATCCGCGGGTGGTGTTCGCGGAAAGGTTAGATTTTTCCGGTGATTTAGACTCGAAGTCTCGTGTTCTTGGTCCCGCCTAGAGGATTTCTGAACCCAATTGCGGTGTTCGTTGGAATGGCCTAATCTTTGGTGCAATTGCGCGTTCAAAGATTGTATTTTCAATTTTGGGGCGCCCTTTGGTTGCGGCTTGGGTTCGTATGCTCGAGTTCAAGGTGTTAGTGGCAAAATTAAAACTTTTTTCGTGTTTCTTCGAGTGCTTTTGTGCGGCAACTTGGGCTTTGGACTGGTGGATTTAGAGGATGTTTGGGGAGTTCTTTGTTCAAATTTAGCGAATTGTGGCTAAATAGCACTCTGATAGGGTAGAGACCAGATAATTCTCTGTTTATGGGAAATGTTCTAATCGTTTTTTTGTTCTCTTTCGGCCTAATATTGTTGACCATTGATATTCACTGGACTTGAGGATCTTGGTGTAGTTTGAGAGAGTTTGAATCTGAACGTACTCACCATAAAGGAAGCAAAAAGCCCCATTCCGTTTCTACACAATTTTGTCGAGCACGAAGATTGTTTGAGTTGCAGTGTCGGAGGTATTCTGTTTTGAAGGGTTTTGGTGTTCAGATTGTTTGATAACACCCTGAACCATTTTGGCCTAGTATTTGTTGGATAAGTAACACATTGGCTAGTTGCAATAGCGTTAGAGTAGCATATGATGCTTGTGGGGAATCATCTACACCAATTGGGTCAACCCTTTTAGGCGAAGCAAGGATGAAAGTTAAGTTTTGGTGTGGGATCAAACGTACGCAGAATGTTACACTTCCACTGGAGAATAGCCAGTCTAAATCGTGATCCCTGTTGTTTACTTGGCTTAACTTGGTTCCATAGGAAGGGCCTCTTTGTGATTTTGTTTGATTTTTTGTGTCAGTTTTTTTTTTGGGTTTTTGTTAGCATGATTTTAATGTGTAATCTTCTTGCCTTCAGAATCGCTTGCCCTCTATATGATGAAATGTTCACCTTCTTTCTTTATGTAGGCTGGTATTGTTGAGAGAGCTACTGATGCCAATGGTATTATGATTTCACCAACATGTTCTAGGGCGATTTTGCCAGGTATTGTAAGAGAAAATATTTATTTCATATTAATTTGTGTAATGTGTATCCACCTTTGTACTAAGCATTCAACATTGTATTGCAGAGCATGAGGTTTCTTTCACTTTCAGTCTGTATGATAGAGGTTATCTCATTGCAAAGTCAGCAGTGGTGCGTTCTCCAACTAGAAAATTTTATAAATTTCAAAAACTAAAGCATCATATGGACGCTCTAGAGAAAAATGCCTTCAGCAACGAAATATTCTGACCTAAGCACATTTATGTTCAGATGGATCCTTGTCAGCCCTCAATTCAGGATGGAAAAACACTGCATCCCTATGATAGGGCATCGGAAAAATTGTTCTCTGTAAGTATTGCATTACTTGCTTGCAGGATTCTTTGCTAGTTTCATATTTGGTCAAATGGCTTTTGGTGGATATAATCTGAGAAATAATCTCAACTAATTGGTGACCTTGATGCGTGCATAGGTACTTATTTAATGAAAAAAATTGTACAGTTACAGCTGTGACTATGTAATGGTCAATGTACATGATACATCTATTTGTCTGTATGCCTACCGATTGACTGGTCATACTAGCAAGTCTGATTACTCTAGAGGATGGAATTAATCATGGAAGACTAACAGTGTAGACTAATGTCATGAATATTGATATGTAAAAGGCATGAGCATGAGCAATGAGCAATATGAAGGAAGAGATCTTGCATTTTTTTTCTTGATAATGAAAATATATCCATTTTACTTCCAGCTAAAGCAGGAGTTTAGCTTGTAGTTGTTGATCCCACACATTTGTGTAAGCACTAACCTGTGTCATAAACATATTAGGTTCAGCATCATCTTTACAGTTACAGTGTGTGTGCTCATACATTGTTCAAACAATGCATGACAACAAGTGCTGAAACTCTACTGTCTCCATTGTCTCATTTAAGTATTTAACCATGTGTCTTGTGCATAAACTTGAGAAGCTTGGCTCTAGCTTAGAAGCTTGTAGCTCAAGCTTGGACAAATAGGGCCTAAATATATCTTTGGAAGTGTTCTCTGAAAATAAAATTTTATATGGTCATAAATATGATATGTAAATGAACAGCTCATTGCATTGTAAACTTCAAAACAATTTTTTTGTTCAAAGCTACTTCTGCTTGATTCAATAGTGTGTGTCTTTTGCAGTTCAGGAGAGGTAGTAAATTAACCTATGTTTTTAAACCAAGATATATTGTAAGAACAGATCACGTATCCAAAATATAAACTTGTGTTGGATTGTGGATCATGGATTGATAAGAGTTTTTGTTTTCTCCACTAATTGCAGTAGGAGATCAACTGATTAGTTTCATATAACAGGCAATATATGTGTTGATATTTCCCTAGATGAGTTTGTGTACAACACAAGTATTTCTGCTATTTTTGTTTGTGTCCTAATGACCATGTTGATCATGATGAATGTAATTTTAAGTACAGTTTAATGAGCTTTTTTGCCTCATCACCTGCAGGCCATTGAAGCTGGGAGGCTGCCTGGAGATGTTCTTGATGAGATACCAAGCAAGTACTACAATGGATCAGTTATTTGTGAGGTCAGTTATTTTTATCAGAGTTGAGGCATGATATGCATGCGAATATGTAGTTAAACTGTAAGTTGCTAAATGCTGCTGAAAATTATTTTCGTTAGTCTTACCTTGATTTCTCGTTGCTACATTCTATATCTACTCAGTTATAGCTAACCTGTCTTACTTTATATGGGAGAAATTATATATTTTAACTAGAAGGTTGGCTAGCCTTTTCACATACATGTCCTAGATCATGCCAATCTACCAGGAAATTTATTTTTTCTAACGATAATATTTGAAAACAACCTTAGCCTTTTGACATACATATCTTATATCATGCCAATCTACCAGCAAAGTCATGTTCCTAACAATAATTTTTTAAAACAACGAGTATGTATTTCCAACTTTTGGATCTTTTTTCCGTAGTGCTTATGTGGACCCTTAAAAGTGTGGACCACGAATATGGATCTCTCTATCGTACAGTATTAAGTAGTTCCTATGCTATATTAGGATGCTTTTTTTTGCATCTATAAATGGTTGACATCTGAAACCTTCAACTCCCACTTGCTGCGGAAAGTTCCAAATAATTGTGGGGTAGAAGCATAGTTACCAGAAAAGCGGTTCGTCCAAGTCGTGGTACGGGATTCGGGTTCGTAGTTCGCCACTTTTTCTTCCAATTTCCACTGCGAACACGTACCCCGTACCCTAAACCGGTTTGGGTTCAACGAATCCGGTTCGTGATTCGCGGGGTTTTATAGCGAACCCGGTAACTATGGGTAGAAGTAATGCTGCAAGTACAAATAATGCTAGTGCAACACGTTGAATGATATTTTGAAATCTCACGTTGCATCTCATGCTCATTGTGTTGGTGTGCCTTATTGCTAAGATAGCATTGCTCCTCCAGCAGTTCAACTTGTATTGGTTCTCAAGCACTTCATTTGTCCTCTTCTCTTTCTGATTTGTTTAGTAACATTAAAAGCCATGGTATTTCACTATTTCTTTCTAGATACGTGACTACCGTAAGCATGCATCCAATCAAGTGCCTGCACCATCTGCTGAGCTAGGACTACCTGTTGTGAATAAAGTACGGCTGCAAATGACATTTGAAAATGTTATAAGGGACATTACGCTGCTATCTGATGATTCCTGGAGTTACAGGGATTTCATGGTAAGTATTCTCGTGGTAAAAGTATCATATTATTTTATTGGCAAATGGATTCACATGTCTTTGTATTTTTTTTCCAAGACTGTTCATTTGGGCCCCTCTACTCCCAGTTTTTCCACTTGAATATCTGTATTTTAAATTGTTTATGTGAGACCGTGTGCACCTAATTTTGTCATGAAAGCAGGTAATACCTAGTTACTTTTATTCAAACTGGTTCTTTACCGACTGACTAAAAACGATGAAATAAATTGGTAAAGTAAAATACATGTAGAGTCAAGGACCTACATGAACAGTTGATTTAAATAGTGGGACCTGGAACGCAACCTAACCTAATATGTTCCTCTGAACGATATCTGCTTCTATGCTGTACTTGTTTTAGGAAGCTGAGGCACGGATTGTCAAAGCTCTACAACCGGCACTTTGCTTAGACCCTACTCCTAAGTTGGATCGACTTTGTCAGGATCCTGTTCCTCATAAGGTACAAACACATGCAAAGCAAAAACACTGCTATGGAAGCTATACCTGTGTTCAAACTAAGCGTTTTGCATTTCTTGCAGTTGAACCTTGGTATTGGTACAAAGAGGAGGCTGAGGCAAAATCCTGAAGTTGTTGTCACATCCAATAATATGTCTCACGGTAAAAAGGTGTGCATTGATAGGGTGTCTGAGAATGCCAAAGCAGATGAGATGGGTATTGCAGGTGGTAATGCTTCTCATCAGGTCCTTGATAACATTACCATCCAAAATATGTCAGGCGGCTCTCAGCCACTTAGACCAACTAATTGTTCACAAGATGCAGCTAGAGTGTCAATGTTGTCCCAATCTGGTATCCAGCAAACTATCAATTATTCTGCTGTTGGTAATGATCGTGGGGCAGGACCTCCTGTCAATTTTACTGGAGTGAATTCAAGCATTTCATCTCCTCAGAACTTGATGGCTTACAATGACAATGTCGTTGCTAATGGCCTTCTATCTGTGAAGAGGGAAATGCAAGAAGCTCCAGTGCAAGACCCTAAGAGAGTAAAACCAACAGTCAGCATTGATGATATGCAGCAGCAGCAGCAACTGCAACAGCAGATAAGGTCTCAACCAGTTGCCCTTAGTGGGCAGGAGATGCAATGGAAGAACCAACAGTTGCATCAACAATTAGATGTCAAGGGGATGCAATATGCTCCTTCATTGAGTGGCCAGAGATATCCTTCTCCAATGGTGAACAACATGCAAGATTCAGGGGCTTCCTTTTATTTCAATCAGCAGGGTATGAGATATGGTGCTAAGAAAGAGCAGATCGATGGCATGGACAGGTCCAAAGACACCTTGCAGGCTATGGCACCTGAAAATTTCGTGCTGGATCAGCAGCAATCCCAGACTCAACAATTGTCACAGCAAGCAGCAGCAAGAAATAATCTTCAGAACATGGCACAGTGGCAGAACCCTCGGTTTTCAGGTGAGAAGGACATGAAGAAAGAAGAAATGCTTCAGAGAAGAAAGTTGGCTGGTACCTCTCGTGCCCCTTCTGGACAAATGGTTCAATCTCCTGTGTCCTCTAAATCTGGAGAGATATCAAGCAATTCAATGGGTGGCCAGTTTGGTTCCGCTGTGACATCTGCTGTAATTGGGTCACAGAAAGATAAGTTCGCTGCGAATTCCAATGCTGCAGTTGGTTACCCCTCTGTGGCTTCCAGTCCTAGTGATTCTATGCACCGGATGCAGCAGCCTTTTGTTGCTCCTTCAAAAAGAAAAACTAATTCTGTCCCCAAGACTCAACCGCCTGTGAGTGGTGTAGGGTCTCCAGCCAGTGTTTCAAACATGCATGCTGCATTGAATGCTAGCAGCCCATCAATTGGAACTACACCTATGGGTGACCAAGTAATCCTTGAGAAATTTGCGAAAATTGATGCTATATCCCGTCGGTATGAAATAACATTCACAACATCTGCTAACTCTAAATTTTTTGTTTTGCTTTGACCTTAATTTTAGTTTTATTTTGTTTTGGGGGTTATATGTAGGAGTATGTTGTGGGGAATTTATGATTGTGCAATGTGAATACACCTGTTAACTACTTCCCCCAATCACAAAAAAAGTGTACCCTAGAATTTGTGCATTCTCTAGTTTTTTACTTTGACCAATGATATAGTCAGTAATATCGAGGTTGGACTCATAAAAATTATGAGTAAATCAGTCATAAAAATATTTCCATAATATTACCTTTATAAAGTTTTTTTTCTCAAATATATGATATGAAAATTTAATGGTTCAGGTCAGGGAAAAAAAAACCGTCCGGTTACCGCGGTAACCGGACTTACCGGTGGGAACTAGGATTCCAAATACCGGCCGGAAAACTTCAAATTCAAAATTTCGGCGGTTACATCCCATATTCAAATTTCTTTGGACGAATTTTGACCAAGTTTTTCCCAGGAATTCTGGTTACCGGTTGGTAACTATTACCGGCCGCCCGGCGGGATTTGACCCGGTAGCGGTATTCTGATTCCTGGTTCAGGTTGAATCTTCTTGAATTTGAAAAGTAAAAAAGCGCCTTTTTTATTATAATTTTTTGTGTCTTGAGGGAGTAATCAAGTAAAAATGGAATCTGGAGAAATCTTACAGTTCTAAAACATTTCTTTGAATAATAAACACCATTTACCCCACTGGTAGTTATTCTTCATGTGTTATTATGATTCAAGACAATTAATGTAGTGTATAATTGACTTGAGATTTAATTCTTTGTACACCTGTTTGACATGATATGTGTTTTAATTGAATGTAGATCCAATTATAGAGCAGTTCATAGCTGAAACCTTGATTTGTGATAGTAGATGATTTGAAATCTTTGTACCTCTCGACCACTGAATTGTTACTATCTTCTTCCTGTGCATGGGATTGTTTATGATTGCAGCTGAAGTTCTTGGCATATTTTATTTCAGGCATCAGCTGCACAATAAGAACAAAGTTGACAATTTACCTCAAAGGAAACCCATGATCAATGCAAGTCAAGAGAAAGTTGTTACAGCTCTCTCCAGTTGCTTCCATACTGAGGATTACAAAGATGAGATAAGACCTCTTTGTAACTCAATGTTGAGTGGAACTATAAATTCCTTTAAGACTAGAGTTCTAAACTTCGTCGGCACCAACCGCACTTACCAAGGTCTGTGTTCCACACAACATCGAAAATCTCTCCCCAAAAGAGAAGAAGTTACAAAACCTTTGATTAGTCTGATTTGCAATACTTTCTACAGGTCCTACAAAGCCATTCCGGATCATTTTCAAGGAGAAGCCTGATGGAACAGTGGGAATGCAATATGGAGATCCAGAAGATTTTGAAAATCAAAACTCACATGAGTGCACACTCATATTGCCCACCAAGGTATGCATTAGTTCTTGATTGAATGACACTGGGGAACCAAGTACCAAAAACTGAAAACAGTATGGTATAATATTTTGTGTATATTCTCTTCCCCGTGGCTAACTTTTTTATTGGTTGCTAACTTTTTGATTGTTTGTCAGTACTACGCCGACTTGCTTGCAAAGCAACTTGTTACCCGGGTGAGTTGCATTACCCTAAAGATCTCATAGAACTAAGTAGCTAAGACAATGTTCTGAATTTTGAACCTTTTAAACCCTTGACCCTAGATGGAGCGAGAAGGCCATGCGAAAGCAGATGATCAAGTTGTGCTCATCACCCCTCCTGGTAACCTCAGTGCACTATCAGGAATTTTACCAGACAATACAGCAAATGAAGTGAAACAAGAGGGAGGTATAAGCCAGCAACTTAATGCTGCAGCCCATGCAAATCTGGTACCTGGAACCCCGTTACAACAACTTCCTGCCAATAGGATGCTTCCATCTGGGAATAATAACCAGGCCCTAGCAATGCAGCAAGGGTATATACAGGGTGCAACCATGCCTCCAAGGAGTCAACAACTCAACCAGAATTTGATTCAGCAGCAACCACAGCAGCAGCCACAGTTGCAGCAAAATGCACAAGCACAGGTTCAGCAGCCGACATCTCTTCCTCTCAACCAGATGCAGAGACCTCAACTGCTACCAACAAGCCCATTATCTCAGATGCTTGGGCCTGGCTCAAATCTTCCAATGGGCTCAAGCCACATGGGTAACAACAAGGCCACTACTGCTTCCTTGCAGCTTCAGATGCTGCAAGCACAGCAGCAACAACCAGTCCAGATGCCGAGGAAAGTGATGATGGGGCGTGGTTCAGCCGTAAACATGGGTAATATGGTTAACAATGTAGTCGGTGGTCTTGGGAATGCTATGGGAATGGGCAACGTGCGGCCAATATCCTCCCCAATGGGATCAATGTCAAGCTTAGGAAACAATCCCAATCAGATGAACCTTGGAATGGCATCCAATCTTGCTGCAGCTGGGCTTCGTCCAGGTATGACCCCTGCTGCTCTTGCCAAGATGCGTATGGAGTTGGTACAGAAAAGGGCAGCAAGCTTGTATCCCCAGACAGGAATGGTTGGAATGCCTGGGAGCAGTTCTCCAATCCTTCCTAGTTCCGCTGGCTTGTCCATGATGAGCCATGCGCTAAACAGAAGCAACCTTAGCCCCTTTCAGAGAGCAATGTTGTCTTCGATGGGCCCACCAAAGATGCCAGGAGGTAATTTTCAGCTGAATCCCCAACAGCAAATGCAGCAGCAGCAACTACAACAGCAACAACTGCAACAGCTACAACAGCAGCAGCAGCAGCTCCAACAGAACCCACAGCAGCAGCAGCAACTACAACTGCAACAGCTACAGCTACAGCAGCAGCAGCAGCAACAGCAGCAACAAATCCAGCAGCAGCAGCAGCAACAACAGCAACAAATGGGGTCTCCTTTACAGCAGGCGGCACAGGTAGGCTCACCTGCTGGTTCACAACAGTCATTGGTGATGCAGCAGCAGCAAATAAGCCCACAGCAAATGGCCGCAATGAGCCCGCAATTGAGCTCAGGAACTCTGCAGCAAGTGAATAACAATATTGTCAATCCTGTAGCCACGCCAGGTCCGCCTCCTAGCCCGCAGCTGAGCTCACAGACCCATGGGTCGGTCAACAGCATCGCAAACTCTCCAATGGAGCAGCTGCAAGGTGCCAATATGGGAGGTCCTGGTAACATGTAGTAACTGCAAATATTTGATTCAGTTCTGGACATACACAATAACGGGAGGTATAAACACCGACGAAGATCACTACGCTTTCTGGTTTGTGGTGGTAAATGAGGTTAAATTAGGTGTCTTGTAAGTTATAACCTATAGATGCAGTTATTATGAACAGCTTTTCGCTAGGATTTCTGATGTAGATGGTAGTTGATGGAAATAGTGCATGTAGGAACTCAGTACTGGGAGAAACATTGTTCAACTGAGTTACTCTTTTTCTTGTTTAAATTAAGGTTGTCAAAGTTATGTAATTGCTGCATAACCATTGTGCTTATTAATAAGTACGTTCATTTGATTGCAAATAGAATTGTCATGTTTTATCTTGTAATTTGGTAAGATAGTGTAAAAGCAATTCTGCCGAGGTGTATACATATTCTGCATTACATAATATTACTCTGTTTGACTCCTAATGGAATAATCATCATCATTTACTGTTGAGTTTCTATGATGGTGCTACATAACCTTTGTTGGGGTTGGATTACCAAATCCGAAACTCTCTGTGTATTATGCATTAATCCAGATCACGTTAGTGCACATAGTATCTATATTGATGAGATATCAACAATTCAACGAAATAACTAAGAAAGTAGAAAATTATTATTCAATAATAGTAGCAAACCTTACGGTTAAGGTTTACATAGCTTCCACGCATAGCTTAAGGAACAAATAAAACTCTTGTAGCGAAAATAAAATAACCTATAGTGGTCATTTGATATACCTATAGGCAATCGAGTGGGGAGTGTATCTTAATTCGTAAAGTCTTCAAAGTATTTCTCGTAGAACTTTTGATTAAATTGTCCTTCTACTGAGCAACAATGTATATAGATGTGAGTACATAAAGTACTTAGCAAGTCGTAGAGAATAATATGCAATTATATATTCATGCAAGGCTTCAACAAAGGAATAACTATATGGTTCTTTTGCAGAAAGCAAGTGTTGACAGTAAATAGATATAATAAATAAAGTAAACATTTGTGAAACAGCCCGTGAACTACTCGTTAACTTCCTAACCAAACTACCAAGTGAACTACCCGATCATCTCTCAACCATTCCACCATCCAAAAGCTTTATGAAAACTCCATACCTCGTGTGAAATTTTTAGATATTGTCCATAACCGAGGACACGGTTGTTCGAATAGTTTTAACTCTCTACAAAGATTGTACAACTTTACCTACAAGATATAATCAGTGTGACCAATGCTAGATCATAACAAAGCCTTTACAATGTTCCGTCTCAACCTAGTCCTGCCTGATAAGGTTTCACCACCGAAGGACATTGCATCCAGTCGGCCCCTCTCTTGTGCCGTGTGAATATACCCGTCTATCCTGGAACCCACACCACCACTAGGCAGAACCAAAGTCAAGATATTTGCAAATTAATCAGCAGATCCATCCCATACTGGACACGTGGTTGTATGATATGGTTCAGTTCAATAGTGTACAAAGTTAAGTCCTTAGTGTTCACCCAAGCGAGACCATCTCATCCCAATTGTGCAAACGACACCTCCTTTATTGCACGATCACTCGCCTGAGCATGAAACCATTTTGTTTAACCAAGACCAATTGATGTGAGTGTGGCAAGATCTTCTGATAGGTACTGATACGTCGATTGTGGAGAACACGACGTTGATGATCTGAAGGCTCCGACCCGAACAGATCGATCCCCTCGCAATCACTACACCACTGCTTCGTTGGTTATCAACCGTATCGAACGCGGTTGACCTCGCCAAGAAGGCTATCTCCTGCAAGCGAATCGAGAACACAAGCAAGAGAGTAGAAGATGCAATCTGTATTGCGAATAATAATTGAAGCACACAAGTTGGGGTTCCTCAAACCGATGAACGGCGAAAACTTCAAAGCAGAATATTATCTAAGAAAAACCCGAGCAAAACTAAAGGGCGACCGCTCCTATATGAGGAGGCGGCCGGGAGGTGGGAACCCTAGGCCAAGGTACTGTTCACACGTGAATAGTGCCCACGTGAACAGTACAGGCCTAGGGGAAGGCCGGTCAGCAGATGGGCCAAGTCGTCCAACAGATGGGCCAAGTTGTCGGCCAATATATTACATAGCTTTTGGGCTAATAATTGGTGACGCAGCACCATGGCATGTAGACGTAGCACCATGGCATGTGGACAATGCTCGACTCGTATGAGTAGACGCGGCTCGGTCCAACTGGGGAATATGGCAGTGCGGTAGCCGAAAGTCCCATCAGAGAGGATGTGGTGGAAGTAGAAGATGCCGTGCAGCGGGTCGAAGCAGTGGTTGCATCCTTAGAGTTGATGTCCTCATCACCAATGACATCCCCTACCATGGCACAATAAATTTTACAACAGTGGCTACCCACTATGATTCCATATATCATCAAGTGAAAATGAAGCATCTTTGCATTTCAAAGCATCACATGGCATATGATTATCAAAATTTTCAGTAAGATCAGGTTTGGTTGCAAGCATGACACAACCCTTTAATTTAATTTCCTCAGTCCTAGAACTATGTACCAGCTTCTCTTTTCTAGGTGGGAAAATTTTCTTCACTACTTGCTGACTTTCAGATTCATGTTCAAGTTTTTTTTGCTCATTTTCAGCTATCTTTTGTTCACATTTCACAATTTCTGCGGGTGCCAAAGGTAGCAAAGTTATTTTCTTTCCTTTGTGCATAAGAGAGTACTTATTACTTTTACCATGATGAGTTACATCGGTATCAAATTCCTATGGACGACCTAATAAAAGTGAACAGGCTTGTATAGGCATGACGTCGAAATCAGCAACATCATGATAGGAACTAATGGAGAAATGCACTCTCGCAGATTGTGTTACCTTCACTTTATCGCTGTTGTTGAACCATTGAATGTGGTACGGGTGAGGATGTGCACGTGTGGTCAAGCCAAGCTTCTTAACTAAACCTGAATCCACCAAGTTATGACAGTTCCCGCCATCAATTATGACACGAACACGACAATCCTTGACGATGATAAACATCTGAAACAAATTATGGCGCTGTAGCTTCTCTGCATGCTCTCTTTGAGTGCTCAATACTCGCTGCACAATTAGGGTGGTCCTATAATTCTTTGTAGCATCGACACCTAAAATTTCATCTCCGTCGCTATCTGTCTCGTGATCATCATCATTACCTGCAAGGTTAGCTGCAAGAGCATATTCATCCTCAACATCACTAGCACTTACATAACCACCGTCTTCTGTCGCAATGTATGCTCGCTGACTTGGGCAATCTCTCATGACGTGGCCCATCCCTTTGCAATGGTGGCACACATATCATAACAGTTTGTGTGATCAAAGTTATCGACAAGTCGATAACCGCCAATTTCTACCGATAACTAAGCATGGCTAAGCATAATGACACGTAAACTACTAAGTGACAAGGGTTCATCCAGCGAACCCAAAATCACAGCAAGTAATCCTAGGCTCAGTAGTAGAGGAATAATCATTTCCTACTGATAATGCAACTACTGGGCCAACTATCGACAATAGTTTAAAACAACATAGCAATGCATACATAGAATTTGCAAACAACATATTAGAATTTGAAGATAGTAGGAACAATATGATCAAATGAATGCTACATCCGCTTGTTCGGTGAAGTGCGTGATCCGCCGCTGTGGCTCAATATCGATAATAATATTATCTTCTAACCTAACGCGAAAAGGCGATAAGCAAATAAGAACGAAGAACACCAAATAAACTCCAACAAAGAAAAGACATCCAAATCTAATGAAATTTACACAACAGCTAGGGAATGATTTTAGACAGAGGTAGGAACAAGAATCATGCAATTTGGACTTAATCATGCAAAAGATATGGACAAAATACTCTTTCTCAGCCTTAAAATCAATCTAATTAATTGCTAGTACTGTTCATGACGAAATTTTCCAGAATGATCTAAGGTCTGAAATTTTTATAGCAAGTAGATTATGACATCCTAATAATAGCAAGGTTGAATTTACTAAATTTGGAGTTATACACATTTACTTATGCTTTTTCTAAGGTGCAAATCTAGCATATAATTTCCAGAAACATAAATATGCTCAGAATTAATTTTATATTGAAGTATGCTAACAGAGGGATTTTCTAGCATTGATCTTATATATTTTGCATTTATAGGAAATTACTTGTGCCTTTTATAAAATTTCTAGAATTTCTAAATGCTGAAAATAGGTCAAAAATCATTAATCAATGTTTCTGTTGCTATCCTGGGCCTACAATCATTTTTATATTAATGTTTGGTTAATAAAAATTTTATCAAAGTTGGAATCATTCATTTTGGACATACACAGAGCAAGATATGCATTTTCTAGGGTTTTATTCATTTTCTGGAAAAGCCAAAATAACAGAAAGCAAGTTTTTAAGGTCTACACGAATTTTCATTACAGTAACAAGGCCTAAAGCATTTTTAAATGAAACTTTAGCCTAAGACAAAATTATTACAGTTGGAAACAACCAAAAAGAGTTTAAAATGAATTTACTATGATTTTATAAAGTTTCTGCACAAATTTTAGTTGTAAAATAATTACTTATCGAAATCCCGATAATCTAATCAAAAGATAACGACGTGGACGCCGCGAGAGCCATTGATTCGAATCAAACGGCGCGCAGCGAGGAGCGAGGCAACCCGAACAAACCAAGAGATCTCACCGTCGATCTACGATCGGAAGGTCGAGGGCGTGAGCTTTGACCGCGAACGCCTCACGGATCGCGGCCGATCTCCGATGGACGGCTCACAACGCTGGGGAGATCGGGTTACCCGAACGTCCCAAATGATCTTGGCCACAGATCAAGAATCGGACGGCGGCTATTGATCGCAGCTCAAAAGACGTACTGACACGTGGGGCCGCTTGTCAGTGACTTCGAGTCACAACCGCGAACGCTTTAACCCACATGCACAGTGCACTGGGCCCACACGTCAGTGAGACAGAGGAACAATTAAGACAACGATTAATTACCAGGATCCAATGATTAGCGATTGACTTAGTAATTAATGTGTCCTAATGACTAGCACGGTTGTGATTTAAGAGGTTGGAGGGCCCGCATGTCAGAGACCCAAAAGGTGGATTTCCGACAGCGATAACCTCCGACACATTAATTAACTAATGATTAATCCTTAATGATGCCTAACAAAGACGCGGTTGTGCCGGGTGATTTTAAGGATGTTGGGCCCACCGCCGCTGGCTCAACGATAAAGATTAAGACACCACTAATGAACTAATGATTAGCAATCACAGGTAATTAATGTGTCTTAACCAAAACACAAACGGAGTTTCGCGGCAAACACCGAGCGATTTCAACGGCTTGTCGCCGCGACATCTGGCATGCGCCGAACAAGAACCAAAATGGAATCGCAATAGTGCTACGAACCTAATGGTGGCATTCTCGCCGGCGGTGAGGGACTAGAACGCCGGCTAGCCGAAAATGAAAATGGGAGCTTTTACTGCTAAGCGCGAAAATAGCGAAAAGCTCAGCTGCAGTCCAAGGAAGCGGGTGCCAAAGCTTCTAAGGACTAATAAGAAGCTACCTTGATGAAGAGAAGCTTCAGAGATGGCCGGAGGTGCTTGATCACGGAGGAAGCTCGCCGGACTTGGAGAAGAAGGATTGAAAATGACACCCTGAGCCAAATGAGTGATTCCAAAGCATCAGCATAGCTTCATAATGACTCACAGAAGCCACAAGAGCAAGGAATTAGAAAATGGAGCACTCACCTGAGCTGAGGAAGAAGATGACCAACTTCGGCCGAATTTGAACAAACCCCAAATTGGACAATTCCTGAGAATCAAATCCAAAATTAAGTGAGGGGAAATGTTCAAGACAGAAAATGGATAAGGATAGGGCAAAGAAACATGAATGAGAACCACTGGAACACCAAGAACACCAATGGAGCTCTTCGGGTCAACAATGGCGACTTGCCATTCTTGAGGTGTTAAGCTCCAATACTGTAAATGGAGCTTGATGGTGGTCTAAAGAAACTCCAGGAGGTGATTTGGGTGCTTATAAGGCCTTGAAAGCGTTAGGGTAAGGACCACAAGCTTTTCGGGCGGCAAAGCACAGAGCACAAGGTGCGGCCGACAAGGGAAAAAGATGGTAGACGTGCATTAGGGTATGGCCTGGCTCAGCGCGTCTCCCATGCCCCTAAACGTTAGCTAGGGCGACTGTAGGGAGCATGATTTCACACTGCCATTACCCCTACTGTTTATGCACGGCTGGAGGTTGAAGATGACCAGAGGAAAGGCTCGGGCGTTCCTGAGCCCTACGATTCAAATCGGACGGCTGAGATAGTGCCACACCGCTTCGATTTTAAATTCAAAAGCAAAGCTTACGATCGCTGGATCAGGAATGGACGGTCACGATTTAATGTGCTCTTCGGGTGACCCGAACGTCACACGCAACGTCCACCGTTAGATTTAGATCTGACGATCCAGATACGTGGGCTCTTCGCGGTAGTCCGGATGTTTACACGCACGTGGGCCGCACGATCAAGATCCAACGGCTGAGATGGATCACGGCTTTCAAACGGGCTCGGTGCAGTTAGTTGACTGGGCCGAGACACATGGCTCGAGCCCGAGTCTGACTCGAACCCAACGCACAGTGAATTCAGGTTTTGACTTTTGAAATAGAACAGAGACTTTGAAGGATTTATTTGAGGTAGCAAAATAACTCCAAAAATTATGAAATTTTTACAGGAGCTTGCTAACCCAGATATTAACCTTGTGTAAAATTTTCAGAGGTTTTTATTCTGTGAATAAATCTCCAAAAATTCTGCAAGGCTCTGTTACAAGGTTTGACTGAGAGTCAAACAGGTTTGACTGCCTCTTAAACATATTCAAACAATTTCTAAAATTGCGAAATTTTTCAGAGGGTCACATACCATCACAGAAACTTAGGAAAATATTCCCAATGATGATCACAAAATTTGGCAAGATTGTTTTTGGAATATCAAAGTTTGGATCAAATAGACTTGTGACATTGTATTTCCATAACTTCTTACCACAGATGTTCAAAGCTTACAGGAAATACATGATGTAAGAAAAAGTTTTAATTTCTACTGATTTTCTTACATTTGAAACACAAGCCCAAAATTGGGATGTTACATTTTCCCTCTTATCACATTTGATAGATTTGGAAAAAATTAAAGAAGAGGTCGCGGCTAAAGAAGCCGCGATAATAAAGCTCAAAGAAGAGTGCCAAGCCAAGGACCAGTCGATCACATATGTGATGACCAGGCAGAAAAAAGTTACTAAGACTTGTGAAAAGAAGATTGCAGGTAACCAGTCGTAAGCTTGACCAATGTATTACCTCTTCTAATCATACATATTTATTACTCGATTTACTCATGCAGAGCAAACTCAAGCGCTAAAAAGAGCAGAAAAAGCTCGTAAGTTTGAGCGTGGCCAAGGGGCTGAACTTGAGCGGAGTCTTGAAGACAAAGTCAAGTCTCTGAAAATATGCTTTTCGACCTGGGGTCAGGAACGCAATTGCCCATTTTAAGAGACCTGTAGAGAAGATCAATTTTCTCGGCCATCAACCCGAGGACCTAAAGAATGTGATAAAAACTTTTCGAGAGAACTATGCCAGGACAATGAAGGAAGCTATTGCGAATGGAGTTAGTGTTGCTTTGGCAAAATTGAAGGCTTCCCATCCCCTCTATTCATCTTGAAGCTGTTGAAGAAGACTTCGACTGCTCAGATGATGAAGCGACCAAGTTACTCAAGGAAGTAAGACCTCTCTGAGACAAGGTTGCGGATGAAATGGAAATCGGATATCTATCGCGCAGCGACCAATCTGGCGGCTCCAACAAGTAGATGAATGTAATATATAGACTTTGTAAATAAAACTTACCTTTTTAACATCAATGAAGTTCTTGTTTTGTCTTTTTAATCTCGTTAAATACTCATATATTTCCTAGCCCCCGACTGCTTATATTAGTAGATGAACGTTACTAAAGTAGCAGTAGACCAAGAAAATGAGTAATAACTACGACCGTGGTATAAAGCATGTGCTGATTATGTTATAAAAATGATCTAGTTATCACTAGGAAATCAAGTTGGTCGGAACCAGTGTATGATTTCAACTGGATGAGATCTTGTCCATAATCGAAATATGGTGAAATACCACAAAAGGTCGAAAGATATCACAAGACTTGCCTTAATAATAAGAAAGTATGCAAGAATGTATATCAAAAAGAAAATGATAAGTGTCTTTGTTTATATGTATCATCTAAAACTGATCATCAGGGTTGCTAAGAACTGAAGATATGTAAAAAACATTTCGCGAGACGTGCTCATACTTAAGTCCGACTGACAGCGAGGATCATAAGAAAAGGACCGTCGCTAGGAAGCTCCTTCCAGTGGGTAGGACTACATGCAGAGAGGAGAGACTTCGACTAGGAGGTTTTCCGTGTCCCGACCAATAGCCAAACAAGAGTAGAACAGAATGTTGAAATGAAGAAAACTAACCTTCAAACTCTTAAGCATATAAGAAATCATAAAAAGTTGTTTGTGTTATGCTCCTTTTACTCGTATGTTTCTTTAAGAAAAGAGCGTAGTCGCGCGTGGGAATCATTGAAGCAATGATCACGACTAGGACCTGTTTGGCATTGGACGATCAAGTCTAAGCCAATGAGTAATAGGGACCCTTGAGAAGGATATCGAAGAGAATGATTGTCTTTGCCGACCAGTTTAAACAACAATGATAGTTGACTAAGTAAAGGAAAACATATAAATAATGACACTTATTGAAAGAAAAGTAAATGCATCTTTATTGAAAAATGTATATAAAAGAAATAATTAAACAAAGAACTTACACAATTGATCAATGTTCAAAGAATTTGACAAAAATTGCCCGTCTAACATTGCTAATTGTACCGAGCCTGGTCGAGTGACTTCGACCACAGTGTATGGACCTTCCCACTGGGGAGAAAGTTTGTTGCGATTTGCCTAGCTCTGAATTTTTCTGAGAACCAGATCACCTACAGCTAGGCTGCGAGGTTGCACCTTACGACTGTGGTACCTTCGCATGGCCTGTTGGTAGATTGCTGATCGTATCAAGGCTTGATTTCATCGTTCTTCAAGGAAATTGATGTCGTCAAGTCGTCGTTCATTCTGATCATTTTTGTTAAAATAATCAGTTCGAGCAGAACCAATTTTTAGTTCTGGAGGAAGCATGGCTTCAGCCCCATAAACCAAAAAGAATTGTGTTTCACCGGTCACACGACTGGTTGTGGTATGAACAGCCCATAACATAGAAGGGAGTTCTTGAACCCAAGCTCCTGACTGTTTAATTAACTGGTCGAACACTCGTCGTTTGATTCCCTGCATTATGATACCATTGGCTCGCTCAACTGCTCTGTTACTCTGCGGATGAGCGACAGAAGTGAAATGTATCTTGATACCTAGGTCGTCGTAGAATTCCTGGAAATTACCGCTTGAGAACTAGGTACCGTTATTTGTGATTATATGACTGGGTACACCAAATTGTGTGATCATATTTTTTGTGAGAAACCTCTTACCGTCTTCAGTTGTTGTTTTAACAATTGGATCGACTTCGATCTATTTTGTAAACGTGTCAATCATGACGAAAAGGAATTCGAAACCCCCGGGTGCTCTTGGGAAAGGTCCTAGAATGTCTAGTCTCCAGGTTGCAAAAGGCCAAGAAAGAGGAATTGTTTGCAAAGCTTGTGTCGGCTGATGTACTTGTCGGCTGTGAAACTAACATTGTACGCACTTTGTCACGAGCTCTTTTGCATCATGAAGGGCAGTTGGCTAGTAGTATCCTTGCCTGAAGGCTTTACCGACCAGCGTTCTGTAGGAATGATATGCTCCACAGACTCCTCCATTAATTTCGATCAGCAACTAAATGCCATCCGGTTGAGATATGCACCTCATGAACACTCCGTGAGATCCTCGTTTATACAAGGTACTTTTAATGAGATTGTATGATTTGGCTTTTCGTGCTATTCGATCAGCCTCTACACCATCTTCTGAAATTAGGTCATGCTGAAGATAATTGTAGATCGACGTCATCTAATATCTACCTTGATCGTGATGGCGCCAACTATCAACGACCTGTGGAGCATCCATGTTCACAGAATCGAGGTGTACGATCTCCTTGTGAACATATATATCCTCGGAAGGCTCGACCACCGATGGTGAATCGAGTTACTCGAGAAAAACTCCGGGCGGGACGGTTGAGCTAGTGGATGCCATCTGCGCTAACTGGTCTGCCAGAAAGTTTTCCTTTCTAGGAATATGTTGGGTCTGAAAACCAAAGAAGTGCTTTTCGAGTTTCTGTACTTCCGCCAGATAAGATGACATCTTGGTGCTAGAGCATTGATACTCTTTCCCTACTTGATTCGCTACTAGTTGAGAATCGCCTTTCACTAGTAATCTGCGAATCCCGAGCGAACGAGCTTCTCGGAGTCCTGTCAGTAAACCTTCATATTCTACCACATTGTTTGTAGCAAAAAAGTTTAACTGAATGGCTTATTTTATGTGTTCGCTAGTAGGGGAAATCAAGACGACTCTAGCCCCCGAGCCTTTGAGCATCAACGAACCGTCAAAGTGCATTGTCCACTCATCGTGGTGTTTGTACTCGGGCCCTTCGGTGGGTTCAGGGTTTGTCCAATCGGCAATGAATTCCACTATTGCCTGGGTTTTGATTGCTGTTCGTGAGGTGAAATGGAGGTTGAACGCTCCAAGCTTAACCGCCCATTTTGCTATCCATCCTGATGACTCCTTGTTTCTAAGCAGATATCCAGTTGGTATGACCACTTTGTGGGCCTAAAAGTAATGCCTTAATTTCCTTGAAGCCATAAGGAGACCATAGAGCAACTTTTGTACATGTGGATACCATTCCTTTAGTCCATGTAAGACTTCGATTACGTAATATACTGGTCGTTGGACGTTGTCGCGTTCTACGATCAGTACACCACTGACTGTTTGTGGCGTTGCAGCCATGTAAATCAGCAATGTCTCCACCGATCTTGGAGAAACTAAGATCGGAGCACTTGAAAGGTACTTCTTAAGTTCCTCAAAGGCATCGTTTGCCTCTTTAGTCCACTCGAAACTCCCATATTTCTGGAGAAGTTTAAAGAAAGGTAATCCTTTTTCACCTAACCTTGCTATGAAATGACTTAGCGCTGCCATTCAGCCGGTTAGTTTTTGAACTTCATTCTTCGTGGTCAGAGGGCGCATCTGGTCGATGACCGAGATTTTTGCTGGGTTTGCTTCAATACCTCTAGCCGAAACTAGGAATCGAAGAAGCTTACCAGAAGAGACTCCGAACACATACTTCTCTTGATTTAACTTAAGGTTATGCCTTCTTAAGTTATTGAAAGTCCCATGTAGGTTTGGAATGTGATCGCCAGCGTTGATGCTCTTTACGACCAAATCATCAATGTATGCTTCTAGATTCCGACCTATCTGTGAATTAAAGGATTTTTGCATCAACCTTTGGAAAGTTGCACCAGTATTTTTGAGACCAAATGACATCTTTACATAATAGTAAGTGCCGTATGGAGTGATGAAGGAAGTTTTCTCTTCATCATCTTTACTCATATTAATCTAGTGGTACCCAGAGTACGTATCTAAAAAACTTAACAACTCACACCCGGAAGTAGAGTCTACATGTTGATCAATGCGTGGAAGGGGAAAGTCATCCTTTGAACAAGCTTTATTAAGATCTGTGAAGTCAATACACATGCGCCATTTCTCATTGGCTTTTCTAACCATTACAGGATTGGTGAGCCACTCTGGGTGGTCGACTTCACGAATAAACCCAGCCTTGAGGAGCTTGTCGATCTCCGACTGGATTACGCCCTTTCGATCAGGTGCAAAACACCTTAGCTTTCGCTTGACCGGTTTCTTATCAGGCTGAAGAGCTAGCCTGTGCTCGATCACCTCCCAGGGGACTCCGGGCATGTCAGATGCCTGCCAGGCGAATACATCTTGATTTTCTCAGAGGAAGGAGATGAGTGACTCTTCCTATTTAAGGTTGAGTCCTGCTCTGACCAATATTTTGGCGCCTTCTGGAGAAGCGCTCTTGTCGAGTAGCACCTCTTTTGTTTGGTCGGAAAGTTTTGGTGCCATCTTTGGCCTCGAGTGCTTGACCTGCATGGTTGACGGATTAGTTTCTCTGGTCGAAAGCTCGTCGACCAGTTCTAAACATTTTCGATCGCATGCGTAAGCCATTTTTTGATCGCCTCGAACTGTGATGACACCTTTCAGTCCTGGCATTTTTAAACTCTGATAACCATAGTGCGTGGCTATCAGAAACTTTGCTAAGGCCAGACGACTGAGGATTGCATTGTAGGCGGTTTCAAAATCCACCACATAAAATGAAATCTTTTCTGTTCGAAAATTGTCGGGTCTTTCGAATGTAACTGGTAGGGACAGGTGTCTTATCCGCTTGGCGGTAGAACCAGGAACTATGCCATGGAAGACATATTTCACAGCTTTTACCTTGGATTTGGGAATTTGCATATCTTCCAACGCTCTAGCAAATAATATATTTAAAAAACTATCCCCATCTATTATGACTCGATTAACCTTACAATTATTAATAGTAGGCTCTACGACAATAGGGAACCTACCTGATCGAGTCGAAGGGATGGGACAGTCTTCTTTGTTGAAGGAGATTATTGCCTCCGACCACTTGGATGGCTTGACAGTGATTGGAGATTTGGCAGGGTTGACCTCCCACTCCATGGCCTTCAGATGACGTCTTGACTCATATGAAGAGAATCCACCAAAGATCACATCAACCGTGTGTTGTGGCTCCTGGTACTCCATTTCGTCGTCACCGTATTTGTCCTTTTTGGTACTTGTCTCTCCGAGTTCCTATATTGAGGAGAGTGGACCTTTACCTGTATAATAATCTTCTAGCTTCTTTTGCCAGGCCTGGCAGGTGTGCAAGTCATGCCCTGCTTGCTGGTGAAGTGGACACCACTTCTTGTTTTTCTTGTATTCATCGGTTGGAGCCTTTTCTTTGCCACGACCGGTGTAATTTTTCTTACCCTTGGTAAAATTTTCAGGAATCGCAAGGACCTCCTTGTCATCGGGTTTGCGGTTTCTCTTTTTCTTGAGAGCCTTCCTTTGCTTCTTTTCTGTCTTATCCAAGCTAGGTTGAGGGATTTTGTCCTTTCAATCAATGGCCTCGTTCCACTCAACTGCTTCGCTAGCGGTCGTGTACTTGTCGGCCATATAAAAAAGCTCGACGGTTGTTCGTGGAGGATGTATTGCTATATCCTCTGTAAACCGTCGATTCCTTAGCCCTGCTTTGAAAGCTTGAATGACAGAAGATTCTGTGACCTCTGGTATTGAATTACAAACCTGACCAAATCTTTTGATATACTATCGGAGAGTCTCATTGGATTTTTGCTGGATTCGGTGGAGATCATCCTCCTTCCCAGGGCGGTCGTACGTGCCCTTAAAATTCGCAATCAGGAGGTCGCAAAGTTTCTCCCAAGTATAGATCGATCCGACTGGTAGGTTGAGTAACCACGACTGGGCAGATCCTTCTAGTACCATGGGTAGATAGTTAGCCATCACATTTTCATAACCACCAGTAGCTCTGATGGCAGTGGTATAAATTTGGAGAAATTCTAACAGATTTTGAGTCCAATTGAATTTATCCAAGTTGGCCGGTCGAAACCTGTTTGGCCAACTACAGCCTGGAGCCCTGCGAAAAAGGCTCGACAACCTCTGATTGATTCATGGCGCCTCCTTTGGAAAGGTGCCGGATTGTAATTGGTTGGAGACTGGTTTCTCAAGTTCGAGTGCCGGTGCTCAGGTGTCCCGATTCGGTCGTGGATGTTGGTAGGATGCCTCCGACCGCCTGCTTGGTTTAGATGATGTCGGAGATCATCAGGTCCAAGCGATTGCTCCTCTCAACGAAGATAAGGAGAGGCTTCTTGAAATAGCCTTCTCCCCTCATGACTCCTTGGTCAGAATTGTCATGGTGGTCTTGGTATCGACAAGCCTCCAATACGACCATGCTGCCCTCTGCTGAGGGAGGAGCATTGGGATGAAGTCATGGTCTGACTCTGCGAATGCCTTTGTTCCCAGTATGCATCCGTACGCCATATAGTCTGCTGGAGGATTTCTGATACCTGACCTACAAGTTGGAAAAAACCTAGAGTCTCTGCTAAAGCAAGGTTAGAAGCATTTAAAATATTCTGAACTCGCTGCAAGTTTTGTACCGTTACCGAAGGTCTTGGAATATTCCTATTAATAGTAGGTGTCTGATGACCTGAACTTTCCCCCGACCTCCGGGTTGGTCCTTCCTGGTCCCTAACACGGGCTGGGGCAAAACCAGGTGAATTAACTAATAGACGTCCATCAGCTCTGTCACCTCTGGTATTTGGTGTTTGACCGCTTGTACCATCTCCATCAATATGTGGTGGCGAGGTAACGTGTGTAGGACCGTACATGACATTTTGATCCGTATTTCTGATCGTATTGACCTCGTGCCTCCAGCAGCGATCTTCCATCGTAACTGATGGAGAGCCTTCCAACGCTTCTGCAAGGATTTTCCACGATGGAGTGTGGTCGGCAATCAGCACATCCCGAGGTTTTTGTGGTGTTCTCAGCCTGATCCGGCGGATTGCCGATCGTATGCTGAGTCTTATAATTCCCACTTGGCCTACGACTAGTGGGGGTTTCATCGACACCGTTACCAAATGTCGGTTGGCTCCTGGAATTGCCAAAAGCCGTTGGTGAGTACCTGTCAGCCATGATCGTATCAAGAGTACGTCGATCCTCGAGTTGTGGCACTGAGGTTTCGTCACCTTTTTTGCCGGTTGAAAGGACTGGGCTTGCAGAGGTCCTTGGGTGTTCCGGACTGGTCGGAAGCACTTTATCTGAAACCGCCACTAGTCGCAGCAGTGTATCCTCATCCATCCGGTCAATTTCGCTGATGTGTGCGATTGACAAACCGGCAGAGGAGGAGGATGATGACATCCCGTTCTCTTGCATGGCGCGGATGCATGTGTCCATCTCGAGGTTGGAGTAGTCCACCAAACCGAACCAGTTCTCCTCGTCCCAACTCCCTGCCATAGCCACATGAGCGATTACGAAAGAGAAATGGGCGAGGATTTGTTGAGAGTAGAATCTCTTTAGGAAATCCGCGCCTTTTTCCCCACGGATGGCGCCAGCTATCGACGATTGAGTTGCTGATCTTACGAAATAAAATAGAGGAAAATGGCCTGGGATTTCTTGGGAGAGAATGAGACTGCTCTTTATTGATATGAACTGGCTAATACAGGGGTGCCTGCGATTAGGCGGTGGACTAAACCTAATTACACTGAGCGTAATGCTTTCTATGCTAATGACCAAGGTTATAAAAGTCGGGATTAGGCGCCGACTACGCGTGCGTCGGGCCTCTGCCGCGGCGATTTTCCCCAAGGCGGCGCTCCAGGCGGGCTTCGGTCCGAGGCGGTCTTCGGCGGCGCTTGGCGGCTGTAGGCGAGGCGGGCGCCGAGGTGGAAGATAAGAAGATCAACGCCCGACTCCCCCGACCACTTCGTCCACTCGTGCGACGCGCTAGGGTTCTGTTTCCCTGCCGTCGAATCAAGCTCACCCGGGTTCCAGCCATCTTGCGTCGCCAGTTGGACCTCGCCGCCGACGAGTCGAGCTCGCCCCGCCACGGCGCCATCGAATCGAGCTCGCCGCATCCAAAACACCGTCGTCCCCGCCATCGAATCGAGGTACGTATTCCTCTTCCGGTCTTCCCTCTGCTCCCCCGCCGCCGATCTCCCCTCTCTGGTCCCCCTCCCGTGCCGCCGCCCCGTCGCTGCTTCCCCCCCTCCTCCGATGCCCACTTCTCTGCTCAGTTCTCCGGTAACCCATCCATCCTCCTCCTCCTCCTCTTGTTCTTGCTACCTTGCTACCCCAATCTGACCACTGGATGAGTGGCTGAGCAGGGGTTACTGCTCTTGGACTTGGCACCTATGGAGCGGACTTGGCACCTATGGAGCGGACTTGGCACCTATGGAGCGCACATGTTCCGCCCCAAGAACCCTGCTTACAAGGAGGTACCTACTTGGCTACTTGGTGTTCATCCCTACCCACTTCTTTGTTCTAATTCCTACTTGTTTCTTCCAATTGTTTATCTATCTGCTTCTTGCAATTGGGGGCAAAATTAACAGGTTTGGGCGTTTGACACACTGCGTTCCTCTACCATCTCGTCCACACCGCGGCGTTGCTCAGGGCTCCCATCGTCAAGCGCCCCAACATCGTTAGTGTACTTGCCATCCACATTGCTATTTTTATTTGCTTCCCAATTTCCACGGACCGTTCAGTTCTTGTCATCTTTACAGTTCGGAGGGCTTCTTACCGCTGGAATTGTGCTATTCTCTGAAACGTAAGTATATTTTTGTTTTCCTCAACTGCAACCTAAATAATCAGGGAAAGCAAAGAAAATAAGAAAGGTATTCTTGAATTTTCTTGAATTGCATTGTATCTGAATGATGGAATCGCGGGATCATTGTTGATGGAAAATCAATCGTTTTCGTTTAGGTGCTACACTGTGGCCTATCTCGAAGACAGGAAGTTTTCTTCACCAGCACCATTGGATGGCTTTGCATTCATTGCTACTTGGGCGATGCGCTTATAATGACCCTAATTTTATGAGCGATAATAAAATGCTTTACGAGCGATGAATGAGGTCTTGTTCATAGCATCACTGTTTATTTTTACAGATTGGGTATTATGTTACAAATGAAAACTTTCCTTTTCTAGTTCAAATTGATAAATCCATTCAAAGTTTCAAAGGAAATACAAGTCAGAGCTTGTATTATTTCTGAAAAGTATTTTTATTAAAGCCTAGATAAATTATCTAGGCCAAAAATAATTTTTGTGAATTTTTAGAAATTATTTTGTCTTGGAGAAAAATATTTGACTTTAAATAAGCCTTTTCGGGCTAAGGCAATTATTTATATATTTTATAAAGTGAAAATGTGGTTTTAGAAATTTATTTGGAAAATATATTATCCCAGTAGCCTCCTGGTAAAATTTCATGATTTTCCAAATTTATTCAATATTTTTTTAAGGCCCAGTCAAACTTTTGAATCTTAGAATAGATCCTGGTCAACTATCCCAGTCTAAATCCAAGTTTAGTACTGTAGCGACTCAAACCCAATGAGGTTGAGTCCAACCGGTGCAAGTTGGTCCGACTCAGTCACGCTCGGGCGCGAGTCCTAAACACCTAGCGTACTGTGAGCCGTTGATCTTCCATCGAACGGGCGGTGCTGCGACGTCACGTGGGTTATCCACGTATGCGCCACAATCTCCGCCGTTGGATCTTGATCGAGCGATCGAGGGAGGTGTATGCATTCGGACCACTCCGGATCCCCTCTTGATCTCCACCGTCAATCCTTGATCCAACCGCGCCGCTCTTTTTGTTTTGAATTTGAAGGCGCGCAGTCGTCGTGGGCCTTTAGATTCGAATCCTACGGTGTGCCTTTTTTGACCGCGTGCAATTAAGGCCCAAATTCAGTGGACCGTTGGATTTTAATCGTAGGTCCCATATCATGTATGCATTCGGACCATCCGGTTCCTTTTTCAATCCTGACCGTAGAAATCCCATCCGACGGTGCCGTGTCATCTCATTTAAAAGTGGCGTGTATCCTTTTCGATTGATCGTTGGATTTCAATCCAGCGCCTCTCTTTGAATGTGAATCCCCGAAATCCCATAGTGCCCCCATTAAATCTCCATCCTCCGTTTGAGATCGCACGGCCCATATTAAATGGTGTCGATTAGGTTTTCTTAATATCAATTTCTATCGCGGCCGTCCATCTCCAATTGAACGGTCGACGATCCTTGAAGCTTTAGGAGGCGCGCGTGACTGTGGCTGACAAAGGGACCCACATGTCAGATGTTTGCCTCTCTTCCTCCTTGCCTCTGTGCGCAGCCTCTAGTTCTGTAAACCGAGTAGAGGAGTTATCCAAGAATTATGCAACTAATTTTTGGATATTTAGCACTAAGTGGACACCTCATCAACTCTAGACACTTCTCCTTTGCCCTGTAGCTCAGCCTCTATATATAAACCCTAGCTTTTAGGCTGCTGCCATTGTTGACCACTGGAGCTTTTCACTCTCCATTGCCATTCCAGTGGAGTTTCTTGCTCCTTCAATTTGCTTATCCATCTTAAGCACTGGTTTCACCTTGTGATGAAGGTTTGACATCTTTTGTAGGTTAAACCAGGGTTTATTTCCTTGTTGATCAAAATCGGTTTTAGGGACCTTCGGTGTTTTTCTCACCCTGGTAAGCTAAGCCTGTGGTTTTTGTCATCTTGAACACCTTAAGGGCCTTAGAAGCTCTCATGGATCATTCACTTGTACATCAGTAGCTCCAACTTTCTTTAAACTGAAAAGTTATTTTTATAACTTTTCGATCTTTCATATCGTTTTCAAGTTTTAGGGTTTCTCCTGTCAACTTATCATCTTGTCTAGGTCTCATTTGTATCCTGGTAGCATGATAAGTGGTTCTTTTAATTCTTGTTGTCGACTAGTTAACTTTCGGTAGCGAGTTTTATCTCATCATCCGTTGTCACTCAACCGACAACTTTGGTTTTTCATTAGTTTTATAACTTGACCGATTAGGGTTAGGTTAAGGTTAGCACAGGTGTTAATTACCTGAAAGAATAGACTAAGCTTGAGTTTAGAATCTTTTCTTGTTCTAATTTTCCATTAACACGAAATCGCACTCTGCTGCTTTTTGTTCTTTTCAAAATCAAAATCGTAACTTTGATTTAAAGTCTAGTTTCGTCTTTTAAAGGCGATAGATGGTAATATGGGTTATTATTTTTATTGGGGTAGGTATAACTTAAGCATGCTTGTTATTCATGCACTTCCATGTTGATCATACATTTTCTTTCATTACGTATTTGTTATCAACTTTGGTATTTATTGGATTTTATTGTCTCTTTTAGAATCTGGTTCTTCCAAGTATTTGAATCTATTTACGAGCAACTGAGCCTGCACAAGAAGTCTATTATTACCAAGGCAAGCATCCTCTTTGCACCATGTTGATCCCAAAGTTTTATACCATAGATTTTCAAAGTACAGTGACATCTGTTGCATGCTACTTTTCTGAAAATACAAATTGTGATCTGTTAGTAGTTAGTTATGACCTAACCTTGTGGATTATCTTAATTCTAACCATACACTCAAACCTAGAGTAGTATTGTATACTACAAAGTTTATTTTCAGAATTTGCTTAGCCATGCAGTCTAGATAACTTTAAGGTTTGACAAGATTACCTTGTCAAACATGGGCACCCCAAATGAATTTCAGTTGTTTTAAACTCTTTGTCCAGTTTCTTTAAATCAGAACTGATTATAAATCTCAAATCAATCTCGACAAGAGGAAGCTAGTGGTGGTGCCTTGTGCACGAGATTGGGAAATGTGGTGGACTTGTCTGGACCTATTTAAGGATTGAACTCTGATTGTTCAATTCAAGTTCCCCCACGTACTTCCACACGCGGTGTATGGGCGCTGTTTGGTTAAGTAAAGAGTTAATGCTATTGAGTTGGAGACAGGAGAGTAAGGATATGTGTATTGATCTTGTATGACATAGATGCTTTGGTCTTTGGACTGCGTTTTATGCCATGTGAGTTTTATATCGATATCAGATGTTCTTAGGAGGGTGAGGGCGTATTTGTGTTCCATCGCATGTACGTACCTTAAAGATGCCGATTGCAATCTAATATGGGTAGTGAACCCAGTTCGCATTTCTTTTGTTTGGGTCGGCATTCCTGGCGCAACATGTGTGCCCCGGTTAAGCAGATGCTATCAGTCGTTGTTTAAGCGAGATCAGTTCACACATGGGTATCCAACTCGATAGTGTCAGCTTGTTGAAAAATACCAAATCTTAGTTTCCCCGGTCGGCATACCAAAGGAAGTGTGTCATCATTCAGAGGCATCCAAAGGCAATGGGCTAACTAAGTCGTGTGGGTAAAGTTGTACACCCCTGCAGGGTATTAAACTATTCGAATAGCCGTGTCCACGGTCATGGACGATGACTTGAGTTGATGTCACCTGTATAGAGTTTTGATTTAAACTTTTATTCGTTTCGGTTCACATGAGGGAATTCATGCGATGTATCTTTTTACATTTATTCTCATTTACTTCTTGTTTAATCCAACTTTGATTTATTAAATTGCTTTATCAAAATCTAGCAATTGTAGGTTAAGATGTATTGCTTTATGCAAAATTGAACCATTATGCCTTCCTGTTGTAACCTTATGCATGTACAAATCTAAATCCTTTGTATAAGTTCTAGCAAACACTTTCTTTTATTAGTTTGTGTAAGTCTTGCTGAGTGCCTTCCGTACTCAAGGTGCTATAACCTATTGTTGCAGGTGAGGACGGTTATCTTTATGAAGTGCCCGTTAGCGTCGATCGGGTGGCGCTAACGAGTGAAGCTATTTCTTTCCTCCACACAATCGCTGCGGTTGATAGGGCCATTGGTGGTTTTGTCGTTTATCTTGCTTCATTGTCGACTTTTGTAGTGACCAAGTCACTTGATATTGTAGTACTCAACCAAATTGTAAACTTATGTTTAATTATGTTAATGTATGACTTGTATGTGTATGATGCAATGTTGTTTTAGGATATATGTGCAATGGTCACTGATCCTGGGAACCATTGTGAGACATATATCCGGGATGCCTAAATATTGGATTGGTTACTTATTAAATTTATGCTTCTAGCATGATCTTTAATAAAGGAACAACACTGTTCCTTAATTAAAAATTGTGCTACAGTATAACTTTAATTAAGTACATTTCCAATATTTCGGGGCGTCCACACTACTCTTCTGATTATATCGTGTATTCGTGTTTTGGCCTTCATTGAAACTATTTCTCCTGTTTTGGCCTTCATTGTTAGTAGCGTGGACATGATCAGTTAGATTAGCACGACTGTTGTGGATCTTCTTACTTCCAACCACAATATGCCCTGATCTTCAGGCTATAACTTGGTTCGCTGCTTCCATAACTTGTATGCCCAAAATGTTTTTAATGTTGTAAACATCATGCTATACTTAGGACCTTGTGTGTACTACATAGCGTAGCAATGGTTTGACCTACTTCTGCTACAAGTATCGCGTTAGCATCTTCCTCGTGGGTGCACTTGTGCTGAAGCCTGAAAGTCCGAAAGACTGAAGCTGAATGCTGATTCTGAATGTGTTGAATACTTGAATGTCTGAAATCTGAATGCTGTGAATGCTTTGAAATTTTGAATGGTTGTGCTCTGAAACTGCTGATTCTGAATCTGAATTGCCATATTATGAATGCTGAATGCTGATTCTTAATGCTGTGAATGCTTTTGAATAAGTGAATGCTTTTGAATGCTTTGAAAAGTGGGTTGCATTGCACTTGTTAGGATTGATTGGTTTTTGTTCTTCCATGTAGATTATTTATGTTTACTCTTGTTAGGATCTAACATACATGCTTTACACAATCAAATTGTATTTTTCTGAGTAGATTATTTATGTTGACTCACACAACACAATAGCAAAATAACTCATCATTGATTAAATATGCAGGTTTACATCATTATTTGATTACAATACATACATGTTTACATCAATCTATTGGATCCTTGGAGGGGAGATAATAATATAATATACATGACTACATCAAATTACACATGTCTTGCTTCTTCAGGTAATTTTCCTTTTATCTTGCTCAATTTGATGCCTGATGCTTGCTCAATTCATCAAATTATTCCTGTTGTGGGCTTATCTGCACTGTAGCCAAGCCGACCACCTGGGCACCGCCTAGTCACCGCCTAGTCCTACTAGGCGCTAGGCGCTAGGCCACCGCCCGCCTAGCGCCTAGCGCTTTCTTGAACCTTGCTAATGACTTAGGCTTGAAACATAAGTTTGATGCTGATTGCTATGCTTCAACCCGATGTTGCTTGATCTGATCCTGGTTGCCCCTTCTTCCGTTCACACTCCATCCTTAAATAACTTCTGAAGAGGTGGTAGTTACTTTTGGAGAAGATGTCTATTGTGAAGCGTCACGACTGGTTGGGGCGAGGCGATGGTTGATGAACTATCAACCGTTCAACGGTTAAGTGTCTGTGAGACACTCAACCGTACGATGGTTATTGTCAGTGTATGTGGTTTATATAACGTCGCGTGGCATAGAGCATATGACATGTGTTTCATTCATCACACGGTAGGGAATATACCTGGAGTTAGATCCAGATGCCAGTTCATAGCTTCTACGAGCAGCTAACTGGTCGGAGGCTAAGTACAGGACCTTGTCCGACCAGGGTACCCATTATATAACCTCTGAAATCCTTACGACCAATGAGGTCGTTAGCCTTAGGGGTTACGACTATGAAGACGTATGGTCTTTTATTATGTATTAAAGAAATACATAGAGGTTTTAATCATTGTCAGAAACCTTAACCAAGAACCAAGAGTTCGATTCGGTTTGCAAGAAAAGGAAAAGCCCTAGCTAGTCTCGGGATTAAATAAGAGAGGAGAGAAAAAAAGGGGTTTCGGTTTGTGACAGAGAAGAAAAAGAAGGAAAAGAAAAAAAGAAAAAAAAGGAAAAGAAAAAAAGAGAAGAACATGTTGTTTTCGTGCTGCTAAAAGGAAACCTAAGATTCATTTGACTTCGGCAACACGATAAAAAAAATCATAGTTTAGAGAGAGAGAGTATCTTTTAATTACCTTTTTACCACTACTTTTTACAAAAAGTTTGTGACCCATATACCTCCCTAGGCCTGGAAGAGGAAGTTGAAGAGATTTGAGTAAGGTGCAGATTTGCAAAAAAAAAGGAACAAAAAAAAAAGCGACGAAGAAAAAAAATCAAGTTTATCAGAATTTGCTCAAAATTGACAAAGCCCTCTTACAAGTGATTCTAAGGTTCCCCGTGAATACGGCATCCTTTTTCGAGCTTCCGAACTCAGTGTGCAATGTTCCCTATTTTTGTCGCGCCGTGCTTTCCTTTGTGTTCTAGGCTCGCGTCTCTAGTGCGGTCTAGCCTAAGACCAGCACTAACCAGCGTTGAACGATTTTTCAACTTGCATTCTCTGAGTTGATTATTGCTACTCCTTACTACCATACTTAAGCATGCCTAGCTCCACAACATTACTACACCCGTGCAGGCTACCTTCACTTGCAATCACTCTGCTCAATCTTCGATGACTAGTTTGACACCGACACTGGTGTGCTGATCACCACCAGCTACTTGGTAAGAATTGGGTAAGAACTTTAGTGAAGTTTGAGTGACCGAGTGATTTTTAGGCCCACATATTAGTAGTATTAGGGACTTATTACTTTCACCTTCGTTTTCTGTTTGCTATTGCCATGTCAGGTGCACAAGGAATCGAAGAAGAGGGGATCCTCACCCCACGTACAAGAGGGCTGCGACAACACTTTGCTAAGATGGTCAACGAACACTGTGAGCAACTGGAGAACACTCACGAAGAGACCATTACAAGACTCGATGGAGTAGAAGCTAGCCAAGCTGAGTTGAGCGTGAAGCTTGACGCCATCCTGGCACGTTTGGAGGTGCTAGGCCGTGCCCCTCCACCTCCGCCCGCGGCACTCCTTCATGCTGTTCCTGCTACTACCAGCACTTCCGGCCATCACCGCCAAGCTTCCATAGCCAACAATGACTCCTCATCGGCTTTGGATGATGAAGAAGAAGACGAGAACAATTTTGCTGATACCGAGAACGGGGACCTCAAATTGAACAACGATCGTGATCACCGTCGACATCATTTCAATAGACAAGGTATGGGACATGATCCACCACCATGGGAGGTACGACACCATGATGATGCTTTTTCTAAGATTAAATTTACTATGCCTCTATTTGCTGGTAAATATGATCATGATGTTTTTCTCACTTGGGAGCTAGAAGTATAACAAAAATTTAATTGCCACAATTTCCCTGAGAATAGAAGGGTTAGAGCTGCTACTAGTGAGTTTACAGACTTTGCTAGTATACGGTGGAGTGAATATTGTCATACTAATCCTAACAACATACCTGCCACCTGGGAGGCTTTAAAAAGAGCTATACGTTATCGTTTTGTTCCCTCATACTATGCTCGAGACTTATTGAATAAATTGACCCGTTTGAATCAAGGTAGTAAAACTGTTGAGGAATAGTATCAAGAATTACAAACTGGTTTGCTTCGCTGTGGTATAGAGGAAACCGAAGATGCTAAAATGGCTAGATTTTTAGGTGGGCTGAACCGTGAGATACAGGATATACTTGATTATAAGGATTACAGTTCTATCACTCGCTTGTTTCACTTTGCTTGTAAGACTGAACGGGAAGTGCAGGGACATCATAGCAGGCAACGGAGTAACTCCAGGGGTATTTTTGCAGGTCGTACAAGTCAATTTCAGAACAGCACTCCCGCTGCCACCTCCAACCGGACTACTGACCCAAGCTCATCAAACAATTCTCGACGTCCAGCGGCCTCTCCTTTATCTTCACGAGCATCCGAGGCAAGCAAAACAGCTAATTCGGCCCCTACATCGCGTGCATCTTCAGTGGCATCAACTGGACAAGCATGCAGGACTCAATGCCATCGCTGCAAGGGCTTTGGACACATGCAGAGGGACTGTCTTAGCAAACGCACCCTCTTGATCAAGGATAATTGTGAGTACACTTCCGCTAGTGACATAGAAGAAGAACATACTTTGCTTGCTGACTCTGTAGGAAATGACAATGATTCTAATCATGAGGAGGAACAAATCAGCGCTGACCTCGCGGATAAGTACTTGAGCATCATCGCACAATGTGTACTTAGTGCCCAAATGGAGCGTGCCGAGCAGAATCAGTGCCACAACTTGTTTCAAACAAAATTCGTCGTCAAGGACCGTTCATACCGTGTGATCATCGACGGGGGAAGCTGCAACAATTTGGTGAGCATAGACATGGTCGAGAAGCTTTGCTTGGCCACTCAACAACACCCCCATCCCTACTACGTTTGGTGGTTCAATAATTGCGGTAAGCTAAAGGTAACACGCGTTGCGAGAGTACACTTCTCCATGGGTTCTTATCATGACTATGTTGAATGTGATGTAGTGCCTATGCAAGCTTGTTCTTTGCTGCTAGGTAGACCTTGGCAACATGATAAAGATGTTGTACATCACGGTCGGACCAACCGATATACTCTCACATTCAAAGGAAAAAAGATTAGCTTGCTGCCCATGTCACCCGAGGCTATTTTAAAAGATGAATTAGAGAGAGCTAAGCGTGACAAGACTAGTAGTAAAAGTGAAAATCAGATTGTTGCGAAGGACTTTGTCGATCAATCCAAGAAGGAACCTAGTGCTAAAAAGAATGAAATTAAGTTAAAAGGTTTTGTTCTGCTTGCAACAAAATCTGAAATCAGTACTTTGCAGCCCCATGACTCTGTGTGCTATGCTTTAGTATGCAAGGATGCTTTGTTTTCATTTGAGGATATGCCTCTATCCTTGCCTCATGTTGTTGCTAACCTTTTGCAGGAATATGTTGATGTATTTCCAAAGGAGGTGCCACCGGGGCTGCCACCTATTCGAGGAATAGAGCACCAAATCGACTTGATTCCCAGTGCCTCATTGCCAAATCGTGCGTTGTATAGAACCAACCCGGAGGAGACGAAAGAAATTTAGCGCCAAGTACAAGAATTGCTCGACAAAGGTTAATGATTAATTTATTTGTGATAGATAGGCTTCCTTGTTCATTCACAGTTTTAATTCAGTTCTATGTTTTGAGATAAAATAACAAGTTGGTTTTGTCTTAATCTAATCATATGTTGTGCACAGGTTGTGAGAAGCTATATGCAATATATTATGGAAAGAACCTTGCTTAAGCCACCCGCTCTTCGACCACCTGCCGGGGGTAGTAGCATAACCAGCTAGAGGTCTCAGAGCACAAAGAGGCCTCCCTCCATGGCTCCAATGCCTCCAATGCCGCAAAGTCGTCCCATTAAAATGTCGTCGTTTGCCATCACAATTTCAAGAATAAGTTTCGAAGTGGCCCTTCTTAACTCTACAGGGCTTGGTTGAAGTTTTGTATCTTTCAATTCAACTTTAAGCTGACAGTGGTTCAACTGGTTTTCTGCTATTTATGAAATTGTGTCAACGGAATAAATGGAATACTTTCAAAGTTGCGATTTGTTTTTGTTATAGTCTCAGGTTTTGTTTACTAAGCAATATGTCCTCCCTAATGTGGGTTAGAACTTTGAATACTGATGAATTGATTTATGCTATTTCTTTAAATTATATTAACCTTTTATTGAAGGTTCTGTAATGAGTTTGTAACTGCAGATGGTGTAATTCATATTTTAGTCATTTTAACCAGCTCTTGTGATACATTTTTTAGTGAACTGAGAAGAAGACGTGATGTAACAATTTGGTGTTTCTTTTCGATGTTGTTGAGGAATTGATAAAGTCGTAATGTAATAGATGCTATATATATTGCTCATGAGGCTGGTTTCCTTGAGTAATTTCCACTGCACCTCTCTGAAGTCATATATAAAGCGATCCAGTGGAGAAGGCTCAGTGTCTTTGAGAAATGGAAGACACTCCAATTCTGCATTGTTGTAAGACTCTTCATCCTACTTTCATTCCAAAAAAATTGTCATCTTATTGTTTAGCCCATTATCAATTTAGCGAGGCCTTTTTTTGCCTTAATACGTGCACAAAAGATCTGCTTTATGAAGCAAGTAATGTTAGTGATATAACCTTTATTGTTGAACCACAGTAATTCACACTCAAATCGTGACTTGGTCATCGATTCAAATATGGTAGCAATATGTGTATACCACTTTCTGAAAACCGATTATGCCACTCGGTTTTTAATAGTTTATTCAAAATTCTATCGATCGATTCACGGATGTAAAAGGGTCATTGAGTATCTTTGAGAGTCATAAATTAGTTGGCTCCATTAGTTCATCTAGATATTTGTTTTAGTGTTGGGTTTCCTTGGTATCTTGTTTGGATGGGCTTGTACCAAATTTTCTTTTTGATTGATTAGCTGATACTGTCTCTTATACCAATTATAAGTTTGGGCTCTGTATGCGAGATAAAACTTGCACGATCCAGACTGCGGGAGAAAGAGTGATCAAATTACCGTGTGTGTCGTACAGGTGCGATCCATTTCTTCACCTGCGGAATACACAGGAGGGAGAGGTACTGACTATGTGGTGGAGGTCGTTCTGCGTATATATCTGATCAGTTCAATGCTTATGTTGTGCTATGGGTTAAAAAATCATAGTCTCGTCATGTGAAAAGAGCTATTTGTGATATTGTTCGCTTCCAATGCTTTCAAGTTTCAAGTCTTATTTGACACATGAACCAATAAGGAACAATGTATACTTCAATAAAATGATTTGAACATTATATATGATTGCACATTCAAATGAATAGTATGTTTGAGACACAGTTAGTGTTCATTGCATATAAATTATTGATACAACGTATAAGTTTCCGTTGCAACGCACGGGCACATGAACTACTACAGAACAGACTTTTGGTCCCGGGCCTAAAGGGCCTCTAGTCCCGGTTATAGAGCCGGGACTAGGAAATCGGGACTAAATGTCTCACCTTTAGTCCCGGTCCCAAGCCGGGACTAAAACGACAATTTAGTCGGTTGGTAATACCAACCGGGACTAAAATCCTTGAGCCCGGCCACGGGCTGGCCCTTTTAATCCGGTTGGTATTACCAACCGGGACTAAAGGTGTTTTTTTCTTTTTGTTTCCATTTCAATTCATTATTGATTTTGGTTTTACAATTACATTAGGTTTTCAAATGCGTATTCTTCATTGCTAATATATGTATACGCGCACATATAATTTAGTTTGGAACATTATTACACACAAATAAAGTATGAAACTATATATATTATGGAGCTATATATATGTATAATATATATATATGCACAAAAATTTACAAAATTATTCATGCATCCTTGGTATTTACAACACAAATGTTGTCCTCCACTTAAATGTCATACAAATGTTAGTCTGGTTTGGCTTCAATGGTTCATCAGGTTAAAGTAGAACTCGGTGCGGGCTTGAGGACATGCTCATTAAGAAATCTGCGATTGTCTCTTGAATTCCTTTGAGGCGGTCCATATCCAACACTGTTCCTTCAACCATATCTCCTTCAATTTGCATTAAACGAAAGAAGTATTAATATACATAAGATTTATTTAATAGCAACAAATAAATAAAATGGATTTATTATATATACTTATTACGTGCTTTCTCATCTGTAGATGGGTTCTTTTGCATACACCATGAGGAACTCGCAAACGTAGTATCCACACAAATTGTTGCCTAGTGGCTGCCAGAGAACCATCAGCATGCGATATAAAAGATTACTCGTCATCCGCGTGAGTGAAGCATGATAAGGTAAAGACGCGGGAGCTAGTACAACTTACATCCGATCGGTGTGGATCGAAGTGGCGCTTTCGGATCCGGACGGTGTAGTGAACGAACCAAGCCCAAACCCCGCCCAATAATTGGATCGTTAATTAACTATTGCGAGTTAAAGAGCAGGAATAAATATTTAAAGATCGAAGTTACCCACGGATAATGTCTATCATATCTTGGTAATGTTCTGCGGTTTTCTCAACGAGTCATAGATTAGCAAATGATATCGGAGAGATCGAAGACAATCAAGATCGATGAAAGCTGCATTTGTTTATAGAGTCAACATATATATCTTTATGTTGGATTGAGTAAGTAAAGTAAAATGTGCACACGATAACAACACTCACCCAAAGTTGTAGGGAAGAGTATAAATCTTTTGTTCTTTTGGTTGATCAAGAACCTCCAAAAATTCCTCTCCATTTGAGGTCTCCATTGATCGTGGGAGTGTTTGGGTCCTTGAATACGATATATGGATCAACGAAACCAATGTTCTTGTCATTTCTACGTGTGAGGTCTCTCATCATGTCTCTGCATATGTATAGACATGCTAGCTAGTGTGAGGATAATTACTTATACATATACATATGCTAGAGTGAGATTATTAAAAGAAAGAATCACGTCTGCACAAAAGCGGTGATGAGAGATTTGTCTAGAGCGTCCATGTGGCATAGCTGGTGTAACTCATTAAAGCGAACCATTATAATGTCATCGCCACGGAAGTAATGATGGTTTATAATTTTGACGCAAATAAAGTCATCCGCTTTTCTGCGACATGCCGCCATGTACCACTTGTTTAACAAGTACATTTGCGTACGAAGTTCCATGAGCTTCTCAGGGTTGTATAGACTCTTGCCATATACATATTCCTTCTTCCAATGATCAACTTCCGAGCACTTTCGATGTGTGCTCTGCGAGCATTTGGGAAATGCTTAGACCGAGCTTCGCGAAAAATTCATCAAGTTGATCCAAATGCGTTTCGGATATCTGTTCTAGCACGTTCGTGTTTGAACCATATTCATTCCCAATAACTAGTGGGGCAATCGATTGCTGTGATTGTTCCCCGAGCTGTGCAACACCCTTCCGTGCTCTCTTCTCTTTCTTCTTCGCCTCCTCAATTGACTTGGTGAGAGTGCGGTCATAGTCTGATAGTGGCGAATCCTTACGAGCATGACGTAACTTTTTCTGGTGAGCGTCCACCCTTTGCCTTAGAACTTACGGGCGTGCGAAGAAGCACGGCTTCTCGTGGTTTCGCCGCTTCACTTTTAGCCTTGACTTTGCAAGAAACTGCCCACATCTGTTTTCAAAGAAGCATCTATTTCTCGCGGTCTTCTCATAGGAAAGTTTCGTCGTCTTAGAAATAGCCGGTGTTCTCCTGAGGCTTTCTTCTTGGCGGTGGGGCCGACGCTGCTTGTGGGGTGGGCCTCTTCTTTGGCGGGCCGGCGGTGTCGGCGTTGGAGCCCGCCGTGGAGGCGATGGGGCGATGGCGGCGTTGGAGCCCGCCGTGGAGGCGTGCGATGGGCGGTGTCGGCGTTGGAGCCCGCCGTGGGCGATGGGGCGATGGCGGCGTTGGAGCCCGCCGTGGAGGCGTGCGTGGGCGGTGTCGGCGTTGGAGCCCGCCGTGGAGGCGATGGGGCGATGGCGGCGTTGGAGCCCGCCGTGGAGGCGATGGGGCGACCGGTGTCGGCGTTGGAGCCCGCCGTGGAGGCGATGGGGCGGTGGCGGCATTGGATCCCGTCGTGGAGGAGATGGGGCGGTGGGGATGCGGCCGTGTCTTCCACTTCATTGTCATCGCCCGCAACACCGTGACCGGTGGTGAATGGATAATTGGACTTAGGTTGGGGAGGTTACTGCTGTGAAAACAACGTGGTATGAGTAAACCGTTATTTAAGCCAATACATAATTAGTGAAAAATGTTTCGTTCACTTTCATCCGCACCTAGGGTTAGGTTGTTGAGGAGGAGGAGGTGACGCCCAGAATAATGATATAGCGCTTGCGCCAACATATGAATGTCTTCTCCGCTTCTCCTAAAGTCTTCTCCCATCACCTCCTTCAATGTCAAGACGCACATTGCTATAACCTTTCACAACTCTATCCACCGATACGCGAGCATATCCAGGAGGTATTAATGCCCCATGGCATCTTGGTGTCTTCGTAGGGTCGATACGAGATACAACACCGATAGCCACCATGACGGTGGCATTCCTCTCGAATGTGCAGCTCACATGTCGTGAGAGGATCGGTGATGTCATCCACGGGAAGCGCAGCCTGCGTCATCTTGAATCACCGGCACCTCTGTGGAAGCGCAATCGCTTTTCAACCGATGAGGGGGCCGATGTTGACTCCGGCTCGATGCGCTTTGCCTTTGGATGGAACTTATCGCTATCTGCACTTGCCTTTTGATTTCCTCATTCATTTTGGCTTCAAGTGCTTTTTCTCATTTATCTTGCTTCACGAGCCACTTCCGTGACTCAAGAACCATTTCCTCCATCCTGCGCATCCGCTCTGCCTCCTCGTCCTTCTTTCTCTGGCGGCTTCTATAGGTGGCTTTGTCTTTAGGAAGGCATGCTCCCACGACACCTCCCATAGCCTCTTGTTCGCCCACCGTGTTCGGTACTCTCGCATGCGTATGTCACCTCATCCTTATCTCTGTTCGGTGCCACTGCCACTCTCGGCAAGCCTCGAGCATAAGCAAATCTTTCTGCTGCTCTTTGGAGTTTTGCGCCATACACTATCTTTCCGGTCTCTAGGTCCAGCTTCCCCATGACCGAAAAACCAATACTTGGCGCTCGAGCGCTTGATTGATTCTGTTCGATCCTTGGTAAGAATCTCTGTTCCATTCTTTCCCACTTAGGAATGGCACTCAGTAGCCACCGATCCCAAGTGATGGTGGTATTGCTTTGTCGGGCATTCTGTTGGTTCCTTCTCACCCGTGCCTCACCCTCTTCCGATGTCTTGAACTGCACAAACTCATCCCAAAGCGCCTCAACTTGACGTAGGCCTTAGTGTTGAAATCAGCGTCGAGTTCTTCTTGATAAATGTGTTGTACAATTTCTTCTTCCAACACCGGAATTGTGTGGCCATCTTCTTCATAGCCCAGCTCCTAACTCTCTCCTTCAAAGCTTCATCTTACTCAGACGAGCGAAATGTTGAAGGACATCTTGCCAAACTAGTGCCTTGTCACGATCGAGACAAAACTAATATGAGGAGCCTCTTTCTTTTGCTTCCATTCACGAGCATTGATCGGGATCCTGTCCCTTACAAGGCACCCACAGTGGTGACAAATTTCTGTGCATGTGGTCCAAGTACTTTGCTCAGATCCTCCTCGAATTCGAGAGAATGAACCGACCCTCCAACGGCTTCTTGGGCCTCGTACATTTCTACTCTTCCCGTTGTTGTCGTCGATCCAGAGGGCTACGAATGTAGAAACACAAAGATTGTAGATACATAAGAGATTGTAGATACATAAGAGATTGTAGATACATAAGAGATTGTAGATAGACCTCATCTTCATAATCGGCAAAATCTCGACTCCGTCATCTACTTCTTGATTGTTGTCATCACCTTCGACTTGGGCACCTTGTAAGGCGCCATTGTTGATAATATCCATGATGGCATCGTCCATGTTGTCATTCGGGTCGGCCATTTCTGCAAATATATCGGCGTAATATAAAACTTATCATTCATAATATAAAATTGTTCTTCTGAAAGGGAAGCACATATCCACACGTTGTAGTAAATGTGATTTGAGTGTTTTGCGACAGGTGTATACGTCGGGTTTAGGGAACCCACCTTGAGTTCAGCAACGGCCTCACGGCGAAATAAGCTGACGTTATGGGCCTCGATGGTGGGCCTCACGGCTCCCTCATGAGTGGAGGCCGTGGCGATTTCTGAGTGCGCGAGGTTGGTCTACTACTCTCTGGACCCGCGGTGATCGCTCAAGGCGCTCTTTTGTTTTTGCATATTAGCCCGTAAGCTTTGGGATAATTTGAACTCTCTGAACCTTTCTTGCAAGGTGGACTTTTGGTGTCTAATCGAAATACTCAGCGATGGTGGATCTAGAAAATTTGTGTTAGTGGTGTATTTAAAGATAGGGTAAAAGAATGATTGTTAAGTTATTATTAGTTGATCAAATGTTAGCACCGAGTAAACCATGCATTATGAGTACTCAACGTTCAGTATATAATTAGTTGGCCTTTCTTTCTAATTAATTGACTACTTTACACAATTATATGTGAAAACAACTTATTTTATGGAGTGATAAAGATAACAAACACTAACATTGATAAATAAATTTTAAATATGTGCTAACATATTATTGAAATGTATAGTCATTCCATAAATTTTTATTAGTATGCCATATGGCCCATACGATAATTTGCGTACCCTACCACCCGAGAAACATGCATGGTTTTAGTACATACATACTTAGTAGGCTAGTTGTTTATACAACCAATTTACCTTGAGTTGGTAACACCAACCGGAGGGCCGGCGACGCGGGAGACGACGCCGGCGCGAGGAGAGGGCGGGTCGCGCGGAGAAGACGGCGGGAGCACGCCGCCGGCGGGCGCGAGGTCGGCAGAGCGCGGCAGCGCGCGAGGAGACGGCGAGGAGAGGCGCGCGAGGAGACGGCGAGGAGAGGCGCGCGATGGGAAGTGGAGGAAGAATGGAAGACGAAACTGTTGCTTAAGTACTTCGGGGGACCTTTAGTCCCGGGCGGTTTTACCAACCGGGACTAAAGACCTTTAGTCCCGGGTGGTAATACGGACCGGGACTAAAGGCTGGACCTTTAGTCCCGGGTGGTTCCACGGCCCGGGACTAAAGGTGAATTTTGCGCGGGGACATATTTTCCAGAGAACCTTTAGTCCCGGGTGGTGCCACGGCCCGGGACTAAAGGTGAATTTTGCGCGGGGACATATTTTCCAGAGAACCTTTAGTCCCGGGCTGTGTTAGCAACCGGGACTAAAGGTCCCCACTATTCAATTACCGCCACAGAGAACCTTTAGTCCCGGGCTGTGTTAGCAACCGGGACTAAAGGTCCCCACTATTCAGTTCCCGCCACTATTTTCCAGAGAACCTTTAGTCCCGGGCTGGGTTTTGTATTAAGTTTATTTGTATAAATATGCTAATTCTTGTTAAATGCATAATAAATTAAATATTAGGCATAAATTTTTAAAAAAATAATAGTTTTTTAAAAATAAAACTATGGGTTTTCGATAGGAAATTTGTTTTGCATCATTTTAACGTTAATCTTTTGGTTTTCCATCATTCATTGTCCAAATGCGCGACAGAGAAATCCACCATCAAATAGGAATTTCATTGGAACTATAGGTGAGATTGGAACTACTATCGCTACTAGTACTTTATTCGCGACTTTTGCGGTTTTACTCTTCTTGTCTTCTTGATTAGCCTTTGTGCTACTTTGATCATCTTGTTTAGGCTGTTTTAAAGTGCATGAAATTCGACTAACCGTTTTAAAACCCCAAAAGCAATTTAATCCTTATGTAGCAATACCCCACTAAGGAGAAATTTCCATTTTTCCTTTGCATAGTAGTTGCACTTTACCATTTCTGACATTATATGAGTTTACCCCCTTATGTTTGCAGATCATACCAAAAAATTTGCAATGCGTTTTGGAGACAAGATCCCGGAAAGATAAAATTGAAAGCATGTAATGGAAGCATTTGCACGATTGTAGTCACGGATATCCGAATAAGTTAGTCCTCGAAGCGGGTTGGGAGGCATTTGTCGGCACTAATGATATAAGGTGTGTGACTTCCTCGTATTCAGATACAATGGAAACTTTCATTTGAGGTTTTAATCTTGATCCAAGTTGTTGTGTAAAGAATCATCAAATGTTGTTGAGAACATTTGCGATCATGTCCCAGAAAGCACAGAGATCTTATTGACATTTCAAACGACTTTTATAGTGACCACAAGTCGGGAAGTGAAGAGCCAACTATAAACAAAATGAAGGGCTCAAACCACAAGTCGGGAATTTCATTTGAAGGCATAAATACTTGCTAAAAATTTCAAGTCATTTTTACACCAATGGAGAAGACATGCTTCACAGAGGTACATGTGTCCTTTTATCGAATAGGAATTTCATTTGAAACGATAAAAACAAGAAAAATATGATAGAAACATCCAAGTTACAATTATTACATAAAATCTCTAATACACACTATTTATTAAACATCACTATATATCAAGCGGGCACGATGGTGAACTTCTTCTTGACGTATGACCCTTGGTTATGATCATGCCGTAACCATGGAGTGTCCTCGGCATTTAGCGGATGCTTGGGTCTTTGGTCACATCAAGGGCGGATTCGATCATCCCTTTCATAATCTTCGACATGTCCGACTTGTCCTCAATTCCCACGATGTTTCTTTTCCCCGAAAGAACTATGTGGCGTTTTAGCTCATTGGTTGATTTGTCGTCATTTTCCCTCTCTTGGGTTTTGTAGACATGTCTTTCACATAGAACACCGATTCACATCAGCAGAAGGACGAATGGTTCGTCTTTGTACCCAATATTGTTGAGGTCCACCGTTGTCATTCCATACTCCTTGTCATTGTTACCCGCCTCCGGTCATCTTCACCCATTGCACTTTGGAACAAAGGGACTTTAAAATTAGGTGCGTAGTCTAGTTCCCAAATCTCCTCTATGTGGCCATAATATGTTTGCCTCTTTCCATTTGGGTGCATGGCATCTACGCGACACCACTGTTTTGGTTCGTGCTCCTTTTATCTTGGGCTACGGTGTAAAATGTATTTCCATTTATCTCGTACCCTTTGTGCGTGAGGATGTGCCACGACGGTTGCCTAACCAACAAATCTGATTGCTCATCAATATTGTCATCACTCGACATTCTTTTCGCAACCAACCGCTGAAAGTTTCCATGTGATGACGCCTAATCCAAGCTTCATTCTTCCTCGAAATCTGCGATCGTAGGAATTCCTTGTGTACCTCGACATACGGCTCCACCACGGAGGAGTTTTGAAGAAGCGTAGTGCGCTTTATTGAAATAATCGTCCCCTGCATCGATATATGTTTTATTCCCTAGTGTTCCTTTCCACTAAGTCTCCCCTCGTGTCGCGATTCAGAACACCAATCGGGTCAAGGTCGGAATGAAGTCAACACAGAACTCAATGACCTCCTCGTCCCGTAGCCCTTGGCGATGCTTCCTTCCGCCGAGCACGCTGGTGAACATATTTCTTGAGACTCCATGAACCTCTCAAAGGGAACATGTTGTGTAGGAACACGGACCGAGAATATTAATCTCCTTGACCGGTGAACTAGGAGGTGTGTCATGATATTAAAGAAGGATGGAGGGAACACCAACTCAAAGTGACAAGACATTGAACCACATCATTCAGAGAGTAGCTAGTTCCATTGGATTGATTGCCTTCGAGAAATTGCATTGAGGAATGCACATAGCTTCACGGTGGCGGACGTACATGTGGAGGTAGAATTCCTCTTAAAGCAACCTAAGCAATTGCGTCATAAGCACGTGGCGATCATGGGACTTTAAGTGTAGGAATTTCTTCTCGGCATTTTTATTATACGCTTTATATTGGAGGAGAATCGGATGGGACCTTGATCTTTGTTTAGGCATTCAAACATGCTTTCCTTCTCTTCTTTGCTAAGAGTGAAGCTAGCGAGTCTTAAGTAATGGCGTCCATCGTCTGTCTTCTCTCGGATGCAAAGTTGTCTCGTTCTTTCATGTCTTTGCAAGTCCCGTCGTGCTTCGAGTGAATCCTTAGACTTTCCATACACATCCATGAATCCTAGCGAGTTCACACAAAGATTCTTTGTCGGTGCATCACGTCGATCGCGTTGCGGACCTCTAGGACTTGCCAATAGGGTAGCTCCCAAAATATGGACTTCTTCTTCCACATGGGTGCGTGTCCTTAGCATCTTTTGGAACAGTTCACGCCTTGTCCCTTTCCAAAGACTACTTGCACATCCTTGACCATATCAAGTACATCCTCCCGATTCGGTTGCGAGGCTTGGTTCGGTGGTCCGCCTTACCTTTAAAATGCTTGCCTTTCTTTCTTAGTTGGTGATTCATAGGAAGAAAACGACGATGGCCAAGGTACACGACCTTTCGACATTTTTCAAATATATACCACAATGTCATCAAAGCAGTGTGTGCATGCATTGTATCCCTTGTTTGTCTGTCTGAAAGATTACTTAGAGCAGGCCAATCATTGATTATTACGAACAACAATGCTCGCAGTTGAAGTGTTCTGTTTGTACTCATCCCACACACGTACACTGGTTTGCTCCATAAAAGCAGAGTTCCTCAACTAATGGCCTCGGTAGACATCGATGTCGTTGCCGGGTTGCCTCGGGCCTTGGATGAGCACCGGCATCATAATGAACTTCCGCTTCATGCATAACCATGGAGGAAGGTTGTAGATACATAGAGTAACAGCCAAGTGCTATGACTAGTGCTCGGTCCCCAAAAGGATTCATACCATCCGCATTTAAAGCGAACCTTAGGTTTCTTGCGTCATCCGCAAACTCCGAGAATTCTCTGTCTATTGCTCTCCACTGGGACCCATCGGCGGGTGTCTCAACATGTTGTCTACCTTACGGTCTTCTTTGTGCCATCGCAACAACTTTGCATGGTCCTTGTTTCGACAGACGTTTGGCGTGGTATTATAGGAGCATACCACATAACCTTGACAGGATTTTCTTCTGGGGCGTTCTTCGCCCTCAACATCGCGAGGTCATCTCGCTGATCTTATATCGCGACGCTTTGCATACGGGCATTCATCCAAATTCGTAGTCCTTGCCATGATACAGATGCGATCATTACGACATGCATGTATCTTACGGATTTCTAATCCCAAAGGCGACGACTGTTTTGCTTTGTGCGTAGTGGCGTGCAATTCGTTAGGCTTCTGAAGCATCTTTTTGGATCTTGATAATGCCCAAATGCCTTGTCGGATACACCATTCTGTGCCTTCCATTGTAGCAACTCGGTGTTGTACCCAACTTTTTGCCCATCTTGGCGGACGGGTATAGTAATTTCTTGTGATCGTCTAGCATGCGGTCAAACTTAGCCTTCTCCTTTTCACTTTCGCAATCTCTTTGTGCATCACGAATGACATCACCAAGAGCATCATCTTCACGAGTGTGTCTTACGCCCTGCCTCTTCTTGATTTAGCCCATTGCGGTATCATCGAAGTCACCGTATTGAACAATAATGTCGTCGGGTCCAATTGTTCTTCTTCACCTTCTTCCATTATAACCCGGTTTCTCCGTGCTTGGTCCAACAAATATAGTTTGGCATGAAACCCGACTTCAACAAGTGTGAGTGAAGACTCCTTGAGCTAGAATATTCCTTCAAATTCTTACAGGGCACATGGACAACACATGAAACCATCCCGCTTGTTTGCCTCGGCCACTCTTAAGAAATAATGCACACCATCAATGAACTCTTTGAGCGCGATCGGCATTGTACATCCAATGGCGTGTCATCGTCGCATTATATGACATATCACATAATTAAATTTCTCATTTTGTAAACAAATGAAATTAAAAATACACCAAAATTCTCTATTTCTCTAATGAACTAATTGAGTAACATGCCATGGAACACCATCATGTGTCATGGCAAAACAATTTTCAGAATTTTGGATCATTAATTTAGCCTACAAAATTCATGGAATAATAATTAAATAAATAAGCATAAAATAGGTATAAATTCAACTTTGTCCAAATAGCCTCAAAATTTTTATATGGACTGTTCACAGTGTAACTTAGTGGAAAAACAAATTTCATGATTTTTGAAATTTATTGTGGCCTACAAAAATCATGAAAGTTCCATTTATGAATTAATTGGCAATTTTATAACATATAAAAATTATTCAAATTTCACATTTCATATTTTTCATAGATAGTATACATGTCAGAGAGCATACACAAAACTTTCAGAATTTTTGGAGCTCTAGATTTAATTATACAAAAATCACAAATCTCTGTACTATTCAAAAATCGAAAATAAAAGAAAAATGGGCGGCAGTCGGTAGATGTCAAATGGACGGCAGGTTAGCATCGAGCTTACCGCGAACACGCCGGTGAATACGGTTGAGTGAATGAACGGCTCCGCGGTGGTGACAAAGCGGCAGCGGCGGCGTGTCCCGGCGGCGACCACGGCGTTCCGGCTCTGTGACGAACGCCAAACAGAGTTTAAATAGAAGGACATTTAGTCCGGTTGGTGTTACCAACCGGGACTAAATGTCAACCTTAGTCCAGGTTGGTACTACAATCCGGGACTAAAGATTTAGTCCCGGATTGTAGTACCAACCGACTAAAGGTTGACATTTAGTCCCGGTTGGTAACACCAACCGACTAAAAGTCCTCCCTGCAAAGCTCGCTACGAGCCGTTGGGCGGGGACTTTTAGTCGGTTGGTGTTACCAACCGGGACTAAAGATATTTTTGGTCCCGGACGCAATTTTCTCTGAGACTATTGCCCATTTGGCAGTTCGACCAAAGGTCTGTTCTGTAGTAGTGTGAATATATATATATATATATATATATATATATATATATATAGACACGTTGTTAAGATCAAACTCTTACGGAGAGAGAATATTCTGAATATCTTCACGAAGTCAACTGTCGTTGCTTTTGACCATTTTAATCTGATTTTTGAATGATGCCACAAAACTTTGACATGAAAGAGCCTAGTAAGATCGTCCTGCTTGAGCCAATGTTGTCTTGCCCTCCAGTTCAAGTAAAAAACACATTTACTAAGATAGTTCATCTTGCTAAGGGACGTTTGCATGTCCAACAAGTCAAAGGCTATGTTCTGTCAAGCTTTTGTTTGAGGGAAGGGTTTCCTTCAACCTATGTCCAGATTGCTTATCCGGTTGTTTATCTCACTCTTGCTTACAGGCATGGTCCTAACACACTTCTTCAATCTTCCACTTTCAAAACAATAAATTGTTCATCATAAGAGCTTTCCTTTTCATATTTAATTAGAATCGGTACATCATCACTACAAAGATCAGGTAAGTGCAAACAGATTCTGCTCAGAAAATTCAACTACTTATTGCAGTTAACAAAAGCTCTATATAGCTGTCAAATTTAGACTGTAGGCTAGACCCTTGTAAGAAAACACGTCCACAAACCTGAGCACTTGAGTAAACAAAATATAAACCAAATTTATTCATGAAAGTTCATTAAAATCACCAAAATACAAAAGAGAATAAGTAGACAGTAGGAAATATACAAAAGCATGCCATATGTAATAATGTCATAGCTCTTTACATGGCACATGTCACTACAGATACATATGCCAAGCTCCGTTTTATTGAATGACTAGGTTTATTACATAAGCAAAATGAAGTACTGACAGTTGGCTATTACACTAATCTCGTAACTGTCTGACCAAAATTACCGAAGGCCAGCTCAGATACCATCAGCAAGAACTTAACGACAGTGGCATGCTACCTAAGAAATGAAAAGTGTTAGTGCAACGGGTTTTAGACAAAAGTAAACTCAACTTTGGTGGAATGCATTGACAGGTAGCGTACCATATGAAGTTATTTAGAGGCACCACCACACTCACTATGCAGCCCTCAGAGCAAAAGGTGGCAAGCCCACACCATTATTATGTTGCATCTGGAAAAAGGCATGGAAAATAAGGCTTTCTTTGAGCCTATATGAGCAATCCATCGGCAGCCAGCCATCAAACTCGAAAGTTACCGACAGATTGCCGTTCCTGTCACATTGAAAAATCCGGTTCGAATATCTGACGATCACATCTCCATCCCCGGACACGACTATCGGAAACGAGTCAGCATGCCCAACTCCACAATCAGGGAACTTTCTAATCTGTGCCATCGGCAATTCGACGCGGTACTTGAAGGCCCAAACATCCCTCTCATAGTCCTGCAGCACCCAAAGATCGATCCTTGCCATAGCATCGACCGCGGACATGCCAAGCGTGCCGTCCATCTCAAACAAATCCAACCGACCGGGAACGACCGGAGGGCGCATCCAATGGAATGACTCGGCTACTGTATCGAACACCATTATTTTGAGCCTGTCATTTCTCTTTCTCAGATACCAGTGTAGGTTGCCGCGGACCACGACAGAATGGCCACGACGGCCATGCATCGGAAATTCTCTTGCCAGTGGCTCTTCCGCAGGCTCCGATCCCATGGTCATTGTGATGCGCCTCGGCTCACCGGAGCCCACCGCGAGGATGTTGTACACGCTCTCCACGTCTCCCCAGCGCTCACCGTAGAGCAGTCGGTACTCCCCGGACGGGTGGTGCGGGTACAGCCCCAAGAAGACGACACCGAGAAGTTGCGGGACGGCGGCCCATTGGTTTGTGGCCGGGTTGCAGATGTAGAAACCATCGGGGGAGCGGGAGGAGAGGAGGAGGAGGCCGTCGCAGGAGGCCTTGACCTTGTAGCCCAAGATCGAGGTGTACCGGACGACGGGGCGGAGCTGGGCGGCCTGGAAGTCGATCGCGCCGAAACAGTAGTTGTAGCAGCGGCGGAAGTAGATGAGCGGGAGCGCGGGCTGGCGGCGGTGGTGGGCGAGGAGGAAGGCCGGGTCGGAGGTGAGGCAGCGCCACGATCTGCAGACGGCGCGGCAGCGGTGGACGGACCGCGCCGGCAGGCGCACGAGGATCTCGCACAGGACCATCTCATCGTGGAGGCCGCCGGTGTCGCAGCGCGGCGTCGATCTCACGGTCTGCGGGGGCTCCCGCGGGGCGTCGATCATCCCTTCACCCGCCGTCGTCGGAAGCTCACAATGTTGGTGCAGACCCTTAGTAACACACGCGAACACTTATTAAAAACACAAGCACACAGGAATTTTGGTGCCTCTCGGAAGACTTGCTTCTCCCAAGCGTTTTCTTCTTGTTTTATGGACTTGGAATTACATGAAAGCTTGTGCTAAAGATAGCAACAAGTCAAATCACTAAGATTATGGAAACCAACAAATCCTATCCTCAATCATGCTAATCATGATTCAAACAATATGGAAACTAATTTCAGAGATAAGGAAGCTATCAAAACAGGAATCTTCACACGTGAAGGAAACTGATTGCATGATTAAAACTCAACAAATCACCCCCTTAATCATGGCTCCCAGATTTTACTTCCATCACACCAAGCTTCTGCCTCATCTACATGAACTTGACACGACCAAGAGCTTTTGTAAATTTGTCGGCGAGCTGGCCATCAGTACTTACGTGCTCAACGTCAACCTTGTTGCCCTCAACACATTCACGAATGAAGTGATACCTCATGTCAATGTGTTTGCTGCGATCGTGATGCACCGGGTTCTTGCACAACGCGATCGCAGACTTGTTATCCACCACAGCTTGACCCTCTTCGGCTTTGCGCCCGTCAGGTCACTGAGTAGTCTGCAGAGCCAAATCCCCTGGCACGCCGCTGTGGCTGCCGCGATGTACTCCGCCTCGCAGGATGAGAGTGCGACAATCTTCTGTTTCTGCGATGCCCACGTGATCAGGCTAGCACCCAGGAAGAACGCCATCCCCGAGGTGCTCTTGCGATCGTCTACATCACCGGCAAGGTCACTGTCACTGTAGCCAACCAGCTCAGGCTCCAGTGCACCACGCCGCTTGTAGCAACATCCATAGCCAACTGTGCCGCTCACATATCGCAGGATGTGCTTCACGGCTGCCATGTGCTGTGAGGTGGGTGCCTCCATGTAACGGCTGACAATGCCCACAGCGTAGGCAATATCGGGCCTAGTGTTCACCAGGTAACGTAGGCTCCCGACAACGCTGCGATACTCAGTGGCATCGACCGCAGCGCTGTTGTCCTTCTTGGTCATCTTCAGTCGGTTCTCCATCGGTGTCAGACATGGATCGCACCCGGCCATGCCTGCCGACTCCAGCACCTTGCAGGCGTAGCTGCACTGGCACAAAGTGATCATGCCAGCAGCCTGCTTCACCTCGATACCGAGGTAGTAACTCAGAAGGCCGAGGTCGCTCATGCTGAACATGCTCATCATCTAGGCCTTGAACTCGGTGATGTCATTGACGCTCGACCCAGTGATGATCAGGTCGTCGACGTACACCCCGACAAGCAGGAAAGTCCCGCCCTTTTCCCTCCGGTACACTGCATGCTCGATTTTGCTACGTTCGAACCCGAGTGTCACCAGCGAGCTGTCCAGCTTGGAGTTCCAAGCCCGCGGCGCCTGCCGCAAACCGTATAGTGCCTTATGCAGCTTGAGCACCATGTGCCCGTGCTTGTCATCGATGAAACCGGGCGGTTGCTGCACGTACACCTCTTCGACGAGTTCACCATTGAGGAACGCCGATTTGACGTCCATGTGGTGGATTTCCCAGCCGCCGTGTGCCGCCAGGGCAATCAGCACGCGCACCGTCTCCATGCGCGCCACCGGTGCGAACACCTCGTCGAAATCCACCCCCTGTCGCTGAGCATAGCCTTTTGCAACCAGACGAGCTTTGTGCTTGACAATGTTACCTTCTGGATCTTTCTTTACCTTGAAGACCCATTTGAGCCCGATAGCTCGGTGTCCCACCGGGAGTGCGGCGAACTCCCACGTGGCGTTGTCATGGATGGAGCGCATCTCATCCTCCATGGCGCGCCTCCAGCACGCCTCCCTGAGTGCCTGCTCGACGCTTGCGGGCTCCTCGGCAGCCAACATGCAGAGGCCATTGTAGTCGTCATCGTGGACCGATGTCGTGTCGTAGACATTGGACACCATCCGGTACCGCAGCGGCGCACCCTCTGAGTCATGCGATGCACCAGTGGGTTGGGTAACCCACTCGACGCCAGTCGGTGCAGCCGCTGGAGGAGTAGCCGGTGTGTGCGGCTCCGCCGTCTGCGGTGCCACTGGACTTGCGTCTGATGAAGATGTTGGGCCATCGTCGCCGTTCACTAGAGCGCCATGTACCACATGCTCGGTGGTGTACTCGACGGTGAATGTGTCCATGGCGCCGGGAGCACGATTAATGGACATCGCCTCCCAGTCCCATTGCTTCTCTTCCTCGAACACAACGTCGCGAGTGATGTGCAGCTTGTGCGTCTTGGGATTGTAGACGCAGTAGGCCTTGGCACCCTCCTCGTAGCCCATGAATATCATCGGCGCTGACCTGTCCAACAGCTTCGTGATGTCGGGCCCGACCTTCTTGACGTGTGCAACACATCCAAACGTCCGGAGGTAGTGCACATTGGGCCGCCGCTTGTGCCACGCCTCATATGGCGTCATGCCGTCGAGGCTCCGCGTTGGCGCCCGGTTCAGTATGTGCACGGCGGTTGTAACAGCCCTAACTTAGGGTTTGTATTTCAAATGTAAAATTTTGAGGAGAAATAAAAACTTTTGTTGTCTCATCAAATCATTTGGAAGTTTTCCAAATTTTCCCTAGCAATTTCCATTTTCTAGAATTGAATTCTTGTGAAGGGAAATTGTTGTCAGCAAATTCTTAGCTTTCAAACTTGTGATCATCCTCTGAAATTATTTTTCCTATCATCTTGATCATCCTATCTACCTCTCTGAATTATTTCACAATTTTTAGATTTTATTTGCTATTTCAAATGGCCAGGTCAACCTAGTTTGAAATCTGGTCAAACTTCTGTTCATCCGCTTGTGAATTTTATTGGGAGAAATCTAGTGCATGAAAACTCCTGGAAAAATTTCACAAGGTTGTTCTATGTTCCAGTAGGCTCCCATAAAAATTTCAGAATTTTTGGAGCTCAGGAGCTACCTCTAAAAATTCCCCAAACTCTCTCAGCTTTGTAAACTCAAAATCAGAAATCACTGTTTGTCGGGCTCGAACCCGAGCCCGACTCAAACCCGACCGCACCTAAATGGCTCGGTCGCACCGCCTAACTGCACCGCGCGAATCTAATCAATCGTGGCCGTCCGTTGTGCATCGCACGATCCACGTTCGCGTGCGCAACCGACCTGTCCGAATGCATACATCAATCTCGACCGTCCATCTTAGATCCATCGGTCGACACGTTCCTGATCGAGTCAGACCACCTAATCGCACCGTGCGGTCTCGGTTCGCGTCGCCGCTTCTTTATCGCGCAGCGGGCCCCACTCGTCAGGTCGTCACCTACCTCTCGTTCGAGTGCTGTGTGCCGGCGGCAGCATGCATGCGCGCCACCTCGTCTCGCCGTCCATTCTTGGTTTCCGCGCGCGCTTCACCTCGGCCGCATCTCCCGCTGCTAAGCCCATACCCTGGTGCGGCATTTATCGCCGTCATCTACCCCTCTGACTCGCCGCTTTTCTCCTTTGCGTCTCGGTGCCGAGAAGCTCCGCCTCTTGTTTCCTCCGCTCTCGTCCCTACTTAAGCTCACCCAAAGCTCCCTCTTCCTTCTTTAGACGCCATTAAGCAATCCCCTATCACCCATTGCTCCTTCTGAGCTCAAATCATAATTGTGTTCGAGCTCAGGCACGCATCGTGCCGCCACCGCCGTGTCAGCACCACAACCAGTGAAGGTCATCCCTTCTTTTGCGCGTCATATCGTGTTCCAGATCCCTATCATGAATTCCCCTCAGCTAATTTTGAGTTTCACTCGCAGGGGGCCGTGGAATTTAGGTGTCCCTCTTCTTCGGCCGAAAGTTGGGTTTTCGTTCTCATCTCCGGTGAGTTGGTTTCTAGGGCAATTGCTCGCGCCAGCACCATCTTGTGCACTCACTCGAGCTACCGCCATCTATCTTTTCCCCTATTTTTGCTCAGGTTGCTCCCTCCTCGGTGACCCCTTGATCGCCGCCGCAGGCTCTCGTCGCCGGGCCATCTCCGGCAGCCATTTGAGCTCCGCGTCATTCCGGTGAGTTCCTGGAGCCTCACTGGTGCTCATGCGTGCGCTAAATTTCATTGTCTTCCTCTCTGGTGCAGTCGCACCTTGTCACCCCCACTGCCGGCCGCCGTGCTCCGTCGCCGTGCCGCCACCTTGCTTCTCCGACCAACCAGTGACCACCCTTAGCTTCAGTAACTTCTGGGCGACCCATTTTGGTCGTCGCACAGCCCGCGCCGCCACTCCTTCGCCGGCGGCAGATTCAGGTCCAGAGCAGCCCGAGCCTCTCTGTTCTTCGGCTGGGCTCATCTCTGTTTCTCTGACATTGGGCCACCTCCCTGAAGCATTGTAGTTAGCTGCAAATCATGCTTATGATTGTTCATTAGTTCACTCTCATGCATGATCATATTTTTTTGGTATTGGGAGTTTGAAAGTTTTTAGTGTTGCTCTCTGTAATTATTTCATGTTGTCGTTTCTGTTGTCAGTAACTAGATTTTAGTTTCATACTCATGCTTTGGATTCTTGATTAGTGCTGGATGACTCCCTTTTGTTGTAGTGGTTAGCATGAAATCATTTAGTTAGTATCTTTAAGTTTCAAAGCTCTTGTTGCCATGTTTGATCATAAGGATAGTTAGATGATCATGTTGTTTGTCTCTGTACTTTTGATTTATCAGTGCAGTAAGATTTGGAGTAGTAGCATGCTGAAATTGTTAACCTTGTCATATGTGGGTGAGATGCTTAGGTGTGTTAATAGCTGAATTTCATTAAAGCCCAAACTTAATTGAAATTTTGTTTAGCATCTCATAGTTGGATACTTGACTAGTTAGTGTTGTCAATAGCATCTTGTAGGTTCTGTGATCTCAACTAATAGTGGTTGTTTTAGAGTAGCTAGTTGTTTTTGATGTGTTAACTTGATGATTAAATAATAGATGTGCACACAATCACCATCAGAGCCTGTCGAAAGATTAAAACACATAAGGAGATTGATTTTGTGGCTAACCTGATACATAAGTGAGTGAGTAGATCAATCACTTGAAAGCATGTCTTTTTGAATCATCTCTGTAGCTGCTAGTTGTTACTCCTTTTGTGTTGGTCTAGCCTCTGTGTATAAATTGGTGTTTGTTTTTGATTGTTGAGTTTTGCCGGTGTTATTCGTTCTTATTCGCTGTTATTTGTTCAATCGTTAGGATTCGACATTTGCGGTAACCCTGAAAGCGATCCTCCGCAACAAATTGAGCAACAATGAACAGAACAAGCGCTTTGATCATGTTTATCCCAAGATTTTAAAGTCTAATATTTTGTTTCAACTATATGTATGCATCGCTTAATTTGTGTTAAATTGGTTAGTTAATCCTTTAGATGCATAATCTGTAGGCAAATAATTATCCTCTACTACCTGAGCCTAGGTTATTTGCTGTGATTAGAGATCGCTGGATGATTTCTTGTCACTTAGTAGATACGATTTCAGCTGCTTAGACATGCTTAGTATCGGTAGAAATGGGCGGTTATCGACTTAGTCGGTAACCTTGATCACACAAAATTTACTACAACTTTATGTTTCAACATTTCTGCTATGTTTAATTGAAAAATTAAAAATGAAAACAAAAATGATTTAGACTTGGGCACAATGGTAAGACTGGTGTGATCTGTTGGGTGTGACTGGAAAGGTGCCCAGCCGATTAAGGACCGAGTTACTTGCGCCACCGTCTCGAGCATTTTGCGTGCTAACCACACTAGAGTATATGGGACCTCTCTTGACCTAGTACTTTGGCGTGTATTGGCTCGGGTCGCAGGAGGTCGCAGGAGGGATGGAGGTGGGAGCATGGTAGTTGTCCAAAAGCTTTATCCCGAGTGGGTAGTTGTCTTTTCGGCTTTACCATGTAAGCGTATGGATTTCTATCCATACGAGCGGCTCGTAGTTAATACACAATATTGGAAAAAGTCTCGTAGGACTTAGTGTGCCGCATACCTTCTAAGTGTGCTTGGCTTAAAGGCGGTCTGAAGTGTGGGTACATTGGTACACCCCTGCAGGGTTAAAACTATTCGAATAGCCTCGTCCTAGGTTATGGACACGCTCGGATACGCCCCCCAAGAACTAGACTACAACATTTAAATTAAAACTTGATGGGTGGTACGAATCTGGGATTCGTGCTATTGTTGTGGTGACTATTGGGATAGTCACTTCTAGGTTGTTTACCTTTACTCTTTTGTTATTATTACCTTACTGTTATTTCAGTATTAAAATCGAATTGCAAACTTGCCTTCCAACTGTATTATATTATTGCAAATGAAAATTGGCTTTATGCAAATGAAACATATGGCCTCCACTAAACAAGTCTGCATGTAGCATATTAGCAGGTCTGCTAGTTCACACGTCAGTCTTGCGGGTACAAAGACAATCTTTGTACTCAGGTGCTTTGCTTGATGTTTTTGTTGCAGAGGAAGAAGGTGAGCCTCAGGGGCCTCACTCGTGAGTCAGTTGCCGTTTCGTGGACGACTAGACTTGGCGGTCCGGTCAGATGCCTTGTGGGTTGAAGGCACACTAATTGGCTTTGTTTATAGCCATCTTATGGCACTTTTGCTTCCGCTGTCGTTCTTGGTATTTGTGTATCTTTTGGGCCGGTCGGCCTGTGTCTGTAATAACTCTACTATTTGTTTATCTTCCGTTTGGTAGTGTGGTGTTTGGACTCTATGTTTGGAATGGAGTTGATGTCTAATTTTGTAACGAGGTGTGTATACTGCTTTCTGGGAAGTATACATATCTTGAGGATCAGTTTATTTGATTTGTGATGCTAGGACCAGGAGGTTGGTTAAGCATTACAAGCGAAATAAATTGGGGTCCTCACAAAGTTGGTATCAGAGCCATTCTGACCGTAGTAACCCAAGCATAGTCGTCCTTAGGATATTTTAGAAAAGCTTACTTTCAAATTATAAAAAGGTTTAAGAAAACCTAGGCAGATTCTCAGGTTTTACTCCTTACCTATCTTAGCTTTCTCCTCTCGTCTTACCCCGATTTGAGTTTTAAAACTTGGTTTCTCTCTTCCCTTTCGAAAGATAGTTGTTTACCGGTCGAAATAGTTTTGGGAGAACCATGGAGATTAATCCAACAAAGAAAATTGTGGGGATAATAGGGTAAGGTGTAAAATTAGTTAAATGTGTGTTTAAATTTTGTTGGTTGGACTTTACCCTGCGTTGTGTTTGTTTTTGGATTGTTTTCAGTGAATTTTGGGCTTTCTTGCTTTTAGATCTGTTGCTAACTTGTCTTAGTGGAACAGGATGGCTGGTGGAACCCGTAGTGGTCGGAATCAGCCAGCTGGTCATGATGAGGAACTTCCCCCTCCTCCGACCATGGTCGAGGTTCGCGCCGATCGAGCGAAACCGCATGGACCGACGCGCATCTTGGAGGTTATTGCTAGGAATACCTCCACTCCTGCCGGTGGTGGCGGACACCGACTCGCGGGGACTTGCGAGTTCCTCCGCACACGACCGCCGACCTTCTCCCGCTCCGAGGACCCTCTCGATGCGACGATTGGTCGCGCATGGTTGAGCGAAAGCTCAACATAGCTCGATGTCGTGCACAGGATAAGGCACTCTTTGCGCCCCACCGCCTGAGGGCGCGGCACTCTCATGGTGGGAGAACTATCTCGCCATGCACCGCGGGCCATGTGGTCGCGTGGGAGGAGTTCAGTCGACCTTCCGTCGGGCCCACATCCCGGATGGCCCGATGAAGTGAAAAGAAAGAATTCCTCGCGCTCAAGCAAGGGCGCAAATGCGACTTGAGTACTTGTACGAGTTTAATCACCGCTCGTTACGCTCCGGGGAGGTGGCCTCGGATGAGGCTAAGCAGAGAAGTTTATGGATGGCTTGTCCGAGGAGCCGCAGGACAGTGTCGCCTATCGTGGACTTCCCGACTTTCGTGCCTTGGTAGATAAGGCCATCGTTGCGAGCATAAGGCAAAGCGCTGGCGAGTCCCGCAGCGCAAATGGGAGGCGATCGCCTACTCACACCACCTCACTGCCCTCGGCCGGGCCATCACCAGGCCCGTTCTTTTGCTCCACCGGCGCGAGGCCATTTGCACCAGCTCTCGCCCACCGCAGCCGTGTTTCAGCCACGTGCGCCGCGATCCAAGAAGCAGAGCGGTCTCCGTAATCCGGCGCCGAGGTTACTTGTTTTCGCCGCCACAACAAGGGCCATTATGCGAATGCTCGCCTCGAGTGTTGCAGCAGCCCCTCGTCCTAATGGAGGACGCGGGCAGGGGAGTGGTCACCCACCTGACCAGAAGATTATCCAAAAGACCCAGGGTGCGAGCAGCGGTCAAGTCAACCACCTTTCAGCTGAGGAGGCTCAGGAGGCGCCAGATGTCGTGATGGGTACACTTCTTGTTAATTCTCGTCCTGCTGCAGTATTATTTGATTCTGGAGCATCGCATTCTTTTATTTCAAGATCATTTGCTGCTGCTAGTAGTCTTCACTGTGTTCCTTTGGGAGTGTCTTTGCTCATCCGTTCTCCGGGGTCGGAAATGAGAGCTGATTTACAGTGTCGGGATGTTCCTATCATAGTCAAAGGAGTAGGGTTTTTGGCAGACCTTATTCTACTCAGTTCAGCGAGTCTGGATGTGATTCTTGGCATGGATTGGTTGTCCCAACACTTGGGGCAAATCGATTGTGCCAGAAAGATTGTTTATCTCACCAGCCCTTCAGGCGAGCAAGTCGGATTTTCGCCGCAACTGCAGGGGCCACATCTATGTGCATTAGAGACAAAGCCAGCCTTGCAAATTCAGGATGTTCCCATAGTATCTGACTTCGAGGATGTTTTTCCAGATGATTTACCTGGGATGCCTCCGGTTCGAGATCCGAGTTTGTCATCGAGTTGCTGCCCGCATCGCCCGATTTCAAGCGCCAGACGGATGCCTCCCAATGAGCTAGAAGAATTGAAGAAGCAGCTTGGTGAGCTCCAAGCAAAGGGTTTCATCCGTCCCGCCGTCTCCTTGGGGTTGTCCGGTGATTTTTGTGAAGAAGAAGGACAAGACTTTGCGCATGTGTGTTGATTACCGTCCTCTCAATGAGGTAACGGTGAAGAACAAATATCCTCTGCCCGCATTGATGATCTGCTTGATCGCTTGATCGAGCCAGTGTTCTCAAAGATTGATTTGAGAATGGGGTATCATCAGTCGAGGATCGATATGAGGATATTCAAGACGGCTTTCACTACTCGTTATGGTGCATGCAGTACACCGTCATGTCTTTCGGTTTGACCAATGCTCCAAATTGTTCATGAACTTAATGAATTCAGATTCATGGAGTTTTTGGATAAATTTGTGGTGGTCTTTATTGATGATATACTTATCTATTCCAAGACTGAAGAAGAGCATGCTGAGCATCTGAAGATTGTTTTAGGCAAATTGCGGGAGCACCAGCTATATGCGAAGTTCAGCAAATGCGAGTTCTGGTTGAAGGAAGTGGCATTCTTGGGCCATGTTCTTTCAGCTGGAGGTGTAGCTGTGGATCCCGGCAAGGTCAGCGATGTTCTATCTTGGGGTCAGCCCAAGTCAGTCACTGATGTGCGGAGTTTTCTCGGTTTAGCGGGCTACTACCGTCACTTTATCGAGAACTTCTCCAAAATCGCAAAGCCAATGACTGAATTGCTCAAGAAGGACAAGAAGTTTGTGTGGTCCTCTGCTTGTGATGAGAGCTTTCAGGAGCTCAAACAGCGATTGACTTCAGCACCAGTCCTTACTCTTCCTGATATCCACAAGAGCTTCGATATTTATTGCGATGCCTCTCGTCAAGGACTTGGATGTGTCCTTATGCAGGAAGGCAAGGCAGTTGCATATGCATCCAGGCAGTTGAGACCTCATGAGCTCAACTATCCCACCCATGATTTAGAGCTTGCTGCTGTGGTGCATGCACTTAAGATTTGGCGGCATTATCTGATCGGTAACCGCTGTGAGGTGTATTCCGGTCACAAGAGCTTGAAATACTTGTTCACTCAGCCAGATCTGAACCTCAGGCAGAGGAGATGGCTGGAATTGATCAAAGATTATGACATGGGTATTCAGTATCATCCTGGCAAGGCCAATGTAGTTGCCGATGCACTTAGCCGAAAGGTGTATTGCAATACTTTGATGATCCAAGAGCAGCAACCGGCACTTCTTGCAGAATTTTGGCGTCTCAACTTGGGTTTGGTTGAGCATGGGTCTCTTGCTGCTTTGGTTGTGCAACCGACCTTGGTGGATCAGATCAAGTCAGCACAGCAATCAGATGTTGGTGTGGGTAAGATCAAGCAGAATATCAAGGATGGATCAGCCAAGTGTTTCACAGAAGATGAGCACGGTGTTGTATGGTTTGGGCAGCGTCTTGTGGTCCCAAAGGTCCCAGAGTTGCGGGATTTGATTCTCCAGGAGGCCCATGATTCGCCTTTGTCCATCCATCCCGGGGCCACCAAAATGTACCAAGATCTGCGTCAGAGATTCTGGTGGACCCGCATGAAGCGCGAGATTGCCAGGTTCGTTGCCAGATGCGACGTATGTTGTCGTGTCAAGGCCGAGCATCAGCGTCTAGCGGGTCTTCTTCAGCCCTTGCCCATACCAGAGTGGAAGTGAGATTCTGTAGGCATGGATTTTATCACTGGTCTGCCCCGTACTCCTGCGGGGAAGGATGCATTATGGGTTATCGTTGATCGATTGACGAAGGTGGCTCATTTCCTTCCAGTGCGATCGAAGATTGATGTGAATCAGCTAGCGGATCTTTACATATCCCGCATTGTGAGTCTGCATGGTGTTCCACGAACAATTGTGTCAGATCGTGGTTCTCTGTTCACCTCTCGGTTTTGGCATAGTCTGCAGGAGGCCATGGGGACCCGTCTTTCTTTCAGCTCAGCCTATCATCCTCAGACTGATGGTCAGACGGAGCGCGTCAACCAGGTGCTTGAAGATATGCTTCGTGCCTGTGTTCTTTCCTATGGGAAGAACTGGGAGAAGAGTTTGCCGCTTGCAGAATTCTCCTATAACAACAGCTATCAGGCTAGTCTCGGTATAGCACCATTTGAGGCTTTGTATGGGAGGCGATGCAGAACCCCATTGAACTGGTCAGAAACTGGTGAAAGGCAGTTCTTTGGCCCAGATTCTATTAATGAGACTGAAAGTCAAGTGCAGTTGATTCGTGAGCACTTGCGCGTAGCTCAGTCCAGGCAGAAGAGCTATGCAGATCGTCGTCGCCGTGAGCTGAGCTTCCAGCCCAATGACTTTGTGTATCTCAAAGTTTCACCTTTGAAGGGACACCGTCGTTTTGGTGTCAAGGGCAAACTGGCTCCTCGATATGTCGGGCCGTATCGCGTCATCAAGAAAGTGGGAGCTGTTGCATACAAGTTGGAGTTGCCAGCTACACTTGAGGGGGTGCATGATGTTTTCCATGTGTCACAATTGAAGAAGTGCCTCCGTGTTCCAGTGGAGGAAACACCATTGGAAAATATCGATGTGCAGGAAGATCTGTCTTATCGTGAGCGCCCCGTTCGTATCCTCGAAGAAGCTGAACGAAGAACAAGGAACCGTGTGATCAAGTTCCTTAAAGTTCAGTGGTCGAATCACTCCAAGGATGAAGCCACTTGGGAGCGGGAAGATCGTCTCCGAGCAGACTACCCATCCTTCTTCTCCCAGTGATCAGAATCTCGGGGCGAGATTCCTGTAAGGGGGGGAGATTTGTAACAGCCCTAACTTAGGGTTTGTATTTCAAATGTAAAATTTTGAGGAGAAATAAAAACTTTTGTTGTCTCATCAAATCATTTGGAAGTTTTCCAAATTTTCCCTAGCAATTTCCATTTTCTAGAATTGAATTCTTGTGAAGGGAAATTGTTGTCAGCAAATTCTTAGCTTTCAAACTTGTGATCATCCTCTGAAATTATTTTTCCTATCATCTTGATCATCCTATCTACCTCTCTGAATTATTTCACAATTTTTAGATTTTATTTGCTATTTCAAATGGCCAGGTCAACCTAGTTTGAAATCTGGTCAAACTTCTGTTCATCCGCTTGTGAATTTTATTGGGAGAAATCTAGTGCATAAAAACTCCTGGAAAAATTTCACAAGGTTGTTCTATGTTCCAGTAGGCTCCCATAAAAATTTCGGAATTTTTGGAGCTCAGGAGCTACCTCTAAAAATTCCCCAAACTCTCTCAGCTTTGTAAACTCAAAATCAGAAATCACTGTTTGTCGGGCTCAAACCCGAGCCCGACTCAAACCCGACCGCACCTAAATGGCTCGGTCGCACCGCCTAACTGCACCGCGCGAATCTAATCAATCGTGACCGTCCGTTGTGCATCGCACGATCCACGTTCGCGTGCGCAACCGACCTGTCCGAATGCATACATCAATCTCGACCGTCCATCTTAGATGCATCGGTCGACACGTTCCTGATCGAGTCAGACCACCTAATCGCACCGCGCGCCTCGTTCGCGCCGCCGCTGCTTTCATCGCCAAAGGGCCCCACTCGTCAGGTCGTCACCTACCTCTCGTTCGAGTGCTGTGTGCCGGCGGCAGCATGCATGCGCGCCACCTCGTCTCGCCGTCCATTCTTGGTTTCCGCGCGCGCTTCACCTCGGCCGCATCTCCCGCTGCTAAGCCCATACCCTGGTGCGGCATTTATCGCCGTCATCTACCCCTCTGACTCGCCGCTTTTCTCCTTTGCGTCTCGGTGCCGAGAAGCTCCGCCTCTTGTTTCCTCCGCTCTCGTCCCTACTTAAGCTCACCCAAAGCTCCCTCTTCCTTCTTTAGACGCCATTAAGCAATCCCCTATCACCCATTGCTCCTTCTGAGCTCAAATCATAATTGTGTTCGAGCTCTGGTGCACGACCGTGCCGCCACCGCCGTGTCAGCACCACAACCAGTGAAGGTCATCCCTTCTTTTGCGCGTCATATCGTGTTCCAGATCCCTATCATGAATTCCCCTCAGCTAATTTTGAGTTTCACTCGCAGGGGGCCGTGGAATTTAGGTGTCCCTCTTCTTCGGCCGAAAGTTGGGTTTTCGTTCTCATCTCCGGTGAGTTGGTTTCTAGGGCAATTGCTCGCGCCAGCACCATCTTGTGCACTCACTCGAGCTACCGCCATCTATCTTTTCCCCTATTTTTGCTCAGGTTGCTCCCTCCTCGGTGACCCCTTGATCGCCGCCGCAGGCTCTCGTCGCCGGGCCATCTCCGGCAGCCATTTGAGCTCCGCGTCATTCCGGTGAGTTCCTGGAGCCTCACTGGTGCTCATGCGTGCGCTAAATTTCATTGTCTTCCTCTCTGGTGCAGTCGCACCTTGTCACCCCCACTGCCGGCCGCCGTGCTCCGTCGCCGTGCTGCCACCGTGCTTCTCCGACCAACCAGCGACCACCCTTAGCTTCAGTAACTTCTGGGCGACCCATTTTGGTCGTCGCACAGCCCGCGCCGCCACTCCTTCGCCGGCGGCAGATTCAGGTCCAGAGCAGCCCGAGCCTCTCTGTTCTTCGGCTGGGCTCATCTCTGTTTCTCTGACATTGGGCCACCTCCCTGAAGCATTGTAGTTAGCTGCAAATCATGCTTATGATTGTTCATTAGTTCACTCTCATGCATGATCATATTTTTTTGGTATTGGGAGTTTGAAAGTTTTTAGTGTTGCTCTCTGTAATTATTTCATGTTGTCGTTTCTGTTGTCAGTAACTAGATTTTAGTTTCATACTCATGCTTTGGATTCTTGATTAGTGCTGGATGACTCCCTTTTGTTGTAGTGGTTAGCATGAAATCATTTAGTTAGTATCTTTAAGTTTCAAAGCTCTTGTTGCCATGTTTGATCATAAGGATAGTTAGATGATCATGTTGTTTGTCTCTGTACTTTTGATTTATCAGTGCAGTAAGATTTGGAGTAGTAGCATGCTGAAATTGTTAACCTTGTCATATGTGGGTGAGATTCTTAGGTGTGTTAATAGCTGAATTTCATTAAAGCCCAAACTTAATTGAAATTTTGTTTAGCATCTCATAGTTGGATACTTGACTAGTTAGTGTTGTCAATAGCATCTTGTAGGTTCTGTGATCTCAACTAATAGTGGTTGTTTTAGAGTAGCTAGTTGTTTTTGATGTGTTAACTTGATGATTAAATAATAGATGTGCACACAATCACCATCAGAGCCTGTCGAAAGATTAAAACACATAAGGAGATTGATTTTGTGGCTAACCTGATACATAAGTGAGTGAGTAGATCAATCACTTGAAAGCATGTCTTTTTGAATCATCTCTGTAGCTGCTAGTTGTTACTCCTTTTGTGTTGGTCTAGCCTCTGTGTATAAATTGGTGTTTGTTTTTGATTGTTGAGTTTTGCCGGTGTTATTCGTTCTTATTCGCTGTTATTTGTTCAATCGTTAGGATTCGACATTTGCGGCAACCCTGAAAGCGATCCTCCGCAACAAATTGAGCAACAGCAGCCAGGCAAGCAGTTTGATCATGTTTATCCCAGTATTTTAAAGTCTAATATTTTGTTTCAACTATATGTATGCATCGCTTAATTTGTGTTAAATTGGTTAGTTAATCCTTTAGATGCATAATCTGTAGGCAAATGATTATCCTCTACTACCTGAGCCTAGGTTATTTGCTGTGATTAGAGATCACTGGATGATTTCTTGTCACTTAGTAGATACGATTTCAGCTGCTTAGACATGCTTAGTATCGGTAGAAATGGGCGGTTATCGACTTAGTCGGTAACCTTGATCACACAAAATTTACTACAACTTTATGTTTCAACATTTCTACTATGTTTAATTGCAAAATTAAAAATGAAAACAAAAATGATTTAGACTTGGGCACAATGGTAAGACTGGTGTGATCTGTTGGGTGTGACCGAAAGGTGCCCAGTCGCTTAAGGACCGAGTTACTTGCGCCACCGTCTTGATCGAGCATTTTGCGTGCTAACCGCACTAGAGTATATGGGACCTCTCTTGACCTAGTACTTTGGCGTGTATTGGCTCCGGTCGCAGGAGGTCGCAGGAGGGATGGAGGTGGGAGCATGGTAGTTGTCCGAAAAGCTTTATCCTGAGTGGGTAGTTGTCTTTTCGGCTTTACCATGTAAGCGTATGGATTTCTATCCATACGAGCGGCTCGTAGTTAATACACAATATTGGAAAAAGTCTCGTAGGACTTAGTCAGTGCCGCATACCTTCGAAGTGTGCTTGGCTTAAAGGCGATCCAAGTGTGGGTACATTGGTACACCCTGCGGGGTTAAAACTATTCGAATAGCCTCGCCCTAGGTTATGGACACGCCTGATACGCCCCAAGAACTAGACTACAACATTTAAATTAAAACTTGATGGGTGGTACGAATCTGGGATTCGTGCTATTGTTGTGGTGACTATTGGGATAGTCACTTCTAGGTTGTTTACCTTTACTCTTTTGTTATTATTACCTTACTGTTATTTCAGCATTAAAATCGAATTGCAAACTTGCCTTCCAACTGTATTATATTATTGCAAATGAAAATTGGCTTTATGCAAATGAAACATATGGCCTCCACTAAACAAGTCTGGCATGTAGCATATTAGCGGGTCGGCTAGTTACACGTCAGTCTTGCGGGTACAAAGACAATCTTTGTACTCAGGTGCTTTGCTTGATGTTTTTGTTGCAGAGGAAGAAGGTGAGCCTCGGGGCCTCACTACGTGAGTCAGTGTTGCCGCTTTCGTGGGCGACTAGACTTGGCGGTCCTGTCGATGCCTTGTGGGTTGAAGGCACACCGATTGGCTTTGTTTATAGCCATCTTATGTCACTTTTGCTTCATTGCTGTTCTTGGTATTTGTGTATCTTTTGGGCCTGTCGGCTGTGTCCATAATAACTCTACTATTTGTTTATCTTCCGCTTGGTAGTGTGGTGTTTGGACTCTATGTTTGGAATGGAGTTGATGTCTAATTTTGTAACGAGGTGTGTATACGCTCGAAGTATACATATCTCGAGGATCGCTTTATTTGATTTGTGATGCTAGGACCAGGAGGTTGGTTAAGCATTACAAGCCAAATAAATTGGGGTCCTCACAGCGGTCTTCACCTCCTCGCCCCAGAACATAGCCGGCACGTGCATGCTTTTCAGCAGGTTGCGCGCCATCTCGACGATCGTCTGGTTCCGGCGCTCCACGACGTCGTTCTGTTGTGGTGAGTAGGGAGCGGCGGTGTACCGCTTAATCCCATGCTCATTGCAGTAGTCGCCGAACTCAATGGAGTTGAACTCCCTGCCATGATCTGTGCGGAACACCTTGAGCTTGACGTCGCGTTCGTTCTCAGCAAGCGCCTTGATCTTGTGAAAGAACCTGAACGCTTCGTCCTTTGTCCTCAGCATCTCCACCCACATGTACCTGCTGTGATCATCCACGATTAGCAAAAAATACCGGTTACCGCTCGGTGTAGTAGGTGTGATGGGGCCACAGAGATCGCCATGCACCAGCTCCAATCCGCTCTCGGCACGGTAAGACGAAGCCCGAGGGAACGGAGCCCGGTGCTGCTTGCCAAGTGCGCAACCGTCGCATAATTTCTCCACGCGATTGATCATGGGCACGCCATCCACCATTTTCTTGGTGGTGAGATCGTGGAGCGCGCGGAAGTGCAGGTGGCCATAGCGCGCATGTCAGCGCCATGCTACGTCGTCTGCTTTTGCCAGCAGACACACTAGTGCGGTCAGGTTTAGGGCCAATGTGTATTGCCTGTTCCTGGACCGCAACACTCGCGCCAGCAGTAGCCGCTCGCGATCGAAGATGCACATCTCCCCGCCCTCGATGACGATCTTGTAGCCACTCTCGTCGAGTTGTCTGAGGCTGATAATGTTGCTTCGGAGCCGTGGTATGTAGTATACCTCGGTGAGCACCCGGTGCTCCTGGTTTTTGCACTAGTACATCACAGCGCCTTCGCCGCAGATCTCTACCACCAAGTCATCGCTGAACTTCACGGTGCCCTTCACCGTTTCATCGAGCGACGTGAGCGTCGACTGGTTGCCGGTCATGTGGTTACTGGCGCCAGTGTCGAGGTACCACATGTCGCTGCCAACATCCACCGGGAATACTTTCTCCTCGTTGAGGAAAACTGCTTCCTGCTGTGCGCCATCAGTAGCTTGCACGAGCACATGGTGCTCGGCCATGAGGAGCGTTGGTTGCTCCTCCTGAGCACGCGATAGGTTGGCCTCCTCCTTGCGCTCGCGGCGCGGCTTACGGCATTCACGAGCAAAATGCCCGTAGATGTCGCAGTTGAAGCACTTGCCCTTTCCACTGTTAGACGCGCCGCCCTTTCCGCCGCTGGATGCGGCGTCCTTGCCACCGCCCTTTCCTTGGCACCTGTAGCGGCGCCTATCGCTGCTGCCATCGCCAGCCTTGTCGCCAGCTAGCTTTCCACTGTCGGAGGAGTTCTCGCCTTGCTCGCGCTTTTTCATGTGCGCAAGCCATTCCTCCTCAGTGAGGAGTAGGCGGCTCCCGGAGCCACCCGTGTTGCCAAGATCGAGACGCTCCTCGGCGGCCTTGAGTCGCCCAGTCAGTTCCTCCACAGACAACGTGTCCAAGTCCATAAGAGTTTCAATGGACAATGCTATCTGGGAGTACCTGGGCGGTACCATGCGCAGAAACTTTTCCATGACCTTCTCCTTGCCGAGCTTGTCACCGAGGATGTGGAGGTTGTTGACGAGCCCGGTGAGTCTCATGGCAAAATCGTCCACCGACTCGCCGTCGTGGAACGCAATGCTCTCGAACTCCTTGCGGAGCGACTGAGCCTTGGCCTTGCGCACGCGCACTACGCCCATGCGCATGGTTTTGATGGCATCCCATGCCTCCTTGGCACTCTCCTTGATGGCGAGCGTGGAGAGCATCTCTGGTGGCACAGCGCGAAGAATCGCCTCCAGCGCCATGCGGTCCCTCATGGAAGTCAGCGTCGTCATTCTCGACTGCATCCCATAAGCCTCGCGCCTGCATCATGACCTTCATCATGAGAGCCCAGTCTCCGTAGTTGGTTCGCGTCGACGGCATCGCGCGGCCCCCGACTCCCTCACCACGCGATCATACTCGATCGCGCCATTATCTTCTTCTTGTTATCGCGGGTCAAGGAGTGTTCTGGTGACTTGGACTCTGGGTCCGACTTCGAGCCATCTTGCGACATCCTCACAGATATGGAAGCAACAAGGCTCTGATACCACTTGTTGGTGCAGACCCTTAGCAACACACGCGAACACTAATTAAAAACACAAGCACACAGGAATTTTGGTGCCTCTCGGAAGACTTGCTTCTCCCAGGCGTTTTCTTCTTGTTTTATGGACTTGGAATTACATGGAAGCTTGTGCTAAAGATAGCAACAAGTCAAATCACTAAGATTATGGAAACCAACAAATCCTATCCTCAATCATGCTAATCATGATTCAAACAATATGGAAACTAATTTCAGAGATAAGGAAGCTATCAAAACAGGAATCTTCACACGTGAAGGAAACTGATTGCATGATTAAAACTCGACACACAACACGGCACCACCACCCGCGACGCCCGCTCGAGCAAATCGTCGAACACCTGGAACCGCCTCTCCACCTCCATCATGGGCACGGCCTCCTTCCGCCGCCGCAGCGAGGGGATCGTTGGCATGGCGTTGCGCCGCGCCCCCCGCAACACGTAGAGGAGCCCTTCTGGGATGCCCCCCTCCGGCGGCGGCGCGGCCTCCACCCCGGCGAAGCGCGCGGCATCCTCGGCCTCTGCCGAGGCCAGCAACGCCGCTGCAGCCTTCACCTCCCCACTGCTCGGTCGCCGAGGGAGCTCCCAGTACAGCCTCATGAAAGACAAACACACCCGAACACAATGAACCCTAGAATACGAAATTTTTTTGTGCCACCGTAAAAACACAGCTTTGCTGATTTTCACTTCTATTGCTCTTGTTCACAAATTCTGATTACAGAGATGCCTTTTTATTGAGGGCAAACGATTATTCGTATTCAAAAAGGATTTTACACATCTTGAAGGGATACCCACAACTCTAGAATCGACAACGGCTCGATTTTTTTTGGGTCGTGCCGTGCCTAGGCACGGTCCACGAGCCCGCACGGCCCGGCTGCCCCTCCCCTACTCGGCCTGCCCGCGCCCCGTCTTTTCTTCTTTTCCCCTTGGGCCATGGCCCCTGCCGCGCCGCGCGCGCGCGCGGCAGTCTTCTACGCACGCTCCTCCGCCTCCGCCTCCACCGCCGCCGCCTCCTTGCCGCCCCGCCGCCTCTTCATCGCCCCGTCACCTCTGAGCCGTCGCCGACCACGTCAGCATCGGGCTCCTCGCCTCCTCGTCCGTAACGCCGACGCCGATCCGCCTCCTCACCATCGAGCCTCCTCGCCGCAGCCCTGCACGGCCTCTGCCTCCTCACAGCCTCGCCTCCTCGTCCGCAACAACCCTTCTTCCCCTCCCGGTCCCGCTCTCCGCTCCACTCTGGCCTCCTCCCGCACCGCCAGACGCCGGCCGTTCTTCCCCTCCTGGTCACGCGCTGCCCCCGCGGCCCCACCCTTCTTCCTCCACGCCGGCGCGGGCGTGCGGTGCAACTGGCTCTTCGGGCCGCTTGGACCGTGCCGTGCCTGCCTGGCACGACCGACACTATTCGTGTTGTGCTAGGCCGACCCACTGTGTCAAGGTGGCTACCCAGGCACAGCCCGGGCTCTCGTGCCAAAACAGTACAGCCCATGAACAGTGCGGGCCGTGTCGTACTTGGGCCGGGCCTACAGTGCCGTGCCCCATGCCGGCCTTGTAGGCCCAGCCCATTTGGTCAGCTCTAGCGGAGATATTGATGTTGGCCCAAACCGAGGACAAACACACGCAAACACAATAGAACCCTAAAATACGAACGCAAGAAAAAAATTTGTGCCGCCGAAAGAACACAGTTTTCCTGATTTTCGCTTCTATTGCTCTTGTTCACAAAATCTGATTACAAGAGTGCCCTTTTATTGAGAGCAAACGACTATTCGTATCCAGAAAGGATTTTACATATCTTGAAGGAATACCCCACAACTCTAGAATCCATAATAAATACTGCCTAAATATTGTAGGACTATATAAACAAACTATATGTAAAATTTAGATATACTATATACACAAAGATTACTAATATTCGATAGGCATTGGCCATTAAGTGGCTGCAGGACGTTTATTGATGCGAGAGAAAGGGTTGGACGGTTGTAGAGCAGGATACGCATCTTGGCCTTTTCGGCCGTCGGATCTACGAGCAATTGTGAACGTTAATATTGGCAAACTTGGAACTGTGCCACTTCACATGATGGCAATTCCAGAAACACTACTCTAAAATATGAAATTAGAAATTTGTCACTTCAAAACTTGGTTCTTTGGTTTTTTGCTTTTTTCGGATAGTTTTTAATTTCATGTTTTAGAGTGATGTTTCTCAAATTGCAATCTTTTGAAGTGGTATAGATCCAATTTTGTCCATTAATATTTCAATAGAAAACAAAGAAATTGGCTCCTTATTTTTCACTCTACAAAGAAATTGACTCCTTATTTTTCACTCTCTGCTCGACTAGGACCGTCGGTTCATGATCTAATGCGTAGAAGCATGTGCAGTTGTTTGGCAGAACGACAGATCCACCTGAAACTTATGCTTGAGCTCCTGTTATGGACCCGTTTTGGGGCAAGACGTATAGTCGTCGCGCCAAGACGAGAGACAACAACAGCAGCGCATGGCATTAGATTGCTTGTGCGGCAATTCAAAGCCACTAGAGTTTTGAGTTAGTTAAGAGATTGAGTTAGTTTACATAAAGACTAGTCGTTTCCTTTTATGATACGTATTAGTTCCGAATTTGGATATGCTTGCTAGTTCCGAACACTAGTTCCGAATTTGACTGAGCAAAGGGGCACAGAATAGTTTTCACCTCTCAATTCTCAAGTGTCGCCTCAAATTATGATGCTGACTGCACAAAATATTGCTACCTCAGTTAACTCTCTTTAGTTGTCATGGGAGAACTTGCAGTTTTCCCCATAGGGGCACCACCACCCTTGTTGATAGTAGTGCATGGCTTCAGTCGTGGAAATCGCTGAGGATACTGGTTTTGGTTCATTCGCCCGTGATCATAGTAATTCTGATGATGGTTTTGTTGGGGATGATTCTGGTTTTGGTTCATTCTCCTGCTATCATGGTAATTCTGATGATGGTTCTGCTGGGGATGATTCTGGTTTTGGTTCATTCTCCCACGATCGTGGTAATTCTGGTGATGGTTCTGTTGGGGATGATACCGGTCTTGAGTCATTTGCCTGCGGCCATAGCGATCCTGACACTGTCTCTCTTGAGGATGATACTGGCCTCGAGTCATTTGCCCATGATCATGGTAATCCTCGCCATAAATTTGGTCTCTTGAATGGAAATCCTGGTTTCTTGGCCTGAGGGGTTGCTGTAATTGGTGATCAGCGCGAGCATGTTGACCATGGGAGCCATGCTGGTGTGTCTTTACATGCTGAGTGAACATCCCGCGAGGCTGGAATGCTGATTCATCGTATTCTGTGGCATGGTAAGTGTCATTCTGATGATCAATGAACTGTACGTTGTAAGTTCTCTTCGCACCCTCTTGCCGAAGCACTTCATTGTGGTGGTGATGATTGGGGTGCTGCTGCGGGTACTTGAACGTTTGCTGTGTAGGAGTAGGCTTTGAAGATATCTGCTGCCGCCTTGTGTTCCCTGGTTCGCCATGTTGGAGGGAAGGAGCCTGATCGTCAATGAACTCTGGCCTTGAAGTTCTTGCTGCACCCTCCTGTGGAAGAACTTCATTGCAGTGTCGATGATAGGAGGATTGCTGCAGGTAATGGAACAACTGCATTGTAGGAGTTTGCTTTGAAGATATCTGCTGCTGCCTTGTGTTCTCAGGTTCACCATGTTGGAGGGAAGGAGCTTTCCTGTCATCGGACCTAGTAGATGAAAGACAAACTTTACGTACAATGAAGCGCAATTCCAGATGTAAATGCCCGAGAATTCCCAGCATGCAATAGTAAGGAGTCATTTTCTTTTATTACGTACTTATCATAAATTAGATGGCAATGGACTGTATCTATTTCAGCAGTATTGCTGAATGTAAATATACTAAGCGACGAAGCAAGATCACACATTTCATCTAATAGGAGAGAATGATAGCATTTAAAAGTACCTTTGAGGAACAGTATTCATGGACGCAACCTTTTGTCGTGGAAGAACCTGTTGAGATGATTTTCGATTCATGTTCTCCTGCGCTTTGCTCTTGTTTTCCTTCATCCTATTAACAAAACAACATATCGAGAAGTCACAATTTTTTCTGCCGTATTATGAACTGTGAGCACAATTTTAAGATGTACTGGATCATTAAAGAAACCTTACATTTTGCTACTGATGAAGGGGAAGAAAGCATTATATACGCTAGTGTCATTAAGATGTACTGGATCATTAAAGCATTTATTTTAATTTTAGAAAATTACAGTTCAAAAAACAGGAACTAGATTGGTTAGGATTCATAGCAGTGATCTCCAAGAATCCAAGCAGTTTTACTTCTAAAGCAGTCATATATGTCCTAGCAGCCGGAATTCAGCCACCTTCTACCTAGAATCAGCTCAAAACTGTTTTAATTGTTTTCTTGCTTCTTTACAATCAGAAACTGGTTCCAATGTTCAAATGCTTTCAGTAAACAGGTCAGGGTTGGGTGTAAATTACAAACTAACGGTAAGATGACCTCATCACCTGAAAGCATCACATTTTTGCCCTGGTTTAAAAACAAAATATTTTATCCCTTTTGGCTCTTAATTGGTTTGAGCGGTCACCACACGTTTTTTGAACACTGCTACTGGCCAAGATGCAAACACACCACGCCAAAAGTTACATTATGATTATCACTACCATATCCATGTCACAGTATTTGAGGCCTACCTGTTTAATCTCCTCATCTTTTCTATCTCTTTCTCGTGAATCCTGACCGCCCTTGACTTCCGTGCCAAGAACCCTCTTTCATGTTTTTCTTGGAGGACTCTGTTTCTTAACTCTTCATCAGGCCATGGCTATGAAGGTAGAAAAGATATCAACACCAGTGCAATTAATTATAAGGTTCTCTTTTCCTATGCAAATGAACCTTGCTAGAGAACACACCTGTCTCATGGTCTTATCCTTGTAAAGATTTCTGCCCTTTATGAGGAGCGGATGAAGGGGAGGCCACGGTTTGTACCCTTTACTCCATAAAATCTCAATCTATGTTGCAGATTCATTTGATGCTTAAAAACAGTCTGTGAAGATGATTGTCCAAACAATATTGTAATTCAGGCAAGAATTTATGCTCGTAAAAAAGGCAAGAACTCACAGTGAATGTATGCTGTTGCTTTGCAGTGCCATAGCTTTCTTTGATTATCCGACCTGCATTTGTCCTTTGACCACATAGACGACCCTTGACTTCACGAGAAGCTCCTTTTTTCCTATAGCAATACTCAGCACAGCAGGCCGAGTAAAAAAACATTATGATATGAGAATCATGGCCATAACTAGAGTAAATTTTGAAACTTCTATTTAATGTGTATTACCTTTTGTAAATGTTTTGTTCAAACATCACAACATCACCTTTGCATGTATCACCTAAAATAATTAAGTGCTCCATAAGAGTGACAAAGTAGCACTTAAATGTCATAGGCAGGTGACAAAAGAATGTCGCAACTGCAAACATTATTGGTTTTTTATTCCAAAATAGTAATTAAATAGGGGTCATGTAATTGCATAGAACGTCTTCTAGACCTATGAAGCTTCTTCCAAGCACACGAACTATAAGATTATTCATTTACTAAATAAAGATCTGTACAAATTTCTTCTCATCCATGTCACCATGTGTTGTACTGAGTTGGAAATAGTCTTGTCACCTTTACAGTTAAGAAGAAAGCTTGACACTGGATACTTCACCTCTCCCAAAATTTTCACCCTGAATGTTTGTAAATCACAAGAAAGTGTAAGTACATCAGTGGGAAATGCAAATGTTCAAACAAAGCCAAGTATTTTTTTAGAAAAAGAAGAGATCACATAAGGAGTGTAGTTCATACTCGATGTGCTCTCTGATGCGATTTAGGAGCACCTCCTTCTTGCCTGACAATCTCAACTTGTGCATCCTCAAATATGCTTTGCATTCGTAAACCTTTAATTTCTCCAACTGACCATCTGTACATTGCAGCAGTACTCATATTATCAACTATATGAAATTGCAGGCCAAACCACATTTCCTAATATATGTTTTCCTGCAAATGACTTCTCTCCTACTTCAGATCACAATGAGAACTGAAGGTATACCTGAAACTCAGCCTTGACAAATTTCTCCTAAAACAACTACAATATTGTGGGAAGATCATACATCCATCAAATTGCTACACAGTCCAAACAACAATTTTTGTATGTTTGTCCTTAATCACATAAAATGGAGCAATAAAGTTCATTCCATGTATCCTAATTTTGTCTCAACATAACATGTTTCCTAGTTTTCTCACATGCTGCTACAAAGCAAAACACTTCTTTTCTTTTTCCTTTTTGCCAAGTTGGTAATTTTTTCTCTGTCACTCTTCACAAATTTACACTTGTAGGCATATTATAAGGTCGTTCCATTTCCATTTCCAATCTGTACACATTACTGGAAAGAGAATATAATGCCATAGAAAATAATAATCAAGAACTCACCCTGCATCAGCCTGTCCACCATGGCCAGAAGACCAATCTCTTCCTTCCCCATCTTCGGGGCCCCTGATCCTTGCCTGAAATGGCGAAAAACATATAGAAACCTAATCTATTCAACCCCCTACAAAAGCAAAATTTTACTGCAGGAACGACCCAAACAAACAAAAGGCGGAACAAATCGCAAAAATTCCACCTAAATTCCCGTTCCCGTTTCGAGATCGCAGAAACTGGACCGAATTACCACCCAATGAGAGAAGAGAAGGGAACCAACCACCCCTAACCTGTCCTTGCGGCCGGAGATGGACATCCGGGCCATCCTGGACCGCAGCACGGTCTCCACCTCCCGGTCCCCGTCGGCAGCGGGGGCGAAGGTGGGGTCCTCGTCGGAGCCCGCGTCGGGGTCGCAGAGGTCGGCGAGGCTCGCGGCCTCCGACCCGTCGTCATCGCCCCCCTCCTCGTCGCTCTCCATCTCCTCCTCCTCCTCCGATTCCTCCTCCTCCCCCTCGCGCCGATCGTCCTCCTCCCGGGGGAGGCCGGCGCGGCGGTCAGCGGCCATGGCGGGTTATTGGGTCGACCGTTGGGAATGGAACGGGAAGGGGGGAGGGTTTCCTTTCCGGGTTTGAGGATGTGTCGGGCTTTCGCCGTTTCGCGTCTTGGTTTGAAAATGTGTTGATTTTTTCGTGTTGTTGGGTGGGGTTTTATAGGTCGCTGCTGTGCCAGTAGGTTGTGCTGTGAAGGGAGGAGCCGGCTGGGCTGGGGCTGGGGCTGGGGCTGGGCTGCTTTATCAGCTCGGGTCTCAACTCGAGTGGAGTCTGCGTTGGAGATCACCAATTAACCACATAGGTCACCATGGTATGTTATTTGTCGAGCCAGCACACTCAACCAAACAGTAACAGACCTAGGACAATTAACCACATAGGTCACCATGGTATGTTAATGATTTGTCGAGCCAAGACACTAAACCAAACCGTTACAGACTCCGGATTTTTAGCATGGGTGTTCAGAGTTAACGAAATATTTTTCAATGGAAAGTTAAATATCCATAATATAAAAAAATTCAAACTACAAATTGTTCGTATTAGACACGATATCCCAAATAATTTAGAGTAATCACAAAATAATTAAGAAAAAGTATTGAATTAGGATTTTAAGATTTGTGAGTAAGGAATTTAGGAATGGGGATGCACATGTTCTACAATCAACGTGTATGATCTACCTCACCGGCCCCGGCGGCACGGCTGCTACCTTGTAGTCCCTTCCCAAATCCCAAGATTGCGTCTCCCACATGGCCCGGCCAGGCTCTGCTCAGCGCACGCTGTTGTCCGCTTTTCTTAGCACTTGCTACCTTGCGCTTCACTTGCCTTCGCCGAGGTCAAGCTACAGACCCAGAGTCGCCCTCATCTGCTTGCCTCATGCAATGCCTGGTTACATGGTGGATTTGTGCACCAGTTCTACCAGAAAACCCAAGAGATACATGTGTTGGATTAAAACCTATTGGGTTGTTGGGTTGGCCGGTTGGGTTACACTACTTGAGACAAATTGCAGGGGGGTCTGAAACCTACTGGGGATATAAATGTAAAGTATTTGTCCTAATTCTCAAAATATATCTAATATATCTACTACATACATAGTATTTTGCAAAAAAGAGCTCGAAGACCCTTGCTGGGCCGCCCCTGCACTCGAACCTGTCCTAAGTAAGTAAATATATCCAAATGTAATGTTTGTAGAGTGCGTCTTTTTAGAGAACTTCATTGCTAAGCCGATGTCTCAGCTCACGCAGAAGGGAGTGAAGTTTTAGTGGACATAATCCTCATTTATTAATCAGGAAATATGACGTCACAAAGCATACCCCTTGAATATTATAAGGGAAGAACGAGTCAGGAAGTCGTAGGTTATCCTACGACTACCTCCTAGTCGTAAGCTCTTCTACGACTATGGTATAATCGTTACGACTACCCCTTAGTCGTAAGTTCTTCTACGACTATGGTATAATCGTTACGACTACGTCTGGTCGTAAGTCTTTCTACGACTAGCTCTGCTACAGATTTCTCACGATTTACTGGACCCACCCGTCAGAAGACCCACTAAATAGTGAGGATCTAAACAGTCAAAATACGCAGTTATATTTTGACATAACTGCTAATAATTCCCCACTATCTCTGACTGATAACCGTTTGACAGCATGGAGAGGTTACTACTCCGATAATTACTCTCATTATTGCGCAATAATGAGAGACTAATTAGCCTGGAATGACGACGTCCACCACTGCTTAGTATAAATAGGTGTCTTTTAGAGATAGTAGAGAAGAGGCCTCTTTTTGGGACAGAGAGAGCCTTTCCTGGAAGACAGTTAGGAAAACCTTCAGTTGATTGTAATCCAAAGAGCAAATACAAGATACACAGGAGTAGGGTTATTATTCTCACCCGAGAAGGCCCGAACCTGTATAAAAATCCCCGTGTCTCCTTCGTCTGCGTAATCAATTGTGGAGACCCCCCGAATCAAACAATCTTTACGTAAGATCGGTTCTAAAACACCGACAGTTGGCGCCGACCGTGGGGATCTTCTGGTAATTCCTTGTCAACAGTTCTTTCTTTTCTCTTTGATGCTACCATGGCAGGAGAATGGAACGAGGAGAATTGATTCGACTTGGCCGATTACGCAGACATCGACATGGATGTCGGTTTCGACTACGAACCGAGTATCGAATCTTCTGACGGTGTTGCCGCCTCTGGAGATCTTCTATCAGATCTCGGAGACTACATTACCACCGGAGTCGAGGAGGGATCCTTATCCCCCACGACAGTACGCCCAGCCGAGGGATCAATTTCCTCGAGAGGCAAGGGTCAACCCGACCAGCAACAGGCCTGTCTCGGGGCAAACTCGCAACACGACGAGAGTTTTTCCTCCAAGTGTTCGAGTCCCCCCAAGGCAGTACGATTTAGCAAGATAAGTTCTGGAAGCCATCATTCCGGAGCTCCATCGACATCTGATAGTCCTCTCTCTCCGAGTGCTTCCACAGGGAAGAGGATCGAACATGTTGTTCATCCAAATCCAACCGTCCTGACGCAGGACCTACCTGCAGATGGAGACGGTTATAACCCGGAGTTCCCCCACCTGGAGGGGTTTACTCCAAGTCGCCAGATGGTGTCGCTCGACTGCTCCTCAAGTGAGGAGGTCTCGAGCGCAAGTGGAGGTCATCCGCGGGAGGTCTTTGTCCTTCCCTCTGATAAGGATCATTCTCCCAGAAGAGGGATTGAACATGCTTCCCGCCGAGCATACTCTACACCACCTCGTCGTAACGGCAAGGACACCACAGCTGGCGAACGAAACAAACACTTTAATGAACGTGCGGGACATCCTCAACGTTCTCGCACTCCATTAAAGCAAGCTCAGGGGTATGAAACAGACCATTCTGAGGCAACCCGACAGAAAAGAATAGTGGCTCAGAAGAACCTTCCCGAGCGCGCTTATTTCCAGTCGGCGGAAGCTCAAGAGCTCCAGCACATCAATGATTTGCTGTAAAACCCGACCCAAGAACTCGCTCGAGCACCAGGTTATGACCTCTTTGCAGAGGAGATCACGCAAAGTATTCGTAACACGATGGCCAAACTCGATCGACTGCGTCGACCACAACCAAGAAGTCGTAATAGTACGGCTACTTCTTCTGCCAGTCGTTCAGAAAACTCGTCGCATAGAAGGCGGCACGACTCTCTCCTCACGCCGTTCTCGACATGAGGAAAATGCCACAAGCCCACGGGAGAGGTGATCTTTCACCACTTCGGCGACAAGACGCACGGCGGCAAATGGGGTACGAGGAGTATTTCCCTCGTAAGGCTGAGACCTATTGTAGGCCTAGTCCCCATGGTCGGGTATCGACGAGTTCGATCACCTACGACATTAACCCTCGCTTTTACAAAGAAGAAGACAAGAGGTTATCTCAGATGTCGAGCGCTCACTGACCTTGAGCGGTTCGTTGGCGCCTCGATTTCGACCAACGAACATGGAGAAATTCGATGGAACTCAAAACCCCATCGAGTTCCTCCAAATCTACACTACTGACTATCCGAGCCGCAGGAGGAGGAGAGCATGTCATGGCAAATTACCTTCCGATCAGACTCGAAGGATCGGCGCGATCGTGGCTTTTAAACCACCCATTCGAATCGATCTACTCGTGGCAACACCTCGTGATCTATTGTTGGCGAATTTCGTGGCACTTACAATCGCCAGAAAGGAAGATGATCTGCACCGGATAAGGCAAAACAACCATGAAATGCTACGCCAATTCATCAGCGCCTACCAGTTCAAATTTATTCGGAAGTTTCGACTGCGTGCGTGATCGTGGCTTTCAGCAGGAGTCCGTGAGCGAAGAATAACAGAGGACATCGCTTACATCCACCGCCACCGCCGAGCTCTTTGAGATGGTCGATAGATATGCGACCGTCTTTGGCGGTCGAATGGAACAATACTATCGATCTCAAAGACGACATCCCCAAGGAAGCGCATTTAAAGTGGTAAGAAAAAGATAAAAGGCTAGGAAATCTAAGAACAAGGCAAAAGGCAAAATCTCCATTGTTTGTTCTAAGGAGGTCCTAGCCGTGAGCGATAAGGAGCCACGCAACCCCAAGCAAAATCCCGATCGGGGTAAAGGTAAACGCCAAGATCGGAGAAACGACAAACCAAGGTGGTGTCCTTTTTATAAAAAGAAGGACATGATTCAGAATCGCCGAGTTTTCTTACGAAACTCGAGGACTATTATTACGCAAAGGGCCACTTCCTACTCTTGAACAGTAGGTCAAACCAAGGACAAAAGAGTCTGATGATGAGGAGATGTCGCTCAGACCCACAACACACCATTGACCACATCTATGGGGATCTTCAGATACAAATCACTGAGACAAACAAAGCGCTTGAACGTGAGGTAAATACAATCGACTCCCCCCTTGTCATTAAATTACCGAAGTGGTCGGAAGTCACCCTTGCTTTTGAGAAAGGTGATTGTCCGATCCCTTCGACTAGACCAGGTCGATTTCCGATAGTGGTCGAACCCGCCATCAACAATTGTCGAGTCAATCGGGTTTTAGTTGATGGTGGAAGCTCGCTAAACATACTGTTTACGAGTATCCTGGACGAGATGCAGGTACCCAGGACAAAGGTAAGGCCGGTACAATATTAATTTCATGGAATCGTACCGGGGTCTTCGGCCAAACCCATTGGCCAAGTTTCTCTTCCTTTAACGTTTGGATCACCAAGCAATTTCAGGACAGAGAATGTCTCCTTTGATGTAGTCGATTTCGATACGGCATATAACGCCATACTCGGACGACCTACTTTGGCAAAATTCTTGATAGCTACTCACTATGGGTACCAATGTCTTAAGATGCTAGGTCCCAAAGGGGTGATCACGATACATTGTGACAAGAAGATGACGACTCGCGACCGTCGCTCCTTGAGATGGTTGGACAACTACCAACTCGAGATGAAAGTCACCTTCGACTAGCAAGTCGAAACCTAAAGCCGCACCTAAGCGAGCGACCAAGTCAAAGAGGTTCCTCCGACGCAGGGAGCCCTCAAGATCGCTCACATTGGGGATTCTTTCGACCCCAAATAGGAAGACACCCTCATCACCTTCCTCCAGGCAAACGCTGATGTCTTCACGTGGCAAGCATCCGACATGCCCGAGTCCCTGTGAATGTGATCGAGCACAGCTAGCTCTACTACCGATAAACTACCCGTAAAACAAAAGTTACGGAGATTTGCCCCTGATCGACGAGATGCTATTAGGTCAGAATTGGATAAGTTGCTTAAAGCAGGCTTTATAAGAGAAGTCAACTACCTAGAGTGGTTGGCCAACCCTGTAATGGTTAGAAAGTCTAACGGCAAATGGCGTATGTGCGAGACTTTATCGATCTCAATAAAGCTTGTCCAAAAGATGATTTCCCTTTACCTCGCATCGATCAGCTGGTTGACTCTACTGCAGGATGTGAGATGTTGAGTTTTCTAGATGCATACTCTAGTTATCATCAGATTAGTATGCATCGAGAAGATGAAGAAAAGACCGTATTTATTACAATTTGGGATATTTTGCTATGTCAAAATGCCATTTGGTCTAAAAATGCCGAGCTTCTTTTCAACGTTTGATGCAAATGACTTTCGCTCCTCAACTAGGCCAAAACTTGGAAGCCTATGTTGACGATCTAGTCGTAAAAAACACCAAACGACTCAACCATATCATAGACTTGCAGGAGACTTTCGACAACCTCAGAAAACACCAATTGAAACTGAATCCCGAGAAGTGTGTGTTCGGGTCTCTTCAAGAAAATTACTTGGATTCTGGTTTCATTTGAGGAATTGAAGCAAATCCTGAAAAGATCAAAGCCATCACTCAGATGCGCCCCCCGACCATGAAAAAAGAAGTCCAGAAACTCACAGGATGCATGGCGGCGTTAAGTCGTTTCATAGCACGACTGGGAGAAAAAGGATTGCCTTTCTTCAAACTTCTAAGGAAACATGAAGGTTTCGAGTGGTCAGAAGAGGCTAACCTAGCCTTTGAGGAAGTCAAGATGTATCTTACGAGTGCTCCTGTTCTAGTTTCCCCGAAGCTAGGAGAGACGCTCTTAGTTTACCTAGCTGCCACGCCACAGCGCGATAAGCGCAGATCGGGGTCGAGAACGTGAAAACATACAACGACCAAGATACTACGTAAGTGAGGTTTTACACGACCTAAGGAGCGCACCCTCGTGTTCAAAAACTTCTATATGCCCTCCTCATGTCTTCGAGGAAACTGCGGCATTATTTTCAGACGTACAAACTAGCTGTGCCGTTTGAGTTTCTCTTGGGAGCGATCCTCGCATTAGGAAACAATGGGGCGCATGGCAAAGTGGTCGGTCGAACTTGGGGCGCTCGACATCCATTTCGTGTCCCGAACGGCCGTTAAATCCCAGATCTTGGCAGACTTTGTCGCCGAATGAACAAATCCTGAACCTGTTTAGGATCCCCAGTACGATTCTCACGACCAGTGGACGATGTACTTCGACGGGTCACTTACGATAAGTGGCTCGGGGTCAGGTGGTCCCGAATCTCCCACCGAGAAACCTTAAAGTATGCCATACAATTAAACTTTCGTGCCACTAATAACGTGGCGTAATCGAAGGTTTGCTAGTCGTATATGAGTGTGAGAGCTCTCGATTCGACGACTACTCGTGAGGGAGACTCTCAACTAGTCGTGAATCAAGTCGAAAGGAATACCGTGCTCCAATCCGACCATGTCCCTGTATCTATCGAAGTACGAAAGTTAGAAAAGCACTTTTGGGCTTTGAGGTACAATTTATCCTCGAAGGATAATTTCTCGCATCAACAAGCGCTCGTCTAGCTTCCTCCCGATCCTTGGTACCGAAAGGGGTGTTTTTGGAACAGCTTCAGAAACTGTCTATAGTTGACGAATTGGAGACACCTTCTATAGAAACAGCTTCTCTAGAGTACGAAGATACATGGATGGCACCCATCTACGAGTATCTTCAGACGAGTTCTTTACCCGATGACGATCTAGAATCATATCGATTATCCCGAAAGGCCAAAATGTATACTTTGGTCGAAGGTGTCCTTTATAAAAGAGGAACCCAAGGGGTGCTCATGCGATGTATTCACGAGCGAAGGATTAAAACTCCTTCACGACATACATGGAGGAATCAGGAACTCATGCTTCCTCTAACGCTGGCTCAGAAAGCTTTTGACAAGGTTTTTATTGGCCAACACCCTCTACGATGCCAAGGAGATGGTTAAAAGTGTGTACAATTATCGGTTTCATAGCCGCAAATACACCAACCAGCCCGAGCGTTGCAAACAATCCCTTTGTCGTGGTCTTTGCAACCCGGGTCTTGATATCCTAGGACCGTTACCCGAGCTCCGTGAGGTTTCGAGTTCCTTTTGTGGCCATTGATACGCTCACAAAATGGATAGAAGCCTAACTCGTGGATCGGGATAACAACGAAGCAAAGAAACGGTTCATGATGAGATGCATGATCACCGATTTGGAATACCAAGTCGAATTATCACGCATAACCAGAAAGCGATTTACAAGCGCAAAATTTCAGAATTTTGCGACGAGTTAGGAACTCGCTTGTGTTACGCTTCAGAGCCCACCCCAAAGCAACGGCGCTTGAGAGAGCGAATGGCCGATAATGAAGGGAATCAAACCCGAGTCTTCGATCAGCTTGCCAAGCGCTGGGGCTTGGGTACGGAATTACCTTCAGATATGGGCAATTAAATGCGACAACTAGCCGAGCTACGGAGAAACACCTTTCTTTCTAGTTTTGGTGCCGGCCATGCTTCCGCCGTAACTAAAGATCGTGTCGGCAAGAGTCGATAAGTTTAACGACTCAACTCAAGAAAACCTTCGAGCGACGACATTAACTCGCTTGAGGAAAAGAGAAGCGTGCTTTATTCCGCTCTGCGGTCTACCAACAAACCTGCGCAGATACTATGATCGTAAGGTCCAACCTCGCACCTCGTGAAGGTGACTTGGTATTGAGGCTTATCCAATCCCGCCTAATCGAACAAACTCTCCCCAAGTGGGAGGGTCTCACACCGTGGTCGGCGTAACGCGTCCCAGATCGATGACGACTTGCAATGGAAGATGGCCGTTCTCTCAAACTCTTGGAACATTGACCAGTTGCGCAAATTTTATGTGTAACAAGCTTCAACGGCAATAAAGTGTCAGGTTATCCCTATCCTTTTTGTCTATTTTTGAATCTTGCTTTTATTTTCGACCATTTTTTTTACGCTCATCCTTCCATCAGACACGTTAGCAAAAGGACAACACATTTAGTCGAAATCTCTTCCCTCTGCATGTGGTCCTGCCCGCTAGAAGGAGCTTCATAATGTTACTTCGTTCTTAAACAACCTGTACAATGCTTATTGGGCTCAGGGAAATAGTCGAAAGTTGTTAAGCGAATTCATGTGACCTTAGCTTATTTCGAAAAATAAACTAAGAAGAGTGAACTTTTTTAGATGCATCCGACTACTTTTCAAATAACCTGATTAGTTTTTTACTGGTCGAAGGAAGAAACACACCTAGTCGAAGCCTCTCCTCTCTGCACGTGGTCTTGCCCACTAGAAGGAACTTCCTAGCATCGTTCTGTTTCCTACTTTTGCTGCCAGGACAACTTTGTCAGGAAAAATGAATGTAGCCGAATGAATCCTTAAGGTACTCTAGAAGGTTGTTTCACTCTAGTTGTCATTATCGAGTTGACTAATCTGGTCGGAGATGGTAACATCACCTAGTCGAAGCCTTTTTTCTCTGCACGTGGTCCTGCCCACTAGAGAAAACTTCCTAGCGTCGATCTGTTTCCGCTCTTTCGACTAGTACAAACAAATCGATACTCGACAACTACAAGTCGAACAAAGCTCTCTGTTTTCAGAACCCTTTCTTTACTACTTCCTTAGTTTATTTCTAATAAACTAAGTAAGCAGTCGGGGGCTAGGATAAAGTTATAAACATGACTTCATTTCTTAGTCTTATTTTTTCCGGTTATCATCTTACGGCATCGACTACTCTATGAGATAACGCACAGGAAAATGAAGGAGAAAGGAGGAATCGCTCATATCCGGTCTAATTATTTTCTTCCTTTTATCTTACGAGTTACTAACTACTCTACGAGATAATTTGCGTGAAAAGGCCATATATTTATACGTCACCACCAAAAAGACTTGTTTTTACAAGATTATATGACAAGACTACTCACAAGGGAGATTCTATTTGCATCTCCTCTCGCGACCTTCTCGCCAACCGATCGCATCTCTTCGATTAGCTTCTGCGCTTCAAGCAGCGATCAAGTCGGCTTCAACAGAATGAAGATTAAGGTTAGATCACGGGCCTTGAGTTTTGCTAAACAAAACTCACGACTCCTTTGACCGCTTCCCTTATCGAATCATTCTGATTGGCCTTCAGAGTAGATACCAACTCGTTCAGAGTACCGACTTGTTCCCCAATGGCACTCGTATGAGCGGCCATCGTGTCGTCGCGAGGAGCAACCCTCCCGGCACGAAGCCCATCGAGTACATTGTTCAGAAGCGAGATATTATCTTGAAGATTGATCTTCATTGATTTTGTCTCCTCCTGGGAATAAGTCGAAGCCTCGTGGAGTCGTTTTATTTCAGTTAATCAATCTGGAAAGAGCAAAGATTGAATAAGTAAAACGATCCTATGAGAAGATAAAATAAATAAATAGCAGGTAAAAGTTCTACTTACCAGCTAATTGAGAATCCAAGTTCCCAATTTCTTGGTCTTTCTCCTTCGCGATGCGGAGATTTCACTGACAACTGAGGATTTCTCATGAACCTCGATCCAGAGCTCCACATCGGCCGAAGGGCCTTATTTTCACTTCTTTTCGCAAAAGAATGAGAGGTTAAAAAGGGGGAAGCGTAAACCAAGACCGAAGCGATCGTAATTACACGCATCGCTTATTTCTTCCCGCAATCGCTTAGTTGCGAGTTAGCCTCCCAAGCTTCTTCAGAGGTCGGTAACGCTATCCCTTAGTTTCTTCGACTCGGCTTTTTCAAAGTCGAGTGAATCACTAAGGTCTTTTCGCCGCTCTTAAACCTGAAAGAGTAAAGAGCAGACATGAACACAATCAACCAAACGGTTGTAAGTATTTCTATGACCGATGGGTAGTCGTAAGTTATTCTACGACCACCCCCTAGTCGTAAGTCTTTCTACGACTAGTACAAGTCGTAAGTTTTCTCGACAACCGATTGCAGTCTCGAATAAATAATCGTAACGATTATGACAATCGATCACTCACCACCTCTCTGCTTGCTCGCAGAGTGTTGCCTTTTCTTGTCGAAACTTGACAAGTTGCCGATTATATTCGCAAATCGTAGCGACTTGCTCCACGGCTCTCTGAAAAAGAGAAAAACGATAAGATAAAGAGATAAAACCCCAAGTGAGTATCGATGAATACTTACGCTCATGTTTGACCAAGCAAACATAGAGACTATTCGTGACGGATCCTTCACCCATCCATCTCCTCGACTCGCTTCCACCAAACCCTTCGAGTCGCTCATTGTCAAACACATCTCCGCAATTGACAATGCCGCTGGGTGAGGAACTCTGGTCGCGGAGCGTAGGCGTAAGATCCTACGATGGATTCAGGGCCAAAGAAATCGAGCAAAGCTAAAATACTCCTCTTCCTCGACTCAGAATGGGGACACCACCGAGGACCGGAAGGAGCATCTCGACAACCTCCTTACCGGCACGGTGATCGGCCTAACGCTGCCACCTACTTCCAGATCCCCGAGGCTTCGCCGCCTCCTCTCGCCTCTAAGACAGCCCGGTTGTTGTAGCGACTTCAACATCCTTGGCCACCGCAGCGATTTCAAAGAACCGCAGCCTTCCTCCGCCGCGGGATAGTAGCTAGATCTTCACTACTATATCGCCACACCCTTGTCGCTTGAGGGGAGACAATGATTCTCCATGGGAGTATCCTAGGGGTCAAGACGCGGGCTAAAATCACGTAACGCAGTAAGTCAAAAAACATACGAAGAAGTAGTTACTACACTTATGTCTTTTGTTTTACATACTTCGCTACTGACCTAACTCAAACTTGGGAGCAACCTTCCGACGGAAGATTTCTTCGACTTCTTCTCGACCACCGCTGGTCGAGATGCACTCGGGACACCAGGAGTCACCTCCTTCCGACTTCCTGGGTGGATGAGATCAGTCTCGATCACCCTGAGAGTGCTTCTTCCCTCGGCTTCAGATCCCACCGGAGCGGCAGTTTCCTTCACAAAAGACATGAATTCCTTCCGCTTCTCCTTTTCTAGCCGCCTTATGAAGCCACGAAGTCAAATCTGCGAAGGACTTGTCGTCGTAATAGAAAGGTACCTTAACCTTGGGGACCTTGCGCTTAAGGGCAAGGGCCTCTTCTTCTGCTCTTTTCCTTGCCGCGGCTAGGTCTACGGCAAACTTAGCGAAAGGAGCAGGAGGAGCCGAGCTCGAACCCCCCTTGTCGCCGACTTTTACCAGTCGATGCTTCTTGGATGGAGGGGACTTCGCTGACTCCGCCTGCGCAGTCGCCCCAACAACCACCAACTCGACTTCTTCGTTGTCTTGGCGGTTCTCCATGCCAACTTTCTGATTGAGGAAGGGGAAAAGTGGTCGTAAAGATCTTTTTACGATCATTAAACCGGCCATCGAGACGACCACTCAAAAGTCGTAAGTATTTCTACGACATTGTCTAATCGTAGTTATTCTACGATTACGTTAAGTCGTAAGTTTTTCTACGACGCTGTGTAATCGTAGTTATTCTACGATTACGCTCGATCGTAGGTTTTCACGATCGGATCCATTCGTAAGTTTTTCTGCGGCAAACCAGTTAGTCGTATACCATTCTACGACAACAAAATACCTAAAGGCAGAATTATTCGATTACCTTTAGGCGCCTTTCTTTCTCCTCTGTGGTCAAAACCACGAGGATTTGAGGATCCACCGTGTTCGCCGGATGCTTCTCGCAGATGAGTCTGACACGCGCGTCAACGTCCGCCTGCGAAACCTACCGGGGATATAAATGTAAAGTATTTGTCCTAATTCTCAATATATATCTAATATATCTACTACATACATAGTATTTTGCAAAAAAGAGCTCGAAGACCCTTGCTGGGCCGCCCCTGCACTCGAACCTGTCCTAAGTAAGTAAATATATCCAAATGTAATGTTTGTAGAGTGCGTCTTTTTTAGAGAACTTCATTGCTAAGTCGAAAATAGTGAGGATCCAAACAGTCAAAATACGCAGTTATATTTTGACATAACTGCTAATAATTCCCCACTATCTCTGACTGATAACCGTTTGACAGCATGGGGAGGTTACTACTCCGGTAATTACTCTCATTATTGCGCAATAATGAGAGACTAATTAGCCTGGAATGACGAAGTCCACCACTGCTTAGTATAAATAGGTGTCTTTTAGAGATAGTAGAAAAGAGGCCCCTTTTTGGGACAGAGAGAGCCTTTCCTGGAAGATAGTTAGGAAAACCTCCAGTCGATTGTAATCCAGAGGGCAAATACAAGATACACAGGAGTAGGGTTATTATTCTCACCTGAGAAGGTCCGAACCTGTATAAAAATCCCCGTGTCTCCTTCGTCTGAGTGATCAATTGTGGAGACCCCCCGAATCAAACAATATTTACGTAAGATCGGTTCTAAAACACCGACAGATTGCTTATGTGTCAAGGCAGTTGAAGAAGCACGAGTAGAACTATCCCACTCATGACTTAGAGTTGGTCACAGTTGTCTTTGCACTCAAGATTTGGATACATTATCTGTGCGGAGAGTCTTGTAATATTTTCACTAGTCATAAGAGCCTTAAGTATATCTTCACACAGAAAGATCTGAATTTCAGACAGAGGAGATGGCTGAAATTGATCAAGGATTATGATCTTATCATCCAGTATCATCTAGGCAACACAAATGTGGTTGTCGATGCTCTTAGTCACAAAGCGACTCCTTCTACATTGGATTGCCTCATTCCTGATTTTGATCGCATGGGGATCTCTTATTGCTATGCTGGCATGGCACAGGCTGAGACGTAGTTGATTCTTAAGTCAGCCGCTCTAAAGCGTGTGTGGAAAGCGCACAGAATGATCAGATGTTGTAGTAGGTCAGAAAGCATATGGATGAGGGCAAAATGGATATTTCAGCATCGATGAGTCTGGTGCATTATGGTTCAAAGGCCGCCTTTGTGTGTCACAGAAGGGGGAGGTTAAAGATGATATCTTGGGAGAGACTCATCGCACGTCGTACACTGTTCATCCTAGTGAAACCAGGATGTACTGTGATCTGAAACAAAACTTCTAGTGAAAGAGAATGAAGGTGGATATTGCTAATTATGTGGCTTCTTGCGGAGTTTGTTAGCAAGTCAGAGTCGAGCATAAGCACCCCGTAGGACTATTGTAGCCTTTAGAGGTTCCCCAGTGGCCTTAGAATGACATCTCCATGGATTTTGTGGTTGCGCTATGTGAGGACCCCAGTTTATTTGGTTTGTAATGCTTAACCAACCACCTGGTCCTAGCATCACAAATCAAATAAACTGATCCTCGAGATATGTATACTTCGAAAGCAAGATACACACCCTGGTACAAAATTAGACATCAACTCCATTCCACACATAGAGTCCAAACACCACACTTCCAAACGGAAGATAAACAAATAGTAACAATATTATGCATAATGGCCGATCGCCACAAGATACACAAATAACAACAAAAAGACAATGGAAGCAAAAGTGCCATAAGGTGGTTATAAACAAAGCCAATCGGTGTGCCTTCAACCCACAAGGCATCCGACCGACCGCCAAGCCTAGTCGCCACCCACGGCGACAAAGACACTCACGTAGTGAGGACCCCGAGGCTCACCTTCTTCCTCTGCAACAAAAACATTAAGCAAAGCACCGAGTACAAAGATTGTCTTTGTACCCGCAAGATCGACGTGTGAACTAGCGCACTGCTCATATGCTACATGCGGGCTTGTTTAGTGGAGGCCATATGTTTTATTTGCATAAAGCCAATTTTCATTTGCAATAAGGTAATACGGTTTGAAGGCAAGTTTGCAATTCATTTTTAAGATTGAAATAACAAAGAAGGATATTAATAACAATAGCGAAAGATAAACAACCTAGAAGTGACTATCCCAATAGTCACCCCAACAATAGCACGAATCCCATTCGCACCACCCATCAAGTTTTAATTTAAATGTTGTAGTCTAGTTCTTACGGGCGATCCGAGCGTGTCCATAACCTAGGGCGAGGCTATTCGAATAGTTTTAACCTGCAGGTGTACCAATGTACCCACACTTCGATCGCTTTAAGCCAAAGCACACTTCGAAGGTATGCCGCACGCCTAAGTCCTACGAGACTGCTTCCAATATTGTGTATCAACCCGAGCCGCTCGTATGGGTAGAAACACCATACGCTTACATGGTAAAGCCGAAAAGACAACTACCCACTCAGATAAAGCTTTTCTGACAACTACCATGCTCCCACCTCCATCCCTCCCGCGACCTCCTGCGACCGGAGCCAATACACGCCAAAGTACTAGGTCAAGAGAGGTCCCATATACTCTAGTGTGGTTAGCACGCAAAATGCTCAAGACGGTGGCGCAAGTAACTCGGTCCTTAATTGACTCGGGCACCTTTCCACCACACCCAACAGATCACACCAGTCTTACCATTGTGCCCAAGTCTAAACCATTTTTGTTTTCATTTTTAGTTTTGCAGATAAACATAGCGTAAATGCTAAAACATAAAGTTATAGTAAATTTTGTGTGATCAAGGTTACCGACTAAAGTCGATAACCGCCTTGCTTCTACCGATAGCTAAGCATGTCTAAGCAAGTTGACCCGAATCTACTAAGTGACAAGAGATCATCCAATGATCTCTAATCACAAAGAAATAACTTAGGCTCGTAGTAGAGATCCATATTTTGTCTACAGGATATGCAACTACGGATTTAACTAACCATTTTAACACAAATTAAGCGATGCATACATACAATTTAAAACAAAATATTAAACTTTAAAATACTCGGGATTAATCATGATCAAACCGCTTGCCCGGTTGTCGTTGCTCAATATGGTGCGGAGGATCGTCCTCGTGGTTGCCGCAAATATCGAATCCTAACGATTAACAAAACAAATAATAAGAACGAATAACACCGCAAAACTCAAACATCTATACAAACACCAACATATACACCAAGGCTAGACTATCACAAAGAATGACAAATAATTGCTGCAGAGACCCATCCACTCATTTGCTAGGTTAACCTCAAAATCAAACTTCTAACACGCTTTAAACTTTGGACAGCTTTGATGGTGATTGTGTGCACATCTATTATTTAATCATCAAGTTAATAAATCAACAACGACTAGGTTCTCTAACTCAACCATTACAAGTCGATATTACGTAACCTACAAAAGCTATTGACAATCTCGACTAGTCAAGTATCCAACTATGAGGTGCTAAACAAAATTCTAATTATGGTTGGCCTTAATAAAATTTCAGTACTAACACACCTAAGCATTACACCAACATATAGGAAGGTTAACAATTACAACATGCTATCACTACAAGACCTTACTACACCGTAATGATGAGGAAAGACAATTACAGAGACAAACCACTAGATTCATTAATGCTTCTTTAGATCACTTATGCCAACAAGGGTTTAAAAATCCGAATCACGAACCGACATAATTCCATACCAAACACTATTTCCTAAGGAACTCATCAAGACCTAAATAGCAAGCATGAAACCAATTTTCGACATCGACAAATGTAAAACGACAACAGGGAAATATACAGAGAACTAGAACTAAAATGCTTTCAAACCTCTAATACCAATATTGATCAAGCATGAGAGTGAACTAAAGAACAATCATAATCATGATTAGCAGCTAACTAATTGGTTTTGAAGGAGGGCCCCACCGCCGCATGCATGCAGAGGGGAATAACAAGAACAGGAGGCTCGGCCGCTGGACTCGAACTTGCCGCGGCGAGAAGTGACGGCGCGGCCGTGCGACGGGCAAATGGGTCGCTTGAGGACCACCGGTCGATGCGGTCGCGGGTTCGCGGAGAAGCACGGTGGCGGCGCGCGACGAGCTTAGCGGCAGGCAGTGGGGGTGACAAGGCGCGATCGCACTAGAGAGGAAGACAATGAAATTTAGCGCGCGATGGGCATCGATGAGTTACGAGAACTCACCGCGTGCTTGGCGACGACAGAGAGGCACCGAGTGGCCCGGCGACGAGCCCACGCGGCGCAAGGCGATTAACGGCGACAGAGCCAGGGTGAACGAGGACGAGTGAGAGAGTGGAGAAGAAAGGTGGAGTCCAGTGGTGCTCACCGAGCGAAGAATTGAGCCGAGCTCACCGGAGAAGACGCTGCGGTGGAAAAGGCGGTTTCGGCGGACTTGAGAAGAAAGGCCACGCGCAGCTCCACAAGCGATGAAACCCAAATTCCTTGAGGGGTTTACTTCCGTGATGTGGAACACGCCGTGACGCGGTCTCGCCGTGCTCGAGATCACCGGGCAAAGCAGAACGCTCGGGCGCGCGGCACGCGCCACGGCTCCGGAGCTCAAAGGAGAAGAACGGCAATGGAGACGAAACGAGGTAGGGAAAGCTTCTGAGGGTTTTGTAGGAGCAGCGAGGCGGCGAGGTGAGACGGTGGGCGTGAAAAGACCGTGAGGTGAGGTGGCAAAGACGCATGTAGGCGGCGGCCGCGAGCGCCGCGGCGAGCGCGGCGCCGGAGCCGGCGGCGACGTGGCGGAAATGGCCTCGGCAGTATGGCCCACAAGTCGGGCAGCAGCAGCAAACGGCGCGAGCCCGAGTTAGACTCGATCAATATCGCTCCGACCGCTGGATCCGAGATGGACGGTCGGGATTGATGTATGCATTCGACAGGTCGGTTGCGCACGCAACGTGGATCGCTCGATTTGCATCGGACGGTCACGATCGATTGACTCACGCGCGTGCAGCTAGTTGACGCGACCGAGTCAAGTGGCGCGTCGGACTCGAGCCGAGGTTGGGTTCGGGCCCGAGGAACAAGATTTTTAGAATTTGATTTAAAAGACAGAGAAGGTTTGGGGAATTTTTAGAGGTAGCTCCTGAGCTCCAAAAATTTCAGAAATTTTTATGGTAGCTACTAGAGACAGAGAACAACCTTGTATAATTTTTCCAGAACTTTTATGCACTGCATTGTTCTAGAGAAAATTCACAAGCTGCTGTACAGGAGTTTGACCAGATTTCAAACAGAGTTGACTTGGCCATTTGAAATAGCAAACAAAATCTAAAAATTGTGAAATAATTCAGGAGGTAGATAGGATGATCAAGATGCTAGGAAAAATAGTTTCAGAGGATGATCACAAGTTTGAAGGCTAAGAATTTGTTGACAACAATCTCCATTCACAAGAATTTAATTCTAGAAAATGGAACTTGCTAGGAAAATGTAGGAACTTTCAAATGATTTGAAGAGACAACAAAAGTTTTTATTTCTCCTCAAGATTTTACATTTGAAATACAAACCCTAAGTTAGGGCTGTTACAAATCTCCCCTTACAGAATCTCGCCCGAGATTCGATCACCGGGAGAAGAAGGATGGGTAATCCGCCGAGAGGCGATCTTCCCGCTCCCACGTGGCTTCATCCTCGGAGTGGTTTGACCACGAACTTTAAGGAACTTGATCACACGGTTCCTTGTTCTGCGTTCACTTCTTCGAGGATACGAACGGGCGCCACGATAAGACAGATCTTCCCGCACATCGATATTTTCCAATGGTGTTTCCTCAACCGAACACGGAGGCACTTCTTCAATTGCGACACATGGAAAACATCATGCACCCCTTCAAGTGTAGCTGGCAATTCTAACTTGTATGCAACAGCTCCCACTCTATCGATGATGCGGTAGGGTCCGACATACCGAGGAGCCAATTTGCCCTTGACGCCGAAACGACGATGACCTTTCAGAGGTGAGACTTTGAGATACACAAAGTCGCTGGGCCGAAACTCACCACGGCGACGCCGACCGCATAGCTCTTCCGCTCGATGAGCTACGCGCGCAAGTGCTCACGAATCGATCGCACTTGACTTTCAAATCATTGATCGAATCCGCCAAAGAACCGCTTTCACCGTTCGACCAGGCTCAATGGTGTTCGCAGCCCGCCCATACAAGGCCTCAAACGGTGCCATACCGAGACGGCTGGAAGCGTTGTTGTAGGAGAATTCGGCAAGCGGTAGGCACTTCTCCCAATTCTTTCCGTAGGAGAGAACACAAGCACGAGCATATCTTCTAGAACTTGGTTGACTCGCCCGCGTCGACCATCGACCGAGGATGATAGGTCGAAATGAAGGAAAGACGGTACCCATGGCCTCTGCAGTCGTGCAAAATCGGGAAGTGAAAAGAGAGCCACGATCGACACTATCGCTCGTGGCACACCATGCGCACTCACAATGCGGGATATGTAAAGATCCGCTAGTGATTCACATCAATCTTGATCGCCCGAAGGAAATGGGCCACCTTCGTCAATCGATCAATTATAACCCATAATGCATCCTTCCCCAAAGAAGTGCGGGCGCGGACAGCTGATAAAATCCATGCCTCGTAATCCCACTTCCATTCGGAATAGGTAAGGGTCAAGAAGACCCGCCGACGCCGATGCTCGGCCTTGACGCGACAACATACGTCACATCTGGCCACGAACCTGGCAATCTCGCGCTTCATGCGAGTCCACCAGAATCTCTGACGCAGATCTTGGTACATCTTGGTAGCCCCGGGATGGATGGACAAAGGCGAATCATGGGCTTCCTGAAGGATCAAATCCCGCAACTCGGGGATCTTTGGGACCACGAGACGCTGCCCAAACCATACAACACCGTGTTCATCTTCTGTGAAACACTTGGCTGAACCATCCTCGATGTTCGCGCTGATTTTACCCACGCCATCATTCGATTGTCGTGCCTTGATCTCGATCCACCAAGGTTGGTTGCACAACCAAGGCAAAGAAGGGAACCATGCTCAACCAAACCCAAGTTGAGACGCTGAATTTCGCAAGAAGCGCAGTTGTTTGCTCTTGGATCATCAAAGTATTGCAATACACCTTTCGACTAAGTGCATCAAGAACCACATTGGCTTTGCCAGATGATATCAATACCCATGTCATAATCTTTGATTAATTCTAGCCATCTCCTCTGCTGAGGTTCAGATCCGCCGAGTGAATAAGTATTTCAAACTCTTGTGGTCGAATACACCTCACACGTTACCGATCAAATAATGCCGCCAAATCTTGAGTGCATGAACCACCGCAGAAGCTCTAAATCATGGGTGGGATAGTTGAGCTCGTGAGGTCTCAATCGCTGGATGCATAGGCAACCGCCTTGCCTTCCCGCATAAGAACACACCCAAGTCCCCGACGAGAGGCATCACAATAAATATCGGCTCTTGCGGATATCGTGAAGAGTGAGGACTGAGTCAAGTCAATCGCCGCTTGAGCTCCCGAAAGCTCTCATCACAAGCAGAGGACCATACAAACTTCTTGTCCTTCTTAAGCAATTCACCATCGGCTGCGATTTTGGAGAAGTTCTCGATAAAGCGGCGATAGTAGCCCGCTAAACCAAGAAAACTCCGCACATCGTTGATCGACTTGGCCGCCCCAAGATAGAACATCGCCGACTTTGCTGGGATCCACAGCTATGCCTCCAGCTGAAAGAACATGGCCCAAGAATGCCACTTCCTTCAACCAGAACTCACATTTGCTGAACTTTGCATATAGCTGATGTTCCCGCAACTTGCCCAAAACAATCTTCAGATGCTCAAGATGCTCGCTTGATCTTGGAATAGATAAGAATGTCATCAATAAAAACCACCACAAATTTGTCCAAATACTCCATGAATACGGAATTCATAAGGTTCATGAACAACGCTGGAGCATTGGTCAAACCAAAAGACATGACGGTGTACTCGTACAGACCATAACGAGTAGTGAAGGCCGTCTTCGAATATCCTCACCGATCCGACTTGATGATAGCCCGATCTCGATCAATCTTGAGAACACTTGAGCTCCGCATAACCGGTCAAAAGATCATCAATGCGGGCGAGAGGATATTTGTTCTTCACCGCCACCTCATTGAGAGGACGGTAATCAACACACATGCGCAAAGTCTTGTCCTTCTTCTTCACAAAGATCACCGGACAACCCCAAGGAGATGAACTCGACGGATGAAACCCTTTGCTTGGAGCTCGCCAAGCTGCTTCTTCAATTCTTCTAGCTCATTGGGAGGCATCCGATATGGCGCCTTCAAATCGGAGCGATGCGGCAAAGACTCGATGGCAAACTCGGATCTCGAACCGAGGCATCCTGGGCAAATCTTCGTGAAAGACATCCACAAAGTCGATACTATGGGAACATCTTGAATTTGCAAGGTGGCTTTGCTTCTAATGCACATAGACACGGCCCCAAGCCGTGGCGAAACCCGACTTGCTCACCCGGCGGGTCGGTAAGATAGACAATCTTCCCGCACAATCGATTTGCCCCAAGTGTTGGGACAACCAATCCATGCCAAGGATCACATCCGACTATTGAATCGAGCGCGAATGAGATTTGCCAAAAATCCCACTCCTTCAACTATGATAGAAACATCCCGACATCAGAATCGGCTCATTTCCGACCCGAGAGCGGATGAGCAAAGGAACCCCAAAGGAACACAAATAAGACCACTAACAGCAGCAAATGATCTTGAAATAAAGAATGCGATGCTCCGTAATCAAATAATACCGCAGCAGGGCGGAATTAACAAGAAGTGTACCAATCACGACATCCGCGCCCCGAGCCTCCTCACCAAAGGTGGTTCACCCGACCACGCCGCACTCGGGCTTCGGATCATCTTCCGTCGTAGATGACCACTCCCGCCCGCGCCCTCCATTAGGACGAGGGATCGCTGCAACACTCGAGGCGAGCATTCGCATAATGGCCCTTGTTGTGGCAAATAAAACAAGTCACCTCGGCCGCCGGATTGCGGAGGCCGCTCTGCTGCTGGATCGCAGCGCACGTGGTGAAACACGGCTGCGGTGGGCGAGGAGCTGGTGCAGATGGTCTCGCGCGGTGGAGCAAAAGAACGGCCATCGGTGCCGCCCACCCGAGGACGAACGAGGCCGTGTGAGTAGACCGATGCGCCTCCCATTTGCGCTATGGACTCGCCAACGCTTTGCCTTATGCTCGCAACAATGGCCTTATCTACCAAGGCTCGAAAGTCCGAGAAGTCCACAATGGATAGCTTGTCCGCGCTCCTCGGACAAGCCATCCATAAACTTCTCCCGCTAGCCTCATCTCGAGGCCACCTCACCCGAGCATAACGAGCCGATGATTGAACTCGTAAAGGTACTCCGTCACGCACTTGCGCCCTTGCTTGAGCGCGAGGAACTCCTTTTCTTCTTCATCGTGCCGTGCGGGATGTGGGCCCGACGAAAAGCCGACGGAACTCCTCCCACGCGACCACATGGCTCGCGGGCTGCATGGCGAGATAGTTCTCCCACCATGAGAGTGCCGCGCCCTCAAGCCGGTGGGACGCGAAGAGCGCTTTGTCTCGCGCTCGCATCGAGCTATGTTGAGCTTTCGCTCAACCATGCGCAGCCAATCGTCCGCATCGAGAGGTCCTCGAGCGGAGAAAGTCGGCGGTGTGTACGGAGGAACTCGCAAGTCCCCGCGAGCACGTGGCCGCCACCACCGCAGGAGTGGAGGTATTCCTAGCAATAACCTCCAAGATGCGTGTCCGTCCATGCGGTTTCGCTCGACCGAGCGAGCACCTCACCATGGTCTGAGGAGGGGGAAGCTCCTCATCATGACCACCTCTTGACTACCACGCTGCTCTCCGGCCATCCTGCTTTACTAAGACAAGTTAGCAACAAATTTAAGAGCAAGAAAGCCCAAAATTCATGAAAGCAAATTAAACAAACACAAGGCAGATAAAGTTCACCAAAGAAAATCGGACACATAGCAACTCATACATATCTTACCCTTATGCTCCCACAAATTTTACTTAGACTTAATTCTCTATGGTTCTCCCAAAGACCGATTCTACCAAGAGTAACTATCTTTTGAAAGGAAAGAGAGAAACCAAGTTTTAAACTCAAATTAGAGTAAGATGAGAGTAGAAGGCTAAGATAGGTAAGGAGTAAAATCTGAGAATCTGCCTAGGTTTTCATAAACCCTTTTATACTTTGAAATTAAGCTTTTCAAAATATCCTAAAGACGACTATGCTTGGGTTGCTACGGTCGAATGGCTCGATACCAACTTTGTGAGGACCCTAGTTTATTTGGTTTGTAATGCTTAACCAACCACCGGTCCTAGCATCACAAATCAAATAAATCGATCTCGAGATATGTATACTTCCTAAAGCAAAGATACACACCCTGTACAAAATTAGACATCAACTCCATTCCACACATAGAGTCCAAACACCACACTTCCAAACGGAAGATAAACAAATAGTAACAATATTATGCATAATGGCCGATCGCCACAAGATACACAAATAACAACAAAAAGACAATGAAGCAAAGTGCCATAAGGTGGCTATAAACAAAGCCAATCGGTGTGCCTTCAACCCACAAGGCATCCGACCGACCGCCAAGCCTAGTCGCCACCCACGGCGACAAAGACACTCACGTAAGTGAGGACCCTGAGGCTCACCTTCTTCCTCTGCAACAAAAACATTAAGCAAAGCACCTGAGTACAAAGATTGTCTTTGTACCCGCAAGACTGACGTGTGAACTAGCGCACTGCTCATATGCTACATGCAGCTTGTTTAGTGGAGGCCATATGTTTTATTTGCATAAAGCCAATTTTCATTTGCAATAAGGTAATACAGTTTGAAGGCAAGTTTGCAATTCATTTTTAAGATTGAAATAACAATAAGGATATTAATAACAATAGCGAAAGATAAACAACCTAGAAGTGACTATCCCAATAGTCACCCCAACAATAGCACGAATCCCGCATTCGTACTCACCCATCAAGTTTTAATTTAAATGTTGTAGTCTAGTTCTTACGGGCGATCCGAGCGTGTCCATAACCTAGGGCGAGGCTATTCGAATAGTTTTAACCTGCAGGTGTACCAATGTACCCACACTTGCATCGCCTTTAAGCCAAAGCACACTTCGAAGGTATGCCGCACCTGACTAAGTCCTACGAGACTGTTTCCAATATTGTGTATCAACCCCGAGCCGCTCGTATGGGTAGAAACACCATACGCTACATGGTAAAGCCGAAAAGACAACTACCCACTCGGGATAAAGCTTTTGGACAACTACCATGCTCCCACCTCCATCCCTCTGCGACCTCCTGCGACCGGAGCCAATACACGCCAAAGTACTAGGTCAAGAGAGGTCCCATATACTCTAGTGTGGTTAGCACGCAAAATGCTCAAGACGGTGGCGCAAGTAACTCGGTCCTTAATTGACTCGGCACCTTTCCACCACACCCAACAGATCACACCAGCCTTACCATTGTGCCCAAGTCTAAACCATTTTTGTTTTCATTTTTAGTTTTGCGATAAACATAGCGAAAATGCTAAAACATAAAGTTATAGTAAATTTTGTGTGATCAAGGTTACCGACTAAAGTCGATAACCGCCAGCTTCTACCGATAGCTAAGCATGTCTAAGCAAGTTGACCGAATCTACTAAGTGACAAGAGATCATCCAATGATCTCTAATCACAAAGAAATAACTTAGGCTCGGTAGTAGAGATCCATATTTTGTCTACAGGATATGCAACTACGGATTTAACTAACCATTTTAACACAAATTAAGCGATGCATACATACAAATTGAAACAAAATATTAAACTTTAAAATACTGGGATTAATCATGATCAAACCGCTTGCACAGTTGTTTGTTGCTCAATATGGTGCGGAGGATCGTCCTCGTGGTTGCCGCAAATATCGAATCCTAACGATTAACAAAACAGCGAATAAGAACGAATAACACCGCAAAACTCAAACATCTATACAAACACCAACATATACACCAAGGCTAGACTATCACAAAGAATGACAAATAATTGCTGCAGAGACCCATCCACTCATTTGCTAGGTTAACCTCAAAATCAAACTTCTAACACGCTTTAAACTTTGGACAGCTTTGATGGTGATTGTGTGCACATCTATTATTTAATCATCAAGTTAATAAATCAACAATGACTAGGTTCTCTAACTCAACCATTACAAGTCGATATTACGTAACCTACAAAAGCTATTGACAATACCGACTAGTCAATTATCCAACTATGAGGTGCTAAACAAAATTCTAATTATGGTTGGCCTTAATAAAATTTCAGGTACTAACACACCTAAGCATTACACCAACATATAGGAAGGTTAACAATTACAGATGCTATCACTACAAGACCTTACTACACTGGTAATAAAGAGGAAAGACAATTACAGAGACAAACCACTAGATTCATTAATGACTTCTTTAGATCACTTATGCCAACAAGGGTTTAAAAATCCGAATCACGAACCGACATAATTCCATACCAAACACTATTTCCTAAGGAACTCATCAAGACCTAAATAGCAAGCATGAAACCAATTTTGACATCGACAAATGTAAAACGACAACAGTGGAAATATACAGAGAACTAGAACTAAAATGCTTTCAAACCTCTAATACCAATATTGATCAAGCATGAGAGTGAACTAAAGAACAATCATAATCATGATTAGCAGCTAACTAATTGGTTTTGAAGGAGGGGCCCCAGCCGCATGCATGCAGAGGGAATAACGTAAGAACAGGAGGCTCGGGCCGCTGGACTGAACTTGCCGCGCGAGGAAGTGACGGCGCGGCCGCGGCGACGGGCAAAATGGGTCGCTTGAGGACCACCGGCGGCGATGGTCGCGGGTTCGCGGAGAAGCACGGTGGCGCGCTGCGACGAGCTTAGCGGCGGCGATGGGGTGACAAGGCGCGATCGCACTAGAGAGGAAGACAATGAAATTTAGCGCGCGCATGGGCATCAGTGAGTTACCAGGAACTCACCGGCGTGCTTGGCGACGACAGAGAGGCACCGGAGTGGCCCGGCGACGAGAGCCCACGGCGGCGCAAGGCGATTAACGGCGACAGGAGCCTGGGGTGAACGAGAGGACGAGTGAGAGAGTGGAGAAGAAAGGTGGAGTCCAGGTGGTGCTCACCGAGCGAAGAATTGAGCTGGAGCTCACCGGAGAAGACGCGTCGGTGGAAAAGGCGGTTTCGCCGGACTTGAGAAGAAAGGCCACGCGCAGCTCCACAAGCGATGAAACCCAAATTCCTTGAGGGGTTTACTTCCCGTGGATGTGGAACACGCCGTGGACGCGGCCCGCCGTGCTCGGAGATCACCGGAGCAGCAGAACGCCGGAGCGCCGCACGGCGCCACGGCTCGGAGCTCGGTGGAGAAGAACGGCAATGGAGACGAAACGAGGTAGGAAAGCCTTCTGAGGGTTTTGTAGGAGCGTGAGGCGGCGAGGTGAGACGGTGGGCGGTGAAAAGACCGGTGAGGTGAGGTGGCAGCACGCATGTAGGCGGCGAAGCCGGCGAGAGCGCGCGGGCGAGCGGTGCGCTGGAGCTGGCGAAGTGACGTGGCGGAAATGGCCTGACAGGTATGGCCCACAAGTCAGCGGCAGCAGCAAAACGGCGCGAGCCCGAGTTAGACTCGATCAATATCGCTCCGACCGTTGGATCTGAGATGGACGGTCGGGATTGATGTATGCATTCGGACAGGTCGGTTGCGCACGCAACGTGGATCGTTCGATTTGCATCGGACGGTCACGATCGATTGGACTCACGCGCGGTGCAGCTAGTTGACGCGACCGAGTCAAGTGGCGCGGTCGGACTCGAGCCAGAGGTTGGGTTCGGGCCCGAGGAACAGTACTTTTAGAATTTGATTTAAAAGACAGAGAAGGTTTGGGAATTTTTAGAGGTAGCTCCTGAGCTCCAAAATTTCGAAATTTTTATGGTAGCTACTAGAGACAGAGAACAACCTTGTATAATTTTTCCAGAACTTTTATGCACTGCATTGTTCTAGAGAAAATTCACAAGCTGCTGTACAGGAGTTTGACCAGATTTCAAACAGAGTTGACTTGGCCATTTGAAATAGCAAACAAAATCTAAAAATTGTGAAATAATTCAGGGAGGTAGATAGGATGATCAAGATGCTAGGAAAAATAGTTTCAGAGGATGATCACAAGTTTGAAGGCTAAGAATTTGCTGACAACAATCTCCATTCACAAGAATTTAATTCTAGAAAATGGAACTTGCTAGGGAAAATGTAGGAACTTTCAAATGATTTGAAGAGACAACAAAAGTTTTTATTTCTCCTCAAGATTTTACATTTGAAATACAAACCCTAAGTTAGGGCTGTTACACGCTACCTCGTTCTCCTTGAGGAAAGGATGCTAGTTGGGAAGTAGTGGATCGTTTTAGCAAGTCAGCATACTTTGTTCCTATTCACACAGTGAATACAGCGAGCGATTTGGCTCCTATTTATGTGCAGGAGATTGTGAGATTGCATAGTGTGCCTAAGACCATCATTTCTAACAGAGATGCCAAGTTTGTCTCCAAGTTTTGGGATAGTTTTACAAAGTGCGTTGGGCACTGTGGTTCGTCTTAGCATAGTGTTCCACCCTCAAACAGATGGTCAGTTAAAGCGTAACATTTAGATATTAGAGGACATGTTGAGGTCTTGTGTCTTGTCTTGGAAGGGCAGTAGGGAGGATCAGTTGTCTTTGCAGAGTTTGCCTATAACAACAACTACCATTCCAGTATTAGAGCTGCATCTTTTAAGGTCCTATATGGGTAGAAGTGTAGGTCACCACTTTGTTGGGACACCGTGGGCGAGAAGTCAGTTCTGCGTCCGGATTAGGATCAGAAGACCATTGAGCATCTAGCCATGGTTAGGCAGAATCTGCTTGTAACAGCCCTAACTTAGGGTTTGTATTTCAAATGTAAATTATGAGGAGAAATAAAAACTTTTGGAGCCTCATGAAATCATTTGAGAGTTTCTACAATTTTCTCTAGCAATTTCCAATTTTTAGAATGTAATTCTTGTGATTGGAAATTGTTGTCAGCAAATTTTAGCTTTCAAACTTGTGATCATCCTCTGAAACTATTTTTCCTGTCATCTTGATCATCCTATCTACCTCCCTGAATTATTTCACAATTTTTAGATTTTATTTGCTATTTCAAATGGCCAAGTCAACCTAGTTTGAAAACTGGTCAAACTTCTGTTCAGCATCTTGTGAATTTTATTGGGAGAAATCTAGTGCATAAAAATTCCTGGAAAAATTTCACAAGGTTGTCCTCTGTTCCAGTAAGCTCCCATAAAAATTTCGGAATTTTTGGAGCTCAGGAGCTACCTCTAAAAATTCCCCAAACCCTCTCTGTCTTTCTAATTCAAATCTGGAAACACTGTTTGTCGGGCCCGAACCCCACTTGGGCTCGAATCCGACCGCACCTAATGGACTCGGTCGCACCGCCTAGTTGCACCGCGCGAGCCCGAAGGCTATCAGCCGTCCGATGAAGATCGCACGGTCCTCATTGTTTGTCTCGTCGACCTGTCCGAATGCATACATTGATCTCGGCCGTCCATCCTAGATCCAACGGTCGACATTTTCTTGATCGAGCCAGACCAAATCGTTGAAACACACTTGGTCCGACTCGCACCGCTTCGCTGCTGTCGCTGACATGTGGGCCATCCTTGTCAGGTTCTTCGTCGCCGACTCGCCGCCTCACGGAGCTCACGGGCGCGCGCGCATGCGTGCCACGCACTCGTCGCCGCCACGCCGGGCGCGTGTGTCGCCTCGAGGATCGCTCAAGTCCATCTACCTCCTAGGGTCGCCCATTCCTTCTCGCAGCCATTCTTACGCCCTCTCCGCCCATTTCTTAGCTTCGGCCGGAGAAGAAACCGAGGGCGACACCACCACCTCACTGTCGTTCGAGCAACAGCGACCCCGCCGTCGTGTTCCTCTTGCCTTGCCGCCTCCATTTTGCCCATTCCGATCCTTGGCGTCGGTGTATCGCCAGAGCTAGTTCATCGTCCCGCCTCCGGCCTCACCTCGTGAACTCAAATTGCGTTCGGTGAGTTTCTAGCCGTCACCTAGTCCCTTAGGATCGCATCACGTGGCGAGTCTAATCGTGACTTTGTTTCATGCTTTGATGCATCACCGAGGCGGTGCGACCCCTTCTTCTCCAAGTTCGGTGATTCGCCGCCGCGGTGTTTCCGGCCACTTCCGTGCTCCATCGTCGTCTTGATCGTGGGCGAAACCTTCCTGGAGTCAAGGCGAAGCGGTGCGCACCTTCCCGTAGCTTCGAAGCTCTTAGCGTCTTCTCCGCGGAGGCGCATCTTCTTCTCCGCCTCCGGCCGCCGCAAGCTCAACTCCGGTGACCATCGGACCCGCGTCGCCACCTCCGGTTCGCGAAGTCTCTGTGAACCCGAAGGTATCACTCACTCGCTTTGAAACTCACCGGTTTGCGAGATCCACTGCGCGGCCGCGCCGCCGTCTCTGTCTGCGCGGTGAACCGCCGGTGATGTTTTAGTTTAGCTCTAATCGCGTCTAGTTTGAGCCTCTGACTTGTGGGCCCTCTCTGTTAAATCGCGTTTAGAAATCCTTTAATCCAACCGTTATGTTTTCTCTTAGTCACTGCCATGTGGGTCCATCTTTGTCGCTTAGGGTTGTGTAGCTCGTAATCGCTTTCTCGCCGGTAGCGTATTTCTCGTGAGAGTATGTTAGGTTTGCACTTTGGTAGCCGGGCGTATTCTCGAAATCGCCACGCGCATTCGCGCGCAATGCGCTCTGCTCAGTCGGCACCTTTCGCGGCCCGCCTGTGATGTCTGGGGCTAGCTGGTTGCGGTAGAAAAGATTTAAATGCTTTGGTATTTCAAATGCTTTTCATTTGTAATCGTTAATTCAATTAAACTTAGAAAATGCATAACTAATTCAATTTTTATCCAAATTGCGTGAAACCAGTCTGTTAATTTTCATTTTAAATGTTCTATTTACTAAAATTAGTGTCAACCTTGTCCTGTATCAAAAATCTGTTAATTAATTTAATGTTGTAGAATGTAATCTCCAAATTAGAAAATGTATATCCCTTTCAATAATTGTCCAAACTCAATGAACCCAATTCAGAAAATTTCATTTTCAGTATACTAATTATCGTGATAGGTTTTAGATAATGCTTACGCTCATGAAAGTTGGTTAAGTAATTAACTAGTGTCTTGTTGTGTTTTTAGCTTAGAAAATTCATAGAAAGTTCTTAATAACTTAAAATGAATTGTTCTCTGCTTTCTAAAATTTTGTTATGTCATGCTTAGGCTGCTTGTGTGAGTTTTGGCATGTTTTGGTGATATTGTATGTTTGAGTTTTGCGGTGTTATTCGTTCTTATTCGCCGTTATTTGTTCAATCGTTAGGCTTCGACATTTGCGGTAACCCCGAGCGATCCTCGCAATGTGTTTGGCATTCGAGCAACAAAGAACAAGCAAGCGCTTTGATCATGATAATCCCAGTATTTTAAAGTCTAATATTTTGTTTCAACCGTATGTATGCATCGCTTAATTTGTGTTAAATTGGTTAGATAATCCTTTAGATGCATAATCTGTAGGCAAATGATATTCCTCTACTACCGAGCCTAGGTTATTTCTTGTGATTAGAGATCATTGGATGATCTCTTGTCACTTAGTAGGTCCGGTCAATTTGCTTAGACATGCTTAGCTATCGGTAGAATCGGGCGGTTATCGACTTTAGTCGGTAACCTTGATCACACAAAATTTTCTATAACTTTATGTTTCACATTTTCGCTATGTTTAATTGCAAAATTAAAAATGAAAGCAAAAATGATTTAGACTTGGGCACAATGGTAAGACTGGTATGATCTGTTGGGTGTGGTGGAAAGGTGCCCAGTCGATTAAGGACCGAGTTACTTGCGCCACCGTACTGAGCATTTTGCGTGCTAACCACACTAGAGTATATGGTACCTCTCTTGACCTAGTACTTTGGCGTGTATTGGCTCCGGGTCGCAGGAGGTTGCAGGAGGGATGGAGGTGGGAGCATGGTAGTTGTCCGAAAAGCTTTATCCTGAGTGGGTAGTTGCCTTTTCGGCTTTACCATGTAAGCGTATGGATTTCTATCCATACGAGCGGCTCGTAGTTAATACACAATATTGGAAAAAGTCTCGTAGGACTTAGCCGTGCCAGCATACCTTCGGAAGTGTGCTTTGGCTTAAAGCGATGCAAGTGTGGGTACATTGGTACACCTGCGCAGGTTAAAACTATTCGAATAGCCTCGTCCTAGGTTATGGACACGCTGGACGCCCCAAGAACTAGACTACAACATTTAAATTAAAACTTGATGGGTGGTACGAACTGGGATTCGTGCTATGTTGTGGTGACTATTGGGATAGTCACTTCTAGGTGGTTTCTTGTATCTATTTTCATTTCAGTAGTTATCTCAACATTAAAAATGAATTGCAAACTTGCCTTCAAACTGTATTATATTATTGCAAATGAAAATTGGCTTTATGCAAATGAAACATATGGCCTCCACCAACCAAGCTTTGCATGTAGCTTATGAGCAGTCCGCTAGTTCACACGTCAGTCTTGCGGTACAAAGACAATCTTTGTACTCGGTGCTTTGCTTTATGTTTTTGTTGCGGAGGAAGAAGGTGAGCCCCAAGGGCCTCACTTACGTGAGTTGTGTTGCCGCTTCGTGGGCGACTAGACTTGGCGGTCCTGTCGGATGCCTTGTGGGTTGAAGGCACACCGATTGGCTTTGTTTATAGCCATCTTATGGCACTTTGCTTCATTGTCTTCTCTCTGTTATTTATGTATCTTGTGGCACATCGGCCTTTATGCGTAATAGCTCTACTATTTGTTTATCTTTTGTTTGGTAGTGTGGTGTTTGGACTCTATGTTTGGAATGGAGTTGATGTCTAATTTTGTAACGGGGTGTGTATACTGCTTTCTGGGAAGTATACATATCTCGAGGATCAATTTATTTGATTTGTGATGCTAGGACCAGGTGGTTGGTTAAGCATTACAAGTCAAATAAATTGGGGTCCTCACAAAGTTGGTATCAGAGCCATTCTGACCGTAGTAACCCAAGCATAGTCGTCCTTAGGATATTTTGGAAAGGCTTATTTTCAAAGTATCAAAAGGGTTTATAAAAATCTAGGCAGATTCTCAGCATTTACTCCTTATCTATCTTAGCCTTCTACTCTCATCTTACTCTAATTTCAGTTTAAAAACTTGGTTTCTCTCTTTCCTTTCAAAAGATAGTTACTACCGGTTGAATTAGTTTTGGGAGAACCATGGAAGATTAATCTAACTAAGATTGTGGGAATAATAGGGTAAGGTGTAAAGTGAGTAGTTATGTGTCTGATTTTTGCTGATTGGGCTTTACCCTACTTTGTGTTTGTTTCTGGACTGCTTTCATGAATTCTGGGCTTTCTTGCTACTAAAATTGTTGCTAACTTGTCTTAGTAAAACAGGATGGCCGGGAGAACGCGCGGCAGTCAGCAGGCTGGTCATGATGAGGAGCTTCCCCCTCCTCCGACCATGGCTGAGGTTCTCGCTCAGATCGAGCGAAACCGCATGGACCAGACGCGCATCTTGGAGGTTATTGCTAGGAATACCTCCACTCCCGCCGGTGGTGGCGGCCACCAGACTCGCGGGGGACTTGCAGAGTTCCTCCGTACGCAGCCACCGACTTTCTCCCGCCTCGAGGACCCTCTCGATGCGGATGATTGGTCGCGCATGGTTGAGCGGAAGCTCAACATAGCTCGATGTCGCGCAGATAAGGCACTCTTCGCGTCCCACCACCGAGGCGCGGCACTCTCATGGTGGGAGAACTATCTCGCCATGCGACCCGCGGGCCATGTGGTCGCGTGGGAGGAGTTCAGTCGACCTTCGTCGGGCCCACATCCCGATATAGCCTGATGAAGTCAAGAAGAAAGAATTCCTCGCGCTCAAGCAAGGGCGCAAATCGTGACGGAGTACTTGTACGAGTTTAATCACTGGCTCGTTATGCTCGGGAGGTGGCCTCGATGAGGCTTAGCGTAAGAAGTTTATGGATGGCTTGTCCGAGGAGCCGCGGGACAAGCTATCTATTGTGGACTTCGACTTTCGTGCCTTGGTAGATAAGGCCATTGTTGCGAGCATAAGGCAAAGCGCGCTGGCGAGTCCATAGCGCAAATGGGAGGCGATCGCCTACTCACACCAGCCTCATTCGTCCTCGGGCTGGGCCAACACCAGTGGCCCGTTCTTTTGCTCCACCGGCGCCGAGGCCATCTGCACCAGCTCCTCGTCCACCGCAGGCCGTGTTTCAGCCACGTGCGCCTGCGATCCAGCAGCAGGGTGGCCTCCGCAATCCGGCGGCCGAGGTTACTTATTTTCGCTGCCACAACAAGGGCCATTATGCGAATGCCTGCCCTCAGAGTGTTGTAGCAGCCCCTCGTCCTAATGGAGGACGCGGGCAGGGGAGTGGTCACCCACCTGACCAAAAGATCATCCAGAAGGCCCAGAGTGCGAGCAGCGGTCGAGTCAACCATCTTTCAGCTGAGGAGGCTCAGGAGGCGCCAGATGTCGTGATGGGTACACTTCTTGTCAATTCTCGTCCTGCTGCAGTATTATTTGATTCAGGAGCATCGCATTCTTTTATTTCAAGATCATTTGTCTGCTGCTAGTGGTCTTCACCGTGTTCCTTTGAGGTTCCTTTGCTCATTCGCTCTCCGAGGTCGAAATGAGAGCCGATTTAGAATGTCGGGATGTTCCTATTGAAGTCAAAGGAGGGGATTCTTGGCAAATCTCATCCCGCTCAACTCAATGAGCCCGGATGTAATCCTTGGCATGGATTGGTTGTCCCAACACTTGGGACAGATCGATTGCGCCAAGAAGATGGTTTTCTCACCAACCTTCCGGCGACAGATTGGCTTTTCCCGCACCGCAAGGGTCACACCTTTGTGCACTTGTGGCAAAGCCGCTTTGAAGATCGGAGGTTCCCACCGTTTGTGATTTTGAGGATGTTTTCGATGATTTACAGGATGCCTCGGTTCGAGATCCGGAGTTTGTCATCGAGTTGCTGCCGTGCATCGCCCCTATCTCGAAGCGCCAGACGGATGCCTCCCAATGAGCTAGAAGAATTGAAGAAGCAGCTTGGTGAGCTCCAAGCAAAGGGTTTCATCCGTCCCAGTTCATCTCCTTGGGGCTGTCCGGTGATCTTTGTGAAGAAGAAGGACAAGACCTTGCGCATGTGTGTTGATTACCGTCCGCTCAATGAAGTGACGGTGAAGAACAAATATCCTTTGCCCCGCATTGATGATCTTTTCGACCAGTTGTCTGGAGCTCAGGTGTTCTCCAAGATTGACCTGAGATTGGGATATCATCAAGTCCGGATCAGGGCTGAGGATATTCCGAAGACGGCTTTCACTACTCGTTATGGTCTGTACGAGTATACCGTCATGTCCTTCGGCTTAACCAATGCTCCAGCTTATTTCATGAACCTCATGAACTCGGTATTCATGGAATATTTGGATAAGTTCGTGGTGGTGTTTATTGATGACATTCTTATCTATTCCAAGACTGAAGCAGAGCACGCTGAGCATCTGAAGATTGTTTTGGACAAATTGCGGGAGCACTAGCTATATGCGAAGTTCAGCAAATGTGAGTTCTGGTTGAAGGAAGTGGCATTCTTGGGCCATGTTCTTTCACCAAGGCGTAGTGTGGATCCCAAAGAAGGTCGGCGACGTTCTATCTTGGGGCCACCAAGTCGATCCGATGTACGGAGTTTTCTCGGTTTAGCGGGCTACTACCGCCGCTTTATCGAGAACTTCTCCAAAATCGCAAAGCCAATGACTGAATTGCTCAAGAAGGATAAGAAGTTTGTGTGGTCCTCTGCTTGTGATGAGAGCTTTCAGGAGCTCAAGCAACGTTTGACTTCAGCTCCAGTCCTTACTCTTCCCGATGTCCACAAGAGCTTCGACATCTATTGCGATGCCTCTCGCCAGGGACTCGGGTGTGTTCTTATGCAGGAAGGCAAGGCAGTTGCCTATGCATCTAGGCAGTTGAGACCTCATGAGCTCAACTATCCCACCCATGATCTAGAGCTTGCTGCTGTGGTTCATGCACTCAAGATTTGGCGGCATTATCTGATCGGTAACCGCTTGTGAGGTGTATTCCGATCACAAGAGTTTGAAATACTTGTTCACTCGGCCAGATCTGAACCTCAGCAGAGGAGATGGCTAGAATTGATCAAAGATTATGACATGGGTATTCGAGATCACCGCAAGGCCAATGTGGTTCTTGATGCACTCACCAAAAGGTGTATTGCAATACTCGATGATCCAAGAGCAAGAACTCGCACTTCTTGCAGAATTTCAGCGTCTCAACTTGGGTTTGGTTGAGCATGGTTCCCTTGCTACCCTGGTTGTGCAACCGACCTTGGTGGATCAAATCAAGGCAGCACAGCAATCAGATGATGGTGTGGGTAAAATCAAGCAGAACATCAGGAATGGATCAGCCAAGTGTTTCACAGAGGATGAGCACGGTGTTGTATGGTTTGGGCAGCGTCTTGTGGTCCCAAAGGTCCCAGAGTTGCGGGATTTGATTCTGCAGGAGGCCCATGATTCGCCTTTGTCCATCCATCCCGGGGCCACTAAAATGTACCAAGATCTGCGTCGAGAGATTACGGTGGACTCGCATGAAGCGCGAGATTGCGTGTTCGTGGCGGATGTGACATATGTTGTCGCGTCAAGGCCGAGCATCGGCGTCAAGCGAGTCTCCTTCGACCTTTGCGATGCCGGGATGGAAGTGGGATTACGAGGCATGGACTTCATCACCGGTCTACCCGTACTCTGCGAGGAAGGATGCATTATGGGTTATCATTGATCGATTGACGAAGGTGGCCCATTTCCTTCCAAAGGCGATCGAAGATTGATGTGAATCGGCTAGTGGATCTTTACATATCCCGCATTGTGAGTCGCATGGTGTGCCACGAACGATAGTGTCGATCGTGGTTCTCTTTTCACTTCCGATTTTGGCACGATCTGCGAGGAGGCCATGGGTACCCATCTTACTTTCAGCACCACCTACCATCCTCGGGATCGATGGTCGACAGAGCGAAATCAATCAGTGCTTGAAGATATGCTCCGTGCTTGTGTTCTTTCCTATGGAAAGAATTGGGAGAAGTGCCTACCGCTTGCCGAGTTCTCCTACAACAACAGCTTCCAGGCTAGTCTCGGTATGGCACCATTTGAGGCTTTGTATGGACGGCGCTGCAGAACACCGTTGAACTGGTCAGAAACTGGTGAAAGGCAGTTCTTTGGTCCAGATTCCATCAATGAGGCTGAAAGCCAAGTGTAGTTGATCCGTGAGCACTTGCGCGTAGCTCAGTCCAGGCAAAAGAGCTATGCAGATCGGCGTCGTCGTGAGCTGAGTTTCCAGCCCAATGACTTTGTGTATCTCAAAGTCTCACCTCTGAAGGGTCATCGTCGTTTCGGTGTCAAGGGCAAACTGGCTCCTCGGTATGTCGGACCCTACCGCATCATCGATAGAGTGGGAGCTGTTGCTTACAAGTTAGTCTTGCCAGCTACACTTGAGGGGTTGCATGATGTTTTCCATGTATCGCAATTGAAGAAGTGCCTTCGTGTTCTAGTTGAGGAAACGCCATTGGAAAATATCGATGTGCATGAAGATCTATCTTATCGTGAGCGCCCCATTCGTATCCTCGAAGAAGCTGAACGCAGAACAAGGAACCGTGTGATCAAGTTCCTTAAAGTTCAGTGGTCGAACCACTCCGAGGATGAAGCCACTTGGGAGCGGGAAGATCGTCTCCGAGCAGATTACCCGTCCTTCTTCTCCCAGTGATCAGAATCTCGGGGCGAGATTCCTGTAAGGGGGGGAGATTTGTAACAACCCTAACTTAGGGTTTGTATTTCAAATGTAAATTATGAGGAGAAATAAAAACTTTTGGTGCCTCATGAAATCATTTGAGAGTTTCTACAATTTTCCCTAGCAATTTCCAATTTTTAGAATGTAATTCTTGTGATTGGAAATTGTTGTCAGCAAATTTTAGCTTTCAAACTTGTGATCATCCTCTGAAACTATTTTTCCTGTCATCTTGATCATCCTATCTACCTCCCTGAATTATTTCACAATTTTTAGATTTTATTTGCTATTTCAAATGGCCAAGTCAACCTAGTTTGAAAACTGGTCAAACTTCTGTTCAGCATCTTGTGAATTTTATTGAGAGAAATCTAGTGCATAAAAATTCCTTGAAAAATTTCACAAGGTTGTCCTCTGTTCCAGTAAGCTCCCATAAAAATTTTGGAATTTTTGGAGCTCAGGAGCTACCTCTAAAAATTCCCCAAACCCTCTCTGTCTTTCTAATTCAAATCTGGAAACACTGTTTGTCGGGCCCGAACCCCACTTGGGCTTGAATCCGACCGCACCTAATGGACTCGGTCGCACCGCCTAGTTGCACCGCGCAAGCCCGAAGGCTATCAGCCGTCCGATGAAGATCGCACGGTCCTCATTGTTTGTCTCGTCGACCTGTCCGAATGCATACATTGATCTCGGCCGTCCATCCTAGATCCAACGGTCGACATTTTCTTGATCGAGCCAGACCAAATCGTTGAACCACACTTGGTCCGACTCGCATCGCTTCGCTGCTGTCGCTGACATGTGGGCCATCCTTGTCAGGTTCTTCCTCGCCGACTCATTGCCTCTGGGGAGCTCACCGGCGCTCGCACATGCGTGCCACGCAGCTCGTCGCTGCCACGCCGGGGACGCGTGTCTGCCTCCAGGTGATCGCCTGAAGTCCATCTACCTCCTAGGGTCGTCCATTCCTTCTCGCAGCCATTCTTACGCCCTCTCCGCCCATTTCTTAGCTTCGGCCGGAGAAGAAACCGAGGGCGACACCACCACCTCACTGTCGTTCGAGCAACAGCGACCCCGCCGTCGTGTTCCTCTTACCTCGCCGCCTCCATTTTGCCCATTCCGGATCCTTGGCGTACAGTGTATCGCCAGGAGCTAGTTCATCGTCTCCGCCTCCGGCGCTCTCAGCTCCGTGAACTCAAATTGCGTTCCGGTGAGTTTCTAGCTTCGTCACCTAGTCCCTTAGGATCACATCACAGCGCTGAGTCTAACTGTGACTTTGTTTCATGCTTTGATGCATCACCGAGGCGGTGCGACCCCCTTCTTCTCCAAGTTCGGTGATTCGCCGCCGCGGTGTTTCCGGCCACTTCCGTGCTCCATCGTCGTCTTGATCGTGGGCGAAACCTTCCTGGAGTCAAGGCGAAGCTGGTGCGCACCTTCCCGTAGCTTCTCGAAGCTCTTAGCTTCTTCTCCGCAGAGGCCGCATCTTCTTCTCCGCCTCCGGTCGTCGCAAGCTCAACTCCGGTGACCATCGGACCCCGCGTCGCCACCTCTGGGTTCGCGAAGTCTCTGTGAACCCGAAGGTATCACTCACTCGTTTTGAAACTCACTGGTTTGCGAGATCCACTGCGCGGCCGCGACGCCGTCTCTGTGCGCGCCGGTGAACCGCCGGTGATGTTTTAGTTTAGCTCTAATCGCGTCTAGTTTGAGCCTCTGACTTGTGGGCCCTCTCTGTTAAATCGCGTTTAGAAATCCTTTAATCCAACCGTTATGTTTTCTCTTAGTCACTGCCATGTGGGTCCATCTGTCAGTTAGGGTTGTGTAGCTCGTACGCGTTTTCTCGCTTAGCGTATTTCTCGTGAGAGTATGTTAGGTTTGCACTTTGGTAAGCCAAGGCGTATTCTCGAATCACGCCACGCGCTTCGCGACGATCTGCTCGTCAAGCACCTTTCGCGCGGGCCCGCCTGTCAGTGTCTGGGGCTAGCTGGTTGCCGGTAGAAAAAGATTTAAATGCTTTGGTATTTCTGAAATGCTTTTCTGTTGCACTGTTAATTCAATTAAACTTAGAAAATGCATAACTAATTCAATTTTTATCCAAATTGCGTGAAACCAGTGCTGTTAATTTTCATTTTAAATGTTCTATTTACTAAAATTAGTGTCAACCTTGTCCCTGTATCAAAAATCTGTTAATTAATTTAATGTTGTAGAATGTAATCTCCAAATTAGAAAATGTATATCCCTTTCAATAATTGTCCAAACTCAATGAACCCAATTCTGTAAAATTTCATTTTCAGTATACTAATTATCAGGATAGGTTTTAGATACTGTTTCTGTTCATGAAAGTTGGTTAAGTAATTAACTAGTGTCTTGTTGTGTTTTTAGCTTAGAAAATTCATAGAAAGTTCTTAATAACTTAAAATGAATTGTTCTATGTTTCTAAAATTTTGTTATGTCATGCTTAGGCTGCTGTGTGAGTTTTGGCATGTTTTGGTGATATTGTATGTTTGAGTTTTGCCGGTGTTATTCGTTCTTATTCGCTGTTATTTGTTCAATCGTTAGGCTTCGACATTTGCGGTAACCCTGAGAGCGATCCTCTGCAACAGGTTGGGCATTCTGAGCAACAGCAGCCAGGCAAGCAGTTTGATCATGATAATCCCAGTATTTTAAAGTCTAATATTTTGTTTCAACTGTATGTATGCATCGCTTAATTTGTGTTAAATTGGTTAGATAATCCTTTAGATGCATAATCTGTAGGCAAATGATATTCCTCTACTATCTGAGCCTAGGTTATTTGCTGTGATTAGAGATCGCTGGATGATCTCTTGTCACTTAGTAGGTCCGGGTCAATTTGCTTAGACATGCTTAGCTATCGGTAGAACTGGGCGGTTATCGACTTTAGTCGGTAACCTGATCACACAAAATTTTCTATAACTTTATGTTTCAGCATTTCTGCTATGTTTAATTGCAAAATTAAAAATGAAACCAAAAATGATTTAGACTTGGGCACAATGGTAAGACTGGTGTGATCTGTTGGGTGTGACCGAAAGGTGCCCGAGTCGATTAAGGACCGAGTTACTTGCGCCACCGTCTCGAGCATTTTGCGTGCTAACCACACTAGAGTATATGGGACCTCTGTTGACCTAGTACTTTGGCGTGTATTGGCTCCGGTCGCAGGAGGTTGCGGGAGGGATGGAGGTGGGAGCATGGTAGTTGTCCAAAAGCTTTATCCGAGTGGGTAGTTGCCTTTTCGGCTTTACCATGTAAGCGTATGGATTTCTATCCATACGAGCGGCTCGTAGTTAATACACAATATTGGAAAAAGTCTCGTAGGACTTAGCCGTACAACATACCTTCTGAAGTGTGCTTTGGCTTAAAGGCGATGCAAGTGTGGGTACATTGGTACACCTGCGAGTTAAAACTATTCGAATAGCCTCGTCCTAGGTTATGGACACGCTCGGATACGCCCCCCAAGAACTAGACTACAACATTTAAATTAAAACTTGATGGGTGGTACGAATCTGGGGATTCGTGCTATGTTGTGGTGACTATTGGGATAGTCACTTCTAGGTGGTTTCTTGTATCTATTTTCATTTCGTAGTTATCTCAACATTAAAAATGAATTGCAAATTTGCCTTCAAACTGTATTATATTATTGCAAATGAAAATTGGCTTTATGCAAATGAAACATATGGCCTCCACCAACCAAGCCTGCATGTAGCTTATGAACAGGTCTGCTAGTTCACACGTCAGTCTTGCGGGTACAAAGACAATCTTTGTACTCAGGTGCTTTGCTTTATGTTTTTGTTGCAGAGGAAGAAGGTGAGCCCCAAGGGCCTCACTTACGTGAGTCGTGTTGCCGCTTCGTGGGCGACTAGACTTGGCGGTCCGGTCAGATGCCTTGTGGGTTGAAGGCACACTGATTGGCTTTGTTTATAGCCATCTTATGGCACTTTTGCTTCCGCTGTCTTCTCTCTGTTATTTATGTATCTTGTGGCCTGTCGGCCTTTGTCTGTAATAGCTCTACTATTTGTTTATCTTTCGTTTGGTAGTGTGGTGTTTGGACTCTATGTTTGGAATGGAGTTGATGTCTAATTTTGTAACGGGGTGTGTATACTGCTTTCTGGGAAGTATACATATCTCGAGGATCAATTTATTTGATTTGTGATGCTAGGACCAGGTGGTTGGTTAAGCATTACAAGTCAAATAAATTGGGGTCCTCACACTGCTAGTAACTCAGAGTAGGCAGAAAAGCTATGATCTGGAGTTTACGGTGGGTGATCAGGTGCTCTTGAGAATGTCTCCCACCAAAGGCATTGTTCGATTCGGTACCAAAGGAAAGCTTAGACCAACGTACATTGAACCATTCTCGATAATTGCGAGAATTGGGAAGTTGGCTTATCGCTTGGACCTCCTTGAGTCCAAGCGTGGAGTTCATAATGTATTTCATGTCTCGATGCCAAGGAAGTACTTGAGAGATCTAGTGCATGAGATTTCTTTGGAGCCACTGACCAATGAGCAAAGACCTCACGTTCTAGTCTCGTCTGGTAAGTATACTGGAGAGGTTGGAATGAGTGTTGAGGCATAAGACGTTGATATATGTCAAGATGCTATGGTCGCATCAGTCCGAGAGGGAGACGACTTGGGAGTTGGAGTCTCAGATGCGTGAGAAGTACCTGAATTGTTCACGACGGGTACGTGTTGAATATTGTTGATTTCAGTTTTGTTGTTCTTTCGAGTAGATTGATGTGAGTAGAATTCAGGGTCGAATCCTTTTTAAGGGGAGTATAATGTAATACCCCGTTCATCTATTTGAGTAATTAAAAGAAATATAACTAGAATTTAATAGTGAAAATTCAAAATTTTAGAAGAGGGAATAGAGTTGGCCTTTCGACCCATGGTCTCGTGGCTCACCGGGGGCAGCCCCTAACCCTAGCCACCACCCTCCCTGGCTGCACCTCCCTACCCCCTGTGCCCCTCCCTTTTGTCCCTTCTCTGTCGCCCTGGCCATCCTCCCTGTCGTGCGCATCCCCGATCGCCTTGCTATGGTGTTGGCCCTTGCTGCCAGCACCAAGGGAGGAGAGGAAGGAGCTAGTCTAGCAGGAATTCGGTTAGAAGAAGGGGAAAGGGAAGGGAGAGGGAAGAGGAAGGAGAAAGGAAAGAACTCATAATCGCGATCGTCAACGGTTCTTCCTGGGTACTGATCTGATAGTCTCTAGATTAATCTTAGAGTAGTGATTATTCATGTGATAGATTATTTTGGTCACGAGAAGTAGTGTTTTTGGGAAGACCTAGTTCGTTGAACTGTGCTGCAGAATCTTGCGAGGGGAATTAAGGGGTAGCTACGCCCATAATTTGGATTTTGTCTGGTTAGAAAAGTTGTAGAAAAATTTAGTAGCTTTCTAGGAAGATCTAGATCATTAATTTTGGAGTTGTGAGTAAAACGATATGGCCATGGAAAGGTTTCTATCCAGAAATCCACTGCCAAAGGCAGCTGTCGTAAAGATGGGTTAAATACATACATTAGATTACATAATTTAATTGTGGTTATAGCTATAAAATATATAGCATATTTAAGAAATATCATTGTTTATTATTTTTCATGTTATATAAAAATAGATATGAAAATGTGAAATTGACTGTTCTAATAATTTTTGGATAACCTTTGGGATTGGAAACAGGAATCAAAATGGCAAATTCAGAAGTTTTGCATAACTATAATATTGTGGGTAATTTCGTGGATTTTTCCTTGGATACATGATGTAAAACTCAAATCGAAGGTTTTTTAGACATAATATACTATGCCTGATACATAAGTACGTTCAAGTTGAATCGGAATAGCTATTATCATCCATGTTCTCGCATCTCCTCATCTATAGGAAACATTTGTCTTAGTAGCAATCAAAGCAATGTTTATACAAAACAATATGGTTTAACTTCTCTAGATTAGACCTTCTGTTTCATCCAAAATGACTTCTTATCACTGGTAATCACACTTCAAAGCTGCCTCCAAGTCCAAGCGCCTTCATCAGATTTGTCAATAGGAGTTGGGTGATTTCTAACTTCTTGAATCCTTATATTCTGTCTAACAAGTTCCTGATTCTTATCGTATTTGTATCTTCTAGACCACTAAAAACATGGCAAACATCATTGGCCTTTAGAGTTGCACAGAAAGATTATTTCTTACATGTTGACAAAAATTTACATGAGAGGCACACACACAAGAAGGATTACAATATGACAACATGAAAATTACTGAAGAACACTAATCATCTAATTAACCTATCAAAGAAGCACTTTCCATGAGACTATCAATTCACACCAATTCATGGTGACATGTGGTGAAACTATTGGAAGATAATAATGTTGAACCATACGACATAAGAGCCACGAATAAAGCGCAAAATAACATGGTAAATAAAAGGTGTGATAGGAGTATAGCACAATATCATACTCACGCTTTTAGGATTGAACTTCAGCTTATACCTAGACATGCTGTGGGACAATCCAAGGCTCATTGGACCTAGGTCTTGTGCACCCAACCCACATATAAGTTCGGTTAGCTGATTTCACAGCCCTCTCATCAACTCCATCACAGTGCTACTATGAAGGCAGTCAATTTTCTGCAAAAAGCACATCAAAATTGTAAGGAAGGTTGGTAATTCTATACAAACAAAGGAACTAAGAAACCTAACTGACCAACTTCTCTTTTATAGCATTTCCAAGTTTAGACTCAGCAACTACTAATGTTTCATCCTCACAATGCTTCTGCAAGAACCTGTGCAAACCCTTGCTAGGCTTGCTATCAATAATGAGGGTTGTAGCTATAAGGGCATCAAATGTGTTCTCAAACTTGTTGAAAGCCTTCAACTCAACCACCTAATTAAAGTTTACTATATTGAGTCAGGAAACAAAATGAACTGTATAGAATCAAAGAAATAGCATTAGGAAGCAGATATGGAATTCTCACAAATGATCATCAAGAATTCTACATCACTATGAAATCAACTTTCCTCTGCTACTTCTTTGGGGCATGTTAGAGGTCCCAATAATGTAACATGATCCCCAAATATTTTCTTAATTTATTAACATATACTCGATACACGCTTCAAATAAGAGACAGTACCAGGAAGCAATAGTTTAAACAAAGCTATTTGCCTAGCCACTCTCCAGGCATTAAATGTCCATAAATATATAGAAACTGGGACAACGAAATTGCAATTCAGAACATCATATATTCAGTTACAGTATTTTCTTAAAGTTGTGGAAAATTCACTTTTCCACTATCAAAATACCCACTCATGTCCTCTATCCTATGAAATGAGACTGATTTAAGTTGTGAAGTGTTCTTTTGGGAGTGAAGGAGTTACAGAAAGATAAACATGAGCACCGGTAATTAGAATCAATAGTACCCACTAGGCCACTACCCTATACTAAGTTAAGAAGCTAGGCCTACAAAGATAACTGTGCTAACATTTGAAAAAAGAAAAATGCCTAGTTCATTCATTCTTGCTTATTTTGGTAGAAATGTGGTAGATCCTACGCTGAAGTTTGGAAAAGAAAATATTTTTGGCCCACTAAAGGGAAAAAAAGCACACATCTTTCTTGCCGGGTCTGATGTCGTGAACTCCTTCCATAGATCCTGCAAACAAGTAACACGAGACATAGCACAATTAGTCCAAGAAACATTCAAAGAGTAAACCAAACACGAATAATACAAACCAAACCGAACTAAAGCAAACCAAGGTCATCAGTGAACAACAAGGTATGCATAAAGTTATACTTGGTTGGGTACATAAGAGCTCCAGTAGCTAAATGACTTGAGCTTGTTGCCTTTTCCTCCTTGTTAACCCAAAAGAACAATCACTGAAATATCCAGAAATTTTAGCATTTTTGACAAACTTCCTGTAACACCCTGGCTATTCGGAAACCAAGATGTCACCTAATTAATCTAACAATCTACACAATGAGGAAGAATAAGAAATAGAGTATCAACTAATGACATTATCAAAACAACCAAGACATGATGAAGGTATCCTTCCTTCACCATCTAATATGTTTATTTCAGTTCATTGATAATGAAAGATCACATGCAGTAATAAATCAACATCAATGTGGAGAAGGTATCCTTTCTTCACCAATTATAATTTAATTATTACAGTCCATCATTAACGAATGTAAGATAGAACTAAATTTAATCTTGAACATGAATTGGATGATGTGAACAAGTAGTGCACGTCTACTCCCTCCCAAGTGAGCCAATATCAGGGGTTACCTAAAATAAACAAACAACGCAAGAGTGAGTCCACGACTCAGCAAGTACAGTGAAAGAGACAGAACACATATACAAATAGGACATCACCATTTAAGAATGCGAACATTGCATCGAATGAGCACGTAAGAAAAACATGAAATGAATGAATGTATTCAAGGATGGACTGCACACATGCTTATACCGGTATAGCTAGTGACACATCCGTCGGTGTTCACTTAAGCCCGCACCTTAACAAAAGTGCGGGGATCCAAGTCCCGTATGAAGAACGTTTCATACAGGTGTCCAAAACTGCCCACATTGGAATGGTGGGACTTCACTTGCCCATACTGGAATTGATGGGACTTTAGACTCCACTCCCGTGGACGGAACATGAACATAGATGCATAAATAAATTCATGATTAATGACTGATATCATTTTCGCACATATGAAAGAGCGTACGCAAAGAACATAATCATTGAAACCTCTTGACTGCCATAATCTCCACTCCCGTGGATATTCCACTCTCATGGATGGAACGTGAACGTTGTCCAAACCTGCCCACATTGGAATGGTGGGACTTACACTCCACTCCCGTGGAGTATGAACTATGAAAGACATCATATATATATACTCATGTATATAACACATAAGAGAAGGATATAAACTTTGAACATTCTCATGGATATCAGAAAAACACAATACAGTCACCAAGCATGCGTCATACTCCAAGCATAAGAACAACAGGGTACTTGCCTTCCGCGAAGCGCTGCGGTAGTAGGTAAAGAAGATGTCCCTAAACCGAAGCCTCTCTGCCTACAGAAGTAAGTACTCGAAATAAATACAACATATAACATAGCGCTTCCATTAACGTTCTACAACGCCTTCCCGACAATCCACAATTAACTAGTTAGCTCTAATCTGAAAACAGACTACTCAGGCACAACCCCAAACTGGACAGCAGAACGGTAAAAATCATATCTATTGATCTGGAACTCGGAATGAGGTGAGACCAATTTCTATGGATTCTTAACTGATATATCTACAATACTCTAGTTGACAAGGTAAGCCAAATCGGCCAAATTAATATACTAACAGGTAATTGAAATAGCAGTACAGAATCTGTCCGAACAGTTAAGACAGCAAGATTAAAACATCCATAACTTTTAATCTACAACTCCGAATTGAGCGTTCTTTAACAATCTTAAAAGGTTATGAAATTATCTACCTTAACCTAGTTGGGATGAAACCCTGATTCGTCCATTAACAACCACCTATTTTAAAAGACAACTTAAAAGGTAATTCTCGTCAGAATTCTGGACAGCAGACATTAAATCTATCATAACTTTTGACTCGAAAGTCGGAATCAAGTGATCTCAGCGGCCACCGAAAGCTAAGAACAATACCTACATAACTCCAGGAGATGAACATCTCAGATTCGGCCTCTAAAACCACGAAACAGATCACGCAACATACTGGACAGATTTAACTTTCTACTCGCAGCAATACGATCTAATCAAAACTGAACCAAAACACCTCTACCACTAATCAATCTATGAGGTTCAGCACTCGTTACCCTAGGAGATGCGCGAGACACCGATATTTGCATGAGACACCAAAGGTCGACGGCCTCCGGGCTCTCCCTTGATTTGGCCGGCTGCACCAAGGGAGGAGGGAGAGGATGCTGCCACCAATGAAGAGGAAAGGGCCGGCTACCTCCAATGGAGGATGGAGATCACCTTGGGGCTGCAGGGTGGTGCGGCCAAGAGAGGAGGGGGGAGGAAAGTGGCGGCCAAGGGGGGAGGGAGAGGGGAAAAAGGTGGCCGGCTAGGGTTTAGGGGGTGTTGGGGCGCATAGGCTTTGGCCCATGGTGCCTCCCCCCCTTGAGGAGGTCCGACCAGCCCACCTGGGCCACAGCCCAGGCCCAGGATGCCGAGAAAAAAACCAGCAATCCCCTTCTCTAAACAAGATTTGACATAAAACATTCCCTCGAATAAAATTAATCGCTAGCGATTAAATTATTTTATCCCGATAGTTGATCCGCGTACTTTCAGAATATTACATTCTACCCCCCTTAACAGGATTCGACCCCGAATCTAAACGCCGATCCACACGAAAGTAAATCGCAAATAGAACTTAACAACAGAGATTACTTCAGAGTCTTGTTTCTCAATACCCGCTCTGACCATTCCAGAATTTTCACTGGTCGGGACTCAAAAGTAAGGTCCTGCTCAATGCTCAACGGCTCCAATGGAATTGCGTGCTCAGGGTCTAGTAAGAACTTTCTCAACATGGACACATGAAACACATTGTGAACTCCGCTCAAGGATTCGGGAAGATCCAAGCGGTAAGCCAAATTTCCAACTCTTGCCACAATTGGAAACGGTCCAATGTACCTCGGGCTAACCTTCCCATTGAAACCAAACCACACGACAAGCACGAAGAACACGGAACTCGTGTTCCACCTTTCAATCGAACTCTTCACTAAAGCAAGGATCACCTCCTTTAACCAGAAACACACGATCGAAATCTCTTTAAGCAAACTCTTTTACCGACAAAACACATCTGAATAAGAAAGATTCACGTCACAACTAGACGTTACCAACTGAGTACTGAAGAGTAAAATCCAGAAATCAGAATTTCATTAAGAAAACCTTTCCACGTTCCAAGTGGCAAATTGCGAATAAACGTCACGAAAACTAAAGGAGGAATCATTTTAAATACCCAAATCAAAACTTCCTTTGTTCTTCCTGAACCGAGAAGAACCACTCATACCAAAATCGAGTCAAACTCTTTCTCTCAAACCTTGGAATTCGAATTCATCGCATACCACACGGCCTCAAACATCTTAATTTAACATCCTCAAATTAGGCTTAAACCGAAATACATCATCCACACCTTTGTAGAGAGACTCTATTGATTCTAGTGAACACTCTAGACAACTCCTTCAACTAATGAAATTAATTTGATAGAAGGCACCAAAGCACCTCAAAAACCCATGCAATCTCATCACCTCCAACTTTCAAGAATAACACATCAGAATCCTCAGTACACCCGCTCATGAACTACATCAGAAGGGTTCTATCGACAATCATTCCAATCTTTGGGCGACCAAAAGTCTAGCATGAAAATGGAAAGCCCAAATTTAACCTCCGAGACCTCTACAACGAATTCCTCTTATAACAAATAGTGAAATCATCGGATTAAATCTCTATGATCCCCACAATTCCGACATACTCACTCATTGACATCATCAGTAATCACTCACACAACATCGCGATACTTTCCAATAGTGTTACTCTATAAAATTGATTAATGTTTCCATACATTTGATAAGCCCCAACATTTCAACATGAACTAAAGTTCTGAAACTACACTATGCCATAGGTTCTACTTAGACGAACACTATACAGTTTTTCTTCGAAGCCAAACATTCCATCTCAATCAACTTCCCTCCAAGAGGTTCAGGTCAAAACTAATTCATCTTCTATTACTTCCCCAATAGCTTGGTAGCAAAATCTCACCCCTACAATCATTAACCACCACCAAACAAATGACAACTTACGCTTTGTAAAACTTTGCAACATAAAACTGTTGATCCTTTCTCAAAAGAAAGAGGCGAATAAGGACAAATTTCACCACACAGGAAAATGTTACTGCTCACAGTGAGCACGAAACCAAAGAAATAATCTGGTAATGAAGATCTGGGAAAACGAAAGTTGAGTTCACAGCGGAGGGTACGCATCCCTCGAAAAGGGAATAGAAAATAACCACTAATAAGAAAATGACATTGCGATTGAAACTCGACAACTCTTGAGTGAAAAGAGCAAAAAGTTTACGAACAAATCAAATAACCACAAGTTACAAAACTTGACTCAAATTCTCAAATTTTCCTACTGCACTCTTTCCTTTAACACTGAAATTAATTCTTTGACTAACATCGCTTTGCCACAACGAACAAGATAGAGTCTTTAGTCCAAACCACAAGGACTAATTAAGAACCAATAAAAATTCTTCAATACGTCATATTTGTTCAGAACAGTTCAACTACACTGTGAGGAACCCAATTTATTTGGCTTGTAATGCTTAACCAACCACCTGGCCCAAGCATCACAAATCAAATAAATCGAGCCTCGAGATATGTATACTTCCCAGAATGCAGCATACACACCTCGCCACAAAATTATGCATCAACCCCATTCCAAACATAGAGTCCAAACATTACACTACTAAGCAGAAGGTAAACAACAGTAGGTTATTACAGACCAGGGCCGATCGGCCAAAAGATACATAAATATCAGAAGATAGACAGCGGAAGCAAAAGTGCCATAAGATGGCTATAAACAAAGCCAATCAGCGTGCCTTCAATCCACAAGGCATCTGACTGGACCGCCAAGCCTAGTCGTCAAACACGAAGCGGCAGCACAACTCACAGAAGTGAGGCCCTTGGGGCTCACCTTCTTCCTCTGCAACAAAAACATTAAGCAAAGCAGCTGAGTACAAAAATTGTTTTTGTACTCGCAAGACTGACGTGTGAACTAGCAGACCTGTTCATATGCTACATGCAGGCTTATTTGGTGGAGGCCATATGTTTCATTTGCACAAAGCCAAATTTATTTGCAATAATGTAATACAGTTTGAAGGCAAATTTGCAATTCATTTTTAGTGTTGAAATAACAGCGAAATAAAGATAGATACAAGTAACCACCTGGAAGTGACTATCCCAATAGCCACCACGACATAGTACGAACCCCCAGATTCGTACCACCCGTCAAGTTTTAATTTAAAAGGTTGTAGTCTAACTCTTGGAAGACCTTGCCAAGCGTGTCCATAACCTAGGACGAGGCTATTCGAATAGTTTTAACCCTACAGGGGTGTACCATCACCCACACTTGCATCGCCTTTAAGCCAAAGCACACTTCAAGGTATGCGGCACACACTAAGTCCTACGAGACTTTTTCCAATATTGTGTATTAACTACGAGCCGCTCGTATGGATAGAAATCCATACGCTTACATGGTAAAGTCGAAAAGACAACTACCCACTCTGGATAAAGCTTTTCGGACAACTACCATGCTCCCAACACCATCCCTCCTGCGACCTCCTGCGACCCGGAGCCAATACACGCCAAAGCATTAGGTCAAGAGAGGTCCCATACCCTCTAGTGTGGTTAGCACGCTAAAATGCTTGGTTTATGGTAACAAGATGTTCGGTCCTTGTTGACTCGGGCACCTTTCCAATCACACCCAACAGATCACACCAAAACTTACCATTGTGCCCAAGTCTAAATCGTTTTTGTTTTCATTTTTAGTTTTTTTTGCAATTAGACATAGCACAAGCTGGAACATAAAAACAATAATAATTTTATGTGATCAAGATCATCGACTAAGTCGATGATCGCCCAATTCTACCGGAAGCTAAGCATGGCTAAGCAACTGAACTCGTAATCTACTAAGTGATAAGAGTTCATCCAACGAACTCTAATCGCAGCAAGTAACCTAGGCTCAAGTAGTAGAGATCATTATTTTACCTACAGGATATGCAGCTACGGATTTAACTAATCAATTTAACACAAATTAAGCAATGCATACATACAGCTGAAACAAAATATTAGACTTTAAAATACTGGGATAAACATGATCAAACTGCTTGCACGGCCGCTTTGCTCGATCGACGACTGCTGCGAGGTTCACTCCCAAACACACCGGAATCGTCGCAATCTATCGATCGAGCAAAAACAACGAATAAGAACAAATAACGCCGACAACAACCAAAATTTCAATAACATGCAAAAATTCAAAAACACCGAAAATAGATCATTCCAACAGGAATAACAGTTTAACTGATAGTTAGGTTTTTTTCGTGATTGATCTTCCCAAACTCACTTATTGTTCAAGATAACCATACAATCTAAATCAATCCTCTTATATGTTCTAATCTTTCGACAGACTTTGATGGTGATTGTGTGCCCAACTATTAACTAAGCAGCAAATTACCACATTTTAATTAACTAGCTATTCTATGCAACCTTTACTGTTATGAATTCATCTGGACCTACAATATTGCTGAATGGAATACCGACTAGCTCATAAGCGAACTAATAATAGGTTCTTAACCAACCTTGGCCTTATGACTAAAGAGAGACTCTTAACTACTAGATTTAGCAAAAACATAACCTATTGCCATTTTTATTAGCTTCAGATTACAGGTGATCTTTAGACAGAAATGTTACAACTAAACTTCCTTGTAACTCAATTTCAGAATGACTAACTAGAGCAATTTGAGGGACATACACCCAATATGCTAGAATGAAAATGGTTGGGCTAGAAGAAAGGTTTACTGTCATTTCAATATTGACTCCAAACCATTTTGCCCTTCCCTGCTCAATACTTATTCTAAAAACTATACTACCTTTACAACTAAATGTCAAACATTCATTTAATTAACCAATTACCAAATATGCTTGGGTGCTTCTAATAGCTAATCAAATGATCCAATTGCAATTCACTCAAATCAGTTCACTGACAACAGAGAAAAACTACAGAGAACTAGAGTCTAACTTTCTCTCAAAAACTCCACTTCCATCTTTACTAATGCATGTGAGTGAACTAATAGATATTCGTAAGCATGATTAGCAGCTAAAGAATTTGCTTAAAGGGAGTGGGCCCCACTGTCATAGAGGGTGAAGGAGGAAACAGAAAGACATACAGGGGATGGCTCGGCCGTGGATCGTCGCCGGCAGTTGGGACGGCGGGGAGACGACGGTGGTGGCCAAAATGGATTGCCTGAGGACTACTGAACCTAGAGGTGGTCTCGGGGTAGTCGGAGATGCACTGTGACGGCGCGACGACGGCTCGCGGCGGTCAGCCGTGGAGGTGACGAGGGGCGACTGCGCCAGAGAAGAAAAGGGTGAAAACTAGCGCGCGCATGAGCATCAGTGAGACTCCAGGAACTCACTGGGATGATGCGGAGCTAAGGTGGCTGCCGGAGATAGCCCGGCGACGAGAGCCTGCGGCGGCGCGAGGTGGTCACCGTCGGCAAGGACCTGAGGTGAAGGAGAGAGCGAGTGAGTGATCGGGGAAGGAAGATGGAGTCCAGGCGATGCTCACCGAGAGAAGAATCGAGCTAGAGCTCGCCGGGGAAGACGTGGCGGCGGTGGAGGCGGATTCGGCCGGGGTTGGAGAAGAAGACCCGTGCGCAGCTCCTCGGTGATGGAAACTCTGAATTGATGGAGGGGTTGAGCTCCACGTGGTGCGAGGCACGCCGTGACGCGGTCGGCGACGGTCTGAGATCACCGGAGTAGCCGGAACGCTCGAAGGCGGCGCGGCGACGCTCTCGGCTCCAGGAGCTTAGTGGAGAAGAAAGGCAGCGGAGGAGAAAGAAACCGGGGTAGGTGGAGCCCTCGACAGCTTAAGAAGAGGAGGGCGGAGGCAGCGAGGTGGAGGCAGTAGGGCGGCGAGGTGACCGGCGTGGCGACGTGGCGGCACGCATGCGCCGGGGCGGTGAAGAACGGCGCGCGGGAGAGAGGGCGCGCTGGCGAGCTGGCGCGGGCGCGCGCGCGGCGTGGAGAGAGGGTGCTGCCAGTGGGACCGGGCTGTCAGCGAGAGAGAAAGAGAGCGACTCGGGCGAGGCGGTGCGGTCGGACCAGAAGCGAAAAGGGTCCGGTCGGAGTTTGACTCGGGCTCGGGTTCGAACCCGATGAATAGTGTTTACAGATTGGATTTTTAAAAGGCTGAGAGAATTTGGGGAATTTTTAGAGGTAGCTCCCGAGCTCCAAAAATTCTGAATTTTTTATGGAAGCTTACTGGGACAGAGGAAAACCTTGTGTAATTTTTCCAGGAATTTTCATGCACTAGATTTCTGCCAAGAAAATTCACAAGCTGCTGTCCCAAGGTTTGACCAGATTTCTAAACTGGTTTGACTTGGCTATTGGAAATAGCAAACAAAATATAAAAATTGTGAAACTTTTCAGAGAGGGAGCTAGGATGGTCAAGATGATAGGAAAAATACTTGCAGAGGATGATCACAAGTTTAAGGTCAAGAATTTTGTTGACAACAACTTCCATTCACAAGAATAAATTCTAAAAAATAGAAATTGCTAGGGGAAAATTTAGAAAACTTCCAAATGATTTCATGAGGCATCAAAAGTTTTTATTTCTCCTCATAATTTTACATTTGAAATACAAACCCTAACTTAGGGCTGTTACATACACAAGAAACATGAGATCCAAATAATCTCAGCCACCAAACTCGAAACATTTCCAATTACGGAATTTCGCAAAAAGCAAGTAGATTATTCTCCCCTTAAAGGAACCAACATAACTTCTTTGATTGCAACCTCACGTTGCCAACTCAGACCAAAGAGCCTTTAAAATTAAATCACACAAATCTCTTAAGAAGCAACAGGACATTCCAATACCTTAATTTATTTAAAATAATTTCAGCTACCAGATGATTCATGAGTTCCAAAATATCGCGAAAGCTAAACTTGAAATATTCTCATCTAAACGATATTAACTTCAATTCTCACAACAATAATTAGAAAACACTTCGAAAGACCCACGTGAAAGAATGGGTTGAATCTTTCTCAAAAGAAGAGGCAATTGGAAATGTTTTTCACCAACTAGGAAATCATTTACCACTCGCAATGAACACAAGACCAAGAGGAAAACCAATTAAGCAAAGAACTCATATAACATAAGTGGAGTCCACAGTTGAAAGCATAAGCCTCACAAGAAGAGAATATCGAACCATAACAGATAAGAACAAATAAGTATTCAAGATCGAAGCACTTGCATCACTGAAGAACATTATAACTTTGCAACATATCGCTACTCGATAAACTTCATTTACCACATAAAGCCTGAACCCTCAAAAGATCATGAATACAAAACTTGAAATTTGATCATTTAGGAAATATCACCATGGGTGATCAAATTACTATGAGAAGTAACCTCATTCTCACATTTTGACGATTTAATAACATCGACAACATATACTAGTACCAAGAATCATCAAACTTTATTACTCCATCCTAAAACTTCCCAAAGGGAACACAAACCACAAGGTTGAAACAAATTTATTATAACAAGATTATGCTAAGCAATAACAATATCACAAGGCACGCTATCACAGACTACTTATGAAATTCATCTACTCAACTGTTGGTGTTGCTCAACACCTTCTTCAGCGCTCATTAACAATTGATGATTGTACTAACCATGTGTGTATATACGGTACAAATTCCATTTGCAATCACATAACCATATATAAACATAGATTCACATTTCACCTTTGTTCAGAAATCATTTCAAAACATGATTAAAGATTCACTAACATAATTTTCTATAAACAAGGTTTCATGAATCAATACACCAGCACCCATCTGGTACTTTATACAAGTTTCAACAATTTTAGCATACCAGGAAATAGATAAATCTAGCTCTTATGTAAGATCTATAGGTTCTGAATGGATATGGACAGTCTTTATTTAACATACACCATGTATCAAATACAAGGACATTTCAAATCAATAAATTTCACTTTCATGGATGGTAGTTAAGAATAATTGATTTGCACCATGCTAATAACCCGACTTGGTAATTCATATCGTAACAATTTATTCGTTTAGTTATAACTTCTCATTTTAAGCATGGCAAGACATCACAAAAGGATTCTAACACCTTACTTCAGCAAAAGAGAGACTTCAAACCTTAATGCTCGAAGTAATCCAAAAGAAATACATAAAGTCAAAGCTTTCACATGTTAAAGCACTTGCAACAGAAACTTGTAGTATCTGAAATACCAATCGAATAAAGGAGTCATATTTCCCAACAATAAGTGTATAACTCCCATGAAAAGTTTAATCTTGCTAATAACCGACGTTCACACAAGAACAACAATAGACCAGCAGTCAGGAGAACAAGTATTCATATAATAAAGCCAAGAATGACTGATGAAAACTCATCGGTTGAAATGTAAGCAAAACTCAAGAAAAGTTCATCAACCTCCACAGGACGAGAATTGAACAAAATTCAAAAATCAAAGAAGAGAACAACTTTTTTTTAAAGCAACTCACGCTCAACACCTCTAACTTGGTACTCGGGGTAACTACTCTCCTATCCACATATCACGAACGGTGGTGTACCCTGGTGAATCCCAGAGCAACAACCACGGCCTCAACTTCTTAACATCCGTTAACAACACGTTTCACCAAAATACTCAATTATGAATATACAGGATCATCTCATGACAATCATAGTATTAGTTCATAGATATAGAATATCATAGCAAATCATAGATTAACTACAAGAATAATAGTACAGAAGCAATTCAACAATTGCTCAACAAATGAAACACAACAACAGATAATGCGGAAGCAATGTAATTTCCAACCCCACCTACTGTGCACAGTGTGTCAATTTAATAACTTAATTACCACGGACCTAAAGCTCGCTCTGATACCAACTGTAACACCCTGGCTATTCGGAAACAAAGATGTCACCTAATTAATCTAACAATCTACACAATGAGGAAGAATAAGAAATAGAGTATCAACTAATGGCAGTATCAAAACAACCAAGACATGATGAAGGTATCCTTCCTTCACCATCTAATATGTTTATTTCAGTTCATTGATAATGAAAGATCACATGCAGTAATAAATCAACATCAATGTGGAGAAGGTATCATTCCTTCACGAATTATAATTTAATTATTACAGTCCATCATTAACGAATGTAAGATAGAACTAAATTTAATCTTGAACATGAATTGGATGATGTGAACAAGTAGTGCACGTCTACTCCCTCCCAAGTGAGCCAACATCAGGGGTTACCTAAAATAAACAAACAACGCAAGAGTGAGTCCACGAATCAGCAAGTACAGTGAAAGAGACAGAACACATATACAAACAGGACATCACCATTTAAGAATGCGAACATTGCATCGAATGAGCACGTAAGAAAAACATGAAATGAATGAATGTATTCAAGGATGGACTGCACACATGCTTATACCGGTATAGCTAGTGACACACCCGTCGGTGTTCACTTAAGCCCGCACCTTAACAAAAGTGCGGGGATCCAAGTCCCGTATGAAGAACGTTTCATACAGGTGTCCAAAACTGCCCACATTGGAATGGTGGGACTTCACTTGCCCATACTGGAATTGATAGGACTTTAGACTCCACTCCCGTGGAGCTCCACTCCTGTGGACGGAACATGAACATAGATGCATAAATAAATTCATGATTAATGACTGATATCATTTTCGCACATATGAAAGAGCGTACGCAAAGAACATAATCATCGAAACCTCTTGACTGCCATAATCTCCACTCCCGTGGATATTCCACTCTCATGGATGGAACGTGAACGTTGTCCAAACCTGCCCACATTGGAATGGTGGGACTTACACTCCACTCCCGTGGAGTATGAACTATGAAAGACATCATATATATATACTCATGTATATAACACATAAGAGAAGGATATAAACTTTGAACATTCTCATGGATATCGAAAAACACAATACTGATCACCAAGCATGCGTCATACTCCAAGCATAAGAACAACAGGTACTTGCCTTCCGCGAAGCGCCATGGTAATAGGTAAAGAAGATGTCCTAAACCAAGCCTCTCTCGCCTACTGAGTAAGTACTGAAATAAATACAACATATAACATAGCGCTTCCATTAACGTTCTACAACGCCTTCCCGACAATCCACAATTAACTAGTTAGCTCTAATATGAAAACAGACTACTCAGGCACAACCCGAAACTGGAGAGCAGAACGGTAAAAATCATATCTATTGATATGGAACTTGGAATGAGGTGAGACCAATTTCTATGGATTCTTAACTGATATATATACAATACTCTAGTTGACAAGGTAAGCCAAATCGGCCAAATTAATATACTAACAGGTAATTGAAATAGCAGTACAGAATCTGTCCGAACAGTTAAGACAGCAAGATTAAAACATCCATAACTTTTAATCTACAACTCCGAATTGAGCGTTCTTTAACAATCTTAAAAGGTTATGAAATTATCTACCTTAACCTAGTTGGGATGAAACCCTGATTCGTCCATTAACAACCACCTATTTTAAAAGACAACTTAAAAGGTAATTCTCGTCAGAATTCTGGACAGCAGACATTAAATCTATCATAACTTTTGACTCGAAAGTCGGAATCAAGTGATCTTGGCGGCCACCGAAAGCTAAGAACAAGACCTACATAACTCCAGGAGATGAACATCTCAGATTCGGCCTCTAAAACCACGAAACAGACCGTGCAACATACTGGACAGATTTAACTTTCTACTCGCAGCAATACGATCTAATCAAAACTGAACCAAAACACCTCTACCACTAATCAATCTATGAGGTTCAGCACTCGTTACCCTAGGAGATGCACGAGACACCGATATTTGCACGAGACATCAAAGGTCGACGGCCTCCGGGCTCTCCCTTGATTTGGCCGGCTGCACCAAGGGAGGAGGGAGAGGATGCTGCCACCAATGAAGAGGAAAGGGCCGGCTGCCACCAATGGAGGATGGAGATCACCTTGGGGCTGCAGGGTGGTGCGGCCAAGAGAGGAGGGGGGAGGAAAGTGGCGGCCAAGGGGGGAGGGAGAGGGGAAAAAGGTGGCCGGCTAGGGTTTAGGGGGTGTGGGGGCGCATGGGCTTTGGCCCATGGTGCCTCCCCCCCTTGAGGAGGTCCGGCCAGCCCACCTGGGCCACAGCCCAGGCCCATGTTGCCGAGAAAAAACCAGCAATCCCCTTCTCTAAACAAGATTTGACATAAAACATTCCCTCGAATAAAATTAATCGCTACCGATTAAATTATTTTATCCCGATAGTTGATCCTCGCACTTTCGGAATATTACACTTCCCTTTTTATGTTAGTTAAAAAAATCAACATATTGTCATAATTAGTAGAATTTTGACTTCAAGTACTGCCTCTTTGTAAATGGTATTGCTTAAATTATAAAGTTTTGGGGGAAACATGTCCTACAAAAATGGTAAATCTTTTAGGCAAGATAACTACGTTCCAATTCCAAAATGAACATGACCTATATACGGTTGCTTTGAAGTGCAAGTCAAAGCTTCACCTTCACCTCACCTCCTGCTCATAAAAGAAGAATTTCTATAGCTCAACAACAAGCTCTCAAAGTTCATTTATTCGTTTGAACCAACAAGATGATAAGCTCTCCAATAATGAATATGCTGGAAATTAAACTTGCTAATATTTTGCAAGATCTTGAAGTTTTGTATAAGTGTGCTTCGATTCAACAAACAAAAATCAAAGAAAGCTATAAACGGCACATTCGTATTATCTTCTTTGATGACTTTGAGCTGGACCATGGTTTGTTGAAGGTGATTGTGTCCGAGGAAATCCTACACAAATATAAATGGTTTGATTCATAGATTTATCCCCATCATGACTTCCTATTTAAGGGTACATTCCTTACCATCAATATCCATATCAGCTCTCTTTACCAAATGCTTGGATTTCTGAAAAGCAGTTATCATCACACTCTTAGAGTAGTGGGATAAAGAACAAACACGATGAAGTTCTCCCCAGCATTGAGGCGTAATAGACTTAACACAAATAGAGCATCCAAACCTTCCATCACTGGTGGATTCAGACTGTTCAGATCTGTTAGAAATCAACATAAACTAATTAGTAGTAAAAAAATTAGAATATCGAGGAAGCTAATTTGGTGGCAAACAACAACCATCGCGTTTAAGGCTGTCATGACTGATCTCATTCCCAGCTTGCACCAAAGAGACGAGCTGACAGTTGGAACAAATTGTAACATCCCAATTTTTCTGAGTTTAAAAACCTTTTAAATAGTTAGTAGGGAGAAAAGTCACCATTTGGATTTATTTGAATTTAATTTAAAAGCTTAATATTGGACTTTACAATCAAAAAACATTTAATGTGAATAATCCCAACATGAACAATAGTCAAAACTATTTTATTTGGATTCTAGGTGCTCAGACATATTTTCTAGATTTTTCTACAATTTTTCTGAGTTCATTGGCTATTTTCTATTGCTTATTTGAATTTCTAGTATTTTACAAAATAGAAAAGCTAATTAAAATCTCAGAAAATCCTTCGGGCCGAATTCCCTAAACCCCGGCCCATTTCCTCTTCTTGCGGCCCAAACCTCGCGCGAGGCCCGGCTCCTGCGCGCGCCCGCTCGCACCTGCTGACATGTGGGCCCCACGCGTTAGGTCGTCGTCCTCCTCGCGCCGGCTTCTTCCTCACGAGTGCCCGCGTTCGTCCGTCATGGTTTGGAGCTCGAGCTCCGTACGACAACACCGTTTTTCTATCTAAACCTCTTCTAGAAAACGTGCCAAATCCTATCTCTAACCTCTTCGCACTCGTTTCTGTTGAAATCTTATCCCGAATCGTATTCTATCTACCGGATTTCCGAAATTGGTTTCGTGTTCTTCACAGACTCAAATTGGGGATTCCTTATCCTGTGTCGCCCTCCACCTATAAAAGCCTCCCCGAGGTTCTCCCTTGCTCCCGCAACCCAGAGCCGCCATCCACTTCACCCCGTTTGCCCTACCACAGCCACAATCGGAGTTTTAGGGTTTCTCGCCGCCGGTCATTTTCTCCGGATTGCGCCGCCGCCGGTGACGCTCCGACCTCGTGGAGTACACCATCATCATCACCGTCGCCCGGGCTACCCCCAGAGACCACCCACGCCGCCTAGACCCACCGGAGACCCTGTCCGACAAGAACCGAGAAGCTCTGCCGCATAAGCCTCGCCGCCGGCCACCACCGTCGACCCTGACCACCCGTGAGTGCACCCTCGTGTGCGCAATAACCTGGGCTACCCCCTGGTACCACTCACCTTCGGCGAGCCATCGCTGTTCGCCGTTGTCGGGCGGTCCAGAGCACCACCGGTTGCCGTCGAGCCACGTGGGCGTCCACGTTGTGTCCAGCTCAGCCCTCGCGCCGACGTGTCATCCTGCGTGGCGTCCCTGTCAGCTTGCTCTTGTACGCCCGAGTCAGCGTCCTGGTCAGCAGCCGTCGCTGACGTGTCGCGCCGAGATTGGTCCAGATCAGATCCACGTGGCAGTCCACCGGTCTCTAGATCTAGAGGCTCGGTAGACTTAGTCTACCGTGAGCCATCTCACTGACATGTGGGTCCCACATGTCAGTAATTTCTTTTTATTTCCAAAATTCATGTGCTGATATCATGCTTGCGCAATAATCCGATTTTCCTTTTAAGAAATAATTCGGAAATTCCAGAAAATCCAAAATTAGGGTTTCTTTTAGATTGAAACTTCCAGAGCTCATAACTTTTGCATCCAAACTCCGATTGAGCCCATTCAAATTCCAAATTTTATCTAAATTCGAGCTCTATTTATCTGAGATTTTTATTTAATTTTTGGAGTTTGTTTTGCCTCTGTTATTTATTTGTTTTGTTTATTTGTTTCGTTTGCGAGTAGACGTCGATACGTCGGGGAATTTTGGAGAAGAAGGAGCACCTCAAGATTAAGACCAGTACCTAAACCTTTTCCAAGGCAAGTCATACCTTTGATCATATTGAACCCAGTTTTCAAATTACTTTGTTTCAAGTATTCCATTCTACTTTAATTATTTATTTAAATGCTTTTGGGTATAGTTATTATCCAATATGTTATCACCACCTTGGCTTTGTATATCATAATCCCTTGTCACCCTAGATTGGATTATTAGTTGGTAATATTGTAGCATCAACGTGGGTTGGTTAGATGCGAGTACAATTGCTTAGCCAGGCTACGAGTCTCACATCTCATGTAAGTTGCAAATATTAAATTTGGTTAAGTGACTATGGAACTTTGTGTAAAACTGCGTGCTATGTGTTATTACTTCGTGATAGCATGTGTTGCACTAAAACCAACTGGGTGGTAAAGGATTTGGACTGAGGCAAGTGGTGGATACTGTGTGATATGGTGGACTGTGTGAATGTGAATGATAATCTTTGTGACATAGTTACAAAATAGAAGTCTTGCCTTGGTCAATTAAGGACTTAACTTTGTGCGTCATTGAACTGAGCCTTACTGTACGACCACATGTCTGATGGGACGGGCCTAACATAGTAGGTTATGGATTCTCGGCATTGATGTTCAGGTGGATAGGTTAGGCTGTGTGACAGGGTGGAGGTGTGACTACTTGGTAGTTGCATCGCGAGACGGTTCGCCGCATCCCTGTCCAGCGGTGTGTGTCGGGCTAGCATTCTTTGTGGGCTGGTCTGGTGGGAAAGCACATTGGGAATGTCAATGTTTGAGATGAAGTTTCTGAACTATTTTGTTACGATTAGTGCTAGCTACACTAGTTGTATCTTGTGGGTAAAGTGTACAAACTCTGCAGAGTGTTAAATCAATCTATTCGAATAGCCGCGTCCGCGGTCATGGACATGCTCGAGGATTTCACACGAGGGGTAGTTTTCATAAAATGTTTGGGATGGGAGCTATGTGATCTAAGTCATATGCTATGTGAAATAATCTGTTTAGCTTTGTGTCTTTGTGAAAAAAAAAATGTTAAATTAATATTGTCTATTTGTGTTGAATTATGCTTTCAATATATTATTGTATTCAATTGCAAATATTGCTTTTATGCAAAAGAACCACATAAGCTTTTTCTTTTGGAATAAGCCTGCATTTATAAATTGCATTCTGTGGTATGATTTGTAAGTACGGTTGTGTACTTACGCTCGTTGTAAAACTTGTGCCCAAACCTACAGAAGAGGAGGAGTCTACGCTTGCTTTCGAGGAGGAGTTCGTCGAAGGTTGCTGATCGTTAAGGTCTGGATCCCAGTTGGTTGCCTGTGGTGAATTGATGGGATCTACGCTGGAGTTATTTCTGTTCCGCTGCTATTTTATTCTCTGTTAGCCCTGCGTGGCTCAATAAGTGTAAACTCGACCATAAGGTCAAAACCCTTATTTGTTATTCAAACTAATCGTTTACTTTATTTTATCGCTTGTGTGGGTCGATATTTACCTATGTTGACACTATGTGCACTAGCGTGATCCTGGACTAGTGCATTATACATAGAGGGTTCCAGAACTGCATTTTTGGGTCCCGACACAAATCCATTGTAAGTTGACAATAACCCTAACCTTCTAGCGGCAGTACAGAGTGTGATTGAATACATTAAAAAGATAAAAAAACCTGCATTGCCTGACAAATTCGCCGAAACATAGGTACCCTACTGCTTGGAGTCCGTGATAGCCCAAACCAAGAGCTGAAGCGGCGGCGACCACTCACCTCGACCTTGCCCTCGTCGAGCACCTTGAAGAGCGCAAACCTCGTGGGTGTCTCGAACAGGATTAGCATTTCTTCCCTGAATCACCAACCAACTCAACTGAATCGATCGAAAGAAGTCCCCCCTCGCCTAGATCGCAAGCACACCCACAAAAACCAAATCAAATCCAAGAACACGTCTTCAAAACGAATCGAGCTGCTAGAATGCCAAAATCCCACAAACCTTGGGCCGATTCGATGATGGGGAGCACAAGGCGTAGGGGGGGGTTTGTGGGGAAGGCGAGAGGAGTGGATGAGGTGTGCAAGCCGTCCTCCATAGTCGTACACAAGGAGCTTGGCCGCCTTGCTTCCATGGGGCCACACTGTAACATCCCAAAAATTGGTTTGTTTTGAAGTTTTAAAAGAAAAAGAACCATTTGGATTTTTCTGCTAAAGTTAAAAGCTTAATATGAATTTTCAGAGTTCAAAAACAATTTAACATGATTAATGTCAACATCAACTATTATCAAAATTATTTTATTTGGGTTCTATGTGCTTGGATGTATTTTCTAGAATTTTCTAGAATTTTTCCGAGTGCATTTGCTATTTTCTAATCACCATTTGCCTTTTCAGCTTTTTTCTAAAAAGAAAAACCTAATAATAAATCTCAGAATTCTGTTTGGGCCGAATCCTTTTGATCCCGGCCATCCTCTTCGCTGTTCGGCCCAGCCCACTCGGCCTTTGCCCTTTCCGCAGCCCAGCCCGAGCGGCAGCTCTCCTCCTTCCTTTGTCTCCCTGCCTGGTGGGCCCGCTCTCGTTGCCACCTCACCTCGTCTTCAACCTGGACTCCTGCCGTGTCCGTGTCCGACCGAGCAGTGCGCCGCCCTCGGTCGGACTCCTCCTCTCGGCGCCTATTTAAGGAGCCCGCCGCGTCAAAAGCTTTGCCCCAAATCCCTCTTCCAAAACCCTAACACCTTGTCCCAGGTCTTGTTCTCTTGGCGCCGCAATCGCCGAAGAACCGAAGCTGGCCACCGAAGTCTTCGCCGCCGGAATTCACCGCCGTTGGACCACCTCCGCCCGTGATTCTTTCTCCGTTGTGATCGCAATAGCGTGGGCTTCATCGTGCTCCCTCCACCTTCTTCGGAGAGTCATCACATCGCCGTTGTCGCCTTCGTCATCAAAACCGGCGCCGCCCCTTTTCTCCGATCTACGCCGCCGGTGAGTTCTTGGCTTAATCAAGCGCGTCACCTTGTGCCCAACTCTATTCTCACCCAATCCCCCACCTCCTTCTGTCCTTTCCGCCGTCGAGCCGTCGCCGCCGTGCTCCTCCATCTTCTCCGGCCATCGAGTCCTCGCCGCCGTTCCAGGTGTGCCCTGGTCACCCCGAGTAGCTCCTTGTAATCCTCAAGACGTCGCCGAGTCGGTGCTTGCCTTCGTTTGCTTCGGGCGCCACTCCATCACCAATTCCACCGTCGGACCGAGCTCCTCCGCCGCCAAAGTCGCCGCCGCCGGCGAGCCCTTGCAGCTCTTGCCACGTAACCACCTCCGTAGCCCGCCTCCTCTTCGTCATCCCGTTTTTGTCTTTGTCCGGGCCTGAATCGTCGTCAATTGCCTTCGCCGCCGCAAGCCATGACCGCCGGCCAAGAGCTCCAGAACCTCTCTGTTCTCTCCCTCGCTGTTTTTCATCTGCCGACGTGGGCGCCATCTCATCTCCACCCATGCGCCACTTCATCCCACATCGCGCCACCTCATGTGTCCTCGCCGGTTGTCGGCCATGTGGCGGACTCAAACCCCGAGCCAAAGTCTTGTAAACCTAGTCCATGGTACACCCAGTCGCTGCCAAGTGGGGCCCAGCCGTCGGATTGGTTTCATCCCGTCCGAACGTCTCCGTGACATCATGCTGGCGTCATAAGTCGATTTTCCAAGAGAAAAGTAAATCTCGAAATTCGGAAAATCCTTTTTAGGTTATTTCATGGATTTCAATCTTCCGGAGCTCATATCTTTTGCATCCGAACTCCGATTGAGTCCATTCAAATTCCTAAATCTGTCTGAATTCAAGATCTATTTATCTGAGATTTTTATTTAATTTTTGGAGTTTGTTTTCTCTCTGTTATTTATTTATTTTTGTTATTTGCTTGTTTTGCGAATAGACGTCGATACTTCGGGAAGCTTCGAGCAAGGAGTAGCATACCAAGATCAAGATCAATCTCTGGATTTATTCCAAGGCAAGTCGTGGTCCTTTGATCATATTGAACCTATGATTTCAAAAGTATATTGTTTTATACAATTGCATGCTATCTTTATATAAATTGCTCTGGGAATAGTTATTACCTATTGTCATTATGCCTCCATTGATTATTTGAATGCCATGAATCCTTTGTCACCTTAGCATGGGTAATTTTAGTTGGACATATTTGTATTGCCAACATGGGTATCGTACATATGCTTAGTCTTGCTTAGTTACGATGGGTTTGTCATCACATGTGTCTTAATAATTAATTTTGACTTAATGATTTATGGAATCGTGGTGGTGAGCCACTCTTGTTAAAACTTGTGTACCATGATGGGGTTAGTCATGGGTGTTGGTTAAACAAAATGGTTTTTGCTCAAGCAGTGGTTGGTGGATAGGAGGATGTGGTTTGAACATGTTGTGGGTTTGTGGTAGTCTCGCCGAGTAACTTGTCAAGGACTTAATCTTGTGCGCCATTGAACTGGCCTTAACCGTACAACCACATGTCCGTATGGGACGGACTGGCCGATTAATTAGCAATGTCTTAATTTCGGTTCACATGTGAGGCGTGGTTACGGGAAACGTATTCTCACGGTGGCGCAAGAGGGGGGCCCTGTCTGGTCGGAAAGACATTCAGTGTTGAATCCTTAGCGGTCAGAACTGGGTTAAGAAGGAGCTTTGTAAAGGCCTTGTGATGATCACTTAGTCGCACACCTCGGAAGTGTGTTAAACGGGCATTATAAGTTGATCTATCTCTTGTGGGTCAAGCTGTACAACCTCTGCAGAGTGTAAAACTATTCGAATAGCCGTGTCCGCGGTTATGGACGTGCCTGGGGATTTCACACGGGAGATAGAGTTTCTTTAAAAATGTGTCGGAGTGTGGATGGGAAGTTCACTTGATGAATATAATGTTCGTTTGGTGAATAGGTCATTCACTTGGTGGGTTGTGTCGATTGGTGAATGGGGAATTCACTTATCCTTGGTTTGGTTGGGAAGTGAATGGGAAGTTCACTGTTGTTTCACAGAAATTGTTTAATTACTTGTTATTGTTTTCATTTACGCATTTCAATCTAATTATTGTATTTATTGTAAATGTTGGTTTCTGCAAAAGAGCCATACAGCTAATCTTTGTTCAAGCCCTGCATGAATACTATTTGCATACATTTCCCCATGGCTTGCTGAGTACATTCAAAGTACTCATGGCTTTGCGCCCTCTGTTTGATCAGCAGTAGAGGAAGAATACCAAGCTGCCAAAGAGTTCTTCGCTCAGGAAGACCATGAAGGTTTTGCGGATTAGGATGTGTTTCTCCACTCGATTGCCTGTGAGCATGTTGATTGGCCTTTTGAAGAGTTTCGTTCCGCTGCAAGAGTTCATTTGTTTCTTTAGCCCTGCGTGGCAAGTTAAGTAAACATTGACCATAAGGTCCAGTTATTATTATCATTTGTTACTCTGAGATCTTTTTAGTTAAATCGAATAAATAGATGGTATTTCATCACTGTTTTCCTGTGTGAGCTAGCTACTGATCTGGGACTAGTTCAGAATACACAGAGGGTTCCTGAGATGCATTTTCGGGTCCCGACACACACGAGCTGTGTGCGTTGTGGTCGTCACTAACCCACTCGTACAGGCCGCCATTGTCTCTTGGGTCACAGTCGCCACTGGCCACTTGTGGAGGCCTCCGGCCTTCATCGTTGAGCCGCAGGTAGGGTTGTGGCTGCCCCTCTTCCATGGGGGCCGCACTGTTTTTTTTTTGCCCTGTGCATGTGCTGGAAAGCAGAAGCAAGCACGAGTGGGAGAGGGAGGAAAGGCGCCGCGGGGATGGAGACATTGCGGGTGGGGAGGGAGGGAGGGCACCGTGGGTGGGGACGGTCTTGTGCTGACGAAGAGGAATGAGAGGACCCCCGGGTTATTTCTGTAAAACCGAGGCCTTTCCCGATCTTATGAAAATAACTCTGGGCCTCAAGTAAATGGATTCAAAATTAACCTCATCTAAGTGAGAAGGCCCGGCAGAATCTAGAGCTCCGATGATCATGCGTACTACTTCTCTGCAAGTATTACATGATAATCGGTTCTCCATACAGTCCAAGTTCACACTTAATGTGTTAAAATGAAATTAAAAAACAGCGGGTACGCGACGGTGTTGGCTCCCAAGGTAAGCGACCAACACGCTCATACCCTCATTCAACGTCAATCAAATCCATACAACATTCATACATTGATAGTCCAAAAGACATACAACAATATTAAGTCTACAACTATTACAATTAGGCCGATCGGCCAAAATCAAATAAAAACATTAAGTAGCAACGGAAGTAATATAAATAAACCAAAAGGTCCAGCAAGTGTGCCCCCATAACCCATGGCAACCAACTGGGAGTTAGAAACAATACTATTCGTTAGCGTCACCTAAATCGGCGCTAACGAACTCGTCGGGCATAGTATCGTCTTCACAGGAATAAGCAGAGCCGGGCTGAGTACAATTGTACTCGCAAGTCTTACATAAATTAAAATTATTTATGCATAGAAGATATCAAAAGAATGGCATTAGTGGCTTAGTTTTGCATAAAACACAATAATTTTCAGCCTACACATACTAGTTTTACAATTGCCATTTTGTAAACAAGTTTTTAAGCAAAAGAATAGGCATGTGACATAAATATGTATTTGTCGACGATCAAGACGTCGATCTTACGAAAATAAAAGGAGAAAGTGACGTGGGAAATCTAAAAAAATAATGGGACTGCTCTTTATTAATATGAACTAGATTTTACAAGGTATGCTCTAAGAACTCTGCTTGTTCCCTTACAATCTCAGACCTGTCACACGAATCTATGGCTTGTGCTTTAGTCTGATGGCTCTATCTTGTCCTCCTTCTCCCTTTGATCCATCCAGGTTCCATCTTTAAATAGCCCTCGAAGAGGCGGCAGTTACTTCCAGAGAAGACGTCTGATGCGAAGCGTTGCGTCTGGTCGGAGTTAAGTGATGGTTGATATGGAATCAACCGTTCGGCGGTTGTATGTCTATGAAACATATAACCGCATGGAGGTTGTTCGCTGGTGTGTCTGGATAAGATACGTCGTATGGTATGGAATATGCACATGCTCCATTCATCATACGGTAGAGAATATACCTGGATCTATTCCAAGTATTAGTTCATACCTTTTATGAGCAGTTCTCCTGGTCGGGAGCTAGGCTTAGGCCTTCGTCCGACCAGGGTACCCATTATGTATCCTCTGAAATCTCTATGACCAGTGAGGTCGTGTACCTCAGGGGTTACGACCACGAAGACATATGGTCTTTTATATATTAAAAATAATATATAGAGGTTTTAATCCTCGTCAGCTAGCCCCCGAACTTTAAATGAATAGGTCGTGTGAACACTTTTCTTTCGATGAAGTCGTATCGGGTTGACGCTCATTTAAATGCCAGGGCATTTAAAGCGGTTTGTATTCACTTTAAAGTTGAGAACTTTGCCTTGGGAATTGAAGACTTTGGCGTCCGTTAGACTTCTACTCTTATCTTCTTCTTTAATTCTATCACAATCTAAAGGTTATAAATAACCTTCAGAGGATAGATCTCTGAAGAGAAAGGAAAAATCCCCAGCCTTCTTAGTTTCTCTTCTATGATAGAAAATTCTCTTCTCAAGGATGGATTTTAGAAATCCAGAGTTCATAACACCTTTATGTCTTTTGATAAGACAAAATTCATGGGACAAATTGACTTTTAGATCACCATTTCGGGGTCCAGACCCATGGAGTAGTGATCCTAAGGTGATCTAGAAGTCAATTTGGTCTATGAGTTCTGTTTTCAAGGTGAATATGGCGTTCGAAGATTGAGTAAATACTTCAATATGCATAGTCTTCAATCAAGATCGAAGTTCATGTCAAGAGAAAGGTGCGAAATCGGCGCTTATTTGGTTATATATCTCCAGTCTCCTTCTGCCAGAAATCAATCTTCGATCAACCTGAAGCTATTCTTTGAAGAACCAGTCGAAGGATTTTCTGTTTAGAAGGTTTGTAGAAGAAATGTAACCAGGGGTTTTTGTAATATTTGGATCTTTAATGAAATAAAGCGTCATTCTGCTCATATCTTTGTAATGAGATTTAGTCGAATCTTGGATGTTTTGTCTAGTGGGTATGCATCCAGATAGAAAAAGAATCTAGATAAACAATACTCTCATTATCCGATCTAAATGAGTGGCTTAAAGATTATGAGAAAAATGGTAAAAGGGAAAAAGCATCCTCTTAACTGCAGAAAGTTAATTTTGAACAGATCTTCTGGTGTTCCAGTCGTGTCCGACCAGAGCACCCCTCAGGAAAAAGTTCCTGAGGAAGAGGTGGGCGTGGAGGTTCCTGACCAGGATACTCCTAAAACAAAAGCTGCCAAGGATGAAGTAGTAAAAGAAGCCCCCGAGCAGCTTTCAGCATCTGCTCAGGATCCTCTTGTAATCCTTACTCCTTCTCCGGAGGTAGTCATCTCCAGAGATCCTCAACGGGTTCCACCTCCTTCTGGAAATGCTTCTCAGGTTAACGAATTCCCTTTTTCTCCCCGATTTATCGAGGATAAGGAACTTGATGAAGCCTGGGGAAAGATATCGGACCATCAAGCTGAGATTGGTCCAGATACAATCTTTTTCGAATATAATGATATGGCAATTCGAGTAAGTGTTCTACGACCATCCTTACAACTCTTTCTTTTGAAGTTTCTTTGAAAGCTTATCAAAGAAAGGGATTTTTATTTTTGTAGCACATGGTCGAGAAATATGCTGTGGTCGGAGGACTAACCCAACGAATAAGATCCTTGGAGCAGAAACACTCCGATCTAAGAAGTAAGAACATTTCTCTTTTAGTTTGACTTCCTAAATTTTATCATCTTGTTTATCTCTTATAACTTAACCTTCTCTTCCTATCATATTTGATACATTTAGAGAAAATTAAAGAAGAGATAGCGACCAAAGAAGCCATAATAATAAAACTGAGGGAAGAAAATCAGGGTAAAGACCGGTCGATCGAACATGCGATGACCAGGCAAAAGGAGGTTTTCGACTCTTGTGAGAAGAAAATCAAAGGTAACTGGTCGTAGACTTAACCAGTATTCCATAACTCCAATTGTAAAGAGTATATTAATTTCTTTTTATCCACTCGTGCAGAAAAAACTGAAGCGCTTGAACGAGCAGAGAAAACCCTCAAGTTTGAGCGTGACGAAGGGGCTGAACTCGATCGGAGTCTTGAAGACAAAGTCAAGGCTCTGAACAAGATGCTCTTCGACCTAGGGTCGGGAACGCAACTGCCCATTCTAAGAGATCCTTTAGAGAGAATCAATTTTCTCGGCCATCAACTTGAAGATCTCAAGGAGGTAATAACACTCTTTCGAGAGAACCATGTTAAGACAATGAAGAAAGCTATCATGAATGGAGTTAGTGTTGCCTTAGCAAAACTAAAGGCTTCTGACCCATCTGTTAGTCTTAAAGCTATGGAAGAGGACTTCGACTGCTCTGAAAGTGAAGCAACAAAACTTCTCGAGGAAGTAAGACCTCTCGGAGAGAAAGTTGCTGAAGAAATGGAAGTCGGATCTCCATCACGTAGCGACCAGTCTGGTGGTCCCAACATGTAAATGGATGTAATATTAGACTATGTAAAATGAAGCTTACCTTTTATCAATGAAGATCCTGCTTTGTCTTATTAATGTTGTTAAATACTCATATATCTCCTAGCCCCCGACTGCTTATATTAGTAGATGAACCTTACTAAAAGAAAGCAGTAGACCTAGAAATTGAGTAATAACAATTACCATGGTAGGAGTGCTGATAATGTGTATGACAACGATCCAGTGAATACTAGGAAATCATGTTGTCGGAACCAGCTGAAGATTTCGACTAGTCTAGATCTTGTCCATTATCGAATACCACTTGTAGTATGAAGATATAACAAAGACTGGATTTGTTGATAAGAAGATATGCATTAAAAATGTATGCAAAAAATGAAATGAATAGATAAGTACCTTTGCTTAGAAAATATTTGGATCTGGTCGTATCGAATCTCAAGAATTGAAGATTTGTAAAATATCTCGTGAAACATGCTCATGCTCAAATCCGACTGGCAGCGAGGATCGTAGGAAAAGGACCGTCACTAGGAAGCTCCTTCCAGTGGGCAGTACCACATGCAGAGAGGAGAGACTTCGACCAGGAAGCTTTCCGTGTCCCGACCAGTAGCCAAACTTGAGTAGAACAGAATGTTTCACCGGTCGCACGACTAGTTGTGGTACGAACGGCCATTAATACAGAAGGAAGTTCTTGAACCCAAGCCCCTGACCGTTGAGGTAACTGGTCGAACACTCGTCGTTTGATTCCTTGCATTATGATACCATTGGCTCGCTCAACTGCTCCATTGCTCTGTGGATGAGCAATGAGTTTAAATGTATCTTGATACCTAGGTCTTCACAGAATTCCTGAAAATTACTACTCGAGAACCGGGCACCGTTATCGGTGATTATACGACTGGGTACACCAAACCGTGTAATCACGCTTTTTGTTAGGAACCTCTTGGCGGCTTCAGTTCAAATTTTTACAACCGGCTCGGCTTCGATCCATTTAGTGAACATGTCAATCATGACGAAAAGGAACTCAAAGCCCCCAGGTGCTCTTGGGAAAGGTCCCAGAATGTCTAGTCCCCAGGTTGCAAAAGGCCAAGAAAGAGGAATTGTTTGCAAAGCTTGAGACGGCTGATGTACTTGTCGGCTATGAAACTGACATTATACGCACTTCGTCACGAGCTCTTTTGCATCATGAAGGGCAGTTGGTCAGTAGTATCTTTGCCTAAAGGCTTTACCAACCAAAGTTCTGTAAGAATGATGAGCTCCACAGACTCCTCCATGAATTTCGGCTAGCAATTTAATGTCATCCGAGCGAGATATGCATCTCATCAACACTCCGTGAGATCCTCGTTTGTACAAGGTACGTTCAATTAGAGTGTATGATTTAGCTTTTCGTGCTATACGATCAGCCTCTACATCATCTTCTGGAATTAGGTCATGCTGAAGATAATTGTAGATCGATGTCACCAATCTCTACCGTGATCGTGATGGCGCCAACCATCATCGACCTGTGGAGCATCCATGTTTGCATAATCAAAGTGTGCAACCTCCTTGCGAACATCTATGTCCTCGGAAGGCTCGACTACCGAGGGTGAATCGAGTTTCTCGAGAAAAACTCCAGGCGGGACGGATGTCCGTGTGGAAGCCATTCGGGCCAACTGGTCTGCTAGAAAGTTTTCCTTTCTAGGAATGTGTTGGATCTGAAAACCGAAGAAATGCTTTTCGAGTTTCCGTACTTCCGCCAGATATGATGACATCTTGGTACTAGAGCATTGATACTCTTTCCCTACTTGATTCGCTACTAGTTGAGAATCGCCTTTCACTAGCAATCTGCGAATCCCGAGCGAACGAGCTACTCGAAGTCCTGCCAGTAAACCTTCGTATTCTGCCACATTGTTAGTAGTAGAAAAGTTTAACTGAGTAGCGTACTTTATTTGTTCGCTAGTAGGGGGAATCAAGACGACCCCAGCCCCCGAGCCGTGCAACATCAAGGAACCGTCGAAGTACATTGTCCACTCATCGTGGTGCTCGTACTCAGGCCCTTGGGTGGGTTCAGGGTTTGTCCATTCGGCAATGAATTCTGCTATTGCCTGGGACTTGATTGCTGTTCGTGGGACAAAATGGAGATCGAACACCCCAAGCTCAACCGCCTATTTTGCTATTCGTCCTGATGACTCCCTGTTTCCTAGGACATGACCAAGGGGATATCCCATAGGTACGACCACTTTGTGGGCCTGAAAATAATGCCTTAGTTTCCTTGAAGCCATAAGGAGACCATAGAGCAACTTTTGTACCTGCGGATACCTTTCTTTTGGTCCATGCAAGACTTCGCTTACGTAATATATCGGTCGTTGAACATGGTCTCGTTCTACGACTAGTACACCACTAACCGTTTGTGGCGTTGCAGCCACGTAAATTAGCAATGTTTCTCCCAATCTCGGAGAGACTAAGATTGGGGGACTCGTAAGGTACCGTTTTAATTCTTCGAAGGCGCTGCCTGCCTCTTTAGTCCATTCAAAACTTTCATGTTTCCGGAGAAGCTTAAAGAAAGGTAATCATTTTTCGCCTAACCGTGCTATGAAACGACTTAGCGCTGCCATACAACCAGTTAGTTTCTGAACTTCCTTCTTTGTGGTCGGATCGCGCATCTGATCGATGGCGGTGATTTTTGTTGGATTTGCTTCGATGCCTCTAGCCGAAACTAGGAACCCGAGAAGCTTTCCCGACGAAACCCCGAACACACATTTCTCTGGATTCAACTTAAGGTTATGACGTCTTAAGTTATTGAAAGTCTCCTGTAGATCTAGAATATGATCGCCGGCATTGATGCTCTTTACAACCAGATCATCGACGTAGGCTTCAAGATTCCGACCTATCTGTGGGCTAAAGGTCTTTTGCATCAACCTTTGGAATGTTGCACCAGCATTTTTGAGACCAAATGGCATCTTTACATAACAGTAAGTACCATATGGAGTGATGAAGGAAGTTTTCTCTTCATCTTCTTTACTCATATTGATCTGGTGGTACCCTGAGTAAGCATCTAAAAAACTTAACAACCCACACCCGGAAGTAGAGTCTACAAGTTGATTGATGCGAGGAAGGGGAAAGTCATCCTTCGGACAAGCTTTATTAAGATCTGTAAAGTCAATACACATTCGCCATTTCCCATTAGCCTTTCTAACCATTACAGGATTGGCGAGCCACTCTGGGAGGTCGACCTCACGAATGAACCCAGCTTTGAGAAGTTTGTCAATCTATGACTGGATTGCTTCTTTCCGATCAGGTGCGAAACGCCGTAGCTTCTGCTTGACCGGTTTTTTGTTAGGCTGTAGAGCTAGCCTATGCTCGATCACCTCCCTAGGGACTCCGGGCATATCGGACGCCTACCAGGCGAATACGTCCTGGTTAGCTCGGAGGAAGGAGACGAGCGACTCTTCCTATTTAAGGTCGAGTCCTGCCCCGACCAGTATCTTGGCACCCTCCAGAGAAGCACTTCCGTCGAGTTGTACCTATTTTATCTAGTTGGAAGGTTTCGGTGTCATCTTCGGCCTTGAATGTTTGACCTGCATGTTAACGGTGTTAGTTCCCCTGGTCGGGAGTTCATCGACCAGTTCTAAGCATTTCCGATCGCATGCGTAGGCTATCTTCTGATCGCCTCGGACCGTGATTACACCCTTTGGTCCCGGCATTTTCAAACTCTGATAACCGTAGTGCGTAGCTATCAGGAACTTTGCTAAAGCTTGACAACCAAGAATTGCATTGTATGCAGTCTCGAAGTTCACCACATCAAATAAAATTTTTCTCGTCCTAAGTGTCGGGCTTTCGAACGTAACCGATGAGGACAAGTGCCCAATTGGCTTAGCGGTAGACCCAGGAACTATGCCATGAAAGGCATATTTCACTGGTTTTACCTTGGATTTGGGAATCTGTATGTCTTCCAAAGCACTTGTAAATAAAATATTTAAAGAACTACCCCCATCTATCAAGACCTGATTAACCTTGCAGTTATTAATAGTAGGCTCAACGACAATTGGAAACCTACCTGGTCGAGTTGAAGGAATGGGGCGATCTTCTTTCTTTGAAGGAGATTATCGCTTCCACCACCTTGAAGGTTTAACGGCGATCGAAGGTTCGGTAAGGTTGACCTCTCGCTCCATGGCTTTCAGGTGACGTCTGGACTCGTACGAAAAAGATCCACCGAAAATCACATCGACGGTGTGCTGAGGTTCTTGGTACTCCATCTCTTCGTCACCGTCTTTGTCCTTCTTGGAGCTTGTTTCCCTGAGCTCTTGAATCAACGGGAGTGGTCCTTTACCTGCATAATAATCTTCCAGCTTCTTTTGCCAAGCGCGACAATTGCGCAAATCGTGTCCTGCTTGCTGGTGAAGAGGACACTATTTTTTATTTTTCTTGTAATCATTAGTCGAAGCTTTAGCCTTGCCACGACCAGTATAATCTTTTCTTCCTTTGGTAAATTTTTCAGGAACAACAAGAACCTCTTTGTCGTTGACTCTGCCATGCTTCCTTTTCTTGAGAGTCTTCTTTTGTTTCTTTTCCGTCCTATCTAAGCCAGGTTGGGGAATTTTATCTTTTCGATCAACGGCTTCGTTCCACTCGACCGCTTCACTGACCGTAGCGTACTTGTCAGCCATGTCGAAGAGCTCGATGGTTGATCGTGGGGGATGTATAGGTAAATCCTCTGTAAACCTTCGATTTCTCAATCCCGCTTTGAAGGCTTGGATAACGGAAGATTCTGCAACCTCCGGTATTGAGTTACGAACTTGGCTAAATCTTTTGATGTACTGCCGGAGAGTCTCGTTTGATTTTTGCCGTATTCTATGGAGATCGTCTTCCTTTCCAGGGCGATCATACGTACCCTGAAAATTTGCAATCAAAAGGTCGCAGAGTTGCTCCCAAGTATACACGGACCCGACCGGAAGGTTAAGCAACCACGATCGGGCTGATCCTTCTAATACCGTAGGAAGATAGTTTGCCATTACATTTTCATCACCACCAGCAGCTCTAATAGCGGTGGTATATATCTGGAGAAATTCCAAGGGATTTTGGGTCCCATTGAATTTATCCATATTGGCCGGTCGGAACCTATTTGGCCAACGTACAGCCTGGAGCCCTGCTGAGAAAGCTCGACAGCCTGTGATAGTTTCGTGGCGCCTTCTTTGAAAAGGTGCCGGATTGTAATCGGTTGGAGACCGATTTCTAGGACCGGATTGCTGGTGCTCCAATGTCCCGATTTTGTCGTGGACGATACTAGAACGCCTCCGACCGCTTGCCTAGTTTAGGTGATATCGAAGATCACCAGGTCCAAGCGATGGTTCCTCTCGACGAAGCGAAGGTGGGGATTCCTGGAATAGTCTCCTCCTCTCATGACTTGTTGGTCGGAATCGTCGAGGTGGTCGCAGTGTCAACTGATCTTCAACATGACCATGCAGGCCCCTGCTTCGGGAAGAATGCTGCGATGAAGTCATTGTCTGACTTTGCGGGTGCCTTCGTTCCCAATATGCTTCTGTGCGCTGCATCGTCTGTTGGATAATCTCCGATACTTGACCTGCGAGTTGGGCAAAACCCGGAGTCTCTGCCAGGGCAGGGTCAGAAGTATTTAACATATCCCTAACTCGCTGCAGGTTTTGTATTGTTACCGAATGTCTCGAGGGATTTCTGCCAGAGGAAGGTGTTTGATGGCTTGAATCCCCCGACCTCCTGGTCGATCTTGCCTGGTCCCTTACATTGGTTGGGGGAGGATCAGGCGAACTAACTGATGGACGTCCACCAGTTCCGTTACCTCCGATATTTGGTGCTTGACCGCCCGTACCATCTCCATTATGACGTGGTGGTGAGGCAACGTATGGAGGACCGTACAAGGTATTCTGATCCGTATCTCCGATCGCATTGACCTCGTGCTTCCAGCAGTGATCCTCCGATGAGCTTCCGTCGTAATCGATGGAGAGCCTTTCAGAGCTTCTGCAAGAAGCTTCCACGACGGAGAGCAGTCGGTGATCAGCACCTCCTGAGGTTTTTGGAAGGGCCTCAGCCTGATTCGGCGAATTGCCGATCGAATGCTGAGCTTTATCATCCCCACTTGGTTTACGACAAATGGAGGTTTCATTGACACCGTCACCAGGTATGCTCTAAGAACTCTGCTTGTTCCCTTACAATCTCAGACTTGTCACACGAATCTATGGCTTGTGGTTTAGTCTGATGGCTCTATCTTGTCCTCCATCTCCCTTTGATCCGTCTAGGTTCCATCTTTAAATAGCCCTCGAAGAGGCGGCAGTTACTTCCGGAGAAGACGTCTGATGCGAAGCGTTGCGTCTGGTCGGAGTCAAGTGACGGTTGATATGGAATCAACCGTTCAGCGGTTGTATGTCTATGAAACATATAACCGCATGGAGGTTGTTCGCTGGTGTGTATGGATAAGATACGTCGTATGGTATGGAATATGCACGTGCTCCATTCATCATACGGTAGAGAATATACCTGGAATCTATTCCAAGTATTAGTTCATACCTTTTACGAGCAGTTCTCCTGGTCGGGAGCTAGGCTTAGGCCTTCGTCTGACCAGGGTACCCATTATGTATCCTCTGGAATCTCTACGACCAGTGAGGTCGTGTACCTCAGGGGTTACGACCACGAAGACGTATGCTCTTTTGTATATTAAAAATAATATATAGAGGTTTTAATCCTCGTCAGTATTGATAAACAATTGAAACAAACAAATACCGAGGTGGCAGCCCACTTTGATAAACTAACATGCATGAATACCCATTCATGCCTAATACCAAGTTGTAACCATGTCAATTTTAATTCAAAGTCTAACAATAATGACTCCCGAATTCAACGGTCGTCTGTAACCATGGACAGGGCTATTTGAATAGATTTACACTCTACAGGGGAGTACAACTTTACCCATATCGACTCACCAGCCCATAAGCCAAACACATTGCCTTTGGTGAGTTGGCTGGGTGGATCGAGATTTGGTATTGTTTAGCAAGAAGATCCTATTGAGTTAAATCACCCATACGAGATGAAATCCCAACTTAGTACATATGCATATAGCAAATGCTAAGCGGGCAGGCAAGTTGTGTCGGAGGAGCCAGTGTATGGTAGTTAGTATGTTGGGTTACCCCCAACATAAGTAATCGTGCTCACCCGCACAATATATATTACATTGGGTTCCTAAGGAACATAGGATTTCACGATCGCTATGTCCTCACACCACTTTTGGTCTAAACCAATGAAATCTTCCACTTACTTAACCAAACGACATCCAAAATACCGTGTGTGGTAGTACGAATGTTACTTGAATTAACGACGTCACCAAAGTTCGGTCCTTGTTGGTCCGGACAAGACAACTACAAACCTGAGTCTCTTGCATAATAGCACCCACACTAACAACCACTTTTCCAGACCCAAATCAATTTTGAAATAAATAAAGTTTAACTTAGGAAACAGATACGAAGATCTGGATAAAAACAAAGATAAGAAAGTTTTGTGTCTCCCATAATTAATGGGTTATTCCCGACAATCGATCTACCGCGAACTAGACTCGTATGGCTAAGCAATCCCATATATAGATAATATATATATTTCACACAACCTAACTTAAGCATTTAGGTACTAGATTAATTCAAGGATAACCTCATGAATAGGACATATCTAGCTACACATCACAAAAATATCGACATAACAAAATAGCACACAAACAATTATTATTGCACTATCCTATCAAAAGCTGGGATCAATATAATGCAAAAAAAAGTTCAAATGATGCTTGTCTTACTGGAACTCAAGTTATTCGCTCTCGGTGGTGAATGAGTCTACGTCGATTACTTCGGACTCAAAGAATTAAAGATATCGATATAAACAAAATACCATAAAATTCAAATTGCTCAAAATGCATGAATTTTCTACAGTTGCTAGTGTACGATTTTAGATGAATTTAGGTGAAATCAATATTCCATTTGGATTTATCATGTGAGAGTTATAGCAATTTGAATTTCAGATTTATGAAAAATCCAATAAATATCAATGTCTCACTATTCATCCGAATTTAATTATGTAGTGAAAATTTGTAGAGTAGTGGTGGATACAAGGATTATATAGATAAATAGAGGATACAATTATAAGATCAAAATAATTTGGTTCATCTCATTTGGAGTTTATATGAATTAGTTATGAATTTTTGAAGTTAACAACATTTTCTAGTGTAAAATTAATCAGTTTTTGATCACTTTCCAAAAACTATATTTTCTGGGATAGAGACATGTTTGAAACCTATTTTATAATAAATTTTAGTTAAAAATAAAATTATCAAAATTGGTTTCACTGGATTTGAAGTTAAAATGAATTAGTTATGTATTTTTTAAGTTAATTGAATTTTTAGTGTACAAATTATCAATTTTTGGATTTTCTTTTAACTCCTGAACTGAGGATGTTTGGACCATCCAATCTGAGATGGATGGTCTGTTCGGTGTGGTCCGAACGTCACCAAGACTCAAAGTTGACAGGTGGACTCGATGAACAGTGTGTTTTTCATTTAACTTCGGATTAAGCCCATACTGGCAAGTAGGACCCAACGCCAGTGACTTGGTCCACTAAACTTGGTCCACCCATGCACATACACAGTGCACGGTGTGCTTAAGGGCTAGGTCCACATGTCAATCTCTACGGCTTCACTTATCTCATCCGATTTCTATTTGAGGGCCAACGTGTAAGTGGCACATTAATGCAGCTAAGACAATACTTAAATGCTAATCATTGATGAGCGCGGTGGATCCACGACGTCACTGATGTGCTGAAGAAAAATGCGGCCGCGTGGCGAAGGAGCTCTGCGAGCGCATCAGCAAAGGTTAGGGAAAGAGCTGACAAGCGGGCCCATGTTAGCAGTGACACATACACACGCGCTCGAGAGAGATTTGAACAAGTATACTTAGGTGGTTGGGTCCAACCAATGGGCTCGTTCGGGGACGTTCGGACTGCCCGTTCGGAGGGTCCATTTGGGCCACAGGATTCAGGTTGAATGGTTCCAATCGTCAATGACGTTCGGACTAGTCTGATCGACTGTCCGTCCAGACCACTCGATTCCGATCAGACGGTCAAATCGGCTACGGGGTCTAGTCGGACTCGAGTCACACGGCTGACTCGGTCGGTTTTGAACCTAACAGTTTACTAGATTTTAATCTAACGTCCCTACTTTGATCGGGGTCTTAAAAATAGCAATAAAAAATCCTAAAATCCTGAAATAAATAAAAATTATGAAACCTTATTGTTCATGATTTATTTTGTATAGTTTAAATTCAAACCTACAATAGGTTATTGGATCAAGTTTGAATTTTGAGAAGGTCGAAATGTGTTCCAAAAATTTGGAAAAAAATTATATTCATTCATGATAATTATTATAGTATTTGAATAAATTATTTCCAGAATATGATCATATGTTTTTATCACTATTTTCTTTTAAAGCTTAAATTTGATGTGTAGGTTTAATCTTTGATTAATATTTTTCAAGTGCAATAAATGATGCAAATGCTTAAAAAACAATATGGATGATGCTGAGTTGCATAATAATTCTATTATTAAAATTGGGGATGTGACAAGGAAGGTGTCAACACGGGTAGGGAGCGTGAGCGGGGAGGGAGGGAGGGTGTGGCGAGGGTGGGAGAGGGAGGGCGGGCGCCGCGAGTGGGGAGGGAGCATCGTGAGAGAGAGAGAGAGACGAGAGGGTGTGCAGGCTGCTAGGGTTGCGATAAGGGAATGACACCGTTGGATCTGCGAGATGGACGACCGAGAGGCCTTAATTCGACACGAATGTTTTTTTAGTGGGGGAAGGGGAACAAGAATGCATCACTCACCACCACTAGAGTCTTTTTAAGTAGTAAAGATTATTAATTGTTTATTTAGAGAGCGTTGCCTCAAGCACAGTGCCACAATTTCATCACCCGGTTTCTAGAGGCTAAGAGGCAAGTACATGGTAGTGTGATGAACAACGGGTTGTTTGCCCTTGTCATTACTTTATCATGTTAGTTATTATGGTTTCATTAAACTTATAAACATACCTTGATATGGTTGGCATTGATTTGATGAGATTACGACGTTGAGTTAATGAGATGAACTATGTTAATGAATAATTATGATGTTGTGTCATTACATTCATCATGATAAGAGTGCATGAGCCAAGTCGGTGAGAAAGTCATGTGACTAGTCCGGTGAGGTTGGTGAGAAAGCTAAATGACTAATTCGGAGTGCTCTAGATAAAGTCTAATAGATGTAGGGATTAGATAAAGTCCTACAGATGTAGGGACCCCATCCTAGCAAAGATGGGGAAGAGTGTGTCATCGATGGGTGAACACTCTTCTATACTGGTATCAGTTGATGAGTTGAATATGAGCATGAGCATGATGATGCATCGCATATATGAGGAGTAAATTGTGCAAATTTACCGATTTGGAAGATGACTTGTTTATTTGAGAATGAGTATGACATTAAATAAATGGATGATGTTAATAACATTGATTATGCTTCACAAACTGTTGTTTATGGCTTATTTATGTATTTGTTAAGTCTTAGACTCACTCTTGTTTTGTTGCTGATTTTAGGTCATTGTTGATGGTGTCATTCTTGTGAGGGAATATCACAAGCGTCACATGCAAATCAAACACACATCCAACATTGAATAAATCTCGAGACATTGGTTATTTATCTTATTCATGGACTTAATTATTGCTTAGTTAAATGCATGAGACTTGTTGGTGATTTTCATTAATTGATTATCTTGTGACCCGTGGACGGATTTTATTCTTGGTATGCTTGATGGAATTTATTGTAAATTATTGTTTAAATGAGTAACTAGTGTAGTTTGGTGATATTTTGGTCTCGTCGGGCGGAGGTGTTATAAGGATTTCTGGAAGAAAATCACCACGATGGAGTCAACAATGAGACTTCATTAAGCAAACATGGTGTCATTCATTTCAACTGCGATGATACCGAACACTTTGCCGATAAGTGTCCTCAGAAGCGACAGAATCTGAGACTCACCTGCTTTTGTTGTGGCAACAAGCGACACTATATGTCCAAATATTACTCCTTTTAAGGCTGGAAGAATCGCCGGCCTCCCAGCGTGTCCACGTCGGCATTTTCTGAATTTCCGCCAATCGCGTGCACGCAGGTTCGTCGCCGTTCGATCGCGCTCAGCGGACCGATTGCGCCCAGTGGAGCGAGCCTCGCGGTTCTTCCCGTCCCTTCCCCTCCATTTGCTCTCTCCTCGGCCGCTGTGGCAGGCTCGCGATTCTTCCCGCCCCTTCCTTTCCCCTCCGTCTGCTCTCTCCTCTCCCGCCGTGGCAGGTGGAGAGCTCTCGATTCCCCCGCTGCCCTTCGCTCGTGTCGGCCGCGCCGACCTCTCCTCTCCTCCCCTCCCGTCCCTTCCCATCCCTCCCCGCCTCCACCCCCCCCGCCGCGCTTCCCTTCCCGCCTCGACGTTGACTACTCCCTTCTCCGTGCAGCCGCCTCCGCCTTTGCCGTGACGCCACCTTCCCCTCTCCCACCGCGCACTTTGTCTTCCCCTCGCGCAGCCGCCTTCTCCTCCCCTCTCAGCGTCGCCCCCTTTCCCTTCCCCGTGACACCACCTCACCCACACCGCCTCCTCGCTGCATCTCCTTCCCCCTCCTCCGCCACCACCACGCCCAACAAAATTGAAGTGCGGCTATCATCTCCACCTTCTCCTCCTCCTCCTCCTCTTTGTCTTCCACCGCGCATAGACCCCACCACCGCCTCCTCACGGGCCCCGCCTTGGGCCGCAGCACCCGATCCCTGCTGCCACCGCCCCGGGCCGTCTCCTCCTCCCGCGCGCCGCTGGCCATCCCACACGCCATCCGCGCCCATCGTTACGGCGCACGCCAAGGTCAACCACTCCGGTCACTTCTGCATGAATTGTTTAGGCAGCCACAACAATGAGCTCTGGAAATCAATGTGCACTTTTTAATGTCCGATTGGCCAGATGCATACTTCGTCCCCGTGTCCATGGCGAAGGCGCTGACAGGACCGTGGTGGAAGGCCGCCACCGCAGGGGAGGTACATGTTCTCTCTCTCCCGTGTCCTCTCAATTCCTCTTAGCCTTCTCACCCGCCGTTCCAACCACCACTGCCTGCTCCTCCCCACCTCCCTTTCGGCCGCGCCGCCCCTTCCCTTCACCCGCGCTGCTCCGCCGCATGCCTCTCGCTTTGCTGTGCCGCCCTGTGGGCGCTTCCGCCCCACCACCCCACGGTCGCCCTCTTCCCTTCCACCCACAACACGTCCTCCCCTTCGCCCACCACGCCCCCACCGCTTCTTCGTGCCCAGCGCCCACCCTGCCTCCGCCGTCCACCCCACCTGCACCGCCCCCTCCTTCCCGTCACGGCCGCTCCGTTGGATCAATGTTTGCCGGCAACGCCCCCACTGCCCCCTCTTCCCCTTCCACCCATGCCGTGTCCTCCCATTCGCCCACCACGCCCCCGCCACTCCTTCATGCCCTGCGCCCACCCCGCCCCCGCCGTCCACCCCACCCCCGCCGCCCCCTCCTCCCCTTCGCCAACGCCGCTCCCTCCCTTCGCCCGCGCTGCCCCACCACTTGCCTCCTCGCCTATGCCTGCGCCGCCCCCGGTCGGCTCCTCCCCTTCGCCCGCACCACCCCCACTGCCCCTTCGACCCACACCATGTCCTCCCCTTCTCCTACCCCGCCCCCACCGTTCCTTCGTACCCTGCGCCTACCCCGCCCCCACCGTCCACCCCACCCCTGCCGGCCCCTCCTCCCCTTCTCCTGCCTAATGTTGCAACTTGCAAGATGGATATTTTTCGTGTTCTTTGATCTATTTGGATTTTGGTCTTCTGTTTTTGCTTCATCTATCATGTGATTGTCACTGAAAATCCTTTCTGCAGGTCATGACTCAAAGCCCTGAATGTGCAGCAGTTGACACGCTGATACTCGACGACCTTCATACAATGCATGATGGAATGTTTTTACATTTGCCTGTTTTAGACAAGGGTATGTCTATGAATCCGAGGCAACATCTCGTATGACGCACAGGCTCTGGTATTCGGCAGTATCCATTGGAACTTTTGATGATGACGACAACTCCAGAAGGTTACCATCTCTTTTGCATCTTATCATTCTGATGACAGGGTTTTGTGTGACTAATTGTGTTGCTATTTCCGCACTCAAGGGTAAACAGAGGTGGCATCTGAGATAACAGATATAGGAAGATCATCCTTTTATTCGACTTCTGGTTTATGAAATACTTTTTAGTTCAGGATCCAGGACAAACAAGGTCATAAGTTAGGCCTTTGGTGCTATTTGGAAGCTGCTTTAATAGATGTTCTTTGAATGCCAGCTTTAACAATTTCGTATGATTCTGTACTTTGTACTTGCTGATAGCGATGCCTCTATGTGTTGCTTAATCGATTAGCAGCCCCTATAATTATGTCAGAGAGGGCCTAAAAGCAAACGCAGAAACATATTCCTTTTTACTTGCTGATAGAAAGCCTATTCTCAGTAATAATATTATCTTCAAGATGTTAAAAACTTGTACGTAAATGCATTTTCATCTAAATACCTAGCGTTATAAGTCATAATTTAAGGCTTTGGTGCAATTTGTAAGCTGCTTTAATAGATGTCCTTTAAATGCCAGCTATCTTTGAGATGTGATGTTCCTGTTATTTACGGTAGAAAGCATTACAAATTTGACATGGTCCTGTTACTTTTAACTTTCCGATAGCTATGCCTCTTTGTGTAGCTTAATCGATTATCAGTATTTGGCTGCAATGCATTTTCCTGTTGGGTTTCGTGACTGCAAATCTATTTGCTCTGTGTGCCGAAATCTGTTGCTTCCCCTGGCCGTGTGATCCTGGCAATTGATGAGTCGAATGCTACAAAAAGGGTTTGGTACCATTGCCTGGATCCAACAATGAATCATGGGTTACCTGTTTGTAGAATTTATGCATTATCTCCAACGATTTGGTTGAGCGGGAGAGGATCCAACGATGAATCATGGGTTACTGCTCTCTGCCAATTCCTTAGTTTTTGAAAAGAAATGTATTCCTGTATATTCTTACGCTTCCTTTATCAATGCAGCCAGCTGAAGCATCAATTAACACAAATACAACAGTGTACATCTGCCTTAGTCCTGTTAAATAATTGCTGGAAGCTTATGTGTTATTATCGATGAAGTTGTCCTATGTTCAGATGGTAATGCTCTCTGCCAAATGCTTTGTTTTTTAAAATAACTTTATTCCTGTATATTCTTACGCTTCCTTTATTAATGCAACCAGCTGGATCAATACACCTACATATTGGATTTTTCTACGTTTGCGTGTGCGTTGTGTTTTTCCTTGCTTGTTTGCCGTATTAATTCTGTACCTTTTGCTACTTATCCACAGTGTTTGCTTCGGAATTGTAATGCAAGAATGGACAACATTACGTCCTAAATTATGTGGAGTTCTTGAGACTTCAGGTAAAGGTAAAGTTCTATTTGCTATTATCTATGAAACATAAACCATTGTTTTTGTCTGCTTTTCTTCAAGAAGTGTAGTGTGGCCCATTAAAACAATTAGAACAATGTGCCTCTGCCTTATTCCTATGTAATACTTGCTGGATGCTTATGTGTTATTATCGCCGAAGTTGTCATATGCTCAAATTGTACTGCTCTCTGCCAATTGCTTTGTTCTTGAAAAAAAAATGTATTCCTATAGATTCTTATGCTATGTGGTTGGCCCATTTGTAGCAGACTTTCTGACGAACAGGACTCTGTCCTCTGTTTTTCTCTGAATTTAATATTGCGATTTATAGCTAAGATACAAACAACAATCTACCATTAAATTTATGCCTTCTGTTCAGATCTTTTACTATTTGATTTTCTGTGTATTGATTGTTAGACTATGTATTATACACGTTAGTACCAAACTTTTTGAGAAACATGAGCTGCATCATTGTTATGGGTAGTTCTATAATTGTTACGAGCATATCTCTTGCGGTTGATGCGTTAGTGCCAAACCGGGCCTTTGTCTGTACAATAAACTCTTCTAGGTTGCAAACCTCATTTTCTCCTGTAGCGTTAGGGTCCTTGCTGAGCTATAGAAACTTGTAGTGTCACCGCTAAGATTTAGTTGACTCATAAACATTCTATTCCCTCCGGTCACAAATACATGTTGTTTTGATATACGTGTACACAAACTTTCCTAATCGAGACTATGAATACCTTTTTTAGAATTTAGATTGGATATATCAGAATCATACGAATAGATTTGTCTCACGACGTATTTTCGTAAAATTATAGTTTTCTTGAATATGGTAACTAGATTACAATAGAGATTAGTGATAGGACTTACGTTTTGGAGACCGTGTGAAGGTCCGAAAAGAAATGCATTTGTAGCTTGACTGAGTATATGTTTCAGTGTCCACGGATGAGGTAAGAGATAGGCACTCGATTGATCATTTGATTATAGGGTGTTTCCCCCTTACTATTGCTTGATTTAAATTGATTATATAGATGTTGTGTCCCGCTTGTGCATCATCCATGTGATACAACTTTTTCCTTTTAACAACCATCCTACGATGCCCAATCGGTTAGTGTGCGGTTGATACAGACACTTCTATCACAATGTTCAATCCATCAGTAGCTTCTGCGAATTGCTTTCGTAGTTCTTGAATTATCAAAACATTTGTTTTCGTTGCCAAAAAAACTTGGGTTATGCTATCTGGCCGACGTTTCTTTTGTTCTCGGTTCTCTTCCTTGCATGTTAGATTATACATGATCTAAATCTGATGATCAAACTAACAGAATCTTATATGCGGTAATTGCAACACCCAATCAATAATCTGTAAACGCGGAAGCATACCTGATGACGATGCCATTGTTCGTCGTAGGACTGATCTGAAACAGTAGATGAACAATTATTCTGTCTACCTAGGGTTTGATCTTTCCCAGCAAGAGGTAAGCCACAAACTCCAACTACTGATGGGGATAGGTGGTATGGCATGAGATTACCCTGCTGGGAGGACCTGACCCTTATTTATAGCCTTTAGGTATGGAGTCCTATCCCGTCCCATAATTAGAGATAGACTCCAAATAGGTCTCTACACAGATTTAATTCCAAGTCCATATTTATCCCTAATAGATACTCTGGCTCTTAACAAATATTTGATCACTTTATATATTTGAGCCAACCAAAATAGATAGCTGATATTTAATTTAACTCATGTAGGTCCACATAATGGAAATTAATCCAACAATCTCCCACTTGGACTACATGAGTAAATATATATCAAAACTTTATGAGCTCCAAAAATGCTATCTATGTTATGAGCATCTTTAAAACAATCCGGTCCATCAATTATATCAACATAGGATCAAAGCGGTCTTCGTCACTTTAAAGCGTAACTAAACCCATCAATGGTCACATATGTTAAAATAAAAGAACGACATGGATCAAATATGGATGTGTAGCATGGAAATTACATGAGATGTGATCATAACATGCCTATTTCCAACTGGTCCAACTTTATACCTTATGAGATCAAAACATCTTCTCAGAACCAAATGAGATGATATGAATTCAGAGTAAAAGAACATAAACTTTATTTCTCTGGAGAATATAACTGAAGGTCTTTACACCAAACTGATATTGTCATATGAGCATAAAAAATTACAAACTCCCACTAAAACTGAATTCCTCAGGTGAAACCACACTCATATGAGCAACATGCTCATGGAACACTTTAGGTGTCAAGCCTTTAGTGAACGGATCCGCAATCATGGAGTCTGTACCTATATGCTCTATTGACAATTTACCACTCTGAATTCTCTCTTTCACAACTAGGAACTTGATGTCTATATGCTTAGACTTTGACGAGCTCCTGTTGTTATTAGAATACATAACTGCAGACTTATTGTCACAATACAACTTTAGTGGTCTATCAACCTGATCCAAAATTCGCAGCCCTGTGACAAAATTCTGCAACCATATCCCATGATTTGAAGCCTCATAGCAAGCAACATACTCAGCTGCCATTGTGGACGGGGCAACGAGTGACTGCTTAGCGCTTTTCAAGAAACCGCACCTCCACCAAGTAGATAGATGTAACTGAAGTGGATTTGCGAGTATCTTGACAACCAAAGAAAATCGTAATCGAATACCCAATGATCTCCAACTGATCGACTTCCTATATGTGAGCATGAAATCCTTCGTCTTTTGCAAATACCGCAACACCCGCTTTGTCATGACCCAATGATCCAATCTGGATTGCTTAAATACCGCTTAGCATTCCAACAATATATGTTATATCTGGTCTAGTGCAAACTTGAGCATACATCAAGCTCCCTATCAAAGATGAATAGGGATACTCTGCATTTTCTTAGCCTCAAAATCATTCTTAGGACATTGGCTAAGACTGAATTTTTCACCTTTGGCCACAGGGGTATCTAAAGGTTTACAGTTCTGCATGCCAAATCTTTGCAATACCTTATCGATATAGTTCTTTTGTGATAATCCAAGTACACCTTGAGAGCGATCTCGGTATATTTGAATTCCTAATACAAAAGAAGCACCACCAAGATCCTTCATCTCGAAATTTTTAGCGAGAAATCTCTTGGTTTCATGCAACATGCCTATATCGTTACAAGCAAGCAATATGTCATCAACATACAAAACCAAAAATATGAACTTACTCCCACTGAATTTATAATACACACAATCCTCAACTGTATTTACCTCAAAACCAAAAGAGATAATAACCTCATGAAATTTGTGGTACCATTGCCGGGAAGCCTGTTTGAGCCCATAGATGGATTTCTTTAATTTGCATACCATTTGCTTCGGGTCACCGACCACAAAGTTTTCCGGTTGCTCCATATAAATCGTCTCATCAATGTTTCCATTTAGAAACGCTGTTTTTTACATCCATCTGATGAAGCTCAAGATCAAAATGTGCCACAAGTGCCATAATGACCCTAAAAGAGTCTTTCGAAGAAACCGGAGAGAAAGTCTCTTTATAGTCTATGCCTTCCTTTTGAGTATATCCTTTAGCAACAAGACGAGCCTTATATCTTTCCACATTGCCTTTCGAATCCCGTTTGGTCTTAAATATCCATTTGCAACCAATGAGTTTCTTTCTTTCTGGCAATGGGACAAGATCCCAAACGTCATTGTCCTTCATGGATTTTAACTCTTCATTCATAGCATTGATCCAATTAACTGAATTTGGGCTTTGCAGGGCATTTTGGAATTTCACTACAAGCCTCATTCTCCTGAAGAAAGATAATGTAATCGTCAGAGATTGCACTTCTTCTTTCTCTAGTGGATCTCCTTAATGGCACTGGTTCTTGAGGTTGCTGAGTTTGTTCTTCTGTAGGAACATCATTTTGTGGAGGAACCTCATGAACATTATCTTGAATAGTATTTTCCTCAATAATACCAGGTAAAATAACCTGATCCCGATCATTATTGGGAATAACCAAAGGAAGAGGAAATAAACCCCCTTCAGAAACTTCTTCAAAATTAATGTTCCTAACCATATCTCCCCCTTCAAACTCAACATCCTCAAAGAACCGTGCATTTCCCGTTTCAAAAAATGTCTTAGTAATGGGATCATAGAATTTGTAACCCCTTAATCTTTCGGAATAACCAACAAAATAGCTACTAACAGTTCTTGAGTCCAATTTTCTCTCATTAGGCCTGTATGGCCTTGCCTCAGATGGACATCCCCATGTACGTACATGCCTGATGCTAGGCTTTTTGCCTATCCATTGTTCGTATGGGGTTTTGTTAGTCGCCTTAGTTGGTACTCTGTTGAGTAAATAAGCTGCAGTTTTTAATGCTTCTCCCCAGAGAGACTCTGGTAAGGTGGAATGACTGATCATACTCCTCACCATATCCTTAAGAGTCCTGTTTCGCCTCTCAGCAACACCGTTCATGCTAGGAGAACCCGGCATAGTATACTGAGGGACGATCCCGCATTCCTCTAGGAATTTAGCAAAAGGTCCTGGACATTGTTCACCTGATCCGTCATTTCTACCATAGTATTCTCCACCACGGTCAGATCGAACGGCCTTAATTCTTTTGCCAAGTTGGTTTTCCACCTCAGCCTTAAAACTTTTGAACACATCCAGGGACTGTGACTTCTCATGAATAAGATAAATATAACCATATCGCGAGAAGTCGTCTATGAACGTGATAAAATACCTTTGGTCATTCCAAGAAGCCGTAGGGAATGGGCCGCAGATATCTGTATGTATCAGTTCCAAGACATCTAAAGCTCTATTAGCACTTAACTTCCTCATGTTTGTTTGTTTCCCCTTAATACAATTAACACAAATGTCAAAATCTGTGAAATCCAAGGGATCCAAAATTTCTTCTGACACAAGCCTCTTAATTCTCTGCATGGAGATATGACCTAAACGCTTATGCCACAAGGAACTTGATTTCTCATTAGTAAAATTTCTCTTTATACCAAGAGAAACCATATGCAGGACTTCATTATATGAGGCAATAGTATCAAGCAAATAAAGGTTGTCATGCCAAATTAAAGAACCGGTACCAACTTTATTGAAATTATGAAAAAGACTAAATGAACCATTTCCGAAAGAACAATTATAACTTGATTTGTCCAATACAGAAATAGAAACCAAATTTCGCCTAAAAGACGGTACAATATAAGTCTCTTTCAAATCCAGATAATATCCAGTCTTTAACAGCAACCTAAATGTGCCTATAGCCTCAACTTCCACCTTCTTGCCATCGCCCACATAGATGAATCTTTCAGCATCACTTGGCTTTCGGCAATTCAGGCAACCCTGCATTGACACACTGATGTTAGATGTTGCACCGGAGTCTAACCACCAAGTGTGTTCAGGTACAGAAGTTAAGTTAACCTCAGAGCTAACCATAGCAAGAATTGTACCTTTCTTAGCACGCCAAGTGTGATATTTGTTACAATCCTTCTTTACGTGACCATCCTTCTTACAAAAGAAACAAGCCAATTCAGGGCCTTATTTATTCTGTTTCTTCTTTATGGATGGCACACTTGCAGCTTCATTGCTCTTTCTTTTGTTATTCTTGACTTTAGGGGTCATAGCCAAATGAGCACTTTCTGTTCTATCTTGTTTCCATCTATCCTCCTCTTGCACACAATAGGAGATGAGCTCATTAAGGGACCATTTGTCCTTTTGGCAGTTATAGCTCACCTTAAACTGATTAAAGTGTGCAGGAAGGGATATCAAAATTAAATGCACAAGCAAATCCTCAGATAGCTCTAACTTCAGTGCCTTTAATTTTGAAACAAGATGAGACATTTCCATAATGTACTCCCTTATGTTTCCTTTACCTTTATACTTCATTGATATAAGTTTTGCCAAAAGCGTACTTGTTTCAGCCTTTTCGTTTTTGGCAAACCTTTGTTCAAGACTGTCAAGGAAACCCTTAGTCAGAATGGCTCGTTACGATGTGCTATCCCGAAAAACTTCCGGAACAGCACGCCTCATGATCATTAGACTCATGCGATTTGAACGATCCCACTTCTCAAACTCCCTCTTTTCCTCAATAGAGCTGTTAGCCACAAGAGCAGCGGGTTGTTCTATACGAAGTGCAAGGTCTAGATCCATTACCCCAAGAACAATCGAAATGTTCTCTTTCCATTCTTTAAAGTTTGCACCAGTAAGCATAGGTATGGAATTGATGCTAGCAGAAATATTGGAAGCAGGATTTGTAACTGAAATAAAAGAAATTAAATGCTCATATCAGGACATGAATAACATACTTAAGGATTGATTCAAAATTTGGTATATACCATCACGCAAGATACCTAGCGCTCCATTAATATTTAGTCTTTGGACAGAAATATTAACTTGCAAGTGGTAACCTTGATGTAGCAAACAAATACTAACAGTAAATCCTGTCAAATAATATGCCTTACTTTGGTCCGACTTATTATTCACATGGAAACTTGATAATTGTTACATATTTGTTGCCACAAGTTGTATATATAATTCGGCCAAATGTTGACTTTCCTTTGGGCCAGTCAATAGATGCATGAATTATACACACAAAAAATGCCTAGTTGTTCTGAGTAAATTAACCTACATACCAGAGGTTGCTTTGGCAACATGGTATTTCAATTAACCTATACAGAATACTAGCTGGCCAAATTTGAACCAATTCAATCATTCATGAAGATGACACATCACTGAGAGTCCACAATTTATACCAAAATGTATAACATAATTGTCAGAAGCACCACATAATTGCTAACCATAATGCAAGCTAAACAAATTAACTCAGAACTTAGATAAACTGAATATGCATCTCATCATTACAGAAATAACAAGTTAATTTTTAGCCTAACAGAGGAGCTCCAATTTCAGTACTAAGGCCTTACGGCAAACAGAGAACAATTAAGCCTCAGTTCAAAACTGAAAACACAGATCAGTTATCTATTGATTTCTTCCAACAGTGTTTCATTCAAGATCACAAACACAATTTTCAATCCATCGCAGAAAACACTAATGAAAGAATCTGTACCACTGAAATTAACAGAGGTTTGGCATTAAGATAACAATTGACAATATCAGAATCACAATTGATTGATTAGCACCAATTTGCACATTAGACAGAACCAGCAAAGGCTAATCTGAAGACTTAATAGATAATTTCAGAAGTATCATGCCAATCCAGAACATATGATGAACTCAAGATGTATTATATAATCAAGAACAATGCAAAAGTTTAATCATAGCATATAACCAATCTCGCAGATTAACGAAGTTAATACTAGAAGCAAGACAAATCAAGATGCATTGCAAAATCTGTAATGCAAAAGCTAAACTTCATATTAATCCTTAATGCAAACTTAAGCCACAAAACCAACAGCTCCCATCATGCCCTCAAGATAGAGATCGAAACTTTGCATGAATCGAAACCGAGGCAAAGCACCTCGTGCTAGGCGGCATCTGCTATCTTATCCTAGCAAAAACCAAACCAGCAAGAAACACTAATCCCGCCGACACAACAAGGAGGGCAGCGGAATCACAGGGGAATGTGCGAGCTCGAGGAAACCCGGCAAGATCACGCGAGCGCGGCGCGCGGAAATCGAGGGCGCTCGCGCGCAGAGGCGCGCGGCGACGCGATCGGGCGGAGGCGGCGCCAACCGGAGGTTGCTCGACGCACGCAAGACGCGGCGGAATCCCAGACGGAGTTGCTGCGTGCGGAGGCGGCCGAAACAACCGAATGGCGCACACGGCGCGGGGGCGGCAGCGCACGCGGAGGTGGTGGCAGCCGAAGGCGCTCGGCGACGCGGGGGCGGCGGGACCGAATGCCGCTCGACGCTCGCTGATGCGGCGCGATCCCGGGGAGTGCGCGGGGATTCGGCGGTGGCTAATGACGAAACCGACCGAAGCAGATCGGATCGAAAAAACCGACGAGAAAGAACAGATCCGAACGGGTTGCAAGCACACATATTAGCTCTGATACCAATTGTTAGATTATACATGATCTAAATCTGATGATCAAACTAACAGAATCTTATATGCGGTAATTGCAACACCCAATCAATAATCTGTAAACGCGGAAGCATACCTGATGACGATGCCATTGTTCGTCGTAGGACTGATCTGAAACAGTAGATGAACAATTATTCTGTCTACCTAGGGTTTGATCTTTCCCAGCAAGAGGTAAGCAACAAACTCCAACTACTGATGGGGATAGGTGGTATGGCATGAGATTACCCTGCTGGGAGGACCTGACCCTTATTTATAGCCTTTAGGTATGGAGTCCTATCCCGTCCCATAATTAGAGATAGACTCCAAATAGGTCTCTACACAGATTTAATTCCAAGTCCATATTTATCCCTAATAGATACTCTGGCTCTTAACAAATATTTGATCACTTTATATATTTGAGCCAACCAAAATAGATAGCTGATATTTAATTTAACTCATGTAGGTCCACATAATGGAAATTAATCCAACATTGCATTCTTAGTAGCCTATAGTTTCAGCATAACCAATTGACTACATGGAAACTTCTGACCTTTTAAATTGAGTGGAGACATGAAGATTGCACATCCCCAACCTTTTAGCACCCCTCTCTCCTTCTCGAGGGGAACTATGCAACATACAACCTAAATTTCCAGTTGTTACGGACTGTACCAAATTAGTTTCCTTTCATATTGTTGCAAACACTATCCGCTTGGCTTCATCCTAGAATACTATTTTTCAATATGATACGCAACAGTTCACGATTAGTTAGCGCTTACAATTTAACTGTACTTCTAGCTACTTGGTAATTCTAAGCTCTCGCATAATAGCACACTCCAAACAAAAAGTTGCAATTACGATTCGCACTATTTGATCTGCAATATCTACTAAATCTGTTCTGGTATATTCAATTTAGTTAGCCTTTTGTTTCATATCAGAGAAATTATGAAAGAACGATATAGTCAGATGATATCAACAATGAATGTATGAAGGTGATGCCTCATAGTTCCAAAATCCAACCACTACCCCTTACCCACATTTTCCATGTTGTTGTACTGTCCAAAGAAACTTACAAAAGAACTAAAATTTTCAGGTAAGAGAATGAAGGCTGTGTTCAACGAACTTCATTAGCGAGGTCTGTTTTACATTCATTTTGAGATTGCTAATGTATTGTTTCCAGTCTTTCAATGTAACGATTCGTTATGATTTTCCTATGCTATTTGTTTTTCCATTTGTATAAGATATTGCCTTTTATATTTACTGCCGTTTTCTTTTGTTCTCGGGCTTAAGTATACCGCGCAACAAACATTTATGCAAATCGTAGATCGTCTTATGTATATATACATGATGTAGTCTTTGTATGAATTGGAATCTCCTACTGTTCAAAACATCCTAACTGGCGCGGCGTAGCGCGCACTTTCTTCCTAGTGTCCTCAAAAGATCATAGGAAAGCAGGCCTTGGACACAACCATCACCAATTTCAACTTTAGCAAGGAAGGCCGTGACACTCTGTCACAAGTACTTACAAAAGGAGCAAGACACATCGGCAGAACCCATGCTAACAATCCCTGAGACTCAGCCTAGTGCTACTTGCTTCGAGTGTGGAGAGACAGGACACGTCGCTCAATTCTATCCCCTAAAGCGACAACCCAAAGGTGCCCAAGCTTTACGTGTGGAAAAAAATGTTGCATGTGGTGTATTTCCAAAATCTTGGTTGCATTTCAAAAACTTAAATCAAAATCTTTGTTTTACATTAATTCTACAAAATCTGCAAGTCAAATGGAATAACGGAACTCCTCGAAATTTGAAGTCGAATTCAAATTTAATTCGGAAAAACCAAATCAAAAATCAAAACATAACTGCTGTCGTATCCATCTCGGCGACGCCACACCCTGTAGTACCCCTGCGGCCCTGAACCCTTCCCGGAGGCGTCGTCCCCAACCCGAACACCTCCCTCGCTTCTCCCCATCGACCCATCCCCAAGTCGGATCGGAGACTGGCTCCGCGTGTTCGCCCGTGGAGAGATCTCATGCAATGATGCAAGTCCTCTCTCTGTGGAGCCTCTTTGAGTTGAACTAGTTGATTTCTCCATCTTTAAATGCCTCTAGAATTTGTCTCCTGCGTTCAATTGAACCTTTTTATTTTAAAAAAAGAGATATTTTTTCCCTATAAACGAACTGATATTTTTTTCCCCTATAAACGAACTAATCCGAGTAGAATACATACTCCGAATTCAATTGATGTTTCCGAGTAGGTCGGAGAATTAAGAGCAAATCGACTCCATAAATACGAGTCTTGCTCTAATTGCAGGCCATCCCTGGCAGAACACCGAGATCCTGCAATGGCGGCGAAGCGGCGATGCAACCACGGTGTCCCGGACGAGATCCTGGAGGAGATCTTGCTCCGCCTCCCCGTGAGATCTCTACTCCGGTTCAGGACGGTGTGCAAGTCATGGTGTGCCACCATCGCGGACCCGCGCTTCGTGCGCTGCCACGCGGAGCTGTCATCCATGGCGCGGCGGACGTCCCTGCTCGTCCTGCCGCGGGGGAAGCTGCAGCCCTGGCAGCGGATGGGCGGCGTCGAGATGTTCAGCTACCCCGGACACGGCGCCGTCGCCGAGCTCGTGTACGAGAACTTCTGGACCACGGACGTCGTGCCGTGGACGCGCCCGCTGCACTGCGACGGACTGGTGGTGATCCTCACCACTAGATCCCAGATATTCGTGTGCAACCCGGCGACCAGGGAGTTCGTCGAGCTGCCGAGCGGCTCGCCGGACTGCTGCATCTTCGAGAAGGTCGGGTTCGCCGCCGACCCGTCGACGCGCGAGCGCAAGTTGGTGAGGTGCTTCTACCGCCACCGCGAAGGCACGGCCTACAGCGTCGGGTGCGAGGTGTTCACCCTCGGCTCGCGCGCGTGGCGGCCGGTCGCCGACCCGCCCTACGCCGTCCTGTCAAGGGCTCCGGTCTGCCTGCCGGGCGCCGTGTACTGGGCCGGCCTTGCTTTCGCAGCCTCTACCATGGAAGGACGCATCGTCCGGTTCAGCCTGAGCGACGAGGCGTTCACCGTGTCCCCGATCCCTCCGTGCTCCAAGGTGGTCCAGCCCCATGACTGCATGACGGAGCTGGCCGGCAAGCTGTGCTACGCCCACGCCCCCGGTTCCGCCGTCGAGCTCTGGATGGCGGAGGACGGCGTGCAGCTGGAGTGGTCGTTGCGCTACACCATCAACTTTTTGCAGCCAAAGTACTGCTCTTACGTGGCTCCGTTTGCCGCGTACGACGGAAGCATATTCTTCAACGTGGGTGGCTCGCAAGTCTACAGATACGACATCCGCGGCGGAGCTGTCGAGCGAGTGGTCGACATGCAGCGAGAGTTGGTTTTCTTCTATCCCCAACTCCGGTGGCATCTCCGGGTCGGGGCGCCGATATGGATCCACCATATAATTGAGTATTCGGAGAGCCTAGTGTCGATTAGAGGATGTTAGGAAGTAGCGTCTCTCTTTAATACCCTCTTTAATATCCTATGCTGAGCAAGAACGACTACAGCGTGTGGGAAATCAAGGTTGAGTGTGTGTTTTCATTGTGTTAGTGTCACGTCAAGTCTTTAGTTGCATGCAGGTGATTTACTGGTGTGTGTAACGTTAGGAGTTTCTTAGTGGACAGGTTATTAGAATAAAGAAAAGTCTATTATGTTTTTAACAAATCAATGATCAGATTTGATTTATACAACCATCATATACTATTAGTAAAATGGACCGTAAAATTTCTCAGAAATAAACACCCGCGAATCTAGATCGTGTTGTAGCATGCTGTTGTTGTTGGTTGTCATTTATAAATATGTTTGGTTTTCAATCTGAGTTTACTGCACAACATGGCTCTGGAAATAAAAAACAGGGAGAAGGCAAGGAATATGGCCGGAAATTGAAAGAAAGCAATGTGTTGGAGAAACGAACATTTTTCCGATTAGTGGCCTGCACAATGACTGAGGATTGAAGAAGGAATCCACAATATTATATCTAGAAGTTAAAGTAGCCTTTGAAGATTACAGTGCCCATGTGGCTCACAAAGCAAAATGCAATTATCATGAAAGACAATTTCTTGGCAAGGAAATGCAAGTTGCTGCTTCTGTGATGCCATGGGAAACATTTCAGCTTCTGTCGTTGACTACTCAATAGCACTACTCAGTGGATAACAAAGCGTATACCCAGGGCAAGAAATTTTATCTATTGGGTGAAACAAACCGTGTTTTAACGAAAAGCATATCGACGATCCAAGTGAGATCATTGTTGCTGGTGTGTTCTTGAAATGTTGGCAGAAATGCAACAGGATGATAAGCCAAGTGCAGCCTACTGCAAGGCGAAGAAATGCTGCAGCAAGAAGCAACCGAGGTGGCTGTGGAGGCGACAAAGCAGAAGAAGACCAGGGCACTGCCAGGGTGCTGAGAAAAGAGATGAAGAGATGCCAATTGCCAAGCTCTCTAGTTGGGTGAAGTTTTGTCAGGATATATAGTAGAATGTTTTTCCTTGTTTCACTGCTTACTCATGTGCAAGCTCTTACTGAAGGGGTTAACCTTAATACTAGTTTTTTTTTGCGACAACCTTAATACTATTAACCTGGTACCTTACCTTTTTCACTTCTATAAAATCCAGTGTGTTTGAAATTTTGAATCGTTATTTGTATTGCAAATGAGGGATGGAAGAAAAAATGGCTCTTGAAAAATTACATATGAAGAATGCTCTCTATGTAATCGCCCTACACTTGAGGCACACTTCTATGAGTGAGCTTTAGTGTACTTTTTTTTTTGTCTCTTTTGAGTTTGCAATTTAAAGCGGAGGTAAAATCGGGGAAATAATTTGAGGTCCACATTTGAGTTGATTGGTCAGTAGGAGTTCGTTACCCAGATCTACGCATTAATAGTTAATGCAATTCTTGTTCTAATTGCTGGGCATCCATGATCCATCACTCAATTGGGAGAAAATTCAATTAATTCAAAAGTCGAGTAGACTAAATATATGAATTTCTCTCTAATCCTCACATTTCATTGATTTATGAAAATTAGATTATATCAAAAATACAAAAAACGAGTGTGTGGGGACCCCGGGTTATCTCCATAAGACCGAGACTAAGCATGGTCTTAAGGACATAACTCTGGACCTTCGGTAAATGGATTCCAACTTAACTCAATCTAAATGAGAGGCTTAACTGAAGCTAGAGCCCCGACGATCATGCGCGTCGCTCCTCTGCGAGCACTACATGATTGTCGGTTCTCCAACAAGTCAAGCACTACACTTAGTGAGTTAAATAGGAAGCCATGAACAGCGAGCATGACTTATATTGGCTCCCAAGATCAGCGACCAATATACTCATACAACAACACACATCAATAGTCCAAAAGATAACAATATAGTTTAAGTCTACAACGATTACAAACGGCCGACCGGCCAAATTCAAATAAGAGTATTAAGTAGCAGCGGAAACAAGCAAATAAAACAAAAGACCAGCAGTGGTATGCCCCATAACCCATCGGCAACCGACTGGGAGTTAAATGATAGCACTACTCATCAGTGTCGCCTAAATCGACACTGACAAGCTCGTCGGGCTCGATATCTTCCTCACCTGAAAGAGCCAGCAAACATCTAGCTGAGTACCAAAGAGTACTCGCAAGTCTTACACAAATAAAAATTAGTTATCCATAAGGCTATTCCAAGGGATGGCTCATATTAGCTTAGTTTTGCAAAAGAGATGCAACAAGGTACCACCTACACATACTAGTTCTTCAAGTGTCATTTCAAAATCAGATTTGAAATAGAAGTAAAGCATGTGAATGAGTAATGAATTGAATAAAAAAATAAATCATACAAAGCAAAGTGGCTGTCCACTTTGAAACTACAACAAGCATGAACATCCAATTCATGACCAATCCCAAGTTATAACCACAATTTTAATTTCAAGTCTAACAATAAGCAGCCACAAATTTCAAGCGGTCGTTCATAACTGTGGACACAGCTATTCGAATAGATTTATACCCTGCAGGGGTGTACTACTTTGCCCACACGACTTGATTAGCCCGTAAGCCTCCAGATGCCTCCGAATATAGCATACTTCCTATGGTATGCCGGCCGGGTAAATCAAGATATGGTCATTTTTAGCAAGAAGATCCAATTGGGCTAAATCCCTCAACCCATGGCTCCTAGGAAACATAAACCGTTACGGGCTCTATGCCCTATTGGCCCAAAAGGAACACAGGATTTCTTAGTCCTGTGCCCTTACAATTTCACCACCGTGGGACTCAACACAACAAAACATTCCCCCTACTTAACCATACAACACCCATATACTGCATGTGGTAGTACGAGTTTTACTTGAATCGCAACAACCCAAAGTTCGGTCCTTAATTGTCCAGACAAGGCAAACCACATACCCAATCTCGTGCACGAAGGCACCATCACTAGCCAACACTTGTCCAGACCAAGAACTTCTTTTAAAATGTCAAAATTTAACTCATAAAACAGGTACGAAGATCTGAAATAAAAGTATATAATGAAAGTTGTGTTTATCCCATAATTGTCAGGTTATTCCCGACAATCAGCTACCGGTTCTAGACTTGCATGACTAAGCAAACCCGGACAATATAAATTCACACATCCTATCTTAAGCATGTGGTGCTGGAATAATTCAAGGATAATCTCAATGAATAGGATATAACTAATCTACACATCACAAAAATAGCGACATAATAAAATAGCATGCAAGCAATTATCATTGCATCTACCCTAACAAAACTGAGATCAAATATGATGCAAAAAGAAAGTTCAAAGGATGCTTGCCTGGCTGGTATTCTAATTTTTCACTCTCGGTTATGTAATCGCTCGCTTGCGGCAGTTCGGACTCTAAGAAAATAACGACATCGAATAAACACCGAGAAATAGCTAAAAACTCAAATTACTCAAAAATGTATGAAATTTATACAGTAGCTAGATTATGATTTTAGATTAATTTAGGTACAAAAATTATTCCATTTGGAGTTTATATGAGAGAGTTATAGTAGTTTGAAAATCAGATTTCTAGACAATGCTGAAAAATGGTGGTTCATTTCGCTCACCCGAATTTAATTATGTTGTGAAAATTTGCAGAATTCTAGTGGAGATAAAAACTATATGGTTAGATATAGAATAATATTTTATGGACAACCCAATTGGATTCATCCCATTTGGAGTTCATTAGAATTTTCTAAGAATTTTCAAAGTTAATTCAATTTCTAGTGTAAAAATAATTCTTTTCTGCATTTTAAATAGAATTAAATCCTTTTTATACACGGGCTGCCCCTAGCCTTTGTCAATGATAGATAGGGCCCTTGTATTGTATTTTCTTTTCCATTTATTTTATAAAGGAAAACATCTACCGACAATCTAATCTTCTCATAAGCATATACTTAACCGATTCTCTGGTGTCGAATCCAATCACATGCATAACACTCTCCAATCATATTCTCATATCTTGATCTAAATCCCATACTAACCTCCACTAGGACATTATCAAGGTATTCAATCCATCGAGTGATGCCCGAACTCACGATCTTCCAAATATACAACTTATCTGATAATTACACGAAATCCACCGACTCATGGGCATATGACCATGATTGAATCCATCGATCGTTCTCCGATATACTATTTAATCTAATGCTAACTATCTAGCTCTACTAGTCTCGCCTCGGCAAATCACAATTGCATACACTCAATTTTCCACCGATCAAAGTTTAATTTACAAACCGATACCTAATGATCTTTACAATTTAAGAACACATCCAACATCTAATTGCTCACTAATCGATCAACTTATATCCATACCACCGAACTTAGTTGTGAACGACATCTACCAATCTAATCACATATGCGTCTCTACGATCGACTAATGATCATTTAGCTACTAATCCAAAAGAGAGTACAATTGCATCAACTCGGCACATAGGATTTATCTACTAATTACATGGCAATCCAATTAGTTATCTAAAATCGAATAATCCATTCCTACCATCTCCAAATTCTAGCACAAATGACTCACACACTAATACTAAAATCATCCGATCCATTTACTCATGATTAAATAAATCCCCGATTCAATCTCTATATCTCAATACATATCATCACAAAAGCTATCCATCAAGTAATAGATCGTAAAATCCTTATGCGTCCTAACTCCAAAAATTACTAATCCAATGTGAGAAGAAACCTCCAATTAATTTATCCTCCAAAGATTACCACAAATTTTTCATGTCTCTCAAAATAATATTATCCGATTAACAATCCAATAATATACTTAATCCGACATTCATCGAGCAACAATACACAAATTCGCTACAACAATCTAATCATTCACATCCACAATATTTTATCACATAATCCCGCCTACGCACAAATAAGTCCTAACCAGAGAGTTACACCGGTCTTAACCTACCAAATAATTTTTACAAATAAATATGCATAAATAGATGCTATGCTCATGACTAATATGCAACATGCACAACTAATATTGTAATGCGATAGCATAATTTAACGCGAAGTATTTTACCACGGCACTAGGCGTGCCTAATATCGCTGGACGTCGTCTTCTCGGCTCCCGTCCACGCCCGCCGTAGTCGTCGTCGAGCTCATCTGCGTCCCGCTCCGCATCGGCGCTACCACATCATGCGCAACACGACATGTTGCCTTGCCTCGCTCGGGCCGCCGTGCCACTGCATGCATGGCCGTCGCATGCATGCGCCGCGCTCTCGGCGTCTCCTCCACGGCATCAAGCCGCTGCCTCCTCACCTCAGCCACCCCGGGCTCGGCCACTTTCGGGCTGCGCCCCGTGCCGACACTATGACGCTACCGTGCACCGCTGGCCGCCGCGCCGCCTTGCGTCCTCAACTCGGCCACCTCGTCTTCGCATCGCTGCTGCTGACCAACAAGCTGTGCGCCCGAGCCATGGCTACTACTGCGCCATATGTGCTGGCCGACCGGGTTGCTGCACTGCCGACAATGCCACCATGCAACACAGTTTGTGCCCACCTTCCCCTTCTTGCAAAAATGGTCAAAAGTGCTTGCATGCAAAAACTAGTGGTATGAATTGAAAGCTTAGGTGATGAGGAAGGTGTAGGTATGACATGCATTAGGAGATTTTAGTTTTTGAGTTGGGATCTAGAGGAGAGAAGGTAAGAACTAGAGCTCATGTTAGAGAAATAATGGAGGTTCTTGCTCTGCTAGTAGAAGGAAAGTGACAGGGAAGAAATGCATTGTGGAGGAAGGAGATGAATGGCAGTAGGATTGAGTGGGCAGTGGCGTGGGGAGATGATGTTGCCAGAGGAGATGAATTGCTTTGCTTGGGGACTAAAGAAATGGGGTTGGAGGGGATGACTAAACAATGGAAAGGTGGATGTGTGGTGCTCTGTTGGGAACCAGACAATGGCAGTGCATATGGCTTTGCAAGTTGATGAATAAACAAGTGAGGATGGAATTGGCGTGAGAACCAAAAGAGAATGGACAGCTCTGCTCGGCTGGGCATAAAACAAAATTCGAATGAACAGTGTTCGGTTTGGGGAAAAACAAATAGCAGCAGGGAGTTTGGTAATTTTTAGACATAGTTGCCTAGCTCCAAAAATCACAAATTTTTTATGAAAGTTTGCTGAGACAGTGATGCACAACGTATAATTTTTGCAGGGTTTTTCTTATCCTGCATTCTTCCCTATAATTGTTTTAAGTATTAGTTTTGTTGGTTGTGTTCTGTTGGGGAGGAGATAAATAGGAGTGCAGTTCTTCCTCCATTTCTCCAACTTATCCAAATGACCTTGCATGCACGAACTAACCGCTAAATTGGAACACTCTCACGATGATGATGCAATGATATAATATGCGTCGTCGGATTCTTGATTCTCGGTTGTGATTGCGGGGAGAGAAGTTAAGAAAGGACACACGGGCGTCTCGCCTGCGGTCGGTCGGACTGAAGAAGAGCGATTTACTAATGCATGCATCATGGTATGATTCTTGAAATGCATGTGAAAACAAGAGTTCAATACAATTAATGTTGTTATTATTTTTTTAAAACATGGTCTTCCAAACAATTTGATTTCATAAAAAGCAACCATTAAATTAATTCAATTTGATTTTTTTTTAAAGCCACATTTTGATTAAACTCTGAAAAAAAAATTAGAACATAGCCAAAAATTTAATATATCACCAAATTAAATATTAACATCCCGATTCTAAAAATCGGGGTGTTACAAACCTCCCCCCCTTAGAAAGAATCTCGTCCCCGAGATTCAGACGGAAAAGAATAGGGGCAGAAGACTTGGTCGCTTTGTTAAAATCCAATCTTCTTTTTAAAGACTGAACGACTCGATCTCGATCCATTACCACCACTACCTCAATTCTTTTGGTTTGGCAACCTCTACTTGTGGTTCTTCCAATTAAAATTCGCCAATTGTATTTAGTCTATAGCAAGCACACTCCAATTTTTCGTTCCACAATTTATACGTTCGCCACCGAAATCGTTTGCTTTGATATATTCTCTAGAACCACTAAAAATTTATAGGTTTGGTTTGATTTCCAAAAAGAACACTGACTTAATTCTAAATTTTAACAATGCGGATGTGAGCACAAACATCTATTAATCCATTATCACAGTGTAAATCATGATTTAGCTTCAATCTCGATCATATTATCTGGAACACTAATAATCCTAAGTGAAACCACCATATTGCTCACATATCCCAATACACTTGCTTTATAATTTCTATCATAGGGTATCTCCAATATAACTCTCAATTCATGAGCACTAAAGAACCATATTTCAATGCCTATAACCACCCATAAAATATTTGTTGGTTTCCAACAATTTCCCTCATAACAATTTAAAATCCAAAAAGAGGGTATGTCTATATAAGATCAAATTGCATCTTCAATCGATATCTCTATATTTCGGCTTCTCAATCCTTTAGTAAGCATGATCAACCCTCTACATAAGTCATTCAAATCATCAAAAAGATCATCCATCCAAGGTGAGTTTGTCATCCAACCATAATCCAAATAATCTGAATCACTAGCTTTGTCTGGATCAAGTTACCCACAATAATTATCTTAGTTCAAATCAACAATATTAACTCGATGTCTTCCAAAGTCTAATTACCCTCAAGCATTATCTAAATTCAACCGCCACATTTAATCATCCCTAATTAACCTAATTATATCTTCCTAGGGACAACTATTCCCTTAAAGATAAATCTCATAATCAATCCTCGTTACCATCCACTATATGACCATTCAATCACCTAATCTTTCTCCATCTCTAGAAGTATTACGATCCGATTATATACTCAAATATAGCTTTAAAAATCCTAGAGTTGTATGTTATAAGATTTAAATAAATTATCTCCTAGAAAAATTTATAAGCATTTATTTTTGTTTTCTTTTCGAAGCTTCAAATAGAGTTGTATGTTTAACTTTGATATGAAATTATACAAATGCAATAATTGTGCAAAAATTCCAGAAATGATACGAATGCTCATGTGATGCATCTTACTTCCATTTAATAAAAATGGGGATGTGACACAGTCTGGCCGCTCCCTCAAGCTGATAGAAAATCTGCACGATTTTCGATCACAAAAAGACCTAACTTTAGATCTACAAGTTCAAATCACCTGAGATTTTAGACATAGATCAACAAAAAGGTCATGAATCTATTTCATTCAAAGATCGAGACGATCATAGCCAAGATTCCATGAATTTCTTGATTGAGTGCGCAAGGGCTCAAAACTGAGTGAAAACCTAAACTTGATCCAAAGACTTGCTCATGGATTAAAGATGGTCAAGATGATCGTAGATCAACTTCCACAAGTCCTAGCAAGCTAGATTTATGGCAAAAGACCAAGACAAAATATCTAGAACACAAGAACCTAAAATCTCAAGAAAGATAGCAAGAACAAGGCACAAATCATCTTTGCACGAATTGGATTGGATTGATATTGAGGAATTGAGGGTTTACATTCGCTCCACCCTAGAGGACAAAATCTCACTTGTGAGCACCCAATCCCACAAAGTTTCTCTCAATACATATCTCAAACTCTAGCCTCCTCTATTCTCTCCACTTCCCCTAAATCTCAAATTATGGTTTCTAGGCTTGGTTGGTGTGCAAATCCTGCACCACCCTTATATAGTGTAGTTTATGTCTAAAAAGAAAATCCTAATGGACACATGTTAAGCCCACACACAAATAGGTCTCACACTCATGCACGCTTCTCAAAGCGAATGACGATCCAATGCTCCCAAATCCATCTCTCTGTGATCTTGTCCTCCTCATGACCTAAACTTCTTCTCCTTTGCGCCGTCATGCGCCATGGTTTCTCCAATATCACCAACCTAGTATTTTGGTGAAGATGCAAAAATACCCCTTCTTGATCCTTCCATCCTTTACCGAGTCCAATCTGGTGAAGAAATCCCATGCGAATCTTGGAGAAAGACAGGGGTGACGTACAACATCTTCTTAGTCTTTGATTCTTGCGACAAACTTGTCTTGAACACCTTGGGAAGGTGTTGATGCGTTGTTGCTAGTTGCATGGTCTTTGAAGAGTTGTTGAAAACAGCTCTTGGGCATCTATCAAGACATCTGGCACAGATAACGACAACTATAGAAGTTATGGGGAAAGAGTCCAATTTAATACTCAAAATGGTGAGGAAGAATATAGATGAGAAAGGAATAGAATGGAAGAGTATGGAAGCTGGAAAAGATGAGAATAGCACATCCTTAAGATTTTCTATTTGTAAAATAAGTTTTGAAGTTTTCCTTACAAACGGTCATTCTAACTAAGGTCACGACCTACAGTCGATATGGCTCTGATACCACCTCTGTCGGGACCCAAAAAAAATACAATTATGGACCCAATGTGTATACTGCACTAGTCCAGGATCACGCTAGTGCACAAAGAGACAACATCGATGAAATATCATTTTTATATACAAAGATGCCTAATAAATAGATAAATGACAACAATTATCAGAGTAACAACCTTAAGGTCAAAGCTTACAATTAATGCCTCAGAAGGTGAATAGTTCAATTAAGCTACAACAGAACGTAACGGAATAACTTCAGTGAAGCCCATCTATATACCCAAAAGCAATCGGTTGGGGTAGCTGAAATAACCCAAAATATATTCGAAAGGATTTAACCGGGAGAGAATAAGTAGTCGGGAGAAGGGTTCTTTTAGAAAACCACCAAATCAGGAAACGAGAGGGGGTTTTTCGCATTTAGTTGGCAACTCGGGCCTTGGGCCTTGGCCCATGTGGGCAGGCCGGCCATAGGGGGGAGGCGCCACCCCCTCCCCCCAAACCCTAGCCGCCCCCTCCCCATCTCCCCTCCACTCCCCACCTCCCCCCATTGTGGCCGCCACCTCCCTCACCCCTCCCCTCCTCCAACTGGTGCCCCAACTTCCTCCTCCCTACCTCCCCTCCACCCCCATTGCTGCTGGCCAAAGGGAAGAGGAAGCCCCATTGCAGCCGCCCAAGGAGGAAGAAGAAGGGGAAAAGAAGAGAAGGGAGAAGAAAAGGGAGAAGAGAAGGAAGAGAAGAGAAGGAGGATCTTCTTCGGGGCCTGTTCGTCGTCGTCCAGCACGTCGTCAAGGGTAACGACGGGTTTCTTGTGATGTGTGATAGTCATTAGAGGCGATTGCTATTAGATCGATTGGATCGGATTAATTCTGTTCAATGTTCAATTCTGTCCAGAATGTTGCGCGGCCAGTTTCATGTGTTTAGAGGCCGAATTAGGAGTTTTGGTCTCCTAGAGATATGTAGGTCTTGTTCTTAGCTTTCATTGGCCGCCAAGAACACTCAAATCCGATTAACGGTTAGAAAGTTATGAATTTTTTTAGTATCGCTGTCCTGCTGATCTGTCAGTATTGGGACAGTCGGTAGAAATCTGAATTAATCTATTAGTTAAAGACGAAATGAAAGGATCTCAATATAACGAAAAATGTGGGTAATTTCTATACCTTTTCAGAGAGATAAAGAATGCAAGATTAAGACTTTTGTAGCAAAAGTTATGGTGGTTTTAGTGCACTGTCCAGAGAACCCGACGTGAATTCTGATGTTCTGTAGATTGGCTTGGTAGGGGAAGTAAATGGAAGCATCAAAAGGGCTCCCCAACTAGGTTTATTTAGGTAATTTAATTACCTTTTCAGAAAGTCTAAGATCATCTTATTTGGATTCCTGAGCAGAAAGTTATGTATTTTAGAAGTTGACTGTCTCACAGTGCGCCAAATCGATCGCTAGAAATTGGAAGTTGGGAAACACTTGGGGTTTAGCAAGTTCATTTGTGTTGTTCTTATGCTCTTGGTTCAGTATGTTGGTCTTAGATTGGGTTATCTTAAAATTCAGGTGGGAGCGTGGTCCCAGGGGCAGCACCCTCATCGCGTCCACCGTTCTCGCACGGTTGAGGCAAGTATCCGGGTTATAATATATGTATGCTTGCATGATATGATTGTGGTGTATCTTGATCGTATAGCCATGCATGCCTGTTTATGAGATGAGTTACTGTTTATTTTGATGACTGCTAGTTATGGTTAAAGGTTCTTCCGCATGTTGTTATTGCTTCCGTGCCAATGAGAATATGTTGTGTTCCTGCATATGAAAATGTTATCATGGTGCATATGCATGTTGAGAGCATACAGGTGCCTTGATCATGTGGTGACCAAGCACATACAGTTGAGGTCCCCGTCATGTAGATGACGGGCTTGAGGTCCCCACATTCGTGGAATATGGGCTAATGAACAAAGAGGTCCCCATCATTAAGATGATGGGCAAAGGTCCCTATACATGTGGTGTATAGGCTATTGGTCCTTGTGCCAGAGGGCACAGGCAAGGGTATACAGTGACGGTTGTATACCCCACATTACCGGTAAAATGCGAAAAGAGATAAAGTTCAAACGAGCATTGCATTGGTTGCATATCATGAGTTAAATGGCTATGTTTAGTGTGATGTTAAATGAGGATCATCGATGCTATGTTTGTGTTCTTGTTTATGGCCTTGTTGATACTTGCTGAGTCTTTAGGCTCACCCTTGCTTGAATGTGTTTTAGGTACCAGAGGCAGGAACGACATGCATGGGAGGGAATAGAAGTTGTTGCACTCACTACCTCACACTCTTAAGGCGTTTGCCACTTAGCACCAATTTAGAAATAAATAAACTGTTTGGTTATCACCATATATGGTTTTGGTTTGAGTATCTGATTATTTGTAATAATGAGGTTGCCAGTCTTGGTATGTTCATTTGATTATCATGCATGAATGAGTAGACTTGATTATGAGAAATATTGTTAAAGGCCATGTTTTATTGTTGAACTCTCAGTATAGCTGTTTAAACAAAGAAGATTCTGCCAAAAATTGGTAGTTTGTGCTAGAATAGTATAATTACAGTAGCATTCCAGGCTCTTTGAGAGTTGGGGTGTTACAGTTGGTATCAGAGCGGGCAGTAGGTCCGTGGTAAATAAATTGTTAAATTGACACACTGTGCACAGTAAGTTGGGGATGGGTCAAGCATTGTATTTACGTTTCCGTTGTATTGCTTTGATCATTTCTGATGTGAAATGGGTATGAATACTTATGGGTAAGCTTGTGGTTTTAGCCTTGGGCTGCCAGGATTGCACCACCATCTGGGTTTCTTTGGGAAGGTTATTGTCTTCCTTGAGTTGGAATGGTTATTCTTGGTCTGACCCGGTGGATGAATTCTCTTGGGTCAGTGGTTATTTCAGTTGATGAGTGTTCATCGGTTGTTGTTGGCTCCTTAAAGCAAACATTTGTTCTCCCGAATGACGAGTTGTTTTGTTGTTTTTAAACATAGATAGTCTATAAGATTGATCTTTTACTTGGAACTTTGGTCAATGGAAGCTTTATTTTATTTTTCCTTACAACGTGAGAAAGCTTTGGCCCCCATGCACTCTTTTCGGGATTTGAGTTCGAAGTTGATACTTCTCTTTTATGAGAGGAAGCATCAAAGTTCTTTTGACTATGTCGTGTCTTGGTTAAGTCGTAGATTGTAATAAAACAAATTGTTAGTGTTTTGGTTGCAATTGGTCCATCTTTGTTTTACAAAACAATTGTTGACTTGCCGAGTGTGAGCTATCTTTGCGACTTGCGAACGTTCTTTTCTTGAGAATCTTACCTTTCCTGTTGATGAAGGTGACCGGGTGTCTGGTTTGGTATTTTGGATATGGGAATTATCTTTCACAAAGTTCATTGAATAAAGTTTTGATTCTACTTATTTCTTTTGGAGTAGATGGAGTGTTGAAATTTAGACCCTCTTCATAGAGAAAGAGAGTGTCAACTCTCTTTTGCAATGATTTGTTGTGTTAAGTGAGAGTTTGTAAGTATGCGAGATAATTGATAGCGGTTGTGATGTCAAGTTGGATTAGTGGCAAGGTGCATGATTAGCCTTAACTAGTGTCTTTGGGAGTGAAATTGATTAAGTTGATGTTGTCTTCTACCAGTTCTTGATGAACTGTATATGAGTAGTGACTCAGAGTATGTCCACACCTATGTGAAGTCAAAAGAGATATCAAGAAGTATGGAACATTGATGAATTAGTCTGGTCATTAAAAATCGTTAGGTTGCTAAACTTGTTGGGTTCTTTGGTTCCCATGGATTAATTTAAATGTGAGGAAAGGGAAACTAGAGGAAATGCTAGATTTACATATTCACTAGTATGATTAGTTATTGGAATTGTGTACAACCGGTTGAATGGATTGAATATCGGTGGATCTAGAATTTATGGGAGGAGTTCTATGTGGTTCTTCTATATAGGATGACACGATGAATTGGGTTATAGTGTTGTTGAGACTTTTGATCGATAGAAGATTTCGATTTGTGAAGTTTTAGTGTATTTTTGCCAAATTTCAAATATGAGGAGGAACAGTTGAATATGTGTTTGTTAATATCCATGTGATTTGGGAAGGAAAGTAGGTAGCAATTAGATTTCATAATGAAGCCAGTTGATAACAACAATGGTTGTAGTATAATTGTTGTGTGTTGAAGTTTGATGTTGAGCATCGCTAAAAGTTGAATTGATATGATATAATAGGTGGCTTATGCCCACATGATTGTGAAAATATCGGATGATAATGTGTCCTTGATGAAAGATTTTTGGGTAGGACTTTTTCAATTGGGTGGTAGACCCCTTCCAAACTTAAGAAGTTGATGTAGTGGGGTAGTATGGATTTGGTATACACTCGTTTTGAAGATGGGATGAAAAGGAAGTATGAAACAATGTGGTGAAACTTTGGAGGTGTCGACGATCAAGACGTCGATCTTACGAAAATAGAAAGGAGAAAATGACGGGGAAATCTCAGGGAATAATGGAACTGCTCTTTTATTAATATGAACTGGAATTTACAAGGTATATCCTAAAGACTCTGCTTGCCCTCTTGCTAACTCAGAACTATTACACGAATCTATGGCTTGTGTTTTTTTTTTGTCTTCCTCCCCCTTGATCCGCCCAGGTTCCATCTTTAAATAGCCCTCGAAGAGGTGGCAGTTACTTCCGGAGAAGGCGCCTGATGCGAAGCGTTGCGTCTGGTCGGAGTCAAGTGACGGTTGATACAGAATCAACCGTTTGGCGGTTATATGTCTATGAAACATATAACCGCATGGAGGTATATGCACGTCTTGGATAAGATACGTCGTATGGAATATGCACGTGTTCCATTCATCATACGGTAGAGAATATACCTTGAAATCAATTCTTACCTTCTACGAGCAGTTCTCCTGGTCGGAAGCTTGGCTTGGGCCTTCGTCCGACCAGGGTACCCATTATGTAACCTCTGGAATCTCTACGACCAGTGAGGTCGTGCACCTCAAAGGTTACGACTATGAAGACGTATGGTCTTTTATATATTAAAGATAATATATAGAGGTTTTAATCCTCGTCAACTAGCCCCCGAACTTTAAATGAATAGGTCGTGTGAACACCTTTCTTCCGATGGAATCGTATCGGGATGACGATTATTAAATACAAGGGCATTTGAAGCGGTTTGTATTCACTTTAAAGTTGAGAACTTTGCCCTGGGATTTGAAAAGTTTCTGTGTCCGTTGGACTTTTTTGGGTAACTCCTTATTACGGTTTAGGATTTCTGAAGCTTATAAAACCCCTTTATAAACTTAGGGTTTTTTTTCACTTCCTCCTTTCTTTTCTCATCTTTCGAGTAAAAACTACCTCCGACCTCCTTTGCTTTTCTCACCCAAACAGAACCTAACCATGTCGGACCAAATCACCAACTGGTCGGTTTCCGACCTAAGTGAGAAAAAGTTGGAGAATCTGGAGAAGATCGGGATGCTCCCAGCAAGAATGTGATTTCTTGGAGATCCGCGTTTGGGGAACATTCTCCGAGCAGTGAAGATGGAGAAATTCCTGTTTTTCTCGCATATATCGAATGCGGATTTCGGCTACCAATTCACTCCTTCCTTCCTCAAGTTTTGGAGTATTATGGAGTTGAATTGGTGAATCTGGCTCCCAATGCCATCGCCAATCTCGATATTTTATCTATCTCTGCGAAGCGTACTTGGGGATTCCAGCAGATCTGGATCTATTCAGGTACTACTACAGGATGACAAAGTCCGGAAAAGCGATTGGGACGCCTGGAGAGTGCACCTTGCGTCTCCATGATGGAAAAGCTGATGAGTACATTTTTATGTACTCAAAATCTTCGTGGTCATCGTGGAAGAAGAGCTGGTTCTATATGAAGGTCACGAAGAAAGACAGCCTTTATTATTCTGGTAAGAAGGCGGTCGAGAATCCGAGATGGCGCTCCTCTACAGAGAAAGAGGGAAATGTAGGGAAATGGGCTGAAGCAATCAAGCTTCTTAGTGTCAAAGGTCTAACATCTTGGCATGTGGTGAAGGATTTTTCCACGCGCCGGGTTAGCCCTTTGAAGGCCCGAGCACATAAGATGCTCTGGTACATTGGTCGTGATGATACGACCAGAGACTCTAAAGATGGTAAGCCATTTTAATGATTCCGACCAGTTTACCTATTTCAGTTGATTATTTCTTAACTCTTTCATTTTACCTTTACAGCTCTATCTACTGATGAGATTAGAAGCCGGATCAAGATGATCTGCGCCGGAGATCCTGGCGATAAGGCTAGTTTTCCTCGGATCTTAGCGGTCGTTTCCGCTGAAGAGAGGATTGAAAGACTTAAGGTAAAAACATCAACTGCTGTCTTGTTATCGTACATATTATTTTTTATCAGTATACCATAAATCCTCTTTGATGTGTAGTCGGTTGGGTTGAGAATCAACAAGGTCACTGAGAGATGTGAGCCAATTGATGATCCGATCTCCCCTTCGACCACACAGGATGTAAGCCTTCCAGAGGTGGGTAATCGAACACAAATAATATTTTGGATAAATTATGTTTATCACCTAACTATCTTTGATGATGAATTTAGGCGGTCGTCGTACCTTCCAGCAAGGTCACTGAGAACCCTCCAGTGCCTACTGAGGCCACTGTTGTGGAGGTCGACGAATCTACATCTACTGACCCGGCAATCAGGGACCTCGACCAAATGGTCGCGGATATCGCTTCTGATTTCCGATCAGTGGATGTGCAAGACCTAGTCAACCCTACCGGTTTAAAACCGGTGAGATCAGTTGACAGGAAGAGGAAGGCTAGCGCAACGAACTTTAGTTCGATGCGCTATAAGGGTAAATTCAGAAAAACAACAAGGTATATATATAAAATGAAGAGGTCGTATTTATACATACCTTGGATCTTCCTTACCTTCTCTCTCTCTCGTTTTAGATCTTCTGGTGTTCCGGTCGTGTCCGACCAGAGCACCCCTCAGGAAGAAGTTCCTGAGGTAGAGGTGGTCGTGGAGGCTCCTGACCAGGATACTCCTAAAGCAAAAACTACCGAGGATGAAGTAGCAAAAGAAGCCCCGAGCAGTTTCAAAGATCTGCTCAGATCCTCTAGTAATCCTTACTCCTTCTCCGAGGTAGTCATCCCAGAGACCCTCAACAGTTCCACCTCCTCCAGAAATACTTCTCGTTAACAAATTCCCTTTTCTCCCGATTTATCGAGGGTAAGGAACTTGATGAAGCTCGGGAAAGATATCGGACCATCAAGCCAAGATTGGTCCAGATACCATCTTTTCGAATATAATGATATAGCAATTGGGTAAGTGTTCTACGACCATCCTTACAACTCTTTCTTTTGCGCTTTCTTTGAGCTTGCTAAAGAAAGGAATTTTTGTTTTTGTAGCATTTGGTGAAAACTATGTTTGTGATCGGAGGACCCACCAGAAATAAAAACTTTGGAGCAAAAACACTCCGATCTGAGAAGTAAGTACATTTCTCTTTTGATCTCCTAAGGTTTATTATCTTGATTCTCCTTATAGATTATCCTTCTCTTTCTATCATATTTGATAGATTTAGAGAAAATTAAAGAAGAGATCAAGACCAAGGAAGCCCTAATAATAAAGCTGAGGGAAGAAAATCAGAGTAAAGACCGGTCGATCGAGCATGCGATGACCAGGCAAAAAGAGGTTTCGACTCTTGTGAGAATAAAATCAAAGGTAACTGGTCGTAGACCTAACCAGTATTCCATAACTCCAATTGTAAAGAGTACATTAATTTTGTTTATCTACTCGTGCAGAAAAAACTGTAGCACTTGAACGAGCGGAGAAGACCCTCGATTTTGAGCGTGGCCAAAAGGAAGCTCTTGTATTTGGCCTTGATGAGAAGATCAAGGCTCTTAACAAAATGATCTTCGATATGGGATCAAGATCAAGCTTGCCTTCTTTAGGAGATCCAACGGAAAAGGTGGACTACTTTGGACAACTTTTGGAAGATCTCAAAGGTCTGCTCAAAACTATGAGGGAAAACCATACCCAGACAATGAAGGAAGCTATTGTAACTGGAGTTAGTGTTGCTTTAGCAAAACTAAAGGCTTCCGATCCCTCTGTTAACCTTAAAGCTGTGGAAGAGGACTTCGATTGCTCTGAGAGTGAAGCAACAAAACTTTTCGAGGAAGTAAAACCTCTCGAAGAAAAAGTTGCAGGGGAAATGGAAGTCGGATCTCCATCTCATAGCGACCAGTCTGGAGGTCCTAATATGTAAACAGATGTAACATTAGACTATGTAAAATGAAAAACTTACCTTTTATCAAAGAAGATCCTGCTTTGTCAATGTTGTTAAATACTCATATATCTCCTAGCCCCCGACTGCTTATGTTAGTAGATGAACGTTACTAAAAGAAAGCAGTAGACCAGGAAATGGAGTAATAACAATGACCATGGTAAGAGTGTTGATAATGTCTATGACAACAATCTAGGAAATACTAGGAAATCATGTGGTCGGAACCAGCAGACGATTTCGACTAGTCTAGATCTTGTCCATTATCGAAGTACTATGAAATACCACTTGTAGTTGATAGACATAACAAAGACCGGATTTTGCTGATAAGAAGATATGCATTAAGAATGTATGCAAGAAATGAAATAAAGAGAAAAGTACCGTTGTTTAGGAAATATTCGGATCTGGTCGTACCGAATCTTAAGAACTGAAGATGTGTAAAATATTTCGCGAAACGTGCTCATACTCAAATCCGACTGGCAGCGAGGATCGTAGGAAAATGACCGTCACTAGGAAGCTCCTTCCAGCAAGGTGACCACGTGCGAGAGGAGAGACTTCGACGTGAGGTTTTCGTGTCCCACCAAGAGCCAAACTTGAGTAGAACAGAATGTTGAAATAAAATAACAATCTTCAAATTCAAGAAAGAAACGAAAACCAAGTAAATTGTCTGAGTTGGTACTCTTTATACTCGTATGATTCTTTAAGAAAATAATTTCTGGTCGTGCGTGTGTATCATTGAAGCAATGATCACGTCTAAAACGATGTGGTCGGTGACATTCAAGTCGGCAACCATGAGTAGTGGAGATCCTATCGAAAGGAATATCGGAGAGAATGAGAGTCTTCTCGACCAACCAAAGAACGGAATGGCATACGACTGATCGACAAATAATAAGCATAAACTACCATACTTATCGTTTTTAAGGAAAAGCATCTTTATTGAAAAAAGAATGTAAATGAAATACATGAAATTAAACATAGAACTTACGCAATTAATCAATATTCCAAGAATTAGACAAAACTTGCCCATCGGTCATAGCTAATCGCATCGATCCCGCCGGTAACCGACCACGATGTATGGACCTTCCCACTTAGGTGAAAATTTGTTGCGACCGCTTGGTTCCGAATTTTTCTAAGAACCAAATCACCTATAGTTAGGCAGCGAGGTTGCACCTTACGATCGTAGTAATCGACGCATGGCTTGGCCGGTAGATCGATCGTAGCAAAGCTTGGTTTCGTCGTTCTTTAAGGAAATTGATGTCGCAAGTTGTCGCTCACACCGATCACTTTCGGAAAAGGAATCGCTTCGAGCGTAACCAATTTTAAGCTCGGAGGAAGCATGGCTTCGCCCGTAAACCATAAAGAATGGTGTTTCACCGGTCGCACGACTAGTCTGTACGAACGACCCATAATACGAGGGAAGTTCTTGAACCCAAGCTCGACCATTGAATTAAGCGATCGAATACTCGTCGCTTGATCCCTTGCATTATGATACCATTGGCTCGCTCAATCGCTCCATTGCTCGTGGATGAGCAATGAAGCGAAATGTATCTTGATACCTAGTTCTTCACGCAATTCAAAATTGCCGCTGAAAATCGGGCACCGTTATCGATGATTATATGATTGGGTACACCAAACCGTAATCATGCTTTTGTTAGGAACCTCTTGGCGGCTTCAGTTGTAGTTTTACAACCGCTCGCCGATCCATTTAGTGAACGTGTCAATCATAACGAACAGAACTCAAAGCCCCGGTGCTCTTGGAAAGGTCCCGAATGTCCATCCCAAAGTTGCAAAAGGCCAAGAAAGAGGAATTGTTTGCAAAGCTTAAGACGCGATGTACTTGTCGACTATGAAATCGACATTGTACGCACCGTCACGAGCTCTTTTGCATCATGAAGGCGCTTGGCGAAGAGTATCCTTGCCTAAAGGCTTTACCAACCAAAGTTCAGAGGAATGATGTGCTCCATGCACTCCTCCATGAATTTCGCTAGCAATTTAATGTCATCCGAGTGAGATATGCATCTCATCAACACTCCGTGAGATCCACGCTTATACAAGGTACGTTCAATGAGAGTGTATGATTTGGCTTTTCGTGCAATGCGATCGGGCTCTACATCATCTTCTCGGAATTAGGTCATCTTGAAGATAATTGTAGATCGATGTCATCCAATCTCTACCGTGATCGTGATGGCGCCAACCATCATCGACTGCATGGAGCATCCATGTTCGCAGAATCGAGGTGTGCAACCTCCTTGCTAACATCTATGTCCTCGGAAGGCTCGACTACAGAGGGTGAATCGAGTTTCTCGAGAAAACTCCGGCGGGATGGATGTCCGTGTGGAAGCCATCCGCCAATCCAGTCTGCCAGAAAGTTTTCCTTTCTAGGAATGTGTTGGATCCGAAACCAAGAAATGCTTTTCGAGTTTCCGTATTTCGCCGAGATATGATGACATCTTAGTACTAGAGCATTGATACTCTTTCCTACTTGATTCGCTACTAGTTGAGAATCGCCTTTCACTAGCAATCTGCGAATCCCAAGCGAACGAGCTGCCCGAAGTCCGGCCAGTAAACCTTCATATTCTGCCACATTGTTAGTAGCAGGAAAGTTAAACTGAATGGCGTACTTTATTTGTTCGCCGATGGGAAATCAAGACGACCCGACCCGAGCCATGCAACATCAAGGAACCATCGAAGTACATTGTCCACTCGTCATGGTGCTCGTACTCGGGCCCTTGGGTGGGTTCAGGGTTTGTCCATTCGGCAATGAATTCTGCTATTGCCTGCGACTTGATTGCTGTTCGTGGGACAAAATAGAGATCGAACGCCCCAAGCTCAACCGCCCATTTTGATATTCGTCCGATGACTCCTCGATTCGTGACTTGACCAAGGGATATCCAAGAGGTACGACCACTTTGTGGGCACGAAAATAATGCCTTAGTTTCCTTGAAGCCATAAGGAGACCATAGAGCAATTTTTGTACTGCGGATACCTTTCTTTGGTCCATGTAAGACTTCACTTACGTAATATATTGGTCGTTGAACATTGTCTCGTTCTACGACCAAGACACCACTAACCGTTTGTGGCGTTGCGACCACGTAAATTAGTAATGTTTCTCCCAATCTTGGAGAAACTAAGATTAGGGACTCGTAAGGTACCGCTTTAATTCTTCAAAGCGCCGCTTGCTTCTTTAGTCCATTCAAACTCCCATGTTTCCAGAGAAGCTTAAAGAAAGGTAGTCCTTTTTCGCCTAACCGTGCTATGAAACGACTTAACGCTGCCATACAACCGGTTAACTTCTGGACTTCCTTCTTTGTGGTTGGATCGCGCATCCGATCGATGGCGGCGATTTTCGTTGGATTTGCTTCAATGCCTCTAGCTGAAACTAGGAACCCAAGAAGCTTTCTCGACGAAACTCCGAACACACATTTCTATGGGTTTAACTTAAGGTTATGACGTCTTAAGTTATTGAAAGTCTCTTGCAGGTCTAGAATATGATCCCCAGCGTTGACACTTTTAACGACCAGATCATCAACGTAGGCTTCAAGATTCCGACCCACCGAGGGCTAAAGGTCTTTGCATCAACCTTTGGAATGTTGCACCAAAGATTCTTAAGACCAAATGGCATTTTACATAACAGAAGTACCATATGGGGTGATAAAGGAAGTTTTCTCCTCATCTTGTTTACTCATATTGATCGGTGGTACCACGAGTAAGCATCCAAAAACTTAACAACTCACACCAGTAGAGTCTACAAGTTGATCAATGCGAGGAAGGGAAAGTCATCCTTCGGACAAGCTTTATTAAGATCTGTAAAGTCAATACACATTCGCCATTTCCCGTTGGCTTTTCTAATCATTACAGGATTGGCGAGCCACTCTGGGTGGTCGACCTCACGAATGAACCCACTTTGAGAAGCTTGTTGATCTCATCGATTGCTTCTTTCCGATCAAAAGTAAACGCCGTAGCTTCTGCTTGACCGGTTTTTTGTTAGGCTGTAGAGCTAGCCTATGCTCGATCACCTCCCTGGGGACTCCGGGCATGTCGGACGCCTGCCATGCGAATACGTCCTGATTAGCTCGGAGGAAGGAGACGAGCGACTCTTCCTATTTAGGTTTGAGTCCTGTCCCGACCAATATCTTGGCACCCTCTGGAGAAGCGCTTCCATCGAGTTGTACCTCTTTCAACTGGTCGGACGGTTTTGGTGTCATCTTCGGCCTTGAACTTTTGACCTGCATGTTAACAGTGTTAGTTCCCCTGGTCGGAAGTTCATCGACCAGCTCTAAACACTTCCGATCGCATGCGTAGGCTATCTTCTGATCACCTCGGACCGTGATTACACCTTTTGGTCCCGGCATTTTCAAACTCTAATAACTGTAATGCGTGGCTATCAGGAACTTTGCTAAAGACGGACGACCGAGAATTGCATTGTATGCAGTCTCGAAGTTCACCACATCGAATGAAACTTTTTCTGTTCGGAAGTTGTCGGGTTTTCCGAACGTAACTAGTAGGGATAAGTGCCCTATTGGTTTAGCAGTAGACCCAGGCACTATGCCATGAAAGGCATATTTCACTGGTTTTACCTTGGATTTGGGAATCTGCATATCTTCTAAAGCACTTGCAAATAGAATATTCAAAGAACTACCCCCATCTATCAAAACCCGATTAACCTTGCAGTTATTAATAGTAGGCTCAACGACAATTGGAAACCTACCTGGTCGAGTTGAAGGAATAGGGCAGTCTTCTTTGCTGAAGGAGATTATTGTCTCCGACCACCTTGAAGGTTTAACGGCGATCGAAGGTTCGGTAAGGTTGACCTCTCGCTCCATGGCTTTCAGGTGACGTCTGGACTCGTACGAAGAAGACCCACCGAAGATCACATCAACGGTGTGCTGAGGTTCTTGGTACTCCATCTCTTCGTCACCATCTTTGTCCTTCTTGGAGCTTGTTTCCCCGAGCTCTTGAATCGACGGGAGTGGTCCTTTACCTGCATAATAATCTTCCAGCTTCTTTTGCCAAGCGCGACAATTGCGCAAATCGTGTCCTGCTTGCTGATGAAGAGGACACCATTTTTTGTTTTTCTTGTAACCATTAGTGAGCTTTGGCCTTGCCACGACAGTATAATCTTTTCTTCCTTTTGTAGATTTTTCAGAACAGTGAAACCTCTTTGTCGTTGGCTCTGCCATGTTTCTTTTCTTGAGAGTCTTCTTTAGTTTCTTTTCGCCTATCTAAGCCAAAGTTGGGGATCTTATCCTTCGATCAACGGCCGTTCCACTCGACCGCTTCACTGGCCGTAGCGTACTTGTCGGCCATGTCGAAGAGCTCGATGGTTGTTCGTGGAGGATGTATAGCCAAATCCTCCGTAAACCTTCGATTTCTTAATCCCGCTTTGAAGGCTTGGATAACGGAAGATTCTGCGACCTCTGGTATTGAGTTACGGACTTGGCTAAATCTTTTAATATACTGCCGGAGAGTCTCGTTCGATTTTTGCCGTATCCTATGGAGATCGTCTTCCTTTCGAGCGATCATACGCACTCAAAATTTGCAATTAAAAGGTCGCAGAGTTGCTCCCAAGTATACACGGATCCGATCGGAAGGTTAAGCAACCAAGATCGGGCTGATCCTTCTAATATTGTAGGAAGATAATTCGCCATTACATTTTCATCACCACCTGACAGCTCTGATAGCGGTGGTGTATATCTGAGAAATTCTAAGGGATTTTGGGTCCCATTGAATTTATCCATATTGGTCGATCGAACCTATTTGGCCAACGATGACTGGAGCCTGCACGAGAAAGCTCGACGACTGTGATAGTTTCGTGGCGCCTTCTTTGAAAAGGCGCCGATTATGTCGGTTGGAGATCGATTTCTAGGAACAGATTGTCGATGCTCCAATGTCCCGATCCGGTCGTGGACGTTAGTAAAACGCCGACCGCTTGCACGCTCGGATGATGCGGAGATCACCGAGTCCAGCGATGGTTCGTCTCGACGGTGATGGCGAGATTCTTGAAATAATCTCCTCCTCGTGATGGTTGGTCGGAATCGCCGAGGTGGTCGCGATGTCAATTGATCCCCAACGCGACCATGTAGGCTTCGCTTTGGGAAGAATGTTGTGATGAAGTCATGGTTCGACTTTGCGGGTGCCTTCGCTCGATAAGCTTCGTGCGCCGCATTGTGCGTTGGATAATCTCCGATACTTGACTGCGAGTTGGGCCAAACTCGAGTCTGCGCGGGCGTGGTCGAAGTATTTAAAATATCCCCGACTCGCCGCGGTTTTGTATAGTTACCGAAGGTCTCGAGGATTTCGCGAAGAAGGTGTTTGATGGCTTACATCCTCCGACCTTACGGTGGATCTTGCCTGTCTCTCACATTGGTTTGGGAAGGATCAAGCGTATTAACTGGTGAACATCTACCAGTTCTGTCACCTCCGGCATTTGGTGCTTGACCACCCGTACCATCTCCATTAGGACGTGGTGGCGAGGCAATGTGTGGAGGACCGTACACGGCATTGTGATCCGTATCTCCGATCGCATTGACCTCGTGCTTCCAGCAGCGGTCCTCTGATGAGCTTCCATCGTAATCAACGGAGAGCCTCTCAGAGCTTCTGCGAGAAGCTTCCACGACGGAGAGCAGTCGGTGATCAGCACCTCCTGAGGTTTTTGGAAGGACCTCAGCCTGATTCGGCGAATCGCTGATCGAATGCTGAGCTTTATCATCCCCACTTGGTTTACGACCAATGGAGGTTTCATTGACACCGTCACTAAGTGTCGGTTGGCTCCTGGAATTACTAGAAGCCGCTGGTGAGTACCTATCAACCATGATCGCATCAAAGGTATGTTGAACTTCGGGTTGCGGTGTTGAATTTTCGTCACCTTTCTTGCCGGTCCAAAGGGTCGGGCTTGCTGAGGATTTGGGGTGTTCCGAACTGGTCGGAAACACTTCCTCTGAGACCGCCACTGATCGTAGCGGTGTGTCTTCATCCATCCGGTTGTCTTCGCCGATTTCTGCCCTGGGCGAGCCGGCAGAGGAGGATGATGAAGAGATTCCGTTTTCCTCCATGGCGCGCATACATGCATCCATGTCGAGGTCGGCATAGTCCTCCAAGTCGAACCAATTTTCTTCGTCCCAACTTCCCGCCATAACCGCATCAGCGATCACAGACGGGGAATGGACAAAGATTTGATGAGCAGAGAAAAATCTTCTGAGATTCCACGCCGCGTTCCCCACGGACGGCGCCAGCTGTCGACGATCAAGACGTCGATCTTACGAAAATAGAAAGGAGAAAATGACGTGGGAAATCTCAGGGAATAATGGGACTGCTCTTTTATTAATATGAACTGGAATTTACAAGGTATATCCTAAAGACTCTGCTTGCCGTCTTGCTAACTCAGAACTATTACACGAATCTATGGCTTGTGCTTTTTTTTTTGTCTTCCTCCCCCTTAATCCGCCCAGGTTCCATCTTTAAATAGCCCTCGAAGAGGTGGCATTTACTTCCGGAGAAGGCGCCTGATGCGAAGCGTTGCGTCTGGTCGGAGTCAAGTGACGGTTGATACAGAATCAACCATTTGGCGGTTATATGTCTATGAAACATATAACCGCATGGAGGTTGTTCACTGGTGTGTCTTGGATAAGATACGTCGTATGGAATATGCACGTGTTCCATTCATCATACGGTAGAGAATATACCTTGGAATCAGTTCTTACCTTCTACGAGCAGTTCTCCTGGTAGGAAGCTTGGCTTGGGCCTTTGTCCGACCAGGGTACCCATTATGTAACCTCTGGAATCTCTACGACCAGTGAGGTCGTGCACCTCAAAGGTTACGACCATGAAGACGTATGGTCTTTTATATATTAAAGATAATATATAGAGGTTTTAATCCTCGTCAGGAGGTTTTAATCCTCATTAGGAGGCTTTCTAATGAAATAGTTGATGACAAAGATTCGAGTTCAGAGTGTATTATTCTTGATGTTAGTAAGATTATCTGCGAGAGATGGTGACTTGTGTGTGCGGTGATGATTCTTTTAGAAGTAAAGTAAATTGATCGTCTTTCGTAATTTGGATTTAGTAAAAGTGTTTCGAGTTTTGCGGTTGTGATTATTTGGACCTCTTGAGTATTGTGGTGATTGAGTTTGATTCGAGCAAGTGACATGTCGAAAGCATTTTATTGATTCTTAAGTGGTTCTTGGGATTTGGGTTTTAAGAGCCTATCATGTTTAAGCTAGCAAAGTGATGTAGTAATCACAGAGAATAACTTTCCTTGTTAAAGGAAGGAGTGAAGTATAAGTGTTTGAGATTTAAATTGTTTCGCATTTTGCAGTTTGTTTAAGTGTGCTTGAACCTTATGCAATTGTTCCATAAGGGTTTATCAATTTTGAAAGGGCATTACGTTTTTCTCTTTTGTGGTTTGGTATTCGCTTTCAGTAGGGCTTGAGCCCTCGACTGTTGACTTTCTCTTATGTTTTTCGAGTTCTTTGCCTAAGTGACTATTTCCTTGGTCCCGTGTTTACTTCAAGCGAAATGTCTTCATTGCTTTTTCTTCTGAGGAAGGATCCACCGATTCATTTCACAGTGGTTTTCGAAGTGTTTATTCATTGTAGTTGTGAGATCTTGGATTGTAAGTTAATCGAGGAGCAGTGAAGGATGAACTAATTTCGTGTGTAATTCTTGGAGGGAATTTTATTTGTACAGAATGTTTGCCTTTGAGGCTAAATTGATTGCATTATTGCAACTATTAGAACCTATGAAGATTTGTGAACCAAGATCCATTGTTCAATTCGGGTGGAACATTAGAATTTTTGAAAGGATGGGAATCTTGATCAATGTATTAGAGTGTCACGATTGAGTACCTTGCATGGTTGTGCAGATGAATTATGATGGTGTTGTAATGAGAGTAATATTAGCGATTGAGTACCTTGCATGGTTGTGCAGATGAATTATGATGGTGTTGTAATGAGAGTAATATTAGCGAAGCAATCTGATCATTAAAGTGACTAATGAGGTAGACGGGATGGTTGGATTATTGCCAGGAAAGACTTGGACTTAGTAAGTAACTCTTTAAGAGTTAGAATCTTTATAAAGATAATTGGGTCAAGAAGATGTTTTCATGTTGATGTTAGTGCGCGAGTATGTATGGACTGTGAGAATTTTAGGGATTTTAATCAGAGGTTTTCCCTATCTTCTTTATGAGAAGTTCGTTGCAAGAGTCTTGGAGGTTAAATTTGGGCTTTGCATTGTTATGATAGAAATTTGATCGCCCAATGACAATGTGAAGAAGAAGTATAAGGGTGGATTTTGAATAGTGGGATGATCATTGATAGAAAACTTTTGATGAAATACATGAGAATATGTGATGTGAATTCCGAGTTATTCATTTTTAAGGATTGAGGTAACGTGATTAAGTGTGAAGATCCATTTTGGGATGCATCGGTTATCTATCAAAGTAATTCATCAGTAGAGGAGTTGACTAGAGTATTGTTTCTGTGGGGTCGATAGAACCTCTATTCAGAGGTGTGGTTGATGTATTTCCGTTTGAGCATAGCGTTAAGAATGCCAAGTTAAGAGAGATGGGTTAGGGTGTTATGCGATGAATCGAGATTCCAAAAAGTTGAGAGAAATTTATTTCTAAAGGAGAAATTGAGAAAAGATTGTTCCTCGAGTCTTCAAACGCTCTCCGATTCTTGTATGAGCTATGAGTTTATGACGGATGTCTTTCGCAAATTGGGCTTGACTTTATGTTGGCATGTGTGGTTCTTATCTGTTCAGAAAGAATAAAAGAAATGGTGGATTTGGATATTCGAGTGATTTCTCTTTTGGCGAACGTGGTGTTTATTTGCAAATTTTCTAAATTGAAGGTGGAAAGATTTTCGTGATAAACCTTCGATACTGAATTTGATTTTTTTTTTTAGTACCGAGTTGGTAACGTTTGGTTGCGATGAGAATCCTTCATTTTCAGTTGGGCTATGTCAGTAAAAGAGTGTGTTTAAAGCGAGTTATGTTGTGTGTTTCGTTAAAGGAGGTGATCCTTGCTTTAGTGAGGAGTTTTTTGAAAAGGTGGAACACGAGTTCGTGTTCTATGCGCTTGTTGCGTGGTTCGTACCATCAAAGGTTGCCTAAGGTACATTGGGTTGTTTTCGCTAGTTGGCGTATCGCTAGGATCGCCTCGAGTCCGCGCGCGAGTACGTAACGTCTTGTCTGTTCTGCTGTGAGTGAGCACCTGAGAGATCCAGAGTTTGAGGTTTCGTTAACAACGTTGACCATCGAGTAAGATCTTACCTTCGAGTCTCGTCTGATGAGTGTACCTGGAGTACCGGGTTGAGTGTTAGTTCAGACGGTGTGTTACGTCGTGGTGTTATGGTCGCGTCGATGTGAGCGAGAAGAGACTTGGGAGGTAGTCTAGCATGATCAAACTTTAACCAAAGTTGTTCATGTCGAGTACAACTTGTTGGATATTAATTTTCAGTTGTGGTTTTTGTTGTTTTGCGAGTAGATGACAAGTAGAATTCGGGGTCGAATTCTGTTTAAGGGGGGTAGAATGAAATACCCCAAAATATATTCGAAAGGATTTAACCGGGAGAGAATAAGTAGTCGGGAGAAGGGTTCTATTAGAAAACCACCAAATCAGGAAACGAGAGGGGGTTTTTCCCATTTAGTTGGCAACTCGGGCCTTGGGCCTTGGCCCATGTGGGCAGGCCGGCCATAGGGGAGGCGCCACCCCTCCCCAAACCCTAGCCGCCTCCCATCTCCCTCCCTCCACTCCCACCTCCCCATTGTGGCCGCCACCTCCCTCACCCCTCCCCTCCTCCAACCGGTGCCCCAACCTCCTCCTCCCTACCTCCCCTCCACCCCCATTGCTACTGGCCAAAGGGAAGAGGAAGCCCCATTGCAGCCGGCCAAGGAGGAAGAAGAAGGGGAAAAGAAGAGAAGGGAGAAGAAAAGGGAGAAGAGAAGGAAGAGAGGAGAAGGAGGATCTTCTTCAGGGCCTGTTCGTCGTCGTCCAGCACGTCTTCAAGGGTAACGACGGGTTTCTTGTGATGTGTGATAGTCATTAGAGGCGATTGCTATTAGATCGATTGGATCGGATTAATTCTGTTCAATGTTCAATTCTGTCTAGAATGTTGCGTGGCCAGTTTCATGTGTTTAGAGGCCTAATTGGGAGTTTTGGTCTCCTAGAGATATGTAGGTCTTGTTCTTAGCTTTCATTTTCCGTCAAGAACACTCAAATCCGATTAACGGTTAGAAAGTTATGAATTTTTTAGTATCGCTGTCCTGCTGATCTGTCAGTATTGGGACAGTCGGTAGAAATCTGAATTAATCTATTAGTTAAAGACGAAATCAAAGAATTTCAATATAAAGAAAAATGTGGGTAATTTCTATACCTTTTCAGAGAGATAAAGAACGCAAGATTCGGACTTTTGTAGCAAAAGTTATGGTGGTTTTAGTGCACTGTCCAGAGAACCCGACGTGAATTCTGATGTTCTGTAGATTGGCTTGGTAGGGGAAGTAAATGGAAGAATCAAAAGGTCTCCCCAACTAGGTTTATTTAGGTAATTTAATTACCTTTTCAGAAAGTCTAAGATCATCTTATTTGGATTCCTGAGCAGAAAGTTATGTATTTTAGAAGTTGACTATCTACAGTGTGCGCCAAATCGATCGCTAGAAATTGGAAGTTGGGAAACACTTGGGGGGTTTAGCAAGTTCATTTGTGTTGTTCTTATGATCTTGGTTCAGTATGTTGGTCTTATATTGGGTTATCTTAAAATTCAGGTGGGAGCGTGGTCCCAGGGGCAGCACCCTCGTCGCGTCCACCGTTCTCGCACGGTTGAGGCAAGTATTCGGGCTATAATATATGTATGCTTGCATGATATGATTGTGGTGTATCTTGATCGTATAGCCATGCATGCCTGTTTATGAGATGAGTTCTTGTTTATTTTGATGACCTAGTTATGGTTAAAGGTTCTTCCGCATGTTGTTATTGCTTCCGTGCAATGAGAATATGTTGTGTTCCTGCATATGAAAATGTTATCATGGTGCATATGCATGTTGAGAGCATACAGATGCCTTGGTCACGTGGTGACCAAGCACATACAGTTGAGGTCCCCGTCATGTAGATGACGGGCTTGAGGTCCCCACATTCGTGGAATGTGGGCTAATGAACAAAGAGGTCCCCATCATTAAGATGATGGGCAAAGGTCCCTATACATGTGGTGTATAGGCTATTGGTCCTCGTGCTGGAGGGCACGAGCAAGGGTATCTGGCGACGGTTGTATACCCCATTCACCGGTAAAATGCGAAAAGAGATAAAGTTCAAAGGAGCATTGCATTGGTTGCATATCATGAGTTAAATGGCTATGTTTAGTGTGATGTTAATTGAGGATCATCGATGCTATGTTTGTGTTCTTGTTTATGGCCTTGTTGATACTTCTTCGAGTCTTTAGGCTCACCCTTGCTTGAATGTGTTTTAGGTACCAGAGGCAGAACGACATGCATGGGAGGAATAGAAGTTGTTGCACTCACTACCTCACACTCTTAAGGCGTTTGCCACTTAGCACCAATTTAGAAATAAATAAACTGTTTGGTTATCACCATATATGGTTTTGGTTTGAGTATCTGATTATTTGTAATAATGAGGTTGCCAGTCTTGGTATGTTCATTTGATTATCATGCATGAATGAGTAGACTTGATTATGAGAAATATTGTTAAAGGCCATGTTTTATTGTTGAACTCTCAGTATAGCTGTTTAAACAAAGAAGATTCTGCCAAAAATTGGTAGTTTGTGCTAGAATAGTATAATTCCAGTAGCATTCCAGGCTCTTTGAGAGTTGGGGTGTTACAGTAGCGCGACCTAGTTCTCCACGATCCTTGAAGTAGACCTTGTTGACCATGATTCCTCCACTTTATCTGAATGATTATAGCAAGACTAAGTACACAGTCGTACTCAACAAGTTGCACCATAGAATGCAAATATAGATGATGGCTTATTCCAAATGAAATGGCTTCTGTAGTTATTTTGTAATAAAGCAGTATTTGCAATTGAATACAAATAATAGATTGAAAGCGTAATTCAAAACAAATAAACAATAATAATAGTTTAACAATTTGTTTTCACAAAGGACACAAAGCCTAATTAAATTATTCACACAACTGTCCCATCCCAATGGTTTTATGAAAATCTACCCCTCGTGTGAAATCCCCGAGCATGTCCATGACCACGGACGCGGCTATTTGAATAGAGTGTTTAACACTCTGCAGATGTTGTACGCTTTGCCCACAAGATGCAGTCAACTGGATCAGAGCTGATCACAACAAAACCTTTTCGAAACGTCATCTCAATAATTGACATTCTCGGTGTGTTTTATTGTTGTCCAATCCATACACAATGCTTTGGTACGACACACACCATTAGATAGGGAAGCAGCGAACCGTCCTGTGATGTGATCTACTTGGTAGTCCACACCTCCACCCATCACTGAGCACTAAACCTACAACCTGAGTAGTCAATGCTGAGATTCCGTAACTTACTAAATTATGTATGTCCCATACCAGGCATGTGGTTGTAAGAAAGGCCTAGTTCAATGGCGCACAAAGTTAAGTCCTTAATTGACCAAGGCAAGACTTCTAATTTCTAACTATGCCACGAAGATTATCATTCCCAGTCATAAAGCTCCACTATGTCACACAGTTTCCACCACTTGCCTCAGTCTAAATCTTTTCTCACCCAGTTGGTTAAGTGCAACACATACCATCAACGAGTCATAACACACAGTGCACACAGTTTTATCACAAAGTTCCATAATCACTTAGTCAAATTTATAATTATAACTCAGGTGATAAAGATGACTTGTTGCATGGCTAAGCAGCTACTCGTATATAACCAACCCACGTTGGTGCTACGATAATACCAACTAAATAATGAACCAATCTAGGGTGACAAAAGATCATGATGATACAATAAGCAAGGTGGATATAATCAAATGGTATATAACTAAACCCAAAATATTTAAATAAATACTTAAAGTAAATGCAATAATTTGAATCAAAATAATTTTAGAAAACTGGGATTCAATATGATCAAAAGTACAACTTGCCTTGCTATAACAAGGATGATCTTATTTATCTTTGATCTTCTACTTCCTTGAACTTCAGCTCTTTCGGACGATTCCAAGACTTCAACGTCTAACGGAAAATAAAGCGCAAAAACAAACAAAATACAAAAAATACAAATCAAATAAACTCTAAATTAAAATTGAATGGTATTGGAAGATAGATATTGAATTTAGATGAATTTAGAAACTTGAATGAGTTCGATCGGAGTTCGTATAAGAAAGAACAAGCTCTCAGAAGATTGAAATTCACATGATATGATGGAAAAGGAAAAGGGAGAGAGAAACAGACAAGTGGGGTCTACGGAATATTCTCATAATATTCTATTCAAAAAATATTAGAAAATAGGTGAGTGTATGATATGTGGGATCTACTGATATTTATGAATTTCTAGAATTGAAATAATTCCAGAAATAAGGTAGAGAGAGTAACATGTGGGACCACTGAGATAAAAAGATTTTTCAAGGATTAAATTAATTCCCGAAAATAGGATTATGGGTTGACATACGGGCCACTGGTCTATAGACCAGGTTCACAGAGAGATGCTAGTCCACAGTGGACCAAGCTCATGCACTAGAGTTTGACTAACATGCGGGGCCACATGTAAGTAAGAGAAATAATTAGAATTTGAATTGGGAGGATGACATGTGGGGTCTACATGTAAGTGAGAGAATATATTTATTTTCGTGTATGACATATGGGGCCTGTTTGTCATAGAAAGCAAACAAGAACGAGAGAGAGAATTGGATGTATGGCTTAGATTGATTGGATGACTAAGGACCCATGCCACATAGACACAGTGGTAACGAGGGAGGAACAATAGCTAAGACTCACCAACCAAAGAACAAAAACCAAAAAAAAACATCAGAGCACAAGCTTCGGCCGATTTGGGATGGGGCATGGAGTTGCAAGCAAGGATTAGAGAAAATTGAGAGAAGAAAGGATACTTAGCTTCACACATGAGAAAAAGGAAAGGAAACCAGAGGGGCAACAAAACCGAACCAAGCAACTCACATACTGGACACAAACATGAACAATGACAAAGGCAACAGAGCCCATGCGACTGATTCTTGCGCATGGTGTGGACGGCGATTGGCGACGAACCAACTCCGACGAATAGGCAAAATAGAACAGCAACGACGAGGCGGAGGTGATGACGTGGTCCGAGCGTCGAGAAACGGCTCCATGCACCGGCAGCAGGGCGAAGAATGATAGTGGTGGCCTCACAGGCGTGTACCACTTCGAGCGATTCTCTGCGAAAAGGGAGGTGAGCATGACGTAGAATGCGGCGACGCGAACTCAATGGTGGTGGAGTTGAAGGCAGAGGATCAACGGTTGTGGAGCAATTGGCCGGAGAAGAAATACGGTCAAGAGGAGAGAGAACGCTCGATTCTCAGCGCACAGTGGATGAAACTTGAATCTAAAAGATGAAAAAAATAGGTATCGATGAGGGGCACGAGATGATGCCATCGAATTTTGAAAAAACTCACCGAGGAGGCATGGCGCTCAATGTACATGTTTCAGTGTCATGGCTCAATATGGCCGACGGTGCTCCGGCGATCTTCGGGCGAAGGGGAAGGAAGCATAACGTAGAATACGGCAACGCGAACTCAACACCATAGATGGTTCGGTTGGGGGACGTCGGATGGAGGCGCAACTCGCCGGAGAAGACCATCGGTTGGAGCTCGGTCTTTTGCATGTTGCGACAAAAATAGATCGATTCAAAGGAAACCAATTTGGGGGATTGGAAGAGGAGATCAAAATGGACGTTTGAACGCGAACAGTTTGCTTTTATATACACCGTAAAAGGATATATCAATTTTGGAAGCTGTGGTTGTGAAACGTACAGGAGAAGGGCTCTCTGTAGCCGGTTGGGAAGATGATGAACAGTACCCACGTAGTACTGTAGCAGCTGAGAGGAGAGAGAAAAAGAAAGGATTTTCATAATTAAATAAAATGCCAAAAATCAAGGAGACCAAATAAATAGCAAACAAATCCGGAAAAAACTCAAGAAATACTCAAAAATTACTTGAAACACAAGGAAGCCAAATAACACAGATTTTTATTTAATTGATGTTTATATTAGTCAAATTAAATATTTTTAATTTAGGAAAACCCAATTAAGCTTATTAATTCAAATAAAATTGGTGAAATTTTCCAGGGACCTAAACTACTCAAAATATTTTTAAAAAGCCAAATTTTGGGACATTACAATTATTATTCTAGGAAGTTTTGCGAAAAGACTATAAATTGAATTGTCACGATTTTCTTTCCGATAAACTTTTGTAAGACTATAATTTTTACATACGAACTCTAATTAAACTAAAAGCTTTACCTAAATTCATCTAAAATAATAATCTCACCATTGTAAAAATTTGATGCATATTTGAGCATTTGAAATTCTTGTTTTTCTCGGTATTTATTTGATAGCGTGTTTTCTTAGATTCTAAATTGCCTAATGTGAACGACTACGCCACTGAAAGTGAACAAGTGGAATATCAGCAAGGCAAGCATCCTCTTGCATCATGTTGATTCCAAATTTTGATAATCTAGTATTTTAAATTGCAATCGTAATTACTTGCATGCTATTTTTGATATATCGATAATTTGTTAGTCTAGTTAGCTATGCCCTAACTCTTGCAGGTTATCCCCGAATATTTTCATACCGCTATATATGCTTAAGTTAGTGGTCATGTGATGTTATCTATCCTTTATTAATGCTTAGATGATGAGAACATTCCATTCATATATACACCTATACATACACATGGGATTGGAGCTTCACCGAATGGCGTTACATCTACATATACACCTACCGGTGATGATATACATGCCGCTGAATCAAAAGAGAAAGGTTATATTGGTCCAATTACACGAAGCCGCGCTATACAAATTCATCCCAGGTTAAAGCTAACTTGAGTTTAATTTCAGATTTCAATGATTCAGCAATACTATCCATGTGTTCCTCTTGTGTGTTGCTTAGGTACATGGGAGAGGAACCAATGCATGCATACGCGACCGGATGATAAGGAGTCCAGTTGTGTACGTGCATATTTGGAAGGAGACCAAATCAAACAAGGAGATCAACCAGGGAGGATCCGCATGCATGCAAACCTGATTTTGTTTGTGCGCCTGGAATTGGAAGGCTGAATCAAATATCCTATTGAAAAGGAAGGCATATAATAGTTTTTAGCACTATATATATGGTGTATGTCGTCTGCGTACGAGACTTTTGGATAGAGTATTTCCGGCATAATATGAGTGTTCTTGCTATACCCTTGTTCTTGTGAGTTCTCCATGGATTTGCGAGATTGAAACCTCTGGTTTCCGCTGATTTGTGCTTAACGGTTCCGACCGTTCTGTGTGGATTAGTTCCAGGTGTGGTTCTGCGATTGTTTGCACTGTGGGTCGAAGTTCTTAAATGCTTTGGATCGCCATCCCCAACGTACGGGTCATTACCTACAATTTATCTTCGCTGCTTACAGTGTTCTTCATGCTAATCTCGATCCTACGACGTGAAGATCGGGCCTTCATTAGCCCTGCCATCGTCCCCACGAAGTTGGCACTTATCATTAGCCATGCAAGTCAGTAAATACATTAGTTCGGTTGACAGGGTTATCTCGATTGAATTTTTATGGTTTTGATCATATCTTGAATCTGGTTTTTGAGTCTAAAATCTGTCTATTTAAAACTGATTTTGATCTAGACAAGTAGCTTTTTTTTTCTTTTTCTTTTTTAGAAATGGAAGTATAACTCCCGACCTCTGCACCAACTAAGGATGCACACAACCATAATAGGCATCCAAATTCGTCTCGAAGAGAACTTGAACCTGGGTGGTGGGGGTGTACATCCACACCTTCCCACCAACTGAGCTAGGCTCAGTTCCTATCTAGACAAGTAGCTAGTAGAGTGGGTGCCTTTGCGCACAAAAATCGGGTATCGTGGAAAGGCTTGTCTGGATCGCTAAGGACCGAACTATGGGCGGTCAATCCAAGTATCATACATACTTCCACACATGGTGTATGGATACCGCTTGGTCAAGTAAGAGGAGTGTTTTATTGGATTGGAACACAGGTGGTGTGAGGACATGAGACCGTGAAATCCTATGTTTCGTAGGAACCCAGTGTAATACTATAATGTGCAAGGGAGCACTGTTTTCTTATGATGGGGGATTGACCCACATACTAACTACCTTACATTGGCCACTCCAACACAACTTGAGTGTCCGCTTAGCAAGTTCTATAAAGAGCTTGTACTGAGTTGGGGTTTCATCTCGTAAGGGTGATTCAACTCAATAGGGTTAGCTTGCTGAAAAATACTGAGTCTTGATTTCCCTGACCGGCATACCTTAGAAAGTGTGTTATTATCTGGAGGCTTATAGGCTGATCAAGTCGTATGGGTAAAGATGTACACCCCTGTAGTGTTTTTAATCTATTTGAATAGCTGTATCCACGGTTACGGACGACACTTGGTTTGAATAAAATTGACATGGGCAACAACTTGGTATCAGCATGACCGGTATGTCATGCATTTTAGTTTATCAAAGTGGGCTGTCACTTTGGTATTGCTTAATCTATGTATGTGTTATTGTCATTAAATTTTCTTTTGATAAAATCAAGTTTATTAAATGGCATTTACAAACTAGTATGTGTAGGAATAAAAACTTGTGCGTTTTATGCAAAACTAAGCCACTAATGACTCTCTTTTGATCAGCCATTATCATGTATAATTTTTGCTCCTTTGATCAGCCTCTAGCACACATATTTTATTTTATTTTTGTATAAGATTTGCGAGTACCTTTCGTACTTAACCAGACTGAACACTTGTTTCAGGTGAGGAAGATTACACACTCGATAAGTTCGTTAGCGCCGATGTAGACAACGCTAACAAATAACGTTGTTTCTAACCTCACTCAGTTGCCTCTGGGAGTTGGGCACATTTTGCTGGAAATTTTGGTGTATTATATTTGTTTTCTGCTGCGTACTTCTTGCTGTTGTTTAAATTTGGCCAGTCGGCCACTTGTGTAAATTATGGATATAAGTCCTAGTTATGGATGCCACTTTGTAATATTAATGTATGCTTTGTGTATGACTATGATCGATGTTGTAAGGATATGTGTGTGTTAGCCACTGATCCTTGGGAGCTAACACGAGACACGTCCGAGAAATTAAAATTGTGCTCGTTTTCTGTTGAGAGTTATGCCTCCGGTGTAAGCACTTGACTTGAAACGGAGTCGATTTTGGGGTCCTACAGACTGTAGCACGCTCGCACTGTAGCAATGTGAGTCCTGTAGCACATGTGAACAGTAGTGTGCGCGAATATTTGGCAGAATTTATTATTTAAGAATCTACATATTAGCTGTTTGTTATTATCTATTAGTTAGACAAGTTATTATTAGATTGGATTGTTAGAGATAAGTTTTCTTATAGATTATTTCTTATGGGTCAAATTGGATCGTTCATGTAAAAGTGATGGCATATATCTATTATCAATCTAAGTAATGAGAAATCAAAAGTTCAACTAAGCTTCAAAGCCTCGCTACCTCAACAGGGAAGAACCCTGCCGACAGTTACATGAGGGCGAATACTGTGGGGACCCCGGAGTTATCTCCATAAGACCGAGACTAATCAAAGCCTTAGGGACATAACTCTAGATCTCCCGTGAATGGATTCCAACTTAACTCCATCCAAATGAGGGGCTTAACTCAATCTAGAGCCCCGACGATCATGTGTGCCGCTCCTCTGCGAGCACTACATGATTGCCGGTTCTCCAACAAGTCAAGCGCTACACTTAGTGAGTTAAATCGGAAACCATGAACAGCGAGTATGACTTATATTGGCTCCCAAGATCAGCGACCAATATAACCATACCCTCATTCAACGTTGATCACATCCATACAACATTCATACATAAATAGTTCAAAAGATAAACACATAGTTCCAAGTTTACAACTAATACAAGTGGCGATCGCCAAATTTAAAAGAGAGTATTAAGTAGCAGCGGAAACACATAAATAGACCAAAAGACCAGCAATGGTATGCCCCATAACCCATCGGCAACCAACTGGGAGTTAGATGATAGCAACTACTCATCGGTGTCGCCTAAATCGACACCGACAAGCTCGTCGGTTTCAATATCCTCCTCACCTGTAAAAGCCAAGAACACACGGCCGAGTACAAAGAGTACTCGTAAGTCTTACACAAATAAAAATAGTTATGCATAAGGTCATTCAAAGGAAGGGCTCATATTGGCTTAATTTTGCGAAAGAGACGCAATACTGAACAACCTACACAAACTAGTTTTTTCAAGTGCTATTTCAAAATCAGATTTGAAGTAGAATAAAGCATGTGAATAAGTAATGAATTCAATGGTGGATGGAGGCGGTGGATTGACGGCGTCGGAATCCCTCAACGGCTCGAAGCAGGTTGCCTCGGCCGCGTGGAGCTCATCTCCTGCGCGAGGTCAGGGACGAAGCTGACAGCTTGGGCCCACGTCGTCAGCGAGACAATGCGGCGCGCGCGAGCGCGAGATGATCAGTTTGATGCGCACCGTTGGATCTTGGCTGGACGGCTTAGATTCAGAGGGTGATCGGACAGGTCGGAAGAGGTATGTGATCTGGACCGTTGATCCTTGATCCGACGGTTGCATGCGATGGTGCAGTTAGGCGGTCGGGCTGAGTCAGTTTGCCGAGCCGGCTTGAGCCCGAGGAACAGTGCACCGGTTGGGTTTAGGGTTTGACTCAAATCTTAATTGTTTTTACTACTTTGACCATGGCTTAAAAATAGAAATAAAATTCCTAAAATCATGAAATAATTTATGGGGGTTCCTGGGATAGCCTAGTATCCATAAAAATTATTGAACCCTACTGGTCATATATATATATTTTGTGATATATAAATTCAAACTTAAGCTAGGTCTTTTAACGGTGTTTGAATTTTCTTATGGTTCAAACCAGTCCCAAAAATTTGTTAAAAATTATATTAATTCATGATAATTAATGTAGTATTTGAATAAATTATTTTCAGAGATACTTCAGTAGCATTCATTTCAGTTTTAAGATTGGAGTTCAATTTAAAGTGGATGTTTCAAGTATTTTGAGATCTTCCAAGTACAATATTTAATTAAAAAGTTTCAAATCATGATGCATGCTAATGATATGCATAATAATCCTCTTTATTAGTTTGGGGATGTGACAAATACCCTACCCTCAGTTCTCGGACCCGTACCCCAATAGTTACCACAACAAAGACAATCATTAACCTGGGCTTGGAGAAAGTTCCTGTGCGTGGGGAACCTGGATTTCCTTTCCCTGGACTTTTTACTCTTCCCCAATATCAGGAGGAAGCAGTTATACAGCTCCATCTACTTCAATTGCATGTGCATAAGCTTTTAGTCTAAGTGAACTAAGTTTTATTTCTGGGTACAGAAGTAATAAGTTTTTTACTTAGTATTTCAGTAGTTCACCTAATGTCCTTTTTGAGAGAGAAACACCTAGTAATATTTTTATGTAAACTGCAGACTAATTAAGCTAGTAACAAAGTAGGTACTAGGAATTAAATCTAACAGAAAAACATTCTTACTCCATGGATTGTGATCATCGATTAAGAATTTGTCTGTTGAAATGCAGAATTATTGAGGAATTATTTGAAGCAGATTAGGGAGGAAACAGGTGGGAGGTTGCTCAACTGTGCATACGGAGCTAATGGCACTCGAAACAAACGGTGGTTGGCTTTTGCAAAGAGGAAGTTCATGAACATTGTCATCCTTTAGAGTCTTAAGTGTTTTCGGCAACAGGTTAGAGCTGTTTGTAGAATCCTGATTGCACTTGCATATTTGTTTCTATGATTATGTAAAGTATTTCCGAAAATAATTGTTATTCTACATCTGGAGTGAGTGGCCAAAGATTTTGATGAAACAATGGATAGAATGCCCAAAACTATTTCTTGCAGTGGATAAATGCAAGGACATCTTCAGCTGTTATGTTGTCTTCACTGAAATCCCCATTTTATTCCTGCGAGTCTGTAGCCTGAAATTGGACGTCTCCCATGATGCACTGTTATGCATGACATTTCTACAGATTTACTCAATCCAATCCCTACCACGACTGTGATATTTTTCTCAGAATTTCTTGACTATCCATGGTAATCTCTCTGCCCCTGTTGAAGTTCTCAAAACTGGCCTGAACGATATAATTAATATATTGGGAACTGGCTGATTAACGAGTTTTTTTACAATTTAGTGAAAACCTGATGTTACTGTATATGTTACCAAGGGGCATGCATATATACTCCAAAGATCAGTAAGCGAAATCTGGATATGCACCTTGATATGCTTGCTTAAGCTTTTGAATGAACTGGCCCGTGCATGAGTTAAAACTCAACAAGACAAAGTTGGTCGAAGCTATCTTTGATATGAATATGTACTTGGACCTGGATCAGATTGCGTTATTTTTCTGCTTGTCATTAGAACATCCTCGCGGATCTTTTCATTGGATGTTCGTCGAAGCTTTCTCTGAAGAATGCAATAAGAATCACAATTCACAGAAGCATCAGCTGATTTTGACATCTAAGATTGTGTTTTGTTATCCCGGAATGATCATCCTAGATGCTGCTTCAGCATTTGTCTTAATTCGGAGTATTGGTTACTTCAACAGTCATCTCCTGGTCTAATGGTCTTCCCCGCCAGCATGCCTGCCCAGCACAACATCCATGTAGACACCCGGTAAACAATATTGCTAGTGTGTTTATGCCTGCCTACAGCAGGGCTGTAGGGTTGGGATCAACTGGTAGTTTACGTTTTCAAGCCCTGACCAATACATGAAATGTCTCGCATGCTGTCTGGGTCATGTACATCATATTAACCTATTGGACCAGAAGTAACACAAGATCTATGTACAACTAGCTGTGTACCAGACTATCAGACGATGTACATCGTCATCGACTTGTTCCAAATGTAAGCTTCCTGTCAGTTTACTATCACTAATACAGAAAAGTTCTTTACGGACGGTTTAAAAACATCATCACAGACGGTTTCGTGAGCCGTCTGAGTTTATGGGTCAGTAATAACATAAGGTCATCACAGACGGTTATTAACTTAGAACCGTTAGTGATAGTTCACTATCACAGACGGTGTGTAGCTAAAATCGTCTGTGATGACTTTTCTCTATAGACGGTTTGTAGCTGAAACTGTCTGTGATGACTTTTCTCTATAAAGTCTCCAAATAGTAGCTATTTGTGCCTTTAAAACCGACATCATATTACACACACACACACACACACACACACACACACACACATATATATATATATATATATATATATATATATATATATATATATATATATATATATATATATATATATATATATATTGTCCGTAGTCCCTCAACCACTTTCGGGAGCTCGTTCACGCAGCATGAGGAGGATGAGACAGCAGCCACGGGCAACTTCATCGAGCCCATGCAAGTTTAAAAAGCATGACTGTTAGGACAGCGTCAGGACATCCAATTACCTGGATATCGTAGATAGGTAATTGGACGTCGCTATGTTCCGAAAGTGACGTGGACACGCAGATACTCCGACTGAAAAGTGGCTTCATGTATCGACAACCAACCATTCCTTGATGTCAAGTCACCGTAGAACTTAGTTCTATGGTGACTTGACATCAAGGATGATTGATTGCTGATACATGAAGCCACTTCCCAGTCGGAGTACCTGTGCGTCTACGTCACTTTCTGAACATAGCGACTTCCAGCAAGGCAAGTATCCTTTGAACTTTTTTTTAGCATCCCAGTTTTGTTAAGTTACTGGAATGATAATTGTTTGCATGCTATTTTGATAATGTCGCTATTTTTGTGATGTGTAGATTAGTTATATCCTATTCATTGAGGTTATCCTTGAATTATTCCAGTGCCACATGCTTAAGATAGGATGTGTGAATTATATTGTTCGAGTTTGCTTAGCCATGCAAGTCTAGAAACAGTAGTTTGATTGTCGGGAATTACCCGACAATTATGGAAAACATACATTTTCTTATTCTTTTTATTCCAGATCTTCGTATCTGTTTTATGAGTTAAATTTTGTCATTTTAAAATGAGTTTTGGGTCTGGACAAGAGGTTGCTAGTGATGGTGCCTTCGTGTACGAGATTGGGTATGTGGTAGACTTGTCTGGACCAACAAGGACCGAACTTTGGCAACATCGTTGATTCAAGTAAAACTCATGCTACCACACGAGGGATATGGGTACCGCTTGGTCAAGTAGGGGGAAGGTTTTATTGATTTAGACCGCAGGTGGTGCGAGGACACAGAGACCGTGAAATCCTATGTTCCTTAGGAACCCAGTGTAATATATACTGTACAGGTGAGCACGATTACCTATGTTGGGTTTCGCCCCAACATACTAACTACCTTACACTGGCCCCTCCGACGCAACGTGCTTGCCCACTTAGCATTTGCTATATGTATTTGTACTAAGTTGGGGTTTCATCTTGCATGGGTGGTCTATCTCAATAGGATTTTGTAACAGCCCAATTTTCAAATTCAGTATAAATCAAAATTTATTTAAAGTTTTGTGGAATTTTCTGGAAATTTTGAAAGCTTTTATAATAATTTTAAAGTCAAGAATAAAATTATTTGCAAAGTTAAAAGCCAACATAAAGTTGAAAATAATTTTATTAAGTCCAAAATAAGAATGGGAATTTATGTGAATTTCTCCATAATTTTTGGAGTTATTTTGCTATTTTCTAAAGCCTAAATGAATTATCAGGATTTAAACAAATAGAAAATCAATAGAAAATACAAAACCAGCTTTGGGCCGAAACCCAACGGCTCCGGCCCAAAAGCCTTCCCGCGCGCACGGCCCACGACCGCCGCACGGCCCACGCCTCGCGCCGCTTCCCCCCTCTCTTCCCCGTCCGATTCAAATCGGACGGCCCTCACTACTCCACACCACCCACTCCTCCCTCACCGTCGGATCAAAATCCGAGGACTCGCACTCGTCTTCTTCCCCGCCTTCTTCTCCGCGCGTTCCAACCCCACGACCGCCATTATCGCACGCGCCCGAGCTCCGCTAACGGCCATCTCGAACGTCCCCGACACCCCCGCGACGTGCGCACGAGATCCACCTCGTCGCCGCACACGACTCGCACGATCCCCACGCCCTCTCCCCATTCTGCGCGACGGTTCCACCCACGCGCCCAAAACCGCCACCGCACACCCCACGTCGCCCCGCCACCTCCGGCCTCCCCTTGCTCTATAAAAGGGAGCCCCGTGAGCCCCTTCTCCTCCTCCATCTTCTACCCGCACTCACTCTCCCTCTCTCGCACTAGCGTCGTCGGAATCGCCTGATCAAGCTTCTCCGTCGCGCCCGCCTTCTTCTCCGATTCCGGCGCCTCCGTTGAAGCTTCGTCCTCTCCGTCACCACCCACGGCATCGCCAGCGTCCCACGAACCCGGTGCGCACCACCTCGTCACCGGAGGACCTCGGGAGCACCGACTTCACCGTCACCCGTACCACGCCGCCGCCAAACCTCCCCGCCGACGACCATAAGGCCTCGCCCCGCCGCCCCGAGGTAGCGCATCAGGAACCCTTAACCCCCTCTCTCTTTTGGTACCATCCGGGCCCCTCGCCGGAGGCCCTAGCGCCGGCGAGGTAATCACCGAGCCGTTGCCGGCAATGGGCTGACGTTGCACTGCCACCTGTGCGCCACCTCGGCAAAATGTCCCGCGTGGCACCATGTCATCGCCACGCGAGTGCCCGTGTGGCCGGTTCACCGCGCCAGGTTTTCCTTAGCTCGGTGGGCTTGGTTCACTGTGAGCCGAGCCACTGCCACGTGGGGTCCGCATGTCAGAAATCTTTTTAATTCTTTTTAATTCCGAAAATCCCTCGCTGGCGTCAGCATTGCGCAATAAATGGCTTTTTTAGTAGAAAAATAATTCGGTAAATTCAATTAAATTTCATATTTAGGTTTAAAACTTCTAAAATTCATAACTTTTGCATATGAACTCCAAATTGGGTGATTCAAATTGCAAAATTTATATAAAATTATAATCTAGCTAACTAAACCAAAATATTTCAATTTGGAGTTAGTTTGAACTATGTTTTTGAATTTATTTGAATTTGAATATTGAATTTGTCGTATTTTCGCGTATAGAATTCGACGACTCCGGAGAGTTCGATCAAACTGAAGATTTAGAATTCCAAGACATTGACCAAGGCAAGTTTCACCATTGACCATATTGCCCCCAGTATTTTAAGTTATTTTCAGTTTTTAAATTCTTTATCGCATACATATGTTGTTATAAATATTTTAATATCCTGTTTTACATATAGTTAATCCCATGTGTTATTGTATGGCCAATTTGAATGTTGTATCTGACTACCTTGATACCATAGGCAAGATATTACCAAAATTAAATATATGCTTAGCCAAGCTTAGTTCACATTTACAGAATTTGAGAGGGTTTACACCAAATTTCTATAAATTTCTTTCAAACTTGATATTGTGGTATTGTCTTACCACATGGGTGTATAAATAGAGTTTTATTCAAAATAAAATTCAAAAATGGGTTTGGGCTTGGGCGAAATGGTCGGAATGGTGGGTGCAGGTTTATGCACGGGATTGATCTGGTTAAGATTAATGCCCATGGTTTGTAGGAATGACGCCCAAGTCAATTGAGGACCGGTCTTTGAGCCGCTTATTGCTATGCCATATCGTACTACCACATATCCTGTATGGGCAGGACTTGGCTAATTAATTTGTGATGTTCTAGTGTATTTATGTCATGTGATTATGTGGGTGTCGGTTAGACGTTTTATTCCCACTTGGCGCAAGAGGGGGCTTCCGGAGGATGGTTAGTCCGAAGGGGCGAAACCTTAGCGGGCATGAATATATTAGGACAGAACATTGTAAAGGCCTCATGGTAATTGCTCAGTCACACGCCTACGGAAGCCTGAATTGGCCGACATAACGAGCATGTCACCTCATGTGGGTAAAGTTGTACCAACTCTGCAGAGTATAAACTATTCGAATAGCCGCGTCCGCGGTCATGGATATGCTAGCAGGGCCACTTAAAGTTAGAATTGTTTTTGGTTTTAAAACGCTTTATTAAATGCTGAGGATGGTCAATCCTTATGAAAAATTGGGCGGGGAGCCAATTGTTAGGAGGGGATCCTTCACTAAAATATTGGAGGTTATCCACATTGTATTTTGTCATTTCAAAGTATGATTTTAGTCTTAGTATAAAACTGCCTTAGAAAATACTAAGCCTATTTAAACTGAAAATGTTGTTTATGCAAAACAACCCCTGCCATACTCACTTGTTACCTTATGCATGCATTTAAATTCAATATTGGGTGTGACTTGCGAGCACGGAAGTTGTGCTCATCCTTGCTGAATAAATCTTATTCAGGAGAAGACTTCTACCCCGACGGTGAGGATCCGGACGAGTAGGCTTTTGACCCAGACGATTTCCTGTGGCGCATCGTGTGGCTCACCTTTATTATCGTGTTTCCATTGTGTTTATCTTTTGACATTTGATATTATTATTCAGACTCAGTTGTATTAAACAATTATTTATTTAATGTTTTTTACGCTTTCGTGATATGAATGTGATATCCATTTTGTGAGACTGTGTATGCTGGAAATCCTGGACCGGTGTTTGAACACAGAGAATTCGGGATCCTTTGTTCCCGGGTTCGACAAAAGTGGTATCAGAGCCAGGTTTCGATCCTGGGACCTGTGGGTTATGGGCCCACGGTAGAATTGGTAAACCATTAAGGACTGTTTTCAAAAATTTACAAATTATTTACCTGTCTTCCAGAGTCTTGCTCTTCCTTTCTCTGTTAAAAGACTTCTAAACTCTTGTCTGTTCTAAAATTGTAAATGGCCGAGCGACCGACCTGCATCTCCCATGGGATCTTTGCTGGAGAATGGGCGGATATTCTATGGAAGATGATGCAACATCTAAGTTTCAAGAAGAGGCCCACATACCAAGGATACAAGTATATTGTTGGACAACAGGAGCGCTGGAGAGTGGAGGTTATCCTCTACTCTAACTTATCGCCGGATACGAGTTTCCACATCTTCGACGCCCCAATGCGTCAGGAGGCTTTCACCGATGGCATCCAGGACGCCGCAAGAGAAGTCGTCCGTCGACTTCGCTACACTTATGATGCCCACCTTCGGGATACTGCATTCCAGTACTATCCCATGCACATCCCCACCCGGCTAGGCAGTGCTTTCAGCTCAGTCGAGAATGAAGATATGCCGGAGATCACCCATCAGGTGGAGCTAGCCAAGGCGACGGACTACGCCTATGGCAATACCCTGGACGAGCTGTATTTAGTTCAGGGGAGGTTAGAAGCAGCAGAGGAGAAGTTGAGGGCAACCGAAGCAGAATTAGCCCTCTACAAGGCTGGCCAAGGCAGCACCTGCAACTCCCCTGACTACACCCCATCCACCCCGTAGATGTTTACTTCCACCATTTTAGATATTTGCTTTCCCTTTAGTTGTCGATTAGCTGCGAATTATGAGCTACTAACCTTCTGTGGTAGCCATAATCAAATGAATAAAATAAAGAACTACTTTGAAAAAGAAATTTGGATTCTTTGTTTTGTAATTGTGTGCTTTTTGGGCTAATATAAATTTACTCCCTCTTAGTACAACTCTTTCTTCTCTTTCCTAAGTCTTTGGAAAATTCAACAGATGGTAGCCACCCGCACAGGAAGTGGCAGCGTCCAAGGCCAGGGCAACGAAAATGCCGACCATCAGGAGCAACCTGTTCAGCAGCCTCCCCCACCGCCAGCAGCAGGACCGGACTGGCAATAGATGATGGCCAATCAAACTCACCTCATCGACTTGCTGGCCCAGTCACTCAACAACTCTCAAAATATCCAGGCCGCGGCAGCAGCTACCGCCGCAACTCAGGCACCAGCACACCCTCCTCAGCGGGTGACCATGTCGGAGTTCATGCGCATGCGTCCTCCGACCTTCTCCAGCAGCACTGAGCCAATGGATGATGACGATTGGCTTCGTGCAATTGGAAAGAAGCTGGACATCGCCCAGTGCACCGATCGCGAAAGGGTTCTGTTCGCCTCCCATCAACTCAACGGACCAGCTTCGGAGTGGTGGGACAATTTCTGCATCTCCCACGCCAACGCCCAGGCTATCTCATGGGATGAGTTCGTCAGAGCTTTCCGTCATGCCCACATCCCTGTCGGCCAGATGACGTTGAAGAAAAAGGAGTTCCATGCCCTTCGTCAAGGCAATCGCTTGGTGAGCGAGTATCTTCACCGCTTCAACCAGTTGGCTCGCTACGCACCAGCTGATGTAGCCCGGGACGAGGACCGACAGGAGAGGTTCATGGAGGGACTTAATGACGATATCTCCGTCCAACTGATCTCCCAGGACTTCACCGACTTTCAACATTTGGTGGACAAGGCGATCCGCTAGGAGGCCAAGCATCAAGAGATAGAGAACCGCAAGCGGAGGATGGCCGCCCAGAGGTTCAATGCAGGAGGCCTTCCCAAGCCTCGATTCATTCAGCCGCAGCCACCGCAGCGTGGAAAGTTCCAGTCTTCCACCTCCCGAGTTCCAGTGCAGAACTAGTGCTCCAACACCTCCAACTTCCGCAGCTCATCAACTGGAGGGCAATTTCAGCAGAAAAGCTCCGCTCCCTCAGCTGCAGGAGTGACCTGTTTCCACTGCAACGAAACAGGGCACTCGCCAACAGATGCCCAAGAAGCGTGCAGCGGCGGCATCTTCAAGCCAGCACCAGAGCCACAACCATCGCGGCATTGCAAAGCCGTCGGGACAATTTATCAAGGGCGTGTGAACCACGTCACGGTGAGAAGCCAGGCGACCGGATGTCGTGCTTGGTATATTTCTTGTCAATTCAATACCAGCTTCAGTGCTATTTGATTCCGGAGCTTCGCATTCTTTTGTATCAAATAAGTTTGTGGGCAAAAATGGGTTACCTATATCTTCCTTAACCAATCCTATGATAGTCCATTCCCCGGGCGCAGAAATGAGAACTAGTTCTCTGTGCCCAAACCTCACTCTTGAAATATCCGGAGTATCCTTTCTGGCAGACTTGATAGTCTTGCATTCCCAAGGTTTGGATGTCATTCTTGGAATGGACTGGTTAGCCAAGAACCATGGACAAATAGACTGTGCCAATCGGTCTATCACTCTCACCAATGGAGAAGGAATTTCAGTCAAGTTCAAGCCCAAGACCTGCACCAAAGGAAGTTCCATCCTCACTAGCATGAAGGAAGTGAAACTTGAAGACATACCTGTAGTCCGAGAATATGCTGATGTATTTCCTGATGATCTACCTGGCATGCCACCGGATAGGGATGTAATGTTATTAATTGACTTAGTCCCAGGGACAGCTCCAATATCAAAACGACCCTATAGAATGCCAGCCAATGAATTGGCAGAATTGAAGAAACAGATTGAAGAACTGCGAAGCAAAGGGTACATCCGACCCAGTTCGTCACCTTGGGGAGCACCAGTGCTGTTCGTCAAGAAAAAGGACAATAGCATGAGGATGTGTGTTGATTACAGATCACTCAATGAGGTGACGATCAAGAACAAATATCCTTTACCCAGGATAGATGATATGTTCGATCAGCTGAAAGGAGCAAGTGTCTTCTCGAAGATTGATTTGAGATCCGCTATCACCAATCAAGATCGGACGGAAGATATTCAAGACGACCTTCACCACGGATATGGATTATGCGAGTTTACAGTGATGTCTTTCGGTTTGACTAACGCCCCTGCTTATTTCATGAATATTATGAACAAAGTGTTCATGGAATTCTTGGATAAGTTTGTGGTCGTTTTCATCGATGACATTCTCATCTACTCGAAGGATGAAGAAGAACACGAGAAGCATATCAGAATGATACTGGACAAGCTCAGAGAGCACCAACTCTATGCCAAATTCAGCAAAAGTGAATTTTGGCTAAGTCAAGTGGCATTCCTTGGACATATTGTGTCAGCAGGAGGAATTGCAGTAGATCCTGCTAAGGTTGAAGCAGTGTCAGATTGGAAGCAACCCAGGACAGTCACCGAGGTGAGAAGTTTCCTTGGACTAGCGGGTTATTACCGCAGGTTCATTGAAAATTTCTCTAAGATTGCAAGACCCATGACTCAACTTCTGAAGAAGAAAAAGAAGTTTGAATGGACAGATGCATGTGAAGAAAGTTTCCAAGACCTGAAGAGGAGATTAGTCTCAGCACCTGTGCTCGTCTTACCCGATATCCGTAAGGATTTCGAGATTTTCTACGACGCATCCCGTCAAGGTCTCGGATGTGTGTTAATGCAGGAATGCAAAGTAGTGGCTTATGCATCCAGGCAGTTGAGGCCACATGAAGGGAATTATCCGACACATGATCTAGAGTTAGCAACAATTGTGCATGCCTTGAAGATCTGGCGACATTATCTCATTGGTAACCGCTGTGAGATTTTCACGGATCACAAGAGTCTGAAATATATCTTCACGCAGGCAGAATTAAACCTTCGGCAAAGAAGATGGTTGGAGTTGATAAAGATTATGATCTTGGAATCCATTATCATCCGGGCAAAGCAAATGTAGTTGCAGATGCCTTGAGCAGAAAGGCCTATTGTAATACCATGATGGTACAGAAAGATCAGCCAGAACTACATGAAGAATTGAAGCGACTAAACTTGGAGATTGTCAGTCAAGGTTGTGTGAATGCTTTGGAAGTACAACCAACTCTTCAAAGTCAGATCAGAGAAAAACAGCTAGAAGATGATGACATCAAAGAGATCAAGAAGAATATGCGAAGAGGCAAGGCCCCAGGATTCGCTGAAGATGAACAAGGAACAGTATGGTTTGGGAACCGCATTTGTGTACCTAACGGCGGGAGTTAAACATGAAATTCGAAGGAGGCTCATGGAACGCCTTACTCCATTCACCCCGGAAGCACCAAGATGTACCAGGATCTGAAGGAGAAATACTGGTGGGTCAGCATGAAGCGAGAAATTGCTTTGAGTTAAATGCGCTGCGTGTGATGTGTGTCGCGAGTTAAGGCGAACATCGAGACCGGTGGATTATTCTGACCACTACCAATTCGAAATGGAAGTGGGAAGAAATTGGCATGGACTTCATCACCGGACTTCCTAGGACCCAATCATGATATGATTCTATCTGGGTGATAATTGATCGGTTGACCAAAGTAGCTCACTTCATTCCCGTCAAGACTACATACAGAAGCAGCCAGTTGGCAGAGTTATATGTGGCTAGGATTGTTTGTCTACACGGAGTGCCCAAGAAGATCGTGTCTGACAGAGGTTCCCAATTTACATCGATATTACGCGATGCATGAAGCCTTAGGGACCAAACTCAATTTCAAGATCTGACCTATCATCCTCAAGCGGATGGTCGAACGAGCGCACCAACCAAGTTCTGGAAGATATGCTCTGAGCCTGTGCCCTGGAATTTGGACAAAGTTGGGACAAGAATTTGCCGTATGCAGAATTCTCGTATAACAATAGCTATCAAGCTAGTTTGCAAATGGCTCCATTTGAAGCATTGTATGGCAGAAAATGCAGAACTCCACTTCTGTGGGATGAAGTGGGAGAACATCAACTCTTTGGACCAGAATTAATTAAGGATGCTGAAAGAAAGGTAAAGGCCATAAGAGAACATCTGAGAGTGGCACAAACCCGACAAAAGAGTTATGCGGATAATCGTCGGAGGGATTTGAACTTTGAGGTAGGAGACTTGGTTTATCTCAGAGTCACTCCACTCAGAGGAGTAAGAAGATTCCGAACAAAAGGAAAACTCGCGCCCAGATTTGTGGGACCATACAAAATTCTAGCCAAAAGAGGTGAAGTAGCATATCAGCTTGAGCTGCCAGAAGCCTTGTCAGCAGTGCACGATGTCTTCCATGTATCCCAGTTGAGGAAATGCCTGCAAACGCCAGAAGACCATACCTTCCTGGAAAGCTTTGATCTTCGAGAAGATCTCACCTACGTGGAGCGGCCAATCAAGATTCTGGATGTCGCAGAGCGTGTCACCAAAAGCAGAATCATCAGATCATACAAGGTGCAGTGGAGTCATCACCTGGAAAGTGAAGCCACATGGGAAAAAGAAGAAGACCTCAAGACCAACTACCCGACTGCTTGTCTTGACCAAGCTTTGAATCTCGAGTCGAGATTCCCTTAAGGGGTAGGTTTGTAATGACCCAATTTTCAAATTCGGTATAAATCAAAATTTATTTAAAGTTTTGTGGAATTTTCTGGAAATTTTGAAAGCTTTTATAATAATTTTAAAGTTAAGAATAAAATTATTTGCAAAGTTAAAAGCCAACATAAAGTTGGAAATAATTTTATTAAGTCCAAAATAAGAATGGGAATTTCTGTGAATTTCTCCATAATTTTCGGAGTTATTTTGCTATTTTCTAAAGCCTAAATGAATTATCAGGATTTAAACAAATAGAAAATCAATAGAAAATACAAAACCAGCTTTGGGCGAAACCCAACGGCTCGGCCCAAAAGCCTTCCCAGCAAGACGCCACGACCGCACGCCGCCCACGCCACGCCTCGCGCCGCTTCCCCCCTCTCTTCCCCGTCCGATTCAAATCGGACGGCCCTCACTACTCCACACCACCCACACCTCCCTCACCGTCGGATCAAAATCCGACGACTCGCACTCGTCTTCTTCCCCGCCTTCTTCTCCGCGCGTTCAAACCCCACGACCGCCATTATCGCACGCGCCCGAGCTCCGCTAACGGCCATCTCGAACGTCCCCGACACCCCCGCGACGTGCGCACGAGATCCACCTCGTCGCCGCACACGACTCGCACGATCCCCACGCCCTCTCCCCATTCTGCGCTACGGTTCCACCCACGCGCCCAAAACCGCCGCCGCACACCCCACGTCGCCCCGCCACCTCCGGCCTCCCCTTGCTCTATAAAAGGGAGCCCCGTGAGCCCCTTCTCCTCCTCCATCTTCTACCCGCACTCACTCTCCCTCTCTCGCACTAGCGTCGTCGGAATCGCCTGATCAAGCTTCTCCGTCGCGCCGGCCTTCTTCTCCGATTCGGCGCCTCGTTGAAGCTTCGTCCTCTCGTCACCACCCTCGGCATCGCGCGTCCCGCGAACCCGGTGCGCACCACCTGCGTCACGGGAGGACCTCGGAGCACCGACTTCACCGTCACCCGTACCACGCCGCCGCAAACCTCCCGCCGACGACCATAAGGCCTCGCCCGCCGCCCGAGGTAGCGCGCCGAGAACCCCGTAACCCCCTCTCTCTTTTGGTACCATCCGGGCCCCTCGCCGGAGGCCCTAGCGCCGGCGAGGTAATCACCGAGCCGTCGCCGGCATTGGGCTGACGTTGCACTGCCACGCAGTCGCCACCTGTGCGCCACCTAGGCAAAATGTCCCGCGTGGCGCCATGTCATCGCCACGCGAGTGCCCGTGTGGCCGGTTCACCGCGCCAGGTTTTCCTTAGCTCGGTGGGCTTGGTTCACCGTGAGCCGAGCCACTGCCACGTGGGGTCCGCATGTCAAAAATCTTTTTAATTCTTTTTAATTCCGAAAATCCCTCGCTGGCGTCAGCATTGCGCAATAAATGGCTTTTTCAGTAGAAAAATAATTCGGGAAATTCAATTAAATTTCATATTTAGGTTTAAAACTTGTAAAATTCATAACTTTTGCATATGAACTCCAAATTGGGTGATTCAAATTGCAAAATTTATATAAAATTATAATCTAGCTAACTAAACCAAAATATTTCAATTTGGAGTTAGTTTGAACTATGTTTTTGAATTTATTTGAATTTGAATATTGAATTTGTCGTATTTTCGCGTATAGAATTCGACGACTCCGGAGAGTTCGATCAAACTAAAGATTTAGAATTCCAAGACATCGACCAAGGCAAGTTTCACAATTGACCATATTGCCCCCAGTATTTTAAGTTATTTTCAGTTTTTAAATTCTTTATCGCATACATATGTTGTTATAAATATTTTAATATCTTGTTTTACATATAGTTAATCTCATGTGTTATTGTATGGCCAATTTGAATGTTGTATCTGACTACCTTGATACCATAGGCAAGATATTACCAAAATTAAATATATGCTTAGCCAAGCTTAGTTCACATTTACAGAATTTGAGAGGGTTTACACCAAATTTCTATAAATTTGTTTCAAACTTGATATTGTGGTATTGTCTTACCATATGGGTGTATAAATAGAGTTTTATTCAAAATAAAATTCAAAAATGGGTTTGGGCTTGGGCGAAATGGTCGGAATGGTGGGTGCGGGTTTATGCACGGGATTGATCTGGTTAAGATTAAGGCCCATGGTTTGTAGGAATGACGCCCAAGTCAATTGAGGACCGGTCTTTGAGCCACTTATTGCTATGCCATATCGTACTACCACATGTCCTGTATGGGCAGGATTTGGCTAATTAATTTGTGATGTTCTAGTGTATTTATGTCATGTGATTATGTGGGTGTCGGTTAGACGTTTGATTCCCACTTGGCGCAAGAGGGGGCTTCCGGAGGATGGTTAGTCCGAAGGGGCGAAACCTTAGCGGGCATGAATATATTAGGACAGAACATTGTAAAGGCCTCATGGTAATTGCTCAGTCACACGCCTACGGAAGCCTGAATTGGCCGACATAACGAGCATGTCACCTCATGTGGGTAAAGTTGTACCAACTCTGCAGAGTATAAACTATTCGAATAGCCGCGTCCGCGGTCATGGACATGCTAGCAGGGCCACTTAAAGTTAGAATTGTTTTTGGTTTTAAAACGCTTTATTAAATGCTGAGGATGGTCAATCCTTATGAAAAATTGGGCGGGGAGCCAATTGTTAGGAGGGGATCCTTCACTAAAATATTGGAGGTTATCCACATTGTATTTTGTCATTTCAAAGTATGATTTTAGTCTTAGTATAAAACTGCCTTAGAAAATACTAAGCCTATTTAAACTGAAAATGTTGTTTATGCAAAACAACCCCTGCCATACTCACTTGTTACCTTATGCATGCATTTAAATTCAATATTGGGTGTGACTTGCGAGCACGGAAGTTGTGCTCATCCTTGCTGAATAAATCTTATTCAGGAGAAGACTTCTACCCCGACGGTGAGGATCCAGACGAGTAGGCTTTTGACCCAGACGATTTCCTGTGGCGCATCGTGTGGCTCACCTTTATTATCGTGTTTCCGTTGTGTTTATCTTTTGACATTTGATATTATTATTCAGACTCAGTTGTATTAAATAATTATTTATTTAATGTCTTTTACGCTTTCGTGATATGAATGTGATATCCATTTTGTGAGACTGTGTATGCTGGAAATCCTGGACCGGTGTTTGAACACAGAGAATTCGGGATCCTTCGTTCCCGGGTTCGACAGATTTTCTTGCCAAAAAATACCGAATCTCGATTTCCTCGGCCGACACACCATAGGAAGTGTGTTAATTCCGGTGACTTATGGGCTAGTCGAGTTGTGTGGGTAAAGTAGTACACCTCTGCAGAGATAAATCTATTCGAATAGCCGTCTCTGCGGTTATGGACAATCGCTTGAGTTCGGGAGTTACTATTGTTAGACTTTGAATTTAAATTGTGGGTAAACTTGGTACTCGTCATGAATGGGATGTTCATGCATTTTTGTTTTTATCAAAGTGGGTTGCCACTTTGTTGTTTGTTTGATTCATTTGTCATTTAATTTATTACTTGATCTCATATTTTACTTCTACTTCAAATCTGATTTCAAAATGACAAATGAAAAACTAGTATGTGTAGGTTGTAAATTGTTGCGTCCCTTTTGCAAAACTAAGTCAATATGAGTCATCCTTTGTAACAGCTTCTAAGCATCATCCTTTGGAACAGCCTCTAAGCATAACTAATTTTTATTTGTGTAAGACTTGCGAGTACCTTTGTACTCAGCCAGTTTGTCTACTGGTTTACAGGTGAGGAAGATTGTTCGCCTGATGAGCTTGTCAGTGTCGATTTAGGCGACACTGATGAGTAGTGCTATCATTTAACTCTCAGTCGGTTGCCGATGGGTTATGGAGCATACCATGCTAGCCTTTTGGTTTACTTACTTGCTTCTACTGCTACTTTATGATCTTATTGAATTTGGCCGGTCGGTCACTTGTAATAGTTGTAGACTTGAATTACTATGATGTATGTCTTTTGAACTATTAATGTATGAATGTTGTATGGATGTGATCAATGTTGTATGTGAGTTTGGGCATGTTGCTCGCTGATCTTGGAAGCCAACATGATCTCATGCTCGTTGTTCATGGATTCCATTTTAACTCACTAAGTGTGGTATTTGATTGTTTAGAGAACCGATTATTATGCAGTACTTGCAGAGGAGCAATACGCATGATCACCGGGGCTCTAGTTTCAGTTAAGACTTCTCATTTAGATAGAGTTAACTTAGAATTCATTTACTTAGGGTCCTGAGTTACCTCTATAAAACCGTGCTTAGCCTCGATCTTGCGGAAGTAACCCAGGGTTCCCACAGCACGACCGTCGGGTCGTGCCTAGGCCGCCACCAGGCACATGGACCGGCACGGCATAACCCATCTATTAGTCGGGTCATGATGGGCTGTGCCGAGATAGGCCAAGCTGCATCGTGCCCGTACCGTGTCCCCATCTGGCAACCATTGATATGAAGAGATGGCGGTTCGTTGTCTCGATTGTCTACTTCTCGGAAACTTTCAGTGGGCATTAACAAAAGTGATGCTAGTTGGTTGCGGACTAGCTATAGCTAGAACCAAAAGGTCAAGATGAAATTTCGCAACTGGCTATTGACAGGTTGGTGTGAATTGAATAACATTAAGAAGCAGCATGTGGCGCGAAAGAAGAAGTGCCACGGCTCCGTTCCGATCCGGATCTCCCCGTTCGTGAGTGTATGAATAGTATTCTGTTATGGTACTGTAGCAATAACAAAATATTTATTTACCATCAGAGAAATGTTGATTTCGCTTTTGATTTTTTATCGGACGATGAAAATCATTTTTAATACCTATATACTATATATCATCTGCATTGAAATCCGTCACATTTAGAATCGGAATGTTATTCGTGGGCTTGGCTTTTCTCTTGAGACCCGTCCCTATCGTGGACCAGTTCGAGGAAGCTTCTTTGGACCGGCTATGATTGATTATTTTGTAGTATACATCACATGAAAAAGTTAGAAAACAAAAGAAATGGTCCTTCTTTTGTTAATGTTTTTAGATTAAAGTCTTTTGTTAATGCTAAGATCGGTATTTTATAAGTAAGGGATCGGATCTGCAGTGGAAACTCACCTTCCGGATGCTATCTCCATTGGAAACTCCCATTAGCCAGAAACAACAATTTTTTGAGAAGTGAGAAAGTTTCAAGTGAAACCTCAAATGTTTAAATAATCTAAACTCTCAACTAGAGATCGCGAAGTTTCAACTCAAAATAAAGTTTTCAACTTAGTTGCTTCTCTCTCTCGAAATTTTCAACTCGAGAATCTGAACTTTCAGTCCTAATTTTGAAAGTGATTGCCCGGGATCGGACGATGCAAGGGCGTTTTCGCTGGGGAGTGCTCTTTCGATCGATCAAAGCTGATGGGAATCCATATCCATGCGTAGTTTTCGTTGATTACTGTTCCAACATGAAAGATGAAAAAAAAAAGAATTTGGCCGCTCTCATCTTCATAATCGTAAAACAGATCAAATTTCTCCGATTCCAAATGTTCGAACCAGATCAGTCCTTTCAGTAACCACGTCCTTTTATCCGTACGCTAATTCCACTCCTTCCTAGTACATTACGCATAAAAATTCCCCTGTGCAAAGTACAAACCTTGCAAATATGGTTGCAAGGATGAACGAACTACTAAACTACCCTATAGTAGTATTTTCAGCAGATCATCGCAGCCTCTTCCACTAAAAAAGCAAAGAAAAATAAATTCACAGCGCAAGCGCGAGGTGATCACGGCGCGCGGCGTCCGGCCGGCCGTAAGGCTCAGCGCGCGCGGCGAGCCTGCCCTTCCTCTTTGCCATGAACCGCTGCAGCGACGCCTTCCTCGCCACGGGCAGGTCCGTCGCGGCGGCAAGCTCACCGCACGCACCGCCTGGCTCCGCTCCTCGCGCGGCGAGCCGCAGCAGGGCGGTCGCCCTGTCGGCCGGGAACTCGTCGAGCACCAGCACCCGCCCGCCGTAGAAGATGGTCAGCTGCGCCGATCCGCTCGCCAGTCCCGCCTCGTGCTCGTGCTCGTGCTCTTTACTGCCCTCGGGGACGACGACGTCGGCGCCCGGCATGAGGGCGAGAGGCCGCACGGCCGGCGCCGGCCGCGCGTGATGCATCCTGTGGTCGGCCGCCCTCACGTACTGGCTGAGCGCGCCGCACGCCGCCGCGAACCTGCTGCTGGTTGCACAGCCCGTGCCTGTAGTTGCCGCCACCGCCACCATATATATCGCTGGCAATGAGCTGCTCAAGCTGCTTCGGCTTAGGAGTTATCGCTGGCAATGAGCTGCTCAAGCTGCTTCGGCTTAGGAGTTAGGATTCCTTGTGGACTTGTGGATGGTTTCTCCTGCTCAACCGATGAGGCTTGCGGAAGGAGCGAGGTGGTGGAGTCGAATCTTGGGTTTGGCTTTTGGCGGTTTTGGGAATCGAGAGCTTGGTTTTATAGGTGGGACGAGGGAGGTCTCGTTCGTGCGAAGTGTGAAGCGGGCGGCGCCGGCGCGGTTGGTCGCCGTCGGCACGAAGAACACGTGAAAGTTGTGGGAGCAGCAGTAGTAGTAGTGTTGCTGACGTGGCGGTGGCGGGACCGCGGGAGGAATCGCGCGCGGGTTTTGCTTGCACCGGCCTGGAGGATATTTATTCTGCGACACTACTGACCAAGAATGGAAGGCCTGACGCAAGGCATGAAACTTCCGTGCGATGAAGCGGACCGACGCCTATTCGCTACGGCCATAAAGGTTTCTCTGCGGAATGGAAAGGTTACGCACTTCTGGCACTACTCCCGGCTACAAGGAGCGGCTCGCAAAGACCTGGCTTTAGCAATTTTCCAAATTTTCAAAAGGAAGAGCACAACTGTTAGTGCCACGCTTCAGGACAGGAGATGGATATAGGACATTAATACACTAGGGGGATTGAGGACCCTGCATAATCAACAATTCGTACAGCTATGGACGAAAATAAGCTAAATCCAGATCACCTGGAAGCTCACCCCAAGAGGAGCTACCCGTTGAAATCCGCATATGCTCTGCACTTCTTTGGTTCCACAACAACACCTTACCAATAAGTAATCTGGAAATCCCACGCCCCCCACCCCAGTGCAAATTCTTCGCCTGGCTAGCCATCCAAAACCGGCTTTGGACCTCTAACAAATTGGCAACAAGGGGTTGGCCCAACCAGGGTACCTACCCTCTTTGCAGGCAACACCCGAAAATAGCTCTGCACCTCTTCGCCCACCGTAGATTCTCCACACGCATTTGGACTGCTATGGCAAATTGGGTGGGTACCGATCAGTTCAAGCCGTTCAATGGGGGTGTACCGGTCCTCTGAAAACTGGTGGGTTAAGATCAAAGAGTTGAGAGGACTCCCTGGAAAGGCGATGGCCACAGTCCTCATTCTAGTAACTTGGGAACTTTGGAACGAACGTAACACCAGAATCTTCTGCAATACTTCTTCCACTTTAACGGACCTCCTGACAAAGAAAAAAGAGGAAGAAAGAACGTGGTGCCTCGCAGGGGCGAAATGTTTAGAGCAATTCCAAATCTATAATTAAAACCCTATCCTAAAAACCCATTTCTCCTGCAGAATTCTACCGCTCTCCTTCTTTATTAATATAATGGGTACCACTCTTGCCTGTTTTTCAAAAAAAAAAAAAAAAAAACCACGTAGGCTCTGTTGCAGTAATTTGGAACTGAGTATGCAACAAAATTAATTCACTATCTAACCAAACAGGGTTCTAACTCAAAAAAATGGAAACAAATTCCTACCTCTTGGCAAAATTCATTGTAAATTGCATGTCTTGTTCTTATACAAAATGTACTTGAAAAAAATAGTACAAAAGTTCTCAACAAAGAATATAATATGCAACAAATTTGTAGTGAAACACAACATCGATTAGATGAACATACAACAAAATTCCCTATGGATGCAACAACCCATTATAATTAAAACGATGCAACATCTAGAAATCTATTACAACAGGAAAAAAAAATCTTGTGCAACAAATACCGAACCCAACTGTAACAAAAAAAAAACTTATACAATAAATCCGCAAACCAACTGCAACAAAAATCCTTTTGCTATAACATTTGAAAAGATATGTTGCAACAAAATGAAACACTTCATGCAAAAATTTTAGAAAGATATTGTAACAAATCCATAAAATGCTTATAACAAGGATACCGGAGGAGGAAGGGATCGGGCAAACCCTGCTAATGCTCAAATACATATCTATTCCCACACACACATAGGTAGATCCGATGTCATTTCTCCATTATTGGTCCATCCTTCCTCTGGCAATGTTACCTCTCGGCTTGCCACCACGTGGCTGCAATGATGCTTGATTGCACAGTGACTCGACATTAGAGTCTTGGTGGCAGAGCAGCTAGCCGGCGCTCAATGAGGTGGATGCCCGGGGATGAATGCGTGGTTGGGAGATAAAGCAGGTGCTAGATTTGGAGAGAAAGGTCTAGAAATGGAAGAGGGTGAGGAGATTTGGGGGACGTTCTAGAGATTGGAAAGAGATAGGATGAGGGAATTTCGGGGAATATGGAGATGGAAGAGAGAGGATGAAGGGATTTTGGGAGGGGGGTGAAGAGAAGAAGTGGACAAGGAAGTGATGCGTCCAATGCCATCAGACATCCATCTCGTAGCATTACCTTTTATTCTGGGAGGCAGAGCGCGTGAGCGCGACCACCCCGTTTTCCCTTTCCTGGATGTCTGCGCAGGCCTCCCCTTCCCCTCTTTCCGAGCGTGTGGTCCATTCCATCGAGTTTTGCCCCAACGGATCACATCTCCCGTCCTGAGCTTCTTGGCCGGTCCCTATATGCACATGAACATTAATCAAGAGTTAGTTTGTCTGTGTTCATTATTTTACCTTCAAATGATCACTTCATTGATAGCCCATTTCGCATTATTTTAATCCATCCATTGCGTTTCATACGATGAGCTTGGCAAAAAAGACTCATATTATATATGTTTTTGATAACATACTTATAAAGTTACTTAAATACCGGTAACCATGCAACAACTCTACATGTTACTTGCTAGCACTTTACGTATCATCTGCTATCAATATCTATTATTGGTGGCTCTTCATTAGTTGTTAGCAACTATTTATACAATGAACTAATTACTAGTGGTGGCTCTACATTAGCTGCTAGTAACTATATATGTTACTTGCTACATTAGTTGTTAGCTTTATATGTTACTTACTACATTAATTAGTTGCTAGTTCAACATGTTATTACTTGCTAGCTCTATATGTTACTTCCTATAATAGTGGCTAGTTCAAACATGTTATTAGTTGCTAGCTCTACATGTTACTTCCAGCATTAGTTGCTAGCTCTACATGTTATTAGTTGATCTACATGTCTGCATTATAGTTGCTAGCAACTACATGCTGGTTGCTAGCATCTCTTGATGACAATTATCAAAGATTTGTGTAATCGATTAGTAACTAGCAAATTTACATGTTATAAACAGCTAGATCTAAACTATCTTTAAATTCTCTCTTTGCCGATCTAAATCATCTTCAATCCTCTCTTTACCAAGCTAGATCTAGAATATAATACAAGGAACAAATTACGTACTAATCATCGATAGTCAAGAACAAATTACCAAATCCGCTGTCTTCTTTCACCAAATCGCTTCAAAGCCCTACCTCTAGTAGCAGCAGTAGTGAGAACAGAGTTGGGATTTAAGACAAATTGATCTGTGAGAGTCGGGTATGCAATAAATGAGATTATCACAAACGGTTTTTAATACAAACCATCTGTGATGGAGATGGGAAGTCACAGACGGTTTATGTTGAAAACCGTCTGTGAAGTATCATACACGGTTTTCAACATAAACCGTCTATGATATTACCTCTTCACAGACGGTTTATAGCGCAGAAAGTAACACAGACGGTCGCTAAACCAAAACCGTCTGTGATTGTGTTTAATAAAGACGGTTTTGATCAACAGTCGGTGATCAGGCGTCCAGTATTAGCCTTTTTGTAGTAGTGACATTAGTTGCTAGCAACCCTATCGATTAATTACTAGCAACTTTACCTATTACTTGCTAGTAGTGAGCACCAAGAGTTGCTATATAGACTTGCTAGCAACTAATGTTTAGCGGTCAAAAAAGATTTCTGCCAGTTGCTAGTTGACAAAAAAATACTATCAATGTCTTCAAAACGTATTTGATATAGGCCTAGTTTTGTTAAACTCTTTATATAGATCAGAATGGTACAAACGGAACACAAATCTGACACTCGGTTTAACAAATACAATCATTCAAGGAAAAAACGACGAACAAGTACAAAACTTTATCTCGTTTGCCTGCCTTCTCATCCGACGGAACAAATGCATGGTATCCCGCGGTTAGCGCGTGCTTGAGTGAGATGGCACGACTATCGTTGCCTCCGCTTCATCCTACGGCCGCGCGAGTGTGAAAGCGATCGCGCAAACGCGCGACCAGTATGTACGAAGCGTTACCGTTTAGTCTGTGGCTCGAGGTGGAACTGTGGGGAGGGGCCTGTCACCGGTCACCGGTGGCGGGCGTGGCAGGGGAACCGATCCTGTCAACGAATCCTTGCTTTGTCAGAGCAAAATGCTACTCATTCTGTTCAAGGATATTAGATATACTTTCAGTTTTCATGCAACTTTAATTATGATTTTTTTTTATGAATATGTTCGTAAAAACATGCAATTATTTTATTATAAAAATATTTTCTATGACTAATTAATGTAATGATATCATTTTCATATGAACAATTCAAATAGTTTTTTTTATATATATTAGTAATCAAAGTTAAAGAAGATTAGTTGTACGTTTTCTAAAACGTCATGTATTTCTTAACGGAGGAGTACTACTTTGCATTCGAGATTTCATCCCGATGACCTGATGATTTCTAGGAGTAGAATGCAGTCACAACCGTCTCTGCAAATGCATTCCTTCAATTTATGTAAAGGGAGACAAACCCAAGTTTATCGTTAGCAAGGTGTGAGTGATATAATATACTGGCTAGGGTATAATTTGGATAGCGTGCCTTCAGGAACTCATATAGCACAGTGCTGCAGAGTTTTGTTCTTGTTCCACCACTGTTGGATAAAAAGAAACGATGTTTTAGGGAACCGAGCGGCGCTCGGTTGGTGGGGGTGGCGTCGACCACACCGCACACCGAGCTCGAACCTGGACGCACACTCCTTACAGTGAATGCTAGAGTTCTTAGCCAAATTGTTTTAAGAAACGACGTTTCAAATGGCCTCGGGCAGTATAGCAAAACAATGTAGGAAACTCGATACTGTAGAAACCAATTTGATGCGTTGGATTTTCAGTCGGACGGTTGGCATCCAACTAATCGCAGATTTACAGTCCCCGTGTACAGTAAGTGCATGATGTATAATTTGACACGAAATTGTGTGAAGAATATCGATTATATATCCAAATTGTAACATCTGGGTAGAGATCATCGTCATCGCTTTCTCAAAGCATTAGTACAAATTTCTGGTCATAATTCAGACGAAACAGAATACGCTAGTCCAATCCAATTCATCGTAAACAAAAAAAGTTCCCACGGGTCCCGTCCCATATGACGAGCAACGGTTTAGATTCCATTAGTAGCTACAAATTTGCTCTGTTCATTCCAATCTTCCTATACTTGTCATGTGCACGAATCGGATTCAGAGCGCAAGCGTGAGACGGTCGAGGCACGCGTCGCCGTCCAGCCGGCGGTAGGGGACGCCGCTCGCGGCGAGCCGGCCCTTGCGCTTCTCCATGAACCGCTGCAGCGACGCCTTCCTCGCCATGGGCAGGTCATCCGCCAGCTCGCCGCGCCGGACCGTCCCCTGCGCTGCGGCGGAGGCTCCTGCGGCAGCGAGACGGAGCAGCTCGGCCGCCCTGTCGGCCGGGAACTCGTCGAGCACCACCACCCGGCCGCCGTAGAAGATGGTCATCTGCGCGTGCGCGGCCCCGCTCGCCGGCGCCGGCCCCGCCTCGTGCTTTTCTTGTGGCGACACGTCCGCCCCCGGCATGAGAGGGAGAGCCGCCTGCCGCACCTCCGCCGCCGCCGCCACCGCAGCCTTCTTGACGTAGCTGCTGAGCACACCGCACGCGGCCGCGAACCGGCGGCCCTTGATGCTCTCCGCCGCTGCCATTGTTGCTGCTCGACCCCCTCTACGACGCTATGCTCCCTTCACTTCTCTTGGCGTCGGAAATTTGGAATGCCTCGTGGGCTTTGGCTCCGCTTGCTTGGTTTGATGAATTCGATGGCTTCGGAGCTGGGATCGAGTCGGGAGTTGGGTCGTCGATTTATAGTTTTCGCGCAGCAGGTGCGTCCTGTGGAATGTGAAGGGCTCCAAGCTCCTTTTGGTCGTCGTCCTTGGCACGAAGAAAACGTGATGGTTGAGGGAGAATATAGACGGGGACGGCGCGATAATTCTAACGCGGTGGCTGGCTTAAAGAATGGGTGGGCTCCTCTCGTCGTGCTGCACGTCGAGTTGCCGACTGAGTCGCAGTGCTTGGTTCCTGCGTGATTATGTCGTGCTCTAACCCTCCAAAGTCAAATGTACTACTCCAGCCAGTTTTATACTAGAACCCGTCTTTAAGTTAATCAGGTTCGTCTTTGCCCATGCTTGTCTTTTTTTTGGACTGTTTATTCTTAAGTTGTTTGAATTTTTTTTTAAGTTTAAGTCACTTGTTATGACCATTAGATCAATATCCAATCATATGACATCCATTGGATCAATATCAAATCATATGACAATCATATGACACACCAATCTCTACACAAATCCAATAGTCACAACAAGTGACTTAAACTTAAGAAAATTTCAGGCAACTTAAAACTAGCAAAACCGTTTTTTTTTCTGAGACCTATGTGCTATGCTGCCTCTTTCCAAAAGAACAAGTCGTACTCCGTGGAAGTATTTCAGTGATTGTCCGTTATCTAAGTGCGTGAAGGTGCAATTTCTGAAGAACATTGAGAGCCCGATGTAAGAGGAATTGATAATATACCCTCTACTTAGATAGTTTTGGAGTATATACCCTTATTCCAGATGTAATTGATAATATATCCTCCACTTAGATGAATTCTTGATAAAATACCCCGTTTGCAATAAAATTACCATATTACCCCTCCTTCCTCTCTTTCTCCTACTCTCTCTCAAGTCATCGCCCCACCCGCCGTACCTTAGCACGGAGCCTGTCCACTATAGAACTCGATCCAACGTGGGGCCCTCCCGGTCACAGAGTCTAGGCTCTGGCGGGCCATGGACGACAGCGCAGGGGACTAGCGCGGAGAGCTAGTGGCACACCGGGGGGGGGGGAAGGCATGGAGGAGGAAGTCAGCCATGTTGGCGTCGGCTAAGGTGACACTAGAGTCAGAGCCAAGTAGGGCAACGCCGGCACATAATGCCAGCCGAGGAGGAGGGGCAGCATCACGGCGACGGTGGATCTTCGTTGTCTCCTCCTGTTCCTCCGGGGGTTCCCCAACCTTCCGCTGCTCTCGTCGCCGATGGCATCTCGGCCGCCCAAGGTCCAAAAGTCAGACTAGGACTCGTTCTCCGCGTCGACGAGCGCTCGACGGTGATGAACGCGTAGACGTGGCTGAGGGGGTCGGTGAGGAGGCCTGGGAGCACGGCGTCGAGTGCGTCTCAGGTGGTGCACGACGCAATCGGGGGGCATGGTGGGGTGGGGTTGGGAGGAGAGGGAGGGAGCTTCTTCCACCTCGTGCCCACACCCATGTGCCAGCTCGCTTGCGGCCTCACCTTCTCCGTCCCTAGTTCGCGGCCATCGCCCACGGTTTCATGCCCCAATTGCCCCCGTCGCCTCCGCTTGCTCCTCGCCCATGCCAGCAACCCCTGACCAGCGCCCTTTTCCTGTGCTAGCGGAGACGCCAAAGCCCGCCCGTGAGTTCTCGCGCGATCGCCATTTTCTCACCGCCATTGTCACGCCAATCTCAGTTGTACTTAAGCTTCTGACCATGTCACGAACTCCCTAGCTCGCCATTCTCGGCTCCCGCCAAGAATCAGAGCATCTCGCTCCTTGATTCGTTGGAAAGGGGAGCGTCGTTCTCGATGTCAGCAAGCAAGCCTCACACCGTCGCCGCCTCTGGTGAGCTTCTTTGCCCTAGACAACTGCATCACCATGTGTCTCATGCATCACCCATGCAATTTCTCTACTTGATGTAGGCCCTAGAGCTGTGTAGCACCGACGCTCTGTCATCTTCCCCAACTCTGGCACGTGCACCCGATCCAAGCCACCACATCCTCATTGTTCTAGAAGGATTGGGCCCCTTCTGATCGCGTCATCATGTGTTCCGTCCCGCAATCATCTAATCCTCTCACTCAACGTAGGCCATCTCGCAGCGGATACGTGCAACCTCGTCTCTTTCCCTATATTTGGCCGCCGCTGCCATTTCCGCCATTCCTCAAAGCCTGGTGAGCCTCCAGCCAATTCTTTCCTTCTCTGTAACATCCCAAGTTTTAGACTTGTGTTCTAATGTAAGAAAATGAGGGGAAATTAAAACTTTTTCTTACATCTTGTATTTCCTGGTTGTACTGAACAGCTTTTGTACAAGAAGTTATGGGATTACAAGTCACAAGTCACTCTGATCGAAAACCTTGCCTTCCAAAAATATTCTTGTCAAACCTTTTGATCATCTCCTGGAAATATTTTTCCTGAGTTCTTGGGATGGTATGTGACCCCTCTGAAAAGTTTCACAATTTTTAGAAGTTGTTGGAATACTTTTGGGGGCAAGTCAAACCAATTTTTCAATTGGTCAAACCTTAAATTCAAGCGTTCTGGAATTTTGGAAAAAGATTCTGAGCATAAAAACCTCTAAAAGTTTTATGTAAGGTTTATTATAGAGTCAGCAACCTCCGGTTAAAATTTCAGAAATTTTGGAGTTGAATTGTTACCTCTAAAAACCCTCCAAAATTTCTAGTTCAAACTCAACCCTAATCTGTTTTGCTGTTGCTCGGGTTCGCACCTGGGGTCTGGCTCATGCCAACTGGGTCGGTCAGATCAACTAAAAGCACCAGCCGTGCAACCTTGCCAGCCCCCGCAGCCCTTGGATCTCATCCAACCGCCTAGACCACCTCAGCCGTTGGATTCTTATCCTACGGTTTAGACCTTCGGGATCTCCTCAAAGACCTCCTCTGGTCTTTGTAAAGACCTCCCACCTGCAGGACCTCCTCCAAATCTCCCGAAGACCTCCCCAAACCACGTTGGCATTTTTGCAAAAACCGCCCCGCTGGTCTTTCGCAAAACAACCCATAGGACCTCCTTTGCAATTTTTGCAAAGACCACCTTTAGGCATCCTCAGACCTCCTCGACCACCCTGTGTACCTTGGTGCTCGTGGGCGCCCATCCTTAGATTTGTGGCTCGGACCTCCACAGTGTATTAAGACCTCCGATCACCTCTTTTAATCGGGACCCTTCATTTCAAATCCAACCACCGGACCTCCTAACCCGAGCTCCACCCACCCGAGCGCCATGCCCTTGACCGCTTTTGGGCCTCTCACTTTGCAGGTGGGACCTCTGGGACTGGTCATCCTCGTTTTCCCACGCATGCGTGTGTGTCAGGACTAGAGCAGATTTGAGCAGTGCCTTGTCATTTCTTGCTCTTGTCAACGGCTACCTCGACAACCCTTTATTTCGTATCGGCACCTTTTTCTCAAAGTCCTCCTTTCCACCTTTTGTCATTTCATGTACTTTCATGGCGGGGACTTTTGACTTAAGTGCACCATGGAACTCCACCTTGCTCCCTCCTTTGCTCTCTCGGCTTTATTGAAACCACAGCTCCTCACTCAATCTTGTAGACTCCCTCTCCCTCATCCAGGCCTCTTTGTGGTCACTTGGGTTCATTCTCAAAACTCCGAGACCTCCATTGTCTGGCTTTGAAGCTCCTTGAAGACATCCGAGCTCCAGTGGTTCATTTGCATTTCTTGGCATGCCGACTTGTCCATTTGGGCACTTTGGGCATTTCCCTAACTTACCTTGTTTGGCCTCCTCAGGGATTGTCAAAGTGGGAACACGTTCCTTGAAGTCGGAATTTCTTTCTTCCTCATCTCCGGCTTGCACCATTGTCGTCGGAGCTCTTTCTGCCATCCCCGGACCTCCTCCATTCTCAGGTGAGTACCTTAGCTTTGGAAATCCGGCTCTGTTGGTCCTCGTTAGCTTTCCTTTTGTCGTTCTGTACCTCCGGCGGTTATCTCCGGCTAGCCGCCGGTAGGGTGAGCTTTTGCTCTAGTTTTTGGCACCCTTAGATCCTCCTCGTTATTTAGAGTTCACCCTTGTCCTTGGTTCCCGCCGACGAGATCCACGTCGCCGGCGGCAGGCCATTGAGCGCGCTCGGGATGTTGCCAGTGCAAGCTCCCATTTTCGTCGTCTTTTTAGGACAGCTTTAATGCACAATCATTGCTAATCATTGGTGCGTTAATCGTGTAATAATCCGCGCTGTGGTGTCACTGGCATGTGGGCCATGGGCTTAGAAATTAAATCCAGAAGCCTTTTAGTGCCCTTTTTGGTTCATTTATTGCCAATCATCAAGGGCAATAGATTTGTCTTAGCCGCCCCTTTTGTCGCTGTCCGGAGGCCCCGCGCCTTTAACAGCACCTTGGACCTCCTCGGGTTCTTCGTGACCGTCTAGACCTCCCCAAGTTTAGATCTGGACCTTTAGATCTTTCCGCGAAAACCTTTTAGTATAAGACCTCCCTCGGTCCTTTTGCAAAGGCCACCTCTGAGCCACTCCCGAGGTCCTCTTTGTAAAGGACCACCCCTGCGATGTTGCCAAAACCACCCTCTCGGACCTCTTCGAGGTCCTCTTTATAAAAGACCTCCCTTGGTCATTTTTGCAAAGACCACCCTCGAGTCCTCTTTGTAAAAGCCACCCCGGCATTTTACCAAGAAAACCCCGCTCATACCTCCTAGGCTCAATCCTAGCCGTTCACGACCTCTCCAGATTAGATCCGGGCCTTAGGTTCTTTTCATAAAAACCTCGGTCTCTAGGACCTCCCCTAGATCGATCCTAGCCGCGTAAGACCTCCCGGTTTCAATCCCACCGTTTAGAAGCTCCCGGTTTGATGCATGCCGTTGGGAGTTTTCTATGAAAACTCTTGGTCGCAGACCTCTTGGTTTTGAATGCGGGCCGTTAAGACCTCCCCTTGGGAGATCTTAGCCATCGGGTCCTCCTCCGCTAAATCCTCACCCCTAAGGCCTCCTGTCGGATCCCAACCGCTAGGGCCTCTTCCTCGAGTTATCTCCACCGTTTAGGACCACCTCGGGTTCAATCTGAGCCGTGGGCTCGTTTCTGTACAACGTTAAGTCTTCGGGACCTCCTCGTGCAATCTGAGCCGTTGAGGACCTCTTCGAGCGTAGATCATGACCGTAGGTCTCTGTTCGCAGAAACCTTAAGTGCTCACGACCTCACTTGGTTAGAGTTGAGCCGTCCAGACCTCCCTCTGTTAAAACCCGCGTAGGACCTCCCCATCAGCTCTGGACCGTTAGATCTAGATCTAACGGGCTGGACCTCCTCAGTAAAACTTAGCCGTCAAAAGACCTCCCTCCTTCAAATCTCACCATCTAGGACCTCCTCCTTTGGTTTTAAAGCTCTAGGACCTCCCCTAGTGCTCGGGACCGCCAGATCTCGATCTGACGGTCACGACCTCTGTTAGGCGCGTAGACCTCCTTGCGTGCGCTGTGCGCGCTCTGGTCGTGATCGTTGGATCAGATCTCAACGGTCCAGACCTCCCCTGTGCGGGAGGAGGTCTTTCCCGTGCGCTGTGCTTTAAGGTCTGTGGCCCTGCGATGCAAGATCAGCGGCCCACGACCTCTCCTTTTTCCTTCGGTTCATTCGGACCTCCCGAGAGCTCAAGTTTTCTAGTCTTTTGATGTTCCAAATTTCAAAAGTGCATAACTTTGTCATTTTAACTCCTTTTTGGATGATTCCAGTTGCTGTAGCTCTGTTAGTATATGAACTTTAATCGAGAATGAATTTAGGCACTCTGTTATGAAATAGAAAATGATATAAACTGCATGAACTTATTTAATATGAAATAGTGGTTTAGAAATTCATTGAAAATTTGTAAAACGCATAATTTATTCTCTGTAATACCTAGCTGAGCAAACTAAGTTTTGTTAAGACCCACTAGGATTGTACTGTAATATAGAATAGGTCTTCATTTGATCCTTGCCACTGAAATTAATGGTTCACTAGTTTTAGAACTTAGAAAAATCATAACTAATTCATTTCAAATCCAAATTGTGCAAACTCAGTTTTGCTGTTGTTAGGATAACCATACCTACCCACCATAAAAATTTCAAGTTCCAGATCATTCTAGAAATTTTCGTCATGAACAGTAACCGTAATTAATTTAATTATGATTTTTCAGGCTGAGAGAACTTAGATTAGCCATATCTTTTTCATGCTAAGTCCAATTGACCTGTTTCTCGTTTCTAAATTTGTCTAAAATCAACCTCTAGCTGCTGTAGAAATTTCATTGCATTTGGATAACTTTTGCTGTTGAGTTTTATTTGGAGTTCTTGTTCTTATTTGGTTATCGCCTTTTCGCGTTAGGTTCCGAAGGAATTATTGATTACGTGAGTGAATCCTCTGCAGCAAGAAAGTGATCTACAGCAAGGCAAGCAGTTTGATCATATCCACTCCATCCCATTACTTTTAAAATCTAATACTTTGTTTTACTTGTATGTATGCATGCTCTTGTGTCAATGATTAATTTTGCCGAATAGAGGTAGCTAATCCTATTGCATTGTTTCCCTTAAATTGTTCACCCCTTCCACTACCTTAGGAATATTATCCTCACCGGTGAATTAGAGCCCGGTGAATGATTTAGGGCCTCTTATTTGTCTTTACGATATGATGCTTAGCAATGCTTAGTTACCGGTAGAATTGGGCGGTTATCGACCTAGTCGATAGCCTTGGTCACATACAACATACTATCGCTTATGATTTCAGCCTTGTACCATGTTTACTTGTGAAAACTAAAATCTAAAAACAAAATGATTTAGACTTGGGCATAATGGTATGTTGGTGTGCTTCAGGTGTGGCGGAATGGTGCCCGAGTCAACAAGGACCGAACATCTTGTTACATCGAACCAAGCATTTTAGCGTGCTAACCACACTAGAGGGTATGAGACCTCTCTTGACTTAGTACTTTGGCGTGTATTGGCTCGGGTCGCGAGGGAGCCGCAGGAGGATGGTGCTTGGGAGCATTGTAGTGTCGAAGGTTTCCCCGTAACGGGTGGTTGTCTTTCGGCTTGCAATGTAAGCGTATGGGTTTCTATCCATACGAGCGGCTCGTAGTTAATACACAAGATTGGAAATGTCTCGTAGGACTTAGCCGTGCCGGCATACCTTCGGAAGTGTGCGTGTGGCTTAAAGGCGGTCTGAAGTGTGGGTACATTGGTACACCCCTGCAGGGTTAAAACTATTCGAATAGCCTCGTCCTAGGTTATGGACGCGCTTGGCAAGGTCTTTCAAGAGTTAGACTACAACCTTTTAAAATTAAAACTTGACATGGGTGGTACGAATCTGGGATTCGTGCTATGTGTGGTGGCTATTGGGATAGTCACCAATAGGTGGTTACCCTTGTACTTATTGTATCGCCGTTATTTCAACAATTACAATCAGTTTGTCAAATTGCTTTGAATCTATTACATTATTGCAAATGAAAACTTGCTTTATGCTAAAAGTCAGTCCAGAGCCCCCCTCCACTTAAATAAAGCTTGCATGTAGTTAATTATAGTTCATTATCCCTACACGTCGGTCTTGCAGTACAAAAACAATTTTTGTACTCGGTTGCTTTGCTTAATGTTTTGTTGCAGAGGAAGAAGGTGAGCCCCAAGGGCTTCCCTTTTGTGAGACGTGCTTGGGTTTGGCGACTAGCTTGGCGGCCGGTTGGTTGCCTTGTGGGTAAAGGCACACTAATTGGCTCTTTTGTTTTTGCCATCTTATGGCCCTTTGCTTCATTGTCTATTTGCTATTTTGTTGCTTTTGGGCCGGTTGGCCCTTGTTGTAATAAATCCCTATTATGTATGTCTTTTGTTAGATCCGTTGTATGGAATTGATGTATGATTTTGTAACGGGGTGTGTATACTGCATTTCTGGGAAGTATACATATCTCGGGGCTTGGTTTATTTGATTTGTGATGCTAGGGTCAATGGAAGACTAAGCCTTACAAGTCGAATAAACCGGGGTCCCCACATTCTCCTCCACCCCCAGTGTGAATGCGAGCTAATGCACACCTTCTTGTAGCCCTTCCATCACCGAAGAGCGCCAACACCGTGAGCCTCCTCTGTGCCACCGCTGTTCAACGTCGACAAGCTTCTTCAGCCATCCCCCGATGCCATCAAGGACCTTGGTAAGCTTCTAGTAGTCCCCTAGAGCTATTGCACGCGTTAGATTAGTGGATTAGCGGCTGTAGCATAGAAATCACCATGGCCGCCTATGGCGTTGCCGCGGGAGATGGTGTTGCCGCCGCTCTGGTGACCATTTGTCCCTGAGCCACCGCCTGTAGCATCGCTGTCACCTCCTAGAGCCAATGTGCACCACTATTCACCATGTCATTGCCCCCATACGCGAAAGCCATTACAGACCCAAGGCACTCCACCGCTTCTCGCCGGTGTAGCACACCTTTGTCCACCTCTCTAGCCTCCACCACCACCCAGTAGGATCATCGTCGAGTGGGGAACTCATTTTGCCCGTCCCCGAGCCAAGTTGCTGTGATGTTCGCCGCTGGTGAGCTCACCATGGCGCTCAGCCGCGCGCAACTCTCCTCTCCTTCCTTCACTCTCTGAGTGGTGGGCCCCACGTGATTAGGAATTGATTAGCGCTAAATGACAGTGGTTAGAGTTACTAAGTCACTGACATGTGGGACCAGCCAAAAAGATAATAAAAATCTAATTTTAAACCTGTTTAGTAAATAAGTCACTGACATGTAGGACCCATCCACTGTTTTCGGTTTTAAAACGTGTTTTAAAACCGAGATGCTCACAAGTGGACCCCACCTGTCAGTAGGTTAAAATCTAGTTAGGTTTAAATCATTTAGTTAATAACTAATGAGTTTGTGGCATGTGGGACTGCCACTATTTTTAGAAATCAACATCAAGAAATTAAAAAATGAGTGATTAACAAGTAGGGCCCGCATGTAAGTAAATGATTTTCAGAAAAAAATGTAAAAATAGAAAATCCACTTCCAGTATAAAGGAAATGTGCTTTCTCTGTTGGAAAGCATAAATCTAGGAAAATACACCTTCGACATCATCAATTTCTTAATTTCAGGATTTTTCAAACCAAATCAAATTGAAACGTTAATAACTTTTCCATATGAACTCCAAATTAGATGATATTTTTTTTCTAAATTCATATAAATCATTCTCTATCTGAATATGCAAAAATATATAGATTTTGTTGCTATTGAATTCATTTTACTATTTGTAATTTGTTATCAGCTCTTTTGAATAGACATTGAGAACGCGAATGAATCTTTTGACAAACCTCCATCCTCATACTTAGAGATACCAGAGTGAGGTAAGCACCTCCTTTAACCATGTTGATCCAATTATTTCAATTATTGTATTTCATTTTTGCAAAATCTATTATACATGCGTGTATTTTTGGCTAAAATTACTATATTTGGGGATAATGGTAGTTAAATTCCTACTGAATACATGATCCTCCTTAATATATTGATATCTTTACTGTTGTAGCCTTTAGGACATGGTTTAGACAACAAATGATGTCAATTTGGGTATTTCGACTAGGAATATCAAATAGATGCTTAGCCAGGCTCTAGTTTCGCTAAAATAGAACAACTGATGCAAATATGAGTTTGGATTTAGAAAATTTTGAAATGTTGGACCAGAGGGGTTTACCTCTGTTAATTTGTATAAAAATGAAAATGGAAAACCTAGTTTGTGACGCAGTCGAGTTATATTATGAACTGAGAAGTGTGAGAGGTGTATCTAACAAGTAGGCAGGGGGAGGGGGAGATCCTCCCCCGGGTCGATTAAGGACCGAACGCCAGTATATCCAATCTAAGCATAAGCGTACAACCACGTGTGTCGGTATGGGACGGCCTTAGCTAATTAAGTCATGTAGGACTAGCCTTGCACATTGGTAGGCCGCAATAGTTTGAGCATATCCAGGTAGGTTTGCTCGAAGGGGCTCCCTTCGCGAAGGTGTCAGGGACGAAGCTTGCCAACACAATGGCGAATGCGTTACTGAGACGGGGGTGTACCCGGGTGAAGTGAGGGTTTCCATTTGTCGGGCTAGTGCAAGGTTAGGACTAGGTGATGTAAAGGCTTTGTTATGAACTCTAGACTACATACTATCTTGTTGTGTGTGGTGGTGTCGACGGATGCCAGACAAACTAGAGACCTCATATACGTTGGGTAGAGTTGCACACCTCTACAGAGTGTAAATCTATTTAAATAGCCGTGCTCACGGTGATGAGCGTGCTAAGTGCCGTTTTGCCAGGTATAGTCTTAACTTTTGCAAAAATGGGTTGTTAGAAAATATTGGGATGGTTGGTTTGAGTGAGTGTCATGTCTATGGGTGAGAATAAAATATTGATCTTAGCCAAGGAGGGTTGTGATTTTGCTATTATTGAGTTACATACTTGTTATTTTGATATCTGTCGATCGCTCTTTGAAATTTCCGTTCCAAATTATTGCATATCGATATTACAAATAAAATTTTCTTAATGCTAAAAATAACTTATAGAGTAGAGCCTCTGTCGGGACCCAAAATTACAATTCTGGAACCCTCTATGTATACTGCACTAGTCCAGCATCACGCTAGTGCACACAGGATTAACATAGGTAAATATCGATCCACACAAGCGATAAATAAAGTAAACGATTAGTTTGAATAACAAATAAGGGTCTTATGGTTGAGTTTACACTTATTAAGCCACGCAGGGCTAACAGAGAATAAAACAGCAGCGGAACGGAAATAACTTCAGCGTAGATCCCATCAATTCACCACAGCAACCGATCGGGATCCGCACTTAACGATCGGCAACCTTCGGCGAACTCCTCCTCGAAAGCAGGTGTAGACTCCTCCTCTTCTGTAGGTTTGGGCGCAAGTTTTACAACAAGCGTGAGTACACAACCGTACTCGCAAATTATACCACAGAATGCAATTTATAGATGCAGGCTTATTCCAAAAGAAAAGACTTATGTGACTCTTTTGCATAAAAGCAACTTTTGCAATTGAATACGAATAATAGATTGAAATGCAATTCAAAACAAATAGACAATATTAATTTAACAGTTGTTTCCACAAAGACACAAAGCTAAACAGATTATTTCACATAGCCACATGACTTAGATCACATAGCTTCCATCTCAAATATTTTATGAAAAACTACCCCTCGTGTGAAATCCCCGAGCATGTCCATGACCGTGGACGCGGCTATTCGAATATATTGATTTAACACTCTGCAGAGGTTGGACACTTTACCCACACGATACAACTAGTGTAGCAAGCACTAATAATAACAAAACGGTTCAGAAACTTCATCTCAACATTGACACCCCCGATGTGCTTACAAACCGCTATGCCAACCCTAACGAAGCGCTTTGGCATAACACACACCGCTGGACAGGGACACGGCGAACCGCCCCGTGATGCGACTACCTTGTAGTACACACCTCCACCCATAGCCTAACCTACCACCTGAGTAGTCAATGCTAAGAATCCATAACTTACTAAGTTAGGCCCATCCCATACTAGGCATGTGGTCGTACAGTAAGGCTCAGTTCAATGACGCACAAAGTTAAGTCCTTAATTGACCAAGGCAAGACTTCCATTTTCTAACTAGATCACAAAGTTTATCGTTCCCATTCACAAAGTCCACCATATCACAAAGTATCCACCACTTGCCTCAGTCTAAATCCTTTCCCACCTAGTTGGTTTGAGTGCAACACATGCTATCACAAAGTAATAACACATAGCACACACAGTTTTACACAAAGTTCCATAGTCACTTAGTCAAATTGAATATTTGCAACTTACATGAGATGTGAGACTCGTAGCATGGCTAAGCAATTGTACTCGCATCTAACCAACCCACGTTGGTGCTACAATATTACCAACTAATAACCAATCTAGGGTGACAAGGAAATATGACATACAAGGCCAAGGTGACGATAGCAATTTGGACGATAACTATGCCCAAAATATTTAAATACATAATTAAAGTAGAATGCAATACTTTGAAACAAAGTAGTTTGAAAACTGAGTTCAAGATGATCAAATGTATGACTTGCCTTGGAAAAGGTCTATGTACTGGTCTTGATCTTGGGGTGCTCCTTCTTATCCAAAATTTCCCGACGAATCGACGTCTACTCGCAAACGAGACAAAATAAACAAAACAAATAAATAATAGAGGCAAAACAAACTCTAAAAATTAAATAAAAATCTTAGATAAATAGAGCTCGAATTTATATAAATTTAGGAATTTGAATGGGCTCAATCGGAGTTAGGATGCAAAAGTTATGGGCTCTGGAAGATTGAAAATCTAAAGAAACCCTAATTTGGATTTTCTGGAATTTCCGAATTATTTCTTAACAGAAAAATCAGATTATTGTGCAACACTGACGTCATCAGAGAACGTTCGGACGGGGCGAAAACGGACTGACAAGTGGGACCCACATGTCAGAGACATGGCTCACGGTAGACCAAGTCTACCGAGCCTCAGGACCTGGGGACCGAGCCACGCGGCACACACGTGGCGCTGACGAGGACGCTGACGCGGCGCCACACGGGACAACACGTGCGCACACGGGCTGAGGTGGACGCTGACGCGGACTGCCATGTCAGATCGACGGCGACGACGGCTCGGGACCTAAGGGCAATGACGAACGGCGGCTCCTCGCCGGCGGTGAGTGGTACCAGCGTGTAGCTCTCACTATTGCGAACCTGTTGAGGTAGGTCTGGGTGGTCGAGGACGACGGAGGTGGCCGGTGGCGAGCTCGAAGCGGCGGAGGGGCTTCGGTACTGTCGGACGATAGCTCCGGCGAAGATCCGGTGGCGGCAAAGGGCTCTGGAGGTAGAGGCTGTGATGAGGAACACGTCGGTGTGCTCCACGAGGCGCGGCGACGACAATGGCGGCGCAATTATAAGAAAATGCCGGCGATGACAAAAACCTAAAACCCGAGTTGCGGCGGCGCTAGGGCTCGGGAGGGGGTGCGGGTGGCGGCTATGGGTTGCGGTTGAGAGGGCGAACCCGGGGGTACCTTTTATAGGGGCCGGGAGGGGCTAGGGCGGCGTACGGTGGCAGAACCCTAAAAGAGTCCGAGACGGCTTCGCGAGAAAACGGAGTTAGAAACGAATCCGGGATTTGATTTTTAGCCCAAAAGATGCGGGGAGGTTGGGGATAAGATTTGACGCATTTTCTAGAAGGGGTTCAGTTAGAAAAACACCGTTGCCGTACGGAGCTCAAGCTCCAAACCATGATGGACGCGGGCGGCCGCTTGTGAAGACGGAGCCGGGCGCGAGGAGGACGACGAAGGCGTGGGGCCCACATGTCAGCGGCACGGAGGCGGGGCGCGCGCGCGGCTGGGCTTCGTGCGGAACTAGGCCGCTACGCGGGCCACGTGCGGGAAAGCGAGGGTTTGGGCCGGAGAGATTCGGCCCGAAGCTTTTCTGAGATTTTAAATAGCTTTTTCTATTTTAGAAAATACCAGAAATTCAAATAAGCAATAGAAAATAGCAAATGAACTCAGAAAAATTCTAGAAAAATCTAGAAAATATATCTGAGCACATAGAACCCAAATAAAATAGTTTTGGCTATTGTCCGTGTTGGAATTATTCACATTAAATATTTTTGATTGTAAAGTCCAATATTAAGCTTTTGAATTTAAAATTCAAATAAATCCAAATAGTGACTTTTTCCCTACTAACTATTTAAAAGATTTTTAAACTCAGAAAATTATGATGTTACAGCCTCATCCTTTGTTAGCCTTGCATCTATAATTATGTTGTGATATACTACAAGTATCGTTGAGTACAAAATGTACTCAATCTTACTTAAATTGTTGATCATAATATAAGGATGAATCGATTCTGGACGACGCTTTCTTCGCTCCTATTACCAGAGGGTACGGGGATGGGTCTTGCTAGGGTTTGGTCCTTGTCAGTTGCCTGAGGGTTTGGATGGGCACACCACTAGACATTTTGAGTTTATTCGCCATGCTTTCGCTGTTTAATTTGCTACATATATTTAAATTTGGCCTGTCGGCCGTGTAATATATACTTGTCATGTAAACGTAGTTTATGTCATATATTTGTTTCATGTTGTATGTATGATGTATGGATGTGAATATCAATGTTGTAGCCATTGATCATGAGACTAGTACAGTACACACGAAGGCTTCGAGTATGCAAAGCCTGCTGTCTGACATAATATTTCCTTGTTTAATTTTATAAAATAAACATAGGTGACACTCCTTCCATTTTTCCATATTTTTATAACCGTGGTATGCATGCAATCAAACATTCTAAACTTTGACTAAAGGAAAAACATCTAGATCGACCACATAACAATAGTACCGGTGGATTTGTTATGAAGAACAGTTTCACAAGTATCATTGCTTTAAACAATACACTGTTATAATTAAACACCCTCACTACCAGAACTGAAATCATTTTGACGGTTACTCCTATTTTCCTCACGGTTTTCAACAGTCGCAATTGGTCTGTTCTCTGGTATTGCCTAGATCAGAACCTCATGCATCTTGAAACAAAATCTAGTACCTGCTGCATGACGCCTAGAACACGCACGCACGGGTACATACCCATAGCAAAAAAAATAAAAAAATGACTTGTACCCTTCCCTCGCAGGCGAAGTACTTCATGGGTCATGGCTATCAGCGGTTCGATGCTTCTAATTTGTTCTTGCATGTTGGATGTTTCCGGGTGGAGTGCTCCCACGCGATGCCAGCAAAAAAGCCTCTCTTTTCTCTTCCTCGGCTCCCGTGCGGCTCGTCGCCATGCACTGCGTCCGCATCGCGCAGAGAGAAGCTCCGCATCTCCTTTGTCGTCCTCCTGCTTCGTTCACTCTCCTCTCACTCCACTGGTCACTGCTTCGTCCTCCTCCCCGACGGTCCGGCTCCCCTTTTTCCACCATCGGCGGGCGGCCGTGTCTTCGCCGCGTTGCCCGCTCTTCCCCCTCTAACGCTTCCTCCTCGCCGTCTGCTCTTTTCCCCCATTGCCCCCTTCTTCTTCGACGTTGCCGCCCCCCCCCCTCCCCGACTCCTTCCTCTTCCCCAAGAACGCCCCCTCAGATCTAGCTTCGTTGTTGGAAATTAATCTAGACTTACCAAGTAATAGGGTATTAGGATCCTGATGCAATCAGCATCGGATCAAAATTAGTTTATTTCCTTTGCTAGGCTTTTCATGTTTAGCTTTCCATATTTAGTTTCGGCTTGACTAGCAAGTTGATCAGAGTCTTTAAAAGGACATGTAATCATATCAGTTTAATTGAAGCAAGAGGAAAAAAAAAAGAAAACACTGCATGCGGCAGCACAAAAAAAAAATCTTCGTGCTCTTTCTTCCTTGATTATGTGAGTTTTGCTTCCTAGTGCATGTGCGTGTGGTTCTATCTTGCTCTTTGATCTACATGTGCGTGTGTCTTCATCCAAGATTGCTACTAGTACCAGTGTATGCGTGCGTACATGAATTTCCATTGAGTTCTAGTGTACGTGTATGTGTGCTTCGCCAAGGGTGGATTCCACGACACCAAGGTGCATGTGGCTGGGCTGTCGCGTTGACTGCTCGTCAACATGTGAGGTGAGTGCCGAGTTCGCGTCGCACGTACAAGGATTGGCCGAGTTTTCTTCGGTTTGGGTCAACATTCGTCGTCCCTGATCTCCGCTCCCTCCTCGCAGGTGGAGACGCCGAATTGTGCCTCGCGGCGGCGTGGGGCCTCATCCGAACTGGTTGGTCTCCCTTCCCCCTTTCTCATCGCTGGCCTCGACCACGAAATGGATGTGCCGCTTGCGCGCGTCGTCGTGGCGCTGGACATGCACATTGCTCTTGCATCCGACGATCGCGAGCCTGGACATGCACATCGCGCTGGCGTGCGCGGGGCTCAAGGCCGATGCGCGCGTGCTCATCAACCGCACGTGGGTCGACTGCCAGAGCCACCGCCTCACCGTCGAGTACATCACCCGCTACATTGCTGGCCTGCAGCAGAAGTACACCCAGAGCAGTGGAGTCCGCCCCTTCGGCCCCTTCGGCCTCTCGACCCTCATCGTCGGATTCGATCCCTACACCGACAAGCCCGCGCTATACCAGACCGACCTGTCGGGCACCTTTGATGAAAATAAGAGTATTTTTCGAATTACTTTAATCCAGAAATATAGTAGATAAAACATGATGAATATTCTAGCCACTTTCACAAAGCAAGTAAGCAAGAACACTATAGACATACTAATATCCAGAAGAACAGAAACTAGCATATCTATCACAGTGTTCAAGGTAACAACTAGTAATATTACTAACCAAGCAATACATATGAAATAGACATACCCGGATCCAGTGGAAGGAGCAGCAGTAGTGGAAGAAGAAGCGGCAGCAGGAGTCTTTGTGAGATCGTCATTTGTCATGGCGTAGTGGTAAGTAGTCGTACAGTAGACGTCGTGGTAGTAGTCGTACGGTTGTAGGCGTAGCATTGAGTCGAATGGAGAGGAAGCAGCGAGCAGTCGCGCGAACGCTCCCCAAAAACCTTATTCGCCCTTGCTCGTGCAAGCCTTCAAGGATGAGGGTTCCGGAGGCCTGCTCTCCCGGTGCGACAGTACACGCGCCTCGCCGGGATGGAGATCGCCGGAGACAACAACAAAACTGAAAAACTGTGGTGTCTTTCGTGGAGAGAATTGGAGAACCTCACTTTGTTCCAGATAATGACTATATATAACAACCAGACCAGAAACAGTCACCATTACTTACTAGTAACCGCAACCATTACTGTCTAGTCAAGAGGCGTAAACGGTCGCCATTACTCACTAGTAACAAAGCCGTTCGCCACCATTATTTGAATCGATGCATCGTTTCTTTTAATTGCAAAAATGAAGAGACCGTAAGCGATCGCAATTATTGCCACCATTTATTGCGAGTCGGTGCGTTCGATTTTGAATAGATAAAGAAAACGCGCGCGCACGCATTCGACATGCTCGTATACGCTGACACGCACACGCACACGCACACACACCGCACAGCACGGCACGGCACGACACGGCTCGGCTCGGCACGGCTCGGCGAGGCTCGGCGAGCGAGCTTGCGCGTGTATTGGCTCTCTCCAATTCCACAAGAGGACTCCCACGTTCCACCTTATAAATTGGTGTAACTCCCCTTTAACTCTCCGTATGGGACTAAAAAGGTTTAGCACATGCACATGGGTCTTTGGGATTTTCCAGGAATTAATTAGAATTAAAGTTGGGCCTAGCCCATATTAAATCCAACAATCCCCCACCAGATCCCAAGGGCACATGTCAAATTCCTTGATCCACAGTATTGTTTTAATATATCAGTGTTTCGATTGAGACCGGTTAAGGTTGAACATCCATCTAGAACAGAAGCTACACTTATCCACAACTGCACAATGGACTAAGCCTTGAATTGGCGCTTTGTGTGAATAAGTTTCACTTAAGTCCTTAATCGATACTAGGTCGCTGCATCCCCGCGGGTTGGAGCATATAAGTCATACTCTGGCCTATTCATGAGCTTCCTAGAGATTACCCTATCTCATAGACTGTGACTAGCAATCGGGCTCATATAGGTGTGTTCTTTCAAGATCTCTCAGAGGACAAAGATCTTTGCTTAAATAAGCCACAGAACACATTAAGATAAAATCAACCTACCATACGATTTAGGGAGAATTGCATCTCCAATGGAGTGGGTCTATAAAGGTACTCTCCTCCCGCTTAACCAAAAGCTTGTTTCGCTAATCCTACTTCACGGGATCTCCAATCATACAGATGGGTTACCACTATGGTATAACTCACGTGGGTCTCAAACCCATCTCCCTTGATGCATTGTCTATCACATTCGTGATAAACCCTTTGTGAAGGGATCGCGATTCTTAGTTGTTTGGATATAATCCAAAGCTATTACTCGGAGTTTCTCATTTTCTGACAGACTTGATCTTCTCTTCACATGTCTTGATGATTTCATATTATCCTTAGAACTGCTTCACCTTGACGATCACGATCGATTGTCACAATTCATCGAATAGCGATGCGGTTTATCAACCACCGGCAGATCCATCAAGAGCTCACGAAGCCATTCGGCTTCAACAGTGGCAGTATCTAATGCTGTGAGTTCTGCTTCCATTGTTGACCTCGTTAAGATGGTTTGCTTGCAAGACTTCCATGAAACAGCGCCACCTCCAAGTGTGAAGACATATCCACTTGTGGCCTTAATCTCATCAGCATCAGATATCCAGTTTGAATCACTATAACCCTCTAGTACCCTAGGGTACCCGGTATAGTGAATGCCATAACTCATATTACCCTTTAGATAGCGCATTACCCTCTCAAGAGCATGCCAATGATCATCTCCCGGATTAGAAACAAACCGGCTTAGTTTGCTCACAGCAAACGAGATGTCAGGTCTGGTACCGCTAGCTAAATACATAAGTGAACCAATTATCTAAGAATATCTCAATTGGTCTCTGGCTATTCCCCGATTCTTCCTAAGCAACACGCTAGGATCATAAAGTGTTGGAGAAGGTTTGCAGTCGCTATAACCAAAACGACTCAGAACCTTTTCCACATAATGAGATTGCAACAATGTAATCCCACCATCATCACCTCTCAACGACTTGATGTTCAAGATAACATCACTACTCCCGGATCTTTCATCTCAAAATTCGAGACAAGAAATCCTTGACCTCCTTAATCACATTAAGGTTGGTCCCAAAGATCGATATGTCATCAACATACGGACATAGAATGACTCCTCGCCCCACCATGGCGATAATACACACATCCGTCGACTTCATTTACAATAAAGCCTGCAGATGTTAAGGTTCTGTCGAATTTTTCATGCCACCGCTAGGTGCTTGTTTAAGACCATACAAAGATTTCAACAACTTGCACACCTTTCCTTCTTGACCATTTACTACAAATCCATCCGTCGTTCCATGTAAATTTCTCGTCCAACTCTCCATTTAGAAAAGCCGTCTTAACATCCATCGATGAATGAGAAGACCGTGTGAGGCACCAGAGATAGTAGTACTTAATAGTGGTCAATCTAGCCACAGTGAATAAGTATCAAAGAAATCTTCGCCTTCCTTTTGGGTATAACCCTTGGCCACAAGCCGTGCCTTATACTTCTCGATAGTACCATCGGGCCTAAGCTTCTTTTGAACACCCACTTACATCCTACTGGGTTTACAACCATAAGGACGCTCGGTGATCTCCCAAGTTCCATTAGAGATAATGGAATCCATTTCACTGATCGCTTCCTTCGGTATTCCGATCCGGAGAAGCATATGCTTGAAATGGTACTTGGAGTATCATCCACAAGGTACACAATGAAATCGAAACCAAAAGACTTTGCAGTCCTTTGTCTTTTACTCTTCCTGAGTTTCATTGTCTTCCTCCTCAGGAATTTGATCAGGGGTTTGCTCAAAATATTTCATTGGAATGGCAGGTTCAGGAGTTGTATCAGGCTCCTGACTCGATAAACAAGGCATATCTTTCATCGGAAAAATATCCTCAAAGAATGTAGCATCTCTGGACTCCATAATTGTACCGACATGCACGTCAGGTACTCCAGATTTCACCACTAGAAATCTATATCCAACGCTATGGTGAGCATAGCCTAAAAAGACGCAATCCACGGTTTTTGGTCCAAGCTTACGCTTCTTGGAAATTGGCACATTGACTTTCGCCAAACAACCCCAAGTGCGCAAATATGAAAGTGATAGTCTTTTCTTCTCCCATTGTTCAAATGGAGTTATCTCTTTATTCTTTGTGGGAACCCTATTTAGAACATGACATGAAGTCAATATAGCCTCCCCCCACCATGCCTTGGAAAGACCCGCTGTGTCTAACATGGCGTTAACCAAATCAGTTAGAGTGCGGTTTTTCCTTTCAGCAACCCCATTTGACTGGGGTGAATAGGGAGGCGTCCTCTCATGGATTATACCATGTTCCTCACAGAATAAAATGAACTCATTAGAAAAGTACTCGCCACCACGATCAGACCTAACCCTTTTGATTTTCTTTTCAAGTTGGTTCTCAGCTTCTGCCTTATAGATTTTAAAGTAGTGAAGAGCTTCATCTTTAGTTTTCAAAAGATACACATAACAGAACCTAGTGGAGTCATCAATCAAAGTCATGAAATATCTCTTACCACCTTTTGTCAACACACCATTCATCTCACACAGATCTGAATGTATGAGTTCTAATGGTGCCAAGTTTCTTACCTCCGCGGCCTTGTGAGGCTGCTTTGATTGCACACAAACTTGACATTTAGAACCTTTGGCAAGGGTGAATTTCGGGATTAACTCTAAACTGGCTAACCGCGTCATGCAACCAAAATTTATGTGACAAAGTCGTGAATGCCAAATAGTAGTCTCATTACCACTGGAAATATGATTCACAACATTATTACTCAAATCTGAAAGAGATAGGCGGAACAAGCCTCCGCACACATAGCCTTTACCAACAAATTGTCCACATTTGGACATTACAAATTTATTGGACTCAAATACCAGTCTAAAGCCATCTCTACACAGAAGAGATCCGCTCACGAGATTCTTATTGATAGAAGGCACATGATGCACGTTCTTCAGTTGCACAATCTTTCCCGAAGTAAACTTCAGATCGACCATGCCAACACCATGAACAGTGGCATGTGACCCATTCCCCATTAGAACGGCTGAATCCCGAGTGACCTGGTAAGAAGAAAACAATGAAATATCAGCACACACATGTATATTAGCACCAGTGTCTATCCACCAATCGGTAGATTGACATACGGAAAAACATGAGGTAAATTACCATACCCTGAAGTTCCCGTCTCAGTAGTACCAACAACAACATTGGCAGATTTGGAATTCTGCCCTTGCTGATTCTTCACACCCTTGCGTTGACTGCAATCCTTGGCCCAATGACCAGATTCGCCACACACAAAGCAAAGGCCATCCTTTGTGTTCTTCTTCTTCTTTTTAAAGTTTGTTGTTTGTGCAGTCTTGTTTTTGCCTTTGAACTTTTGAGCTTGGCCATTCTTTTTCTGCACCACATTGGCACTAGAATGTCCCTCATTTCCTCTAGTGTGTGTATCTTTTGCTCTCGCCTTTTCTTCAACATCAAGAGACCCAATGAGATTTTCAACAGAAAACTCTTGTCTCTTGTGTTTCAGAGAAGTAGCAAAATTCCTCCAAGAAGGAGGAAGCTTGACAATAATGCCTCCCGCGACAAACTTGTCCGGTAACACACACTTGAAATGCTCAAGTTCTTTGGCCATGGATTGTATCTCATGAGCCTGCTCAACCACAGAACGACCATCGACCATTCTATAGTCATGGTATTGCTCCATGAGATATGATTCACTCGCATCCGAAACCCCAAACTTGGCCTCGAGTGCATCCCACATATCTTTCCCATTTGTAATCACCATGTATGCATCAACTAACTTCTCACCAAGAACGCTGATCACGGCACCTTTAAAAGGTTATCGCAGCCTCAACGCTTGCTCTGTTCGAGTAAGTGTTCCTTCAGCTGCCTTTTGCCACATGAAAACGTTCATGGCGATTAGCCAAAGCACCATCTTGGTGCGCCACCTCTTATAATTCGCACCATCGAATTGAGAGGGCTTAAGCGCAGCAGAAAGCCGCGATTGATGAAAAATGCCTATTACAATAAGGTTTTTGGATTGATGAGAATAAGAGTATTTTTCGAATTACTTTAATCCAGAAATATAGTAGATAAAACATGATGAATATTCTAGCCACTTTCACAAAGCAAGTAAGCAAGAACACTATAGACATACTAATATCCAGAAGAACAGAAACTAGCATATCTATCACAGTGTTCAAGGTAACAACTAGTAATATTACTAACCAAGCAATACATATGAAATAGACATACCCGGATCCAGTGGAAGGAGCAGCAGTAGTGGAAGAAGAAGCGGCAGCAGGAGTCTTTGTGAGATCGTCGTTTGTCATGGCGTAGTGGTAAGTAGTCGTACAGTAGACGTCGTGGTAGTAGTCGTACGGTTGTAGGCGTAGCAGAGAGTCGAATGGAGAGGAAGCAGCGAGCAGTCGCGCGAACGCTCCCCAAAAACCTTATTCGCCCTTGCTCGTGCAAGCCTTCAAGGACGAGGGTTCCGGAGGCCTGCTCTCCCGGTGCGACAGTACACGCGCCTCGCCGGGATGGAGATCGCCGGAGACAGCAACAAAACTGAAGAACTGTGGTGTCTTTCGTGGAGAGAATTGGAGAACCTCACTCTGTTCCAGATAATGACTATATATAACAACCAGACCAGAAACAGTCACCATTACTTACTAGTAACCGCAACCATTACTGTCTAGTCAAGAGGCCAGAAACGGTCGCCATTACTCACTAGTAACAGCAGCCGTTACTGCCAGCCATTATTTGAATCAGTGCACTGTTCTTTTAATTGCAAAAATGAAGAGACAATTATTGCCAGCCGCACCGCACCGCACCGCACCGCTCGGCGAGGCGAGGCGAGCGAGCGCGCGCGTGTATTGGCTCTCTCCAATTCCACAAGAGGACTCCCACGTTCCACCTTATAAATTGGTGTAACTCCCCTTTAACTCTCCGTATGGGACTAAAAAGGTTTAGCACATGCACATGGGCCTTTGAGATTTTCCAAGAATTAATTAGAATTAAAGTTGGGCCTAGCCCATATTAAATCCAACAACCTTCTCGGCGTGGAAGGCCAACGCCATAGGGAGGAACTCCAACTCTATGAGGGAGTTCCTAGGGAAGAACTACAAGGAGACCTCCGGCAAGGAGACCATCAAACTCACCATCCGCGCGCTCCTAGAGGTATATATATTTCCGCTGCTTTCTCTTTAGTTTAAGCGGCAGATTAGACTTGATTTAGTACAGACTTTGCCAAAGTGCGAGTTGCTTGATTCATTATAAAGGTCACATCTTTCCTGTTTAATGACTACGTACCGTATGATATTTGTAGATCATAGTTAATTTGATCCAGAAATAACCAAAGGTAGAGTGGCAGAGAAGAACTACAAGGAGACCTCCGGCAAGGAGACCAACAAACTCACCATCCGCGCACTCAGAGGTATATATATTTTCCCTGCTTTCTCTTTAGTTTAAGCAGCATATTAGACTTGATTTAGTACAGATTTTGCCAAAGTGCCAGTTGCTTGATTCATTATAAAGTTCACATCTTTCCTGTTTAATGACTACCGTGTGGCATTTGTAGAGCATAGTTAATTTGATCCGGAAATAACCAAAGGTAGAGTGACATAAATAGCAATTCATGACAAATGTACCCTTGATTTGCACGTTTGTTCATTTATCATCAAGTGATGTCAGGTTTACTTTGATTATGTTTGACTTTGCCAATCCTAGCAAGCTGTAGGAGCAGTAGTTTGCCCAGCGATAATTTGCGATCAGCTGACTTGAGTGACTGATTAAGCACAAAAAGTATTTGAGGTGCCTCTGGGAATATGACAGCCAGATCTTGTATGAAATATTTTATTCTGTTATATACTCATCCAAGGAGTTACTTGGTCTTTGTGATGCCATAGTACTTTCGAAGTATGTCTTCAAAATAAATCGCAACTGAGCGGCGTGCCAAAAAAATGGTGAAAAGTACTGGGTGTTTTGAACAAACTGAAAGGTCTTACTCGCCACTCGTAGACGTGTGGTGGTTTTCTTTGTCCTAGCAATCTTACATGTAGCGGAATGGAGATGAAAATGATGAATTGTGACAGGTAATTATGATGAAGCATTTACATATGTACTCCTAGTGCAGCTTTCTTTTAGTTGTGCCGAGAAGCTTGTTTAAGCCTCTGTGAATACTGAAAGTATTGTTGTCTGATGCGCTCCATTCTATTAAGAAAATTACAAATTATATTGAGTTTATAATTGAGCAATGATGGGGGCTTTGCTATTTATTCCTGTCTCTGGTCTCCTGGATAGTGGATTTTGTGCCACTACTACAGCAGAGCACTGTAGGGGCGGCTGGTGAGCCTCTGTAGAGGCGGCTCGGCCAGCCGCCCCTACCCAACCGTCGCCACAAATCAGATATTTGTAGGGGCGGTTTCTGAACCGCCCCTACAAATCTTATTTGTAGAGGCGGTTGGTTTCTAGAGCCGCCCCTACAAACTGTTTTGTAGAGGCGGCTGGATTACAAGCCGCCTCTACAAATTAGATTTGTAAGGGCGCTTAGATGACCACCGCCTCTGTAATTTTCTCTGTGGAGCGGCTTGCAACTCACACCGCCCTACAATCTGTTTTCCGCCAAAAAATTCAAATTCTCAAACCATGCATGATATATATATATATATATATATATATATATATATATATATATATATATATATATATATATAATTGAAGACATGATAGTAACTAGTTCAACGAGACATTATATTCACATCCACGCAACATCATGTTTATAATTTATCATTACAAACACTTGTAGCATAAAGTGCGATAACATTACATACACATTGTTCTCAATGTCCTAAATGCATTCCTTCCCACTCACGAAGGAACTCGTATTCAGGGCGACGTCCTAGCATAGACGTGTCGTCATGGTATGTACCTCTGACGTGTATAATAGCATCCATTATGAAGTTGCAAATGTCCCCGACGAGCTCCAGGAGGCTATCATCGTTGAGTGGTTTTCTACAAATTCCTATCTCATCTTTCCACTACAAGACAATTTTAAGTTTAGTATTTCATAACATATGCGTGTGTTATACGACGAGTGAATTAGTTATAACATACCATAAAGGGATGTCTCCTGTAGGCACCGGTGACACTCATGTAAGTGCATACGTAATATCCACATGCAAACTCCCGGCTTCGCTTGTGCACCGTGAGTTTCGCATATAAAACGTCAATGCTTGTGGCGGCAGCGTAATGGAAGTACTAAAGTAAGTTGCACTTACCGCCATCTTGTTTTGACATATAGGTCACCCTTCCTCTCGGATCATGCACCCTTTGAGTTTGTTGACGTAGTACACATGCGCTCTGCTCGAATGAATTTAACAAAAGCAAGTTAGTTAGTATTGAAAAGTCAAAAGTCGATGAGGATGGTTGATAAGTATACGTCTTAAGAATGCTTATGAAATCTTTGTAAAGTGACTCGTCATAATCAAGTGGATCCATGACCCACGCCATGCCTAGCTTGAGGTCGATGACTACACAAATCCAATGCTCATTGCATGAATTTAATCATAGGAATAGATAAGCTCGTTTGCATCGAACAAAATAATATGGCTCATTAAAGATTGAAGGATATAGTTAAACTTACTTGAAGTTGTAGGGTAGAAATATATAGGATTTGTCTTGCATTCGGAGAAAGCTCTCAAATATACGCGCAACCTTATAGCACTCCTTCCTAATTTTTCATTCCGTATTTTATCTTTCTCCTCAACGGTCTCTCCACGGGCCAGCTCCTTGTGGTCCAGTCCCCACTTGCTGGGGAAATTAAACCTCGTCTGGGCTATTAATTGAGGGTCCAAGTACCCTGCTTGGTCTTTGCTAGGAAGTTTACTTGAAATGTGCACTTGCATTCTACAAATCATAGCGCGGGTTAGTTAGTTATAACAAAATCTAAAGATTACAATCATATCAATGCAATAGGACTAGGACTTACAGGCACCACACACGAATGAGATTGGTTTCCATTTCTCTGAGGCGAAAGATAGTATGGATGTCATCAAAGTCAAAGGCAATTTGTCCTTTTGGGCCTCCAAATGTCATGGGCGGGAACCTTGCCTCTATGAGATGTACCTTCGTCGGGATAGCACGCAAGTACCAATCATGAAACCTTTTCATTCCAATTGGTAGGTACTGGATCACCCGATTTGGAAGGAAACACTTGCCTCTTTCATATTTTTGCGGGCAATTCTTTGACCATGTGATGCATTCAACATTTACGTACTTGCAAGTAACCTGGTTGGTTTTGGTTGGTGCTGCCCTTGCACTTGTTTCCGCTTCTTTGGTGACGGCCTTCTCGGATCTTGGCGCTTGGTTCTCGGCTTGAACATATCATGGCCATACCACCTTTCCACCCCACGAAATCATCATCGGCACATAAGCCGGCCCGATCTTGATTGGATGCTTTTTCGAATTTACGGCTCGCCGTGGGCACCTTCGGTGCATCAACTTGTTTCGCATGCTCTTCATGTTTGTTGCAGCGCCTCTTGTTGTTCATGTGTCGGCTCTACACATCCTCCAAGAGGCGGTGAAGACGGTGGCATATCATGAGGCACGTCATCGCGAGGTGGCGGTGTCGCATCTCGAGCAATTGTTGGTCATGATGTGGTGTGCAGATCTCCCCTCCTCAACTCCTCCAAACGTAACGGTGTATGCACGAGCGATGTAATCGTAGTCAATATGATGTCTCGCTTGTGCGGAGGACGAACTGTTCACTACTTCTCGAGTATTTGGAGTCCTCGGGAGTTGGAAAGTCTATCCTCCATCGGTGAATTGGGCTTCACGGCGAATCTCGACCTAGTGTAGTCCGGCGGGATCCGATTAGTGTGATAAGTGCCTCACGGAGGATGTGCCTCACCCGTTGCCACCTCAATCATATTTGATTGCTCGCCCATGAGAACAACCAAACTGCAAGGAGTAGGTTCCGTGTGCGATCGACGGCGGTTGTGGCTGCGATGGAACCTTGGCTGCTGCGAACTTCCAGCTTGTCCGGTGGTGGCATTACGATTCGCGCCTCAGTTGTGATCCTTGCTCCTGCAACGCCTTCGCAACTAGAGCCTTTACTTGGACCTCAAGGTTAGCCTCTCGGTCTCTATCATGTTTCTTGTACATGTGCCTATCCTCTTCAAATCCCTCCTTCCATATCACTCTTTTCCCTAGCCCCCTGACACGGCCTGTGTGCTCGGGGTTTCCCAAGGCAAGGCTAAGCTCATCCCTCTCTCTGGAAGGCTTAAATAAGCCCTTACGCATTGTTCGAAGATAGTTCAAGATCTTTGATCTGTCTCTTGATCTCCGACTTACTAAACTTAAGCGCCTTGGATGCTTCTTTATTCATCGAAAGGATCCAGTTCCTTGTGCGCTTTGAAACCCCCTGCAAGTTGTATGTCCCAGCTGATGCGGCATATTCCTCTATCTTCCTAAATTGCTCTTCCTTTCCATAGTACCCACTGGGTCCTAGATGATGGTGGTGCACGTTCTTCTTCGCCCGCTCAGTGTTACGGGCACTGAGGGCCAATGCTTCCGCTGAAGTCTTCTGAGCCACAAACCGCTCCCATTGTCCAGGAGTTATGTTGCCAAACTCCTTGAAGGGAGTTAATCCCTTTTGGACATATTTGACGTTGAGAGACGACTTCCAACCTCTCCATGACTCTCCAATCTGCTTCATAGCGTGACGGCGTACCATTTCCTCGGTTCCCGCCGGGAATCTAAAATTGGTCATCAGCTTATCCCATAAGACTTTCTTTGTATCAGCTGGTACTTCTTTCCAAGTTGGGATTGCGGGTTCAACTCATCTCTTACAGCGCCCCAATTGCGTTACGCCACTTAGCTCGAGATGTTTTGGCTCAAGTGGCTCCCTAGCCTCCCGACCTCTCTTATCACATATATTGTGTCCTTTGGATATATGTTAGCACTTCTTTCCCTCGTCCCCTCTTTGCTGGCTGCCCGAGTTTGTGGCTTGGGTTGTGGAGCCGAGGCGCCATCGATGTCCTCTGCTACTTCTTGCCTCTGTGGCTCTTGCCTGCTCTCCACTTCCTCTGCTACTTCTTGTCTGGCGAGATGTCGCCGACGTCGTAGAGTTCGAGAAGGGGCCTATTAGGTCGAAGTGTTAGTAATGACAACACGATCTTATATACAAGCATAATGTATGAACTAAGGCTTTATCCCTACCTCCTCGTTCGGATCAAAATCCCTGTCCAACTCCTCTTCGGTTGGCCTCTGTCTGTTACCAGGTGGGAAAGGATCCTTCGGACTTACATATCCCTCTTCTTCATCCTCGTTAGCGTCTTCATCATTAGCCTCCTCATGGTCCCCATCTAATAACATTTGTAGATCATCGTCTAGCTCCTGGTTGAACCGCTCCTCGATAAGCAACTCGTTGTTCGTCTTCAAAGATTGGCACTTGTTCAGGGCCTCGGGTTGTGTCGTCTGTTGTCCCCGTCATTTTGTGCTTTGTTCTAATAGATGCAACAAATACAGATAAACAACACTATTACTGATCCTCTAATAGAGCAGCAGTAGTAGTACAAGTAGAACATATGCACTCCAATGAGAATTGACATGATCATTAAAACAGAAACTCAGTTTGAGAGCATAAGAGGCGTTACAACAGTCTAACCAGCTATTAGTCATCATGAAATGGGTCCCACTACCTCACAAGGGCCATAGCCAATAGATGAGTACATGGTTATAGGTACAACATCACAGACAATTGTTCCCACGTCTAACAATGTAAAAGATGAGCACTGCCAACATTAAAGACTGAACCATGCAAACAAGAAATAGCCAAGATTTTTTTGCAACGACAGCGGCAGCAGGCGCAAAAACTCTGTCATCTTCACAACGGTTGAACTCCAAGTAGGAAGACTCTGCCTCTTGTTTTGACTGGAAGCTTTTGTAGCAGCAGTTGCGAAAACCAGTGACTTGAGCATGGCATTGAGCCCAGGTTGCAAAGACCCCCATCTGTCGTCCTCGGTATACAACATACCAAGCCATGTGCCCCTTTAAACAACACATAAAACCATGTATACAATCATAACATATTCAGCATGTTCGATTTCTCCGTTGTTCTTAATTTGTATCTGGGTTATAGATGTGTGCGTATTCGATTTCTCCGTTGTTCTTAATTTCTACAGTTGTTATTTTTTCCATGCTTCCACCAGTAAGGTCCAATTAGATTATTCCATGTTTCTAATGTTCAAAGTATGACTGGAAAACAATCAACCTTAATTAAATATAGTTTTGATACCAAAGAACTTGGAAGAAATGATGGCAAGGGCAACATACTTGTCAAATTGGTTTTAAAAACATGAGTGGAATTTGCTATGCTAACTCTAGTCATCTCTAGTTGTAATGTGCATGTAATCGGAAACTGGTACCCCCAGTTCTTCCCTTGTAAAACTTTCTTTCAGCATTCTAATAAAGCTGGGCTATGCCTTTGATCTAGAATTTTCTATGCTGACAGGAACAAGTATGCCACTCACTGGTGTCTTAACAATATATACTCAGCCTCAAAAATCTTACTGACAGGGAGTGGAGAGTTGTTTTACTAATGAAGCACCTATACCTAATGCCTATGTCCTTTTTTATGTATGGTCAAATTAACTAAACCCCACACTCAGAACATAATTTTGTTGGAGCCAGAGATTACGAAATCGTTGTGCAGCCTCAAGACAAGTTCCCAAGTATAGCATAACTTCCAATTAGTATCTGCTGGAGCATGTAGGAAGGCTGACCGCTACAAAAGTCATGTATGGCTGAGGCAAGCAGCATGTTGGGGAGAGTCGTTTCAAGTACAAGAACAGCTGGATGCACTATAATTCCATCCTAATATTTATCTTCAGCCACATAGATGTACACTAAGGGATGAGTCATGTATAGTGTTTGCAGAATGCACCTCACAGTTTACAAATTTGAACATATTGTATGATATATAAAACATTGTGCTAAGTAGGACCATGGAAAACTCTTATCGCCGAAATTTCGCTAGTAATTCAAAATTTAGATAAATTTCGTCTTTACATCTAAAGATTTCAAACTTCAATTCAAAGATTTTGTCCAAAATTTCACCAAAATATCCGGTAACCGGCTGTTACCGGTCCTATCGGTGGGGTTCGATAAAATTTCCCCACCGATATAGTTTTCCCTGAGTAGGACAGTGATATTTGGATGTTAAAACTACCAAAAAAATGTATAAGTGCTAAAAGAATAATATTATTCTCAATGAGTATATTATCTGGTTCACTCTATAAGATGCACACAGAAAGACAACAGTGCTAAAAGAATAATATTATTCTCAATGACTATATTATCTGGTTCACTCTATAAGATGCTCACAGAAAGACAACAGAATGGGAAATGCCTGTAGAGATCTGGTTCACTCTATAAGATGCTCACAGAAAGACAACAGAATGGGAAATGCCTGTAGAGAATGTGCAAGCCAGGGAAACTTTTTTTTTTTGGACAATTACCAGTAAAAGACTAATAAGACAGTCCATAAATTCAGATGTGCAAATCATACTTCATAAAACAAATGGTGTCAGCATTGAGTTCGCTGTTTGAAGGAATATATGTCACTGGTAATGTTTTCTCTGGTTAGTTCCTGCTAAGGACTGACATCTGGTAACATTCAAAGGAAATGGAAATTTTCCTCAGTGCAACTAGAATTTTAGCTCACATGGGATGTGCCACAAAGTTTATCCTCTTTGCTACTGCAAACTTGCAGTTTAAACAATTTCTATCACTGTGGTTGCCATATGAAGAGTAAGTTCATTTGTTTTCAGCATAGGATTTTTTTTACCCTGTTTGAGGCCGGCCAGACCTGAGTAGAATGATTAGATGGATTTCCTCAAAATTTCTAGCTGTCGTCATTTTTTTTTCCCCTGGGCGGTGCTGTGGTGGTCATGCATGATTTTTTTTACCAGATCATGCATGGAAGATTGCTGTAAGACATTAATTGATAGGGGCATAAGATAAAAACTAGAAATCATGTAGCAAAATCAGAGAAGATAAATCATGTAGCAAAACTAGATAGCGGCAGCAATCTTCATTTGAATCATATGAAATGTCTGATGCATGCTGTAACTTAGGAAAAGGGAGTTCCGTACCGGCGTCGGAGAGGGAGCACAGGCGCGTCGGAGAGGGAGCACCGGCGTCAGAGCACACGGACCGGGCAGCCAGAGCACGGGGACGGGCCGACCGGGCTCCCCGTAGTCGCGTACGGCGGGAGCGAGATCGGAGAGGGACGCCGGCGTCGGAGAGAGGGAGCACCGGCGTCGGAGAGGGAGCACCGGCGTGAGAGCGCACGGACCGGGCGGCCAGAGGACGGGGACGGGCCGACGGCGGCGGAGGCCGCAAACCCTAACGGCGGCGGCGGCGGGAAAAATTTTGGCAGCCTGCGCCCAATGACTTAGCCGATTTCGGCCTCGCCCGCGCCCTCCAGCTTATATAGGAGGGCGATTTGTAGGGGCGGTTGAGATTACAAGCCGCCCCTAAAAATAGATTTGTAGGGGCGGTTGAGATTACAAGCCGCCCCTAAAAATAGATTTGTAGGGGCGGTTCCTGAACCAGCCGCCCCTACAAATAATTTACAATTTTTTTAAATCATGAAATCTTTGAACAGAGTTATGGGGTTTAAAATGATGTCAAATGAAAAGGATGTAAAAATAAAAGTTGTAGAACTCATCAAAATATACAACTTTGGTTCTGGACATTTTCTCCAAACACACTCCATGCATGCTGAACACACATACATACATATATATATATAGTACCACAGATACACACACCATGCATCAAACTTGAACAACTAGCCTGCAACAAGTTTCCCCTTGGCACATTTTCGTTCCCATGGCAGTACGTCTTTGGGCAAGTTCTTTTCCACGACACCGATCTTCTTAGGAAACTTAGTGAATAGTTGCATTTCATCTTAGTTATTGTACTCATCAACATCATCCACTCCGTCTACTCCGATAATAGTTTGTTTCCCGAAGGCAACCACATGCTTTGTCTTCTTTTTTGGGGGTAGGTTAGTTTTCGGGTCACGTAAATATAAAACTTGTGTGACACGTGAAGCGAGCACCCAAGGGTCATCTGCGTATCCGATATTCTCGAGGTCCACGATCAGAACCCGATCTCATTCACTTGGTGTTGTTTGACCCAGCGACATCTAAATATGGCCATCTGTATACCCATTCCATAGTCAAGTTCCCATATATCATCTATGATGCCAAAGTATGGGGTCTTTTGCCCCATTCCGTTGATGGCTTCTATTCGAACGCTGCTATTTTGGTTCACACAATTACTATCCTTTGCGCTGGTATAGTACGTGTACCCATTGATGTCGTAAGCTTGCCATGATGTCACTTGTCTCGATGGGCCCCCAGCCAACCTTCTGATGGTAATATCATCTCTGGTTTCCCCATTTGGTAGGTTTTGCTCCTTCAACCATGTAGTGAATCGATGCTTGTCTTTGTTTCATGACCCAATCGTCGAGCGGCCATTACTCTCGCCCTAATGACATCCAAGTGTTCATCAATGTACGGTTGCATCGATTCAGCCTACTGCAAGACACTATAATGAGCTCGACTAACCGTTGAAATCCTTGTCGATGAAGACTTTTCTCCCTTGGTGCCCTTCCCACGACCTACCCTTGTGACGAGAATCGAGTTTACCAATCCCTCTTTGTACTTTTAGGTACTCTTGACAGCACTCGACGACTTCTTCGGTATTGTAACCCTCTATCATGGAGCCCTCTGGGCATGCTCGATTATGCACGTATCGGTTAAGAACCGACATGAACCGTTCGTAGGACCACATTTCATGTAAGTAGCAAGGGCCCGGTGCTCATGATCGATGAACCATGTGAATCATGAGATGTGGCATTATATCAAAAAGCGGAGGTAAACACATCTCTAGTTGGTTTATTGTCTCCACCACGAATTCATGTAGGTCACGGAGCTCATTTTCACCAATCGTCTTCTGTGAGATCTTCGAAAAGAAGTAACACATGCGGGTGATGGCCATTTTCAAGAACTTTGGCTCTATAGCCCTGATTGCAATAGGTAGGAATAATGTGAGCATCACATGACAATCGTGAGCCTTGAAGCGTGTTATTGACAGGTCCTTCATTGACACTAGCCTCTTCACGTTGGCTGAAAACCCAGTGGGAACTTTTACCCCTCTCACGAAATTGCAGATCGCCCTCCTCTCATCTGGAGTCAGGTTGAAACTAGCTGCGGGTAGGAGGTATTTTCCATTACCCTGAGGTATCGGGTGAAGCTCTGGCTTCACATTTAGATGCACCATGTCTTTCCGTGATCTTAGACCATCCTTTGTCTTGCCCGTGTCCATCAAGGTAGCAATGAGACTCTCAAATACATTCTTCTGTAAGTGCATAGAATCAATGGCATGGGGGACCTCCAAGTCCGGCCAATAAGGCGATACTTAAAGAAGATCGACTTTTTCTTAAAAGGTACACCGGGGACAGGAGGTGTGCTTCTATCTCTCTTTGTCCCATCCGCATTCTTCTTTCCAAAATTGACATGTATGTGTTTCACCATTTCGAACACATGTTGCCTGTTTTGACGTCTCTCTGGAGGGGATTCGGTCTCTGGTTTGTTAACATAAAATTTGAAGAACAACTTGCTGCGGTATCTGTGAGTTGTCTTTAAGAATCGTCGGTACCTTAGGTAAACCGTCTTCTTGGATGCATCCAGAACACCCATGTAGTACCATCCAAGCATACTAAGCATCCGTCTTCCCTTTGATCTGTCCGGACAAAGCAAACAGTATGAGGTAATCATTGGTAGTGACAAAGATAATGGCTCTACATATGAAGTCCTCCTTTACGAAGCGTCGTACATCGGCTCTCCATACCGCCATAGCCTCTCCATTTCTTGCATCAAAGGCTCGAGGAACACATCTATATCAATGCACAGTTGTTTGGGACCTTGAATGAGAATAGTGAGGAGAAGATATTTTCTCTTCGACACAACCACGTTGGGATGTTGTACATGGTTAAGATCATTTGGTCATGTACTATGCTCACTGGTTCTCTCATTGAAGGATTCATTCCATCCGTGCTAAGGCCAAACCGTACATTCCTTGGGTCTTTGCTAAATTCTTGGTATTTCGCATCAAAGCGTTGCCACTGGGTAGCATCGGCCGGGTGTCCAATCTTACCATCACCCACCTTGCGTTCATCATCCCACCATGTCATGAGTGAAGCTTCCTTAGGGTTTAGGAACATACACCTCAAGCGATCGACGACTGGTAGGTACCACATTACCAAGGTAGGGATTCTTCTCTGCTTTGCATCGATGCCTAATGGAGTGTCCTCTTTGGGTTGAGAATCTTGTACCACCTTTTTCCCACCTTTCTTCCTCTTCTTCCCCGTTGTAAAGGTCATTGTTCTTGTAACGACTAGTGCCACACCGGGGGCATTTATCTAGTGACTTGAACGTATCGCCACGGTAAAGGATACAATGGTTCGGGCATGCATGGATTTTTTCAACCCCCATTGTCAATGGACTTATAACCTTCTTCGCCGTATGTGTTGGCGGGAACCGAGTTTGGTGTGGCGGCAACCAAGACAGAGAGCGCAATGCAGATCATTGAAACTCTGATCGACCAAATTGTGCCAGCCTTCGGGATGAGTAGCTCAAGCACAAAGCGTAGCATCGTCCCAAAGTGTCGGACAACCCTTTTCAACACCATACAAAGTCTCCTTGAGGCTTTTAACCCTTTCCAAATTTTCTAGACCTTTCGGGCTCTTTAGTAAAATCTCGGTCCAATGGCCCAAGCATTTCCTCCAAATAATCACCGTCATCTTCATCCCGACACGTCCTCCGCCATCATTGCCACCACCGTCGTTATGACCACCACTACCTTCTTCTTCACGGTCTATTTCGCATCATATTCAGCTACATATTGGTCCATGCAATCTAGGTAATCGTCGTCGTCTTCTTACGGATCAACGTTGTTAATAACCGCTTCACCATGATGATTCCAAACCGTAGTCTTTAACAAATCCTCGCATAATCAAGTGTGATCTAATGATAGTCACATCTTTCCATGCGAGATAGTTCTTGCAATCGCTACACGGACAAAGAATTTCACCACTATTATTGCTCGACATTGCATGGCTCTCTGCGGCTTGAAGAAATTTATCCACTTCATCACGGAAACTTGACTCCCATCTTTGTTTACCATACATCCAAGAGTTCCTGTCGTCCATCTTTATTTCAATATAGAAAACAAAGATAAGAATTAATAGGACTAATTAATACTTTACAAATTAATTATTACTTCAAAAAAATATACATAGGAATTTTATGGAAGGATATTCTAAATTCGATTAATAATTCTAAATGTATGGTGCAATGTAAATAGCAATTGTAAATATATTCCACTAAATTAATAACAATGTAATTAGTAAAAAAAAACAAACCCTAGTTCTAGGTATCTAGATCTAGATGTAGCTCAAACAACCATAAAACTAATTAATAGTCCATTAAAATCAAGGAAGAATGACTAAATAAGGGTATGAAATTATTCCCATAACTAATTTAGCCTAGCATATTCGAAATTTTAGCCTCATTTGCTCCATAAATTACTCAAACACCATAGAAGAGAGAGAAAATCAAAACTCTAATTAAGCAATAACCCACCATTAAAACTTCAAAAAGATGTATGAAAAACCATTTTCTTACCTACAACAACCTCTCCACCAAAGGAATTTAACTCAAAACCTCCCCCCCTCAAAATAGCAATTTTTGGGAGGTGCCCAAGGCCTCCCTTCCTTCCTCTCGGGTTGCACTTTGTGCACTCGAGGAGGAAGAAGGGCTGGCACTATATGTCGGTCGATTTGTAGGGCGGTGGTTATCCACCCGCCTACAAATGAACCAATGAGGCGGCTGGACCAGCCGCCTCTACAAATCAAACAGTAGGGGCGGCTGGTATTTCCAGCCGCCCCTACAAATCTAACCATTTGTAGGGGCGGTTGGTGATACCAGCCGCCTCTGCTGAACCATTTGTAGAGGCGGTTGGTATAGCTGGGCCGAGCTCAGCCACTGTAGGGGTGCTTGGTAAGTGAGCCGCCCCTACTGTGAAAAAGGTGGTGTTGCTACAAATCATTTTTGTAGTAGTGTGCAGCCCTGGGTCTATCATACAATTGTGACATGCCAGTGCCCATCCACTGGCTTCTGCTCTGACTCAAAGAATATACGAGTATTACCCCAGATTTTGCATATGTTAGTTTCGACTTACGTTGATAGCAGACTCTTGGGGAATTCTATGAGCTATCAACATGTTTCTTTTACTTGCGTTCTGTAAATACCACAGGTGCTTTCATAAGTTTGTTATCTATTTAGTCTTATTTGCTGAGTGGATGAGACCTGTTTGTTTGATTTCTTATATTTATCTGCAATATAGGTCACATATTGAATTAAAATTTTGCAACATTTCTCAAAAAGTTTTTCAGTTCTATATTGTCATGCTTTGTCATCGTGTAGTGTGAGTGCCAGGTGGTCTATTATTCACCAATTCATCTTCACAGGTCTTCCACTTATTCCAGCATACATCCATGTTATTTATGGCTGCATTGCTTCGTTCGTTCTTGCATTCCTCTGTCTGCATTCACTCGCCTTTGTTTCTTTTGTTGCTTGTACACCTATAGTTTCAGTTCATCCACTACGTTTTCTTTTTCTTCTTCTTCGCGTTCTGCTCATATGCTTTTTAATTTATACCCCTTTTTCCGCTCACATTGCCTGCACAAGTCAAGGCGTGCGCAGGGCTACCAGTATACAATCATTCAAGGAAAAACGACGAGCAAGTACAAAACTTTATCTCGTTTGCCTCCCTGCTCATCCGACGGTACACATGCATGGTATCCCGCGGTTAGCGCGTGCTTGAGTAAGATCGCACGACTATCGTTGCCCCGGCCCGCTTCATCCATCGGCCGCGCGAGTGTGAAAGCGATCGCGCACACGCGTGACCAGTATGTACGAAGCGTTACCGTTTATTCTGTGGCTTGAGATGGAACTGTGGGAGGGGCCAGTCACCGGTGGCGGGCGTGGCAGGGGAACGCGGTACGGGAGGAGCAGAAAAGCGTTGACAAGTAGTGATTTCTGCTTCCAACCGATCCTATCATCCAGTCCTTGCTTTGTCAGAGTAAAAGTTCAACTTTGATCACGATTTTTTTTATGAATATATTCATAAAAATATGTAATTATTTTATCATAAAAATATTTTCCATGACTAATGTAATGATATCATTTTCACATGAACAATTCAAATAATTTTTTTTATATATTAGTAATTAAAGTTAAAGTTAAAGAAGATTAGCTGTACGCTTTCTAAAACGTTATTGTAAGCGAGATATCACGCGAATCAAGATTGATTATTAAGTTGATGACAAGGGGTACAAATATATATATATACCCGGCCGAGATATTCTCCATGCATGATTTATAGAGATAGACATCAAGAGGAGAATATCCAGGCGGAGATCGACTCGTGTGCGTGAGGGACCGGGCAACGGTGCAACCGAGCCGGGCGGCACCACATCTGTCTAACACGCCCCCGCAGTCGGAGCGTTGGCGGAGCGGACGTTCAGACTGGATCTAAACTCGGTGAAGACAGATGACGGAAGTCCCTTGGTGAAGATGTCGGCGTACTGAGAGGTCGTCGGAACGTGATGGACGCGGACATCACCGATGGCAACGCGCTCCCGAACGAAGTGAAGATCAATTTCCATATGTTTGGTGCGCTGATGCTGTACGGGGTTGGTGGAGAGATACACCGCACTCACATTGTTGCAGTAGACAAGGGTGGCTTGGCGAAGTGGACTGTGGAGCTCTTGAAGTAGCTGGTGCAGCCAAAAAGCCTCGGCCACAGCATTGGCCACAGCATGGTACTCAGCCTCAGCACTGGAGCGGGACACGGTGTTCTGTCGCTTCGAGGACCAGGAAACGAGGTTATCGCCAAGGAACACAGCATAGCCAGAAGTAGATTTGCGTGTGTAGGGGCACCCTGCCCAATCAGCATCAGAGTATACCACCAAATCCTGCTGCGGAGAGCATTGGAGAGTAAGCCCAAGGTCGAGCGTGCCACGAAGGTAACACAGAATGCGTTTCACAGCAGCAAGATGAGGCTCCCGAGGATTGTGCATGTGAAGGCAGACTTGCTGAACCGCGTAGGAGATGTCCAGACGAGTAAAAGTGAGGTATTGTAAAGCTCCAGTGAGGCTCCGGTAATCAGTAGGATCGCTCATCGGGGGGCCAGCGGCGTCAGGGACCTTCGGATTGGTGTCCACAGGTGTGCTGCATGGCTTGCACTCTGACATACCGGCGCGGCCCAGGATATCCAAGGTGTCGCGCGCTGAAAGGAAGAGACCACGGGGCGGCGCATGTAAATACCAAGAAGTGATGAAGCTCCCCAAGATCCTTCATGGAAAATTCACGTTGCAGTGCACTGACAGTCTGGCGGAGTAACTCAACAGATGAGGCCGTTAGAACAATGTCGTCTACATAAAGTAGCAGGTAAACAGTGTCAGCTCCACGACGGTACACAAAGAGAGATGTATCTGTCTTGGCCTCGACAAACCCAAGTGTCAGCAGATATGAACCAAACCGACTGTACCAAGCCCGGGGCACCTGCTTAAGTCCGTAGAGAGACTTGTTGAGGCGACAAACAAAATCCGGATGTGATGAATCCACAAAACCCACTGGCTGTGAGCAATAGACTGTCTCAGTGAGGTGACCATGAAGGAACGCATTCTTGACGTGAAGTTGATGGATGGGCCAGTCCCGAGAGAGAGCCAAGGACAGAACGCAACGTACAGTGGCAGGCTTGACGACAGGACTGAAAGTCTCATCAAAGTCGACACTCGGACATTGAGTGAAACCCCGAAGAACCCAACAAGCCTTGTACCTGTCAAGAGTGCCGTCGGAATTGAACTTGTGCTTGAAAATCCATTTACCAGTGACCACATTCGCCCTAGGTGGTCGAGGAATGAGGTCCCAAGTATTGTTGGATAGCAACGCCGCATACTCGTCCTCCATGGCAGCCCGCCAATGTGGATCGGCCAAGGCGGACCGATATGTCTTGGGCAGCGGGGAGAGGGCCACAACATTTAAGTTGAGCCGCTCGACTGGCTGCCGGAAGCCGCGCTTGCCACGGGTGACCATGACATGGGGGTTGACGGTTGGCGGGACAAGCAGCGCACCAGCAGGTAAATCCGTCGTGGGGGGTGACCGGTGCCACGGGAGGCGCGGCAGGGGGTGCAGCAGGAGCTGCGAGGGGGGCCTCGGGAGTCACGACAACCGTGGGAGGGGCTTCGGGGCGCGTGGCGGGCGCTGGGGAGGCCGCACTGGCCGCACGAGGGCCTTCAGGGCGCGTGGCGAGCGCTGGGGAGGCCGCACGGGCCGCGCGCGGTTGGCGATGGAGAGGCCGCGTGTGGCAGGCACGCGGCGGGCGATAAGTTGGCCGCGCAGGGGCGCACGGGTGCAGCCTGTGCAGTAGGCGCCGCATCGGGTGCGAGGGTCATAGCTCCGGGGGCAATCCTAGTGCCGGGCGCGGTGGGTGCGTCGCCATGCGCACGAGAGGGGGCACCTGTAGAGGAAAGCGACCGCGGCGGCCCAATGGGAACGGGCGCGGTCTCATCATCAAGTAAAAAAAAATCAAAATCGTTAGTGGTCACAGGTTTATTCAACTCGGCAAAGGGGAACGACGCCTCGTCAAAGGTAACATGCCGGGAAATGATGACCCGGTTGGAAGTGAGATCAAGACACCGGTAACCTTTTTGGTGGGAGGAATAACCCAGGAAGATGCACAAGGTGGAACGTGGGGAAAGTTTATGAGGTGTGGTGGCTGAAAGGTTGGGATAACACTTGGAGCCGAACACGCGAAGATGAGTGTAGGTGGGATGACGGCCATGAAGGGCGAAGAAAGGAGTGCAGAAATGAAGCGACTTGGTGGGAAGACGATTAATGAGATATGTGGTGGTGTGGAGGGCCTCGACCCAATAGGAAGGGGGGGGGGAGACTGGCCTGGAATAGTAGGGAACGCACAATGTTATTGGTGGAACGGATGATGCGTTCTGCCTTGCCATTCTAGGAGGAGGTGTAAGGACACGACATGTGAAGGTGAACGCCATGAGTCAGGAAGAAAGGCGAGCACTGGAGTTGTCAAACTCGTGACCGTTGTCACATTGGACGTTCTTGATCGTGGTACCGAACTATGTAGCCACATAAGAGAAAAAGTGAGAGATGGTGGAAAAAGTGTCGGACTTAAGACGAAGAGGAAACGTCCAAAGAAAATGCACGAAGAGCACAAGTTCAACTTTGATCACGATTTTTTTATGAATATATTCATAAAAATATGTAATTATTTTATCATAAAAATATTTTCCATGACTAATGTAATGATATCATTTTCACATGAACAATTCAAATAGTTTTTTTTTTATATATTAGTAATTAAAGTTAAAGTTAAAGAAGATTAGCTGTACGCTTTCTAAAACGTTATTGTAAGCGAGATATCACGCGAATCAAGATTGATTATTAAGTTGATGACAAGGGTACAAATATATATATATATATATATATATATATATATATATATATATATATATATATATATATATATATATACGAGATATTCTCCATGCATGATTTATAGAGATAGACATCAAGAGAAGAATATCCCGGCGGAGATCGACTCGTGTGCGTGAGGGACCGGACAACGGTGCAACCGAGCCGGGCGGCACCACATCTGTCTAACAGTTATGTATTTCTGAACGGAGGAGCACTACTTTGCATTAATTCGAGATTTCATCCCGGTGACCCGATGATTTCTAGGAGTAGAATGCAGTCACAACAGTCTCTGCAAATGCATTCCTTCAATTTATGTAAAGGGAGACAAACCCAAGTTTATCGTTAGCAAGGTGTGAGTGATATAATATACTGGCTAGGGTATAATTTGGATAGCGTGCCTTCAGGAACTCGTAGGCCATAGCACAGTGCTGCAGAGTTTTGTTCTTATTCCACCACTGTTGGATAATAAGAAACGATGTTTCAGGGAACCGAGCGGCGCTCGGTTGGTAGGGGGTGGCGTCGACCACACCGCACACCGAGCTCGAACCTGGACGCACACTCCTTACAGTGAATGCTAGAGTTCTTAGCCAAATTGTTTTAGAAAACGACGTTTCAAATGGCCTCAGGCAGTATAGCAAAACAATGTAGGAAATTCGATACTGTATAAACCAATTTGATGCGTTGGATTTTCAGTCGGACGGTTGGCATCCAACTAATCGCAGATTTACAGTCCCGCGTACAGTAAGTGCATGATGTATAATTTGACACGAAATTGTGTGAAGAATATCGATTATATATCCAAATTGTAACATCTGGGTAGAGATCATCGTCATCGCTTTCTCAAAGCGTTAGTACAAATTTCTAGTCATAATTCAGACGAAACAGAATACGCTAGTCCAATCCAATTCATCATAAACAAAAAAAGTTCCCACGAGTCCCGTCCCATATGACGAGCAACGGTTTAGATTCCATTAGTAGCTACAAAATTGCTCTGTTCATTCCAATCTTCCTATACTTGTCATGTGCACGAATCGGATTCAGAGCGCAAGAGTGAGACGGTCGAGGCACGCGTCGCCGTCCAGCCGGCGGTAGGGGACGCCGCTCGCGGCGAGCCGGCCCTTGCGCTTCTCCATGAACCGCTGCAGCGACGCCTTCCTCGCCATGGGCAGGTCATCCGCCAGCTCGCCGCGCCGGACCGTCCCCTGCGCTGCGGCGGAGGCTCCCGCGGCAGCGAGACGGAGCAACTCAGCCGCCCTGTCGGCCGGGAACTCGTCGAGCACCACCACCCGCCCGCCGTAGAAGATGGTCATCTGCGCGTGCGCGGCCCCGCTCGCCGGCGCCGGCCCCGCATCGTGCTCTTCTTGCGGCGACACGTCCGCCCCCGGCATGAGAGGGAGAGCCGCCTGCCGCGCCGCCGCCTTCTTGACGTAGCTGCTGAGCACGCCGCACGCGGCCGCGAACCGGCGGCCCTTGATGCTCTCCGCCGCTGCCATTGTTGCCGCTCGACCCCCTCTACGACGCTATGCTCCCTTCACCTCTCTTGGCGTCGGAAATTTGGAATGCCTCGTGGGCTTTGGCTTCGCTTGCTTGGTTTGATGAATTCGATGGCTTCGGAGCTGGGATCGAGTCGGGAGTTGGGTCATCGATTTATAGTTTTCGCGCGGCAGGTGCGTCCTGTGGCATGTGAAGGGCTCCAAGTTCTTTTTGGTCGTCGTCCTTGGCACGAAGAAAACGTGATGATTGAGGGAGAATACAGACGGGGACGGCGCGATAATTCTAACGCGGTGACTGGCTTAATGGATGGGTGGGCTCCTCTCGTCGTGCTGCACGTTGAGTTGCCGACTGAGTCGCGGTGCTCGGTTCCTGTGTGATTGATTATGTCGTGCTCTAACCCTCCAAAGTCCAATGTACTACTCCAGCCAGTTTTATACTAGAACCCGTCTTTAAGTTAATCAGGTTCGTCTTTGCCCATGCTTGTCTTTTTTCCAGGACCTATGTGCTATGCTGCCTCTTTCCAAAAGAACAAGTCGTACTCCGTGGAAATATTTCAATGATTGTTCGTTATCTAAGTGCGTGAAGGCGCAATTTCCGAAGAACATTGAGAGCCCGAGCATTGATAATATATCCTCCATTTAGATGGCTTTGGAGTATATACCCTTATTCCAGATGTAATTGATAATATATCCTTCACTTAGATGGATTCTTGATTAAATACAGCGTTTGCAATAAAAATTACCATATTACCCCTCCTTCCTTCCTCTCTTTCTCCTCCTACTCTCTCTCAATTCTACTCCACCTTGCCGCCGCCCCACCCGCCGTGCCTCAGCATGGAGCCTATCCACTATAGAACTCGATCCAGCGCAGGGCCCTCCCGGTCACCGACTCTAGGCTTTTGCTAGCGATGGACGACGGCGTGGGGGACTGGCGCGGAGAGCTGGCGGCGGAGTGGCGCGCCAGAGGGGGGGGGGGCTCGGCGGTGAAGACGCGGAGGAGGAAGTCAGCCATGTTGGCGCCGGAGTCAGAGCCAGGTAGGGCATCGTCGGCACGTAATGCCAGCCAAGGAGGAGGGGCAGCGTCACGGTGACGGTGGATCTTCATTGCCTCCTCCTGTTTCTCCGGGGGTTCCCCAACCTTTCGCCGCTCTCGTTGCCGATGGCATCCCAGCCGCCCAAGGTCCGAAAGTCGAACTGGGACCTGTTCTCCGTGCCGACAAGCGGTGACAAACGCATAGATGTGGCCGAGGGGGTCGGCAAGGAGGCCTGGGAGCGTGGCGTCGAGCGCGCGCAACACATCGCAGGTGGCGCACGGCGCAGTCGGGGGGCGTGGCGTGGCGGGGTGGGGTTGGGAGGAGAGGGAGGGAGTACAGCGGAGGGGGTAGAAGAGTAGAGAGAGGGCAACATAGTTATTTCGCGTGGCCAAAACGAGAAAAAAATAGAAGATAATAATAAAATATTATAAATAGGGTATTAATCAAGAATCATCTAAGCGGGGGATATATTGTCAATTACATCGAAAATGAAGGTATAAGCTCGAAAGCCATATAAGTGGAGAGTATATTATCAAGTCCCCCTCTCTAAGAATTTACACTTGCACTACTAGGTTTTGCTTACCATATCTGCAGTTTAGTTTCTGCAAAGAGCATGTGTTCAATATCTGCAGTTTAGTTTCTGCAAAGAGCATGTGTTCACATTTTATGCTTTGTTTTCTTCTTCTTTCTATCTAGAGGCGTTTCACATTTCCGATCAGGGGACTAAGCTGGTTGTGTATATATGAGGTTACCTCTGTTTCTGAAAGATCCACCAGCTGCAGCAACCTGCCAATTTTACTAGGCCAAACAGTGTACACATTTTTGGTGTGCTGATTCATAGCAAAATTAACTGGGGCCGACTGCTTTTGTTGCGTCAGGTTGGCATAAGCCCATTCTTGTTGGGCCGTCCGGGTTGATAAGAAGCACGTTTAACTTTTTTTTTCTTTTGAGGGAGAAGCACGTTTAACATTGGTTTAGTTTTCACTATGGGAATGACAAGCAAGGAGCTTTCAAACTTGCTACGTTGCATTTTCTTCCTCTCAAAACAAAAAGAAAAGTTAGATACCTCACCAGAGACAATTTCAGCTGAAGAATCAGTGAAATGTTTTATTCAACGTTTGGTATTTGTGGGCCTTATTGTTCATCTTCCTTTTTGCTTCTTTAATTCGAAGGGAAATACTACCACGGTCGACAAGCTGAAGTTCGTGCTGGCTTTCAGTTCAAAAGTGTGGGTAGTCCATACACTGATCTGCCTTGGTAGAACGAAGCGTTTGCTTGCTTAATGATATCTAAGTTGTCTCGGCCTATCGTTTGTACTTTCTGTAGAGTGTAGGCATCTGTAAAGTTTTTGTTAGGCCTGCCTTCAAGACTAGGGTGCATGTGGGGCGGGCTGCGGACAGCCCGTACCAACCTGGCCGTTGAGTCATTTGCAGGTGCTGCTAGCCCGCAATGCAATGCCACAAGTAGTTTGGTGGGTTTGGCGGCAGCCTGCATTGCAACATGCAGCTTAGTAGTTAGTACTAGTCCTTATTAGCAAGCATAAGCAGCGGCGTCCGGGAGATTTCAAGGATTTCATTTGAGAATCGAGATCGACCGTCTCACCAAGGGGAGTCCCCAGAAGCTTCCTGTTGTCTCCCTCCGGCGAGGTGGTCTCTTCCGCACTCGCCGTCCTCCTCGTCCTCATCCTCCTCATCTGCATCGAGCTCGGCGATGTCGTCGACGTCTACCGCCTCATCCAGTATGACCTCGCCAGCGCACCGCTTGGCTCCCATGCCGCCGCCCTCAACCACCACGCCACCGCGCTCCCGCTCCGCTCTCGTTGCGCCGCTCCTCGACCTCCCGCTCTCCTTCCTTCGCGGTACCCTCTTACGCTCCTCGTAGCGGCACACCAGTAGATCTCTTGCTAGTTGTAGAATTGCGCCCGCATGGGAGATCCGTGTGCCGCTTCGCATTCCCCTGCCTAGCTATTTGGTTGGATCTAGATGTGCAGTGAAATCCCTTCCGATCTCGTAGGATTTCTGGCTGTGTACTGGCTTTTGGTTAGTGCTATGTTGCTGGGTGCTGCTCGTTCGATACTGGAGATGGGTTCAGAGAAACATGCGAGTTTTTTGCCTGGTGGCTTGGCGGGGTACACAGGTCGGTCGGCTAGAAACTGCTATCATAAGAGGTTTTTTTGCAGGATTTTAAGTGGGCAATTTTTGCGGGGTGGGCCGGCGGCTTAGCGGACAGGCCCGTCTCACTTGCACCTCTATTCAAGACACATACTTTTTGTTGGGCCTGGCTGGGAGGAGGCTTAACTGCTTAAGTTCCTTTCTGCAATGCAAAGGGTTGGTGAGGTAGTATTGGGATCTAGTAAGGAGTCTTGTTAGGGTTGGATCTAATCTTCTATTAGAGTCGGATTCAATTTATAGATTATAAATAAAGGGTGTGGAGATCCTACGGGACACACACAATTATTCTCAATCTACATGGTATCAAAGCTATCCCGTTCCCATCCACCACCATCGTCACTTACCTCAGCCGCCACCGTTGTCGCCGTCCATGTCACCTTCAGCCGCCTTGGATCGGGTGGGGAGGAGGCCGCCGCCGACACTTGGCGACTCTTGGGCCGACAAAGCTGCCGCCTCCGGTCGCCACCAACGAACCTGTCGCCTTGCGTCACCACCAACAAAGCTATCACCTTGCGTCGCCGCCACCGAAGCAGTCTCCTCGGGTCACCGTCACGAAAGCCGCTCGGGTCGCGCCTCCCTCGGGTCGCCGCAACCGAAGAGAACCGATCTATTCGACCGATTGATTTTGAAGATAAGAAAAGGAAAGAGAAAGACGATCGTTTTATTGGGATAAGAAGAGGACAGAGAAAGGAAGAGGGGAACAATAGGTCACTGCATACTATTGAATAATGCATGCATGCAATTATGCAAGGAGTACTAGCGGCAGTGTAGAACATTGATGCGTGAAGTATTGTCGTGATCATGGAAGATACGTGCGGCATAACTTAGTGGTGAGCGGCATTGCTCCAACTGATTGAGAAGATGACCCCTGAGGAGATTGAGGCTGCTAGGAAGGAAGAAGAAGAAACCACAATGAGGGTGGTAGAAGAGAAGAGGAAGAGGAAGACAGTTGTTGAGACTACTTCCCCGCTTGTCATGCAAGGTGACATGGGAAGAATATTACAAGACCTCTTCGCGACGGGTATAATAGGTCCGAGAGCTATTGCAGGGTCATCTGAATTAAAGCTGAAGCTGATACCAAATGATGTAAAGTTGGATAGAAGCAAGAATTACTTGAGTTGGTCCAGAAGGGCTCAGCTAATTCTGAGGATGAAGGGGGTGGAGCACTACCTGTGAGGGACCTATGTTGAGCCTACAGACAAGGCGAGCATGGATTGGAGGGTGTGGAACACCACCAACTCTGTGGTGGTGGCTTGGTTGCTAACTTCGATATCTCCATCCATCGCTCGAATGGTGGAGATGATGCAGAGTACACCGACAATGTAGAAGATGCTAAGCAACATGTACTCCGGGGCAAGAAATGTGATGATAATGGTAGAGGTCCAGGGCAAGGTGGAGGCCCTACAACAAGATGAGAAGAGCGTCCAGGAGTATGTTAGTGAGCTGCAATAGCTATGGGCAGACTTCTATCACTGTGATCTACTGCAGTTAACATGTGCTGGTGATATTGAGGCTGGCAGGGTATGGCTTCAATGCAGACATGTTATGCATTTTCTGAATGGATTGAACCCAAAGTTTGAGAGCAGGAGGGCTGCTGTGTTTCACTTGGCAAATTTGTCTACTATAGAGGAGGCTATTTAGGCTATAGTGCAGGAGGAGATTCAACTACGAGTAATGGGGGACAACAATCTTGTTAGGTCCACATATGCTATACCCGATGATAGGGAGTGTTACAACTGTGGAGTGAGGGGACATCTGAGTCGTGCTTGTCCTTCTAAATGGTATGGAGGCCGAGGTGGAGGTCATGGTGGTCGTGGAGGCTGAACTGCAGATTATGAAGGACGAGGTGATGTCATCGTGATCGTGGAGGACGAGGTGGAGATTATGGAGGTTGAGGAAGTGTCCGAGTTGGCCCCAAGGCTAATATGGCCCTGGCAGAGGAGAGCACATCTGTTACTTTGATAAGCAAGCAAGCTATGCAGTGGGAGAAGTAACAGTAGGGAAAGACATTGGAGACTCCTCATGATTCCACCTCCTTAATTTGGTAACTTTGCCAACTATGCCCACGTGGGTGAAGGTACTCGGTCACATGCAGTTGTATCCACATATAAGTACTCTCATATTGATTGGATCATAGATTCAGGGGCATTCGAGCATGTCACGGGTTCACTTAGTGCATTTGCATCTTACACCCCATATACTTATTTTGAAACTGGCCAAACAGCTGATGGAACCTCCCAGCTTATTTAGGGTATAAGATCTATAGAGTGCACACCATCTTTTGCTTTATCCTCCATTTTGCATGTTCCCTCCTTTCTAATCAATTTTCTTTCAGTTAGTTTTATCATTGATCAATTCAAATGCACTGTCATATTTGATGATGATTCGTGTTTGTTCCAGAAGAAGAGAATTGGGAAGAGGATTAGGACTGGAATAAGGCATAATGGGTTGTGGTACATTGATCAAGTTGATGTGTCATTGGTTGTGGCTGTAGGAGGAGTTGAGGGAGAAGTTTTGTTATATCATCATCGCTTGGGATATTCGTCATTCGAGAGTTGGAAGAAGTTTTGTTATATCATCATCACTTGGGATATTCGTCATTTGAGAGTTTAAGTTAGTTATACCCTGTTTTGTTCAATAAAATAGACAAGAGTAAAGTGTGTGATGCTTGTGAGATTGGCAAGCATACACGATCTACATATAGTAGCATTGGTTTTCAGAGTTATGAACCTTTTATATTAATACATTATGATGTTTGGGGTTCGTGCTCAGTTACTTCTATGAGTGGTTCTAAGTTGTTTGTCGTATTTATTGATTGCTATACTCGTATGACTTGAATTTATATGATGAAGCACAAGAGCGGGGTCCTTCGGTGTTTTCAGAACTTCTATAGGGTGGTTGCTACTCAGTTTGATGTAAAGGTTTGGATTCTACGAACGGACAATGGAATTGAGTATGTTAGCAAGGACTTTGTGGTGTATCTCTCAGAGGAGGGGATACTTCATCAGACTACTTGTCTAAGAATCCCACCTCAGAATGGAGTGTATCTTTATAGGCTATTCATCCAGTCAGAAGGGCTATAGATGTTGGAACCCAGTTGAGTGAACATTGTTCATGAGTATGGATGTAATATTCTGGGAATTTGAGCTGTACTACATGAGCAGAGATACTCTTGTTCAGTTTTTGGAAGAGTTCTCTCCTATCGCTAAGAGTGACAGACGAGAGGAGGAGAACAAGAAGAGTGATAGTCAACGAGAAGAAGAAGTCATTGTTCAGACAATTCCGTGCCTGATCCTAACAGAATATGCGAGAGATGTGATAGATACGTACTACTACAAAATAGGCTATACAAGACGCCTCATCACAGATGGTTCCTTTGGAACCGTCTGTGATACGTCACTATCACAGACGGTTTATAACTAGAACCATCTATGATAATTCACAGACAGTTCTTAATAAGAACCATCTGTGCTAATCGCACTCATCACAGATGGTTCTTATTAAGAATTATCTGTGAATTATCACAGACAATTCGTATTAAGAACCATCTGTGATGAGGCATTTATCACAGACGATTCTTATTAAGAACCGTCTGTGATATACTGGCACTATAAATATTTGGTCCCAACAGACCCCCTGCCCCTAGTGTCTCTACCCCCTTAATTAAGAATAGTTTGAGCCGCCACCCCCATTGCACCACCTTAGAGAGGAGAAGGAAAGGAGGAAGCTAAAGAGAGGAGGAAGGGAGGAGACACTACTATAGAAAAGGTCTTCACAGACGGTTCAAAAACTCATCACAGACGGTTTCGTGAGCCGTCTAAGTTTATGGGTCAGTGATGACATGAAGTCATCACAGACGGTTTTCAAACCGTCTGTGAAGCATATTGTCACAGATGGTTATTAACTCAGAACCGTCGGTGATAGGGAACTTTCACAGACGGTTTGTAGCTGAAATCGTCTGTGATAGGGAACTTTCACAGACGGTTTTAGTCACCGTAGAACTTAGATCAAGGAACTTAGTTCTGCAGTGACTTGACATCAAGGAATGGTTGGTTGCTGATACATGAAGCCACTTCCCAGTCGGAGTACCTACGCGTCCACGTCACTTTCTGAACATAGCGACGTCTAATTACTTATCGATGACATCCAGGTAATTGGATGTCCTGACGCTCTCCTTGCAGTCATGTTTCTTAAACTTGCATGGGCTCGATGAAGTTGCCCGTGGCTGCTGTCTCATCCTCCTCATGCTGCGTGGACGAACCCCCGAAAGTGGCTGAGGGACTACGAATAATAATAATAATAAATAAATAAATATATATATATATAAATAAATATATATATATATATATATGATGCCAGTTTTAAAGGCATAAGCAGCCACTGCTTAGAGACTTTATAGAGAAGAGACCAGGAATGGAATCGTAGGACATACCTGGGAAAGGTGAAATGAATGGCGAGAGGCTAGTTGATTACACAGACAAAGGTAAGATTAAGAAGATTGATTATTGCTCTCAGAAGGCTAATTGCATAAGATTAAAACTTGCTAATATATTCAGACTAGTTTAAGCAAATCAACCAAAATTAACTTATTACACAGGAACAAAATCTATCAAGATACTATCAACTGTGATATAGGACAACAAGTATATCAGAATGTATAAATTGTATGCTCGAAACAATACAAGTATATCAGAACACAACTTAATGCTACTCAAAGGCTCATGATACACTAGCAGTATCATCTATATCATCACCAACACCATCACAGAGCAAAGAGAAGGGAACGGGGTAGAGAATAAAGAGGAGTAGTTTACCTTAGTGCGACGCGGTAATGGCGGCAAACACCACCACCAACACAGCCGACATCCATCTCCCCACTATGCATAAATCAACCAAACATCAGAACACCACTCAATGCTCAAGCATAAAAATCAAACCGTAGGAGAAGCAACAGGAGGAAGAGAAGGAGAGCCCCCATGCGCAAACCTCAGCCAAAGCAAGCAACCACCAGGAGGGGAGCAGAGAGGGGAGGTCAGCGGTGCGGGAGAAGAGGGGAGCAGCGTACCTCGATTCGGCGGCATAGATTGCAGGGCGAGTTCGATTCGGTGGGGGAGATGGCGAGGGAGATGGTGACGAGGTCGATTCGGCGGGGGAGATGGCGGCGAGGTCGATTCAGCGGGGGAGATGGCGGGACGAGCTTGATTCGATGGCGGTGAGGTCGAATCGGCGGCGGGGGAGGTGCGATGCGGGAGCCCAAAGTCCCGAGCCCTAGCGCGATGGGGAGGGAAATGGGCGAGAGTAAGGGCGCTGGGGAGTGACGAGTTAGGGCACAAACCCTAGCACGCGGGCTGTTATTAATAAAGGGATATCACAAATGGTTATATTATGGAACCGTCAGTAACACTTATCGCAGACGGTTCCATAATAGAACCATCTGTGACATGATCTCATATCACAGACGGTTCTATTATGGAACTGTTTATGATATGGTTGTTCAAAATTCTATGTTTTGAGCATATATACTGTCATGTATACATTTACATGACATGAAGAAATTACATGTTTATATGTCAATTTTGTCATTTAAATACTACTAAAAAGTTGCTTTAACTATGATACATATTACAGACAGATATTTGTTCCACTAAACCGTCTGTGATATATACAGTTCAACATATAATATATAGTAATTTGATCACCTCCAAACTAGATTTTTTTTCATTTGGAATTTACATATGGCCAAACAGCGTGGCCACTCGCTTCTTACAAAGTTTAAAAAAAAGGGTAGAAACCTAAATAAACAAAGTTTTTCTAGTGGCGGAGGTAGGCTGCTATCTCCGTCTTCAAAACTTCGTGGGCAGCGGCGTCGGCATTAGACGGTTTGTGAGCGAATGAAGCCCGAAATGTGTCCACCCATTGATGCGCTCGTTCGAGTGTCTCCCGAAGACCCTCGGACTACAGAATCAAGAAGAATTGAGCCCATAGGCTCTCTTCCCTTGCTTGAGGGGTCTCAGCATGGTCGACTCGGTCGCCCGCCGCCTCGATTAAGCAGTCCAAGTGATGGTGAGCCTCCTGGAGACGTGCAACGTCGTTGTGGAGGACCATGTCGATGACACGGTAAACTCGCCGAAAGTGGGAGATCACTTAGAAGACGCGGTGGAGGAGGATGTCAAGACGGCGGAAGGTGGCCACCACTGCTCCGGCAAATCCTCGGACAGAGGAGCGAGGACACTATTGATCAAACAGTGTCCTTCCATCGCATTGGCCAATGTACGGCCGGAGAGGTGCTCATACAGTATGGTCAGGTGGGCGATCAATGCCGGCGACAAGTAAACAGTAGAGGGAGCCATTTCTGCTAGCTTTAAAAGAGTAGAGTTATATGTGGGGATCGGATGATATCATCGATGATCATCTTCGATGACGGATGATCATTTTTATAAAACAAGGAATAAATTCGGTGCGTGAGATGAAGAGATGCATCGGGAAGCCGATGCGGCATTGATGCGACAAAGAGATGCATCGGCGACGACAGTGACGAAGAAACTCATCGGGCGACGAAGAAACTCACCGGGGAGCTGAAGGGATATTATCACGGACGGTTATAATTAAAAACCGTCTGTGAAGTCTACAATTATCACAGACGGTTCGTGTTTAGAACCGTCTGTGAAGTATCACAGACGGTTGTTTGTTGAAAATCATCTGTGATTTTCTAAATATCACAAACGGTTATAGTTAAGAACCGTCTATGATATTTCATAGATGGTTTTCATCATGAACCGTCTGTGATATTACCTCTTCACAGATGGTTTTTTACGCAGCCAGTAACACAGACGGTCTCTAAACCAAAACCATCTGTGATTGCATGTAATACAGACGATTTTGGTTAACCGTCTGTGATGAGGCGTTCAGTATTAGCCTTTTTCTAGTAGTGAGAAGGAGAGGAGGAAGGGAGGAGAAGGAGAAGGTGAGGATTCTCGTGGGATATTTGGAATTTTCGTCATGAGCTCCGAGGGTAACGATCTGTAACTCTTTATATTTACTCTAGGTTAATCGATGGCTAATCAATTTTAGTATGTTTGGTTAATAGGAAGAGTAACATATTTAGAGTTTATTAATCTAATTTAACACTACTAATTTATTACGTGCGTAGCGTAGATGGACTGAAACTGGATGTAAAGTGCGAACCGTGTGAGTGAAGAGTACATTAATGGCGTGTTTGCTTTTAGAAGAGCCGTCGAGCAGGATATGTTGAAGAAGGGGATAAAATTTATGTACTGTCCATGCATTGATTGTAGTAATCTGAAGATGTTTAACAACCCGGCGCAGATCGAAGCGCACTTGATTCGAAGGGGTTTCAAAAAAGGGTATACTTGTTGGACCAGTCACGGTAAAGAGCAGATTATATAGAAAGTTAATAATGATGACATCGCCGAGGAAGTCAACGATATGCCAAATGTGGACTGTGCTTTTGATGAGGATTGGTCGCATGATGACAATCTGGATCAAATGCTATGCGATGTATAAGGGAACTATAGTGAGAGAGAGTTTTGTAAATTCGAGGGCTTAATGAAGGACTTGAGGAAACCTTTGTTCCCTGGTTGCAAGCCGGAATACACAAGGTTGTCAACCGTGCTTGAACTGCTAAAATTGAAGGCAAGCAATGGTTGGTTCGATAAGAGTTTCACTTCGTTGTTAGGTCTCATAACGGACATCCTTATAGAGGGAAACGTATCGCCCAGCACCACCTACCAAGCCAAGAATGTTCTTTGTCCATTAGGAATGGAAGTAGAAAGAATACATGCATGTCCGAACGATTGTATCCTCTACCGTAAAGAGTATGCAGACATGCTTGTATGTCCCGTGTGCAAAGCATCCCAATACAATCATAAGAATACTGCTAAGGTGAAGCAAGGACCTCCTACTAAGATGTTATGGTATCTGCCTGTGATCCCACGTTTGAAGCGTTTATTTGCGAACTGAAGGGAGGCAAGATTGCTGCGTTGGCACTCGGAGAAGTGTAAGAAAGATGGAAAGCTATAACACTTTGCTGATTCTTCTTAGTGGAGAAACTTCGATCGGAGCTTCGAAGAGTTCGGTGTGGAACCGAGGAACGTAAGGTTAGGGTTGAGTACAAATGGAATGAATCCTTTCGGTAACATGAGTAGCCGACATAGCACCTAGCTCGTGAATCTATGTATGTACAATCTTCCTCCTTGGCTGTGTATGAAGCGAAAGTACATTTTGATATCACTACTTATCCAAGGGCCGAAGCAACCTGGGAACGATATTGATGTGTACTTAACACCATTGCTGGAAGATCTTGTGACACTGTGGAACGAAGGGGTACAAGTATGGGATACGTACAAACAAGAGAACTTCACCTTACGCGCCATGTTGTTCTGCACCATCAATGATTTTTCCTACCCTTAGTAACCTGTCTAGGTTCAGTACAAAAGGAGCCAAAGCCTGTCTACACTGCTTAGATGGTACGGAGAGTGTATGGCTAAACAACTCGCGCAAAACTGTGTATATGCGTCACTGTAGGTTCCTTCCCATGATTCACGTATACCGCAAGATGAAGAAACAATTCGACGGAAATAAGGAGGACGGTTCAGCTCCAAGGGCTTTTAGAGGGAAAGAGGTCTATGATATGGTTAAGGATATCGATATTGTACTTGGGAAGGGACGTAAATTAAGGACCCGTCAGAAGAACATCTGAAAGAAGCAGTCAATTTTTTGGAACTTGCCTTATTGGGAGCACTTAAAAGTTCGCCACTGCATCGACATCATGCACGTGGAGAAGAATGTATGTGATAGCTTGATTGGTCTCTTACTGAACATTAGTGGTAAAACAAAGGATGGTGTTAACACACGGCGTGACTTGGTTGATAAGAACATAAGGACCGAGTTAGCACCGAAAGAGAGAGACCGATAAAGGACGAACGTACCTTCCCCCAGCTTGCTACACTCTGTCCAAGGCCGAGAGAAATGAACTGTGCCAGAGCTTGCATGGTATGAAATTTTCGCCCGGTTACTCCGCCAGCATTAAGAAACTTGTTTTTATGGAAGATTTGAAATTAATTGGTATGAAGTCTCATGATTGTTATGTGCGGATGACACAAATGCTTCTTGTTGCAATTAGGAGTATCTTGCCGAAGAAGGTCCGAGTGGCAATTTTTTTAACTCAATTGCTCAGAAGGTCATCGATCCCGAAGGACTAGATGCTCTGCAGGCCGAGGTGGTGATGACTCTATGTCATCTTGAGATGTATTTCCCTCCGTTATTTTTTGATATCATGATCCATCTCATTGTTCACCTTGTGAAAGAGATAAAGATATGTGGCCCTGTGTTCCTACGTCATATGTACCTGTTCGAGAGGTACATGGGAATTCTCAAGTCCTACGTACGTAATCGATCTCGACTGGTGGGCATCATCATCAAAAGTTATGTAACCGAAGAGGTCATTGACTTCTGCGTCGACTATATAGCTCAGGTGGAACCGATAGGTGTGCCTCTACCTCGTCATGAGGGGAGACTGGAGGGTATCAGGACCATCGGAAGAAAATCAATCATTGCCGATCTGGATACGTACGCTCAAGCCCATTTCACGGTCTTGCAACATATGACCCAAGTGTCCCCGTACATCGATGAGCACAAAGACATGGTACACCAACAGAATCCAGACCGGTCGGAGGTTTAGATCACGAGATAGCACAACCACCGGTTCAACGAATGGTTAAAGGTGCGATTCACTAGGAGGTCATCAAGTGATGATACGCTACTATGATTGGCAAAAGGGTCAAAATTTACAATTGTGATATGGCAAGGATACGACATAAATGGGTACACATTTTATACAACAGCTCAGGATAGGAAGAGCACAGTCCAGAACAGTGGTATTTGCATAGATGCATTTCACGAGCAGCTCAATACCACCAGGCCACGTGGGTTGAACTCCTACTATGGGTTCGTAGAGGAGATTTGGGAGCCCGACTACGTACTTTTTAAGATCCCCCTGTTTCGATGCTATTGGGTTAAACTTCCGCAGGGTGTGAAGGTCGATAAGTTCAGTGTCACTACTATAGACCTCAAATGTGTTAGATACAAGGATGAACCATTCGTACTCGCTAAGCAAGTTGTTCAAGTTTTTTTTATGTAACAGACCCGGCAAATAAGAACCACCACATAGTTCTTCATGGAAAAAGAAGGATTGTCGGAGTTGAGAATGTCGTGGATAAGGAAGAGTACAAGCAATTTGACGAGTTACCTCCTTTCGGAGACGGCATCAGGCTCGAGGAAGAACCCAGTGAGGAAGCTAGCTATATGCGCGTCGATCAACATGAAGGGCTATATTTTAAATAAGAATTTATTCCATTGTAATTTATTCCATAACATGAGACATATCAATGTGGAATTGTCACGTGTTAATGTGTTTATATATGGACTTGTCATATCTCATTTTGCTGTCAATATGGACTTCATTATAATGTGGAATGGTAATATTATGCACATGTACAACCTATTTGTCTTATGTCCTAGTGTGCCAAATTATGGATTTCTGAATGAACTATCATATAGTTGCATATCACAGACGGTTCTATTATGGAACCGTTCGTGATAAGTATTTACAGACGGTTCTATTATGGAACCGTCTGTGATATGGACCATATCACAGACGGTTCCATAATAGAACCGTCTGTGATATGCCTTTATTAGGCGGGAACCGCTAGGTTTTGCGTCCTTACTCGTCACTCGCCCTTACTCTCGCCCGTTCACCTCCCCACCCGAGCGCCCCTCCCTCGACGCCACCGCCCAAGGTACGCCTCCTCCGGTCCTCCCTCGCGCCGCCGACTCCAGTGCTTCCTCCGTTCCTCATGTCACCAGCTCCAACACCTCTTCCAGTCCTCCCTCGCGCCGCCGACTCCAGCGCCTCCTCCGGTCCTCGTTGTGAGACCCCGGTTTATTAAACTTGTAATACTTAACCTTCCACTGGTTCTAGTATCACAAATAGAATAATCCGCGTCTCGATGAACATGTGCCTCCCAGAACAAGCGGCACACATACATCAAATCAAAGCATGCATCATTTCCATACAATGTAATATAACAAGTCTACCAAAAGACATACATAATATAAGTTATTACAGAACGCAGTAGACCGCCAAATGACATAAATAGCAAAAGTAATAATGAAGCAAAGTTGCCATAAGATGGCTTAAACCAAAAGACGACGGTTAGCCACATAACACCACAGTGGCAACCGAGCGGCCGCCAAGCTAATCGCCCTTAAATCGCCACAAAGACAACTCACAAAAGTGAGGTCCATCGGACTCACTATCATCCTCTGCACAACACAAGCAATGCGGTGAGTACAAAAATGTACTCGCAAGACTTACGAGTAACAAGCCTATACATAGGCTACATGAAAGCAGTATTCAAAGGAATGTGGTTATATGGTTCTTTAGACGCACAAAGCAAGTTTCATTTGCAATATTGTAATAGATTGAATGCAATGCTTTGTAAAATTTGTTTTAAGCATTTAAATAACAGCGAATACACATAAGTAACAAGTATCCACCTAGAAGTGACTTTCCCAAAAGCCACCACAACATAGCATGAATCCCTAATTCATACCACCCAACAAGTTTTAAATTTTAAAAAGGTTGTAGTCTAACTCTTGAAAGACTTCCCCAAGCGTGTCCATAACCTAGGACAAGGCTATTCGAATAGTTTTAATCCCTGCAGGGGTGTACCAATGTACCCACACTTCAGACCGCCTTTTTGCCAAGCTATTAAGCACACTTCCTTTGGTATGCCGGCACGGCTAAGTCCTACGAACTCTTTCCAATGGAATATGCTAATCAAGAGACGCACGTATGGGGGTTAATCCTTAGTGATCTGCCGACGAAATATGGATCACAAGGACCCATACGTGGAGCAGACACACCGCCTCTCGGTGTTCCCCTCCTACAACGTGTCCATGTTGCATATAATCAAATATGCAACCCACCACGCGACTCATTAATTAACACAGCCCAAAGTACTCAGCTAAGAGAGGTCCCATATCCCTCTAGTGTGGTTAGCACGCACAAATGCTTGGTTTGGTGTAACAAGTAGCTCGGTCCTTAATTGACCCGGGCACCATTCCATTCACACCCAAAAAGATCACACCATCATACCATTGTGCCCAAGTCTAAATTGTTTTCATTTTCAGTTTTAGTTTTGCAATTTAGACATAGCACAAGGCTGAAATATACATATCATAACAGTTTGTGTGATCAAAGTTATCGACAAGTCGATAACCGCCCATTTCTACCGATAACTAAGCATGGCTAAGCATAATGACACGTAAACTACTAAGTGACAAGGGTCCATCCAGCGAACCCAAAGTCACAGCAAGTAATCTTAGGCTCAGTAGTAGAGGGTTAAACATTTCCTACTGATAATGCATCTAGTAGGCCAGCTATCGACAATAATTTAAAACAACATAGCAATGCATACATAGAATTTGCAACCAACATATTAGAATTTGAAAATAGTAGGAACAATATGATCAAATGAATGCTACATCTGCTTGTTCGTGAAGTGCGGATCCGCCGCTGTGGCTCAATATCAGCAATAAAATTATCTTCGGAACCTAACGCGAAAAGGCGATAAGCAAGTAAGAACGAAGAACACCAAATAAACTCCAACAACAAAACACATCCAAATCTGATGAAATTTACACAACAGCTAGGGAATGATCTAAGACAATGATAGGAACAAGAATTATGCAATTTGGACTAAGCATGCAAAAGATATGGACAAATTACCCTTTCTCAGCCTTATAACAACCTAATTAATAAATAGCACTGTTCATGGCAAAATTTTCTAGAATGATCTAAGGTCTGAAATTTTCACAGCAGGTAGACTATAACATCCTAATAACAGCAAAGTTGAGTTTACTAAATTTGGAGTTATACACATTTACTTATGATTTTTCTAAGTTGTAAATCTAATGCAAGTCATTTTACAGAATCAAGAACATGCTCAAATCTTATTCCATATGAAAGTATACTAACAGATGAATTTAACAAAATTGATTTTGCACAAATTGGATTTATACAGAAAAAGATATGCATTTTTCAAGGTTAAAACTATTTCTGGAATATTCAAAATGACAGAAATCAAGTTATTTCTAGTTATACAATTTTCTGCTACTGGAATATGCTCAAAACCATTTTTATAATAAACTTAAGTGATAACACAATTTATTACAGTTAGAAACACCTAAAAAGCAGTTAAAATGAATTAGTTATGAGTTTCTAAAGTTTTTATATCATTTTCAGTTGTTAAATAAATACTTACCGAACAACAGACAAACTTAAACAAAAGAAAAGGACGTGGACAATTTCCAACCCTTGATCTAGAATCCTACGGCTCACGCGCGCCGAAAACAGCGCACGCGCGCGAAACCTAATCGGAGCCCACCGTTGGATCACGATCCAACGGCTCACGAAGGTGTGTGCATCCGGACGGTGCGGTTGCTTGGGCCAATCCCAGCCGCAGATCTGCAGATGGACGGTCCAGAGCGCACCAACGGTCGGAAGGTCCGATTGCAAACACGATCTCAGCCGTCGATCGCAAGATCGACGGTCGAGGATGATCAAGGCATCCGGAGGGTCCGAACGCATACAAAGATCTGGGCCGCAGATCTAAAAACGAACGGTGGCTAAAGATCGAAGTTCAAAAAGAGATGCTGACATGTGGGACCGCATGTCAGTGACTTAGGGCCACGACCGCAACGTTTTAACCCACGCGCACGTGCACCGGCCACATGTCAACGACTAAGAGTGGCGGTTAGGACAGGATTAATGCCATCAATGATTAACATTAAATAGACACTAATGACTTCTGAAAATTGATTTTAACCCCTCGGGCCCACAAGTCAGCGACCCAGAGGTGATTTCCGACAGTGATTAAATGCCGACACATTAATTAATCAATGATTAAGCCTTAATGATGTCGGAACAGCGCGGTATCGCGCCAGCGGGTGATTTAAGAATGTTGGGCCCACTGGTCAGTGGCCCAACGACACAGATTAAGATACATTAAATTAACTAATGATTGGCAATCACTGAGCAATTAATATGTCCTAATCAAATGACGAAAACGGGAGTTCTGTGCCGGCAAAACCCGAGCGATTTCAACGGCTTGTCGCCGCGACACCGCGCGCGGCGCGAACAAGAACCAAAATGGAATCGCAATAGTGCTACTTAACCTAATGGTGGCATTCTCGCGTGTGGTGAGGATTAGAACGCCGCTAGCCGAAAACGAAAATGGGAGCTTTTACTGCTAAGTGCGAAAATAGCGAAAAGCTCAGCTGCAGCCCAAGGAAGCGGGTGCCAAAGCTTCTAAGGACTAATAAGAAGCTACCTTGATGAAGAGAAGCTTCAGAGATGGCCGGAGAAGCTTGATCACGGAGGAAGCTCGCCGGACTCGGAGAAGAAAGATTGAAAATGACACCCTGAGCCAAATAAGTGATACCAAAGCATCAATATAGCTTCATTAAGGTCCACAGAAGCTACATGAGCAAGGAATTAGAAAATGGAGCACTCACCTGAGCTGAGGAAGAAGATGACCAATTTCGGCCGAATTTGAACAAACCCCAAATTGGACAATTCCTGAGAATCAAATCCAAAATTAAGTGAGGGAAAATGTTCAAGAAAGTAAATAGATAAGGATAGGGCAAAGAAACATGAAGGAGAACCACAGGAACACCAAGAACACCAATGGAGCTCTTCGGGTCAACAATGGCGACTTGCCATTTTTGAGGTGTTAAGCTCCAATACTGAGAATGGAGCTTGATGGTGGTCTAAAGAAACTCCAGGAGGTGATTTGGGTGCTTATAAGGCCTTGGAGGCATTAGGTTTGCACCACAAGTTTTTCTAAGGCAAAGCACGAGCACAAGGTGCGGCCACAAGGAAAAGATAGTAGATGGTGCAATAGGGTATGGCTCGGCCGAAGGGGTCTCCCACGATCCACACTATTGACTAGGTGGTCAGAGGAAGCATGACAAGACACCGCCATCACCCCTCTTGTGCTCGCACGGCCAGAGGTTGAAGATGACCGAGGAAAGGCTCGGGCGTTCCAGAGCCCCACGATTCAAATTGGACGGCTGAGATAGCGCCACGCCTCCGGGCTTTAAAACACAACGAAAAGGTCACGAGCCCTAGGATTAGAAATGAACGGCTCAGATTGCCCCACGTCGCAAACGCGGTTTACAACGGAGGAACAGGCGGGCGTTGGATCTTAATCCAACGGCTCTGATTCAAACCAACAACCGGAGGGTCCGAAGGTTTCGGAGGATCTCGACGGTTGGATGGAGATCTAACGGTCGACATTCATTTAAGCAACTGGAAGGTCCGAATGTTTACACGCGCGCGGGCCGTGTGATTTAGATCCAAAGGCTGAGATTCAACGCGCGTTTTTAAAGAGGGCTCGTGCGCGATTAGTTGATCGACCGAGTCAATTGGCTCGAGCCCGAGTCTGACTCGAACCCAAAGCACAGTGAGACTAGGTTTGACTTCAAAATAAGAACAGAGACTTTAAAGGATTTATTTGAGGTAGCAAAACAACTCCAAAAATTATGAAATTTTTACAAGAGCTTGCTAACCCAGATATTAACCTTGTGTCAAATTTTCGGAGGTTTTTTATGCTGTGAATAAATCTCCAAAAATTCTGCAAGGCTCTGTTTTAATGTTTGACTGGAATTCAAACAGGTTTGACTGCCTCTAAAAATGTTCAAACAATTTCTAAAAATTGTGAAATTTTTCAGAGGGGCTACAAACCATCCCAAGAACTTAGGAAAAATATTTCTAGAGGATGATCACAAAATTTGACAAGATTGTTTTTGGAATGTCAAAGTTTGGATCAAATAGACTTGTGACATTGTATTTCCATAATCCCTTGTACAAGAATTGTTTGGCACAACAGGAAATACATGATGTAAGAAAAAGTTTTAATTTCTACTGATTTTCTTACATTTGAAACACAAGCCCAAAATTGGGACGTTACACTCGTGCCTCCGGCTCCAACACCTCCTTCGGTCCTCCCTCGCTCCGCTGACTCTAGTGCCTCCTCCGGTCCTCGCGCCGTCGGCTCCAACGCCTCCTCCAGTCCTCCCTCGCGCCGTCAACTCTAGAGCCTCCTCCAGTCCTCGTGCCGCCGGGTCCAACGCCTCCTCAATGAGTAATGTAGCTCTGTGTTATTTCATTGCTTATTCTTGCATATACAGTGGGCTCTGTTGGCTTGCTCAGTGATGAACTATGTCAAACTCTGAAATTGAATGTGATAGTTAGTTCATACTTTGAGCTCTATTGATTTACTTTCTAGTGCATCTTTGATCTGCTGTCAGTCTGTCACTTTCAGATTTAACTAGTTATATTGAATCTTCTGATTCCATTGATATCTAGCAATTTAGTTGATCACTCTACTATCAAGCAATTGGCTTTAATTACTGAACTTGTGTTTTAAGGTTCAGTTTATTATGAGAGTGTTCAATATCTGTTGGTAATCTAGATTTTAGATTGTGATCCTAGTTATCTACTGTTTGATTGAAAGTATAGTATGTATTCTTTACCAGTTGAGATCTTTTGATAGTTTAGTAAAGTATTGGTTAGAGCTCAAAGTTTGAATTTATATTGTCTTGTTCAGTTAATGAAGAGTATAGATAATACGGCTGAGATGGCAAAGGCATATTCTTTTGCATCTCTCTTTCTGAGAGCACACACTATCATCAATCTTATGTGCTTTATGCTGCTTATTGATGATTTTCTACTGTTAATGTTGAGCATAATATGCTGCTTATTGGAGTCTTCCTTGGGTAGTACGTACTATATATATTGTATATGCTTGATACTATTTGTTTATATAGTTAATTCGTTGGGTAACTTCTATTTTTTCTATATAAAATATGTTTCCAAGGAAAATTATCTTTGGAAATACCTAGTGGATATAAACTTGTAATCCATGTTCTGAAATTTTAGTTCATTGCGTATGTAACTTATATAGATAGCAAGTAAGCGAGATGGCGTCCGCACCGTCTTCGCCGCCGTCATCGACATCGCCGAATGCATCTGGATCTCCAAGGAAAGTGGTACGTACATGAGATGGCAGAGGAATATCAAAAATGCCTACGGGCCGAATGACAATCATGGAGGTTAGTGATGTTGGGGTCCCTCTGAGTCCCACAAAAGCAGTGGCGAGATTCTGGACCATCTGCGAGATACTTGGAAGGGAACGAGTCCCCATCACCACACTAAGCTGGAAGACTCTGACGAAAGAATGGAGAGGTGAGCTGTGGATAGAACTTTCAAGCTCATTCACTATCCCAGAAGCAGACAAGGCATGCGTGGAACGATAGACGTTGCTCGTGATGGGACATGCGTGGAGGACCTTCAGGAGCATGCTTGTCACGAAGTACGTGAACACGGGTCGGACGCCCTTCACGAAGTATAAATTCTTGTCGCGGGATATATGGGACGCCTTTATGTGAATGAAGACGACGGTCGAATTTCAGGAGCAAAGTGCGGCACACAAGGCTCTCTAGACACAAAACACTCGCCCCCACAAACTCGGCACCACTGGGTATACGGGTAAACCGCGCAATGGGCGACAGAGGACAAGAACGCAATAGAGCCATTTGCTGAGATCACAAATGAGCGAGCTCAAACCTGGTTAAGAGCGAGGGCATCAGCCACGTCTTCGGGCGGCATCTCTTTCACAAACCCGGCAGACGAGGATGTGTCCCAACGTGTGGTAAATATGTCGAACTACCTAGTTCTTAATAAGTCCATAACTTCATAGTGTCTATAATAACATGATGACCTCTTGCAGCAAGTATTGACCGCATGTTCCCAAGGCTCCTTCAAAGCAAACAGGGAGAAGGGTATACTATCTACGGCCCTAGGAAACAAGGAGCACCCGGGTCGCACATGAGGCATTGGGGTTTACGTACCTTGGAGGGATGGATTAGGAGACGACTACTGCACGTATAGGAGTAGGAAGAGATCTAAAGCCGAGTACGACGATTGGTTGGAACAGGTGCTTACTGCAAAATTTCAAGGAAAAATAACAAGATTGCAGGATCAATTGAATCAAGTACTGTAACGTCCCAAAATTTGGCTTTTCAAAAATCTTTTGAGTAGTTTAGGTCCCTGGAAAATTTCACCAATTTTATTTGAATTAATAAAGCTTAATTGGGAATTTTCTAAATTAAAAATATTTAATTTGACTAATATAAACATTAATTAAATAAAAATTTGTGTTATTTGGCTTCCTTGTCTTTCAAGGAATTTTTGGGTATTTTCTGAGATTTTTCCGGATTTGTTTGCTATTTTATTTGGTCTCCTTGATTTTCGGGATTTCTTTTAATTCCGAAAATCAGTTTTTCTCTCTCCTGCCCACGTGGTACAGTAACCTGCGATTTACTGTTCATCGTTTTCCTCCACCAACGCAGAGCTCGTGTTCAGACGCTTCAATCGAAAATTTCATATTTCCATATCTTCCTCTGGTGCATATAAAAGCGAGCCGCTTGCGCCACGCGTCCGTGTTGATCCTCTTCCAATCCCCGAATTGGTTTCCTCCAAACCGATCTAATTTCGTCGCAATCTCCAAAAAACCGAGCTCCAACCAAAGGTTTTCTCCGGCGAACTACGGCTTCATCCGACGTCCCCCGGCCAAACCGTCTGCGGCGTTGGCTTCGCATCGTCGCGTTCTACGCCATGGTTCCTTCCTCTTCGCGAAGATCACCGAGCACCATCGCCATGTCAAGCCCTAAAGCCAAACGTGCTCATCGCGTTCCTCGCTTGCTCGGTGAGTTTCTCCAAAATCCGATCGCGTCATCTTGTGCCCTCGTCAATACCTATTTTTCCCTCTTATAGATTCAAGTTTCATCCACCGTGTGCCGAATTTGACGTTCTCTCGCCTCTTGTTCGCCGTCCTTCTCCGGTCAATTACTCCGCAACCGCTGATCCCCGCCTTCAACTCCACCACCGCTGAGTTCGCGTCGCGCGTTCTACGCCGTGCTCACCTCCTTTTGCGAGCATCGCGGAAGTGTTATGCGCTCGTGAGGCCGCCGTCGTCGGCGTTCTTCGCGTCGCCGCCGTCGCATGGAGCCGAATCTCGACGTCCCGACCGCGTCATCATCTCCCGCTCGTCGTTTCCTTTCCGCTTTGCCCTTCGCCATCGCCGGTTCGCCTCGCTCATCGGCACCTCCGTGAGCAAGAATCATCCAACCTTGTGTGTACTGCTCATGGCGCTTGCTCTCTGTTACTTCGCTTCATATGGTTGTCGAGCATGGAATTCCTCGATTCCTTTTCTTTCTTTGATGTGTAGAGCCGCACAACTATTCTTTGCTTTGCTATCTAAATTCTAAACATCTCATCATCTTCATACTCCATGAACTGCACCAATGCATGTAGTAATTCTCCAATGCATGCTTCTCATTAATTCTTTCTTTCTCTATGTCATGCAAGAAAATATAAATATCTATCTCCACAATTACATGTAGACCCCGATGTCATCCTCCTAATTAAAACTCTAATTATTTATCTCACTTACATGCGGGTCCGCATGTCACCAACCTTGGTCAAACCTTGTTCATGAGCTTGGTCCACCGTGGACTAGCATACCTCCGTGGACCGGTCCATAGATCAGTGGCCCACATGTCAACCTCTAATCCTATTTTCGGGAATTTATTTAATTCTTGAAAATCCTTTTATCTTATTGGTCCCACATGTCACTCTCTCTACCTTATTTCTGGAATTATTTTAATTCTAGAAATTCACAAATATCAGTCGGTCCCACCTGTCATACACTTATTCTTTATCTAATATTTTCGGAATAGAATATTGTGAGAATATTCCGTAGAGCTTTTTCATCATTTCATGTGAATTCCAATCTTCCAAAAGCCATATCTTCTTCATCCGAATTCCGATTGAACTCATTCAAGTTTCTAAATTCATCTAAATTCAATATCTACCTTCCAGTACCATTCAATTTCAATTTGGAGTTTATTTGATTTGTCTTTTGAATTTAGTTTGTTTTGCTTTCTTTCTCGTTAGACAAAGTCCCTAATCGTCCAAGGAGTGAAGATCAAGCAAGTAGAAGATTGAAGATAAAATAAGATCATCATTGCTATAGCAAGGCAAGTTATACCTTTGATCATATTGAATCCCAGTTTTTAAAATTACTTTGATTTAAATTATTGCATTTACTTTAAGTAATTATTTAAATGCTTTTGGGTTTAGCTATTAATCCAATTTGTTATATCCACTTTGTCTATTGTATGTCATAATATTTTGTCACCCTAGATTGGTTCATATTTAGTTGGTGCTATGGTATTACCAACGTGGGTTGGTTAGTACGAGTAGATTGCTTAGCCATGCAACGAGTCATCATCATCACCTGAGTTGCAATTATAAATTTGACTAAGTGATTATGGAACTTTGTGTAAAACTGTGTGCTATGTGTTATTACTTCGTGATGGCATGTGTTGCACTAAACCAACTGGGTGGTAAAAGATTTAGACTGAGGCAAGTGGTGGAAGCTGTGTGATATGGTGGACTTTGTGATGAGAATGATAATCTTTGTGATCTAGTTAGAAAATGGAAGTCTTGCCTTGGTCAATTAAGGACTTAACTTTGTGCGCCATTGAATCGAGCCTTCATCGCGACCACATGCCCGTATGGGACGGGCCTAACTTAGTAAGTTATGGATTCTCGGCATTGATGTTCGGTGGTAGGTTAGGCTTTGTGATAGGGTGGAGGTGTGACTACTTGGTGGTTGCATCGCGGGAGGATTCGCTCGCCCCCGCCCAACGGTGTGTGTTATGCATGGGCTTTGTGATATGTATAACGGTTTGTAAGCACATCGAGTGTCAATGTTTGAGATGAAGTTTCAACTGTTTTGTTATGATCGGTGCGCCACACCGGTTATATCGTGTGGGTAAAGTGTACAACCTCTGCAGAGTGTTAAACAATCTATTCGAATAGCGCGTCATGGTCATGGACAATGCTCGGGATTTCACACGAGGGTAGATTTTCATAAAACCTTTGGGAAGGGACAGTTGTGTGATTTAAGTCATATGGTCAGTGTGAAAGAATTTGATTAGGTCAGTGTGTCTTTGTGAAAACAATCATTAAATTAATATTGTCTATTTGTTTTGAATTATGCTTTCAATCTATTACTTGTATTCAATTGCAAATGTTGCATTTCTGCAAAATAACCACAGAAGCCATTTCCTTTGGAATAAGCCTGCATCTATACATTACATTCTGTGGTATGACTTGCGAGTACGGTTGTGTACTCACGCTTGTTGTAAAACTTGCGCCCAAACCTACAGAGTGGAGGAATCGTCAGTCCACAAGGTCTACTTCAAGGATCGAGAAGAACTAGGTCGCGCACCTAGCCGATTGCTGTGGGCATATGGATGGGCTTCACCGGGTTATTCCGCTTCGCTCATTGCAGACTTCATTGAGCTATTCGCCTCCGAGGCATTAATTGTAAGCTTTGACCTTAAGGTTTTACTCGATATTTATTGTTATTTGCCTATTTATTAGTCATCTTTGTATATGGAAATGATATTTCATCGATGTTGCCACTTGTGTGCACTAGCGTGATCTCGACTAGTGCAGTACACACAGAGGGTCCAGAATTGTAATTTTGGGTCCCGACAGAGGTGGTATCAGAGCCATATCGACTGTAGGTCGTGACCTTAGTTAGAATTGCCGTCGTAAGGAAAAGTTCAAAACTTATTTTACAAATGGAAAATCTTAATGATGTGCTATTCTCATCTTGTCTAGCTTCTATACTCTTCCATTCTATTCCTTTCTCATCTATATTCGTCCTCACCATTTTGAGTATTAAATTAGACTCTCTCCTCTCATAACTTCTATAGTCATCGTTATCCATGTCAAATGTCTTGGTGGATGTCCAAGAGCTGTTTTGAGCAACTGTTTGAAGACCATGCAACAAACAACAACGTGTCAACATCTCCCAAGTGTTCAAGACAAGTGCGTCGCAAAAATTCAAGACTAAGAAGAAGTTGTACGTCGCCTCCATCTTTCTTCAAGCTTCGCCTTCAAGGATCGCAAGCAGTCAACGTTTGATGAAGACCGTGATCAGATCAAGTTTTCTTCAGACCGACCATATAAGATAAATCAGCATGGGTTCCTCCCGTGTGTTGAGCCAAGCCGCCCTGTTAAGTTAGAGTTTAATCGACTAGACGATTAGATCTTTGTTTCCCTTCTTCGGTGTAGTTCGGCTGTGAGTTTTATGCTTCTTAATAGCTTTCTGGCTATTTGTGTGTTCCTTGGTGTTCTTTGGGTTAAACCCGCTCCCCTTAGTAGATTCTCTTCCCTTACCTTGTGCTTTTCCCTCTCATCTATGAGCCCTGGTCAGCCAGCAGATGGAGAACCCCAGTGAAGCCACCTTTGTCGGGCAATCTTGAGACGATCAGACTCACTGCACTGTCAATCCCAAAGGACGCTTGTCGCATTACGAGTAGCAGATCCAGTCATGGAACAATTCTTGGTAGCTCAGACTCAATCCATGAACGCGATGATGCAAAACATGAACCACATGGTGACCTGGTAGGATCAGACCACCGCTACCTTAGTCAATTTGATGAATCAGAATAATCAAGCAAGCCATCGTGCCGCCGCGATGTCGGGCATTCGAGAGCGCACGATGACCAACAACAATCTCCATGCGCCGAGTGACACATCGTGACCCGAGCCGCTTCGCCACCCGAATCAACTCATGCCGCAACAATGCAACCATCGACAATAGTAATGTATGCAATGATGCGCAACTCGTTTCCATCCCAACGGCTCGCCCTCAGTTCGAGTTTGCAAAGTTCATGATGACCAAGCCGCCGTCTTTGAAGGAACAACCGTACTCAAGGATGCCAGAATCTTGGATTCGCACAATAGAAGAAAAGCTAGCTGTTGTGCAATGCAATGATAATGAAAAAGTTCTCTATGCCGCTCATCAATTCGAAGGAGTTACATTAGATTGATGGGAAAACTTTCATGCCGTCCATCAGGACCAGAAGACCATCACATGGTTAGAGTTCCTCGCGCCGCCAACAAAGACGCGACATCAAGCAAGAGTGATCAAGAGAAACTTGCTATTCCGATATCCTACATCCCATATAGTCATTGTCAGTTGAAGTGCTGCCAACCAGATAAGTCAAAAGATTGTGCATGTACCCACTGTGGAGAAATAGGCCATAGTGCCGATGAGCACAATATCAATTGTTCCGCTATGGCGAAACCATTCCGTTGGAAAATATCCTATGAGTAAGATCACATGTTTCTTGTGTGAAAGCGATGATCATTGTCCGAGCCAGTGCCCTATGTATTCCGTGTTGACTTTTGCAATGCAACGTCAGCGAGAAAACTTTCGAGCTACGGTCAGAACATTAGCAAGAGAAAGCAAACCATTGTCAGTACAAGATATGTCAGCTAAAGAATTACAAAAGCAGAATATTGACCTCAGCAGCCCACCTCAAAAGAGAAACAAGCCAGTCTCGTCACTAGTGTGTTTTGAATGTGGTGAGCAAGGCCACTATGCCAAGAGATGCCCTACAAAGCGACTATCCTTCTTGAAGGATGAAGAACCCTGAATAGTCGCTCGCCATAGTCTTGTCGGAAAATCGCAAGATTCGACATGTCTATGCCACAACAATCATGGAAAAGGTCACTCGTTAGCTGTCCTCGGAAGAACCATCACTAACTCTAGATGCAAGAATGCTAGAAGTTAGTTCACCAAGATTGTAACACCTGAATAGGTGGTAACGCAAAGAAGATCCGTGTGTCGGTGAAGCGATCAAAGAAGAGACGTCAACGGTGATGTTACCAAGAAAGTCGAGAATCAATGTAACTTTTCCTTTGTTGAAAAGCTAAAAATGTGGACATCTTTGCATGCAAGTTACGGAGAAAAGAAATTGTTGGATATTAAATCATTGGATACCTTTCCAAGAGTCTGCCTTTGCAAGTTGAGTAATCAAACATTTAGTCATGTTGATTGAAGGCCGAGAGCCGTAACTATGGAATGTGATGTTGAATTCCAACTCATCATTTTGCATAGCAAAGAGACAATGGTAAATGCTTGAAGAATCTAATCATTGGATAATGTCCATATCCGCAAGAGAATATGCGATCTTCATTGCAAGTGGTCTATGCAAAGATGCAACCGTATTCAAAGTTAAGTTTGTTTCGACTTGGTACCCAAGATCACCAATTTGAAGGAATTACGCGAGATAAATTATGACAAAAAGTGGTTAGAAGAGTTTGCAGAGATGATAGAGTAGATCAGATGACTTTATCAGATAAAGGCAGTGTCAAATCAAACCCATCAGCTTAGCAAGTGTCAGTTGAATACCAGTGAAGTAGTCGTTTCGAGATCAGTGAGATCACCGTTTCAAGTTAGCCAAGAACCCTCACCGGTTGTAAGAAGAGAAGTTCGCCTAGACCGCTAGAAGTGAACCGAGTTTGTACGAATTTCAGAAGAGATTAATCACAACTTCAGTGTTCATATTGCCGGATACCAGAAAGAGCCTTGATAGCTTTTATCATGGATCATCCAAGAATTTGTGTGCTAAGAAGTTTCGTCAGCAGTTCTTAATAACTGAAGTGTCAAGCAATAAATTATCCTAGTCATAATTCGAAGTTGCTACCATGGAGCAACAAAGATGGTTATTGGATTGAGAACCATGAGGTTGGAATCCATTCCCTCGCACTGCACGATAAATGACAAATACTTTGAAATGTAAGAGCTACCGCAAGAATCATTGATCACCACTAAAGTTACCTGTGAAATTCAGAGTTTGGATCTTGAGTCAGTTGCAAGGATATCTGTTGAACCCCAGAGTTCGGACCGATGCTAGAAATCAGTGGAATGACAGTTTTGTCAAAGAAATCCGTCCTCACGTAAAGCAAAGGAAAGCGTGAGAACCCGCTGAAGGCGAACAGAAATGATGCACAAATCAATGAGCATATCTGCATATCTAATGAGAAGAAACTCAAGTAGTTGATACTCAAACCAACATTTGAGTGCAAGCATTCCATTTTCTCTGACAGTACCAAGGTGTACAAAGATCTCAAAATTGAATTGTGATGATCCAAAATAAAGTGAAATATCGCAAAATGGGTTACCATGTGTTTGGTATGTCAGAAAGTCAGCTAAAATATTGGAGGCTAGTCAGAGTACTTCTATCCCTGAGAATTCAGATATGGGATCTCCCAGGACCCAATCGGGATATAATTTCTTGAAGGGTGATTGTTGATCATTTGATAGAAATTTGTCGCTTCATTCCTGTCAATATCACCTAGTTTGAGATCGCTAGCAGAGTGGTATACGACGAGATTGTATACGGCGATATGACATTCGCCAAGATGGGTGCGATGTTAGATCTACGAGATGGTCAATTTGTACGACGTGTCGAGAAGTTAGTGTCAGACCAAGGATCTCAGCTTATCCTGTATTAGCGACAGAGTCTGTATGAAGCTTAGATGGTCATTGCAGTTCAGCATGGTGAATCGCCCTGAATCAATAGACAGATTAAAAAGGATTAATGAGTTATGCCTTAACTTATAGTACCAAGTCGAGCAAGTAAGTGTTATGTGCAGAGTTTCCCTACAGCCCAGATGTCAGCCAGTCGCAGTTGTCACCCTCTGAAGTTCGCAGTGGCTGATCGCGTAAGTCATCGCTCAGCTAGGAGCAGATCAAATTACAAAGTATGTGGATGTTGCATTAATCATGAAGCAGAAGACCAAGGGTCCTTAATCCTAAATGGAATTTAAGTAGCAGTGTTCAAAAAGGAAAGCTACACAGACTATACAGATTTTCACCTTCGCAGCCATGTCTATCTTCGTAATACCTGTCGAAGTTCTGTGCTAAGAATTGTATGACAGAGGTGAAAAAAAATGTCTCAGTTAGTTCAGATTCGAGCGCGAAAAAGAGTTAGTTTGCTAACCTGAGTTGCCACTCAGCAGCAAGATTTCCTCTACTCCAGAAGTGCCTTCAAGCACCGATCAAGCAGCCCTGTTAGAAGCAATCGAGTTTCAAGATGTCTTCCACCAACAACCGCTTTGTCAAGTTTTCGTGAAGCGAAAGTTCAATGAGAAGCAAGGCGTTGTTCGTAAGTGGTCGGAAGGGCGATTTGGTCAAAGTCAAAGCAATTTGAAAGCAAGAAGTGAACCCAAGGTCGAGTTCCTTATCCTATTCTATAGCCACCAATCTCTGGGACTAGATTCCTTTAAGGGGGAGGTTTGTAACGTCCCAAAATTTGGCTTTTCAAAATCTTTGAGTAGTTTAGGTCCCTGGAAAATTTCACCAATTTTATTTGAATTAATAAAGCTTAATTGGGAATTTTCTAAATTAAAAATATTTAATTTGACTAATATAAACATTAATTAAATAAAAATTTGTGTTATTTGGCTTCCTTGTCTTTCAAGGAATTTTGGGTATTTTCTGAGATTTTTCCGGATTTGTTTGCTATTTTATTTGGTCTCCTTGATTTTCGGATTTCTTTTAATTCCGAAAATCAGTTTTTCTCCTGCCCACGTGCTACAGTAACCTGCGATTTACTGTTCATCGTTTTCTCCACCAACGCAGAGAGCTCGATTCGTGACGTTTCCAACCGAAAATTTCATATTTCCATATCTTCCTCTACGGTGCATATAAAAGCGAGCCGCTTGCGCCACGCGTCCGTGTTGATCCCTCTTCCAATCCCCAATTGGTTTCCTCCAAACCGATCTAATTTCGCCGCAATCTCCAAAAACCGAGCTCCAACCAAAGGTTTTCTCCGCGAACCACGGCTTCATCCGACGCCCCCGCCAAACCGTCATGCGGCGTTGGCTTCGCATCGTCGCGTTCTACGCCATGGTTCCTTCCTCTTCGCGAAGATCACCGAGCACCATCGCCATGTCAAGCCCTAAAGCCAAACGCGCTCATCACGTTCCTCGCTTGCTCGGTGAGTTTCTCCAAAATCCGATCGCGCCATCTTGTGCCCCTCGTCAATACCTATTTTTCCTCTTATAGATTCAAGTTTCATCCACCGTGCCGAATTTGACGTTCTCTCGCTCTTGTTCGTCGTCCTTCTCCGGTCAATTACTCGCAACCGCTGATCCCTCGCCTTCAACTCCACCACCGTTGAGTTCGCGTCGCGCGTTTCACGCCGTGCTCACCTCCCTTTTGCGAGCATCGCCGAAGTGTTATGCGCTCGTGAGGCCGCCGCCGTCGGCGTTCTTCGCGTCGCCGCCGCCGCATGGAGCCGACCGACGTCCGACCGCGCCATCATCTCGGCTCGCCGTTTCCTTTCCGCTTTGCCCTTCGCCATCGCCGGTTCGCCTCCGCTCATCGGCACCTCCGTGAGCAAGAATCATCCAACCTTGTGTGTACTGCTCATGGCGCTTGCTCTGTTACTTGCTCATATGGTTGTCCAGAGCATGGAATTCCTCGATTCCTTTTCTTTCTTTGATGTGTAGAGCCGCACAACTATTCTTTGCTTTGCTATCTAAATTCTAAACATCTGTCATCTTCATACTCCATGAACCAGACCAATGCATGTAGTAATTCTCCAATGCATGCTTCTCTGTTAATTCTTTCTTTCTCTATGTCATGCAAGAAAATATAAATATCTATCTCCTGTCAATTACATGTAGACCCCAGATGTCATCCTCCTAATTAAAACTCTAATTATTTATCTCACTTACATGCGGGTCCCGCATGTCAGTCAACCTTGGTCAAACCTTGTTCATGAGCTTGGTCCACCGTGGACTAGCATACCTCCGTGGACCGGTCCATAGATCAGTGGCCCACATGTCAACCTCTAATCCTATTTTCGGGAATTTATTTAATTCTTGAAAATCCTTTTATCTTATTGGTCCCACATGTCACTCTCTCTACCTTATTTCTGGAATTATTTTAATTCTAGAAATTCACAAATATCAGTCGGTCCCACCTGTCATACACTTATTCTTTATCTAATATTTTCGGAATAGAATATTGTGAGAATATTCCGTAGAGCTTTTTCATCATTTCATGTGAATTCCAATCTTCCAAAAGCCATATCTTCTTCATCCGAATTCCGATTGAACTCATTCAAGTTTCTAAATTCATCTAAATTCAATATCTACCTTCCAGTACCATTCAATTTCAATTTGGAGTTTATTTGATTTGTCTTTTGAATTTAGTTTGTTTTGCGCTTTCTTTCTCGTTAGACAGAAGTCCCTAATCGTCCAAGGAGTGAAGATCAAGCAAGTAGAAGATTGAAGATAAAATAAGATCATCATTGCTATAGCAAGGCAAGTTATACCTTTGATCATATTGAATCCCAGTTTTTAAAATTACTTTGATTTAAATTATTGCATTTACTTTAAGTAATTATTTAAATGCTTTTGGGTTTAGCTATTAATCCAATTTGTTATATCCACTTTGTCTATTGTATGTCATAATATTTTGTCACCCTAGATTGGTTCATATTTAGTTGGTGCTATGGTATTACCAACGTGGGTTGGTTAGTACGAGTAGATTGCTTAGCCATGCAACGAGTCATCATCATCACCTGAGTTGCAATTATAAATTTGACTAAGTGATTATGGAACTTTGTGTAAAACTGTGTGCTATGTGTTATTACTTCGTGATGGCATGTGTTGCACTAAACCAACTGGGTGGTAAAAGATTTAGACTGAGGCAAGTGGTGGAAGCTGTGTGATATGGTGGACTTTGTGATGAGAATGATAATCTTTGTGATCTAGTTAGAAAATGGAAGTCTTGCCTTGGTCAATTAAGGACTTAACTTTGTGCGCCATTGAATCGAGCTCATCAGACGACCACATGCCCGTATGGGACGGGCCTAACTTAGTGTTATGGATTCTCGGCATTGATGTTCGTGGTAGGTTAGGCTTTGTGATAGGGTGGAGGTGTGACTACTTGGTGGTTGCATCGCGGGAGGATTCGTCGTCCCCGCCCAACGGTGTGTGTTATGCATGGGCTTTGTGATATGTATAACGGTTTGTAAGCACATCGGGAGTGTCAATGTTTGAGATGAAGTTTCGAACTGCTTTGTTATGATCGCGCGCCACACCGGTTATATCGTGTGGGTAAAGTGTACAACCTCTGCAGAGTGTTAAACAATCTATTCGAATAGCGCCCGCGTCATGGACAATGCTCGGGATTTCACACGAGGGTAGATTTTCATAAAACCTTTGGGAAGGGACAGTTGTGTGATTTAAGTCATATGGTCAGGTGAAAGAATTTGATTAGGTCAGGTGTCTTTGTGAAAACAATCATAAATTAATATTGTCTATTTGTTTTGAATTATGCTTTCAATCTATTACTTGTATTCAATTGCAAATGTTGCATTTCTGCAAAATAACCACAGAAGCCATTTCCTTTGGAATAAGCCTGCATCTATACATTACATTCTGTGGTATGACTTGCGAGTACGGTTGTGTACTCACGCTTGTTGTAAAACTTGCGCCCAAACCTACAGAGTGGAGGAATCGTCAGTCCACAAGGTCTACTTCAAGGATCGAGAAGAACTAGGTCGCGCACCCTAGCCGATTGCCTGTGGGCATATGGATGGGCTTCACCGGTTATTCCGCTTGCCCGCCGCAGACTTCATTGAGCTATTCGCCTTCTGAGGCATTAATTGTAAGCTTTGACCTTAAGGTTTTTACTCTGATATTTATTGTTATTTGCCTATTTATTAGTCATCTTTGTATATGGAAATGATATTTCATCGATGTTGCCACTGTGTGCACTAGCGTGATCCTGGACTAGTGCAGTATACACAGAGGGTCCAGAATTGTAATTTTGGGTCCCGACAAGTACTCCTCAACCAATCACAAGTTGTCCCTGTTATTTTGGGAGCCAGTCCTCCTCAACATCGGAGTAGCGTCGCGTCCACGCAAAATTCTGAACATGACGTCTAATTACCTATCGACGACATCAAGGTAATGTACATCTCTGGAATGCTCCAAAGATAGACCTATAGGTCGCCTTAGCTAATTGCGTATCGTTCTGTAGGAGCCGACGCGCTGCACGCTCCAAGTAAGGATGGTTGGGTCCATGTCTATTGAGGCTGGGCAGGGAATGGCGTATCCATGCCAGGAAGGGATAGTGCAGCACGGTGTCCAGGTAGCGCAGGGTTATGCCAGGGTCCAGGTGGACATGGTACATGACAATTTCAGGGTCGTCCCACTGGAGATTCGCCCGAATGAAGACATCAGAACACTAGGGGATGCGTGTACACTTTTATCAAGTGGCCCAAGAAGGACATCGCCCTGGACCCTGTAGTGCCGTCATCTCGACACGACCATGCCTCTCTAACAGAACCCTCGATGACTCCACCTCAACCTTCACTTCAGAAGGCTGCCTCATCGGTTCCGTGGAGAAGACGCCGAAGGAACAAGAAAAGCATGTCACCGTAACGGTTCCCGAGTCGTCTTATAGGAAGACGCGTAGCGGGCAAGTCGTTAAGGCCAAATCAAAATCGCAGAATGTTAAGACGCCTCCCAAGCCTGGGAAATACACCCTCGGAAGTCTGTTGGCCCCTGACATAGTATTAGCCCACGCTGGATTAGGTTGCCAGTCTTTGTATCTCTGGTACATGCGGAAGACCGAAGAATAAGGGTGCGATTATGGAATCGTCGTCACATACACGAAGGAGCATTTCCTCCTCGAGCCGGGCCACTTCGTCGTGGGCTTCAACGACTTATTCGACTTATTCAACCTCAATGCCCTCGATGCTTCACTTGTACGATGCTGGACACTGTAAGTGTGTACAATCAAATTCTACATTCACGTAATACCAATAAATATCACAATTCATTACTTATGTATAGAAAAAATCCCAAGGATGGTGAGAATCGGTGGGTTTCCTTGACCCACACGTGGTCTCTGAGCAAACCATCAACCAAGACGCATGTAACATCCCAAAGTTATGTTACCAAAATAAAAATAAATAAAGTTATTGTTTTATTGGATTTTCTGAAATTTAAAAGAGTATGATTGTTTATTTGAATTTCTAAAGTTTTTAAAGTCAAAAGTAAAATTTATTGAAGTTTTATTTGATTAAAGTTGAAAAATAAAAAAATAATTAATTTATGAAATTTTCTGGAATTTTAAAAGCTTTTTCCTAATTATTTCAAAGCCAAAATAAATTATGTGCAAAAAAACTATTACTAATTTTAAGTTGGAAGTATTTTATTTAAGTCCAAAATAAGTCTAGGAATTTCTGTGAATTTTTCTAGAATTTTTGGATTTTATTTGCTATTTTCTAAAGTCTTTTTGAATTAATCGGGTTCTTTAAATTAACAAATCAATACAAATCCTCAAACAGTCCTTGGACCGAATCTGGCTCAGCCCGATCCACTTTCCTCTCGCGCATGGCCCGCTCGATCCAAACCGCACGTGCGCCCTCATGTTTTCCACTCCAGCTCATTTCAGCCGTTGGATCAAACTTGAATGGCAGATCTTGATGGCGCTTTCGGAAGTCCAAACGTCTGAGCCAACGTGGACCGTCCTATCGAGAATCAACGACCCAAATCCTCTCAGCAGCCCAGCTCTTCGCGCGTGCACACTCGCACCCGCTGACGCATGGGGCCCACCGCCTTCATCTCCATTGCGTCGTCCACCTCGCCTACGAAGCCGCAACCGCCATGGCTTCTTCTCGAAGCTTCGTCGTACCGTCTTATTCGTTTCCCTTTCTTCGCGCCCGCATGCGCCTCGACGTCTGCAATTGTCGCACACGTTCTCCCCCTTATTCCCCCCTCTCGCGCACGTTCTTGCCCACAAAGCTGCAACCACCACCACGATCTCGCACACGATCTCCGCCACCGGAGCCCCTCTGCCCCTATAAAAGGAGGCCTTGGGTGCACAATCTTCCCCACAACCCAACAGCGCCACCCATTGCCACCATCTTTGTCTCTAGTGCCTCAATTCAGAGTTTCTTCGCTGCTGGCCAAGAAAGCTTGGAGCTTCGATTGCACCGCCACCGGAGCCGCTTCGCCCCTGTCGTCCACACCATCGTCATCATCACGTCATCGAGGAGCCGGTGTGCCCACTCGCTTCACCGGAGGACCCTCAGAACACCTACCTCACCGTCGACCTAGCACCACCACCACCAACCTTCGTCGCCGCCGGTCAATTCGTCACGCCCTTCCTCCATCGACCACACCGTCATCATCAGCGTGCCACGCTCTACCTCTAGCGATCATCCACATCGACAAAAGGCCGCCAGAACGCCGTTACCGCCATCACCCGAAGGTCTCTGCCGCCAAAAGCTCACCCCCGGCCACCCCAGTTGACCCCGACCATCCATAGGTATAACAGTAGATTCGCATTAGCCGTAGTTACATGCCCATACCACTCACTGCCGGAGTAGCGCCGTCGTTCGCCGTTGTCATGTGCAACCGAGCCTCGCCGCCATCGAAGTGACGTGGCAGCCATCGTGTCCATGCCACCTCAGCGCCACATCAGCACCAAAGCAAGCCTACGTGGCTAAGCCACATAACCCTATGCACCAGCACTATACCCCTTCGCACTGTTTCGTGCACCGGGTTCACCGTGGGTAGTTGACCGCGCATGGACTTAGTCCATTGACCGTGGGCTCACATGTCAGTGACCCAATTTCTTTTCCTTTACAAATTTAATTCGGCTGAAAATCCATTTTCCACATGCTGATGTCATAAATCCCTTTTCCTTTAGGAAAATAAATCCAGTAAATCCATAAATATGATTTTCATCAATTTATGTTATTTCAATCTTCCAAAGCCCATATCTTTTGCATCCGAACTCCGATTGAGCCCATTCAAATTCCTAAATTCATATAAATTGTAGATATAGCCAAACAAACATAAAGTATTTAATTTGGAATTTATTTGAGTAGTTTATTTGAGTTTTGTTTGAATTTAGCTTACTTTCGCGTATAGATTCCGACGACTTCGGAGAGTCAGATTTCGACGCCGTTTGAAGAGCATATAAGAGAATTGATATTGACTGTATGATCATCGTGGTTGTACACTTAGACTACCTAGAGAGAGTACTTGTGAGTACTAGGTGACTTGTTAAGGAAAACAACATCACCTAATCAAGCAAGACAAGTTATACTTTTGATCATATTTGAGCCTAGTATTTAAAATTATTTAAATTCTATTTTAAATTATTACTGTATGCTTAGTTATATTCAGTAATTTAAATTCCTATTTTAAATTTATAGTTATGCCTAAAATCCTTTGTATGGCCAACTTTGATAATTGAAGCAAACATGTTGTCACTGTGAGGACCCCAGTTTATTTGGCTTGTAATGCTTAACCATCCATTGGTCGTAGCATCACAAATCAGATAAACCAAGCCTCGAGATATGTATACTTCCTAGAATTGCAGTATACACAACCCGTTACAAAATTATACATCAATTCCATTCATTCACATAGAACCGAAACAAGCAACAAACTGAAAGACATACATCATATAAAGAGTTATTACAAAAGAGGGGCCGACCGGCCAAATGTCATACAACAACTACGTAAACAGCGGAAGAAAAAGTGCCATAAGATGGCGATAAACAAAAGCCAATCAGTGTGCCTCAAACCCACAAGGCAACCGACCGGACCGCCAAGCTAGTCGTCCCAGAAACCACACATCTCGCAAAAGTAAGGCCCTTGGGGCTCACCTTCTTCCTCTGCAACAAAAATATTAAGTAAAACAGTTGAGTACAAAAATTATTTTTGTACTCGCAAGACTGACGTGTAAGATAACAGAACTATAATTAACTACATGCAAGCTTTATTTAAGTGGAGGAGGCTCTGGACTTATTTTTCGCATAAAGCAAGTTTTATTTGCAATAATGTAATACATTTAAAAGCAAGTTTGCAATTAATTCTTATTGTTCAAATAACAGAGAGACAATTAAACAATAGATAGATGACAACAACATCCTGGAAGTGACTAACCCACTAGTCACCACAACAATAGCATGAAGTACCCCTTCATACCACCCATGTCAAATTTTAAGTTTTTAAAAGGTTGTAGTCTAGTTCTTGCGGGAAATAACCAAGCGTGTTCATAACCTAGGACGAGGCTATTCGAATAGTTTTAACCCTGCAGGGGTGTACCAATGTACCCACACGATAGACCGTCTTTCCACCAGCCACGGTTAGCATACTTCCTTTGGTATGCAGGCACGACTAAGTCTAACAAGACGCTTTCCAATGGACGATGCTAATTAAGAGCTGCAACCCACAGGAGAAGGACACATTAGACAGCCTAACCGGTCTGCTAATACTCCCTCACAACACCATATTTTTAAAACACCCACCAACCAGCTCATAATTAACACCTCCCAAAGTACTTAGTCAAGAGAGGTTCCATATCCCTCTCGTGTGGTTAGAACGCAACAATTGCTTGGATCAATGGCGCAAGTAACTCGGTCCTTGAGGACTTAGGCACCATTCCGAACATACCCAACAAATCATACCAACATACCATTGTACCCAAGCCAAGATATAATTTTTATTTTCATTTTTTGATTTGCAAATTAGTAAAACACAAGGGCTGGACATAATAGTAATAATAATTTGATTGTGTGATCAAGATCATTGACTAGGTCGATGATCGCCCAATACTACCGATAGCTAAGCAAGTCTAAGCAGCATTTATTCGTAATCTACTAAGTGACAAGAGCTCATCCAACGAACTCTAATCACAGCAAATAACCTAGGCTCAGGTAGTAGAGGATAATTATTTACCTACAGATTATGCAACTAGAGGATTAACTAATCAATTTAACAACAAAATAGCAATGCATACATAGAAGTTAAACAAAGTATTACACTTTAAAGGTAATGGGATTAAATGGGGTATGATCAAACTGCTTGCCTTGTTGCTGTTGCTCAATTTGTTGCTGAGGGTCACTCTCACGGTCAACACACTCGTCAGCACCTAATCGAAAAAGCGAAAATAGCCGATAAGAACGAAGAAAACGAAAAAGACTCTAAAACCAAAATGCTCCAAATGCTCTAAACATTTTACAGAAGCAAGGGCATGATTTTCAATGAATTTAGCAACAAGAAACAATTGATTTGGATTCTTAATGCAAAAGATATGATTAAAACAATTCAATTCGGCTAAAAATGCAATTAATTGAGGTTACTGTTCATAAATAATTTTCTATAGGTTTTATGATCCTGACATTTTTATGATAGTTAGATACTGACATTCTAAGGCTAACAAAAGTGGTCTCACTTCATTTAGAGTTAAAATGATCTACTTATGATTTTTCAAGTCATGAAAATGAACAAAACTAAATTGCATACGAAATCTTGTTAGAAATAGTAACATGCCTAAAACCAATTTCATTAGTAAGTTCATTATTATAGGAAGCCATCAAAGTTGGATTCATTCAAAAATAATTTTCAGAGAATTAGTTATGCAATTTACAAGTTAATTGCAAGTTTTAGAATAACAATTAAAACCTATTTCTAAATAAATTTTGAAATCTATTTTCTGGAGCCGAACCAAACTCCTATCCATTTTTAGATTAAAGTTCAGCTCAAACCAAAGCTAACAAAATTGGAATCAACCTAAATGTATTTAAAATGAATTAGTTATGCATTTTTGAAGTTTAATACCTTTTTTAGTTTGCAAATAAAGCTCTCGGGAAAAACCATAAACTCATATCGACGTGGAGGAACCTGTACCGTTGAATTTGCATCAACCGGCCCAGAGCGCTCTGGACAGCGCGCTCGCACCCGCGCGAGATCAACGAAGGAGGGACGTCGATCTTGCATCCAACGGTCCAGATCGAACCACGCCGGCGCGTTTGAATTCACGCGCGCGAGAAGGAGGCAGTGGCTGTGGGCCGTTAATCTTGAGATGAGCGGCTCACAATCAACCTAGCACAGAACACACGCACAGATCAAGCGATATCGCGGCCACAGATCAGAAGATGGACGACGCACGTTGGGCCACGTCGCGTACGCGCCTGGCACGTCCGACAACGAGCCCGACGGCTTCGCCGGCAAAGCGACGGCGACCTAAAGCACGGCGACGTGAGTGAATGCCAACTACGGGTGCGCAATAGCATTGCGCACCCTCTGGTACCACTCACACCTGCGGTGGTGGACCAGAGCGGCGGCGAGCCGGAGAGGGGCGGTGCGGTAAACATGAAGATGACGACAACGGCAATAGAGCTCCGCAGCAGTCCATTCATGCGGTGCCCGAGCATCTAGGGGCTACTGAGGAGCTACCTGAGGGACGCGGAGGTACAGAAGAGGTCGGAGTAGCTCTGACGACGACGCACCGCGACGGAGCAGAGGAAGACGACGTGGAGCGGACGGCCTGAGCAAAACCAACCACACCGCGTCATCAAGATGGGTTCCAGAGAGCACAGAGAAGCTCCCAGTGAAAGAAATTGGAACGAGAGGCACTCACCGTCGCTGGAGACGAAGAGGGGCGCTCGTGGCCGAATTGGGGGAACTCCGAAATTCAGGTGCTCCCGTTGAAGCAACCTGAAATTGAGTGAGGGTTAAGCACCACCGAGGTGAGAGGGAGGAGCAGGAGCAAGAATCGGGGAGGGAGCGCCACTGTGGTACCGCCTTCACCGAGAAGCTCCGCGGGCAACAATGGCGGCCGAAGGATTGCGGTGTTTTGGGAGCTCCACGAGTGCAGTGGGTGCAAGAGAGAGCTCACGGGGGTGTAAAGGAAGCCAAGGGAGGAAGATGGGGAGCTTAAGTAGCCACAGGAGGGGGAGGGCCGCACGGGAGGACCGAGGCGGGCTCGGGGTCAACACTGGCGCCCTGGCCACCGAGAGGATGGGAGCAGGTGGAGGAGGACCATGCGGACGACCCAGGCGGCATTAAATGCGAAGAGCCGTTGCGAGGACGCCGGATGGGACAAGGCGCTGCGCGCCCACGCTCGGCTCCGCCATGGCGCAGCGTCGCGCGAGCGAGAGGAGGACGACGAAGGAGACGATGCGACCGCCGTCGGATGTTGATCCAAGGGCCAGCACGCGATCGCGTCGACGCGGCATCGGGCAAACGTCGACCGAGCGATGAACATCCAACGGCTGACGACGCGCGCGCCCGCTCGCCCGCGTCAGGTGCAGTTAGTTGGCTCAGCCGAGTCAGTTGGCTCGAGCCCGAGCCTGACTCGCGCCCGAGGAACAGTGAAGACCATATTAGGTTTTGATTTTAAAGCTGAAACTTTGGGGATTTAATTGAGGTATCAAATAGACTCCAAAATTTATGAAATTTTAACTGGAGGTTGATAACTTTAGGATTAACCTTCCATAAAATTTCCAGAGATTTTTGTGCAATGAAATTTTCTCAAGAAATTCCAGAAAGTTATTTCAGAGATTTGACCAAGGTTTGACTTGCCTCTAAAATATTCAATTAATTTCCAAAAATTAGGAAATAATTCAGAGGTGTCACAAGGCAACCCTAGAACCAAGGAAAATTATTTCCAAGGGTTTGACACAGGATTTCACCAAGGAGGGTTTTGACTGGAGATAACTGAGGATTTTGGTTTTGAATTTCCCAAAATTCTTTTACAAGAATTTCAGAAAAGTTCAAAAGTATAAGGGTGTAAGAAAAGTTTTATTTTATCCTCATTTTATTACATTTGAAACACAAGCCAAAATGGGGATGTTACAGTCACCATAGATAAAACCTAGTTGATACAATAGTATGAACTAGAACATTTTGAGAAAAATTATGCTTAGCCATACTTATAGACCAAACATGTTTAATTTGTGGAATTTCAGCCAAAAATCAATTGTTGTTTAAATTGTATCAATGGCATTGGTGTGTTATGAAAGTTTATAAATGACTTTGAAAAATAAAATAAAATGATGGTTTGTACTTGGGCGAAATGGTTGTTTGGATGGTGCATGTTTATGCATAGGCTCAATCTGGTTAGGGTTGAGGCCCATGGGTTATTTTGGATGTCACCCAAATCATTTAAGGACCGGCCTCTGAGCGTTCCTTTGCTAAGTCACATCGTACTACCACTTGTCCTGAGTATGGAGAGGGGACCTAGCTAAATAATTTGCAATATTCCATCGTAGTCATTCCCTTCAGATACGGTGGGTAGTTATGTTATGACCTACGTTAGTCCTACCTGGCGCAAGAGGGGACCCCTAAGCCCAGCAGATTTCTATCCAAAGGGGGAGGCAAAAACTTAGTGAGGGAGGACTGCGTTGGAATGGTGCATTGTAAAGGCCTTAACACGTGCTCTAGACTGCTTACCTAAGTAGTGAGCGGTGACATAGATATATGCCAGACAAACTAGAGAATTCGTGTCATGTGGGTAAAGTTGTACAAACTCTGCAGAGTGTAAAACTATTCGAATAGCCATGTCTACGGTCATGGACATACTAGCAAAGCCACTCAAAGTTACACTTTGGTTTTGATTTTAAAAGAATTTATCAAATGGCTTTGGATTTCTATCCAATTGGGAAAATTTGGGCAGGTAGCCTTGTGATAGGAGGGTATCCTTCACTATTCTTGTGGGAATGTTACCTGACTATAAAACTTGAGAATGTATAAAATGTATTTTAGTTATAGAATAACTGCTATGGAACTTAGTACAAATATTTAAAGAAAACATTGCTTTATGCAAATCGACTATATAAGCTATCCTTTGTTATATCCATGTATGCATGTCATTCTATTATTTGACGGGTGTAACTTGCGAGCACAGTAGTTGTGCTCATACTTGCTTTATGCAAAATAAATTTTAGAGCAGAAGGACTTTGCTACCGGTGTGGATCTCGACGACTAGGCCACAACCCCAATCGATTGCCTATGGCAGATCAGTTGGACTCTACTACTTCTTCATCGTCTTCCGCTGTGTTTATTTAATGTTAGCTTGTAAGCCTATCTTGTAATCAACTATATTGTTTATTAATAAAGTTTTACGATTATGGTTGTGTTACCACATTTGTTTACTGTGTGAGCTAGCCACTAATCATGGGACTAGTTCAGATATGCACAGAGGATTTGGGACGTTAATCCCGGGTCATTACAATGCATCCTACGTCGTGTACATAACGACGGGATTGCTTGCTCAGGACGACAAGGACTACATACTGGTGTCCAACAACCAAAAGTAAGTGCTTCACTACTTGCTCTACAAATTTTATTTGTACTTTATACGCAGCACGATCTTAGGTTTAATGACTATAGCAACATACATGAGTAGGTGGCACTAGATCCTTTTAGTCATTGTACCAAAGAGGAACAACGTAATATACCTTGATTCCCTACTCAACAAAACCCACGACTTCACCCTTGTGGAAGGAATACTCGACAGGTATGCTCATTTCCTCCATACATAACTCTATTGTAGTCTTCCTTCGTTTGAAATTGCCGAGAATAACTTTTTGGAATCATGTAGGTCGTTCATCGCCTATGTTGCTGAGGGAGGGGCATACAAGGGATCGAGCGCCACATTGCAACACAGGATGTGATTTTCGGTACGAGCTAGAACACAATAATCCTATATCACACTTCGTAATAATGTCTCTCGAACTGACTATACCTATATATGTAATTCTATTTTTGCAGTGCTGCCAGCAAAAACAAGATCATCTATGAGCATTCTACATTTGCCATCATATGCAGCAAATCATGAGTGCTAAGATGAAGGATCCTGATGTTTGTCAATCTCGCAATAATTATTTTCTAGTTATAAATTTAAATATATATGCTTACTACTTTACTCCTGCTAGAGACAGGGCTTGAACATAGATTTAGATGCACTCGTTATGAGCGAGATCTCGGAGGTACAAGGACAGCTCTACAACTTCATCAAGACGGAGATCATTAACACCAGTGGAGAGTTTCACTCCGTCGACACCGCTGAACCACCTTCAAACAATTGATTCAATTGTAATTCACTTTGAGTAGTTGTAATTCAATTATAACTCTAGCGACAATACTTGAACATATTCTTTTGTAATTGATTTTGAGTTGTCAACAACTGATTCATCTGTGATATATCTGTTTTCTGCTTGCTTGTTTTCAAAGGGTATGACTAGCAATTCCTAAGGCTAGCCGAAAATCAAAAAAAAAATAGTTAGGTATAAAGAACTATCACACATGTTTTATAGTATAAACTGTCTGTGAAGGGCTACTATCACAGACGGTTTCCACCAAAAACCGTCTATGATATGCGGGATATCACAGACGATTTTATTTACTAACCGTCTGTGATTGGATGCATATCACAGACGGTTAGTAAATAGAACCGTCTGTGATATCCTATGTATCACAGATGATTGTTGGTGGAAACCGTCTGTGATAGTAGCCCTTCACAGATGGTTTCAACCAAAAACCGTCTATGTTGTGCCTTATCACAGACGACTCAAAAACCGTATGTGATAACCGCCTGTTATCACAGACATACAAATTCAGACGGTTCAAAAATCGTCTGTGATGACGGTTCTGAACCGTCTATGATGACATATTCTGTAGTAGTGATGAGAGATGTGATAGCCCCAAAATAATTGAAGGTTTATCAGCGAAGGTGCTTTGAGAAACCTAGGGAGAAGCAGAGGGACAAGCAGTCAGCACTTGAGCCACCAGCGGAGCTGGCAAATACGCAACCAGAACAGTCACAGCCGAACAACTGACCTTGACAATTGATCTAGTTCCAAATCTCTCCTCGGGTCTCTCTCCATCATGTTCCTTGCCTTCCTTTGGAGTGAGTGGTAATGTTCCTTCTAATCACTCTCATTTAGAGTTACCACTTACGCAACATAGGAAAACTAGAGCTAATGCCGTAAAGCCTCCAATCCGGTATGGCTTTGAGTATGACATTGCAAATTTAACCTCATATTCCCATATCTCACCTGCATACAAAGCATTCATTGCATCTCTTCAGACAGTGCATATTTCAAAGAATTGGCAAGCTGCTAAGCAGGATCCTAAGCGTAAAGATGCCATGAAAGAGGAGCTTAGTGCAATTCAGAAGAACAAGACATGGGATCTTGTTCCACTTCCAGCATGAAAAAGGGCAGTAGGATGCAAATAGGTTTTCACGATTAAACAAACTCCTGAAGGCAAAATAGAGAGATACAAAGCATGGTTGGTTGCAAAAGGTTATAGTCAAACATATAGGATAGACTTTGATGAGACCTTTGCACCAGTGGCAAAGATGAGCACGGTAAGAGCATTGATCTCCTGTGCAACTAACTTCAGATGGCCTTACATCAGTTGTATGTGAAGAATATTTTTCTACATGGTGATTTACAAGAGGAGGTATACATGGAGATTCTTTCAGGCTTTGAGAACAGGTAGACTGATGGGAAGGTGTGTAATCTCAAGAAGTCTTTATACGGTCTGAAACAATCTCTAAGGATGTGGTTTGATAGATTCAAGTGTGCATTCTGTAGTATAGGCTATACTTAGTGCAATAGAGATCATACTGTATTTTATAGGCATAGAGGATCACATATCACCATATTGACAGTCTATGTTGATGATATTGTGATCGCTGGAGATGGTATCGAGGAAATCAAGTCCTTGAAGAAAATATTGGAAAAGGAGTTTGAGGTGAAAGATCTTGGAACTCTTCGATACTGTAACACCCCAGCTCAACATTGAGCCTGGAATGCTACTAAAATTAAATTAAACTAAGCTAAACTAAGATCAATTACAAAATCTCGACAAAACCTCCTTTGTATAGTCGCCATACCAAGTTCCAACAATTGATCAAGGCATTTATCAATATATTCATAATCGAGTTCATTCAAGCGTATAGAATGATATCATAAACATAACCAAAACTTTCTATTCTCATTATTTACGCTAACTCAAAACTCAAACTATCCATAGCTTCTAACAGTAAACATATCATTTAACAATAATTTCATAATCCAATTCACTCATGCATAAGAGATAATCGTATGAATGTAATCAAATTAACACTATTCTCACAACCATAATCGAATCATGAAACAACCATGGGTATTTCTCAATGATCTATTTATTCTTATATGAAGCTAAATGACAATTGCTTTAATGTTGTGAGGTAGTGCGTGCTTTCCAATTCATCTACTCCTCCTATGCATGCCGCCTTGCAGTGGTACCTAAAACACATTAAAGCAAGAGTGAGCCCAAAGACTCAGCAAGTATCAACAAGGCTATAAACAAGAACACAAACATAGCATTTATGATCCACAATAACACAACACTAAACATAGCCTTTTTAACTTATGAAATGCAACCAATGCAATGCTCAAGGATCCTTTATCTTTAACTTTCTGTGTGCATTACACCGGTAATGCAGAGTAAGCAACCGTCGCCGCTTACCCATGCCTGTGCGCGCACGCACAGGGACCAATTGCCCATTACTCCGCAAGTAATGGGGACCTCAAGCCCACACTCCACGAGTGTGGGATCTCGGCCCGCCACATTCATGACGGGATCTCAAGGAAACATGCTTGGTCACCGCGTGACCAAGCCTCAATATGCTCTCAATATGCACATGCTCATCATTTAATCATCATCAATTTACCACAAGACAGTAACAACATATAATAATAGAGCATGGACATAAATGAAGCATCCATCAATCTTAAATCAACATCAAGCCAACAATCTCACTATGTTACCACATATCGAAAAGCACACAATCATGACCAATCAAACACAACCACTTAATCATACAAATGCACTTGCATTCACCAAGATAAATTGGAACTCATCACCATAACATCCATGCATAGCTATTATGAGCACAACACAAACAGTCACGGCATACAAGCATAAATATACAATAGCCGAATACTTGCCTTAACCGTGCGAGAGCGGTGGATGCGAAGAGGGCGCTGCCCCTGGGATCACGCTCCCACCTGAACATAAAGATATCCCAATCTAAGGCCAACATACGGGACCCAAAAGCATAAAAACAACACAAACGAACTCGCTAAACTCCCAAGCGTTTCCAATCTTCCAATTTCTAGCGATCGTTTTGGTGCTCACTGAAAACAGTCAAATTCTAAAATACATAACTTTCTGCTCAGGAGTCCAATTAAGATGATCTTAGACTCTCTGAAAAGGTAATTGAATTGCCTAAATAAACCTAGTTGGGGAGCCCTTTGATTCTGCCCTTAACTTCCCTACCAAACCAATCATCAGACAACATAATTCTCGTCGGGTTCTCTGGACAGTACGCTAAAACCATCATAACTTTTGCTACGAAAGTCCAAATCTCGTGTTCTTTATCTCTATGAAAAGATATGGAAATTACCTACATTTTCGTTATATTGAGGTCCTCTGATTTTGACTTTAATTAGCAGATTCATCCCATTTTCTACAGACTGTTCAAAACTGACAGAATAACAGAGCAGCGATACTAAAAAATTCATAACTTCCTGACCGTTAATCGGATTTGGGTGATCTTGGTGGCCACTGAAAGCTAAGAACATAATCTACAACTCTCTAGGAGATCCAAACTCCTAATTCTGCTTCTAACCACGTGAAATCGGCCGCGCAAGCTACTGGACAAAATTGGACAGAGAACAGAAATTAACCGATCCAATCAATCTATTAGCAATCGCCTCTAATGACCATCCTCAACACAAGAAACCCGTCGTTACCCTTGACGACGTGCTGGACGACGATGAGCAGACCCCAAGATGATCCTCCTTCTCCTCTCTTCCTTCTCTTCTCCTCTTCTTCTCCCTTCTCTTCTTTTCTCCTTCTTCTTCCTCCTTGGCCGGCTGCAATGGAGGTTCTTCTTCTCTTTGGCCAGCAGCAATGGAGGTGGAGGGAGGTAGGGAGGAGCACAAGGGGGTGGAGGAGGTGGGGGAAGGTGGCGGCGAATGGGGAGTGGGGAGGAAAGAGGAGGGGGTGAGAGGGGCGGCTAGGGTTTGGGGGAGTGGCACCCTCCCTGGCCGGCCAGCCCCACATGGGCCTAGGCCCAAGCCCAGGTTGCCCACAAAACGCGGAAAACCCCCTCTCATTTCCTGATTTGGTGTTTTACTAAAAGAACCCTTCTCCCGATTTAATTAATTTCTCCCGACTAATCCTTTCGAATATAATTTAGGGTATTACATTCTACCCCCCTTAAACAGAATTCGACCCCGAATTCTACCTGTCATCTACTAGCAAAACAACAACAACCCCAACTGAAAAAAATCAATAACCAACTGTAACACCCCAACTGAAAAAAAATCAATAACCAACAAGATGTACCCGACGTGATAAACTTTGGTTAAAGTTCGATCATACGAGACTACCTCCCAAGTCTCTTCTCGCTAAGACCGACGTAAACATAACACCATAACGTATACCCATATCTATACCTCAAGATTTCACCGACCTTCCTGTACTCACTCAACACCAGCACATACATGACGTTATGTACTCTGCGCACGGACTCGAGACAGTCCTAGCGATACGCCAACTAGCGAGAACAACCCAATGTATCTTGGGTTAACCTTCCCAAAGATACCGAACCACACGACATGTACATAGAACACAGAACTCGTGTTCCACCTTCTCAAATAAACTCCTCACTAAAGCAAGGACCACCTCTTTTAACCAGAAACATACGATAAAACTCTCTGTAAGCAAAACTCTTTGACCAACAGAACCCATCTGAAAAAAGAAGGATTCATATCGCAACTAAGCGTTACCAGCTAAAAAGTCAAATCCAAAAATCGGAATTTCATCACGAAAACCCTTCCACCTTCCAAGTGGTAGTTTGCGAATAAACATAACGAAAACCAAAGGAGGAATCATTTTAAATGCCCAAAATCAAAAACTTCCTTTATTCTTCCTGAACCGATAAGAACCATACATACCAAAATCGAGTCAAACTCAACTTACGAAAGACATTGGTCAACAGCACAAAACTCAAACGAGAATCGAGGAAACAATTCACTCCTTTGAGGAAGTATCAATTTCTCAAGATCTCTTTTAGGAATAAAATCTCTCTCAACTTTGGAGTTTCAGTTCATCTCAAAACACACTAACTCATCCTCTTAACTTGACAATCTCAACGTTACACTCAAGTTGAAATACATCATCCCCAACTCAGTATAAAGGCTCTATCGACGCCACCCAAAACTCTCTCTCAACAACTCCTCTATCGACATGATTAGTTTGACAGATGACTTCCAATGCATCTCAAAATAGATCACACACACAATCACATCACCTCGTCTTTTAGAAATAAGCAACTTGGAATTCACAACTCTCACATTCATATACTTTCTCTAAAAGGGCTCTTTCAATGATCATCCCACCGCTCAAACCCACACTTAATCTACTTCTTCTACACATAATCACTGGTTGCCCCAAGTCCTAGCATAAAAATGCAAAGCCCAAATTAAACTCCAAGACTCCTACAACGAACTTCTCATATAAAAGATAGGAAATCCTCAGATTAAATCCGTAAAATCCCACAATTCCAACATACTCACTCATTAACATCATCATGAATTTTTTTTTTCTTGACCAGTTTACCTTTAGAAAGATTATAACTGTCAGAAGGTTACTCATTTAAAGCCAAATCACTCTTAACGTTACTCAACATTTTCCATTATCCCATTAATTGACATGGCGATTCGATTACTTTGTAATTCCACTCTCATTAAACCACATCATCAAGAATAACTTTCATAGCCTCGCAATACTACCAAATTGTGATACTCTAATAAATTGATCCAGATTTCCATATTTGCTAATTCTAATGCTCGGTCAAAAGAACACCAAATCTTGGACTACATCTCGCTATAGGTCCTACTAGTTGCGACAACGAAATCTGTTAGCTCCAAAGACAAATATTCTTTTTAACTCAAATCCTCTCCAAGGATTATTCTAATAAATCGATTTATTACTCCAGGCCTCTCAGACAACCTGACACCTAAGGGTTCACCAAACCATCTACTAGTCCACCACTGTCTAGATGCCAAAACACCACCTACGAGACTTTACAATACAGATCGGTTAACCCTTTCTTAGAAGAAGCGGCAAATAGAAATAAATCTCAGCACAAAAGAAAACGTTACCACTTACAGTAGTTACAAGATCAAGAGAAACAATCGATAAAACTGTTTCAAAACCAAAAGATATGATCAAAGTTGAGGGCGCACTTCCCACAATCAGAGAATATCAAACCTCCGACGAGAATAAAACACTGCTTTTAGAATTAGGGAAAACTCTTAAAACCCAAATCACAGGTACCACTAAGGAACCAAATAAATCTTTCAACATGTCACTTTGCTCGAAACAAACTCAATCACCACATAACTCAAGTCACAACTTCTTGCAGATAATCTTACTAACATCAAGAATAATATACTCTACACCCGAATCTTTATCATCAACTATTCCATTAGAAAGCCCCCAAAGTTTCACCAAAAGTTCCCATACTATCCTTTCATCCCATCTTCAAAACGAGTGTATACCAAAACCATACAACATCAATACATCAACCTCTTAAACTTAGAAGGGGTCTACTATACAATTGAAAAGCTCCTACCATAACCCTTTCATCAAGGTCACATTATCAACCATTTAATTCACAATTAGATGGGCATAAGCCTCCTATTACATCATATCATTGCAACTTTTAGTAATGCTCAACACCAAACTTCAGCACACAATAGTTGTACTCCAACCATTACTGTTATCGACTAGTTTCATTATGAGATCTAGTTGCTACCTATTTTCCTCTCCAAATCACATAAGTATTTACAAGCACATATTCAATTAATCAACATCCAAGAAGCGATCCAAATCCTTTATACAAAACATTCAATATTATCATCATAATCCCTTCATCGACAATCACATTAGTAATGTAATAATACACTCTTAGTGAGACTCATCATAGCCTCTTATCCCATCATAAATTTCTCCAAAAGAAACACAAGCCAAAAGGTTGAAACAAACCTATTTTAACTAGTTCATACTATCAAATGATACTTTCGCAAAGCACACTATCGAGGCCACTTACTCATTCATCCACTCAACCATTAGTGTTACTCACACCCGCTCCAACTGTCATTAACATTTGTCAATTGTATGTATCATGTACACAAATAGGGTCCTACTGCTTTTGTAGTCACATAACCATCTATAAACACAAAGTCAACATTTAATAATCTTATCGCTCAGACAACAGGTTTCACAACATGCTACCTCAACGCTCGCCTAATCTAATATACACGTTTCAATCTAGCAATTATGTATGATCATCAAGTAACTAATTTACGAAAATTTCCAACTGATATCCTCTAAAGCATCGTTCAAACACATTCTTAACATAACCAAAGACTAATGGGTAAGCTAATCCATAGAGATACATTACTCCATGCTATTCAATAAATCTACCGATTCCACAATCCTAACGATCGACCAATTCATCAAAATACCACACCTCTTAATAACTCTATTGATTCCAACTAATTATTGTCGTACTCATAGTCACACTCATCAAGAACCACCAAAGGACAACCTCCACTTATTCAACTTTCTTTGATAAGGACCTTAGTTAAGATCGATCATGCACACATCGCGACTTAACTTGAAACTCATAACACAACCATTAATCTTCAACACTCAAAATACCCAAGAGAGATACGTTGAGTCAAAGCCTTCATGAACTAAAGGACTTGCAAAAGGAAACTTTCATTAACCAAAAAACATCAAGCGAATAAATAGGTCAAGCTTTCCAATAAGAAAAACAAAACCAACACTACAAAAGTCAATCTTGACAATTAGCAAAGTTCACCAATCGCGAGAATAACTCAACGGTTGGGAAAAACAATAATTGATTTACGGGGCAAATTAAGCCAAAGGAAACACACCAAAAAAAAATTCAAAGAAACCCATCAATCGCAACCGGATAAGAGTTGACCAAATTCAAATTCAGGGAAGAGAACAACTCTTCTAAAGATTCTCGCTATCGACACCTGTACTAAGATATCCGGGGTAGCACTTCTCTATTCCCACTCCATGAACGGTGGTGTAACCTGGTAAAGCCCAGGATCACAACCACTACTTAACCTCTCAACAACGACTATTCCCACTCATAATAATCATAATAATTGATTAATAAGCAACCAAACTCAATTCATATCAGCAATAATCAAAACGATATAACGGAAACGTAAATGCAATGATTGACCCATCCCATCCTACTGTGCACCAGTGTGTCAAACTTTTAAGTTGATTAACATTAGCAGTTTTTAAATAATCTAGTCACCACGCACTCTGACCGCTCGATACCAATCAGAACACCCCACTCAACATTGAGCCCGAATGCTACTAAAATTAAATTAAACTAAGCTAAACTAAGATCAATTACAAAATCTCGACAAAACCTCCTTTGTATAGTCGCCTATACCGAAGTTCCAACAATTGATCAAGGCATTTATCAATATATTCATAATCAGGTTCATTCAAGCGTATAGAATGATATCATAAACATAACCAAAACTTTCTATTCTCATTATTTACGCTAACTCAAACTCAAACTATCCATAGCTTCTAACAGTAAACATATCATTTAACAATAATTTCATAATCCAATTCACTCATGCATAAGAGATAATCGTATGAATGTAATCAAATTAACACTATTCTCACAACCATAATCGAATCATGAAACAACCATGGGTATTTCTCAGATCTATTTATTCTTATATGAAGCTAAATGACAATTGCTTTAATGTTGTGAGGTAGTGCGTGCTTTCCAATTCATCTACTCCTCCTATGCATGCCAGTCTTGCAGTGGTACCTAAAACACATTAAAGCAAGAGTGAGCCCAAAGACTCAACAAGTATCAACAAGGCTATAAACAAGAACACAAACATAGCATTTATGATCCACAATAACACAACACTAAACATAGCCTTTTAACTTATGAAATGCAACCAATGCAATGCTCAAGGATCCTTTATCTTTAACTTTCGTGTGCATTACACGGTAATGCAGTAAGCAACCGTCGCCGCTTACCCATGCTCGCGGCGCGCGCGCACGAGGACCAATTGCCCATTACTCCGCAAGTAATGGGGACCTCAAGCCCACACTCCACGAGTGTGGGGATCTCGGCCCGCCACATTCATGACGGGATCTCAAAGAAACATGCTTGGTCACCGCGTGACCAAGCCTCAATATGCTCTCAATATGCACATGCTCATCATTTAATCATCATCAATTTACCACAAGACAGTAACAACATATAATAATAGAGCATGGACATAAATGAAGCATCCATCAATCTTAAATCAACATCAAGCCAACAATCTCACTATGTTACCACATATCGAAAAGCACACAATCATGACCAATCAAACACAACCACGAATCATACAAATGCACTTGCATTCACCAAGATAAATTGGAACTCATCACCATAACATCCATGCATAGCTATTATGAGCACAACACAAACAGTCACGGCATACAAGCATAAATATACAATAGCCCGAATACTTGCCTTAACCGTGCGAGAGCGGTGGATGCGAAGAGGGCGCTGCCCCTGGGATCACGCTCCCACCTGAACATAAAGATATCCCAATCTAAGGCCAACATACGGGACCCAAAAGCATAAAAACAACACAAACGAACTCGCTAAACTCCCAAGCGTTTCCAATCTTCCAATTTCTAGCGATCGTTTTGGTGCTCACTGAAAACAGTCAAATTCTAAAATACATAACTTTCTGCTCAGGAGTCCAATTAAGATGATCTTAGACTCTCTGAAAAGGTAATTGAATTGCCTAAATAAACCTAGTTGGGGAGCCCTTTTGATTCTGCCCTTAACTTCCCCTACCAAACCAATCATCAGACAACATAATTCTCGTCGGGTTCTCTGGACAGTACGCTAAAACCATCATAACTTTTGCTACGAAAGTCCAAATCTCGTGTTCTTTATCTATATGAAAAGATATGGAAATTACCTACATTTTTCGTTATATTGAGGTCCTCTGATTTTGACTTTAATTAGCAGATTCATCCCATTTTCTACAGACTGTTCAAAACTGACAGAATAACAGAGCAGCGATACTAAAAAATTCATAACTTCCTGACCGTTAATCGGATTTGGGTGATCTTGGTGGCCACTGAAAGCTAAGAACATAATCTACAACTCTCTAGGAGATCCAAACTCCTAATTCTGCTTCTAACCACGTGAAATCGGCCGCGCAAGCTACTGGACAAAATTGGACAGAGAACAGAAATTAACCGATCCAATCAATCTATTAGCAATCGCCTCTAATGACCATCCTCAACACAAGAAACCCGTCGTTACCCTTGACGACGTGCTGGACGACGATGAGCAGACCCGAAGATGATCCTCCTTCTCCTCTCTTCCTTCTCTTCTCCTCTTCTTCTCCCTTCTCTTCTTTTCTCCTTCTTCTTCCTCCTTGGCCGGCTGCAATGGAGGTTCTTCTTCTCTTTGGCCAGCAGCAATGGAGGTGGAGGGGAGGTAGGGAGGAGCACAAGGGGTGGAGGAGGTGGGGGAAGGTGGCGGCGAATGGGGAGTGGGGAGGAAAGAGGGAGGGGTGAGAGGGCGGCTAGGGTTTGGGGGGGAGTGGCACCCCCTCCCTTGGCCGGCCAGCCCCACATGGGCCTAGGCCCAAGCCCAGGTTGCCCACAAAACGCGGAAAACCCCCTCTCATTTCCTGATTTGGTGTTTTACTAAAAGAACCCTTCTCCCGATTTAATTAATTTCTCCCGACTAATCCTTTCGAATATAATTTAGGGTATTACAGATACTTTCTTGGGATTGAGATTGCCCATTCTTCGAATGGTATAGTTCTTTCCCAGATGAAGTATGTCCTTGATCTGTTGGCGAAAATAGGTATGCTTGGGTGTCGCCCTATTGCTTCAACTATTGATAGGAATCACAAGCTATGTGCTGAGTTGGGAGATCCAGTTGACAAGGAAGTTTATCAAAGGCTTGTTGGGCGTCTCATCTATTGTGACATACAAGACCTGATATTCCATATGAAGTGAGTGTGGTTAGTCGATATATGTATGATCCCAGAACAAGACACACGAATGTTGTCTATCGAATCATGTGGTATTTGAATAGTAGCCTGGGAAAGACCTCTGGTTCAGGAAGAATCAACACCTAAATGTGGAAGGGTGTTGCAATGCTGATTGGGCAAGTAGTGTGGATGAAAGGAGGTCCATTTCTGGATATTGTATATTTGTGGGAAGTAACCTTCTGTCATGGAGGAGCAAGAAGTAGGAGGTTGTGGCTCGGTCTACTGCAGAGGCAGAGTTCATAGCAATGACGTTGAGTGTGAGTGAAATGATATGGACGAAGGGTTTATTATCTGAGCTTCGGGTATGGAGGAATAATATATTGGTGTTGTATTGCGATAATAAATCTACAATCAACATTGCTAACAATCCAGTACAACATGATCGTACCAAGCACATTGAGATCGATAGATTCTTCATCAAGGAAAAGCTCAATTGTAGGATCCTAAAATTAGAGTATGTCAAGTCTGGTGAGCAGTTAGATGATTATTTCACTAAAAGGTTAGGCCCTAGCAAGGGTGCTACAATATGTAACAAGATAAGCATGATTGATATCTTTGGCGTATCTTGAGGGGAGTGTTAGTGAGTGTCGGGACCCAAAATTACGATTCTGGAACCCTCTGTGTATAATGCACTAGTCCAGGATCACGCTAGTGCACACAGTGTCAATATAGGCAAATATCAATTCACACAAGCGATAAATAAAGTAAACGATTAGTTTGAATAACAAATAAAGGTTTTGAACTTATAGTCGAGTTTACACTTATTGAGCCACGCAGGGCTAGCAGAGAATAAAATAGCAACGGAACAGAAATAACTTCAGCGTAGATCCCATCAATTCACCACAGGCAACCGACTGGGATCCAGACCTTAACGATCAGCAACCTTCGGCGAACTCCTCCACGAAAGCAGGCGTAGACTCCTCCTCTTCTGTAGGTTTGGGCGCAAGTTTTACAACAAGCGTGAGTACACAACCGTACTCGCAAATCATACCACAGAATGCAATTTATAGATGTAGGCTTATTCCAAAAGAAAAGTCTTCTGTGGTTCTTTTGCATAAAGACAATATTTGCAATTGAATACAAATAGTAGATTAAAATGTAATTCAAACAGATAGACAACAGTAATTTAACAGTTATTTTCACAAAGACACAAAGCTAAACAGATTATTTCACATAGCCATTTGACTTAGATCACACAGCTCCCATCTCAAACATTTTATGAAAACTACCCCTCGTGTGAAATTCCCGAGCATGTCCATGACCGCGGACACGGCTATTCGAATAGATTGATTTAACACTCTGCAGAGGTTGTACACTTTACCCACACGATACAACTAGTGTTGCAAGCACTAATCATAACAAAACGGTTCAGAAACTTCATCTTAACATTGACACTCCTAACGTGCTTACAAACCGCTATGCCAACCCAAACGAAGCGCTTTGGCATAACACACATTGTTGGACAGGGACACGGCGAACCGCCCCGTGATGCGATTACCTTGTAGTACACACCTCCACCCATAGCCTAACCTATAGCCTGAGTAATCAATGCTAAGAATCCATAACCTACTAATTTAGGCCCGTCCCATCAGGCATGTGGTCGTACAGTAAGGCTCAGTTCAATGGCGCACAAAGTTAAGTCCTTAATTGACCAAGGCAAGACTTCCATTCTCTAACTATACCACAAAGATCATTATTCCCATGCACATAGCTCCCACCATATCACACAGTATCCACCACTTGCCTCAGTCTAAATCCTTTACTACCCAGTTGGTTTTAGTGCAACATATGCCATACACAAAGTAATAGCAAACAGTACAGACAGTTTTATCACATAGTTCCATAGTCACTTAGTCAGGTTTAATATTCGCAACTTCAATGAGATGTGAGACTCGTAGCATTGCTAAGCAATTGTCCTCGCATCTAATCAACCCACGTTGGTGCTACAATATTACCAACTAATAACCAATCTAGGGTGACAAAGAATTATGACATACAAGGCCAAGGTGTGTTAAAAAATTGGATGATAACTATGCCCAAAAGCATTTAAATACATAATTAAAGTAGAATGCAATACTTTGAAACAAAGTAATTTGAAAACTGGGTTCAAGATGATCAAAGGTATGACTTGCCTTGGAAAAGGTCTAGGTACTGGTCTTGATCTTGAGGTGCTCTTTCTTCTCCAAAATTCCCCGATGTATCGACGTCTACTCGCAAACGAAACAAATAAATAAAATAAATAAATAATAGAGGCAAAACAAACTCCAAAAATTAAATAAAAATCTCAGATAAATAGAGCTCGAATTTAGATAAATTTTGGAATTTGAATGGGCTCAATCATAGTTCGGATGCAAAAGTTATGGGCTCTGGAAGTTTAAATCTAAAAGAAACCCTAATTTTGGATTTACTGGAATTTCCGAATTATTTCTTAACAGAAAAATTAGATTATTGCGCAAGCACGATGTCAGCACAGAATTTCGGGAATAAAAGAAATAAAAAGACATTACTGACATGCGGGACCCACATGTCAGTGAGACGGCTCACGGTAGACTAAGTCCACCGAGCCTATTGAGTCTGGGACTAGCTCGGGTGGCACGCTCGTGCCCACGCGGCGCCACCTAGGACGACACGCACGCACACACGCTAAGGTGGCGAGCCACGTGGCGTGACACGTCAGATCGACGGGCGACGACGCTCGGGAACTGATGACAACGGCGAACGGCGGCGATCCACCGGCGGTGAGTGGTACCGGCATGTAGCTGAGGTTATTGCGAACCTCAGGGTGCAACTCCGGGTGCTTGGGATGGACTGTGGCGACCGGCGGCGAGCTCAGAGCGGCGGAGAGGTTCGGCTTTTGTTGGACGGGGGTTCTGGTGGGGTGCTGGCGACGGCGAGGGCTCCTGGAGGTAGCCCAGACGACGGCGAACCCGATGGTGCAGACCACGAGGGCAGGGCGACATCGACGATGGCGCAAAACAAAGAAAAAGGCCGGCGGCGAAAAATCCTAAAAGCTTTATTGCGGCGGTGCTAGGGCTCACGGGGCAAAGTGGATGGTGGCTTTGGGTTGCGGAGGGCAGGGCGAACTTCGGGGACCTATTTATTGGGCCGGGGCAGCACGAGATAAGAAATCCCCAATTTGGGATATTCTTGGTTTCGAACGAAAACGGAGATAGGATAAGATACGGGATTTTGATTTGATCTGGAACGGGTGCGGAAAGATCGGAGATTGAGTTTGGTAAAGAAATCTAGAAGGTTTTGGTTAGGAAAGTCCTGTTGTTGTCCCACCATTCGGAAGCTGGACCCATGAGTTGGTGTGAAGCAACAACACCCTCTCACGATCGGTGCACTGAGCGATATCCAACTTCTTACTGTTCACTCTGAGCCAATCATCTGCATCCATAGGCTCGGTACTGCTTGAGAAAGTTGGTGGTCGCATCCTCATGAATTCTGACATACTGGTCCTTTGAGGTGGTGGAGTTGGAGTTGGAGCTGTAGCTTGTCGGGCTGGGTTGTTGTTGATGGACTAGGAGAGCAGTTCGATCAGGCGGTTCTGATTGGCCATCATCTGCTGTCATTCGGATCCATTGGTTGCTGGTGGTGATGGAATTGGAGCATTTCCATCATCGTTGGTGTTGGTTCCACTTTCGGAGCGACGAGTGTTCACCATCTGTTGGTTTCTCCAGAGAGTTAGGGAAGGAGACAAAGGATAGGGAAGAGACAAATAAGAAGGACTAAGGGGATAGAGCGAAACAATACTCCCAAATGAATGAAAGAACTCAAAAGCATTACAATGTTCTATCGATCGGGACTCTTAATTTGGTGGAACGACTCAATGCACAGAATGAGTCTTGGCAAACCTATACTATATGGTTAAACTGACATTGTATCTTCTGCTCGTAGTCTTGGATGGCGATGCTCTCTTGACAGGTTCATGTCTTCTGGTCTTGATTGTAATGGGGGGAAACGTATTGACCATCTATAGAAATTCCTAAGGAAAGAGGATCCATTTACATTATAAAATGGTGAGGAAAGAATTAGGAAAGAAAGAATTTCTATGAAGTAGATAGATGACCAAGATGAGGAGATAACATTTTATTTTTCTTGTTATAAAATAAGTTTTGAAGTTTTCAACTAACGACCATTCTAACTAGGTCACGACCAACAATCGATATGGCTCTGATACCAACTTGTTAGACCCACGAATTAATACTCTCAGATCCTCTGTGCATAACTGAACTAGTCCCATGATCAGTAGCTAGTTCACACAGTAAACAAATATGGTAACAAAATTATATCACAACTTTATTAATAAATACCAACAGAGTTGATTACAAAGGAGACTTACTGGCCAACAATAAAATAAACACAGCGGAAGACGCAGATGAAGTAGTGGAGTCCAGTTGATCTGCCACAGGCAATCGACTGGGGTAGCGGCCTAGTCATCACGATCCAAACTTGCAGTGAAGTCCTTCTCCTCTGAAATTTTGTTTGCATAAAGCAAGCAAGAGCACAACTTTCATGCTCGCAAGTTACACCCGTCAAGTAATAGAATGACATGCATATATGGATGTAACAAAGGATGGCTTATTGGTTTATTTGCGTAAAGCAGCATTTTCTTTAAATACTTGTACTAAGTTTCAAAGCAGATATTCTATACTACAAGTCATTTTATAAATTCTCAGTTTTATAGTCAGATAACATTCACACATAAGTGGTGAAGGATACCCTCTTATCACATGGCTTCCTGCCCAAATCCCATTTGGATAAACCAGTTTGAAAGAAGTCTTTTTCAAACAAAACCAGAGTCTAACTTTGAGTAGTCCTGCTAGCATGTCCGTAACTGTGGACACGGCTATTCGAATAGTTTTACACTCTACAGAGGTTGTACAGCTTTACCCACAAGAGATAATCAACTTTTAATATCCATCTAACACACTTCCGAAGGTGTGCGACTAAGTGATTATCACGAGGCCTTTACAATACGCCATTCCAAAGTAGTTATGCCCGCTAAGGTTTCACTTCCTTTGGACTAACCATCCGTCAGAAGTCCCCTCTTGCGCCCAGTGGGAATACTATCTAATCGACACCCACACACCAAAATGGCACAGCTAACAATGAAACGTTGCAAATTAGTTGGCCAGGTCCCGCCCACACAGGACATGTGGTAGTACGATAAGACATAGCATCATGCGCTCGAAGGCCGGTCCTTAACTGGCTTAGGCGTCTTCCAACTAAAACCCTGGGCCTTAACCCTAACCAGATTAAGCCCGTACATAAACCTGCACCCATCAATCATCCATTTCGCCCAAGTCCAAACCCATTTTTATTTTATTTTCCAAGTAAAAGCATCTTTATAAACCTTCTATGGTAAAACAATACCACAGAACCAATTTAAATCAAATTTGGAAGATTTGGCTAAAATTTCCCAAATACAAGCTTTGATCTAAGCATTGGCTAAGCATATGATTAATTTTTGTATCATTTTGCCTAATGGTGACAAGGTATTCATTTTCAACATTCAAATTGGCAATATAAGGAAAATTGGAATAACTAGGCAATTAAAACAGGGAATTAAAATAATTGTATAAACATATGCATACAGTAATATTTTAAAACAGAATATAAATAATTTTAAATAATGGGATCGACATAATCAAGGGTATAACTTGCCTTGCTTGAGGTGATGTTGTTTTCCTTAACAGGTCATCTGGTACTGGGGTGATGTTGTTTTTCTTAACAGGTCACCTAGTACTCATAAGTACTTTCTCCAGACAGTCCAGGTGTACAATCACGATGATCATACAGTCAAAATCAATCTTCTTAGGTGCTCTTCAATCGTCGTCGAAATCTGACTCTCCAAAGTCGTCGAAATCTAATCGCGAAATAAGCTAAATTCAAATAAAATTCAAATAACAAATCAAATGAACTCCAAATTAAATAATTTTGGTTTGGTTAGCTAGATCTCAATTTTATATGAATTTACAATTTTGAATGGGCTCAATCGGAGTTCGGATGCAAAAGATATGGGCTTTGGAAGATTGGAATTACATGAAATGCTAGATTTAGGGTTTTTAAAGAATTATTGGTCAAATGAACTCAAAATTAAATAATTTTGGTTTAGTTGGCTAGATCTTTATTTTATAGGAATTTAGGAATTTGAATCGATGAAATCGGAGTTCGTATGAAGGAGAACGAACCCTGAGAAGTTCTCAATCTAAATAAAACCCTAAAACAGATTTTATTGAGTTTCTTGATTTATTTTCCTAAAGGAAAATCAAATTATTGCGCAAGGCTAATGTGAGCGACTGATTTTCGGAATTTAAATGAATTAAAAGAATTTCCGACATGTGGGACCCACATGTCGGTCTCACGGCTCATGTGGACCAAGTCTACGGGTGTTTAAGGCTGAGGGGGGTGGACCTTGCCACGCGGGCGTGCCACGTGGGCGGACACGTGAGCGAGGAGGCGACGTGGCGCTGACCTGGCGCCAAGGTGGCAACCACGTGGCGGTGCCACGTTAGCGGGACCAGCGGCGGCTCGGGCGCGTATGGCGCCGGCGAACGGCGTCGGATTAGCCTCCGGCGAGGGTACGAGTGGGTATAGGGGAGTGCGGGGAGTTGAGTGTGCGTGGTTTGGTCACCTGAAGATGCGGCGATAGCCGGCGGCGAGGGTGGTGGCGGCGGCGAGATCGGGCTTGCGGCGGCGGCGATGTCCCGGTGGAGCTCCGGTGATTGGAAGATGCGCACGGGGTCGGCGGAGATGTGGCGAAGACGATGAGGTGGTCGGGGTAGCCAGGAAATGCTTAGCGGCGCCGGAAGAGACGAAGATTGGAGTTTCGGGGTTCGCCGAAAAACCTCGAATTCACGACGATTGAGAGGGGGAGGAGGTAGGAGGATTGGGGCGCTTGGTTGTGTGTGAAAGTGCGCACCCGGTGCTCCTTCTTATAGGGGCGGAGGAGGCCGGAGGCGGGAGATCGGGCGCGCGGAGGCAGCGGCGGAGATTGCGGCGTCCCGGCGAATTAGCGCGTGATGAAGGGGGAAAAGACCGGGAGGGGACACGGCAAGATGCCGGGGTTTGAATGCGTGCGTGGGTACGAGAAAAGGGGGAGAAATTAGCGGCGGAGATGGAGCTCAGCTCGGGCGGAAGTGGCAGCCGCGCGCGGGTGCGAGAGGGAGAGGGCTTGGGGAGGAAGAAAGGGTGCGCGCCGCTGGATTTGCATCGGACGACGTGGAGGAGCGAGGTGTCGTGGAGATTTCTTGGCCGTTGGATGTTGATCCAACGGCTGAGAAAGAGAGGGAGCGGCTTGCGGCTGGGCTGAGGTGGAGCGGGCCGAATGGGCCGGAGGCGCGCGGGAAAAAGATTAGGCTGAGCCAGATTCGGCCCAAAGCATTTTAGGGGTTTTAAAAAATGATTTCTCAATTTCAGAAATAGAGTTAAATCAAAATAGCTTTTAGAAAATAGTAATTTAAATCCAAAAATTCTGAGAAAATTCACAGAAATTCTCTTGTTTATTTTGGACTTAATAAAACTATTTCCAACTTAAAGTTGGCTATTAAATTTGCAAAATAAATTATTTTGGCTTTAAAATATTTAGGAAAAAGCTTTTAAAATTCCAGAAAATTCTAGAAATTAATTTAAATTTTATTTTTCAGATCAAACCAAATAAAACTTCAAGAACTTCAAGTAAATTTTAAATTTTGACTTTTACAACTTCAGAAATTCAAATAAGGCAATCAAACTCTTTCAAATTTCAGAAAAAACCAATGAAACAATAACTTTATTTTATTTTATTTTGTAACAGCACTTTGGGATGTTACAGGTACCAAAATGATCAATTCCAAAAGCCAAACCGAAATGGTCTCCGGAATGGAATTGACAACTTTGCTCCTCGGTCCAACAACAAACCTAGCCACAACACAGCTAGCTAGCTGAAGTTGGGCACACATTAAACCATTTATGTTAGTCAACTTATTTTCCTTCTTCAAGACTCATATGTATTGATTGACTAGCTGAGTGCCCGTGCGTTACGACGGATCTCAATTAAACATATATAAGTTCTAAACTCGAAAAACCAATTTGCATAAGGTAATTATCCATACATTTAAAAGTTGCATACATAATTTGCATACTATCAACAAAGCCACAAAAAGTTTTTATCAAAAACCATATGTGCATATGATCTAATTCTCCACAAAATATCCTTATAGTAACATATGCATGTAAGCACATCTATCAACAAAATATCCCACCAACTCAAGAGGTGTGGAGGTAAATAGTAGACTCACCATCACCACCATGTCCTTCTTTTATAATAGTAAAAATAGTTACAAACAAAGTAACGAGATTAGGGAAGAGTTTGTCAGTTACATTGTTGCATCCGATGAGATATATATCGTGCAATGCTGAAAATGTACGGGATGGTTACAAGAAAAGGCGCAGCTCTGGGGTCAGAGCTGCACCTCTTGTATCCTTGGCTAGTCTACGAGTAGACCTGGGCACTGGGCTGTGATTGGCTAGCACGACATAGGCTCGATAGGCCATAGGGCTGAACCAGCCCGGTCAGCACGTCATGCCATGTTGACACGGCCCGACTCGTCTCTAGCGAGCCCAAGCATATCCCAAAGGCACACCGTGCCACCGCCATGCTATGCCAGCCCAAGCACGGTACCGTCGTACTGTGGAAACTAGGGAGGGTGGGCCGAGGGAGGAAATGTGACCTGGGGCGCCGCGACTGTTGCCGTGGAGGACCACCATCGTCACCGTCAACCTCGACGCACCCAAGGGTGACGTGGAATGCCGCCACGACCTCCTTGCGCCTGCATTTCGCAGAAACGATAGCGGACACCTCCCTCTCCTGCCCCATCCTCAATGTGCGCGGAGGCCGACGGAGGTGCGGGCAGAGCGAGGGGGCCCGTACGCCTCACGGAGGGCCACCGAGGCTGGCGGAGGGGTGTGGAGGGGAGAGGCGAGCCCGAGGTGGCCGACACGAGGGAGGCCGCGTGAGGAAGCCATTGTGCTGGGTCCACGTGAGGGAGCTGCAGGGGCAGTGGCGGAGGTGCGGGGCCGAGCCCGAGGGGAGGAGGAGGTGGGGGATGGGAAAGCTAGCCACCGCCGCGGCCGCATGGAGTGGGAGGTGGGGCTGCGTGGCGGCGGAGGATGAAGAGACTGCAGGGAGGAGAGAGGACACTCGTCCTCATTTTCTATATTGTACTCCATATGCTACCAACACCATGCATGTCAGCCGCTGGAGCCTCCAACTATTGTAGGCGTCGATGCACCGGCTCCGGTGCTCAGGGTGGAGATGTGGGCATCCTTGAAGCCCCCCGTTCCGTCCATATGATGGTCATCCATGCCATAGTCTCCCATGCCTGGGGAGAGTTGGCGAGGATCGATCTCTTGCTGTTGCTCTTGCAATTCTTCTTGTTCTTTTGGAGGAGGACTAGGAGTGAGAAGGCGATATCTCCTGTTCCCCCTCCTGACTTCTTCCTGCCAAACATGCTGGAAGACTAGCGAGTAGAATTTAGAGAGCAAAGAGAGAAGAGATAGCACAGACAAAGGAAGAGATGGTAGTGAGTTTGTGACTTGTGCGGAGTGTGGACAGCGAAATTTATAGGCAGGAGAGAGCCAAACGTTAGCCACTGTCTCTCATGTCCCAACGTCTTTCGTCCTCCACTGCCACTCTCTCTCATCGGTGTCAGTGTGTCCTATCATCTCTTGTCCCTCCAAAGTCCCAATGTCTCTGTGACTCTGTCTAGACTCTAGTGCACTGCGCCACTACCCACTCTCTGTCTCTCATGTCCCTCTCCCTCCATTCCCATCGCCAGTGCCAAGTCGCCAATGGCTACCCCAGTGTCGGCCATCTCAGCTCCCCCGGCCCCCACCCGGCCACCCCCAACGACCTCCCTCTACCAATTACTCCCCCCATTGGCCTCCCTCTCGGCCTCTCCATTCTCCAATGCGGCAACGCGCCCAACTGTCTTCCCTCTCCGCCCGCCTCTCTCCCCGTGTCCACCTCTTCCATGCCCCTTAGGCCCCAATTTCCATCCCTCTCCGGCCGCCTCCCTCCTCGCGCCTGCCTTCCTCCCCGCGCTCGCCTCTTCCACTCCGCCCAACTCCCTCCCTGCGTCGGCCACCTCTTCTACTCCCCCAAACTCCCTTCCCTATCTGTCCTCCTCCCTCCCATCTCTGGTGCCTCCCTCCCCTTTCCAGCCGCCTCCCTCTCCTCTCCGCGAGGGGGCCTGTGCACGAGGGAGTTGGACCTCTTCTGCTCCCTCCAACTCCCTCCCCTCTCCAACCGCCTCCCTCCCCTCTTCGGCCGCCTCCCTCTCCTCTTTGTGAGGGGGGTCGTGCGCGAGGGAGCTTGTCACATCGCATTATTGGGATTGTGGTAATTTGGTTTTATTTGAAGTTTTGCTTGAAAAGTAGTTTCAAAAATTAGAAAACCTATTTCAATTTAAAGCTTAAGTGTGTATTTCCAAAATGTTCTCCCTCAAAGTTCTCTGAAGTTCGTTGGACTTCAAAAGCCTGGCTCGAAATTCCCAAAAGGGTTTTCAGCCTCAATTCAATTTCAGAATTCAAATCTCAAATTGAATTCTCTTCTCAAAATCTCTTAACTTCTATCTAGCTCGGGTTTGTGTTTCAAACATCCTTGATTCCTGGAATTCAAATTCAAGTTTGAATTTCTCCTTTTTCGGGTTTTGGGGCCCTTCCTCCCTTTTACCCTTCCTCTCCTTTGGGCTCAGCACTAATTTTGTCTGGGCTCAGCTCGTTCCTTTTTTGGGCCGGCCCGTTCCCTTCTCCCTTCTTGGCCCAGCGCTCCCGGCCTTTTCCCTCTGGCCCACTCCTCCTTGCCCGGCTCCCACGCCTCCTTCTTCCTCCAGCCGAGCCGCCCTCTCTCTCTCTCTCTCCCTCGTGTGCCTCCTAGCTCTCTGCCTCGCACGAGCCCCCTCTACGACGCCACCAACTCCCGTGTGCTCCTTGACGCCGCCACCCACTCCCCTGACCACCGCAACTTCAGCGCCTTACCTTAGCCCTGTCAACTCCGTTGCGCGTACCGTGACGCCATGGTCATCCTCGCCACACCAGCGCACCCGGTCCGAGCTCTGTGCCCACGCTAGTTTGGCACTGCGAGTCGCCGCCCCTTCGTCATCTCCCACCGACTCCCACCCTGTCATCTCCATGCCAGTGTGCCCATGCCGTGCCGCCTCGGAACACCACGCGCACACCCGGACCTCTATAACGGCTCGCCTCCTCCTCCCTTGGCCTATAAAGAGTCCCAAGCTCCCTCCACTTTCCCCCTTCAATGCCCTTGCCCCCTGGTAAGCTCCACAGAAGACGCCACCCCTTTTCCCCTTTTGGCCGAGCCGCCTCCGCCGGCAATCCGCCGCTCCGGCGTCGTCTCCACCGCGCCACCCCTGTCACCATGCGCCCCCGATACCACGGAGCATTTCCCCTCAAGCCGTTCTGGGTTTGGTCCAACAGGAGCACCACATCTCTCCTTCTCCCTCCCTTCCGGCCGCCGACTTCACCGTCACTGATCTCGTCACTTCGACCACCTTCGGCCCTCATCTTGGTCCCGGTGAGACCCCCTCTCTCTGTCCTAGCCCATGCTCCCGCCACCTCCGGTCAAAAACCGCCGAGACACCGTTTTTGGCTTTTGGCCGTGCGTCGCCGCCGTTCTCTCACCACCGCACCATCGCTTCGGCGACCTCCCGGAGTCGCCACCACCACCACCGGCTCCGCTTCGCCAAGGGCCTTCCGACCCCACCCCTGCTCGACGCCATCGCTCCCTCCCCCGCCGGTGGCGAGCACGAGCTGCCAGCGCCCAAGAGCCCCCGTGCTGGCGCGTTTGGACAGCGCTGTTCCTGCGCCATTTATTACCCCTAATTGCTGTCTTAAGAACCTAACAAATCATTGCTTTGATTAATGACTGGTTTATTAATGCTTGTCTCACTACCTCGTGGGCCTAACCAACAGTAAATGTTGGTTTTAATTCTCGGTTTTTCCTCCCTTGTGACCGACAGGTGGCCCCACCTCTGCGCTGCGCCCGGTGCACCATGGGCCGGTGCACGGTGCATATTGACCTATCGGTCCATGCACTGTACACAGGGACCAGGACACCGACTAGTGGGTCCCGCATGTCAGGGGTGATTTCTTAAAAGAAAATAAAAGGAAAAAGAAAATGTTAAGTGTGCATGGACCCCACATGTCAGTGAGAGAGTTCTCTCTCCTCCTTTTATTTTCTAGGTTTAATTCCAATTCAAACTTCGGAAGCTCCGTTCTCCTCCGTTATAGCTCCAAAAATTATGAAATTTGTTTCTAAAATTTTGTAAAATCAAGATCTTGCTAATGGCAGTGGTTTTCATTTATTTGGAGTTCATTTGTTATTCCTTTAGTATTTATTTGCTCTCTTTGCTTGTTGTTCCTTTTTCTGGTACATTCGTCTGAATAGGATTCGAAGACACGGAAGATCTCCAACTTAATCAAGCACAAGACTATCAAGATTCTCTTACCTTTAATCTAAGCGAGTCAATACTTTGATCATATTGTGCCTACATTTTATGCAAATTATATTCTTTTAAAATAGCAAATTGCATGCTTTAATTCTTTATGCAAATGTATGTCAAATGGTCTTAAGATAGTTAAATACCGAGTTGATGATTAAATAATTATTATACCATCATTTGACAATTGAATTCATAAATCCTTATCACCCTAGTAATTATATGGTAAATACTAGCTATAGGTTGTACTTAAGCGACACACTAGTCTTGCTTAAGTACCGGGATATTAAAATATCCTAATCATCATCTTTTAAACATAAATGTGGTTTTGGGCAGCCATTGTGGGTAAATGACTGAGATGGTTGAGTTGTTGTATTTTACTCCTCAAAAACCCTAATAACTTGCTGTTACTGTCTAGGCGGACGGTGTGACAGATAGTATGTTGATGGGTGCTGATGCAACTCAAAGAATGTTGGCATGTAAAATGATCCGCCCAGATAACCCCAAGGACTTAATCTTGTCAAGACCTCCCGTGTAAAACAAGTACAATCATAAGTCTGTAAAGTACAACTTGGCTTAGTAAATCTATCAAACCTTGAAAGTCATCTCACTGGAGGTATAATAAAGACGTGCAAGCTCCGGATACATCCAGCTTGAATGGGACACCAAATCACGGTGACGTTGCTAGTTGCTGAGGTGTAGTCCAACTACGCCAGTCGCTGAGGTGAATATCCCACGCAACGTATGGGCGTAACCCCATATGGATGAGATGACAGAAGGGGCGAGATATTTAGAAAGGTTATTGTGGTGGTCGCCCAACTACAGGACTAAGGAATCATGTGGGATAACGAGTATGATTGTCTCTTGTGGGTAAAATATACCATCTCTACAGAGTCTAAACTGTTTAAACAGTCGCACCTACGGTTAAAGGCGAACATAGGAACTTAGCTAGAGTTAGTTCTATTTCAAAACCTTTGTGGGTGGTATGAAAAATGTGGCGGGCTCACCTAGCCCTGAGATTGGATTTACTTGGGTTTTCGAACTCAGCGATGTAATAATTGGAGGCGACTCCAATCAAAATAAGCATAAAGGTGGAGGTAACCTCTGCTGTTATAAATATTACACAATTACTCTCTTTAATAAAATACAATTTGGTTAAAATGCTAAGTGATAGGAATTTATAATTATGATAATTAAAAACATTGCTTTAGCAAATAAAAGAACCAGAGTCATCCTTGTTAAGCCTTGCATGCATATTATTGCATTGTGTGTTGGCTCACGAGCACGGAGGTTGTGTCCATTCTCGCTCTCTCCCTCAAAACCCTTGGAAGTAGGAAATTCAGGAAATTACGACTACTATGAGGATTCAGAAGTCGATGGACAAGGCAATGATAGGAGAGTAGTTTAGTTCTTTTAGTCTAGATCTCGCCTCATGTCGAACCCGGGAGCGAAGGATCCCGAATTCTCTGTGTCTATACACTAGTCCAGGATTTCCAGTGCACACAGTCAACAAAAGTGATAGCAAAATCATATCACGCTCTTTATTAATAATAACTCAGAGTTTTATTACAAATGGGCCCGAGGCCAAAAAGGAAAAGAAATAACACAGCGGAAAAGTAGTAGTAGGCCACACGACTTGCCACAAGCAATCGTCTGGGGACGTAGCCTATCCGTCAAGATCCTCACTGTCCTGATAGAGGTCTTCTCCTGAATAAAGATTATTCAGCAAGAGTAAGCACAACTTCCGTGCTTGCAAGTTACACCCAATATTGAAAGTTAATGCATGCATAAGGTAAACAAGGGATAATGGCAGGGTTGTTTTGCATAAACAGCATTTTCAGGTTAAATACCATTAATAACTTTCTAAGGCCATTTTTAATATTATAACTGAAATCAGTGATTAAGATGACAATGAATAGTGGATAACCTCCATTGAATGAATGGTGAAGGATACCCTCCTATCACTTGCCTAACCGCCCCATTTTTCCATAGGATTAACCATCCTAAGATCATGTGTGGAAATTATTTTATAAACCAAAAACAAGTCTAACTTAGAGTGGCCTTGCTAGCATGTCCATGACCGCGGACGCGACTATTCGAATAGTTTCTACTCTGCAGAGTTTGTACAGCATTACCCACACGAGATAAAATGCTTTTAATGTCGGCCAATGCACGCTTCCGAAGGCGTGTGACTAAACAATTATCATGAGGTCGTTACAAAGGAGTGCCTTAATGTATTCATGCCCGCTAAGGTTTCGCTACCATTGGACTAACCATCCTCCGGAAGCCCCCTCTTGCGCCCGGTGGGACTAATGTCTAACCAACATCCACACATACAACATAGCACAAATAACACTAAGACACCACAAATTATTTAGCCAAATCTGTCCATTCCAGACATGTGGTGGTACGGTAAGGCGTAGCAAAATACGCTCAAAGACCGGTCCTTAATTGACTTAGGCGACTTTCCATTTAAATGAACCCATGGGCTGTAATCCTAACCAGATTAGGCCCGTGCATGAACCTACACCCACCATACATCCATTTCGCCCAAGTCCAAACCCATTTTGTTTTATTTAGAGTAAAAACCTCTTTATCAACCTTTCGTGGTAAAACCATACCACCGAATCAAATTTAAAAACAGATTGTAAATAATTTGGCTAAACCCTTCCAAATAAATGTGATCTAAGTTTGGCTAAGCATATGACAAATTTTAGTAGTATTTTGCCTAAGGGTGACATGGTATTCATATTCAATAATCAAATTGGCCATACAATGGAGATTGGAATAACTATACACAAACAGGACATTTAAACAATTATATAAACATATGCATGCAATAGTAATTTAAAACAGGAATTAAATAATTTAAAATACTGGGAACAATATGATCAATAGTGTAACTTGCCTTCGTTGAAGTCTTGAAATTCTAAATCGTCGGAAGGATCTAACTCTCCGGAGTCGTTGAGGTCTATACGCGAAAATACGACAAATTCAATATTGAAATTCAAATAAATTCAAAAACTCAGCTCAAAATAACTCCAAATTGAAATATTTTGGTTTAAATAGCTAGATCATGATTTTAGATAAATTTTGCAACTTGAACCACCCAATTTGGAGTTCAGATGCAAAAGATATGAATTTTTGAAGTTTAATACAAAATCTGGAATTTAATTGAATTTCTTGAATTAATTTTCTACTGGAAAATCAATTATTGTGCAATGCTGACGCCAGCGATGAATTTTCCGGGAATTAAATGAATTTTCTGACGAGCGGGCCCCACGTGTCATAGACACGGTCCACGTGAACCATGCCTACGGCTTTTGGTTCGGAGGGACGGGGTGGACGCGGCTGAGGTGGCTTGCCACTCGGGCAGATCTGGCGACGTGGCGCCCAGGTGGCGGTGACATGGCGCCACGGTGACATGTGCGTGGCCGGCCACGTAGGCCCGAGGCCGGTGGTGCTTCGGTGAGCGGCCTCGCCGGCGTTCCACGTCGCGGCGAGCTAAATGGTTATGCGCATAATGGGGAGGAGACATTTGCGAACTCGTGGGTTACTGAAAGCATCTAGGCCCCTAAAATTTGGTTTTGGTAATTAATGAAGATATGTGTTAAATGGACTTATGTGTTTGTTGAGTATTTGCAAGGTTAAGTCCAAATGGTAAGTACGATCGTGAAACTGCATACTAAAGGATATCGTGAAGATCAAATTAGTTCAAAGACAATGTACAAGTAGATTAAAAATCTTTTACCTTTTACCGGTCTTAGGAGATATGGTTGGAAGACCGGATTATAGGATAAATACCGTACTATTAAGAGGGATCTTGTCCAAGTAACTTGATAGCCATTCATGTGCTTTGAGGATCAATTTAGAATCATGCATAAAATTGTCTTTTCCTGAAAAGCATCCGTTGCATTGTCTAGATATTCGGTAGTACCGGCGTGTTCACGCGGTACTACCGGAGAACGGTACAACCGGGATTGTAGTGCGGTACTACCGCACCCCGGTCGTTCCGCATACAACACGGTATGTTTTTTCCAGAGAGCATGTTGTCTGGGGTCTCGGTGCAATTCCTCATCACGGTAGTACCGCTGTTGAAAAGCGGAACTACCGCACACCTGCGGTAGTACCGACTTAGTGACGGTACATTTTTTCCAGAGAACATGTTTTCTGGTGTCTCGGGGTCACTCCTCAAAACGGAAGTACCGCTGTGCAAACGCGAACTACCGCCACTTCCCGTAGTACCGACTATTCGACGACGCGTTTTTCCGTAAGCAATGCGCTTTGGTTTTCTCGTGGAACGGTAGTACCGCTGCCTTCGGGCGGTATGACCGGGAAAAGCGGTAGTACCGCATGTTCGTGGCGGTAGTACCGCTCTGCATTTCAAACGGCTATGTCAGTGCATTTATTGTCTTCTCTTCTAGCCGTTACTGTGCAAGTAGGTAAAGTGCGGTAGTACCGCATCTACTTGGCGGTAGTACCGCGACTCGCTGTTTTTCTGGGAATTTCCTCTCCAACGGCTCTATTTGTTGGTGGGTGGTATTTATACCCCCCACCTGCTCAAGGACAGATGAGCTAGACCACATCTAACATCTTTTGAGCCTTGTGCATCCTTTCAACTCCTCAAATTTACTTGTTTACTCTTTGTGAGGTTGTTGAGCTCATTTAAGTGCATTCATCATTCTAGTTGATCCTCTTGCACTTGAGTGTCGTCAAGCGAAGCTCCTTGATTTGTTACTCTTGGAGTTTTGCCAAACTCCTAGACGGCTTGGCGGTGATTGCACGGTGATCTCTTCAAGAAGATTGTGAAGAGGCCCGGTGTCCAAATTGTGAGTGGTTTGGTGTTCACCATCTCCGGAGTGGAGGAAGAACAACCAATAGTGATCGAGGAAAGGCTTAATACGTGGAGCCGGCTTGATTGGTTCAAGCTCCCTCAACGTGGACTAGTGAAGACCGGCAAGTCTTCGATACCACGGGAAAACATCGTTGTCTCATTGTGGTTATTTCTAGTCTTTACTCTTCCGCATTTATATTTCTAGTTTGGTCTTTATGCTTATATTGCTTAGCTAGAAGTATAACTTGTTTAGATTAAGTTATTAATTGACTTATCTCGTTAAATTGTATAAAAGTTTAAAAACCTCCTATTCACCCCCCCTCTAGTCGGTTATCCTTGATCCTACAAGTGGTATAAGAGCTTGGTCTCTCAATCCTGTCCACCGTCTAAGAGAGAAATGATGGCTAGTGAGGGTATGCATATAGGAAAGGCTCCTTTGTTTGATGCCTCAAATTATTCTTATTGGAAAATTAGAATGTCTATTTTCTTAAAAGCCATGAGTCCGAACATATGAAAAATTGTAAATGAGGGGTATGTTATGCCTCTTGATCCAACAATCCTTACGGTTCAAGATGAACGTAATGCTCATTTAGATGCTCAAGCAATGAATGCTCTCTTTGGTGCTTTGAACGCGGATGAGTTCAATAGAGTGAGCAATTTGGAAACCGCTCATGCTATTTGGACCACCCTCTCCGAAATTCATGAGGGCACATCCGCGGTCAAAGAAGCCAAATTGCATAGGCTTCGGATTAAATATGAGACATTCATAATGTTGCCTCATGAAAACATCACCGAGATGTATTCAAGACTCAACAACATTGTGAATGAACTCAAAGGTCTTGGTACTAACCTTCTTGATGTTGATGTTGTGCGCAAAATGCTTAGGGCCCTCCCGGATAAATATGAGACGTTGGTGACATTATTTCTCAACTCTCCCGAGTTGCCAAGAATGACACCAACTGGACTTTTGGGCAATCTCATCACCAACGAGCTATACAAGAAGGACAATGAAGAGCTCTTGGAATCATCTTCATCCAAGAAGAAAATTACCGCTTTCAAGGCTAAAGTGGAGTCAAATGATGACGAGGATGAAGAGGAAGACTCGGATGAAGAGTATGCTCTTCTTGTGAGGAGAATGAAGAAATTCATGAGAAGACGCCCAAATCGAAACTTCAATTTCAACAAGTTCAAGAAAGGGCAATCCTCAAGTGACAACAAGCGATATAGCAACATTCGTTGTTACGGATGTGATGAGAATGGGCACATAATCTCAAATTGCCCCAACAAGAAGGATGACAAAGATAAATCATCAAAGAAGAAGAAATTCGATGGAAAGAAGAAGCTTTTCAAAAAGCTTCACAAAAAGGGCAAAAATGAAGCTCACATTGGAGAGTGGGACTCCGATGAAGAATATTCGGATTCCGACTCCGAATCAAGTGATGAAGAGTCTTCTAAGAAAAGAGGACTTGTCGGCATCGCCATAAAGGAGGCTCCTTCACTCTTCGCGTCTCCTACATGTCTTATGGCAAAAGGAGATAAGGTAAAATCCCTTGAAAATGATGCTCCTTCATACGATGAATTAATGGACATGGTTGAAGATTTAAATGAGTATATTGGAAAAGAGAAATCAAAATTTAAAGTCTTAAAGAAAGAGCATATCTCTCTAAAAGACTCTTATGAGGAGCTAAAGGAAGCTCATGATTCTCTCCTTCTAAAAGATGTAGAAAAATCTCATTCAAATATTGGTATTACTTGTGATTTAATGAATGAGATGCCTAGAAATAAAAATATGTCAAATAAAAAATCCATGTCTAGTACCTCTACTTCTTGTGATGATTTGCTATCCATATCTTGTTGCTCAAATGATGATTCAATTACAAATACTTGTGATCCTTTACTAATTGTTGAAAACAATGAGTTGAAAGAGCAAGTCACCAAGCTAAGCAAAAGCTTGGAAAGATGCTTTAAGGGTAAAGCAACCCTTGACAAGTTGTTGAGTGAGCAAAGGTGCTCATTCAATAAGGAAGGACTTGGGTATGTGCCCAAGAAAGGTAAGAAACCAGTAAACAAACCTCCAAAGTTTGTTAAGCAAAGTGGTAAATATTGCAATAAATGTGGTAAGGTAGGACACATATCAAATTCTTGCTTGAATACTAATGTTAAAACCTATGGTATTTATGATTCTTGCTACATGCTTAAGAAATCTATAGATGGTAAAATAATAGCAAGATTTATTGGCACTTCAATTTTAGGCGCTAAAAAGAATGCTATTTGGGTGCCTAAAACCTTGGTCACTAACCTCCAAGGACCCAAACAAATTTGGGTACATAAAAGAACTTGATTCTTGTTTTGTAGGTGAACTACAAGACCGGTGGAAAACATTGGGTGCTTGATAGTGGATGCACTCAACACATGACCGGTGATAGAAAAATATTCACCACATTTGAGAACGTAAAAGGAAGTGACAAGATCACCTTTGGAGATAATAGTAAAGGAAAGGTAATAGGATTGGGTAAAATTGCTATCTCAAATGACCTTTCCATTTCAAATGTATCTTTAGTTGAATCACTAAATTTTAATTTATTATCCGTCGCTCAAATTTGTGATCTCGGTTTAACTTGTTCATTCTCTAATGAAGGTGTTTCAATTTCAAATGAAAAAGATAGTGCTTTAGTTTTCAAAGGTTTTAGATTTAGAAATCTTTACTTGGTAGATTTCTCCTCAAATGCTTCATGCTTACAAACTTGTTTAATTGCAAAAACTTCTTTGGGTTGGCTTTGGCATAGAAGGCTAGCTCATGTTGGCATGATTCAACTTAAAAAGCTTTTCAAACATGATCTAGTTGTTGGCTTGAAAGATGTGAAGTTTGAGAAAAATCGACTTTGTAGTGCTTGTCAAGCCGGTAAACAAGTCGCAAGCTCTCACCCTTCCAAGAGTATCATGTCAACCTCTAGACCATTGGAACTCTTACATATGGATTTGTTTGGGCCAACAACCTATAAGAGTATCGGGGGAAATAGCTATTGCTTAGTTATCGTGGATGATCACTCTAGATATTCATGGGTGTTCTTTCTAGATGACAAGAGCGAAACCTCCGACATTTTCAAAAGCTTTGCAAAACGAGCTCAAAATGAATTTGATTTCAAAATAAAGAAAATCCGTAGTGATAATGGTTCCGAGTTCAAAAATACTAAAGTTGAATACTTTTGTGATGAACTTGGAATAAAGCACGAACTTTCCACAACCTACACTCCGGAGCAAAATGGAGTTGTAGAAAAGAAAAATCGTACATTGATTGAAATGGCTAGGACAATGCTTGATGAATATAATACTTCCGATAGCTTTTGGGCGGAAGCAATTAACACTGCTTGTCATGCCATAAATCGTCTCTATTTGCGTCGCCTTTTGAAAAAGACTTTCTATGAACTCCTTGTTGGAAGAAAACCGAACATCTCTTATTTTCGTGTCTTTGGTTGCAAATGTTACATTTTGAAAATGGGTGTTCGTCTTTCAAAATTTGCAAGTCGGTGTGATGTTGGTTTCTTGCTTGGTTACTCTTCAAATAGCAAAGCATATCGTGTCTTCAATCAAAACTCCGGTTTAGTTGAGGAAAGACACGATGTTCAATTTGATGAAACTAACGGCTCCCAAGAAGGGCATGAGAATCTGGATGATGTAGGTGATGAATTGTTAAGAAAGGCTATGGAAAATATGCAAATTGGCGACATCAAACCTAAAGATGAACCGTCATCTTCTACTCAAGTTGAACCTCCTACCTCTTCCACAACAAGTCAAATTCAAGTAGAAGAAAACAATAATAAAGATGATCAACCATCCAACCTACCACCAAAAATCCACAATGCGATTGCAAAAGACCATCCAATAGATCAAATATTGGGTGATGTAAGTAAGAGTGTTCAAACTCGATCTCGTGTTGCTTCATTTAGTGAACATTACTCTTTTGTCTCTTCTCTTGAGCCAAAGAATATAGATGAAGCACTTGAAGATCCGGATTGGATGATTGCAATGCATGAAGAGCTTAATAATTTCATCCGAAACGAAGTTTGGACATTGGTGGATCGACCCAAAGAACATAATGTCATCGGTACAAAATGGGTGTTTAGAAACAAGCAAGACGAAAATGGTATGGTTATAAGAAACAAAGCAAGATTGGTCGCACAAGGTTTCTCTCAAGTCGAAGGTTTGGATTTCGGTGAAACTTTTGCTCCCGTAGCTAGACTTGAGTCAATTCGTATATTACTTGCTTTTGCATCATGCTTTAATATTAAATTATTTCAAATGGATGTCAAAAGTGCCTTTTTAAATGGAGAAATATCCGAACTTGTTTTTGTCGAACAACCACCCGGTTTTGAAGATCCTAAGAATCCTAATCATGTCTATAAACTCTCCAAGGCACTCTATGATCTTAAACAAGCTCCTAGAGCATGGTATGAACGCCTTAGAGATTTTCTAGTTTCAAAAGGATTTAAAATCGGGAAAATTGATTCAACATTGTTCACTAAAGTGTTAGATGATGATTTCTTTGTATGTCAAATTTATGTTGATGATATCATATTTGGTTCTACTAATCAAGGCTTTTGCGAAGAATTTGGTGATATGATGTCTAGGTAATTTGAAATGTCCATGATTGGAGAACTTAGCTATTTTCTTGGACTTCAAATCAAGCAACTCAAAGATGGAACATTCGTAAGCCAAACAAAGTATGCAAAGGACTTGATCAAGAGATTTGGTATGGAGGATGCAAAACCTATCAAAACTCCCATGGCAACCAACGGTCACCTCGACCTAAATGAGGGAGGTAAATCAGTAGATTTAAAGCTTTATAGATCTATGATTGGTAGTTTGCTCTATCTCACCGTATCTAGGCCCGATATCATGTTTAGTGTTTGCATGTGTGCACGGTTTTAAGCATCTCCAAAAGAGTGCCATTTAATGGCCGTAAAAAGAATACTAAGATATTTAAAGCATTCCTCTAGCATTGGCCTATGGTTTCCTAAAGGTGCTAAGTTTGATTTAATTGGATACTCGGACTCTGATTATGCTGGTTGCAAAGTAGATAGAAAAAGCACCTCCGGGAATTGTCAATTCTTAGGGAGATCCTTAGTATCTTGGTCATCCAAGAAACAAAATTCCATAGCTTTATCCACCGCCGAAGCCGAATATGTTTCCGCGGGTAGTTGTTGTGCTCAATTGCTATGGATGAGGCAAACCTTGATAGATTACGGAATTAAAATTGATAATATGCCTCTTTTGTGTGACAATGAAAGTGCGGTTAAAATAGCAAATAATCCGGTTCAACACTCAAGAACCAAACATATCGATATTCGTCACCATTTCTTGAGAGATCATGTAGGCAAGGGAGATATTGAAATTAGCCACATCCGAACCGAAGATCAATTGGCGGACATTTTCACCAAACCACTAGATGAAGGCCGTTTTTGCAAATTGAGGAATGAATTAAATGTCATAGATTATTCAAATGTTGGTTAAAATCTTGCCTCATGTATCTTGGTTGATTGGATGTTTTTCGATTTTTTTTTAAAAAAATGTTTTCAAAATATTACTATTAAGAATATCTATGTTCATAAAAACTATATTCTTATATAGACATTAGTCTATTCTATGCATAATGATCCTTGACAATATTTATCTGAGTGTAAAGCTAAGGATCATTTGCAAATTATTCTAAATCTCGAAGAAATCCAGAGCTGATCTTTGTAGTCCCCGAGAAAATCGGAACTACCGGCGTTGAATCACGGTACTACCGCAGTGCGGTACTACCGGAGGTAAAAAGCGGAACTACCGCATCACGGGTTCTGTTCTTTTCACCCAGTTTTCTCTCTCTCTCCGAACGGTATTACCATCTCTCACTTCTTTCTTTCCTCTCTCGGGCGCTCTCTCTCGTTCTCTCTCTTCTTCCCGAAGAACACAAAATCCACTCTAAAAATCCTCAAATCTCTTCGGCGATTCATCACTCCCTGGTGATTCCTAGCATCTCTAGGGTTCTACTCCTCCAATCTTCGAGGTAAATCATCCAAAATCCTCGCTTTTACCGGATTATTCAAAACCCTAGGTCTAAATCGAAAATGATCTAAAATGCTGCGGTTCTATGAGGTTCTAGTTGGGCAAATCAACATTTTTGATGTTTAATGATGTTTATACATCTATTTCCTGGATTCAAACCACAATAAACATCGATTTTCTCTTAAAAATCAAAACCCTAGAACCGGATCTGTAAAAACGGTACTACCGCCCTTTGGTCACGGTACTACCGTGCACGGTACTACCGCTCCTTGAGCTCAGTACTACCGGACGCGGTACTACCGGCCAAGATTTGCGGTACTACCGTTTTTACTGATAGAACCACAAATGTCATTTCATTCATTTTGATCCTAGTTTGTTTGATCCTTTGATCTCCTTGTAACCTTTCATCTCATTACTCAGATGGTAAGGACAAGAAATGCCTCTCGCCAATCTGTTGGACCTCGTAGAGGTCAATCTTCTTCCTCCCATCCTCCTGAAGATCCAATAGAAGAATCTCATGACAAAGGCAAAGGTCTAGCGGATTATGATTCTGAAGATGAGGAAGTATCCTCACAAGCTAGGTCAGGTTCTGGATCTGACACAGAAGAAGAAATTCCAGCAGCATCTGATGAAGAGATGGAAGATCAAGAAGAGCCTCAAATTAACTTAAGGCTCATATCAGGTGATGACTATGCTGTTTTGCGACACAAGGATCAGTACCTCCTGCCTAGCAACTCAATCAATCCCAGATTTCATACAAAATTCCAAGAGCAAGTCTATGAGGAGTTATATGGCCAGAACAGAAAGTTTGCTGATCACAAGTGGATAAAATGGACACACATTAACAATCTGGAAAAATATAATGGCATATATGAGATGTTTCAGCGAGCTGGTCTTCATGAACTTGTCTCTCTAAAGCATGATTATGATCAGGAAATCATAAGGCAATTTTATGCCACTCTCTATGTCTCTCCAGATTTCACCAAGATGAAATGGATGACAGTAACACGCTATGTGGAGTGTAGTAAGACTGACTTTGAGCGTGTCCTGCGAGTATCTTCTTCCAGCAAGTGGGAGAAGATTTATGACAGACCTGCCCTGATGGTTCCTAGCTGGACAGAGCATTATGACAGAAATGCCAGGTTTGTTCCAGGAAAAATTCATGGCTTGCTACCCATTTCCAGTTTGATTAATAGGATTATTAATCACACTATTCTTCCTAAGAGTGGAAATTTTGATGTTGTGCGTGGACATGCTTGGAACATTATTGATCTTATCTCAAAGGGGAAGAAGTTTGATGTAGCAGATGTCATAATCAGAAGTATAGCTTCTTCAAAAGATGACAGGGTAAAAAGGATTTATCATGCTCCTTTTATCATGGCCCTAATACTCAGCAAAATTGAGTACCAAGGAGGTTTAGGCACTGTTCATAAAGCCTACAAGCCAAGAGAAGGACCTCCTGTTCACCAAAGACAAAGAAGAGCATGTAGCTCACCTGCACCATATTGCCCTGCAGGAGGCAATGCAGAAGGCTCTCGAGCCAAGCCACTCTCGCTCGATTCTTACCACTCACTCTCATTCTTAATAACTGATGCAGATTAAGGTCACTCAACAGAAATGAGGACAGCTCTTACAGACTTTCAGAATGAGACTAACAACAGACTTGCTGCCTCGACAGAGACGATTGACTCTATGGAACATTGTCTTCCACCTCTTCTCGTCCATCATCTCCTCTGCGTTTCACGCGTCGTCGCCCCGCACTCCACCCGGTGCTCCTCCTATAGTGGTCACAAAGACCTCGTGCTACTTGCTCAGTCTCTCCAGCTCCAGTGCTTGGCTCCTCCTCCTACTACTGCTCGTCCTCCTCGAGCTTGGGCCAGATCCAAGAACTCCTTCTCCGGTCCCTCTGTTTGATGTTTTTGGTACTTTGATGCCAAAGGGGGAGAAGTAGAAATAGTATTAGTATTGATTGTATGGGAGCTTGTTTGAACTTATTTGAACTTATTTTGATTGCGCTTGACTGTAATAGTTAACGTTGTGCTTATTCAGTCGCGTTGTGCTTATTCAAGTATTGTTAATTATCTGTTGCACTTGTTGATTATCATCATGTTTTCTCTCTCTGAAATGCAATTGTCTTTAAGCTTCTCTTATTACTTGCATTTCCTCAAATCTAACATGTTAAAGAAACTCGCTAAAATCCTTAAAATCATTGTGCTTGCAAAGCTCGTCCATACCTTATATGCACATGTTTATGGGAGCTTTCTTTATTCCAACTTAACAAGAATAAAATTCTCTTCATCTCTTTATTTAGAATTATATTGTTAAGTTAGAAATAGAATATATACCTGTTTCACACAAGGAGGATATTCAAATCAATCTTCCTCAAACATTAGTTATGTTGTCATCAATTACCAAAAAGGGGGAGATTGAAAGCATCCACGCCCCTAAAATCTGGTTTTGGTAATTAATGAAGATATGTGTTAAATGGACTTATGTGTTTGTTGAGTATTTGCAAGGTTAAGTCCAAATGGTAAGTACGATCGTGAAGCTGCATACTAAAGGATATCGTGAAGATCAAATTAGTTCAAAGACAAGGTACAAGTAGATTAAAAATCTTTTACCTTTTACCGGTCTTAGGAGATATGGTTGGAAGACCGGATTATAGGATAAATACCGTACTATTAAGAGGGATCTTGTCCAAGTAACTTGATAGCCATTCATGTGCTTTGAGGATCAATTTAGAATCATGCATAAAATTGTCTTTTCCTGAAAAGCATCAGTTGCATTGTCTAGATATTCGGTAGTACCGGCGTGTTCACACGGTACTACCGGAGAACGGTACAACCGGGATTGTAGTGCGGTACTACCGCACCCCGGTTGTTCCGCATACAACACGGTATGTTTTTTCCAGAGAGCATGTTGTCTGGGGTCTCGGTGCAATTCCTCATCACGGTAGTACCGCTGATGAAAAGCGGAACTACTGCACACCTGCGGTAGTACCGACTTAGTGACGGTACGTTTTTTTTCAGAGAACATGTTTTCTGGGTGTCTCGGTCACTCAAAACGGAAGTACCGCTGCAAACGCGAACTACCGCCACCCGTAGTACCGACTATTCGACGATGCGTTTTTCCGTAGCAATGCAGTTTTGGTTTTTCTCGTGGAACGGTAGTACCGCTGCCTTCGGGCGGTATGACCGGGAAAAGCGGTAGTACCGCATGTTCGTGGCGGTAGTACCGCTCTGCATTTCCCACGGCTATGTCAGTGCATTTATTGTCTTCTCTTCTAGCCGTTACTGTGCAAGTAGGTAAAGTGCGGTAGTACCGCATCTACTTGGCGGTAGTACCGCGACTCGCTGTTTTTCTGGGAATTTCCTCTCCAACGGCTCTATTTGTTAGTGGGTGGTATTTATACCCCCCACCTGCTCAAGGACAGTGAGCTAGACCACATCTAACATCTTTTGAGCCTTGTGCATCCTTTCAACTCCTCAAATTTACTTGTTTACTCTTTGTGAGGTTGTTGAGCTCATTTAAGTGCATTCATCATTCTAGTTGATCCTCTTGCACTTGAGTGTCGTCAAGCGAAGCTCCTTGATTTGTTACTCTTGGAGTTTTGCCAAACTCCTAGACGGCTTGGCGGTGATTGCACGGTGATCTCTTCAAGAAGATTGTGAAGAGGCCAGGTGTCCAAATTGTGAGTGGTTTGGTGTTCACCATCTCCAGAGTGGAGGAAGAACAACCAATAGTGATCGAGGAAAGGCTTAATACGTGGAGCCGGCTTGATTGGTTCAAGCTCCCTCAACGTGGACTAGTGAAGACCGGCAAGTCTTCGATACCACGGGAAAACATCGTTGTCTCATTGTGGTTATTTCTAGTCTTTACTCTTCCGCATTTATATTTCTAGTTTGGTCTTTGTGCTTATATTGCTTAGCTAGAAGTATAACTTGTTTAGACTAAGTTATTAATTGACTTATCTCGTTAAATTGTGTAAAAGTTTGAAAACCTCCTATTCACCCCCCTCTAGTCGGTTATCCTTGATCCTACAGTTACCAAAACGGCGACGGAGCGTGGCCGGAAGGTCTTCGGCGACGAAGTTTGGTGGCGGCGGCGTGCGGTCGTCGACGAAGAAGACGATCCCGAGGTCCTCCGGCGAAGTGAGTGGTGGCAGCAGCTTCGCACAGCTGAGGTGATGACGATGGTGCCGACAGCAGGGACGGAGGGGCTACGGCGGTGCCGGAAACGGAGAAGACCCGAAGGTTTTCGCAGGCGGGGATCTTCGAATTCAGGGCGCTACGGTGACGGAGGGGCTACGGGGGTGGCGGCTACGAGCTGTGGAGGTCGAGGCGGTCCCGGCGGTCCTATTTATAGGGCGCGGGCGTCGCTGGGTTGCCGTGGAGGGCACGGCTCGCGCGCGACATCGGGCGGATTACGGGATTCGGGCCGAGATGGAAAGGAAAGGCCGGGTCGGGGGCGGAGAAGATCGGGGGTGTAAGTGCGCGCGAGATTGCGGGATTTAAATCAGGATCGCGCCGAATATGGAAGGTCTCCGATTCGGCATCAATGGCGGCGTGCGCGAGAAAGGAAAGAGGGAAGGAGGAAGAAAGGAAAGGAAGACGACGACTCGGAGTCGTCCGATTTTGATCGGACGACGGAGATAGAACAAGCGAATCGGTAAGTTGAGGTTGGGCGTGGCCGTTGGATTCTGATCGGACGGACGAAATTAGATTGCGCGAAACGGTAAGTGGGAATCGAGCGCTGTCGTTGGATTTCAATCCAACGGCTGACGGCGATGGCGCGATGGAGCGGGCCGTGCGCGTGCGCGGGAAGGATGTGGGCCGAGCTGGGTTTCGACCCATTGGCTGTTTGAAGATTTTATTTTGATTTCTGATTTAAATAATTACTGATAATTCAATTAGGCTTTAGAATATAACAAATTAAGTCCAAAAATTTTGAGAAAATTCACAGAAATTCTCTGAGGCATTTAGGACTTAAGAAAAAAATATTTCCAGCTATTATTTGGTAATATATTTTGCAATTAAATTTATTTAGCTTTAATTTGGTTGAGGAAAAGCTTTTGAAAATTCCACAAAAATCCAATAAAATAATTAAACTTTATTTTCAACTTGAATTTGAAATTTGGGCTGTTACAAACCTACCCCCCTTAAAGGGAATCTCGACCCCGAGATTCAGGCTTGGTTAGCAAAAAGATCAGGGTAGTTGGCCTTGAGTTCGTCTTCATTCTCCCATGTAGCTTCACTTTCTGGATGATGCCTCCATTGCACCTTGTACGATCTGATGATTCTGCTTTTGGTAACACGTTCTACGACATCCAGAATTTTAATTGGTCGCTCCACGTAGGTGAGATCTTCTTGAAGGTCAAAGCTTTCCAGAAAGGTATGGTCTTCTGCCGCTCGCAGGCATTTCTTTAATTGCGATACGTGGAAGACATTATGCACGGCTGACAGGGCTTCTGGCAACTCTAGCTGATAAGCTACCTCTCCACGTTTTGCCAAGATCTTGTATGGCCCGATATACCTGGGTGCGAGTTTACCTTTTGTCTGGAATCTCGTCACACCTCTAAGTGGGGTCACTCTGAGATAGACAACATCTCCTACCTCAAAGCTTAATTCCCTCCGACGGTTATCGGCATAACTCTTTTATCGGGATTGGGCTACTTTCAGATGCTCCTGTATAGTTTTCACTTTACTTTCAGCTTCTTTGATCAACTCAGGTCCAAGGAGCTGACGCGCTCCTATCTGATCCCAAAGGAGCGGGGTTCGGCACTTCCTGCCATACAGAGCTTCAAAGGGGGCCATATGCAAACTGGCTTGGTAGCTATTATTGTATGAGAACTCGGCATATGGCATATCCTTATCCCAACCTTTTCCGTAGTCTAATGCACAAGCTCGAAGCATATCTTCAAGAACTTGGTTGGTGCGTTCTGTCTGACCATCGGTCTGGGGGTGATACGCCGTGCTGAAATTGAGTCTGGTCCCCAAGGCTTCATGCAGGCTTTTCCAGAACCGAGAGGTAAACTGAGAACCTCTGTCAAACACAATCTTCTTGGGTACTCCATGCAAGCAGACGATTCTGGCCATGTACAATTCCGCTAGCTTACTGCTCTGGTAGGTGGTCTTGACAGGAATAAAGTGAGCTACTTTAGTTAACCGGTCAATTACTACCCAGATGGAGTCATATCCCGATTGGGTCCTGGGGAGTCCGGTGATGAAATCCATACCAACTTCTTCCCACTTCCACTCGGGAATTGGTAATGGCTGCAACAGACTAGCGGGTCTTTGGTGTTGTGCCTTGACTCTTTGACAGACGTCACAACGAGCGACGAAATCAGCAATTTCGCGCTTCATGCTTACCCACCAATATTTTTCTTTTAAGTCCTGATACATTTTGGTGCTACCAGGATGAATGGAGTATGGCGACTCATGCGCTTCTTTCAGAATCGACTCCTTTATCTCCTGCTGGTTGGGCACACAGATGTGGTCTCCGAACCACACTGTCCCTTGTTCATCCTCGGAGAAGCCTGGAGCTTTGCCTCTTGTCATATTTTTCTTGATTTCTTGGATGTCTTCATCTTCTAACTGTTTTGTTCTGATCTGATCCTGAAGAGTCGGTTGAACTTCTAAAGCGTTTACACAACCTTGATTGACAATCTCCAGATTCAGGTGCTTCAGTTCTTCATACAGCTTTGGCTGATTTTGTTGCACCATGATGGTGTTGCAATATGCCCTCCTGCTCAAGGCATCTACTACCACATTGGCTTTGCCCGGATGGTAATGGATTCCGAGATCGTAATCCTTTATCAACTCCAACCATCTCCTCTGTCGGAGATTGAGCTCGGACTGCGTGAATATATACTTCAGGCTCGTATGATCCGTGAAAATCTCACAGCGGTTACCAATGAGATAATGCTGCCAGATTTTCAGAGCATGCACAATTGCTGCTAACTCCAGATCATGAGTCGGGTAATTCCCTTCGTGCGGCCTCAACTGCCGGGATGCATAAGCTACAACTTTGCCTTCCTGCATCAGTACACATCCGAGGCCTTGACGGGATGCGTCACAAAAGATCTCAAAATCCTTGCGGATGTCGGGTAATATTAACACCGGTGCTGAGACTAGCCTCTTTTTCAGTTCTTGGAAGCTATCTTCACAGGCGCTTGACCATTCAAACTTCTTTTCTTTCTTCAGAAGTTGAGTCATAGGTTTGGCAAGTTTCGAGAAACCTTCGATGAACTGGCGATAATAGCCTGCTAGTCCAAGGAAACTTCTCACCTCGGTGACTGATCTGGGTTGTTTCCAATCCATTACTACTTCAACCTTGGCGGGGTCTACTGCAATTCCTCCCGCGGATACAATATGTCCAAGGAATGCAACTTGACTTAGCTAGAATTCACTCTTGCTGAATTTGGCATAAAGTTGGTGCTCCCTGAGCTTGTCTAGGATCATCCGGAGATGCTCTTCATGCTCTTCTTCATCCTTCGAATAGATGAGGATATCGTCAATGAAGACGACCACAAACTTATCCAGGAATTCCATGAACACCTTCTTCATCATATTCATGAAGTAAGCAGGGCGTTGGTTAGTCTGAAGGACATTACTGTAAACTCATACAGTCCATATCTGGTGGTGAAGGCGGTCTTTGGAATATCTTCCGGTCTGATCTTCAGTTGGTGATAACCGGACCTCAGATCGATCTTCGCGAAGACACTTGCTCCCTTCAACTGATCGAACAGATCATCAATTCTGGGCAGCGGATATTTGTTCTTGATTGTCACCTCGTTGAGTGATCTGTAATCAACGCACATTTTCATACTATTGTCTTTCTTCTTGACAAATAGTACTGGGGCTCCCCATGGTGAGGAACTGGGTCGAATGTACCCTTTGCTTCGCAGCTCTTCGATTTGCCTCTTCAATTCTGCTAACTCGTTGGCGGGCATTCTGTAGGGCCGCTTCGAGATCGGAGCTGTCCCGGGGACTAGATCAATTAGGAACATGATGTCCCTATCCGATGGCATGCCGGGTAAATCATTTGGAAAGACGTCGGGATATTCTCGTGCCACGGGTATGTCTTCCAGTTTCACTTCCTTCAAGCTGGTGAGCATGAAACTCCCTCCGGTGCGAGTCTTGGGTTTGAATTCAATAGATAGACCTTGGTCATTGGTGAGGGTGATGGATCTATTGGCACAGTCTATTTGACCGTGGTTTTTGGCTAGCCAGTCCATTCCAAGTATTACATCCAGACCTTGGGAGTGTAAAACTATCAGATCTGCTAGAAAGGATACCCCGGATATCTCAAGGGTAAGATTTGGGCACAGGGAACTGGTTCTCATTTCCGAGCCCAGGGAATGAATTATCATGGGAGTAGCTAAGGATGATATAGGTAACCCATATTTTCCCACAAATTTATTTGACACGAAAGAGTGTGAAGCTCCAGAATCAAATAGGACAGATGCTGGTATCGAATTAACTAGGAACGTACCGAGAACAACATCCGCGCCGCTCGAGCTTTCGGCGGTGACATGGTTCACCCGCCCTTGGTGAACTCGCTCTTTGGTGCGGTGGTGCGCCGTAGTTGCAACTCCCGAGGTTGGCCTTGCTGGTGCCATACGTTGCTGCTTCTTCGGGCATTTATTGGCGTAATGCCCCATCTCGTTGCAGTGAAAGCACGTGACTCCGGAAGCTGAGGAGGTAGATTGCTTCTGCGGAAACTGTCCTCCCGATGAAGTGCCACGGAAGTTGGAGGGGTTGGAGCGCTGTGGCGGTGCCGGAGTACGAGACGTGGAAGATTGGAACTTCCCACGTTGCTGCGGCTGCGGTGTGGTGATGCGAGGTTTGTGCAGACCTCCTGCGTTGAACCTCTGAGCGGCCATCCTCCGCTTGCGGTTCTCCATTTCTGTGTGTTTGGCCTCCTGCCTGATGGCTTTATCCACCAACTGTTGGAAGTCGGTGAAGTTCTGAGAAATAAGTTGGACAGATATATCATCGTTTAGTCCTTCCAGGAACCTTTCCTGCCTGTCCTCATCTCTGGCTACGTCAGCTGGGGCGTAGCGGGCAAGTTGGTTAAAGCGGTGAAGATACTCATTCACCGTACGGTTGCCCTGGCGCAGTGCGTGGAACTCCTTCTTCTTCAGTGTCATCATCCTCGCCGGGATGTGTGCATGACGGAAGGCTTGCACGAAGTTGGCCCATGAAATGGATTGAGCATCATTATGGGCGATGCAGTAGTTGTCCCACCATTCCGATGCGGGACCGGTCAGTTGATGAGAGGCAAACAGAACCCTCTCACGATCAGAACACTGACTGATGTCCAACTTCTTCCCAATGGCCCGAAGCCAGTCATCGGCGTCCATTGGTTTAGTACTGCTTGAGAATGTCGGCGAGCGCATCCTCATAAACTCCGACATGGTCAATCTCTGGTTGTGCGGGGGTGGGGTCGGAGCTACTGCTGCTGTAGCGGCCTGAGCGTTCTGAACGTTCTGCAGTGATTGGGCAAGAAGGTCAATCAGATGGGTCCGATTCGCCATCATCTGGCGCCAGTCGGGTCCTTCTGCTGGCGGTGGTGGTGGCTGCGGAACGTGATTATTCTGATGATCCGCCTGATCGTTTCCTTGTCCCTCGGCACTGCTGCTGCCGTTGCCGTTCCTGCGGGTGGTCACCATCTGCGGGATCCTCCAAGGATTTAGATAAGATGGTAGAAATTCTAAGGGGGATAAATCTAAAATAGCCCAAGAACCAATAAACACACAATCAAGAACCAACTTTTCAAAATAGTTCTTTTTATTCATTTATTTTATTAATGGATTATGGCTATCACAAGGGTAATTGATAGCTCATAATTCGCGACTATCGTACGGACTAATCGAAAGTATCTACGGTGTACTGGGGGTATAATCTATCTCATTGGAGCTACCCTCGCCGGCCTTGTAGCTAGGCAGCTCTGCTTCCAGTGCCTTTATCCTTGCTTCTGCGTACTCCAGGCCATCTTGAGCTGTACGGAAGTCTTCCAGGGTATTCCCGTAGGCATAGTCGAGTGCCTTTGTTAAGTCCACCTGGTGTGTCAGCTCGGGGGAATCTTCTTCCTTAGCGGTGCGGAAGACGCTGTCGAGTCTGGTCGGAAGATGCATCTGGTAATAGTGGAACCCGGTGCCGTTGAGGTAGCGGTCGTAGCTGTGGCGGAGTCGATGAACTGCCTCTCTCACTGCATCCTGAATGCCATCCGCGAAGGTGTCGCGTCGGATCGGAGTGTGGAAGGTGTGGAAGACCGTGTTCGGCGACAGATCGGAGTAGATCAGCACTTCCACCCTCCAGAGACGTCGTTCTCCCACCTTGTACCGATAGCCCTGAAACGTTGGCCTCTTCTTATAGTCCAAGTGCTGCATCACTTCCCAGAGGAGTTCAGCTCAGTGTCCGGCAATGACTCCGTGAGAGATAGCGTTCGGTACCTCGGCCATCTACAATTTTGAGGAATAGACGAGTCAGTAACCGTTTTAAAGAGAAGGGTTGAGAGATGACTCTGGATAGACTCAAAATAGTTTTAGTTTTTGAAAATAAGTCCTTAGGACATTTGTGGGGCCACGACCTACACTCGATATGGCTCTGATACCACTTTTGTCGAACCCGGGAGCGAAAGATCCCGAATTCTCTGTGTCTATACACTAGTCCAGGATTTCCAGTGCACACAGTCAACAAAAGTGATAGCAAAATCATATCACGCTCTTTATTAATAATAACTCAGAGTTTTATTACAAATGGGCCCGAGGCCAAAAAGGAAAAGAAATAACACAGCGGAAAAGTAGTAGTAGGCCACACGACTTGCCACAGGCAATCGTCTGGGGACGTAGCCTATTCGTCAAGATCCTCACCGTCCTGATAGAGGTCTTCTCCTGAATAAAGATTATTCAGCAAGAGTAAGCACAACTTCCGTGCTTGCAAGTTACACCCAATATTGAAAGTTAATGCATGCATAAGGTAAACAAGGGATAATGGCAGGGTTATTTTGCATAAACAGCATTTTCAGGTTAAATACCATTAATAACTTTCTAAGGCCATTTTTAATATTATAACTGAAATCAGTGATTAAGATGATAATGAATAGTGGATAACCTCCATTGAATGAATGGTGAAGGATACCCTCCTATCACTTGGCCAACCGCCCCATTTTTCCATAGGATTAACCATCTTAAGATCATGTGTGGAAATCATTTTATAAACCAAAAACAAGTCTAACTTAGAGTGGCTTTGCTAGCATGTCCATGACCGCGGACGCGGCTATTCGAATAGTTTCTACTCTGCAGAGTTTGTACAGCTTTACCCACACGAGATAAAATGCTTTTAATGTCGGCCAATGCACGCTTCCGAAGGCGTGTGACTAAGCAATTATCATGAGGCCGTTACAAAGCAGTGCCTTAATGTATTCATGCCCGCTAGGGTTTCGCTACCATTGGACTAACCATCCTCCGAAAGCCCCCTCTTGCGTCCGGTGGGACTAATGTCTAACCAACACCCACACATACAACATAGCACAAATAACACTAAGGCACCACAAATTATTTAGCCAAATCTGTCCCATTCCAGACATGTGGTGGTATGGTAAGGCGTAGCAAAATACGCTCAAAGACCGGTCCTTAATTGACTTGGGCGACTTTCCATTTAAATGAACCCATGGGCCGTAATCCTAACCAGATTAGGCTCGTGCATGAACCTGCACCCACTATACATCCATCTCGCCCAAGTCCAAATCCATTTTGTTTTATTTAGAGTAAAAACCTCTTTATCAACCTTTCGTGGTAAAACCATACCACCGAATCAAATTTAAAAACAGATTGTAAATAATTTGGCTAAACCCTCCCAAATAAATGCGATCTAAGCTTGGCTAAGTATATGACAAATTTTAGTAGTATTTTGCCTAAGGGTGACATGGTATTCATATTCAATAATCAAATTGGCTATACAATGGAGATTGGAATAACTATATACAAACAGGACATTTAAACAATTATATAAACATATGCATGCAATAGTAATTTAAAACATGAATTAAATAATTTAAAATACTGGGAACAATATGATCAATAGTGTAACTTGCCTTCGTTGAAGTCTTGAAATTCTAAATCGTCGGAAGGATCTAACTCTCCGGAGTCGTCGAGGTCTATACGCGAAAATACGACAAATTCAATATTCAAATTCAAATAAATTCAAAAACTCAGCTCAAAATAACTCCAAATTGAAATATGTTGGTTTAAATAGCTAGATCATGATTTTAGATAAATTTTGCAACTTGAACCACCCAATTTGGAGTTCAGATGCAAAAGATATGAATTTTTGAAGTTTAATACAAAATCTGGAATTTAATTGAATTTCTTGAATTAATTTTCTACTGTAAAATCAATTATTGCGCAATGCTGACGCCAGCGATGAATTTTCCGGGAATTAAATGAATTAAAAGAATTTTCTAACGAGTGGGCCCCACGTGTCATAGAACAGGCCACGTGAACCATGCCTACGGCTTTTGGTTCGGAGGGACGGGGTGGACGCTGCTGAGGTGGCTTGCCACTCGTGCAGATCTGGCGACGTGGTGCCCAGGTGGCGGTGACATGGCGCCACGGTGACGTGTGCATGGCTGGCCACGTAGGCCCGAGGCCAGTGGTGCTCCGGTGTGCGTCCTCGCCGGCGTTCCACGCCGCGGCGAGCTAAATGGTTATGCGCATAATGGGGAGGAGACATTTGCGAAATCGTGGGTTACCAAAACGGCGACGGAGCGTGGCCGGAAGGTCGTCGGCGACGAAGTTTGGCGGTGGCGGCGTGCGGTCGTCGACGAAGAAGACGATCCCGAGGTCTTCCGGCGAAGTGAGTGGTGGCAGCAGCTTCGCACAGGTGAGGTGATGACGATGGTGCCGACGGTAGGGACGGAGGGGCTACGGCGGTGCCGGAAATGGAGAAGACCCGAAGGTTTTCGCCGGCGGGGATCTTCGAATTCAAGGCGCTACGATGACGGAGGGGCTACGGGGGTGGCGGCTACGAGCTGTGGAGGTCGAGGCGGTCCCGGCGGTCCTATTTATAGGGCGCGGGCGTCACTGGGTTGCCGTGGAGGGCACGGCTCGCGCGCGACATCGGGCGGGATTACGGGATTCGTGGCCGAGATGGAAAGGAAAGGCCGGGTCGGGGCGGAGAAGATCGGGGGTGTAAATGCGCGCGAGATTGCGGGATTTAAATCAGGATCGCGCCGAGTATGGAAGGTCTCCGATTCGGCATCAATGGCGGCGTGCGCGAGAAAGGAAAGAGGGAAGGAGGAAGAAAGGAAAGGAAGACGACGACTCGGAGTCGTCCGATTTTGATCGGACGGCGGACATAGAACAAGCGAATCGGTAAGTTGAGGTTGGGCGTGGCCGTTGGATTCTGATCGGACGAACGAAATTAGATTGCGCGAAACGGTAAGTGGGAATCGAGCGCTGTCGTTGGATTTCAATCCAACGGCTGACGGCGATGGCGCGATGGAGCGGGCCGTGCGCGCGCGCGGGAAGGATGTGGGCCGAGCTGGGTTTCGGCCCATTGGCTGTTTGAAGATTTTATTTTGATTTCTGATTTAAATAATTACTGATAATTCAATTAGGCTTTAGAATATAACAAATTAAGTCCAAAAATTTTGAGAAAATTCACAGAAATTCTCTCAGGCATTTAGGACTTAAGAAAAATATTTCCAGCTATTATTTGGCAATATATTTTGCAATTCAATTTGTTTAGCTTTAATTTGGTTAAGGAAAAGCTTTTAAAAATTCCACAAAAATCCAATAAAATAATTAAACTTTATTTTCAACTGGAATTTGAAATTTGGGTTGTTACACCTCAGTCTAGCTGACTCCGTTAGTGTTGCGTGCATCTAATATTATGCAAGTCTTTGGTTAATATCAGTCGTACATGGGTTTCCCCCAGTCGCTTGTCTATAGAGAGATGTGCTCTCTCACCCTTTTGCTTTTGTTGTCATTTCCGCTACTTTTGTATTGTAATCCGTTTGGCTTGTTCGGCCCTTATTGTAAAAACCTGACCCGGTGCGGTCTATATAAACTCTAATGTGTTAAATTAATAAATGGTATGGTTTTATGCCATGTATGAATTAATTTAGTGATGTATTCTGTGAGTACTACCTATTGATCCAGGGAATAACACAGTATTTTCACAGAGGATTCTGTATTACAAAATCCGGGTCCAACAGAGCTGGAGTGAGGGAGCCAGACGCCCGGCGGCGCACGATGGCTATGGTGACGGTGGGCGATGGTGCTGGGTGCGGCCGTGCGGTAGCGCGGCCTACCACGTGCTGCCGTGCCTTGGCACGTGCTGTGTCGGCTTTGGGCCTGTCAGGCCCGAACGTGCCGTGTCGGCCCAAGCACGGCTTGCAACGGCATGCCGTGCCGTGCCGCCCGTCGTGCCAGAGTACTAGACCCGGCATGGCTCTAGTCTTCGTGCCATGCCGGCATGGCCCCGACAATGCTCGTGACCTGCTGTGCTTCTGCCATGCCGGGCCGACCGTGCTATGGGCCGGCCCGAAAAGCCCTGGCCCAGCCCAGATCTATCTGCGATCTACCTTGTTAACTTCTCTTGGGATCTTTTGTGTATGCATGATGCGTTGTCTTTGTATAATATTAAGTCAACTTTGATCATCCATTGGACTATTACTTAACAAAAAGAGTGGCATGGAGCTGTCACGTATGCAGATTTGGTTTCAATGCATATATATATATACACATGTGGAAAAGGGGGCATGCTGTTGACCTGGCTCGGTGGAAAATCATCCAACCAACGGTTAAGGAATTTTTAGTTTAGCACTCCAAATTTAATTATGCGATTTTCTTAAATCCATATCTGTTTGGACGTGTGTGTGTTTTGAGTTTTCCGAAAAATTGTGCTATTTAAAAATGTAGAATAGCTATGCTATAGTAATAAATCGTTTTTCAACTTTCTTCCCTTACATTTATTTCCATTTCCATTTGTATGATGAGCAGTAGATGGTGGTAGAAGTATTTTTTTTTTCTTTCGAATTTTGGTGAAAGAAGTGCATGTGTAGTGCCTATCATACAAACACATATGTACAATTAATAGTTTAAAAAGAAGAATAAAGGGCCTTATTTGAGCTTTAACGGCAGTCACTTCTGCATGCATCGATCTCCTTTAATTGATTTATTCTGCCTAGAACAAAGGCAAATAATAGAATGGAGTATGATACGTACCTGTCGTCGTAAGCAAAGAAAAAGCTATGCAAAACAAAGCTAGCTAGCTAAAGATTGACGTGACCGGAGCTTCTGTCGGGCTCCAGGAATCCAGGATAACTAACCCGGAATCCCATTGTGATACTAGCACTAGCCTAGGACGTGCTAGTGCATATCATCTTAACTACTATAATTTGGAGTTTACCCGCTGGCGCGGGATCGTCCCACCCCCACCTCCTCGCGTTTTCTGCGATCGCTCCGTTCCCCCTCGCAGAAGCCTCCGCCGCCTCCTCTCCAACCGTCGCCTCCTCCCCTCCAAGGCTCCAACCGTCGCCTCCCCTGTACCCTGCCGCAGTCGCACCCCCAACTACCTCCATCCACTCTCCTCCCCTCCATCCCCCAAATCCCTTAGCCCTCTGCTCCTCCCCGAGGCGGCCTGACGCACCCATGGCTCCCGACGCCCCCGCCGACCACTGCTTGTGGCGGCAAGGGACCCCAGAACAACCACCATGACGGTGCTAGTGCATGTACGGCGTGCAGTGTGGCTTTCCTGTTCCTCGCCCACCAGATCGATCGCATGCGTGGCGCGTTCCTCGAGATCCCCGACGGCGTCGGAGGAGAGGACCACACCTCCTCATCCCCTCGCCACAGCGGCTCCTTTCTCAAATCGCGCGTGAGATTCCATCCAACCCTCGCCGCCGCCTCGGACGACGACGATGGCCAACGTATCTATTGGCCTGCGCTGCTGAAGGAGCACGGGGGACAGCGATGACATGCTAGTGATGGTCGCGGAGGCGGCGCTGGCCTCTTCATCTTCCTCGGGGTCGGCGATCTGGTCGCGCCGCCGCGACGAGATCACCTTCAACCGCCTCCACAAGGTACCGCCACCACCCAGCCCCGCCTCTCCTGAATTCGATCCGATCTGGGTTCTCACCCAGTCGCCTGGGCCGGGGTTGGTGAAACCTACCCGAGCCTCATTCCGTGGATCTGAGATGGCGTCCTGGTTCTGGTTGGCTTGGCCCAGTCCGGCGATTCCCGCGTTTCGCATCGCCTAGGTTGCGCTACCATCCGTAGCGCTTCTCGGAGTGCTACTCTAATTCGGAGGGGTCGATTTGATTTGTCCTCTCTCTTGTGGAATTACATGATGAGCGCTCAAGTGGTCGGGTTGGATTGGATTTTGCTCCTGAACTCTTAGCTGCATGAGCTCCGCCTCCGCGTAATGATGCTATAAGTATTGGGTGGGTAGAGCAGCTAAGGGTTAGACAGATTCGAGGTGGAAATGTGTGGGGGCATGATTGAGTTACCTAAAGTATCCAGTTGATTTATTTGTCTTGTTCGAACAATTGGATATGTTGGATTTGGGCGGTTGCTGATATCACTACGCTGACTGACTGCAGTGATGGGAGCAATCTGAATTCTGAAGAGTAATTATTGGAGCTTAGTTAGGGCAATAGGGGAGCGTTACTACATGATGTCTTAGCCGTTACAGTTCTCTAGGGCCATCTCAGTGTTGACTGGCCCAAGTGGTTTGTGCGTCACCACTATCCAGTGTGTTTTATGTTTGCCGCATAACTTCCGGTTTGATGAGACGATAGGGTTGTGCTCAACATTTTTTTCTGGACCGCTCTCTTCATCGGTTAGGTGACTGAAATGTTTTTGATTCTATGTTGGCATTGCCAAATTGTATCTCACAAGTTTTGATCTGAGGTAGGAACAGGAAGGTGTGTAACTGTTCGTACGATGTAGAATTCTCTTGTCAGGAGTTCTAGCCACATGTAACGCCTGGTCCTGTCTGGAAGTGAATCCTATTTCTATGTAGTTAAGATACATGTATTTGTTAGCCACAACAGATGGATGGAGAAAGTGTTTTTTTTTCTGTGAGGAGGAAACTGTATTGGATTTGAAGGCATTAATTACTTTTATAGCTAAGACCTTAATGCTACTTGAATTGGACTTGAAGACGTTAATTAAGCTAAGCTGCCAATTGTTTCATCTGGATAGCATGCATGTGTCGATGGATATTATTATACCTCCACATATCCATTCATATGTCTTTATGTTTTCTTGGAGTCTAATTGTATTTCAGCATCTGCTATATTGTCCATCTTAAGAATAAGGCAGAGATATGATTATCAGTATAAGACACATAGAACCGAAATCTAAAAACATATTAGTATAATCTTCAGTTATCTGTACAGTGCACTGCAAATATGCATGTTTGCGTTTTCGTAAAACTCTTACATTAGCCTGTCAAATTTTGCTACCATTGTTGTTCTTATAATAGATGCCAAGGTCATGATATGATTATGAAGCCCGTGTTGTTACTAGGCCAACAATTAATTACTTCCATATAATTGAACTCTATCATTCTATCCTAATTAGGGATCAAATAACCGTTACCAGGCATATCCTAATTAGGGATCAAATAACCGTTACCAGGCACAATCCTGTTCGGAGCCTGGTAACGGTTCCCGGCCGGTAACCGGAGATCCCGATGGAAAACCGGATGAATTTCGTCCAAATAAATTTGAATTTGAGATGTTTCCGCTGGAATTTTGAATTTGAATTTGAATTTGAATATGAAGGATTCCGGCCGGGATTTTGAATCCCGAACCCCACCGGGAGATTCGGTAACCAGTAACCGCTGGTTACCGACTGGTTTTTTGTTCCCTGATCCTAATTATGATTTGATTTATGACAAATTTACCAAACGATGTATATTTATATTTTACATAAAGGTGTATAGTACATATTTCTGGTCGTTGAACCCAACTCTTGGTATTTGGGAACATTTTCTTATGTGCAGCATTGTTTCTTGATTTGATCTCTACGTGAAAATTCCTAAATTTTATTTTGCTGTTAATATATCCAAAATACTTATTTTGTTAGCCTATCGTCCAAGATCATGCTATTCTTGACACCATGATCTCTGAAACCCATACCAACCATATTTTTGTTTCCATATCTCCACCTCTACCACCATGATCTCTGAAAACAACCCTGAAGCATTGAGAAACGCCTTTGAATTTAGTCAAAAGATCACACATTGTTGCAGAGGTAGCAACATTTCTGCAGAGCTTCTGATTGTCAAGCAATCCAGAAAACAAGCAAAAACATTTGGATGTTATGAGCACACTCGTTAATAACTATTTTTAGAACTATTTTCTCTAGTAAAACCTATTGAATGTAGTATTTTCTGGAATGTACCAAAGTGAGGCGTAATTGTTGCTACACTGTTATTCCACCATATCAACAACGTAGCAAATCAGAGTTTCTTCCTTGGTAGACTTCATATCAGCATACCCGGATAAGTTGCATAATCTAATGTGCTTGAGTGCAAGATCAGATCACAAAGTGACTGTAGCTCTATGAAGAGGTCTTTGCATGGACCCCTCTTCTTTTATTTTGATATTTCTTGGTCTTGTCGTTATCAGGAAGTGGATGCTGCTAAATTTCTGATTGTTCTCACAAAAAAAAGGAAAAAGAAAGATTTGTGATTGTGACTGACAGAACATGCTGATTGTTACTTTGTTAATAGGGCTTCTAGAACAGATTTTTCTTATGCCTATCAAAGGTAGGTATTGAGTTAACATCACTTCTATATTAGATTAGGCAGTAGGCACCTCCTAGGATTGACTTATGCTTCAGTATTGTACAATCTGTTCCTGGTTGGTTATCAGATCCAATCAGCATAGTGCCTTTTTGGCGATTTTCATTCTCTGTTCTTTTCAATTTTTTTATTTTTTTTGGTGAATGGGCTGTTTAGTTGGTGATGTTGCACTTGTTTATTTGGTACTTGGGAGAATCCGTTGTTTTGTTTCGCTATGTGCAACTGCCTTACTGGTCATCTAAAGTCAATGTTTACACCTGCTATATGTTGACGATACTTGGCCGTTGTTTGAGGACATTGTGAATTGACTAAATTTTAGTTTTGTTGGCTTTTCTATAGGTTTCAGATCTAAGTCATTTGAGCAAACTGGTTCGTAGAAACAATACAGCCAGCAGAATTGATGAAGTTGACAAATTACGTACAGTCTTCCTTGCAATGGAAGATGCGAGAGCGGTGCTCATCAAACTTGCTGACAGACTACACAACATGAGGACGTTCGATTCATTGCCCAAGATCAAACCGCTGTGCTTCGCAAAGGAAACACTGGAGATATTTGCTCCCTTGGCAAATCAGTTGGGGATCATGAATTGGAAGGAACAGCTTGAAAATCTGTGCTTCAAGTATCTGAGGAACTATCATCCAACCTTCTCGAGTTCTTCAGGTGAGAGGACTATCCTATCGTGCTATATCGGGGAAGCACAAGAGCATGTATAGCATCTACAGCAAGATGACAAGGTAATCTCGTGTATGTCCCCCATTACCCAACAAGCACATTTTGTCTTACGATCTTTTGAGGTAATCACTTAATTTTTCTTGAATTAATTCATTTTATGTGTTGTCCATGGTATTCATTATTGTACATTTCAACATCCAGTTTTTTTCATAGGTCGTCGATGCCAACTCACTGCAAGAAACTTTGGAAGCCTAGCTGCATCCATGAGCAATTGCAGATCAACATCTTGGTAATGTCCGCTTAAACTGGTCCACATTCAAGCATAATTGCTTTCAATCTTTTCATCCTTATAATTCCAAGCCCACTAACAGGTACTATGTTTCACATCCACTCATGCAGCATTCGTCTCTCAACCTCGCAACGCTTTCACTCAAAATGGGACTTCCAAATAGATCATTTGATAACCTTCTTACCGCATGATCTTATTCATTAGCAACCTGATGCCACCCTATGTGAATTCCTACTAAAATTTACACTTTGCTTCCAACTAGCACCTATGTTATTTTTTTCCTGAATGATTTCAACGTGCTGGACCAGCTGCAGCACCTCTAGATGCTCGGTTGTTTACACTGCTAGATGGTCTATGGCTTCCCTGAAGATCCTACTCTTGTGATTAAGCACCAACAAATATATTTTTGGAGTTAAGCATTAAGCAAGAGATCATTTGATAATTCTATTTCAGTTAATGTAAAAATTGACAAGCTAGAGATGAGTGGCTTAAAAGTTTAGATATGAGCAATTAGATGTGCCAAATAATGTTGAGTGGTTTTCTACTATTGCAGCTTGTAGTTTCTAATTGAACTATCGCTCTTTTAGTTCCTTTGTCCATGGAAGAGAAACAATTTAGAATAATGTATTTTTTTATCTGATCACATGATTAAGTCCTTTTCTAATTATGAGAAATCCAGTATGGATTTCCAACCATCCAGAGTTTTATTGATTGTAAGTGCTCATTGTTTTGAAGGCTTTTGCAGATTTTTACCATTACGTCCACTATTGAGATAGCATAACCAGATTGCAATAGATGAGGGAACATTGAAGGGCAATTGAATGTTTGCTGATAATTGATGTATACGTATACTTCTCAACTCTAATTCTCTCATTTCTTGATGCATTCAGTTCTTGATTTGAGCAACTTTAGTTCTTACATGCAAATTTGCCATGGCTAAGGCATGAGGCCCTCCGGATCCAAGAAGGGGTAGAGAGTTAGCAGTGCGAGGGGCTGAGAAGTAGCAAGATGCTCCTGGTGTCGATGGGGCGAGTTCAGGATTCTAGTTGGTTGAGGTCAACAACCTCTTTGTTGGCTGTCATGTTTTCTTATTAAGCAATGAAGTCCTATTTATTGATTATCATATTATCAAGTTGAAGCAAAAGGACATATTTATCATGTTGTGTCATACCGTACAAAAGTTCTTGCATCTGTGAAGGTTGTAGATAACTTTATAGCATTAGCATGATTTTACATGGCATGGGCACATAGCATTGAAGCATATAATTGATTACACACTTTGTTTGGGATTACATAGCATCGTATGGGCACTTGGTTGTTGGTTTACCTTAAAACTTTCATTGGTTCTAACTACAAATATGTGCAACTAAAAGAACTGTTGGGTCTAACTTCAAATCTGTGCCCAAACTTTCTGACATAAATTTCTGTTGTTTGCTTTCTTTGAACAATTTGAGATGCTCTTGCTTTGAACACCGAAAAGGCTAGGATTTTTCTTGCTTCCCTCCGACCCCTACATGAATCCAAAAAACATGATATATGGTTTCAAATAATTGATGGTTGTCAGTTATGTATGTATTGAAGTATACTATGAAAAAAATGTTGTTTGCTACTGTTCATTTACAGAATTGTCGCACGGAGTGCTTGTTCCATCATGTTGCACTATTGTGATGCTCATAGATATATGTATCACCATCTTTTAATTGGTTGATTTGCTTCGTGTGTTAAAAAAACATTATTTAGTGCACGATTTGAGATTCCGTTGCAGCGCACGAACACCCTACTAGTATCTATACATGAATAAATAAGCATGATACAACACAAATATTAGAGTCCTAAATAGATATTTATGACCAAGTTTTACAAAACGTTATATCATATCCATACATGAATAAATAAGCACAGTACAACACAAATATTAGAGAGTCCTAAATAGATCTTTATGACCAAGTTTTACAAACCGCGTCGAGTAGGCCAAATACATAAACATTAGAGTGATGCTGCAGGAAGATACATAGAAACATGATAAACCCCATGTGGTATGCCATACCATCTATATTGAAATTTGAAATTATAGTGTAGTAAATCATAATTTAGTTCGTTTGCGGTATATATAATTTACCCTTCATAGACAAAGTAGTATATATAAATCATAATTTGTAATGATAAATGATATGAATGGTAAATTCACACATACAAAATATACTGCTAAGTACAGATTGAGAAACAAAAAAAAAACAAATTCTCATGAGAAGGAAATTCGAAATAAAAAGAAAAATATAAAACTCATTGTTGACTGAAATTTGTCTTTTTTTCTCCTGATATATGTCGCATTTTCAGTTGAATTTTTGCAAGATACTTGATGACAAAACTCCATTGGTATCGTTTTTCGGAGAATTTTTTTAAAAAAAATAATATTATTTTAAAAGATAATTACAAAAATAAATAGCCGCCCCAAAAAATTTCAACTCACGATAGGTTGCCAGTTCAACCGGCGACAGGGACCCTGCTCCCTCCCTGTCGCCGATTCAGCTCCCTGTCACTAGTACAACTGGCGACAATAAGTGAGCAGTGCTCCTATCGTTAGTCCAACTAGCAACAGGGAGCTTTCGCTAGTCCAACCGGCGACAGAAACCCTAAACCCTATAAAGACCCTCGAAACCCTAAAATTCAGCACAACACTCACTTTGGACTCAGAAAAAAGAGAAGGAGGGAAGGGAGAGGAGGAGATAAGCTAGCGAAGCGCTGCTCGTCCGGTTGCCCACCTGCCAGGTAATTTTTTTAACCGCATGAATTACATAGTTTTAGATGTACGGTTGCGTAGTGTAGTATGTTGTACATAATACTTTTCGGTGGGTAGTCTAGTTTTAGATATATGGTTAATCGTGGAAATGTTCTTTATAGTGCAGTGTGTCAAATATGTCGGACGTCGCCAATTTCAAAATTTACTACGGTCCGGGGACTATTCTGGAAGGTCCCGAGGGGATTGATTTGCATTATTTCCAATTGGCGACCGTGCCCCTGGCAAGAGCAGAGGGGGGTATATGGAGCGTTGTGATGTGGTGATTGTTCCACATATTCCAAGTGGACCATGATGTGTATGATCTGAGATTGAGTTGCCTTGCCCCTCGGGCAGCACAACTCACATATTGGGAGTTAGTGCAGCTCAAGGGAACAAAGTCATGGTAGTCATATGTACGCATGACGAGGGAGGGAGGGTAGAATTTGGTCCTTTTGGCACAGGCATATGCCAAGCCCACTCCCGCATCCATGGCTGCTGAATAAGAAGGGGGTGGTGATGCCGAAGAAGAAGTCGGGAACTCCAACCACAGCGCAGCGCACCCAACGGCCGAAGCTCCTGGAGTTGCTAATGGTGTCGACGAAGACCCTACGGATGTAGCTCCTTCGGTGAGGCAAGCTAGTGGGCTTGCTGATGAGGGTGAGGAGGTGGAAGCCGTATTGCAAAGGATGGATCTCGAAGACCGGGACTACATGGCATTGCCAGAAGATGAAGGGTCCGACAACGAGGATGATGTGGACCATCAGGCGATTTCATCCGAGTAGAACACATACCAGTTCAACAACCTTATCGTCAACAAAGGCTCCTGTGTGCCGTGGGAGTACAACCAGAGCGAGGTTAGGCAAGGAGCTATGTACAAATGCAAGGAGGCCGTCCAGGAGGCGGTCAAATTCTGGGCCTTGTCCGTGCGGCGCACATTCACTGTCGTCAAGTCTAACCCAAGATTCTATGACGCGAAGTGCGACATAGAGGGATGCCCTTGACGAGTGCACGCATTTCAGCCTAAGTGGGACACCTATTGGAAGTGATCTATAGTCGTCCCTCGCACATGTGTCGTCGCTGAGTCAGTGCAATCCCACAGGAACCTGTCATCAGGGTTTATCGCCAACCTCATGTGCGGTGAGATCGTGGACAATCTAGATTTTGAGCCATGGTCCATCATTCAGGCGATTGAGGCAAGGTTCCAGTACACAATTAGCTATGCCAAGGCGTGTAGGGCAAAACAGAAGGCATTGGAATCAAGGTTCAAGACGTTCGAGGACTCCTACCACAACCGCCCCGGGCTACTCCGAGTCATACAAGACAAGAATTTTGGCACTCATGTCGACATTCAAGATGTCACGCATCCGAAGTGGGCCAATAAGAGGGTATTGCAGCGAGCATTCTTCTCCTTTGGTCCATGCATCAATGTATTCCGGCACTGCTGTCCAATCTTGTGCGTGGATAGGACATCCTTGATTGGGAACTACAAGGGCCAGATACTGACTGCAATAGCGACGGATGGGAACAATCAAGTCCTTCCCTTGGCATTCACTTTTGTTGAAAGCAAGAACATGGACATTTGGTTGTTGTTCCTAAAGAATTTGAGGATTTCTATTGTACAGGATCGTCCAAACGTATGCATATCATACATGATCGACATGCGGACCTACTGAGTGCAATAACTCAGCTACAATAGGGAGATAATGTACCACTTGCATGGTCGGATCTACAGAGTAGGTGGTGCATGAGGCACTTAGGTGCAAGCGTCTACAAGCAATTTCGCAACAAGGACTTGATCACTACTACAAAAAAGCAAATACTGGACGTCTTATCATAGACGGTTGACCAAAACCGTCTGTATTACATGCAATCATAGACGGTTTTGGTTTAGAGACCGTCTGCATTACTAGTTGCACTAAAAATCGTCTGTCAAGAGGTAATATCATAGATAGTTCATATTGAAAACCGTCTGTGAAGTATCACAGACGGTTCTGAACACAAATCATTTGTGATAATTGTATACTTCACAGACGGCTCTAAACACAAACCGTCTGTGTAGAATTCACAGACGGTTTTTAACTATAACCATCTGTGATAATATCGCTTCAGCTCACTAATGAGTTTCTTCATCGCCGATGCGTCTCTTTGCTCGCATCAATGCCGCTTCGGCTCCCCGATGCGTCTCTTCGTCTCACGCGTCGAATTTATTCCTTGTTTTATAAAAAGAATAATCCGCTATCGAAGATAATCATCTAGACATCACTCTATACGTACTTCGATCCCATCGCTCTACGATCATCATACGTATACGCAGCGATCACAGACCATGACGGCGAGGAGGTCGATGATTGCCATCGCTCTTCCTCATTATGTCGTCGTTGACATTGTCGGCCACGTGGCTGCGAGCTCTCCTCAGCCCATGGCTGACCTCTGCAGCCTACGAGCCATGCACGCATGTATTTATACCTACAAAAATACATACTACTATTTATTCTAACGTCTTGAATTGTGTATGTGCATATATTGGAGTTGCGAGGCCATGTACAAGGCGTCCAACGAGGGCACCATGGGGAGGCGGCGCGTGGCACTGGAGCAGGAGGAGGTGATGAAGTGGCTGGACAACGAGCGCTACCTCATCGTCGTCAACCACCGGCCAGTGCTGGCAACTCGGAGGCCTGCTTCATCGTCGGCCTCCCGCTTGTCTTCACGAACCAGGACATGCAGCGCAGCCTCGTGTGCCTTGAGCGGGCGGCCAATGTTGACCAAGGTCGCGGCCTACGTGCTCTGCGTCCTCCTCTATATGGTCGGCGAGGCACGTGACATTGGAAAGCACTACATCAGCTAGGTCGAGGGTGAGCCGATCGACGGCGGGTGCGAGACGGCCAAGAGGACCAATTGGGAGTGCAGGCGGTGCCTGAGGCTCACTGCGGACGTGGTCTAGGGGGCGGCGTGGAAGAAGATGGCTGGGTCACTGGGCCGGGTGTGGGCGTTGTCAGAAGACGGCCACCGGTGCACGAGCACCAGCTGCAGTGTGACGGAAGGGTGGGACGACTACATCGTCTTCTGTAGCGACGACTGTAGGATTAGTCATGAGTATACCAAGTTCTTTGCACAGGTGTTAAACTACTTACCGTAAAATTAAATACAATCACATGACGGCATTAATTACTGACCGATGAAAAACAAATATATCCCTATCTTCAATTTTACTGTTTATTACCCTAGAATTTACTTATCATGTGGTTATGTACCCGCGACTTGTTTTAATTAGTTAAGTGCATGGAGAACACCAAAAACGCCACGCCCCATGCCAGTAAAAAAATGGTTCTATATTGGAACCATATCACATACGATTCTATATTGGAACCGTTTGTGATGTGTACTTATCACAGACGGTTCTACTTTAGAACCGTCTGTGATGTCCAACTCTATTTATATTCAGACTCTAGGGTTTGCCCGGCCCCCAATCAAATGATTAGTTTCGTCACGGCGCGCTAGGGTTCGAGCTCCCACATCTTCCTAAGCCCAACGCCGCCTCCTCCTAGAGCTACTTAGCGCGTCTCCTCCCTCGAGCCCGCCGCCTCCTCCCCGAGCCCGAGCTGCCGCCTCCCCGAACCCGGTGCCCCTCCTCCCTCGAGCCCGGTACGCCTCCTCCTCCCCGAGCACGAGTCGTTGCCTCCTCCTCCAGCCTAGCACGCCTCCTCCCCCGAGCCTACCTCCTCCTCCCCGAGCCTGAGCCGCCGCCTCCTCCTCCCTGAGCCCGAGCCGCCGCCTCTTGCCATCCCTTTGTGAGTTGTTTGTGTTTTTCAGAATTGATTTACTTTACTAATTGTGTTGTGCTAGTTGTATTTTAATCTGTCTTGACTAGCACTCGGAGACTTGGTATTGTGTTGGGCTCTGGTAATTGCTTGATGAGGATATATAATTGTCATTGCCAGCTTGATGAGGATAATTTGTGTTATGTACTTTTGCTGGTTTACAGATAGCAGATTGGCTATTTTATTGAGATTAGGAATTCTATCCAGTATTTGAGATTAGTGATTCTATTCAGTTTTCATTTAACTAGTTACTAATTGGTTAATCAGATAATAGAGCATTTTGCACATTGTTAGTTGAATAACCTTGTGATGATTGAAAGTATAAAACTGTTGTTTTAGAAGTTATTTTTTGACATTCTAGTGAAGCATTATTTGAGCGCAAAAGTCTGATTTATTGTTATCACATTTAATTGATAAAGAATATTGGCAAGTATCAAGAAGGCTAAGAACCCGGCACCCCTCCTCCCTGAGCCCGCTTCTCTCCTCCCCCGAGCACGCGTCGCCTCCTCCCCGAGCCCGCCTCCCCTCTTCTCTATTCTTAATCTCTTCTCTATAAAGTCTCCAAGCGCTTGCCTTTGCTTTTGCCTTTAAAACATATATATATATATATATATATATATATATATATATATATATATATATATATATATATATATATATATATATACACGTGTGTGTGTGTGTGTGTGTAGTTCGTAGCCTTTGTGAGCTAACTCGAGGCCTGAATTTAGCTAGCTAGCTCGCTCCTTGGACATTCATCCTAAACGTTCAGGTGAACCACGGCTACTGTATAGAACCTGACACACTAGAGTGTGTGATTTGCTTCATGCCGTGGAGGATTGGCCATCCGACCCGAGAGCAACTAATCTGGGCCGCGGACATTGATAGGTGTAAGATCGAGTAGGCCGACTAGAGGGGGGTGAATAGGCGTTTTAAAAACTTTTATGTGCTAAAACCGATTTCTAATGCGGAAGCTAATACAAAAACGGTTTTGCACAATTAAGGCCTAAATCCACTAGGCTCAACTAAGTGCACCAACAAAACAAGTCTATTGATAATAATCAATCAAGCATGGACTTGTAAGCAATACAACTTAAGTAATGTAGATAGCACATAGCACGGTAAACATTCATACACAATAAATTAGCAACTTAATTATATGAATGTAAACTGCAATATGGTAAAGCTCAAGAATGCAAACCAACAGATGACACGGCGATGTTTTACCGTGGTACTCGGAGACTTGCCGGTCTCCCCTAATCCACGTTGAGGGAAACCCAAACCAATTGGGCCGACTCCACGAATTGAGCCTTCCTCCGAGGTATCAACCACCTCGCTCCACTAGGGTTGCTCTTACTCCACTCCGGAGATGGCGAGCACCAAGCCACTCACAAACACCGGGCCTTCTCACAAGCTTCACTTGAGAAGATCACCGGATCACGACGCCTCCACACCGTCTAGGTGTCGGCAAACACCAAGAGTAATAAGCCAAGCCCCTTGCTTGACTCTCACCACATGCAACGAATGCACAAGCTCAAGTGGATACAAAATCCACCTCTAGATGCAACACATGCAACTAGAGACCTCTCTCCTTGCTCACAAGGTGCAACACCTGCACAATTGAGAGAAGAAGCTCACACTAGCTCAAGTAAGTGAAATGGGATGCCAAAGGTTGCCTCTCAACCGGCCAAGGGGGTATTTATAGCCCCCCAAACCAAAAACTAGCCGTTTGGAGACGAAACAGCCAAAAACTAGCCGTTACAGCCTTTTACGGTCGTACCGCACTCACAAGGGGCGGTACTACCGTTCTGCGGTACTACCGCTGTTATAAGGGTGGTACTACCGCAGCCCAAATTTCAGCACAGACGACACTCGGTAAAAATGTCATAACTTTTGACTCCGATGTCGGAATTGAGTGATCTTGGACTCTATTGAAAGCTTATTCAGAGGGCTACACAACCCACCTATTTGATTGATCTCAAAAACATTGGATAAAATCAAAAAGCACAACTCAAAAGAGCCACTACCATGGTCTAAGTCCAAAGAAATAGCAACAAGCAATCTTAGACCATATCAAGGGAATACACATGAATCTTAACCATTTGCAAAACACATTTGCAAAGTATAGTCACATGCTACAAGGATTATCCATGAGCCTCAGCTATTTGCAAAACACATTCGCAAATATAGGCAATATGTTAGAGTGAGCTAGAGCAAGTGAGATTGAGTTATCAACGCATGATCAGACTCAAGCTACTAGACAAGACCCCTTTTAATAGTACGGTAACCTATACTAGCAATCCGATCTTCCAGCCAAACACTAAGACCGGTAAAAGACTAGTAACACATCCTTAGCTCTAGCTAGTCATACCTTTGCCTTGAATATCTTCTTGAAGCTTGATGACGCACATCCTCGCTTCAACTTCGGGTTCTTGACTTGAAATCTCATCAACACATGATGACTTTCTTTGCTTCGGGATCTCGACTTGATGCCCATCAACACATGATGACATCCTTCATCCCGAGTCTTGATATGCATCAACACATGATGCAGTCTTGACCTCCATTAATACATGATGGATCTTCTCTTGACTTGATGATCAACTCATGACCATATCTTTTTCGAGATCTTGATATGTATCAACACATGATACATCTTCTTGAACCTTGACTCGATGACGATCAACTCATGATGCCATCCAAAGTCTTCATCACCCTGGAACATAACCTATTCATCCAACTCATGGAAAATGTTAGTCCCACAATGTCATTAACATTAATTACCAAGATATACCTGCATAAATGCTTTTGAACAAGCCATTACTGAAGGTGCGGTATTACCGCCAACTAGCATCCGGTAATACCGCTCTCCTGGCCGCATCGTTTCTCGATGCGGTACTACCGATTTCCAGAGGCTCGAGAAATACGAGAAAAACACCTTCTCGGAATTTACATACCGCTAACTAACAAACAGAACAACCGGGTTGCGGTAGTTCCGCCAACATATTTGCGGTCATACCGCTACGCGGTAGTTCCGCCACATGAACTCCGGCACTACCGCACATCGGTAGTACCGCTTACCAAATGCGGTCATATCGATTTCCACTGAACTTCTTTCAGAAGCTTTTCGAAATGCAGTGCATGACTCCTTTGTCTTGAGTCATATCGATCTTTTATCACCTTTGTATTTCCTTTTTATGTCATCACTCAAACTCCGGGACTAAGCCTTGAAACATCTTAGCACACATGTTAGTCCCACAACACAATTTCAAATAATTGAATAGAGATAAATATGAGTATATATCAACTACACAGGTTATATATACTAAGAGTATATACGAACTACACAAGTTGTATATACTAAGAGTATATACGAACTACACAAGTTGTATATACTAAATATGAGTGTATACGAACTACACAAGTTGTATATACTCATATGAATACATTAACTACATAAGTTGAATATATTCAAGGATATATGTGCATCTATAAACTACACAAGTTTCATATGCTCTCATATACTCATATGAATATATTAACTACACAAGTTAAATATATTCAAGGATATGTTACAAAGTAAAGATCCTTAATATATGTGGAAAGAGAATATGGATCAATACTAAAGAAACCACAAAATATAGAATGAACTCCCCCTAAATGTGTGCATATACAAATGTGTAATGGAAATATATGCACATATCCAAGTTAACCTTTGTGGTGGAGTTTAACCTATATTTTGGATCCGAGGAATGCAATAGTATATAATAAGAAGTAGAATGCATACCTCTTGTATTTCCATCTTTATATCCAAACAAGACTAAGCAATAGATAATCAATAGAATTTTTAGTCTCACAAATAGATTTGTCATTAATGAATACATACCTATTTGGATTTTTGCCTTTATATCCAAGCTGAGACTAAACTTGATATAACAATAGGAGTGTTAGTCTCACAAGTGCATTTGTCATTAATCACTTAATCACTTGCATGCCTTCATGATTTTCACCTTTATATCCAAATAAGACTACATAATATGTATATCAATAAAAGTGTTAGTCTCCTAATTAGATTTATCATTAATCACCAAAGCTCCATTACCACATAATGGCGGGTCTAGATCTTTCAATCTCCCCTTTTTTGGTGATTGATGACAAATCCATCATTAATAGCAATATTTGGATATAAGTCAACATATGATAAGAAAGAAAGCATATTTGACTATATGTATGCACAAAACTTAGAGAAAGAATTCTCCCACTTAAGGCATCACAAGAGATATCAAATAAGAACATCCAAATGTAGTTCACACAAATTCTCCCCCTTTTGGCATTAAGCACCAAAAATCCAAAACAAATCTAAGCCAAAAGAGAGTCTTTGCAAAAACATGAGCTAGGCAAAAGAATTCATTATTTTGATCATCGAAATATTCTCCCCTTTTATGATCTATGCAAGATATAAGGTGAGAACATTCTCCCTAAACTTTTTCCCTTTTATGTTCTGCAAAAGCATTCTCTCACTTTTGGACTAAACATAAGATAGGGTGAACTCACAAGAGAGAATCCAAATGAATTGATCCAAATCAACTTTCTCCTTTTGGCATAAACACCAAATGAACTCCAAATCAATTTCCCTTTATTGGCAATTAAACATCAAAAGATCTAAAATAAAGCGAAACCATAAGGGAGTCTTTTCAAATTAGTTTTCCTATATATTAGTATACCAATTTTTAAAACTAAAAGGTTTTCAATAAAACTTTTTCAAAACATTTTAGGAAAACTCCCCCTTACACAAAGATTCTACTCCTTTGACACACAAAGGATTTCTTCGTCCACTTATCTTTGCTTTTGACACACAAAAGCATTCTTTGTCCAAATATCTCCTTCTTAGCTTTTGACACACAAAAGCATTCTCCCTCATTTTCTTTATGTGTATCCACTTGTAAGGTAGTCCTTGAATAATTCTAGTAGATACCACTTGTAGAGATTTCTTATAGATACCACTTGTTGAAAGATATTCTTTAAGCTTTACTTGGATACTACGAGTCGACGATGCCACTCGTAGATAAAACTTGTAAATCCATATGTTGATACCACTTGTGGAAAACATACGTCGATAGGTCTTGCAATCTCAAGGTGCTTGAACTTCTCTTTTTAAGATCTTCAATGAAAGCATAGAGAGAAGAGATAGAGAGAAAAACCACTTTAGAGAAGATGATACCACTTGACACAATTTAGATATATCTCTTGAAGAGATAGGACTTGAAAAGATATCGGGTATCAGAGAAACCACTTGGATAAGATACCTCTTGAAAAATAACATCAAGAAATTTGAGGTATCGGAGAGACCACATGGATAAGAAGTGATTAGGTATCGGGGAGAGCTTGGTAAGCAAAGAATTGATCGACATAGAAGGAGTTAGATGCCACTTGTGAATGAGAACAAGAGATACCACTTAAAAGATACAACGTGAAGGAGTACAATGATATCAATTGAGAATACCACTTGTAAGGACAAGATGATATCACTTGAAGAGTACCACTTGTAAAAACAAGGATACCACTTGAATCAAACACATATGATTCTCATGCCGAGATCAAAGATGATCAAAAAGAGCTACCACTTGAAAGAATACCACTTGTAATGATAAGAATATCACAAGGTGATCAAGATAAGCATTTGAGGGTGGCTTGCAAAGATAGCAAGGACCAATCTTAACTTTGGGAAACAACCACAATAGATTTAGAATTGAAAGAGTTTGAGATTGGCTGTTTTATCAGGATAATCGGAAATACCGCCATACAAAGACCGGTAGTACCGCAACCCGGTAGTACCGCAAGAATACTGCCGGTAGTTCCGATTTTTCTGGGATAACAAGGATTGATCAGGGAATTTAGAAGAGAATTGAAGCTTATGCAAATGATCCCTAGTTTTGAACTCAATTAAATATTTTTAAGGATTATTATGCACTAAGGGGACTAATTAATATTCAAGAAATTAGTTTTTTATGAATTAGTCTTTTGATTTTGCAATTAAAATCAGATTTTCAGGAAATTTCTCAACAAGAGCCAAATTGAGCAAAAGATGAATTTTAAATGATCCATTTTTATGTATGAGTCATAAATACCATCATGGACCTATTCATGTGAATAATTTAGGCTCAAATGGCTAAACTCACTTAAGTGCTAGAAAGTGACCACTTAGGTCAAACTAGTATTTTGGACGAGTTTCAAAATCAAATAACTTTTGATGAGTTGGTCTTTTGGAAATCATTTGAATACGAAAAGTGTTTAGAATAACCAACTCTAGGATTTTCCTTTTGAGACGAAGATCAAATTCCTTTTATAATAGATTTTACACAAAAATCTAGTTTATGTCAAAAACAAGATTCTATGATTTAGAATTTTGGGTAGAAACTCATTTTCATTTAAAATAGCTTTTTCTTAAGCCAAAACCTTTGGTAAACCTTTGAAATGCATTTGTATATATTTTGCAACTAATTTTTCAAAGGATATACTTATAATTTCAAATTTTTGACTTTTGGCTTAATGGCTTAATTTTGAAAAACATTATTAGCACTTAATTAATTTGGGCACACATAGGGATGTGATATACATGATCATTACTTAGCACTCCCCCTTAATGTGCCACAACCAACTTGCTCCAGATTTTAATAAACAAGATTAAGCATGAGAGCAAGAACAACCCTTTTAAGATTTTCATGAAATGCAACCTACACATGGTAAAGGGTCTAGATACTTCAATGTAAATACTTGTTACCGAAATGGCATTGGCTATGATATGATATGATTATCCTCAAGCTTGGCTCCAATATTGACATAAAGTGGAATCCACCTTTTCATGAATACGCCAAATCTCCAATGCCTCTCCAAATACCTATTAATCATTTAAGCGCATTTTTGGTACCGAATACTTGGTTGGGTCCATGAATGTTAGTCACAATGGATTTGGGCACCCAAATGACCCTTCTAATAATAGTTTTAGGTGAACTAACAATTCTAGCAAACACATTGCCAATTTTATCCTTCCTAAGCAAATAATGATCATTATAGATAATTGGCTTAGGAGAGATACCTTTAGGACATTCTTTACTAAAATATCCTTTCTCCCGGCAATTGTAGCAAGTAGGGCTTTTGCTTCCCCTTGATATCTTCTTATCTTGCTCATTGCCGTCTTGCCTCTTCTTCAATGACAATTGCTTGTCATTTAGCTTGTTTGGACACACCGAGGCAATGTGTCCCTTCTCATAACATCCAAAGCATTTGATATTTGTGTATTTCTTTCCTTTTTGCTTTGGAATGCTCTTCACCTTTTTCTTGGCGATGTAGCCAAGTCCTCTCTTGTAATTTTCCTTGTTAGGGCATATAGATGAGAGGTGACCCTTTTGATGACAGTCAAAGCACTTGATGTTCTTGTTGTGTCTTTGATTGTGTCTCATTTTGCTATTTTCCCTTTTCTTCATGGGAGTGAAGCCAATTCCACTCTTGTCATTTGATCTTTGTTGCTTGCTCAAGATATCATCAAGAGTGGCTTTTCCCTTGTAGCTTCTATCCAAGTCATTTCTCAAATTTGAGACTTGGGCCTTGAGCCTTTTGTTTTCCTCTACAAGATTAGTCTCACAAGACATAGAGAAAATAGAAGCATTTTCGCTAGAGCTAAAAGGCATATCAATTAAATCATCACAAGATGTGGATATATCAATTTTAGTTGAATTGCAAGAAGTAGAAACTAAGCATGGCAAATCATCTATTAAATTAGATGTTATGCCAATATCCACATTTGACTTTTTAAGCTCATTTAGAAGAAGAGTTTCATGTTCATCTTTTAGCACATCATAATTATTTTGAAGTGAGATATGTTCTTTCTCTAAAACCTTGAACCTCTTCTTTTCTTTTCCAATATATTCATTTAATTCTTCTAGCATTTCCATCAATTCATCATATGAAGGCTCATAATTATTTACCTCATTTTTACCTTTAGCCATAAAGCAATGATGCGATGTTGATGGAGTTGATATGTCATCATTGTCCGAGCTAGAAGTTGAGCATTCTTCTCCAGACATCCATTCTTCTATGCGATCATTACTTGTGGAAGTGGACCTTTCATAATATTCTTGAAGATGTGTCCACATCTCATGAACGTTCTTGTTATCGCATATGGCATCAAACACATCTACACTCAAAGCACTAAATAAAGCATTAATTGCTTGAGCGTCGAGATGTAAGCATTTCTCTTCCTCAATTGTTGGCGTGAGACGAACCAATGGAGGAGAAAAGCCTACATCTACAATCCGCCATATATTTAGGCCCATGACCTTAAAATAACATGACATGCAGATTTTCCAATGTGCATAATTTGTGCCATTAAATTTAGGTGCTTCACCTAGGTGCACACAATCTCTAGTCGTCATCCTTTACTCTCTAGACGGTTAAGTATAATAAATGAGAGACCAAGCTCTGATACCACTTGTAAGATCGAGTAGGCCGACTAGAGGGGGGTGAATAGGCGTTTTAAAAACTTTTATGTGCTAAAACCGATTTCTAATGCGGAAGCTAATACAAAAACGGTTTTGCACAATTAAGGCCTAAATCCACTAGGCTCAACTAAGTGCACCAACAAAACAAGTCTATTGATAATAATCAATCAAGCATGGACTTGTAAGCAATACAACTTAAGTAATGTAGATAGCACATAGCATGGCAAACATTCATACACAATAAATTAGCAACTTAATTATATGAATGTAAATTGCAATATGGTAAAGCTCAAGAATGCAAACCAATAGATGACACGGCGATGTTTTACCGTGGTACTCGGAGACTTGCCGGTCTCCCCTAATCCACGTTGAGGGAAACCCAAACCAATTGGGTCAGCTCCACGAATTGAGCCTTCCTCCGAGGTATCAACCACCTCGCTCCACTAGGGTTGCTCTTACTCCACTCCGGAGATAGCGAGCACCAAGCCACTCACAAACACCGGGCCTTCTCACAAGCTTCACTTGAGAAGATCACCGGACCACGACGCCTCCACGCTGTCTAGGTGTCGGCAAACACCAAGACTAATAAGCCAAGCCCCTTGCTTGACTCTCACCACATGCAACGAATGCACAAGCTCAAGTGGATACAAAATCCACCTCTAGATGCAATACATGCAATTAGAGACCTCTCTCCTTGCTCACAAGGTGCAACACATGCACAATTGAGAGAAGAAGCTCACACTAGCTCAAGTAAGTGAAATGGGATGCCAAAGGTTGCCTCTCAACCGGCCAAGGGGGTATTTATAGCCCCCAAACCAAAAACTAGCCATTTGGAGACGAAACAACCAAAAACTAGCCGTTACAGCATTTTGCGGTCGTACCGCACTCACAAGGGGCGGTACTACCGCTGTTATAAGGGTGGTACTACCGCAGCCCAAATGTCAGCACAAACGACACTCGGTAAAAAGGTCATAACTTTTGACTCCGATGTCGGAATTGAGTGACCTTGGACTCTATTGAAAGCTTATTCAGAGGGCTACACAACCCACCTATTTGATTGATCTCAAACACATTTGATCAAATCAAAAAGCACAACTCAAAAGAGCCACTACCATGGTCTAAGTCCAAAGAAATAGCAACAAGCAATCTTAGACCATATCAAGGGAATACACATGAATCTTAACCATTTGCAAAACACATTTGCAAACTTAGATCATGCCACAAGGAGTAGGTACATGGACTTCAATCATTTGCAAAACACATTTGCAAAGTATAGTCACATGCTACAAGGATTATCCATGAGCCTCAGCTATTTGCAAAACACATTCGCAAATATAGGCAACATGTTAGAGTGAGCTAGAGCAAGTGAGATTGAGTTATCAATGCATGATGAGACTCAAGCTACTATACAAGACCCCTCTTAATAGTACGGCAACCTATACTAGCAATCCGATCTTCCAACCAAACACCAAGACCGTCAAAAGACTAGGAACACATCCTTAGCTCTAGCTAGTCATACCTTTGCCTTGAATATCTTCTTGAAGCTTGATGACGCACATCCTCGCTTCAACTTCGGGTTCTTGACTTGAAATCTCATCAACACATGATGACTTTCTTTGCTTCGGGATCTCGACTTGATGCCCATCAACACATGATGACATCCTTCATCCCGAGTCTTGATATGCATCAACACATGATGCAGTCTTGACCTCCATCAATACATGATGGATCTTCTCTTGACTTGATGATCAACTCATGACCATATCTTTTTCGAGATCTTGATATGTATCAACACATGATACATCTTCTTGAACCTTGACTCGATGACGATCAACTCATGATGCCATCCAAAGTCTTCATCACCCTGGAACATAACCTATTCATCCAACTCATGGAAAATGTTAGTCCCACAATGTCATTAACATTAATTACCAAGATGTACCTGCATAAATGCTTTTGAACAAGCCATTACTGAAGGTGCGGTATTACCGCCAACTAGCATCCGGTAATACCGCTCTCCGGTCGTACCGTTTCTCAGATGCGGTACTACCGATTTCCAGAGGCTCGAGAAATACAGAAAAAAACACCTTCTCTGGAATTTACATACCGCCAACTAACAAACAGAACAACCGGGTTGCGGTAGTTCCGCCAACATATTTGCGGTCATACCGCTACGCGGTAGTTCCGCCACATGAACTCCGGCACTACCGCACATTGGTAGTACCGCTTACCAAATGCGGTCATATCGATTTCCACTGAACTTCTTTCAGAAGCTTTTCGAAATGCAGTGCATGACTCCTTTGTCTTGAGTCATGTCGATCTTTTATCACCTTTGTATTTCCTTTTTATGTCATCACTCAAACTCCGGGACTAAGCCTTGAAACATCTTAGCACACATGTTAGTCCCACAACACAATTTCAAATAATTGAATAGAGATAAATATGAGTATATATCAACTACACAGGTTATATATACTAAGAGTGTATACGAACTACACAAGTTGTATATACTAAGAGTATATACGAACTACACAAGTTGTATATACTAAATATGACTGTATACGAACTACACAAGTTGTATATACTCATATGAATACATTAACTACATAAGTTGAATATATTCAAGGATATATGTGCATCTATAAACTACACAAGTTTCATATGCTCTCATATACTCATATGAATATATTAACTACACAAGTTAAATATATTTAAGGATATGTTACAAAGTAAAGATCCTTAATATATGTGGAAAGAGAATATGGATCAATACTAAAGAAACCACAAAATATAGAATGAACTCCCCCTAAATGTGTGCATATACAAATGTGTAATGGAAACATATGCACATATCCAAGTTAACCTTTGTGGTGGAGTTTAACCTATATTTTGGATCCGAGGAATGCAATAGTATATAATAAGAAGTAGAATGCATACCTCTTGTATTTCCATCTTTATATCCAAACGAGACTAAGCAATAGATAATCAATAGAATTTTTAGTCTCACAAATAGATTTGTCATTAATGAATACATACCTGTTTGGATTTTTGCCTTTATATCCAAGCTGAGACTAAACTTGATATAACAATAGGAGTGTTAGTCTCACAAGTGCATTTGTCATTAATCACTTAATCACTTGCATGCCTTCATGATTTTCACCTTTATATCCAAATAAGACTACACAATATGTATATCAATAAAAGTGTTAGTCTCCCAATTAGATTTATCATTAATCACCAAAACTCCATTACCACATAATGGCAGGTCTAGATCTTTCAATAGGCTGAAGGGAAAGGTTGGTCGGCGACAGGTACAACACATCAGGAACGACATAGACAAAGCAGAAGCCGGACGTTGTACAAAGAAGTGCTCCATTTGCAGGGAGTCTAGGCACATCTTCCAGAAATACCCCACAAGAAATCCTCAGGACAAAGGAGACATCGGCACTTCGGACGTCGCCGCGGGGACCTCATCCAGCCGCCCGACTTGAGGCAGTCCACATGGGGGCATTGAGGTCGCGGCCACGGGAAAGCACAGACAGTTGTAATATATGATTGCCAATGTTCTAAAATATCACTTTGATTTGTAAAAAAAAACTAAGTGCTATGACGTTTTGCTTAATGTTATGTAATATCAGTGTGATTTGTCGTAGTTTTGATAGAAACTAAGTGTTATGATGTTTTGCTTAATGTTATGTAATATCAATGTGTTTGTCATAGTTTTGATACTAATGGCAAATGCACATTTGTTTCCTTACATAATATGCAGTGCATGTACATGAGAAATGTTATGCAAGGGGCAATACTCTGTTTCCTACTAGAAGTGGAAGAAGCTGGGTGTGTGTTTGCTAAACAGCAATGTTGATTTTCTCCAGTTTGGATTCATGTCGCCATTTCTCCAAAGTTCTCCACGGTGTATGAATTCCCTAGCGCATTGCAATATAAGACCAGAGCTAAAAGCAAGATCTTGAAAATAGACAAGTTTTGAAACAAGAAACACTATAATCGAAGTTGAAACGGAGGAGAATGGAGTCCTCAAAGGTTTGGTTTTGAGTATTGCACGACTTCAACTGGTCGAAAGGAGGTTTCGACCAACTGGTCGAAAGAGGTTTCAACTATCTGGTCAGAAGGGATACGACCATCTAGTCGGAAGGAGGTTTTGACCATCTAGTCGAAAGGATACGACCATCTAGTCAGAAGGAGGTTTCGACCATCATGATAGTGGTCGAACGAAAAGAGGGATTCGACTACTGAACAGTGGTCGAAAACAAAGAAGGATTCGACTAATCAACAGCGGTTGAAAGAGAAGAATGATTCGACTTCTCAACAGTGGTCGAAAATAAAGAAGGATTCGACTACTAAACAGTGGTCAAAAGAGAAGAAGGATTCGACTACTCAACAGTGGTCGAAAGGAAAGAAGGATTTGACTACTCAACAGTGGTCGAAAGGAAAGAAGGATTCAACTGTTCAACAGCGGTCGAAAGAGAAAAATGATTCGACTACTCAATGTGGTCGAAAAGAGCAAGGATTCGACTACGTAACGTGGTCAAAAGAAGCAAAGGTTTGACTACTCAACAGTGGTCGAGAGAAAGGAAGGATTCGACTACACAACGTGGTCGAAAGAACAAAGAAGAAGAACAGGGCACGTGAAACTCACCAGGACAGATAGAGAGGCTGGAGGAGGTCAGCGAACGGCGGCGGGAAAGCTCGCGGTTGAAGGCGAAGGAGGACGGTGATGAAGAGGTCAACCGGGACTGAAGGAGAAGTGGAAAAGCAGCGGCTCCTGTGAAACAAAACTGAACCGGTGGAGACGACGGCATTCAATACACACGTCGCTGAGGAAAAAGAGGGAAGCAAGAAAAAGTGAGCAGGGGCTGATATGTGGGACTGGTCAAACCTGGTTGGAGGACTCGGTCGGAACCGAGCAGCTTTGGCCGACACCAAGAGGGGTGGTCGAGACAAGGGGGCTGATGCGGGTCGACGCGCGGGGATTGGGGACGGGCCGACGGGAATCGAAGCAACAGAGAAGGATTTGGATTGGAAACCGAGATTCAAGCTGAAACTCGAAACCCATGTTTTGAAATGAGGGAGAGGCTAGGGAATTTTGCAATTACACACTAATTTGAACTAGGTTTTGAATTCAAAAACAAATTTTGAGAGCTACTCTAAAAGCTTTGAGGGAAAAACTTTTTGAAAAGCAACTTAGCTCGCAAAATTTTTAGACTCCAAAACAAGTAAAAACCATACTTAAACCATCCCAAAAATGGGATGTTACAACTCCTAACCTCCTTAAACGAAATCTCGACCCCGAGATTCGAGCTACTCAGATTAGACAGAGAACGTACCTCCCATTACTCCTGGAGCGGCTTGGGCTTGTTCGGCGGCAACATGGTTCACGCGGCCCTGATTCGGCGTGGAAGCAGGGCTCTGGATGCCTGTGAGGTCTGATGACTTTGGCTTGGAGCTGAAGTCTGGCCTCGAGCTGGTGTGGCTGTCAAGTTATTCTTCACTGAGGTGACTTGTTGAGGGCACTTATTGGCAAAATGACCTTTTTCCCCACAATTGTTATAGCGAAGATGAGCTATCTGGTTGGCTGTTGTAGGTTGTCCGACAGGGCGAAGGGTGCGAAAACCATCCTCGCCGAGACGTTGGGCTGGAGCTTGAGCTTTTGGAGATGAGGCTGTGGTTAGTCTGAAAGACGAGCTGCCGGGAAATGCTGACTTCTGTTGAAGGCTACCATGGAGACTTTGAAACACCATCTTCCTTTTGCGATGGGCTTATGATGTTTGCTTCTCGTTCTCCAGCACAGAGGCTTTGTTGACCAGGTGGTGGAAACTAGGGAAGTCGTGGAGGATAAGCTGGACTCTCATGTCTTCACGCATTCCCTCCAAAAGTGGTCAATCTTCTCTTCCTCATCAGCTACGTCATTTGGAGCATAACGAGCCAGCTGGTTGAACTTCGTCAGGTACTCGTTGACTGACATGCTCCCTTTCTTGAGAGCTCTGAACTCATTCTTCTTCAATCTTATTGTACCAGCGGGCACAAAGTTGGTCCTGAATGCGGTCTTGAATTCAGTCCAGGGGATTGACTGCCAGGTTGGCTCAATCTCATCCGGCTACTCTTTGGCAATTTCTTCGATGGCGGCAGCAGGGTCTTGTAGATCTCCATTCGTAGAGTCTACTGCTTCTGCTCCTTCTACCTCTTCTTCTCCTTCTTTCGGACTTTCATCACCTCAGGTAGTGAGGTAATTCTCCCACCATGCAGCGGCGGCTCCTTTCAGCTGATGGGTGGTAAAATCTACCTTGTCTTCTTTTGGGCATCGGGCTAGATGAAGCTTCTTCTCAGTATCTCTGAGCCAATCTTCAGCTTCCAGGGGTTCATTGGCTGCTACGAAGGTAAGGGGTCTAGTCCTGAGGAAGTCTGCCAGCCTGGAGTTACAACCAATTGCTTCGGTCTGCTGACTGGTGAGCAAAGCTTGGAGAATCCGCGTCTACTGGAACATAACTTGTGCCATGGTTAGATTTGCTGGTGGCGGGAGAGGGAGATCTTGTCCACAACCACGACCACTGCCACTGCCACGACCACGACCACTGCCACTGACACGACTTGCTGCAAAGACCTACGACGGCGGCTGTCTTGGGCGGCATCTGAAGCGAACAACAGGGGCTAAGAACTAGAGGGAAAATATATGAGGGTTGACTAGCCCTCTAAAGCACAACAGAAGGACTTGAACCAAATGAGGAAAATGATCACATACAAAACAAAGCCTAAAATGGCTGCAACACAATAAGGGTTAAGCGTTACATGGCTCCTGAAATATAGCATATAGGCTATGCTAAACCACGACACCAGATACAAGCACAACGTCTACAAAAGAAGGAAAAAGAAAGTGCCTGCAACCAAAAAGGTTGCTAAAGCAAGCACTTCTAGCTACACTAAGCTAACTACTCCTCTATCGGGTGCTGACCACCACAAGCGGTGCAGTTGCCAGGGGAGCGGGAGCAAGAACGGTTGCGACTGAAGTCTAACAACCGAGAACAAGAGCGAGAATGATAAAGACTGCGTCCTCGACTGGAGTCTTTGTTGTTGGTGACGGGCGGCGGACTGGGACATTGCATGCTCTTGCGTGCAGCGATCTATGTGCGGGGTCCTCCGAGTCCGAGCGGTTTATCCGACGCTGGATTAGGGGGTAACGGCTGGTGCAGGGGTACTAGAGCGTGCATCGCTGCGGCTACTACAACGGTGGTGTTCCTCTCCTAGTGTCGAAGATCTTCAGGTAGCATTCTCCCTCCTGAAGAGACGGGTAGAAACAGAAAGGCGACCTCAATAAGAGATACACGTTGACGAGGATTAAAACCTCTATGTATTATTTTTAATACATAATAGACCATACGTCTTCATAGTCGTAACCCCTGAGATACATGACCTCACTGGTCATAGAGATTCCAGAGGTTACATAATGGGTACCCTGGTTGGACAAAGGCCTAAGCCAAGCTTCCGACCAGGAGAACTCCTCGTAAAAGGTATGAACTGATACTTGGAACTGATTCCAAGTATATTCTTTACCGTATGACAAATGGAGCACGTGCATATTCCATACCATATGATGTTTCTTATCCAGAAACACTGACGAACAACCTCCATGCGGTTATATGTCTCACAGACATATAACCGCCGAATGGTTGATTCTTTATCAACCATCACTTGACTCCGACCAGATGCAACGCTTCACATCAGACGTCTTCTCCAGAAGTAACTGCCACCTCTTCGAGGGCTATTTAAAGATGGAGCCTGGACGGATCAGGGAAGGGGGAAGAAGAAGATAGAACCATCAGACTAAAGCACAAGCCTTAGATTCGTGTTGTAGGTCTGACATTGTAAAGGAACAAGCAGTGTTCTCAGAGCATACCCTGTAAAACCCAGTTCATATTAATAAAAGAGCAGCCCCATTATTTCCCTAGATTTCCCACGTCACTTTCTCCTTTTCTTTTCGTAAGATCGACGTCTCGATCGTCGACAGCTGGCACCGACCGTGGGGAGCGTGGCGTGGAATCTTGGAAGAATTTCTCTGCTCATCAAATCTTTGTCCTTTCCCCGTTTGTGATCGCTGATGCGGTTATGGCAGGAAGTTGGGATGAAGAAAACTGGTTCGACCTGGCGGACTACGCCAACCTCGACATGGACACATGCATGCGCGCCATGGAGGAAAATGGAATCTGTTCATCATCCTCCTCTACCGGTTCGCCCATCGCAGAAACCGGTGAAGTCGATCGGATGGATGAGGATACGCCGCTACGATCAGTGGCGGTTTCAGAGGAAGTGCTTCCGACCAGTTCGGAACACTCTAAAGCCTCAGCAAGCCCGGGCCTTTCGACCGGCAAAAAAGATGAGGAAAATTCAACACCGCAACCCGTGGTTCAATATACCTTTGATGCGATCATGGTTGATAGGTACTCACCGACGGCTTCTAGCAATTCCAGGAGCCAACCGACACTTGGTGACGGTGTCAATAAAACCTCCATTGGTCGTAAACCAAGTGGGGATGATAAGGCTCAGCATTCGATCGGCAATTCGCCGGATCAGGCTGAGGCCCTTCTGAAAACCTCAGGAAGTGCTGATCACCGACTGCTCTCCGTCGTGGAAGCTTCGCGAAGCTCGAAAGGCTCTCCATTGATTACGATGAAGCTCATCGGAGGATCATCTGCTGAAGCACGAGGTCAATGCGATCGGAGATACAGATCAAAATACGGTATGCGGTCCTCCATACGTTGCCTCGCCACCACGTAATAATGGAGATGGTACGCGGTCAAGCACCAAATGCCGAGGTAACGGGCCGGTAGACGTCCATCGATTATCGTCGATCCTTCCCAACCAATGTAAGGGACCAGGAAAGATCGACCAGGAGATCGGGGGATTCAAGCCATCAAACACCTTCTTCTGGCAGAAATCCTTCGAGACCTTCGGTAACAATACAAAACCTGCAGCGAGTTAGAGATATGCTAAATACTTGACCGCCTCGGTAGAACTCGTGTTTTGCCCAACTTGTAGGTCAAGTATCAGAGATTATCCAACAGACGATGCAGCGCACAGAAGCATATCGGGAACGAAGGCACCCTCAAAGTCAGACCATGACTTCGTCCCAGCATTCTTCCCGAAGTAGGGGCCTGCATGAACGTGTTGAAGATCAATTGACACTACGACCACCTCGACGATTCCGACCAACCAGTCATGAGGGGAGGAGACTATTCTAGGAATCCTCACCCTCACTTCGTCGAGAGGAGCTTGGACCTGGTGATCTTCGACATCACCTAAACCAGGCGAGCGGTCGATGGCGTTCTAGCAACGTCCACGACCGAATCGGGACATTGGAGCACCGACAATTCGGTCCTAGAAATCGGTCTCCAACCGACTACAATCCGGCACCTTTTCAAAGAAGGCGCCACGAAACTATCACAGGATGTCGAGCCTTCTCAGCAGGGCTCCAAGCTGTACGTTGGCCAAATAGGTTCCGACCGGCCAATATGGATAAATTCAATGGGACCCAAAATCCTTTGGAATTTCTCCAGATATATACCACCGCTATTAGAGCCGCTGGTGGTGACGAAAATGTAATGGAAAACTATCTGTAACATCCCAACTTTGGGCTTGTGTTTCAAATGTAAGAAAATGAGTAGAAATTAAAACTTTTTCTTACATCATGTATTTCCTGTATGCTTTGAACAATTCTTGTACAAGAAGTTATGGAAATACAAAGCCACAAGTCTTTTGATCAAAACCTTGTCTTCCAAAAACATTCATCTCAAATCTTGTGAATATCACTGGGAAATATTTTTCCTAAGTTCCCGTGAGGGTATGTAGCCCCTCTGAAAAATTTCACAATTTTTAGAAATTGTTTGAATATTTTTAGAGGGCAGTCAAACCTGTTTGACTCTTAGTCAAACCTTAAACCAGTGCCTTGCATTATTTTTGGAGAAAAATGCGCAGCATAAAAACCTCTGAAAACTTTATACAAGGTTAATGTCTGAGTTAGCAAGCTTCAGTAAAAATTTCATAATTTTTGGACTTATTTTGCTATCTTAAATAAATCCCCAAAGTCCCAGCTCAGTTTGTAACTCAAAACATAATTCCACTGTGCGTTGGGTTCGAGTCAGACTCGGGCTCAAGCCACTCGTCTCGGTCCAGTCAACTAACTGCACCGAGCCTCTTTTAAAAGCGTGCCTTCAATTTCAACAGTTGGATCTAAATCGGACCGTCCCCCTCGCAGGAGACATTCGAACCATCCGGCTGCTTTGCGTGATCAGAGCCGATGGATTAAAATCCAACGCTCGCAATCTCCTCTGTCGTAATCCACATCAGCATCGTGAAGCAATCTGAGCAATTCATTTCTAATCCAAGGGCTCCCGATCTATTCCTTTATTTCAAATCCCAGAGGCGTGGCGCGTTGTCAGCCGTCCGATTAAAATCCAAAGGTCCTTTTTCGCCTGAGCTTTTTCTCTGGTCATCTTCAACCTCCCGCCGTGCAAAAACAGTGTAGGGCATGGGGATGTCATTTCATGCTCCCTACGGCCGCCCTAGTCGACATTAAGAGTTGGGGGAGACACTTTCGTCCATACCTTGCCCTAGTGCACCATCTACCTCTTTATGCTTGTCGGCCATGCCTTGTGTCTTGAGCTTTGCACCTTGCCTCCCGAAAAGCTCTTTTGGCAAACCCTAATATTTTCAAAGCCTTATAAGCACCTTCAATACCTACTAGTATCCCTTTACACCACCCTCGAGCTCCATTTTTAGTTTTGGAGCTTAACTCCTCAAGAACCCCCCAAACCACCATTGTTGAACCGTAGAGCTCCATTGGTGTTCTTGGTGTTCCAGTGGTTCTCCTTCGTAATTTTTTTTACACCAAGTTAACCTCCTCTCTATCTTGAACATATCCCCTCACTTAATCTTGGATTTGATTCGCAGGAATTATCCAATTTGGGGTTTGTTCAAATTCGACCGAATTTGGTCATTTTCTTCCTCAGCTCCGATGAGTGCTCTATTCCTCAATTAATTACTCATGAAGCTTTTGTGGGCTATTGTGTAGCTATTTTGACCACCCGTGGTGTTTATTTTGGCTCAGATCTCTATTTTCATATCTTCTTCCTCGAGTCCGGCAAGCTCCGTCGTGGTCATACTTTCTCTGACCATCTTTGAAGCTCATCTCGATCAAGGTAGCTTCTTATTAGTCCCTAGAGGCCTTGGCACTCGCTTCTCTGGACTGCAGCGGAGCATTTTGCTATTATCGCATTTAGCAGTAAAGGTCCCCATCTTTGTTTTCCAACTCGCCGGCGTTTAGAGCCATCGCCGCCGACGAGGTCACCACCTTTGGGTCCGCAAGCCTATTGCGAATCGATTTTAGTCCTTGGGTCGGGCCGCCGTGGCCGGAGTCGCCGGCGACAAGCCGTAGCTCCCGCTCGGGTTTTTGTCGGGTGTTATCCCCTGTTTTCGGTTGTCGTTAGGACACCATTAATAATCCAATCATTGTTGATTATAGGGTTAATTAATGTGTCTTAAGCCGCCTAACTGTGTCGCTGTCTTGTGGGCCCGTAGGCCTTAAGGCGCAGTCCAGGGTTCGTTAAGGCACAATCTGGGGTCATTAATTGCTAATCATTGGTTAGTAATTGATGTGCCTCAGTGGGCAAATGTCTCACTGCCAGGTGGGCCCCTATCTCTTTAATCCACCTCTGTGTGGGCTTATTAGGGCACATTTAATTGCTAATCATCACTAGTCATTGGTCTTTAGTAATTAAATTGCTGTCCTAATTGCCCTCTGTCTCACTGACAGTGGAAGCACGCATTAAATCCCTCCCCACGCACTTAAACCCCGTGCGTTGTTCTTTGTTGATCCTGGACCGTCGATCTCGTGATCAACGGCCCAGATCGTGTATGCATTCGGACCATCCGGTTGCCTAAATCATTCTAGGCCATCCATCGCTTGATTTGCGGTCGAGATCGTGAATGCAATCGGACCATCCGAAGGGGGGTGCGATCTGAGCCGTCCATCTTTGGATCTACGATTGTGGTTGGCTGCGGTAACCGCACCGTCCGAATGCATCCCACCTCGGGAGCCGTTGGATCTTGATCCAACGTTGGGTTCCTTTTTTGGGATCGCGCGCGTGCGCTGTTCCTAGCGCGCGTGGGCCGTATGATTTTAGATCAAGGGTTCTTAAGCGTCCACGTCGCTTTATTTCTGTTAAGTTTGAATCTATTTCTGTAGGCATTTGTTTATCAGCTAAAAATTGCATTTTAAACTTTAAAAACTCTTAACTAATTCCTGTTAACTACTTTTTAGGTGATTCCAACTGTAATAACATCTTATGCCACTAGAGCTTAATCTGAAAATGCATTTAGGCATATTTCAGTATCAGAAAATCTTGTAACTAAAATAACTTGATTCCTGCCTTTAGAATATTCCAGAAATAGAAATAAAACTTGAAAAATGCATATCTTTATCTGTAGATTTCCAATTTGTGCAGAATCAATTTTGTTAAAATCCTCTGTTAGTATACTTTAATATGAAATAGGTTTTGGGCATAGTTATAATTCCGTAAAATGACTTGCATTAGATTTACAACTTAGAAAAATCATAGGTAAATCATTAAAACTCCAAATTTAGCAAACTCAACTTTGCTGTCATTAGGATGTCATAATCCTCCTGTCATAAAAATTTCAGACCTTAGATTATTCTAGAAATTTTTGTCATGAACAGTACCAGTATTTAAATCAGTGAATTAGTAGGCTGAGAAGGAATATGTTGTCTATATCTTTTGCATACTAAATCCAAATTGCATGATTCTTGTTCCTAAAATTGTCTAAAATTATCCCCTAGTTGCTGTATAAATTTCATTAGATTTGAATGTCTTTTGCTGTTGGAGTTCATTTTGAATTCTTCGTTCTTATTGGTGTATCGCCTTTTCTCGTTAGGTTCCGAAGACAATATTGATAATAATTCTGAGCCACAGCCATCCGATCCCGCACTTCAGCCAAGCAAGCAGATGTAGCATCATTTGATCATATTGTTCCTACTAATTTCAAATTCTAATATGTTGTTTGCAAATTCTATGTATGCATTGCTATGTTGTTTTAAACTATTGTCGATAGTTGGCCCAGTAGTTGCATTCTCTGTAGGAAATGTTTATTCCTCTACTACTGAAGCCTAGGATTACTTGCTGTGATTTTGGGTTCGCTGGATGAACCATTGTCACTTAGTAGTTTACGTGTCATTATGCTTAGCCATGCTTAGCTATCAGTAGAAATGGGCGGTTATCGACTTGTCGATAACTTTGATCAAACAAACTTATTATGATCTCTATGTTTTGGCCTTGTGCTATGTCTAAATTGCAAAACTAAAACTGAAAATGAAAACAATTTAGACTTGGGCACAATGGTAAGATGGTGTGATCTTTTGGGTGTGATTGGAATGGTGCCCGGGTCAATTAAGGACCGAACTACTTCTGAGTACCTGTTATCCGAGCATTTCTGTGCGTGCTAACCACACTAGAGGGATATGAGACCTCTCTTAGCTGAGTACTTTCGGCTGTGTTAATTAATGAGTCGCGTGGTGGGTTGCACATGTGAGGACCCAGAATATTTAACTAGTAACACTTAACCTCCAAATGGTTCTAGCATTACTAATTAAACATTCTAAACCTCGATGGACATATGCTTCCCAGAATTGCAGCATATGCACATCATCACAAAATTACACATCATTGCCATACAACATACATTAACAAGTCTAGTAAAGGACAAAGATAAAGCAAGTTATTACAAAAGAGCCGACCGGCCAAATAGAACAATATACAAGAATGACAGCGGAAGCAAAAGGTGCCATAAGATGGCTAAAACAAAAGTCGACCGGTTAGCCACACAATCCACAAGGAGACCGACCGGGCCGCCAAGCTAGACGCCTCTAAGGCTACCACAGCACAACTCACAGAAGTGATGCCCCTCAAGCTCACCTTCTTCCTCTGCAACAAAACATTTAAGCAAGATAACTGAGTACACAAAGGTACTCGCAAGACTGACGTGTGGAATAGCAGACCTATTCATAAACTACATGCAAGCTTATTTAGGTGGAGGTTGTATGTCTCATTTTGCATAAAGCCAACATTATTTGCAATAATGTAATACCTTTAAGAGCAAGTTTGCAAATCTGTTTTGTTGTCAAAATAACAGCGAAATAAAGATACATACAAGTAACCACCTGGAAGTGACTATCCCAATAGCCACCACAACATAGCACGAATCCCCGATTCGTACCACCCATCAAGTTTTAATTAAAAGGTTGTAGTCTAACTCTTGAAAGCTTACCCAAGCGTGTCCATAACCTAGGACGAGGCTATTCGAATAGTTTTAACCCTGCAGGGGTGTACCAATGTACCCACACTTCCGACCACCTTTAAGCCACAAAGCACACTTCCGAAGGTATGCCGGCACGGCTAAGTCCTACGAGACGCTTTCCAATATTGTGTATTGACTACGAGTCGCTCGTATCGATCGGAATCCATACGCTTACATTGCAAGCGAAAGACAACCAGCCATCACGGAAGCCTTTGGACACTACAATGCTCCCAAGCACCATCCCTCCCGCGACTCCTGCGACCGAAGCCAATACACGCCAAAGTACTAAGTCAAGAGAGGTCCCATACCCTCTAGTGTGGTTAGCACGCACAAGTTGCCTGGATAACAGGTACTCACAAGATGTTCGGTCCTTAATTGACTCGGGCACCATTCCAGTCACACCCAGAATCACACCATCATACCATTGTGCCCAAGTCTAAATTATTTTTGTTTTCAGTTTTAGTTTTCATAAATAGACATGGCACAAGGCTGAAATCATAAATCATAATAAGTGTTGTGTGATCAAGGTCATCGACAAGTCGATAACCGCCCATTTCTACCGGAAGCTAAGCATGGCTAAGCAATTGATTCGCAACTACTAAGTGACAAGAGCTCATCCACGAAATCTAAATCACAGCAATAACCTAGGCTCAATGGTAGTAAAGGATAATCATTTGCCTAAGGAAATGCATCTACTAGGTCAACTATCGACAATAGTTTAACACAAAGTAGCAATGCATACATAGAATTTGTAATCAACATAAATACTTAAAATACTGGGATTAACATGATCAAACTGCTTGCCTTGTTGGGATTGGTCTTGCTGCAGAGGGGAGTGCTCAGGTTCAATAAATTCTTCGGAACCTAACGCGAAAAGGCGATAAAAACCGATAAGAACGAAGAACACCAAAAGGAACTCAACAGCAAAGAACATCCAAATCCAATGAAATTTCTACAGCAGCTAGAGGTTGATTTTAGACAATTTTAGAAACAAGAATCACTTCATTTGGACTTAGCATGAAAAAGTTATGGCTAAACTAAGTTCTCTCAGCCTGGAAAATCCTAATTAAATTAATTACGGCTACTGTTCATGGCGAAAATTTCTAAAATGATCTGGAACTTGAAATTTTTGTGGTAGGTAGATATGGTTATCCTAACAACAGCAAAACTGAGTTTGCACAATTTGGAGCTATAATGAATTAGTTATGATTTTTCTGAGTTTTAAAACTAGTGGATCATTATTTTCAGTGGCAGGGATCATATGAAGACCTATTCTATAATACAGTACATTCCTAGTGGGTTTTAACAAAACTTAGTTTGCTCAGTTTGGAATTACAGAGAATAAGTTATGCATTTTACAAATTTTCAATGAATTTCTAGACAACCATTTTTACTAAGCAAGATCATGTAGTTAAAGTCATTTTCTGCTACATAACAGTGCCTAAATTCATTCTCAACTTAAAGTTCATACTCTAACAGAGCTAAAGCAATTGGAACAGAGAGGACCTCAAGGAGGTCTTTTGCAAAGAGGACCCCAAGGCGGAGGGTGATCCTAACGGCTGGGATTTAACCTACGGTGGTCTTAAACGGCCAGGATTTCAGCGGGGAGGTCCTGGCACTAAGAAAATACACGGAAAACCCTCTACGGTACAGATCTACTTGGAGGTGATCTTAGACGGCTGAGATCAAACTAGGGGGAGGTCCAGAGGCTTAAGTTTTTCGGAAAGGAGCCAAAGGCTCGGATCTAACCCGGGGTGGTCTTTGACGGCCAAGAACAACCCGAGGAGGTCCTAGGACTTAGCGGCACGCGCGTTTTGTCAGCAAGACCGCATTAATGAGCAACCTCGGACACATTAATGCTAATCATACGACCAGGATTCCTGTCCGAGTACGACACGGAAAAACACGAGTTTGGTTTTCAGTACACCGCCGGCGATGGGGACCTCGCCGGCGAGAACCAAGGACACGACTGAGTTCTAAATAGCGTCAAGAATCTAAAGGATGTGCTCTCGACGGCGGCGATGGCTTGGAACGCCGGCGAGCCGGAGAGAGAGGAAGGAGTATAATACGGCAAAACTACGAGCTCTACGACGACTAGAAAACGCAAAGACCAAGCTAAGAAAAGGGCACCTGAGGGCAGAGAGGGGACCAAGGTGGTCGAAGTAGCTTGGAGAAGGTCGACGAAGTCCGACGGTGAAGTGCTTGCCGGCGAGGAAGAAGAAGATGACCTCGACCCTGAAAAGCAGCTCCCCAACTAGTTCACCTCTGCAATGTGAACCAAACTAAGTTAGAGCAACCCTAGGTGATCAAGGCGGCGAAGAAAAAGACAAGAATGTTCTTTGGTACCACTGGAGCTCGAGCCGCAGGAGCTCCAAAGGTGACAATGGTGGTAGAAGGGTGGTGTTCTCGGGTGCTCAACCTTGGGGCTCACACTCACAACCGAGGAGTTCAAGCGACAACCAAGGGTGGGAAGGAAGAGGAAAAAGGAGGTCTCGGGCTATACATAGCACGGGAGCTCGACAATGGTGTGGGCAAAGCCTACTATGAACAAAGTCCATGCCCGCCATGGACTTGCTTGATTTGACAAGGCGGCGAGGATGACTTCCTTTTTGGGCAAAGCTTCGCGCAATTAATGCATGGCGAAAGAGACGTTGGGAAGGACCAAAAGTGACAGCCACCGCTCCCAAGCGCTCGACCACGACACGCATGGGCGCGTGAAAATCATGACGACTGCACCCGGGAGGTCGGGAGGAAGAAGAACGAGCCGAGGAGAGGTCTGGGCGATCCCGATTTGCATGGGGTGGTCTGGGCGTCCCGGATCACCCGAGTGGGGAGGTCCGGGGAGGTCGTGGATCGCGGGATGGAGATCGATGGCTGGACCACCCCTAGCGCCGAGATCGGAGGGGAGTGCAGGCGGTGGATGGAGTTCCAACGGCCAGCACAAGTGCGCGCGAGATCGAGCCCGGGTGCGGCGCTGCTTACTTGACTCGAGCGAGTCAAATGGCTGGGTCGGACTCGGGTCTGAATCGAGCCCGAGTCTGACTCAGCCCTAATTTTGGTTTCCAAACAGATCTGAAGTTTGGGGATTTATTTGAGGTAGCAAACTCACTCAAAAAATTATGAAATTTTTACAGGAGCTTGCTAGCTGAGTGACTGACCTTGTATAAATTTTGCAGAGGTTTTTGTGCTATACCTTTTCCTCCAAAAATCCCACAAGGTGCTGGTCCAAGGTTTGACCAGAAATTGAATAGGTTTGACTGACCTCCAAAAATATTCAAACAATTTCTAAAAATTGTGAAATTTTTCCGAGGGGTCACATACCATCCCAAGAACTCAGGAAAAAATATTTCCAGGAGATGATCAAGAGGTTTGACAAGATTGTTCTTGAAAGCTCAAGATTTGGATCAAAAGACTTGTGACTTTGTATTTCCATAACTTCTTGTACAATAATTGTTCAGCACAATTAGGAAATACATGATGTAAGAAAAAGTTTTAATTCCTACTCATTTTCTTACATTTGAAACACAAGCCCAAAATTGGGATGTTACAACTCTCCCCCCCTTACAAGAATCTCGACCCGAGATTCCGTTTACTTGGAGAAGAAGGATGGGTAATCTGCACGAAGGCGATCTTCCCGCTCCCAAGTTGCCTCATCTTCAGAATGGTTTGACCATTGAACCTTAAGGAACTTGATGACACGGTTCCTTGTTCTCCGTTCAGATTCCTCAAGAATACGAACAGGATGCTCGCGATAGGTCAAATTCTCCTGCACATCGAGAACCTCCAACGGAGTTTCATCAGTTGGGACACGGAGGCACTTCTTCAGGTGGGATACATGGAATACATCATGCACACCCTCAAGTGCAGCTGGTAGCTCCAATCTGTATGCAACAGCCTCAACTCTCGCGACGATGCGATAAGGCCTAACATAGCGAGGAGACAACCTGCCCTTGATGCCAAAACGCTGATGGCCCTTCAAGGGTGAGACTTTGAGATACACAAAGTCATTGGGCTCAAAGCTCAACTCACGACGACGACGATCCGCATAGCTCTTACGCTCGGGTGGGCGTGCGCGGATGCTCGCGAATCAATCGGACTGGCCTTGGCCTCATTAATCGACTCGGACCGAAAAGCGCGCTCACGGTCTCGACCAGTTCAAAGGGTTCGCACCTTCTCCCATACAAGGCCTCAAATGGTGTCATGCCAAGACTGGCCTGAAAGTTGTTGTTGTAGGAGAACTCAGCAAATGGCAAGCATTTCTCCCACTTCTTTCCATAGAAAAGAACACAAGCACGGAGCATATCTTCCAACACTTGGTTGACTCACTCCGTCGACCGTCGATCGGGGATGATAAGTGAATCAAGGAAAGACGCGACCCCATGGCCTCTTGCAACTGATGCCAAAACCGAGAGGTAAAAAGAGAACCACGATCTGACACAATCGTTCGTGGCACACCATGCAGGCACACAATGCGAGATACATAGAGATCCGCCAACTGACTAACACTGAGGTTGGTACGCACCGGCAGGAAATGCGCTACCTTTGTCAACCGATCAATGACAACCCATATGGCATCCTTCCCGGAGAAATGCACGGGCAACCGGTGATGAAGTCCATGCCAACGGAATCCCACTTCCATTCTGGCACCGGCAAAGGCTGAAGAAGGCCTGCTGGACGCTGATGCTCGGCCTTCACACGACAGCATACATCGCACTCGGCAACGAACTTGGCAATCTCGCGCTTCATACGGGTCCACCAGAATCTCTGACGAAGGTCCTGATACATCTTGGTAGCCCCGGGATGGATAGACAAAGGAGAGTCATGGGCTTCGCGGAGAATCAAATCCCGCAATTCCACGACCTTAGGAACCACAAGACGCTGCGCAAACCACACAACGCCATGCTCATCCTCTGAAAAGCACTTGGCTATCCCATCCTTGATGTTCTGCTTGATTTGACTCACACCAACATCTGCCTGTTGAGCAGCCTTGATTTGGTCCACCAAGGTTGGTTGCACAACCAAGGTAGCAAGAGAACCGTGCTCGATCAAACCCAAATTGAGGTGCTAAAATTCTGAAATAAGGGTAGGCTGCTGCTCTTGGAGCATTAACATGTTGCAATACACCTTCCGACTGAGTGCATCCGCAACGACATTGGCCTTGCCCGGATGATACTGAATGCCCATGTCATAGTCCTTGATCAATTCCAACCATCTTCTTTGCCTGAGGTTCAGATATGGCTGGGTGAACAAGTACTTCAAGCTCTTGTGGTTAGAATACACCTCACAACGGTTACCAATCAGATAATGCCGCCAAATCTTGAGTGCATGAACCACAGCAGCCAACTCCAAGTCATGAGTAGGATAGTTGAGTTCATGAGGCCTCAACTGTGAGGACCCCAGTTTATTCGGTTTGTAATGCTTAACCAACCACCTGGTCCTAGCATCACAAATCAAATAAACTGATCCTCGAGATATGTATACTTCCTGAGCGATATACACACCCCTACAAAATTAGACATCAACTCCATTCCACACATAGAGTCCAAACACAACACTACCAAGCGAAAGATAAACAAATAGTATAGCTATTACGGACAAAGGCCGACCGGCCCAAAAGATACACAAATAACAAGAACGACAATGAAGCAAAGTGCCATAAGATGGCTATAAACAAAGCCAATCGGTGTGCCTTCAACCCACAAGGCATCCGACCAGGACCGCCAAGACTAGTCGTCACCCACGGCGACAAAGACACTCACGTAGTGAGGCCCACGAGGCTCACCTTCTTCCTCTGCAACAAAAACATTAAGCAAAGCACACGAGTACAAAGATTGCCTTTGTACCGCAAGACCGACGTGAACTAGCGCACTGTTCATATGCTACATGCAGCTTATTTGGTGGAGGTCATATGTTTCATTTGCATAAAGCCAATTTTCATTTGCAATAAGGTATCTGCTTTTAAAGGCAAGTTTGCAATTCATTTTTAAGATTGAAATAACAGTAAAGATAATAATAACAAAAGCGAAAGATAAACAACCTAGAAGTGACTATCCCAATAGTCACCACAACAATAGCACGAATCCCAGATTCGTACCACCCATCAAGTTTTAATTTAAATGTTGTAGTCTAACTCTTGAAAAGCTTACCCAAGCGTGTCCATCACCTAGGACGAGGCTATTCGAATAGTTTTTAACCCTGCAGGGGTGTACCACTGTACCCACACTTCAGACTGCCTTTAAGCCAAAGCACACTTCCGAAGGTATGCTGGCACAGCTAAGTCCTACGAGACTTTTTCCAATATTGTGTATTAACTACGAGCCGCTCGTATGGATAGAAACCCATACGCTTACATGGTAAAGCCGAAAGACAACTACCCACTCGGATAAAGCTTTTCGGACAACTACCATGCTCCCACCTCCATCCCTCCTGCGACCCCTGCGACCGGAGCCAATACACGCCAAAGTACTAGGTCAAGAGAGGTCCCATACCCTCTAGTGTGGTTAGCACGCCAAATGCTGGATAAAAATTCACTCACAAGATGTTCGGTCCTTAATTGACCGGGCACCTTTCGAGTCACACCCAAAAGATCACACCAATCTTACCATTGTGCCCGCGTCCAAATCATTTTTGTTTTCATTTTTAGTTTTGCAATTAAACATAGCAGAAATGCTGAAACATAAAGTTGTAGTAAATTTTGTGTGATCAAGGTTACCGACTAAAGTCGATAACCTTGATTCTCCGATAGCTAAGCATGTCTAAGCAAGTTGACCCGGATCTACTAAGTGACAAGAGATCATCCAGCGATCTCTAATCACAGCAAATAACCTAAGCTCAGGTAGTAGAGATTAATATTTTGTCTACAGGATATGCAGCTACGGATTTAACTAATCAATTTAACACAAATTAAGCAATGCATACATACAGCTGAAACAAAATATTAATCTTTAAAATACTGGGATTAAACATGATCAAACTGCTTGCCTGGTTGCTGTTGCTCAATATGGTGCGGAGGATCGTCCTCAGGGTTGCCGCAAATATCGAATCCTAACGATTTGAACAAAACAGCGAATAAGAACGAATAACACCGGCAAAACTCAAACATCACATACAAACACCAATATATACACCAAGGCTAGACTATCACAAAGAATGACAAACAATTGCTACAGAGACCCACCCACCTTTGCTAGGTTAACCACAAAATCAAACCTCTAGCATGATTTAAACTTTGGACAGACTTTGATGGTGATTGTGTGCACATCTATTATTTAATCATCAAGTTAATATATCAACAACAGCTAGCTTCTCTAACTCAACCATTATTAAGCGATATTACGAAACTACAAAAGCTATTGACAACACTAACTAGTCAAGTATCCAACTATGAGATGCTAAACAAAGTTCTAAATGAGTTTGGGCTTTAATAAAATTCAGCTACTAACACACCTAAGCAACATGCCAACATTTTGCAAGGTTAACACAATTCGGCATGCCATTACACCAAATCTAATCGCACCGATAAATCCAAAGTACAGAGACAATAAAATGAACAGCTAACTATCCCTTATGAACAAACATGACAACAAGAGCTTAGAACTTAAAGATGCTAACTAATTTCATGCTAACCACCACCACAAAAGGGAGACATCAAGTTTAACAAAACCTAATAGCAAGCATGATACCAATTTTCGTTTCACGACAATGAATAAACGACAACAAAGAAACATACAGAGAACTAGAACTATAATACTTTCAAACCTCCAATACCAACTTTGATCATGCATGAGAGTGAGCTAAAGAGCAATCATAAACATGATTAGCGACTAACTACAATGCTTGAGAGGTGGGGCCTAATGTGATGAAAGCGAGAGATGGGCACGATCGAAGAACAGAGGGATCGGGCTGCTCGGACACAAACCGCCGCGAAGGAGTGGCGGCGAGAGTCGTGCGACGGCCAAAATGGGTCGCCAGAGGTTGCCGAAGCTAAGGATGGTCGCGGAAGCCGAGATGTCTTGGGGTGGCGCGGCGGCGAGCACGCGGCGGCGATGGGGTGACAAGGTGCGGCGTGTGCGAGAGGTAAACAATGAAAGTTAGCGCGCGCATGAGCATCGATGAGTTACCGTGAACTCACCGAATGACGCGAGCTCAAGAGGCTGCCGGAGATGGCCCGCGACGAGAACAGGCGGCGATTAAGGGGTCACCGAGAGGAGCAACCTGAGCAAAAATAGGGAAAAGAGAGACGGAGATAGCTTGAGTGAGTGCACTAGATGGTGCTAGCGCGAGCAATTGCCCAAGGAACCAACTCACCGGAGATGAGGACGATGATCCAACTTTCGGCCGAAGAAGAGGGATACCAAAATTCAATGGCCCCCTGCGAGTGAAACACAAAATTAGCTGAGGGGAAATCATGATAGGGATCTGGAACACGATGTGACGCGCAAAAGAAGGGATGATCTTCACTGGTTGTGGTGCTGACACGGCGGAGCGGCACGGCCGTGAACCAGCGATTGCGCACTACTACTATTTGAGCTCAGGGAAGGTAACGGAGGGCAGGAAGTGGTCTTAGGGTGTCCAAAGGAGGATAAGAGAGCTTTGCGAGAGCTTAAGTAGGGAAGAGGGCGGAGGAAATCGAGAGGCGGAGCTTCTCGGCACCGAGACGCAAAGGAGAAAAAGCGGCGAGTCAGGGGGTAGATGACGGCGATAAATGCCACACCAGGGTATGGGCTTAGCAGCGGGAGATGCGGCCGAGGTGAAGCGCGTGGAAACCAAGAATGGACGGCGAGGCGAGGTGGCGCGCATGCATGCTGCCGCCGGCACATAGCACACGAACGAGAGGTAGGTGACGACGTGACGAGTGGGACCCGCCGCGATGGCAAGCGTGGCGGCGCGAACCGTAGATCGCACGCGGTGCAATTAGGTGGTCTGGCTCGATCAGGAATGCGTCGACCGTTGGATCTAAAATGAACGGTCGAGATGGATGTATGCATTCGGACAGGTCGGTTGCGCCCGCGAACGTGGATCGTGCGATGCACAACGGACGGTCACGATTGATTAGATTCGCGCGGTGCGATTAGTTGGCGCGACCGAGCCAAGTGGTGCGAGTCGGACTCGAGCCAGAGGTTGGGTCCGAGCCCGAGGAACAGTGATTTCAGGATTTGATTTAAAAGACAGAGAAGGTTTGGGGAATTTTTAGAGGTAGCTCCTGAGCTCCAAAAATTTCGAAATTTTTATGGTAGCTACTAGGGACAGAGGACAACCTTGTATAATTTTTCTAGAACTTTTTATGCACTGCATTGTTCTAGAGAAAATTCACAAGCTGCTGTACAGGGAGTTTGACCAGATTTCAAACAGAGTTGACTTGGCCATTTGAAATAGCAAACAAAATCTAAAAATTGTGAAATAATTCAGGGAGGTAGATAGGATGATCAAGATGGTAGGAAAAATAATTTCAGAGGATGATCACAAGTTTGAAAGCTAAGAACTTGCTGACAACAATCTCCATTCACAAGAATTTAATTCTAGAAAATGGAAATTGCTAGGGAAAAATGTAGGAACTTTCAAATGATTTGAAGAGACAACAAAAGTTTTTATTTCTCCTCAAAATTTTACATTTGAAATACAAACCCTAATTTAGGGCTGTTACATCAACTGCCTTGATGCATAGGCCACAACCTTGCCTGCCTGCATAAGAACACAACTAAGACCCTGACGAGAAGCATCACAACAGATATCAAAACTCTTATGAATATCAGGGAGAACAAGCACTGGGGCTGAGGTCAACCGCTTCTTGAGTTCCTGAAAACTCACATCACAAGCAGTAGACCACTCAAACTTCTTGTCTTTCTTGAGCAATTCGGTCATAGGCTTCGCAATCTTGAAGAAATTCTCGATAAAGCGGTGATAGTAGCCGGCCAAACCAAGAAAACTCCGCACATCGGTGACTGACTTGGGCTGACCCCAAGATAGCACATCACTGACATTGCTAGGATCCACAGCCACACCTCCTGCTGAAAGAACATGGCCCAAGAATGCCACTTCCTTCAACCAGAACTCACACTTGCTGAATTTGGCATACAGCTGGTGCTCGCGCAGCTTGCCCAACACAAGCTTAAGATGCTCAGCATGCTCTTCTACGCTCTTGGAGTAGATAAGGATATCATCGATGAAAACCACCATGAACCTGTCCAAATACTCCATGAATATCGAATTCATAAGGTTCATGAATAAAGCAGGAGCATTAGTCAAACCAAAAGACATGACGGTGTACTCGTAAAGACCATAACGAGTAGCAAAGGCCGTCTTCGGAATATCCTCGGCCCTGATTCTGACTTGATGATAGCCTAATCTTAAGTCAATCTTGGAGAACACCTGTGCTCCAGTTAACTGATCAAACAGATCATCAATACGGGGCAAAGAATACTTGTTCTTCACTGTCACCTCATTCAGCGGACGGTAATCAACACACATGCGCAAGGTCTTGTCCTTCTTCTTCACAAAAATAACTGGACAACCCCAAGAAGATGAGCTAGGACGAATGAAACCCTTCTCTTGCAGCTCACCTAGTTGCTTCTTCAGCTACTCCAACTCATTAGGAGGCATGCGATACGGCCTCTTTGAAATAGGGGCAGTACCGGGCAGCAACTCTATCACGAACTCCAGGTCTCGAACGGGAGGCATCCCGGGCAAATCTTCGGGAAAAACATCCACATAATCACATACTGTGGGAACATCCTGGATCTCCAAAGCTGGCTTCACTTCAAGTGCACAAAGATGGGGTTCTCGCAACTGCGGGGAAAACCCAACCTGTTCACCTGAAGGGCTGGTGAGGTAAACAATCTTCCTGGCACAATCGATTTGCCCTAAGTGTTGGGACAACCAATCCATGCCAAGAATAACATCCAGGCGCGCTGAGTTGAGTAGGATAAGATTCGCCAAGAATCTCACTCCTTCAATGTGGATAGGAACGTCCCGGCATACTTGGTCAGCCCTCATTTCCGAACCCAGAGAGCGAATAAGCAGTGGAACCCCCAAAGGAACACAGTGGAGACCACTATCAACAGCAAACAACTCGAAATAAAAGAATGCGAAGCTCCAGAGTCAAATAAAACTGTAGCAGGACGTAAATTGACAAGAAGCGTACCCAACACCACATCGGGCGCCTCCTGTGCCTCCTCAGCCGAGATATGGTTGACTCGGCCGCTCCCAAGCCCGGGTCTTACGGTCGGTGGTGACCACTCCCTTGCCGCGTCCTCCATTAGGGCGGGGGTGCTCCGATCTTCTTAGGGCAACTACTCGCGTAGTGACCCTTGTTGTGGCAGTAGAAGCAGGTGACGTTGGCCGCGGGGTTGCGGTGAGCAACCTGCTGCTAGATCGCAGGCGCACGTGACTGAGTCACGGTCTGCGGAGGACGTGGAGCTGGTGCCGAAGGCCTCGGCGGTGGTGAAGCCAAAGAACGGGCCACCGGTACAGGCCCAACTCGGGGACGGACGAGGCCGGCCTGTGCAGACCGTTGGGCCTCCTACTTGCGCTTGCAGGACTCGCCCAGCGCTCTCGCCTTGTGCTCGGCAATGATGGCCTTGTCCACCAAGGTCTGGAAGTCGGGGAAGTCCACAATAGAGAGCTTGTCCTGAAGCTCCTCAGACAAGCCCTCCATGAACTTCTCCTGCTTGGCCTCATCAGTGGCCACCTCAGCAGGAGCGTACCTCGCGAGATGGTTGAACTCGTGAAGGTACTCAGTCACATATTTGCGCCCCTGTTTGAGCGCAAGGAACTCCTTCTTCTTCAGCTTCATCAGGCCGGCGGGGACATGGGCCCGACGGAAAGGATCGAACTCCTCCCACGAGACCACGTGTCCGCGGGCTGCATGGCGAGGAAGTTCTCCCACCATGAGAGTGCCGCACCCTCCAACGATGGGATGCGAAAGTGCCCACTCCTTCTCCGGCATCGAGCAGCGTTGAGCTTCGCTCAACCGGCGCAGCCGATCGTCTGCGTCCAAGGATCCTCTGGTGGGAGAAGGTGGGAGGCTGCGTCGCGAAGGAACTCCGCGAGTCCCCCACGAGACTGATGGCCACCTCCTCCGGATCCAGAGGCACCAGAGGGAGTGGAGGTGTTCCTCGCGATGACCTCCAACACCCTGCGGTCCTCTGAACGGTTGCGTTCGATCTGCATGAGGACTTCAGCCATGGTCGGAGGAGGGGGAAGCTCCTCATCGGGACTACCCAGCTGATTCCGATCACTACGGGTTCCTCCTGCCATCCTGTTTCACTAAGACAAGTTAGCTACAACTCGAGGCCCAAAAGCACGGTAATCCAAACTCAAATAAAAGGGCTCAAGAATAACCACAAAAGAGCACAAGACCAAAAGTCACCAAATCAACTTCCTGGAACGAATAACCCGTATGGAAAGAACGAGTAACCGCTTAGGAAGGCAAAATTTCAGAACTTAACCCTACTCTAAACAGCCCAAAAACTGAGGTATAATTACCTAATAGAGCATGAGGTACTTAGCTAACTCATATCACTTCTTACCCTTTTATTCCCACAAGTTTTGATTGAATTAACCTCTCATTTCCTACCTTATTCACTAACCACTAGCTAGCTGTCCAGATTTCTTTCTCCAAGCTCTCATGGTTCTCTCAAAACCAATTTAATCGATAGTGGCTAATTTTTGAAGGGAAGAGAGGAACAACTTGTTCAAAACTTAAGTGAGAGTAAGATGAGATGAGCAAGCTAAGATAGGTAAGGAGTAAAATCTGAGAACTTATTTAAATTTTTACAAACCTTTTTCACACTTGAACATAGGTTTTCAAAATATCCTAAAGGCGACCAAGCTAGGGGTTTCTACGGTCAGTATGGCTCTGATACCAACTTTGTGAGGACCCAGAATATTTAACTAGTAACACTTAACGTCCAAATGGTTTTAGCATTACTAATTAAACATTCGAAGCCTCGATGGACATATGCTTTCCAGAATTGCAGCATATGCACATCATCACAAAATTACACATCATTGCCATACAACATACATTAACAAGTCTAGTAAAGGACAAAGATAAAGCAAGTTATTACAAAAGAGCCGACCGGCCAAATAGAACAATATACAAGAATGACAGCGGAAGCAAAAGGTGCCATAAGATGGCTAGAACAAAAGTCGACCGGTTAGCCACACAAACCACAAGGCAACCGATCGGCCCGCCAAGCTAGACGCCTCTAAGGCAACCACAGCACAACTCACAGAAGTGAGGCCCCTCAAGCTCACCTTCTTCCTCTGCAACAAAACATTTAAGCAAGATAACTGAGTACACAAAGGTACTCGCAAGACTGACGTGTGGAATAGCAGACCTATTCATAAACTACATGCAAGCTTATTTAGGTGGAGGTTGTATGTCTCATTTTGCACAAAGCCAACTTTATTTGCAATAATGTAATACCTTTAAGAGCAAGTTTGCAAATCTGTTTTGTTGTCAAAATAACAACGAAATAAAGATACATACAAGTAACCATCTGGAAGTGACTATCCCAATAGCCACCACAACATAGCACGAATCCCCGATTCGTACCACCCATCAAGTTTTAATTAAAAGGTTGTAGTCTAACTCTTGAAAGCTTACCCAAGCGTGTCCATAACCTAGGACGAGGCTATTCGAATGGTTTTAACCCTGCAGGGGTGTACCAATGTACCCACACTTCAGACCGCCTTTAAGCCACAAAGCACACTTCCGAAGGTATGCCGGCACGGCTAAGTCCTACGAGACGCTTTCCAATATTGTGTATTGACTACGAGTCGCTCGTATCGATCGGAATCCATACGCTTACATTGCAAGCCGAAAGACAACCAGCCATCACGAGGGAAGCCTTTCGGACACTACAATGCTGCCAGCACCATCCCTCCTGCGACTCCCTGCGACCCGAAGCCAATACACGCCAAAGTACTAAGTCAAGAGAGGTCCCATACCCTCTAGTGTGGTTAGCACGCACAAATTGCCTGGATAATAGGTACTCACAAGATGTTCGGTCCTTAATTGACTCGGGCACCATTCCAGTTACACCCAGAATCACACCATCATACCATTGTGCCCAAGTCTAAATTATTTTTGTTTTCAGTTTTAGTTTTCATAAATAGACATGGCACAAGGCTGAAATCATAAATCATAATAAGTGTTGTGTGATCAAGGTTATCGACAAGTCGATAACCACCCATTTATACCGGAAGCTAAGCATGGCTAAGCAATTGATTCGCAACTACTAAGTGACAAGAGCTCATCCACGAACTCTAAATCACAGCAATAACCTAGGCTCAATGGTAGTAAAGGATAATCATTTGCCTAAGGAAATGCATCTACTAGGTCAACTATCGACAATAGTTTAACACAAAGTAGCAATGCATACATAGAATTTGTAATCAACATAAATATTTAAAATACTGGGATTAACATGATCAAACTGCTTGCCTTGCTGGGATTGGTCTTGCTGCAGAGGGGAGTGCCCAGGTTCAATAAATTCTTCGGAACCTAATGCGAAAAGGCGATAAAACCAATAAGAACGAAGAACACCAAAAGGAACTCAACAGCAAAGAACATCCAAATTCCATGAAATTTCTACAGCAGCTAGAGGTTGATTTTAGACAATTTTAGAAACAAAAACTACTTCATTTGGATTTATCATGAAAACGTTATGGCTAAACTAAGTTCTCTCAGCCTGGAAAATCCTAATTAAATTAATTACGGCTACTGTTCTTGGAGAAAATTTCTAAAATGATCTGGAACTTGAAATTTTTATGGTAGGTAGATATGGTTATCCTAACAACAGCAAAACTGAGTTTGCACAATTTGGAGCTATAATGAATTAGTTATTTATGATTTTTCTAAGTTTTAAAATTAGTGGATCATTATTTTCAGTGGCAGGGATCATATGAAGAACTATTCTATAATACAGTACATTCCTAGTGGGTTTTAACAAAACTTAGTTTGCTCAGTTTGGAATTACAGAGAATAAGTTATGTATTTTACAAATTTTCAATGAATTTCTAGACAACCATTTTTACTAAGCAAGATCATGCAGTTAAAGTCATTTTCTGCTACATAACAGTGCCTAAATTCATTCTCAACTTAAAGTTCATACTCTAACAGAGCTAAAGCAATTGGAACAGAGCTAAAGCAATTGGAATCATTCAAAAAGGAGTTAAACTGACAAAGATGCACTTTTGAAATTTGAAACATTAAAAGACTTAGAAAATTTGAGCTCTCGGGAGGTCCAAATGAACTGAAAGAAAAATGATAGGTCATGGGCCGTCGATCCTTCATCGCATGGCCACGAACCTCGAAGCACAGCGCACAAAAGACCTCCTCCCACACTGGGGAGGTCTGGACCGTTGAGATCTGATCCAACGGCCACGACCAGTGCATGCACAGCGCACGCAAAGGAGGTCCTTGCGCCTAACAGAGGTCGTGACCGTCAGATTAAGATCTGGCGGTCCCGAGCACTAGGGGAGGTCCTAAGGTTAACCTACGGAGGGAGGTCTGGACGGCCAAGATCTCACGGAGGAGGTCTTCGACGGTCTAGATCTCCAGAGGGAGGTCTTTAACGGACACGATCAAGCGAGAGAGGTCCAGCCCGTTAGATCTAAATCTAACGGTTGAGACCAGAGGGGGAGGTCCTAAAGCTACGGATCTAAAGGAGGAGGTCCTAGACGGTCAAGATCTCCAGGGGGAGGTCTTGATCGGCTGGGATTTACACGAGGAGGTCTTGGATGGCCAAGATCTACTCGGGGAGGTCCTATGCGATAGGGCTTTAGCAGGAGGAGATCTGGACGGCTCAGATTAGACCTAGGGAGGTCCTGAATGGCCCAGATCGACGCGGAGGGAGGTCCTGAGACTAAGGATTTTACAAAGGAGATCTAACGCTCAGATCTAAATCCGAGGAGGTCGTGAACGGCTAGGATTGAGCCTAAGAGGTCCTGAGCGGGGTTTTCTTTGTAAAAGATCAGGGGTGGCTTTTTACCAAGAGGACCCCGAGGGTGGTCTAAGGGTGGTCTTTACAAAATGACCAGGGGAGGTCTTTTTGGAAAGAGGACCTCGGTGGAGGTCCAGGGGTGGTCTTTAACAAAGAGGACCTCAAGGAGGTCTTTTGCAAAGAGGACCCCAAGGCGGAGGGTGATCTTAACGGCTGTGATTTAACCTACGGTGGTCTTAAACGACCAGGATTTCGGCGGGGAGGTCCTGGCACTAAGAAAATACACGGAAAACCCTCTACGGTACAGATCTACTTGGAGGTGATCTTAGACGGCTGAGATCAAACTAGGGGGAGGTCCAGAGGCTTAAGTTTTTCGGAAAGGAGCCAAAGGCTCGGATCTAACCCGGGGTGGTCTTTGACGGCCAAGAACAACCCGAGGAGGTCCTAGGACTTAGCGGCACGCGCGTTTTGCCAGCAAGACCGCATTAATGAGCAACCTCGGACACATTAATGCTAATCATACGACCAGGATTCCTGTCCGAGTACGACACGGCAAAACACGAGTTTGGTTTTCAGTACACCGCCGGCGATGGGGACCTCGCCGGCGAGAACCAAGGACACGACTGAGTTCTAAATAACGTCAAGAATCTAAAGGATGTGCTCTCGACGGCGGCGACGGCCTGGAATGCCGGCGAGCCGGAGAGAGAGGAAGGAGTATAATACGGCAAAACTACGAGCTCTACGACGACTAGAAAACGCAAAGACCAAGCTAAGAAAAGGGCACCTGAGGGCAGAGAGGGGACCAAGTTGGTCGAAGGAGCTTGGAGAAGGTCGATGAAGTCCGGCGGTGAAGTGCTTGCCGGCGAGGAAGAAGAAGTTGACCTCGACCCTGAAAAGCAGCTCCCCAACTAGTTCACCTCTGCAATGTGAACCAAACTAAGTTAGAGCAACCCTAGGTGATCAAGCTGACAGTGAAAAAGACAAGAATGTTGCTGGGACCACTGGAGCTCGAGCTTCAGCAGGGAGCTCCAAAGGTGACAATGGTGGTAGAAGGGGTGGTGTTCTTGGGTGCTCAAGCTTGGGGCTCACACTCACAACCGAGGGAGTTCAAGCAGCAACCAAGGGTGGGAAGGAAGAGGAAAAAGGAGGTCTCAGGCTATACATAGCCTGGGAGCTCGACAATGGTGTGGACAAAGCCTCATCGTGAACAAAGTCCATGCCTGCCATGGACTTGCTTGATTTGACAAGGCGGCGAGGATGACTTCCTTTTGGGCAAAGCTTACGCGCAATTAATGCATGGCGAAAGAGACGTTGGGAAGGACCAAAAGTGACGTGCCACTTGCTCCCAACCGCTCGACCACGACACACGCATCGCGCGTGAAAATCATGACGACTGGACCCGGGAGGTCGGGAGGAAGAAGAACATAGGCGAGGAGAGGTCTGGGCGATCCCGATTTGCATGGGGTGGTCTGGGCGTCCCGGATCACCCGAGGTGGGAGGTGCAGAGGACCCGATTTATTCGGCTTGTCTTGTTTAACCATCCACTTGGTCCTAACGGTACAAATCAAATAAACCAAGCCTCGAGATATGTATACTTCCATAAATGCAGATACACACTCGCTACAAAATCATGCATCAATTCCATTCATTCACATAGAACCGAAGCACAACAATAACTTAAAGACATACGTAATATAAAGAGAGTTAGTACAAAAGAGAGGCCGCCCGGCCAAAAGACATACGAATAGATAAATACACAGCGGAAGCAAAATGGTCATAAGATGGCAATAAACAAAAGCCAATCGGTGTGCCTTTCACCCACAAGGCAACCAACCGGACCGCCAAGCTAATCGTCCCAGACAGCGCCGCAACACAACTCACAAAAGTGAGGCCCCTCGAGCTCTTCCTCTGCAACAAAACAATTAAGCAAAGCAGCTGAGTACAAAATTTATTTTTGTACTCGCAAGACTGACGTGTGAGATAACAGAACTATAATTAACTACATGCAAGCTTTATTTAAGTGGATGAAGCTTTGGACTTATTTTCAGCATAAAGCGAGTTTTCATTTGCAACAATGTAATAGATTCAAAGCAAGTTTGCAATTAACTTTTATTAATCAAATAACGAGAGACAATAACAACAATAGATAGAGGACAACACCAACCTAGAAGTGACTAACCCATAGTCACCACAACAATAGCATGAAGTCCCCCTTCATACCACCCATGTCAAGTTTAAGTTTTTAAAAGGTTGTAGTCTAGTTCTTGCGGGAAATAACCAAGCGTGTCCATAACCTAGGACGAGGCTATTCGAATAGTTTTAACCCTGCAGGGGTGTACCAATGTACCCACACGATAGACCGCCTTTCCACCAGCCACGGTTAGCATACTTCCTTTGGTATGCAGGCACGACTAAGTCTAACAAGACGCTTTCCAATGGACGATGCTAATTAAGAGCCGCAACCCACGGGAGAAGGACACATTAGACAGCCTAACTGGTCTGCTAATGCTCCCCTCCAAACACCACAAACACACACATAGGAACACACCCACCGACCACCTCATAATTAACACCTCCCAGAGTACTTAGTCAAGAGAGGTCCCATATCCCCCTCGTGTGGTTAGCACGCAACAATTGCTTGGATCAATGGCACAAGTAACTCGGTCCTTAGGGACTTAGGCACCATTCCAATCACACCCAACAGATCACCCAACATACCATTGTGCCCAAGCCAAGATATAATTTTTGTTTTCAGTTTTTGATTTGCAAAATGGTAAAACACAAGGGTTGGACATAATGGAATAATAATAGCATTTGTGTGATCAAGATCACCGACTAAGTCGATGATCGCCCAATACTACCGATACTAGGCATGGCTAAGCAATATTTATCCGAAATCTACTAAGTGACAAGAGCTCATCCAACGAACTCTAATCACAGCAAAACCTAGGCTCAGGTAGTAGAGGATAATTATTTACCTACAGATTATGCAACTAGAGGATTAACTAATCAATTTAACAACAAAATAGCAATGCATACATAGAAGATAAACAAAATATTAGACTTTAAAAGTAATGGGATCAATTGGGAAATGATCAAACTGCTTGCCTGGGAGCTGCTGTTGCTCAATAGGCTGCTGAGGGTCACTCTCGAGGATAGCACAATCGTCGGAACCTAATCGAAAAAGCGAAAATCGCGATAAGAACGAAGAAAACGAAAAAGACTCTAAAACCAAAATGCTCCAAATGCTCTGAAAATTTTACAGCAGCAAGGGCATGATTTTTAACAAATTTAGCAACTGGAAACAATTGATTTGGATTCTCTATGCAAAAGATATGATTTAAACAAATCAATTCGGCTGAAAATACAAATTAACTGAGGTTACTGTTCATTAAATATTTTCTAGAGGTGTTCTGATCTTGAAATTTTTATGATAGGTAGCTACTGACATTCTAAGGCTAACACAATTGGTCTCACTTCATTTGGAGTTAAAATGATCTACTTATGATTTTTCAAGTCATGAAAATGAACAAAATTAAATTGCATGTGAAATCTTGTTAAAAACAGTAACATGCCTAAAACCAATTTTATCATTTAGTACTTTATTAGAGGAAGCTAACAAAATTGGTTTCACTAAAAATTGATTTTCAGATAATTAGTTATGCAATTTACAAGTTAATTGCCAATTTTAGAATAACAAGTAGAACCTATTTCTAAACCAATTTTTAAAATCTGTTTTCTGGAGCCGAACTAAACTCCTATTCATTTTTAGATTAAAGTACAGTTCAAACTAAAGCTAACAAAATTTGAATCAACCGATTTGGGTTTAAAATGAATTAGTTATGCATTTTTGAAGTTTACAAATAAACCTCTCGGGAAAACTCAAAACTCCAAAATGACGTGGCTGATTATGGACCGTCGATCCTGGATCGGACGGTCCCCGTTGAACCACGCGCAACCGCTTGAGCTCACGCGCGCGAAAAGGATGACGGTGGCTGTGGGCCGTTGATCTAGACTTGGATGGCTCACAGCGAGCCACGTCGCATGGGCGCGGCACTGTGCCAGCGCGTCCGACAACGCAGCCCGACGCTTCGCCGGCAAAACGCCGGCGACCAAAGGCTCGGCGGTGGGAGTGAATGCCGGGAATGGGTGCGCAATAGCATTGCGCACCCTCTGGTACCACCCACACCGACGGTGGTGGACCAGAGCGGCGGCGCGACGGCGAGGGGCGGCGCGGTAAAAGACGGCAACGACGACAAGCGACAAGGAGCTCCGCAGCAGTTCAACCAAGCGGTGCCCGAGCATCTAGGGACTACGGCGATGCTACCTGAGTGATGCGGAGGTGCAGAGGACGACCGAGCGACTCGGCGACGGCTCTGGCGGCAACAATGGCGGCAACGAGGAAGCCGTCTGGACAACTAGAGAGCGACCGCATCATCAAAATAGGTCCCACGTGCCACCGATGCTCCCGAGAGGAAGGAATTGAGGGGAGATGGACTCACCGACCGAGACGAAGAGGCGCGCCGCGGCGAATTGGGGAACTCCGAATTAGCCTCCCCGTGACGATAAACCCAAAATTAATTGAGGTTAAGCTTCAGGAGTAAGTAGGGAGCGAGAGGAGCAAGAAAAAGAGAGGAGAGCCATGGTGGTACCGCCTTCACCGAGATGCCCGGCTCGGCAATGGCGCGCGAGTGGTTTCGTGGTTTTGGAGCTCAAACACGCACAAAGAAGGCACACAAGAGCTGCGAAAGGTGAAAGGGAGGTCAAGGAGGAGCAAGGGGCTTAAGTAGTTGCGAAGGAAAGGGAGGGGAGCACGGGAGGATCTGAGGCGAGCTCTGGTCTTTGCTGCCACCAGGACCGCGCGAAAGGATGGGAGCAGGTGAGCAGCGACTTGCGAGGGCGGTGCACTGGCGCGCATTAAATGCACTGCAGAGACCTGTTGCGAGGTGACCAGGCGCTGAGCTCCAACCACTCCCCTACCATGGCGCCGTTGACGCGGGCGCTGGCGCTGCGTCGCGCGAGCGAGAGGAGGACGACGATGCGGCCACCGTCCGATTTCCATCCGAGGGTCATCACGCGACCGCGTCGACGCTTGGATGGGCAAATGTGGACCGGGCGATGGAGATCCAACGGCTGACGACGCGCGCGCCCGCTCGCCCGCGCCAGGTGCAGTTAGTGGGCTCGGCCGAGTCAAGTGACTCGAGCCCGAGCCTGACTCGAGTCCAATGAACAGTGCAAACCAGATTAGGTTTTGATTTTTGAACTGAAACTTTGGGGATTTAATTGAGGCATCAAATCAACTCCAAAATTTACGAAATTTTAACTGGAGCTTCCTGACTTAAGGATTAACCTTCCATAAAATTTCCAGAGATTTTTGTGCACTGCGATTTTCTCAAGAAATTCCAGAAGGCTAATTCAAAGGTTTGACCAAGGTTTGACTTGCCTCTAAAATATTTCAAATAATTTCCAAAAATTATGAAATAATTCAGAGGTGTTACCAAGCAACCCTAGAACCCAGGGAAAATTATTACCAAGGGTTTGACATAAGATTTGACCAAGGAGGTTGTTGACTTGATAAATGAGGGTTTTGATTTTGAATTTTCCAAAATTCTTTTACAAGAATTTTCAGAAAAGTTCAAAAGCACAAGATGTAAGAAAAGTTTTAATTTACCCTCAATTTCTTACATTTGAAACACAAGTTGAAATTTGGGATGTTACAAGGTCTTTGCGGGTGAGGAGGTCCAGGGGGAGGTCGTGACCGCAGGATGGAGATCCAGTGGCCTGGACCACCCCGAGGCGCTGAGATCAGAGGGGAGGTCTGGGCGGCTGGATGGAGATCCAACGGCCAGCACAAGTGCGCGCGAGATCGAGCCCGGGTGCGGCACTGCTGACTTGACTCGAGCGAGTCAAATGGCTGGGTCGGACTCGGGTCTGACTCGAGCCCGAGTCTGACTCAGCCCTAATTTTGGTTTCCAAACAGATCTGAAGTTTGGGGATTTATTTGAGGTAGCAAACTCACTCCAAAAATTATGAAATTTTTACAGGAGCTTGCTAGCTGAGTGACTGACCTTGTATAAATTTTGCAGAGGTTTTTGTACTATACCTTTTCCTCCAAAAATCCCACAAGGTGCTGGTCCAAGGTTTGACCAGAAATTGAATAGGTTTGATTGACCTCCAAAAATATTCAAACAATTTCTAAAAATTGTGAAATTTTTCAGAGGGGTCACATACCATCCCAAGAACTCAAGAAAAAATATTTCTAGGAGATGATCAATAGGTTTGACAAGATTGTTCTTGAAAGCTCAAGATTTGGATCAAAAGACTTGTGACTTTGTATTTCCATAACTTCTTGTACAATAATTGTTCAGCACAATTAGGAAATACATGATGTAATAAAAAGTTTTAATTTCTACTCATTTTCTTACATTTGAAACACAAGCCCAAAATTGGGATGTTACAGCACATTTAATTATGTGCAACTTGGACATGTTTGTGGGGAGAGGAGCACCCGCCGAGGCCGGTGTGTCCTGCTCCACGTATGGGTCCTTGTGATTCATATTTCGTCGACAGATCACTAAGGATTAACCCCCATACGTGCGTCTCTTGATTAGCATATTCCATTGGAAAGGGTTCATAGGACTTAGCCGTGCCAGCATACCAAAGGAAGTGTGCTTAATAGCTTGGCAAAAAGACAGTCTGAAGTGTGGGTACATTGGTACACCCCTGCAGGGATTACAAACTATTCGAATAGCCTCGTCCTAGGTTATGGACACGCTTGGATAAGCTTTTCAAGAGTTAGACTCCAACTTTTTAATTAAAATTTGATGGGTGGTATGAATCAGGGATTCATGCTATGTTGTGGTGACTTTGGGAAGTCACTTCTAGGTGGATACATGTTATTTATGCTTATTCACGGTTATTTAAATGTTTAAAAACAGATTTGCCCAATCGCTTTAAAATCTAGTACATTATTGCAAATATAACTTGCTTTATGCGTCCAAAGAACCATATAACCAAATTCCTTTGTAATCAGCCATCATGTGGCTATGTATAGGCTTGTTACTCGTAAGTCTTGCGAGTACATTAATTTTTACTCAACTGCATTTGCTTGTGTGTGTAGAGGGAGAAGGTGAGCCCGAAGGCCTCACTTCTGTGAGCTGTGCTGTGGCAGTGTGTGGGGCGATTAGCTTGGCGGCCCGGTCGGTTGCCCTGTGGTGTTATGTGGCTAACCGGTGTTCTTTTGGTTTAAGCCATCTTATGGCACCTTTTGCTTCCGCTGTTACTGATACTTATGTCTTTTGGCCGGCCGGCTGTCCTGCAATAACTTATGTTATGTATGTCCTGTGGTAGACTTGTTATATTATCTTGTATGGAAATGATGCATGCTTTTGTATGATGAATGTGTGCTACAATTTCTGGGAAGCACATGTCCATCGAGGCACGGTTTATTCCGTTTGTGATACTAGAACCAGTGGAAGGTTAAGTGTTACAAGCTTAATAAACTAGGGTCTCACACTATCTTCCTACGGTATTAGAAGGATCAGCCCGATCGTGGTTGCTTAACCTTCCGGTCGGGTCCGTGTATATTTGGGAGCAACCCTGCGACCTTTTAATTACAAATTTTCAAGGTACGTACGATTGACCTGGAAAAGAAGACGATCTCCATAGAATACGGCAAAAATCTAACGAGACTCTCCGGTAGTACATCAAAAGATTTAGCCAAGTTCGTAACTCAATACCGGAGGTTGCAGAATCTTCCGTTATCGAAGCCTTCAAAGCGGGATTAAGAAATCGAAGGTTTACGGAGGATTTAGCTATACATCCCCCACGAACAACCATCGAGCTCTTCGACATGGCTGACAAGTACGCAACGGCCAGTGAAGAGGTCGAGTGGAACTAAGCCATTGATCGAAAGGATAAAATTCCCCAACCTGGCTTAGATAGGACAGAAAAGAAGCAAAAGAAGACTCTCAAGAAAAAGAAGCATGGCAAAACCAACGACAAGGAAGTTCTTACTATTCCTGAAAAATTCACCAAAGGAAGAAAGGATTATTCTGGTCGTGGCAAGGCTAAGGCTCTGACCAATGATTACAAGAAAAATAAAAAGTGGTGTCCTCTCCACCAGCAAGCAGGACACGACCTACGCAATTGTCGCGCTTGGCAAAAGAAGCTGGAAGATTATTATGCAGGTAAAGGTCCACTCCCGTCGATACAAGAGTTCGGGGAAACAAGCTCCAAGAAGGACAAAGATGGTGATGAAGAAATGGAGTACAAGAACCTCAGCACACTGTCGATGTGATCTTCGGTGGATCCTCTTCGTATGAGTCCAGACGTCACCTGAAAGCCATAGAGCGAGAAGTCAACCTTACCGAACCTTCGATTGCCGTTAAACCTCCAAGGTGGTCGGAGACGATAATCTCCTTCAGCAAAGAAGACTGCCCCATTCCTTCGACTCGACCAGGTAGGTTTCCAATTGTCGTTGAGCCTACTATTAATAACTGCAGGGTTAATCGGGTCTTGATAGATGGGGGTAGTCCTTTAAATATTTTATTTGCAAGTGCTTTGAAAGACATGCAGATTCCCAAATCCAAGGTAAAACCTGTGAAATATGCCTTCCACGGTATAGTTTCTGGGTCTACCGCCAGGCCAATAGGGCACTTGTCCCTACTGGTTACGTTTGGAAAGCCCGACAACTTTCGGACAGAAAAATTTTCATTTGATGTGGTAAATTTCGAAACTGCATACAATGCGATTCTTGGTCATCCAGCTTTAGCAAAATTCCTGATAGCCACGCATTACGGTTATCAGAGTTTGAAAATGCTGGGACCAAAGGGTGTAATCACGGTCCGAGGCGATCAGAAAATAGTCTACGCATGCGATCGGAAATGCTTAGAATTGGTCGATGAACTTCCGACCAGGGGAACTAACACCATTAACATGCAGGTCAAACACTCGAGGCCAAAGATGACACCAAAACCTTCTGACCAGATAAAAGGGGTACAACTCGACGGAAGTGCTTCTCCAGAGGGTGCCAAGATACTGGTCGGAGCAGGACTCGACCTTAAATAGGAAGAGTCGCTCGTCTCCTTCCTCCGAGCTAATCAGGAAGTTTTCGCCTGGCAGGCGTCCGATATGCCCAGAGTCCCCAGGGAGATGATCGAGCATAGGCTAGCTTTACAGCCTAACAAAAAAAACCAGTCAAGCAGAAGCTACGACATTTCGCATCTGATCGGAAAGAAGCAATCCAGTCGAAGATTAACAAGCTTCTCAAAGCTGGGTTCATTCGTGAGGTCGACCACTCAGAGTAGCTCGCCAATCCTGTAATGGTTAGAAAAGCCAATAGGAAATGATGAATGTGTATTGACTTTACAGATCTTAATAAAGCGTGTCCGAAGGACGACTTTCCCCTTCCTCGCATCGATCAACTTGTAGACTCTACTTCCGGGTGTGAGTTGTTAAGTTTTTTAGATGCTTACTCAGGGTACCGCCAGATTAATATGAGTAAAGAAGATGAAGAGAAAACTTCCTTCATCACTCCATATGGTACTTACTGTTATGTAAAGATGTCATTTGGTCTCAAAAATGCTGGTGCAACATTCCAGAGGTTGATGCAAAAGACCTTTAGTCCAGAGATAGGTTGGAATCTTGAAGCCTACGTTGATGATCTGGTCGTAAAGAGCATCAACGCCGGCGATCATATTCTAGATCTACAGGAGACTTTCAATAACTTAAGACGACACAACCTTAAGTTAAATCCAGAGAAATGTGTGTTCGGAGTTTCGTCGGGAAAGCTTCTCGGATTCCTAGTTTCGGCTAGGGGCATCGAAGCAAACCCAGCGAAAATCGCCGCCATCGATCAGATGCGCGCTCCGACCACAAAGAAGGAAGTTCAAAAACTAACCAGCTGTATGGCAGCACTAAGTCGTTTCATAGCACGGTTAGGCAAAAAAGGACTACCTTTCTTTAAGCTTCTCCGGAAACATGGAAGTTTCGAATGGACCAAAGAGGCAAGCAGCGCCTTCGAAGAACTAAAATGGTACCTTACGAGTCCCCCAATATTAGTCTCTCCTAGATTGGGAGAAACATTGCTAATTTACGTGGCTGCAACGCCACAAATGGTTAGTGGTGTACTGGTCGTAGAACGAGATCATATTCAACGACCTATATATTACGTAAGTGAAGTCTTGCATGGACCAAAAGAAAGGTATCCGTAGGTACAAAAGTTGCTCTATGGTCTCCTTATGGCTTCAAGGAAACTAAGGCATTATTTTCAGACCCACAAAGTGGTCGTACCCACTGGATATCCTCTTGGTCAAGTCCTAGGAAACAGGGAGTCATCAGGACGAATAGCAAAATGGGCGGTTGAACTTGGGGCCTTCGATCTCCATTTTATCCCACGAACAGCAATCAAGTCCTAGGCAATAGCAGAATTCATTGCCGAATGGACAAACCCTGAACCCACCCAAGGGCCCGAGTACGAGCACCACGATGAGTGGACAATGTACTTCGACGGTTCCTTGATGTTACACGGCTCGGGGGCTGGGGTCGTCTTGATTTCCCCTACTGGCGAACAAATAAAGTACGCCATTCAGTTAAACTTTCCTTCTACTAACAATGTGGCAGAATACGAAGGTTTACTGGCAGGACTTGGAGCAGCTCGTTCGCTCGAGATTCACAGATTACTAGTGAAAGACGATTCTCAACTAGTAGCGAATCATGTAGGGAAAGAGTATCAATGCTCTAGTACTAAGATGTCATCATATCTGGCGGAAGTACGGAAACTCGAAAAGCATTTCTTCGGTTTTCAGATCCAACACATTCCTAGAAAGGAAAACTTTCTGGCAGACCAGTTGGCCCGGATGGCTTCCACAGGGACATCCGTCCCGCCCGAAGTTTTTCTCGAGAAACTCGATTCACCCTCGGTAGTCGAGCCTTCCGAGGACATAAATGTTCGCAAGGAGGTTGCACACCTTGATTATGCAAACATGGATGCTCCACAGGTCGATGATGGTTGGCGCCATCACGATCACGGTAGAGATTGGATGACATCGATCTACAATTATCTTCAGCATGATCTAATTCCAGAAGATGATGTAGAGGCCGATCGTATAGCACGAAAAGCCAAATCATACACTCTAATTGAACGTACCTTGTACAAACGAGGATCTCACGGAGTGTTGATGAGATGCATATCTCACTCGGATGGCATTAAGTTGCTAACCGAAATTCTTGGAGGAGTCTGTGGAGCTCATCATTCCTATAGAACGTTGGTTGGTAAAGCCTTTAGGCAAGGATACTACTGGCCAACTGCCCTTCATGATGCAAAAGAGCTCGTAACGAAGTGCGTACAATGTCAGTTTCATAGCCGACAAGTACATCAGCCGTCTTAAGCTTTGCAAACAATTCCTTTTTCTTGGCCTTTTGCAACCTGGGGACTAGACATTCTGGGACCTTTCCCAAGAGCACCCGGGGGCTTTGAATTCCTTTTCGTCATGATTGACACGTTCACTAAATGGATCTAAGCCGAGCCGGTTGTAAAAATTACAACTGAAGCCGCCAAGAGATTTCTCACAAAAAGTGTGATCACACGATTTGGTGTGCCTAGTCGTATAATCACTGATAACGGTACCCAGTTCTCGAGCAGCAATTTTCAGAAATTCTGTGAAGACCTAGGTATCAAGATACATTTCGCTTCTGTTGCTCATCCGCAGAGCAATGGAGCAGTTGAGCGAGCCAATGGTATCATAATGCAAGGAATCAAACGACGAGTTTTCGACCAGTTACTTCAACGGTCAGGGGCATGGGCTCAAGAACTTCCTTCTGTATTATGGGCCGTTCGTACCACAACAAGTCGTGCGACTGGTGAAACACCATTCTTTCTAGTTTATGGGGCTGAAGCCATGCTTCCTCCAGAACTCAAAATTGGTTCAGCTCGAACTGATTGCTTTTCCGAAAGTGATCAGTGTGAAGGACGACTTGACGACATCAATTTCCTTGAAGAACGACGAAATCAAGCTTAACTACGATCAACAATCTACTAGCAAGCCATGCGTCGGTACCACAGTCGTAAGGTGCAACCTCGCAGCCTAGCTGTAGGTGATTTGGTTCTTAGAAAAATCCAGAACCAAGCGGGTCGCAACAAGCTTTCACCTAAATGGGAAGGTCCATACACTGTGGTCGAAGTCACCCGGCCAAGATCGGTACGATTAGCTATGTCAGATGGGCAAGTTTTGTCTAATTCTTGGAATATTGATCAATTGCGTAAGTTCTTTGTTTAATTTCATTTCATTTCATATTTCAATAAAGATGCATTTCCTTTTCAACGATAAGTATAATTGTTTATAATTATTATTCGTCGCATCTGGTCATATGCCTATATTGTTGCTGGTTGGTCGGATAAGACACTCATTCTCTCCGATATTCCTTTCGAAGGGATCTCCAATGCTCATGGGTGCTGACTTAAATGTCACATACCACACCGGTTTTAGTCGTGATCATTGCTTCAATGATACACACGCACAACCAAATACTCTTTTCTTAAAGAAACATATGAGTATAAGGAGTACCAACTCGGACAATTTATATGGTTCTCGTTATTTCTCGAATTTGAAGACTGTAATTTTATTTCAACATTCTGTTCTACTCGAGTTTGGCTACTGGTCGGGACACGGAAAGCCTCCTCGTCGAAGTCTCTCCTCTCTGCACGTGGTCCTGCCCACTAGAAGGAGCTTCCTAGTGACAGTCCAGTTCCTACGATCCTCGCTGCCAGTCGGATTTGAGCATTAGAACGTTTCGCGAGATATTTTATAAATCTTCAATTCTTGGGATTCGTTATGACCAGATTCGGATAATTTATAAACAAAGGTACTTATCTTTTCCTTTTTTACATACATTTTTTTGCATATTTTCTTATCATCAACACCAGTTTTGTTATGTCTTCTGACTACATGTGGTTTTTCACAGTGTTTCGATAATGGATATGATCCAAACTAGTCGAAATCATCAGCCGGTTCTGACCACATGATTTCCTAGTATTCACTGGATCGCTTTCATAAATATTATCAGCACTTCTACCATGGTCATTGTTATTACTCAATTTCTTGGTCTACTGCTTTTTTTTAGTAAGATTCATCTACTAATACAAGCAGTCGGGGGCTAGGAGATACAAGAGTATTTAATAAACATCAATAGGACAAAACACGAACTTCATTGATGATAAAAGGTAAGTTTCATTTTACATAGTCTAAATATTACATCCATTTACTTGTTGGGACCACCAGACTGGTCGCTGCGTGATGGAGATCCGACTTCCATTTCCTCAGCAACTTTCTCTCCGAGAGGTCTTACTTCCTCGAGAAGTTTTGTTGCTTCATTTTCAGAGCAGTCGAAGTCTTCTTCAAGAGCTCTAAGATTAACAGAGGGGTCGGAAGCCTTCAGTTTTGCTAAAGCAACACTAACTCCATTGGCAATAGCTTCCTTCATCGTTTGGGTATGGTTTTCACTCATAGTTTTGAGCAGGCCTTTGAGATGTTCCAGAAGTTGGCCAAAATAGTTCATCTTTTCCGCTGGATCTCCTAAGGAAGGCAAGCTTGATCCTGATCCCATATCAAAGATTATTTTGTTAAGAGCTAAGATTTTTTCATCAAGGTCAAATACAAGGGCTGCCTTTTGGCCACGCTCAAACTCGAGATCTTTTCTGCTCGTTCAAGTGCTTGCGTTTTTTCTGCACGAGTGGATAAAAAGAAGTTAACATACTCTTTAAAATTGGAGTCATGGAGTACTGGTTAAGTCTACGACCAGTTACCTTTGATTTTCTTCTCACAAGAATGAAAAACCTCCTTTTGCCTGGTCATCGCATGCTCGATCGACCGGTCTTTACCTTGATTTTTTTCCTGAGTTTTATTATTATGGCTTCCTTAGCCATGATCTCTTCTTTAATTTTCTCTAAATCTATCAAATATGATAGTAAGAGAAGGTTAAGTTATAAGGGAGAAACAAGATAATAAAATTTAGGAGGTCAAAAAGAGAAATGTTCTTAATTCTCAGATCGGAGTGCTTTTGCTCCAAAGTTTTTATTCGCTGGGTCAGTCCTCCGACCACAGCATATTTCTCGACCATGTGCTGCAATATATATATATATATATATATATATATATATATATATATATATATATATATATATAATAAAATCTCTTTCTTTGGTAAGTTTTCAAAGAAACTTCAAAGGAAAGAATTGTAAGGATGGTTGTAGAACGCTTACCCGAATTGCCATGTCATTATATTCGACAAAAATCATATCTGGACCAATCTCAGCTTGACGGTCCGATATCTTTCCACAGGCCTCATCAAGTTCCTTATCCTCGATAAATCGGGGGGAAAAAGGAAACTTGTTAACCTGAGACGTATTTCCAGGAGGAGGTGGAACCTGTTGAGGATCTTTGGAGATGACTACCTCTGGAGAAGGAGTAAGGATTACTAGAGGATCCTGAGCAGATGCTGGAATTGAAACCTGCTCGGGGGCTTCTTTTACCACTTCATCCTCGGCAGTCTTAGCTTTAAGGTTATCCTGATCAGGAACCTCCACGACCACTTCTTCCCCAGGAACCTTTTCCTGAGGGGTGCTCTGGTCGGACACGACTGGAACGCCAGAAGATCTATGAAAAAAGAAGGTAAAGAAGATCAAGGTTTTAATACATCAGAAAATATCCAAAGTATGTATATATACGACCTCTTCATTTAATATATACCTGGTCGATTTTCTGAGTTTAACCTTGTAACGCATCGAAGCAAAGTCCGTTGCGCTGGCCTTCCTCTTCTTCTCAACCGATTTCACCGGTTCTAAATCGGTAGGGTTGGCTAGATCTTGCACATCCACTGATCGAAAATCAGAAGCGATATCCGCGACCAGTTGGTCAAGGATAAGGTCCCTGATCGCCGGATCAGTAGGTGTAGATTCGTCGACCTCCAAAACAGTAGCCTCAGTAGGCACTGGTGGATCTTCAGCGACCTTGCTGGAAGGTACGACAACCGCCTAAATACATCATCAGAGATAGTTAGGCGATGAACATCATTTGTCCAAATATTATTTATGTTCGGTCACCTACCTCAGGAAGGTTGACATCCTGTATAGTCAAGAGGGTGGTCGGATCATCAATCGGCTCACATCTTTCAGTGACCTTATTGATCCTCAACCCAACCGACTACACATCAAAAAGGATTTATGGTATACCGATCAGAAATAATATGCATGACAACAAACAGCGGATGATATTCTTACCTTAAGTCTTTCAATCCTCTCTTCAGCGGAAACAACCGCTAGGATCCGGGGGAAACTAGCCTTGTCGCCAGGCTCTCCGGCGTAGATCATTTTGATCTGGCTTCTAATCTCATCAGAAGATAGAGCTGTAAAGGTAAAATAAAAAGATTTAAGGATACGGAAATAACCAACTAAGATAGGTAAACTGGTCGGAATCATTCATGGCTTACCATCTTTAGAATCTTTGGTCGTATCGTCACGACCAATATACCAGAGCATACGGTGTGCTCGGGCCTTCAAAGAACTAACCCGGTGCGTAGAAAAATCCTTCACTACGTGCCAAGATGTTAGACCCTTGACACTAAGAAGCTTGATTGCTTCAGACCATCTCTTTATTTTTCCCTCTTTTTCTGTAGAGGAACGCCATCTCGGATTCTCAACCGCCTTCTTACCAGAATAATAAAGGCTGTCTTTCTTCGTGATCTTCATATAGAACCAGCTCTTCTTCCACGGCGACCACGAAGATTTTGAGTACATAAATATGTACTCGTCGGCTTTTCCGTCATGGAGGCGCAAGGTGCACTCTCCAGGCGTCCCAATCGTCTTCCCAGACTTTGTCATCCCGTAGTAGTACCTGAATAGATCCAGATCTATTGGAATCCCCAAGTACGCTTCGCAGAGGTAAATAAAGATGCTGAGATTGGCGATAGCATTGGGAGCAAGATTCACCAATTCGACTCCATAATACTCCAAGACTTTAGGAAGGAAGGAGTGAATTGGTAGCCTAAATCCGCATTCAACATATGTAAGACAAACTGGGATTTCTCCATCTTCATTACTCGGGGAATGTTCTTCAGCCGCGGATCTCCAAGAAATCACATCCTTGCTGGGAAGCATCCCGATCTTCTCAAAGCTCTCTAGTTTCTTCTCACCCAAGTTGGAAACCGACCAGTTGGTGATTTGGTCTAACATGGTCAGATTTCTTTTGGGTGAGAAAAGAAAAGGAGGTCGGAGGCAGTCTTTACTCGGAAGATGAAGAAGGAAAGCAGGAAGTAAAAAAACCCTAAGTCTACAAAGGGGTTTTTATAGGCTTTGTGAATTCCAACCGCAATAAGGAGTTACCCAAAAAAGTCCAACGAACAGAAATCTTTTAGTCCAACAGACACAAAAACTCTTCAATTCCGAAAATAAGTTCTCAACTTTAAAGTGAATACAAACCGCTTCAAATGCCTTTGCATTTAATAAGCGTCAGCCTGATACGACTTCATCGAAAGAAAAGTGTTTACACGACCTATTCATTTAAAGTTCGGGGGCTAGCTGACAAGGATTAAAACCTCTATGTATTATTTTTAATACATAATAGACCATACGTACGTCTTCATGGTCGTAACCCCTGAGATACACGATCTCACTGGTCATAGAGATTCCAGAGGTTACATAATGGGTACCCTAGTCGGACAAAGGCCTAAGCCAAGCTCCTGACCAGGAGAACTGCTCGTAAAAGGTATGAACTGATACTTGGAACTGATTCCAAGTATATTCTTTACCGTATGACGAATGGAGGACGTGCATATTCCATACCATACGATGTTTTTTATCCAGAAACACTAACAAACAACCTCCATGCGGTTATATGTCTCACAGACATATAACCGCCGAACGGTTGATTCTTTATCAACCGTCACTTGACTCCAACCAGACGCAACGCTTCACATCAGACGTCTTCTCCGGAAGTAACTGCCACCTCTTCGAGGGCTATTTAAAGATGGATCCTGGACGGATCAGGGAAGGGGGAAGAAGAAGATAGAACCATCAGACTAAAGGACAAGCCTTAGATTCGTGTTGTAGGTCTAACATTGTAAAGGAACAAGCAGTGTTCTCAGAGCATACCATGTAAAACCCAGTTCATATTAATAAAAGAGCAGCCCATTATTTCCCTAGATTTCCCACGTCACTTTCTCCTTTTCTTTTCGTAAGATCGACGTCTCGATCGTCGACACACGTGCATCTAGCACAAGTGAATTGAGGCGAAGCCCGCAGTGTTCTGAATAACATCGGAACAGCGGCTCCTGGAATGCTCGGTCCGGAAGATGTGAGCGATGAACTCAACCTCCATGCAGAGAGACTCTCGATCCAGAACTTGGGTCTTTCGGCCTCTAAAGATGGGCTATTGGCGAACCGAGGTACTGCATGAGTTTGCAGAGGATACCGACAAACTCATTGTCATTCTCGTCGTGAGAGAATAAATCCCACAGGCCATCGGACGATGACACGACCATCTACTATTTTGAATAAGAGAGAGTCAGCAAAACTCAAGGAGAGTAGATGTAAGTTCGGAACTAAGAGTGATAAGAAGAAGTAATAATTATGCTATTTTTTTAACAAAAGCTTTTTTTTAGTTTTCAAAAATAGGACTCAAGTCCTTAGGCAACGACCAGTCTAGCTAAGTCTCCTACAGTTGTATGCTTTGATACCAGTGCTATCAGACTCGAATCCGAGTCCTTTGTGAAAACACTGTGCTATTCCTTGGATCAGTAGATAGCACTCACATACACATCACTGAATCAATTTATACAAGTCGTAAGACCAAACCATTCATTAATACCACACATTAGATTGACATAGACCACCTCGGGTCAGGTTTTACAACAAGGCCGAACAGGCCAAACCGAATACATTACACAAAATTCAGTGGAATCTATAGCGAAAGCAAAAGAGGAAGGTGGAGTACATCTCTCCACAGGCAAGCGACTGGGGCAGCTCGTGTACGACTGGTATTAGCCAAGGGCTTGGGTAATACTTGTCATACGCAGGCACCGACGAGCCAGCTAGACCGAGGCGAGACCTAGACTACTAGAGACTATGACTACTAGAGAATATGACTACTGGAGGCTACGACCACAAGAGGCCACGACCACTGGAGGCTACGACCACTGAAGACTATGACCACTGGAGGCTACGACCACCAGAGGCTACAACCACTGAAGACTACGATTGGTCTTCATCATCTCCTTGTCCATCGACGCCTTGATCCTCGTAGTATGCATAATGTCCAAGATCTGCAGGGTCTGAAGGGTTGGGGAAAAGAGCGAGAATGAGCACAACTTTCGTGCTCGCGAGCCAACACACAAGTTGCAACAATATACATGCAAGGCTTAGCAAGGGTGACTCAGGTTCTTTTGTTTGCTAAAACAATGTTTTCCAAAATTATCATTAGAAATTCCTATCACTTAGCATTTTAACCAAATTGTATTTTATTAAAGAGAGTAATTGTGTAATATTTACAATAGTAGAGGCTACCTCCACCTATGCATAATCGGAATGTGACTACGACCACTATTACCGACACTAGGGACGACCACCCGGGAGCAACATTAGGTTCGACCACCCAGGAACAACACTGGGTATGACTACCCAGAAATAACCACTACAACAAAAGAGGCTATACTGGACGCCTCATCACAAACGGTTCCTTTAGAACCATCTGTATTATCACAGACAGTTTGTTAATGAACCGTCTGCGATACATAACTATCACAGACGGTTCTAGTTACAAACCGTATGTGATAGTTACATATCACAGACGGTTCTTAGTAAGAACCATCTCTGATACTTTTGTTTTGTTGGGCGGGAAATGAAAATTTTGACTTAATGGGCGGGCTACCGAAACTCGCTTTATATTAACCGAGTCTCCTCACACCTCACACTCCATCTCCTCCTCTGCTGTCTCTCCTCCTCACACCTTGTGCCCCGACCTCCCCTGAGCTCGTCGCCCGCGGCCTCCTCTACCTCGCCCCGGTCTCATCGTCGCCGGCCTCCTCCACCTCGCCCCGGGCTCAGCCCGCGATGCTCTCTTGGCCTCAGCCCCGCGTCGCCGCCTCCTCCTATGTGCTGCGGCTCAACCATCCTCCTCCATTTCCACCTCGCCCCGGCCTCCCCCGACCTCATAGTCCATGGGCTCCCCCGACATCGTCGCCCCCGTCCTCCTCCACTTTGTCGCCCTGGCCTCCCACGACCTCGTCACCCCTGGCCTCCTCCACTTCGTCGCCCCGCCCTCCCACGACCTCGTTGCCCCTGGCCTCTTCCACTTCGTCGCCCCAGCCTCCTCCACCTCACCCCGGCATCATCATCGCCGACCTCCCCAACCTTGTCGCCCCCAGCCTTCCTCGACAACCTATAGCAGTCAAAGAGTAGCGGTCATAGCAGGCTGTGGTGGTCGTAGCAAGCTGTAGTGGTCGTAGCGCTACAGTGGTCGTAGCGGCTGTAGTGGTCGTAGCGGTGGGCCAAGGAGGTTTCGGCCCAAAGCCAATTTAGGGATTTTTAATTGATTTTCAAATTTCAGAAAAGGAGTTAAATCAAAATAGCTTCTAGAAAATAGTAATTTAAATACAAAAATTCTAAAAAAATTCACATAAATTCCTAGAGTTATTTTGGACTTAAATAAAATAATTCAACCTCTTAATTGGCTTTTAATTTTGCAAATAAATTATTTTGGTTTTAAAATATTTAGGAAAAAGCTTTTAAAATTCCAAAAAAATTCAAAAATTACTTAAATTTTTATTTTCAATTTAAATCAAATAAAACTTCAAGAACTTCAAATAAATTTTACTTTTGACTTTTAAAACTTCAAAAATTCTAATAAAGCAATAGAACTCTTTCAAATTTTAGAAAATCCAATTAAACAATATCTTTATTTATTTTGTTTTGGTAACAGAACTTTGGGCTGTTACAAGAGAGTCCTCAAAGGTTTGGTTTCAAGTATTGCATGACTTCAACTCGTTGGAAGGAGGTTTCGACCAACTTATCAGAAGAGGTTTCGACCATCTAGTCGGAAGGATACGACCATCTAGTCGGAAGGTGGTTTCGACCATCACAATAGTGGTCGAAAGAAAAGAGGGATTCGACTACTGAAAAGTGGTCGAAAATGAAGAAATATTCGACTACTCAATAGTGGTCAAAAGGAAAGAAGGATTTGACTACTCAACAGTGGTCGAAAGGAAAGAAGGATTCAACTGCTCAACAGCGGTCGAAAGAGAAAAAGGATTCGACTACTCAACGTGGTCAAAAAGAGCAGGGATTCGACTATGCAACGTGGTTGAAAGAAGCAAAGATTCGACTACTCAACAATGGTCGAGAGAAAGGAAGGATTCGACTACACAACGTGGTCGAAAGAAGCAAATGTTCGATTACTCAACAGTGGTCGAGAGAAAGGAAGGATTCGACTACACAACGTGGTCAAAAGGAAACACTACTACAAAACAGGCTATAGAAGACACCCCATCACAGACGGGTTAATTTGAATCCGTCTGTGTTGGGTCTGTTGGGCGCGGCATTTGCTTTGCCGGCCTATCACAGACGGTTTATATACCGAACCGTCTGTGAAATATCACAGACAGTTCTATTTATGAACCGTTTGTGATAATCCCCCATATCACAAACGGTTTATATACCGAACCGTCTGTGAAATATCACAGACAGTTCTATTTATGAACCGTCTGTGATAATCCCCCATATCACCGACGGATTATTAATAGAGCCATCTGTGATATGTCACAGACGGTTCTGTACATAAACCGTTTGTGATAATCCTCCGTATCATAGATGGTTGATAAAGAGCACCATCTGTGAAATATCACAGACGGTTTTATTTATAAACCGTCTGTGATATATGCCTATCACAGACAGTTCATATTTTGAACCGTTTGTGATATCCTCGCGCTATAAATACCTTGAGTACCCCCTGCCCATTCCCATTTGAGCCGCCACCCAGATAAAAACCCACTGCGCCGCTGACAGAGAGAGAGGGGAGGAGAAGGAGAGGAGAAAGGGAGGGAGAAGGAGAGGAGAAAGGGAAGGAGAAGAGAAAGAGAGGAGAAAGGGAGGGAGAAGGAGAGGAGACAGCAATCAGAATAGATCGATTTGGTATTTTCGTCGTGAGCTCCGAGGGTAACATTCTTTATAACCCAATTGAGATATGGTAGAATATGCTAAGCATCGCGTGTATAAGAGTCGAAGTGGGAGTGGGTCCTTCCATAGCATCGGGTAACCATACGTGAAGAGGGAATTGTGCGGATTTCGCAACTGCACCAAGGAATAATAAAAAAGCACACAAAGTAGTAAGGAATTAATCCCATTATTAGGAATGCAGTTATTAGCTATTTTGAACAAATCCCGAAACTCTACCCTTTAGAGCATCTGCAATTTACGTGCTTAATTAGCCGGTTCGAATGGCTAGATTTGATGCTAGGAACCGATTTCACAAGTGGAAGTGCCTATTCGAAACAAAACTCTAGGAATCGATGCAAACTTTTGTATCCGGATGTAAGGGAATAGAATAATATTTTTCATTTGGTAGTTGGAATAATATTAAAGTTCGTGAGGGGAAGGAAATGGAGAGAGAGAGGTTGAGAGAGATTTTATTAATCTAATTTGACATTATATATTTTATTACATGTGTAGCGTAGATGGACCAAACTGGATGTATGGTGTGAACCGTGTGAGTCAAGAGTACATTAATGGCGTGGTTGCTTTTAGAAGAGCCGCGAGCGGGATATGTTGAAAAAGGGATAAAATATATGTAATGTCCATGCATTGATTGCGATAATCTGAAGATGTTTACCAACCCGGCGCAGATAGAAGCACACTTGATTCGAAGGGGTTTCAAAAAAGGGTATACATGTTGGACCAGTCACGGTGAAGAGCGATAGGAAGTTAGTAATAACGACATCGCCGAGGAAGTCAACGATATGCCGGATGTAGACTGTGTTTTTGATGAGGATAGGTCACACAATGACAATCTGGATCAGATGCTACGCGATGCAGAAGAGAACTACAGTGAGAGAGAGTTTTGTAAATTCGAGCGCTTAGTGGAGGACTCGGTGAGACCTTTGTTCCCTGGCTGCAAGCCGGAATATACAAGGTTGTCAACAGTGATTGAACTGCTTAAATTAAAAGCAAGCAATGGTTGGTCCGATAAGAGTTTCACGGCGTTGTTAGGTCTCCTAGCGGACATTCTTCCGGAGGGAAACGTGTTGCCCAACACCACCTACCAAGCAAAGAAGGTTCTTTGTCCATTGGGAATGGAAGTAGAAAGAATACATGCATGTCCGAACGATTGTATCCTCTATCGTAAAGAGTATGCAGACATGCATGTATGTCCCGTGTGCAAAGCATCCCGATACAAGCGTCGAATAATTGCTAGGTTGAAGCAAGGACCTCCTGCTAAGATGTTGTGGTATCTGCCTGTGATCCCACGTTTGAAGCGTTTATTTGCGAACTCAAAAGAGGCAAGATTGGTGCGTTGGCACTCGGAGGACCGTAAGAAAGATGGAAAGCTAAGACACCCTGCTGATTCTGCTCAGTGGAGAAACTTCGATCGGAGCTTCGAAGAGTTCGGTGCGTAACCAAGGAACATAAGGTTAGGGTTGAGTACGGATGGAATGAATCCTTTCGGTAACATGAGCGATCGACATAGCACTGGCCCGTGAATCTATGCATGTACAACCTTCCTCCTTGGTCATGTATGAAGCGGAAGTACATTTTGATGTCACTACTTATCCAAGGGCGAAACAACCTGGGAATGATATTGATGTGTACCTAGCACCATTGCCGGAAGATCTTGTGACACTTTGTGGAACGAAGGGTGCAGGTATGGGATGCGTACAAACGAGAGAACTTCACTTTACGCCATGTTGTTCTCACCATCAATGATTTTCCTGCCTGTGTAACTGTCGGGCTTCATACAAAAGGAGCCAAAGCTTGTCCGCACCGCTAGATGCTACAGAGTATATGGCTAAACAACTCACGCAAAGCTGTATATACGCGTCACCGTAGGTTCCTTCCGTGAGTCACCCATACCGAAGATGAAGAAACAATTCGACGGAAATAAGGAGGACGGTTCACTCAAGGGCTTTTAGAGGAAAGATGTCTATGATATGGTTAAGGATATCGATGTTGTGCTTGGGAAGGGACGTCAATTAAGAACCCATCGAAGAACAACATCGAAGAAGCGGTCAATTTTTGGGACTTGCCTTATTGGGAGCACTTAGAAGTTCGCCATCGCATCGACGTCATGCATGTGGAGAAGAATGTATGTGATAGCTTGATTGGTCTCTTCTCGAACATTAGTGGCAAAACAAAGGATTGTGTTAACGCACGAGAGACTTAGTCGATATGAACATAAGGACCGAGTTAGCACCGCAAGAGACCGTCTGAGACGAACGTACCTCCCCGACTTGCTACACTCTGCCCAAGGCCGAGATATGAATCGTGCGAGCTTGCATGGTGTGAAAGTCCCTTTGTTACTCTACTAACATTAAGAAACTTGTTTCTATGCAAGATTTGAAATTAATTGGTATGAAGTCGCATGATTGTCATGTCTTGATGACACAAATGCTTCCTGTTGCAATTAGGAGTATCTTGCCGAACAAGGTCCGAGTAGCAATCTTGAGGCTGTGTTATTTCTTCAACTCAATTGCTCGTAAGGTCATCGATCCCCAAGGACTAGATGCTCTGGCCGAGGTGGTGACGACTCTATGTCATCTTGAGATGTATTTCCCTCGTCATTTTTCGATATCATGGTCCATCTCATTGTTCACCTTGTGAAAGAGATAAAGATATGCGGCCTGTGTTCCTCGTTATATGTACCCGCTCGAGAGGTACATGGGAATTCTCAAGTCCTACGTGCGAATCAATATCGATCGGAGGGCGACATCATCGAAGGTTATGCAACGGAAGAGGTCATTGAGTTCTGCGTCGACTATATGGCTCAGGTGGATCCGATAGGTGTGCCTCTATCTCGTCATGAGGGGAGACTTGATGGTATCGGGACCATCGGAAGGAAATCAATCACTCCCGATCCGGATAAATACGCCAAGCCCATTTCATGGTCTTGCAACACATGACCGAAGTGTCCCCGTACATCGACGAGCACAAAGACATGGTACGCCAACAGAATCCAAACCGGTCGGAGGTTTGGATCATGAGAGAGCACAACCGTCGGGTCAACGGATGGTTAAAGGTGAGAATCACTGGGAGGTCATCAAGTGATGATACATTGCTATGGTTGGCACAAGGGCCACAATTTACAATTGTCACATGGCAAGGATATGACATAAATGGGTACACATTTTATACGACAGCTCAGGATAGGAAGAGCACAGTCCAGAACAGCGGTGTCCGCATAGATGCATTCAGTACCGACGGGCTGAGGAGCTCGTACTATGGACAAATAGAGGAGATGTGGGAGCTCGACTACGTGCTTTTCAAGATCCCCCTATTTCGGTGCCGTTGGGTCCATCTCCCACAGGTGAAGGTTGACAAGTACGGCGTCACTACCGTGGACCTTGAACGTGTCGGATACAAAGACGAACCATTCGTACTGGCTAATCAAGTTGTTCAAGTATTCTATGTAACCGACCCGGCAAATAAGAAACGCCACGTAGTTCTTCATGGAAAAAGAAGGATTGTCGGAGTTGAGAATGTAGTGGACGAGGAAGAATACAATCAATTTGACGAGTTGCCTCCTTTCGGAGATGGCATCAGGCTCGACGAAGAACCCGATGAGGAAGCTAGCTATATGCGCCGATCATCATGAAAGGCTATATTTTAATTAAGAATTTAATCCATTGTAATTAATTTATTCTATAACATCATGTGTTATGGACTTGTAATCTCTCATATATTTTGATATTGATGTCAATGTGGACGCTCATCGAACCGACAATTGGTTTTGAAGTAAAATGTGTTATGAGCTTGTCTTCATATATACTTGTCACCGTGTTTTGTCATCTCTTATATATTTTGATATTGATGTGAATGTGGATGTTCATTGTAATTCATATATACTTGTCACGAGTTCATTGTAATTGATAATTGTTCGATCTATCACGACGGTTCTATAATATAACCGTCAGTGATAATGAATCACGAATAGTTCTAATATAGAACCGCTCGTGATATGAGATTATCTCGAGCGTTCTATTTGATAACCGTCGTGATATCCCGACAAAACCAATAGGTAATCGTGATAAAGCTAATCACGCACGGTTTAATACACAAACCGCTCGTGATATGGAATATATCACGCACGGTTATTAGATAGAACCGTCTATGATGACTTATCAAAGACGGTTTTAGTCAAGAACCGCTCGTGATAGCCTCTTATAAGGTGGGAACCGCTAGTGTTTTCCTCACTCGTCCCTTCCTCTCCCGCACCATCGAGTTTATCGCGCGCTCCTTTGCCTCCTCTAGGGCTCCGTTCACACCGCCTCCGACCTCGACATCGCCGCCCGACCTCGGCGCCCGACCTCGACACTGCCGCCCGACCTCGGCGCGCTCCGATCGCGCTGCTGCTCCCGACCTCGGCGCTCCCGACCTCGGCACCCCCGACCTCGACACTGCCGCCCCGACATCGGCGCCGCTCCCGACCGCGCCGTTGCTCCCGACCTCGGCGCTCCCGACCTCGGCACCCCCGGCATTTCTTTTGTGTTAGACTCTTGACTCTTGTTCTTGTAGAGATGGATGTCAGTTGGCTTGATTGGTGTTGTGGGTACCCCTATTTATACTCTCTAAGCAGGCGGGAAGCAAGCAAGCAAAGAAGCTAGCTAGCAGTAGGCAGTAGGCAGTAGGTAGTAGTAGTACTCCCCTGCTGCAGACTATCTTTCGAAAATTTGATCACGTTAAAGTAGGTAGATTACATACAAATCATGTTATTAAATTTATCTTGCGGAGTAATTTTAAAGTATATATATTTTTTATTACTTTCGATAGCATAATGTAAATCATAGTCGGTGTCAAAGAAAAGAAAAAGATGTAGCACAGACTGTGGAGGGGGGAGCACCAGCAGTAGCAGGAATCAAAAGGCGGGTAGGTTGCTGCAGAGCGCAGAGAAGAGAAGGCGCACATGGCTAGCCTAGAACAGACACCCTGCATGTGCATGTGCATCTGCATCCACGCACGATACTCCGTAGTTAGCATGGGCTTAACTGGAGTAGAGTCAATCAGAGGAGTAAGTTTATTTATTTATTTATCAAAGTAAGTACGTGTTCGTGTTTGCGTTTGCGTCTGGTTGGATAAATCCGTTGATGACTAGTCATCGTGTGTGCTCATCTCTAATTAATAATGGCCTCAGAAGCTGAACACTGAACCTGTGTTGCTTTTGTTCTAGAAGCACTTCTTTGTTCTGTTTGCTGATACTAGTATTGATTTTGTGATCTTGCACTCTACAGTTAGTTAGCTATAATAAGAGCTCATAGTCTGAATTTTAATTAATTGATTCAGTTTGTGAAGTATATTAGGCTTAAGGGCTGTCATGGCAAGGTTTTTTAACTTTGCATCTAGCCTTCTGAGAGCACCTTTTAACATCAAGAATTTGAGCTTTATGCTGATTTATGGTGTTTTATCGATATTTATGATAAGCATATTGTCGTGTTTAGATGACATGGTAGAATTTCATGATTTTATGTTATTTTGGTCATTTAAACTCGTTGAATTATCTTTGGGATGTCATTAATTATTGCTGGAATTAATTTGGTATATATTCGGATGCTAGAACACGTAATTAAACATTTGTAGCCTCCTTTTGCATTTCATCGGCTGCCCTTGATGTAATATGTACCATGTTTGATGGTGTTTTAGTGTTGCATGTAATACGTACTCATGCACTACTAATTAGTTTATGTTACTTTTTTGCCTCCTTTGTATATGTAAACATCCAAGCTCACTCTTAAGCTATATTGAGTACTATAAGGACTTGCAATATATAGATATTGATGGCACCATATATATTTGTCGTGTTTTCACATACTTTGAGCTATAGTGATCTCCACATCCAAAATAGATTTTTCACATACACGGTTTGTTTTCTTGGTGCTTAACCTCGGCCCCGCCACGGTAGTAATATATCTCAAACTAATTATATGGATAGCAAGTAAGCGAGATGGCAGAGGCACCATCTTCCCCGCCGTCGCCGACGCCGCAGATTGCAGAGGCACCATCTTGCCCGTCGTCGCCGATGCCGCGGACGACAATGACACGAAAGCGAGATGGCAGAGGAGAATCGAAGATGCCTGTGGGCCGACTAGTCATCACGGAGGTTAGTGAGTTTGGGGTCCCTCTGCGTCCCAAGAGCTCGTGGCGAGATTCCTGACCATGTGCGGATACTTGCAAGGAAACAGTCCCCATCACCACACCAAGGTGGAAGGATCTGACGAAAGAAGCGAGAGGCGCGCTGTGGACAGAACTATTACAAAAGTTCACTATCCCAGAAGCAGACATGGCACGCGTGGAATGGACGGCGATGCTCACGATCGATAAATCGTGGAGATCGTTCAAGAGCATTCTTGTCATGAAGTACGTGAACACGGGTCAGACGCCCTTCGCGAAGTACGGATTCTTGATGCAGGAAACATGGGACGCCTTTGTTGCTATGAAGACGACGCCCGAATTTAACGAGCAAAGTGCGGCACACAAAGCTCTCGGACACGAAACACTCATCCGCATTGCACTTGCACACGGATACGCAGGAAAATATGATGAATGGGCGGCGGCGGAGGACAACGCGTTTCCTGATGTCACAGACCCGCGTTCCCTAGCCTGGTTAAAAGCGAGGGCAAAAGTCTTGTCTTCGGGAAGCATCTCTTTCACAAACCCGGCAGACGAGGAAGTGTCTCAACGTTTGGTAAGTATGTCGAACTACCTAGTTAATAACTCCATATATAACTTCATAGTGTCTATAATAACATGATGACTTCTTGCAGCGTGAATTGTCTGCCCAAACTTCCCAAGGCTCCTTCCATGTAGACAGGGAGAAGGATATACTCTCTACGGCCCTGGGAAACAAGGAACACCCGGGTCGCACGCGAGGTCTTGGGGTTACCGTACCATGGAGTCATGGATTCGCAGACGACTACTACACGTACATGAGTAGTAAGAGATCTAAGGCCGAGCGTGAGGACCGGTTCGTACAGATGACTGAACATTTTGAAGGAAAGCTGGCAGCATTGCAGGATCAATTGAATCAACTCCTCGGCCAAAGCAGCGATGCAAGCGCTCGTTAATTTGGGAGCCACCCCTCCGACATCGAGTAGCGTCGCGCCCACGCATAATTCTGGACATGACGATGTCCAATTACCGATAGACGAGATCAAGGTAATGTACATGTATGGAATGCAGCAAAGATAGACCTATAGGACACTTTAGCTAATTGCGTATCGTTTTGTAGGAGCCGACGGCCTGCAAGCTCGTAGTGAGGTTAGTTGGGTCCATTTCTATTGAGGCCGCGCGGGGGATGGTGCATCCATACCGTGAAGGGGCGATGCGACCGGTGGTCCGTGTGGCGCAGGTTACGCCCGGTGGAGGTGGACATGGTACATAAACATTTCATGGCCGTCTACTGAGATTCGCCCAACAAAGAGATCACAACACTAGGGGATGCCGTGCACGCTTTTATCCAATGGCCCAAGAAGGACATCGTCCGGACCAGCGATGTCGCGATCTCAACACGACCATTCCTCTCCAACGGGACCCTCCATGACTCCACCTCATATTTCGCCTCAGAAGGCCACCTTTTCGGTTCCCTTGGAGAAGACATCGAAGGAACAAGAAAAGCGTGTCACCGTATCGGGTCCCGAGTCATCTCGCAAGAAGACGCTGGCAATGCTTAAGACCAAACCAAAATCGACGGCGCGCCTCAAGTCCAAGCAAGTCGGCAATATCCGGAAGTACATCCTCGGAAACCGCAGTGCTCCCACGCAGATTAGGCCGTCTTTGGATATGCTTGTCCGCTTTGCATGCCCGTACTTGGATAGGACCCAAAAGGAGGGTGCGACATCGAATCACCGTCGATACGAGGATAAGCATTTCTTCAACGGGCGAACCACTTCGCCGTGGGCTTCAACGACCTATATGACCTATTCAACCTCGTTGGCCTTGACGCCGCTTCTACGATGTTGGACACCGTAAGTGCATACAATCAAGTTCTACATTCACGTAATACCGATAAATATCACAACTCATTTCTTATGTACGATACATGATGAAAAATGTCCGGGTCGAAAGAACCGTGGGTTTCTCGACCCACATGTGGTATCATTGCAAACCATCCAAATGCACCGCCCTTCGTCGAGAAATACATAACACGTGCATTGCTTCGTCGTGAACACGAAGTACATCGTGGTGCCCTACAACCGTGGGTAAGTGTCACTACTTGCTCTACTTTATACGCAGACGAACTCGGGTTTAATGACTATAGTGACATACATGAGTAGGTACCATGGATCCTTTTAGTCATCATACCAAAGAGGAACCATGTGATATACCTTGATTCCCTAATCCGCAACAACCACGACTTTAGCATTCTAGGAGGAATACTCGACAGGTATGCTCATTTCCTTCATACATAACTCTATTTTAGTCTTCATTAGTTTGAAATGGTCGAGGATAAATTTTTGGAATCATGTAGGTCGTTCATCGACTATGTTGCTAACAAAGGAATATACGATGGAAAGAGCGCCCAACTAACACACATGACAAAATTGCCGGTACGCGCTATAATACGATAATCCTATATCATACTTCATAATAACGCATCTCGAACTGATATGTGTAATTCTATTTTTGCAGTGCTGCCAGCAAAAAAATGATGAGTTATGTGCAATCTACGTTTGCCATCATATGGACCAAATCATTAGAGCTAGGAAGAAGGATCCCGAGGTTTGTGAATCTCCAAATAATTATTTTCTAATTATAAAATTAAATATATATGCATAACATTTTACTCTTGCTAGCGACAGGGCTTGAATATAGAATTAGATGGACTCCTTGATAATGAGATCAAGGACATTCGAGGGAAGCTCTGCGGCTTTATCATATCAGAGATAATTAAGGACACCGGAGAATTTCACTCCGCTGCCGACCGAGCGCATCACCCTGCTGTGGGGACCCCGGTAATTATCTCCATAAGACCGAGATTAGACAAGGTCTTAGGGACATAATCACGGGTCTCTGGTAAATGAATTCCAATTTAACTCTATCCAAGTGAGAGGCTTAGCCGAATACTAGAGCCTCAACGATCATGCGCGCTGCTCCTTTGCGAGTGCTACATGATTGTTGATTCTCTTTCGATCCGAAGCACTACACTTAGGGAGTTAAATGGGAATTCATCAACAACGAGCATGACTTATATTGGCTCCCAAGATCAACGACCAATATATTCATACCCTCATCCAACATTGATTACATCCATACAACGCATACAACAAGAGATTAAAAAGACATACTGCATAATAGTTAAGGTCTACAGCTTATTACAAACGGCCGACCAGCCAAATTCAAGTAAAGTATCAAGTAGCAGCGGAAGTAAATAGATAAAGCAAAAGACCAGCAGTGGTATGTCCATCACCCATCGGCAACCGACTGGGGGTTAAATGATAGCACACTACTCATTAGTGTCACCCAAGTCAACACTAGCGAGATCGTCATACTCATAATCTTCCTCACCGAAAAGGCCAAAGAAACATCCGCCGAGTACAAGTGTACTGCAAGTCTTACACAAATAAAAATAGTTATGCATAAGGGTCATTCAAGGATGGCTCATATTGGTTTAGTTTTACGAAAGAGACGCAACAATTAACATCCTACACATACTAGTTTTTCAGGTGCCCATTTAAAATCAGATTTGAAGTAGAAGTAAAGCGTATAGTAAAGCATTTCAGTAATAAACAATTGAATCATACAAAGTCCAAAGTGGCAGACAACTTTGATGTACTAAACACATGAACATCCCGTTCATGACGAATACCAAGTTCAACCACAATTTTAATTAAAAGTCTAACAATAAGCAGCCACAAATTTCAAGCGGTTGTCCATAACCGTGGACACGGCTATTCGAATAGATTTATACCTTGCAGGGGTGTACTACTTTACCCACACGACTTGATTAGCCCGTTAGCCTCCAGATGCCTCCGAATATAGCACACTTCCTATGGTGTGCCTACTGTAAATCAAGATATAGTCATTTTCAGCAAGAAAACCCTATTGAGCTAAGTCCCCCTTGTGAGATGGTTCCTTGCCCAGTACAAGCGTCTGATAGCACTTGCTAGGGGGCTCATAAGTTATATTGGAAATACCGATGCAATCAAAACAAATAGAATTGGTGCTCTCTTGCACACTATAAAGGATTACATCGGCTCCTAAGGAACATAGGATTTCACGGTCGCTATGCCCTTACACCACCAAGGACTTAACACAATAAAACCCTCCCCTACTTAACCATACGGCTCCCAACCCGCGTGTGGCAAAGACGAGTGTTGCTTGAACAAAGAGTACCCAAAGTTCGGTCCTCAATTGTCCGCACAAGTCCTTCCACTTACCCAATGCTCGTGCACAAAGCACCATCACTAACCAACACTTGTCCAGACCAAATCTCATTTTAAAAATGACAAAATTTAACTCATAAAACAGCTACAAAGATCTGAAGTATAAATCATAAAGTGAGAGTTGTGTTTATCCCAAAACCGCCGGGTTATTCCCGACGATCGAACTACCGTGTCTAGACTTGCATGGCTAAGCAATTCTATAACCCATAATTCACACATCCTATCTTAAGCATATAGGAGTTGGCATAATTCAAGATTAACCTCAAGCATAGGACATAACTAAACTACACATCACAAAAATATTGACATAATCAAAATAGCATGCAAGCAATTATCATTGCACTATCTTAACCAAAACTGGGATCAAATATGATGCAAAAGAAAGTTCAAATGATGCTTGCCTTGCTGGTACAGTAGCTGCTCACTCTCAGTAGCGTAAGTGTCGATATCAATATGCTCGGGATCTATATAATTATAACATCAAATAAATACCGAGAAAACAACTCAAAAACCAAAATGCTCAAAAATGCATGATTTTTCTACAGTAGTTAGGTCATGATTTTAGATGGGTTTAGGTAAAAGAATTATTCCATTTGGAGTTAAGAATTGGAAGTTACGCTATTTTGAATTTCAGGTTTCATTAACCCTAAGTTATGTAATTTAATTGTTTGGCCAAAATTTGTAGAACGGTGGTGGGATAAAGGATTACATAGGTAAATAGGTAATATTAATACAAGTTCAGAATAGTTGAGTTTGTCCCATTTGGAGTTTTTATGATTTAGTTATGCATTTTTAAAGTTATCAGCCTTTTCCTATTGTCCAATTAATGCAGTTAATATAGAATCTTCCAAAAGTATATTCTCTGTTACCCAGACCAGTTTAAAACCTATTTTAAAATAAAGTACATTGAAAATGAAAATTAACAGAAGTGGTTCCACTCAATTTGGAGTTAAATTGAGGGAGTTATGAATTTATCAACTTTAGACAATTTTCTGTGCACAGGAAAAGAACTGAGGGAGGTCTGGAGGGTGGTCTTCGTAAAATGGTCACGAAGTGGTCTTTAGGGTGGTCCTGGGAAGAGAGCCACAAGGAGGTCCTGAGGGTTGTTATTGTCAAACAACCACAGGGAGGTCCTTGCGGTAGGTTTGAGTAAAGAGGTCCTGGACGGCTGAGATCAACTCAAGGAGGTCCTGGACGGCTGAGATGGACTCTAGGTGGTCCTGCGGTTGGAATAGGACCTAGGAGGTCCTAGATGGCTGAGATGAACCTTGAGAGGTCTTGGATGGTCCAGATGTACCTTAGGGAGGTCCTAACGGCCGAGATAGACTCTAGGAGGTCCTGAACGGCTGATAAGAGATTCGGGAGGTCCTAGCGGTCAGGATAAACCTAAGGAGGTCTGAACGGTCCAGATTAAAATAGGGGAGGTCCTGTGGGTGACACTTTTGCAAAGACGACCCCGAGGGAGGTCCTTTGCAGGACAAGAGCAGGGCGCGGGGCTCAAGACTTCCGTTAGGACAACACTTAATGCTAATGATTACCTCTTAAGTCCAGATCTCCTGCTACAGTATTTGTCCGAGTACGATAACAGAATCAGCATGCTGGCTTGCCCGGCAGCTTGCCGGCGTTACGCGCCACGGCGGAGCCGGCTAAGGGCCGCCATTTATAGGCAATAGCATTGCACACCTCCTGGTGACAATCTCGACGGCGGAGCCGGTCGTTACCGACGGCTAGCCGGAGTTGAGCAAGATTAACAAATACGGCAAAAGTGCAAAAGACAAAAAGAAGCTCCGCATTGCTAACCAGCGAGTGCGAGAGGTCCTAGGGACTAAATGGAAAGCTACCTGAGTTAGAAAGAGGACCGGGGAAGCACTGGAGCTCGCCGGCGGCGTGTGACCGAAAAGCAGCAACTAGGGCTCCACGACGACAAGATAACCTGAGCAAGGAAACACACAAAGGGAGGTCGGACTAAGTCACCTAGGCACATGAGATGCTATCATAGGAAGGAATCGAAAAGAAACTCACCCGGCCAGAGACAGAGGCAAAAAGGGCAAGATTTACTGAAATTGGGGCTAACTCGAAATCCAAATGTCCCTGTGAAGCAAGCACGCAAAAAGTTGGGGGAAGACTTAGTTAGAGCCTTACACACAAGGTGACGCGCAAGGAAATGAGAGGATCTCACCGGAGCCGAAGATGACACAGAGGTGTCCTCGAGAGCGTGCTCTGGAGGTGAGTTAGAGCACGAAGGGGAAACCGAGGCTACAAGCAAAAACACTAGCCAAGGTTAGCCAAGATGGGAACGACATCGAATGGAGAAGAGAATGGCATTTCCTGGATGGAGCTTACCCAAGCAGAAACCGAGAGAAAGCCTCCCTCTCCTCTGTCAACCGAGGAGAAGTGAGGTCCAACAAAGGGCATAGGGGGAGTCTTATTCCAGGAAGAAAACGGCAACGAGAGCGGCGTTAGGTGGAGAAGCTCTCGGGTTGGTCAACGGCAGCGGTGGTGTGACGGCGTGATGGAACGCGGAAGGCATCGTCGGCCGCGTGGCGTTCGGCATCTGAGCGCGCCCTGCGTAAGGTTGAAGAAGAAACTGACAAGGCGGGCCCGCGGTGTCAGCGGTTCATCGCGCGCGAGTGGGCGGGGATTAAGTGGCTTAGCGCACACCGATGGATCACGATGGACGGCTAGGATTAGAGGGAGAGTTCGGAACGGTTGAAGCGGTACATGATCTGGGCCATTGATCTTAGATCAGACGGCTGCATGCGTCGGTGCGTTTAGGCGGTCGGGCTGAGTCGGCTCGCCGAGTCGGACTCGAGCCCGAGGAACAGTAGCGACTGGTTTGGGTTCAGTGCTTTGACCAGGATTTTAATTTATTCTTCCTACTTTGACCAGGGCTTAAAAATAGAAATAAAATTCCTAAAATCATGAAATAAATCATGGGGGTTCCTGGGAGTATATAGTTCCCAGAAAAATTATAAAACCCTATTGTTCATAAGATAGTTTGTGATATTTAAATTCAAACATGTTGTATGTCTATGAAAGTTGTTTGAATTTTAATGAGGTTCAAACTAGTCCCAAAAATTTGGGAAAAATTATATTAATTCCTGATAATTAATGTAGTATTTAAATAAATTGATTTCAGATGATGATCACAACTTTTTATTACTGATTTGAAGTGAAATCTGAATTTTGATGTGTATGTTCACCTCAAATTAGATTTTCCAAGTACAATATATTATGAAATGATTTGAATTTGATAATGCATGTTAGTGAAATACATATTAATCCAATTTAATTAGTTGGGGCTGTGACACTTGCCGGCACTTCTCAACCACCTGCAAACAATTGACTCAATTGTAATCCAATTTTTGTAACAATACTTGAACAAATTAATGTGATCTTTTGTAATTTATTTTGAGTAATGATCAGATTCAGTTTGTCGACAATTGATTATCTGTGATGTATCTGTTTTTTTGTATGCTTGTTTTCAGAGGGCATGGCTAGCAATTCCTGAGGCTAGCAAAAATCAGAAAAAATGTAGTTAGTTTAATGAACTATCACAGACGGTTTTTTATAAAAACAGTCTGTGAAGACAGAGTATCACAGACGGTTCTAAGTAAAAAATGTCTGTGAACTCAGAGTATCATAGACGGTTTTTCCATAGAATCGTCTGTGATAATCTGACTTCACAGACGTTTCATGTAAATAACCGTCTGTGAAGAAAGAGTATCACAGACGGGTTTTCCATAGAACCGTCTGTGATATTCTGACTTCACAGACGTTTTGTGACCATAACCGCTCGTGATACTGCCTTCACAGACGGTTGTTTATAAAAACCGCTCGTGATAGTCATATCACGCACGGTTTACAACCGCCGTGATAACCACCGTTATCGAGACCTATTTTCCGCACGGTTCAAAACCGCTCGTGATGACGGTTCTGAACCGTCTGTGATGGCTTTTTCTCTAGTAGTGAAAGAAGGATTCGACTACTCGACACGGTCAAAAGAACAAAGAAATTCTCGGCTGCTCAACGCGGTCGAAAGAATAAAGAAAGATTAGACTGCTCAACGCGATCGAAAGGAGAAAGAAAGATTCGACTGCTCGACATGGTCAAAAGAACAAAGAAAAAGAACAGGGCATGGGAAACTCACCAAGACAGAGAGAGAGGCTGGAGGAGGTCGGCGGACGGCGAACGGCGATGGGAAAGCTCGCGGTCGAAGGCGAAGGAGGACGGTGATGAAGAGGTCAACAGGGACTGAAGGAGAAGTGGAAAAGCAGCGGCTCTTGTGAAACAAAACTGAACCAGAGTGAGGGGATTACTTCAAGGATGCTCTGGGACATGAAATGACATGGGTAGAAAAGGGGCTACACTGGGGTGGCGAGGACAAAGAGGAGGTGCACGGTGGCTTGAACTCGGAGCTCGAGGCTTCGGACGAACCACAACAACCAGAGCTAGAGAGGGCGAGGCTCCCTAGTGCTCCAAATATAGAGGAAGGAGGGGGGACCGACCGACAAGATGGAGTGGCGGAACTTGCACACCGCGATAGAGACAGTGACATTTAATGCGCATGTCATTGTAGAGACGACGGTGTTCAATGCGCACGTCGCAGCGGAGACGACGACATTCAATGCGCGCATTGCTGAGGAAAAAGATGGAGGCAAGAGAAAGTGAGCAGGGGCTGACAGGCGGGACCGGTCGGACCTGGTTGGAGGACCCGGTCGGAACCAAGTGGCCTTCATCAACTTCGAGAGGGGTGGTCGAGATAAGGGGGCTGTTGCGGGTCGGCGCACGTGGATTGGGGACAGGCCGATGAGAATCGGAGCAACAAAGAAGGATTTGGATTGAAAACCGAGATTCAAGCTGAAACTCGAAACCCAAGTTTTGAAATGAGGCAGAGGCTAGGGAATTTTGCAATTACACACTAATTTGAACTAGATTTTGAATTCAAAAACTAATTTTGAGAGCTACTCTGAAAGCTTTGAGAGAAAAACTTTTTGAAAAGCAACTTAGCTCACAAAATTTTTAAACTCCAAAATAACTAAAAACCAAATTTAAACCATCCGAAAAATAGGATGTTACATGAGTGGCATGGAGCTGTTACGTATGCCGATTTGGTTTCAATGCATATATGTAGAGCTGGGCATTGGGCCATGCTTTGCCGGCACGGCCCGGGCCTACCGTGCTTCGGGCCACGTCATTTCGTGCTGGCTCGGCCCAGTCACCCTGCCGTGCGGTGCCGTGCCAGCCCACTTGCCTTCGGCTAGGCCCAGGCATGGCCCAAAGCCCGTCGTGCTGGGGTCGTGCCGTTCCAGCCCAAGCCCAGCCCTAAGTAACTATAGACGACGGTGGCGGTGGCAGTGGCGACCGCCATCTTCATTCCTCTCATGCCCGCCTCGTTAAAATCCTAGTCCAACTGACATAGAGAGGCAGTCAAGCAGAGGCATTAATGCCGAGCAGTCAAGGGCTCAACTCTCAAGGCTCATGTGAGACAAGGTGTGCTATGTACTCTGTACTCCAAGTCTCCAACACTCCAATAGTCCAATCCAATCCCATTCATTCCCCCTCTCGATAGCACTGCAGTGCAGCACCCCCATTCCCAACTCCATGGCATGTTCTCCATCCCAACTCCGGGTGTCGCCGTCGATCCAAAAAGCGCTGGAGAGGGGAAAATAGGAGATGAATCCGGTTAAAAAGTGGGACCATCACCCCTTGCGCGGCTTGAATGCTTGATCAGAGAGAGATGCATTGGAGTTGTGGTATTTGCACGGATTCTAACGCGTGTATGGTACACAAAATTTAGTTAAAAAAAGTGGCTAAGAAGAAATGTATTGGGTACAATGAAAGTCTCTTTGACGACCTTCCGCGTATAACTTGGTAGGTAATTTTGTCATCTCACATTTAGGGTAGACAGGATGATATCATGTTCATGTGGTTATGCTGAGGCGTCTGCAATTCCTATGGATCTTAGGACGAAAAAGATGAAGGGTGTACCGTACATGGTAGATGGTGCAGACTTGTGGGGGTGTTTTTCGGCCACTATGAGTCTTTATGGCTAAAAAGGTGAAGCATGTATATATAACACTAGGTAGGTAGTATATGTTGTTTTGTTTGTCGCATTCTTCTTTTTAATGAAAAGAAGTACATGTGAGTTGAAAAAAATGAAGGGTGTACCGTACATGGTAGATGGTGCAGATTTGTGGGGGTGTTTTTTGGCCACTATGAGTCTTTATGGCTAAAAAGGTGAAGCATGTATAACACTAGGTAGGTGGTATATGCTCTTTTGTTTGTCGTATTCTTCTTTTTAATGAAAAGAAGTACATGTGAGTTGAACAACAAGCGTGAAATAGCAAGACATGCAACTCCTTAGATGTGTTTTATGGACTCATAATCTTAGGGGGAAAGGTGAGACATGTACAACACGTGATAAGTGATGCGTGCTTCATAGGTGGATAAACAACTCTTAAAATGGTATTTATTAGTATTCATCCCCCACCCCATCCCCCATTGACCCATTCTCCCCCACCCTATCCGGCCATCCCCCACGCTCTGCCCCCGGGCCCCGGCATCCTCCATCTTCCCCACCGCCCCGGCCTCCCCCTAGACCCCCTCTCCCCCATCGCCACCCCCGAGCTCCGTCGACACCGCCACCGGCCTCCCCCTTCTCCCCCACCGCCTCCACCAGCCTCGACTCCACTTGTAGAATCGTTAATGACAATCAGAGGGGGGTGAATGATTGTAATCCGCAGTGGAAGCTTTTTCTCAAAATCCTGCTATGTTTTGATTGTCCAACATGCCAACATAGTGAGAACACGAAAATGAAAAAACAGCAAACGGGGAAAAAAATTCTCGGTACTGTGTACTGTAGCAAGCAGGTATTTTACCGCATATGTACTGTAGCAACAGTGTTGTACTGTTTATGCAGTACGTGGTACTGTAGCAATTAAAGAAACAAAAATCTTGCTGGCTGAATGCTATTCGGTAGATCCTGGTAGCACACGCACGACGCTTTGTCTTTGTTCTACAACACAGACTAAGCCAATGAAGAGGATGCACGCACATACAAAAGCTGCAGCTGCACAAATCCTTGCTGTAGGACACCAGCCGCAAGCACGCAAGCATAGCAGCCAATTTTCTTGATTCACTTTGAAGCAAAAAGTGTTTTTCTTCTCATCCCATGATGACAATGACGGCCACCTGCTTCAACATCTCACGCACGAAAACACAGCCACCTAGTACCTCACCTCTGCCAAAAAGTTCAAGGAATCAGCAAGGAAAAACTCATGACACACAAACCAAAACCGTCAAAGCACGCATGCACTGTTTTCTGGAGTTCACGCTGGCAGCGAACGACAAAATCATGAGAGCGTTTCTTTGTTTCTTCGCCCCCAAATAGAAAACCCAGCCACGCACAGACAGAAATCAGGCAACCGCCGCTAGGGCCAAAACCTCCTTACACCCGAACTTGAGTCGGACTGTCTCCTCCAGCATCCTCAACCCTCTGAACCATGACTTCGCACCAAGCCATCTTTCGGTCACCGCCGTAGACCACGATCGCCTTCGAGTTATCCTGCACATGCAAAGACCAATACACCATCTTTTCCTGAACAAGTTCTTCCCAACTTAACCGACATTAGTCCACACATACCATACGCCTCAAATAACGTCAATACCTAACATTGTCAATTATTCATCAACTAAAATAGCATAGACCTAGCCACATGGTCTAACAATCTCTCCTTTGATGGATACATTGACAATACTTATAGATTGCATGATGAGTAATAGGAAAAAGCAAAAGCTTCAAAACAGGTCATGAAAAGAACTGAAGCCGAAAAGCCAAAAAAAACTCCCCCACAACACAAGGAGCTGAAAAACTCCCCCTCAAAACAACGGAAGCAAACTTCTCCCATTTTTCTCCCCCTTTGTCACTGTAATCATCAAGAAGCATCAAAGAAAGAATAATTCTAAGAAGGAGCAATGAGAATAAAAATCAGAAAGCTTTGTAGATTATCCAAGTCACTTTACATTTATTTAAGAAAGTAACCAAGTCATATTTTTTTAGTAGAGCTATTAGGATCATATAAAATCATATACCATATAGCAATATCAAAACAAGTCTTTAGAATGATTAAACAATTTAAATTAATGGCATGCATCTCAACAATGACCAAACCGATTATAAAGAGCACAATGAGATATCACAATGAAAAGTTAAAGCCTAAAAGTGAAGCAAACTTTAAACCTAGATGAGCTAGCAGTCTCATGTAGCAACCTATTGCTCCACACTCAATTCTTAAGCATGTGGCATGCTTGTAGCATACTTCTTTTCACTGATGGCATGCTTGAAGCATACTTCTTTTCATTTGAACACTTTCTTTTTATTATATATATATATATATATATATATATATATATATATATATATATATATATATATATATATATATATATATAGGAAAATGGTATGGTACTCCTAGGAGTACGTACTCCCACCTCTCATATACCACTTAAATTGTATGATGATACCTCTTTATCAATTTGAGTATACTCCAATAATAATTATAAGATACCCTAAAGTGAGTTCCATGAAAAATTTCATGGAAATCCACTTTTTATACCAAAATCCGTGTATATACTTCTTTTATGTATGAAAAAGGGTATATAGCAAAAACAAAGGGCTCCAATGAAAATTTTTCGATCAAGTCACATTGAAGTATCTTATAATTGGTATTCAAGTATACTGAAAGTGATAAAGAAGTATAATATATTCGTTTAAGTGGTACATTAGAAGTGGGAGTACATACTCCCGGGAGTACGAAACGGGTGTCCTATATATATGTATGTATGTATGTATGTATGGCATGCTTGAAGCATACATCTTTTCATTTGAGTATTTTTTTTTATAGAGATACATATATATGTATGGCATGCTCGAAGTATACATCTTTGTAGTTGACTCTTCCCTATTGTTCTTTTTATATAACATGCCAAATTGAGTGAGTACAAAAAGATTACAATAAGAAACAAATGAGCCTCAGCTAAGATTTAAAATAAGACTCACAATCAGGCTAATCCTTTCCGATGAACATCACAAAGTAATAACTATAATCAATCTAGTCAAAGTATTTCATCATGCCATGCTTTAGTTTAAATATGGAAAATTAATTAAAACCAGTCATGATCAAAGCTACACAGAACATGAGTAAATATGATAACGAGAGCTCTACAACTTGTTTGATTTCAATGGCTCGGACTTGATGAATTATTTGACAAGTAATAAACAAAGCTTCTGAAAAGTTAAACAACAAGCTCATGTTCTCCAGCCTCGTCAGCTATTCTTACATCACATCACAAGAAACATCGGTCTCACAGTACTGGGGTTAGGGAAATAAGATTTAGGAATCAAGTACTGAGATATACGATGAATAGGTGCAGCAAAACTAGAACCAGAAACATGTGTGCGTGAGCGATCAGAATGCCAAAAAAAAGCTTGTCTAACTGCCCCTTGAAATGCAGGTAATGCTGAATAAAAATTATTTGAATTATAACTCAAACCAACATGTGAAACAGATTTAAAATCATCATAAAAGTTCTCTCAAAACCTAGCTTTCGTATTAGTTCTAGGAGCAACGAAAGAAGATGCACGTTTTTGTCTTAAAGCATTCAATCTTTTCTTTTTCTCTTTCTTAACACGCCTAAAGAAACATTCATGCAAGTGCCTATCTTTACCACAATAGGTGCAATGAAATTTAACATAATTAGAATTCTTTTGAGATGATGAGCTAGCACCTATAACATTAGTAGAAGAGCTTTGCACAAAACCAGCAGATTTAAACATAGTTTATTTTGGTTTAGATTTTACTTCAAATTTTTCAGATTCAAAAAACTTAACAACTTTAGGAGGATTATTTTTTACATGCTCAACAAAATTAAATCCTAGACCATGATTTTTAACACTCGCTTTTGACTTGTCTAGAATCATATTCAAAATTTTCTTGCCAAAAGAAAATCTTTCTAAAGTGTCCTTAAGATACTCAATTTCTTTAGCTAGGGTAGGACAAGCAGTGCATGTGACAGATTCATTCACAATCTTCTTAGAAGCACTAGACTGAGCCAACCTTTCTTTTTCAGTAAAATCATTAAGTTATCTAGTTAAAGCTTCTATTTCTATGGTGAGTTTAGGACAGTTAGAGCAAGAAACTATCTCATGATAGAGCATCTGTTGAATTATCTCCTGAGATAAATTAAGTCTAGCTTCTAGCAACCCACAATTAGAGCAAGTTTTAATTTGAGCATTTGAAGTATTTGACTCTAAACATGTAGGAGAACTAAACTTGAGCTTTTCAATTTCATCATTTGCAAGTTTTAACTTTTCATCACAAGAATCATGTGTCAATCTTAATTCATCAAGTTTAGCAGTTACATCCTTAAGTTGAACCAAGATTGATGCATTAATTGTTCTCGCAGTCTTCAGCTCAGAGTGTAAAACTTGACAAGACCCACAAGATTCATTATCAGGAATAGAAGCTCTAAGTCTATTAATTTCAGAAGTTAAGCATTCAACAAGACAATTATTTTCTTTCAGTTTCTTTTTAGTCTTTTTCAATTCAATAGCAAGTTTAATCAAACCATCTGCAAGCTCATCATATGATGGTCTTACCTCATCAGGATCATTGTCATCGTCGTTGTCGTTTCTTGCCATGAAGCACATGCTTGTGAAGTCATCGTTGTTCTTCTTCTTACCTTTAGCATCATTATTGTCGTGGTTGTCGTCACCACGACTCTCATATTCCACATCACTCAGATCAAGATGCTCAATAGCCGAAAGTAACTTTTTAGCTAATTTTCGATGAAAATTGTCACCCTTGGTGTTGTTGTTCTTGGATGGCCGATGACGGTAATTCTTGTCTTTCTTGATCACCTTCCCGTTGAGCTTGGGACAATCCACCTTAATGTGACCTGTCTCGTCATACTCATAGCACCTGATCGAACTTGACACACCACCTCACTTCCTCATCCTTATGTTGTTGAGTGCCTTGTATGCCCATGAGGAGATCAACACCAAATCTTCTTCAGAGAGCTGTTCGAACTGTTCATCTGAAAAAGAAGACAAAGCAGACAAAGAAAAAGAACTCGACGAAGCAGCCTGCACGGGGTTAGTCATAAGTGCTAAAGATGAAGATTTATCAATCTTATATGGCAAAGCGTCCATCTCATAGGTTTTCAATCTAGAGAAAATATCATCCATGGTTAAAGTATCTAGATCAATAGTTTGATTGATAGTTGTGACAACCATCAACCACTCAGAACCTAAAGATCTCAAAATTTTAGTTGCATTATCTTCATCGGTAGGGATAACATTAATACCGTGCAAATTATTCAATATTTTCTCAAAATGGGCAAAAAGATCATCAATGGACTCACCAGGCTTCATAGCAAAATCAGAATACTCTTTCTGATAAAGATTTTTACATACTTTCTTTATTTTAGTGGTTCCTTCATGATAATCGCAAAGAGTTTTCTATATTAAATGGGCAGAATTAATATGAGCTACACGATCAAATTCTTTACGAGAAATCCCTTGAAACAGTAAGTTACGAGCTTGAGCATTTAAATCAACATCTGTTTTATTTAGATTAGTAACAGTAACAGGAACCACATACGGTCTCGAAACCTTATTCCAAACATCATTACCTTGTGCCTCAATATAAGCCTGCATACGACACTTCCAAAACGCAAAATAAGTGCCATCTAACATGGGGGACGATTCACATACCTCTCTGACGCTATAGCACGGCCCCGTCCTCAGGCTCGCCGTTCGTGCTCTGCCCGGCTTGGCCGTTCGTGCTCTGCCAGCCCGGCCGTGCCGGCCGGGCCTCGTGCCAACCCAGAAAAGCCAGGTCCAAGTCTCAGCTCTACATATATGTGCATGTGGAAAAGGGGGCATGCTGTTGACCTGGCTCAGTGGAAAATCATCCAACCAATGATTAAGGAATTTTTAGTTTAGCACTCCAAATTTAATTATGCGATTTTCTTAAATCCATATCTGTTTGGACGTGTGTGTGTTTTGAGTTTTCCGAAAAATTGTGCTATTTAAAAATGTAGAATAGCTATGCTATAGTAATAAATCGTTTTTCAACTTTCTTCCCTTACATTTATTTCCATTAATTTCCATTTGTATGATGAGCAGTAGATGGTGGAAGAAGTATTTTTTTTTTCTTTCGAATTTTGGTGAAAGAAGTGCATGTGTAGTGCCTATCATACAAACACATATGTACAATTAATAGTTTAAAAAGAAGAATAAAGGTCCTTATTTGAGCTTTAACGGCAGTCACTTCTGCATGCATCGATCTCCTTTAATTGATTTATTCTGCCTAGAACAAAGGCAAATACTAGAATATGATACGTATCTGTCGTCGTAAGCAAAGAAAAAGCTATGCAAAACAAAGCTAGCTAAAGATTGACACGACCGGAGCTTCTGTCGGACTCCAGCAATCCAGGATAACTAACCCGGAATCCTATTGTGATACCAGCACTAGCCTAGGGCGTTGTTGTATCAGATCCATACATAAATAAATAAGCACACAATCAACATTGCTAGAACTCCATTGGTATCGTTTTCCGTAGGGTGAAAGTACCGATAGCATCATTTGGGGTTAGGAGCACTGAAAATGGTCCCGGGATTCACAACCACCCGGGATGCTCGTTCCAACAGGCGATAGGGCCGTGAGACTATTCAAGTACCGTGGGAACTGCCCTACCACACATCTATACTCTACTAATTATACTATCTTTGTTCTCAAATAGATGTCCTAAAATGAGTTCAGTCAACCTTTTAAACCTTTTTTTTTTTTGAAAAAAACAGGGAAGAGCGCTGCCTATTCCATTAATAAAGATGGAAACAGAGTAAGACCCGAAGGTTCGAGAAAATAAGAAAGATAATTACACAGAAAAAAGAACTCCAGAGCATTCCCCCCACCCTCGCTATTGTCCAGGCTTTTCCTTCTTCTTTTATCTTTGCGAGAAGCTCCGTGGTGGAGACAAACCTTTTGTTGAAAATTCTAGCGATGCGCTCCTTCTAGATCTCCCACGTAGTTAGCAATACCACCGTTGCCATCGCTCTAGGTGACAGATGACCCGAGTTACAGACTGTTGCCCACCATTCTCCAATGTTAGGGCTCGGGCTCTATAGTGATGGCTTTAGCGACACACAGCTTAGCCATTCAGCTAAGCTATTCCACACACGTCGGGAATACCTGCACTCCGCCATAAGGTGCAGGAATGATTCATTTGCTTGCCTGCATAATGGGCATGAACCCTGGTTAGGCTAACCCCGCGCTTGCAATCTGTCAGAGGTCCATATTCTATTTTGTATGGCCAACCACGCGAATTGCTTGCATTTTAAACCTTTAAGTATTAATATACCTCAAATTATTTAGATTTGCCACATGGAAATGATTATTAGTAGATTTTTCATGGAAAGTACTCTCATATCACTTCATATATGATAAGTTTTGCCAACATATATAATGGCATGCATTAGAGACCGTGTTAATGTTCAAAATAACAATTAAAAAATGAATGACAGAGTAACTAGAAAATAAATGTCAAAGTTGCAGATTTGAGACCTTGGTGATGTTTGCAACGACATGCATTACTAAAACTAACCGGCTGTGAAAAGCGTGCCTCCTCCCGCGTCCACGTCGCCAGCGAAACGCGTGTCGTCCGATTGCGCAGAGATCGCCTCGCGGCCGCCCGATCTGAGCTGAGACACTGCGCTTGGTGCGAGCGGGCGACGCTCGCGCGTCCGGTGGGCCCAGCAGCCTCGCGTCCTGTCCACAGCTTCGGCGACGCGCGTCTGTGCCAGCGCCATGCCTTCGGCAGAGCACACGCCCGGTGGGGCCCGCAGCAGCCCGCGAGCCTAGCGCGTTCGTGCCTGCGCGGATGCGCGGGTGGTCTTCTAGTATTTACTAACAGAGGGAATTAAACAACGTGGAAACATGAGCGGTCAGCAACTTGATATGTTTTGTTTTTTTACTTTAAGGTAATTTCATTTGCCGAGTAATTACAAGTGGAGCTTAACTTTGACCTTTCGGAGTGGTATTATTGGAAATCCTCAATCATTCCTCAATATAATTTCATTACATCTTTGAAAAACCAAATAAAGCCCAACAATACAATACCGCGATAAAACACACTTAAAATACAGGCACACAAACAAAGATGCAAGCACACATAAGACATAGAGGTGCCACGGACGACTCAACCCAACGGTGGCATAAATCAAATCCACACCATGCCACGCCATTCAGCACATGGCTTTATTAACCAGAAAATAATAGTATATGCGTACTAGCTTGGTACTAGGCGTTTTGGTCGCCGGCGGTGTCCTGCTCAGGTGGCTGACGAGTAATGCCTGCATGAGTGCAGAAGGCCCAGAGGCAAGTGATGAGGTCGCCACCTGAGGAAGCCAATGCTTTGGCATGGCCTTGCACATCGTTGGACGGGGCCAAGTAGATGAGCAACTGGACCCAGAACTGAGCCAGATCCTTCCATACCTGAGCCTCACTCCTTTCTGCTTCCACTTTCTTGAGCTCACCAAACAGCTTCACACCATCCCGCGTCGTTGGGTCTTCCAGATACCTCTGCTTGCTAAGAATCTTGTCTACAAGTGTTTTCCTGCAGCGATGGCTTGGTGTGTACATTGTGCCGCAGCATTGCTCCGACACAAGCTCCAGGCAGCTCCTCATATCCTCGTACCTATCACACACCCATGTCTCATCATCAGGCAGCAAATCGGGTGTGTGCGCCACCAGGTACATGCAGTACCTTGATAGCGCAGTCGCAACAGCCTTTGGAATTGGCTCGACTTGCAAGTGCCCGACATCAGGGACGATCTCAAAGAGCTCCGTCGCCAGGTGACACGCCAAGATGATCTCCGTAGAAGTTTTCCCACAGCTGTCAAGGCCGCTCATGTGTGGCAGGCTGATGCAGCCAGTATTCAGATGGATGCTCTTCAAGGACTCGACAATATCTGCCTTGGCTTCAGCTGCTAGTGCCACCTGAGACGCCCTTGCAGAAAATTTGTCAAATGGCCCGCAGGCGTTAACAATGGATACCTGGTTGATCTTAATGTCGGTGTGACCCCGAACTACGCAAAAGCGTAGTGAAATGAGGCAGTAATAAATTGCCCTGAACAGCTCCCGACACTGTTCGTATGAGCATAGCAGGCGAACTGTATTCCAATCGGAGAAAACATATAAGGTCCAGAACTCAGTAGCCTCAATGGCAATGAGGGTGACCACAAGAGACATGGTGATGAAGAGGTAGAGGGATGGAAAATTTCTGAAGTCGCCGCGGGCCCAGGCCATGGCTATGCAATATAGGTATGCAGCATCATTGCTGTTGATTAGTATCACCAAGACGGCACCGATGTATATGAGCACAAAGAGCATGGACAAGGCAAAGTTGGAGAAGAAAAGGATAGGTTGGGACATCACCACAGGGGCATTATCCTGGTAGTAGTTCTCGAGGAAGTTGAGCTCTAGCTGAAGAACTTGGAAGGGCCTATGGGCTTTGTCTTTGGGGTTGTCGCCCTCGAGGGTGAGTAGGCCCTCGAGCATTAGCTTGCGTGCCATGACGGAGCCAACCTCGACCATGGGGTAGTGCTCGAACCGGCGGCGCAGCATCTTGAAAAGAGAGAAAGAGAGGCATAAGTTCTCAAGGTACTGCTGCCAACTTTTGCCGGAGAAGCGCTTTGGGTGCTTGATGGCTAGCTTCCACATATCTCCTACAGTGACCAGCCTTTTGTCGGAGAAGAGCTTTGGGTCAATGAGGAGATGGACGTGCTTCTGTTCATTTTGGTCGCCATAAGGGACGTGCTGCTTCTTGTGTTCATTCGGGTGGCAAGGGACGCGCCTTCCAACGCCGTAGCCATATCCATGGGTGGTCGCTATCTTGAGCGGCGCCTCTTCCCTCGTTCGCCTCTTTTCCTTGTCGAGCACAAGGATTTCCTCCCCCATCACCGCGTACTTGCAGTTGGTCATGTCGATGGCGGCGGAAGCAGCAGCGCTCGAGTGGTTCACCTCCTCCCCATCATCTAAGACATGCTGCATGTAGCCTGCAATAAGAAGAGGGTTCCTCGCTGTAAGCCAGGAGCGGTCGGCCAACCATGTGTTGACCACCCTCTGCACCAGCTTCACCAAGCACAGAGACCAGAGGATGACAAACATGGCCACCAACCAATGATGGTGGCCACCTTGCATGTTGGAGTAGATGAGGTAGCCGACCCACAGCAGGCGAGTCACTTCGTCGGAGTAATCCATCAGCGTGAACCGGCCTATGCCCCTCGAGAAGGTGGAGCCATCGGCCGGCAGCACCATCAGGTGAACCTTCTTGCGGATGAGCTCTATGAGGAGCATCCACATAATCATCAGGAGAAGTTCCCTCTCCCGACCTTGACTTTGAGTGTGGGAGAACACATAGGACAGGAGAGGAAGGAACAGCACCAAGGTGGAGTGCAGCAAAAAGCGCATGATGGGGTAAAGGTTGTACCGACCAAGGTAAACCGTGCGCCGGCCGACGAATAGGCGCAGGAAGCCAGCGCCGCAGAGGGTGGAGCCGAGGAGCGCCATGAGCACCACCGTGAACGCCATCGCCCTTTCCATCATCACATCTTTCTGGGACTGCTCCCCCGAGATACTTGTGTTGTACTGAGACTGAACCAGAAGGTGGCACAATGTCTTGTTGACGTTCTTCAAACCCTCGAGGCTAATCCTATCAAAGGACAAGCCCATCCTTGTGTATGCGTGCATGGTGCGTGCTTAATTGCTATGGCATGCATGCAAACAAATAGACATGTATATATATAGGCATCATATGCATGGATGTCGGCAATATCGATCAACAAGATACCTGATCATTCTTTGCTTGGTAAACAATTCAACGGTGCGATCGCAGAGCCAAGGAAAGTACTTTTTTAAAAGAACTGAACGGGCGGGACGACTGCCTATTAGAGCAGAGGCAAGTATTGGAACACGATGCGCGCCAACTTCCTAAGCAAAAAAGCTTAACCTTGGCATTGCAAAGCTAGTCCACGGCCGATGCACCGTCTCCGGCCCCAACTACCACCACCGCCACGACGATACGTGCCTGAGCTCCGTGCTGGGCATCCATCTCTCTCTCTCTTTCCCGGCTCTAGCCCGAGCTCCACAATTCGGCCGTCCTGAGCCATGTTGCGGCGGGATCCGGCCGTCCCGAGCCGCGCCATGCCACCACTGCCGGTCGATAGATCAGGAGGTGGAGGGACGGTGCTGGAAGTGAAGGAGGGGTAGACGCTTGCCTCCATCAGCGACGATGACATGGGACGGCCACGGCGACAGCGGCCGGATCTGGGTCCACACAGCACCGCGAGGTGGCTAGGCCGGCACAGCCTGACGTGGCCCAAAGCCCGTGTGCCAGTGCCGTGCTGGCACGGCCCGAATGCCTGGTCTAGCCGGGACCAAAGGCTTGTGTATTAGAATATGATGCGTGCCTATCTTCGTAAGCAATGAAAAAGCTACGCACAAAGAAAGTTAGCTTTACTGCTTTTGTGCTTCACAAGTGGAAAAACATACAAGATTCATGGAAATGTATCCTCTCTTTTTCAAACTAGAATGGCAGAGGGGGAACAGTGATATGCCATTTGACACTTCTGGGACATTGGATTGAGCATCCAACGGTTCAGATTGGGTGGATGAGATGATTGAACTTCTCGCGGGACACCCTATAACCTCAATTTCTCTTTGCATTGATCTGGGGCATTGATTCCTGCTATGACGGTTGTGATCAAGGCCGTTCATTTGGTGCCTTCAGTACATGAAGGCGGACTAGCCATTTTCCCAAGGCCACAGCAAAAGACAAAAGTGTGGAGACCATGTGGCATGGTTATAATATTGGTGTTGAACAATTGTCATCGGTATTGAGGAGTTTGTGGAGTAAACCCTTAGTTTTAGCAAATTATCGGATTTGTTGTCTGGGTGCCGACAGTCTGACTGGCTTTGCTAAGCGATCTGACCAGCCAGGGGTGGCGGTGAGAGCTTTTGAGGAATGGGCACTAAATACTTGTGTGGGAGTGTTTGGGGATGCGCGTTTGCACTAGGTGTCATTGAAAATGGAGAATGGACACAAAAGTAGGTAGAGTTTTGCTGAAAAGTGTTTTTTTGGAAATGAGAAGCGGTCAGACTAGCCAAGGGCTGGCGGAATGACCGACCATGGTGGTTCAGGCATAGTGAGGTGTGTTGAATTTTGAGGGTTGGTCCTAAGAGCTTAGGATTGGTGCATATATTTGCATTATACTCTTATGGACTAATGTGGATTAAGTTGTGAAGAACTTGGGATCGGACACTACTATAGAAAAGGTTTTCATAGACGGTTCAAAAACGTCATCACAGACGGTTTCATGAGCCATCTGAGTTTATGGGTCAGTAATGACATTAGGTCATCACAGACGATTTTTGAACCGTCTGTGAAAAAAGCTATCACAGACGGTCCTGAACAAGAACCGTTTGTGATAATTACTGTCTGTGATAGTCTATTTTCACGTACAGTTCTTGTTCAGAACCGTCTGTGATAGTTTTTTCTATTAAAAAAAAATCAGATTTCGAGCCAAACCAATCAATTGCTGGACAATAGTTTCCATATGCAACCTCTAGCAAGACAACGAAAATTCAATAAAAATTCTGATGACAAACACATTATAGAAAAGGGAAACAAAAAGGTTTCACAACGTCCCCTCCAAATGGAAAAAATAAAATAAAATTACAAAGTTAAACTAGCTAGAAACCATCTGTGCTTCCAAGCTCCTGAAGAACTCATCGGCTTATTGAATTGGTTTTGTGAGCTCCTCTCTGTACCTCACCAGCATATCACAAGCTATTCTTGCATGTCGTCCAAGTTATACTCAAGCTCGTCGGCAAGGAGAGATGACTGAAAGCCTTTGGCGGCGCTCCGACCTTAGGTAACACAAAATTAAGATCACTTTTTTTTTATAACAAACAGCCAACAAATTGTGTATATTTTAGGGATGTACACGTGCCTTCTGGCAGTCTACCTCCTGCATTAGACAAGGGAGCTCCTCCGCATCCCTCCTCGTCGTCGTCGTCGTCAGCTGTGTCTCCTCGCCGAACCATGACGGGGAATTGAGGGTGGTCGCTGGAGCTCGGTGTGGGGAGAGGAGAGGGACTAATGGAAGACAAGGCTATGGTGGCTATAATATATAAGGACAAGGCTAAAACATTTTGCCTCCCGTGCACACGTTCAAACTTTTTCGCCCTCCCGCGTTGCGAATCACATACAGTTTCATACAAAAACCGTCTGTGATGACCGAATCATAGACAATTCCATACAAAAACCGTCTGTGATGACCGTAATACTTCACAGATGGTTTTTAATACAAACCATCTGTGATGAGGATGAGAAGTCATAGACGGTTCGTGTTGATACTTCACAGATGGTTTTCAACAAGAACCGTCTGTGATACTTCACAGACGGTTTTCAACATGAACCGTCTGTGATATTACTTCTTCACAGACGATTTTTAGCGCAGCAAGTAACACAGATGGTCGCTAAACCAAAACCGTCTGTGATTGTATTTAATACAAACGATTTTGGTCAACTGTCTGTGATGAAATGTCCAGTATTAGCCTTTTTGTAGTAGTGGGAAATGCTTGCTTGGTCTATTGTTATGCAGGCGGCTTGGAGTCAACTATGATCAACGGCGAGGAGGACTGTGACTTGGTTAGGAGAACTAAGGTCCAAAATGATCATGGATACCAGGTGAGATGGTTAGACTCAAGAAAGGTGCAAGATGGATAAGAACTATGAAGGGCAAAGTTTGAGCAAAGATCTTCTAAGGTAAAGTGATGCTTCCGAGAGCGAAGCTTTGAAGGTATGTGTTCTTGACTCATCAATTGTGTTAATTGATGATTTTGAGTATCATGCGGTGCTACGTGACAGTTTGCTTGTTGGTAATAGTTGTAGGACTTCGGAGATACATCATGGGTGAGACGGATGGGATCGGGACTAGGTTAGGAGAACCGAGGTCCAGAATGATCAAGGTGGTGCCGGAAGATGACCGAGGCTACCAGAATGATTACAAGCCAAGAAAACAAGAAACTAGAGCGGGAGCTACCGGTGATGTACATGACGGACAATGATAAGGTGGACTGGGACTAAGCTCGGGGAGGAGCTGAGGTCTAGACCAGTTAGGGAATTGAAGCTGGTGCAGCCATGGTGCATGGTAAGGCATGTGATGCACCAATTGACTTGGGCCCATTTGCAAGATAGGATGGTTCGTGTGAGAGCCCCCAAGAGATTTAACTTATAATGCTTAACCTTCCCAATGGTCCTAGCACCACAAGAGAAATTTCCCGCTCTCAGTGTATTATGTACCTCTCAGGAGCGGTACACATACACCTTCACAAAACATCAAGCCATACACAAGTTATTACAATACTGAAATCTTCATAGTGTATAACATAATAAACATACAAGGTTTAGATTTCATACATTGGGCCGACTGGCCAAACAGCACAACAAATTACCAAGTTCGCAGTAGAAACACAAGTCATAAGATGGCAGTGAAGAAAAGCCAACCGGCTGCCCTTACCCACAAGGCAATCGACCGATAAACCACCGAGCTAGTCATCAACGATGTAGTTAGTCTCACATTGGCCAATCCCTTAGAGATCAACCTCCTCTGCAGCAAGTGGACAATCCGGTTGAGTAAAAAGTTGTACTCGTAAATCTTACAAACAATAGAATATATAGATGTATTCAAGTATCAAAGGAAGGCTACTATACTAGGCAATTTTTAGCATAAAGGTAGTTTTCTTTGCAATAGAGTAATATGTTCTAAAGCAATTTACCAAATCTGTTTTTATTTGTTCAAATAACAGTGAGACAATATTTAGGGACATAATTAACAACCTAGAGGTGCTACCCACAGCCACCACAACAATAGCATGAATTCCTCAATTCGTACCACCCGATGTCAAGTTTTATCGAAAAGTTTGAGTCTAACTCTTGTAAATCCTAATCCAGCGTGTCCATAACCAAGGATTTGGCTATTCGAATAGATTATACCCTATATAGGTGTACAAATTTACCCACACGCCGGACCGCTCCTTTGCCAAGCTATTTAGCACACTTCCTAAGGTGTGCCGGTAGAGCTAAATCCTACGAGACGTTTTCCAATGAAATGCATTAACTATGAGCCACCCTATGGGTGCGAAGACCTCTGTGAACCACCCTTGTGTGTGCAGACGGGGCTCCCACAGAGGACCCACACATTGTGTTGGAGTCACCAGTAAAGCCTCAGCAACTACCGATGCTCCTCAACTGAGGGAACCTACCCGGATCCCACTCCACACATTTTCATTAACAACAGAATATTTTTCTCCCTAACAACTACCACTTGTGGCTCAGAGTTAACACACAACAAAGTAATAAGTTAAGAGGGGCCCCATAATCTCCTCATGTTGTTGCATGCAATAATACTTGGATCAGTGTGACACAAGATGTTTGGTCCTTATTGACTCGGGCACAAACCAACCACACACACGATAACACACCATCCAACCATATGCCCAAGTACAGATCCTTTTATTTTTAGTTTTAATTTTTCAAATACAATACTTACATGAGTACCCTAACCTAAGTAATTAAAATGATGATTTAATGACCATCGCTGAAATGATGATCCCCATTCTACCATTCTAAGTATTGCTAAGCGACACAGACTCGTATACGGTATATATGACCACAATTCTTCCACCGAGCTCTAACTCATCATCAGGAATATTACCCTACGCTCAATGGCAAGCGTTGAACATTTACCTACAGCTTATGCAACTACTAGGATTAACTACTGTCACAGCCCCAACTAATTAAATTGGATTAATATGTATTTCACTAACATGCATTTTCAAATTCAAAACATTTCCATAATATATTGTACTTGGAAAATCTAATTTGGGGTGAACATACACATCAAAATTCAAATTTCAATTCGAATCAGTGATAAAAAGTTGTGATCATCATCTGAAACCAATTTATTTAAATACTACATTAATTATCATGAATTAATATAATTTTTCCAAAATTTTTGGGAACAGTTTGAACCTAATTAAAATTCAAAACAACATTCATAGACATACAACATGTTTGAATTTAAATATCACAAAATACTTTATGAATAATAGGGTTTCATAATTTTTATGGGAACTATATCTTCCCAGGAACCCCCACAAATTATTTCATGATTTTTGGGAATTTATTTCTAATTATAAACCCGGTCAAAGTTGCTAGACAGTTTTAAATCTCACCAAACTTGAAAACCTAAACTCCAACTCATCGTTCCTCCGATCGAGCCCGGCCGCGCGGTCGAGCCCAATCAACTAAACGCACCTCACGTGAGCGTCCGATGGGAACTCGGCGGTGAGATTGCGTACCCTTCGCCCCGCGCCACTTAACCTCTTTAAACCTCAACCTTCCGACGAGATCTAGCGGCGCTATTGGACCACGCCCTCCTCCTACGCGTGAACAGAGCCACCGACCGGTGGGGCCGTGTTGTCGACCCGTCGTCTACCTCGGTGGCGCCGGGCATCTAACGCCACGCGGCCGAGCAACTGCGACGCGCACGGCGGCGCCGAGCACGCCGTCAATCCACCGCGCCGTTGGCGGTCCCGAGCTCGCTCATCTAACGCCGCCTCCACTCCGTCTCTTCCCGCGCATAAGACCTTTTCGGCACCCCCTTTCTTCCTCACTCTTCCTCTCGGTGGCCGAGGAAGGGGAAGCTCTCCCGTGCTCATCTCTACGGTAAGCTTCCTCCGGGTGATCCCACACTTCTCTACCTTCCATGTCGTTTCCATTTTTGCTCATCCCAGCTCCTATCTTTGCTTGTAGCTTCTGGTTCATCTTCGTACTCCAGCTCACGGCCAGAACACGCCACCGCGGACACACCCGTGCGTTCTTCGTGTCCGGGAGGTATTATCCTCAATCCACCGCGTCACCTTGCATGCCTTAGCTCACTAATCAAAACCCCTAACTCTATTTGGACATTGCACGACAAAAGCGTGTATTGAAGATTTGATCTTTTCGCCATAGCACGAACCCTTCATCTCCTACCTTGTTCTGATAAGCTCCTCTTCGATTCCTTGCTCCTAGAGTATCCTCTGTGGATCTTTGAGCTATACCTAGCTCTCAGTTACCTCCTTTTGGCTTCAGGCATCCTCTCCACGTGAAGCCCTTGTTGCCGCACTTGTCTTCTCCGCGCGCACATCGCTCCACCATCTCCAAGCTTCCCGAGCTTCCATCTAGCTCAGTAACTTCCACTTAGTCCCTAGGGCCCGGCACACGCTGGTTGTCATTGCGGGTGTACATCGTTGTTTGCACTTTGCCGTAAGAGTCACCTCCGTTCATCTCCGGCTAGCCGCGGTGCAGAGCGGCTCGGCCACCGCGAGACCACATGCTTATGATGCACAAGACTATTGCAGAGCGAATGCGGCAAGTGGTAGGCTCCGCCGTGGCGCGTAGCGCCGGCGAGCCGCCGGGCAAGCGGGCGGCAGCGCGATTGCCGTGCCGTACCCCGACCATCACTGTAGCTTTGTCATTTGCCGCGTTAACCCAATCATTAGCTATTAAATACTATCTTAGCCGTCCTAATGTGTCGCTTACAAGTGGGACCTTGCACAGAAATCCAGCACACTGATTTTAAAGCCACAGAGACTGACGGGTGGGCCTAGCCCTTAAACCCCGTGCGCCAAGCGTATGCGTCAGTGGACCTAGTCTAGTAGACCGAGTGGCTGACAGGGGACCCCACCTGTCAACTCTCGTATTTTAAATCTGAGTTAAATTAGAGAACGCACTGTTCCTCGGGCCCCGCATGTCTTTGACCGTGGCTAGCGCACGTCTCGGTGAGAAAAGTAGTAGTTCTTTTATTAATTTCGAAATATGTTCTAAATTGCATATCAAATTCATTTCAACTCCAAATTGAATGAAACTACTTCTGGAAATTTACATTCTTAATGGACTTCCTATCAAAATTGGTTCCATACATGTCTCTGTAGCAGAGGACTTTAATTCGAAATTTATTCATTAAAATCATTATCTCTACAACAGGAAAATGGACTGAAATCTTTAAAAATACATAAGTAAATATTGGAAACTCCAAAAACAGTGAGACCACTTTTGATAATTTTCATTTTTAGTGAACTTAATTCTAAAAATGGTCTCCACATTACCTCTGTCACAGAAACTATATTTGGGAGGATATAATCTTTAATTCTATTATTGTTATACTATAAAAGGCTGATAACTTTGAAAATACATAACTAAATCATAAAAACTCCAAAAAGGACAAACTCAACTGTTTTTAACTTATAATAATATTGCCTATTTATCTATGTAATCCATGTACTCGCCACTGTTCTACAAAATTTCACTTCATAATTAAATTACATAATGACGGCTTATTGGAATCTGAAATTCAAACCATTATAACTTTCATATACTAAATCAAAATGAAATAATTCTTTCACCAGAAATCATTTAAAATCATGATCTAACTACTGTAGAAAAATCATGCATTTTTGAGCATTTTGGTTTTTGAGTTGTTTTCTCGGTATTTATTGGATGTTATAATTATATAGATCCCGAGCATATTGATATCGACACTTACTCTACTGAGAGCGATCAGCTACTGTACCAGCAAGGCAAGCATCATTTGAACTTTCTTTTGCATCATATTTGATCCCAGTTTTGGTTAAGTTAGTGCAATGATAATTGCTTGCATGCTATTTTGATTATGTCAATATTTTTGTGATGTGTAGTTTAGATATGTCCTATGCTTGAGGTTAATCTTGAATTATGCCAACTCCTATATGCTTAAGATAGGATGTGTGAATTATGGGTTGTAGAATTGCTTAGTCATGCAAGTCTAGATACGGTAGTTCGATCGTCGGGAATAACCCGGCGGTTTTGGGATACACACAACTCTTACTTTATGTTTTTACTTCAGATCTTTGTAGCTGTTTTATGAGTAAAACTTTGTCATTTTTAAATGAGATTTGGTCCGAACAAGTGTTGGTTAGTGATGGTGCTTTGTGCACGAGCATTGGGTAAGTGGAAGGACTTGTTTGGACAATTGAGGACCGAACTTTGGGTACCTACTGTTCAAGCAACACTCGTGCTGCCACACGCGGGTTGGGAGCCGTATGGTTAAGTAGGGGGAGGGTTTTATTGTGTTAAGTCCTTGGTGGTGTAAGGGGCATAGCGACCGTGAAATCCTATGTTCTTTGAGGAGCCGATGTAATCCTTTATAGTGTGCAAGGGAGCACCAATTCTTTTGTTTTGATTGCATCGGTATTTCCAATATAACTTGTGAGCCCCTAGCAAGTGCTATCGACGCTTGTGCTAGGCAAGGAACCATCTCACAAGGGGACTTAGCTCAATAGGGCTTTCTTCTGAAAATGATCAGATCTTGGTTTACCCGCGGCATACCATAGGAAGTGTGCTATTTCAGAGGCCTCTGGAGGCTTACGGGCTAATCAAGTCGTGTGGGTAAAGTAGTACACCCCTGCAGGGTATTAATATATTCGAATAGCCGTGTCCGCGGTTATGGACAACCGCTTGAAATTTGTGGCTGCTTATTGTTAGACTTTTAATTAAAATTGTGGTTGAACTTGGTATTCGTCATGGACGGGATGTTCATGTGTTTAGTACATCAAAGTGGGATGCCACTTTGGACTTTGTATGATTCAATTGTTTATTACTGAAATGCTTTACTATACGCTTTACTTCTACTTCAAATCTGATTTTAAATGGGCACATGAAAAACTAGTATGTGTAGGATGTTAATTGTTGCGTCTCTTTCGCAAAACTAAACCAATATGAGCCATCCTTTGAATGACCCTTATGCATAACTATTTTTATTTGTGTAAGACTTGCGAGTACACTTGTACTCAGCCAGATGTTTGCTGGCCTTTTCAGGTGAGGAAGATTATGAGTATGACGATCTCGCTAGTGTTGACTTGGGTGACACTAATGAGTAGTGTGCTATCATTTAACCCCCAGTCGGTTGCCGATGGGTGATGGGCATTCCACTCTGGTCTTTTGCTTTATTTATTGCTTCCGCGCTACTTGATACTTTACTTGAATTTGGCGGTCGGCCGTTTGTAATAAGTCGTACACCTTAACTATTATGCGGATGTCTTTTAATCTCTTGTTGTATGCGTTGTATGGATGTAATCAACGTTGGATGAGGGTATGAGTATATTGGTCGTTGATCTTGGGAGCCAATATAAGTCATACTCATTGTTGATGAATTCCCATTTAACTCACTAAGTGTAGTGCTTGGATCGAAGAGAATCAACCATCATGTAGCGCCGCAGCGAGCAAATACGCATGATCGTTGAGGCTCTAGTATTCGCTAAGCCTCTCACTTGGATAGAGTTAAATTGAATTCATTTACCGAGACCCGTGATTATGTCCCTAAGACCTTGTCTAATCTCGGTCTTATGGAGATAATTACCGGGTCCCCACGGCGTTGTATCGAGCCATACCGATCAGAGGTTAGAGGTAGCACCAAGCGTTAGAGTTAGTAAGCCTTCCGAGTCAAAATATTTTGAAATTATCAAATTACTTTCAGGAAGTTTAAGTTAAGAATATCTTTTATTCCTTATCCATATTAGTATCTTTTCTCTCCTGATCCTATTTTGGTTTATGAAACTAACTTACCTTGCCTTCTTGCCTTTAGATGAACCATCAGTACCTTGTCCGGGAAACTCAAGCTGAAGGAGTGGATGGATACCCGGCGTTGCTACAAGACATGATGTGGAGGGCAAACTTCACATATCAGCCCACTTATTCCATCTACCGCCGTGATCGAGGACCTGGAATGGAGGAATTTATGGCAGTAATAGATATCGTTGCTAGACAAGTCACGGGGAGCATACCTTACCGCTTCCAGGCGCGTGGTACCTCTGAGGCCATGGCGTTACAAGAAGTGGCTTTGGTGGCCATGAGTCGTCTCCGCTACGACCTGACGGAGTTAGCCCAGCCCCCATATGATCACTTTCCGATGCGCGCACGCGCTAGGGACGTGAACTCGTTTGCTAGGATCCAGTTTGGGGAGGACCCCCAAGTCAGGCAGTTGGCGAGATTGGTTCACGTAATGGACCAAATGCATCGCTGCATAGTGCATGAGTTATGGGAGACGCGTGTAACACCCCAGCTCCACATGAGCCTAGAATGCTACAAGAATTAAACTAACTAGAACATTCTATAAATTTTTCGACAGAACTTCCTTTGTATGAACAACAAAATCGAGGTATCAACAGATGATCATGGCATTTATTATTATTTCTATAATCCAAGTCTTTCATGCATATAAAATAATCGTTCGATTGTAAACAATTAACATCATTTTCATAACCATGAATAATCCAACAACCAACATCATAAAACATCCATAGATAGTCTCCACACAGTTATTTATTCCTAAGTGAAACCAAATAGCAATTGCATAAATGTTGTGAGGTAGTGCGTGCTTTCCAATGCCTACTCCTCCCATGCATGACGTTCTTGCGAAGTACCTATAACAAGACAAAGCAAGGGTGAGCCATACGACTCAAAGAAGTATCAACAAGGTTGCAACATTCATATAGACATAACATCTAAAAACAACTTTATTCAACACCATTAAGACATTTCAAATATTTAAATGATGATAATGCTATGCACTCTTTGATCTTTATCTCGCTTTCGCATTTTACCGTAATGCGGGTATTCATCCGTCAATGAATACCCATGCTCGTGCCCTCCGCACGGGGACAAGAGCCTATACATCACATGTATAGGGACCTTTGCCCGTCATCACAATGACGGGGACCTCTGTATCCATTGCCCACATCCCATGAATGCGGGGACCTCAAGCCTATCATTACATATGACAGGGACCTCAAAATTGTAGTCTTGGTCACCACGTGACCAAGTCTCAGAATGCTACAACATGCATAAGAACTACAACATCATATTTCCAATATCATAACTCAATATGTAGTCAGGGTATGTAAACAATAGCATCATAAAGGAACCTTAAACATAACTCGCAAGCATCAACATAACTAGAATCATCTCCACAACACATTCACATGGCAATGATGAACAATACACCACTCAATCATGACATGCAACCAATACTACACATAAACCCGAATACTTGTCTCAACCGCGCGAGAACGGCGGACGCGAAGTGGGTGCTGCCCTTGGGATCTCGCTGCCACCTGGACAAGTAGATAACCCCAAAATAAGAATAGCATACAGGACCAAAATCATACATCACATTACAATCGAAATCGCTAATCTTCTTATCACGTCTAGCTTTTCTAATTTCTAGCGATCGGTCACTGCGGACAGCAGACTTCAAAAATTCATAACTTTCTGCTCAGGGGTCCAAATAGGATGATCTTGGACAATCTGAAAAGGTAATTGAAATGTCTAAATAAACTTAGTTGGGGAGACCCTCTGATTCGGCCATCTACCAGACCTACCAATCTATTTAATCAGAGTAAACATTTCACGTCGGGTTTCTGGACAGCGACAAAGAAACTATCATAACTTTCTCTACGTTCGTCCAAATTCAGTGATCTTTAGCTTTCCTGAAATCTAAGAGGATTAGCCTCATTTTTCGTTATGGTGAGACCCTCTGGAAACCCCTCTAAATAAGCGCTTCTATCAGGTTAACTAACACTAGCAAATCTGCTTCTCTCCAGAAACACAGAAGTACTAATAAATTCATAACTTTGGCTACCGAAGTCCGAATGACTTGATTCTTGTCGGCAATGAAAGGTAACGAGATAACCTACAAGTCGCTAGGAGATCCCAAGTTCTAATTCGGCACTTAATAATTTCTTATTTATTAAACAAGATGACTGCAGATTCTCGTCAGGATTCTAAACAGTAAACACTAAAAATAACATAACTTTTGACTCGAATGTCGGAATCAGATGTTCTTGGCGGCCACTGAAAGCTAAGAGCATTATCCACAATTCTTTAGGAGATCAAAACTTCTAGTTCCGACTTTAAGGACCCGAAAACAGCCACGCATCCTACTGGACAGATCTGAACGTCTGCTGACAGCAAAACAATTGAACCCAAATAATCGATTTCACCTCTAATCCTCAACAAACAGTGGGGGAAAACACGTCGTTACCCTTGAAGACCCGTGGAAGACGTGGATCAACTCCCCAAGAAGAAGAACCTTTCTTCTCCTTGAATCGCCAGCACCCACTGCTTTCCCCTTCTTCTTCCTTCACGATCGCCGACAATGGAACGGGCAACACCAATTGCGAGGTGGCCGCGCCAATGGATGGGGTGAAGACCAGCAGGGGAAGCATCATGGGAGGAGGCGTAGGGGCAGGGGAGGCCCAAGTGGGAGGAGAGCAGGGGTGGCGGCCACACAAGGGAGAGGGGAAAAATGGGAGGGCGGCTAGGGTTTTGGCCTCTTTAAGGCCGGCCTCCCCTTCCACTTGTGGGCTGAGCGCACATGGGCGGAGGCCGCGCCCAAGTTGTCTACAAAACGCTGCTAACCCCTTCTCCGCTTGATTAATTAGCTATTTTCCATTAGGTCCTTCTCCTGGATCAATTTCTAATTAGTCCTTTTCTTCGAATATTCGGCTTTCTCTCAAAATCTACTCTGGAGTATTACAACGCGTCGTCGTCTCATTATAGCTCAGGAGCATTTGCAGCTTATGCATGACATAAGGCTCATTCGTCCGGATGTGCTGTATGGCGCTAATGAGGTTTCACCGTACATTTCTGCGCCTCCGGACTATCGTCTTCCTGAAGTAGGAGGCCATATCATCGGCGTAGGATCCCCCTTACGCCTCACCAACCCGGGAGACCCGGAAGACACAGGATCCCCTGGGTACCACCTGCTCAATGACTTTCCGGTGAACTTTGACCGGAATAATATCTAGGCTGTTAGGGCAGGGAGCTCTATGTTTGAGCTTGTATCCTTAGAATTATGTAATAGAGTAGTAGATGTCGAACGGTTATGATTTATTTGCAAACCCTACTATTTCAGTTGTAATCTTAAGCCTGCGGGCGCTTATGTACTGAGTTGTCTCGATTTGGTTTTATGTCGCTTAATGTTTTGATGTTTTATTTGAGGTTATAATTTTCATGCTCTTTGATATTGATTGTGCATGTATGGCCAAATAATGGCTTTTGTCTTATTTACTAACCATCCTTGTCCAATACAGGATGACAGGACCGACTACGCGATCAGGAGCCCTGCGCGGTAGAGGCTCCCCATCCCCATCTAGGGCACCCCGTCTAGCACCCTTGAGCGATTTCTACGATCAGGGACAGTCATCCCAGCAGCCGTCTGAGCATGGCGAGCCCTCTCAGCCGCCGTCCCAGCAGGGTGGACCGCCTGAGGAGGTGCTCCCTCCGCCGCCATCCATGGTCGAGTTTATGATGATAATTGAGCGCAATCGGATGGACCAGACCCGGATGCTTGAGGCGATCGTACGCAACACCGCTCCAGCTCCCGTTCCAGCAGGAGGAGCTGCCCCGCACCGAGCGTTCGGAGGTCTCGCTGAGTTCCAGCGGACCAACCCTCCGACGTTTGCGGGCGGCAAGGACCCGATGGAGGCAGAAGACTGGCTGCACAACATTGAGAAGAAGCTGAACATTGCGTAGTGTACCGGAGTTGAGAGAGTCTTGTTTGCCAGCTATCAGTTGGCAGGTGCGGCGAGCGCGTGGTGGGATAGTTATTCCGCCATGCAGCCCGCTGGTCACGCCCCGACTTGGGACGAGTCGAGGACGCGCCCGAGAGGCCCATATACGGAGGGAGTGCCGCTTATCAAGCGGCAGCGCCTCCTGCCTTGAGGCAGGGGCGGAGGACGATCACCGAGTACCGCATGATTTCAACTACTTGGCGGTATGCTCGGACGACGTCTCGACAGACGCTCGTCGCGGAATGAGTTCTTCCATGGATCGCCGAGGAGTTGCGGCTTGTTTTAGCCGCACATGATTTCGTGAGTTTCGGCATCCGTCAACAAGGCGATAGTGGTGGAGCATGAGAGCATGACGGTGGATGAGTCGAGGAAGAGGAGGAAGGCCTTACAGACGGCAACGGCGGTGGCGGCTTTCCTGTGCCACGCCAGACTACCTCGGGCACCTCGTGCCCCACCTTCAAGACCATCGAGGTCTCTGTGGCACCTCCACGACCTTCTCCACAGCAGCAAAGAAGACACGGTGGGGCGAGACCACGATGGCGGGGCATACAAGCCCGGCGATACTTGTTTCCACTCGGCGCCGTCGGGGCCACTATGCCGCAGATGCCTCGCCAGCGGCGAGGATGCCCTGACGTACTCGCTCCAAAGACCACCACCCAGCTCAGCGAGGCCACCGCCACCACCACGAGAGTAGCACCTACTCCACCCCAAAGATGCACGTGGTCGCGTCAACCACGCCTCAAGAGAGGAGGCGACCGACGCACTGACGTCGTGCTAGGTACACTACTTGTTAATTCATGTCCTGCATCGCTTTATTTGATTCGGAGCATCTCATTCATTTATTAAAACGAGTATGCTGAAATTAACCAATTCAAGATACATACACTACACCCACCTTATCATATTCAGTCCCTAGGGTCAGTTTTCTCGCCGATCAAGTCCAGAGGGGCGTAAAATTGAAATACAAAATGTTAACTTTTCAGCAAACTTAATAGTGATAAGTTCTGTGGGCATCGATGTTATCTTAGGGATGGATTGGTTATCTAAGAATCAGGGGAAGATTGATTGTGCCCAGCGGTCTATCTCAGTGACTAGCGAGGACGGCATCCAGGTCGTCTTTGCACCTTTAGTGGGTAGTTCTCACCTATATGCTTTAGAGGCGAGTACCTCTCTCGCGCTAGAGGAGGTCCCAGTAGTGAGTGAGTATCCTGATGTGTTCCCTGAGGAACTTCCAGGCATGCCCCCTGACCGAGAGGTAGAGTTTGTCATTGAGCTTGCACCGTGTACCGCGCCCATCTCAAAAGGCGTCAGACGGATGCCGCCCAATGAGCTAGCTGAATTGAAAGAACAACTTAAGGAGTTGCAAGATAAGGGTTTCATCAGGCCTAGCTCCTCGCCTTGGGGATGCTCAGCTCTCTTTGTCAAGAAGAAAGACAAGAGTCTACGGATGTGTGTTGACTACCGTCTGTTGAATGAGGTCACCATCAAGAACAAGTATCCGCTCCCGCGGATCGATGACCTATTTGACCAGCTTAGTGGAGCTCAGGTGTAACAGCCCTAACTTAGGGTTTGTATTTCAAATGTAAAATTTTGAGGAGAAATAAAAACTTTTGTTGTCTCATCAAATCATTTGGAAGTTTTCCAAATTTTCCCTAGCAATTTCCATTTTCTAAAATTAAATTCTTGTGAATGGAAATTGTTGTCAGCAAATTCTTAGCCTTCAAACTTGTGATCACCCTCTGAAATTATTTTTCCTATCATCTTGATCATCCTATCTACCTCCCTGAATTATTTCACCATTTTTAGATTTTATTTGCTATTTCTAATGGCCAAGTCAAACTAGTTTGAATTTCTGGTCAAACCCTAGGTCAGCAGCTTGTGAATTTTATTGGGAGAAATCTAGTGCATGAAAACTCCTGGAAAAATTACGCAAGGTTGCCCTCTTTTTCAGTAAGCTCCCATAAAAATTTCAGAATTTTTGGAGCTCAGGAGCTACCTCTAAAAATTCCCAAAACCTTCTCTGTCTTTCTAATTCAAATCTGAAATCACTGTTCCTCGGGTTCAAACCCCACTTGGGCTCGAGTCCGACCGCACCTAATGGACTCGGTCGCACCGCCTAGTTGCACCGTGCGAGCCCGATGGCTGTCAGCCGTCCGATGAAGATCGAACGGTCCACACTACTCATCTCGTCGACCTGTCCGAATGCACACATCGATCTCAGCCGTCCATCTCCGATCCAACGATCGACACGTTCCTGATCGAGTCAAACCATCTATCTGTGCTGCACCAGACCCCGACTCGAGCCGCTTTGCCACCGTCGCTGACGTGTGCGCCCTCCTTGTCAGTATCGCCCTCGTCTTCTCCGCGGCTCGCCGGAGTTCGCTGGCAAATTCGCATGCGTGCCACGCACTCGCCGCCGCCACGTCGTGGACGCGTGTCCTCTCCGAGAATCGCTAGAGTCCATCTACCCCGAGACCATCCATTCTCCTTCGCGTCCATTCTCGTGCTTTCTCGCCCAAATTTCCTTCTCGGCGAGAAGAACCCGAGTGTAAGCGCCGCAGTCGGAGCCGCCTCGAGCCCGCGGCTGCACCATTGTGATCCTTACTCGACGCTGCCTCCATTTTGCCCAGCCCGGATCATTGTCGTGCACTGTATCACCAGAAGCAAGTTCATCGTCTCCGCCTCCGGTGGTCTTGGTCCTGTAAGCCTTCTAGCGTTCTAGTGAGTATCATGCCTCGGCGTTTGGTCCCTTAGGATCGCCTTGATCCACTGAGTCTAATGGAGGTCTTGTTTTGTTCTTTGGTGCATCACCGAGGTAGCGCGACCAGTTCTTCTCCGGGCTCGGTATTTCGCCGCCGCGGTGATTCCAGCCGCCTTAGACCTCCTCCGTCGGCATTATCTGGGGCGTATCCTTCCTGGAGCTGTGGCGATCCCGTGGCGCACCTTCCGGGGTCTTCTCGAAGCTCGCAGCATCTTCTCCGCAGCACCGCATCTTCTTCTCCGCCTCCGTTCGCCGTCAGCTCGCCGCCGGCATCCTCGAGGTCCCGGGTCACCGTCAACAAGTTTGCGAGGTCTTTGCGAACCTGAAGGTATATCTCACTCGTCCTAAGACCTCCTGGTTCGCGAGAACAGTCGTGCGGCCGCGCCACCGTCCCCGTGGTCGCCGGTGAGCCGCCGGCAACATTAGGTCTAACCCTACTCTTTAGTGGTAATCATCTTTTAGTCCGTATCACTGACTTGTGGGCCCTCTCTGTTAATCGCGTTTAGGAAATCCTTTAATCCAACCGTTATGTTATTCTCTTAGTCGCTGCCATGTGGGTCCATGCTGTCAGTTGGTGGTTGTGTAGCTTTGATACTACGTCTTCTTTGTTGGGAAGCGTATTTCTCTGTGAGTATAAGTTAGGAGTGCACTTTGATAAGTCAAAGACGTATTCTTAGAATACGCCTTCGACGTCACCTTAAGCCGTGGCGAGTCGAGTGACTCGACGGTCAGCGCCCTCGCAGCGAACCCGCGTATCGATGGCTATGGCTAGCTGGTTGTCGGTAGGAAAAGGTTTAAATGCTTTAGAATTTCTGAAATGTTTTTCAGTTGCACTGTCAAATCATTTAAACTTAGAAAATTCATAACTAATTCAATTTTTATCTAAATCGCGTGAGTCCAAAGTCTTTGTTAATTTTCATTTTAGATGTATTATTTACTAAAATTAGTTTCAATCTTGTCCTCATTAGCAAAAATCATTAAATGGTTAAATGATGTATTATGCATTTTCCAAAATTAGAAAGTTCATGTCTTTTCAATAATTGTCCAAATCCAGTAAATCCAATTCTGTAAATTTTCATTTTTAGTGCACTAATTATCACGATAGATTTTAGATACTATTTCTGTTCATGAAAATTTGTTAAGTAATTAACAAGTGTTTTAATGTGTATGCTAGCTTAGGAAATTGCTAGAAAATTCATTACCACTTCAAATAATTATTTCCCTCTCTCTAAAAATGTGTTAAAACCTGCTTAGGTCGCTGTGTAAGTTTTGGTATGTTTTGTTGTTGTTGTATGTTTGAGTTTGGTCGGTGTTATTCGTTCTTATTCGCTGTTTTGTTCAAACGTTAGGCTTCGATATTTGCGGTAACCCTGAGAACGACCCTCCGCAACAAATTGAGCAACAACAGCCAGGCAAGCAGTTTGATCATTTTATCCCAGTATTTTAAAGTCTAATATTTTGTTTCAACTGTATGTATGCATCGCTTATCTTGTGTTTAATTGGTTAGTTAAACCTTTAGATGCATAATCTGTAAGTAAATATTTGTCCTCTACTACTTGAGCCTAGGTTATTTGCTGTGATTAGAGTTCATTTGGATGAACTCTCGTCACTTAGTAGATTACGAGTTCGATTGCTTAGCCTTGCTTAGCTACCGTAGATTTGGGCGATCATCGACTTAGTCGATGATCTTGATCACATAAAATTATTATCGTCTTATATTCCACTCGTGCTTTGTTAATTGCAAAACTAAAACTGAAAACAAAACGATTTAGACGCGCACAACGGTAAGATTGGTGTGATCTGTTGGGTGTGATCGAAAGGTGCCCGGTCAATTAAGGACCGAACATCTTGTGAGTACCGTTATCCAGCATTTCGCGCATAACCACACTAGAGGGTATGGGACCTCTCTTGACCTAGTACTTTGGCGTGTATTGGCTCCGGTCGCAGGAGGTCGCAGGAGGATGGAGGTGGGAGCATGGTAGTTGTCCAAAAGCTTAATCTCGAGTGGGTAGTTGTCTTTCGGCTTTACCATGTAAGCGTATGGATTTCTATCCATACGAGCTCATAGTTAATACACAATATTGGAAAAAGTCTCGTAGGACTTAGTCAGTGCAAGCATACCTTCGGTAGTGTGCTTTGGCTTTAAGGCGATGCAAGTGTGGATGCAATGGTACACCTGCAGGGTTAAAACTATTCGAATAGCCTCGTCCTAGGTGATGGACACGCTTGGGTAAGCTTATCAAGAGTTAGACTACAACATTTAAATTAAAACTTGATGGGTGGTACGAATCTGGGATTCGTGCTATTGTTGGAGTGACTATTGGGATGGTCAATTCTAGGTTGTTTATCTTTCTCTTTTGTTATTATTATCTTTACTGTTATTTCAACATTAAAAATGAATTGCAAAGTTGCCTTCAAACTGTATTATATTATTGCAAATAAAAATTGGCTTTATGCAAATGAAACATATGGCCTCCACCAAACAAGCCTGCATGTAGCTTATGAACAGGTCTACTAGTTCACACGTCAGTCTTGCGGGTACAAAGACAATCTTTGTACTCAGGTGCTTTGCTTAATGTTTTTGTTGCAGAGGAAGAAGGTGAGCCCCAAGGGTCTCACTTCTGTGAGCTGTGTTGCTGTTTCGTGGGTGACGACTAGGCTTGGCGGTCCGGTCAGATGCCTTGTGGGATGGAGGCACGCTGATTGGCTTTGTTTATAGCCATCTTATGGCACTTTTGCTTCCGCTGTCGTTCTTGTTTATTTGTGTATCTTGGCCTGTCGGCCTTTGTCTGTAATAACTCTACTATTTGTTTATCTTCCGTTTGGTAGTGTGGTGTTTGGACTCTATGTTTGGAATGGAGTTGATGTCTAATTTTGTAACAAGGTGTGTATACTGCTTTCTGGGAAGTATACATATCTCGAGGATTAATTTATTTGATTTGTGATGCTAGGACCAGGTGGTTGGTTGAGCATTACAAGCCAAATAAATTGGGGTCCTCACATCAGGTGTTCTCCAAAATTGACTTGAGGTTAGGCTACCATCAGATTAAAGTTAGAACCGAGGACATTCCGAAGACCGCCTTCTCTACTCGTTACGGTTTGTACGAGTACACGGTCATGTCCTTTGGTTTGACCAATGCCCCAGCCTATTTCATGAACCTCATGAATTCGGTGTTCATGGAATACTTAGATCAGTTTGTAGTGGTTTTCATTGATGATATCCTTATCTACTCTAAGTCTGATCTTGAGCACGAGCAACATTTGAGACTTGTGTTAGAAAAGCTTCACCATCATTATCGTGACGCCAAATTCAAAGAAATGTGAATTTTGGCTTCGAGAGGTTAGTTTCTTGGGACATATCCTATCTAAAGGCGGTGTCGCTGTTGATCCTAGTAAGGTACGAGATGTTCTTGAATGGAAGCAACCTAAGAGCGTCACTGACATTCGCAGTTTTCTTAGACTTGCGGGGTACTACCGTAGGTTCATCAAAAATTTCTCAAAAATTGCAAAGCCTATGACCCAACTTCTAAAGAAAGAAAAGAAATTTGAGTGGACAGAGAATGTGAGCAAAGCTTCCAAACCACGAAAGAATGCCCGATGAAGCTCCGTGCTTGTTCCGCTGCACATTCACAAGAGCTTTGATATCTCGTGATGCATCTCGCCATGGGCTCGGTTGTGTGCTTATGCAAGACGGCCGAGTGGTGGCCTACGATCGAGGCAATTGAGGCCCCATGAGGCCAATTATCCCACACACGACCTAGAGCTCGCAATGTAGTTCATGCCTTGAAGATTTGGCGACATTACCTCATCGGTGTCGTTGCGAGATCTACACCAACCATAAGAGCCTTAAATATATTTTCACCCAAGCCGACCTAAACTTGAGACAAAGAAGATGGCTTGAGTTGATTAAAGATTATGATATGGGACTCCATTACCATCCAGGGAAGGCTAATGTCGTGGCCGGCGCATTGAGCAGAAAATCTCAATGCAATTGTTTGTCGGTAACTCCTTTTTCTGCGGGCTTATGTGCTTTGCATTGCAAGGCCTACACCGAGATAGTTGAAGAAGGTTCGCTTGCAGCCCTCAAGTGTGACTTGCACACTTGAGGACCAGATTAGGAAGCCCAAAACCGATGCGAAGTGGCTCAAATTTTAGAACTAATGAAACAAGGCAAGGCTAAATGTTTTAAGCAAGATGCACAAGGTATTCTATGGTTTGGAAACCGTATGGTGGTACCATTTGATCGCCACTTGAGGGAATTGATTCTCAAGGAGGCTCATAACTCAAAATTCTCTATCCACCCCGGGAGTACGAAAATGTATCAAGATTTGAAAAAGAAACTGTGGTGGAGCCGAATGAAGCGGCACGTTGCACAATATGTGGCCGAGTGTGATCTATGTCAAAGAGTTAAGGCTGAGCATTTGAAGCCAGCTGGAACTCTAGATCCCCTGCCCATTCCCCAGTGGAAATGGGAAGAAGTTGGCATGGATTTTATCACCGGCCTTCCTAGAACTAAAGCTGGATTTGATTCTATATGGGTAATTGTAGACCGTTTGACGAAAGTTGCTCACTTCATTCCTGTCAAGACCATCTACCGTGGGGACAAGTTAGCGGAGCTTTACATTGCAAGAATTGTTTGTCTCCACGGTGTTCCAAAGGTGATAGTTTCGATAGAGGCCCTCAATCCACATCCTATTTCGGGAATGCTTACATAAAGCGATGGGGACCAGTCTATCTTTTAGCTCGCTTATCACCCGCAAACGGATGGACAAACCGAGAGGGTAAACCAAGTTTTGGAAGACCTTCTCCGGCTTGCGTCTCGTCCTACAACGATAGTTGGGAAAAATGTTTACCGTTTATGAGTTCTCCTACAACAATAGTTTCCAATCAAGCATTCAAATGTCACCCTTGAAGCATTGTATGGGAGAGCTTGTAGAACACCTTTGAACTGGTCCGAAGCCGGGGAGAGGCCATTCTATGGCCCAACCTTGGTGGAAGATGCTGAAGAACAAGTTCGTGTCATTCGTGAACGACTTAGGACGGCTCAATCACGCCGAAGTCGATGCCACCGCCGTCGTCGCGAGTTGAGCTTCGAAGTGGACGATCATGTATATCTCAAAGTCTCTTCTATGAAAGGAGTTCGTCGTTTCCAAATCAAAGGTAAATTAGCACCTCGCTATATTAGACCTTTCCGTATTCTAGCTAAGTTGGGATCGGTGGCATACCAGTTGGAGTTGCCACCATCACTTTCAAACGTGCATAACGTCTTCCATGTCTCCCAACTCAAGAAATGTCTTCGAGTCCCAACGGAAGCAACCGAGTTGGACAAACTCGACTTACAACCCGACCTATCTTATCGAGAGAGCCCGATTCGTATCCTCGAAGAAACCGAGCGCAAAACGAGGAATCGTGACATCAAGTTCGTCAAGGTCCAATGGAGCAACCACACAGAAGATGAAGCAACTTGGGAACGTGAAGACTGGATGCGAGCAGCATATCCAGAACTCTTCTCTGCATGAAGTGCCTTCGTATCAAGAAAGGAAAGGTAAAACATATTAATGTAAATTATAACCTGTCAACACTATCTTTGAAGGAAATCAAGACAACATAAATTATAACTTCTAATGAAAACTTTCTAATTCTTCTCCACCCAGATCTCAGGTCGAGATCTTTTGTAAGGGGGGGAGGTTTGTCACAGCCCCAACTAATTAAATTGGATTAATATGTATTTCACTAACATGCATTTTCAAATTCAAAACATTTCCATAATATATTGTACTTGGAAAATCTAATTTGGGGTGAACATACACATCAAAATTCAAATTTCAATTCGAATCAGTGATAAAAGTTGTGATCATCATCTGAAACCAATTTATTTAAATACTACATTAATTATCATGAATTAATATAATTTTTCCAAAATTTTTGGGAACAGTTTGAACCTAATTAAAATTCAAAACAACATTCATAGACATACAACATGTTTGAATTTAAATATCACAAAATACATTATGAATAATAGGGTTTCATAATTTTTATGGGAACTATATCTTCCCAGGAACCCCCACAAATTATTTCATGATTTTTGGGAATTTATTTCTAATTATAAACCCCGGTCAAAGTTGCTAGACAGTTTTTAAATCTCAGTCAAACTTGAAAAACCTAAACTCCAACTACTGTTCCTCCGACCGAGCCCGAAGCCGCGCGGTCGAGCCCAATCAACTAAACGCACCTCACGTGAGCCGTCCGATGGGAACTCAGCGGCTGAGATTGCGTACCCCTTCGCCCCCGCGCCACTTAACCTCTTTAAACCTCAACCTTCCGATCGAGATCTAGCGGCCGCTATTAGACCACGTCCTCCCTCCTACGCGCGAACAGAGAGCCACTGACCAGTTGGGCCGTGTTGTCAGACCCGTCGTCTACCTCTGGCTGGCGCTCAGGCATCTAACGCCACACGGCCGAGCGACTGCGACGCGCACTGAGCGCGCCAGCACGCCACAATCCACCGCCGCCGCTGGCGGTCCCAGAGCTCGCTCATCTAACGCCGCCTCCACTCCGTCTCTTCCCGCGCATAAGACCTTTTCGCACCCCTTTCTTCCTCACTCTTCCTCTCGGTGGCGAGGAAGGGAAGCTCTCCCGTGCTCATCTCTACGGTAAGCTTCCTCCGGTGATCCCACACTTCTCTACCTTCCATGTCGTTTCCATTTTTGCTCATCCCAGCTCCTATCTTTGCTTGTAGCTTCGGTTCATCTTCGTGCTCCACTCACGGCCGAACACGCGCCACCGCGACACACCGTGCGTTCTTCATGTCCGGGAGGTATTATCCTCAATCCACCGCGTCACCTTGCATGCCTTAGCTCACTAATCAAAACCCTAACTCTATTTGGACATTGCACAACAAAGTGTGCGTGTATTGAAGATTTGATCTTTTCGCCATAGCACGAACCCTTCATCTCCTACCTTGTTACGATAAGCTCCTCTTCGATTCCTTGCTCTTAGAGTATCCTCTGTGGATCTTTGAGCTATACCTAGCTCTCGCCACCTCCTTTGGCTTCGGCATCCTCTCCACGTGAAGCCCTTGTTGCGCACTTGTCTTCTCGGCGCGTCATCGCTCCACCATCTCCAAGCTTCCCGAGCTTCCATCTAGCTCGGTAACTTTCACTTAGTCCCTAGGGCACGGGCACACGCTGGTTGTCGCCGCGGGTGTACATCGTTGTTTGCACTTTTGCCGTAAGAGTCACCTCCGTTCATCTCCGGCTGGCCGCGGTGCAAATAGCTCGGTAACGAGACCACATGCTTATGATGCGCAAGACTATTGCGGAGCTAATGCGGCAAGTGGCGGGCTCCGCTGTGGCGCGTAGCGCCGGCGAGCCGCCGGGCAAGCAGGCGGCAGCGCGATTGCCGTGCCGTACCCCGACCATCACTGTAGCTTTGTCATTTGCCGCGTTAACCCAATCATTAGCTATTAAATACTATCTTAGCCGTCCTAATGTGTCGCTTACAAGTGGGACCTTGCACAGAAATCCAGCACACTGATTTTAAAGCCACAGAGACTGACGGGTGGGCCTTGCCCTTAAACCCCGTGCGCCAAGCGTATGCGTCAGTGGACCTAGTCCAGTAGACCGAGTGGTTGACAGGGGACCCCACCTGTCAACTCTCGTATTTTAAATCTGAGTTAAATTAGAGAACGCACTGTTCCTCGGGCCCCGCATGTCTTTGACCGTGGCTAGCGCACGTCTCGGTGAGAAAAGTAGTAGTTCTTTTAGTAATTTCGAAATCTGTTTATTTATAAACTGAAAAATGGTATTAAGTTCTAAATTGCATATCAAATTCATTTCAACTCCAAATTGAATGAAACTACTTCTGGAAATTTACATTCTTAATGGACTTCCTATCAAAATTGGTTTCATACATGTCTCTGTAGCAGAGGACTTTAATTGGAAATTTATTCATTAAAATCATTATCTCTACAATAGGAAAATGGACTGAAATCTTTAAAAATACATAAGTAAATATTGGAAACTCCAAAAACAGTGAGACCACTTTTGATAATTTTCATTTTCAGTGAACTTAATTCTAAAAATGGTCTCCACATTACCTCTGTCACAGAAACTATATTTGGGAGGATATAATCTTTAACTCTATTATTGTTATACTATAAAAGGCTGATAACTTTGAAAATACATAACTAAATCATAAAAACTCCAAAAGGACAAACTCAACTGTTTTAACTTATAATAATATTGCCTATTTATCTATGTAATCCATGTACTCGCCAACGTTTCTACAAAATTTCACTTCATAATTAAATTACATAATGACAACTTATTGGAATCAAATTCAAACCATTATAACTTTCATATACTAAATCAAAATGAAATAATTCTTTCACCAGAAATCATTTAAAATCATGATCTAACTACTGTAGAAAAATCATGCATTTTGAGCATTTTGTTTTTGAGTTGTTTTCTTGGTATTTATTGGATGTTATAATTATATAGATCCCGCATATTGATATCGACACTTACGCTATCGAGAGCGAGCAGCTACTGTACCAGCAAGGCAAGCATCATTTGAACTTTCTTTTGCATCATATTTGATCCCAGTTTTGGTTAAGTTAGTGCAATGATAATTGCTTGCATGCTATTTTTATTATGTCAATATTTTTGTGATGTGTAGTTTAGATATGTCCTATGCTTGAGGTTAATATTGAATTATGCCAACTCCTATATGCTTAAGATAGGATGTGTGAATTATGGGTTGTAGAATTGCTTAGCCATGCAAGTCTAGATACGGTAGTTCGATCGTCGGAATAACCCGCGGTTTTGGGATACACACAACTCTTACTTTATGTTTTACTTCAGATCTTTGTAGCTGTTTTATGAGTAAAACTTTGTCATTTTTAAATGAGATTTGGTCCGGACAAGTGTTGGTTAGTGATGGTGCTTTGTGCACGAGCATTGGGTAAGTGGAAGGACTTGTCGGACAATTGAGGACCGAACTTTGGGTACCTCTCGTTCAAGCAACACTCGTCTTTGCCACACGCGGGTTGGGAGCCGTATGGTTAAGTAGGGGAGGGTTTTATTGTGTTAAGTCCTTGGTGGTGTAAGGGCATAGCGGCCGTGAAATCCTATGTTCTTTGAGGAGCCGATGTAATCCTTTATAGTGTGCAAGGGAGCACCAATTCTTTTGTTTTGATTGCATCGGTATTTCCAATATAACTTGTGAGCCCCCTAGCAAGTGCTATCAGACGCTTGTACTAGGCAAGGAACCATCTCACAAGGGGGACTTAGCTCAATAGGGCTTTCTTGCTGAAAATGATTGTATCTTGGTTTACCCGGCCGGCATACCATAGGAAGTGTGCTATTTCAGAGGCCTCTGGAGGCTTACGGGCTAATCAAGTCGTGTGGGTAAAGTAGTACACCCCTGCAGGGTATTAATCTATTTGAATAGCCGTGTCCCCGGTTATGGACAACCGCTTGAAATTTGTGGCTGCTTATTGTTAGACTTTTAATTAAAATTATGGTTGAACTTGGTATTCGTCATGGACGGGATGTTCATGTGTTTAGTACATCAAAGTGGGCTGCCACTTTGGACTTTGTATGATTCAATTGTTTATTACTGAAATGCTTTACTATACGCTTTACTTCTACTTCAAATCTGATTTTAAATGGGCACATGAAAAACTAGTATGTGTAGGATGTTAATTGTTGCGTCTCTTTCGCAAAACTAAACCAATATGAGCCATCCTTTGAATGACCCTTATGCATAACTATTTTTATTTGTGTAAGACTTGCGAGTACACTTGTACTCAGCCAGATGTTTGCTGGCCTTTTCAGGTGAGGAAGATTATGAGTATGACGATCTCGCTAGTGTTGACTTGGGTGACACTAATGAGTAGTGTGCTATCATTTAACCCCCAGTCGGTTGCCGATGGGTGATGGGCATACCACTACTGGTCTTTTGCTTTATTTATTGCTTCCGCTGCTACTTGATACTTTACTTGAATTTGGCCGGTCGGCCGTTTGTAATAAGCTGTACACCTTAACTATTATGCAGTATGTCTTTTTAATCTCTTGTTGTATGCGTTGTATGGATGTAATCAACGTTGGATGAGGGTATGAGTATATTGGTCGTTGATCTTGGGAGCCAATATAAGTCATACTCATTGTTGATGAATTCCCATTTAACTCACTAAGTGTAGTGCTTCGGATCGAAAGAGAATCAACCATCATGTAGCGCTCGCAAAGGAGCAGCGCGCATGATCGTTGAGGCTCTAGTATTCGGCTAAGCCTCTCACTTGGATAGAGTTAAATTGGAATTCATTTACCGGAGACCCGTGATTATGTCCCTAAGACCTTGTCTAATCTCGGTCTTATGGAGATAATTACCAGGGTCCCCACAACTACCTCTAACGAGAAATTAATCATCAACTAGAGCATGCATACATACAGTTGCAAAGACAAGATAATTGTGTTGAACATTGTAAGATCAACTTGATCAAATGAGGGGGTTGCTTGCCTTGCTAAGGATAGTCTAGATGCTGCTGAGGATCACTTTCGTAGACACTCGAATCTCCGAAATCTATCGATCGAACGAGAAGAACGAATAACACCGAATATAACCAAAAATTCAAATTCATCCAAAAAGCATTAAAATTACATAATAGGTAGATAATGATTTTTATATTAATTTAGAGACAAAAATAATTTGATTTTAATTTTGCATGTGAGAGTTATGCCCTAAACAAAATCTACCAGAGGAGGAGAAATTCAAGAAAATGGGTTTGCTGCCAGTGCAGCCCGAATTAATTCTTTTTACAAAAATTTCTAGAATAGTTGTGGACACAAAAACTACATGTTCAGACAGAGAACAAAATTTTATGAGCAAAAAAATTGGATTCATCTCATTCGGAGTTCATATGAATTTTCTATGAATTTTCAAATTTAATTGCATTTTAAGTATAAAAATAATTCATTTTAGAAATTAATTTGAACTTAGAAATTCTCTATGACAGTAACATTTTTCAAACCTATTCCATGTGAAAGTACATTAAAAATGAAAACCAACAAAATTGGTTTCACTCAATTTGGAGTTGATTTGAATTAGTTATGAATTTTCAAAGTTGATTTGAATTTAAAGTGGAAAGTTAAATCATTTCAGAATTTCTAAATACATTAAATACTTTTTATACTCAGCTTGAGCTAGCCACGGTCACTGACCAGTGGGTCCAAATATTATATTTTTCTTTTTCATTTAAATTGCTAAAGGAAAAAGCTACTGACATGTAGGGACCACATGACATAGACTCGGCTCGCGAAATAGTGCGTGGACTAAAGTCCGCAGCACAGTGCATCGGTGCATGAGGTGGTCTACTATGCATTAATGGCCTCAGGCCCGTGTGTCAGCGTCTCTACAGGAATCACGGGGTGTTAATGCCCATGTGTAAGCGAAACAAAGTAGTCATTAAAGCCCGAATCTACACAGTAATTAGTGCTTAAGTCATTGATTTGGTTCTAATGATTACGCTACAGTGCATGTCGGCATTCGGACAAAACAGGGCTCTCGGCTGAGCTTACAGCCATGTTCGTCGTCGACGGTAGGAGGCTCGACGATGCGGGTGGGTGGCCAAAATGGAACCCTTGCACGCTCGCGCACCTGATGGTGCTGGCGGCGAGATCCACAGTGGTATGATGCGGCGGCGCGATGAGGAGAAGCGGAGGGCGTTGGTGACTATCATGTCCTAGCGACGCTTTCATCTACCGAGTGAGCGCATGAGCATTTAGAGGTCACGTGGAGTGTATCGGTGTGGAGAGTGACGGTGGAGACCGTCGAAGGAAGGCCAGTGACGATGTCCAGCGGCGGCGATGGGGCTCCACCGTGGAGGGGATGACTCGAGCAAGGGTCGTGAGTGACTGGAGAGGTACAAGTGAGGTTAGGAGATGGTGCTAGAGAGTGGGATTGAGGAACGGAGTACCTTGCCACAGTTGGGAATGAAAAAGGGAGTTTCGGCCGGAGTTGGGGTGGAACCAAATTCCGACGACTCATGAGGACAAAGGGTAAAATTAGCATGGGGGAAATTATTCTCGCACCCTGGAACACGTCCTAACGCGAGAGGGGGAGGAATAAGTTCACTGATGTGACCGAAACGCTACAGCGGCGTGTCGGCCGAAAGAGAGCTTGAGTCACTCGATGGTTCTCTCTCGGTGAAAATGGAGAAGGGAGGGGATGAGTGGCTCGGGGTGGCGAAGAGAGGGAGAGGGAGCTTCTTGGTGACTATTTATAGCCAGAGGCGGAGAGCGCAAGAATGAGCCAGTGGTATGGGCGTTAACATGCTGACGGGGCAGTAGGCGATGCTGAGCGGTGAGGGAGGTGACGAGGGAGTTAATGCGCGGCGATGCGGGCGAGGGCGAGGGAAGATGTGCGTGAAACCGGGTTCGCGGTCCGAAAACTAGGGGCGCGCTAGGTGGCGCGGTGGTGAGCAGAGCTACCACAGCATGCGCGCTCCAGCGAGCTGGTGAGGGCACTGCTGTTTGGAGAAGAAGGCCTGCGGGTGGGGTTCGTAGGTCAGTCAGGGGGGAAAAGCAATTAGGGTTTTGTGATTTTCCAAAAAAGGCCGAAGGTGATTAGGGGATTTATTAGACATATCAGCTTAGCTCCAAAAATTATGAAATTTTAAGGGGATGTTCCTAACACTATGTGAATCATTGTATAATTTTTCTAGGGTTTTTCATGCATTAATTTTTCTCTATAATTACTTCAATTTTCTATTTTTACTATTTGACTTTTGATTCACTACTTTGACTAGCAGTTTAAAAATAGCAATTAACTCTAGAAATTGTGAAATTTTGAAGGTGAGTTTCTAAGGTGCACCAAAACCTAGAAAAAAATATTTCTAGGCACTACCCACAAGATTTTTCCTAGATTTTAAATTCAAATATTAATTTGAGCACTTGAAGTCTTTTGATTATGAAATCTAGTCAACCAACTATAGAAAAATTCTCATGTACTGTTTAAGTGATCTATAGTTTATACAAATTATTTCCAGGCCCATTTTAAAAATAGTTTTGCCCAGATTGCCATTTGGTCCAGAACATCTACCACTTAAACTTGAATGAAATTTCAGAAAAGATGAATGACAAAAGAATGAAGCAAAAGTTTTCATATTTTTATACATTTGAAACACAAACCCTTATTTGGGGATGTTACAGTTAAGTGGGATCCGGACACGCGAGAGGCTTGGCGGGAAGTCATTGGGACTACATGGATGATGGTGAAACATGGGGGATGCTTCGATGTGAACGAATCGGGAAAGGTCGGTAGATGAGCATTTTGGTAAATTGCCCAATACTGAAAAGGTGATGGTGTTAAAACCACGGTGGTGGCCTAAGTAGATTAGGTCAAGGATACTCCATGGAAGGTAAAGCATCATGGATCTGGCCTAATGGAGCTAAAGATGAAGACGACGCTTTGAGAAGCGAGTGTGAGTAAGACCCATTTGTGTGTGGGCTTAACGGGTGCATGTTAGAATTTTCTCTCTAGACCTAGCGTCAACTATATAAAGGGGTGGTGCAGGATTTGCACACCTATCTAAGCCAAGGAACCCTAATATGAATATATGAGGAAAGTAGAGAGATGAAGAGGTTAGGGTTTGAGAGATGTATTGAGGGAGATAAGAACATTTGTGTGTGTGTGCTGCACTAGTAGCTTTGTCCCGTCCAAGGGGTGGCTGTAAACATTCATCTCCAAGAAGAAATCAAATCTCAAAATTTGTCCAAGTCTTCCTCTCGCATGCTTAAGTATTGATTTCTTGATTTGGCTTACTTTTTGTAACACCCCGATTTTCAGAATCGGGATGTTAATATTTAATTTGGCGATCTATTAATTTTTTGACTGTGTTTTAATTTTTTTTCAATGTTTAGTTAAAATGTTGCTTAAAAAAACAAATTGAATACATTGAAAGGTTGCATTTAAAGTTAAATCAAATAGTTTAAAAAGATGCAAAATAATAATAATAATAATAATGACCAACAATATTAAATCGAATTGTTTGAGAGACTGCATTTAAATTAAATTATTTTTATTTCTTGTTTTTACATGCTTTTCAAAAATCATGTCATCTTGCATACGTTAGTATCGTCGCTATATTTTTCCAGTTCAACCGACCACAGGCGAAACGTCTGTGTACTCATTAAACCACTAATTGATCCACTTTATATACTACTAGTAGTTGCTAGTTGTACACATATATACATGCAAGTCTGCACTTTACACACACAGAGAGAGGCATGAAGTGGGGAGCTAGCGAGATATACTTATATGCATGAGGTAGCTAGCTAGTGTGGGCACTCCTGCCAATTATTTTGCCCACCGTACCATGCTTTGCAATGCCATTTCTCTCGCCATCACCTCCCAAATTAATGATTCCCTTCCTACCACTTCCCCTTTTCTCTTCTCTTTTGTATCATTTCTTTTCTCCCTACCAAACTGAGCAAAGACCACAATCTCCTTGTCACTTTTCTTCTCCACGCCATCTTCTCTCCAACAGAGCACTTTCCCAGCCAAGAGCCTCACTGCCCTTATATTCCCATGCCATCCTTCTTTCCCCATGGCAGCATTTCTAGTCATCACCAAGCTTTAGTACATGTTCATCTCTCCACCTTCTCTCCTTTCAATCCCAATAAAAAATCGAGAATCTCTCAATGCATGTTATACCATTGAAATCCCCATCACTTAAGCTCTTTATTCATCCAAGAAATTTTCGCATGCACTGCCTTTTCATTTTCATTTTATTTTTATTTCCTACAACCAAGGTGTAACACCCCAGCCCAACAAGAGCCTGGAATGCTACCAAATTAACATTAAACAATTCTAAGCCAAAACATTTTACCAAGTTTTTCGGTAGAACCTCTCTTGTAATGTTAACTACCAAGAGATTCCAACATTTGAATAAATCATAAATAATTAATCCGACTTTCAGAATCGTCAATAGGCAATCAAATCATGATACAACTAGCATATTCAGAGTTATCCAAAAGACACTACTCATCATTATTACACTTAGTCCAATGCATAACGCATAAACGTAAACAATCTCTAAGAAGTTTGCTCTTTTATTAAAGTATGAACGACAAATTTATCAACTTTAAAGGTGGATGACAGTGTATGTGTCTACTTCAAGTCTACTCCCTCCTATGCATGTCATTCTTGCAAATGGTACCTAAAAACACAACAAAACAAGGGTGAGTCCAAAGACTCAACAAGTACCAATAATGAAGCATTAAACTCATATTTACAACATCAACATTCCATTTCAAAGCTTTATACAAAAACGCATCTCATGAGATATGTATGAAAACATGCAATGCAACTTTTCTCTTTCACTCTTTGTCGCATTTCACCGGTAATGCGAGATATGCGACCGTCGCCGCATACCATGCCTGTGCTCGCAAGCACAGAGACCAATTGCCCAATACTCCGCAAGTAAAGGGGACCTCAAGCCCACACTCCACAAGTGTGGGGACCTTAAGCCCGTCATATGCATGACGGGGACCTCAACCAATGCTTGGTCACCGCGTGACCAAGTCTTCATTTTATCAACATGATGCATCTGTACGAGTCATGAATCATCATAAACATACCTCCTCTGTAACATCATTTATGAATTTAACTCATTCATACTTCGACCATACTTGTTCATAGACATGCAAATACTCAAGCAACCATACATCATTCACATCTTCACAACACTAATAATCATGGTCAACAACATCTATAACATTCTAGCATCCATAGACATCACAATTAACCATAATACGAGCAAACATGTGAGAATGGGGAATGCAAAGAGGGCGCTGCCCCTGGAATCACGCTCACACCTGAACATAAATATAACCTAATCTAAGACCAATATACTGGACCAAAAGCATAAATAACAACCCAATTGAACTCACTAAACTTCCAAGCATTTTTCCAATCTTCCAATTTCTAGCGATCGCTTTGGTGTTCACTGCGGACAGTCAACTTCTAAAATACATAACTTTCTGCTCAGGGGTCCAATTAAAATGTTCTCAGACTTTTTGGAAAGGTAACTAAATTACCCAAATAAACTTAGTTGGGGAGCCCTTTTGATTCTGCCAATTACTACCTCTACCAAGCTAAACTACAGAACAACAATTATCACGTCGGGTTCTCTGGACAGTACACTAAAACCACCATAACTTTTGCTACGAAAGTCCAAATCTTGCGTTCTTTATCTCTCTGAAAAGGTATGGAAATTACCTACATTTTTCGTTATATCGAGATCCTCTGATTTTGTCTTTAACTAATGGCGTAACCCAGTTTCCTACAGACTGTCCAAATACTGACAGATCAGCAGGACAGCGACACTAAAAAATTCATATCTTTTAATCCGTATGTCGGAATCCGGTGAACTTGGCGGCCACCGAAAGCTAAGAACATAACCCAACTATCTCTAAGAGGTCAGCTCCCCAGATTCTGCCTCTAACATCAAGAAAACCGTCGTCCAAACTAATGGACAGAACGCGATCTATTAAACCGACGCAATTCAATCTACCAAACGACATCAACCGCAACTACTACGCATCAACCAACGAATAACACGCGACGTTACCCTTGTAGAATCGCAGAAGGTTGAAGATCTTGCCCCGCGAAGTTGATCTCCTTCCCTCGCCTTGCTCCTTCCTCCAATGGCCGGCAGCGAGGAGCACCAAGACCGGCAGCAGGGGCGACATGGCTTGGCCAAGGAGGACGGCATGGAGGGGGAGGCGGCATCAATGGGGAGGGCATGCTACAGTACCGGCGGCGGCACTGTAGCACGGAATTACTGTAGCAAACCCTAGGGTTTTCCCTTCCTTCTTTTGTTGGTGGTTGATTTCCTCATGGGCCATGGGCCACTATAGCTAATTTCCCCTGCTTAAGGATGGCCACCACCTCCCACCTTTGGGCCAAATACCAATGGGCCTGAGGCCCCAGCCCAGGTTGTCCAAATTTTGTCAGAAACCCCTCTTTAATCGCTTAAATAATTATTTTATAATTGGTCCTTCCCTCGATTCAATTTCTAAATAGTCCTTCTCTTTAAATAACTTAATTCTCTCTCGATAATCCTTTTGAATACATTTGGGGTATTACACTCTACCCCCCTTAAATTGAATTTGACCTCGAATTCTAACCATGCTTATGCCAAAGTATAATCATAGCTAAAACTTACTAACATTACTACGTACCTGCTGTGAATAATTCTGGGTATCGTTCGCACATGCGAGACTCCAATTCCCAAGTCGCTTTCCTCTCAGAATTTATGGAACCAAAGCAACTGATGTTTTGCGCCACATCGCTCGAACCAGCCTAACTAGAACCACTCGAAAATGCGGTAATGCTCGCTGGTCAACGACTCTTACGAAACATCACACTCTAGATCCCCCAGGTACTCACTCGCTAACATCATCATGAAAATATTTTCTTGACCCGTTTACCTCCACAAAGATTATAACTCTTAGAAGGTTACTTATTAAAGCTAAATCATTCTTGACATTAACGTAACATTTTCCATTATCCCATTAATTGACATGACGATTCGATTACTTTATATTCCCACTCTCATTAAACCACATCTTCAAGAATAACTTTCATAGCCTCACAATACTACCAATTTGCGATACTCTATAGAATTGATCAAGATTTTCATACTTTCGATAATTCTAATGTTCCACTCGAAGTGAAACAAAGATCTTAGATCACAATCACTATAGGTTCTACTAGTTGTAACAATACAATCAGTTTAACCTCCAAAGACAATCTTCTATTGATATAAATTTCTCTCAAGGAACTAAATTACAAAATTATTTCATCCTCCAATGCTCATCGAATAACTTACAAACCATAGTTTCACAACTACAATTATTAAACACCTCAAAAGACTCAGGTGAAACGAATAGGTTGATTCTTTAACAAAAGAAAGAGCGAATGGAATCAATTTTTTTTTCATCAACTAGGAAAACATGTGCCACCCGTAGTGAACACATGACCAAGGAAAATAGTCTCTTAAGCAAAGTATTTGGAAAACATAAGGGAGAGATAGTTGGGTTATGTTCTTAGCTTTCGGTGGCCGCCAAGTTCACCGGATTCCGACATACGGATCAAAAGATATGAATTTTTTAGTGTCGATGTCCTGCTGATCTGTCAGTATTTGGACAGTCTGTAGGAAACTGGGTTAAGCCATTAGTTAAAGACAAAATCAGAGGATCTCGATATAACAAAAAATGTAGGTAATTTCCATACCTTTTCAGAGAGATAAAGAACGCAAGATTTGGACTTTCGTAGCAAACGTTATGGTGGTTTTAGTGTACTGTCCAGAGAACCCGACGTGATAATTGTTGTTCTGTAGTTTAGCTTGGTAGAGGTAGTAATTGGTAGAATCAAAAGGGCTCCCCAACTAAGTTTATTTGGGTAATTTAGTTACCTTTTTAGAAAGTCTGAGAACATCTTAATTGGACCCCTGAGCAGAAAGTTATGTATTTTAGAAGTTGACTGTCCGCAGTGAACACCAAAGCGATCGCTAGAAATTGGAAGATTGAAAAAATGCTTGGAAGTTTAGTGAGTTCAATTGGGTTATTATTTATGCTTTTGGTCCAGTATATTGGTCTTAGATTGGGTTATATTTATGTTCAGGTGTGAGCGTGATTCCAGGGGCAGCGCCCTCTTCGCATTCCCCGTTCTCACGTGGTTAAGGCAAGTACATGTTTGCCCGTATTATGGTTAATTGTGATGTCTATGGATGCTAGAATGTTATAGATGTTGTTGACCATGATTATTAGTGTTGTGAAGATGTGAATGATGTATGGTTGCTTGAGTATTTGCATGTCTATGAACAAGTATGGTAGAAGTATGAATGAGTTAAATTCATAAATGATGTTACAGAGGAGGTACGTTTATGATGATTCATGACTCGTACATATGCATCATGTTGATAAAATGAAGACTTGGTCACGCGGTGACTAAGCATTGGTTGAGGTCCCCGTCATGCATATGACGGGCTTGAGGTCCCCACACTTGTGGAGTGTGGACTTGAGGTCCCATTTACTTGCGGAGTATTGGGCAATTGGTCCCTGTGCTTGCGAGCACAGGCATGGTATGCGGCGACGGTCGCATATCTCGCATTACCGGTGAAATGCGACAAAGAGTGAAAGAGAAAAGTTGCATTGCATGTTTGCATACATATCTCATGAGATGCGTTTTTGTATAAAGCTTTGAAATGGAATGTTGATGTTGTAAATATGAGTTTAATGCTTCATTATTGGTACTTGTTGAGTCTTTGGACTCACCCTTGTTTTGTTGTGTTTTTAGGTACCATTTGCAAGAACAACATGCATGGGAGAGAGTAGACTTGAAGTGGACACATACACTGTCATCCACCTTTAAAGTTGATAAATTTGTCGTTCATACTTTAATAAAAGAGCAAACTGTTTAGAGATTGTTTATGTTTATGCGTTATGCATTGGACTAAGTGTAATAATGATGAGTAGCGTCTTTTGGATAACTCTGAATATGCTAGTTGTATCATGATTTGATTGCCTTTTGACGATTCTGAAAGTCGGATTAATTATTTATAATTTATTCAAATGTTGGAATCTCTTGGTAGTTAACATTACAAGAGAGGTTCTGCCGAAAAACTTGGTAAAATGTTTTGGCTTTGAATTGTTTAATGTTAATTTGGTAGCATTCCAGGCTCTTGTTGGGCTGGGGTGTTACACAAGGCCATATGCCACTGTTCATTCTTTTGTCCAGCTGAACACAACAATTCACACCCACTGCCGAACAGCTTTTATCCTCATTGCCATTCCCCCATCTAGCAAAGCCACCCACTGTCATCTCCTTTGCACACCACTGCCATTCTAAATTTCTTTGCCCCAACCGAAGCAGCCTCATCACCATGCCATTGTTTATTTAGCTCACTGCCACTTTCTCTTCCCAAGACACCAACAGCAGTACACAACAATTCATCATGTATGCTCTTTGCCATTTGGTTCTTTCCCCCACCCCACCCACCAAACCGAATCATGCTGCCATTTTTGCTCCAGCTGAGCGCACCTAGCAGTCCACACCCATTTCAGCACCCACTCTCCACTGCCATTCACCCTCACGCCACTTTCTTTCCCACTCAATACCCTGCCAACTCCATCCACTGTCCACACCATTCCTTCTCCCCTACAGAGCCGCTTCTAGTCATGAAGCAAGCTTTTGTACATGTTCATTTCTTCCACTTCTCTCCTTCCAAACTCTTCCAAAAATCAAAAAACTCTCGATGCATGTCACACATTCATGTTCCTCATCGCATTAGCTTTCCAAATCTGTGATTAGTTTTTACATGCAAGATTGTTTGAGCATTTGGCAAGAAGAGGGAAGTAGTAGTAGTGGATTGGGCATGAAGTATAGCAGCCACAGAAGCTTGCTGCGTGGAGTCCTTGGTGGTGCACGGCAGTGCACCATGCATGCTAGCGTGCGGGAGCCTCAAGCATGCACCGGCAGAAGCTAGTTGTGCATGGCATCACGGCAGCGACTCGACGAGGCGCGGTGGCAGCCCAGCGCGCGGCATGTGGGTGCCAAGGCGCTGTCCAGTGGCTCGGCCGAGGTCTAGGTGCGCGGCGACATGGAAGGAGTGGCGGCGACTTGAGGAGGCAGCGGCTTGGCGAGGGAGCAGCTAGCGCAGCGGCACGGGGCGACGGCACCGAGGCGCTGCAGCGGCATCAAGATGGCTGTGATGCTTGCATGTTGCAGCTCCCGGCGGCGCACTGTGTGGCAGCCATGGGAGGCCGTTGCGGTGGCACAGCAGTGGCTTGTGCGACGCATGCTCACTTGAGCGCGGCGTCGCTAAGGCGGTGGCGCGGCTCGGTGGTGACCGGGCCTGGTCGACCGGAGATGGAGCAGCACCGAAGCAAGGCGAGGGCCTGGAGGAGGCGAGCATGCAGCAGCTCGGCCACATGCATGCATGCAGCAGCGAGGCAAGGTGGCATGGCGTGTTGCGCATGACATGGCGGCGCCGATGCGAAGCGGGACGTGGACGAGAAGGCCGGCGCGGATGCGGACGAGTTCGGCGATGACTACGGTGAACACGGATGGAGAGCCGAGAAGACGACGTCCGGCCATATTAGGCACACCTAGTGCCGTGGTAAAATACTCTGTGTTAAATTGTGCTATCACAATACGATATTAGTTGTGCATGTTGCATATTAGTCATGAGCATGGCATCACATCTATTTATGTATGTTTAATTATAAAAATGATTTGGTAGCTTAAGACATGTATAATTCTCCGGTAAGGTCGTAATTGCACATAGGCGTGATTATGTATCGATATGTAGGTGAATGCAAATAATTAGATTTTGTGGCAAAATGTGTGTGTTGTTGGTCGGTGGATGCTAGATTAAATATGCATTGGATTGTTTGACCGGATGATATTTTGGAGTCACATGCAAAATTGTGGTAATCTTTGGAGGATAAATTAATTGGAGGTTTCTTCTCACAATGGATTAGTAATTTTTGGAGTTAGGACGCATAAGGATTTTACGATCTATTACTTGATGGATAGCTTTTGTGATGACATGTATTGAGATATGGAGATTGAATCGGGGATTTATTTAATCATGAGCAAATGGATCGGATGATTTTAGCATTAGTGTGTGAGTCATTTGTGCTAGAATTTGGAGATGGTAGGAATGGATTATTCGATTTTAGATAACTAATTGGATTGCCATGTAATTAGTAGATAAATCATATGTGCCGAGTCGATGCAATTGTACTCTCTTTTGGATTAGTAGCTAAATGATTATTAGTCGATCGTAGAGACGCATATGTGATTGGATTGGTAGATGTCGTTCACAACTAAGATCGGTGGTATGGATATAAGTTGATCGATTAGTGAGCAATTAGATGTTGGATGTGTTCTTAAATTGTAAAGATCATTAGGTATCGGTTTGTCAATTAAACCTTGATCGGTGGAAAATTGAGTGTATGCGATTGTGATTTGCCGAGGAGAGACTAGTAGAGCTAGATAGTTAGCATTAGCTTAAATAGTATATCGGAGAACGATCGATGGATTCAACCATGGTCATATGCCCATGAGTCAGTGGATTTCGTGTAATTATAGGATAGGTTGTATATTTGGAAGATCGTGAGTTCGGGCATCACTCGATGGATTGAATACCTTGATAATGTCCTAGTGGAGGTTAGTATGGGATTTAGATCAAGATATGAGAATATGATCGAAGAGTGTTATGCATGTGATTGGATTCAACACCGGAGAATCGGTTAAGTATACGATTATGAGAAGATTAGAATTGTCGGTAGGTGTTTTCCTTTAGGAAATAAATAGAAAATAAAATACAAGGGCCCTATCTTTCATTGACAGAGGCTAGGTCAGCCCGTGTATAAAAAGGATTTAATTCCAATTTAAAATGCAGAAAAAGAATTATTTTTACGCTAGAAATTGAATTAACTTTGAAAATTCTTAGAAAATTCATATGAACTCCAAATAGGATGAATCCAATTGGGTTGTCCATAAAATATTATTCTATATTTAACCTTGTAGTTTTTATCTCCACTAGAATTCTGCAATGTTTCACAAAATAATTAAATTCGGGTGAACAGTAACAGAGCGTTGATTTTTCAGCATTTTCTGAAAAACTGATTTTCAAATTGCTATAACTTTCACATATTAACTGCAAATGAAATAATTCTTTCACCTAAAGTAATCTAAAATCATGACTTAGCTACTGTAGAAAAATCATGCATTTTTTTAGCACTTTGAATTTTTCAACTTTTCTCGATGTTTATTCGATATCACCTTTCTATAGATTCTGAGTTGCCGGAAATAAGAGAGTACGTAACCGAGAGTGAGCAAGTGAACTCCCAGTAAGGCAAGCATCCTTTGAACTTTCTTTTTGCATCATATTTGATCCCAGTTTTGTTAGAATAGATGCAATGATAATTGCTTGCATGTTATTTTAGTATGTCGCTATTTTTGTGATGTGTAGTTTAGTTATATCCTAATTCATTGAGGTTATTCTTGAATTATTCCAGCACCACATGCTTAAGATAGGATGTGTGGATTTGTGTTATTCGGGTTTGCTTAGTCATGCAAGTCTAGAACCGGTAGTTTGATTGTCGGGAATAACCCGACAATTATGGGATAAACACAACTCTCATTATATACTTTTGTTTCAGATCTTCGTATCTGTTTTATAAGTTAAATTTTGTCATTTTAAATGAGCTTTTGGTTTGGACAAGTGTTGGTTAGTGATGGTGCTTTGTGCACGAGTTTTGGGTAAGTGGTGGACTTGTCTGGACAATTAAGGACCGAACTTTGGTAACGTCGTTGATTCAAGTACATTCGTGCTATCACACGCGGGTTGGGAGCCGTATGGTTAAGTAGGGGGAAGGTTTTGTTGTGTTGAGTCCCACGGTGGTGAAATTGTAAGGGCATGGGACCGAGAAATCCCGTGTTCTTTTTGGGCCGATAGGATGGAGATGTTAACGTCTTGTGTTTCCTAGGAGCCCTGGGTTGAGGGACTTAGCTCAATGGGATCTTCTTGCTAAAAACGACCATATCTTGATTTACCCGGCCAGCATACCATAGGAAGTGTGCTATATTCGGAGGCATCTGGAGGCTTACGGGCTAATCAAGTCGTGTGGGTAAAGTGGTACACCCCTGCAGGGTATAAATCTATTCGAATAGCCGTGTCCACGGTTATGGACAACCGCTTGAGTTCGGGAGTTACTATTGTTAGACTTGGAATTAAAATTGTGGTTATATGATGGCTACGGTGTCCCGATCTTTCGATAGGTTCGATTGATTTCGTCGTGAGGACGTTGACGCTTTGAGGCTTTCGACCAGCAGATCGTCACCTCGCTATTCGCTACACCCGCACGACTGTCGTTATCAACCACGCTCGCACGCGATCGACCTTACCACGAGGGTTATTGTTCCTGCAAGCAATCGAAGCAACTCACAAGAACAAGGAAGATGCAATCTGAATTGTATTGCGAATATGCATGGAGTTCACAATGTGGGTTCCTCAAACCGATAAACGGCGTAACTGCAAAGTGGCAGAATAATCTAAGAAAAACTCAACCCTAATGTAACACCCCAACTCTCAAAGAGCCTAGAATGCTACTGAAACTAAACTATTCTAGCACGACTACAAATTTTCGGTAGAATCTCCTTTGTTTAATCAGCTAAACTGAGAGTTCAACAATAACGCATGGCATAACAAAGTTCTCATAATCAAATTACTCTATCATGCATGATAATCAAATGAACCAACCAAGAGTGGCAATCTCATTATTACAAATAAGCAGCTACTCAAACCAAACCATCTATGGGTGATAATCAAATAGTTTATTTATTTCTAAATTGAAGCTAAGTAGCAAACACCTTATGAGTGTGAGGTAGTAAGTGCATCCAACAACTACTCCCTCCCATGCGTGTCGTTTCTGCCATTGGTACCTAAAACACATTTAAGCAAGGGTGAGCCCAAAGACTCAGCAAGTATCAATAAGGCTATAAAACAAGAACATTAGCATAGCATCGATAATCCACAATAACATTATACTAAATATAGCTATTTTTCTCATGATATGCAATCGATGCAATGCTCCTTTGAACTTTATCTCTTTTCGCATTTTACCGGTAATGCGAGGTATACAACCGTCGTTGTATACCCTTGCCTGTGCCCACTGGCACAGGGACCAAGAGCCTATACACCACATGTATAGGGACCTTTGCCCATCATCTTAATGATGGGGACCTCTTTGCTTATAGCCCACATTCCACGAATGTGGGGACCTCAAGCCCGTCATCTACATGACAGGGACCTCAACTGTATGTGCTTGGTCACCACGTGACCAAGGCACCTGTATGCTCTCAACATGCATATGCACCATGATAACACTCTTCATATGCAGGAATTCAACATATTCTCATTAACATGTAAGCATTAACAACATGCGGGAAAATCTTTAACCATAACTGGCAGTCATCAAGTTAAATGGTAACTCATCTCATAAACAGGTATGCATGACTAAAGCGAACAGGGCACATCACAATCACATCATGCAGGCATACATATACCATAGCCCGAATACTTGCCTCAATCATGCGAGAACGGTGGACGCGACGAGGGTGCTGCCCCTGGAACCACGTTCCTACCTGAATATAAAGATACCCCAATCTAAGACCAACATTCTGAACCAAGAGCAAAAAGAACAACACAAATGAACTTGCTAAACTCCCAAGTGTTTACCATCTCCCAATTTCTAGCGATCGGATTGGCGCACACTGTGGACTGTCAACTTCTAAAATACAGAACTTTTTGCTCAGGTGTCCAAATAAGATGTTCTTGGACTTTCTGAAAAGGTAATTAAATTATCTAAACAAACTTAGTTGGGGAGCCCTTTTTATTCTACCATCTACTTCCCCTAGCAAACCAATCTATCAGACATCAGAATTCACGTCGGGTTCTCTGGACAGTACACTAAAACCTCTATAACGTTTGCTACGAGAATCCAAATCTTGCGTTATTTGTCTCTATGAAAAGGTACAGAAATTACCCACATTTGTCGTTATATTGAGGTCCTCTGATTCTCCCTTTAATTAGCAGTTCTAACCAGTTTTCTACAGACTGTCCAGAATCTGACAGAACAACAGGACAGCAATACTAGAAAATTCGTAACTCCCAGACTGTTAATCGGATTTGGGCGATCTTGGCGGCCAACGAAATCTAAGAACATAACCTACAATTCTCTAGGAGACCAAAACCTCTGATTCGGCCTCTAACCACATGAAATTAACCCCGCAAGCTTCTGGACGAATCTGCACGAACAGCAGGCAGATTGCAACCTAGCCAAAAACTACCCGATTACTCTTCTATGACTAATTACCCAACAACAACAACGCGTTACCCTTGATGCCGCTGAAGGTCGCAAACCACGGATGGCGATCCCTCTTCCTTCTCTTCTTCTTCCTTTCTCTCCTTCTTTTCTCCTCTTTGCATAGAAGGGGGGGTTTGCTACAGTACAACGCTACAGTACCAGGGCGCAGTACTGTAGCAACTAGGGTTCCCCCCTCTCTTTTTATTGGTGGCCAGCCCCTCATGGGCCTCCTGGGCCAAGGCCTGAGGCCCAGGTTGCCAAAAAATTGCAGAAAACCCCTTTATCTAATTGCTGCTAAATCTATTTTATATTTGGTCCTTCTCCGAATTCACATAATCTCTACCGAATACTCTTTCGAATATTCTCGAATACTTTTGGGGTGTTACACCTAAACTGTGGCGGCTGTTGTATATATATAGGGGGGAACGTGAGGGGGTTGACCTAGGGTTGTGCGACCATGGGGAGAGGCGTACACAACCTAGGATTTGACCCCGACACGCTTACAAGGCCCTATTAAGCCCAAAACGGTGTCGCAACACCTAAAGACTGGTCGTAGAGCTTGAGACCTAGTCGTAGCGCTGGCTGGTCTGGTCGTAGCGCTGGCGAACCTTGTCGAGGAGCTTGAGACCCGGTCGTAGCGCTGGTTGGTATGGTCGTAGCGCTGGCGAACCTAGTCGAGGATCTTGAGACTTGGTCGTAGCGCTGGCAGGATTGGTCGTAGGGCTTGTAGACCTGGTCGTAGACCTTGGGGATCCATTATTCCTAAGTAACAAAAGATCACAATTATTAGGTAGTATACCATTCTGCATAGATAAATTATTAGCACCTAGAAACGAGCTCACCTCATAATTTAAGTGACGTGCACGAGCTCTTGTCATAGGACCTTGTAGTTTAGCAACTGGATCTGGAGGATTTTGTGTAGTGCGTGTATCCGAAGGAGTGATGTCCTCATCATCCTCCCCCTCTTGAATTGGAGTCGTCCTCGACTCAAGCTCATCTGCTTCTCCCACATATGGCTTCAAATCTGAAATGTTAAATGTGGGGCTAACCCCAAAATCTGCAGGTAGCTCCAATTGATAGGCATTGTCATTTATCTTCTTAATTATCTTAAATGGTCCATCAGCTCCAGGCATCAATTTTGATTTTCTTAATTCTGGAAACCTGTCTTTCCTCAAATGCACCCAAACAAAATCACCCGGTGCAAATTTTATTTCTTTCCTACCTTTACTTCCAGCAACCCTATACTTTTCAGTCATACGCTCTATATTTTCTTTAGTTGTTTTATGCAACTTAAGAACAAATTCAGCACGCTTCTTAGCATCTAAATTAATGTGTTCAGAGGTAGGCAAAGGTAGTAAATCAATAGGAGCACGGGGGTTAAAATCATACACTACCTGAAACGGACTTACCTTGGTGGTGGAGTGTACCGACCTATTGTAAGCAAACTCAATGTGCGGTAAACACTCTTCCCACATCTTCAAATTCTTCTTTAAAACAGCCCGCAACATGGTGGATAACGTGCGGTTGACAACCTCCGTTTGTCCATCAGTTTGGGGATGGCACGTGGTAGAAAACAACAGTTTTGTCCCCAATTTGTTCCAAAGTGATCTCCAAAAGTGGCTCAAAAACTTCGTGTCGCGATCCGAGACAATAGTATTGGGCACTCCATGTAAGCGAATGATTTCTCGAAAAAATAAATCAGCTATGTTTGTAGCATCATCGCTCTTGTGACAAGGTATAAAATGTGCCATTTTAGAAAATCAATCCACTACTACAAATATACTGTCTCTCCCCCTCTTTGTCCTAGGCAATCCTAAAACAAAATCCATAGAAATATCCTCCCAAGGAGCGCTAGGAATAGGGAGAGGCATATAAAGTCCATGTGGATTGAGACGGGACTTAGCTTTGTTGCATGTAGTGCAGCGAGCCACGTAGCGCTCAACATCGCGCCTCATCTTTGGCCAAAAGAAGTGGGCGGCCAGCACATCTTCTGTGTTCTTTGCTCCAAAATGCGCCATCAAACCTCCTCCATGCGCCTCCTGCAACAACAAAAGACGAACGGAGCTAGCTGGAATGCATAGCTTGTTAGCACGATAGATCAAACTATCAATTATCACATATTTATTCCATGTTCTCCCTCCTTTACAATGTTCAAGCACTTCTTTGAAGTCCAAATCAGTAGCATATAACTCCTTAATGGCCTCTAAACCAAAAATCTTATGGTCAAGTTGAGATAACATGGTATAACGTCTAGAAAGCGCATCAGCAATCACATTGTCCTTACCTTTCTTATGCTTTATGACATATGGAAACAACTCAATAAATTCTACCCATTTAGCATGTCGTTTATTTAGGTTAGCTTGGCTTCTAATATGTTTTAGCGATTCATGATCTGAATGTATAACAAATTCTTTGGGCCATAGATAATGTTGCCAAGTTTGAAGCACACGAACTAAAGCATACAGTTCTTTGTCATATGTAGAATAATTCAGACTAGGCCCATTTAGTTTCTCACTGAAATATGCAACTGGTTTACATTCTTGAATCAATACACCACCTATCCCAATCCCGCTAGCATCACATTCAATCTCAAAAGTCTTACCAAAATCAGGGAGTTGGAGTAGGGGTGCTTAGGTGAGCTTCTCTTTCAATAAGTGGAATGCCCTCTCTTGCGCAGGTCCCCATTGGAAAGACACTCCTTTCTTTGTCAATTCATTCAATGGTGCAGCAATGGTGCTGAAATCCCGCACAAAACGTCGATAGAATCCAGCAAGTCCATGGAAGCTCCGCACCTGTGACACAGTGGTAGGCGTCGGCCAGCTTTAGATGGCTGCAGTCTTTGCCTCATCCACCTCAATGCCCTGTGGTGTCACAACATAACCAAGAAACGCAACTCGATCGGTGCAAAAGGTGCACTTCTCGAGGTTACCAAACAAACGTGCATCTCTCAAGGCATTAAAAACATCACGTATATGATTCAAGTGTAGCTCATGTGATTTGCTATAAATCAAGATATCATCAAAATAAACCACCACAAATTTTCCAATAAAAAGACGTAAAACCTCGTTCATTAATCGCATGAAAGTACTAGGTGCATTAGTTAGACCAAAAGGCATCACTAACCACTCATATAGTCCGAACTTAGTTTTAAAAGCAGTTTTCCATTCATCTCCCAGTTTCATTCTAATCTGGTGGTAACCACTTCGCAAGTCAATTTTTGTGAAAATAATAGAGCCACTCAACTCATCAAGCATATCGTCTAGCCTAGGAATAGGATGACGGTACCTTATGGTAATATTATTAATGGCTCTACAATCAACACACATACGCCAAGTTCTATCTTTCTTAGGAACCAAAAGAACAGGAACAGCACAAGGACTAAGGCTTTCTCGTACGTACCCACGGTCCAAAAGATCTTGGACTTGTCGCTGAATTTCCCTAGTCTCCTCTGGATTGGTCCTATATGCAGCACGGTTTGGCAAAGTCGCTCCCGGAATCAAATCAATTTGATGCTCTATCCCTCGAAGGGGCGGCAATCCCGGGGGTATCTCAGTTGGAAATACATCCATATACTCCTGCAAAAGGTTAGCAACAGTAGGAGGCAAAGAACTAGATATAACCTCAAGTGAAAATAAAGCATCTTTGCATATCAAAGCATAGCATGGCAGCTCATTATCACAAATTTCAGCAAGCTCAGATTTAGTGGCAAGCATAACACATCCCTTCAATTTAATTCCCTCGGCCTTGGAACTAGGTGCCACTTTCTCCCTTTTAGGTGGGAAAACACGTTTCGCTACTTGCTGATTTTCAGAATCATGTTCAGTGGTATTTCTTTCATTTCTAGCACGCTCTACTTCATCTTTCACAATTTCAGCGGGAGTTAAAGGCAACAACTTAATCTTCTTACCCTTATGTGAGAACGAGTAGGTATTAGCTCTACCATGGTGCAAAACATCATTATCATATATCCAAGGCCTACTGAGCAACAACGAGCATGCTTGCATAGGCACTACATCAAAGTCGGTACTATCTTTGTAATTACCAGCTGAAAATGGCACTCTCCCAACTTTGTTTACCTTTAACTTACCACACGAATTGAACCATTGGATGTAGTAGGGACGTGGGTGTGGTTGTGTGGTCAAGCCAAGCTTCTCGACCATCTCGGAGCTTGCAAGGTTGTTGCAACTCCCTCCATCAATGATGACTCTACAAGCTCTCTCCTTCACGAGGAATCTGGATTGAAACAAGTTGTGCCGCTGATTTTGCTCCGCTCTCTCCACTTGTGCGCTCAGCACTCGCTGCGCAACAAGGCTCACATGAGTCCCTGTGTCAATAGCAGCTACTTGTTCTTCCACATCATCAGCATCACTGTCTGTCTCGTCTCCTCCACCTGCAATGTTAGCTGCAAGCACATACTCATCCTCAATATCACTAGCACTTACATAACCTCCGTCTTCGGTGGCAAGGTAGGCTCGCTGACTTGGGTAGTCCCTCATGACATGGCCTATTCCCTTGCAACGATGGCAAATAATCCCAGTCGTACGACCTGTGGAAGCAACCGAAGAAGAACTCTTGGCTGGGACCTGCACACTAGTAGATTTGTTTACCTCGGGTGCATGTGATGGTGTGGAGGTGCTGCTGAACGCACCCTACTTGAGGAGGGGGCAGCAGACCGTGTAGCTGAAGGTTGGACTGTTTTAACGTGCCCTGATGTTGATCTTGGCGTAGACGTGCTTTCAAATTTGTTCCTTGGCCTCTGCTGTCGTCCCTGCAATTCTTTTTCTACCAAACAAGCAAGGTGGAACAATCTAGGAACACTATCATATTCTTTGTAATCAACTATGTCCTGAATTTCACGTGTTAGTCCTCCATAAAAACGTGCCATAGCAGCCTCTTCGTCCTCAATAATATCACAACGCAACATACTAATTTGTAGCTCCTGATAATATTCTTCTACGGATCTATTACCTTGGTTTAAGCGCTGCAATTTCTTACGCAAGTCCCGTTTAAAAGACGGTGGAATAAATCTGTTACGCATAGCAACCTTTAAAGCATCCCATGTAGTAGGCGCTAATCCATCATTGCATACTCTACTCCACCAAATGATGGCAAAATTTTTAAATTTACTTGTGGGTTGCCTAACTCTATGCACTTCGGGAATTAAGTGAGCATTAAATTTTTGTTCTACCGTCATCTCCCAGTCTAGATATACTTCAGCATCATAAGCACCCGCAAAAGATGGTTAGTGAACTTGACTTTAGCATATGGATCATCATTATCACGTGCATTATGGTGCGGAAAGTTATTACCTCTCATACCTTGACGGTTGAAGTTCAATCGGTTCCGTTGTCGTGCATCCAAGGCATCGTGGTGGCGCATCTCATTTGTAGGGAAACGGGTAGGCTACACTAGCGCAAATTAAAAAATTCTACCCGTAAACCAAGATCACTGCAGTTATAGATCACGGTCTTACCACTAGACGCGCAGGTGCGGAAGTTGATGCAGCGCGTCGGGGCAGTGTAGTCGTACCAAGTTGATGCAGTACGTCGGGGCAGAGTAGTCGTACTACTTCCTCGTCCTCGTCGTGGCGTCCCACGTACAACTCCTTTCTTGCGGTTCGTCCCAACGCCACAAATGCAGCGCCTTCAAAGGTATCCACACGTACGGGAGGAAGCGACGCACGCCGGACTACTAGATCCGCGCGAGCGACTAGGGCGTGGGAGGGGTGGCGGCCAGGGTTTGGGGATGTCACGAAAAACTCAACCCTTAACCAGTGCGCCCCTGCCCTCCTTTTATAGACGTCCTTATAATGGGCTTCTACGAATAGAGGCCCATTAGGACTCAAGCCCCTTAATTGTGTGACCCTATAGTTCACGTATGTTTAGACATGACGCAAGTACACATACTTGGTCAATAGTTGGTAGTGGCCTCTAGCAAGACGTGCCAACTCCTAAACGCACATAAAGATCATATCGGACGAACCATCACAACGTTATGTACATGCCAATCCCTTTGCCTCACGATATTCGGTCGAGCTCCAAGATGACCACTCTTTCTCGATCCTGTGATCCGGAATCCCTTACTAGGTTAACTCTTAACCTTAAGTAGCATGGCCATGCATTTCTGGATCCGGTCACTCGAGGGGCTCAGAGATATCTCTCTCAGGTAGAGAGGGGCAAATCCCATCTCGACTGACCATGCCTCGCAGCATGCTTCATGACAAACTCGAAAGCTACCTTTATAACTACCCAGTTACGGAGTAGCGTTTGATAGCCCCTAAGTAGGTCGATTCACATCTCAAGTACATGCGACAATCTCAGGTCTAAGGACAAGGCGTACACATTGTGTAGAGAGAACCATAAGAATAATTACTATGTCTCATGTTGGGTCGGTCCAACCCCATGTTCTAAACATGTGTCCACATTATTGGTTTGACATCTCTATGTCTATGACCTGTGAAACATGGTCATCAACCGATACATGTGCTAATCCATCATTCACGTGTGTCCTCACATGAACTCCGACTAGGGACAACTTTAGAATAACCATACAAGTAAAGAGTTTCACAAACAAGTCACATACTTGTTAATCAACACAAAGGTAATATTCAAGGAACATTTATTAAATCATGGATACAACGAAATATCATCATCAATATGATTGCCTCTAGGGCATATCTCCAACAGTCTCCCACTTGCACTAGAGTCAATCTAGAAGATATCTAATACCCATAGCTCTTGTGTGCGCCACATGCTTAGGTGTGGGAGAGGCTTCACAAAGGATCTCAAACATTCAAATCCGTGTGTATTTTGCATATCTTTAAATCTCCTCGATTAAGGATCTCTCGAATGAGATGAAACCGCTTGCAGTATGTGTTTGTTCTTTTGGTGATTCCTCGGCTCCTTGGCTTGCGCAATGGCCCCACTTGTTATCACAATAAAGATCCGAGGATCGCACGCACTAGGAACCACACCTAGTTCGGTTATGAACTTCCTTATCCAAACACCTTCTTTTCTTTGCTTGAAGCCGCAATGTACTCGACCTCCGTTGTAGAGTCGACGCAGTCTCCGCTTGGAACTCTTCCAACTTACCGCGCCACCGTTCAAAAGGAACACAAAACCCGATTGCGATTTGTAATCATCTTTGTCGGTTTGGAAGCTTGCATCGGTGTAACCATTTACAACGAGCTCTTCCTCACCTCCGTAGACTAGGAACACATCCTTAGTTCTTCTCAAATACTTGAGGATGTTTTTAACCGCTGTCCAGTGAATCTCACCTGGATCAGCCTGGTATCTGCTCGTAACACTTAGAGCATAGGAAACATCTGGCGAGTACATATCATAGCATACATGATAGATCCAATGGCGAAGCATATGGAATCTTACTCATGCGATCTCGCTCATCAGTTGTCGAAGGACACTGAGTCTTGCCATGATTTATGCCATGAGACATGGGCAAGAACCCTTTCTTTGCCTCCTCCATGTTGAACCGTTTCAACACTTTGTCAATGTAAGTACTGGCTTAATCCTATTAGCCTTTTGATCTATCTCTATAGATCTTAATACCCAAAATATATGCCGCTTCCCTAAGTCCTTCATTGAGAAACTATTTTTCAAAGAGGTCTTAACGGACTCGAGCATAGGAATATCATTTCCAATCAGTAATATGTCATCTACATATAAGATTAGAAATACGAGTGAGCTCCCACTTGTCTTCTTGTAAACACAAGATTCTTCTTCATTTTTTATGAAGTCAAACCCTTTGACTACTTCATCAAAACGAATGTTCCAACTCCGAGATGCTTGCTTCAATCCATAAATAGATTTTTGAAGTTTGCATACTTTTCTAGCATTGTTTGGATCGACGAAACCCTCGGGCTGTATCATATACACGTCCTCGGTTAAATTTCCATTAAGGAAAGCCGTTTTGACATCCATCTGCCATATCTCATAGTCGAAATATGCAGCAATAGCTAGAATGATCTGTATTGATTTAAGCATCGCTCAAAGTAGAAAGTCTCATCGTAGTCAACTCCTTGAACTTGCCGAAAACCTTTTGCGACAAGTCGAGCTTTATGGATATGAACATTTCCATCCATATCAATCTTTCTTTTATAGATCCATTTGCACTCTATGGTTTTAACACCATCAGGCGGGTCAACCAAATTCCAAACTTGATTGTCTCCCATGGATACTATCTCGGATCTCATGGCACTATGCCATTTCTCAGAGTCTGGGTCCATCATTGCTTCCGCATAGGTCGTAGGCTCATCATTGTCTAACAATAACATATCTCGCGCATTGCGGACCCTTTCCGACCTTCGTGGTGGTGGTGCTTCCTTTGCCATGGGTTCCTCAACTTGTTCTGCCACATGGGCATCATTCGTCGAGTCTTCCACGATTGGTTCATCTTGAACTTCTTCAAGCTGCACCGTTCTTCCACTTGTCTCCCTGTTGAGAAACTCTTTCTCTATGAAAACACCACTTCGAGCAACAAACACTTTGCCCTCTAGTCGGTTGTAGAAGTAATATCCAAAGGTTTCCCTTGGATATCCTACGAAAATGCATTTATCCGACTTGGGTGTGAGCTTGTCCGATTGTAGTCGCTTGACAAACGCCTCACATCCCCAAATCTTTAGAAAAGACAAACTGTGACTCTTCCCAGTCCATATCTCATATGGTGTCTTAACTACGGATTTAGACGGTACCCTATTAAGTGTGAAAGCTGCCGTTTCTAGAGCGTAACCCCAAAAGGCTAATGGTAAATCTGACTGACTCATTATCGATCGAACCATGTCCAACAAGGTCCGATTATGCCGCTCGGATACCCGTTTCTTTGAGGCGTTCGGCGGTGTTATCGTGGAACAATTCGCAACTCTTGGATGATTGCTAAATTCATGACTCAAATACTCGCCACCACGATCGGATCGCGAGCCTTAATTTTCTTGGCACGTTGATTTTCAACTTCATTCGGAACTCTTTGAACTTTTCAAAAGTTTGGACTTATGTTTCATTAAGTAGACATAGCCATATCTACTAAAATCATCGGTGAAAGTTATGAAGTAATGAAATCCACCTCTAGCGATCCGCTCATTGGTCCACATACATCGGTATGTATGATTTCCAACAAGTCCGCCCTCTCAAAAGAACCTTTGAAAGGTGATTTGGTCATCTTACCAAGCAAACAAGCTTCACATGTCTCGTATGATTCAAAATCAAACGAAGTTAGAAGACCATCGACATGGAGCTTCTTCATGCGCTTTTCACTTATGTGACCCAAACGACAATGCCAAACATAGGTGGGATTCAAATCATTAGGTCAAGTCTTTTAGCATTTATGTTAAAGATAGGCGCATCATCAAGATTTAAAATAAATAACCCATTCACAATGGGCAAAAGCCATAAACATTCTATTTTTAGAGATCAAACAACCATTGTCTTTACTTGCAAATGAATAACCATCTCTCATCAAACATGAGGGGATAAAATGTTTCGACTCATACTAGGAACATAATAACAATTATTCAATTCCATAATAAATCTTGAAGGAAGCTGAAGTTGCATGGTGCCGACGGTCAACGCAGCAACCCTTGCTTTATTTCCGCGAAAATCAACTTCACCTCTTGCGACTCCTCTACTTCTTATTAGCCCTGCATCGAGTTGCAAATGTGAGCAACCGATCCGGTATCAAATACCCAAGAGTTAATAGGAGAATCTGCGAGAAAATGTCTAAAACATTTATGACAAGTGTACCATGGGTGGAAGTCTTACTTCCACCTTCTTCTTGCATTCATCGGAATCCATGTACTTCTTGCGCTTTCTCTTGAGTGGCGGTTTCTTTACAATAGAAGCATACTGTCTCACCTCAGTCCAAAGATTAGGCTTAGGCGTTGGCTTGAGATCATATCTTTAACCTTGCCCTTATTCTTTAGACATGGCTTCTTACCCTTTTCTTGAAGCTAGACTTGTTCTCACGACCATCACATGGCTAGGCCCGCACACTTCTTAATGTCACTCTCTGCTTTTTGAGTATCCCACAAAGCTCATTAAGGCCCTTATCCGCCCCATGCATATGGTAGTTCAAATGAAATGCCCATAGCTAGGTGGAAGAGACGCTAAAATGAAATCGATTGCCAACTCTTGGCCAATTGGAAAACCAAGTTTATCCAAAGTCCGATCAGAACCAACCATTTTGATCACATGTGGGCCTATGGGTGCACCTTCCGTTAACTTGCATTCCGAAAAGCCTTAGAGACATTGAACCGTTCGGTCTTGGCACGTGTGCGAACATGTCCTAAGCGCTATGATCATATCATACGCTTCCCGATCCTCAAACCGCTTTTGAAGGTCGATTCCATGCATGCAAGCATAAGACGACTAATCTCAAGGAGTCATCACATGCTTTCTTGTAGGCATTTTTAACAGCAGAGCAGACGCATTGTTAGCGTGTTCTTACGGGATTGGGGTGTCGAAACGTTTTCCTTTTTATGCGCCTGAGAACAATTCTCGAGTTACGGACCAGATCCGAATAGTTTGTTCCATTTAATTTCTCTTTCTCAAGAATCGATCGCAAAGCAAAAGGGTGTGCGTGGTTGCTAGATGCCATTGATCTACAATAGGAAATGCAAAATACTAAGACAAATAAAACCATGATAGAGTAAACTGTATTAAACAAATTTAATAGAATGTACTCCCACTAAAATCAACATCCCTCTATTGATTCTTAGCGATTCAAGATCCGCAATTAACGAGTCTACTAGTGAGCTTTTGCATCACCGCTAGGAGACAAGGTAATTCGGTAATCAACACCTTACTAATCATATCTCTATATGACTCTTGTTGTTGGGTGACATCTCTATGCCCCGGCGCCCAACCTTTATGCCCCAAGGCCCATAACCTTTATGATAACCTTGTTAAGTTCACCAATCCTTATGCATGTAAGTATCTGATACAAAACCCATCTAGTAAGGAAAGTTGATGGTGCCCTAATTTTATAGACCCACCATCAATTTACAAGACATGGGATGGTGCAAAGTTTAATTGGGAGGGCATATGTTTAACTTAACATTTTGTGAGGGATCGCTATACTTCTACCATTCAAACATGCATAGGAGTAAAACAATAGGAATAGCATTCACACAATTGTGACTCAGTATGGCCCATTTTCTCATGGTGATCTCCATCGCCATAGAATCTGTCCACCATGATGATCTCCATCTCCATGGTTCATGTGTGCCATCCCTCCAAGTGATGTGTCCTCCGAGTACTACTATAAGCTATTACTCATAACAGCTAGCTAGTAATAAAATACATGGATACTAGGAATCATCACAAGTCGGCACGCAGGCCGTTAAAACAATACTTTGACAACACAATGGCTCCAGCCGTATTGCCGTACCCACGACACGCAGGTCATGCAAATATTACAAACAAGCATCACATACACATTAGGCCATACTGGTCACATACATCCTGCAAAAACAAGTTTATGCATAGAATCGCAATCTACCGGATAGGGGGTCGAGGGGGTTTCCCCCCGCGGGGTTCGAAGGGGCAGCGCCAATCTATGCAATTTTTACATAGGATTTTGATCGGCAAATCATATTTACCACAAATCGACTCTTCGTTCGATTCGACCAATTATATTGATCTTCGCATGCCGCAACCGGTTTTACGTGTCACCGCTCACCCGATGGCGAATCCGACCGGTAGGGGTATGTTGTTTCACGACCTTAGCAGCATGATCACGGAAACCAGACCAATCCATTACCAGAACTATACAATCGATCACATCGATCATACCGATTTACATATCGCCATATGCAAATCACCCAAACCTATAACATGACAGCAACCGCTCTGATACCACTATAGGGAAACGGGTAGGCTACACTAGCGCAAATTAAAAAATTCTACCCGTAAACCAAGATCACTGCAGTTATAGATCACGGTCTTACCACTAGACGCGCAGTGCGGAAGTTGATGCGTAGCGTCGGGGCGATGTAGTCGTACCAAGTTGATGCGATGCGTCGGGCGAGTAGTCGTACTACTTCCTCGTCCTCGTCGTGGCGTCCCACGTCAGCTCCTTTCTTGCGGTTCGTCCCAACGCCACGCATGCGGCGCCTTCAAAGGTATCCATACGTGCGGGAGGAAGCGGCGCGCGCGGACTACTAGATCCGCGCGGCGACTAGGGCGTGGGAGGGTGGCGGCGTGGTTTGGGGATGTCACGAAAAACTCAACCCTTAACCAGTGCGCCCCTGCCCTCCTTTTATAGACGTCCTTATAATGGGCTTCTACGAATAGAGGCCCATTAGGACTCAATGCCCAGTCTAATTCGGATCCAATCCGAATTAGGCTTCAGCCCCTTAAGTGTGTGACCCTATAGTTCACGTATGTTTAGACATGACGCAAGTACACATACTTGGTCAATAGTTGGTAGTGGCCTCTAGAAAGACGTGCCAACTCCTAAACGCACGTAAAGATCATATCGGACAAACCATCACAACGTTATGTACATGCCAATCCCTTTGCCTCACGATATTCGGTCGAGCTCCAAGCTGACCACTCTTTCTCGATCCTGTGATCCGGAATCCCTTACTAGGTTAACTCTTAACCTTAAGTAGCATGGCCATGCATTTCTGGATCCGATCACTCGAGGCCCAGAGATATCTCTCTCGTAGAGAGGGCAAATCCCATCTCAACCGACCATGCCTCAAAGCATGCTTCATGACAAACCCAAAGCTACCTTTATAACTACCCGATTCACGGAGTAGCGTTTGATAGCCCCTAAGTAGGTCGATTCACATCTCAAGTACATGCGACAATCTCGTGTCTAAGGACAAGGCGTACACATTGTGTATAGAGAACCATAAGAATAATTACTATGTCTCATGTTGGGTCGGTCCAACCCCATGTTCTAAACATGTGTCCACATTATTGGTTTGACATCTCCATGTCTATGACCTGTGAAACATGGTCATCAACCGATACATGTGCTAATCCATCATTCACGTGTGTCCTCACATGAACTCCGACTAGGGACAACTTTAGAATAACCATACAAGTAAAGAGTTTCACAAACAAGTCACATACTTGTTAATCAACACAAAGGTAATATTCAAGGAACATTTATTAAATCATGGATATAACGAAATATCATCATCAATATGATTGCCTCTAGGGCATATCTCCAACATCATTATCATTGTCGACCTCATGGTCGTGGGCTGCACCTTGAGGATCCACACGACCATTGTTCGGCGGTTGATTGGCCAAACCATCAATACATGCATTGAGTGTTGCAATACTAGCATTGAGCTGTTGTAGTGTAGCATTTGTCTTCGCAAACTTCCTTTCGATGTCGTCATTAATAGCATGATGGTGTTCATCCAACACCCTGGTGAGCTCTTCCCACACAACACACTCTTGCGCATCCGATCCCTCACCTGCCATGGTTAGTAGGAGACAAAAGACAACACAAATGTATTATCCCTACCAACTACTAGGTCGTGGAAGGTGGAGGTCACACACTCTCAAGCGTCTTACCAAGCTCTTATGAATTTCTTACCAAGTTACAACAGGTGGTCTGATCGGAGAAGGTGGGATGTATGACCGCGGCGGAGGCGAATGCGAGGATCCAAATCTGATGGCCAAAAGTATGTGGAGCTCGGACAGGCAATGTTTAGTAGCAAGGAATAGCAATAATGAAATCAGATTAGCAGAGTTAAATCAAAGTCCACAGTACTCGTCACAGTTGCTGGTCCAAACGCGCTCCTAGCACTAGCTCAAGCAAGCCGACAGATAGGGTAGTTACAAGCACAAAGGAACAAAATTGGCAAAACAACCGATATCTCTTATGGGTGGTCGTGGAGCTCTGGTGGGTTGTCGTAGACCAACTGAGGGTGGTCGTGAGCCAACTGGGGTGGTCCCTTTTTTTATTCTCCTTTTCTTTTCTTTTTTTTTTGAATGACGAAACCCAACCTAGGGTTCCTTTTTTTTTGCGCAAGTGACCTTGACTCACAACTCTTCAAAACCCTTTTTCGGGCCTAGGGATATATGTAGGTCACAAACTTTTTCCGGAGAGTAGGGGTATAAAGGTAATAAAAAGATACTCTCTCTCTCTCTCTGAACTTTGGCTATCTCTATTTCGGCTATGGGATTTCTTCTCGGTCTTTGTTGGGTCGGACACGATATGATGAGTGCGTGGGTGTCCGAGAGCAACCAGAAACAGATAGACTCCGAGTAGGATGTCGGGGCAGAAACGAATAGATGGTCTCTCTCTCTCTCTGAACTTTGGCTATGTAATTTCTTCTCAGTCTTGGTTGGGTCGGCCACGAGATGATGAGTGCGTGGGGTGTATGAGAGCAACCAGAAACAGATAGAGTTGTCGGGGGCGAAACTCAAGCAGGTGGTCGAACCCGAGAAGGTGGTCAAACTCGATTAGGTGGTCGAATCCGACGAGGTGGTCGAACACGAGGAGGTGGTCGAACTCGAGGAGGTGGTCGAATCCGACTAGGTAGTCGAACACGAGGAGGTGGTCGAACTCGTGTAGGTGGTCGAATCCGACTAGATGGCCGAATTCAATGTAGGTGGTCGAATCCGACTGGGTGGTCGAATCCGAGTAGGTGATCGGATGGGGATGTTGGCTCGAGTAAGTGGTCGGATGGGGGGGTGGGTGTCACGAGCATGTGGTCGGATGGGGGTGGTGTCACTAGTAAGTGGTCGGATGGGGGGTGTTGACTCAATTCTCGGCTATAGCAGGCAAACCCTAATTGCAACGGATGCAACAAAGGACAAGCCGAGATACACGATGACCAAAACAGCAAAGACTCGACGCTAGAAACTAGATCACGACGACTAGACCAGCAACAAAGACACCGACGATGGACTCGAACTCAACAACGCGAATACTGAAAACAAAATTGCGAAAGGCACAACGTGGTTTGGACAACGAAAAAACTAAGATCTAAACTTTTTGTGGGGCAATTTTCTGGACTCTAGGTGATGGAAACAACTAACAAAAGGGGATAAGCAAGATTACCTAACGAGCAACCTTTGCTCTGATACCAACTGATGGCTACGGTGTCCCGATCTTCCGATAGGTTCGATTGATTTCGTCGTGAGGACGTTGACGCTTTGAGGCTTTCGACCAGCAGATCGTCACCTCGCTATTCGCTACACCCGTACGACTGTCGTTATCAACCACGCTCGCACGCGATCGACCTTACCACGAGGGTTATTGTTCCTGCAAGCAATCGAAGCAACTCACAAGAACAAGGAAGATCCAATCTGAATAGTATTGCGAATATGCATGAAGTTCACAATGTGGGGTTCCTCAAATCGATAAATGGCGTAACTGCAAAGTGGCAGAATAATCTAAGAAAAACCCAACCCTAAACTGTGGCGGCTGTTGTATATGTATAGGGGGGAATGTGAGGGGGTTGACCTAGGGTTGTGCGACCATGGGAAGAGGCATACACAACCTAGGATTTGACCCCGACACGCTTACAAGGCCCTATTAGGCCCAAAACGGTGTCGCAGCACCTAAAGACTGGTCGTAGAGCTTGAGACCTAGTCGTAGCGCTGGCTGGTCTGGTCGTAGCGCTGGCGAACCTTGTCGAGGAGCTTGAGACCTGGTCGTAGCGCTGGTTGGTCTGGTCGTAGCGCTGGCGAACCTAGTCGAGGATCTTGAGACTTGGTCGTAGCGCTGGCAGGACTGGTCGTAGGGCTTGTAGACCTGGTCGTAGACCTTGGGGATCTATTATTCCTAAGTAACAAAAGATCACAATTATTAAGTAGTATACCATTCTGCATAGATAAATTATTAGCACCTAGAAACGAGCTCACCTCATAATTTAAGTGACGTGCACGAGCTCTTGTCATAGGACCTTGTAGTTTAGTAACTGGATCTGGAGGATTTTGTGTAGTGCGTGTATCCGAAGGAGTGATGTCCTCATCATTATAACTTGGTATTGTCATGAATGGGATGTTCATGCTTGTTGTTGTATCAAAGTGGACAGCCACTTTGCCTTTTGTATGATTTATTTGTTATTGAATTCATTACTTGTTCACATGTTTTACTTCTACTTCAAATCTGATTTTGAAATGACACTTGAAAAACTAGTATGTGTAGGTTGTACCTTGTTGCGTCTCTTTTGCAAAACTAAGCCAATATAAGCCATCCCTTGGAATAGCCTTATGCATAACTAATTTTTATTTGTGTAAGACTTGCGAGTACTCTTTGGTACTCAGCCAGATGTTTGCTGGCTCTTACAGGTGAGGAAGATATCGAGCCCGACGAGCTTGTCAGTGTCGATTTAGGCGACACTGATGAGTAGTGCTATCATTTAACTCCCAATCGGTTGCCGATGGGTTATGAGGCATACCACTCCTGGTATTTTGGTTTATTTACTTGTTTCCGCTGCTACTTAATACTCTTATTTGAATTTGGCCGGTCGGCCGTTTGTAACCGTTGTAGACTTAAACTATATTGTTGTCTTTTGGACTATTGATGTGTATTTGTTGTATGGATGTGATCAACGTTGTATGAGAGTATGAGTATATTGGTCGCTGATCTTGGGAGCCAATATAAGTCATGCTTGCTATTCATGGCTTCCTATTTAGCTCATTAAGTGTAGTGCTTGACTTGTTGGAGAACCGACAATCATGTAGTGCTCGTAGAGGAGCAGCGCACATGATCGTCGGGGCTCTAGTACTTTTCAGTTAAGCCTCTCATTTAAATTGAGTTAAGTGGGAATCCATTTACCGGAGGTTTAGAGTTATGTCCTTAAGACCATGCTTAGTCTCGGTCTTATGGAGATAACCCGGGGTCCCCACACTTTTCTTTGTTCCTCCCTCCCCTCTTGACCATGCTTTGTACCTAGGATGTGTAAGTGATTGATATATCTCTTGGAGACTAGATCTCATCTATCTAGGTACTTTCTATTGCAATTTCTTGAGTTTGTCCGATTTAGGTGGAGAAAAGGTGAATTGGGGGGTTGCTCTTAAGGGCTTTTGGTTTGATTCTTGTTATGATTGAGGGTGCTAGGACATGTAGGAAAACCATCCTTAGTCATCTTGGATTGATTCCTCTCACAAGCTCCTCTCAATCATTGTTTCGTATTTGGCGGGGTTTTAGCGCAACCTTCACTCAAACAGAAAAAGTTAGAACTTTGGCAATAACCTTCAAGATCTTTGATTGGACTAGGTTCCTAACATCCTAAAGAATGTGTGTTTCAAGTTTCATGAAGTTTGGAGTTGTGGGTCAAAAGTTGGATCAATTTGTGATTTTGAAATCTTGTTGAAATTCAGTTTTGCCTTGATTTACTGTTCATCCGGTCTGACTGCTACTGTTCATCCGATCTGGCCGGTCCAATGGGGATTTTGGCAAGTCTTGATCTTCTTGTTGCCTTATTCTTGTTTGAATGATTCTTTCTAATGTTCATAGCTATTGGCATGAAAAAACCTTTAATTCCTTAAGGCAAAATATTTAAAAGAGATTGTTGATTGTGTGACACCTATTCAACCCCCTTCTAGTCGTCTCCCAGTCCAACAAAAAGCTTAACAACAAAGCTAGCTAGCTAAAGGTGGGCATGCATTTAATTGTTGGAAGAGACTACAACACGATATACCGTTGGGAATGTTCCCAACGGTACAGCATGTCTCAGTTTTGTTTCAAGCAAATGTCATCCGGATTTCACCAATTTCAAAAGTTTGAAGGAAATTTCATACAGTTTTCGCATGTTTCATCCATGCTTCAACGAGTTTTGAAGAAAATCAAGCAAGTGTCATTTGCTTCAACAAGTTTCAATAGGCACAGTGTTTTGCTACAGTGTTTTTGCTACCGTAAATAATTTTCTATTGCTATAGTGCAAGAGTTTTGCCGTGTACGTACCTATATCATTGTACTAGAAAGTTGATGCAGATTGAAGCGAACTGCATGAAACACTTCGTAGTGAAGGACGAATAAGAATGAGTCTTTACATTGACTTAGTGCCAAAAATATGAAAAAAAATATTGTTAATGTTGTTGAAACGAGGAAGTGTGCACAGAAGAAGTAGCTATGAATATGATAGAATTTTAAGCCCCAGCCATACTTCAAGTTAATTGAACAATGAATGTCGGACCCCGGGCTTTGAATACCCGAAGCCCTCGTGTGTGTACCTACTAGTCCCATGATCAGTGGCTAATACACACATCCACAACATTGATAACCACATCCATACACATTTCATACACACAATAAGATTATGAAAGGACTTAACATTAAACGATACATAACGAATTTTCATTATAAAGGCCGACCAGCCAAATAAAACTGAAGTAATAACAAAGTGTAGCGGAAAAACATAATAAATAAACCAAAATGGTCCAGTGGTATCCCCATCCAATCCCACAGGCAACCGACAAGGACTAAGCTCTAGAAAGACCCGTCGTCGTCCGCAACTGGTTCATCTTCATACTTCAAATAACAATTTAAGCAAGATTGAGTACATTGCGTACTTAGCAAGACTTGTAGTGTATCGCAAAGATTATATACATGCATGGCTAACAAAGGGTGAGGCTCTATACTACAAGTTATTTTGCATTAAGCAGATTTTATTTGCAATATCAATACGTAGTATTTTGTAACAGAAATTTTAAGAGCGGTTAATTAGATAAAGGATAGCAAGTACGTAATTAAATAAATAATAACTCGCAACCCTTCTCGGCTACGAGCAACATCTTATTTTCAGCCATAGACATGGCACTCAACGCAATTATAAACCAACAAAACATTTCCCATGTTTTCCAATGAAAACATTTTTATGAAAATCGAGACTATACCCATTAAGTCTGCACTAAGCACGCTCATAACTGTGAGCACGGCTATTTAAATAGATTTATACTCTGCAGAGGTGTACAACTTTACCTAGAGCACACAAATTCTCTAGTTTATTTGGCATCCGTCGATACCACTGCTCACTGCATTTGGTAAGTAGTCTAGAGCATATGTCAAAGCTTTTACATCATCTAGTCCTACCCTTGCACTAGCCCAGCGAATGAACACTCTCACTTCACTTGGGTACACCCCCGTCTCAATGAGGCATTCACCGTTGTGTCGGCAAGCTTTGTTCCCAATGCCACGGTGAAGGGAGCGCCTTTTGACGAGGATCTAAATAATCCTCATTTTATTATTCCATAATTATGAAATATGATGTCACATGGCATACCCCTTAATATTATAAAGGAAGAACAAATCAGGAAGTCGTAGGTTCTTCTACGACTACCCCCTAGTCGTGAGCATTTCTACGACTATAGTGTAATCGTAAGTCCTGCTACGATCATGTCCAGTCGTAAGTCTTTCTACGACCAGTACACAGTCGTAAGTCTTCCTACGACTACCCCCCTAGTCATAAGTTCTACTATGACTAGGACTGCTACGAATTCTTCACGACTAACTGGGTCCACCCGCCAGAAGGCCCATTTAATGGTGAGAATCCAAGCAGTCAAAATACGTAGTTACATTTGACATAACTACAGATAATACTCCACTATCTCTGACTGATAACCGTTTGACAGCATGGGGAGGTTACTACTCCAGTAATTACTCTCATTATTACGCAATAATGAGCGACTAATTAGCCTGGAACAACAATAGCCATCACTGCGTAGTATAAATAGGTATCTTTTAGAGATAGAAAGAAGAGGCCTTTTTGGAGGACAATGAGTAAGACCCTCTGCTGATTGTAATCCAGATACCCAATACAAGATACACAGGAGTAGGGTTGTTATTCTCACTGGAGAAGGCCCGAACCTGTATAAAAATCCCCGTGTCTCTTTCGTCTGCGTGATCAATTGTGGAGACCCCCCGAATCAAACAATCTTTACGTAAGATTGGTTCTAAAACACCAACACCTTCGAACATGCCTACACCGGTCATGCTTGCACTACTACGGCATACCAACATGCAAGGCTGGTTTCAATGACTTAATTAGCTAATACTGTCTCATACCGGCACATGTGGTTATACACTTAGGCTTAGATTGGAGTTGCTAGCATTCGGTCCTTAATTGACCTAGGCGAGAATCTCCCCTATCTACTTGTGAGACTCCTCTCTCACACTTTTCAGAATATAATATAACTCGCCCGCATCGAAAAATAGGGTTTTCATTTTTATTTTTATACAAAATAACAGAGGTACACCTCTTTGAATTTTCTTTTCAAAACCACTAAATTCATATTTATCATGTCGTCCTTTTTACAATTTTCATGAAGGAGTATAGCCCGACTAAGCAATTGTGCAAGATTCGCATTTGGAAAGCCCAAGTGGACATTATTTCATGTCAAAACCATAACCTAATGGATACAACAGTAAGGGTATCAATATTTCAAGGAGGTTCATGCATCGAATAGGATTTACAACTACCGATATCCCAAACATAGCAATTTTATGTCAAATATACACACACACACATAATAAATTTTGCAAAAAGAAGTACAATAAGTAAAAGAATAGGATAAACATGGTCAAAGGGGGTGCTTGCCTTCCTCTGGTTGCTTTGAGTATGAAAGCGAAGGATCATCGTGTAACATCCCCAAATTAATTAATGTTAATTAGTATGCATCTCATTATCATGCATGTTGTTTTTAAAATATTTGCATAAATTATTGTACTTGGAAAATCTTAGTTAAAGTTTAAACCTACAACTTAAAGTTAAGCTCCAAAAGAAAACAGAAAAAAAAACATATGATCATCATCTGAAAATAATTTATTCAAATACTATAATAATTATCATGAATAAATATAATTTTTACCAAAATTTTGAAACTTATTTCAACCCATAGAAAATTCAAACTCAAATCAACGACCTTCCTTAGGTTTGAATTTAAACTAAGCAAATAAATCATAAATAGTGAGTTTTCAAATTTTATATGAGTACTAGATTACCCCAGGAACCCCCTAAATTATTTTAGAATTTTTAGAATTTTATTTCTATTTTTAAGACCCAGTCAAAGTAGAATCAGCCTAATTAAAAACCAGTCGAACCGGCACTGTTCCTCGGGCTCACACCTGACTTGGACTCGAGTCTGACCTGGGCGAACGGACTCAGCTAGATCAACTAAACACACCTAAACGCTCTCAAACCGTCAGATAAAGATCATGTGGTCCACGTGGATCGCCCGATCGGACACTTCGAACATTCGTTTAGATCTGAGCCACCCATGCTTGATTGAATGGCCCGTTTTGTTTCGGCCGTTCGGACCGCTCGAACTCACCGTGCGATCCTGACTGTCATAACTCAATCGGACAGTCAGGATTTCACACCGTACCTCTTTCACGTGTTTGCACCCGATCGAGTCACACCTCGCCTGTGCCACTGACCGGCTGGGCCCACCGGTCAGGGCTTCCTTCAACCTCGGGAGGCGAGCTCAAAGCACGCCTGCCACACACTCGTCACATGCTGCCCAGCTCCGTCAACACCGTGACGCACCACACTCTGCGACCAGTCTCTGAGCATTGCCACTCAACGCCGCGTCCACCTCTGTCAGCCCCATCTTCTTCCTCAGGCAGGTGCGAGCAGAGCTCGAGCGCCATGCGCCGAAGGAGCCCTGTCGCGCTCCGTCCACGCCGTTCCCCCACCACCTGCAACAACCTATCCTAGAGCTAGGCCGCTTCACACCGTCACATCTCCATCCTCAATCCTGTACAAAACCTCCCCTAGCTTCTCCTTTTCGCCCACTTCTCCTCCCGGCTGTGGGAGAGAAGGAGGCTTTGAGCTCTCCTCCGTCCCGGTAAGCACCGCCGCGACCGTTCCATTCTATTTCTCCTTCGACGCCATCCCCATTTTCTCTAAGCTGAGCTTCTCTCTCGCCTTGTAGCTAGCTCCTGGAATGCAACTGTGTCCTCATCGGCTCCGGAGCACGCACTGAAGGCCACCGCTGGGTCAATCTTCGTGCCCGATGAGCCCCTTGTCCTTGTCTGTGCGTCACCTTGTGTCCTAGGTCACAAGTGATCTTTACCCTCAATCATTTTGCCCAAACATCAGTAGGAGGTCGTGTATTTTGGAGTTTCTATTTTCTTCGATCGCGAGCACACTTGTCTTCCCTGTCTACGGTGCAGTGGAGCTTAGTTCAATCCCCTGCTTGAGAAACACTCTGAGAATACCACGGAGCTTCCCCAAGCATGCCGAAGCTCTTCTTCCTCTCTAGCTAGCTCTCCGCAGTGAAGCTCTCATCGCCGCCGTGGATCTTCATCGCCAGCCATCCTCCAGCGAGTTTCGACCACCCGCGTCTCTCCGGTGAGTTCATTGGACCTTGTAGATACTCAGGCGCACGTTATTTTGCTCAGTGCATCACCAAGTTGCCCTAGCCTCACGAGCCGTAGGACCGCCTCCGCTCGCCGGCGTTGCGCCGCCGTTACCGGCAATTCCATCCCTCACCACCGGTAACTATAGGAGCACAAGGGCATGAGGAACCTGTTCCTGACCTTAGATCACACCACCGAGGATCACACCATTGGTGATGAGCCGTGACCCAAGCCGCCCGAGCTCTGTCCTATTTTGCCTATTTGTTTTCTGTGTTACCTCTCTGTTAAGTAGTAAGCCTAATACAATTACTAATAGAACTTTTGAATTACTGATTGAATCACTCCACCTTAGTTAGCAAATGGATTAAGGATTCCATTAAGAAAAAGGTGTTGACAGCACCTCAATTTCACGTGATGTTCTGTTGTAGGTATAAGAGCAATAATCTAGAAAGTATCAGAATTGTCTTTGGACTAATGTCTTGGTTAAGTCAATAGTGAGAAATGTTAGTGATTCAATTAGTTAATTGGACATTTGTTCACCTGGAGCAATCAAATCTGGAAAACTTTTAGGGAGGTGAATTTTCAGAAAAACAGCTGAAAGCAACCATGTTGTCTGACAGTGGTACCATTCAAGATGTGATTAGAAGAAAAATTATACTGTTAGTGTAACCCTTTTTGCAAAACCATATGTCTTTTGCTAATAAATTGTTTAGGTCAATTAGGTCACTATGCTGAGTTAGCAAATTGATAGTTTGAGTTTAAAGGAAGTTAATTAATAGCTCTTTAGTTTAGAGGAAGCTTGTTGTTGTAGGATGCATGAATAGTAATCTGAATAATTTCAGGTTTTGTTAGAAGGCTAAAGACATAACTAATTTTAGTAGTTAGAGGATGTTTTCTTGCTTCCTTGGTCAGTTGTACTATTAGCTATCAGTAGCATTCCAGTTTATTAGTATGTTATTTTTCTAGGGAGTTGAGCAGAGGATATAAGTTGATATAATATGGCAGGAGGCAATGACTTTACTAAGTGTAGTAGTTAAAAAGGTTTTGGTCATTCAAACACTTAAGCTAGCAGTAGTACCCAAATCTGAAAATCAGATTGATTTGTATTTTCAGAAACCAACAGAACAACCAACTCCTTTTTGATGAAGTAAAATTAATGCTAAGGACTGTGTTTAGTTGTTGGATCACCCAAATCTTTGCTTAACAAATGAGTATTGGATTTGGTAGGAAGGCCTAGTTAGCAACACCCTTTCTCAAAAAAAATTCTTCTAATAGGTTTCATATACAGAGGTAGTGTTTTGTTGAAATCTACTTAAGCCAGTAACCTTGCCTTAGATATGATAATATCAATAGAGGCACTAAGTCAATGAGATAGTTTATAAAAAGAATGGTTTAAACTTCAAAAAAAATCACAACTAATTCATATGAACTCCAAATGAGATGAATCCAATTGGGTTGTTCATAAAATATTATTCTCTAGCTAACCATATAAATTTTATCTCCACTAGTATTCTGCAATTTTTTGTGAAATAATTAAATTTAATGAATAGTAACTAAATGTATTTAATTTGGATTTTTCAGCAAACTGAATTTCAAACCACTATAACTTTCACATACTAAATCCAAATAGAATAATTCTTTCAACTAAATTCATCTAAAATCACAATCTACCTACTGTATAAATTTCATGCATTTTTTACTATTTTAATTTTTTGGTTTTATTTGATATTTATTGCCATATCGTTCTTACGATAGATTTCTCGATGATACCAACGTATTCATGAGTGTAACCTGAGGTTGAACAAGTGGTGTAGCAAAGGTGCGAGCACCCTCCCTATTGATCATATTGCTCCTAGTGATTTTAAAAGTTTTGTGTGAGTTTTAATATCGCCATTGCATGCTATTTTGAAAAGTATGTTCATGGGTAGAAGTAGTTAATTTCCTAATTGCTGCATTGGCCTTCCTTTGAATGTTCATTACCCTTTTACCTTGAATGATTAATGATATATGTTATATGGGAGTGTTTGCTAGTTTGTAGAACGAGGCTTAGCCATGCTAGTAGTTGTAGCCGAAAGCGGTTGATGGAGCTAGTCCATCGGCCGATGGATTGAATCAAATCTTGATAAAATTTGAGGATTTTATGGATTGGATTATGTTGAATTTGAGGAATATAGCCAGATCTTCGCATCTGGGGTTTGTGGACATGTTGGGCATGGGTTTTATGTTCTTAACTTGGACGGGTGTAGGGTGATGATGAAATATTGTTGTTATGGAATTATGTAGCCCCGTCTGAGTGCTTAAGGACCGGTCTGTGGTGCGATGAACCAAGTCTTACGTGCAACCACACGCCGGGATAATGGCGAAGGCTTGGCTAACTAATTTGTTGTGTCTTAGCTATCAAAACATAACTAGATTGACAACTGTTGTTGTTACTGTTTAATTGTTCTCTTGTTAATCTGGTGGAGGCATGTTAAGTTTCGCCTTACTTGCCCTTAAGGGTCTCTTGTTTGTAAGGAACTTATTTACACAATAGGGTTCACCGTGATTCTAGCGCGTACGATAGCCTGCTATGGGATTCTGTTCCTCGGGTGGTTTGATAGTTAGGATATGACATTGTAACGGCCTCGTTATACTACCTCAGTCACACTCCTAAGGAAGGGTGCATTGGCCGACATTAAGAGGAATGCATATCGTGTGGGTAAAGCTGTACAACTTTGTAGAGTCAAATAAATCTATTCGAATAACCTCATCCTAGGTTATGGACATCACTTGTGGGAAAACAGGCAGAGTTAGCATATGGGAAATTGGGATTGGGTTATGGTTGGAAATGTTATGTCATTGTGATAGTTTGTTCAGATCTTGATTTATGTCACGAACGAAAATTTGTGTGTTGTTATAATTGGAGTATCTACTATTTTTTTATTATGAAATTGAGTACCTACTATTATATAATATTTCTAAAATATTTTACAAATGGCAATTTGAATCTTTATTGTTTATCTAAATGAAAACTTGCTTTATGCTAAAAATTAACTACTGTAGTAGCCTTCCTTTGATACTCACATGCATCCTTATTTTTTTAAAGTCTCGCGAGTACAACTTTGTACTTTAACAGTGTCTATTTGATCAGGTGAGAACGACGGATGCAACAGCTTTAACTCCAGTTGGTTGCTTGTGGGTTCTGGGCATACCAACTCGGTTATTCCCTTTTTATTTAAGTTTATCTTCCGCTGCGATTTATTTGTGTTATTGTTATTTAGATTTGGCCGATTGGCCCTCATATGAAAAAGTTGGACCATATGGTTCTATATGTTAAAGATGTATCAAATTTTCTATTCTCCTGTATGATCGTGTATGGATGTGATTGCAATGTTGTATCAGGATATGTGCATATTAGCCACTGATCCTTGGGAGCTAACATGAGACACATATCTGGGCACTTGGAATCGGTTTCGTCTCATGTTAAGTATTGAGTTTTGGTGTAATCACTTAGCTTGAAACAGATCCGATCCCGGGGCGACCCCACACGTCGTGAAATTCATTCGAATAATCAACGTCTATTCAAAAAGAGACAGAAGTAAATTAAATATAATAAAATAATTTCAATTGTAACAAAATCCAAATATTTTTTGCATATTCAGGTAGAGGATGATTTTAGATGAATTTAGAAAAAGAATAATCTCATTTGGAGTTTGTATACAAAAGTTATTAAGGTTTGAATTTGCTTCGGTTTGAAAATTCCAAAAAAAATAGAAATGGTGATGTCGATAACATATTTTTTGATTTTTATGCTTTCCAGTAGAGAAAAAGTATTTGTTCCTATGTTCTACCGAGGTTTATGCTTTCCAGTAAAGAAAACATATTTTCTTTAGAACTGAAAGCGGTTTTTTTATTTTCCTCTGATTTTTATTAATCTTATACGTGGCGCCTACATGTCAGTGACTCATCTATTAATAACGTCTGGAATTAGATTTTCTTTAACCCTTTCGGCTTGTTCCCACGTGTCATTGTCTTTTTACCTTTAACTACTGTCATTAAGCATTAACTAATCCTAATTAGTTCTGGGCCCCACCAGTCAAAGAGAGAGACTGAGAACAGTTGAGCTGTGCGCATGGCCGAGCACCATGTCGAGCTCGTCGGTGGCGAACGATGCGACGACAAGGGTCGAGTGTAACAGCCCCAATTCTATAAACAGTAATTAAATGTTGTATGAACAGTAATGAGGTGCTGTTCATAGCATTACTGTTCATTTCTACCATTTGGGCAGTATGTTATAAACTAAAAACCTTCCTGTTTAGCCAAAATCCAAAAGAACCATTTAAAGTCTTAAAGGAATACAAGATAAAACTTGTATTATGACTGGGAAGTACTTTTATTAAAGCCTAGGTAAATTATCTTGGCTGAAAATATTTTTGTTGCATTTTTAGAAATTATTTTGACTTAAAGAAAAATAATTATCTTTAAATGAATACTTTCGGGCTAAAATAAATATTTATGTATTTTACCAAGTGATTATGTGATTTTAAAATTTATCTGCGAAATATATCATCCCAATAGCCTCCAGTAAAAATTTCATGATTTTACAAATTTATTTGCTATTTTTAAAAGCCCAGTCAAACCTTTTAAGCATTTGAATAGGTTCTGGTCAACCAAACTGGTTTGAATCCAAACCCTAGCACTGTAGCGACTCGAGCCATGTGGTTGAGTCCAACCCCGTGCAAATGGTCCGGCTCTGTCACGTTCGAGCGCGAGCTCAAACCTCCTACGTGATGTGAGCCGTTGATCTTCAATCGAACGGGCGAGGCCGCAACGCCACGCGAGCTGTCCACGTGTACGCTTTGATCTCCACCGTTGGATCTTAATCTAACGATCAAGGTCAGTGTATGCAATCGGACAACTCCGGAGCCTGTCTCGATCTCCACCATTCATTTCCGATCCAACAGCGCCTCCCTTTTCGTTTTAGACTTAAAGGCGCGCTTTTATCTGAGCCGTCAGATTCAAATCCTCGCTTTCCTTTTCCGCGTGCTATTAAGGCTGCGCTCCTGCGGGCCGTTAGATCTTCATCGGGTGGTCCAGAGCGGTGTATGCATTCAGACGACTCCGGATCCCCTCACGATCTCCGCCGTCCATTCTTGATCTAACCGCGTCGCTCGTTTCATTTTAAAATAAAAGGCGCGCAGCTATCTGGGCCTTTGGATTTAAATCCCACAGCGCTCCTTTTTGACCGTGGGCCTTTAAAGCCCAAATTCGGTGGACCGTTGGATTTTAATCCTAGGGTCCAGACTTGTGTATGCAATCGGACCATCCGGTTCTTTGTCCCATCTCGACCGTGGAAATCCAATCTAACGGTGCCGCGTCATCTCGTCTAATCGAGTGACGTGTATTCCTTTTAATTGACCGTTGGATTCCAATCCAACGTCCAGATTTGAAAGTAGATCCCGAGATTCCTTCGGGCTCTGTTTAAATCTCGATCGACCGATTGAAATCGCACGGTCCATATTAAAAGGTACCGATTAAAACCTTGTAACCTCTCTATTTATCACAGCCGCCCATTTCTAATCGGACGGCTGATCTTCTTTTGAGCTTTTGAAGACGCGCGCGGCTGAGGATGACAAAGGGACCCACATGTCATATTTTGCCTCCCTTCTTCCTTATCTCTGCGCGCAGCCATTTCTGAGAGCAGAGGAGAGGATTATCCAAAGATTATGCCACAAAATTTTGGATATTTAGCTAAATGGACACCTCATCAACTCTAGACATTTCTATATTGCCCTGTAGCTCAACATCCATATATAAACCCTAGCTTTTGCTGTTGCCAGTGTTGACCGAAGGAGCTTCTCATCCTCCATTGTTGTCCAGTGGAGTTGCTTGCTCCTGTTCTTTGCGTGTCCATCCCAAAAACTGGTTTTACCTTGCACTAAGGTTTTGACATCCTTTGTAGGTTAAAACCGAAGGCTATCTCTCTGTTGAGCAGAATCAACTTTCTCAATCTTTGGTGTCTTTCCTACTCTGGTAAGCTAAAACCCTAGTTTTCGATATCTTGAGCATCTTAAGGACCTTAGAAGCTGCTGTGGATCATTCTTTTGAGCATCAGTAGCTTCAACTTGCTTTAAACAGAAAAGTTGTTATTCTAACTTTTCGGTCTTTCATATCATTTTCAAGACCTAGGGTTTCTCCTGTCAACTTATCATCTTGTTTAGGTCTCAACTAAACCCTAGTAGCATAACAAGTTAATCTTTCAATTCTTGTCATCATCCATTTTGCATCCTAGCCGAAATCTGTCTCTGTCTTATTTTGTCGGCATAACTGACAAAATAGGTTTTTCCTTAGCCTTTTGTAATCTAACCGAGTAGGGTTAGGTTAAGGTTGGTTCAGGGTATTAACTACCCTAATAGATCAGGCTAAGCTTCATTTTAGAGCCCTTGCTTGATCTATCTTCATTTTTCCAAAATCTGCTATCTGTCCTGTTTCCAGTTCATTTCAAAATCTGAAAACTGCAACTTTGAGCTAAGCCTTAGTTTCTGCCATTTGAAAACAGTAGGTTATAATATGGGTTATTCTCACTATTATGGGTAGTTATGGCTTAAGCATATTGTCAATTCTGCATTTCCAGATTGATCATGTATATTTCTTCCATTTTGTGCTTATTGTCGATTTTGGCATTTATTGGATTTTATTGCTTCTTATAGAACCTAGTTCAGCTGAAGTTTTTGAATTTGTCTCTGAGCAACCTGAACCTGCAACCGAAGTATACTATTATCAAGGCAAGCTTCCTCTCTACACCATGTTGATCCCAAATTTTATACATTAGACTTTCTAAATCCAGTGACAACTGTGCATGCTATTTTTCTGAAAGTACAAACTGTGATCTGTTAGTAGCTAGTTATGACCTAACATGATGGATTACCTCAATTGCCACCATACACTCAACCTTAGCATAGTAATGTATACTATAGCATATATTTTCAGTTTTGGCTTAGACATGCAGTCTAGAGATTTTAGAGTTTGACAAGCATATCTTGTCAAACATGAGAATCACAAATGAACTTTTGTTATTTTGAACTCTTTGTCCAGTTTCTTTAAATCAAACTTGAGTTTCATATTTAAATTGATCTGGACAAGAGGAAGCTAGTGATGGTGCTTTTGTGCACGAGATTGGGTTTTGTGATGGACTTGTCCGGGTTAATTAAGGACCGAACTCTGACTATTCAATTCAAGTCCCCCACGTACTTCCACATGCAGTGTATGGGCGCTGTTTGGTTAAGTAAAATGTTAAGACTATTGGGTTGGAAACAGGAAAGTAAGAATATGTGTATTGACCTTGTATGGCATAAATGCTTAGGTCTTATGACTGTGTTGTATGCCATGTGAGCTTGTATGTCAGTATCAGATGTTCTTAGAAGGGTGAGGGCATATATGTGCTCCGTAGCATATACGTACCTTAATGGTGCCGATTGCATCCTAATATGGGTAGTGAGCCCAGTTCTCATTTAATTGTTTGGATCGGCATTACTGACGCAACATGTGAGCCTCGGTTAAGCAGATGCTATCAGTCGTTGTTTAAGCGAGATCAGTTCACACATGGGGGTCCAACTCAATAGTGTTAGCTTGTTGAAAAATACCAAATCTTAGTTTCCCCGGTCGGCATACCAAAGGAAGTATGTCATCATTCGGAGGCATCCGAAGGCAACGGGCTAGCTAAGTCATGTGGGTAAAGATGTACACCCTGCAGGTATAAAGCTGTTCGAATAGCCGTGTCCACGGTCATGGACGATAACTTGAATTGATATCACCTGTATAGAAGTTTTGATTTTCAAAAATCTGGTTTCGGTTTTTGGCTGTGCATGAGGGATTCATGCACTGTACTGTTTACAATTATATCATTTACTTACTGTTCTAGCTAAACTTTGATTTATTAAACTGCTTTATCAAAATTTAGTAATTGTAGGTTAAGATGTGTTGCTTTATGCAAATTTGAACCTTTATACCTTCCTGTTGTAACCTTATGCATATATAAATTCTACTCCTTTCTATAGGCTCTAATAACCACTTTCTTTTATTAGTTTGTGTAAGACTTGCTGAGTACCTTCCGTACTCAAGGTGCTATCACCTATTGTTGCAGGTGAGGACGGTTTTCTTTATGAAGTACCCGTTAGCGCCGATCAGGGTGACGCTAACGAGTAAAGCTACTTCTTTCCTCCACGCAATTGCCTGCGGGTGGATGAGGCCATTGGTGGACTTTAATATTTTGTTTTTGCTTCCGCTGTTAGACTTTGGAAGTGACCAAGTCACTTAATGTTGTAGTACTAAACTGAATGATGTAAACTTATGTTTAATTATGTCAGTGTATGACTTGTATGTGTATGATGCAATGTTGTTGAAGGATATATATGCAATGGTCGTTGATCCTGGGAACCATTGTGAGATATATATATTCGGGGATCCTGTTTATTGGAATTGTTACTTGTTAAATTTATACCCCTAGCATGATCTTTAATAAAGGGGCAGTACTGTTCCTTCATTAACAATTGTGCTACAGTATGAATTTAATTAAGTACATTTCCAATAACCCGGGCGCCCACATCGAGGATGGGCAAAATGGATTCATATCTCGACGGTGATGCCACTGGGTGGTGGCGGAGGCTGGAGAGATGATCGGAGGTGCTGCTATGCCGAAGAAGAGTGGCGGAGCTCCTCGGGTCCAAGGTCATTTTCGCGATTGAAGCTAATCGGCGGCAAGTGAGTGCATGCATTAGCTTCACGGGGTTATTGCGATGTTGTTGGCAGCGGCTTGGGGACCAATGGTCACTGGAGCGGCGGTGACAAGGTTCCTTGCGGCAACACCATGATTAGCTACGACGAATCCTATGCTACGCTATCAAATCCTTTGATCTAACGCGCCCTAAAGCTTCAGGGAACTACTAGAAGCTCACCCGAGGCCTTGAAGGTGCCAGGGGATGACCAGAGTGGCAGCGCGACGTTGAATAGCGGCGGTGCGAAGGAGCTCCCATTGACAGCGTGCTACGGCGATGGAGATGCTACAAGGAGGTGCGCATTAGCTTGCATGCACACTAAGAATGGTAGGGGTAGAAGGAATCAGCCAGGGACTCCCCGAGTCGGTGGTTAAATAGAAAATTGTTGCGACGGCCAGAAATGAGGAAAACGATCGATTCAGGGGATTCCCTGCATTTGAATCCTCATCAACCGAGGGAAATGCATTAGTGAGGTATAGAACACAAAATGACATGGTCAAGTGAGGGCCAGGCTCACCAGATCGTCAGGAATGAAGATGTCCAGAGAAGGGTTTGCGTCGAAGGTGAAGAAGACGATGGCTTGTCTGCACTACAGGGTTTTCGAAGCTACATTAAGCAAGGAGAGAGCATCAATGAGATAAGGGACGCGTGATGACCCGGTTGGTGAGGGCAAGGAAGCTCACCCGAGCTAGAAGCGTGGAGGAGCTCGCTCACCGGTGTTGAGAACAACACGCTCGTTCTCAACGATTCAGAGAGATAGAAACTCGAAGAAAGCACGAGAGGGAACGAGGGGCGAGCTGAGGAGATGATGACGTGTCCGGAAGCTTAAGTAGTGGCGAGTAGAGCGCGATATTAGCGACGAGAAAGATGCGGCCGCGTGAGTATGTCACATTCTCACCTTCGGTGTTTCCGCCAGAGCATCGGTTAGGTGCCGTAAGGAGGTAGCTAGGATGGGCGGAGCCGGGCGGACCCAGGCGGAGGTGGAGGCAGGTGAAGCTTGAAAATGATGGGTGGCGAGAAAAGCCGCGGGCGATGCGGGCAAGCGAGCGCGCTGGCGAGCGAGGGTGAAGTGAGGTGGACGAAAGTCTATGGCGTGTGGGTCCCACACGTCAACGAGATGACGAGCACGCATGCTGGCGCTGGCGAAGAGGTTTGGGCCAGCTCAGTTTTGGCCCAAGTGTGAGAGGGAAATTCAAAAATATTTTTTAAATTTCTAATTTTTGGTTGAATATTTGCTGGATTTTTGTACTGTGCAACCGGGGTCTAAAATTTACAAAAAAATTTGTGAGGGCTCCTGACCTAGTATAGTTGCTTATGTAAAAATTTTCAAGATTTTACATGTTATGTGATTTTCCTGAAAATTCTTACAAGTTGCTGCTTGTATAGAATTTCATTCTTTGTTTTATACAAAAGTTCAGAAATCACGCAAAACAAAATTTTCCATATAATATAAGCTCAAAATTTCTTTCTCATTTATTTTTACTATATCTTCCCAAAATGAGGTTTTGGGGATGTTACAATGAAAATAGGAGCAACTACCGTTCCGTGCAAGACCCATTTCATTGTTGCATGAAAATGTTGTGTGTTTGGTTCAGTGCCACACGTTGCCAAAGTTTTTGTGCTAAAGTGTGGTGTGCCACGCTATTTTTGGCGCCAAAATCAGCCACCACATCTTAGGCAAAATTTGGCAAGAGTTTGTGCGTATGACAAGTAGGACATGGTGCTAGAAAAGTGTGGCACACCACAAGAGTGTGGTCTCTAACCAAACAATGACCAGAAAAATGTCAAACTTGCCTAACTCTAATTTGGCAAAGTGTGGCCAGGAAGGCATGAACCATGTGCATACACCGTGTGAGGAAGGATGCCAGGTTGGTAGCGTAGAACTACGGTTGAAACAAATGCATTGCTAGCTGCTGAAGAATCCTGGAAGCACGGAAATACTATGCGAGCAGTAACATGTAAAGAAATGAAGACAGCAATGAAGTGCCCGTATACGTCGATTTAACTTGAAAACAGAACATCACTGGAACACAATAGTGCTAGCTGATCGGCGGCTCTGGGTTTGGTCACGGAAAAGGCTTGGATTAAGACTCGTATTTAACTATTTATGGACTTCAAGTAAGTCACCTACTCCGAGTCCGAATCCAACACAGAGAGCGACCTCGCCATGTAGGGGATGTTAGGGGTTCGATTGGGTCGCATATGTACTTCCCGACCGATCGACCAGATGCCGAATCCGAGCCGGATTAAAGCTCAGACACTAGTAGTTTTGATATGCTTGGATTTGGATAATTTTGGTGTGGATTAAATTTGATATGGGGAAAAACTTGTTGTAGAGCTGAGAATGGTAAAGATGCACATAGATCACAGGCCCTATTCACAACTTGCACTTGGAAGGCGACAAATACGGAAGATTATAGGGAATCGTATTCGTATCCCTATCGCTTAGGGAGGTGTGAAAGATTATACATGATCTAAACCAGATAATCAAAACAAAGTCTTATATGTGGTAATTGCAACACCTAATCAATAATATGTAAATGCGGAAACATACCTGATGGCAATGCTATTGCTGATGAAGAATTGATCTGGCGTATTAGATGAACAGTTGTTCTGTCTACTTAGGGTTTGGTCTTTCCCAGCAACAGGTAAGCCACAAATTCCAACTACAGATGGAGATAGGTGGTATGGCATGAGATTACCCTGCTGAACGGACCTGACCCCTATTTATAGCCTTTGGTATGGAATCCTATCCCGTCCCATAATTAGAGATAGATTCCAAATAGGTCTCTACACAGATTTAAATCCAAGTCTATATTTTCCCCAATAGATACTCTGGCTCTTAATAAATATTTGATTACTTTATATATTTGAGCCAACCAAAATAGATAGCTAATATTTATTTAAACTCATGTAGGTCCACATAATGAAAATTAATCCAACAATCTCCCACTTGAACTAAATGAGTAAATACATATCAAAAACTTTATGAGCTCCAAAATTGCTATCTATGTCATGAGTATCTTTAAACCAATCCGGTCCATCAATTATATCAACATAGGATCAAAGCGATCTTCGTCACTTTAAAGCGTAACTAAACCCAGCAAATTAGAGTTAATTCTTTTGCCAAGTTGGTTTTCCACCTCAGTCTTAAAATTTTTGAACACATCCAGGGACTGTGACTTCTCATGAATAAGATAAATATAACCATATCGCGATAGGTTGTCTATAAACGTGACAAAATACCTTTGTCCATTCCAAGAAGCCATAGGGAATGAATCGCAAATATCTGAAACTCTATTAGCACTTAACTGCCACCTTCTTGCCATCGCCCACATAGATGAATATTTCAGCATCACTTGGTTTTCGGCAGTTGAAGTAATCCTTTATTGACACACTGATGTTAGATGTTGCACCGGAGTTAAACTACCAAGTATATTCAGGTACAAAAGTTAAGTTAACCTCAAAGCTGACCATAACAAAAAATTGTACCTTTCTTTGCACGCTAAGCATGATATTTGGTGTAATACTTCTTTACGTGACCATCATTCTTACAAAAGAAATAAGCCAATTCAGGCCCTTGTTTCTTCATTATGGATGGCACACCTGCAGCTTCTTTGGTCTTTCTCTTGTTATTTTTGACTTTAGGGGTCATAGCCAAATGAACACTTTCTGTTCTATCTTGTTACCATCTATCCTCCTCTTGCACACAATAGGGGATGAGCTCATTAAGGGACTGATTGTCCTTTTGATAGTTATAGCTCACCTTGAACTGATTAAAATGTGCAGGAAAGGGTATCAAAATTAAATGCACGAGCAAATCCTCAGATAGCTCTAACTTGAGTGCCTTTAATTTTGAAACAAGATGAGACACTTCCATAATGTACTCCCTTATGTTTCCTTGACTGTCAAGGAAAATCTTAGCTGTAGTGGTTTATTCTGATGTGCTATCCCGAAAAAAATCAGAACAGCACGCCTCATGATCATAAGACTCATGTGACTTGAACGATCCCACTTCTCATACAACTTCTTTTTCTCAATGGAGTTGTTAGCCACAAGAGCAGCTGGTTGTTCTTTACGAAGTGCAAGGTCCAGATCCATTACCCCAGCAACAATTAAAATGTTCTCTTTCTATTCTTTAAAGTTTGCACCAGTAAGCATAGTTATAGAATTGATGCTAGCAAAAATATTGGAAGCAGGATTTGCAGCTGAAATAAAAGAATAAATACTCACATCATGACATGAATAAAGTACTTAAGGCTTGATTCAAAATTTGGTATATACCATCACACAAGATACCTAGCGCTCTATTAATATTTAGTCTTTGGACATAAATATTAACTTGCAAGCGGTAGCCTTGATGTAGCAAGCAAATACTAACAGTAAATCATGTCAAACAATATGTCTTACTTTGGTATGACTTACTGTTCACATGGAAACTTGATGACTGTTACATATTTGTTGCCACAGTTGCATATATAATTTGGCCAAATACTGACTTTCCTTTGGACCAGTCAATAGATGCATGAATTATACATACAAAATAATGCCTAGTTGTTCTGAATAAATTAACCTACATAACAGAAGTCGCTTTGGCAACATAGAATTTCAGTTAACCTATGTAGAACCTTAATCTAGACTCGTCGATACTTCAATGCGTTCAATCGCGCCGTCTTGCCGCACGCAGCAGCCTCCTTTTGTCGCACACAGTAGTATCTTGCGCGACACAAGCACCATTGTCGGTCTTGCACCGGCGATCACCTGGCATTGGCATCACCTTGCCAGTTATCAATGACGCACGCCGACTCTCCTTGTGACAGCTCCACACCGCCATTCGTCGGCCTTAGCCGCAGCCATCACGCTGACGCTGCACACATCGCGTGTAACTGTAACATCCCAATTTTCTGAGTTTAAAAATATTTTAATAGTTAGTAGGGAAAAAGTCACCATTTGGGATTTATTTGAATTTAAATTCAAAAGCTTAATATTGGACTTTACAATCAAAAATATTTAATGTGAATAATCCCAACATGAACATTAGCCAAAACTATTTTATTTTGGTTCTATGTACTCAGATATATTTTCTAGATTTTTCTACAATGTTTCTGAGTTCATTTGCTATTTTCTATTGCTTATTTGAATTTCTGGTATTTTCTAAAATAGAAAAGCTATTATTAATCTCAGATAATTCCTTGGGCCTAAACCCATTCCTATTCCTAAACCCCCGGCCCATTTTCCCCGCCGCTTCCGGCCCAAAACCCCGCAGCCCGCATCCCTTCCTCTCTCCTTCCACGCGCGCTCCCGGTCCCACCTGTCGGTGTCCACGGAGCCATGTGCGACGTAGCCTGGTCCGAGCCACACCCACCGCCATGTGGACCCCACTTGCCGCGTCAGCGTCGTCAACCTCCCAGACACCTCTTTCCTTATCCTCGCTGCCGCACGGATTCGCCTTCGCCGTATCCGTCACGGACTCCTCCTAGGGGCCGTGTATAAAAGGAGGGGCACCCCTCGGCTTCCGCATCCCTTCCCCAGCCGCCAGCGCCCTAGCTCGGAACCCTAGCCGCCGGAAATCGCCGAAGAGACCTTTGTGCCGCCGCAACTCCGTTGAGCTCGTTCGTCGCCGTCAAAGCCACTCAAGCCTTGTCGTTGCCTCCTCCAAGTTCGCAAGATCAAGGGCTACCTCCTGGTGACCTCGGTTTCGCCGCACGCCCACCGGAGTCCCAGATCCGTCGCGCTCGTGGCCCAACCTCCGCCTAATCGTCGCCACCGGTCATCTGGGTTGTCCCCAAGCACATGTGAGACCACCGTTGTGATCCCCACCTCGCCCTCTACCTCCTTGTGCCACACGTCGCCGCCGGCGAGTCGCCGTTCGCCGAGACCGTAGGGATCCGAGCGCCGTCGCTCTTGCTGTCGTCCACGTCACCGCCATCTCCACCAGCCACCTCAGCCCGACGCCCTCGTGTTGCCCGCGTGGAGCCCAGTCAGCATTGCCACGTGGCGATCCAGATCTAATCCCAACCACCTAGCTCGGTGGACCAAGTCCACCGTGAGCCATCTCACTGACATGTGGGTCCCACATGTCAGTGAATTCTTTTATTTATTTTATTTCCAAAATTCTTCGCTGACGTCAGCATTGCGCAATAATCCGATTTTTCTTCAGAGAAATAATTCGGGAAATTCTAGAAAATCCAAATTAGGGTTTCTTTTTAGATTTAAACTTCCAAAGCCCATAACTTTTGCATCCTAACTCCGATTGAGCCCATTCAAATTTCTAAATTTATCTAAATTCGAGCTCTATTTATCTGAGATTTTTATTTAATTTTTAGAGCTTATTTTGCCTCTGTTATTTATTTGTTTTTTTTTGTTTATTTCGTTTACGAGCAGACGTCGATTCGTCGGGGATTTTTGTTGAAGAAGGAGCACCCCAAGATCAAGACCAGTACATAGACCTTTTCCAAGGCAAGTCATACCTTTGATCATCTTGAACCCAGTTTTCAAATTACTTTGTGTTAAATTATTGTATTCTACTTTAATTATTTATTTAAATGCTTTGGGCATAGTTATTCTCCAATTTGTTATCACACCTTGGCCTTGTATGTCATAATTCCTTGTCACCCTAGATTGGTTTATTAGTTGGTAATATTATAGCACCAACGTGGGTTGGTTAGATGCGAGTACAATTGCTTAGCCATGCTACGAGTCTCACATCTCATGTAAGTTGCAAATATTAAATGTGACTAAGTGACTATGGAACTTTGTGTAAAACTGTGTGCTATGTGTTATTACTCCATGATGGCATGTGTTGCACTAAAACCAACTGGGTGGTAAAGGATTTAGACTGAGGCAAGTGGTGGATACTGTGTGATATGGTGGACTTTGTGATGGGAATGATAATCTTCGTGATCTAGTTAGAATATGGAAGTCTTACCTTGGTCAATTAAGGACTTGACTTTGTGCGCCATTGAACTGAGCCTTACTGTACGACCACATGCCTGGTATGGGACGGGCCTAACTTAGTAAGTTATGGATTCTCGACATTGATGTTCAGGTGGATAGGTTAGGCTGTGTGACCGGGTAGAGATGTGACTACTTAGTGGTTGCATCGCGGGACGGTTCGCCGTATCCCTGTCCAGCGGTGTGTGTTATGCCAAAGCGCTTTGTTTGGGTTGGTATAGCGGTTTGTAAGCACATCGGGAGTGTCAATGTTGAGATAAAGTTTCTGAACCGTTTTGTTATGATTAGTGCTTGCTACACTAGTTGTATCTTGTGGGTAAAGTGTACAACCTCTGCAGAGTGTTAAAGCAATCTATTCGAATAGCTGCGTCCGCGGTCATGGACATGCTCGGGGATTTCACACGAGGGGTAGTTTTCATAAAATGTTTGGGATGGGAGCTGTGTGACCTCAATCATATGGCTATGTGAAATAATCTGTTTAGCTTTGTGTCTTTGTGAAAACAACTGTTAAGTTAATATTGTCTATTCATTTTGAATTATGCTTTCAATCTATTATTTGTATTCAATTGTAAAAGTTGCCTTTATGCAAAAGAACCACAGAAGCCTTTTCTTTTGGAATAAGCCTGCATCTATAAATTGCATCTATAAACACGAGAACTAGAACTACATGGGACAAAACATGACAACATCATTCTGAGTATTGCATACTTAACAAAATTGAAGGACTGCCATGACAGGAGTACAGAAGGATAACAAATGTTAATGCTCTATCTAGATTCTAATAAAATAAGGGGCCTAATTAAATGATAATGTTCTATCCAGATTCCATAATTCCAAATGGATGGGCCTAGAACTGTGTCGGCATCCCCTAATCAAATGCCAGGACGTCAAATATTGGTGCTCTATTAGCACTAATTTTCTACTACATTGTATTTCCAACATGCAGAAAATCCATAACATGCTCACAATTCATCAAATCACACTAACTGGCCAATTAGTATACACCAAAACAACACGAATTCATTAGGCGAGTAAACAACATCTATTCATAGTAATGAGGACTGATACCTAGAATGTTAGGATCCCCAACCAACACAACAGCTCCAACTAGACAAACAAACCAAGCAACTGGACGCAGGCGCCTACGATTACGAACAACACGAGTTTACCTAGAGCTAGATCTACACCCCCCAGGATCCGGTTGTCGAGATCCAACACATAACCATTAGAAGATCACCGAACAGCAAACGCAAATCCCCATCCAATCAAACCATAAATCACACAAATAGGCGTACCACTTGTCGGGACCCAAAATTACGATTCTGGAACCCTCTGTGTATAATGCACTAGTCCAGGATCACGCTAGTGCACACAGTGTCAACATAGGTGAATATCAATCCACACAAGCGATAAATAAAGTAAACGATTAGTTTGAATAACAAATAAGGGTTTTGACCTTATGGTCGAGTTTACACTTATTGAGCCACGCAGGGCTAACAGAGAATAAAATAGCAGCGGAACAGAAATAACTTCAGCGTAGATCCCATCAATTCACCACAGGCAACCGACTGGGATCCGGACCTTAACGATCAGCAACCTTCGGCGAACTCCTCCTCGAAAGCAGGCGTAGACTCCTCCTCTTCTGTAGGTTTGGTCGCGAGTTTTACAACAAGTGTAAGTACACAACCGTACTCGCAAATCATACCACAGAATGCAAATTATAGATGCAGACTTATTCCAAAAGAAAAGGCTTCTGTGGTTCTTTTGCATAAAAGCAACATTTGCAATTAAATACGATAATAGATTGAAATGCAGTTCAAAACAAATAGACAATAGTAATTTAACAGTTGTTTTCACAAAGACACAAAGCTACACAGATTATTTCACATAGCCATATGACTTAGATCACATAGCTCCCATCCCAAGATTTTATGAAAACTACCCCTCGTGTGAAATCCCCGAGCATGTCCATGACCGCGAACGCGGCTATTCGAATAGATTGTTTAACACTCTGCAGAGGTTGTACACTTTACCCATACGATACAAGTAGTGTTTCAAGCACTAATCATAACAAAACAGTTCAGAAACTTCATCTTAACATTGACACTCCCGACGTGCTTACAAACCGCTATGCCAACCCAAATGAAGCGCTTTGGCATAACACACATCGTTGGACAGGGACACGGCGAGCCGCCCCGTGATGCGACTACCTTGTAGTACACACCTCCACCCATAGTCTAACCTACAGCCTGAGTAATCAATGCCAAGAATCCATAACCTACTAAGTTAGGCTCGTCCCATCAGGCATGTGGTCGTACAGTAAAGCTCAGTTCAATGGCACACAAAGTTAAGTCCTTAATTGACCAAGGCAAGACTTCCATTCTCTAACTATGCCACAAAGATCATTATTCCCATACACATAGCTTCCACCATATCACAAAGTATCCACCACTTGCCTCAGTCTAAATCCTTTCCCACCCAGTTGGTTTTAGTGCAACACATGCTATCACGAAGTAATAACACATAGCACACATTTTTACACAAAGTTCCATAGTCACTTAGTCAGATTTAATATTTGCAACTCGAATGAGATGTGAGACTCGTAGCATGGCTAAGCAATTATACTCGCATCTAACCAACCCACGTTGGTGCTGCAATATTATCAACTGGTAATCAATCTAGGGTGACAAGGAATTATGACAATACAAAGTCAAGGTGATGATAACAATTTGGATGATAACTATGCCCAAAAGCATTTAAATACATAATTAAAGTAGAATGCAATACTTTGAAACAAAGTAGTTTAAAAACTGGGTTCAAGATGATCAAAGGTATGACTTGCCTTGGAAAAGGTCTAGGTACTGGTCTTGATCTTAGGGTGCTCCTTCTTCTCCAAAATTCTCCGACGTATCGACGTCTACTCGCAAACGAAACAAATAAACAAAACAAATAAATAACAGAGGCAAAACAAACTCCAAAAATTAAATACAAATCTCAAATAAATAGATCTCGAATTTAGATAAATTTTGGAATTTGAATGGGCTCAATCGGAGTTCGGATGCAAAAGTTATGGGCTCTGGAAGTTTAAATCTAAAAGAAACCCTAATTTTGGATTTACTGGAATTTCCGAATTATTTCTTAACAGAAAAATCGGATTATTGCGCAAGCACGACGTCAGTACAGGAATTTCAGGAATAAAAGAAATAAAAAGAAATTACTGACATGTGGGACCCACATGTTAGTCTCACGGCCCATAGTAGACTAGATCTACCGAGCCTCAAGACGTGGAGATTGGTGGATTGCCACGTGGATCCCACCAATCCCGGAGCGACACGTCAGCGGCAGCTGCTGACCGGGATGCTGACTCGGGCGTACGCGAACAAGCTGACGGGGACGCCACGCGAGACGACACGTCGGCGCAGGACCTGAGGTGGCGAACCACGTGGATGGCCACGTCAGCTCGACGGTGACGGGCTCGGGAACCAACGGCAACGGCGAACGGTGGCGATCCACCGGCAGTGGGTGCTACCAGCGTGTAGCTGAGGTTATTGCGAACCTCTGGTGCAACTCCGGGTGCTTTGGATGGACGGTGACGACCGGCGGCGAGGTTTGAGCGGCGGAGAGCCTCGGTTGTTGTCGGACAGGGCCTCCAGTGAGATCTAGGCGATGGCGAGGGCTCCTGGAGGTAGATGATGCGACGACGAACCCGGCGGTGCAGACCACGAGGGCGGGGCGACATCGACGGTGGCGTAATTCGAAGAGAACGACTAGCGACGAAAAACCCTAAAAGCTCGATTGCGGGGCAAAGTGGATGGCGGCTTTGGGTTGCGGAGGGCAGGGCGAACCTCGGGGACCTATTTATAGGGCCGGGGCGGCACAAGATAAGAAATCCCCAATTTGGGATATTCTCGGTTTCGAATGAAAACGGAGATAGGATAAGATACGGGATTTGATTTGATCTGGAACGAGTGCGGAAAGATCGGAGATTGAGTTTGGTGAAGAAATCAGGAAGGTTTTAGTTAGGAAAGTTTCGTTGTCGTACGAGCTTCTAGAAGGCGGCAATGGCGGATGGAAGCGGGCGCGTCACGGAGACGAAGCCGACTCGGAGACGAAGACCTGACATGTGGGGCCCACCCGTCAGCGGCACGGAGGCGCGAGTGCACACGGGCTCCAACAAGATCTAGCCGTTAGATTCAGTTCGGAGGGTCCAAAAGAACGGGACGTTCGGACCTCAACGCCTTAGCCACATCTGGCCGTTAAACCTTGATCGAACGGCTCACAATCAATGTGTCGTTCGGGTCGCCCAGAAGGCACAACGCCATCGGACTGTTCAAAGATAATCGGACGGCGGAGGCGTAACGTGCTCGCGCGAGGAGAGAGGAAGGGGTTGACACGCGGGGACCACCTGTCAGTGAGAGGCAGGCTCGCGCGCGCGTGGGTGGGCTGGACAGAGCTGGGACGGAGGAGGATTTGGGCTGGGTTTCGGCCCAAGAGCTTTTTTGATATTTTAATTAGTTTTCTATTTTATAAAATACCAGAAATTCAAATAAGCAATAGAAAATAGCAAATGAACTTAGAAAAATTCTAGAAAAATCTAGAAAATATATCTGAGCACATAGAACCCAAATAAAATAGTTTTGGCTATTGTTCATGTTGGGATTATTCACATTAAATGTTTTTTATTGTAAAGTCCAATATTAAGCTTTTGAATTAAATTCAAATAAAACCAAATGGTGACTTTTTCCCTACTAACTATTCAAAAGATTTTTAAACTCAGAAAATTGGGATATTACACCACTACACCAAGCTAACCCCTTTCCATGAAAAAGGGCATACAACTACAGAAAATTGACCCCCTTCTGTGACAAATTAAGGCACGAGCAACACCAGATTGGTGAAAAGAAGGAGAAGGTCAAGCCGAGCCGAACCGTACCAAACAATACCTTGCGGAGGGTGGTGGCAAGCTCACCGCGGGTGAAGTTGGTGGTGGCGGTGATGGAGAGGGGCATGTTGTTCTTGAACTTGTACAGGTGAACGTTCTTCTGCATGAACTCCATGAACTGGACGTTGCCAGCAACACCACCAGAAAAATACCAAGCACGAAACCAACCAGATAGGGTCAGATCGAGAGCCCATAACACCCATACTCGCGGCGGAGCCGTCGGCGAAAAGGTCGATGGCTGGGGGAAGTCCTTACCAGTCGCCTGGCCCGCTGGATGCGCCGAGGACCATGTGGGAGTCGAGCACCATGATCTTGTCCTCGTCATTCTTGTGGACGAGGATGCTCTGCATGGCCAACGTGTACGCCCCGCCCCACGATGCCAAAGACGCACTCCATCGCCGCCGAGCGCCCGCCGCTCTACCTGCACAAGCCGAGCGTCTGTCGCTCCCCGCGCCCACCAAGCGCCCGTTGCCCGTCGCGCGCTGACGCTCTTCCGCCCTCAGTTTCTCCTCTCCCCCTGCCTCTCTCTTAGAAGTCAGAATGTTGGATAGAGTTAGATGGGCGCGAGTACCAACAAAAATAATAAAAACGTGACACAGGATAACCGGAGCGGATTGGGCTGGGAAACAAAACCCGCAACATCAAATTCCGGCCCGAAAAACGCACGAATCTTAGCACAAATCGGACGGCAAAAATCGCATACGATTTCAGCAAAAACCAGTCGCCTAGCAAAAACGTTCAAATATACATGCAGTGTGTATAATATTACTCAACTTTGCTCATTCAACTGTTACTAACAAAAAGAGTGGCACGGAGCTGTTACGCAGATTTCAATGCATATATAGGTGGAGAAGGGGACATGTTGACCTAGCTGGGTGGAAAATTATCGAAGCAATGGTTATGGAATTTTTAGTTTAGCCCTCAAATTTACGAGGTTTTCTTAAACCCGTACCAAGCCGAAAGAAATTATCCAACTATCGTTATTTCTATACACGTCAGTAAATTGGCTAGTCGTGAAGCCAAGCCGAAAGAATCGCAACGTTGTTCACACGAAATGATGGAAATTTGAAGTCAGTCCACGGCGGCGACGGCGTTGAGATGACAAGGCGTATCACCGCGCCGCGCATCCTCCTGGGATCCCCAGCCCGAGCCAACACTCCTCCGCGTCTTTCTCCTCCTTCCCCTTCTTGGCTGCCGTCGCCGGCGACGACGGCCGGCCGGCGTAGGGCGCCCGCGCACCGAGCCTGTCCCGCCTCTTCTCCGTAAACCGCTGGAGCGACGCCTTCCTCGCCACGGGCAGGTCGGCGAGCCCACCGCACCCACCTTCTGCCACGTCCTGCCCGGCCGTGCCGGCGACACGCGCCAGCTCTGCCGCCCTGTCCGCCGGGAAGCCGTCGAACACCAGCACCCGCCCGCCGTACATGATCGTCAGCTGGGCCTGCGCCTCCCCGGCCCCGCCCGCCGGCGTCGCCTCGGGCTCTTCTCTGACGTCGGGCACGACGTCTGCGCCCGGCATGAGAAGCATCGTGGTTGCTGCCGTCACCGCCGCGGGATGACCTGCCGCCATCTTCCCGGCCGCCTCGGCCTTGACGCACCGGCTTAGCACGCCACACGCCACCGCGAACCGCCGCCGGCTGCCGCAACCGGCCGCTGCCATCGCGCTCCAACAAGCCACCAAATTTCTTGCGTTTTTACGGTTATCTCTGTACGCACGTTGGTTTTTGTTGTCTGTGCGGCTCGATGCTCGTCGCGGATTGGCTTTATAGGATACTATGGGAGTAAAAGCAAAGGCAAAGTAAGCGTCTGCGTCTCCTCGTGGGGCCAAAGGGCGGTTTGGGACCTTGGGGTCGGGCCCGTCGATCGGCACGACGAAAACGTGGTATTTGGATGCGCTCGTGAGGCGAAAGTGGTGGAGGTGGGGTGGAGCCGGCTGCACATTGGTTGGTTGGTTTGGTTGGACAGCGAGCGGCAGCGGCATATTTTAGGGTCACACACACACATGGCCGAGATGAATAGATGATTGATGCGCTGTTGTTGGCGTTGGGGCCGCGTGGACGTCGTGTCGCGCCGTGGCTCGTTTCGCGAGCGCGGGGCCCCTTGAGCTGAGCGGTGGGCGGCGGGGCGCGCGCGGTTCGTTGGTTCGGCGGAGAAAAAACGTGCGCGTTTTGGCCGTCCGCTTGTGCGCTGCGCACGGCTATCCGTTTTCGGCCCGGCACGTCTCGATTGGCGGGTGTTTGCCCAGATATGTTTGGCGAGCTTTTATGCTAGCCTCACCCATAAAACACATGTTAAGAATGGGGAAGTGGTGGATTTGTCGAATCTTACAAACTGCAGAATGACTTTTTTAGACTAACCTCTTTATTTTGATTCAAGTATTTCGGTAAACCGGCTAATCAGTTTTACATCCACGTATATAGAGATCTATTGTCAGTCAGATCAAAACACCAATTGACTGTTAATCAAACAGAAAATACTATTGTCTCATGAGTTGGTGACGGTTTATGAGCCTGCTAATCATGAGTTGTCTCATGCTTTTCTAGGGGAGTTACATAACAAAATTCAGACTTCCAGTCTCCCTATTGTCTTAGGGTGGGATTTTAATCTGATTAGGAAATTTGAGGATAAAAGCTCTAATATTGTCAACCATTCTCTGATAGATAGTTTTAATGACTTTATTTCGGATAATAAGTTGTTAGAGATTAAAAGAAGTGGCCCTAAATTTACTTGGACTAATAAGCAAAGTTGTACTATAATAGTGGATCTGGACAGAGTATTGGTGTCTACAGATTGGGAGGATAAGTACCCATTGAGCAATGCCTGCAGTTTGATCAGAGTAGGTTCTGATCACAATCCCATTGTTTTGAACTCTGGGATGATAGAGAAATTACTTCAGGAAGGTTTCTTTTTGAGAAAAAGTGGTTGTACCAGGAGGGGTTTCATAAAGCGGTTATGCAAAAATGGGGTGAGCTTAGCTTGAAAGCTCCTGAGACTAGCTATTCTTTGGATAAGTGGGTTGGGGGTTTAGCCTCCTTAAGAAGGTTTTTGAGAGGTTGGGGTACTAATTATAATGGGGAATATAAAAGAGAGAAGAAATTTCTTCTAGAGCAACTTAGCAATCTAGATAGCAGGGCTGAGAGGCAAGGCTTAGCTGCTGAGGAGTGGATTTCTAGATACAAGGCAGAAAAGGACTTAGAAATGTTGTATGAGATGGAGGAAAGATCTTGGCAGCAAAGGGGGTGTGTGAAATGGACTACTCATGGAGACTCCAACACCAAGTTCTTCTATAGTTGTGCCAATGGAAGAAGGAGAAAGAACTATATTTTCAGTCTGGAAGATGATGGAAGGGTTTTAACCGAAGAGAGTAGTATTAGAAATCATATCTACACGTTTTATAAGAGCCTATTTGGTTCTAAAATGAGAGAATGTGTTCATCTGGCTGATGATTTCTGGGGTGTAGATAATAGAGTTTCTAATGGGGATAATGATAGTCTGGTGTAAGCTCTCTGAAAAAGAAGTTTGGGAAAATCATTAAAGAGTTTCCTGATTACTCTGCTCTTGGTCCAGATGGTTTCCCCACCTTCTTCTATAAGACCTTCTAGGGGTTATCAAAAAAGAGTTTTATGGGTTTAGTGAATGATTTTTTTTATGGCAAACTAGACCTTAAGAGGTTAAACTATGGGGTGATCACCTTAATTCCTAAGGTCATTGAGGCTAATTCTATCAAGCAGTTTATACCCATTTGTCTGATGAATGTCAGCTTTAAAATCATAACTAAGCTTCTTGCTGTTAGATTAGGTAGGATTGCCACTAGAGTGATTAGTGTGAATTAAACTGTCTTTATCAAGGGTAGATACATTCTGGATGGAGTGGTGGCCCTACATGAGATTTTGCATGATTTGAGAGTTTCCAAAAGAAAAGGCATTGTCCTTAAGTTGGATTTTGAGAAGGTTTATGACAAGATTCATTGGGATTTCGTAGAGGAAGTCATGAATAGGGAAAAGATTTTCTGATAAATGGATTGAATGGGTAATGAGTTCAGTTAGAGGGGGGAAGGTGAGCATCAATATTAATGGTGCAGTGGACAATTACTTCGCCACCCATAGGGGTTTAAGGCAGGGAGACCCTTTGTCTCCTCTGCTGTTTAATTTGGCAGCTAATGCCCTGGCAGTAATGATAGCTAAAGCTCAAGAGCAAGGCCTAGTTAAAGGGGTGGTGTCTCACTTAGTCCCAGGCGGTGTGTCTTTTTTGCAGTATGCAAATGACACGATCTTGATGATAGAATGTGAGGACAATTATATCCTTAATCTCAAGTTTCTGTTGTATTGCTTTGAATGGTTGTCTGGTTTAAAAATCAATTATCATAAGAGTGAAGTGTTTGTTCTAGGGGTGGATAACTTGGAAGCCATGAAAGTCTCTAATAACTTCAATTGTAAGATGGGTGCTCTCCCTCTTACCTATTTGGGTATTGATATTGGAGATAGACATCTGTATCAGAGAGCTGCAGGTAGAATCATGAGCAAGCTTGGAAAAAGGTTGGATAATTGGAAGAACAACCTTCTGTGTTCTAGGGGCAGGTTGATCCTAACAACTGTCTTAGTAGCTTACCAATTTATACAATGGGATTTTATAGGTTGAATGAGGAGACTTAGAGGAGAATGGATGGTATTAGATCTAGATTCTTTTGGAGAGGAGCTAGTGATAAGTTTAAGTATCACATGGTCAATTGGAGATCAGTTTGTATTCCTAAAGACTTTGGGGGTTTGGGGGTTATGAATACTAGATTGATGAATGACTACTTGTTAAATAAATGGTTTTGGAGGATTAGTAGAGCTGATAAGGAGATCTGGTATAGGATTTTAAAAGCTAAGTACTTTCCCAGGGGTGATTTCAGAAGCTCTATACCCAGCAGATCTTCTCAGTTCTGGAAATCCATACACAAAGTGAAACATTTTTTTAATATGGGGGCTTCGTACCAGGTAGGTAATGCGAGGAATGTTTACTTCTGGCATGATGTTTGGTTAGGCAACTGTCCTCTAAAGATTAAATATAATTTGTTGTTTAGAATTTGTTCTGACCCTGTTATCAAGGTTTCAGATTGTCTTTTGAAAGGGATTTGTCATGTTGAGTTTGTTAGGAATCTTGGTAGGGAGGAAGAAGGCATAGGGATAAACTTTAAAAATGATCTGGATGGGGTTTGGCTTAATGAGGAAAGAGACCAGGTGGGGTGGTGTCTAGAAAAGAAAGGTCTTTTCACTGTAAAATATTTGTATCAGCATTTGGCTTTTGGGGGTGTTGTTAAAACGAGATTGAAAGAGTTGTGATCTAGTAGGATTCCCTTAAAAGTTAAAATCTTCTTGTGGCTCACTTATCATAACAGATTACAAACGACGGATCAACTTATAGCTAGAAGATGGAAAGGGAAGCCTAATTGTACTTTGTGTGGGGTGTTGGAAGATACAAATCACGTCTTCTTTAATTGTAGCTAAATTCGCTTGGACCTGTTTCAAAGAGATTCTAGGGTGGAAGAGATGTCGAGTCTCTTTAGACAATTTTCACCTTTGTTGGCTGGACTCTTGGGGTGCTATTAACTACCATATTGTCCTTCTCAGTTTTGCAGCTCTTATCTGAACGTTATGGAAAATCAGAAACAAGTTAACGATTGAGGGGATTTTCCCTAAGCATCCTCAGGAAGTGATTTTCAAATTTATGTCATATTTGCAGCGGTGGCGAGTGCTAATAAAAAAAGGAAGAGCAGATGAAGTTGGATAATCTAGTTACCTTAGTAGAAAGTTGGCTGAAACACTTCTGTTCGATGAAGACTCTGTAATATCTTAGTTGTTTGGTCTGTTGTTCTTGGTCTTTGTAGTTCTAATCCGGATGTTGTTGCTCAGTTCAGTTTTATCTTGATTTAGGCCTTAGAGTTAGCTGGTGTTCCCAGTTTGCTTTGCCTGCTTTTGTATTTTATTCATGTATCTTGTGGACTTTAGCTTTCTATAAAAGCTGGAAAGTTTTCTTTCTAAAAAAAAAAACAGAAAATACTATAACACCCCTTTTTTTAACAAAAATACTATATCACCCTTCAGTGCTAAAAAAGGCGGTGACCATAGTTACTATATCTCAAGATGTGGGCATATTATGTATTTAATATTTATTTCATTTTTAGTTTTTGAATATTTTTTTTAGCGATTGATGTCTTGAACCGTAACTAAATGACGCCTAATGCAAATAAAGAAAAACAAAATGATGCTGAACGCAACATGGGCCTTGGCCCTTGAATAACTACACAGGCCGCCGCGTCCATTGGTACCGTTTCCTTTCTAGCTAGCGTACACCACTTTGGGCCCGTCACAGGCCTATTATTCTTTGTTTTTATTACTTTTTGATCAAATGAATATCAAAAGATTTTTTTTAAAAAAAATTGTGCCACCAAAAAGGTCCCATTCTTTATTGGGACTTTCTGGCCATTAATTGTTCGATTTCTAAAAACAAAAGCAATCAATTTTTCTAGCCCATGGATCTACATCCAACCACTCTCATCTCCCACTAGTGGTCCAATATGAACCCAACACCCAAACCCTAATACCAACTCTTCCCTCCGGTCGCTGCTCCCAACCCTCTCCACACGCGCCTCCCGACACCTCGCCGGCGTCGATGAGCCCTTCCCCGCTGCATCCTCCTCCCGCTGCGGTCGCCGGCACCGCCCACTGTGTGGGGACACCTGGATTTAAGGAGGTAACCCGTATTCCTACAATTGTCCAGTATTTCTGTTTACTTGTTTACAATTACTATATCATAACGAAGTTCTTCCATAAAGTACGACATAGCAGTCGGATACAGAGTTTTACAGGCCTCCAAACTTACTTATATTATAGACAATAGACAACATAAGGTGACAACTCCACAGGCAACACTTAGTATAGGCTTACACTTAGTATAGGCTTGACCTAGAACCGTCATAGTACTCATCTCCTTCTGGCGCATCCTCTTCACAATACTCATCGTCTGAACCAAGACATGAAAGAATGAGTATATTTGTACTCAACCAGCCACGATGGTAAATATTTATACATGCAAGGGATTTCAATGGGTGTCTGTCAAGGAGGGTTCATATGGACTTATCATCACTAGTATCCCAATAGTTTTACTTGACAAGCATTTGATTTAAAGCAAAAGGAGTTAATAAACAAATCTTCAAAAAGTGTAAGTAATGATTCATCATAATCACCAAGTACCACATTTTAATCATAATAAACTATGCATGCCTTGAGTTTTGAAATCACCCCATAACATAGTTCCATTAGCCGGAAACACAACGCATTCAAATGATTCAGGTTTATCTCTGCAGAGAGTACACGACTTTACCCACAAGATGTCCACAACTTGCAATCATTGAGAAACAACATAACCGTTCTAGAGTTCCAAAGCATTAGTTTCTGCACTAGTGAACTACACGTACGTCCACCCTAACAGTCAAGAACATGCCGAGCCAAGGCAAGACTACATGTTGACTGCTTACATGGGTTCCACCATTGTGTAAATGCGGCTAGTGACACCTGAAGTTTCACTCTCGATTCCACCCATTATATGCTGACATAGAGCCTTCTCCCACAAACTTCATGAAGCGGAGGAGTGTACTAGGCTAAGTCCGATTTCTCGGTCCGTTCATGGGCCACACTTATGTCAATTTCATGGCACAAGGTGCTAGTCCTTGCATGCGTCCGACAAGGCATCCAACAATCTAACATGCATCACATAACCAACCACACAACTAGTCCTCGCCCTCGGTCAATATTTCAAAGCCATCACTCTCGGTGAGTGATCCATATACATTATATACCATTGCAAGCATAGGATCTGACGCGTCAACTCGTGACGGCGGACGACAATGTGTCAAGTGTTTTATTGTTCCACTACCATGTTAATCTAAGTATGATACACTAGCTCTAGGTTTATCAAGGAAAAGTATATCAGATTATTACCAAGGATGGCCTGTAAGCAATGTAATTAAAGGCATTAGCTACTTAAGCATGATTATTCGGAAGTAACTGAAAACAATTAGCATTGACAATTAAATAATGCAAAAACTAACCCATATATAATATACCCAACTAATAGGAATTCAATATGATCAAGGATCGTGACTTGCCTTGCGGCTCGTGATCGGCGTTCACTCCTTCATACCTCCTACTCCAGTCGCACCTGCGGCCCCTTCGTCATAATGTAGCATACACACATCAGAGTAACACCAAATAAGCCTACTAGCAAAGCTACAACAGTTGCAAATAAAACACTACAAAATGAAAGGGAGAAAATGGAGCCGGGACACTCTCGGGAGGGAAAACCGATGATCAAACGTCTTCGGAAATCTTGGATTTGGATATAGAGGGTTATCTGTGGCATTTGATGGATGTACAATAATCTCGGGTAAGTCTACTGTAGAGAACCGGTGCTAAAACTCTAAGAACCGGTTTGGAATCTAGTGAACTGGGGCTAAAAATCACCAAAAACAGCATTAAATAGGCCAAAAACCGGATTGGCTCCGTCGGGTTTGGTTCGGACTCAGACGGTTCGGATTAGGCTTCGGTGACGTGGTTTGGCTCAACCAACTCACAGACTCACAGGTAGCTGAGTCGGACTCGGTCAATGCGGTCTAGCTCGATCGCAAGCGCACAATACGGCTCGGTATAGTGCTCCTTCTCCAAGCGAACAGAGGGAGAGAAAGAGAGGGAGAGGGGCGACGGCGAGCCTCGGCGGCCGGGCGACGACTACGGCGAGCACACGCGGTGTTCTAGGACCCGAAGGACCCATTTTTGAGTACACGCTGTGACGGGGGTGGCTACGGAGGTTGGAATGGGGCGAGATAGGGCGGCGGCCGCGGAGAGGGAGGTCTCGCCGGCGGCAAGACCCGGTGGGATTTCGACCGGCTAAGGGGATCACGAGCACAGCGTGGGCACAGGGAAGCTCTATACGGTGTCGGTTTGGCACGGGGCATTGCGAGCAGGGCTGGCAGCGGCGAGGAGGAGGATGGTGGCGGTGCTACACAGTGAAGGGGACGGAAGGCGGAGGTGGGGGCCTGGGGGGATAGCTTCAGCTCAACGACGCGCACCTCGTGACGCAGTCTGCGTGGCAAGTAGATGACGGTGGCGATGGATCGTCGGAGACGGAGACGAGGGCGGCGGCGCGACTGACGGGAACGAGGACTACTCCGACAACGATGTAGCTGCATAGAGGAACATATGGGATCACAATGAGATGGAGGTGAAGAGGGAAGGATAAATTTTGAAGGAAACGTCGAGATGGGTACGAATTTAGATTGATTACCAAAGCAGTCGCGGACGGTGGCGTCGGTTCGTCGGTCTCGGAGGCGATGCCGATGCTGGCAACTGCGGTGACGTGTCTCGGGAGGTTGGGGAAGGAAGGAAAGAAGCTAGCTGTTGCTGCCGCTGCTGGTTTTGAGGGGGAGGGCACCGACGCAGAGGGCGACGACGCCGAGGCAGCTTCAGCTCGGGCTCCTTTCTACTTGACACACGCACAGGCACAACGTGGCAAGGTCAACACGATTCGTGCTTCGCGGAGTGCATGCAAGATGCCAACGAGCTCTGGATGCGTGAGGCGGTGGCACGTGGCTCGGTAAGGTGCCGTCGACGGCGTACTGGCCAAGCGTCGGGGGCGGAGGCAGTGGGGCGAGGCTAGAGCGGGGCGGCAGTGGGGATGGACCGGCTGGAGGACGCGTCTAGGCCGGCGCAGCGACCCAAGGAAGACGAGGGGGGAAAGTGGCCGAGTTGGCAGGCCGGCTTGGCCAAACGAAAGGGAGAGATCGGGCGGCCTAGGAAGGAAAAAGGAGAGGGAGAAAACAGGAAAACGGGCTGGAATTGGTCCATGAAAATCTGAGGGGTTTTACTTTTTAGAATTTCTAGGATTTTTGGAAAGGAGAAGGAAGCTTCCGACAAGAGAAGAATGTGAACCAAAACAAAGAAAACTCTGGAAATTGAAATAAAAGCAACAAAGAACTCGAGAATGAAGTTAAAAGTTTTGTGAAAATTTTTCTTGCAAAATTTGGAAACCTTTTAGGACACCACACGCCGGCACCATCATTCTTCCTCGCCTTCGGTGACAGCACTACTGAATCCACCACGACCTCCTCTTTTCGTGCTACCCTGCACTGCTTCTCGTCCTCCCATACGACTTCTTCCTTATCTCCGGCGTCCTCCCCACGCCTCCTCTTCTTCCCCATCTTCGGTGTTCCTTGCTGTTGCCTTCGATGATAGGTGGCAGCGCCTCCGGCGCATTTCCTTAATACAAGAAAAAGAAGAAGGAGGCGAGGTAGCTTCGCCGGTGGCGGTGCTCGTACATGGCTGCGCCGGCAGCGGCTCTCGTCTAGGGTGAAGAAGACACCGGCCTAGAGCACGAAGCTTGAAGCGGATCTGAAGGTCAGAACTTCGACTGATTTGCTAAAAAAAAATTTAGTCGACTGTTTGTTTAGCAAATACATTCTTTATTTTGCCATCAAAATTTCACAGTTCTCTTTTTTTCCATCATTTTATCTAGGCTCTGTTTGTTTTCACCATTGTCATCTGGTCGATCATCGCTGACCACCGTTAAGGACATGAAAAGTCCATTCTGCCTTTATTCCATAACTCATGTCTTCTTCGCCACCGCCCTCTCCTCCCGATCGAAGAAGAATGACCGAGCCATTGGCTTCGAGGCATCACTGCTGCCGCCTACCTGAATCTAGAGAAGTCGTCCACCCACTTCATCCACCACACCCGAATCTTGAAAGGAAAAATGTTTATTTTCCAATCTAGTGTAATAAAACGATGTTACAGAAGGAATAATCAATTATTTGCCACTGCAAAGTGTGGATTTCAGGAGTTGCCACTCTATGTGTGAATGACATCTGGGTCCCGGGACCACATGTCATAGACACATCAGTGGCAAATCCTGAATTGCAAATCTTTGACAGTGGCAAATAATCAAATCTCCCGCTATAGAATACTATGACAATACTTCATACAGTCTTGCTATTTTTAAGTCATCTAAAATTTTCTTAAGTTTAAATTAGTTGTTGTGATCATTAGATTTGTGTAGAGATTGATGTGTCATATAATTGGACATTGATCAAATAAATAAAAAAAATAATTTATGTTTAAAAAAATTTTAGTCACCTTATGAATAAACAGTCCCTACTTCGTAATAGTAAAGTACGAACCCATGCTTCATAGGTATTCGGGCCTAGCACAAAAAATCTTTAAAATTTGAACAGCTGCAGAAGTAGTAAATACCTTACTTCGGCAGAAGCAATGAGGTTCTCAGTGATCAAAATTTGAACAGCTGGATGTTTTCCTAATTCTGTTTTATACTCTCTCTGTTTCGCTATATTTGTCTATGTTATCGGAAGTATCTGTTTCAATATATTTAACCATTGAAAGATTCTAAAGTATAATTATTGTAATTTTTTTTCTCTACCCTTACTTAAATGCTTGGAAGATATTAAGTGGTTATGTATGTCATTTAATAAAGGTATATAAGGTTATTTCTCATTAAGTATTTATTAGATTTAGTACTTCTTTGGTATGTGCGTACGGTGGACTGTGGATAAATATAGCAAAACAGATGTAGTAGATTACTTAGCGGTGTTAACTATTACTCCATTGGCAATTCCATCCATGACTCCTCTCTCTATGTATACTAGTTTTATGCTCGTGCTTTGCTACGGATTAAAAAATTTATAGTTCCATCAAATCAGATTGTCAACCGTTATTATGCTTAATGACACGATCTAAATTGTCGCTGCTCCGCTCGCCGATCTAATGAGTGCTGAAAAGAGTAAGCAGGAGGATCAACTTAAATTTTTAAATAGTATAAATATAGATACGCGTGTGTAAAGGACAGAAGAAACACTCACTCGTAGTCTCGCGTTAACACGTGCATGGCCGGGCCCTATACTGGTCAGTCATCCATTGTCATCATCCACTCCACCCATCCAGGACTCCGCCGCCGCGCGCCCCCTCGTTTCCGCCCGCGCCACATCGCGCGTGAACCACGAGACGATATTCATTGGGAATTTGGGATCGGGTCCAACTTTCACTGCACCGTAGTACTACTCCACTAGCGGGGTAGTAGTTCGCCACGACGGGGAGCAAGGCAGACAGGGACCGGGCGCCACTTGTCGCGCGCGCACGGAAGCAGCGACAGGATGAGGCCCATCCTCGGGGTGCGGCTGTGGCTGGCTGCACTGCATTTCCGCGTGCCTTCGCTTCGCACGCGCGCGCGTGTCGTGTTCCACAGCTGGCTGCACTGCATTTCCGCGTGCCGTCGCTTCGCATGCGCGCGCGTATCGTATTCCACAAGGGAAAACAACGTGCGGGATAGGCTAACCAGCCGGCCGGCAAAGGCAGAACAAGTCAACAATGTACTGCCTGGTACTTAAATAAAGATCCAAGATTTGTGTTCTTACCAGGATATCATTGTGCCGTGGAGTAGGGAGTCATCTTTCTTTCCTGTGGAGTTAGGCCACTTCCGGATTTCCAGGATCTTCTCTAAAGAAAAAGCGTAGTACCGATATACATGAATCTTATGTATTCAAAATAGGCCTTACATTAGGCCCTCTCTTTTAAATTCCTAAGTAGGAGCGTTGAATTCTTTTTGCCCAACCAAAATATTGTGCCATAGTAAATTTCGCTGAAAGGCTCATTTACCTTTTTTTTTTTGGAAATGTTAAATTATTCGAGAAAATTTTATAGTTAACTGAGTTTTCTTTTTGAAAAAGCTAGAGGCTAATTTAATTAAATCCCTATAATTATATCGTTTGCTACAGTAAAACTATGGTCATCAAAAGGAGATCAATTTTTCTGGCGCCAGAATTGGGAACTTGCTAATACCGAACACGCATGGTGCATGACAATTAGATAAGCCTGATTGAACTACCTCTCCTTGTTCTCGCTCCTCTGATTTTCCTTTTCCCTTTCTTCGCTCAGAAAGTGACAGGGTACCACAAAGTCAACATAGAAAAACACAGCCTAAAAAACACACAGAAGAACACGCTAATTTCCATGCTTAGCCTGGTTTGAAATGGCAACCATAGGCGGACGTGTACCAACTACCAAGGAAAGGTCACACCGCACATGTTTCTTCTCCATCTATCTCTTTCGTCATGTACTTTCTTTACCACTATAAATAACATGTCAATTTTACCAAGAAACAATCGTCATAGAAATGCTGGTTGGAAGGAGAACAAGTCCAGTTGTTATTTTCTACTGCTTGTGTTTTCTTGTAAACGTAGTGAAAGGTCTTAGTAGGAACATAAGTCGTCACCATATACTAGCATAACACAACAATCTTTCGATCTCTAGGAGATTAATTATACACTATTCTTTCAAAGAGGGGATAATATATTGTACATGAACAAAAATGGATACAAAAATACCATCTATTAATCCCAGATATTTAGGTGCCAACTGACATGCCCTCGACGAGCAAATAATAAGTAAAAGAATTCTTTGGAGCAAAGAATTCTCAAACAGAGACGACCTTGAACTGTGGAAAATAATTAGTCAGTACTTCTTTCCCTTCTTTTTTTTAATGTCTTCCTCTACCCTGAACATGAAGATCTTCAGAGCCCGAGCCACGACGCGGGCTCGTCTTTCACGGGCTTGACGGCGACGTCTTCCTCGGCCGGCGACGCGGTCACCTTCTGGTAAGGATCGCTGGTGGTGATCCTGTAAATTCATATGCACACATGTTATAATCCAATGGTCTAAACAGCTTCTATCAAGACTGCAATTCTATTACGGATATCACACCGGAACTGTAGCTATGCGGGTGCAGAAAATAAAATACTGCATGCGAATTACTGTTGAAAAGGAATTAAAAGATCAATAAATTAGTAGATGCTGAGTGATATCTGTGAAGTCTCTCACCTGTGCTTCCTCTTTTGGAGGAACCGCTGCAGCGACGCCTTCCTCGCGATCGGCATGTCGGAGAGCCCCGCGGGCTGCGGAACCGCCGGCTTCTGCGGCACGGCCAGCGCTACCTCCTCCGGCGGCGGGGACTCCGACCCCGCCAGCTGCATCAGCTCCTTGGCCTTCTCGGCCGGGAAGTTCTCGAACACGACCACCCGCCCGTCGTAGAAGATGGTCAGCGGTGCCGTCGTCTGCCCCTCCGGCCTGCAGGCAAAGCATCCTCACCGTCAAATCAAGCCAAATAACCCTCCAAGAACTGGGCAAGCAAGAACAGAGCAATTCCAGGACAAGTCCTGGAGGAATAAATTAAGCCAAGAGCTAAACAAACTCACAGTTCTTGGGATGACTGTGACATGCCGGCGTGCGGCGGGAAGAGCTGCATGGTCCTGGCGTCCGTCTCCTGTGCCGACGGCGGCAGGAGGCTCACCACCGGCGGCCGGAACGCGCAGCCCTGCTGCTGCTGGTGCTCCTTCATGTACTGCCGCAGGAGCCCGCACGTGACGGAGAACCTGCTGCTGCCGGCGGCTGCCATCTCCTCCCCTCTTCCTTCTCTCTCCTCCCCACGAAGCTGCCGTGCGTACGTGTTGGTGGTGGTGCGATGGAAACGAGTGGTTTGGTCACTCGCGTTGGGGGAGTCGGTGTATATTATAGGGAAATAGCTTAGGAGGGGGTGTTGGGGCAAGTGGCGAGGGAAAGGAGCACGTGAAATGTGAGGGGAGGCAGTGGAGGACCGGGGAAAGCGACGGGGAGGTGGACTCGGGAACCAGAGGAGGCATTAGAGCATCTTATTGACCGACGTTGATTTAAAGAGATATTATATAAGTATTTAAAGAGTAGAGTTTGTTTTTCTTTAATGTAGTAATCTAATTTTTATTAATAACTGGACTTATATTATATTAAAAAACCACAAAAAAATAATAGCCTCTCTTAACCGTACTTTCTCTCTTTTATTTAATACTTTGAATTGACTCTTATGTAGAGTCCGACTCTAAGAATTTTTTTGTTAGAACAGATCTCTCCAATGTATTGAATTGATTCAATACCTTCTCTCTCTTTCTTTGAATCGGCAACACATTGGAGATGGTCTCAAGCAATCCAATGTGGGCAGCCACTACACGGCTTTATACTGTGTGTTCATAGCTCTCTCCTCTCTTTCTTTTCCTCATTTCTTCTGGTTTAGTTTTAGAGGTGTTCATCTCTCCTTTTCTTCTTCTCTTTCCTTATACAGGTTATTTTTAGGGTATGTTAGAATGGAAGGGAGTGGCAAAGCAACAGCTCGGTGATACTGAAGGGTCGATTGACATTACAACTTGTCAAAAAGATCATTGTCGATAGTTTAATATCGATCTTATGAATGAATGCTAAGGCTCTCCTGTCACGAAGCCACACAAAAAAAATTATACAGGTTTAGGACTTCTCCTAAGATAATAATAACCTTACTCCTGTGTTGCTATATTGATTGTATTTACAACAGTAAAGAAGTCACTAAGACTAGGGCTTTTATGACTTTTGTCTCTCATTGTCTCTTCCGAATCTCTCTTCTGCCCTTTTCTTTGTCTACTAACTTTACTCCTTATATAGCGCATGGAGAGTTAGCAGTTGCCCATGTCAAGAGGCGCCTTAACGTTTGATGCAATGCGCACGTTCAATGACGGTTATTGTCAGAGACTTAGCGAGGTTTAATACGTGCAGTTATCTCAAGGAATAACGGCACATATTAACTACTATGTTTATTAAACACAACGTACAAATGTTTCTAGTCGATTGGGCCCACATGTCTATGGTTCTTATCGACTATAGGGTGCTCGTAAATGACTTGGTTGTAGTAAAGCTCATGACTATGAGGTGATCGTAGTAGAGCTTACGATCAATAGGTGGTTGTAGAAGAACTTACGATCATGAAGTGGTAGTAGGATAACTTACGACCATATAGGGTGGTCATAGAATAGCTTACGACCACTAGGTGTTTATAATATCTCTCATAGTTGATACTGAGGGGTACCCTTGAAGATTGTATAAAAGACATTATCATCTATAATGAATATTACAGATAAATAATTAATTGAGGATTATTAGATCCACATCATCTAGCCATCCAACTTCAAGTGAAATGACTTACTTGAAAAAGAGGTCGTAGAACCATGGTCAAAGATTAAGTGTCTTCGATTGGTTTTTCTTTTGACCAGGAATTCACTTAATCAAGAAAGGTATTTTTACTTGAGATGTGAAAATAAAACTCCTTTTCCCAAAAAGATAGAATTAAGAATGTCAACCGTTTCTTAAAATTTCTATCTTTGTAAGTTTTTCTGAAATGCTCATTGGAGTTCATGCAAGTTTGAAGTTGTGCATATTTGCTTTCAATGGTAACTCTTTTATATACTTTTGCTGAGTAAGTAGAACACCATTTTACTTTGGAGTTACTTCTATCCCTAGAAAGTAATGCAGAGAACCCAAATCTTTCGGAGCAAAAGCTATGTCCAACTCCTGCAGCAATTTGTTCACAGCCTGTTATGAAGAACTAGTCACTATGATGTCGTCAACATAAATCAATAGATACATAGTGACTGCACTGTGCTTTAAATCAATAGATGTATCTTCTTTAGAGGCTACAAAACCTGCTTCCCTGTAGCTTAGTACCGAGCCTAGAGTGCCAAGCACATGGTACTCAGGCCATATATTGCCTTGTCCAGCTTACAAATATATCCAGGTTTTTCTGAACTCTCATATCTAGGAGGTTGTTTCATATAAACATCTTCTTCCAATATGCTATGCAGAAAAGCATTTCGAATATCTAGCTATCTGAGTGACCAACCTCTGGAAACTACCATGGACAGTATGAGTTTGATAGTAGTAGGCTTGACTACTAGGCTAAAGGTGTCATCATAATCAATGTCATGCCTTTGTTTAAACCCTTTTGCAACTAGTCTTGCCTTATATCTATCAATTCTTCCATCTGGCTTCTTCTTTTTAAACCCTTTTTGCAACTAGTCTTGCCTTATATCTATCAATACTTCCATCTGACTTATTCTTCAATTTATACACCCATTTATAGTCAGTAACATTCAGTCCTTTTTGAAGTGGAACTAAATGCCAAGTTCTCACTACTACAGAAAATATCTTCACAAACGGTTCAAAAAGTCATCACAGACGGTTTCATGAGCCGTCTGAGTTTATAGGTCAGTAATGACATGAGGTCATCACAGACGGTTTCAAACCGTCTGTGATGCATACTATCACAAGGGTTATTAACTTAAAACCATTTATGATAGTTCACTACCACAGGCGGTTTGTAGATGGAATCGTCTATGATAGCTACTCGAGGCATAAAGCAAATCGCACACTCCAGTGTGTCAAGTTCGATGAAGTAGGATGTGGTTCACCTGCACGTTTAGGATGAACGCCTAAGGAGCGAGCTAGCTAGCTAGATGAATTCAGTCCTCGAGTTAGCTAACAAAGGCTACAAACTATATATATATATATATATATATATATATATATATATATATATATATATATATGAAGCTAGTTTTAAAGGTAAGCGATCCTTTGCTTAGAGATTTTATAGAGAAGAGATCAAGAATAGAGAAGAGGGGAGGAGGTGGGCTCGGGGAGGAGGTGACGCGTGCTCGGGGGAGGGGAGGAGGCGCGACGGGCTCGAGGGAGGAGGGGTGCCGGGTTCGGGGAAATAATTAATTGACCAAGATAACATATTAACATGTAATTTCTGTAAGACAATTAACCATGATAAAATGCTCAAAAGAAAAGATAAGCAACTGTATGAAACAACATATTGCTCAATTTTGAATGCTTATGGTTGCTTTTAGATGTAGAGTTGCACAAGATGTAATCTTGGCCTTCTCGATACTTGCTAATATTCTTTATCAATTAAATGGGATAACAATAAATCAGAGTTTTGAGTTCAAATAATGCTTCACTAGAATGTCAAAAAAATAACTTCTAAAACAGTAGTTTTTGTACTTTCAGTCATGATAAGGTCATTCAACTAATAGTGTGCAGAAATGCTCTATTATCAGATTAACCAATTAGTAACCAGTTAAATGAAAACTGAACAGAATTACTAATCTCAAATACTGGACAGATTTTATACTTTCTTAGTTTTATACTTTCAGTCATCACAAGATGCTTCACTAGAATGTCAAGAACTAATTCTGTAGGACAATTCATTGGAATGTGATGCATTTTGTCTAGTTTCAACAGAAAACAAAAAAAATATATATTAGAACTAGCTGCTTAGTACAAACTGACAATGAGAAGTAATCCAAATAGCCCAAGTCTGATATTGCTATCACATCAATTTCATTATATGACAATTATCCTCATCAAGCAATTACTAGAGCCCAACACAATACCAAGTCTCCCAATGCTAGTTAAGACAGATTGAAATACAACTAGCACAGCACACTTAGTAAAGTAAATCAATTCTGAAAAACAGAAACAACTTGCGAAGGGATGGCAACAACCACCCAGGATGCACTGGCCGAGTACACCTCCGAGCAAGAAAGGAGATGTGCCGGGCTGGAGGGGGAGGCGGCGGCTCATGCTCGAGGAGGAGGGGGTGGGCTCAGGGGAGGAGGCGCAGCGGGCTTGAGGAGGAGGCACTGTCGAGGAAGGAGGCGACGTCTCTCGAGGAGGGGAGGAGGCGCGCCGGGCTCGGGGGATGAGGGGCGCAGGGTTCGGGGAGGCGACGACTCGTGCTCGGGGAGGAGGCGGTGTGCTTGGGGGAGGAGGCGCACCAGGCTTGAGGAGGAGGCGGTGTCGAGGACGGTGACGTCAGGCTCGAGAAGATATGGGAGCCCGAACCCTAGCATAAGTGACGAAACTTAAATCGGCGTGGGTGCGGGCAAACCCTAGAGTCCGAGTATAAATAGGGCTGGACATCACAAACAGTTCTAAAGTAGAAACGTTTGTGATAAATACACATCACAGATGGTTCTAAAGTAGAACCATCTGTGCTAAATACACATCACAGACGATTCCAATAAAGAACTATCTGTAATAATATACATAAATGTAAATTCAGAACATATATGACACATTCACATATTAGTAAAGCATTAGTTTGAGCTCAAAGTCTGATTTGCAATTGTCGTATTTAATTAGTGAAGAATATTGACAAAAAACGGCGAGGAATTATATCTGAATATTTGCTAAAATTATGCTAAAACTGCTAATTTTACGACAAGTAGTTTAGTACACCTCTGCAAAGAACTTGGTGTACTCATGTCTAATCCTACAGTCGTCACTGCAGAAGACGACGTAGTCATCCCACTCTACATTCACGCCATAGCCGATGCTCGTGCAGCGATGGTCGTCCTCCAGCAATGCCAACACCCGGCCCTGCGACCCGGCCATCTTCCACGTCAAATTACTGATGACGTCTGCAGCGAGCCTTCGGCACCGCTTACACTCCTGGTTGGTCCTCTTGGCCGTCTCGAAGTTCTCATCTTTTCTTACTTTGATTTCTTCTTGAAGTTCTCATCTCTATACCCTTCTAGTAAGACAAAATTCATAGAACAAATTAACTTCCGATCAAGTAATCCTTCGTTGTCTATGATGTGTAACTTCCGATCGATCAAGTGAAGTACTTCTTGCTTTCTTCTGTTGATCGAAAGTTACACATCAAAGACAGTGAAGTTACACTACATACGTAACAAGGTGCCTACTGGATTACATATCTTCTGCTTTCTTCTGTTGGAGATCAACTTCGACCACTTTAAAAGATCAATCCCAATGAACCGAGGTGTCGGAATCGACTAACCAGTCATTTCTCATTACAGATGGTTCCAATATATAACCGTTTGAGAATTTAGTAATATCACAGACGGTTCTTCAACATGAATCGTCTATGATACTTCACAGACGGTCTTCAACATGAACCGTCTGTGATATTACCTTTTCATAGACGGTTTTTAGCGTAGCCAATAACACATACGGTCGCTAAACCAAAATCGTCTATGATTGTATTTAATATTGACAGTTCCGGTAATCCGTCTGTGATGAGGCATCTAGTATTAGCCTTTTTATAGTAGTGTATGTTCTTGATGAGAGCATCATATTCAGTATCCATTGCATGTTTCCACTCAGCCTTTTTAGTGCCTCAATGAATGTTACAGGTTTTGAAATAGTAACATTGACCGTCAATGTAGTATATGGAATGATGCCATCACTTCTCACCTCAGGCACTTTAATATTGTTCTGCAGTCGAGTCCTTTCGGTCCTTCCTGGAAGTACAACATGTTCATATTCCAGATTTGGTGCTGATAATCCTTCTCCTTCCCCTGGTGTTGTTGCTGTAGAATTCTTTGCTGTATTCTGACCCACTGACTGAGAAGTTTCTACAGAAGAATCATCAGAATGCAATGGAACAGTAACAAAAAATTCTTCAGTTGGGCAATGCTGAGCAGAATGAGGTTCAGAAGCAGGTTGTAAAGGAGGAAGTAGGACAATATCATCATGAATTGAAAATTTGGACGATGAGTTGGATTTTTAGAGAAGGGAAAATGCTTATCATCAAAGATCACATCTCGAGACAGATAAACTCATCCAGAGAATTTATGTAGACACTTGTAACCCTTGTGCATGTTACTATATCCTATGAGCACACATTCATGGGATCTGAATTGGAGTTTGTGACGTTATATGGACGTAGATTGGGCCAACAAGCACACCAAAGGTGCACAACATATGGTAATCAAGTTTTGATCCTAGAAGACGTTCAATAGGAGTAGAGTTATTTATCACCCTACTGGGCAGCCTATTGATCAAGAAATAGGTTGTTTGAAACACATCATCCCATAATCGAATTAGTATGTTGGCATTTGCAAGGAGGCCAAGTCCCATATCCACAACATGACAATGCTTACGCTCAACATAGCAGTTTTGTTGGTTGGTGTAGGGACAGGAAACACGATGTGAAATGACAACATGATTAAGGTGTGAAGCTTCTGATACTCCCCTCCCTAATCTGATTGAACACATATAGTGCGTTTGTTCAGGAGTCTTTCAACATGTTTTTGGTATTGAGTGAAAACATTAACCACATCAGCCTTACTTTTGAAAAGATATATCCATGTAAATTTGCTAAAGTCATAAACAAAACTAACATAGTATTTGAATCCATTAACTAAAGTATGAGCTGGTCCCCATACATCTATGAACACAAGTTCAAGAGGAGACATAGAAGCATGACTTGAGGAAACATAAGGGAGTTGATGACTCTTAGCTAACTGACATAGTCCACAAACATACCTGTCACTCAACTCGGACAAGTAAGGTAAATTGTTTGATCTAAGGACTTCTTGAACGACATAGGTGGAAGCGTGGCCAAGTTTGCAATGCCACTGGGCCGGAGTAGGTTTGTGCTGACAAAAGTTTTCTTGGTAGAGGCAGGAGCGATGTGCGATGACTTGATAGGGTAAAGTCCATCCTCACGTCTACCTTGAAGAAGAGACTTCCTCTTGAACTGATCCTTCACTACAAACTACTCGGATGAAACTCAAGAAATACTTTATTATTAGCAATAAATTGATGTACAGACAGAAGTTGCCGTGATGACTGAGGAATATAAAGGACATTATTAAGTTGAAGAGATTTGCAAGGGGTGGTAATATGAGGTAGCCCGACATGAAGAATTCTCATACCTGAACCACTGGCTATTTGAACCATGTCCTTGCTGCTATACTTATCCTTCAAAGTCAGCTTGTCTAGATTATCGGTAATATGGTATGTTGCACCAGTATCCATATACCAATTGGGATTGACACCATAGGATGACACCGTGGATGCAATAGCAGCAGCAACTCTATTGTTTTCTTCAGCTTGATAATTGTGATCAAAGCGACGGTAGCATTTTAATGCTACATGCCCCCATCTTGTCGTAGACTTGGCACTATGGTCGAGCTCTAGATTGACCACTCAGTTGCGGGCCTCCTCGGCCTCGGCCACGTCCGCGGTTGCTGTATGGGTTCTTCTTGTTACAAGAGACATTGTTGACCGAAGAACCTAAACCTTGCATGCCCTGCATAGAGGTTTGATGATCCAATTGTATCTCAAAGTTCAGAAGGTAAGCATAAGCATCACTGAGAGACATTGGCTCTGATTTTGTACTGAGAGATGCAACAATTGGATCATACTCAGTATCAAGACTAGACAGAAGATGACCAATGATCTCATCATCACGAAGTGGCTGCCCTATTGTAGCCAGAGTATCTGTCAGATGTTTGACTTTGTTGAAGTACTCTGACATGGAGGGGTCTTTCTTCTATGTCATGTGAAGTTGACGCTTGATCTGTATCACCCGTGCTCATGAGCCAGATGAGAACATACTCTCTAGTGCGACCCATACTTGGTGAGATGTGGAGAGGAAAAGAACCTGAGCCAGCACCTCCTCAGAGAGAGAGAGAGAGAGAGAGAGAGAGAGACTACTACAAAACAGGCAATAGCAGACACCTCATCACAGACGGTTCCAAAGGAGCCGTGCGTGTTGAATTTCTCTGACGGTTCCCTTTGGAACCGTGCGAGAACCGTCGTGATATGTCCTCATCACGAGCGGTTCTTATTACTAACCGTTTGTGATACTTCACGGCGGTTCGTAATATGAACCGCGTGATGAGGACATATCACGACGATTCATATTACGAACCGTCTGTGAAGTATCACAAGCGGTTGGTAATAAGAACCGCTCGTGATGAGGCGCCTTATCACGAGCGGTTTGGAAATAAAACCGTTTGTGAAATATCACGAGCGGTTCAATTTGAAGCTATGCGTAATATACTAGTATCACGAGCGGCTCTATTAAATAACCGTCGGTGATATTATTATCACGAGCGGTTCCCATATAGAGCCGTCTGTGATATCCAACCTCTTCTCCGCGCGATGTGTCTCTTCACCATCGCTGCAACCTCTTCGTCTCGCACGCCGACGATACATGCGTCTCTTCGTCTCACGTGCGATTACTCTAATTCTTGATATAAGGCGGAATAATCACGAAGATTAAACTCCTCCCATCGCTCTTCGTCTCACGGTTTTGAGTACGTCAATCGCCAAGGTTAGCATGCGAGCGGTCGAGGCCAGCACCAAGGCGAGGAGGTCGGTGATCGCGCTCTTTCTCACGATGTCGTCGTCGACATCGTCGGCCGTGTGACGCGAGCTCTCCTCAGCCCATGGAGGACCTATGCACCCTACGATTAACGTCGTACATCTTTATGTCTACAATATACGTACGTACATACTACTATTTATTCTAACATCTTGAATGTATGTACGTATAGTTGCAAGGCCTTGTACAAGGTGTCCAAGGAACGCGCCGTGGGGAGGCGCGTGGCGCTGGAGCGAGAGGAGGCAATGAAGTGGCAGGACAACGAGCGCTACCTCGCCGTCGTTAACCACCTGGCCTCCGCCGGCAACCCGGGGGCTTGTTTCATCGTCGGCCTCGGGTGTAACAGCCCTAACTTAGGGTTTGTATTTCCAATGTAAAATTTTGAGGAGGAATAAAAACTTTTGTTGCCTCTTCAAATCATTTGGAAGTTTTCCAAATTTTCCCTAGCAATTTCCATTTTCTAGAATTAAATTCTTGTGAATGGAAATTGTTGTCAGCAAATTCTTAGCTTTCAAACTTGTGATCATCCTCTGAAATTATTTTCCTATCATCTTGATCATCCTATCTACCTCCCTGAATTATTTCACAATTTTTAGATTTTATTTGCTATTTCAAATGGCCAAGTCAAACTAGTTGAAAATCTGGTCAAACCCTAGGTCAGCATGCTTGTGAATTTTCTGCAGAACTTTTCATTGCATAAAAAGTTCTGGAAAATTTATGCAATGTTGTTCTCTGTCTCAAGTAGCTACCATAAAAATTTCGAAATTTTTGGAGCTCAGGAGCTACCTTTAAAAATTCTCCAAACTCTCTCGCCTTTTAAAACCTCAAATCGAAAACACGTTCCTCGGGCCCGAACCCAACTCGTGCTCGAGTCCGACTCGTACCACTTGACTCGGTCGCGTCAACTAAGCGCACGCGCGCGAGTCCAATCGATCGTGACCGTCCGATGCAAATCGAGCGATCCACGCGTTGCGCGCAACCGACTGTCGAATGCATACACCAATCTCGGTAGTCCATTTCGGATCCAGCGGTCGGTGCGATCTTGATCCGTCGAGCCACCGGTTCGCACGCGCTTTGTGAGTCAGCGGCGGGTGGACCCCACTTGTCGCCTTCGTCCTCGTCCTCTCGCGTCTCACCGAGCGCACCGGCGATCACGCATGTGCCCACGTACCTCGTCGCCGCCACCTATTTGCCCTTGTGTCCGTCAGTGGAGCATCGCGAGCTTTATAACCTCACCGCACTCACTCATTCATCGTTTCCTTTGCTCTCTCACTTTCTCGCGCTTCTGTTTGGCGGCGAAGAGGCGAAGGTAGCGCCGCTGTGTTAGCGCCGCCCTGATCCGCAACCACGCCGCCGTGATCCACGCTCGGCGCGCCTCCATTTTGCCCAACCCGGGTCCTTGGCGTCCAGTGGATCACCAGGGGCGGTATCGTCGTCTCCGCCTCCGGTTGCGGCGGTCCCGCGAGCTTGCTAGTTCTCTGGTGAGTCTCTAACCTCGTCACTTGGTCCCTCGTGATCGCAATCATCCTCTGAGTCTAACGGTGGGCTCGTTTCTGTCTTTCGTGCATCGTGGAGGTCGTGCGGGTGTTTCTTCCTCGCGCACGGTGTTCGGCCGCCGTGGCAATTCCGGCCGCCTCGGACCTTCTTCTTCGACTTTGTCTTGTGCTTATTGCTCACGGAGTCGGCGATCCGTGGCGCACCTTCTCGCTGCTCGAAGTGCATGGCGCCTTCTGCGAGCCGTAGCTTCTTCTCCGCCTCCGCCGTCGTGAGCCCATCTCCGGCGACCATTGGGCTCGCGTCGCCGGCATCAAGTTCGTGGAGTGCGGTGCACCGTCGTGCCATCCCGAGCTCGAGCCTCGGCCATTCTCGGATCCCCACCTCGCCGTCGCGGCGCGTCTGGAACTCCGTCGAGCATGCGGCGATCAAGGTCTAACCACGCCGTTAAGTGCTAACCATCTTTTAGTGCGTATCACCGATTTGTGGGCCTCTTTGGTTAATCGCGTTTAGAAATCCTTTAATCCAGCCCGTTATTTGTTCTCGAGTCAACGCCATGTGGGTCCATGTTGTTAGTTAGGTTTGTGTAGTTACGGTTATGCGTTTTCTCTGTTGGGAAGCGTATTTCTCGTGAGAGTGTTTTGGGTTTGCACTTTAGTGGCCAAGACGTATTCTTTGAATACGCCGGCGTCACTTTAGGCGGTCTTGTTGTCTGATCGCTAGCTGCCCGCCATTGTCGATGGTGGGGCTTCTTGTTGCGGTAGAAAAAGTATTCATTGCTTTAGTATTTACGGTTTATGTTTTCGTTGAGTCATTAATTCAATTAAACTTGTAAAATGCATAACTAATTCAATTTTATCCAAATTGCTTGAAACGATCTTGTTAATTTTCATTTTAATTGTACTATTTACTGAAATAAGTTTCAACCTTGTATCTGAAGCAAAAATCTGTTAATTAATTTAATGTTGTAGATTGTAATCTCCAAATTAGAAAATGCATATCTCTTCCAATAATTGTCCAAATTCAATGAACCCAACTCTGTAAAATTTCATTTTCAGTATACTAACTATTAGGATAGGTTTTACACCCTGTTTCTGTTCATGAAAATTTGTTAAGTAATTAACTAGTGACTTGTTGTGTTTTTAGCTTAGAAAATTCATAGAAAATTGCTAATAACTTAAAATGATTTGTTCTCTGTTTCTAAAATTTTGTTATTTCATGCTTAGGCTGCTGTGTGAGTTTTGGCTTGTTTTGATGTTGTTGTATGTTTGAGTTTTGTCGGTGTTATTCGTTCTTATTTGTTTGTTATGTTCGATCGTTAGAAGCGATATTTGCGGCAACCCCGAGGACGATCCTCCGCACCATATTGAGCAACGGCGGAGGGCAAGCGATTTGATCATGTTAAATCCCAGTATTTTAAAGTCTAATATTTTGTTTCAAGCTGTATGTATGCATCGCTTAATTTGTGTTAAATTGAGTAGTTAAATCAGTGTTGCATATCCTGTAGACAAAATATTGATCTCTACTACTTGAGCCTAGGTTATTTCTTTGTGATTAGAGGTCATTGGATGATCTCTTGTCACTTAGTAGATCCGGTCAACTTGCTTAGACATGCTTAGCTATCGGTAGAATCTGGGCGGTTATCGACTTTAGTCGGTAACCTTGATCTATAAAATCTACTATAACTTTATGTTTGACATCTTTCTTTGTGTTTAATTGCAAAACTAAAAATGAAAACAAAAATGATTTAGACGGGCACAATGGTAAGATTGGTGTGATCTATTGGGTGTGGCTGGAAAGGTGCAGGTCAGTTAAGGACCGAACATCTTGTGAGTTTACATTATCCAGGGCATTTCGGCGTGCTAACCACACTAGAGGTATGGGACCTCTCTTGACCTAGTACTTTGGCGTGTATTGGTCCCGGTCGTAGGAGGTCGCGGGAGGATGGAGGTGGGAGCATGGTAGTTGTCCAAAAGCTTTATCTGAGTGGGTAGTTGTCTTTTGGCTTTACCATGTAAGCGTATGGGTTTCTATCCATACGAGCGGCTCGGGGTTGATACACAATATTGGAAAGCAGTCTCGTAGGACTTAGTGTGCGGCTAAGCATACCTTCGGAAGTGTGCTTTGGCTTAAAGGCGGTTTGAGGTGTGGATGCAGTGGTACACCCTGCGAGGTTAAAAACTATTCGAATAGCCTCGTCTAGGTGATGGACACGCTTGGGTAAGCTTATCGAGAGTTAGACTACAACATTTAAATTAAAACTTGATGGGTGATGCGAATGCGGGATTCGTGCTATTGTTGTGGTGACTATTGGGATAGTCACTTCTAGGTTGTTTATCTTTCGCTTTTGTTATTATTATCCTTCTTTGTTATTTCAATCTTAAAATGAATTGCAAACTTGCCTTTAAAACTGTATTACCTTATTGCAAATGAAAATTGGCTTTATGCAAATGAAACATATGGCCTCCACGGACAAGCTGCATGTAGCATATGAGCAGTGCGCTAGTTCACACGTCGGTCTTGCGGGTACAAAGACAATCTTTGTACTCGGTGCTTTGCTTAATGTTTTTGTTGCGGAGGAAGAAGGTGAGCCTCGGGGCCTCACTACGTGAGTCAGTCTTGTCGCTTCTTGGGTGGCGACTAGGCTTGGTGGTCGGTCGGATGCCTTGTGGGTTGAAGGCACACCGATTGGCTTTGTTTATAGCCATCTTATGGCACTTTTGCTTCATTGTCGTTCTTGTTATTTGTGTATCTTGTGGCACAGTCGGCCTATGTCCGTAATATTGTTACTATTTGTTTATCTTCCGTTTGTAGTGTAATGTTTGGACTCTATGTTTTGAATGGAGTTGATGTCTAATTTTGTAACGAGTGCGTATCTTGCTTTAGGAAGTATCGTATCTCGAGATCGATTATTTGATTTGTGATGCTAGGACCGGTGGTTGGTTAAGCATTACAAACCAAATAAGCCGGGTCCACATCGGGCTTGTCTTCGCGCCCAAGACATGCGGCACGGCCTCATGTTCCTTGAGCAGGCGGCGTGGCGCCACAAGGCGCGGCCTCGTGCTCGGTCTCCTCCTCTACACGCCAACGAGGCGCGCGCGTTGGGAAGCACTACATCGGCCAGTCGAGGGCGAGCCGACCGGCGGCGGGTGCGAGCGACCAAGACCAACCGGAGTGCGGGCGGTGCGAGGCTCGCCGCGGACATGGTCGAGCGGCGTGGGGAAGAAGGCGAGCCATCTGGGCGGGTGTGGCGCTGTCGGAGGATGGCCACCGGTGCACGAGCATTGGCTGCGGTGTGGAAGGGTGGGCGACTCGTCGTCTTCTGCGATGGCACGATCGAGATTAGGCATGAGTATACGGTTTCTTTGCAAAGGTGTTAGACTATTTGCCATAAAATTTTAGTTTTTAGGTTTCTAGAAAGGTGGTGCGGTGGACTATTTTCCAAATTAAATGAATTTTTAATGCACCAAAATATACGGTCCACAAGGGCGGGAGCGATTACAATTCCACGTTGACATCAAAATATCGTGCGACATATTACAAGTTCATAACACATGATGTTATGGAATAAATTAATTACAACTGAGTAATTTCTTAATTAAAATATAGTCCTTCATGATGATCGGCGCATATAGCTAGCTTCCTCATTGGTTCTTCCTCGAGCACGATGCCGTCTCGAAAGGAGGCAACTCGTCAAATTGATTGTATTCTTCCTCGTCCACTACATTCTCAACTCAGACAATCCTTCTTTTCCATGAAGAACTACGTGGCGCTTCTTATTTGCGGGTCGGTTACATAGAAGACTTGAACAACTTGGTTGCTTGATGCGAATGGTTCGTCTTTGTATCCGACACGATCGAGGTCCACGGTAGTGACGCCGTGCTTGTCGACCTTCACATGTGGAGATGGACCCAACGGCACCGAAATAGGGGATCTTGAAAAGCACGTGAGTCGAGCTCCCATATCTCCTCTATTTGCCCATAATACGAGCTCCTCGACCCATCGATCTTGAATGCATCTATCACGGACACCGCTGTTCGGGTGTGCTCTTCCTATCACGAGTGCAGTATAAAATGTGTACCCATTTATGTCGTATCCTTGCCATGTGACAATTGTAAATTGTGGCCCTTTGCCAACCATAGCAGCGTATCATCACTTGATGACCTCCAGTCATGATTCGCACCTTTACCCATTCGTTGAGCCGCGGTTGTGCTCTCGTGATCCAAACCTCCAACGGTGCGGATTTTGTTGGCGTACCATGTCTTTGTGCTCGTCGATGTACGGGGGCGGTTGGGTCATGTGTTGCAAGACCGTGAAATGGGCTTGGCGTGCGTATCGGATCGGGAGTGATTGATTTCCTTCCGATGGTCCCGATACCATCGGCCTTCCCTCATGGCGAGATAGAGGCATACCTATCGGTTCCACGAGCCATGTAGTCGACGCAGAACTCAATGACCTCTTGGTTGCATAACCTTCGATGATCTGCCCTCGGTCGAGATCGATTCCGTGCGTAGGACTTGAGAATTCCCATATACCTCTTGAGCGGTACATATGGCGTAGGAACACGGGACCGCATATCTTTATCTCTTTCACAAGATGAACAATGAGATGGACCATAATATCGAAAAATGACGGAGGAAATACATCTCAAGTTGACATAGAGTCGTCACCACCTCGGCTGTAGAGCATCTAGTCCTTCGGGATCGATGACCTTCTGAGCAAATAAGTTGAAGAAATAACACAGCCTCAAGATTGCCACTCGGACCTTGTTCGGCAAGATACCCCTAATTTCAACAGGAAGTATTTGTGTCATCAGCACATGAAAATCATGAGACTTCATACCAATTAATTTCAAATCTTGCATAGAAACAAGTTTCTTAATGCTAGCGGAGTAACCAGACGGGACTTTGACACCATGCAAGCTTTGGCACAATTCATTTCTCTCGGCCTTGGACATAGTTTAGCAAGCTGGTGGAAGGTATGTTCGTCCTTTATCGGTCTCTTTCGGTGCTAACTCGGTCCTTATGTTCATATCAACCAAGTCGCGTCGTGCGTTAACACCATCATTTGTTTTGCCACTAATGTTCGATATGCACCAATCAAGCTTTCACATACATTCTTCTCCACGTGCATGGCGTCGATGCGATGTGAACTTCTAAGTGCTCCCAATAAGGCAAGTCCCAAAATTGACCGCTTCTTCGGATGTTCTTCGACGGGTTTTAATTTACATCCCTTCCCAAGAACAACATCGATATCCTTAACCATATCATAGACCTCTTTCCTCTAAAAGCCCTTGGAGCCGAATGTCCTCCTTATTTCCGTCGAATTGTTTTTCATCTTGCGGTATGGGTGACTCTGGGAAGGAACCTACGGTGGCGCATATACGATTTTTGCGAGTTGTTGTTCAAATGCATACACTCTTCGTAGCATCTAAGTAGTGCGGACGGGCTTTGGCTCCTTTCGTCTCAAGCCCGACGAGTTACCAAAGCGGGAAAATCATTGATAGTGCGAGAACAACATGGCGCGTAAAGAGAAGTTCTCTCGTTTATCGCATCTCATACTTGTACCCTTCGTTCCACGGTGTCACAAGATCATCCATAATGGTGCTAGGTACACATCAATATCGTTCCCGGTTGCTTGGCCCTTGGATAAGTAGTGACATCAAAATGTACTTCCGCTTCATACACGGCCAAGGAGGAAGGTTGTACATACATAGGTCCCCGAGTTGCGGGATTTGATTCTCCAGAGGCCCATGATTCCCCTTGTCCATCCATCCGGGGCCACTAAAATGTACCAAGATCTGCGTCGAGAGATTCGGTGGACTCGCATGAAGCGCGATTGCGAGTTCGTGGCGGATGTGACATATGTTGTCGCGTTAAGGCGAGCATCGGCGTCAGCAGTCTCCTTCACCTTTGCGATGCGAGAATGGAAGTGGGATTACGTAGGCATGGACTTCGTCAACGGGTCTACCCGTACTCTGCGGGGAAGGATGCATTATGGGTTATCATCGATCGATTGACGAAGGTGGCTCATTTCCTTCGGTCGCGATCGAAGATTGATGTGAATCAGTTAGCGGATCTTTACATATCCCGCATTGTGAGTCTGCATGGTGTGCCACGAACAATTGTGTCAGATCGTGGTTCTCTGTTCACCTCTCGGTTTTGGCATAGTCTGCAGGAAGCCATGGGGACCCGTCTTTCGTTCAGCTCAGCCTATCATCCTCAGACTGATGGTCAGACGGAGCGCGTCAATCAGGTGCTTGAAGATATGCTCCGTGCTTGTGTTCTTTCCTATGGGAAGAATTGGGAGAAGTGCCTACCGCTTGCCGAGTTCTCCTACAACAACAGCTTCCAGGCTAGTCTCGGCATGGCACCATTTGAGGCCTTGTATGGGCGGCGATGCGAGACACCGTTGAACTGGTGGCGGTGAAAGGCGGTTCTTTGGTCGGTTCGATCAATGAGGCGGAAAACCAAGTGCGATTGATTCGTGAGCACTTGCGCGTGCTCGATCGAGCGAGAAGAGCTATGCGGTCGGCGTCGCCGTGAGTTGAGTTTCCACCCAATGACTTTGTGTATCTCAAAGTCTCACCTTTGAAGGGCATCGTCGTTTGGTGTCAAGGGCAAATTGGCTCCTCGGTATGTCGGGCCTTATCGCGTCATCAAGAAAGTGGGAGCTGTTGCATACAAGTTAGAGTTGCCGGCTACACTTGAGGGTGCATGATGTTTTCCATGTGTCGCATGGCGAAGAAGTGCCTCGTGTTCGGTTGAGAAACACCATTGGAAAATATCGATGTGCGGAAGATCTGTCTTATCGTGGCGTCCGTTCGTATCCTCGAAGAAGGTGAGCGCAGAACAAGGAACCGTGTGATCAAGTTCCTTAAAGTTCGATGGTCGAACCACTCCGAGGATGAAGCCACTTGGGAGCGGGAAGATCGTCTCGGCGATTACCCATCCTTCTTCTCGGTGATCGAAATCTCGGGTGAGATTCTGTAAGAGGAGATTTGTAACAGCCCTAACTTAGGGTTTGTATTTCAAATGTAAAATTTTGAGGAGAAATAAAAACTTTTGTTGTCTCGTCAAATCATTTGGAAGTTTTCCAAATTTTCCCTAGCAATTTCCATTTTCTAGAATTAAATTCTTGTGAATGGAAATTGTTGTCAGCAAATTCTTAGCTTTCAAACTTGTGATCATCCTCTGAAATTATTTTTCCTATCATCTTGATCATCCTATCTACCTCCCTGAATTATTTCACGATTTTTAGATTTTAGTTGCTATTTCAAATGCCCAAGTCAAACCAGTTTAGAAATATGGTCAAACCCTTAGGCAGCAGCTTGTGAATTTTCTTGGGAGAAATCTAATGCATGAGAACTCCTGGAAAAATTACACAAGGGAGTCCTCTGTTCCAGTTAGCTACCATAAAAATTTCAGAATTTTTGGAGCTCAGGAGCTACGTCTAAAAATTCCTCAAACCTTATCATCCGTTTGAAATCAAACCTGGAAACACTGTTCCTCTGGCTCAGACCTAACTTAGACTCGAGTCCGACCGCACTAATGGACTCGGTCGCACCGCCTAGCTGCACCCGCGTGAGCCCGATGGTGGTCGGCCGTCCGATGGAGATCGACCGGTCCACGTTGCTTGTCTGGTCGACTGTCCGAATGCATACATCAATCTCGACCGTCCATCTTAGATCCAACGGTGAAACATTCTTGATCGAGTCTAAGCGGTACCGCTCGCACCGCTTTGTTTCTTCGGCGCAAGTGGACCCCACTGTCGATGTCGCCTCGTCTTCTCCGCACCTCACCGGAGCTCGTGGCCGCACTCGCATGCTTGCCACGCTGCTCGTCGCTGCCACGTCGGGGACGCGTGTCCCTCTCCGAAGCATCGCCAGAGCTTTATAACCTCACCGCACTCATCCATTCTTCGTTTCCTTCGCTCTCTCGCTTTCTCGCGCGCTTCTGTTTGGCCGAGAAGAGAACGAAATAGCGCCATAAATTAGCGCCGCCCTTGAGCGGCGACCGCACCACCGTGATCCACGCTCGGCGCCGCCTCCATTTTGCCCAACCGGGTCCTTGGCGTCGATGAATCACCGAAGCGATATCGTCGTCTCCGCCTCCGGCGATCTCGGTCCCGTGAGCTCGTTTGCGATCTGGTGAGTCCCTAGCCTCGTCACTTGGTCCCTTAGGATCGCACTGATGCACTGAGTCTAACGGCGGGATTGTTTACGCCTTTTGTGCATCGTTGTGGGCATCGACCAATTCTTCTCAAGCTCGGTTTCGCGCGTGGAAATTCCGGCCGTTCGGGCCTTCTTCGTCGGCGTTATCGTGTGCTTCTTGCTCACGGTGTTGAGGCGGCTTAAGCACACCTTCCGGTCTTCGAAGCTCGCGGCGTCTTCTCCGCGAGCAGCGTGTCTTCTTCTCGCCTCAGTTCGCGCGCCGCTCACCGCCGGCATCCCCGTGGGTCCGCGTCACCGCCATCGTGTTCGCAAGATCTTCGCGAACCCGAAGGTATCACTCACTCGCCCAGAAACCCACTGGTTAGCTAGATCACTGCGCGCGGCGCGCGCCGTCCCGTCTTGGCGCCGGTGAGCCGCCGGTGATGATTAGTTTAACTCTAATCATGTCTAGTTTGAGTCTCTGACTTGTGGGCCCTATTGGCTAATCACGTTTAGAAAATCTTTAGTCCAACCCGTTATTTGTTCTCTGAGTCGCTGCCATGTGGGTCCGTGCTGTCAGTTAGGGTTGTGTAGCTCTGGTAATGCGTTTTCTCTTTCGGTAGCGTATTTCTGTGAGTATGTTAGGTTTGCACTTTAGTAAGCGAAGACGTATTCTCGAATCGCCTTCGCGTCACCTTCGTGAGCGATCATCTGATCGGCACCTTTATTGGGCCATTGTCGATGTGCGGGGCTAGATAGTGTGGGTAGAAAAAGGTATAAATGCTTTAGTATTTACGAAATGCTTTTACTGTTGCTTTCGTTAATTCAATTAAAACTTAGAAAATGCATAACTAATTCAATTTTTATCCTAATTACGTGAAACCAGTCTTTGTTAATTTTCATTTTAAATGTTCTATTTGCTAAAATTAGTGTCAACCTTGTCCCTATATCAAAAATCTGTTAATTAATTTAATGTTGTAGAATGTAATCTCCAAATTAGAAAATGTGTATCTCTTTCAATAATTGTCCAAACTCAATGAACCCAGTGCAGAAATTTCATTTTTAGTATACTAATTATCGTGATAGGTCTTAGATCTCATTCTGTTCATGAAAATTTGTTAAGCAATTAACTAGTGTTTTGATGTGTTTTTAGCTTAGAAAATTCATGGAAAATTCTTAATAACCTAAAATGATTTGTTCTCTGTTTCTAAAATTTTGTTATATCATGCTTAGGTTCTTTGTGTGAGTTTGGTTTGTTTTGATGTTGTTGTATGGTTGAGTTTTGTCGGTGTTTTTCGCTCTTATTATTTGTTATTTGTTCTTTCGTTAGGATTCGATATTTGCGGCAACCACGAGCGACCCTCGCAACAAATTGAGCAACAACATCGAACAAGCGCTTTGATCATGTTTATCCCAGTATTTTAAAGTCTAATATTTTGTTTCAATGTATGTATGCATCACTTAATTTGTGTTAAATTGGTTAGTTAATCCTTTAGATGCATAATCTGTAGACAAATGATATTCCTCTACTACGAGCCTAGGTTATTTCTTTGTGATTAGAGATCATTGGATGATTTCTTGTCACTTAGTAGATTCGATTTCAGCCGCTTAGACATGCTTAGTATCGGTAGAAATGGCGGTTATCGACTTAGTCGGTAACCTTGATCACCTAAAATTTACTACAACTTTTGTTTCAGCATTTTTGCTATGTTTAATTGCAAAACTAAAACTAAAAACAAAAATGATTTAGACTTGGGCACAATGGTAAGGCGGTGTGATCAGGTGTGATTGGAAAGGTGCCCGAGTCGATTAAGGACCGAGTTACTTGCGCCACCGTGACGAGCATTTTGCGTGCTAACCACACTAGAGTATATGGGACCTCTCTTGACCTAGTACTTTGGCGTGTATTGGCTCGGGTCGCGGGAGGTCGCGGGGAGGGATGGAGGTGGGAGCATGGTAGTTGTCAGAAAAGCTTTATCCCGAGTGGGTAGTTGTCTTTCCGCTTTACCATGTAGCGTATGGATTTCTATCCATACGAGCGGCTCGTAGTTAATACACAATATTGGAAAAAGTCTCGTAGGACTTAGTCTGTGCCGACATACCTTCTAAGTGTGCTTTGGCTTAAAGCGATGCAAGTGTGGGTACATTGGTACACCTGCGAGGTTAAAACTATTCGAATAGCCTCGTCCTAGGTTATGGACACGCTCGGATCGCCCCAAGAACTAGACTACAACATTTAAATTAAAACTTGATGGGTGAGTACGAATGCTGGGATTAGTGCTATGTTGTAGTGACTATTGGGATAGTCACTTCTAGGTGGTTACTTGTATCTATCTTTATTTGTGATTATTTCAACGATAAAAATGAATTGCAAACCCGCCTTCAAACAGTATTATATTATTGCAAATGAAAATTGGCTTTATGCAAATGAAACATATGGCCTCCACTAAACAAGCTTTGCATGTAGCATATGAATAGGTCCGCTAGTTCACACGTCGGTCTTGCGGGTACAAAGACAATCTTTGTACTCGGTGCTTTGCTTAATGTTTTTGTTGTAGAGGAAGAAGGTGAGCCCCAAGGGCCTCACTTCGTGAGTCGTGTTGCCGTTTCGTGGGCGACTAGACTTGGCGGTCGGTCGGATGCCTTGTGGGTTGGAGGCACGATTGGCTTTGTTTATAGCCATCTTATGGCACTTTGCTTCATTGTCGTTCTTGTTTATTTTTGTATCTTGTGGCTGTCGGCCTTTGTGCGTAATAACTCTACTATTTGTTTATCTTCCGTTTGGTAGTGTAGTGTTTGGACTCTATGTTTGGAATGGAGTTGATGTCTAATTTTGTAGCAGGGTGTGTATCTTGCTTTAGGAAGTATACATATCTCGAGGATCAATTTATTTGATTTGTGATGCTAGGACCAGGTGGTTGGTTAAGCATTACAAGCCGAATAAATTGGGGTCCTCACACCACAACACCTTAGCAGGAGGTCCTTGCTTCACCTTAGCAGTATTCTTACGCTTGTATCGGGATGCTTTGCACACGGGACATACATGCAAGTCTGCATACTCTTTACGATCTGAGGATACAATCGTTCGGACATGCATGTATTCTTTCTACTTCCATTCCCAATGGACAAAGTACCTTCTTGGCTTGGTAGGTGGTCTTTGGGCAACACGTTTCCCTCGGAAGAATGTCCGCTAGGAGACCTAACAACGCCGTGAAACTCTTGTCGGACCAACCATTGCTCGCCTTCAATTTCAGCGGTTCAAGTGCGGTTGACAACCTTGTGTATTTCGGCTTGCGGCGAGGAACAAAGGTTTCCCGAGTCCTCCATTAAGCGCTCGAATTTACAAAACTCTCTCTCACTTTAGTTTCATACGCATCGCGTAGCATCGATCGGTTGTCATCGTCACGACCTATCGTCATCAAAAACACATCCACATCCGGCATATCGTTGACTTCCTTGTCGATGTCATCATTATTAACTTCTGTATAATCTGCTCTTCACCGTGGATGGTCCAACATGTATACCCTTTTTGAAACCCCTTGAATCAAGTGCCCTCGATCTGCGCGGTTGTTAAAAATCTTGATTATCGCAATCAATGCATGGACGAGTACATAAATTCTATCTCCTTATTCAGCATATCTGCTCGCGGCTCTTTTAAAAGCAATCACGCCATTAATGTACTCTTCACTCACACAGTTCGCACTGTACATCGATTCGGTCCATCTCGCTACACATGTAACAATTAGTAGTGTTAAATTATATTAATAAGCGCAAATCGTTACTCCTCCTATTAATCGCAAATCGTTACTCCTCCTATTAAGCAAATATAAAGAGTTAAAGATCGTTAACCTCGGAGCTCACGACGAAAATTCCTAATATCATGAGATTCCTCACCGTCCTTCTCCTTGGGCCAATGAACAGGGCAAGAGAGCCACAGTCGAAATACACCAGCTTATCCCACTCACAAAAACACTCATTCACAACACCCAAACCGAGAGCTACCACCAAAGCCAAGCCTCACAAAGCAAGCATGCATGCAAGCCAAATGACCATAAGTTGCTAGGGCAACCCACAACCAAGAACAAGGCAAGCCAAATAAACAAGCCTCCTACGGTAACCTGAGCAAAGCTTCTCAAGCCCCTCTATTCTAAAGAAGAGATCGGGCGCTAGGGCAAGGGGCCTCTGTCGGGTCTTTATATTTATAGGGTGAAATATCACGAGCGGTTCTTATTTCCAACCGCTCGTGATACGAGATATCACCTGAGCGGTTCTCCACAAACCGTGTTGAACTTGCGCAGACGGCTCCATGTGAAACCGTCGTGATATACTCAATATCACGAGCGGTTAATAATTATAACCGTCGTGATATACTCAATATCACAAGCGGTTCTATTAACAAACCGTGCGTGATATGGAGTATATCACGACGGTTATACTTATTAATGCGTGATATTGCGGATATCCGAGCGGTTCCACATGGAGCCGTCTCGTGATGTTCAACACGAGCGGTTAGTGAGAGGAACCGTCTGTGATAACGATATTATCACAGATGGTTCTTTATTCAACCGTCTGTGATAGCGTACGGAGCATGCATATGCGCAAATAATTAACAAAATGATTTGCCCAGTAATAAGTAGATGATAAAAAAGACCATATCATCACAGACAAAAAGACTATATTTACATCACAGACAGACAATAGATTGGCCTTATCGTTTTTACATCACAGACGATAGAAAAAGGATGAGCGATCCTATCTTAGTCTTCAAATCTTCGTACGCATTCTCGTCGGCCGGTGGGAGCGGGATCACCGATCGTCTCACCAAACGCCTCCACCGTGACCTTGCACGCTCAATTTCCTCTTGTAGATGTTCGGACTCGTAATCAAGTCCCATATAGCCCAGAGGCCATCACCCGGTCTCCACGATCTCGGCTAGGCGGACCCTCTCTCCCGCAATGTCGATGTCGTCCTCGACTCTCTGGGCTGCATCCTCGGTGCGGACCAAAGAGTTCCATAGGACAATCTCCACGGCGAGGTTTACTCGCGGATCTTTGAGAGCCTCGCGATGGTCTCTGTTGGAGGAGGAGCTCCAATCGACCGATGATCGCCGTTATGGTCTCCGGTAGATGGGAGGGTCTACAACGGATTGCATTGCGAACGACGCCTTGTTCGCGGCTTGGGCGAGTTGCGATCGAGAGAGTGCGAGTACACAACCAAAATGTAGGCCAGATCTGTAGGGACGAGAGAGAAGCCATTTGGAATTTGTGGAGAGAGGGGATGATCAAGGAGGTTCGTGAGAAATCCCTTTGATAAGGGTTGTCTATTTATATAAAAGCCGGAGCAGAGACGAAGAGACACTCGCGCGGAGATGAAGGAATGAGATCCATAGCACGACGGCTCTATGATGGATCCGTCGTGATATATTATCCTGACGGCTCTATTAAAGAACCGCTCGAGATATCGCAATATCACGAGCGACTCTATTTAAGCACCGTGCGTGATAATATCACGAGCGGTTTGCTTAAAGAACCGCTCGAGATATCTCAATATCACGACGGTTCCATTAAAGAACCGCTGCGTGATATTGAGGATATCTCGAGCGATTCTTTAAGCAAACCGTCAGGATATTATCACGCACGGTGCTTCAATAGAGCCGTCGTGATATTGAGGATATCTCGACGGTTCTTTAATAGAGCCGTTTGTGATATTCTTTATCAAAAGCGCACCTAGGGTTTTGCTCTTTACTCGTCACTTCGTCTCCCGCGCCTTAGGCTCTCGCGCTCTCGGCTCCTCTAGGTTCGCCGTTCACCTCCCGGCCAGTAAGACCCGCCGCGCCTCTTCATCGACGACGCTGCCTCCGCCTCGGCGCGCGCCTCCTCCCGTGTCGGCTTCCTTCCTCTGCACCGGCCTCCTCCCCGTGTCGGCCTCCTCCCTCTGCACCGGCCTCCTCCCCGCGCCGTCCTCCTCCCGTGTCGGCCTCCTCCCGCGCTCTCCCTCCTCCCGCGTCGGCCTCCTCCCTGCACCGCCTCCTCCTTGCAACCGAGTTGTTGTGCGGCATCCTCTGTGAATATTCCTAAAGATCTGGCAAATTGATCAGTGGGCTTTGTTGACATGCTCTGTGATGAACTTTGTCTTATCTTGAGATTGAATGTGATAGTTAGTTGATTCTTGAGCTCTATTGTACAAATTACTTGCTCTGTCAATTTCATATCTTGTTAATTTGTTACTTTCGGTTGAATGCTAGTTATCACGAGACGGTTGAATGCATCCGTCAATTTGATATCTTGTTAGTTCATTCATGAGCTCTATTGTATTGACGAACCTCTATGATGTGACTTTGATAGTCTTTGATAATGTGAACTGAAATTGATCGATGGGCTTTGTTCAGTTAGCTCTGTGATGAACTTTTCTCTTATCTTGAGATTGAATGTGATAGTTAAGATCATTTTCATATAGATTGAGATCATTTGTGATTAAGCAAAGTATTGTTTAGAGCTCATAGTTTGAATTTATACTATCATATTCATTTAATGAAGAGTATAGACAATAGGATTGAGATGGCAAAGACTTGTTCTTTTGCAACTCTCCTTCGAGAGCACAAACTACCATCAATCCTTCTTTATATATTATACGTTTGTGCATCATTTTCGTTAAGTTGAGTAAATCTGCTTGAATCAGTCGGTTAGAGCTTACGCATATTGCTTCGTGCATATATAGATAGCAAGTAAGCGACATGGCGTCCGCACCATCTTCGCCGCCGCGGATCTCCGAGGAAAGTGGTGCGTCGCGAGATGGCGAGAGGAACATCGAGAATTCCTCGGGCATAATGACCGTCCACGAGGTCAATGCCAATGGGATCTGTGAGTCCCCCAAGCGTGGCGAGATTCCGAACCTTGTGCGGGATACTTGGAAGGAACGGGTCCCCATCACCACACCGAGCCGGACAACGTGTCGGATGTTCGGAGAAGCCACCGGGGCGAAGTTTTAAAATCGTTCACTTTCCCACCGCAGACTGGCGCGCGTGGAACGGCGGCGTTGCTCTCGATCGGAAGGCGTGGAGGACCTTCAAGAGCGTGCTTGTCACAAGGCACGTGAACACGGTCGACGCCCTTCATGGCGTATAAATTCTTGTCGCGGGATATATGGGACGCCTTTGTGCAAATGAAGACGACGCCCAATTTCTTGAGGAAAGTGCGGCGCACAAGGCTCTCCACACACTTAACACTCACCCCACAAACTCGGCACCACTGGTACGCGGTAAAACCGCGCAATGGCGCGGAGGACGCGAACGAAACAAGGCCATTTGTTTGAGATCACGGACAGTAGCGCTCTCTCCGGTTAAGAGCGAGGGCATCGATTCGTCTTGGGCGAAATCTCTTTCACAAACCCGCAGACCGGGATGTATTAAACCGTGTGGTAAATGTCTTGAACTACCTAGTTGTTAATAAGTCTATAACTTCATAATGTATATAATAACATGATGACCTCTTGCAAGAAGAATTGAGTTCCGCATGTTCCAAGGCTCCTTCCAAGCGAGTGGAGAAGGATATACTAACTACACCACAGGAAACAAGGAGCACCTGGTCGCACGCGAGCAAAGGGGTTAACGTATCTTGGAGGATGGATTCCCAGACGACTCACGCACGTATAGGAGCAGAAGAGATCCAAGGTGAGTACGACACGTTGTTGGAACATGTGCTTACTTCAAAATTTGAAGGAAGAGAACGAGTGCTTCTTGCAAAATTTGAAGAAAAGATAGCAAGATTGCGGGACCAAGTGAATCAACTACTACTCCTCAACAACGATCGCAGCCGCCGTTGTTTTGGTAGGCGATCCTCCTCAACATCGAGTAGCGTCGCGTCCACGCAAAATTGTGAACACGATGATGTCCAATTACCTATCGACGACATCAAGGTAATGTACATCTCTCGAATGCTCCAAAGATAGACCTATAGGGCGCCTTAGCTAATTGTGTATCGTTTGTAGGAGCCGACGCACCGCACACTCCAAGTGAGGATGGTTGGGATGTCTATTGAGGTTTGGGCGGGGTGGTGTATCCATGCAATGAAGGGATAGTGCGAAGACGGTGCCCGGTGGCGCAGGTTACGCCGTGGTCGGTGGACATGGTACATGATAATTTTAGGGCCCCTCCGTGGAGATTCGCCCAACGACGAAATCATAACACTAGGGGATGCCATGCGGTTTTATTCGGTGGCCAAAGAAGGACATCGCTCGACCTGCGATGCGCCTCAACCTTCGATGACTCCACCCAAACCATCTCCACACGACCATACCTCTCAATTCAACTTTTGAAGGACATCGTCCGGACCTGCATCGCCTCAACTTTTGATGACTCTACCCCAACCATCTCCACACGACCATGCCCTCCAATTCAACTTTGGAAGGACATCGCCCCGACCTGCGATGCCGCCTCAACCTTTGATGACTCTACCCCAACCACCTCGACACGACCATGTCTCTCCAACAGACCCTCCATGAGTGCACCTCAACCTTCGCTTGAAGCCCGCCTCATCGGTTCCGTGGAGAAGACACCGAACGAACAAAAAGCGTGTCGCCAGACGGTTCTCGAGTCGTCGACAGAGGAAGACGCGTGCGCGCCGTCGTTCAGACAAATCGAAATCAAAGAACATTAAGGCGCTTAGCCTCCTAACCCTAAGAAATACTCTTTCGGAAGTCCGTTGGCGGCGAGCACGATAGCCTACGCTGGATTAGGTTGTCGAGTTTGCATAGCCGGTACTTGCGAAAGACCAAAGAGAAAGGGTGCGATGGAATCACCGTCAAATACACGGAGGACTATTTCCTCCACGAGCCGCCCTTCATCGTGGGCTTCACGACTTGTTCGACCTATTCAACCTCAAAGTCCTCGATGCCTCACTTCTACGATCTTGGACATCGTAAGTGTGTACAATCAAGTTCTACATTCACGTACATTCACGTAATATAACAAACTCATTGCTTATGTATAGATACATGATTAAAACCGCGACGATTGAAAGAACCGGTGGGTTTCTCGACCACACGTGGTCTCTGAGCAAACCATCTTGGCGCACGCATCCTCGTCGAGAAATACATAACGGCGGGGATTGCTTGCTCAAAACTACGTGGACTACATAATGGTGCCCTACAACCGTAAGTAAGTGCTTCACTACTTGCTATACAAATTTCATTTGTAATTTATACGATATGAACTTAGGTTTAATGACTATAGCGACATACATGAGTAGGCATCATGGATCCTTCTAGTCATTATACCAAAGAGGAATCGTGTACTATACCTTGATTCCCTAATGAAAAAGGCCACGACTTCACCCTTGTGCAAGAAGTAGTCGACAGTGTGCTCATTTCCTCCATACATAACTCTATTGTAGTCTTCCTTCGTTTGAAATGGCCGAGGTTAACTTTTTGGAAACATGTAGGTCGTTCATCTCCTATATTGCCGAGGAGGGCTATACAAGGAACGAACGCCACACTTAATCACGGGGCGCGATTTCCGATGCGTGCTACAACACAATAATCCTATATCATACTTCGTAATAATGCGTCTCGAACTGACTATACCTATATATGTAATTCTATTTTTTCAGTGCCGCCAGCAAAAAGCAGAAGAATGTGCATTCTACGTTTGCCATCATATGCAGATTCTCATGAGTGCTAGGTTGCCGGATCCCGAGGTTGGTCAATCTCGCAATAATTGCTAATAAATTTAAATATATATGTGTAACACTTTACTCTTGTTTGTAGGTTTTGAATATAGATTTAGATTCACTCGTTCAGAAAGAGATCTCGGATGTTCGAGGAGGCTCGCACCTTCATCATGACGGATATCATTGCGCCAACGGAGAGTTTCACTCTTGAACGACCTTGAAACAATTAATATATTTGATATAGTTGTAATTCACTTTGAATAGTTGTGATTCAATGGTAAACTTTGGGTTGTCACTTTGGGTTGTATGACAATATTTTCTGAACGAGTTGATATTACAATGTTTGACTGTATTTGATATATGTTCGTTTGTATGACAATGATCACTTTGGGTATATGTGATGTATCTATTTTCTGCCTGCTTATTTTCAGAGGGCATGGCTAGCAATCCTGAGTCTAGCCGATTTTTTTTTTAAATAGTTATGCTGAAATAACTATCACGACGGTTTATCAATCAAACCGTCATGATATGTATAATCCTGACGGCTCTATTATATAACCGTATGTGATATACACATATCCCGAGCGGTTGTAAATAGAACCGCTCGATATCCTTTATCACGATTTGCGGTTCTATTTACGAACCGTCTGGGATATGTGCCTATCACAGACGGTTATATAATGATAACCGTCAGGATATGTGCATATCACGAGCGGTTACGTAAATAGAACTGCTCGATATGTGCATATCCTGCGGTTCGTAAATAGAGCCGTCGTGATATGCGTCTATAATGACGGTTCTTGAATAGAGCCGCTCGTGATAATTAGATATCACGACGATTATATAATTAGAACCGCTCGTGTTGTGACTTATCACGACGGATTTTTAACCGTCTGTGATAACCGCCAGCTTATCACAGACGTACAAAAACACAGACGGTTCGGAACCGTCTGTGATGACTGTTCCGAACCGTCTGTGATGAGGCTGTGTGTAGTAGTGACAGCAAAGCAGAGCACCGAGCACCAAGCACCAATTGATCCTGCTGCACCCAAATAACATATGCAGGATTTGGTTGCTGTTTTGTTCCTTCCGTCGTTGTAGCCATGATCAACCGATCTAGGGCCAGATGGTTCCATCTACATAGCCAAGGAGATGTTGGCCACAAAGGTATGGAAGCAATTGTGCCTCCATAGGAGATAGCTCTCCGGTGTCAACTTCACATTGGTGAAGTGACCGAAAGATGGTGTGGGCAAAACGTTGGCGTTGGTGGAGATGATAGCGGAAGTGGTGGAGTTGGCGATAGAGCCAGAGATTGACATCTCGATGGAGAGTTTTGTGGCTCTGATACCATGTAAAGAAAACACAAGGAAGAAGAAAGTAGTAATTGGGAGCCGCGCAATCAGCAGCGGCTTCGGTCAGGCTTTTATATATGCATTGCTAGATAGACTACAGTACACGCTATTGACAAAATAGAAAAGAAACAGAATCTAGAATCAGGATCTTGGACGTTACAATAGAGAGACGTCAAGAAGTTTAAACTCTGATTCTAGGGGAGAAGGATAATAATATCGATACTTTTAGCAATCACTACTAGATACTTCAACCTTATAGGGGCTTAGGGCTAATTCCCCCATCTTCCTATGGGAAGATACGTATATATTTAGGAATGGACATCATGAAGTTTTGGCTAATCTAGCCAGTTTTGAACACGTATTTGCAGATATGGCCGTATGCGAATTGTATTTGAAAAAATGGCAACGTTGGTGCATAGTGGCCGTGCGCCAACGACCGAGAGCCCAACATCTGGCACTGGCGCATGGCCACCGTGCACCAGCGCCACCCCCGCCGACGCGTGGCCGCCAGCCCCGCCACCTCAGCCTCTGCCCTGCCACCTCATGCGGCTGGCGCATGGTGGCCATGCGCCAAGCGCGAGCGCATGGTGGCCATGCGCCAAGCGCGAGCGCATGGTGGCCGTGCGCCAGCCAATTAGGTTAGTTAGTTAGTGGTTAGGTTAGTTAGGTAGTTAGTTAGGGTCTGAAATTTGGAAGAATTTTAAAATATAGCAAATGATTCTAAAAATTTATGAAATTTTTTGTGGAGCCTCTTGACACCATGTACTTGCTTGTGTAAATTTTTCATAATTGTATTCGTTCAAAAATTTTATCGCTATTTCATATAAGTGTCATGTTCGGACAAATAAATAAATTTGGGTGCCATGTGTTGATTGTCCAAACATCTCAACGAGGCCCTCCCTCCATATTCCTTAATTTTCCATCAAAAGCATCAATCACTCATTTTCCCGTCACCTCCTTGTCTCATTCATCAAATCTTTGCCCCCCCCCCCGACATTCATGCCTTAATTAGTGCAGGGGATAAGGATTCCTTTCGAGTAGTGGCTGTAAATTAGAGGGAGGGAGCGCGATTTCATTTCGTAGTCGCTCGCTCGCTCTTCCGCTAGTTCATTTCATATCGCATTCGCTCACTCGCTCTTCTGCTTATTCATTTCATTTTGCACTCTCTTGCTCTGTCGATTATATTTTTGGGGACATTTCAACGTTATTAACCACCGTCGTTTGCATGTAGTTTTGTGGTAATTTTTAATTTACAGTGTTTATTAGTTATGAAATAATTAGTAGTAATTAATTAACAAAGTAGTGTACATTAATTTGTAGTGTTAGTTTGTCGTAAAGCGAAATGAAATAATAAGAAATGCATTCACCAAAGAACAGAGGAGCATAATCTAATTAAGCTACCTTATCATGTAGCTTATCACACCAGGAAAACTACTTTGCAATTAATTTACAATCTTTAATGTTCATTAGCCACCTTCTCGCTAATGTTTCCTCTATTCCATGTGTTGCAAGCCAGGTCTCTTTCTACGATGAGGACCATTGGTGCAAGTTGGGGCTCACCACTGACGCAGATGGCCCTCCGCCCTTGGCGCTTCAGCTGGGGAGGGACTGCTGGGCGCTGGACGATCGCTACATCCCGATCCTCTGGGACACGGGCTTGTTGCCCCTTGTGAGGATGGTCTTCGGCGGATACCAGTTCACCCTAGACACCAGCCTGCTGTCTGCACTTGTCGACAAGTGGAGGCCCGAGACGCACACCTTCCACTTTCGGTGGGGTGAGATGACGGTCACCCTGTAGGACGTCTCGTTCTTGACCGGTCTCCCGATCCGGGGTGTGCCACTTGTTTTGGGCCCTTTGAGTGTGGACTGGAAGGCCAGGTTGGAGCAGTGGTTTGGCCAACCTCTCCCGGAGGGTGCACGTGGCGTCCCCTGGGCTTGGCTGAGGTAGTTCAGCGAATGCCCGCAGGTTGCACCTCACGAGGTTGCTAGGACGCACTTCGTTTCTTACCTTCTCCAGCTCTTTGGTTGGGTCCTGTTTCCAACCACAAAGGGTGATTTTTGAACCCCAGCTTTATCCGCGTCACCGAGTCTTTGGTTGATGCGGGGGCTGGGCTGTTGCCTTAGTACAGCTAGGGATCAACCATCCTTTGCGCCACATACTGGGGATTGTGTGGCGCCACGCGCGGTATCACGGTACCAACTCGTCGCTCGCTACGCGCTCCTGCAGTTGTGGAGTTGGGAGCACTTCCCTGTTGGGCGGCCGACGAGATAGCGGTGCACCCGTACCCTGTCCCACATGATCAGGTAGACACGCCAACCATGGGTTTACGGTGGACTGCTGCCCATCTGCACTGGGCCAGCGGAAGACCGACGAGGTGCTACTCGTTGTACCACAACGAGTTCGAGTCATTACACGAGAGCGACATCATTTGGTGTCCATGGTATCCTAATTTCCTGCTCGCGGTAGCGCCGCATGGGCTATCTGTGCAATGCGTCCTGGATGCATTACTATGGATGACGACCTTCCACCTGGTGTTCTCACATATGGTGGAGCCTTACGCGTCGCAGCGCGTACTGTGACAGTTTGGTTGGTACCAAGTCGTGTCCCCCTGGACGGTAGGCTTCTGGAGCGAGCCATACACATATGAGCCAAACTTCATCCGAGTAATGTTTGTAGTCCTTACGTCTTCTTTCCTAGCATTAATCTTTCTGGAAATGTAGGCAATCGAGGGCAGGTGGGCATATTCTTGATTGGCGAATGCACCAGTAGCAGTGGACTGCGACATGGATGAACATGGCGTATGTGGATGTCTGGAATGAGCAGCATCCGTATGACCTTGAGTCATACGGTGCGTACATGGAGTGGTACATGCCATGAATGCGCGCAAGACTCACCATTCCTCCTCCGGAGCGCCTGGAGGAGGTGACAGATCTGACGCACCAAGAGAGCCTCCGCCGCACGTACGACCGTCACAGTGTTTCGCGACATGATGACACCGTAAGACACTTACAACCTCTGGTCGTTTCATTGACGACATTCGTACTTTTTGTTAATGAACATGTTATGTATGTCACTACAGTTGGAGTGGGCGCTGCGCGTCCAGAGCGCATTGGAGGACACCCTCCGCAGCCCAGATAGAGCCCCGGCGGGATATAAAAAAGTTTTGAAGCACATCTCGGTGGAGATGAAGAAGATAATAAAGAACTTGAGCTGCGGTCGTTCGAGGGACGACGTCCTGTGCATTAGGCACGAAGTGGGGGGCCGTGCTCACCCGCTAGGTCACCACGACTTAGCGAGTCCGACAGGCGTCGTAGCGTTCCCCATCGGTCATTCGTGGGCCAGTCGCCGAGGAGGTAAGTCGCTATGTACAAATTTACGTTTAGTTTTTTTGGTTATGCCTTACATTTCGCTATGGTCATGCTGTTCTCTCGCCATAGGTCCGTCTGGATGAATCACTTCTGTCATTGCACATCTGGGAGGTACGAGGTTCTTAGTTTATGTCTAGAGTATTTATTTGTACCAACATCATTCCGTCTTGCAGCCTTCAGTTGGCCGTGGGGGTGACGGCCAGTTCACGTCGACTGATGATGAGGATATGGGCCAGGGAGCAGTACACGACGCCAGGGTACGGACAATGGCAGCCAAGGTTTCTAGCATGCGCAGGGTAGAGCTCCTCCGGGTTGGCTGCCCCACCGTACGTTCAAGGCAGAGCCCCTCCACGCAACCGGAGTTGCAGGCATCGTACCCCAGAGTGGTTTTATAGCCTCCGTCGTGGATGAATTCCTCGAAGGTGTCCCCCAGGTCGGCATGGCTCGTCACGATGACATGTACGCCTACCAGACTCTGCTCTAGAGTCAGTCTACTGGTCCACCTCCGCCTCAACAGTCTCCGTACCCCCTCCGAACCAACACGCGTTCTCTGGACCGGTGGACGTATTCCACGGGTCATGCTTGACGCAAAAAATAGTCGCGCACGCGAACGCAGCCGCAACAGACAAACAGTAGTGGCTCAGACGAGTGAGCCATGTGGTATCGCGTGTTATGCGATTTTGTTTTACTATATTTGTACGCATATTTTGGTTGTTACGTCTGTATTTCAGCACCATATTGTATATCACATCTCCAATGGAGTTGCAATACAGTTTTTTTTATATATTTCAAGTCACATGAAATCATGAAACTCTAATTTCTAAAACCTAAAATCAAATTTTTTTGACATAAGTCCTAAAATTTTGAGATAATACCAGAACATATATAAAATTACCAAAATATTACACAATTAAGTACACTGCATGAGGAGCCTTCAAAATAAAATTCATAATTTTTGGAGCATATTTTCTATATTTATTGATTTGTCCTAACAGGACACTTATACGAAACAACGATAAAAATTCTGAACGAATACAATTATGAAAAATTTACACGAGAAAGTACACGATGTCAGGAGGCTCCACAAAAAATTTATAATTTTTTGGACTCATTTGCTAGATTTTAAAATTTATTCAAATTTCAGACCCTAACTAATCACCTAACTAATTACCTAACTAACCTAACCACTAACTAACCTAATTACTAACCTAATTGGCTGGTGCACGGCCACCATACGCTAGCGGCTAGCGCATGGCCACCGTGCGCCAGCCGGCTAAGGTGGCGGGGCCGAGCGGTGAGGTAGCGGAACCGGGCGGGTCGACGGCTGAGGTGGCGCACGCTGCGTCGGCGGCGGCGGCGGCGCGGCGATGGTGGTCGGCGCCGCGCGGATGTTGTGTCTTCGGGCGTTGGCGTACGGCCACCGTACGCCAACATTGCTATTTTTGCAAATACAATTTGCATACGATCATACGTGCAAATACGTGTTCAAAACTAGCTAGATTAGCCAAAAATTCTGGACATCTTCTCCCATTTCCTTGTCGGCACCGCCATGTCTTGCCATTTCCTACCGGACGCCACGTGTTGCACCTTCCCTCCGCTAGGTAACCACGACATATCACAACTGCCGTCACCGATGCTGCTAGTGTGCGACACTTGTGACACTTGCCACACTGGTAGCCGCTGCTGACTCAACCGTGTCAGCAATGTGCAACACTGCTGACACTTGCACCTCCCCATCCAGTAGCGGGCGCCATTGCCACCTCTGAACTCATTTAGCCATGGTGAATCTATGGTTGAGGTTCAGTTTACCCTACGGGGTGATCATGCTCACTGGTTGAGGTCTGGCTACCAGCGAGAAAAGTGAAGAGAAATATGTGAAAATAAGAAGCATTTTGCTCGTTTAATTTATCTGCTCTCCTTCCAATAATATTCTGACATATGTCGTGCTCACCCTTTTTCCTCTGCAGGTGAACTTTGATAACCGGGTAGTAAAATCCTTATTTTGAATATTGGAACATTGATCTCCCTCATATGAGATGGATACACCCTCTTTGGCTGGACCTAATTCCTCCATATATCAAAACATTTGAGGTCTCAAATTTTGTGGAGAATTTCTGGGTCTATATATCTCTAGTCCTTTTAGAATACTTTGTCTTAATGAAAAGGTAAGAGGGAAACACGTCACTTGATGTAACCCTAAATGCTTTTACAAACTTGTTTGAGTTGATGAAAATGTGTAGTTTTTCAATCTCTCGGAGGCTGTCTTCTTTTCTGTATGCTAACATCCCTAGAAACCTAGCACATCCACAAGAGGATAAAATTTGATGGATTCCGGTGAAATTTATTCTTCTAAAAGAAAATAAGCAGCATATAGTCAATTAATCCCACAGCTTCAACACGGTTTGGATGAAATGTCACACCATGCAATAATACTCCAGGGCAAAACACATGCAAGATCACAAGGCCCAAGAAAACATATTAAAATTGCAAGAGAACAAAGCAATTTAATTGTTGTTGTTGACAAGTCAAGTAGGCACGGACATGCAGAGCCGGCTGTTGAATGTTGCCATCCATCGAACAGTGGCGTCTTGAACAGTGGCGATTAGGATCGATTCTACACTCTGCCCGTGAGGTCGAGAAATAGAATCCACGTGCTTCTTGAATTGGAAAAACGAGATGCTGCCCCATTTGACTACGACAACTTATGAAATTAATGAAAACTTAAAATGAAAAACCCTACCCATGTTCATGGTTCAGAAAACACCTCATAGTTACAATTCAGTCCATAATTATATTACATATGCACATATGCCCATGTGGTTAGTTTTACACAGAAAATTACACATGGATTCTGAAAACTAAAATTAGTTGCCGGCATATATATCGTAAGTAGCGTTAGGAGCAATCCGGATTCTGGCAGTGACTCGCTGTCATGTATGCTGTGTGCGCGAAATATATATCATGAAATTCTTTGTTCATTCTCGTGGCAGTACGCAGTGGCGGAGCCATGTTGAAGCTGTGGGATTAATTGACTCCACAGTTTTTTTTTTATCCCATAGCTTCTTTTTGCAAATCATTCAATACATGTGTTTTTTTTGCAAAAATTTATAAAACAGTAAAAATTTTATAAGAATTAACCTATATAACTAGATAATCATATATTTAACCCCACAAATTTACACGCCACTGGCAGTACGTACTCTGAGTCTATGAAACGAGCACGAGATCAGTTTCTTTCTGCCGTTACAATTCTCTGTACTGTACACTTTCCTGCGTAGTACAATCGAATCGGGCATTAATGGGAGGGAGGGTCGTAATCTTGTCAATTTTTCTCCGTCCTATTCGTCAAAACGCGTGATCATTTTCCTGCACTACGGTACCTTCCCACTAAATTAATTGATGATGTGAACTTCTTTCATGAGCAGATCAACCACCCGATTGACCTGCAAATTAATGAAAAGGCATCGCTTTTGGGTGCACATGCAAATTAATTTGATCTGACCTTCGGCATGAGAAACATCAGTTGCACAGTTTGAATATATCTTTGATGTATGCATGGAAAGAAAAAACATTTGCAATGGAAAAACAAACAAATAGAGTTAAAAAAACATTGTAAATGCTCAATTGTTTATTATCTTACCCTTCAATTTCTTTTTTTTTTGTTTCAAAAAGAATTTCGAGCTAGACAATTGGCTTCAGAATGGGCAATTACAGCCACTAAGCTATCACATGATGCCCATGCATGTCCTACGTGGAGGCGCGAATCTTCTGTTTTTGTTTATTTTACACATCAATAATTGATTTCTTGCTAACTCCAATATTGATCACTAGATTGTTAGCATATATATATATATATATATATATATATATATATATATATATATATATATATATATATATATATATATATATATATATGCAAGTAGACAGATAGAGCAGAATATTTTTTGTGTGGGTTACTTGCCGTCACCGCAATTTTATCTGACAGCCTCTTAATAGTCTATGTCCTAAAGACACATGCTCTAACAAACTATCCAATCCTCACAAGGAAAACTTTATAGACCTAGCTAACAGTTAGGCACTTCACATTCAAAAGCACTACCCTAATGTTTTGTGCTAAGTGACAAGAGCAGATCACGCTACATGGAAGTTAGGCACTACAAAGAAAGAAAGTTTCCCTTAATTTGTGCCATGCATATGAGCAGACCATGTAAAGTTGGATTAATTAGTTGTAGGGCAAGATTATTGTCGCCCCGCAACACTAAGGAAAAACTATATCGGTGGGAAAATTTTATCGGACCCTACCGATAGAACCGGTTATTGCCGGTTACCAGATATTTTAGCGAAATTTAAGATAAAATTTTTGAATTAAAATTTGAATTTTTCAGATGTAAAGATGAAATTTACCTAAATTTTGAATTGAAAATTGAATTTAGATGAAGGCGTGAAGTACTTCATCTGCATGCAGCAACAAACTTAGCAAAAAAAAAAGATTAGCAGGAATGGGATGATAAAAAACTTGCAAGCCCAACCGAGAGTACATGCCTTCTGGTACACTGCAATGATTATAGACAGTGGTTGTTTGTAGTACCTTCTATGTTATCTATAGACAAAATTAAACACAACTCCTTGAGAAGACAGCTTCATTTTCTCTCCTTGTTCTCTCTCATCCACATCACTAAAAATCTTACGTGACAAAAATAATAGACTGCTGATGTCACCCACCCACTGTACATACCCTAATGGCGTGTTATGTGGATAGGTTTAGTTTAGTACTAAGCAGTTGAGAAGAGTACATAGTGCATGAGGTGTCTGGCCTTTAAAAGTCGAGTCAGTTAGCTAGTGACATGGCAGAGATAGCTCTTGCTTGTGAGTCGTGAAGACTTCACGAGATACCTAACGTGTGGCGACAGGATTAATACATTAACATATCTAGAGACTTCACCTTGTCTTGCCACATGTTGATTGCTCCTAGAGTTGAATATATGATCCATGTCGTGTGGCAAAATTCCTGTGATTCTCTCTACTGCCGCTCGCAATGATTCTCGTGATCCTGTCCATGAACATGAGCATGAAGTTAATAAAAGAATCAGGAAATCCAGCAACCTCGGTCATTAGGCTGAGTTCTTTTAGGATAACCTCTGTTTGGTTACTCCTTTAAATAGTACACAGTAACAACCATAGCACAAAAAACCCAAATAACAAATGGAATTTACACATAAGCCCTTGAATATCTGGAGAAAACGAGGCTTCGTCTTCTCTATAGGGCGAACGAGTAGAGATTGATCCGGCTCGTCGGAGATCTTGGCGGCGGCCGACGTTAGCCTTTTGATAGATGCGTCGGAGGTGTTGGTGGCGGCTAGCGCTTACCTTCTCGATGACAGTTGGCGTTGCTCGAGTAGAGGCGCTGGACAACTGTTGCGGACTAGGTCATCTCTTGGATCCGGTCTAGCCAGAGTTGGAGGTTGAGGGGGAACATATCGGCAACGGCGGAACTGAAATTAAAAGATGGAGGTGCACACTAGAATAACACAGCGAAAGATAACTCATGAAGTTTCATTAAAATTGACAAGTTGTAACACCCCGATCTTCAGAATCGGATGTTAATATTTAATTTGATGATCTATTAAATTTTCAACTGGGTTTTAAGATTTTTCCCTTGTTTAAGTAAAAAAGTTTACTTTTAAAATCAAATTGAACAAATTAAAAGGTTACAATTGAAGGTTAAATCGAATTGTCTAAAAGACTACATTTAAATTTAATTATTTTGATTTCTTGTTTTAACATGCATTTCAAAAATCATGATACATGCATTAGTACCGCTGCCTGCGTGTCCTTTCTCTTTCTCAACTTCTCTCCTCGCAATCACCACCAAAAATCAAGAATCCGACAACGCATGTTATACCGATCCGATCGTCGTCGCGAGAATGTTCTATTTTAACGCTTAGTTCGCGTATGCGAAGTCGTTTGAGCGAGTTGGAGAAAAGAAGGAAGAAATACGCTGCTATTCATTCCACTGCTATTTCATTTTTAATGGAACACTACATGTAGCTAACTCCATCCAGCAATGCAAAGCACTCTCTCTCACTGCCATTCTTTATTCCCAACCTTTGCCTAGCTGAATCATTTCTCCTCCCTGCCATTTCTTTTCTCCAGTACTACCCATTCCTCGTCGTTGCTTATTTCCATCCCAACTGAACAGCCCCTGCCATTTCTAGCACCTTCACTGCCTTTGCTTACTTCCAACCGAATGCCTCAGCCACTGCCCATTGCTTTTGTGCCCAGCCGAACCTCTCCCAGCCACTCATTTCTTCCACGCCATTCTGCTTCCCGCCAAGTCCCCAACAGCACTTTCACTTCTAGTCATCCAAAGAGCTCTTGCACTAGTTCATCTCAAGCCCCTTCTCTCCTTCCAATCACCCCCAAGAACACAAAATCTCTCTACGCATGTTACGCCATCGTGTTCATCTCCTCATGAGCATCCCATCCTTGTAAATAGTTTTTGCATGCATCGCCATTTGGGTGTTTTGCAAGAAGGGAGGAAGAAGTACACACTGTTACGGGTTGAGGGCAGTGTAGGCCAGAGCAGTGGCCAGCGGCATGCAGCGGCGCAGCCAGGCTAGCCGACGATGTGAAGGCAGCAGGCGATGGGGCTAGCCATGGCTAGCAGTTGCAGTGGCGGAGCAGCGGCGCAGCGCCGGCCTGCGCAAGTCGGCGACACAGGCATTAAAGCCTAATTACTGAAGATTGAAGAACTGATCTCTGCATGTTCTCCCGAGTTTTGGGGGTGCCCGTGCATACCCGGCACCCCACCTGGTTCCGCCCCTGCATATCGGAGAGGAAGCAGAAGCCGTAAACCCCAGGAGATTGGGCATGGAGAAAACAGAAGAGGAAGTGGGGAGACCACGACGAGAGCTAGAAGAGGGTAGCTCACCGGAAGAGAAGGTGATGTACGCCAAAACCCCAATAGGAAAGACACTAGCTGAGAGAGGAGCTCGGGAGCAACTTGGGCAGTGCTAGAGTAGATGCAAATTGTCTCCACGACGAAGAAAACTTTAACATATCAAAAATTCTAATTTTGGGAAAGTATATTGAAAATAAATTAGGGAAGAATTTTGAGCCTATTTATGTGTGGAAAGCTATTTTGAGCATGTTTTTGAATGTTTGCATAAATCAAATATTGAAATTATGTGCAAACAACAGCTTGAAAGGATTTTTGAGAAAAGTACAGAACACATAAAATTCTTGAAAAATTATACAATAAACTATATTGTGTCAGGAACCTCCACAAAAAAATTCATAAATTTTGGGGCCGTTTGCTAAGTCTAAAAATTCTGAAATCAATCAGCCTTTCTAGAAAATTCAAAACCCGCTGGACATTTGGGCTAAAACCCAGCTCGGCCCACTTTGCAAAATTCAAAACCCGCTGGATCTTTCGACTGAAACCCAGCTTGGCCCACTTTTCTCATGCTTGCTCTAGCCCACGCTAGTGCCCCTCACGCTGACACACCGGGTCCACGTGTTAGGACCCGTCGTCTTTGCGCGCCGCGCCGCTCCCACGCCTGCTCTGCCCATTGGTTCCGACCACCACCTACCATTTTGCATCTTCACCTGCTCCTGTCGCCTCCGCCTGCCCTCGTCCATGCTAGCAACCCGCCTCTCGCCTCCTTTTCCCGCACAGTGCGGAGACGCCAGAGCGCGCTCACGAGTTTCTCGCGCACCGCCATTCTTCTCACTCTAAACCTAGCCGTACTTAAGTCCTAGCCGTGTCATCGTCTACCTCAGCTCGCCCCTATTCCATTTTCGTGCAAACCCGAGTTTATCGCTCCTTGGTTTCCTGGGAACATTTGTATCGTTCTCGACACCAGTGACCACACCTTCGCAGCTCCACCGCTCTAGTGAGCTTCCTCGCCCACGACAAGTGTGTCACTTTAATCCTTGAGCTTCAATCATCCTCCCTCTCTACTTAATACAGATTTTGGAGCCTCGTAGCATGAACACGATCGCCTTCGTCCTCGACTCTGGCATGCACTAGATCTTCTCCAATGCGTTACCGTCGCTCTGGTGAGTTCGAGCTCAACCCAAGTGCGTCAAAACGTGTTCCGTACCTTAGTGATGAAATCCCCTCACTTAGCGTAGGACAACTCACTGTGAATCCTAGCTTCACTATCATCTTCTTTATCTTCAATCGCCGTTGCCATTTTCGACCTTGCTCGAAGCTCGATGAGTGCCCATTCAATTCCTCGCGTCTACACCAACCCTAGAACACCAGTGAGCTAATGCGACACTCCTTGTAGCATCTCCATCAACGTAGAGCGTCTTCACCGAGGGACATCTCTGCACCACCGCTGATCATCGTCGTCAAGCCGCCTTGGACCTTCCCCGACTTCATTAATACCTTCCTCATGATCGTGGTGAGTCTCTGAACCTCATGCGTGCTTCGATTTGCCAAGGGCAAATCGCTAGCACCCTTTTCTCCTGTAGCCGTCCATGGCACCGCTGTGAAAACCACCGTTTGCTCGCCTCCAGTGACCCTAGGTCCTTGCGCCTAGCCCGTTAGCATCATCTGGACTCACTGAGTTCAGCGTGCCCCTCCTTTAGCCTGGAGAATGCCGGTTTCACAAAAACCATCACGGGCCTGAAGCTCTAGCCATCGTAACGCCACCTATGGCCATCTCTGTTGCTGCCGCCTCCACCCAAGGTTTCGCCTTGCTTCCCTCTTTCCATCTTGCCGCTTAACATCGCCGCTCATTGCATCGTTTGCCATCGGTGAGCTCGCCATGGCGTTGGCCGTGCGCGCTCTGCTTCTCTCCTTTATCTCTGACTGTGGGACCCATGTAATTTGGAGATGATTAGCGTTAAGTAACATAGGTTAAAGTTGTTAAGTCTATGACAAGTGGGACCGGTTGAAAATATAATCAGAAATCTATTTTTTAAACATGTTAAGTATATGAGTCACTGATGTGTGGGACCATTCACTATTCCTAGCTTTAAAATGTGGTTTTTAAACCAAGAGACTGACATGTGGACTCCATTTGTAGGTTAAATCAAATTGCATTTAATTATTTAGTTAATGAACTAATGAGTCTATGACATGTGGGAGCACTTCTGTTTTAAAAATAAAATTCAGAAATAAAAACATGAGTCACTGACAAGTAGGGCCCACAAGTAAGTTAATAAAATCTGGAAAAAAATGTAAAAATAAAAAAAGCCGCTTTCAATTCAGATGAAATATGCTTTCTCTATTGGAAAGTGTAAACCATAGAAAATACAATTTCGATGCCACCTTTTATTTATTTCAGGATTTTTCAAACCGAGCAAATTTAAAACGTTAATAACTTTTGCATATGAACTCCAAATTGAATGAATATTTTTTATAAATTCATATAAAATCATGATCTATCAATTATTGCACTTCTTTTTGCAAAATCTATTATGCATGCATGTATATTTGCTTAAAATTGCTATATTTGTGGGTAACGGTAGTTATATTTCTATTGTATGCATGATCCTCCTTGATGTATTGATATACTTACTATTGTCACCTTGAGGACATGATTAGACAATGAATGATGTTAATTTGGGTATTTCGACTATGAATGTTGAATATATGCTTAGCTAGGCTCTAGTTCGCTAAAATAGAATAATTGTTGAAAATGTGAGTATAGATTTGGGATAATTTGAAATGTGATCCAAAGGGGTTTATCTCTGTTATTTTGCATGAAAATAAAAATAAAAAATAGTTTGTGACGCGGGCGAGTTATATTATAAACTGAGTGTGAGAGGTGTATCTCACAAGTAGATAGGAGAAAAATCCTTGCCTCGATCAATTAAGGATCGAACGCTAGCGCCACCAATCTAAGACTAAGCATAAAACCACATGTGCCAATATGGGACGACCTTAGCTAATTAAGTCATTTAGGGCTAGCCTCGCATATTGATAGGCTGCAGTAGTACGAGCATGATCGAGTAGGCTTGCTCCAAGGGGCTCCCTTCACTAAGGCATTGGGACCAAAGCCTTCTGATACAACGGTGAATGCCTCACTGAGATGGGGGTGTACCGGGTGAAGTAAGGGTTTTCATTCACCAGGCTAGTGCAAGGCCAGGTTTAGGTGATGTAAAGGCTTTATTATGAACTCTAGACTGCATACTATAATATTGTGTGCGGGTGCTATCGACGGGTGCCGAACAAACTAGAGAACTGATATATTGTGGGTAAAGTTATACACCTCTGCAAAAATGTAAATCTATTTAAATAGCCATGCTCGCGGTCATGAGCATGCTTAGTGCAGTCACATCGGGTATAGTCTAAACTTTTGCAAAAATATTTTATTGGAATGTGTTGGGATGATTGGTTCGTGTGAGTGCCATGTCTATGGCTGTGAACAAATTGTTGATCACAGCTGAGGAGGGTTTTGATTTTTCCATTATTAAGTTACATACTTGTTATTTCAATATCTGTCAACTGCTCTTTATAAATTTCGTTGCAAACTATTACATATTGTTACTGTAAATAAAACTTGCTTAATGCTGAAAATAAATTGTAGAGTAGAGCATCATCTTTTGTTAGCCTTGCATATATAATCATGTTGCGATACACTATAAGTCTTGCTGAGTAAAACATATACTCAATCTTGATTAAATCGTTGATCAGAGTATGAGGATGAGCCTATTCGAATAACGCCTTCTTTGCTCCTAGTACCGAAGGGTACGGGGACAGGTCTTGCTATGGTCTTGTCCTTGTCGGTTGCCTGAGGGTTTGGATGGGCATACCACGAGACTTTTGGGATTTGTTTAATATCCTTCTGCTATTTAACTTGCTACTTCTGATACATGTCTTTTAATTTGCCCAGTCGGCTGTGTAATATACACTTGTGATGTAATCGCTTAAGTTCAATACCATATTTGTTTCATGTTGTACGTATATTGTGTATGGATGTGTATACCAATGTTGTGGATGTGTGTACTAGCCGCTGATTATGGGACTAGTACAATACACACACGAGGGCTTCAGGTACTCCACGTCTGGGGTCCAACAAAAACAATAAAGATGGACAGCAATGAGGCTCGGGGGAGCTCTATCTGCACAAAAAAGGAAAAGGAACCCTACAATCTACTGTTGTACAAGGGGATGGGCCCCTTGCTCTGCCGACGTCACTTGCTACCTACCCGAAGGAGGGGAGGGACCAGATTTGTTGGTGGGGTAGTGTAGTTGTGGGTGTACGACTCCGCTCACTAGGGTTCAAATACTGGTGTCTACTATTACGCACACGCGAGTGCGCTTTAGTAGGCATTTTGCGAGGCCACAAATTTATCCTGGCTCTTCGTCTTTCTAGACGTGTGCTAAGGGAGCACAGTCACGTGTGTGTGTGTGGTGTCTTCCTTGTAATCACCAAAAAAGGAAAAAGAAAAGTAGTTTCTAGGAAAAAAAATCATGCTTTCTAATAAAGTAGGGACCTCCCATTGTGTGTGTTTTTGTGTGTATAAGCTCGTTTCATACTCCTGGGAGTATGTCCTCCAACTTCTAATATACCACTTAAACCAACATATTATACTTATTTACCCCAATGCGACTTGATTGAAAAAATTTAATTGAAGCCCTTTATTTTTTCTCTATACCCTTTTTCATATATAAAAGAAGTATATACACATATTTTACTATAAAAAGTGGACTTTATTAAAAAAAATCACGGAACTCACTTTGGGTTATCTTATAATCATTATTGAAGTATGTTCAAATTGATAAAGAGCTATTATCATACGATTTAAGTGTATATCAGAAGTGGGAGTATGTACTCCCAAAAGTACCACACCTATTCTGCGTATGGGCCACACCCTGGGTCACGTGGGGCGCCAGCCCACACAACCTCGCGCTACGCGTGTCACGACAGCTCGCGTCCATCCAGCGTGTGATCGGCAGTAAAATACAAGCACACACGTTACGATTGGTAGTAAAAAGTCTCGGTGTCACCCAATCTGATAGTAAAACCTAATATCAAAGCAATATCGTTGAAATCGATAGTAAAAAGAAGAACGCACGTCGCCTAATCGGCAGTAAAAGACTTTTACTACAGGAATCAACTGTAAAACCAAAGAATCAATGGTACGCCGCGGGACGGACTGTAGTTGATAGTAAAGCTACTCCCGGGGGCATTGGTACGGTGGTAACAAACCTACCGGTAGCCTCACATGTACCCAAGCCTATTTTTACTGTCAACTCACCTATTGTTTGCTATCCTCTCACCCGTTTACTATGTCCAACTAGGTTTACTATGTTTTCCAGGCTGAATTACTGTAAGTGTATGAAATGTTACAACCATGGATATGTATCCAATTACTGATCCTATTGGCTAGTATTACTTTGCACCAAAATGAGTTTTACTATAAGACAAACTTATCGATATGGCCAATCGATCCACCCATTTGTTCAGACAAAAAAATGTTCCTGCATGTCCACCCGCGGCGCCAAACAATAAAAAAGGTGGGTGATCCCATACATCCCACTAAACGCGCTGTCCACGTTACCGATCATAAGATCTCCCCCCCAACTCCCCACGTTCGACTGGTCATTATCGCTCCCCACGCCACCCCAGCGATCCCTTCCAACGACTCCCTTCCGACAACAATGTCTACTGAACATCCCCCCACGGGTGCGGAGGAACCCATCTCGGAGGTGCTCATTCTCTGTCACCAATGTCGGTTAGATCTTCCTCCAGCGCAAGCAGAACCCCCCTGACATTTACTGCCATGCCCGGCGGAACAGCGGACGACCCAGGTTTCTCTACACATATGGCTATGCCATCGATAAACGTTGTACCCCTGGCTATAAGCCCCTTGACAACTGGGATCCTCTCCTCCATGCCTCGATCCTCACGCCACCCCCTGCTATTTCTCCAAGCGAGATGAGGACACCCGACACCAATCAGACATACACCCATGTATGTGTGTTTTAGTAGTCTTTGCACGACATTTTCACTACCAATATGACGTCTATTTAGTGTGTTTGCACTCTTCAATATTTTACTGTCCTATCTAGAGTCATTTACTTGTTTTCTGTTCTATATTATTGTGTTTACGGTGTTTTACTGATGTTAGGACAAGGACACCCTTGACCATATGGTGCCCCAGGTCTGCATGAACTTTGATAATGAGGGCGTTGCTTACCAATTCTACTGTCGGTACGCACGACATGCTAGTTTTTGCATGAAGTTCGGAGCAAGAAAACAATCAAAGAGTTATGTTGCACTTTGGACGGGAAACACGACTTCTACATGCTAGAGAAGGAGCGTAAATGTAGCAAGACCTCCAAGAGGATTGGGTGCAGGGAATTCGTGAAGCTACATAAGAGCCAGAAAGATGGCTACGTATGCATCAAGTGGGTTGTGTTGGAGCACAACCATCCACTAGCTAGGACATCGTCCTTGGTTGTGTTTATGTAGTCACACAAGAACTTTGATCCCTTGTTGACGGAGCTCGTCGACACCATGCAACACAACAGCAGGATCCTTCACAATGCTATGATAAACGTTTGTTAGAGATGCACGAGGGATAACATATCATACCATTCACTGCGCGTGACCCAGAAAACAGGTTTTTACTTTGTCCCATCGTTGTCTTTACTTGTGTGATCATGACGAATTATCGTCCTTTCCTTCTTCACATTATTCCTCCTACGACCGTGTCGACTTACTGTTTTCCTCACATTCTCATTTCTATTGCCATGTTGGTGTGTGTTTACTTTTAGTTACCATCCATTTTACTAACTAACCCCAGGAAGGCTGTGAATACGAGCGGTGATCACGTCGACGATGTGAATAACCTGATGGCTTTCTTCAAGGAGTGTCATTCGTAGAATGATAAGTTCTACTACGACATGCGGGTGGATAATGACGGCATTATGAAAAACGTCTTCTGGAGCCACGGGAGCTGCTGCGCAGAATACATTGACTTCGGAGACATCATCATGTTCGACACCACCTACAGAATGTTCTGGTATGAGATGCCTCTGGCTATGTTTATTGGCTCCAACCAACATTTGCAGAACACCATATTCGGGGTCACGCTGCTCTGTGATGAGAAGGCAACATATCCTTCCAGTGGATGTTCAGGACGTTTCAGACTTGCATGGATGGCAAGGTGTCAGAACCCGGGATTAATATCCCAGATCCTCTGTGCATTTCTGAACTAGTCCCATGATCAGTCGCTAGTTCACACAGTAAACAAACATGGTAACAAATTCATATCACAACTTTATTAATAATTAACAGAGTTGATTACAAAAGAGGCTTACAGGCCCACAATAAAATAAACACAGCGGAAGACGAAGATGTAGTAGGGTCCAGTTAATCTGCCACAGGCAATCGACTGGGGAAGCGGCCTAGTCGTCGAGGTCCACATCGGTAGCAAAGTCCTTCTCCTCTGAAATTTTGTTTGCATGAAGCAAGTATGAGCACAACTTCCGTGCTCGCAAGTTACACCCGTCAAGTAACAGAATGACATGCATATATGGATGTAACAAAGGATGGCTTATAAGGTCATTTGCATAAAGTAGCATTTTTCTTTAAATACTTGTACTAAGTTCCAAAGCAGATAATCTATAACTACAAATCATTTTATAATTTCTCAGTTTTATAGTCAGATAACATTCACACATGAATGGTGAAGGATATCCTCCTATGACATGGCTTCCTGCCCAATTCCCATCTGGATAAACCAGTTTTGAAGAAGTTTATTTTCAAACAAAACCAAAGTCTAACTTTGAGTAGTTCTGCTAGCATGTCCATAACCGTGGAAACGGCTATTCGAATAGTTTTACACTCTGCAGAGGTTGTACAGCTTTACCCACAAGAGATAATCAACTTTTAATGTCCGTCTGACACACTTCCGAAGGTGTGCGACTAAGTGATTATCACGAGGTCTTTACAATGTTCTGTCTTAATGTATTTATGCCCGCTAAGGTTTCGCTACCATTGGATCGCCATCCTCCTAAGCCCTCTGCGCGGATGGGTCTCTTGTCGACCAACACCCATACCAACAACATAGCACAAATGACACTAAGACATCACAAATTATTTAGCCAAGTCCCTCCCATACAGGACATGTGGTGGTACGGTAAGGCGTAGCATCATGCGCTCGAAGACCGGTCCTTAACTGACTTGGGCGACTTTCCATAAAAACCCATGGGCCTCAACCATACCCGATTGAGCCCGTGCATAAACTTGCACCCACCGAACATCCATTACGCCCAAGTCCAAACCATTTTCATTTATTTCATTTTTCAAAGTCATAAACTTCCATAACATACCGATGCCATGGATACCATCTAAGCAACAATTGATTTCTGGCTGAAATTCCCAAAAGAAACATGTTTGGTCTATAAGCATGGCTAAGCATGATTTTTCTCAAAATGCTCTAGTTCATACTATCGTATCAACTAGGTTTTATCTAGGGTGTCAATGTGTTTGATTCAATATCAACATTGGTCATACAAAGGATTTAGGTATAACTATGAATTTAAAACAGGAATTTATATTACTGAATATAAATAAGCATGCAGCAATAATTTAAAAACAGAATATAAATAATTTCAAATAATGGGATCAATATGATCAAGGGTATAACTTGCCTTGCTTGATGAGGTGACGTTGTTTTTCTTAACAGACCACCTTAACATAACGTCTGGTGTTGAGGTGACGTTGTTTTTCTTAACAGGTCACGTAGTACTCACAAGTACTATCTTCAGGTAGTCCAAGTGTACGATCACGATGATCATACAATCAAAATCAATCCTCTTATGTTGCTCTTCAATCGGCGTCGAAATTTGACTCTCCGAAGTCGTCGAGATCTAATCGTGAAAATACGACTAAATTCAAATAAAATTCAAATAACAATTCAAATGAACTCCAAATCAAATGATTTTGGTTTAGATAGCTATATTATAATTTTATACAAATTGTGCAACTTGAACCACCCAAATCGGAGTCTGGATGCAAAAGATATGAATTTTAGAAGTTTGGAATTACATGAAATAATAAATTAGGGTTTAAAGGAATTATTGGTCAACTGAACTCAAAATTAAATAATTTTGGTTTAGTTGGCTAGATCTTGATTTTATATGAATTTAGGAATTTGAATCGACGAAATCAGAGTTCGTATGAGGGAGAACGAACCCCGGGAAGTTTTAAATATCAGAAACCCTAATTTCCAGATTTTTATGAATTTCTTGAATTATTTTTCTAAAGGAAAATCTAATTATTGCGTAAGATGACGTCAGCGAGGGAATTTCTTTTTCCCGGCCGAATTAAATTTATAAAGAAAAAATGAAATCTGCCACTGACATGTGGGCCCGGGGTCCACGAAAATGTACTTTGGCCCACGGTGGACCAGGGAATGAGCCGGCGTGGCTTTGGCCACGTCAGCGACACGTAGGCGCTGACAGGGCCAAATGGTCTACGTGGCAGCCGTGTGGCGCTGAGGTGGCATCGCCACGTGAGCAAAAATCGGCGACGGCTCGGCGTCGGGCCCGCCGGCGAACGGTGGCGAGATGGCCTCCGGCGAGGGTACCAGGAGGACGAGATGGCTTCACTGAGTCGGGTGCTCACCTCGGGTGCACGGAGACGCGAAGGATTCGCCGGCGGCGAGGTCAAAAGCGGCAGCGGTGTTGGGTTTGCGGCGGCGAGGGAGCTTCGGCGGCCTTGGGCTCGGGTGAGTGCGAGCACCGGGTGGGCAAGGACCTGGCGATGCCGTAGGTGCGGCCAATGGCACCGATGAGGTCTTGACGGCGCCGGAATCGAAGAAATGTCGAGCTTCGGGCGGCGAGGAGGAAACTTGAAATTCGGCCAATAGAGAAGGGGAGAGGAGGTGTGGGTGGCGGCGTCGGCTCCGGTGCAAAGAGGGGCACACCATGCCTCCTTTTATAGGGGCGGAGGAGGTCGGGAGGGGGAGAATCGGGCGCGAGCTTCACGGCGGCGGTTGCGGCATGAACTGGCGATCCGATGATTACGGCCGTGAGAGAGGAGGCAACGGGTGGGAGAATGGGTGGCGTGATGAGCGGGAGTTGTTGCGTGCACGGGCGCGGAGAAAGGGGAGGAGATGGAGGCGCTGACGGAGCTCCCGCATGGGCGAGAATGGCGGCGGTTGACTCGGGCGCGCGAGGAAGGAGGGCGCGGGGAAGAAGAGGGCATGGCCGCTTGATTTGCATCGGGCGGCTGAGAGCAACGGGAGTGGATGTCGTCGAATTGAAATCCGACGATGGCGATAAAGAGCTGGCGTGGAGGTTTGTTGACCGTCCGATTTAAATCGGACGGTAGAGAGAGAGAAAGTGGCGAGGGCTGGGTGGAGCGGCCAACTGGGCCGTGCGCGAGGGAATAGAAATGGGCCGAGTAGGTTCCGGCCCAAAGGGGTTTTAGGATTTTAAATTGATTTATGAATTGCTTTAATTCGAGAAATTAGTTTAGGCTTTAAAATATAGCAAAATAAATCCAAAAATTATGGAAAAAATTCACATAAATTGCTGGATGTAATTTGGACTTAAATAAAATACTTCCAACTTATAATTGGCTTTTAATTTTGCAAATAAATTTATTTGGTTTTAAAATATTTAAAAAGCTTTTAAAATATTCCTGAAAATTCTAGAAATTAATTTAATTTTTATTTTTCAGTTTAAATCAAACAAGACTTCAATAACTTCAATTAAATTTTTTTTTGGCTTTTAAATCTTCAAAAATTCAAATAAAGCCATAGAATTCATTCAAATTTCAGAAAATCCAACAAAAACTATAACTTTATTTATTTTATTTTGGTAACAGAACTTTGGGCTGTTACACAAGGACACCATCTACATGCTAACCGGTGATTCTCATATACCATTCTAACCTAATCACTGCATTTGTCTATCGAGTTTACTGGCTATCGCATGTGTATTTTACTGTATTCTCCATATCTAGTCCGAATGTATTGTTGGTAGAAAAACTTCATCTCTACCCAATTTTTACTACCTAATGTATTTTATTATACTACAGATTAGGATTAGGCCATGGCGGCTGCCATCCCACGCGTCTTCGCCCACACACAACACCAGCTGTGCAGGTGGCACGAGCTGAAGAAGTATAAGCAGAACCTGAACAAGCTATATGCGGAGCACAACGGGCTAAAGGAGTGTTTGATTTCTATCATAAACCATCCGCTTACTCCGAGAGAGTTCGAGAATACGTGGGATGATCTGGTGAGAGAGTACCACCTCGAGCAGAGCCAGGCCATTGCTAGCCTCTATGACCTTCGAGAAAGGTGGATCGCAACGTACTTCAAGGACATCTACTGTGGTAGGATGACATCCACGTAGAGAAGCGAGAGTATGAACAAAATGATCAAACAGAACTTCGTGGATAACATGACTTCGCTCCACCAATTCATGTGAAAGATGCATTGTGTGCTGCAGAAGAGGAAGCACTTTGAGACTCAGGAGAAGCACTATTCCACAGTACGTATATTAAAAAATAGGGTTACTGAGACTTCCATACGCATTTGTAGTAAGCAAAATGTCTTCAAGCTCTTCTTCCTCTCAACTGCCCACAGTAGTTCTGGCCTACCTCATCCTTGTATGCGATCACCTCTCTGGTCAAACCCTTAGCGATGATGCTGACCATTATGTGGTCCGTGACCTCCTCCAATCTCCACCCCCTTGTCTCCCGGATATCATGTCTCCAATCATCCGCGGACTATATCTCCTCCTCAGCTGAACCAATGGCTTGGTCTTGACGTCCAGCAGGCAAACCTCGTGCTCAAGGTCTCTATAAGATCGAGGAGGCCGACTAGAGGGGGGGGTGAATAGGCGTTTTAAAATTTCTATGCACTAAAACCGATTTCTAATGCGGAAGCTTATAACAATACAATTTTAGCCAAAAAGTTTTTAAAAACTGCCTATTCACCCCCCTCTAGTCGGCCTCCTCGATCTAACAAGTGGTATCAGAGCTTGGTCTCTCATTAATTAGACTTAGCCATCTAGAGAGTAAAGGATGGCGACTAGAGATATAGTGTACCTAGGTGAAGCACCAAAATTTGATGGCACAAATTATGCACATTGGAAAATCCGCATGTCGTGTTATTTTAAGGCCATGGGCCAAAATATATGGCGAATTATAGATGTAGGCTTTTCTACTCCATTTGATCATCTTGCTCCAACAATTGAGGAAGAGAAATGCTTACATCTCGATGCTCAAGCAATTAACGCTCTATTTAGTGTCTTGAGTGTAGAGGTATTCAATGAAGTATGCGATCTCAAGAATGCTCATGAGATGTAGGCACAATTACAATGTGATTATGAAATGTCCACTTCAACAAGTGATAATCGCATACAAGAATGGACGTCGGGAGAAGAATGTTTCAGAGAATGTGTTTATCTGGATTGATTTGCTCTTTTGTGGAACGGTAGTACCGTTGATGTTATGCGGAACTACCGGAGAGAGGAACTACCACATGATCAATGGCGGTAGTACCGCACCTTTCTGCAATGGCTTATTTATAAGCATTTAATGCAGGTATATCTTGGTAATCAATGTTAATGACATTGTGGAACTAACATTTTCCATGAGTTGGATGAATAGGTTGTTCCATAGTGGTTGAAGACTTTGGATGACATTATTAGTTGATGGGCATCAAGTCAAGATTCGAGATGAAGGAAATCATCATGTATTGATGATGTTTAAAAAGAGGAATGTCATCATGTGTTGATGAGCGTCAAGACAAGATCCAAATTGAAGCTTTATCACGTGTCGATGAAGGTCAAGTGAAGAACTCATCATATGTTGATGAGCCTTCAAGCCAAGAACCTGGACTTGAAGTGAGGTTGTGTGTCATCAAGCTTCAAATGGTTGTGCAAGGCAAAGGTATGTGTTCCTAGTCTTATACCGGATTGCTAGTATAGGTTGTCGTACTATTAAGAGGGATCTTAACTAGTAGCTTGAGTTAGTCATGTGTTGATAGCTCATTGTGTTTGCTCTAGCTCTTCTTTGCATGATGTAATTATTTGCGAATATGTTTTGCAAATAGTTGAGGCTCATGTTTAATGCTTGTAACATGTGACTATAGTTTACAAATGTGTTTTGCAAATGGTCTAGGTCCATGCACCTTATCCTTGTAGTATGATGCTATTTGTTTACAAATGTATTTTGTAAATAGTTAAGGCTCATGTATATTCCTTGTAGCATAGGACTTTAGTTTACAAATGTGTTTTGCAAATGCCTTAAGTCCTTGCACTTTTTAGTTGTGGCTTTGATTCTAAAAGTTGACAAATGTGTTTTGCAACTTGTTGAGAATCTTGCCTTCATGTCTTGTGTGCATCTAGCATCAATTGGCAAATGTGTTTTGAAATTGAGTTGTTCTTGAAAGCCAGTTTGTGCTTTTCTCAGGAACATCGGAAGTACCGAAGTGTACTACACGGAACTACCGTAGTACGGTAGTACCAGCTCTATGTGAGCGGAACTACCACACATCGGATGTTCCGATTAAGTGGCGGTACATTTTTCACAGAGAGACACCTTTCGGTGCTTGTTGACTTCTTCGGAAGTGCGGTAGTATTGCAGTGCCTTGTGCGGAACTACCGGAGAATGGAATAACCACGTGTTGCTTGGTGGTAGTATCGCGCCTCGTTTGTAACGGCTAGTTCAGAGCATGTGTTGCTGCTGAAATTCGATCATTGAGCTGAGGGCGATAGTACCGACCGTTGAACGACGGTAGTTCCGTTTATCCTGATTTGTTCGGGATTCTGCTTCCAACGGCTAATTTTTGTGTGTGGGCTATATATATAGCCACCTTGGCTGGTTGGGAGAAGTGGCTGGTACCCCTAGACATTCCTTTAAGCAAAGAGCAAGTCCTCTACTCTCTTTTGTGCATGTGTTGCACTTAGTAAACTTTGAGAGGCAAATCCTAGTGCATGTGTTGCATTAGTTAGTGAATTGTGTATCCACTTGAGCTTAGACACTTGATTGGTTCAAGTGAGAGTCTAAGATTTATTACTCTTGGTGTTTACTGACACCAAGATGGCATTGGAGGCGTCGTGTTCGGTGATCTCTTCAAAGAAGATTGTGAAGAGGCCCGACGTGTTGTGAAGGTTAGAGCTCACCTACCCGGAGCGGGAAAGAGCTACCACTAGTGGATTGGAGGTGTTTGGCTTAATTCGTGGAGCCGGTCTAATTAGTTTGGACTTACCTCAACGTGGATTAGGGGAGACCGGCAAGTCTCCGAACACCACGGTAAAACATTATTATGTCATGGTTGTTTGTTCTCTTGTGTTTTACTTTGTGTAATTTACATTCCTAGAATTAAATTGTTTACATATCTTTATATAATTGCTCATTATCAATAGTTTTATATTGATTGATACACTTAGTGAGACCAGTTGATTTAGGCCTTAATTGTGTAAAACCGATTTGATTTACTCTTCCGCACTTCAACTCGATTTTAGCCAAAAAGTTTTTTAAAACCGCCTATTCACCCCCTCTAGTCGGCCTCTTCGATCTAACAGTCTCGCTCACCAACTGCGTGGATCATGTCAAAGAGTCAATTCGGATGTGCGATGGATACATCGACGAGCTGAGCGCGAGGGTCGACGATACCGATAGCGTGGAAGAGGCTAAAGATATCCTCTAGCACATGGTCGACGTGTATCCTCAATACCAACAACTCCAAGCTCGACTCGTCACCGCGAAGGATCAGGTGGAGTCGTTCCTCCACATATTCCCTAATATTGTTCCCGCCGAATCCCACAAGCAAGCTTATGAACGCTTGAAGACTACGTTGGTGTCCTACATTGGCCACTAGAGCCTTCCTTTTTTTTTTGTCTTAGGTCATGCAATGTACATAAAAAACAAAAGCGATCGGCCACACTGTTTGGCCGAATCACACATAATATATGTAAAAAAGATGTCGTCATGTTTGGGTGTTACTGCTTTGTGTGTATAATTTTACTGTATTGTGTTGCTTAATTTTACTGTTCGAGCGTAAAAACAAAATCTTCACAGTGATTCGATAGTAAAACAAATTACAACTTTACTGTCTTACCTCGTCATGTTTTACTATCAAACGTACGAGCACGAAAAAGTCGCATGCCACACTAAAGGCAGTAAAAACACATGATAACTTTACCATCTTACACTCATGTTTTACTATCAAACATACGAGCTTGAAAAAGGTTGCGTGCCTGCAAAAAAGGTAGTAAAATGATTCGCTAATTACTGTCACGTCTTATGTTGTTTACCATCAATCGAGTGCCCCGCAGGCGTGCGCGTTTCTGGTTTGCCGACTGTAGTTGGTGGGTCGATCGTATGGGGGTTGTCCATGCGCGTCGTCACACCTGGCCTGGGTCGCGGGCGGTGGGCTAGCTAGGCGTAGATATGGAAAATGTTATAGTACTCTTGGGAGTAGGTACTCCCACTTCTTATATATCACTTAAATCTTGTGATAATACCTCTTTATCAATTTGAGCATACTCCAATAATGATTATAAGATACCCCAAAGTGAGTTTCATAAAAAAAATCATTAAAGTCCACCTTTTATAACAAAATTTGTGTATATACTTCTTTTATATAAGAAAAAAGGGTATATAGGAAAATTAAAGAGCTCCAATGAAAATTTTTCAATCAAGTCGTATTGGAGTATCTTATGATTGGTATTTAAGTATACTAAAAATAATAAAAAAATATAATACACTCGTTTAAGTGGTATATTCGAAGTGAAAGTATGTACTCCCGAGAGTACAAAACGGGTGTGTGTATTACTCAGACCAGACATTTACTTTTCGCCTAGTGTCACGTTTAATTTCGAAAAGGAATAGGTATGGAACCGGCTAGCTGTTGCGCACATGTTGTACTACTATTACAAACCAAGTTGTTCCCGTGGGAACCCGAGAAACCTTGTAACTCGCATCACGCGTTTGCAGCGACACGGATGTGGCGTGATGCGGAGGCGCCTAGGTTTGCTTCACTTTTGGCGATTTTTCTGCTTCCTTTCCTCCGTGTCTATGCCGTGTTGCTTCTTAGGATGTTTTTGTCCTCTTGGCACTAGTAGACTAGAAGTAGTGCATGGCACTAGTGGCTTGCAACTCAATACTTGCTTCAATCATGTAGCAGGAGCATGACATTAGAAACTCACTGTGACTAATTAATTTGTCGTTCCATGCACGGACTCGTACTGAGCGAGTATCGTGATGAGTTACATCGACTAGGAACAGAGGGAATATTTAATTTTGATAGTACCAAACTATCATGCCGTGCATCTTTGCAAGTCCTAAAAGTGATTAGTCTATTAAGGACATTTTCAACAGTTAGAGACAACCTTGTTCTAATATATGTTACATCATCTTTAGAGACACCATCTCCAATAAACAGTCTTTAGTACACTCTCCAACACTTATATTTTATAATTTTTCTTTAAAACGGGGCTACATGTCAATTAGAGTAAATTAATATATCATGTCTTGTTTCGCGTGCACGATCGTCTCTTCAAGAAGAGACGACATGTTCTCTCTTCTCCCCCTCTCTCCTCCACGTAGGATTTTATTGATATGTCATAGTTAAGAGACGACAATAAAATACTATTGAAGATGCCCTAATTATACTAGAATTTCGGTTTGTCTTCGTACCGTGTTTGCCGTGTCGTGTGCAAAGAAAAGGAATTTTTTCTCCCTAGAGGAAAAGGAATCTTTTAATAAAAATGATAAAGATAAAAAAATGTATGATGATTTGGAACCTCAATAAAATTCACAAATCTTGTAAGAGAGTTTTTGTATAGGAAGCTGCTAGCCTACGCTGTCTCATGAGGTTTTAGATTTCATGAAGTTTCACAATTCGTGAAAAAGTTTCAAAGAGATTTCAATGTGTTTCAAGAAGTTTAATCAAAAGTTTATGGTTTAACAGGTTCCAACAAGTTTCAAGTTCTAGATTTCAGAAAGTTTCAGTAAATTTCAAGTTCAAAGACCCTAGTTCCAGCAAGTTAAAAAAAAAAAATCAAGTTTCAAAATGCCACGTTTTGACAAGTTTTATCTAGTTTCAAGTTAAAAAAATGTAAAAAATTCAGCAAGTTTTCCACAAGTTCATGGATGCTTCAAGTTTAAAATTAAAATTGCCTCGAGCACGCCTCCGAGCATGAACTGATCTGTTAGACCGTCCAGACGGCGGACCCAATGAGGAATCTGCCGGATCTCCGGGAACGACGCTTCCATCCCCCCCCGCCCCCCACCCCCCCGCGAGCTCCGCCTCCTACCGGATCTAGTGGATCTTAACCCCGTCGCACAGTCATTGCCGTTGTTGCCTCGTCGGTCGCCGGGCGCCCGTCGCTGGTCACAAGACCGGATCCAGCTGCCACGCGCTTGGGACGAGAATGGCGATGGGCTCCGGGTGCGCTTCGGTTGCCGCCGGATCTGGTGGCCCTCCCCTGTTGCCTGCCCGCCTAGCGCTTGGGATGAGACCGGCGATGGGCTCCAGGGGCGCTCTAGCCACCGCTATATCTGGTGGCCCTCCACCCGACTCGTCAGGCGCAGCCATCGCACCGCCTACTGCTGGTGAGAGAGAGAAGAGAGGCAGAGAAATGTGAGAGAGGAGAGAGGTGTGAGACGGAGAGAGAGCTGGGGAGAGGACGAGAGGTGTGAGAGCCAATGCCGCTAATCACTTGAGCTTGCTGGATAGTACCATGTACCCTGTTTAATTAAAAGTAGGGGTGGCTGTGGGTCGATCCGGACCGATCCGGATTGGCTCCATGCGGCCTAGATCTTTAAGTAGGGGCAAATTGTGTCGTCTATTTTCTGAAACACTTTTGAACCTAATGACCCACTAGCTCTTATGGGTCGCTCCGATGTGTTGAGCATTCATGGGTTGTGGACTCTCGCACGTCGACCTCTCACTAAGCCAGCCAGCGACCAACCTCCCTCGAGATATTTTCTTTTCACAAATATCTCGTTCGCCCCCATGCCAGGGCACACCACCGTCGCTGCAGTTGAGCCACCATAATAGCACGACGCTTTCAACGCCCATCGCTAATACTACTGCACTAGCAATGCGAGCGACCCAAGCATGTGCGCCAGTGCGGAGAGGAGATGTCGAGGCCGAACAGGAGCGACGTGCACCTGTCCCCCGAGGACGAGACGACGAGGGAGGCCGATGTGCGGGAATTCTATGACGACGCAGTGCCCAAGCGCCACTCCAAGCCCTCCCGCAGCGAGCACTCTACCGTCTACACTGACGCGCTCATCCCCGACGACGACGGCGACAACTCCCACCTCGAGCTCGACAAGTTCCAAGAACTCGAAGCCCACACCGAGGTCTCCCTTCTCCTCTTCCCTTGTCCAAGGTGGTAGGGGCTGGCCGTGGACGAGATCGGGACGGATGAAGCAAGATCAGGATGGAGGAGAACTCAAAAGGAAGAAGCAACGGCCATGGAAGGAGTCAAGGGCCTATAAAGGAATCTGAATACGCATCTCACAAATGGCCATGGTGGAGGATGGAGGCAGGCAGGTAGCGGCGTGGCGGATCGAGCGGCGGCGAGCAGTGGCGACGCGTGGCAAGGAGGCAGGCGCAGGGCACTGCGTTGGATTGATCCGCTCGAGCCTAAGGATCAATAGGTTCCGATCCTTTTGCTCCCTTTCTTTTTCTGGGCCTCACGTCTTGCCCATATGACTGAAAATTTTGGGTCGGTTCGGTGATCCAACGGGGCAGCACGATCCACGCCCACCCCTAATTAAAAGAATTACAAAGAGGATTGAAGAAGAAAAAAAGCGAAAGAGGAGGTAAGGGAGTGGACCAGGCTGGGCCCAACCGAGTCCAAGGTAGACTTAGTGCGGGGGGAGGCCATGGCTGCAACAAATAAAAGGAGAGGAGGGGAGCTGAGTCAAACCTTAGCCTACCACCACTACTACAGAAAACGTCATCACGCATTTGTTCAGAATCGCCATCACGCATTTGTTCGAATCGCTCGTGTTTTTGTACGTCTGTGATAATCGGCGGTTATCACGCATTTGCTTAAAAACCGCTCGTGATAAGTCACAACGCAGCGGTTCTAGTTACCAACCGTCAGGATATCCACATATCGCGCATTTGTTCATAATTAGAACCGTTTATGATATGTTAGATATCGCAGACGGTTCTAATTATGAACCGTCTGTGATATGTGGATATCACAGACGGTTTAACAATCAAACCGTCTGTGATAGTTCTTTCAGCCTAACTATTCTTTTTTATATTTTTGGCTAGCCTCAGGAATTGCTAGCCATGCCCTCTGAAAACAAGCAGACAGAAAATAGATACATCATAGATGAATCAATCGTTGACAACTCAAAGTGATCATTTATAACTCAAAATCAATTACAAACGAATATGTATTAAATATTGTCGCTAGAGTTACAATTGAATTACAACTATTCAAAGTGAATTGCAATTAATGAATCAATTGTTTCAAGGTCGTTCAGCGGTGTTGATGGAGTAGTGAAACTCTCCGTCGGCGTCAATGATCTCCGTCATGATGAAGGTGCAGAGCCTCCCTCGAACATCCGAGATCTCTCTCTGAACGAGTGAATCTAAATCTATATTCAAGCCTTGTAGCTAGTAAGAGTAAAGTAGTAAGCATATATATTTAAATTTATAATTAGAAAATAATTATTGCGAGATTGACCAACCTCGGGATCATTCAACTTAGCACTTATGATTTTCTGCATATGATGGCAAATGTAGAATGCACATTCTTCTGCTTTTTGCTGGCGGCACTGCAAAAATAGAATTACATATATAGGTATAGTCAGTTCGAGACGTATTATTACGAAGTATGATATAGGATTATCGTGTTGTAGCACGTACCGGAAATCGCATCCTGTGATTAAGTGTGGCGTTCGTTCCCTTGTATAGCCCTCCATCGGCAACATAGGAGATGAACGACCTACATGTTTCCAAAAAGCTAACCTCGGCCATTTCAAACAAAGGAAGACTATAATAGAGTTATGTATGGAGGAAATGAGCACACCTGTCGAGTACTCCTTGCACAAGGGTGAAGTCATGGCTTTTGTTGAGTAGGGAATCAAGGTATAGTACCTGGTTCCTCTTTGGTATAATGACTAAAAGGATCCAGTGGTGCCTACTCATGTATGTCGCTATAGTCATTAAACCTAAGTTCGTGCTGCGTATAAAGTACAAATGAAATTTGTATAGCAAGTAGTGAAGCACTTACTTCTGGTTGTAGGGCACCATTACGTAGTCCTTGTCGCTTTGAGCAAGCAATCCTGCTGTTATGTATTTCTCGACGAGGATGCGCTCGCCAAGATGGTTTGCTCAGATACCATGTGTGGGTCGAGGAAACCCACCGGTTCTTTCAATCGCCGGGCATTTTTAATCATGTATCTATACATAAGCAATGAGTTGTTATATTAATCGGTATTACGTGAATGTAGAACTTGATTGTACACACTTACAGTGTCCAGCATCGTAGAAGTGCGGCATCGAGGGCTTTGGAACCGTCTGTGATGAGGCGTCCAGTATGACCTATTTTGTAGTAGTGCACCTACCCATGATCTAGCTTCCCTGCTGTCGTCGCCAACCCTAGTGCCGCACGCCCTTGCTTTCCTAGCCGCTGCCTTGCCGCACGGCTGTCGCAGCCCCGCCTGCACTACCGTGCACCAGGCTGCCGCTACCACCCTTGTTGAGCCAGTGCTGCTGCTTGCTGCGCCAGTCATCGCCTCTTGCTATCACCGGTCCTACTACTGCTGGTGTTACTACTGCAGAGGAGGAGCAAGGAGAGGCAAGGGACAAGGAAGGAGAAGGAAGAGGCAAGGAACATGGAAGGAGAAGGAAGCAAGGAGGAAGAAGAAGAGGAGGAGGAGGAAGATGAAAAATTAGGGTTCCGTGATCTAATCTCTTTCGTCATCTGTTTTCGAGGGGTAATGATATGGAAATCCTTGTTGCATTGATAGATTACTATTTAATCTAAGTTTAGGGTAGATCGATAGCGAGAATTAGTGTTTTGGTTAATTATGCTGCTGAGTGTTGCGAGGGAGTTTTGGGGTATCTATGCTATGTTTCGTAGCTTTCCATGTTATGAACATTGTAGGTTGTTGTTTAAGCTTCCATAGAGTGCAAGATCACTAGATATGGTTAAGTGGTGTAAAAGTTATGACTTCTGGAGTGCTGTTGTCCATAATTCCATCGCCATTAGTAACAGTCATGTAGTTTGCTTTATTTTGTACAGTAGATGGTCTAATTAAATTACAGACATAACTAGGAATAGTTAGATAATTGTCCATAGTTTCCTGAATTGATATGTGGTAAAAAAAATAGATATAAAATTGTTAAGCCTGCTATTCCGTAATGTTCAGATTGACCTTCAGGGTTAAAAATGATGATTTACATGACTTAATCAGAGAATTTGCATAACTATATAAGTGCAGAAAATTCTGTGTGATTTGCAAGACATAGAGTTTTCTATATTTGGATTCTAGGATAAAAAGTTATGGTTGTTTAATCACTGGGATACCAGGTGGGTTGTCCAGTGAAGAGGGGTTAATTATGTTGGGTTTACGCGTTGACTTGTTTTATGTTCTTGTACAGTTGTTGCATGTTTTGAGGTGAATTATTGGCTTTGTTCAGGGAGTGTTGCTTCGAGTTTGGTGCTGCCTTTGCATCATTTTGGTTTTTGTGTCTAAAAGGCAAGTGCATGGTAGAACGGTAGACATCGGTTTGTTTGCCACTTACCTTTACAATTAAACTGTCATGATATATTTATGCTTATTACAATGCCATGGTGATGTTATGATAATGATGATATGATGATGATATGACCATGGTGATGACATGGTAATGATGATAACATGATGATAATGGACCTTGTTAATGGATAATTAAAAATGTTGCATCAATTGTATTCACATCATGAAAGGATTGCATATGACCCAGGTTGTGTGAAAGTTTATCCTTTATGCATTTATATTGTTATGATCTTCAAAGGCAACCCATTGTGGGTTTTATTCGATGCAATAGTTGCTGGAATTATAAATAAATATGGTTCAAATTATGAGTGAAAAATGTATAGGTGACATTCTGAGCTCAGTGTTGGGTGGGGTGTTACATACCGATCTGATGGTTGTAAGCCATATCGTCAAATGGTAAGAGAAACACTATAGTGTTTCTATGTTTTCTTTATACACAGACACAGACACAGACACACACACACACACACACACACACACACACACACACACACTATTATGTAGCTAAGTGTAGAATAGCTATTCTATGCCCCAACACCTTCTATAGGTCAAAACCCACTTCCCACCATGGTCAAAGGCTCATCAAAGAAAACTCACCCCCTCCCACCTCCCGTCAACCCCCATGTCACTCTCCACCTACCTTTCTATGCACAGACGATGTAGTAATTAAGTGACTTAGGTGTAATATCGAAAAATTTGGCTTTTCAAAAATCTTTGAGTAGTTTAGGTCCCTGGAAAAATTTCACCAATTTTATTTGAATTTATAAAACTTAATTGGGAATTTCCTAAAATTAAGATATTTAATTTGACTAATATAAATATCAATTAAATAAAAACATGTGTTATATGGATTCCTTGTGTTTCAAGAAATTTTTGGGTATTTTCTGAGATTTTTTTGGATTTTTTTGCTATTTATTTGGCTTCCTTAATTTTTGGCCTTTTATTTAATTCCGAAAATCATTTCTTTTCTCTCTCCTCTCAGCTGCTACAATACCTATAAGGTATTGTTCATCTTCAATCCCAACCGAACCTATCGGGTACTGTTCATCTTCGATCCCAACCGAACAGCAGAGAGCCCGTCACCTGTACGCAAGCAACCAGAACCTTTCAAAAATCATATCTCCCTCTACGGTGCATATAAAAGCAAATCGATCACGTCCAAACGTCCATCTTGATCTCCTCTCCCAATCCCCCAAATTGGTTCGTGGGTTTCGATCTATTTTTGTCACAATCTGTAAAAGATCGAGCTGCAGCCGAAGGTCTTCTCCGACGAGTTGCGCCTCCATCCGACGTCCCCCGATCGAACCGTCTACGGTGTTGGGTTCACGTCGTAGTGTACTACGTCATGCTTCCTTCCCCTTCACCTGAACATCACCGGAGCACTGTCGGCCATGTCGAGCCATGATACTGAAATGCGTACGTCGAGCGCCTTGCCTCCTTAGTGAGTTTTTTCAAAATTTGATTGCGTCATCTTGTAGCCCTCGTTGAAACCTATTTTTCAAATCTATTAGTTTTGAGTTTCATCCACCGTGTGCCGAGAATCGAACGTTCCCTCTCCTCTTGACCGTCTCCCTTCTTCGGCCAATTAGTCCGCAACTGTTGATCCCCTGCCTTCAACTCCACCACCGTTGGGTTCGTATCGACGTGTTCTACACTATGCTCATCTCCCTTTTTGCAGAGCATCACCAGAAGTGTTATGCGCCCATGAGGCCACCACCGTCGCCGTTCTTCGCCCTGCCGCTGGTGCATGGTGTCATTTCTCGATGTCCGGACCACGTCACAATCTCCGGCTCGTCGTCGCCGTTCCATTTTGTCCCTTCGCCGCCGCTGGTTCGCCTTGGTCCGCCGACGCCTCCATGCGCCAAAACCAGCCGCATGGGCTCTGTTGCCTGCGTTCCTGTTCATGTCTAATGTGCTTTCTACATGAATTGTTCTCTTTCAGATAAAGTGGAGGAATCGTCGTCAACAAGGTCTACGTCAAGGATCGTGGAGAACTAGGTCGCTCTACCCTAGCCGATTGCCTGTGGCTATGTGGATGGGCTTCACTGAAGTTATTCCGTTACGTTTCGCTGCAGCTTAATTGAGCTATTCGCCTTTGAGGCATTGAATGTAAGTTTTGACCTTAAGGTCGTTACTCTGATAATTATTATTATTTGCCTATTTATTAGTCATCTTTGTATATAGAAATGATATTTCATCGATGTTGCCACTGTGTGCACAAACGAGATTCTAGACTAGTGCAGTATACACAGAGGGTCCAGAATTGTATTTTTGGGTCCCGACAGAGGTGGTATCAGAGCCATATCGACTGTTGGTCGTGACTTCAGTTAGAATGACCATTTCTAAGAAAAACTTCAAAACTTATTTTACAAATAGAAAATCTTAATGATGTGCTATTCTCATCTTGTCTAGCTTCCATACTCTTCCATTCTATTCCTTTCTCATCTATTTTTTCTCATCATTTTGAGTATTAAATTGGACTCCCTATTCTCATAACTTCAATAGTTTGTCGTTATCTATGCCAAATGTCTCGATAGATGCCCAAGAGCCATTTTCAACAACTCTTTGAAGACCGTGCAACCGACAACAATGTATCGACATCACCGCATGTGTTCAAGACAAGTTCATCGCAAGAATTTAAGACCAAGAAGAAGTACGTCACCTGGTCTTTTTCGAAGATTCGCCTACAAGGATCGCAAGCATTCAAAGTTTGACGAAGACCGTGACCAGTTTGAGTTTTTTTTAGACCAACCACATAAGATAGGTCAGCGTTGGTTCCTCTCATGTGTTGAGCCAAGTCACCCAATTAAGTTGGAGTTTAATCAACTTTCCCTTCTGCTGTGTGTAGTTTGGCTATGAGTTTTATGCTTCTTAATAGCTTTTTTATTATTTGTGTGTTCCTTGGGTTAAACCTACTCCCCTGAGTATATTTTCTTCGCTTACCTTATGTTTTTCCCTCTTATCTATTAGCTGTGGTCAGTCGGCAGATGAAGAGCCCTAGTGGAGCCAACCTTGGTAGTAGTCTTCAGGCTGTCTATGTCAGCTCAGATCTTGTCAATCCCAGATTCCCAATGGATAGTTATCAGTACCATGAGTAGCAGATCCAGTCATGGGACAATTCTTGGTAGCTCAAACACAATTCTTGAACACGATGATGCAGAATATGAACAACATGATGACACAGTAGAATCAAACAACTGTCACTTTAATCAATTCGTTGAATCAAAATAATCAAGCAAGTTGTCGCACCATCAACCATGTCAATACCAGAGCAGACGTTAGCCAGCAACTATCTCTAATGCCAGTAGGGACACATCAGAGCCTGAATCAGTTTCTTACCATCCAGAATCAGGTCATGCTAGCGACGATGCAACGATTAGACAATAGTAATGTTTGCAATGATAAACAACTCGTTGCATCCCAATGACGCACCCTTAATTCAAGCTTGCAAAGTTCTTGAGGACCAAGCCACCTGTTTTTGAAGGATCAACCGCACTCAAGGATGCAGAATCCTAGATTGCGCAATGCGATGATAATGAGAAAGTTTTCTATGCTGCTCATTAATTGGAAGGAGTTGCATTAGATTGGTGGGAAAGCTGTAATACCCCAAAAGTATTAGAAAGAATTAACGGGAGAGTTATTTGAATTTCAACCGTTTTACCAGGATTTAAAAAGGGATTTCAGTATTTCGCTTGAAGGGGATTAAATCTTGGGCCAAAGGCCCATAGTCTTGGCCTATTAGGGGCAGTCGAAACCCCTAGGGTTACTGTAGCACACCGCCGCCACAGATTGCAATCGTCACATAAGAATCACCCCTCCTCCCCAAGCAGCCCCATCCTCCATTGGTGCCTCCCTTCCTTGCCGTCGGTGCTCTCTGCTGCCGATCAAGTGAAGAAAGGAGAGGAGATCATATTCACGGGGCCAAATATTCACCTTGCTGTGATTCTACAAGGGTAACATCGCGTGTTCTTCGTTGGTTGTTGCGTAGTAGTTGCGGTTGATGTCGTTTGGTAGATTGAATTTCGTCGGTTTAATAGATCGCGTTATGTCCAGTAGTTTGGACGACAGTTTTCATGTTGTTAGAGGAAGAATCTGGGGATCCCGCCTCCTAGAGATAGTTGGCTTATGTTCTTAGCTTTCAGTGTCTGCCAAGAACGCCCAAATCTGATTAACGGTCAGAGAGTTATGAATTTTTTAGTATCGCTGTCTTGCTGATCTGCCAGCTTTCGGGCAGATTGTAGAAAACTGGATAAAACTGTTAGTTAAATTCGAAATCAGAGGATATCAATATAACAAAAAATGTAGGTAATTTCCATACCTTTTCAGATAAATAAAGAACACAAAATTTGGACTTTCGTAGCAAACTTTATGATGGTTTTAGTGTACTGTCCAGAGAAACCGATGTGATAATTGATGTTTTGTAGATTGGCTTGGTAGGGGCAGTATATGGTAGAATCAAAAGGGCTCCCCAACTAGGTTTATTTAGGTAATTTAATTAAATTTCCTGAAAGTCCAAGAACATCTTATTTCGACTCCTGAGCAGAAAGTTATGTATTTTAGAATTTGACTGTCCCAAGTGAACACCAAATCGATCGCTAGAAATTAGAAGATTGGAAAAGCTTGGGAGCTTAGCGAGTTCAATTGTGTTGTTATTTATACTTTTGGTCCAGTATGTTGGTATTAGATTGGGTTATCTTTATGTTCAGGTGGGAGCGTGATCCCAGGGGCAGCACCCTCTTCGCGTCCACCATTCTCTAGCACGGTTGAGGCAAGTATTCGGGTTATTGCATATATGTGCTTGTATATTGGGACTGTTTGTGCTTTGCTCGTGATAGCCAGGCATGGATATTATTGTGATGAGTTTCCATTTATCTTGATGAGTGCAAGTTATGGTTAAAGTTTCCTTTGTATGTTGTTAATGCTTACATGTTATTGTGCACACGTTGATTTCTTATGTATGAAAGATGATGTCATAGTGCATATGCATGATTTAAGCATGTTTGAGACTTGGTCATGTGGTGACCAAGTATAAATAGTTGAGGTCCCCGTCATGTAATGACGGGCTTGAGGTCCTCACATTCGTGGAATGTGGGCAATGAGTAAAGAGGTCCCCATCATGAAGATGATGGGCAAATGTCCCTATACTTGTGGAGTATAGGCTCTTGGTCCCTGTGCCAGAGGGCACAGGCAAGGGTATATATCGACGGTTGTATACCCCGCATTACCGGTAAAATGCGAAAAGAGATAAAGTTTAAAAGGTGCATTGCATTGGTCGCATTATATAAGTATGAAGGCTATGTTTAGTGTAATGTTTATTTTGAAATATTGATGCTATGACTGTGAACTTGCTTTAGCCTTGTTGATACTTGCTGAGTCTTTGGGCTCACTCTTACTTTGATATGTTTTAGGTACGACTGGCAAGAACGGCATGCATGGGAGGGAGTAGATGTTTGGTTGCACTCACTACCACTCATCCTTAAGGCGTCTGCCATTTATTTTTATTCCAGTAATAAGTAAACTACTTGAGAATCACTCATGGCTGGTTTGAGTTTCAGATTAATTGTAATAAGGAGAATATCAAGTTTTGTTTATGTTTATTAGACTATCTTTCATGCTTGAATGAACTTGAATATGAAGTTATTGTTAAATGACATGATAAATTGTTAGAACCTCGGTATAGTTGACTATACAAAGGAGGTTCTGCCGAAAATTGGTAATTAGATTTAGTTTAATTTAATTTCAGTAGCATTCCATGCTCAATGTTGAGTCGGGGTGTTACAAAAGCTTTCGCGTTGCCCATTTGGACGAACACACCATCACTTGGGCAGGGTTCACCACCGCCTTTTGCCAACAGCATGCGATATCAAGCAAGAGTGATCAAGAGAAACTTGGTGTTCCAATATCCTACACCAAATCTAGTCGTTGTCCTTTAAAGTGCTGCCAACCAGATAAGTCACAAGATTGTGCATATACCCGTTGTGGAGAAACAGGTCATAGTGCTGATGAGTACAATATCAATTGTTCTAGTTGCGAAGAAAACCATTCTATTGGAGAATGTCCAATGAGCAAGACTACATGTTTCTTGTGTGAAGGCAATGATCATTGTCCGAGCCAATGCTCTATGTATTTAGTGTTGACTTCTACAATACAACTTCGGTGATAAAATTTCCGAGCTACTGTCAGAGCATTAGCAAAAGAAGGCAAACCATTGTCAGTGCAAGATATATCAGCTGAAGAATCACAAAAACAGAATGTTGACCTTAGCAACCCACCTCAAAAGAGAAGCAAGCCAGTATCGTCAATAGTGTGTTTCGAGTGTGGTAAGCAAGACCACTATACCAAGAGATGCCCTGCAAAGCGACAAGCTTCAACCTCAAGAAGGATAGTCGTTCTGCCGTAGTCTCATCAGAAAAGTCGAAAGGTTCGATGCGTTTATGGTACAACTATCGTGGAAAAGGTCACTACGTCAGCCAGTGTCCTTAGAAGAACCAGTCACTCACTCCAGATGCAAGAATACCAGAAGTCATTTCAGTCAAGATCGTAACACCTAGAGCAGGTGGTAAAGCAGTAGGATCCCTGTGTCCAAAGAAGTAGTCAAAGAAGAGACGTTTGAATCATGATGTTACCAAGGAAGCATAGATTGGTGATACCAGATTATGCAGCGCCATGTTTCTATTTGTGGCAATAAAGTGAGAGAATCATTGTAACTTTTTCTTTATCTGAGAGCAAAAATGTGGACATCTTTGTATGCAAGTTACGAAGAAAAAGGAATTGTTGGGTATTAAATCATTGGATACCTCTCTAAGCATGTGCATTTGCAAGTCGAGTAATCAGGCATTGAGTCATATTGATTGAAAGCTATAGAGCCATAATCATGGAATGTGATGTTTAATTCCAACTCATAATTTTGCATGGAAGTGAGATAACAGTAAATGGTTGAAGAATTTAACCATGGGATAATGTTGGTATCCGTAATAGACTATACAATTGTCATTGCAAGTGATCTATACAACATGCAACCGTATTAGAAGTCAATTTGTCTTTGACTTGGTATCTAGGATCAACCAATTTCAGAAGGAATTTGGTTAGAGGTGAATTATGACAAAAGTTGTTTAAATGAGTTTACAGAAATGATAGAATAGAGCAGATAATTTTCTCAGATAAAGGCGGTGTCAAATCAAGTTCGTCAGTTTGGCAAGCACTAATGTTGATTGTAAAGTAAATTGTTAGCACAAGGATGTGCGAGAATTTCAGTCTATCCAAGAGCTAATCTTCAAGACCTTAGAGTCTGCTTGTTGAGTTTCGAGTAAGATTTTTAGTTTTTCCCAGAATCATATGTGAACAAGACAGTGTCAGTTGAAGATCAGTAAAGCAGTCATTTCAAGATAGCCAAGACCCTTCATCATTGCAAAATAACCAGTTCACCTAGATCACCAAAAAGTGAACTGAGTCAATGAGAATTTCAGAAGAGATTGATCACAAGTCTAGTATTCATACTGCCAGATACCAGGAAGAATCTTGATAACTTTTATCGTGGAACATCCAAGAATGTAGTGTGTTAAGAAGCTTCACGAGTACTTCCTAACAACTAAAGTCTCAAGCAGTGAATTATCCTAGTCATAATTCGAAGTTGCTACCATGGAGCAACAAAGAATAGTTTTATTAGATCGAGAACCATATAGTTGAAATCCATTCCCTCAGGACAGACCAGTATAGTGGTAGATTCTTTGAATCAGAAGAGCTACCGCAAGAATCTGTTGACAAATCAGCTTAAGTTACCTAAGAAATTCAGAAGTGAGTCTTGAGTCAGTGAAGAGTATATGTGTTGAACCCTAGAGTTCAAACCCATGCTAGAAAATCAGTGTTGACTAGAAAGGGAGATGATAGTTATGTCGAGTAAATCAGTCCTCATGTGAAGCAAGGTAAAGCCTTGGAATTCGCTAAAGGCGAACAAAATGATCCACGAATCAATGAGCATTTTTGTGTATCTGATGAGAAGAAACTCAAGTAGTTGATGCTCAAATCAACATTTGAGTGCAAGCATTCTATTTTCCCTAAAAGTACCAAGATGTACAAGGATCTCGAAGTTGAACCGTGATGATCCAAAATAAAGCAAAACAATGCAAAATGTATTACCATGTGTTTGGTATGCCAGAAAGTCATCCACAATGTTAGAGGCCAGTCAGAGTACTTCTATTTCTGAGAATTCAAGCATGGGATCCCAGGACCCAATCGGGATATAATTGACCCAATCGGGATATAATTTCTTGAAAAGTGATTGTTGATCATTTGACAGAAATTTGCCACTCCATGTCTGCCAATGTCACCTAGTTTGGAGACTATTTAGCAGAGTGGTATATGACAGAGGTTGTATATGACAGATATGGTATTCGCCAGAAATTGGTATAGTGTCAGATCGAAAAAATGGTCAGTTTACACGATGCGCCAGAATAGTTAGCGCCAGATCGAGGATCCCAGTTTACCTCGTGTTAACGATAGTGTGTGTATGAAACCATGGACACCCGTTAAAATGTCAATATTGTGTATCGCCCTGAACCGGTTGACAGAAAAAAAAAGTTTATGAGTTGTGCCTTAACTCATAGCACCAAGTTGAGCAAATAAGTGTTCTATGCAGGGTTCCCCTACAGCACCAAATGTCAGCCAGTTCACAGTTGCCACCTTTTGAAGTTCGTAGTGGTTGATCGTAAGTCATCGCTCAGCTAGGGGGAGATCAGATCACACAATATGTGGATTTTGCATTAATCATTAGACAGAAGGCCAAATGTCTTTAATCCTAAAGGAATTGGAAGTAGCTTAGTACAAGCAGAAAAGTCATGCAGATTATGCAGATTCGCCGTCATGTCTATCTTCAGAATATCTGTTGAAGTTCTGTGTTAAGAATTGTACGACAGAGGTGACAGAGATGTGTCAGTCTATTCAGATTCCAAACCTCAGAAGAAGAGTTAGATTGTCAACCTGAGTTACCAGTTAGCAGCAGGATTTCCTCAACTACAGAAGTGTCTTCGAGCACCGATCAAGCAGTCATAGTCAGAAGCAATCAATTTGCTAGTAGTCCTTTCCCACCGAGAGCTAGTTCGTCAAGTTTTCATTGAAGCAAGAAGTTCAGCAATAAGCAAGTCGTTTGTTTCGTTGGTGTTTAGAAGAGCAGTCCCGTCAAAGTCAAAGTAGTTTGAAAGCAAGAAGAGAACCTGAATGCTGAGTTCTCTAACCTATTCCATAGCCAGCTTGAATCATAGGGACGAGATTCCTTTAACGGGGAGGTTTGTAACGCTCTAAAATTTGGCTTTTCAAAAATCTTTGAGTAGTTTAGGTCCCTAGAAAATTTCACCAATTTTATTTGAATTAATAAAGCTTAATTAGGAATTTTATAAAATTTAATTATTTAATTTGACTAATCTATATATCAATTAAATAAAAACCTATGTTATTTGGCTTCCTTGCGTTTCAAGGAATTTTTGGGTATTTTTTGAGATTTTTCTGGATTCATTTGCTATTTATCTGGCTTCCTTAATTTTTGGCCTTTTATTTAATTCCGAAAATCCTTTCTTTTCTCTCTCCTCTCGGCTGCTACTGTACCTATCGGGTACTGTTTATCTTCAATCCCAACCAAATAGTGGAGAGCCCATCGCCTGTACGCAAGCAACCAAAACCTTCCACAAATCATATCTCCCTCTACGGTGCATATAAAATCAAATTGATCGCATCCAAACGTCTGTCTTGATCTCCTCTCCCAATCCCCCAAATTGGTTTCATGGGTTTTGATCTATTTTTGTCGCAATCTGCAAAAGATCGAGCTCCAACCGAAGGTCTTCTCTGATGAGTTCCGCCTCCATCCGACGTCCCCTGGCCGAACCGTCTGCCGCTTTGGGTTTGCCTCATTGCGTTCTATGTCATGCTTCCTTCCGCTTCGCCCTAAGATCGCCAAAGCACTGTCAGCCATGTCGAGCCATGACACTGAAATGCGTACGTCGAGTGCCATGACTCCTCGGTGAGTTTTTTCAAAATCCGATTGCATCATCTTATAACCCTCATTGAAACCTATTTCCCCCATCTTTTAGTTTCGAGTTTTATCCATCGTGCACCGAGAATCGGGCTTTCTCTCTCCACTTGATCATCTCCCCTCTTCGGCCAATTAATCCACAACCGTTGATCCCTTGCCTTTAACTCTACCACCGTTGGGTTCGCGTCGCTGCGTTCTACGTCGTGCTCACCTCCCTTTTCTTAGAGCATCGCCGAAAATGTTACGTGCCCGTGAGGTGCCGTCGTCGCCGTTCTTCGCCCTACCGCCGGCGCATGGTGTCGTTTCTCGATGTCTGGACCACGTCACCATCTCCAGCTCATCTTCGCTATTCCGTTTTGCCCCTTCGCCGTCGCTGGTTCACCTCTGTCCGCCGACGCCTCCATGAGCTAAAATCAGCCGCATGGGCTCTGTTGCCTGCGCTCCTATTCATGTCTGATGTGCTTTCTACGTGGATTGTTCTCTGTGCCTTAGTGCCTTCTCTGTGCTTCTTTCTATACCTTTAATTCTCTCTGTTAATTCGTTGCTCTCTACCAAATAATTGTCATCTCCTGCTGCTATGCACCATGAACTGGCCGACGTCCTCTTTTCTATTCAGTATTTTTGTTATCTGATGCTTATCTGGTTGACTCTCTCTCTCTCTTCCTTTCTTACATGTGGGCTCATGTTTCTTTCTCTCTCTCTCTGAGATGTGGTCTCCCTTTGTCATCAAATTAATCCAAGCCATATATCCTTCTCACTTACATGTAGACCCCACATGTCATCCCCCAATTAAAAACTCTAATTATTTCTCTCTCGTACGTGTGGTCTCCGTATGTCGATCAACCCTTGGTCAAACCCTAGTTCATGAGCTTGGTCCACCATGGACTAGCATCTCTCTGTGGACCTGGCTCATAGACCAGTGGCCCACATGTCAACCCTTAATCCTATTTTCCAGAATTAAGTTAATTCTTAAAAAATCCTTTTATCTTATTGGTCCCACATGTCACTCTCTCTACCTTATTTCTGGAATTATTATAATTCTAGAAATTCATAAATACCAGTTGGTCCCACATGTCATACAGTCTCCTATTTTCTAATATTTTTGAAATAGAATATTCTATAGACCCCAATTGTCAGTTTCTCTCTCCCATTTTCTTTTTCATCATTTCGTGTGAATTTTAATCTTCTGAGAGCTCATTCTTTCTCATACGAACTCCGATTGAACCCATTCAAGTTTCTAAATTTATCTAAATTCAATATCTACCTTTTAGTATCGTTCAATTTCAATTTAGAGTATTTTTTTTTGTCCTTTTGAATTTTGTTTGTTTGTACGCTTTCTTTCTCGTTAGACGTTGAAGTCCCAGAATCGTCCAAATGAGTTGAAGGTCAAGGAAGTAGAAGATCGAAGATAAAATATGACCATCATTGCTATAGTAAGGCAAGTTGTACCTTTGATCATGTTGAACCCAGTTTTCTAAAATTACTTTGATTCAAAGTACTACATTTTACTTTAAGTATTTATAGCCATGCAACGAGTCATTCATAACATCTGAGTTGCAAATATAAATTTGACTAAGTGATTATAGAACTTTGTAAAAATTTGTGTGCCATGTGTCATTACTCGTTGATGGTATATGTTGCACTTAACCAACAGAGTAGGAAAAGATTTAGACTGAGGCGAGTTGTGAAAATTGTGTGATATGGTAGAGCTTTGTGATTGGGAATAGTAATCTTCATGGCATAGTTAGAAATTGGAAGTCTCGCCTTGGTCAATTAAGGACTTAACTTTGTGCGCCATTGAACTGAGCCACAACTGCACAACCACATTCCTGGTATGGGACGGGCCTAACTTATTAAGTTACGGCTCCTCGACATTGACTACTCAGGTTGTAGGTTAGGAGCTCAGTGATGGGCGAAGGTGTGGACTACTCTGTAGGTCACATCGCGGGACGATTCGCCCCTTCCTTGTCCAACGGTGTGTGCCGTGATAAAGCACTTTGTTTGGGTTGGTATGACAGTAAAGTACACCGGGAGTGCCAATGTTTGAGATAAAGTTTCGGAAAGGTTTTGTTGTGATCAGCTCTGATCCAGTTGATTGCATCCTGTGGGTAAATGTACAACCTCTGTAGAGTGTTAATCAATCTATTCGAATAGCCATGCCCGTAGCCACGGACATGCGCGGGGATTTCACATGAGGGGTAGATTTTCATAAAACAATTGGGAAGGGACAGCTGTGTGATTTAATTCATGGTTGTGTGAAAGAATTTGATTAGCCTTTATGCCCTTTGTGAAAATACTTGTTAAATTATTATTGTTTATTTGTTTTGAATTATGCTTTCAATTTATTATTATATTCAATTGCAAATGCAGCTTTCTTACTAAATAACCACAGAAGCTATATCATTTGGAATAAGCCATCATATATATTTACATTTTGTGGTGGAACTTGTTGAGTATGGTTGTGTACTCAATCTTGCTATAATCATTCAGATAAAGTGGAGGAATCGTCGTCAACAAGGTCTACGTCAAGGATCATGGAGAACTAGGTCTCGATATCCTAGCCGATTGCCTATGGGCATGTGGATGGGCTTCACTGAAGTTATTCCGTTACGTTCTACTGCAGCTTAATTGAGCTATTCGCCTTCTGAGGCATTAAATATAAGCTTTGACCTTAAGGTCGTTACTCTGATAATTATTGTTATTTACCTATTTATTAGTCATCTCCCAACAACCAGAGAACAATATGCTCACTTCCCAACCAAACCACCATTCTAACATTTTTGAGAAAATCTATCCCCCGTGTGAAATCTCTAGGCATTGTCTATAACCGGGGACACAGCTATTTGAATAGTTTATAACACTCTCCAGAGGTTGTATAGCTTGACCCACATGACATAATCAGCTTGTAATGTCTGTCTGACACACTCCCAAAGGTGTGTGACTAAGTGATTATCACAAGGCTTTTACAATACCTTATCCTTACATCAACTCGCCCGATAAGCTTAACCCCAAGTCATGGATGCTCATTTACCATCGACCCGGAGCTCACCATTGTGAGGGATAACCTGCCTGAACGTGGAACTCTTTTACTAACGTACGGCGCAAGCCCGACAATATGAAGGTTCCTTACCATGCAACACGACCCAAGATATGGAAGTACATTTACCATAACCCCCAGGTCTCAAGATATGGAAGTACATTTACCACAATCAAGAGAACACCTATTGCTACAGCCTGCGAGCTTAATGCTTGGACTCAGTAAATTATTCAGCCAGGTCCTTCCCATTTCAGACTTGTGGTTGTACGGTATGGCCCAGATCAATGGCGCACAAAGTTAAGTCTTAGTGTCTACTCAGGCGAGGCAACCACATCCCAAATCCACCCGCTTTACTGCACAACCACTCACCTGAGTATGAAACCATTTTTGTTCAACCTGGCCAAATGGCAACCCTTGTCATGGCATAACAAATTTTAATAACAGTGGCCGCACCATAATTCCATATATATTTTAGTCAATATTTCCATTTTTGAAGATGTGATTATGAATCCCATCGCGACTAAGCATCGCTAAGCATAAGACGATACCCATGTTGGTATTAAAATATGACCAACTAACATTAACCCATCCTATGGTGTCCAAGGGTACATGTCATTCATAATTACTCAAGGAGGCATAATGTCGATTAGGACTTTAACTATTCCCGAAAGCAGTTATTATAAAGCTAGCAATGCATGTTGATATAAAATAATATAATTTTATAAAAATAGGTACGACATGATCAAAAATCTAGGACTTGCCTTCGTTGAAGGTTTGAATTGCTTTGGCCGACGGGTCTAGGAATTCTTCGGGAATGTCGGAATCTATACGTGCAAAAAGAGCCAAATAAATAAAATAATTCCAAATAAAATCCAATAAATATCACATTAGAACCAAAAGAAAGGTACTAAATTTAGATAAATTTAGAAATAAGAAACGATAAAATCAGAGTTCGTATGAAGGAGAACGAACATCTAGAAGTCTTCAATCACATGAAATTATAGGATTTCGAAAAAGGAATAGAATATTCTGTTGCATTTCCGTGCTGGTTTCTTTTACAGAGAAAGCATATGCGGGGAAAACCTTGAGGGCCCACTTGCAAGAGAGAGCAAGAGAGAAAGAAAGGAGAGAGGGCACGATAGTGGGGTTCCACGGCCATAGAGCGAAGGCCTTCTTCTTCCCAAAGGGCATTTACATAGAATCAACACACAGGGAAGAAGGAGGCACACTGGAGCTAGCATTGGCACCGGCGAGTGAAGGGACGACGATCGGCGGGCAAGGCCAAAATGGAACACCGGCGTCGATAGGAAACCGAAGGGGTTGGTGGCATCGTTGGCGGCGAAGCGAGGCGGCGATGGCACACGGGGAGATGGTGGCGTGGGTGAACCGGCGGTGCACTGAGGGAGATAGAGGTAGCTTTATGTAGAACATGACGAAACTGACCCTATGGTGGTGGATACACACACCGAGGAGCTGCAACGGCGAGGAAAACCGGCGAGGAAGGAGCTTTGGCTGTAGTGGCTTTGTCGACAAAATTCGGCGAAACCGAGACGATGGCGGTGACGATTTATTAGGGCTTCGGGAGAGGGGCTTTAGGAACACGCGGTGACGCGGGCGGCGTGGCAAATATTTGACCGGAGAGGGAGAATGGGGAGGTGGTGGCGCGGCCGGCAACAGGGAAGAAAAGAAGCTTCGGCCGTGGGGTGCTTTGGGCGTGGGGAGGGGTGAAGAGAGGGGAGGAAGGAAGGGGGAGGAGAGAGGGAGGTGCCAGATTTATAGCGGAGGAGAGGGGAAGGAACTTGAGGCATGGCGCAGACGCGAACGACATTCATGGGCGAGGGCATAACGAGATGGGACGGTGCGACAGGGCGCGGTGCAGGCGGGAGCGGAGCAGTGCGCGCGGGTGTGGGATGGGACGATGGGCAGGGCGCGAGGCATGAGGAGGGCGCGAGCGCGGGTGCATAGAGCCTAGTGCGCTAGTTTCACAGGGAAGAAGAATAGTGCGCCAAAGGAAAAGAGAAGAAAGGGAAAAGAAATGAAGAAAAAGAAAAAAGAGAAAAAGAAAGAAAATCCAAAAAATAAAATAAATCCAAAAATTCAAGAAAATTGCATAAAATTCCTTGGAACCTGAATAGATCAAATAAAATAATTTTGGATTTAATTGAAGTTCAAATTAAGTTTTAACAATTCAAGAAAAATCAAACGGTGATTTTTATTTTGAAAATTTCAAAAAAGCCCAAAAATTGGGATGTTACATAAGAGGGGGTGGGGCGGTGGATTGAGGGGGCAGTTTTAGAGTTAGTTGGGCTATGCTCAGATATTACAGTAATTGATTAGCTTAGGTATAATTAATCTGAACTTCAGTGCAAGGAATCCCCAGATGGTGCGGCCCCCACAAACGTAATATATGCAACTTCCGTGCGCGTTAAAAAAACAAAAAAAATTCTAAACTGCTAACAGTTACTCAATAGTAAACTTGGATATGAAAAATTACTTTCATGTACATACAGTATTACTGCAGTAACAATTTTATTGAACTGCTCGTGTGCGTTTACTATATGATACTAGTAACTTTACTGACACTACAGATATCGATACGCGATGACTAATACTAGTAACTTTACTGACACTACGGATATCAATGCTCGATGACTAACATCAAACTACACCTTGGGAATTACTATACGTACGACATGGTTTTACTATAGTATGAGTTGGGTTTTACTGTTATACTTGCGTGTGAACAAAACAACACATCGTCGCCCAAATGCTTGATTAAGCACACCAATGCCGCACTGATGCTACTCCTTGTTTTATAAAAATGTTCATCCGCCTCTGAAGATGAATTCTCACAACACTCAACTCTCTTCAACCTCCAAAACATCCAATAGAAAATAAATGGCTCCCCACTCTTCTTCCTTGACGACAGCCATGATGGACTACCTTGCAATTTTGTACGAGCACCTCTCTGGCCATACACTGGCACATGTTGTGGAACAACATTATGCCAGCAGTGTCCTCCCTCCTCTGCACAAGGTTATGCCGAGAAATGTCACGGCCACCTTCCGTCCTGTGGACATCCTCCTTCGATGCGTACATGTGGTAGTCTCCAGCTTCCGGTGGGCTAACCTCGTCATCGAGATAGTCCTCTCAAATGATGTGGAATGCCACAAGGAGACATCCCAGAGGGTCGACGACTATGTCTAGGTGCAGAGCATGTGGGTCAACCTCGCAAAGACCGCGCAAGCAAGGGAAGCATGCCTTTGGGCGCACTTCGACTTGGTTTTTCGGTCCGAATGGCTCTGGGCAACTGTTGAACGAGCGATAGTGGGTGGATGTGTTTTGTGCTACATACACTGATCCTGAACCTTCCGAGGCCGATGATAACACTTACGAAGATTTGAAGATCATGATAGAGTCCTACCTCGGCCAATAGAATCTTCGTCCTTTAGCATCGATTTTTTTTTATCTTTTACAATGTAAAAGCGATTGGCCAGGCTACATGGCCAGAGAAAAATGCAATGAAGATCTACTTTTGGACTTCAATTATTGTTTATGATTCCAACGTTTACTGGATCGTACGTTTGTGATTACTACTGTCGATATATACAATGTCAATAAAACATTATAAAAACACATTTACTTATACATACATTCACTTTTACTATCATGTGAATCACCATTTACTGCGATAGATTGTCAAGTAAACAACGGTATAACACATTTACCTTATAGTAAGATACATTTTACTGTTTTGGTAACAACGTTTTACTGCACTCGACAAACTTGTTCACATTTGTGGTCCAATGGTAAAAAAAGGAAAACACGATTACTTTACTCCATTTGCACGTTTTACTGTCAAGCGACTGCTGATAGTTACTCGAAAAAAAGGACAGAACCCCCATGTGGTAATCTGACAGTAAATATGGTGTTATATTTACTGCTACACGTTGTGTTTTATTTTCGATATGAGTGGTGTGTGGCGCAAAAGGTTCTTGGCCCATATTTGTTCTTATTGGGCCACCCCGATGGAGGATTGCGCGCGCACACTTACCACCTGGACTGGCCGGCATGATGGGTTGGCTGGTTGTAGAGTAGTTATTCTACGCATGGCTAGAGAATAGTATATATATATATATATATATATATATATATATATATATATATATATATATATATATATATATATATATATATATATATATATATATATATATATATATATATATATATATATAAGACGCCTATTTAGTACTCTAGAGTACATCTCCCACTTCCAATATACCACTTAAACAAACATATTATACTTTTTTATCACTTTCAATATACTTCAATACCAATTATAAGATACTCCAATGCAATTTGATTGAAAAAAATTCTATTGGAGCCCTTTATTTTTGTTATATACCCTTTTTCATATATAAAAGAAGTATGTACACAAATTTTGATATAAAAAGTGTTCTTCGATGAAATTTTTCATGGAACTCACTTTGGGGTATCTTATAATCATTATAGGAGTATGCTCAAATAGATAAAGAGGTATCATCATATGATCTAAGTGGTATATGAGAAGTGGGGGTACGTATGTAATACCCCAGATATTTTTTTAAGTCAGAAGAAAGATTGTAGGGAGGATAATTGAATAGTGGGAGTGGTTTTAACAGAAGTTCAGGGGGATTTTTGCATAATTTGAAAAACTTGAGTTGTGGGCTAAGAGCCCACAACACCTTGGCCCATTAGGGCAACCATCCAAGTAGAGGGGGGTAGTCATGTTACTGTAGTGCCACCACTGTAGCAGCCCCTCCCCTCCCCAATGCGCCTACACCTCCTTTCCCCTCCCCTTGCGCCTCCACCTCCCCTCCCCTTCGTGACCGGCCAAGAAGAAGGAAGAAGAAGAAGAGAGAAGGGAGAGGAAGAGGTATCATGTGGTGTTCATCGCATTCGGCGGCGGTTCTTCAAGGGTAAGACCCGATCCCCTTTCAATTGGTGGGTTAATTGATCTTTAGCAATGTCAGTCTTTAGGTCTGTTTATGGCAGATAAGGTTGGACGACGTTTTTGCGATGTTTAACGGCAGAATCTGACTAGGAAGCCTCCTAGAGAATTGTAGGCGATGTCGATACTTTCTATAGAGTACAAGATCATGTTGTTTGGATGAGCGGTTCAAAAGTTATGAATTTTGTAGCGCTGCTGTTCCGTAAATCTGCTACGATTCTGAAAGTCTTTAGTAATCAGACATATGCGGGTAGCTAAACGAATTTCTGGGAGGTCTCACTATAACAAAAGATGTAGATAATTGGCTTAGTTTTCGAGAAAGCTAAAGAACATGATATTTGGATAATTGTATTGAAAGTTATGATGGTTTTAAGGTCACTATCCAGAAACCCTGATGTGAAATAGTTGCTCTGTTAATCTATTTGGTAAGGGTATTAGATGGCCGAATTAGGAAGGTTCACCAAATAGGTTTAGGTGGGGAATTTGATAAGGTTTCCAGAAAATCTAAGAACGTGTCATTTGGATCTTGGATCAAAAAATTATGGATTTTATAATGTGACTGTCTGCTAAGGGGATAGACACTAGTTTAATATTTTGTGAGTTGGGTTTGCGCTATTGAAGGTAGTGTTTTCATAATTACTTTTAGTTTTGTTTTATCTAGTATTGTTGTCTTAGCGTGGTTTAATTAAATTCAGGTGAGGGATTGGTCCCAGGGGCAACGCCCTCTTCATGTCCTCCGTTCTCGTACGGTTGAGGCAAGTACTTATTTGCTAGTATTGTGAGTATATGTGATATTTATGGATGCTAGAGTGTTATGGATGTCAATGATCATGATTATTAGTGTTGTGAAAATATGTATTATTCATGGATGCTTGAATGTTATGAATGTCTATGAACATGAATGATAGAAGTATGAATAAGTTTATTCACATGTGATGACGTTGCTGAGAATGCATGATTATGATGATTTAAGATTTGTTCATATGCATCATGCTGACATATTGAAGACTTCGTCACGTGGTGACCAAGCATTTGTTGAGGTCCCCGTCCCGTGTTGGAAATATGCCCTAGAGGCAATCATAGAGAAGATTATATTACATTATGTTCATAACCTTGGATAATGTGCTATATTGTTCCTAGAATAATATCGTTAATATTTATCATCAAGTATGTGACTTGATTGTGAAACTCTGTATTTCTGCGATAATCATTCTTAAACGTTCCCTGGTTGGAAACATATGAGGACACATATGATAGACTAGCATATGTATTAGTTGATGACCATGTTTCACAGGTCATGGATATGAAGATATCAAACTAATAATATGGACACATGTTAGAGAATATGGTGTTAGATAAGACCCACCTTGAGACACTATTGAGATTGTTATGATTGTATCTGTCGTTAGTTGGTCTCAAGCAATGATGATGTATAATCTTAGACCTGAGATCAGCATAGTTTCCAACATGTGTAATGGCACTCTTAGGGGTTGCCAAACGCTACTCTGTAACTAGGTAGTTATAAAGGTACCTTTCGGGTATGCTATGAAATATGCAAAGGAATATGACTGGTCGAATATGGGATTTGCCCCTCCTACATAACAGGAGAGATGTCTCTGAGCCCCTCATTGTGGTCGAATAAAGAAACTGCATGGCCATGCCACTAGTGGTCGAAGTGTCGACCACATGAAGTTATTCGACACTTGATCGAGAAAGTATTGAACAGTCTATGGATGACATATTATCTCACCTGGAGTTCAACCAGATGTCGTGAGCCAAAGGGAGAATACTCTAGCAGGTCGTTCAGTTTGTGAAGTCGTAGACTGGCCGAAGTCGTATGGAGATGCGAACTAGTCGTAGAATACTCGAACATAATCACTAACTGGTCGTAAGGAGTTGCGAACTGGTCGTAGTTAGGTACTAACTGGTTGTAACTAATTATGCACTAGTCGTGACTAAGTACGAGCTGGTCATAAGTGATAAGGACCTGGTCGTAGATCATATTGCATTAAGGTTCGTCCGATATATTCTCTGTGTGTTCGGGAATCGTTATGTGCTGCTAGGTACCGCTGATGACTCGTGATCGGGAAAGAGTTTCCGAGTCACAACCGATTACACACGAACCTATAGTGTCACACACTTAAAGTGCTAGGATTTGATTTAGATGGTGATCCGAATTCTTATAGACCGTGAGTTCCTAATAGGCCTCATGTTGAGGACCCAATATGGATGCCTATATATAGAGTGGCGGTGCCATGGGGTACGATTGATCAATCCTTGGAGAAGGAATTCTCAAAACCCTAATAGCCATGCCATCCTCAACCACGTCGTCGGCGCTAGCACTCCTGCACGTGGTGTCCCTGCCCCGTACGTGTGGATACCTTGGAGGTGTTGTTGCGAAGCATCAGCACTAGGACGATCCGCAACTCGCGACGTTTATTGGAGTAGGAGGAGAAGGTGCGTGGCAAGTACGACTATGACTGCTTCAACTCGCTACATCGACTCTACTTCTGCTATGAGTCGGCGCGTCTAGTGGTAATCTCGTGATCTATTACTAGCGGAGGTTCCTTGGTTGCACGATAAATTTTTGTTTGTGCTATCGTAGCCTTTCCGCGTTCCTTCAGTGGTATCAGAGCCATCTCGTCTAGTTTTAGATTCAGATTAGATGCATATTGTGATATGCGGGAGTCATAGATGTGATCTTTTTATGTTTCTGTTGGTCGTTCTATGTGATAGATCGTTTTTGGCGGTGGTCGATATGATCGTCCATGCGTGGTGGTCGTAAGATGGGTTCATGATTGTTATTCTATGATCGTGTTTTCATGGTCGTATCACGACTTGCCTCTACCGGTCGGGTTTCTACCATCGGGGCAGACAGTGACCGTAAATCCATGGAGCACGCGAAGATCAATCTGGTTGATTGAATCGGAGTTACGATCGAAAAGGGTTAATGTGATTAATCCAATGCGATTTACAAGGACGAAGTAGTATATTGGATCTACGTAGTCCGAAAAATTTCGCATACAGCGGAACCGCCGAAAAGGACCTTGGAATATAGATAGGGTTTCCGCCCTTCTGGTGCAGGTTACCTCCCCTGTGGATTAGGACCTTAACTTGGTTTTTGTATCGCTATCTCATGTCATACGTTAAATAGAATGTGATTCTATGCCTAACTTGTTTTTGCAGGATTTTGTGAATAGTATGACCCATAATGTATGAGATGCATGTATGTGTGTAATGTTCACGACCTGTGTCTCATGCTTATTGCAGCCCAAGACTGTCTATATTTGTATAACGACCTGCGTGTCGACTTGTGATGCTTCTTCACTCTTTGTATTATATCTCTAGTGCTATTAGCAGTAATGGTTTAGTGGGAGTACTTGGAGGTTTTGGCCACTTGGAGACATGGCGAACAGGAAGCATGGCAATGGAGATCACCATATGGAAGGGTCATACTATATCACAATACAATATGATTGTCTGTGAATGCCTTTCTTTTTGTTCATTTATTACTATGCATGTTATTTAATTACTTTGAATGCTCTTAACATGGCAGAAGTAAAGTTCCCTCACTTAATATTAAGTTAAATTGATACCCTCCCAATTTGCTGCACCATCCAAAGTCTTGTATTTTAATGGTAGATCTTGCCAAAGCAGAGTGCCATTAACTCTCCTTGACTAGATGGGTTTGTGTCAGACACTTATACGCTTAACATTGGTCTAACTTGACAAGGTTATCATAATGGTTATAGACCTTGGGGCATAGGGTTGGGTGTCGGAGCCTAGAGATACTACCCAACAACAAGAGTCATATAGAGATATGATTAGCAAAGGGTTACTTACCATATTCACTAATCTTCTAGCAGTGGTGCCAAAGCTCACTAGGAGATTAATTAATTATGGATCTTAAATCGCTAGAATGTCATAAGAGGGATATGGTATTTAGTGGGAGTATCTTTATTAAATTGTTTAATAGAAGTTACTTTTCTTGAACATATGTCTTAGTTTTGCATATTTTATGTTGTAGATCATGGCACCAACTACTGTACCTACATCCAGTTTTGCTTTACGTTCGGTACTTGATAAGGAAAAACTGAATGGAACAAATTTTGCGGATTAGTCCCGCAACCTAAGAATTGTTCTTAGGCAAGATAAAAAGGAATATGTTCTAGAGGAACCAATTCCAGATGTGCCTGCTGAAAATGCTACTGCTGCTCTTAAAAGCACCTATAAAAAGGCATGTGATGAGTCCCTTGATGTTAACTGTCTCGTGCTTGGTGCTATGAACTCAGATCTTCAGAAACATTTTGAGAACATTGAGGTCTACGATATGATCGTGGCACTCAAAGGTATGTTTGAGACACAAGCAAGAACTGAGAGATATGAGATCTCAAAGAAATTATTTGGGTGTAAGCTAACTGAGGGTTGTCCGGTGAGCCCACATGTAATCGAGATGGTTGGTTACACACAGAGCTTGGAAAAACTTGGTTTTCCACTTAGTCAAGAGTTGGCTACATATTTGATTCTTACTTCGCTTCCTACAAGCTATGGACCGTTCATTCTAAACTTCCATATGAATAGTTTAGACAAGAATCTCACCGAACTGCATATGATGCTCAAGACTGCGGAAGATAGCATTAAAAAAAGCAACAGTCATGTGATGATGGTGCAAAAGAGTACGAGCTTCAAGAAGAAGGCTAAGACTAGGGTCAAAGAAAAGGGCAAGGCTAAAGCTTCGGATAGGATCCAAACTAACAAGCCTAAGCCCAAGACTAAGTCTGGCCCAACTCAAGAGAATGAATGCTTTTACTGCAAAGAGCCAGGCCATTGGAAGAGGAACTGCAAGAAATACGTGGCTGATCTGAAAAAGAATGGTGGGACTAAATCTTCCACTTCAGGTATTAAGGTTATAGATGTTTTTCTTGCTGATTCTTCTGTTAACTCATGGGTATCTGATACCGGATCGGTTGCTCATATTTGTAATTCGATGCAGAGTCTAATAAGGATTAGGAGAGTTGCAAGAGGCAAGATGGATCTTCGCATCGGGAATAAAGCAAGGGTTGCTGCATTAGCCGTCGGGACAGTGCCATTACTTTTGCCCTCAAGATTTATTATGGAATTGAATAATTGTTATTACGTTCCAGCCATGAGTAGAAACATTATCTCTGTCTCATGTTTGATGGCAGATGGTTATAAATTCATTATTGAGAACAATGGTTGTTCTATATTTTTGAATGAAGTGTTTTATGGCTATGCACCTGTTTTGAATAGGTTGTTTATTTTAAATCTTGATGTTGCACCTGTCTATAATATTAATGTGAAGAGGCTTCGGCCTAATAATATGAATTCCACTTTTATTTGGTATTGTCATTTGGGTCACATAAGTGAGAAACGTATGAAGAATCTCCATGATGATAGAATTCTAAACTCATTTTATTTGGAATCATTTGAAACGTGCGAATCTTGCCTACTCGGAAAGATGACCAAGACTCCTTTCACTGGTCGAGCTGAGAGTGCGTCCGACTTGTTGGCACTCGTACATACTGATGTGTGTGGACCAATGAGCACGATAGCTAGAGGTGGTTTTCAGTACTTCATTACCTTCACCGATGACTATAGTAGATATGGATATATCTATTTAATGAGGCATAAGTCAGAATCCTTTGAAAAGTTCAAGAAGTTCCAGAGTGAGGTACAGAATCAACTTGGCAAGATAATCAAATCTTTACGATCTGATCGTGGAGGTGAATTTTTGAGCTATGAATTTGGTGATCATTTGAAGCAATGTAGATTTGTTCCACTGCTTACACCACCAGGCACTCCATAATGGAATGGGGTGTCCGAGCAGCGTAATCGACCTTGTTGGACATGGTTCGGTCGATGATGAGCCAATCTGATCTGCCATTGTATTTTTGGGGTTACGCTCTTAAAACTACCGCTTTCACTTTGAATAAGGTACCATCTAAATTAGTAGATAAGATACCATATGAGATGTGGACTGGGAAGAGTCTTAGTTTGTCTTTTCTAAGGATTTGGGGTTGTGATGTCTATGTTAAACGTTTGACGTCTGATAAACTCACACCTAAGTCTGATAAATACTTCTTTATAGGATATCCTACGGAAACCAAAGGATATTACTTCTACAACCGGGAAGAGGGCAAAGTTTTTGTTGCCCAAAATGGTGTCTTTTTGGAGAAAGAGTTTCTTTCAAAAGGATTTAGTGGGAGAAAGGTGCAACTCGAAGAAATTCAGGAAGAATATGAAAGTGTTTCAACTCCTACTAAACCTTTACAGGATGAACAAAATATTGTTGAACCTGTAGATGAGACATCAGCCCCACGTAGATCTAAAAGGCCATGTCTATTGTCTATAAGGTATGGACATGATGTATTATTGTTGAATAATGACGAGCCTAAGACTTTTAAGGAAGCAATGATGGACCCAGACTCTGAGAAATGGCTTAGAGCCATGAAATCCGAGATAGACTCCATGCATGACAATCAGGTTTGGAACCTGGTCGATCCACTTGACGGTGTTAAAAGCATTGAGTGCAAATGAATCTATAAGAAAAAGATTGATATGGATGGAAATGTTCACATTCATAAAGCTCGACTAGTCGTAAAAGGGTTTCGACAAGTTTAAGGGATTGACTACGATGAGACTTTCTCACCGGTAGAGATGCTTAAATCTATACGGATCATTCTAGCTATTGCTGCATATTTCGACTATGAGATATGGCAAATGGATGTCAAAACGGTTTTTCTTAATGGAAACCTAAGTGAGGATGTGTACATGACACAGCCTGAAGGTTTTATCGATCCAAAGAATGCTAGTAAAGTATGCAAACTTCAGAAGTCCATTTATGGGTTGAAACAAGCATCTCGGAGTTAGAATATACGTTTTGATGAGGAGATCAAAAGGTTTGGTTTCGTCAAGAACAAAGAAGAACCTTGTGTTTACATGAAGGTTAGTGGGAGCACGCTTGTAATTCTAATCTTATATGTGGATGACATATTATTGATTGAGAATGACATTCCAATGCTGGAATCCGTTAAGGTATCATTGAAAAATAATTTTTCTATGAAGGACCTAGGAGAGGCAGCATATATCTTAGAAATAAAGATCTACAGAGATAGATCAAGAAGGCTGATTGGATTAAGCCAAAGTACTTACATTAACAAGGTGTTGATTCGGTTCAGCATGCAGAATGCCAAGAAAGGGTTCTTGCCTATGTCACATGGCATAAGTCTTAGCAAGAGTCAATGTCCTTCGACCACTGATGAGCGAGACCGTATGAATGGTATTCCATATGCTTCAACTATTAGATCTATCATGTACGCCATGATATGTACTCGACCAGATGTATCATATGCTCTAAGTGTTACGAGTAGATACCAAGCTGTTCCTAGTGATGGTCACTGGACAACCGTGAAAAACATTCTTAAGTACTTGAGAAGAACTAAGCATGTGTTCCTAGTTTATGGCGGTGATGAAGAGCTCGTTGTAAATGGTTACACCGATGCAAGCTTCCAAACCGACAAAGATGATTATCGTTCGCAATCTGGCTTTGTATTCATTTTGAATGGAGGAGCAGTGAGCTGGAAAAGTTCCAAGCAAGAGACGGTTGCTGATTCTACGACGGAGGCCGAGTACATTGCGGCTTCTGAAGCTACGAAGGAAGGTGTTTGGATAAGGAATTTCATTGCTGAGTTGGGTATAGTTCCGAGTGCCTCGAGCCCAATGGATCTCTATTGTGACAATAATGGAGCCATTGCGCAGGCTAAGGAACCTAGATCCCATCAGAAGTCCAAGCATATACTCAGGCGTTACCACCTTGTTCGCGAATTGGTGGATAGAGGAGATGTTAAGATATGCAAAGTTCATATGGATTTAAATGTTGCTGATCCATTGACAAAGCCTCTCACACAGTTAAAGCATGAGGCGCACACAAGAGCTATTGGTATTAGATACCTAAATAATTGACTCTAGTGCAAGTGGGAGACTTTGGAAATATGCCCCAAAGGTAATCATAGAGATGATTATATTACATTATGTTCATAACCTTGGATAATGTGTTATCTTGTTCCTAGAATAATATCGTTAATATTTATCATCAAGTATGTGACTTGATTGTGAAACTCTGTATTTCTGCGATAATCATTCTTAAATGTTCCCTAGTCGAAAACATATGAGGACACATATGATAGACTAACATATGTATTGGTTGATGACCATGTTTCACAGGTCATGGATATGAAGATATCAAACCAACAATATGGACACATGTTAGAGAACATGGTGTTAGATAAGACCCACCTTGAGATACTATTGAGATTGTTATGATTGTATGTGTCGTTAGTTGGTCTCAAGCAATGATGATGTATAATCTTTAGACCTAAGATCAACATAGTTTTCTACATGTGTAATGGCACTCTTAGGTGTTGCCAAATGCTACTCCGTAACTAGGTAGTTATAAATGTTGCTTTCGGGTATGCTATGAAACATACAGAGGAATGTGACTGGTCGGATATGGGATTTGCCCCTCCTAACATAACAGGAGAGATGTCTCTGGGCCCCTTGTTGTGGTCGAATAAAGAAAGTGGATGGCCATGCCACTAGTGGTCGAAGTGTCGACCACATGAAGTTATTCGACACTTGATCGAGAAAGTATTAAACAGTCTATGGATGACATATTATCTCACCTGTAGTTCAAACAAATGTCGTGAGACAAAGGGATAATACTCTAGCAGGTTGTTCAGTTCGCGAAGTCGTAGACTGGTTGAAGTCGTATGGAGATGCGAACTAGTCGTAGACTACTCGAACATAATCACCAACTGGTCGTAAGGAGTTGCGAACTGGTCGTAGTTAGGTACTAACTGGTCGTAAGGGGTTACGAACTGGTTGTAACTAATTATGGACTGGTCGTGACTAAGTACGAGCTGGTCGTAAGTGATAAGGACCTGGTCGTAGATCATATTGCATTAAGGTTCGTCCGATATATTCTGTGTGTGTTCGAAAATCGTTAAGTTTGAAGATCATAACTGAATCATATCTGTAATCTTGTTTGATTTCGAAGTTCTGATCTTGTACGGCTGAGACCTACCGCCCTTTTAAAGGGTCATGGCCGATTGTAAAACAATCATCCAATCGATCAAATACCAATCGCATCTTCTTTTATCATAGTCTCTCGTAGTCCCGTACCTTTCCAAACCTTTTTTTTTTTGCTTCCTATCCGGCAAGATCGCAAGATCAACCCGTGCAAAACGCTACCGTGCCGTGCCACGACTAGCTCCGCCTAGGCGTTACGCGTTGGTGACAAGATCCGGAGCACCTTGTTGCGGCCACGATCATCGTGTTGTGCGCAGCACAATTCTGTGCGTAACACAAATTGGCGACTCCACTGGGCTCAGTTTTCACGAGCTAGATCCGAAATTTTACGGAAGAAACATGTTCCTCAACCCTTTCCACTCGTGAACCCAGAGGTCTGATGAAATAGGCCAAGGATTGGCTGGCTCTGATACCAAAATATCAGGACCCGATAATGTTGGACCTGACCTTTCAGCGAACAAAGAACAGATTGCAAGAGATTCAAGAAAGTATGCGAGAATTGAAAAAGAATCAGGAAGAATAGGGAAGGGGAAAGTAAGATAGCTATTAAAGTTCATTCATCTATGCATAGGATTCCATTACATGATCGGCCGTTTAAAAGGGCAGTTGCGGCCAACTAAGCCAGACAATGACAACTGACAGAAATAATCGTGCAACAGTTGCGGCAAAGATTTAACAGAGTACAATACATACTATATCGAACTACAGTCGTTAGATCTTCATAGCTCGAAAGGGTATCCAGCAATCTCAGCCATCCTTTAACTGAATTAAGATGTTACTGCCGCTTCAGAGTTCATATCTTCAGAAGTCTGACATTGATTCGGCTGTTGGCGACGCATGGACCGAGACCGACACACGATGGGAGCTCAAATCGAGGCGAAACGCAGCCGGATTTGGATCTTTTATATTTTTTAATTTCTCAAAACTCTAATATCCTGTGCTCTTATACCATTTGTTAGGAAAAGTAGGGACAAAAAAGATATGAATTTTTACGTGAAAAACCCTTGCGGGAAAAAATCACGGGTGCCAATCAGCGATGATCACTATATGAGGAGTGTTTACAAAATGCAGGGGAATTACAATAAAGCGTCTACTCTCCCCGTGCAGCTTACAAGAGGTATATAAAGGGGTAAAAGAACTTAGAATCCAAGTAAGAAACTAATCCGCTAATATGGCATATTTGGATTCGTTCCATATTACATATTCGGATCACATACGCATCACATATATCAACACGTGTATATATATATATATATATATATATATATATATATATATAGGATCTACTGGCAAGTTCGCCTATGATTGCAGAGAAGAACGCTTCCATTGGGAAACCTCTCTCACCAAGAGAAGAGGTGATAGGAGTTACATATGTGATGCGAAATACTCTTTGTTTAGTGTCAAAGTCTTTGCTTATATTTCTTTCACGGGAAAACTAGCGACAATGACATGCGAAATACTGGTCAAAGTCTTTGCTTATATGTCATTGTCTCTTCTTTGACTGGAAGACTAGCGACAATATGTATAAGCAAAGACTTTGACCCTAAACAAAGAAAGAGTATTTCGCATTACATATGTAACTCCTATCACCTCCTCTCTTGGTGAGAGAGGTTTCCCAATGGAGGCGTTCTTCTCTGCATTCATAGGCGAACTTGCCAGCAGATCCTTCTTCTTCTTGATCGACAAATACTCAAAAAAGCTTCTGGCGCCGTCCAAGGAGGAGAGCCTGCGGAGTTTACAGAGGACGCTGCTCCGGGTTCGCGTCACCGTTGAGGAGGCCGAAGGGAGGCACATCACAAGCCATGCCATGCTTCAGCAACTGAACGTGCTGAGAGAAGAGATGTACAGAGGCTACTACGTGCTTGACAACTTCAGATGCCAAGCCCAAGAAGGTGATGAAGTGAGCTATTCTTCCCTGTCAAAATTCAGTTCTAGCAAGCGTGTTCGTTTCTCTCCTTGCCGTAGACATGGAAAAGATGAGTTGGAACAGATGATCCAAAGTGTAGAGATCACCATGACTGGTATGAATGAGTTTGTTATATTTCTGAAGAACCACTCTCCTATATGTCGCCAACCATATAGCAAGCATATGTTTATGGAGAAGTGCATGTTTGGTCGCCAAACGGAGATGGAACAGGTCATCAACTTCTTGTTGAATAAAGAACTTGCATGCGCTGACAATTTGAGCGTCCTACCAATTATTGGTCCCGCAAAGATTGGAAAGACTACACTTGTTGAGCATGTTTGCTCTGATGAAAGGGTGCGTAACCACTTTTCCTGTATTATCTTTTTTAGTGAGAATGATTTGAGAGAAGAAAGAACATGCACCCTGAGAGATGGAGGGGTAATCAAACATCAACATAGCCCTCAAATGAAGAAAAGTTGCTAGTTGTTATTGAGCTAGCTGGGGATGTCAATGAGGGTGCATGGAGGAAGTTATACTCTGCATCTCAAAGTTGTTTTTCGCCGGGCAGTAAAATCATAATCACTAGTCGATCTGACAAGGTCACAAAGTTTGGAACGACACAACCTCTTCGTCTTAAATTTTTGTCTCGAGAAGCGTACTGGTACTTCTTCAAGGTGCTTGCATTTGGAAGCTCGGATCCCGAAGACCACCCGAAACTAGCATCCATTGCAATGGAGATATTTGATGAGTATTTTGACCAAGAGAAATTTCAGGAATTCACTGGGCCTTTCATAGATACAAGCAGCATGGCTTACTATCTTAGAGCTAGTGATGATCCCCGACATTGGCGCAGGGTTCTTGAATGCTTTAGGCAGAAGGATCAGAAGAATCAGCTCCTACTTAGTAGAGATCCAAGTGATTTGGGGGTGAAAAGAAAATATGTTTTATTTCAAAGACCTGGAAGTAGTATATGTTGTGAAATCTACAACCAAGATCGAGTAGGGCCTGCTCATGAACAGGCTTCCGCAGTTACTATGGGGGACATCTTGTCTGGAAGCGTCAGACCTCATGGAAAATTTGAGGTTGTAGTTTGGAAATCTCCCTTACCACCCTATTACAGCTATATTTACAGCTGTGAGATTCATGAGTTAAATGTGTGTATCATGCACGGTCAGAAGAGGAGGGTACTGAGTTAGTTTGATACAGTTAGTATCTTATATACAGGCAAAAAAATGGAGATGTTATATACATGCAAACTAAATCACTCATAATGTGATGCACGTTGTTTCTCCAAAATGTAGTGTGTTATCAGCTTACTGTACAGTACTATGTGTGCATTTTCCTTCCTCCTTTCATTCCTATGCTCTTTACTTATGTAATATAATCTTTTCTTGTAATCGAACAAGTAGGAGAGTTGCCTATTATATTGACAGAGCAGGAGCAAAACCAAGTTTATGTACAAAGGACTAAAAAGAAAAGGAGAAAACCAGAAGAGTTGTTACTCTCCCGAGATGAAGTCTGCTAGTTTTTTAGCCCCCGCTAGGCACCAGGTTCGGGCTTCTTCCTCTATCATGGCAGCATGATGGGTGTTATCGCTTGTCGCTGAAAGGTTTTGGCATTCCGCTCCTTCCATAGCTCTCATGCAACAAGAATAACCAAGGATCAAAGGGGCTTTTTGGTATCCCTGACGTCTTTGTCACCATGAGACACCATTGAGAAATTCAGTCACAAGCGTACCAAGCATCTCTTTGAACAAGGTTGCATTGTAGCCGATTCCCAACTGCTCTCCAAATTCTCCTAGATAACCTACATTCGGCTAGTGTAGTAACAATTTTATTGAACTGCTCGTGTGCGTTTACTATAGGATACTAGTAACTTTACTGACACCACGGATATCGATACTCGATGACTAATACTAGTAACTCTACTGACACGACGGATATCGATGCTCGATGACTAACATCAAACTACGCCCTGGGAATTACTATACTTACGACATGGTTTTACTATAATGAGTTGCGTTTTACTGTTATACTTGCGTGTGAACGGAACGACACCACGTCGCCCAAATGCTTGATTAGGCACACCAATGCCGTTATGACTCTCGATGCATCTCTTCGTGTCCTACGCCGATGCTACTCCTTGTTTTATATTCCAAAGATGAATACTCATAGCACTCAACTCTCTTCAACCTCCAAAATATCCAATAGAAAATAAATAGCTCCCCACTCTTCTTCCTTGATGACGGCCGTGATGGCCTACCTCGCAATTTTATACGAGCACTTCTCTGGTTGTACACTGGCACATGCTATGGAACAACACTATGCTAGCAGTGTCCTCCCTCATCTGCACGAGGTTATGCCGAGAAATATCATGGCCACCTTCCGCCGTCTAGACATCCTTCTTCGGTGTGTACATGCGGTGGTCTCCAGCTTCCGGCGGGCTAACCTCGTCATCGAGATACTCCTCTCAAATGATGTGGAATGTCACAAGGAAGCTTCATTTATTGTTTATGATGCCAACGCTTACTGGATCGCACGTTGTGATTACTAATGTCAATATATACAATATTAGTAAAACATTATAAAAACACATTTACTTATACCTACACTTTACTGTCGTGCGAATCACCATTTACTGCAATAGATTGCCGAGTAAACAATGGTAAACACATTTACCTTACAGTAAGCTACAATTTACTGTTTTGGTAACAACCTTTTACTGCACTCAACAAACTTGTTCACATCTGTGGCCCGGTGGTAAAAAAAGGAAAACATGATTACTTTACTCCATTTGCACGTTTTACTGTCAAGCGTCTGCTAATAGTTACTCAAAAAAAAAAAGGGCAGAACCCCCACGTGGTAATCTGACAGTAAATATGGTATTATATTTACTGCTACATGTTGTGTTTTATTTTCAATATACGTGGCGTGTGGCGCAGGATGTGCCTAGCCCATATTTGTTCTTATTGGGCCACCCCGATGGAGGATTGCCCGCACACCCTTACCACCTGGACTGGTCGGCGCGATGGGCTAGCTAGGTGTAGAATAGTTATTCTACGCGTGGCTAGAGAATTTTATATATATATATATATATATATATATATATATATATATATATATATATATGTGTGTGTGTGTGTGATGTCCGTTTCGTACTCTTAGGAGTATGTACTCCCACTTTTAATATACCACTTAAACACACATGTTATACTTCTTTATCATTTTCAGTATACTTAAATACCAATTATAAGATACTCCAAAGCGACTTGATTAAAAAAAATTCATTGAAGCCCTTTGTTTTTTTGTTATATACCCTTTTCATATATAAAAGAAATATATACATAAATTTTCCTACAAAAAGTGGACTTTAATGAAAAATTTTATAGAACTCACTTTGGGGTATTTTATAATCATTATTAGAGTATGCTCAAATAGATAAAGAGATACCATCATACGATTTAGGTGATATATAAGAAGTGGGGGTACGTACTCCCAAGAGTACACACACGTGTGTGTACTCCCACTTCCAATATACCACTTAAACGAATATATTATACTTTTGTATCATTTTTAGTATACTTAAATACCAATTATGTGACTTGATTAAAAAAATTCATTGGAGCCCTTTATTTTTTTTTCTATATACCCTTTTTCATATATAAAATAAGTATATACACAAATTTTGCTATAAAAAGTGAACTTTCATAAAAAAAAAAATCATGAAACCCACTTTGGGGTATCTAATAATCATTATTAGAGTATACTCAAATTGATAAAGAGGTATCATCATACGATTTAAGTGGTATATAAGAAATAAGAGTACGTATACTATTTTATATGCGTATGAGCCCACTGCGCATCGAGCCGCCCTTACGAAACACCGAATAAGCCATTTTGGCCCACTAACGCACGATCCCTCACGTATGACATCACACGTCGAGTGCTCGCTATAACGAGATTTACTATTTCTTTGACTGGATCGCATGTCATTGTCGCTAGTCTTCGCGTCAAAAAAATATAAGCAACGCGACAATGACATATAAGCAAAGACTTCGACACTAAACAAACAAAGAGTATTTCGCATCACATATGTAACTCCTATCACCTCTTCTCTTGGTAAGAGAGGTTTCCCAATGGAGGCGTTCTTCTCTGCAATCATAGGCGAACTTGCCAGCAGATCCTTCTTCTTCTTGATCGACAAATACTCAAAAAAGCTGCTGGCGCCGTCCAAGGAGGAGAGCCTGCGGAGTTTACAGAGGGCGCTGATCCGGGTTCGCGTCACCGTTGAGGAGGCCGAAGGGAGGCACATCACAAACCATGCCATGCTTCAGCAACTGAACGTGCTGAGAGAAGAGATGTACAGAGGCTACTACGTGCTTGACAACTTCAGATGCCAAGCCCAAGAAGGTGATGAAGTGAGCTATTCTTCCCTGTCAAAACTCAGTTCTAGCAAGCGTGTTCGTTCCTCTCCTTGCCGTAGACATGGAAAAGATGAGTTGGAACAGATGATCCAAGGTGTAGAGATCACCATGACTGGTATGAATGAGTTTGTTATATTTCTGAAGAACCACTCTCCTATATGTCGCCAGCCATATAGCAAACATATGTTTATGGAGAAGTGCATGTTTGGTCGCCAAACGGAGATGGAACAGGTCATCAACTTCTTGTTGAATAAAGAACTTGCATGCGCTGACAATTTGAGCGTCCTACCAATTATTGGTCCCGCAAAGATTGGAAAGACTACACTTGTTGAGCATGTTTGCTCTGATGAAAGGGTGCGTAACCACTTTTCCTGTATTATCTTTTTTAGTGAGAATGATTTGAGAGAAGAAAGAACATGCACCCTGAGAGATGGAGGGGTAATCAAACATCAACATAGCCCCTCAAATGAAGAAAAGTTGCTAGTTGTTATTGAGCTAGCTGGGGATGTCAATGAGGGTGCATGGAGGAAGTTATACTCTGCATCTCAAAGTTGTTTTTCGCCGGGCAGTAAAATCATAATCACTAGTCGATCTGACAAGGTCACAAAGTTTGGAACGACACAACCTCTTCGTCTTAAATTTTTGTCTCGAGAAGCGTACTGGTACTTCTTCAAGGTGCTTGCATTTGGAAGCTCGGATCCCGAAGACCACCCGAAACTAGCATCCATTGCAATGGAGATATTTGATGAGTATTTTGACCAAGAGAAATTTCAGGAATTCACTGGGCCTTTCATAGATACAAGCAGCATGGCTTACTATCTTAGAGCTAGTGATGATCCCCGACATTGGCGCAGGGTTCTTGAATGCTTTAGGCAGAAGGATCAGAAGAATCAGCTCCTACTTAGTAGAGATCCAAGTGATTTGGGGGTGAAAAGAAAATATGTTTTATTTCAAAGACCTGGAAGTAGTATATGTTGTGAAATCTACAACCAAGATCGAGTAGGGCCTGCTCATGAACAGGCTTCCGCAGTTACTATGGGGGACATCTTGTCTGGAAGCGTCAGACCTCATGGAAAATTTGAGGTTGTAGTTTGGAAATCTCCCTTACCACCCTATTACAGCTATATTTACAGCTGTGAGATTCATGAGTTAAATGTGTGTATCATGCACGGTCAGAAGAGGAGGGTACTGAGTTAGTTTGATACAGTTAGTATCTTATATACATGCAAAAAAAATTTGAGATGTTATATACATGCAAACTAAATCACTCATATTGTGATGCACGTTGTTTCTCCAAAATGTAGTGTGTTATCAGCTTATTGTACAGTACTATGTGTGCATTTTCCTTCCTCCTTTCATTCCTATGTTCTTTACTTATGTAATATAATCTTTTCTTTTAAACGAACAAGCAGGAGACTTGCCTATTATATTGACAAAGTGGGAGCAAAAACAAGTTTATGTACAAAGGACTGAAAAGAAAAGGAGAAAACCAGAAGAGTTGTTACTCTCCTGAGGATGAATTCTGCTAGTTTTTTAGCCTCCGCTAGGCACCAGGTTCGGGCCTCTTCCTTTATCATGGCCATGAGCATGATGGGTGTTATCACTTGTCGCCGAAAGGTTCTGGCATTCCTCTCCTTCCATAGCTCTCATGCAACAAGAATAACCAAGGATCAAAGGGGCTTTTTGGTATCCCTGACGTCTTTGTCACCATGAGACACCATTGAGAAATTCAGTCACAAGCGTACCAAGCATCTCTTTGAACGAGGTTGCATTGTAGCCGATTCCCAACTGCTCTCCAAATTCTCCTAGATAACCTACATTCGCCTAGTAGATGTATTGTCGATTCCGGCGCTACACGGCACAGGGGGCACCAATGTTGGTTCGGTCATCCTCTTGCTGCCAGGCAATCTGAGGTCCACAATCTGTATGGAACAACGAGCCAAGTAAAAAATCTGCACTCGGGGGGCGCCCAAGCCTCCCAGATTATAGTATGGAAATTGTTGTCCGTGACCCCTGAACACTGCGACGCGTAGGCCGGACTTGCTGAGTATTCCCCGTGTTTGTGAGCTTTCATATTATGTCGCCTGGGCATTGGGGTTGAGATGTATTGTTTGGGTGAGCTGACATAGCTCAACGAATTCCACTAGTGTTGGACCGTTGTAATTTTGCTTGGGTCGATGTCTTGAATCCATGTGCAATTGGGGAGTGCTTCTTTCACCGATCTATTTTTCGCTTGGCAATCTTGTGAATGGTTGGCACAATATATTTCGGCCGCTTTCCATCTAGCCATGCGGATTGCTAGGAATTTTCTTCTTCTTTTTTTTACGTAAGAAGGTAGAGAATTCTCTACCTTATAACCATTCTATTAAATAGTTGTCAAACTGGGGTTACAAATGAGAGGAAAATAAGACGAAGCAAGAGAAAAAAAGATATTAGAGATACTGAGGAATACTGAGGAAAAGGAGAAACGAAAAAGAAGAAGAAAGAAAAAGAAAGGTACAAAAAAAACTAGCACATTGTGTTACAACAAGAGCTGACTCTACTGCCGAAGACCATCTTGATACTTGGGTTTTAACCGGTGAATCTAAAGATTGATTAAGCTATGGATTTGATGATGTAGTATTGCCGTATTATGAAGAGAATGTTGAAGTATTCGGTTATTTCTTGTGATCCACAATGTATGAGCGCAGACCGCAAATCAGATTGGCCATAATTTACAGAAAACTTTGCCCCCTATCGTTGTCTTTTCCAAAAATTGGATCATGTTCTGAGATGAATTTGCTTCCCTTGTGAGTCCTAATTTTCTCCAAAGATTGTCCCCAGGCTTGCAACGCAAAATAATGTGATCAATTGTTTCTATTGTAGGACAGATATCACAATGAGGGTCGTGTGTCCAGTGCTTTGCTGCCATGTTATCTCTAGTGTTTAATCGTCCTCTGAAGGCTAGCCATAGAAAGATTCTGTAGTTGTGTGGTATTGACCGATTTCAAGTGTAGTCCTTCGCTGCCCATTTTAGTCCATGAAATGACAAGGTTTTGTAAAATGTTGACGTAGTTGGGGCCGTCATGGTTGATATGGATACCCTCTGATTTAAAGAATCCGATTGTAATGATTGGGTAGATAGGAAGTCTTGAAGAAATTGGTATTCTGATGCGGCTTGCTGTGAAAGCACCGGCTGTAGTGATATCACCCAATTGTTCTCCATACGCTGCGATCGGACTGTGCAGTTTGGATGAGTCGCAAAAGTGAACAGGGTTGGCAGAGTGAGTTGGAATCGTCCCAATGTCGTCCAGTTGTCTTTCCAGAACATGGTGCTTGCTCCATTACCAATGATCACTTTTGTCATTTGTACCATCATTAGAACTAGTGTCGCAAATGTTATCCAAACTGCTGTGTCTCCCTGGCGAGGTTGCGTCGGTATGTCATTCTGCATATAGCTCATTCTTATCCATTGGAAGCAAGGATCACTGTGATTAGATAATAGTTTTGCCGCAAATTTCATTAGCAGTGCTTGGTTGTGAAGCCTGAGGTTTCTGAGTCCTAGTCTCCCCTGCTCTTTCGGTAGAGTAATGGTCGTCCATGCAATGAGGCAGTGACCTCCATGCAGTTCTCTATTTCCACGCCAAAGGAAAGCTCTTTGAATTTTGTCAATGGCGTCAATACTACGGTCCAACCACTTAAGGCAGCTCATGTAGTACGTTGGAATAGTTGATAGCACAGCGTTTATCATTGTCACTCTCCCCCCCCCCAAGACAGTAGGCTTGGGATCCATCCAGCCAGTCTCCTATCTACTTTGTCTATGATCAGTTGCAACAGTCTATGAGGGATCTTGCTCGTGGCGAGACGAAGGCCTAGATAGTTACACGGCAGAGAGCTAATGGGACATTGTAAGGTGTTTGCCGCCGTATTTGTATCTTCATTTGACATATGTATTGGTATGAGTGTGCTCTTATGATAATTGATCTTCAAGCCTGAGAAACAAGCAAATATGTCTAGTAGTTCCTTAAAACTATCACTTGTTGTATTGTCCCCTTCAGTAAAATGAGAGTATCATCTGCGTACTGTAGGATTGGCAGATACCCTTGTATGTCCATCGGATGTGAGATTATGCCATTGTTCCTCGCTTGCTTTATTAATCTTTGTAGGACATCAGCCACTAGAATGAAGAGATATGGAGAAAGAGGGTCTCCCTAGTGTACACCTCGTTTATATTGAATCTGGTCGTCGGCTACACCATTGATGAGTATCTGTGCTTTGCTGGTTGATAGGATGTTGCGTATCCAATTGATCCATCTGTTATCAAAGCCTCTATGCTGCAAGATATGTATAAGGCATTCCCAATTGATCGTGTCAAACGCTTTGTGGAAGTCCAGTTTGAGTATTATCATTGTTTTTTTTTCCTTTTTAGTGCGCACTAAACCAATTCTAATGCTAGTATGAAGTTTTCTGTTATTGACCTCTTATTAATAAATCCTGATTGCATTTGATCAATTAGGTCAGAGACCTTCGGTTTCAATCTTAAGGCTAACACTTCGCTAATAAGTTTTGGAATACTATGCAAGAGCGAGATTGGCCTAAAATCTTTAATGTCTGTTGGTGTCTCTATTTTTGGTATCAACGTGATATATGATATGTTCACTTCTGTGAATTTCTAGGAATTGGTTTTGGTTCCATCACCCATCATAATTCTAGCAGCGGAAGCCCTCAGGCTGATGTGGGTGGTCATCTCGAGGTTGCTTGTTGCGGTCCCGGCGGTCACAGTCTCGGTCTTGGCCGCCACCCCGTTCGTGACCATGGTCGCACTCGCCGTCACGGTCTCAGTCTTGGTCGCCACCCTGTTCGTTGTCGTGGTCATGCTCGCCGCCATGGATGCGGTTGCCATCCAAAATGCAGCTTCTCTAGGGGTGGCCGCTTGCCTTCTTGTCCGCCGAAACACCATCCATGGCGCCTATCCCCCACGGAAGATCCCTTGTCGTTGGCTTGAAAGGTACGACGTTAGTGCTTGTAGCGAAGGTCTCGATTGGAGCCGCCGGTAAGTCTTCTATGCGGCCGAGGTGCACGATAAAGCGAAAAGTGAGTCCGCACTTCCATTGCTCCGGAAGTATGCAGCTCGCATCAAAAGCTGGCGAGTGGGCGTCGATGGAATGGTTCATACCACTTTCAGGATGAATCTGGGGTTGGATGTCCAAGCCCAAAGGTCCGAGGTCCTGGTGTTGTCTGTTGGTTGCCGCTTGTCAAAGGCATTGCAGCGAGCACCTTCGGTCAATGATCCTCTTCGTGACCTGCTGGTTGCGTGCATGAGTGGGCACGCCCTCGAGGGATAGGCGCATCCTGAAGAACATCGCTGCACCAAAGGCATGGCTCAGTGACCGCCATGGCCGGGTGTGAATCTCCAGGCCACCTGTTGGATCAGAACGGCGACTAGAGGAGGTGAATAGGAGCACTACTTTTTTTGGACCCTGACGGTATTCAACTTTTTCTTCACCTTAGCAACTATGAAAGCTATAAAGATCATAAACACAAACACAGCGAAAGTCTTGCGTTGAACCCAATGAACCCCAGAGACATAAAGACCAAAAACAGCAAAACCCTCACAAGTTGGCACACGACCGGTCTGACCTCCCCTCAGTGGTGATTTGACTTGTGGCCAACCGGTCTGACCGCCCGAGGGACCAGTCTAACCGCTGGTGCCCTGCGCCCTACCCAAGATGATCACCAAAAGACATAACTTCCAACTCGGTGATCCAAATCCTCTGAAATTTTAACCATGTCTCATCAAGAAGGTCAAGAACATATTCCAATCAACAATCGAAATGATCGAAGTCAAAGTTCCACAAATTTATTAGATGAGGTCAAGAAGGTACAAGAACTGAGAAAATTCAAACTTTGATCAATCGTGGGAGGATGATGATTTAGATGATCCTAGATGTGTTCTCACATGTTCTAACAAGCTAGATCATAGCATGAAGATCAAGAAAACCAAAGAAACAAGTAAAATCCCAAAAGACATCAAAGAGAGAGTAAGAACAAAAAGAAACTCATCTTGAAGAAATTTTATTAGGATTGATTTGATAAGATTGTTGGTTTAAAGCTACTCCACCATGGAGGACAAAAGCTCAACACTTCAGCACTCAATCAATATCTCTCACAGAAAGCCTAGCCTCCTCTACTGCACTTTTCCCTAAATCACAAATTAGGGTTTACACTTGAAAGGTTTAAGAGGGCAAATCATGCACCTCTCCATTTTATAGTGGAGGCTAGGCTTAGAAACAAAACCCTAATGGGAACCCATTAAGCCCACACATAAATAGGTTTACACTCACGCACGCTTCTCAAAGCGGGTGATGAATCAGGTATTCCCACATCCATCTCTTCATGAACTCCATCTTCTCTTGACCTAAACCGTCTCTCCTTGTACCATCTTGCACCGCGATTTTGTCAAATGTTACTAAGGTGGTATTTCGGTAAAGATACCAAAATATCCCCTTCACGATCCTTCTCTAAGGGCCAAGTCCAATCGTCGTGAAGTAATCTCATGCTTCGTCACTTGTAGGTTGATCAACAGCTTTCTTCATGTCGGCAAGTCTCTCACATCCAGCTTCCACAGAAACCACCATAGCACTTGCACCGACCCCGCGTCACTTGATGCAACCCATCGCACCGAACTCCCTGTTCGGTCATTATTGTCCATCTTACGCCATACTTGAGTCTAATGACTTAACCCGGTATCCTCGATCGTTCTGGACTTCAGCTCTCCAAGCCTAGTTTCGATCATCCTTGTCGTTGATCGTCATTGACCATCAAGCCTCCTGCACAACAATAAACCAAAAAATCAATTTCGGACACAAATTCTTCACAACTTGACCCACGTTAGTCAAAACATGTATCAGGTAACACATATACACTGAAACCCATGATGTTAACCTAACCCACGATCATCGCCACCTTGCCGACAAATGATCACTGTCTGGCCGGTCAGACGGTAGTCCATGACCGGTCTAACCGCCAACTAGTGGCTAGTCAAACTGCTTCGGAATTTTTCCGAATGACCTAGAAAGTCCCTCTCTGGACACCTGGATTTTCTGTACCACCCGGTGGGATCATTTGTAGTGACAATCGCAACCATAGGTTAGGTGGCCGAATATACCGATGGATAGTCTGAATACGAGAAATGTTTCCGATTCCTACGGAAATTAAACTATTCACCATAAAAATTCTTGCGTTCAAACGGGGCAATCAAATGGGGCAACAAGCGCAGACAACTACAGATCGACCTTGCGGATTTAAGAAATGCTAGCCCCTCTACTCGGGTGCACCACAGAGTATACCACGTATATATGTACTTCACCAACCACCATAGTACTGCAGAAAATTGTGGATTGTCTATTCGTAAGGTGACTAAGTCATTAGTTTTATCTATTGGATCAATATCCAATCATATGACATATTAATCTCTATACAAATCCAATAATCACAACAATTGACTTAAACTTAAGAAAATTTCAGACGATTTAGAAATAGCAAATCCATTTTTTATATTCCGATGCAAAGTTATAGGTCCCTAATTTTGGACGCTTCCTTCTATATCACTGCATTTCAAAATATTACCCTTATTTACCTTGTTGACCAATTTCCGTCGATCATTACGTCACGGAGGCTGTGCAAAGATAATTTTGCCCCTGGCTGTGATTTCCTCCTATTATTTGGAAACGGCCCCACATGTCATCCTACTACCCCACCTCATCTCTTCTTCCTTGAGAAGTATTTAGAAAGAGAAGCAAGAAACAGATCTCACCGGCGAGCAAGAAGAGGGACGCGAGGAAGAGCTTCCGCAGCTCGGCCACTCCTCGGGGGTCACGTGCTCATCCTCGGCTGCGGAAGGCAGCAGCGCTAGTGCTCCCCGCCTCCCCGGCCTCCCTGCAGGCTTCCTTCTTCTGCGCCACGGCTTCCATGAGGGTGTAATTTCGACGGATTTGATGAGGGATTCGACGGCAGGGACTAGGATTAATTGGGTGCTCTGATCTTGTTATTTATTGGGTTCTCGATCTCCCTGCCGTCACTTGAGTTCCTTTCCTAGTCGGACTACCCAGATTGTTTTATGGCCGTATGGATGGATACAGTAAGTTCATCCAAGTATCCAACTGTAAATCAGGATCAATGGGCGCCAACTGAACCCCGCCATCCAACTCCCTCGTCGCCTCCCCCTTTCGTGGCGGCAGCAGACGTCTTCGGCGCCGCCGACGAAGACCTGGCAGAGGACAATGCGACTGGCGCGCGTGAGTTTGCACAAATAAATACTCTTCATAGATCCCGGAAAATCCCAAAGACTCGATTATACACAATGAAAGATGAGAATTTTAGTATCATATCGCTAATCTAGATGGAAAGAGACCAATTTATAAGATGAAGTGGCCCGTGACGTGCGCGTGAATGATCAATTGTGTTTAATGTGGTTTCCAAAACGTCTTGTGAAGTGATTGCGGCAGTTTCTTTGGTGGAGAGCATTGTCTTCGAAGTCGATGTCCCTTATGATCCTATACGAATTGGTGCGAATCAGGTTTTTAGAAAGCATTCGCACGACTGCTCATGGCTTCCTGCATCAGGGTGATTCTTTGTAAGTCGCGATAATCTCTTTTGTTATGGCTAAACCTTGTTTGCTAGAATTTAGTTATGTAATGATGATGATTTCTACTTTTGTCAGTAGAATTCTTGTTCTAGGTACGGTACTCCTGAGAGTACGTACTCCCACTTCTCATATACCACTTAAATCGTATGATGATACCACTTTATCTATTTGAGCATATTTCAATAATGATTATAAGATATCCCAAAGTGTGTTTCATGGAAACTTTCATCGAAGAACACTTTTTATAGCAAAATTTGTGTACATACTTCTTTTATATATGAAAAGGGTATATAGCAAAAATAAAGGGCTCCTATGAAAAAATTTCAATTAAGTCGCATTGAAGTATCTTATAATTGGTATTTAAGTATATTGAAAGTGATAAAGAAGTATAATATGCTCGCTTAAGTGGTATGTTAGAAGTGAGAGTATGTATTCCTGGGAGTACGAAACAGGTTTGTAGTTGCAGATATGCCTAGTATATATGTTGCTTTTATATCGATCATTGTTTAGCAATTAAAATAATTGCAAAAGTGTGCATATCTATTACACCTAGAGCATGCGAAGGGTGGAGGCTACAACACAGTGGAAGATGAGGAACGAGGAGCTGTCTGATTAGGTGGGGGTAAGAGACAGATGAGTAGTAGAGTGGAGGAAGAAGATAAGAGTAGGATGGATATTCAAAAGGAAGAAATCTGTATGACCCTATGAAGTATGGTGGTATGATCACTTAACCCTCTGGCTTAAAAAACAGGCTATTTAACCCAATGACATTGCAAAACCTTCTAAATAACCCCCCGAGGTGGTTTCGGATGCGGTTTTGCTATTGTGGCAGATGACATGGCCGCTAAAGTGTCGTTGACTTCGGCAATTTTATTTTTCGAGAGCATAACAATTGGGACTCGCACGTCATTGATTTGGGAATTTGAATTGAGTTAAAAAGAAATAATAAAAAGGATGGGGCCCACAAGGAAGTGAGAGGGAGGGGGACATGCACACATGGTCGAGTTTGGTCATGGAGCTTGGACCCACAGTGGTGGCAGCGACGAGCGGAAGCCGACGACGCCGGGGGGAGGGGGGTGTTTGCCAACGAGGAGCCACATCTACGCAGGCTTGGTTTCCCAGTTTTGGCATAAATCCACCAAAGCACTGTCAGTCGCCTTTTCTTCTCCAAGTCCGACGCCAACTCCATCGAGTTTGATCTCTTTATCTGTTGGGTATTTTTGCAAGCCTTTTTACCTACGTGTTCCTTACAACATTATATACATTTATATTCAAACGGAATTTTGATTTCCTCAACGAGTCGCTGCCGCCCATGTCATCTTCTTCATCTCCGGTCAAACCGTTGCTGCCGCTTAGCTTCCCGCCACCCCATCGTGCCCCTATCGCTTCCCGCTGACACCCCTATGCTCCTCTATGGCTATGGAATTTTTATTATTTCTTTTTAACTCGATTCAAATCCCCAAGTCAATGGCGTGTGGGCCTAGTCGTCATGCTCTCGAAAAATAAAACCACCGAAGTCGACGACACCTCAGCGTCGTGTCATCTGCCACGATGGCAAAACTGCCTCTGAAACCACATCGAGGGGTTATTTAGACGGTTTTGCAACGTCATAGGGTCAAATAGCTGATTTTTATGTCAGGGAGTTAAGTGGCCGCACCACAATACTTCAGGGGGTCATATGAACTTCTTCCTATTCAAAGAAAACGATGACGGCATTGACGTCGATGGCAAATAAGGGCAAGGTTTTGAAATTTACTGGTATAGGACGAAGCGACTATTTTGTTATGGTAGATGAGAGATCCAAAAGCTTTTCAGTGGTATATAAAATTTCTAAAAAGAAAAAAAGGCCAAACATGGGCTTTTGCCGTCGGTAGAGGGGCAATTTTCAAATTCATGTTTCCTGTGAAATTTCTATGCGTTCCAAATAGGCCTGAGTTAGAAGGCAACACTTCCCATCGACAAGAAAAACCCGATTCATGCCACATCATTATCTCGGAGCACTCATGCAAGAATATCCAATCACGTTCGAATTAGCATAGAGCAAGACTTAATCCGAACGAATATCCGGTTAACATTAGATGGTGTGAAGCCGTGGTTAACTCCGGGCTAAACTTGTAGTGGACATAAACACCACCTCTTTGGCCTGCCTTGGACACGTTTTTACATTTTAGTGGTTGGGTTTAGCCTAAACCCAACACAGAGCCGTATATTCGTAGCCTTAATTGTCAAATGGAAAAGGAGGGCGACAAAATATATTCCTTTTCTGACATGTTCCGGGGCAGACAGGAGAGCCTAAACTTGTTGCTGTGCGCAGGAGTGCAACCGGAACGGTACGAATGAATATCACTCTTTCTGTATTTTATTCCGTATTTTTTTTTATCGGAATCGGAGTTAGACACGGATAGCGTTGGGTATCTATTTCTTCATCCCGTATTCGCTCCACATGCCTTTGGTTGGTCGGTCGGACGGAAATTATTTGCTTCTTTTGCACCCTTACACATGACGTTTGATAGTAGGAGCGCAATCAGAGCAAACACAGAGAGACTAATTGCTGAGATATCGAAGGAAAAACACTCAGTATTTCCTGCCTACTTAGATACAGCAACCCACCCATCTGTTATCTTGTTCCTAAGTGAAGTCACAACAGACTTTCCTTATACCACTAACATATGGACGGATATCGCTCATTCTGTATCATATTCCGTATTTTTTTCCTCGGAGTCGAAGTCGAACACGAATAGTGTCGGATACCCATTTCACCATACCATATTCGCTCCGCGAGCCTTCGGTCGGTCGGTTGGGAATTATCATCTCCGTTTGCACCCCTAGCTGTGCGTAACAGATTGTTGTGCCAGGAGAGGAGAGTAGTAAAAAAGTTTGTAAAGAGAAAATATATCTCTTTAGTGTTTTTTTGTTAGATTTTTTTCATTTATGTTATTTCGTTTTATGTGTTTATGGTATATTAAGATATCATCTCTGTTTTGTGTTCTGAGATATGCATTGCCAGTAGCCTTACAAGAAACAAGCGACGGGATCATTTGTCGTCTCAGTAGCAACCATAGGTAAGGTAGCCAACATGGACAATTTTATTCCCATTTGTAACGCGGAAATTTTTTTCCCGATACGGAAATCGAACAAGCGGTGCGTACAACTACCGTTCAACATTGCGGATTTAACAACAAAAAAAAAGTAGCATAAAATCTTTGCATCAATCCTGAAACTCTGGAAAAGGAAAAGGCCAAACAGGGGGCTTTTGCACATCGAATCTTCGACTGCCCACAGCAAGCAAAGCATGAAGGGGACCCATGTCACATTGGATATTCCTCTAGTCAGCATAAACCACCTCAACTTTTCACATCCCGTGTACGCTGGCGCCTAATCTTGCAAGATTCCCGGAATGGCCGGCCTCCCTTTCCTTGTGGCACTACCCCTTCATTTTTTTAGGCAAAGTTTTTTTTTTTGGCGAGATTATGATTTCTGAACAGGACATATGAAGATTATTCTCACAAGAAATAAAAATAGCACAATAACATACATACGGGGAGAAAAACAATTCGCGCATAAAGTGCACATGCCAACCTGAAACTGGACTTCACTCCAAAGTGCAGAGAATATCTTATGTCGTGGGTTTTATGCATTGGTTGTGACACCAAGAGGTCGATCCATAACCAACAAACTATTGAATTGTATGTACTAATCAGATCACACAAAAGCTTAAGCTGATAAGGAAAGACGGGTAATTCATTTATACTTCAACACTCCCCTCACATGTAGGTTTCTTCAGATCTAAGTTGTAGAATAAAAGTGTGCTATAATTATTTTTCTTTAACTGTGTCAACCGAGTTTTAAACTTAAGACCTCTTGACTCTGATACTATATTGAGTTGCATGCATCAATCAGTTCACCTAAAAACTTAAACTAATAAGAAAAGGTCAACAATTAACTTATACTTCAACACAGACTATGATCCGAGTATCTGGTACCAATCGCAATTGTAAAAGTTTTTCTCTGGGAAACTATGAAAGCATTGAAGAGTGAGATAATGACATTAAGAAGCTTCTATTGCCATATCAGCGGTGGACTAAAGGAAGATCCCATATTCCCATGGAATCATACCTTCCATGAACAGAACAAGGGGAAGATAATCAATGCGGATCAATGGGGAAGGAAGAAACTCTCTTGATGCTCAAAGCTTCTGGTCGTGTCCTGACTCCTGATATGGAATATGCTTCGCATATGTTCTTACCCTTCTGTTTCAGTCCTCTTTTCAACGCTTTATTCTTCTCTCAAGAATCCTCTCCTTGCTTGCTTTAGACCGAGTGCACGCCACAGCCGACTAGTAGAAACCGTGTTTTACACTGCAGTACTCGGAATGGTGCACCCTACACTCTATTCTTCAGTTACATCCGAATGACGATTTTTCGTAATCGTCTGATCAGAGAAATTATTGCTCGCCATGGCATATACTTCAGATATTCTCAACTGTCCCCTTTCTTGCACTCCTCCATGACCATGGCAATGCCTCGTCCCTCTCGACTCTTCCACTCCCTTCCCTCCATAAAGTCGAACATGCTCACTAGTTGCCATTCGCCAAACGAAAACACTTTGGCAACAAGGGATCACCACGTGTATATTGCTAATTAACTGATTGATTGTTGGGGTGCGTAAGAAAGTATAGTTAAGAGCATTGTGAGGAGATGAAATTTGGGAAGAGGCTGAAGAAGCAGGTGGAGGAGAGCCTCCCGGGGTGGAGGGACAAGTTCGTGGCGTACAAGCGCCTCAAGAAGCTCGTCCGGCTCGTCTCGGCCGGTTCCGCGGCGCCGGAGGCCGCCTTCGTGCGGCTGCTCAACGACGAGGTCGACAGGTTCAACGCCTTCTTCCTGGAGCAGGAGGAAGAGTTCGTCATACGGCAGAGGGTACGTACGCGTAGGCGGCGTGGCAACGTGTGCGCGTAGCGTAGTACTGTAATTTGCAACGGATGTACTACGTACGTCCATACATTAATTGTGCAGGAGCTGCAGGAGACGGTGAAGACGGTGGCCGGCGAGGTTGGGCCGGGAGGGCGGCGGCCGTCGGGTGCGGAGTACGCGGCGGGGATGAGGAGGGTGAGGAAGGAGATCGTGGATCTGCACGGGGAGATGGTGCTGCTGCTCAACTACAGCGCCGTCAACTACACAGGTACAGTGAGCATCCTGTTTCCCCTGTCAGTCGCTCAGTCCCGTGCCTGTTTCTCTCTGTTCTGCGTATGGCGTGTGTGTGTCGGCTTCGGATCCTGTCGCATCCGCCTTCGGAACAAACGGTGAAAGCCATACCTGTTGTTCGATTATTAATAGTTATAATATTTTTTGGCTATAGTAATACCACTATAGTAAATACTTCTCTGTTGATACAGTGTTTGCTACCGTACTACTGTGAAATACCATTATGTACTCATAAAATATTGTTCACACGACGATACTCTGCGTTACAACATAGGATCCGGATCCGTTTGCTTCATGATCTCGAGTGCATTTGAGTCCCGGCATTTGCCTCTATCGCACGAGCATTGATCTCCAATCGACTGGCTCACGGCCATTCGCACGACGCATTATCGTTACGAGATCAGGATTAATTCCTGTGCTCTTGCGTTGGAATCTCAATGTGCGTACGAGTTAGAGAAATGTGTCTTTCTTTCACGTAGGTCCCTTAAAAACCACTGTAAAAGGCTTACAATGAAGTAGAGTGTGTTTGTGTAGAAGTAATTTTCCTAAGTGTACAACCATAGAAACTAAAATGGCACCAGTCTTCGAAGCACACAAAGCTCCAACAGCATAAGAGTATATACCTTGAGAGGTAGATCTATTTGTAGTACTAGTTTTTTATTGAGTTAGGTCAATCATGAATACCTGTTGACATGATGAGTTATTTATTAACTAACTATTTAGGCCACTCTTTCACTTAAAAAGCTGGAACTTCCTTTAAAATAAGAGAAAAATTAGCTTAGTGCCATCACAAAGAGGTATACATTGGAAAATATTATCCAGTGTAAGGATGATATGTAGGGTCGGGGCTACTTGTTAGTGACACATTGGATTGTATTTTCCAACTTGCTAATCTTTGCGATGGTTCTAAGCAATATTGCCCTTAAAAAAAGAGGGAAAATAAACCAATATAGGTAGTATGAACAAGTTTTGCTAGAAACCAGGCAGTTGCAACCGAACCTTAAGAGTTAAAATAATTAACTTATACTTAGTAACTAAATAATTTCAGAGTTCTCCTAAACGACTGCTGACCAGAAAATTTGTTTTGTTGCCTATTGGCTTAAGCCCAAAACTCTCCCCAGATACAATTAGTCAACATATCGCTTGACAAGAGAATGTTCTACATGTGAATTTTGTGGGTACGCAACCAAGTGGACACCATCTGTAGCTGTGACAGGAAATTTCTCCAAAATTGAGCACTTCAACTTGCAGAGACTAGTCATAGTCAGCCCATGATTCAACAGTAGCTTCTTTGTGCACAATTAAACTGCGAAAATTTTCTCCACACAACAAAGTGGACTTGGTGTGCGTGAAACTTAGCATCACGCATTGAACAGGACACACAGCCTAAAGAGATTTGCTTATTTTCGTACAATGATAGCTACATTCAGTAGTAAACAAAGCTGAATCCATGGTGATCGATGAACGTTGCAGGGCTGGCCAAGATCCTGAAGAAGTACGACAAGCGCACCGGGCGGCTCCTCCGTCTGCCGTTCATCGAGATGGTGCTCGAGCAGCCCTTCTTCACGACGGAGCCCATCTCGAGGCTCGTCCGCCAGTGCGAGGCGACGATGGAGGCCGTGTTCGCCTCCTCGGCAGTGGCAGCGACGACGGCCGGTGATCGGTGGGCGAGGAAAGGTTACACCAACGCCGAGACGGTTCCCATTGCAGCAGAGCAGGGCATCTTCAGGAACACCGTCGCCGCGCTGGTGACCATGAAGGAGCTCCGCAGCGGGAGCTCCACGTACGGGCAGTTCTCCCTGCCGCCGATGGTGGTGCCCGCTTTGCCGGAGCCCGACCTGCTGCCGTCCATGCAGCTCGCCGACCCCATTACCACCTGAGGCGCATGGGATTGCCCCAGCGGTGACAGATGCACGAGTTTAATTGTATCTGTAGTTCTGTATGTTTCGAAGGCTACTTACCGGTGCCAGATTGTATCATATGAGTAATGCAGAGATTTATCAACGAGCAGTTCAGCAATTTGCGCATGCAAATTTACATGTAGTAGGCTAAGAATTTACCCTTAGATCAATTTGTATTACTAGAACATAGTTCATGCACGATATTTAATGGGAGCACCATGCTCCCTTGTACATTCAGTTTGAATCTCCTACGAGTCAACGGCCAAAACCAGGAACATGTATAATATAACAAAAAATCCTCAGTGAAGTCCATGAATGTTCGGGCTTAATACCCATAGTCATACAGAAGTGACATTTGGGATTTAGAACGGGCAAAATTTGGACTAGACCAGATCACAGGATGCACGGACGTAAAACAGCCAGTCAGCCACTCTACACTTGCACTTTGTATGTAGCTTCTTCTACAGTTATACAATTCATTCATTCATCCGCCACGCCCCAGTGCCTCCAGAGTCTACAATCAAAATGCTGCAATAATTAGTTATTGCAAGGAGCGTTCCTGCATTGATCTCCTGCAGTTTGATACTAATTACAGAATTGAACTTCCAGAGCAAAACAGCCGATCCCACTGATGAGAGCAACATCTCCAACTCTACAGGGGAAACAAAGGATTACGATGAGTATGACATCACAATTAGGTTTAAACAAGATCCCAGATTCTACCTTCAGAATGCTAACACACTAGTAGTCTAGTGTGGCTTTGTGTTCTTTCAAGATGTTGACTTCCGCCGCACTACCAAATCATCAGCTGAGTAATACTCAGCAATAAGCCTGTACATATATGATGGACTGTGCCCTCCACTGTTGGGTAAAGATAGGTAAGCATGTTAGGAAAGTAAGTGACAATGATTTGAATGGAATGGTAGAGTCTATATAGAGAATAATAATGGTTGGCAAATGTCCCAATTAGTTCAATTAGTTCAACATTAAAGCTCCCTTTGGGACACAGGAATTTCACAGTAATTTTAGAAGAAACAATTCAATTCCCACAAGAATCAGGAAAAATTCCAGCATTCCAAATGGGGCCTAAATTTTGAATTATCAATTGTTAACCATGTTTCTTACACATAAAGGTCAAGTGATATAACTTAAGTTTCATGTCGAAACTCTGTACGAAAGGACACCATGTTCTAAGTATGATCTCATCACGTCAGAATTTCTGGAACTTGAACACAAGGCACAAATATTCTCCAGTTTAGTTAACAGTGTATGTTTTCTGCCTGTCTGCCATACTCAACTGTTAAAGCAAGCAGCACCAAGCACAGATTTGTTCTTTTAAGTTTACTTGATCCCAAAAATAGATGCAGAGAGAACTTACGTATCGGTGATGAAAAGGCTCACAAGCTTCGGTGGAACGTAGTCAAACGTTGGATTGACAACATTTAGAAGAGGAGTACCATCCGGAGTACTGAAGTTCATGCAATTTGAGAACTCGCCAAAGTCCAGTAAATCAGATGGTGATTTAAGTTCATTCAGCAGAACCTCTGGGTTGTGTGGATACAAAGGACATAACTGCCATGTGAAAATAAAGTAAGTATTAAGTTTCTACCACGAGACATAAAAGTTGGCCAAAAAAAGGAAATTTCAGAAATAAACATTATACTTCAAAAGTTCAAATCATTGTTAATGATGTCAGGTGACAAGAACAATCTAACAGGCTAACAGAAAATACCAGCTCTTGCTCTTTAAGCAACTATGAACTATTACTTAGAGAAATAATCATAGCTTTTAAGGTAAAAATGCCTTCTCTTGGGATTTAAGTGGCACTTCAGCATTCCAATACTGCTCGTTGTCATTTGTCAGAGGCCACAGGGTTAATCCTCACCAGGGCAAGGTTTAGGCAACAACTGGAGAGGACTAACTCCAGTTGTCTAGTTTAATATTCTAAAGAAAACCCTTATCCTGAATACAAATTTATCTTGTTAAACTATTTTTTTTTTAGAACGCACAAAAGATTTGCACGTCATTCCATTAAGTAGAAGTAAAATGTAACAACAACAAAAGCAGTCGAAACAAAAGGAGAAACACTAAAAGGGCTAGGCGACCTAGTACACTACGAGGCAAGAGCTAGGCGACCTAATACAAAGGGACTACTCCGGAAATGGCAGCGCCGCCAAATACTGAGCGCCCGCCATACACCAAAGGCGGAACTCATCAGAAATCATTTGAAACAACATGCTCGCCGAAGAAGACACCTTGTTGAAGACGCGCATGTTCCTTTCCTTCCATAACATCCACGATATGAGAATGATGCATGAGTCGAGTCCTTGACGTCGGCTCTTCGAGACTGAACTGCGAGCGGAGAGCCAGTATTGTTCTAGGGAAGGCTGACCGGCCGGCATGCAGCTTTGGAATCCAACTCGAGGGAGGAAGCGAGCCCAGATCTGGGCGGTGACAGCGCAACCAATGAGTAGGTGATCAATTGTTTCGCTAGCCGAACGACAGAAGACGCAGACACTAAAACTAGAAAGAAGAACAAGAATAATGAATGCACTTGGCAAGGTATGCACCATACATTTTGATTTTTGAGTCTATCTAAGCCCAATCCTGATTATGGAATCTGCAAGTATCAAAGTGATGTCCTGAGAGCTGCTATGACCGGAATATTTTGTAGAGAACAGGAAACAACAAGTATTTGTATTGGAATTGATGCAGTGAAAATATTTGGCTAAGGCACTTTGTAGTGGTATTTTTGTGATGACACAGATAGCAACACACCATGACTGGTTTGAGCCCACTTTTGTCCTTCATTTAATATGGACATAGGAACAAGTGGGTTAACAACAGGAGAATGCACACAATTTTAATCAGACCCGGGAGAAACCACACTACGCATGCTGATTGAACATTCAGTCAAGCACAACATGCTATGATTTCAAAATAATAGGAAAGCATATATTGTGATTCTTGAGTTGCTTAAAATGCAAAGTTGGGCACAGATGTCATAATTAAATGCACAACATAGAGAAATCAACCTTATGGCTGCCAGCAACTACGACAAATGGCACAGCATGCCTTTGAGCAGCAAGTGCAACCATGTTCATCCCTACTGGTGCAATGACTCCACCGTTTGCCATTATTGCATGGGCTCCAACTATGACCTATAAGATAAATCAGTAGTTATATTTGTAATAGAAACAAGGACATCTGACAATAATAATCACCCTGGAGACATACCATGTTAACTCGGGAGATCATAGCAAAAACTGCCGAATCTGTTATAACTGTAGTTTGTATGCCTTTCTCAACCAGCTCTTTCGCAAGAACATGTCCCTGATATCTGATTCAAACATTTAAACTACAATCAAGCGAGGAGGTCCTATATACAAGAAATAATCAGTTCACAACAAAGTTGGCAAAGTGGACAAACCTTGGAGCACCTTCAGCAACAAATACACGAAAAGATCGCTTCTTCTCCTTTGCAGCATACAGGAACTCCTTCACGGTTCTTGAACGACCTAGAGTTAGGATTACTTCACTGTGGCAAACAAAAACATTAATTAGCTATAATTATTATTTGAATAACACAAGCAAGATATTTCAGATGGTCCTTAGGGTTAAACAGGATCTCTGAATCTAATTTTCATATTAATCAAGACTCAAGAGCACTATGAGTTACATCAAAAAAATTAAATAAGTCCTTGAGAAACTTTGCTAGATTAAAATTACATAAAAATGCAGAAACAAGAAATATTGTTACATTCTAAGGGATGGAAAACCACATCACTATCATTATTCATTTACCAATGGACACATGCTTCTTGTGAGCATACATGTCAAATATATCCAGAAAACCTAGCCTACGCAATAGCTCAAAAGTGTTTCCCACCATTTCAGTATCTCACATAACAAACATCGATGCAATTAGTTTTAGCTGAAAGTAATATTGTTGTATTTTGGCCAAAGAAAGATCGTACTTTTGGTGAATAAGTTCCACAGCTTGCTCAGAAATTTGGTCATAGCATGTATCGATTTCATCAATCAGATCACCAATGGCAGCAATAACATCATGCTTTAGTTTCCGAGTTTTTGAGCTCTTATCTCCAGCTGCTGATGTGGATCATGCAGAATTTCAGTGCCAACAGATTAAAAGATGAGAACGTATAGGCCCCAAAAGGATAAAACAAACTTGAGAATATATCGGTCAGGTATAATCATTTCTTAAAAACTACATGCTTCTAAAATAAAGAGAGAGAAAAAACAGGAATGCTTCTTCAGATGGGGTATGAGTAGAGAGTAGTGAAAGAGAATTCATGAGATCATATAATTACTTTTTCCGTCTGAGTCCCCAGTTGATGATGCAGAACGTGCAAGTGCAGTGCTCAAAGGTATATCTTCCAGGAGAGTCTGCAATGAAGGTGCCCGAAGGGCATTTCTAGCATGGGCAGCAAGAACAGGAGCGGATAAGGTAGGACGATCATCATCTCCACTGTCATATTCATCATCGCTGTCAACAGTTATAGAAAGACCTTCAACACCAACAGCTGTAGAAGATATGTCCTCCTCTTTTATTATATGCAAAACACGTCTCACAATGTTTCCAACAGCAAGCTCTGTAAAAAATAGAGAGAAAGATTCCACATCAATTAACAGCTAGTATTAAGCTAAGGGAAGGATGGGCAATGTATTCTCTATGACTGCAAATTAATGCATTACATCTAGCTACTAGCTACACAACATATTACCCACTATACATGAAGTTGAAGCTGAATAATAAATATCACCCTCTACCTCTAGTCAGGGTACAATTTGCTATGATGAGAGCATCCTTATTTCTGACACCCAAGCACCATTCAGCAACTGGATGTCTGGATTCCTCATGAATCTTGCTGACTGATATGTAACTACAGATGAAATGTTACCTATCTAGGCGGACAAACCTATGTAAGAAATGCTTCAGCTGAACTAACTTGCTCCCATGGAAGAACTAGTGGGCTTCCTAGGAATGTTAGGTCTAGAATCTCTCCATCATGACTTGTATCTTTCATGTTAGTATGAGATTCAAGTAAACCTTCTGTTTTCTATCTAGGCTGGCAGGCCATTGTTGTGAACATTGGTTAACAACAGGATAACTACCGTGCAAAGGATGGCCAGACAGCTTGAAGGGGATTAGGGTATTAGAAGGGGGGAGAAGGGAGATAGACATACATTGAGATGAGAGAACTAGAGGGGTTGAGAGATAGCAACTAGAGGGGATTAGAGGGCCTGAAACAGCGATACAATGCTCCCTTATGTAGAGCAGTAGGGACATGCTTTCCTCCTTCATGAACTCCAATTCTACTATTTTCCTACTAGCTTACAAATTAACTTCCTAATTCTCCTAAACTTTCTTGGAACCAGTGGACTCTAATTCCTATCCAACTCTGCAATCTTACTATTCTTTTTCTCCCTGGACTCCAACTTGGACGGTAATTTCCTCCAGGACGTCTTGCCGGCCAGCCACAAGTATTGATCTCATCCTGCCACCTGCACGTATGTGCTGCTGCTGCTGCCTGGCCTATGTCCACAACAGCCACTATCTGCTATTAATTTTGTTTTTAGGAGAAGCTAAATAAAATACACAAATGAATCCATAGGCATAGGCAAATGACACAGATATCTAGTCTGATGGTTTAGACCAAAAGCTATGTTACAACTTAGAACTTCCATTAAACTAAATTCAGCTCATTGATATGTCGCACATATAATATAACACATGATGGCCACAAAATTGACCATACATTCGACCAAATTTAGATTCCATGACACTCGGGGAAAAAATCAACATTGAGAAACTACAACCTCAGATCTAAAGACACAATGTACGGAATACTACGATTTAGGTAGATTTGTTCCAAGATAAACTTTCTACTATTAGATGCTCCTCATTTAAAAATTAGATTGGATACTTCCCTTTAAGATGCAGGGACTAAAAATAGGCTACAAAGAGAATTCTCAAATTCAACCAATCTATTTCCTAAGAAGCTTAGATATTCCATGAAGTACATGCCCTCCCTGGTCAGGATGATAGTGATCACATCCACTTAAAAGTTGAGACAAATATTGAATCATCCAAATTTGGAAAAAAAGAACAAAACACTATGCAAGATATTATCTAGGCGAAAATGTGACACACTAAACATAGAAGGAAAAGAGCATTATACTCCAAAAGATTTCGGTTAAACTAAGCAAACAGATGTACCGACGGGGTTAGCACTTGGAGGAACACACAATGTTCATTAGCACAGCAATACATTCCATTAAACTGAATCCAGTACCACTAAGGCCATCACGCAACACGAACCACAGATTAATAGCTCTATGCAATAAAAAAAAATCTCACAGGTTAGAACAAACATCAAAACAAAATCGGTAAATCCAATAGCACTCAAAGCATCAGATTACAAATAATAAATAATTAGATATACTGATTAGTAAGGGTGCTTATCTAGTGCAAACTAATAGGTAGGTGAAATCATGCAAAGCACTTCAATTTGGACAATTGAAAAGGAAAAAAGAAAAGCTACTATTCATATCAAACTTCTCTTTCTTGTTTCTTCCAACACATTTTTATTTTGAAACTTGATAAGGATGCTACAACACTCCACAGACGTTTTCCTCAAAAAATTTCAGGATTTTTACTGTTGCCCAAAACCAAAGTGGTTTCAATGATTACACCTAGCTATTAGTTTGTACTAGCTATGTTCCGAATAACACCAGAAACTAATAGCCTCTCTGTTCACCAGTTGTTGCTCAGCCACGTGAGTGTCTGTCTGGCTGCAAGCTACAAGTGATAGTCAACTAAAATCCAATTCCTTAAATATGACATACATATACATATACTAATGGATCATACTATTCAAGAAATACTCATGGAAATAACAAACTAAGCTTCCAAATTTACAATAAGCAAACTCCAATTAGCACCAACGGGCAACAGCAACATCTTACATTCATGAACTACGAGCATTAGAATTCAGAACTAGGCAAGCACTAGCATTCAGTTATACTTTATGGACACGGAGGGAATGAAGTGGCACATAATCAGGTACTGTGCATGGGCACAGATGTACCGAAAACAGAAAACCTGATAAATATCACTGCCGTTCATAATTTTTTTTTGTCCAATCTGTCTTTGAGAATGCAATGACACACTTTGAGGCCATAAACAATGAGACAGTTTAGAACAGAGCAACTAGCATCTGAATTCAACAGGAACATAATGGAATCACAATTCTTAACAAAGAGTTAAGCTTCTGGGCGCACCGATGGGGTTGGCGGCGATGAGCTGCTCCCCGACGGCGTGGATGGCGTCGGCGAGGGCCGCTGCCTGGTTGGCGCTGCCCATCCGGTGCTGCGACACCACCGACCGCAGCAGCTCCGCCGTCTGCCGCGCCACGGCGTGTGACCCCTCCACCTTCCTGCCCGCCCACACAAAACACACAGGCATGAGCACATCGGAGCAACGCCCGATTCGGCACCGAATTGGACGGTCGGCGAGCTGCTTACCGGCGCTTGAGCTTGAGGACGAAGCCGCTGACGAGCGGCTGCACGTCCGGCATGGTGGCGCACGGGGGGATTGGAAGGCGGAGGGGTTCGGATTTGGGGTTGGATCGGCGTCGAGGGGGAAGGGGTTAGGGTTTTCGGAGAGGGAGGAGGGGAATTCGAAATTGACACGAACGTGGCTGCAGTTTTACGAATTTTACAATTTGGTCCTGCTCCTGCACGCTTAGGGTGAAAAACGGATGGAGTGCTCACGGGTTCAAACACAAATTTGAATGTGCTCGAATTGAACAGAGACTTGCGGCGATTCAAATACATATTCGTGCCAACACACAGAATCTCTACTTTCGCTATCGAGATGTATAATATCCCGCTGTCCACCTTAGATATAGTGCAATGCATATTGCACGGCACATGCGCTAAGATGCCTTTTATTTTCTGCTCGCCTTCGCTTCTTTGCTGTGCTTCACCAAAGTATCTGTTCTATGGATCTCCAACATCGAGCCAGAGCTTCCAAGGAGATCTTTGGGCAGGGTTGCCTGACCAGCAAACATTTTGGCCCTCTTTGTTTAAACTTTTTCTCTTGACTTAAAAGCAAAAAAGCCTAAGCTTAAACAAAGAGGTGCCTTTTTTATTCAGCTTATAAAAAGCTTAAGTCAATTTAAGCCTAAAAGTCATAAGCCATGGAAGATGTGTTTTTTTGGCTTTTGCGGAATGGAATAACAGTCTGCTACTAAAGTTCGTTGAAATTACCCACGAAATGTCATTGTATATATATCTCAATCGTTCAGTTTTTTTGTTGTTTCAGCTCTCTCCCCCCACCCCAATTCCCTTCGGTTCGCCCCCCCCCCCACCACGCCGCCGCCTCAAATCCCCTCCCGCACCAACCCGACGCCTCCCCTCCCCCCACGCCGCCGCTCCCCTTCCTCTACGCCGCCTCCCCTCCCCCAGCCACCGCTCCCCTTCCTCTTCACCACCGCCTCCCCTCCCCTCCCCCAACACCGTCGCCCCCGAGAGGAGGACGTCGCCGCCTCCCCCTCCCTCCCCACGCCGCGCCCTTCCTCTACACCGCCGCCTCCCCTCCCCTCCCACAACGCCGTCGCCCCCGCGAGGAAGACGTCGTCGCCTCCCCTGGCCCGCCGCCTCCTCCCGACGACCCCGATGCCGGCCCTTCCTCCTCCGACGCCTCCCCCGGTGAGTCTCTGTCTCCTCCCTAGCATAGCATCAGTACTTTGATGATTGAAATCAATACTTTGATGCTCACTGGAGTATTAGAGGATGATTGAATGCTATACTTTGATGCTCACTGGTGATGAACCCGAAGGTCCGATTGTTGGCCCGATCTTTCGATGAGAACGATAAGATCGGTAGGCATCGCTCGACTCTCACGATCTTGGCTACAAACACGCAAGGCTCGAAACCACGCAAACGCTGAACTACTCGACAAGTCGTTATCAACCGTGCGCGATTACCCCGATGATCTGATCACGAAGATCGATTCCTGCATACACCGAAGAAGCACACAAGAACAAGGTAAATAAGCAATCTGAAATTGCGAATAGGAATTGAATGTATTGATAGGTGGGGTTTCGAAGAACAATGTCGTTGTTAATCTCGCCGACCAAGAGAACAAAGTAGAAAGTAGCAAAGCTAAACTTTAATCAACAAAACCCGCCGAACAAAAGGGGCGGCAGCCACTATCTATAGGAGGAAGAGGGAGGGGACGGTGGTACTGTTCACACATGAATAGTGCCATGTGAACAGTACCACGAAACCCTAGGGGGCAGCTATATGGGCCATATGGGCCAATGAGGCCAAAACAGCCCATTCGTTACATAACCTATAGGCCAACAATTGGTGACGCAGCACCATGGCATGTAAACGTAGCCCGACACGTATGAATAGGAGCGGTAGATGCAGCCCGGCATATATGTGTAGAGGCAGCTCGGTCCAATTGGAAAATATGGCAATGCAGTCGCCGAAAGTCCGATCGAAGATGTGGATGTAGCGTAGCGAGTCGAAGCAGTGGGTGCAGTCGAAGCAAGGGATGCAGTTGAAGCAATGGATGCATTCTTAGGGTTGATGTCCTCATCAACTGGAGCATAGCATCAGTAGCAATGCTCACTGGATGATTGAAATACTTTGATGATTGAGATAATTGAAATCAATACTTTGATGTTAACTGTAGCATTACAGGATGATTGAAATCAATACTTTGATGGCATCAGTAGCAATGCTCACTGGAGCAATACATCAAACGAAAAACGATGTTAGTAGAGCATTGTTTGTAAAAGTAAGTGCCAATGATTTCTGAAATATTTCCCAAAAGAAACTCTCATTGGATGAGTGTAAACTAGCGCATCTACATCAATACTAGTATTAATTTTGCTAGAATGCTCTACAAGATGATTGAATGCTCTACTTTGATCAATATATACTTAAGACTTCCTTATTTTTTTTTACATCAGTAGCAATGCTCCAGAATTATTTGACTATGCATTACATCTTGTAAATTATTTTGTTGTTTATGCCCTAAAAAAAAGTGGTAGCAATAAGACGCCTCTCACATGTATTAATTGTCTTTGTTCTTGAATGTGTAATGTGTTTCTGTCTATGCAGATCAAGTAGCACCAAGAAGGTCACAACTCACAAGCAGCTAGAGAGTTGGACTAGCACCTTCTGTGTTCATTGTTTTGCATCTGGAATGTTGGAATCATGTAAAGGATAATCTTGAAGAACCACCGAGTCCACCAAAGACTCAAAGAAACTAGTAGAACATAATTGGTGTGATGTATTAGAGAATTCAAAGTGTTGATTATGTTATTAATGTAGACCGCCATTGTAGTAGAAACTTGACGTCTTTGAAAGCTTATCATGTAATCGGATGACTTTTGTCGACAATATTGTGTAATTGGAATGTTCTAGCAGAGAATGTCATTAGCGATAGCAAATACATTTTTCATCTCCTATTATGCCATAAAGTAGTATTGGTCCTGTAGTCATGTATTTTCAATGGCATCAGCAGCTAGTTGTGATGTTTCTTGCGGTGTTATAATTAAAGCTTATTGCTGAAATGAATGCCCAGTAGCATACTTGTGCAAAAGGTCATTGGAAAAATATTCATGCTTACTACCGTCTGATACAAGCCTTGAAGAATCGACCTTGTAGCAGTAATATGTCACTATTATTTGGATAGGCTGTGGTACACACGCATGCACGTAGGAGTGAAATCCATTTTGTTTCATATGTACATTTGCAGGTATCGTTGTATTTTCAAATCCTATGCAAAAATAAGTTTAAATACATGCTTAACAAAGTATTTTAAATCCTCAAGGGTAATTCAGACTTTTTATCCTTCACACACAACTCAATAAGCTAACGTCCTATAAAAAGTCAGATTACCAAACACCAAAACTTAGCTTAAAAGCTCACAGGCTTATAAGCCAATTAAGCCAAAAAAACTGACTTTAAATTATAAGCCAAAAAACCTAAACCTAAACAAACAAGGCCTTTGAATAAGCTTTGGAACAATGACCTAACCGTTATCGTTGCAGACCCACGGGGTTTCCTGCTCGGCCGAACCTGAGAAGATATCAACTTACGCCAAGCGACTTCTAGGGCCATGTCTAGCCATACAACCATCCCCGACACTACGAACAAACTTCACTGAAGGCTTTTAGGTGTCCATGGTAGAGCCTAATATAAATATTTTATGCTGGAACGTTCGAGGCCTAAAAAGGACCCGACAAACGGCAGTCCACGAGACCGTCTCAAGCACAACCTACCACATAATGTGCCTCCAAGAGACCAAGTGCTGCCAATTGATGGATCAAAACCTAGCCTTCTTATTAGGAGGAAACCGCCTTCACAACTACGCTCAAAGGCCGACACATGAAACGGAATACTGCTATTGTGGGATGATAATGTTGTCGACCTATCGGACATCCTAATAGGAGACTTTTGCCTCTCGGCCACGGTCAAGGTGCTTCATTGCTCTACCTCCTTCCTCCTAACCACGGTGTATGGTCCGTCAAGAGACCACTGCAAACAAGCTTTTCTCACTGGTGGGCAATATCGCATGAAGAAAAACAGCAGGTCGTGTCAGACTATTTCAACCAAACCCTAAAGTATACGGGGCAAAGACATCTTGATTTCAACTGGGATGAAAATAATCTACAGAGACTTATGCTTCAGGGTTTAGAAGCAAGGATCATAGAAGAAGAGGTGCTACTAGCAATTTTGCTCTTACTAGGAGATAAAGCACCAGGATCGGATGACTTCACGGGGTGTTTCTATAAGACTTGCTAGGAAATAAAAAAAAAAGATATAATGGAAGTCATGAATAGTTTTTTCGACCTCAGAGTCTCGGGCCTCCATTGGCTCAACACGGCAAACATAGTCCTAATCCCATAGAAAGACGGAGCACAGGAGGTGTCCCACTATAGGCCAATTAGCTTGATACATAGCGTTGCAAAAATCATAACAAAAGTCCTCTTGCAAAGACTTGTGCCACACATGCACACCATCATCTCCCAAAGTCAGAGTGCTTTCATCAGGAAAAGAAGTATCCATGACAACTTTATGTATGTGCGGAGCCTAGCTAGACGCCTACACCAATCAAGGACACCAACACTCTTACTTAAATTGGACATCGCCAAAGATTTTGACTCGATAAGATGGGATTACCTTCTTGACCTAATGCAAAGAAGAGGCTTCCCGAGTACTTAGCGGAACTGGATCACGGCCGTCCTCTCGACTTCGTCCTCTCGAGCACCCCCTAAACCCTAGCGCCGCCGCAATTCGGAGTTTAGGGTTTCAACCAAAGCTTCGTGTTTTGTGAATTGCGCTGCCGTCATAGCTAGGGATGGCAACGGGGCCATTCCCCGTCGGGGAGTAGCGGACCATCCCCATCACCGTGGCAAAAAAAAAATCCCCATCCCCGTCGTCGGGTACTATTCTTCCCCGTTCCCCGTCCCCGTCGGGTTATCGGGGCCCCATCCCCGTCATCGGTACTGCCATTTCTAGATTTCAGCTACAACAAAGAAAAATTTCTCAAGCTATGAATTCATGGATACACTCATGGGGCGGCGGCTGGGAAGGGAATGGATGGGAAATGGGAGTATGGGACTAGGGTTATGCTTATGCACAGTTTAGGGTTGGGGAACAATGGTTGGGCACTTGGGCTGGGCTATGAACTTATGAAGTATGTACTGTATTATCGGGGACCCATCGGGGAACGGGGATGGAGAGCAGGGGAATAGCCCCGTCCCCGCCAAACCTGATAGGGAATGTTTTTTTCATATTACTATCCTCGTGGGGGAATGAAGTAGTCCCAAACCCGCCCCCTAATAGATGAATTCCCCATCGGGGAATGGGGAATGGGGAATGGGGCCCCATTGCCATCCCTAGTCATAGCCGCCTCATCGATGTCTTCTACACCACCGAGTCCGCTGCCACTAGAGCTACCTTGTGCACCCATCCGTGTTGCTGGAGGTCACCAGAGGGATTTTCCGACAATACTCGAAGCTCTCCACTGCTCAAAGCTCACCGCCAGCCAGTCCAGTTATCCTCGTTCACCCGTGAATGCATCAATAGATGCGCAATATCACCCTCTGCCTGCTGGTACCACTCACTGCCGATGAGACGTCGTCAATCGCCGATGACCATCGGGTCAAGAGCCTCTTCGCCGTCAAGCTGACGTGTCCGTCCACATCTGCGTCCACATTAGCCTCCAATGCCTATGTGTTGCACATGTGCCACCCGCGTCAGATCTTGTAGACCTAGTTCATCGTGCACCATGTCTATGACATGTAGGGCCCACACGTCAATCTCTGTAGGTTTTCCTCAGATTTGTTTTATTTCTGAAAATTCCAGGGCTGACGTCAGTTGATGTCATTAACTGATTTTCTAGTAGAAAAATAAATCGAGAAATTCTAGTAAATTCTATTTTTGCTTTTTCCTTTAGATTAGAACTTATAAAAGCCATATCTTCTTCATCTGAACTCCGATTGAGCTCATTCAAATTTCTAAATTTGATCTCTATTTTAATGATATTTTTATTTAATTTTTGGAGTTGGTTTTCCTATCTGTTTTTATTTATTTTTATTTATTTGCTTTATTTACGAGTAGACGTTGCTACTTCGGGAGATTTCGAGGAAGAAGGAGTTCACCAAGACCAAGACTAGTACCAATATCTATTCCAAGGCAAGTTGTACCTTTGATCATGTTGAATCCAGTTTTCTAAAATTACTTTGATTCAAATTATTGCATTTATTTTAAGTAATTATTTAAATACTTTGGGATTAGTTATTCATCCAAATTGTTTATATTCACCTTGTCTATTGTTATGTCTTGATCTTTTGTCATCTTAATTTGGTTAATTATTTAGTTGGTATTATCGTAGCACCAACGTGGGTTGGTTAGATACGAGTAGTTTGATTAGCCATGCAACGAGTCATCATTTCATGTGAGTTGCAAATATAAATTTGACGAAATGAATATGGAACTTGGTGTAAAACTGTGTGCTGGTGCTATTACCCATTGATAGCATATGTTACACTTAACCAATTGGGTGGGAAAAGATTTAGATCGAGGCAAGTGGTGGAAACTGTGTGATATGGTGGAGCTTTATGCTTGGGAATAATAATCTTTGTGACATAGTTAGAAATGGGAAGTCTTCTCTTGGTCAATTAAGAACTTAACTTTGTACGCCATTAAACTGAGCCTTACTGTACGACTATATACCTGGTATGAGATGGGCATAACTTAGTAAGTTACGGAGTCTTGATATTTTTACTCGGACAGATAGGTTAAGTTGTGTGCCAGGGTGGAGGTGTGTTTCTGTCTTTGTGGTGATTCACATCGATGGACGATTCGCCGCTTCCAGGTCCAACGGTGTGTGATGCACTAATTTCCTGTGTGGGCGTTGGTGCTGTCGGTAAAACACATTAAGAGTGTCAATTATTGAGATAAAGTTTCAGAAAGGTTTTGTTATGATTAGTGCTAGCTACACGGATTATATTGTGTGGGTAAAGTGTACAACCTCTGCAGAGTATTAAATAATCTATTCAAATAGTCACGTCCGCGGTCATAGACATGCTCGGGGATTTCATACGAGGGGTAAATTTTTATAAAACAATCGGAAGGGACAACTATGTAAATTTATTCATGAAGCTGTGTGAAAGAACTTGATTAAGCTTTGTGTCCTTTTGTGAAAATAACTGTTAAATTATTATCGTTTATTTGTTTTGAATTATATTTTCAATCTATTATTTGTATTCAATAGCAAATGTTGCTTTTATGTAAAAGAACCACAGAAGCTATTCCTTTGGAATAAACATCATCTATAAATTGCATTCTGTGGTACGACTTGCGAGTACAGTTGTGTACTCATACTTGCTGCAATCATATATTCAAACAGAAGTGGAGGAGTCATCGCCTGCATTCGAGGAGAAGTACTACGATGGTGCTGATTATTAGGTCTTGATCTCAGTCGGTTGCCTGTGGTGAATCGATAGGTTTCTGCTGAAGTTTATTTTGTTCTGTTACTGCTTTAATTACTGTTAGCCCTGCGTGGCTTAATAAGTGTAAACTCGACTATAAGGTTAAAATCCTTATTTGTTATCCAAATTAATCGTTTATCTTATTAGTCGTCTTGTGTGGATCAATATTCATCTATGTTGATACTGTGTGCATTATCGTGATCCTAGACTAGTGCATTATACACGGAGGGCCCGGAATTGTATTTTTGGGTCCTGACAGGGGTCCACTCTCCTCGCTTATCTTCATCCTAGTAATTAACCCGCTTCAGTGAATCCTAGACCTTGCAACCCAACAGGGCGCCTAAAAAATTTGGATATCACGCTGCAAAAATCCGAACTTCCCTCTATGCCGACGACGCGGCGATCTTCATGGTGCTGGATCAAGCGGACCTGGACGCCCTAGCTTTGATTGTGCACAACTTCGGACAAGCTACCGGCCTAATCACAAACATCAACAAAAGTTCGGTGGCCGAGATTAGATGTGATGGTCTTGACCTTCAAAACATTATGCAAAACTTCCCTGCCCCACAAGCAAATTTACCATTGAAGTACCTTAGACTACCACTCTCTCTCAGGAAGCTTCGTCACTTGGACTTCCAAAACCTAGAGGATAAAGTGGCAACCAAACTTGCTACCTGGAAAGGCAGACTACTCACCCCAGCCGGAAGAGCGACTTTAGTGAAATCAGTTCTTACATCTTAGGCGGTTTACCTCCTAACATCGATCAAGGCTCCCACGATGGTTTTAACGACCCTAGATGAAAAAGAGGTCATTTAGGCTTTAGAAGGGAACTACAGAGTCAACTGGGAGCGCATTTGTAGACCCGAGAGTCTAGGAGGACTTGGAATTCTCCACCTAAAAAAGTTTGCAAGGGCGCTTAGGCTCCGATGGTTGTGGGCGCATTGGACGGCAACCGATAGACCTTGAGTAGGTTTGGAACACCCATGCAATGATTTGGACTGCGTCCTCTTCAATGTGTGCACTCGCATTACCTTAGGGAATGGACGCAAGGCGTGCTTCTGAATAGCATCATGGTTAGGACACAAAAAGCCCCCATGATATTGCCCCCCCATTTACAACATATCTATAAGGAAGAATAAAACAATCCACAAAGCACTTCTGGACAATAGATGGATACAAGACAGAGACATTCATGCACAGCTCATGGTGCGACACCTTGAAGAGTTTTTTCCCTCTAAAAACACGTTAACGCTGTCACCTTACACCCAGAACTCAAAGATCAAATTGAGTGGAAATTCACGAACAATGATCAAATTGAGTGGAAACTCACGAACAATGGAATTTACACGACGCGTTTGGCCTACAAGGCACAATTCCTCAATGCCACGGTGACAAACTTTCGGCTCTTCATATGGAAACCTTGGGCTCTGTCAAAATGCAAGCACTTCGCATGGCTTGCCATCCAAGATAGACTATGGACGTCTGAACAGATTCAACGCCGAGGTTGGCCAAACAGCGGCCCTTGCGCACTATGCTCTTGCCACCTGGAAACTACGGTGCACCTTTTCTTTACATGTTGGTACTCAGTCCGTGTCTAGCATATGATCTCTGCCTGGCTAAGCCCAGGGGCTTACGACCATCTCAACGGACACCCACACACACAATTCATGCTTGGTAGGATCAAATGATAAGTGTTCGTCGGGAGCATAAGAAGGTCATCCCAAGCGTGCTCATCCTTGTTACATGGGAGATTTGGAAAGAGTGTAATGAGAGAGTATTAAAAAAATACATGACGCCGCAAGCACTTCTGCTAAAGATAAAAGAAGTGGCAAGAGCTTAGTGTCTGGCGTGAGCGATGCAGTTGATGTCCATTATGCCAGGAGATTAGACACTCGAATGCCACCCTTCATCCCCCTTCTTTCCTCCTCTATTCTTTTCTTCTTCTTTCGAACTCGTTAAATCTTCTCTTGTGCTGGACTACTGCCTTTCTTAATTAATTGGTAGGCAACTATCTTGCCTATTTGTTTTAAAAAAAAGACATTGCATTATACAATTCCAAAATAAGTTTGAAAAAAATCAATTTTGTAAAACTACAAGTACAAACTATCAAGAAAGTATAGATTTAATTAGCAATTTCACAGAATTACAAATTTTACACAAATTTATATCACAGAGCTACAAGTTTTAGAAAAAATGTCCAACTCTAACATGGATAGCCCACATCTTTTTTTTTATGTCCGAGTTATTGTTTTCCCCTTCGGCCCATATTAAAGAAGAATAAGCACCCTACCCCACAAGGCGCCCACAGAACAGCGCTCGAACCGTAGTGGGCTGGGAGCCTAGAGACCCCTATGCCAACAGTGCCCCTGCGTAATATACTCACACATTTCGTCACATCTTAGCCCTCACGATTGGAGCACCTTGCGTTTCGTGCAACGCCTCCAAATCCGGTGTGGTCCGTCTTTTGTGCTAGGCTGTCTGGACAGCCAGGTCACTCTATGAGAAATGTGCCGATCTTGCGAACGAACGGTCAGTTGCGTTGGTTGCTTCGGCCCATCTATAGGTAGAGTCCTGCAGGGAAACTACAATTCGGGATAAGCCCACAATCCAACGTGAATATGAACCCCTCTGAAGGGCATACGTATTACCAAGTTAGAATGGTTAGGGTTTGGCAATGGTCGGGAAGGGTGTGAGGCTTGGGGATTGGTGGGCTTGTATGCTGGAGTGCTAGACTACATAATATGCTTGGCTTTGACTTCGGGTGTGTTTGGTTGGTGGAATAAAGTTGAATGGAATGAGATGGTACAAGATAGATGGGATGATACAAGTAGTGTGTTCGGTTTGTTTGGATGAGATGATACAAGATTTTGTTTCGTTGCTTGGATGAGATAACCCTGAATGGTTCAAGATGTTGTTTGGTTTGAAGGATGAAGATGACTATAGTAACCTTCTCACTAGAGGTGGTGAGTTTACCCCCTACAATTATTGCAATAAAAATTGCAAATCTAAGGCTTTTAATCATATGTTCTATATGTAATATTCTTATGTAGTTTAATTTAAATTTGTATAATTCTCATTAACATGATTCCTAGTTCTGAATTAGTGCTAGCCATAGATAAATTATTGCAAAACTACAAGCCACACATGACATATTCTGTTAGATAATATGGTAACTAGCGCGACAGGAGGAAGACAGGGAGGGAAGGGAGAAGGAGAGGCGGCACCTTGGGAGCTGAGGTGGTGTCGAGAGGACTAGGTGTCGTGCAGAGGCGGCAACAAAAGGGGAGCAGGAGATATCGCGGAGCTAGCATCGGAAGGGGAGACGACAGGTGGCATCGAGGCTTCTTTGCGTGAGAGCGAGTGGGTGAGCGCACACTACTCAAGTGGACAACCTCGTCCTGAATCGTGTGGTTCGGCCGATTTCAGCGAATGGATTGGCACAACATATTTGAGGATATTCCTAAAATCTGTACCACTCCATCTAGAACGAGATGATTCGGTTCACTCAACCAAACACATAGATGGAGACATATCATGGACCATCCCATACAGGTTCACCTGGTTCAGCCAACCAAATACACCCTTAATCACGTAGTTTCTTCGGAAGAAAGATCTAGCATCTTTGTATGTCGTCCGCCGTTGTACTACGGAAAACCATTGCTTGTACAACGTAATGAAGGACGCAGGTCCTCTAAAGTATTGTAGAAGGGGGGTACTGTAGCAACAGTATTATGAGTCTGCTGCTACAGTGCTCTGCAGTAATCTAAACCGTTCACTGGTGATTCAACGGCCCAAATGAGCCCTAATGCATGTGTGTTGTGCACCTCTGCGGTAATGAATTGCTCATTGCGGAGACTAGAATGTTGCTTGCCTTGTGGTCGTACGTCTAGGGGCGGAGCCAGGAACTGGACATAGGGGGGCAAGTTTAAAGATTAAAATTTTTCATAGCGAATGACACATACTACCGAATTAATGCGAATAATTTTATAGGAATTTCTTATTGGCGGTGTATCCGGTAAAAATGTTGATTGATCAAACCTAGAAGTTTTCAAACATTCTAAAAAAATATGAGATATAGGGAGAGATTATAATTCTATATATCCCTGCATAATTTCAAGATCAAACTCAATTATATTTGCTATCTTAACTAATAAAAGAAGGGGTTTACCCCGCGCAGCGGGACGATCGTCTCACCCCCTTATACGAAAAAAAATCCAACGAATCCGAACTACTCGTGAGTCCCTCGCCCACCCCAACAGCTCCTCTCCCCTTCTAACCGCCCACCACTTCCCCTTCCCATGACCCCTCCCCCCCCCCCCAACCTCGCTTCCGCTCCACATCCCCGGTCGGCCACCACTGGTACTGTCGACGCACGGAGGCGCCAGCTGGGAAGGGAAATGGAGGCGACAACGGGTTTGGTGGAAAGGGGGAGGCAAGGGTGACCAGAGTGGAGAGGGCGGTGACGGAGGGAGGGAGGCGGAGGAGAGGATAGGCGGAGGCTCGTCACGCCGACCAGCATCGGTAGTGGCTCGAGCCCCGACCTAGCTTCTGCTCTATATCTCCGGTCAGCCACCACCGTCGCCATCGATGCATTCGTCAGAAATTGATATTTACTGCACGGTTTAGAATCATGTCTGCGCACGTCGCCGAGTTCGACTTTTGTTGCCGCCGTGGAGGCAGGGCCTCGACCTCGGTGCTTTCCAATCATTCCAAAGCTAGACATCGCATTCTTTTCTTAGTGACCTGCTCGGCCTTTTTGAATTAGGAAGATTGAGAAAATTGAACCTATGAATTAACCTAACGGAAAATATTCTAAACATTATTAATCAAGAGGACAACTTTTCTAGTATATAGTCAATCCTTTGTTGCTCACTGAATTTGTTTATTAGCGAAGACTCCTTATTTTGTAAGTTGCTTACTTCGCGTGACATGTTTTTTCCCCTTATAATTAACAATGGTGCATGTGGTCCAGCCTCGGTTTTTGGGCTTTAGAAGCTAACTTGTGCAGAAGTTTGCTAAAAAAAAAGAAGAAACTAGAGCTTAAAAAATACGGGGTTTAGCAGCAATGTCCAGACATGCGTCCTATACTCCTATGGAAGCGGATTTTCTGCTACCGGTAGTCACCAGCATGGCGCTGCTGGTCCGTCAGCTAGTAGGACTCCTCCACTTCCTCTTTGGCGCGGCAACCGCCGGTGTATCCCACGCCGGCACGATGAGGTGCTCCCGCGTGTTCAGCTTCGGCGACTCGCTCACCGACACCGGGAACCTGGTGCTCCTCCCCGGCGGCCGTGGGGCCACCGGAAGCCGTCTGCCGTACGGGGAGACCTACTTTCACCGCCCCACCGGCCGGGCGTCCGACGGCAGGCTCACCATCGATTTCATCGGTAACGAAACAACCTATACTTGTATCGAGTATCGACCGTTGCTTCGTGCAATTTTCGATTCAGTGACGTTTCGATGGAACTGTTCAGTGGAGGGGCTGAAGGTGCCGCGCCTGACGCCGTACCTCGCCGGCGAGACCGCCGAGGATTTCAGGTACGGGGCGAACTTCGCGGTGGGCGGCGCGACAGCCCATGACACGGAGTTCTTCGAGGGCAGGGGGCTCAAGCCGTTCGTGCCGGCCGTCTCCCTCAGCACTGAGATGGGCTGGTTCAAGAAAGTCCTGCAGCTTCTTGGCTACTCTGCTCAAGGTGCACATGTGTAGTTGCATATGAAATGTGAGCTCTTGTGTGATAATCATTTGAGCTTTTTACCCTCGTTATTATGAATACATAGAGCAAATAAAGTTCGCGGCGAGCTCCCTCTTCGTCGTCGGAGAGATCGGAGGTAACGACTTCCTCATCGCCTTCTTCCAGAACCGAACTCTGGACGAGGTCAAGACCTTCGTTCCAGGCATCATCGACGCCATCCGTTCTTCTCTGACAGTATGTGATACACTATTCCGGCATGTGCCACCTTAATTGACTTGTGTTCCTGACATCTTGGAATGATGTGTACAGACACTGATCGAGGTCGGAGCGAGAATTGTGGTGGTTCAGGGGATGCTGCCGCTCGGCTGCGAGCCGCGGCTGCTCGAGCTCTTCAAGCGCGGCCGCCGCGCCGACGACTACGACGCCAAATCCGGCTGCTTGATAAGCTACAACGAGCTCGCCGAGGAGCACAACCGCGCGCTCAACCGTTTGCTTGACGAGCTCCGGCAGACCCACCCCGGCACGGCCATCGTCTACGCCGATTACTACCGCGCCGTAACCGACATCACTGTGTCGCCGCGCAACTACGGTGTGCATGTACTCCCTCCAGTTTAAATTAGGTGTCATTTGAGCTCGGTGGACGAACAAAGGAGTTAATACCTTTGCTTTCGACATTGTCTGCTCCTATAAATTGTATACCATATATGCAGGGTTGGGAGACTCGCCGTTGTTTGCGTGCTGTGGCGGCGGCGGCCCGTACAACGTGAACCTCACGGCGGGGGCGGGGTGCAGCCAAGAGGTGTCGACGGCGTGCGCCGACCCGTCGGAGTACGTTTCCTGGGACGGTGTCCACTACACGGAGGCTACTAACAGAATCATTGCTCGTGGCATCTTGGAAGGACCATACGCCACGCCCCCAATATTGTCGATGTGTGAGTAGTAAAAGAAATTAATTGGTTGAACTGAATCGATCTATATTCTATGATATGCGTGATGGGCATATTCAATGTCAAGCGGCGGCAGGACCGCAGGGGAGAGAAACAAAGTATCACAAGCAACCAACGCTATGAATTGTTTAAATTGTTGCGGGATAATTTCCAAATTTTCCAAACTTGCTTGAGTTTGGCTTGAGTTTGGATTCTTGCCAAATTTGGAAAAAAATTCTTTTTTCTGCTTTCCCTTTTTGGTTTTTCCGTTTTTCCAGCCCAAAGGCGCCTTTTTTCCCATGCACTTCTCTTTCTTCTTTCTCATTGTGTCGCTCCATCGTTCGCCCGAGCCACGCATCGCTTTCGTCCTCGTCGACTTCTTCCACCACCTTCGCCGCGCCAGTGATCGCCACCTCAACTCACCACCCCGTCGCCTGCTTTCCCCCCTTCCCCGGCGTTGATTGCGCGCAACCGCACACGACGCCGCCACATGACGCGCTCGCCTCCGCTCTGCTACTAGCGCCACAACCTCTCCATGCGTATAAAGCCTGAGCTGCCACACCATCGTCATCCCCAACCTCCCCACAACCTCACGGTGCCCTCTCTTCTTCGCCAACGTCGGTCACCGCCGCCAATCGCCGCCACACCCGAAAACGCTCAAAAAGCCACTTCTTCAATTCATCGCCACCGTCCACGCCCCCATCCAATTAATCCCTCCCCGAGCTTCGCCTCAATCTACCAAACCTATCCCTGAGCTCCACGCTCACCATCCCCGCCGCCAGCACGCCACCACTGTGCGCCATAGCTCCGCCACCCACAGCTCACACTGCCACGCCATCTCGGGCCACCCCAAGACCCGCCACCGCCGAACTCCCCTTGGCCCACAGGTGCTCAATAGGAACATCCCGGTATTCTTGACCAGCTCTCATTTCCGAACCCGGAGAGCGAATAAGCAAAGGTACCCCCAAAGACACAAAGTGAAGTCCACTAGCAGCAGCAAAAGATCTCGAAATAAAAGAATGTGATGCTCCTGAATCAAATAATACTGCAGCAGGGCGAGAATTGACAAGAAGCGTACCCAACACAACGTCGGGCGCCTCCTGTACCTCCTCAGCCGAGATGTGGTTGACTCGGCCGCTACCCACGCCCTGGGTCTTCTGGACTATCTTCTGGTCAGGTGGGTGACCACTCCCCTGCCCGCGTCCTCCATTAGGACGAGGGGTCGCTCTAGTCCTCCTAGGGCAACTATTAGCATAGTGGCCCTTCTGGTTGCATGAGAAGCAGGTGACCTCGGCAGCCGGATTGCGGAGGCCACCCTGCTGCTGGACCGCAGGTGCACGTGACTGAATCACGGCCTGCGGGGGACGGGGAGCTGGCGCCGACGGCCTCGGCGGTGGTGAAGCCAAAGAACGGACCCCTGGTGCAGGCCCAACACGGGGACAGGAGAGGCTGGCCTGCGCAGATCGCTGGGCCTCCCACTTGCGCTTGCGGGACTCGCCCAGCGCTCTCGCCTTGTGCTCGGCGACGATGGCCTTGTCCACCAAGGTCTGGAAGTCAGCAAAGTCCACAATAGAGAGCTTGTACTGCAGCTCCTCAGACAAGCCCTCCATAAACTTCTCCTGCTTGGCCTCATCAGTGGCCACCTCAGCAGGAGCATACCTCGCCAGATGATTGAACTCATAGAGGTGTTCAGTCACAGATTTGCGCCCCTGTTTGAGCGCAAGGAACTCCTTCTTCTTCAGCTTCATCAGGCCAGCAGGGACATGAGCCCGACGGAAAGCTGACCTGAACTCCTCCCACGAGACCACGTGCCCCGCGGGCTGCATGGCGAGGAAGTTCTCCCACTATGAGAGTGCCGCACCCTCCAACTGATGGGATGCGAAAAGTGTCCGCTCCTGCTCCTGGCACTGAGCAACGTTGAGCTTCCGCTCAACCAGACGCAGCCAGTCATTCGCGTCCAGGGGATCCTCGGACCGAGAGAAGATAGGAGGCTGAGTACGGAGAAACTCCGCAAGCCCCCCACGAGCCTGATGTCCACCACCTCCCGATCTAGAGGCGCCAGAGGGAGTGGAGGTGTTCCTCGCGATGACCTCCAACACCCTGCGGTCCTCCGAACGGTTGCGTTCGATCTGCATAAGGACTTCAGCCATGGTCGGAGGAGGGGGAAGCTCCTCATCGGGACCACCCGGCTGATTCCGACCACTACGGGTTCCTCCAGCCATCCTGTTTCACTAAGACAAGTTAGATGCAGCCCGAGACCCAAAGCACAGAAATCCAAACTCAATTAAAAGGACTCAAAAATAACCACAAAAGTGCACAAGACCACAAGTCACCCAACCAACTTCCCGAAACGACTAACCCGTATGGAAAGAGACGAGCAATCGTTTGAGAAGACCAAAATTTCAGAACTCACTCTAGCTCAAAACAGCCCAAAAATCAAGGTATAATCTCCTAATAGAGTATTAGGCATTTAGCTAATTCATATCACTTCTTACCCTTTTATCTCCACAAGTTTTAGTTGAATAAACCTCTCTTTTTCAGTCCTATACACTAACTAACAGCTGGCTGCCCAAAACCTAAAACTTGCTGTCCAGATTTTATCCTCCAAGTCCTTGGCTGAAATCTCCAACTTTAGGAACTCCTAATCTTCTTCCCAAAACAGCCAACACTTTAGGTTATAACTCTCATGGTTCTCCTAAAACCAATTTAACCGATAACCACTATCTTTTGAAAGAAGATGAGGGGAAACCAATTTTTAAAACTCAATTTAGAGCAAGATGAGGGTAGAAAGCTAAGATAGGTAAGGAGTAAAACCTGAGAATCTACTTAAGCTTTCATAAACCTTTTGATACTTCGAAAACAAACTTTTTCTAAAATATCCTAAGGACGACCAAGCTTGGGTTACTACGGTCAGGATGGCTCTGATACCAACTTTGTGAGACCCCACTTTATTTGGCTTGTAATGCTTAACCATCCACTTGGTCCTAGCACTACAAATCAAATAAACCAAACCTCGAGATATGTATACTTTCCAGAAATGCAGTATACACACCCCTTCACAAAATCATGCATCAGTTCCATACATTACAATAATAAGTCTACCAAAAGACATACAAGTTATTACAAAAGAGGGCCGACCGGCCAAATGACATACAATTAACTAAGTAAACAGCGGAAGCGAAAGTGTCATAAGATGGCGATAAACAAAAGCCAATCAGTGTGCCTTTACCCACAAGGCAACCAACCGGACCGCCAAACTAGTCGTCCCAAATCCCGCCACAGCACGACTCACAGAAGTGAGGCCCTTGGGGCTCACCTTCTTCCTCTGCAACAAATAACATTAAGCAAAGCAAATGAGTACAATGATGTACTCGCAAGACTGACGTGTGGACTAGTAGACCTATACATATGCTACATGCAAGCTTATTTGAGTGGAGGATGTATGGCTCATTTTAGCGCAAAGCAAACTTTATTTGAAATAATGTAATACATTTCAAAGAGCAAGTTTGCAATTCATTTTTATTGTTGAAATAACAACAAGAACAACATAGTAACAATAGATAGAAGACAACCACATCCTGGAAGTGACTAACCCAATAGTCACCACAACATAGCACGAATCCCCGATTCGCACCACCCATCAATTTTTAATTAAAAGGTTGTAGTCTAACTCTTGAAAAGCTTACCCAAGCGTGTCCATAACCTAGGATGAGGCTATTCGAATAGTTTTAACCCTGCAGGGGTGTACCAATGTACCCACACTTCAGACCGCCTTTAAGCCACAAAAGCACACTCATCAAGGTATGCATGCACACGCTAAGTCCTACGAGACATTTCCAATATTGTGTATTAACTACGAGCCGCTCGTATGGATAGAAACCCATACGCTTACATGGTAAAGCCGAAAAGACAACTACCCACCCGGGGTAAAGCTTTCGGACAACTACCAAGCTCCCAAACACCATCCCTCCTGCGACCTCCTGCGACTTGGAGCCAACACACGCCAGAGTACTAAGTCAAGAGAGGTCCCATACCCTCTAGTGTGGTTAGCACGCACAAATTACCTGGATAACAGGTACTCACAAGATGTTCGGTCCTTAAATGACCCGGGCACCATTCCAGTCACACCCAAAAACACACCATCTTACCATTGTGTCCAAGTCCAAATCATTTTTGTTTTCATTTTTTTTAGTTTTACAATTTTAGATATAGCACAAAGCTGAAACATAAGGATCATAAATAATTTTAGGTGATCAAGATCATCGACTAAGTCGATGATCGCCCAATACTACCGAAAGCTAAGCATGGCTAAGCATTTAGAACCCGCAATCTACTAAGTGACAAGAGTCCATCCAACGAACTCTACTCACAGCAAATAACCTAGGCTCAGGTAGTAGAGGATATTTATTTGCCTACAGATTATGCATCTAAAGGATTAACTAATCAATTTAATCAACAAAATAAGCAATGCATACATACAAATTGAAAACAATATATTAGACTTTAAAATAATAGGGTAAACATGATCAAACTGCTTGCCTTGCTGGATTTACTCAGTTTGCTGCAGAGGCTCACTCTCAAGATCAACACACTCGTCGGCACCTAACGAAAAAGCGAATAGGAATCGATAAGAACGAAGAATACCGAAAAGAGTAAAAAACCAACTTTCCCCAATTGCTTTGAAAATTTTACAGCAGTAAGAGCATGATTTATAATGAATTTAGAAACAAGAACCACTTCATTTGGATGTCCTATGCAAAAGTTATGATTAAAACAATTCTGTTCAGCTTTGAAAATGTAAAAAGTTACTATTCAACATAATTAATTTGTTTGGTATAAATTTCTGGAAAGATGGTGCATTTGAAATTTTTACAGTAAAACAAGCACCTCATAATATGAACAACCCAATTGGATTCATCTCATTTGGAGCTATAATGCATTTTCTATGAATTTTCAAAGACATGAGAATGAGCACAAACTAATTGTATTAGTAATTCCTTTAACAATAGTAACATACCTAAAACTAATTTTATCAGCAAGTTCATTATTAGAGGAAGCCAACAGAATTGGATTCACTCAATTTGGAGTTACAGAGAAATACTTATGCATTTGTTTAAGTTAAAACAATTTTTAGAGCAAAAATAACCTAACCTAAAGTTATTTTATGAACAAAAATTTTCTGGAGCAGCAACATGGTTCAACCTATTTTTATAATAGAGTATATTTAAAATAGAAACTAACAAAATTTGAATCATCAATTTTGGAGCTAAAATGAATTAGTTATGCAATTTTGAAGTTAATAGATTTTTCAGTTCATAAATAAAGCATTTCGGAATTTACATAAACATACAATACTTTTTATACCCAACTCAACCTAGCCAGAGACACTGACTAGTGGGGTCCGTAGCACAGTGCCATTTTCTATTTAAATCTCAGATTTTAAATGCGCACTGACAGGTGGGGTCCACATGTCATACTCTCGGTCTACAAGCACAGTGCATGGACTAAAGCTCATGGGCTTGGTCCACGGTCCACCGAAAACTTACTGTGTACTTAACACTACCGGGCCCACATGTAAGTCGCACGGATCCTCAGCTAAGCGTGGATTTCCAACACAGATTCTACACTTAAATGCTAATCATCGCAATTTAACCCTAATGACGCCGCTACAGTGCGGTCGGAAGCTGCCACGCGCGAGCTGCCGCGGCCGTGAGATTTACCGGCGCGTCGCCGGCGAAGGAGGGCTCGACGGCGGCGGCCAAGCACTAAAATGGAACTAGCATGCTATTGCGCACTCGGCGGTGGCCGGAGCTTCGCCGGAGTTGGACCAGAACGGCGGCGCGACGCGGCGGAGCGGAGTGACAAGTACGGGAAAAACGAAAACGGTGATACGACATCGCATCGCCCGAGCTAGCGTGAGCATAAGCAATAGCAAGGGTCAGGGACCTTACTGGGACGACCCGGAGGTGGAGGGGTTGCCGGAGTCGAGCCGGCGACGAGAACCGAGGCGGCGGCGATGGCTTTACCGAGGGGAGCTCGACCTGAGGACAGAGGGAGAGAATGGGTGATGGGGGACGCATCAGAGGTGCCTCAAGATGGTGTAAGAGAGGGTAATTTGACAGGGGCTCACCGTATCGTCGCCGGAGAAGAAAAGGACTCGGGCGACCGAAAATGGGGGAAAGTCGAATCCCGAGAGCTCCTGTGACCAAAACCTAAAATTGATTGAGGGGTTCTCCTGGTCATACTAAGGAACACAATATGACGTGCAAGATTGAGAAGAAAACTTACCGTAGAAGGGAAATGGGTTAGGGTGGCATTCGGTGCACATCCTGGAGCCGGGAAAAGACCGCTCTGGACTTAGAACCTACAGGCGATCGCAAGAACTCCAGTGAGCAAAAATGGAGAAGGTAAACATGGAGGAAGCTGGGGGATGCAAAGGGGTTGAGTTTACCCGAGAGGAATGCCCACACGAGCTTCCCTCTCCTCAACCGAAAAGAGAAGTGAGGAAGAAAGGGCACCACAGGGGGTATTATCCCGGGGAAAGTGACGGAGTGGAGGCGGCGTGAACTGGCGAAGCCCTGGGAATGGCCAACGGACGCGGTGCGGTCACGGAGGTGACGGAGCAGCTCAGAGCAACGCGGCCGCGTGGAGCTCGAGCTCTGCTCGCTCCTGCCCAAGGAAGAAGAAGGGGCTGACAGCGCTGGCCCACTTTGTCAGCGGCACAGAACGAACGCGCGATCGCGCGGAAAGAAACCAAGGCGGGCCGTTGGATTGAGATCCAACGGTCGACAATGTACGAGACGATTTATAACTCGGCGAAGCGGTACGCGTTTGTGACCGTTGATGCGCGATCGAACGGCTGCATGCGATGCGCGATTAGAGGGTTAGACCGAGTCAGGTTGCAAGGGGCTCGGTCGGAGTTGGGTTTGAGCCCGAGGAATAGTAATTTCAGGTTTTGGTTTTATAAGGCTGAGAGGATAGGGAATTTTTAGAGGTAGCTCTGAAGCTCCAAAAATTCTAAAATTTTTATGGGAACTTCTTGGAACAGATAAAAACCTTGTGTAATTTTTCCAGAAATGTTTATGCAATGCATTGTTCTCCATAAAATTCACAAGTTGCTGCCCTAGGGGTTTGACCAGAATTCAAACTGGATTGACTTGCTCTTTTGAAATAGCAAACAAAATCTAAAAATTATGAGATTTTGCAGAGAGGTGACTAGGATGGTCAAGAAGATAGGAAAAATATTTCCAGAGGATGATCACAAGGTTAGGGTTGAAAATTTTATTGACAACAACATCCAACAAAAGAAACCTTGTTCTAGGAAATAGGAATTGCTAGGGGAAAATTCTAGAAAATTTCCAAATGACTCCATGAGGCATCAAAAGTTTTAATTTATCCTCATAATGTTACATTTGAAACATAAACCCTGATTTGGGATGTTACAGGGGATGAGTCAGGAGTAGACTGGTTAGGGCACTCGTTGAACTACACAATGGTATGAACCAATCAGCATCAGACCGTGCACTCCACCATTGGCCGATGGTTTCCCGGTGACTGTATTGACCTTGAACCTACCGGGTATAGGCTAGAAAGGTTGAGCAATGAAAAGTGAAGAATCTAGACCCACTATTATGAGTTAATGGAGTATTTTGGTAATTAATGACAATCGTCATGTAGACTAATATTTTTCATGTGTTGGTGAAACAGATTGAGGCCCATGATGATAAAGACTTTGGGTGGCATCGTGAGTTAATTATCAACAAGTCAAGATTCGGGATGAAGGATGTCATCATGTATTGATGAGCATCAAGACAAGATCTTGAACTAAAGAAGATTATCATGTGTTGATGATATTCAAAACAAGATCCTGAAGTGAAGAAGATCATCATGTGTTGATGATATTCAAGTCAAGAACTTGGAGTAGAGGATTATCAAGTTAAGAACCTGGACTTGGAGTGAAGATATTCGTCATCAAGTGATCACTCCAAGATGGATGCTCAAGGCAAAGGTATGACTAGCATAGACTAAGGATGTGTTCCTAGTCTTTTACCGGTCTCGGTGTTTGGTTAGAAGACCGGATTGCTAGTATAGGTTCCGTACTATTAAGATAGGTCTTGTCTAATAGCTTGAGTCTCATCATGTGTTGATAGCTTAATCCCGCTTGCTCTAGCTCTTCTAGACATGATGCTATTGTTTACGAATATGTTTTGCAAATAGTTGAAACTCATGCATTAACTCTTTATAGCATGAGACTATAATTTGTAAATATGTTTTGTAAATGGTTAGAGTCCATGCACCTACTCCTTGTGGCATGTTGTCGATATTTGCAAATAGTCAAGGCTCATGCATAATTTTTGTAACATGTGACTTTAGTTTGCGAATGTATTTTACAAACGGTTTAGATCCATGTACCAATTTCCTTGTGGTGTAATTCTAAAGTCGGCAAATGTGTTTTGCAGCTTGTTGATAATCTTGCCTTCATACCTTGTTTGCATCGTGCATCAATTGGCAAATGTGTTTTGCAAATTGAGTTAAAGTGAAATGCAAAGTCGGTTTTTCAGCTTTTCCAAGTTTGTGGTGGTCTAACCGCAGCTGTTTGGCAGTCTGACTAGCCCTTGAGGAGGCTGACCAAGCTGAGTGCCAGTCCTTTGGTCTTGGCGGTCTGACTGCCATGTTTCACTGGTCTGACCGGTGGGCAACCGGTCTGACCGCCATGTGTTGGCCAGACTAACTGGCCCCCACAGTCAGTCACCCCGATTCTCTTTTTTCAGAGATGGGTGTTTTCCCCTCAACTTGACTTCTTTGTGGAGCGGTCTGACCGCTATGTGTTGGACGATCTGACCATCCCCACGGTCAGTCTCCCCAGTTAACTTTTTTCAAAGGATGTGTTCTTCTAGTTTTGGGTGGCTCCTTTGTGGAGCGGTCTAACCGCCCCCTTGGTGGTCTGATCGACCTTGGTCCAGTCAATCTGGGCTATGTGAGGGCGGACTGACCGGGAATTGTTTGTAACAACTAATTTTATAGCCATTGCACTTTAGTCTGGACTGACCGGATTTCCCTGATTTTCTACATATTCACCTTCAACGGTTAGTTTTAGTGTGTGGGCTATAAATACCCACCTTGGACGGTTGGGGGTAACCTTTGGCATCCCATTTTTATTCTCTTGAGCTAGTGTGAGCTTCTCCTTTCAATTGTGCATATGTTGCACCTTGTGAGCAAAAGGAGAAGTTCTAGTTGCATGTGTTGTAATTAGAATTAGATTGAGCATCCAACTGTGTATGTGTTGCACTTGGTGAGAGTCAAGCAAGAGGCTTTGCTTATTATTCTTAGTGTTTGCCGACACCTAGACGGCGTAGAGGCGTCGTGGTCCGGTGATCTTCTCAAGAAACTTGTGAGAAGGCCTAGCGTGTTGTGAGTGGTTTGGTGCTCGCTATCTCCGGAGTGAAGGAAGAGCAACCCCGAGTGGATCGAGGTGTTAGTTCAAGTTGTGAGCTGGTCCAATTTGTTTGGGCTTACCTCGGAGGTGTTGGCTTAATTCGTGGAGCCGGTTCAATTCGTTTGGATTTACCTCAACGTGAATTAAGGGAGACTGGCAAGTCTCCGAACACCACGGTAAAACATCGTTGTGTCATTATGGTTTGCTCTCTTATGATTTACTTTGTACGTTTACATTCCTAAAATTAAATTGATTGCATGTCAAACTAGCATTGCAAACCTTACTTAAACTTAGGGTGTTCGTGCACTCGAGAGAAACTAGAATCTTTAGGTTTTAATTGTGCAAAACTGAATTGACTTTTGCTTCTGCATTAGAAATCGGTTTTAGCCTTAGAGATTTTTAGAAAAGACTATTCACCCCCTAGTCGGCCTCGTCGATCTTACAAAAAGGCTTTGATATATCAGCTCAGTCACATGCTAACGTGTTGCATGTTTATGGCTTGACAGTATGAGTATGAGGTATCTTGTGGGTAAAGTTGGGCAACTCTGTAGAGTATAATCAATGGTATTTGGATACGCCATGCTTCCGTTAATGAAGCTGTGTTCATATGTGATTCCAATATATGAGGCATAAGTAGAGATTTTCAGATGTTAAGATGGTAATTATAATTATTGAGTTAGACCCCTGATGTTATAATAGTATGATTTTACTGTTTTAAAGGCAAACTTGTTTAGCTCAAATGTTGCATCCACATATACCTAATATAGTAAATCTTCAACAACCAATTGAACTCCTGGCATGTAGTTAAATAGATTTCTCATGTGGCTTACTGAGTACGTTGTATACTCAATCTTGCTAAATTTTCATCAGAAAGTGTATCAGAGAAGTGAAGCATACTTTGAAGATCGTGCTAGGGTTACAACCGCACTCAAGTTTTTCTGTGGAGGCTATTTGGTTCTTCTGAATGTAAATTAAAGCTTGAGCTTGAGATGTCCATTTTGTTACTACAAAATAGCCATTAGAACATAATTCAATCAAATTAATGCTTTTTAAATGTTCGTAAACAGGTTTGGTGCTATTCCGATCTGCAATCGAAATCCTGTACGATTGTTTAAACTGGGTACACATTGTTTGAAAAATAGGGTTGTTTCCGGGGTAGGTTAACTAACAACCACATAGTCAGACAAAGCTTGTTTCTCGAGATGTTCATCTCTCGATTTTCTTTTGTAGCTTGGGGCTACAATGATTGCACGTGACATGGTCACCATCATGGCTACGTGTAGGGAGGAAAATGCCAGTGATGGCTGAAGATGTCTTCTACAGCTACTTCTCCAGCTCATTTTACTTCTTGCATGGCTCCTATGTTCGGGCCTTTTTTATTTTTTAATTTTTTTAAAAAAATTATTTTTAAAATAGTCTTTTTTTAACTTTTTTTTTTATTTCTGACGTCTTTGGTCACGTCATGACCCGTAACGTGATCAAACTGTTCTGTCACGTCACCGACCCCTTTAGACGCGTTCGTTTTTGGGCTAACTCCTGTCACGCCAAGAGATACAGTTTGATCACACCGCGGTCAGTGGTGTGACAACACAGTTTGATCACGCACGGATCATGCCGTGACCAAAGATGTCAGAATTAGAAATAAAGTTAGAAAAATACTATCTTTAAAATAAATTTTTAAAAAATAAATAATAAAAAGAATTCCCTATGTCCCAGCAACCACGGACACACATGGCGAGTTAGTACAAATCGTTGGGCTGTCTGCGTTAGGCTGCCAGACAGGCTGAGTTAGAGAACTTTCGTACCGCACCAAACCAGAGCAATGGCAAATAGCAATGAAACACGCGCATATGCCGTGGACGCGCGTGCGCTGTCCGCGGACGCGCTGTACTATGCACCCCCACCCACTGACTGACCCATCCATCCAGCATGCAACGCAGCTCGGGCATGCGATCGGAGGAAACCTCTCGACTATCGTGATCGTGCGACGCCGCCGCCAACAACTACGGCGCTGGGCCACTATGGGACGGGCAGGCCGATGCGGCAAACTGCTGGTGATCGGGCTCGGTTGTCTCGTCCAAATTTTGGTAGGGTAAATTAGGGTCACAAACTCGCAATCCATATATATATATATATGTACGCACATACTCTTCGTAGAACAGAGAGTTTACAGTAGGGGTGCATGGGGAGTACGCACCCGTCAGAGGCAAAGTAAAAGATAAGTAACAGAAGAAGATCATTGTGTTACGATCTTGATGATACAATAGGTACCGGGAGTTTGGACTGTGAAATGCAAGGAATTGGGGAATTGGGAGAACTAGAGAGGGAGAGCAGCAAATTGGGGAAGGAGTTGATTTATCTGTTCTGTTCGATGTGCTTTTAATACAAGGCACGGTTTAGATAAGCCTTCACCAACACACACTCTTTGATCGAAAAAAAGAAATCGCTAAACAACACTCGTGTAAAACTTTTGGGTATTTCAATAGAATTTCGTACTGTCGGGTCACCTTGAAGATTCGTGCTCCGGCCGGCGAGGTTAGTATCTTCTCTAGCGACAGCGGTGGGATTAGGGCTTGGGTTCGCATATTTAGGGTTCCAGGTTCACCGAGGCCCGACTATGGAGGGAGGGATGGGCGGTGAAGGCTTGGCGGTGGGCGGCGGCGGTGGAGGTCAAGAGAGATTTGGAGGCGGAGGCGAATTCGCTGGAGCCAAGTAAGGAGGGTGGCGCTGGGGAAGGAGCAGGAGGCGGACGACGGAGAAGGTTCAAGGGTAGGCGGCGACAGGGTGGGTGGAAACGAGAGGCTAGGGTTGCGGTGGTGGTTTGTATATGTAATGTCCCACCTCCAAATAAACTTAGGTCTAACCGCACGTCGGATAAACTACGCCCTCGCATCAACACCGTTTACACCTTCATCCTCGCTTCGACTAAAAGGGTTAACCCAAGGGTTTGAATGCATTTGGCCATGACGGTTATATGTTGCTGAAATTCTTTCTCAACTAGTAAGGTGGGACTAAACTCCTAACATTCTCATAGACCTACATGGGCCGCACTTGGGCCCAATTCAAATTGGGTCGGGATCTCACATACACTCACCCTCAAAGGAACCGACCTCCTCATTGGTCCAGCACACCCACGCTGGGAAAATGACCAAACCTCCCCTCTTGGCACATATGACACATATGACATGCTGTGTATCCACTCATCTAGGATCACATGTGCCATGTGCCATGCGCCATATGCCCGCATCCCTAACCCACATACATGTGTAACCGCGAGGGTTGGCTCTGATACCATTTATAATGTCCCAGCTCCAAATAGGCTTAGGTCCACCTGCATGCTGGATAAACTACGCACTTGCACCTACCTCGCTTACACTTTCATCTTCGCTTCGCGTCGAAGGGTTAACTCGAGGGTTTAAATGCATTTGGCCATGGCGGTTATATGTTGGTGAAATTCTACCAACTAGCAAGATGGGACTCTAAACTAACATGGGGCGGCGCTTGGGCCCAATTCAAGTTGGGTCAGGGTCTCACAATATAGGAATTGGGCCCGTGTCCAGGATCATTGGATATCAATCCAATGGTCCAAACTTCCACTGAATTTTGCAAAAAATAAATTATTCGAGTGATGTATTTGACCCCACCTATCAGCCCACACACGACACACCCCTACAACTCGTGTCTCGGTACATGACACATCGCCGGCTATTTTAAAACTTCAGACTCTGCAGTTCACCTTTGACGATGGCCAGCCAGCAGTGTCTGCAAGGTGTCGTCACTGTCGTGGAGACTCCAATTTCTCCAGGCGAGCGAGTAGCTCCAAATCCAATGGCGCATCACGACAGCTAGGAAAACCACGCACTGTGTCTTCGTGCCTTTCACATAGCTAGTGACTAGTGAGGCAAGGTTGGTTTATTAGCCCGAGAGGCAAGTAGGCAACAGCAACTCAGGAGTCCGGACACCACCTCAGCAAACGTCGCCATCCATGGCGCCAATGCACCTTCGTCTGGGACGACTAGGAGGAGTGCTACTTCTCCACTTCCTCCTCTGCGCGGTGACCGCCGGTGTATCGGCAGGTCGTGGCGGCGGCACGACGAGGTGCTCCCGCGTGTTCAGCTTCGGCGACTCGCTCACCGACACCGGGAACCTGGTGCTCCTCCCCGCCGGCCGTGGGGCCGCCGGGAGCCGGCTGCCCTACGGGGAGACCTACTTCCACCGCCCCACCGGCCGGGCGTCCGACGGCAGGCTCATCATCGACTTCATCGGTAATTACCGAACAATCGATCCGTGCTCGCTTCGTGTACCTCCTCAACTTCTCCTGCGCGCATGTGACGCTCCGACGCGTACGTGCAGTGGATGCGCTGAAGGTGCCGCGCCTGACGCCGTACCTCGCCGGCGAGGCAGCCGAGGATTTCCGGTTCGGGGCGAACTTCGCGGTGAGCGGCGCAACGGCGAATGACGCAGAGTTCTTTGAGGGCAGGGGGCTCAAGCCGTTCGTGCCTGTCTCCCTCAGCACTGAGATGGGCTGGTTCAAGAGAGTCTTGCAGCTTCTTGGCTCCTCTGCTCAAGGTGAACATTATATTGATGTATATAAAATACGAGATCTCGTGTGTTAATTTTTTGTGCTTAATTTTGACCTACGCTATGATCATCCTTAGAGCAAAGAACGATCACGGCGAGTTCGCTCCTCGTCGTTGGAGAGATGGGAGCCAACGACTACCTCATCGCCTTCTCCCAGAACCGGACTCTCAACGAGGTCAGGACCTTCGTACCGGGCATCATCGACGCCGTCCGTTCATCTGTGACAGTATGTGATACACCATTAATTCTAGTATGTATCTCCACAAAACATGTGTTCCTGACATTTTGTAAGGATGCATACAGGAACTGATCGAGGTCGGAGCGAGAACTGTGGTGGTTCAGGGGATGCTGCCGCTCGGCTGCGAGCCGCGGCTGCTCGAGCTCTTCAAGCACGGCAACCGCGCCGACGACTACGACAAGTCAGGCTGCTTGAAAAGCCTCAACGAGCTCGCCAAGCAGCACAACCGCGCACTCAACGGCGTGCTGGACGAGCTCCGTCGGGCACACCCAAGCACGGCCATCATCTACGCCGACTTATACCGCGCCATCACCGACATCATCGTGTCGCCGCGCAAACACGGTGCGCATAAACTCTCTCCGGTCTAAGATAGATGTCATTTTAGATTGGAAAAAGTCTATTTTTCAACCTTTAACTCTTACCAAAGTCCGAAAATCAACCCTTAACTATAAACCAGTTCGATATCCTCAAACTCTCAAAACCGTGCAAAACACACCTCTCTTCCTAAACCACCATGGTTTTGGCTGATGCGGCACCTATATGTTCAATTATTGCTAACTTGGATGCCACATAGATGCCATTTACCTCCTTCTCTTTACAGATTAGCAAAATAAAATAAAAGGTATACAATGGCCCCACATGTTAGCCTCTAATATGCTTCTTCCTCCCCATCTTTTCCTCTCTCCTCCTCCTCCTCTCTCTCTCTCTCTCTCCCTTCCTTCTCTTTCACCAGGGAGCACGAACGAGATGAGAAGCCTCCCCTGGTGTTGTCACACGGTGGCAGCCGAGTAGAGCCGCATCCTTGAGGCCGCCGCTGTGGTGGCATCCATGGCGAAGGAAACATCGAGGTCGATGGAGGGGAGCAAATCGGCTGCATTGACGACGAGGATAAGGAAGATGATGAGCGGCTCAACGAAGGTGGAGATCGTGAGGGCCCCCACAGAGGAGGAGAGCACGAGCGTGAAGAAGACGGCGGCGAGAAGGATGCGGACAAGTTCTTGGAGAGCTCGTTGGGGCTGTGCGCCTGGAGTCGTGCCACTGCCTCCGCAGACAAAAGCCCCCGCACGGTGGAGACAGCGAGGTGCGCCTCGCACTCGTGTGCGGTACTCTTTCTCCAGCGGCATGGGCGCCACATCCTGGCTGGCCTCATGCGTTCTCAGAAGAAGGCACTAGAGATGGCGATGATGCGGCGACAGTGGTGGAGGGGAAGGCAGTACCGAAAGAAGGCGCCGGAGAAGGGTGAGAATACGGTAGCAATAGTGGCCATGAGGACGGCAGGTGTGGATGGGCGGTGGACCATGGCCTCGTCCAGTGCCTTCGACTTCCGTGGAGCTAGCGTCGGTTCTGGACACTATGACGGCGACCTAGCGGGGGAGCTCGCCACTGCAACCCAACTAACCAATCCATCCCACCCTATGCGGCGTGGCGATCCGATGAAGAGGTCCCGCCCGCACCAAAGATCGGCGATGATGTAGCCGGAGTACATGGAGAAGTTGATCAGCGGCTGTTGGCCCACGAAGGAGGTGGTGTGGATCCCAGCAATCGTCACAGAGATGGCGGCCCAAGCTCAATGGTGATGGCGACTCCAACAACGGGGAGGGAAAGGCGACGCACGCACGAGCATAGCCTCGGCACGGTGAAACTGGTGGTCGCCTCAGCTTGACCCAAGGTGCCCTGAGGCATGCTGGCACTGACGGCGGCCATGGCGCGGAGGTGGAGGTCGGTGACTATGGTCTCTAGCGAAAGAACATGGAGCGTCAGGAGGATGAGGTGGTGGTTCAGACAAGGTTGGCGAGGTTGTAGGCGGCTTGGGCCAGCTGGATGCTTGCAGCAACCGTGGCGGGGCGAGAACAGTGGCGCAGATGGCGCAGCTGGTGGTGGGCGGTGCGGTGGAGGCATGGAGAGGGAGGGAGGAGGAGGCGGTGGTGGGCGACGTGGTGGAGGCGTGGAGAGTGGGAGGAGGCGGCAGGGGCGGTTCGGGGGAGGCATGGATAGGGAGGGAGGAGGAGGTGGTGGGGGCTGGAGGCATGGAGAGGGAGGGAGGAGGAGGTGGTGGAGGCATGTAGAGGGGGGCAGAGGAGGCGGCGAGGGCGGCATGGAGAGGAGGCCGAAGGAGGCGGCTTAGGGGAGGCATGGAGAGGGAGGAAGGAGGAGAATTGTTTTGATAGTTAAGAGTATAGAATGTCTGGTTTTATAGTTTAAGGTTGATTTCTCAACTTTTCAAAAAGTTCAAGATTGTAAAATATACTTTTTACTTTTAGATTTATGTACGTAGAACAAATTAAAGATAGAACAATGCTAGTTTTCACATCACTTGTACTTCTTTTCACCACTCTCTGGCTCTCCCTCCGCCTGACACGATAATGGGATGTGCAGGGTTTGGCGACTCGCCGTTGTTCGCGTGTTGAGGCAGCGGCGGCGGCCCGTACAACACGAACATCAAGGAGGGGTGCGGCAAGGAGGGTTCGACGGCATGCGCCGACCCTTCGAAATACGTTTCTTGGGACAGGATCAACTACACGGAGGCTGCATATAGAGCAATTGCTCATGGCATTTTGGAAGGACCATATGCCATGCCCCCAGTATTGTCGATGTGTGGACACGCCACTCCATTCCAAAAGGAAAATAGCACAAAATGTCACGCGGCAGTAGAACTGCAGAGAGAGACCAAATATCACAAGCAACCAACGCTGACCTTTCTTTAAGGTTTCATCGGTCCAAATCAGACTTGCTAACAACCACAGGACAAAGAGAGACAAAGGTGGTTGTAATTTGGCGTTACACTGCTTGCACAGGACATTATCACTATCAAGGCTCCGAGTAGCTAGAGGAAATATTAGTGATGCTTTACAAACTTGTCTGTTTAAAGACTGTAATTGAGCTTTTTAAATGGCGCCACCTTAAAGGACATAGCACCAATTTGCTTATTGTATACAGTTGTTACTGTTGGAATTGGGCACTTATGTGTTAAGGTCCATTTATTCCTATAATTCTAAAGCATGTAAAATGGAAAGAAGTCAAAGCGAGAAGTCGGCGAGTCGTTGAAACTCAGTGGTCGAAGTCGAAAATGAGAAGTCGACACTGAGAGGTCGAAACTCAGAAGTCGAAACTGAGTGGTCGAAACTCAGAAGTCGAAACTGAGTAGTCGAAACAATCTGGTTGGATCCTTAGACTAGTGTGGTCGTAATACACTAGTCAAACCTGTAGACCAGTGGTCAAAGCTTTAGACCAGGGTACAATCAGGATTAGTAAACACCACTTAATGACCATTAATTTGCTTTGAATTAGCGATTACCAGTGGTTTATTATAACAGTTACTATAGAGTAATTGTCTCGACTACCAGTGATTTATTATGATAATTACTAGAGAGTAATTGTCTCGACTATAAATAGGATCTGGAGACGTCTAAATCAAACAACGATCAATCCCATTCTTCTTCTTCCTCTTTGTTCTCTAGTGTTGGAGGGTTGTGCTGTTTGAACCAAGTCGTCCCTTCTTCTCGGCATGCACCGGGAAGGAGGGTGAGTGGTATCTTTGAACCATTGTCGCAGAGTTCACCTACACGAGACGGCAATAAGATTTATGGGTAGCGCAACTGCGCGATCGCTTGCTGCACTGCGACGTCTATGATCTACACTTCATCGAGTCTACACTGCTTCTTGTTCTTCAACAAGCCCTATTGTGAGTTGTATTCTACTATAATCATATTGTTGAGTATGTTTAGAAGTGCAATGAGTTACTCTTTGTTAGTATCGTTTTATGCATCTGTAGTTTTAAGTAATCTTTGCTTCATATTAAAATATGGAATTAAAATGTTATCTATATTTCCAACAATCTAGAAACCTTATTGTGGATATTTTTGTGATTTAGCAATGGCTGGTGCTTCTGATGCTATAAAACCTGAGAGATCTTTAGGTCAAAACTTTTGTAGATGGCAAACAAGGGTCCAGTTTTGGCTCATGTCTTTGGGGCTGCGGTGGGTGATCCATACACAGTATCGATTACGATTGAATAGACCATGCGGTTTGACACAGATAACAACACCACACTTGGATGCTATATGATGTGTACATGGACTTCAAGTCTGCCATAAAGTTGTGGGATGCATTCGAGCATAAATATACCGAAGCTGAGGCTGGTCGGTGGCTCTATATGTGCGAGCAATTCTTCGACTACAACATGGACGATGCTAAGTCGATAGTTGCACAGACTCATGAGCTACAGTTACTGGTCGGAGAGATTGCACATCTGGGTTGTGTTTTGCCTCCTAAGTTTGTGGCTGCCGGCATTGTTGCCAAACTTTCTACTTCATGGAGGGGTTTTGCCACTGGCTTAAAGCACAAGAGGGAAGAGATATCTATTGAGGATCTCATTGCTATCCTTGATGTGGAAGAAAATGTAAGAGCAAAAGATGCACCAAGCACTTCCAATCAAAACTATCAGATCAATGCAAATGTCATAGAGAAGAAATATGACAAGAAAAACAAAGACTTTAAACCAAATAAGACTGCTAGCTATAAGAAGAAAACTGAGAAGAAGGATATGAGGAACATCACCTACTTTGTGTGTGGGAAAACGGTCATATGACGAAAGACTGATATTTCTACACAAGCAAGGATGATGTACAGCCAAAGAAAAAGACTGTCAACGTGATCATAGGCGAGGCCTCAACAGAAGGGTATGGTTATCCATTTGTTGTATTTTTCGTATGTCAATCCACTGATTGGTGGGTTGATACTAGAACTAATGTTCACGTATATTCTGATATTTCCTTGTTTTCTTCCTATCAGGCAGCCGGGGGTTCCTCCGTCTTAATAGGGAACGGGTCGCATGCTTCTGTTCTTGGTGTTGGCACGGTGGATCTGAGACTTACTTTAGAGAAGATTGTCCACCTGAAGAATGTGTAGCATGCGCCAACCATAAATAAGAATCTTGTTAGTGGTTCCCTTCTATGCAGGGATAGGTACAAGCTAGTATTTGAGTCAAATAAAATTGTATTACCTAAGTTTGGTAACTTTGTTGGTAAAAGCTATGAGAACAGAGGCTTGTTCTGCATGAGTACTTTAGAGTATAATATGAATGTTGCAACTGGTTTGAATAAATATGAGGTCAATATATGACATTCTCGTTTTTGTCATATTGGTTTTGATAGTATTGCTAGAATGTCCAGATTAGAGTTAATTCCAAAATATGATATTGTCAAAGGATCAAAGTGCCAAACTTGTGTGCAAGCAAAACAACCTCGAAGACTCTTTAAGGGGTTACAAGAGGAAAAGAACTTGGTACTATTAGATCTTATCCATTCCGATCTGTGTGAGATGAATGGAGTGTTGACAAAAGGAGGCAAAAGATATTTTCTAACTCTTATTGATGATGCATCACGATATTGTTATATGTATCTACTGAAAACAAAAGATGAAACTTTAAATTACTTTAAAATTAAAAAGGCTGAGGTTGAGAACCAACTAGAAAAGAAAATTAAAAGGCTAATGTCTAATCGTGGAGGAGAGTATATCTCTCATGAATTCTCTCAATTCTGTGCTGAATATGAAATAGTCCATAAAGTTACACAACCATACTCACCTCGATCAAATGTGGTGGTTGAGAGGAAAAACCGAATACTAACAGACTTGGTGAATGCTATATTGGAAAGTGCTAGTATACCTAAGATATGGTGGGGAGGAAGCTATATTGATAGCAACTTTCGTTCTAAACAGAGTAATCACTAAAATATATGATATTACTCTGTATGATGGATGGAAGGGGAGAAAACCCAATGTTAATTTTCTGCGAACTTGGGGGTGTTTGGCAAAGGTCAACATACCATTGCAGAAAAAGAGAAAGTTTGGGCCTAAAACAGTCGATTGTGTCTTACTAGGATATACTCGTAATAGTACGGCCTATAGTTTTTTAGTAGTAAAATCTGAAACTCCCGAGATTATTGTTAATACAATAATGGAGTCGAGAGATGCTTCATTTTTTAAGGATATTTATCCTATGAGAACTGCAGGCAGTAATTCTTTAACTAAGGATAATAAACTATGAATAATAGTAATCTTGAATCTACCACCATCTCTGAACTAATAAGCGATATGCCACAGTTGTGATATTCACGAGGAAGATATGATTTAGTTGAAGAAGCTTCTCATGAGAGCAAGCGATAAAGGATTGAGAAAACCTTTGGCGAAGACTTTATTGTATACCTTATGAATGAAGTACCAAACACTCTTTCAGAGGCTTATGTATTATCTGATGCTGAAATTGGAAAGAGGTTGTCCATAGCGAGATGGATTCTATCATGACTAACGGGATTTGGGAGATCACTGATCATCCTATCGGGTGCAAACCTGTTGGATGCAAGTGGATCTTTAAAAAGAAAATGAGGTATGACAGTACTATTGATAAGTACAAGGCAAGACTTGTGGCCAAGGGTTATACCCAGAAAGAATATGAGGATTACTTTGATACTTACTCTCCTGTTACCAGATTGACCACCATTCGAGTGCTCATTGCATTAGCTGCTTTCCATAGTCTTTACATTCATCAAATGGAGGTAAAAATGGCTTTCCTTAATGGAGAGTTGGAGGAAAAAATATATATGGAGCAACCGAATAGTTTTGTGATTTTTGGATAGAAAAATAAGGTATGCAAATTAATCAAATCCTTGTATGGCCTAAACAAACACCTAAGCAATGACACGAGAAGTTTGATAAAATTTTAATTTCTCTGGTTTCTTTGTGAATGAGGCGAGATAAGTGTGTATATTATCGTTATGGTGGGAGTCAAGGAGTGTTTTTGTGTTTGTATGTCGATGACATACTAATCTTTGGGACAAATACTGCTATCATTGACAAGATCAAATCTTTCTTATCTAGATACTTTGATATGAAAGACCTAGAAGAGGCAGATGTAATTTTGAATATTAAATTGATCAAAAATAAAGATGGGATCACTTTAAACCAAACCCATTATGCTAAGAAAAATTTTGAGTCAGTTTGGTTTTGAGAACTGCAAGATTTTCCTAACTTCTTATGATGCTAGTGTTAAGCTTCGTAAGAATAAGGGATTAGGCAAAGATCAATAGAGATATTCACAAATCATTGGGTCCCTTATGTATCTATCTGGTGCTACAAGACCTGATATATCATTTGTTATGAGCAAATTAAGTCGATTTACTTCTAACCTAGGAGATGATCACTAGAAGGCACTTGAGAGAGTGTTGCGCTACTTGAGAGGCACAACCTCATATGGAATTCACTATACTGGGTATCCATCTATATTAGAAGGATATAGTGATTCAAATTGGATCTCTGATGCAGATGAGATCAAAGCTACAAGTGGGTATGTGTTTACCCTTACAGGTGCTGCAGTTTCATGGAGGTCGTGTAAACAGACCATATTGATGAGGTCAACCATAGAAGCAGAACTTGTAGCACTAGACATAGCTACTGTTGAGATTGAATGGCTTAGAGAGCTTTTGTTAGACTTACCACTGGTTAAGAAACCAATACCGGCAATCCTAATGTATTGTGATAATCAAACAATGTTGATTAAGGTTACAAGTATTAAGGATAACATGAAGCCCTTTAGACATGTGAAGCGTAGGCTTAAATCTGTTAGAAAACTGAGGAACTCCGGAGTGATTACTGTGAATTATATACTCACTGAGAAAAATCTGGCAGACCCTTTCACAAAGGGGCTAGCACAGAAGGCGATTTCCGTTGCGTCTATGGACATGGGAATGAGGTCTATTAGAGTTACAACTCAACAGTAACCCATATCTTTTTGATCGGATATCCCGTGAATAAGGCAATGGGGAAAACAAGTTGATGTTTGAACAAGAGAGTATATTTTAATAAAATATGTACCCGTGTCTTAATAGACAAAGTACTCTCAACTGTATGGAAGAGAATGGCTTAAAGCCTTAACATATTCTAGTGTCCAATGAGAGAAAAAAGTATTAGCCTACAAGCTTAGTATCAGTTGAGATTTCAAGTAAAATCTAATCACGAAAGATTGTTAATTCAAGGCATAGTCCATTCATCAGTTGTGAGAAGATGAATCTTATTATTCTAGGTGCAAGTTCAACCTGTATGGGACTTACACGGAAAGACCGGTATATCAATAACTTTTCCAGTACAATAGTTTTTATCATTCATTTCTGTTGCTTGCTTTGGAATTGGTGGAGGATTGTTGGAATTGGGCACTTATGTGTTAAGGCTTATTCATTCCTATAATTCCAAAGCACGTAAACAATGAAAGTCAAAACTCAGAAGTCGAAATTGAGAAGTCAAAATTGAGTTGTCGAAACTCAGTGGTCGAAGTCGAAATCGAGAAGTCAAAACTCAGAAGTCAAAACTGAGTGGTCGAAGCTCAGAAGTCGAAACTGAGTGGTCGAAGCTCAGAAGTCGAAACCGAGAAGTCGAACTGAATAGTCGAAACTTAGAAGTCGAGATTGAGTCGTCGAAACTCAGAAGTCGAAACTGAGTAGTCGAAACAATCTGGTTGGATCCTTAGACCAGTGTAGTCGTAATACACTAGTCGAAGATGTAGACTAGTGGTCGAAGCTTTAGACCAAGGTACAATCAGGATCAACAAACACGGTTAATGACCATTAATTGGCTTTGAATTAGCGGTTACCAGTGGTTTATTATGACAGTTACTAGAGAGTAATTGCCTCGACTACCAGTGGTTTATTATGACAGTTACTAGAGAGTAATTGTCTTGACTATAAATAGGATCTGGAGACGTCCAGATCAAACAAAGATCAATCCCATTCTTCTTCTTCCTCTCTGTTCTCTAGTGCTGGAGGGTTGTACTATTTGAACCAAGCCGTCCCTTCTCCTCGGTGTGCACCAGGAAGGAGGGTGAGTGGTATCTCCGAACCATTATCGCAGAGTTCACCTGCATGGGGCGGCAATAAGGTTTCTGGGTAGTCCAACTGCGCGACCGCTTGCTGCACTACGACGTCTACGATCTGCACTACATCGAGTCTGCACTGCTTCTACTATAATCATATTGTTGAGTATATTTGGAAGTGCAATGAGTTGCCTACTGTTAGTATCGTTTTATGCATCTGCAGTTTTAAGTAATATTTGCCTCATATTAAAATCTGAAATTAAAATGTTATCCACATTTCCAACAGTTACATGAGAAACCTAAGGATATTCATGTCTTATCCGGCTCATTATACTTCTTGCATAATTCCTACTGCTCTCGAGATAGAATGGAGAGGGCTATGAAAGATTTCTCATGGAACAATCCTTGAATGCTGATACAAATAAGCACCACCAAAATTTAGTTCAACTTGAGATAAGCTTGTGACCTTGGCCTTTCATATGTGCAAGAACTCAGCAACAGTTTTCTACAGGAGTTAATCTGCATGAGAATCTATTCTAGATGTTCTATCAGAATGGTAACTATAATTGAAGGGTTTCTTCAAATGTTCTATGTTTTGAGAGACTCAGCACTTCAAAAAAACATAATCCAAATTCAATGATATTTGATTCTATCATATATGAGGATGCTTCCTTCTGAAAGAAAATTAGCGGAAATGCTGTCGTACCCTCGAGGTCCAATATCCAATTCGATGTGGTAATTTTGGAGATCTAAAAATGTTGGCAAGTTCTAGTTTATATAATTATATGTACAATTTAGTAACTACATATGATAAATCATGGATGCTTAAAATATCTGTGAAGATCTGCCAAACTAAAAAAAGTAGGAGGGCAGTGTTTTGTCCAAACATGGAATACAATTATAATGAAATAGAAAATAGAAAAAGGCACTGTAGCTCTCTAAACTAGCACGGTTGTATCACTTAAGGATGCAGTAGCAAGTTTATGGAACCTAGAAAGTAATTTTGAAGTTGAGAAAGCTAAGTGATGGAATTGCTCAAGTTTCGGGATATTGTGCGATTTTATCAATGGAAAATATACTAACCACAATGAGAGGTCGGTTAGTTCTTTTTGATGTATATATTTGTGATGTGGTAACTGTTGGGGTACAGGTCCGAGGACCAAGGGTATGACACTCGCTCTCATCTAACCGCTGACAGGGCTATTCCCTGTTGAGGTAGTGAGACTCTGAGGCTTAGTTGAACTTTTGATTTCTCATTGCTTGATTGATAATTGATACATGATATCTCTTTTATAGGGACAGTCCGACTTGATGCCTAAGAAATAATTTGTAAGGAAATCTAGCAATCCAATCTAATCTTTCCAACTATTAAAAATAACATTCCTAATAAATAAGATGATATTCCTAATAATAACTAGATAGATAAGGAATTCGAAAATAACCTACCTAACTGATTATTATTTATTCTAGAAAACTAAGCAGCACATATGGAAAAGCGTTACAGCACCAATGGATACTGTTCACATGTGCTACAATGTCATGATATTGTTCACTCGCCTGACACGCCGCCTCACGCATTTCTCCATAACAATCTGTCAGTGTAGCATTTATTTCCTGTATGTCCACCCAAAATTGTCCAGTATAGCACCTTTTCAGACAAAGAATGTTGGCTATTATATAACTGCAGTAACATGGTCATTTCATCCATGAATTTTCAATTAATGGAGAATAATAGCTGTGTATCAATGTATCATACCATCGAAATGAAATTAGTGGATTTTCTGATAACAAAATGGTTATCAGAGCAAAAAATAGTACAAATTTGGTGAAGACTCCTTGTTCCAGGTTGGTACTTAACATCAAGGATCACAAAACCGCAGGACCTAATCCGACTAGCCGTGCGATATGATAACCGTGATTCTTGGAATTCGGTGGAAATCCGGACGAAATTCGCATGAATTTGATTAAAAACCAGTCGAATTTCGAAATTTAAAATTTGAATTTGGTAGACCGGAGAGAACCCGTCCGGGATTGGATCTCCCGGACCCCACTAGTAAGCTGGCTGTAACCGGCCGATTTTTTATTCCCTACTTAACATCATTGAATTATTTTGAGAGATAAAGAAGAGGTTGAGATGAATTCAAGAGTTCTTACGTAAGTTTCTCAAGGTTTCATAAATAGTCCAACACTTCCATCTCATCGTATGAGTCCCTCCGGTTCTTCAAAGCCCTTGGTCTGCCAGTGACTATTTCTAGGACCTAGTCATCAGAGTTGAACATCAAACACCAAAAAAAAAAGGTTTTGTCTGAAATCCAGATCATTAGAGAATAAATGGGAATCAACATATTGCATTCTACTAGTCAAGGAGGATGGGATTTTGGATTTTTTTTAAAAAAAGCAAGTCACCTATCCAGTATATATTTCTTTATTAATATTCCCAGAAAAAGATGTCATGGTTTTTATACACAGGTTACAGCAAATAGGTTGGTATATATACTATGCAGAGGATCACCAAAACTTCACCACACTACAAATTTATCAAACTGTTCTTATGTCAACACAACGATCATCAGAAATTTTTTGAGAACAACACAATATTTAGGAAGAAACAACGCATGCCATATTTTGCAGGCCAAAAAGAAAGGTTTACCTCTGGTCTCGAATACAGAACTCCATAAGACATTTTTTAGATAATGGAAGAGAAAAAACTCTCCCGGCCTCTGCATCAAGGATGCACACAACCCAATTTACTACAAAGATCCAAGTTCTAAAGTGGGAGAAAAAAACTTAAACGTGGCTTGAAGCCTTACAACCAAAAGACGACAGAACTTTAAATTCAATCAATACAAATCCTGTTACTACACCGCCACCCATGATTGTTGAAGATTTGTTTCGCCACATACTCCAACCTGGCACTACCGCTCAACATGGACTCCTTCTGGGCCGGTTTCTGCAAATTTGCCCATGCCCTCATCCAGTGCCCACTCAATAAGATGACCTGTAAGGGATTAGTGATAGCCTTTTTTGTCAAAAATAGCATCATTAAAACATAACCAAATAGACCACATAATGCCTTGCTCCCACAAGGAGTTGTGTTTTTAAAATATTTGGAATACCAACTAACCAATTCCCAAACATGTTGGCTATATTCACGGAGAGAGATAAATTAAACGCACATTGAGCAGTCCACCAAACTAGGCGTGTAAAGGGACAATCAATAAAAGATCTTTGAATTGTTTCATTTGAAATCTGAAACAACACTTTTTGCTTCCCCTCCAATTTCTTTTAAAAAGATTATCTTTAGTTAATACTACCCCTCTTTTGAGATACTATAGGAATATTTTCACTTTTAATGGTGTCGGTGTTTTAGAACCGATCTTATGTAAAGATTGTTTGATTCGGGGGGTCTCCACAATTGATCACCTGAGGCAGAAGAAGACACGGGGATTTTTATACGAGTTGGGCCTTCTCCGGTGAGAATAACAACCCTACTCCTGTGTATCTTGTATTTGCTCTTTGGATTACAATCGAATAAGTATTCTCCTAACTGTTCTCCAAAGAAGACTCTATTTCTTCTTTCCCCCAAGCCTCTCCCTCTATCTCTAACAGATACCTATTTATACTAAGCAATAGTGGACGTTGTCCTTCCAGGCTAATTAGTCGCTCATTATTATGTAATAATGAGAGTAATTACCGGAGTAGTAACCTCCCATCTTTGTCAATCGATTACGATCGGAGATAGTGGGAATTATCTCGATTATATCGAGATAGCTGCGTATTTTGACCGCTTAGATTCTCCTTTGTTTAATGGGCGTCAAGCGGGTGGGTCGATGAAGTCGTGAGGAACACATGCGAGCCGATCGTGAAAAACTTACGACCGGACATACTCGTAGCGATCATACCATAGTCGTAGAAGAGCTTACGACTAGGTAGTAGTCGTAACGATTATACCATGGTCGTGAAGAGCTTACGACCGGGGGTAGTCGTAGGGATTATCACCGTGGTCGTAGAAGAGCTTACGACCGGGGTAGTCGTAGGGTAGCCTACGACTTCGACTAGTTCTTCCTTTTGATATTTAAGGGTATGTCTTATGGCGTCATATTTCTTGATTATGGAGTAAATAAATATGGATTATTTAGATCCTCGTCATCTAGCCCCCTTCAAGTGAAAATAACTTACTTGAGTGAAGGGTCGTAGGCGATCCTTTGACCACTAAGGGTTCGTTAGGAAAGCGTTGAAGGAAAAACTCTTCAACCCTTGTTTCTCTCGACCGGGAATATGCTGATCGAGGTAATTGGTTTAAGGTTATTACGACTACGAGATGTCTTACGACTTGAAGTATCGTAGCCTTAAAGCCGGAAATAAGGTTTTCCGGTTGGTCTTTCACTTGACCGAGGTCAAGATGGTAATTTCACTTGAGGTGTGAAAAGGTGTCTTGGGACTTTCCATAGGGCGGTAAAAAGCACGTCGTTGAAGCGATTCGGCGGTGGCGGTATTGGGATTCGCGACGTTTCATCTCAAGCGTGCGGTTATAAAGCGGGCGCGGGGAAGAACTTAGGTTCTTACCTTTTACCCAACGATCTATTGCTTTCTTGTTTCTTCCGCGCGGTGACTCCGTACATTTTCTTGAAGCTTTCCCAACCTTAAATCTTCGTTCTTGAGAGAAAAATGGCGGGATTGTCTCTGAATGGGCGAGTCGGAGATGGGCGATGCAAAAATGATTGCTTTGGTCGCCATGAGAAGATCCCAGGTCTTCTCGTGACTTGGATTGCGGCGAATGGCGACGTTGGCCTTCGGGAGAGGTAGGCCAAATTCCCATCTTCGGGCTTCTTGTGAGTATGGCCTTGATTGCTGCTCACCCTTTCCTTACGCTTCGTGCTCGAGCACTTGAGTGGAATTAGTGAACCTTGGTCCTAATTCCATCACGATGTTAAGTGTATTCGTGTACTTGTGTGAGGCCTACCTAGGATTCGGCGGACCTCGGTATTCGGTATTATTATGGAATAGCTCGTCAGCCGGATCGCGGTAAGCCATGATGCAAGCTCCATGACAACAAGTCGAAGGAGTATATTCAGATGTTTACCCGATCGTCTGGCGGGTTGGAAGAAGAGGTGGTTCTACTGGGAGGTTACCCAGGAAGATAGCCTCTCGTTCGTTGGACAGGCCGCCGAGCGATCTTCTTCCTGGGACTCGACTCCCAGTAATCTCGACCGGATAGCCCCCTATATTCAAGCTATCAAAGACTTGAAGTCGGAGGGGCTCACCGGTTGGCATGTGGTGAAGGACTTCATCACGTATTTGGATTAGTCCTTTGAAGACAAGGGTCCCTCCCATGTGGAGGTACTCAGGAAAGGATGACCCAACCAGGGACTACAAGGACGGTGAGTAGAAAGACTTACTCTTTTGGTTTTATCCTTGGTTAACCCTGATTTAGTCTGTTTAATCGTATTGTCCATATTCCCAGATCTTTCGCGGCGGAGGTTGGCGCTGCGTGTCGGCTCATCTGCGAAGCATCCGGCGAATATGGCGGCCTCAAATCCTCGCGGTTTTGACCACGGAGGAGAAAGAAAGGCGCCTAAAGGTAATCAAATGACTCGCCTTTAGGTGTTTTATTGTCATAGAATAGTACCGACTAGGCGATTTGTCGCGAAAAACTTACAGCCGGTGCGATTGTAGAAAAACTTACGGCCGGATGTAATCGTAGAATAACTACGATTAGACAATGTCGTGAAAAACTTACGACTTAACGTGTCGTAGAATGACTTACGATTAGATAATGTCGTAGAAATACTATAATTTTTGAGTGATCATACGGACCACTTTTCTCCTTCTTCAGCGAAAGTTGGCATGGAGAACCGCCAGGACGACGAGGAAGTCGGTGGTGGTTGTAGGGGCGACTCTGTGACAGTCGTGAAGTCCCCTCCATCTAAGCGCCCGGTAAAAGTCGGCGACAAGAAGAGTTCGAGTTACTGCTCCTCCTGCTCCTTTTGCTAAGTTTGCCGTAGATCTAGCGCGACAACAAAGAGAGCGGAAGAAGAGGCTCTTGCCCTTAGCGCAAGGTCCCCAAAGTTAAGGTACCTTTCTACTACGATGACAAGTCCTTGCAGATTTACGCTTCGCGGCTTTGTAAGGCGGCTAGAAAAGGAGAAGCGGAAGGAGTTCATGTCTTTGTGAAGAAGAAGCTGCTTTGCTCGGTGGAATCGAAGCCGAGGAAGCGGCATTCTCGAGTGGTCGAGGCGATCTCGTCCACCCGAAAGTCGGGAGGAGATGACTCCTGTTGCCCGAGTGCATCTCAACCAATGGTGGTTGAGAAGAAGTCGAAGAAATCTTCCGTTGGGAAGGTTGCTCTCAAATTTGGGTTAGGTCAGTATACGAGGTATGTAAAATAAAACACATCGATGTAATGACTACTTCTTTGTTTTATTTGTTGACTTATTGTTGCGCTGCGATTCTCGGCCGGCGTCTTGACCCAGGGAACTCTCATAGAGGATCGTTATCACCTTCAGCGAAGAAGTGCGACAACGACGATGGCGAAGATCTAGCTCTGTCCTGCTGCGAGAAGAAGGCTGCGATTCTTGAAATCGCTCGAAGGCCATTGATGTTGAAGTCGCTCGACATGCGGGTATCGTAGAGGCGTGATGGAACCACACAATCCTCGAGGAGGCACGAGAGGCGGCGGCGCGGCGGGCCGTCTTGCGGCAGGAGGTCGTTGAGGATGTTCCTCGGCCCTCGGTGGAGTTCACGTCCGCAGTCGGAGGAAGAGGAGTATTTCAACTTTTGCTTTGACTTCTTTGGCCACGACTCCATCGTAGGATCTTCAGCCTACCGCTCCGCGATCGAGTTCCCGCCCGATGGCATTGTCAATTGCGGTCGTATTTGACAATGAGCGACTTGAAGGGGTATGGTGGGCGAGTCGAGGAGATGGATGGTGAAGGATCCATCACGAATAGTCTCCATGTTTGCTTGGTCAAACATGAGCGTAAGTATTTATCGATACTCACTTAGGGTTTTATCTCTTTATCTTATCGTTTCTCTCTTTTGAGAGATCCGTTGAGCAAGTCGCTACGATTTGCGAGTACAATCGGCAACTTGTCAAGCCGACAAGAAAAGGCAACACTCTGCGACAGCGAGAGAGGTGGTGAGTGACACTCGTAACCGGTTGTCGTAGAAAAGCTACGACTTATACTAGTCGTAGAAAAACTTACGACTAGGGGTGGTCGTAGAATAACTACGACTACCCATTGGTCATAGAAATGCTTATGACCACTTGTTTTCATATCTGCTCTTTTATCTTTACGAGTTTAAGAGCGGCGAAAAGACCTTGGTGATTAGCTCAACTTTGAAAAAGCGAGTCAAAGAAGCTAAGGGACAAAGTCACGACCTCTGAAGAAGCTTGGGAGGCTAACTCTACGACTAATCGGTTGCGGAAAAAAATAAATAGTGCGTATTACTACATTGCTTGATCTTGGTTTACGCATCCCTTTGCTTTTTGACCTCTTATTCTTTTGTAGAAAAGAAGTGAAAATAAGACCCTTCGATCCAATATGGGGGCTCTCGGATTGAGGTTAATGAGAAGACCTCTGTTGTCATGAAATCTCCGGATCGCGAAGGAGAAAGACCAAGAGATTGAGAACTTGGGTTCTCAATTAGGTAGTAAGTAAATTTTTACACTATTTATTCATTCTATCTTCTCATAGAATCGTTTTCTTATTCAATCCTCGCTCTTATCGGACCGATTGGTGAAATAAGCGACTCCATGAGGCCGACTTATTCCCGGGAGAGACAAAATCAATGAAGATCAATCTTCAAGATAATATCTCATACGAACAATGTACTCGATGGGCCGTGCGGGAGGGTTGTTCCTCGTGGCGACACGATGGCGCTCATACGAGTGCCATTGGGAACAAGTCGGTACTCTGAGCGAGATGATATCTACTCGAGGCCAATCGAGCGATTCAATAAGGGAAGCGGTCAAAGGCTGTGAGTTTTATTTTAGCAAAACTCAAGGCGCGATCTAACCTTAATCTTCATTCATTGAAGTGACTTGATTGCACGAATCTGAAGCCGAGAAGTGATCGAAGAGATGCGATCGGTTGGCGAGAAGGTCGCGGAGGAGATGCGGATAGAATCTCCTAGGCAGAGTAGTCTTGTAATATATTCTTTTATAAACAAGTCTTTTTTGGTGGTGACGCCTAAATATATGATCCTTTTTCCTACAAATTATCTTGTAGAGTAAATAGTAACTCGTAAGATAAAAGAAGAAATAGTTAGACCAGATATGAGTGATTCCTCCTTCCTTAGTATCTTTCTGCGAATCATCTCATAGAGTAGTTAGTAACTCGTTGGATGATATCTTTAGAAAAAATTAGACTAAGGAACGAAGTCATGTTTATAACTTTATCATAGCCCCCGGCTACTTACTTAGTTTATTTTTAATAAACTAGGTAAGTAGTAAAGAAAGGGTTCTGAAAAAGCAGAGAGTTTGTTAGTCTTAGAGTTGTCAAATATCGACTTGTTTGCACTAGTCGAAAGAGTAGAAAGCAGATCGGCTAGGAAGTTCCCTCTAGTGGGCGGGACCACGTGCGAGAGAAAAAGGCTTCGACTAGGTGATGTTACCATCTCAGGCAGGTTAATTAACTCGATAACGGCGACTAGAAGCGAAACAAGCTTCCGGTACCTTAAGGATTCATTCGGCTACATTCATCTTTCGGACTTAGTTGTTACGGCGGCAAAAGTAGGAAGCGAGCGACATTAGGAAGTTCCGTCTGAGTGGGCGAGAACCATGTGCGAGACGGAGAAGCTTCGACTAAGTGTGTTTCTTCCTTGACCGATAAAACTAATCAAGTTATTTGAAAAGGTAGCGAATGCATCTCAAAGAAAAGGTTACTCTTCTCGGTTTATTTTTGAAATAAGCTAAGGTGATATGAATTAAGCAACAACTTTGACCATTTTTATGAGCTCAATAAGCTTTGTGCTGATTGTTTAGAGCAGTGATATTAGGAAGCTCCTTCGTGTAGCGGAACCACATGCGAGAGAGGAGAGACTTGACTAAATGTATCGTCCTTTTGCTAACCATTATGCAGGAAGGATGAGAAGAAAAAATGGTCGAAAGAATAAAAGCGAGATTCAAAATAGACAAAAAGATAGGAGAACCTATTGCTTTATTGCCGTTGAAGTTTGTTACACATAAAATTTGCGTAGCGGTCAATGTTCCAGAATTTGAGAGAACACGACCGTCTTCCATTGCAAGTCGTCACCGATCCGGACGCGTTACGCCGACCACGGTGTAAGGACCTTCCCACTTGGGAAAGTTTGTTCCAATTAGGCGGGATTGGATAAGTCTCAATACCAAATCACTGCGGCGGTGCGAGGTTAGATCTTCGATCATAGTATCTGCGCGAGGCTTGTTGGTAGGCTGCGGAGCGGAATAAAGCTTTGTTCCTCTGTTCTTGAGCGAGGTTGATGTAAATCGCTCGAAGATGTTCTTGAGGCAGTCGTGAAACTTGTCGACTCTTTACGACTGATCTTAATTTACGGAGGAAGCATGGCTTGACACCAAAAACTAGAAAGAAAGGTGTTTCTCCGTAGCTCGGCTAGTTATCGTCTGAATTGCCCATATCTGAAGGTAATTCTGTACCCAAGCCCGGCGCTTTACCGGTGATCGAAGACTGGGTCTTGATTCCCTTCATTATCGGCGTTCGCTCTCATTTGCTCCGTTGCTTTGGGGGTGTGCGACGGGCGTAACACAAGCGAGTTCCCAACTCGTCGCAAAATTCTTGAAATTTTGCGCTTGTAAGTGTTTACGTTATCGTGATAATTCGACTTGGTACTCGAATCGGTGATCACGCATCTCATCATGAACCGTTTCTTTGCTTCGTTGTTATCCCGATCCACGAGTTCGACTTCTATCCATTTGTGAGCGTATCAATAGCCACAAGCAGGAACTCGAAACCTCCTGGAGCTCGGGTAGCGGTCCTAGGATATCGAGACCCCAAGTTGCAAAGGCCATGACAGAGGAATTGTTTACAGCGCTGGTGGTTGGTGTATTTGCAGGCTATGGCCCGACCTTGTACACATCTTTAACCATCTCCTTGGCATCGTAGAGGCTTTGTTGGCCAATAAAAACCTTGTCAAAAGCTTTACCAACGGTGTTACGTAGGAAGCATGAGTTCCACAGATCCCTCAGTGTATATCGTGAAGGAGTTTTAATCCTTAAACTGCGGAATACATCGCATGAGCACCCCTTAGGTTCCTCTTTTATAAAGAACACCTTCGACCAAAGTATACATTTTGGCTTTTGGGATAATCGATCGATTCTAGATCGTCATCAGATGAGAACCCTCTTGAAGATACTCATAAATGGCGCCATCCATGTATCTTCATACTCTAGAAGGTTGTTTCTATAGAAGGTGTCTCGGTTAAATCGATTATGGGCGGTTTACAGGCATTCGGGAACACCCCTTTGGTACTACGGATCGGGAGGAAGCTAGGCGAGCAGGTTGATGCGAGAAATTATCCTTCGGGGATAAATTGTACCTCAAAGCCCAAAAGTGCTTTTCTAACTTTCGTACTTAGATGAGTGCAGGGACATGGTCGAATTGGAGCAGGTACTCCTTTCGACTTGATTCACGACTAGGTGAGAGTCTCCTCTTACGAGCAATCGTCGAATCGAGTGCTTTACGCCTCGTATGCCGGCTAGCAAACCTTGCTACTGCCCGCGTTATTAGTGGCACGAAAGTTTAATTGTATGGCATACTTTAGGTTTCTCGGTAGGAGATTCGGGACCACCCGACCCAGAGCCACTTATCGTAAGTGACCGTCAAAGTACATCATCCAGCGATCGTGGGAATCGTCTGGGGATCTGAGCAGTTCGAGATTTGTCCATTCGGCGACAAAGTGCTGCCAAGATCTGGGATTTAACGGCCGTTCGGGACACGAAATGGATGTCGAGCGCCCCAAGTTCGCCCGACCATTGCCATGCGTCCATTGTTTCCTATTACGGAGGATCGCTCCCAAGGAAACTCGGGCGGCCTGACTAGTTTGTGTGTCGAAAATAATGCGCGATTTCCTCGAAGACATGAGGAGGGCATAAAGAAGTTTTGAACACGAGTGCGCTCCTTAGGTCCATGCAAAACCTCACTCCACGTAGTATCTTGGTGGTTGTATGTTCTCACGTTCTCGACGACCTTTGCGCTCTTGCACGTGGCGTGGCGACTAGGTAAATTAAGGCGTCTCTCTAGCCGGGAAGCTAGAGCAGGAGCACTCGTAAGATACCTCTTGACTTCCTCGAAGGCTAAGTTAGCCTCTTACGACCATTGAAACCTTCATGTTTCCTTAGAAGTTTGAAGAAAGCGGTCCTTTTCTCCAGTCGTGCTATGAAGCGACTTAACGCCGCCATGCACCACAGTGAGTTTTGAACTTCTTTTTAGTAGTGGGGCGCATCGAGTGATGGCTTTGATCTTTTAGATTTGCTTTGATTCCCGTTCGAAACCAGGAATCCAAGCAATTTTCTGAAGAGACCCGAACACACACTTCTGGGATTTAGTTTCAATTGGTGTTTTACGAGGTTGTGAAAGTCTCACGCAAGTGCGTGATATGTTAGTCGTTTGGTGCTTTTTACGACTAGGTCATCAACATAGGCTTCCAAATTTCGGCCTAGTTGAGGAGCGAAAGTCGTTTGCATCAAGCGTTGAAAAAAGCTCCGCATTTTTAGGCGAATGGCATTTTGACATAGCAAAATACTCCAAGCGGTGTAATAAATGCGGTCTTTTCTTCATCTTCTCGATGCATCTTGATCGATGATAACGAGTATGCATCTAGAAAACTCAACATTTCACATCTGCGATGAAGTCAACGGTGATCGATCACGAGTAAAGGAAATCATCTTTTGGACAAGCTTTATTAAGATCGATAAAGTCTCGCTTTCGCCATTTGCGTTAGACTTTCTAACCATTCTGAGGTTGGCCAACCACTGCAGGTGGTTGACTTCTCTTATAAAGCTGCTTTAAGCAACTTGTCCAATTACGACCTAATAGCATCTCGTCGATCGGGGCAAATCTCGTAACTTTTGTTTCTGGGTAGTTTATCGGTAGTAAGGCTAGCACGTGCTCGATCACATTCCTTGGGACTCGGGCATGTCGGATGCTTGCCACGAAAGACATCGGCGTTTGCACGGAGGAAGGTGATGAGGCGTCTTCCTATTTAGGTCGGAAGAATCCCCAATGCGAGCAGTCTTGAGGGCTCCTCTGCGTCGGAGGAACCTCTTTGACACAGTCGTTCGACTTAGTCGCGACTTTGAAGCCGACTTGCTAATCGAAGTGACTTTAAATCTCGAGTTGGTAATTGTCCAACCATCTCAAGGGAGCGGCGGTCGCGAGAATCGCCATCTTCTTGTCACAATATATTGTGATCACTCCTTTGGGACACGGCATCTTAAGACATTGGTACCCATAGTGAGTAGCTATCAAAAATTTTGCGAGTAGGTCGTCAGAGTATGGCGTTATATGCAAATGTCGAAATCGACTACATCAAAGGAGACTTTCTGTCACGAAATTGCTTGGTGATCAAGCGTTAAAGGAAGAGAAACTTGGCCAATGGGTTTGGCGAAGACCCGATCGATTCCATGAAATGAATATCGTGCAGGTCTTACTTTGTCTGGTATTTGCATCTCGTCCGAGTGCTCGTAAGCGAGTATATTTAACGAGCTTCCACCATCAACTAAAACTCGATTGACTCGACAATTGTTGATGGTGGGTTCGACTCTATCGGAAATCGACACGGTCTAGTCGAAGGTATCGGACAATCACCTTTCTTGAAAGCAAGGTGATTTTGATCACTTGATAATTTATTGACAAGAGGAGAGTCGATTGTGTTTACCTCACGTTCATTGCTTTGGTTTGTCTTCGTGATTCGTATCTTGAAGACCCCATAGATGTGATCAATGGTGTCTTTGCGGGTCTGAGCGACATCTCCTCATCATCAGACTCCTTTTGTCCCTTTGGTTTGGCCCACTGTTCAAGAATAGGAAGTGGCCCTTTGCGAATAATAGTCCTCGAGTTTCCGTAAGAAAACTGGCGATTCTGAGTCATGCCCTTCTTTTTATGAAAAGGACACCACAGGTTTGTCGTTTCTCGATCTTAGTGTTTACCTTTACTTGATCGGGATTTTGCTTGGGGTTGTGTGGCTCCTTATAAACTACGGCTAGGACCTCCTTAGGCGGCATCACGGAGATTTTTGACTTTCGCTTTGTTCTTAGATTTCCTAGCCTTTTATCCTTTTCTTACCACTTTAAATGCGCTTCTCGAGGATGCCATCTTTGATATCGATGGTATTGTTCCATTCGGCCAAGCCGGATCGCATATCTATCGACCATCTCAAAGAGCTCGGCGGCGGTGGCGGTGGATGTAAGGCGATGTCTATGTTATTCTTACGCTACGGACTCCTGTTTGAAAGCCACGATCACGGATAGTCGAAACTTCGGAATAGAGTTTGAACTGGTGGCGCTGATGAATTGTCGTAGCGTTTCATGGTTGTTCTGTCTTATCGGTGCAAGTCATCCTCCTTTCTGGGCGATTGTAAGTTCCACGAAAATTAGCGGTGATGAATCACGAGGTGTTGCCACGAGTAGATCGACTCAAATGGTTGGTTTAGAAGCCATGATCGCGCAGATCCGCCGAGCACGATCGGAAGGTAATTCGCCATGACATGCTCTCCTCCTCCTGCGGCTCGGATAGGCGTGGTGTAGATTTGGAGGAACTCGATGGGGTTTTGAGTTCCATCGAATTTCTCCATATTAAATCGATCGAAATCGAGCGACCAACGAACGCTCGAAGGTCGGCGAGCGCGAGCATCGAGATAACCTCTTGTCTTCTTTTTGCGAAGCGAAGGGTTAATGTCGCGGGCGTCGAACTCGTCGATACCCGACCATAGGGGACTAGGCCTATAATAGGCCTCGACCTTACGGAAATACTCCTCGTACCCGCTTGCCGTGCGTCACGTCATTGAAGTGGTGAAAGATCACCCCTCGTTGGCTTGTGGCATTTTCTCATGTCGAGAGACGACATGAGGAAGTCGTGCCGCCTTCCATGCGATGGGTTTCTGAGCGGTGGCGGAAGAAGTAGCGCACTATTACGACCGTGGTTGTGGTGCGACCTCGTCGCTCGAGTTTGTCCATCATGTCACGAAGTCTTTGCGCGATCTCCTCGGCAAAAGATCATAACACAGTGCTCGGCGAGTTCTTGGGTCGGGTTCTCCGGCAAATCATTGATGTCTTTGGAGTTCTTGAGCTTCGCCGATTGGAAATAAAGCGCTCGGGGAGGTTCTTACGAGCCACTATTTTCTTCCGTCAATTGCCTCGAGAATGGTCTATTTGGATCATTGAACTTGTTTTAATGGGCGCGAGAATGTTGAGGATGTCGCATGTCAATCCTTCTTACGGAGAAACGATCACGATCGGAGGAAGGGCGAAGACCTCCGTGGATGACTTCCACTTGCGCTCGAGATCTCCTCAGCTTTGGAGGAGTGGTGAGCAACACCATCTGGCGACTTGGGTAAACCCCTCGGTGGGGAACTCAGGGTTATAGCAGTCTCGATGCTGCGGTGGCTCTGCGTCGGGATGGTTGAATTTGGATGAACGGCATGTTCGATCCTCTTCCTGCGAAATGCTCGGAGAGAGGACCATCGGATGTCGATGGAGCTCGGGATAATGGCTTCGAACTTGTCTTGCCAACTCGAGCGTCTTGGGGACTCGAACACTTAGAGGAAAAGCTCTGCGTCGTGTTGCGAGTTTGCCACGAGAACAGTATTCTTGGTCGAGTTGACCCTTGCCTCAGAAATTGATCCCTCGGTGGGCGTCTTGTCGTGGGGATAAGGATCCTCCTCGACTCTGGTGGTATCTGATCTCAGAGATCGATAGAAGATCTCGGAGCGTATCTGTTAGAAGATCGATACTCGGTTCGTATTTGAGGCCGGCATCCATGTCGATATGCTGCGTGTCGACCATCGAACCAATTCTCCTCATTCCATTCTCTGGCATGGTAGCATAAAGAAAAGAAAGAAGCGTTGACAAGGAATTACGAGGCTCCCCACGGGCGGCGCCAGCTAGCCGGTGTTTTAGAACCGATCTTACGTAAAGATTGTTTGATTCGGGGTCTCACAATTGATCACAGACAGAAAGAAGACACGGGGATTTTTATACGAGTTCGGGCCTTCTCAGGTGAGAATAACAACCCTACTCCTGTGTATCTTGTATTTGCTCTTTGGATTACAATCGAATAAGTATTCTCCTAGCTGTTCTCTAAAGAAGGCTCTATTTCTTCTTTCCCCAAGCCTCTCCTCTATCTCTATGAGATACCTATTTATACTAAGCAATAGTGGACATTGTCCTTCGAGGCTAATTAGTCGCTCATTATTATGTAATAATGAGAGTAATTACGGAGTAGTAACCTCCCATTTGTAAATTAGCAATTCTCAAAATTAACTCATTCAAAGCCTGTAACTTAGGAGGCAATAATAGGTCTCGAAAAGAAATATTTAAAAGAGTCGATCTCATAATATTTGTTATTGTATCATCCTTTTCCTCACAACATGATAGAGGATTGGATATTGTCTTTTAGAGAAGAGTCCCTAACCAAATATCTTCAGAATCTAGTTTGCATTCCATTTTAACCTAGAATGAACCAAATAGAAAAAAAGATCTTTCACTTTCATTAGACTGACCAAAAGTGGGAAGACCGGGCTTATTAGACACTGCGATAAACTCTTATCACCCAAATATTTCCTTGTTAACAAAGTTTGCCATACCCTTCTTCATTAAACAACTTAAAAGTCATTTCCCTAGTAAACTTTTATTTTTGTGTCTAAGTTGATGCCTAGACCACCTTGCTCTTTGGGTGTACATTAAACTCCATTTAGCAAGCCTATATTTCTTTTAAGACTGTCACTTTGCGATGAAATCTAGATCTATAAAAATCAAGTCTTTTGATAACCTCTTTAGGAATCTCAAAAAGACAACATAAACATAGGCAAGCTACTTAGCACCGAGTTAATAAGTACTAATCGTCCACCAATGAGATATATTTTCCTTTCCAACTGCTAAGTTTCTTTTCAACTCTATCTTCAACCCTTTCCAATCACTATTCCTTATTTTTCTATAGTGAATTGGAATACCTAAATACCTAAAAGGAAGACACCCACTTCACAACCAAATAAATGAGTATACTGCAGGTTCAACTTCTTTGGCTTTGCCAAAACAAAATTTCGCTCTTGTGAAAATTAATCTTTAAACGATAATTGTTCAAAGATACAGAGAAGAAGTTTGAGATTTTTGCTTGCTCTATGTCATTATTCAAGAAAAGGATAGTGTCATCGACATATTGTATCTGTGATCCATCATCAATCAAATGAGGAACTACTCCCGAAATAAGACCTTCCGTCTTTAGCTCTTGAAATAAAAATTGCTAGCATGTCCACAACAAAATTAAAAGAATTGGGGACATAGGGTCACCTGTCTAAGACCTTTCGAGTTCGGAAAAAGAACCTAAATCATCATTAACTTTTATTCCAACACTCCCTCCCTTAACAAAACTCTCCACCCAGGAACACCACTTAACTGAAAAGCCTTTCATCCTCAAAGTTTGTAGTAAAAACGGCCATTTTACTTTGTCATAAGCTTTTTCAAAATCGAGCTTGAGCACAATCCCATCCAACTTTTCTTTATGCAGTTCATGAACGGTTTTATGAAGGATAACAACTCCATCAAGAATGTATCTCCCTTGCATAAATGCTGTCTGGGATGGTCTAACAACCTTTTGCGCTATGTTAGTAATTCTATTGGTTGCCACTTTGGTAAACACCTTAAAAACTAACATTGAGAAGACAAATGGGTCTATACTGCTGTATTTGTTTAGCATCCGCTTTTTTGGGAAGCAGTGTAATAATCCCAAAATTCAAGCTAAAAAGATGCATAGAGCAACTATGAAAATCGTGAAACATGGCCATCATATCGTTTTTAATAATTTCCCAAAACACCTGATAAAACTCTCTGAGAAGCCATCTGGCCCAGTGCTTTGTTATGCTCCATTTGAAAAATTGCTTCTTTCACCTCTTTCTAAGTGAAAGGCATCGTAAGCAGGTTATTTTCAGAATCCGAAACTTGAGGTATATCATTCCTAAAACCGTCAATCATGGATAAATGATTAATTTCGGGTGGTCCAAAGAGATCTTTGTAATAACTAGTGATATACTTTTTTAATTGTACATCACCCCGAATTATCCCCTCTTCCTGATCGAGCTGAAAAATTATTTGCTTTCTATACTTACCATTCGCAATCAAGCGATAGAATCGTGTATTTCTGTCTCCTTCCAAAAGGAATTTCGCTTTAGACCTTTGATACCATTTAATTTTTTCTTCTCTTAAAAGTTGTGCCAATCTCTCATTAGCAAATCTTTTACGATTAAGGTCTTCATTAGACAAACTCAAAAGCTCAGCTTTTTTATCTAACTCATCAATGATCAAGTTAAGCGCTATCTTTTCCTTTTATAAGTCCCATGCAATTTTAGCCCAACCTCGAAGATATTGTCTAAGAGGTCTAACTCCATTGCCAAATTTGTAAGGCATTACCACCTCTAGTTTCCTTTTTCCACATCATTCACCATCTCTCTAAACCCGTCCCTACACAACCCACCTAATTCAAATTTAAATAAAGATTTATTCCTCTATGAGAGGCCGCTCATGTATTTAAAAGCAACGGTGTATGATCGGACAAAGACCGTTCAGAGCATTGATATGACCAATGGAAATTTTGCTCGATCTGTACTCATTAAAACTCTATCCACTTTTCAAAGGTTGGGTTATTTAACGAATTGGCCCAAGTATATTGTCTACGGATAAATCAATTTCCGTAAATCCAAATTATTAATCACACATTAAACAAAAAAGGCCATCTAGATTCAAAATTATCATTATTTTTTTCACCCGAATGCCTGATGATATTAAAATCACCCCCAACTAAAATGGGAAGTGATTCTTTCCTACAAACATGTACAAGTTCTTTGAGGAACTGCTCCTTGAAATGAGTTTGAGCTTGCAGTGCAGCTACAAGAACTCATTGGAAATCATCCTCTCTATTTTTTAAGATGAAACTTTACATAGAAATCACCAGCATCAATAGAACCAATATCATAAACCCTTAGGTCCACCCCTAAAAGGATACCCCACGACCGTCCTTGTGGCGGAGAAAAATGCCACAAAAAGTCTCAACCTCCACAAATATGATTAAGACTAGACACGAGAAAAATCTTTTTACCAGTTTCAAGAATAGCCACAAACTCCATAAGACATGCCCACATCAACACACCAAACTTTACCATCGCATTTGCTGGGAACGAAGAGATTGTCATGTGTAGCTTATCAGCGAAAATATTTGGTACCTAGTCATTACAAACTGAGAACAATGGGTACCAATTCACTCCACGAGTCTGGGAGTGTGCCCTTCGACCATCCCTTTAGCTCCACAGCTTTCAGTGTCTGTTCAGAAACAACAGAAGATAGCTGAAACTAACAAAACTTCAGTATGATAATTTGTTAAGTCTGTAGTAATTTGTAACTGACACATGTTTTCCATGGTGCAAAGGGAAGATATGTTTAGTGGATCGGATTTTCTCACTTTCTAAGAGAGGTGCGTCCTTTCAACTGGATCTTGAGAGTACAAACGACTCCACAGTCCACACTACTGTCATAATCTCTAGTAGCTATGAAGGGAATATCTGGGTCATCACTGTCTTCACTTGAACATTGCATCCAATTTGATGCTTCTTTGTTCGTACGCTCGATCCCATATTCAGCTGTTAATAGAATGGAAATGAATTGAGTACAATGGACCACTTAAAGCAATCTGTGCAATCAAATAGAACATTATATGTGAATTTTTTTAGAACACAAGAAACACAATTGTTCATGCCGAGCTCAAAACACACAACCCTCTTCCTTTATTATTTGTTTTACCCAGGGTTCCAGTCAGTACATCGGGCCATTTAACATACGCTTGGAGTAAGATCACATGAGCAAATGCGTAAGCCTTGATGCCATGCTAGAGGATGAGAGGACTCACCATGATGAGTGTTGAGAAATGTGATCCGATTCTATATATGGTCGAATCAAAATAAGTCATATTACCGGATTAGGTTTTTACTTAGACTCTAAATTCGTTTATCTTTTTATATACCTCTTGTAAGCCTTACGGAGAGGGAGCCGGCTCATTGTAATCCCTCGACGTTTTGTAAACACTCATCATATAGTGATCATCGTCGGTTGATGTCCATGATTTTTTCTCAAGGGTTTTCATATAAAATTCGTCTCTCTCATCTCTATTGATCGTGTATTATTTGTAATAAGTGATATCGAGCACAAAAGATTAGGATTAGAGAGATACGAAAAATATCGAAATATTGGCGTCGGCGCGTGCGCGTAAGCATGCCTCGTCCTCGGCCGCCGTCCCGGTCACACACGGTACATGCGGCGGGCGTCGAGCAACGCTAGTCGTCCTTCAAGCCCGCGTCCGTGCTAAATGCGAATGTCGCCTCGAGCATCAACAACGATCCACGTCGGTATTACTAAGGGGTTGCCATATCGGCATTAGGTGATGTGGAGAAGAGAAGGTGGGGAGAAGGTAAAGTTGTTTCTAGATGAAAAAAAACTATTAAAATTTTAATACCAAAGCACATGAAACAATCAAATACTCTCTTGGAGACTTGTTACCTAAAAAAGCGTTTTGTGAGTCCCACTGTCTTAAAGCAAAATATCCCCCGATCATTTGTGCAGTTCGACTTTATTATTGATATGATAAATAAGCTAAAACATGTAGACCACAAAGTTGTATATTATTATTGATCATCAAGAATCATACACATTGTAGTAATTAAAATCTTAGAGACTTAAACACAACCTTAAGACTTCTTATTAGAGTAAGTACTATAACAAACTTAAGAAAACAATATATCGTAGATGCTTTCATCATGCGTCACCCAACGATCCTCGGTCCGTCCGTCCTTTTTCAAGCAGCGTGCGGTGAAGATAAATCGACCTGGAGTGCTCCGCTTTGGCCCATGGTCGTCACGGCCTTACGAGTCCAAAGGACATTCCTTTCTTATTTTTAATTATTAATCTCCAAGCAAGTGCTCTATTCACATGAAGATCCAGCAGCCATTGAAGCGTTTCCTGTTGCCGTTCCCAAGAGATCTTATTTTAATCAAGGAAAGCTTGTCTTTGATTTCCTTCACGTGAAGGTGTACAACAAACATAATCCCATTTCTTTGCTTTGTCCACCCGAGAATCGTACCAGGATTTTTTCCCGAAGATCTTTGATTCGTGTACATAGAAGGTGTACCAAAGAGGTAATAGTTTTTGTAGGATTTACATAGGTTAATACTAGCAATTTTCAGGTTTTATTTCTCATGGTGATTTTGAAGTATGATCTTCTACTTTTGAATCGAAACATAAGATTTTCGCTGTGACAGGTTAAGATAAGGGTTGTGCTAGCACAGATGGATTTGGATGATGTGTTGGAAGGATTTGCGAAACAACCTACCATATGGGTCGCAAATGAGAAGCGTAAATACAGTAAGGCTTTATCTCAGATTCACCTTCATCTATCAAATAATATTTTGCAAGAGATTTTGAAGGAGAAGACATCTGCTGCATTTTGGCTGAAGCTGAAACAAATTTGCATGACAAAAGATCTCACCAGCAATATGCATCTCAAGTAGAAGTTGTACTCTCACAAATTGCAAGAAGGAGGATTCGTGTTTGATCATCTTTCAATGTTTAAGGAGATCGTTGCCGACCTAGAGTCGATGGAGGTAAAATATGAAGATGAGGATTTGAGTCTTATTCTTTTGTCTTCCACCTAGTTCTTTTTCAAATTTCGAGAGATACCATATTATATAGTAGAAATACTCTCACTCTTAATGAAGTTTTGAAGTTTTGCATGCTAAAGAGAAGATGAAACAGATAGTATCTTACGAAAATTCAAGATCAAAAGGAGAAAACTTATTTGTTTGTGGCGAGCAAAGGTGAAGAACTCAAACAATAGATCTCAAAGCAAAAGTTCGACGACTACAGAGCCGATCGAAATCTAGATGCAAGTACAAGTCATGCAAATATTACAAAAAAAGTGGACACGACATTTCACGAATCTTGGAAGTGCAAAAATAAAGAAAGATAATCGACTATTATAAACCAAAAGGTAAACGAGATAATAAAGGTAAAGCCTCCTTTCACGATGATAGTTCCGATTGAGAAGTTCTTGTTGCCTTTGCGGATGTGCTAAGACTAATGATGAATAGATTCTTGATTCCGCATGTACCTTTCATATGTGTCCTAATAAGGATTGGTTTGCCACCTATGAATTGTTGAATGTGATGCTTGTGTTGATGGGTGATAACTCATCTTGTAAGGTTGAGAGAATGGTTGATTCGGATCAAGATGTTTGATGGCATTATCAAAACTTTGTGAGATGTGGCGCATTCAGTTTGAAATAGAACCTCATCCTTTTAGTACTCTTGATGTTAAAGAGTACAAGTATTCTAGTGAAGGTGGAGTTTTGAATGTATCAAAAGTCTCTCTTGTTGTGATGAAAGTCGATATTAAATCTGCCAATCTATACCATCTACGAGTACTACAATATCGGGTAATGTTCTGTAATTTCAAGTTCATTATCTAATTCATGCTACTAATCTTTGGCATATCCGTCTTGGGCATATGAGTGAAATTGGTTTGTAGAATTGAGGAAGAGGACTTCATGATGGATATAGCATCGACAAACTGAAATTTTGTGAGCATTGTATGTTTGGCAAACACAATAGGTGAGATTCAATACTTGATTTATACTAATAAGATATTTTGGATTATGTGCATTACGATTTATGAGGGCAACTCGCAAGACATCGCTAGGAGGTGCTTGCTATATGTTAATAATTATTAATGATTACTCAAGAAGAGTGTGGCATTATTTCTTGAAGCATAAATCAGAAGCATTTTCAGCATTTAAAGAGTGAAAGACTATGGTTGAAAGGCAAACTGAGAAGAAGGTAAAGAAACTTCGCACTGATAATGGGATATAATTCTGCTCTGTTGAATTTGAATCATATTGCAAGACTGAAGGCATTGTTAGGCACTACACCATTCTCAGTACTCCTCAACAAAACAGTGTAGCTGAGCGTATGAACAGGACCATCATTTCCAAGGCCCGTTGCATGTTGTCAAATGCAGGTTTGCATAGGCGTTTTTGGGCTGAAGCGGCTCCCACTGCTTGCTATCTTATTAATCGGTCACCCTCTATTGCAATTGAAAAGAAGACTTCAATTGAGGTATGGTCTGGTTCCCCAGCAAAATATTCAGAATTGAGAGTTTTTTGTTGTACTGCTTATGTTCATGTTGATAATGGAAAATTAGAGCCTAGAGCTGTTAAGTGCATCTTTCTTAGTTATAAATTTGGTGTTAAAGGATATAAGTTGTAGAATCCTGAAACAAAAAAGTTATGATTAGTAGAAACGTTGTCTTTAATGAATCTGCTATGCTTCATGATAAACTTCCCACTAATGTTCCTATTGAGAGTGAACAGAATTCAGGTGTTTAGGTGGAGCACTTTGTTGGTTCAAGTAACACATCAGATAAGAAAAATATTATTGTTCATAATGCACCTATTGTTGAGGACTCTCCTATTGTTGAGCAGCCACCATAACGGTCCACTGCAGTTAACAGGCCTAGGAGGGAGATTAATCCACCCAAGAGGTTGATTGAAGAAGCTAATATTGTTGCTTATGTTTTGAGTGTGGCAGAAGAAATTAAGGTAATATAGAACTTTCATCATACTCTGAGGCTATTAGCTGCATTGATTGTAATAAGTGGATAACTGCTATGCATGATGAGATGAAGTCACTTGAAAAGAATGTCATTTGGGAATTAGTGAAATTGCCAAAGGAGAAGAAACTTGTTCGTTGCAAATGGATTTTCAAAAGAAAGGAAGCTATTTCTTCTACTGAATCAGCAAGGTATAAAGCAAGGTTGGTTGCTAAAGGTTATAGTCAGATTCTAGGTATTGATTTTAATGATGTCTTTTTCCAGTTGTGAAGTATAGTTCTATTCGCACTTTACTCGATTATTGTTGCTATGCATGCTTAAACTTGAGCAATTAGATGTTAAAACTGTATTTTTACATGGAGAGTAGAAAAAAACATTTATATGGACCAACTTGAGGGTTTTATTATTCCTAAAAAGAACACTTTATTTGTAGATTAAAGAAATCTATTTATGGTTTGAAGCAATCTCTGAACAATGGTACAAGAGATTTGACTCCTTTATGCTCTCTTATGATTTTAAGCGATCCGATTATGATAGATGTATTTATTTAAAGATTGTTGATGGTCTAACTATTCATTTGCTTATCTATGTTGATGATATGTTGATTCTTGCAAAGATAAGTAGGAAATAGCAAAGAAAGCACAATTGAGTAATGAATTTGGATGAAGGACGTAGGTGCAACAAAAAAACTTGGTATGGAGATTATTAGAGATGGGCAATCGACAAGTTATACCTTAGTCAACAAGGTTATATAGAGAAGGTTCTTCGTCGTTTTAATATACATGATGTAAAACCGGTGAGTACTCCATTAGCTTCATATTTTAGATTATCTTCACCTTATGTTACGAGTTAGATTATGATATTGAGTACATGTCTAGAGTTCTATATTCCAATGCATTGGTTCTCTTATGTATGCTATGGTTTATTCGTCTTGACTTATCTCATGCACTGAGTGTTGTTAGTAGATACATGGCTAATCCTAGAAAAGAGCATTGGAAAACAGTTGATGGATTTTCATATATTTAGTGACACTTCTAATGCTTGTTTGCGCTTGAGAATTTTAGAGATGAACTTGTTGGTTATGTTGACTCTGATTGTGTTGGTGATTTAGACAAGAGGAGGTCTCTCACAGTTATGTTTTCACAATTGGTGGTTGTGATGTTAGTTGGAAGGCAAGTTTACAAGCTCATTTGTCTTATCTACCTGCAAGACGGAATATATGGCTATTTTCAAGCACTCGTAAAGCTATTTGGTTGAGAGGTTTGTACAGCTGAGCTTTGTAGAGATAATTCTTACACTACTATATTTTGTGATAGTTAGAGTGCTATATGCCTTACAAATGATCGGATGTTCTATGAGAGAACAAAGTATATTGATGTGAGATATCACTTTATTCGAGGTGTTATTGCTCAAGGTGATGTCAAGGTGTGCAAGATAAGTACTCATAATAATCCAGTTGATATGATGACAAAGTCGGTTTATTACTAAATTTGAGCTTTGCTCAAGTTTAGTTGGTTATTCTGATTTAGTCCTAAAGACTAATTAGCGCCGCGGTGATTTTTATCTTCTTGTGGAATTATTTCGTGATTTATGATTCTTTATTATGCTACAAGAGAAAATCCGTCTCAAGGCAGAGATTGTTGAAATATGTGATCCGAATTCCTATATATGGTCGAATCCAAAATATGCTATATTAGCGGATTAGGTTTCTTACTTGGATTCCAAGTCCGTTTACCTTTATATACCTCTTGTAAGCCGCGCAGGAGAGAGCGGCTCATTGTAATCCCCGTGTTTTGTAAACACTCATCATATAGTCGATTGACGACCGTGGTTTTCTCCGTAAGGTTTTTCACGTAAAATTTATGTCTCTCGTCTCTATTGATATATGCACTATTTTGCAAAAAATCCAATCATTGACATTAAGAACAACAGGATGACGTGCCAATTCACAAACTAACGGGACACCTCGCTTGAAAGTGATGATCTGGCAGCAAATCCTTTCTGCTGCTATCTGAACATTTGAAGGAAACATTTCAGAAGCAGAAGTGAATACTTTATTATGCATCTTTTACAGACTATTCGACAAAGGAAATGTTGTCGGTTATTTCATTTGGTTGTGGATTTGTTTACGACTGATTAAATTGAAAAGATATAGATCATGAAAAGACTTATCCAAAAGTGGTTAACTGAACAAGTTTGGCACTACACAATCAATGGTTTTATTACTATTTATTACCTTGACAAAGTTCCAAGGACACCAGTCACCATTAGGCGATGCCCGGTATTCTTCTTTCCACCTTTCAGAAACATTAACCCAGTTGAGAAAAGCATCATCCCAGTTGCCATCACATTCATCCAAGTACTCGAGGAAGCGTATGCACTCGCCAAATGCTCCTGGATCAACGTACCGAAATCGCCTTCCACATTCATGGTTTCATGATTTCCATTAACCTACTGTTGTAGTCTTAAGGTCAATAAAAGTGAGCTCTTATTGTATGAAGAGTCCTAGTAAGAGAAGTCCAAATTGTATTAGGTGTCTTATTCTTAAGGGTTAAGTAAGAAAGTAAGATAGTTCTAATTGTATTAGAAATCATAATAAAAGAGTTCAAATTGTATTTGAAGTCTATGTCTTATGGATTCTTTTTGCTTTTTTTTCCCTCGAAAAGGTTACAATGCCTACTTATTATATATGACTTCTTACTTGATCCTTAAGACATAGACTCCTAATACAATTTGAACTCTTTTACTAGGATTCCTATTACAATTAGAACTCCTTTACTTTCCTTACTTACTCTTAAGACTAGGATTCCTAATACAGTTGGACTTCTCTTACTAAGACTCTTAATATAATAAGAACTCACTTTTCTTGACCTTAAAGACTACAACAGCTACCAAAAAATAAAGTGCCATATCAGAATAAGTATCAACAAAGCCGTAAAGTATTTAGAAGGATAGGAAGTAATGGTCAAACCTGAAACACAGCATCACCTTGAGATTTCGCTTGCATATTCAGTGAACTCAACAGTGACAGTACTGCAATTTCATCTTCACCACGGTCGAGGATCTCCCCAACTTGAACCAGCACATGTGCACAAGCATATCACATACTTATCCGTGGTGGTGGGAAAAAATCTCAAAAAAAGGTGCAAAATTGCACCGAACAATAGCTGCAACTGAGAGCTGCAACTGAGAGCAGCAGAGAACTCAAAATTCTAAAGAGAAGACAGGGAGCACACTGTGTTGTGTGGTACTGGTATCCAGAGAAAATACCAAGTTGACACATTTTGACTGAACAATGCAGGAGATTGCAAGTCATTGCACTTTTGTTTTCAACCAAAACAGGGAAATGAAGGTGCAGCATGCTTACAATTTGCAGAATCTATTCTCTTAAAAGCAAACTTGAGAAAAAAAAATTAATGAACCAATAGAGAGGGCTTGGAATGTGCAGCAAACATGGAACAAAAATGTTACCGTCTGTCCGCCTGTCGGTCCACATGACTATCTGATTCTGAGCTCAGGACACCAGCCAACACCAGCGCAGCTCTCATTTGGTAGAGATCACCATGGAGGTCACCAACTGCGAATTTCAAGCTCACACTATCAAGAAACTACCATCAATGTTCAAATGCTGCCACTAGAAAGGTTAAATCTCCTCTGCTATTCTGAATAGAAGTTTTGGGATCAGACAGTCACTAGCTTTACTTGGAATCGAGTGGGAGCACGAGCTGCACGGCAGAGTCCCAATTTCCCATTTCTGGTGACCTCGAAGTAGTAAATGCTACCAATACCTAACAGCAAGGTGCAATTATGGTTTTTTGTTTCTACCATTGTTCGGGAAAAAAATGTTTGACACTTGTTTTCCTCCCAAATGGTTGTAACTTTTTTTAGGAAATGGCAAAATTTTGCCATTATTGCATTAAAGAAGGAGTAAACCAAAAACAGAACAAAACAAAAGTCTGTTTGCCCAACACAGTCGGGTGTAAACAAAAAAAACGTAATGAAAGAACACGCCATTGGCAATGGCTCTGACGGTCTACAGGGCAGTGCACCGAAGAGAGGCATCCGCTGTCAAACTGAATCTTTGCTTCACCACTTAAGGTTCTCTTTTCTCCAACCATTCTATGATAAAGTTGCAAGGAAAGCATCCACCTTGTCATTTGTCCTTCTCAACAGGATCTTCATGCAGATTGGAGGTTTCACCTTGGCAAGAGCCAGCACTGACTGAGGCAAAAAAAAAAACCAGTCCATTAGCACATATCAAGCTGGAAGCAACTGTAGGTCCAAATATTTCTGCTCTGGCTCTTATTGGGCATCAGCTCTCTTATCAAGTTGACGGCAATTGTTGCAGTAAAGAATATGTAACAAAGAGTGAGGCGGCTCTTTGGAAGCGAGGAGAGGCCCTCAACAGCCTGTAACCTATTGTTGCAAGCTTGCCGGCTTAATGATGGGAATTTTGGAGTCCGCGATCATCAGCCGCTATGTAGAACCACTTAAAGAAACCCCAAAGGAAACTGATAAAAACAGATATGCCTGGTCTCTTTACCTTCTTCCCTGCAAACTGGGCATCATGGGGCATATGAAGGTCATTTATGAGGTGGAACAAGAAACCAGTTATCCATTGATCATTTGCCCCAGTTACCTTCTCAGCGATTCTTTCACTCGTGGCCAATAGGTAGTGCCATAGCTCTTAGGATAGATAGGGAACCCTGGCGCCCTGCTGGCAGGTTCGATTGTTTAAGTATAAGTGAATTATCCGTCTTTCATCATCAGCTTAAGCTTTTGGGTGAACTGGTTAGTGCATGCAACTCAATACCGATGAGCTACAGACAATTCACAGGAGACGCTGAAGGGTAACTGAAGATGGGGGGAGCAGCGAAATGGCAGTAGCATGGTGTCGTTTAACATTTCTTCATGCCCATCGTGGAAGGGGGCGCTTCTCAGACGACATCCAACAACCACTGCTGGCTATTACCGGGTCCTCTGAGCATTGGACCAGTCTCTGTGAATGGTCATTCCAACGCTCGTACCAGTTTTGATTCCCTTATTTGTGCTAGATTGTGGTCTCTTCTGCCATGTCTGATTAGCGTGCTCCAAGGTCTGCAGCCGACCTTGGTAAGAGAATTACTTGAGTGCTGACGCCTGGTTGATGGCCTCATGTGCAGGCGGTGCCGAGTGCCCACTGGTGTTGCCGACGGCCCTATTTGCGACGGGGCTGCCAAACGCCGTGCTGATCGAGCTGCCCAAATAAGTTGGTAGTTAGTCAAATTGGAAATTGGTCGGCACACTTTGTCCTGGTGAGTAAAGCGCAAGTGCTAACGCTCCGCTTATGATCCAAGCAAGAGCTTCTTCTTTTATTATTGCCATCGTCCATGTGGGATCATTTTTGTGTTGTTGGAGAATACTCCTATTTCTTTCTTTTCAAATTTGCCATAGAACCTGGATGATTAAGGTGGTTTGCCTTTCCATTTGTCTGTTCGCTCGACTTGCACTATCTGCGACCCCACTCAAAAAGGTTTTCATGAGTGTTCCCTGCATCGGGTTTAAATTATTGCTTTGGAACCATGACGCCACTAAGGTCCATATTCTTTTAGAGTAGCTACAGGCAGTGAACAAGTGATTTTGTGTCTCCTGTTGGTTGGTGCAAAGTAGGCACCAGGGGTCGTTGGGCATATGTCTGGTTGCTAGGACATCCAACATTGGCAGTTGGTGTTGAATGAGGAGCCATGCAAAGATTTTGCATTTTTGCGGTGCCCATGGTTTCCAGATGAACTGCTCATAGGGTCTGTCGATCAAACCGGTGAACTGAGCCAAGTATGCCGATTTTGCCAAGTATTCTCCTGAGATTGTCCATTTCCAAGTAATGGTGTCTGAAATTTCTAGCGTGAGGACCACCCCGTCCAACTGTGTGAAGAGGTGTACAAAGTCCACTACATGAGTTCCCGTTATCCTTCTTCTGAGATCGACAATCCATTCTGTTCTTTTCTGGTCGTAATTCTGAAGAGGTCGGTATGACCTCCCTCAGCGGTTTGTGGTGTAACCAAGTGTCTTTCCAAAATTTCACCTTCATTTTGTCCCCTACTGATATCGTCATGGAGGCTCTGGACAAGGTTTTGTCTGTTTTATTTATTGGGAGTCGCATCCCGCTCCATTGCTTATCTAGTGTTTTCCATTGGTGCCAAAGCCAGGGGAGCCGCAGCGCTCGACCGAAGTATTCTAGTTGCAAGACTCCGAGCCCTCCAAGAGGTTTGGTGTGAAACCACAGGTTATTTCCAGTAAGACCGAGGCCTTTCGGTCTTATAAAATAACTCGGACCTCAAGTAAATGAATTCCAAATTAACTTCATCTAAATGAGAAGTCCTGATCGAAACTAGAGCTCTGATGATCATGCATACTGCTCCTCTGTAAGCACTACATGATGACCGGTTCTCCAAACAGCCCAAGACCCAAGTCCATACTTAATGAGTTAAAAGGGAATTTAAAAACAGCAGGTACGTGATCGTGTTGGCTCCCAAGATCAGCCACCAACACACTCAGACTCTCATTCAATGTCAATCACATCCATACAAAATTCATACATTGATGATCCAAAAGACATACAATATAATAATTAAGTCTACAACTATTACAAAGCGGCCCACCGGCCAAATTCAAATAAGAGCATTAAGTAGCAGCGGAAGCAATGTACATAAATCGAAAGTCCAGCATGGTATGCCCCATAACCATGGCAACCGACTGGGTGCTAGAAACAACACTACTCGTCAGCGTCGCCTAAATCGACGCTAACAAGCTCATCAGGTGCGAAGTCTTCCTCACCTGAATTTGTAGAGCCGGGTTGAGTACAATTGTACTCGCAAGTCTTACACAAATTCAAAATATTTATGCATAGATGATATCAAAAGAATGACATTAGTGGCTTAGTTTTGCATAAAACGCAACAATCTTCAACCTACACATAATGGTTTTACATTTGCCATTTTGTAAACAAATTTTTAAGCAAAAGATAAACATGTGGCATATATATACATTGATAAACAATTGAATCAAACAAATACCAAAGTGGCAGCCCACTTTGATAAACTAACATGCATGAATACCCATTCATGCCGAATACCAAGTTGTAACCATGTCAATTTTAATTCAAAGTCTAACAATAATGACTCCTGAATTCAAGCGGTCATCCATAACCGTGGACACGGCTATTCGAATAGATTTACACCTGTGTGAGTACAACTTTACCCACAGCATTCCAGACCCGTAAGCCAAACACACTACCTTTGATGAGTTGGACGAGTAGATCGAGATTTTGTATTGTTTAGCAAGAAGATCCTATTGAATTAGATCACCCATGTGAGACAAAATCCCAACTTAGTACATATACATATAGCAAATGCTAAGCGGGCATGCAAGTTGTGTTGGAGGGCGGTGTAAGGTAGTTAGTATGTTCGGTGACCCCAACATAAGTAATCGTGCTCACCCACACAGTACATATTACTTGGGTTCATATAGAGATATAAGATTTCATGATCGCTTATGTCCTCACACCACCTATGGTCTAAACCAATGAAATATTCTCCTTACTTAACCAAACACCCATAATACAGTGTGTGGTAGTACGAGTGTTACTTGAATTAATGACATCACCAAAGTTTGGTCCTTGATGGTCCGGACAAGACAACCACAAACCAGTCTCGTGCAGAAGGCACCCACTACAACCACTTGTCTAAACCCAAATCATTTTAATTTAACCAAAAGAACTTAACAACAGATTGAAGATCCGGACCAAAGATAGAAAAGATAAAGGTGAGGTGTTTCCATGGTCGCGAGTAATCCGTCAATAAGACTACCGACAACTCTAGACTTGTATGGCTAGCGACAATCAACAAAATAGAAATATCATCACATCCATCTATCCTTAAGCATATCTGTACTAGAAAAAAAAACAAGGACAGCATCAAGAGTAGGACATAACTAACTACTCATCACAAAAATATTGACATATCAAAATAGCATGCAAGCAAATACCATTGCATTTCAAAACACTAACTTATTAAAAAAAATTGGGATCAACATGATGCAAAAGAAAGTTCAAATGATGCTTGCTGCTGGAACTCAAGTTGCTCACTCTGGATGGCGTAAGAGTCTCACGTCGATCACTTGGATTCTATACAAAACACATCGAATCAACACCAAGAAAATCCTAAAATTCAAAGTGCTAAAAATACATGAATCTTCTACAGTAGCTAGATGATGATTTTAGATGAATTTAGGTGAAAAATTATTCCAATTGGAATTAGTATGTGAAAATTTATAGTAGTTTGAAAATCATATTTCCGGAAAAGATGAAAATAAAGACTTGGTTACTATTCATCCGAATTTAATTATTTAGTGAAAATTTGTAGAATATTGGAGGAAGAAAGGATTATATAGATAAATAGAGAATAAAAAAGTTATGACCAAAATAAATCGGTTCATCTCATTTCAAGTTCATATGAATTAGTTATGAATTTTCAAAGTTAATAACATTTTCTAGTGTGAAAATAATTCGGTTAAGGATCAATTTCCAAAAACTATATTTTCTGGGACAAAGACATGTTTGAGACCTATTTCATATTAAATTTCATTTAAAATAAAAATTATCAAAATTGGTTTCACTAGATTTGGTGTTGATGTGAAAATGATATGAATTTTTATTGTACAAATAATTGATTTCTGGATTTTCTTTTAAACACTAAGTTGAGAACGTTCGGACTGTCCGATCTAAGAGATAGGGTCTATTCGGACTGGTCTGAACATCACTATGACTCATGCGCACTAACAGGTGGGGTTCGTTGTCATAGACACAGTCTATGCACTTGGTCCACTTGTGCACAACACAGTGTATGGGGCACTAAAGGAGCTAGGACCAGATGTAAGTGACACATTAGCTCTTTTAAGACATCTATTTAATAACCTAAGCAATGATTAGGTCCTAACAGTAGGATTTCTTGTGAATCCTCTTCCTCACAGTGGTGGTCGAAAAAACCAAAACTCCGAGTTCACTTCCAACCTCACCTCCGACGATGTGGTCCATGCCGGCGTGAGACAAGGGCATGAATGGGTACACAATAAGCTTGCACATCTAATGGTAGTGGTGGCGGCAGAGTGACCTAGAGCGGCGGCCGAGGAGAGGGTGGCACAAGGTTCGACCAAAAGTGCATGTAGCAAAAGAGCTCCATATTGTCCAGATAAGCGGTGCCAGCTTCTCTGAAGTCTAAGGGTGCTACCAAGCTAGGAGAGGTTCGGGGATGGCGTTTGTCGTCGTCAGCGACAGAAGAAGATGACAGTGGTGATGAGGTCCAACGTGGAAAGGTCGCTCTTTGCAAAGAGAAGACCCATAAAGTATTGAGATAGATCAAGTAGGTTCATAGATGGTGGAAGAGCGTGGTTGGGAAATGCCTTACCACGGGAGCTAGAGACGGCTAGGGTTTTGGTCGACAAAGAGGAACTTGAAATCCGAGAGCTCTGCGACATCAAGAAAATTGATTGAGGGGAAATCAATCTTAAGTCTAGAGGCACCTGGTGATGCACTGAAGCGAGAATAAAACTCACCGAAGGTGAAAAAGACTCAGGGGTGGCTTTCAGAGCACGCTCTGGGGCTCCAAATGGTAATGTGGTGTTCTGGCGTCTACAAGCGAAACCAAGGTCCGGTATTAGCAAAAATGGGTGTTGGTGATATGCCCTAGAGACAATCATAGAGATGATTGTATCACGTCTATATTTATGAGTTACTGAATAAATGTTATTCTATTTCTTGAATGAATCATCAATTATATAGATCAACGATTATGTGACTTGTTGGTGAAACTTTTTAACTTATATGATGTCGTTCTAAAAGTACCCCGCATTCGGAATGTCCTTTGGTGGAACACTAGTGACTCCTACGAGCAGAAGCATATGTGGTAGTTGATAACCATGTTTCACAGGTCATAGATATAGGATATCAAATCAATAATATGAATACATGTTAGAGAACATGGGTTGGATAGACCTACCTTGAGACACTATTGAGATTGTTATGATTGTATGTGCATTAATTGATCTCAAGTAATGATGATGTATAATCCTTAGACACAGATCGACATGGTTCCCTACATGTGTAATAGCACTCTTAGGGGTTGCCTAAATAGCTGGTAGTTATAAAGGTGGCTTTCGGTATGCTATGGAACATGCGGAGAGATGTGACTGGTCGGATATGGGATTTGCCCCTCTTAACACAACGGGAGAGATATCTCTGGACCCCTCGAAGTGGTCGGATAAAGAAAGTGCATGATCATGCCACTCCTGGTCAAAGAGTTCGACCACATAAGGTTATCTGATACTCGATCGAGAAAGTATTGAATAGTCCATGGATGACATATATCTCACCTGGAGTTCAAACCAGATATCGTGAGGCAAAGGGAGAATACACGAGTAGGTCGCTTAGTTCGATCAGTTACAGATTGGTCGTATAGAGATACGAGCTGATCGTAGACTGGTCGAACGTAATCATAGAGTGGCCAAAACCTGATCGTAAGGAGTTACGAACTGATCGAGACTAAATATGAACTAGTCGCATACGACCACGATCGTCGTGATTTAGATACGAGCTTATCGTAAATGATGAGGACCTAGTTGTAGATCATATTGCATTAAGGTTCGTCCGATATAATTTGTGTATATTCGGAATAGTTATGTTCGCTAGGAACCGCTAACGACTCGTGGTCGTAAAAGGTTTCCGAGTCACAACCGACTACGCATAAACCTAACGGGTCACACACTTAACAGGTTGGAACAAAACGTGTTCTGATAGGATCCGTCATTGGCACTATATAAGGAGATGCTTGAGGTCTGGAAGCGTATGACATGCGAGAGACGTGAGTTGCTCCATTAAAACCCTAGCCGCCATCTTCCCGAGAGCCCTACCGTGCGACTTGGTGCTAGCACACCGCGTCGTGTTCCTTCCCCGACATGTGGATACCGTGAGGCGCTACTACGGCCGCTATTGCGCTTGAGGACAATCCGTGATCTTCACAAGGAACGTTGGAGGTTGCCGGAGGGACGATCGATTGCGAGGATGTTGAACGATCGACTACGACCACTTCATCGACGTGTCTTCGCTGGACCAGTCGCTCCTACTTCTTCTCCCAGATCACGATTCGTAGTAATGATCCGTGATCATCTACTTGCTTGGCTTCGGTTTACATAGTAGAATTTTTGAATTGCCACTATCTAGTTTACCCGTATCCCTTCAATGGGCACGACATTGAACGGAGAAGAGATAGTGTGCATTGGATCAAGCTTACTTCTAGCAGTTGCATGCGAGCTCCTTCCTTCTCACCACCAGAGAAGGAATGGGCAATTTGGAGGAGGAAGAGGGGTATTAAGCTCGATGAATACGGATATGGCAACAACATCAAACGGAGAAGCTCGGGACAGTCACAATGGGCGGTGGCTCACGGCGCCCACGTGCGGCTCTTGAGCGCAAAGGCCGCGTGGAGCTTGGCTTTGAGTGCCCAACGGAGGTTGAAGACGAGGCTTACAAAGCGGCCCAAGATGACGTCAGTATTGGTATGATTGAGCTGGATTCCATTTGGACTGGTCCGAACAGCTCCTCTGATCGCTCTAAAATCCAAACCTTGATTTGACCGAGCTAAAAATAGCAAATAAATTTCTAAAATTTGAAATAATTTAGAGGATCCTGGATGTCCTAGTACTCATATAAAACTTTAAACCTCACTATTCAAGATTCATTCTTCTTATTTTAATTCATTAACAACAAGGGCTTTTAAAACTTGGTTTGAATTTTCACAAGGTTGAATTAAGTTCTAAAAATTTGGGGAAAATATATATATATGATAATTATGATAGTATTTAAATAAATTATTTTCCAATGATGATCACAAGTTTTTATTTTTGTTTTCTTTTGGAGAGTTGATTTAGGTTATAGTTTAACCTTTGATTACGATTCTCCAAATGCAATAAATGATGCAAATGCTCCAAAAACAAAAAAATGCTCGTGAAATACATAATAATTCCATTTATTAAAATGGGGATGTAACATTTGGGGCGGCATATTGTTTTCCAATTTACAAACATTTGTCTCCGTGCACGAATCGTTGCCGCCCAAAACCATGCCCGTCGGCGTTGTCGATTCTTTTGCGTGTCTGCAGGTGAGGTCTTCCACCGTTAGCTGGTAGATGGGTATGGCCATCGAACCGCTTCGGATAGTCACGACCAGCTTTAGAGAACATGCCTCTTTGTACGTCGCTAATCTCACTCGATCTTGTCTATCAAGGGCTGCAACTGAACTATCCATAGCTTGCGCAGTGAGAGTGGTAGTCCAAGGTATGTGCATGCATGGTAAATATTTCCTAATGGCCGGGAAATCCTGAAGTATGTCATCAAGATCAAGAGTTTGGCATCATATGGGAATGACGACACTATATTGGATGTTTATTCTAAGTCATGTAACCTCACCAAATATGCTAAAAAGTTCCTTAAGTCTTTGTACATCACCTTTGATCGGCGCTAGGAAGATCATTGCATCATCCGCATATAGAGAGATCCGTGATTTTTCTGCCCTCCTCGGGAGTGGTGTGAGCCATCCTTGCTGTGTCGCACCATCAAGAATGCATTGCAGGGTGTCCATTGCAAGAATGAAGAGGTAGGGGTATAAGGAGTCGCCTTGCCCAACTCCACAGTGGTGCCAGATCTTCTCCCACGGGTGCCATTAAGAGTTATTTTTTAGCTCGACGTCCATAGAAGGATAGAGATCCACTCTCTATCTCGAGCTAAAGCCTCTCGCTTGTAGCATATCCAGCAGATAAGGCAGGAGATGGAGTCAAAAGCTTTGGAGCTCTTACGATCAGGCCAAGAGTACAATAACCGACCAGAGAGTCAGAGCCATTCAATCATATATACATGCATGTACAATGACCGAGATAGTGAGCTGATGTAGGTACCGGGGACAATGCGGCGACCGGATGCGGACGCAAACGTGGGCAGGTCCCCGGCGACGGTGATCGGGCAGTACGAAGAGCACCTGTGCCTGCAGGTTAGCATAAGGCGTAACTGCGAAACTGGTGGCGGTGGTGGTGGTAAGCCTGAAAGAGAAAATGGTCATGCTGCAACGGTTCGCCGTTCCTCCTGATTCCTTTCCTACGATGCTATCAAGTGGACGGTGCTAGCTGCTGCTCTGTGCCATGCTACAAAACTAGAGACGGGGAAGAAGAAGCTAGGAGGGAGGGCCGGCAGGCAGCTTAGCTGGTGGTGATACAGCGGCGACGACGTACTGCCCGGTTTGGGTTGTGGGCTGGCCTGGTGTGAGGACTGAGGAGTAGTGAGAGCTGAGAGGAGCGTTGTGGAGTAAAACTAGTAGTGGCTCAAAGGTGTTGCTGTGTGACTGTAACCAGTGCTACCTGAGGTGAGGTGACCTCTCAGCCAGCCATCTGTGGATTGAGTTGAGTTCTCGCCTCGCCTAGTCGGACGGACCAAGCAGCTTGCAACCAAACCACGCACGTTACGTCGTTGCGTATCCTTGGCCTTGGACTCTTGGTGGTCACCACTGGTCTGGCCACGAGACCGGAGAGACGGCGCGCGTGCTCGCCACCCTGCCGTGCCGTGTGGTGTGCCGAACTGAGGTGGTTGGGTGGGTGGGCCGGCACGTCCGCGCCCGCATCGTCGTTCGCCGCCTCACACCTGCACGCGCGGCGGTTGGAGTTTTTGCTCATTTGGCAATGTTTTTGACACATTTTAGTTTTTCCCAGGGCTAAAACTAGGTCAGACTGCAAAAGTCTGAAGCTGTAATCTTCAGTTAAACTATCATTTATCTGTCAATCATTGAATTTTCTTTTGCAGTATCTAAAACTGTGCTGACGCACTGTGCGCCACTGCATCGAGCCACTGTGCTGCCCGAGCCGCTGTACGCGCATGTTCCGCTTTCGGCTCTCGCATTGCGGTGGCCCGGGGCGCGGCATCCCGGTGCATGACCCGGGGAACAGCAGGCCTGTGCGGCACGCGCTGACAGCAGTCCTGCATGCTGCACCCTTGGGGAACCGTAGATGACACGTGTCCTCTGTCTCTCTATCCGTAGTATTATTTTTGTTATTTCATCATAAACTTGGGCCTCATGGGCTGCTTCCGCCTGGACCGGCCTGCTCTGTCTTTAACATGGTGAAGAAACGAAACGCACACAACAACGGCGACGTCATCGGCGCAGCCCGGCCCGTGGCACCTCGCGTATTGCGTCTTGCGTCGGTCACCGTTACGCAAACATCCATTTCGTCTCCCAACTAGGAAAGAGATAAACAATCTTCCTCGTATAGGAATTCCAATGAAGTTCCCCCATCATGGCAATAACCTGCTATGTCCATAACCATAGTGGCCAATATCCGATAGACTAGGACCCTCTGCTTTTAGAGATTTGACTTTGCATGCTAATAGCCTCCGATCTTTGTTAATTATATGGACGCAATTAGCTCACACGTATTTCCATCAGCGCTCTAACACAACATTTACAACAAAAATAATCCATATATACAACAAAATACGCAAATGATAAATACAATGCCAAAAAAATAGAAAAATATCAAATTCTCACCGAAAATGTATGAAACCATCATTATAAAACATGGTTGTGCTTTTAAAAACTAGTTCAAATATCCTAAAACAAACAAATTTCGATGTTACAATATTGCAACATTTGAAAATAACAGCTGAAACATCTGAAAATAATTGTTGCAACATCAATAAATTTGCAACATTTAAAACTTACTTATGAAATATTTTGATTTCATGTGTACAACAATCGACGACAATAGTTGCAACAAAATCCATTTCCCTACAAAATTTCAGGAAGATGTATTGTAACAAACCAAATCATTTTTTGCAACAATGCGAGAGAATGCGTGCAACAACTAAATGGTGAAGGGTCTGCAACAAAAAGTTTACTCTTGTACAACAAATTAAAAACACCATTGCAACAAAAATACATCTTATCAGAACATTTGATGCAACAACATCGCAACAATAAAAACGCCCATGCAACATTTCAAATCAACTCTTGCAACAAATTTAAGGGCTTGTAACATAAAACATACCGGATGAAGTCCGGTGTGCCCTTTGTCGTGTCCGGTTGGCGAGCGATGACCTTGCAAAGGCGGTCGGCGCCATCCGAAGGAGGTTGGGCCACTCGGCGTCGCTCGGCGTTGTTGACGAGGTACCGACTATGCACTCCGCGCACGCACAAAGCACAAGGATGCATTACTCGCGCGCCCACGCTCATCTGCGGTGAGCGCACGCTCCATGAGGTCGCGCGTCGAGGAGCGGTTGCCTGGGCGGCGGTAGATGGCGGAGATCGCAGAGAGCGCGTGGTGGAAGATGAAGTGGTGGCGATGCTTGAGGTTGGCAAGGATGGAAGCACGAGCTGCTAGAGCAGCTCGAACTCGTTGAGACGACAGAGGAAGATTAGCGTACAGGGAAAGAACACATAGAGTTTGAAAAGCATCGGAAATGGGTGGTTGATATTTTGCCTTCTAGTGATGTGGATGGATAAGGTTAGATAGGGGTAGCGGTGGTGGAGTGTCCGATGGAGTCGATGAGATCGGACACACAACCAAGATGATTCCCTAATTATATTACCATGAATAATATTGCTATTCAGCGGGTGTCTGCTAGTTATACCATATGCATGTGTGCGTCTACGGCTGCCCTCTTCATCACCCCCTCACTCAACACATGAACTTCCAAATGGTGTTAAAAAAATGTTAATTGGGACGATTTTAAACCGATTTTTGGGGAACTTTATTGACGATTGTTTCGGCCCAACGCAAAACCTTGTGTGCATGGAGGCAAGAGGCAGGAAATCCCCCCTATTTACACATAAAAGGGGTTAGAACATCAAAATGAGAAATCTGTTTTGAGCCGGTTTAGGCCAAGCAGTTCAGCTGATCCGTCTTCTCTCCCGGAGACGCATGTAACATCCCAATTCTCAACTTGTGTTTCAAATGTAAGAAAATATGTAGAAATTAAAATTTTTTCTTACATCTTGTTGTTGTATGGAATTTCTGAAAATTATTGTAAAGGAATTGTGAAAATCGAAAAATCACAAGTCATTTTAACCTAGCCTTAACCCTTTGAAAACCTCTCTAGATATTCTTGTGATAATTCCTTGGAAATATTTTTCTTAAGTTCTTGGGATGATGTGGGACCCCTCTGAAAATTTTTACAATTTTTAAAAATTGTTTGAATATTTTTAGAGGGCAGTCAAACCAGTTTGACTTTGAGTCAAACCCTAACTCAGAACCTTGAGAAATTTCTGGAGGAAAATGCTCAGCATAAAAACCTTTGGAAATTTTACACAAGGTCCATCTCAAAGTCGGCAAGCTACTGTAAAAATTTCAGGAATTTTGGAGTTAGTTTGTTACCTCTAAAAATCTATCAAAGTTCAGTTCAATTTTAAACCCTAAGTCAAAGTCTTGTTTGGACTCAAGTCGGACTCGAGCCCAAACCATTGTGTCAGTTGGACTCAACCATCTCAGCTCAGCCCCGAGCTCTCCTCAAACGTGTGTTGGATCTCAACCGCTGGATCCCCATCAGGTGGTCCACATTGCCGTGAACGTTCGGACCACCCGAACGCGCCACTCATGGTCAGCCATTGGATCTTCATCAGCCGTCCACTTTTGTTTGGACCTCCTCTCATTCAGACCACCCTCTCGGACCTCTCCTTGGACCTCCCTTTGTAACTTTGCAAAGACCACCCTAGGTTGGGTGCAAAGACCTCCTCGGAGACCACCTCCAGACCACCTTGGTGTTTTTGCAAAGACCACCCCGATGGTCTTTTGCAAAGACAATCCTCCACACCACTTCAGACGACCACCTCTGTTAGCGCCTCGGTGATCGTGGGCCGTCCATGTTTTGATCTGTGCCTCAGATCTCCTCTAGTGTCCGGACCTCCGAACCTCACTTTAAATCTAGGCCCTTCGTTTCGAATCCAACCAGCAAGACCTCCCCAAATCGATCTCAATGCTTAACCCCAAACGTTATATTTCTTGGAGCGTTCACTTTGGATCTCTCACGATCGTGGGACCTCCCGAACCTGGTCATCATCGCTTTCACGCATGCGTGTGTGCGAGCCATGGTAGTGAGGTTGCAGTGCCTTGTCCCTCATGGGAGTCCTACAACGCTCTTTGCGCCAACCCTAAATGCATGTCATACCTTTGCCCTAAAAGTCCTCCTTCCACTCCT